>OY821742.1:25804176-30604176 GCA_963682055.1 Primula veris | reverse complement strand
CCTTTTGGTCAATATCAGCTTTGGTCCCTCAACTTTCAAGTGCATTGCAATATATTAGGATTTTCTTTTTAATCTGAAAGTTCTAATTTCATTCTATTAAGTACTGTTTTGTTTTTTTTTGGGGTTTTTCCCCCACTTTTTTATTCATTAATAAATAAAGGAGTGGCTTTTCCACACCATTAATATAAAAAAAAAAAAAAAAAAAGAGTCTGTGTGTTCCAGAAAAGAAAAGGTAAATGTTTTGTCGAGAGTCGATCCATAGGTGTTGAGTCTAAGCTATTTTGGAATGTTCTAGAAAGCTCTGACGGATAAATCTAGCGAAATATTCGAACTGCATGTGTCAGGAAAATGTACAAGGGGAAGACATAAAAACATGGTAGATATAATAAAATTAAAGGAAACTGAAGCGAAATCTAGTACCTATATGTTTACCATTAATTAGTTCAAGTTATGGATTGAAGACAATGAGGCGTATGTCGAGCTGAAGTTGAAAGAATTAACTAAAATTACAGGCTGCAAACCAAAACTTATATCTCAAGCTGGTCGAAGTACAATGATAAGCTCATTCTCCTTTCTTTATCTTCTTACGCCATGAATTGTTTTCATTTTTTCACATGGCTTAAGTAAATTCATTCTTAGGCCGTTTAATCCTCTGGAGGTTTTAGTGGGGTGTTAAGGAGGTACTATATGGATTTGTATTCCCAGACATCGGAGGAAATATGTCGGCAAGGCGCTTAATGTGATTTGTGAGTTTGGTGTATTGAAGACCAACAGTATTTGTATGTTGGTCAAACTGGTGTGGAGGTTCTTGACTGAGCATGAAATTTTTAGCTTTAATTGGCCGGTAATATAAACACAATGAAATATTAGCTGCCAAATGAGATTTATTTTTGGAGCCGTGCACTAACTTGGGCAGTAATACCCGAGTTACAAGAAAATATTGAAAATCGGAACAAACATATTTTTAAAAACTGTTGGAAAGTGTCATTAAATTTTAGTGACATAGTTGCTAGGCTAGTAGTAACTAATTTTGTTGTTAAACTTTAATAAAAAAATTAGCGACTCTCAACTCAATAATATTTTTGAAAAAGATGTCTGTACGTAGCGTAGATTGCCACGAATTTTATTAATTTGGAACTATGTTATTAGCAAATATAACCAAATTTCTTCAATAAACAGATACAATAAGTAATATCAATCGAAGTGTAGTCGATTATCGCAATCAATTAGAGATTATTTCCAAAATATAAGAAAAACCAATTATTTTGGATTTAGAACAAACTAACTAGAGAAATGATTAAAGAAGATCGAAGAGTCTTCGTAATTAGCGGAAAGCTCCAATACCATGTCAACGGTGGACTTTTCATCTCCATTGTATAAGAAGAACAGAGAGAAGAAAAAGATCTCTAAAAAGATAACGAAAGAGGGAAAACTGTCACTCTGTTAGATATACAGCCGGTTTATAAGTACTAAACACATTTTCAGTATTAGACCCTATAGTTCCATAGTAGTAACACCAATAGTACAACTACATAGAAAAGTACATAATCAAGGACATATAAGATGAAAAACACACTAAAGCCTTCAACAATGGTCAATTTGCCAGATGCTCCAAATAGAACGAAGATTCTAAAAGTGATTCTAGCAAAAGAGGAATTATCTTCCGATGTTATTTTGGATTCGGTTGCAAGTATGACGAATGCATACTCTGGGAGTGACCTTAAGAACCTGTGTGTAGCAGCTGCGCATAGACCAATCAGATAGATATGGAGAAGGAAAAGAAGGAGCAAGCTGCAACATTAGCCGATGGTAAACCGCCTCCTATACATTGAGTGCAAGTACTGATATCCGGGAAAATTTTAGAAACGCTCATGAGTTGGTTTGTGCAAAAGTATCAACAGAGTCAACGAAGATGAACGAGCTCCTACAATGGAATGAGTCATATGGTGAAGGTTGTTCGAGAAAGAAGTAGGCCTAAAGTTACGTACTTCATGTGAAGATCTTTTGTCTGTACATTAGTTTTTCGCAATCTTCAAAAGTGGTAATAACTTACAATTTGAGTCGAGTCGTTTCATCTGTAAAATCAAGTAGAGGGTTTACAAGTGATGGTAATTTATTTAGTTGCTGTACCATACTGCTCATTAGTTTCGGAATGGTGTGGAAGTGGTGTAACCCGTAAATTCGGTCATGGCTTTGCTGCTTTTGTTTTGTTTCCCATCTCCTGTTTATGTGAAAATTAACTTGTATAATTCTATTAATGAGTTGGAGAAGAGGAATAAAATATGCATCTTGTGAATAAAAATATGAAAATTCGCTTTTTAGATCTAACGATAACTTAAAACAGGAAACATCATAATACATCCTACTTGTAATGAACACACTGTTGTGCTTAAAGGGAAAAAAATGTAAGCAAATGAACGTAATCTTTTTAGCGCAAAGAACTTAAACTGTTTCAAACTACCATCAGAGTCTGAAAATCAGTAAGTAGAGCCTAGCTATCAAAGGGCAACCTCTTTTTCTTCCTAAAGCAAGTGGCAACTAGTAAAACACAACTTATGGGTTTACAATCCTTATTCATAACAGAGAAAAATGAGATTCACAATCTCAACAAATTGTCAAACACTCCTGCAATAAAAATTAAAACAACACCTTAACAAGTCCTTGAAAAAATTCCCATACTGGCATACTATGAAAGTTGAATCGAGTAATTAACGTTAAGCTACATCCGAGGGATATAAATATTACCATTTTGATCTGGTAAATCGCTTATTCGCTTTATCGAAATGCTCTCCTTGTCTTTATCTTCCTCTACTTCTTCCTCCCCATCAGCTTCTATCATGTTAGTTGAAACTTAAGCTGTTGCAAAATGAAATATTCTAAAGTTAGAGCAAATGCATTCACACCGCAACCGGGTAAACATGATAGCAAAATGTTCGGTCAAGTTTAGTCTGGTAGATCTGCTCATAGGTTAAAAGTCTAATGTATGGATTTGGTATACTTTTAGAGACAAGATTGGAAATTTGTAATAAAATCCACTAACGGATCTATTGTTAAAGCGAGATCACCTAGACATCATGTTATGTAAAAAAATTACTTCATTTATACGAAGTCAATAAAGTTATAGCATATTACTCATAACCCTGACCCGATACTGGAAACTGAATCAAATCTCAGTTGAAAATATAACGAATGGTATAATTCCGACTTAATTTTTTTTCCATATTTTAGCATTACGTGATAGTGAAAAAATACTAGAGAGAAACTGTTACGTCATCAATTTAATTTTACCCCAAAATAGCAAAAACATAATTGAAAATAGGTACATTTAAGGGTCAACGATGTAAACATATCAAAATCTTTAGGGTGTTAACTCGATGAATATGATGTTTTAGTCAAGATTAAGGTAATTTAATTTATCCAGTCTTCTAGCAATGCTGCTACAGAAACATGAAACTTTTTAAACATCATGTGGTGCAAAACCTATAATCAATAGCACATCTTATATAAAACTAGACTGGAAATAAAAAGAGAATAATGTGAAATCACCAAAAAAATGAGAAAGGTAAACTTCCTATCGCAATGAAGTTGGGAAATTGGATATCACCATAAACTCCCTCAAAAAATTTAAATGTATACTTCTCAATGCATTTGAAAGAAGACAAACGCAAAATTTCATCAATTTTATATTCTATTATATGTTATTCAACACCTTGAAACTTAAATATGAGTTGGGCCGGCTTAAGGTGTTACATTTTCTTTTTTGAAATTGGCTTGAGGGGTTACGTTGAGACTGAGCAGCGAAGTCCAAACCTTAATAACTAATTTCGTAATTGTGTGGGAAAAAAAATAGAGGACACTGTTCAATTTGTAGTACTACCAAAAAGATGATGTGTAGATAATTGATTATATTTCCGTATTTCCTATTGTAGATTTGTTTGAGGGCCTTGAGGCATCAACATTCATTCATTGTATTTATGTATACAGATATTTTCGGTCGATGGTAGAGGTAACACTGATAAAAAATATTCTCTGTGTATTGTAAATAAGAAAGCTGAATTAAATTAAATACATCAATTGTCTTATACATGCATGCTTCCCATTTAATGCACTTAGCCCTAATGGGAAAGGATCAAAGGAACTAAAAAGAATGATTATAACTGTTAATAATTGCCTTATTCAACAAAAGAAAAATAGTGCACTGTTTTTGGAACAACAATTTATTTGTTCAACTTAATTTGCACCTATGGTTGTGAGTCTTGTGACCACTGACCATATGTGCTCGCTAAATTCCTCTTTTAGAATAGTTGCCCGCAATCTTAAACTTATGAAAGAGTGTATAAATAGACTGTTTGCAACATTTCGGGAAATAACGACTCATAACTTCACTCCGAATTACACAAGTTGTAACTAACTTTTTATGTTGATATATTTATATAACATTAAATTCTAACAATTTAAACTTGAAAATTCAAACAATTTCGAACTACTCTTCACAAACAATGGGTATTTAAAAAGGAAAAGCTGCAAATTTATTTTATCTACTTATGAGTCTAGCTACTATTTAATTACTTTAACTTTGCTCGTAAAAATTGTGTCAATGTTGTATACCCTGCGGTGATGATTTTGATCTAAAAAATGTTCATTCGTTTCATGGTTGTTTATCTTCTCGCTTTGTTGATTGTCTATTTGTTTCAGAAAAAAGAAGGTCGTAGATTATTATTAGTGACTAATAATAACATGTGTAAAATTCAAGTCGAGCCGTAGTGTTGAACAGTTGAAGTATAGACAATTTCGGAATGTTCCAGAAAGCTTTGAAGAGGGAATAGAACAACAGATAGATCTGCTGAAATCCTTGATCTTTTCCTGGAAAAGTACAACCGGAAGAGGTAAAAACATGATAGATATAATCAAATTTAAGGAACCGGAAGAAAAACCTAAGTACTTATGTTTTCCATTAGCTCAGGTTATAAATCGGAAATAATGGGTCGTCGAGCTGAAAACGCAAAAAAAAAAAAAAAAACTAAAATTACAAGCTGCAAAACGAAACTTATATCTCAACCTAGTCAAAGTACATGATAAGTTCTTTTTCCTTTTATTTTTTGGAAATCGAACGAGTATATATCCAAAAGACACAACCAAGGCACGAAGGCTAAAACAAAACCAATGGAAGAAAGTGTCTCATCTCAAAAATAATGGGTTTAACTTCCGAGTGTTACAAATAAGTTTATTTCTAACGTTATTCTTTACATTCTCAATTATATTTAAGCTATTAGCAACAAAAAACTCTATCACCTTTAACGTTATTGATAACAACATTTTTTTTTTTTTGTTTTTAGCAGTTAAACTAATGATCAACTCTTGAGGCAAAAGAATATTATCAGTGATGTATCTTCCCTTAATAAAACCATTTTGATTTTCAACAATAAAATTAGGAAGTAGAATGGCAAGTCTGGCAGCTAGAATTTTAGAGATGATTTTATTACAAAAATTACTCAACTATTCGGTCTATAATCATCAAAAGTTTTTGGGAGTTTTAACTTTAGGAATCAAAGTTATTAAGATAGTGGGGCAACTCAACTCGAGCAAAAAAATAAATAATGGCTTGATAAATGTCTTCTTTAATAATCTGCCGGAATTTAGTGAAAAAATAGCCACTAAAACCATGTTGACCAGGAGAACTATTTTTGTCCAAACCCCAATTTGCATCCTTAATTTCTTTCATGGAAGGATTTAGTATCCATTAAATCAATATCAGGTTCATTAACGACTCTTGAGATAGAGTTTAGACTATTAAAATCACCCCACTTCTTAGAACCTGGTGCAAAAACATACTGAAAATAAGGAGCCTTTTTTTGATATCATTTACTTCAAAAATAATGTGTCATTATTTCTCAAAATTTTTTTGAGAAAAATGAGTTTTTCGGAATTTTTTTATTGATAGAGTATACAGATTAATCTAAAATATTAATTTCAGTGTGTTAGTTAATGGTGCCTACTGGTTTCTTCAAGTCTACAAAAGGTTTAATACTAGGAAATTCTTTCTTTTCAGGATTATTTGTGATTTGCTCTGAACTTTTTTCTAGAAATCTAAATGCTTTGATGTATAATGGCAGTTATCAACATTTCAAATTTCTTTATGGTTGTCCCTAAATTACTCATTTAGCTTATGCTGATGATATCATTATTTTTTCTGGTGCTACCGGTAGATTAGTTAATGAAGTGAAGAATGTGATTAAACAATATGAAAAAGATTATAGACAAGAGAATATTTATAATAAAAGGTTTTTATATTGCTCCAAACATGTGTCAATTACTTAATGCAAGAAATTGAAGATAAATTGGGGATTACACTAAAAACACTAAATATTTAGAGATATGTTGAACAATTGGAAATCTTAATAGCTTTATATGGGTACCAAAACTATTCTTATCAAGCATGTACTGCAATATATTCCTATGTATATATTCTTTCAGTTATGCAACCTCCAAAGAGTATTTATATTAATGCTATTGAGAAGGTATTTGCAAAAAAAAAAATGGGGTCAAGAAGAAGAAAAGAAAAGAATTCATTGTGTTTCATGAAAAAAAATACTTCCTATGGACATAGACGATTCTAGGGGTATGCAAATAGTGCTTGTGCACTGGAACCACGTGAAAATGGGGTAAGAATTTATATATGTAGTTATATACATATATGGTTAGACTTATATATATTAGAAAATAAACACATTACCATAGATTTTTTTTTATTAAGAATAGTAGCTTTAAGTGTTCGGCAGTACACAATCTTGCTTTTAGTGAGAATTTTTTAAAATAATTTTGATCATTGGGTTAAAATAAAGGCCTTTTATTTAATTTTTGCACCGAGAACTAAAATTCTCATAACCGGTAGAAGAAGGTGAATGTGAATAAGAAATATGCAAGATATCACTAATTCTTTGTCTATGAAGTTTTGGTGAAAATTCAGAAAGTAGAAAATCTTTGTTGTCCTTATTTATGAAAAGTAAATACTGTCAGAAAATTTATCTCAATCAAGCAAAAAAATCTATTTCTAATGGTACATGTAGCAAAATGTTAAGAGAATAGAGAGGTTGCTGAAAAAATTATTATTTGGTTAGTGGGAAAATAAAATATTAATCCTAATTGAGATAACCGGAGTTTAAATGGCTCAATCAAAAATGTGGATGTTCAAGATGGTACTCTCCTAAAAGATTTAAGACTTAATGGGGAATGGAAAAGATATATTATTCGTGTTACATTCCCAAATCACAAACAACACTATTTTACTAAAGAAATAAAAGAAAATACATGTGGCAATGATATTATGATCTGGAAGTAGAATGCAGCAAGGGAGTAATCTGTCAAAACATCTTGGAACCTTGTGAGAAATAAAAATAATATTAGGTGGAATGATACTCTTATTTGGGACAAGATTCTTCCTCCTAAATTTTCTTGTTTTATGTGGAGGGTGTTATTAAAAGTGGTGTATTTGGATAATAAAATTCAAAGAAAAGAAAATTGGGGAGACCCTCGTCTCTGTTGCCACAATTCCTTTCAGCATAGATGGAAAACTTCACACATCTGAGGATACCAAATTTCCTTGTTCTTCACCAAAATTAGCGAGGAGATCAGCTCCTTTATTAGCTTCCCTCATCACATGCATCAGTAGATAAGTTTTTTTTTTTCAATTCTTCTTTAATTTTGTGTACTGTTGATGATATATTACAATGTTCGATTGCTTTCCCTTGTAATATTAGGATCAATTGCAAATAATCACTTTCTATGCATACATTAGAAATTGGAGATAAAACTAAATCAATATAAACTGCTCTTCCTTCAGCTTCAAGAACAAATTGACCCTTGTAATAGTCATAATAAGCTGAAATAAAAGCCCCTTCTTCATCTCCAAATAAAGGTTTCATCTTTGAGCTGATAGTTTCAATCAAATTCTTCTTTGAAAGGTAAATGTATAAAGGTTATTCGTGCTGTTATTATTTGGAGTATTTGAAAACCTAGGTGCACAAGTAGATATGAAGTTGTCAAAATGAAGAAAGAGGATATAAATAATACAAAAGAGATTTTGGGTGTAAAAATCTCAAACCCATTCGCAGCATTACAAGATATAGAGGAAATAGTAGAAAATGAGATATTGGTGGAGAAACTAATAGAGAAAGAAAATGAACAAATGAGAACAGAACCGCTAAGTGTAAGTGTAATCGAACCACAAACAAGTTTAGTCTTATTTGAGGATGAAGATGGGTTGATACAGACAGAGCAACTACCAGTTCTAAAGATCAATAGAGTAACACCAAATTATGAACAAAGGTTAAGGCAAGTGATTCCCCTTAATATAAGCATTAGAAACCCTACTACACTTGAACTCATATATTTGGAAAGAGAATTTGGTCCTCTAGTCTCAGCAGAATGCCCTATTTCTGAAAATGCAATAGATGAATCCAATGAAAGCTACCTAGATGGGGCAAATAACAATGATATGCCTAACACTCACAATCATATAAATCTTAAGGAGGGCAAATTAACTGTGGATATTTATTCTTCCAACTGGGAAATCAAGGTCGATGAAAAGGAAGAAAAAAAAGAAAAATTGCTAAATGGAAGGGAATTAAATTAGCTAGAGAAGAGAAAAAAGCCAAAACGCATAGATATATAGTACAGGAAGCAAAATCAGATCTATTAATAATTACTATGATCAATATGATTGTGGTGACTATGGTAGTTGTTAACACATAAGTATTCCCTTGAAGAAAAAGCACTTCTCAGCTCATAAGTTCAGTTTGATTAAACTACTCACTTAGAAAATAAGCACTTCTCAGCCTATAATTTCTATTTGAATAAGTTACTACCATAGAGAAAAAGCACTTCTCAGCTCATAAGTTCAGTTTGATTAAACTACTCACTTAGAAAATAAGCACTTCTCAGCCTATAATTTCTATTTGAATAAGCTACTACCATAGAGAATAAGCACTTCTCAGCTCATAAGTTCAGTTTGATTAAACTACTCACTTAGAAAATAAGCACTTCTCAGCCTATAATTTCTATTTGAATAAGATACTACCATAGACAAAAAGCACTTCTCAGCTCATAAGTTCAGTTTGATTAAACTACTCACTTAGAAAATAAGCACTTCTCAGCCTATAATTTCTATTTGAATAAGCAACTATCATAGAGAAAAAGCACTTCTCAGCTCATAAGTTCAGTTTGATTAAACTACTCACTTAGAAAATAAGCACTTCTCAGCCTATAATTTCTATTTGAATAAGCTACTACCATAGAGAAAAAGCACTTCTCAGCTCATAAGTTCAGTTTGATTAAACTACTCACTGAGAAAATAAGCACTTCTCAGCCTATAATTTCTATTTGAATAAGCTACTACCATAGAGAAAAAGCACTTCTCAGCTCATAAGTTCAGTTTGATTAAACTACTCACTTAGAAAATAAGCACTTCTCAGCCTATAATTTCTATTTGAATAACCTACTACCATAGAGAAAAAGCACTTCTCATAAGTTCAGTTTGATTAAACTACTCACTTACAAAAATAAGCACTTCTCAGCCTATAATTTCTATTTGAATAAGCTACTACCATAGAGAATAAGCACTTCTCAGCTCATAAGTTCAGTTTGATTAAACTACTCACTTAGAAAATAAGAACTTCTCAGCATATAATTTCTATTTGAATAAGCTACTACCATAGAGAATAAGCACTTATCAACCTATAAGTTCTATTTGAATAAGCTACATAAAGAAATTCTCATATAAGTTGGTTGAAATTAGAGAATATTACTTGTTAGACGGAATTGGTTGATCCATCATTGCTGCGTGATTAGATCTTTCATTGTGCCATTAATTATCATCACCAGATCTTTATTTGCATGATATGGAGATCAGGATTTGAGAGGCACGATATGGATATTTGGTAGAAATTTTCTCTCACTTTGCGATCTGGTTTGATTATGCGGTGAGATATATCTAGAAGAAGAAGAGATATAAGTATAAAAGTCAAATATTTTGTTGAGGCTTGTAATTTTCTGTTATTTCTTTCGGCCCCAACAAGTCTCGTTCTTTTATCTTTCAGTACGCTGGATTCTAATTTTGTTGTAATAAGATCGGAGGACCAATTTAAACTCAAAAAAATCAATGATAATAGTGGGCAACACACACTTTTAATTAAAAAATAAAATTACTAAGCATTGTTACCATTTCATGGTAGCATATAGATGCAAGATGCCATTACTCGATTCTGCAATTTATAAAGAAGACGAATGGGAAAGAAAATGTTTACACAAGTAACACTACCAATAACTTATAAACAAGATGACATGGACGATTTTTATTTTTTTTAAGAAATCGTTGACTTTTCTTAAAAAAAAAATTAACAAGAAAAGAGTGGAGCTTTGTCATACCTTTAAAAGAGGGGAATGGAGCTGCAGATCTATTGGCAAAGGGAGGACTAAACATAATTTCTAAGGATTTGGAGGACTTTCCTGGGTTGCTGGCAAGTATTCTCAAGTTTGGTAGAGATCAAACTCCATTTTTGCGATGATCATGTCACTTTTTGCCATTTTTTCGTTGTCGTAGCTATGTGAGAGAAGGTCTGTCGGTTTGTCTACTTAGAAGAGAAGGCAAAAGAGTCATGCCTGGAATATATGGAAGAAGTTAGGTTTAATTACTTTACAAGTTCTTGTAAAATTTATTTTTTGTCATTTCGTTTCCAAAGTTTGTTTTGTTGTAATGGTTGAGACATTTGTTCTGATCGGTATACTTTTGGCCAAGTCTTTTGGGGGTTTTTCCCCCCATTTTTATTTTCTAGTAATTAATAAAATAAAAATAAGGTTTTTCCCTCCATTAAAATTAAAAAAAAAAGAAAGATGAAGAACGACTACAAGAATTATAGTGTTTAATGAGGCTGTTAAGACAATATTTCTTACTGAGTGTATCCATTTTTAGTGACAAAAAAGTTAAACGTCACTTATTATAAATTATTTGACATAGTTCCAAAAAATTTTATTTTTGTCATAAATTATCGGGATATTTAATTTCTAATTCAAAAAATCTATTTACACTGTCCAATTTACTAGGTGAATAAGATGAAAAATAAGAAATTAAAATAAGACACTTTATAATATTTTCAATTAAATTTACCAACCGTGAACACGCATGACACGTGGGAGGAAAAATATTCTTTACTTGTCACTTTTTCTCTTTTTGTTGTCACTATTAATTTTCACTCTATATCATCTCTAATCGGTATGTAATTTAAATCATAACTCAAAACCAAGTTAATTATTGCTTATATATTCGTAATCAAGTTAATTATCTTTAGTTGGTATGTAATTTAACCTCGATCATCTCTAATCGGTTAATCTGATTTATGATAATTGGTTATTTATTGGTGCTCATATATTTGTAATTTTAGATTTTGAGCTCAAATTTTCCATTTATGCTTAATTTTTACTTGGAATTTGGTTACTTGTGAAAACAATATAGCTTATGTATTACCTCGAACATAAGGTTTTTTATTTTCTTATTTTGCAGTTGTAAAGATGTTTGTGCCTTATCAAGTCAATTCATTTTTTGGCTTATAAACAATATTTTCTTTGTTATTTAAGCGTTCTCCGTATGGATATTTTTTTTTCATATATCTAATAAGATTGTGAACTCGAATGAGGCTGTTAGGACCATATTTCTGGCCTAGTAACTCTTGGTTGTCAATTGGTTTGAACAATATAATGTAAGTTGATTGTTAAGAATTAAGACAGTATAATGTTTACAGGTGAGGTTGCAAGCTCAGTTGCAACTACAGTTCTAACCTGCCAATACGTAGGATTCTGTCTAATTCTGTCTAAACTGCATTTACTCGATCTTTAAAGTCTTTAATGTGAATTAGAGTATGCAGGATATATTCTCACATGTTTAAAAAGATTCAGTTTATATTTATTGAGAATATTAAAGTGATAAAGAATGGGAGTTATTTAAAAGATATATGAAGATTAGTTTAAAAAGATAGTGTTCCTTTTATTGTGGAAACTAAATCTCTTTTATTATGCAATGTCTTTAATATCTTTATTCAATCTATGTGTCTCCAAATCAGCAATGATCTAATTAGATTAAATATATTGAGTTATGGATTCACGTTATATTAATATTGTATCTCTAAAAAGATATTGTTTTGTAAGTTTCTTGTATAAAGAAATAGTTACTCCTATTGTCAAGCTAGTCTATTAACAGGTATTTACATGAATATTGAAGTCAATCAATTGCAGCATTATCCCGTGCAAATATGGGAAGATTGAGATCAATTAGAAGAGTTCAAATCAATCAACAAGTTCTTGAAGAAAGAAGATTGTTTTTAATTTTTAAATAGTTAATAGCCTCGCTTGTAAAAAGTGTGTGTTCTAAATTATAAAAAACTCAACTTTAAGAGAATACACAATAAGCTTTTAAAACAAAAAACAATGATGGGATGCCATTGATTTTTTGAGTGATAGTTATAAGGTATGAGCAATATAGAGATAGGCAGAAAAACCTAGAGGAAGACTAAGAGTTTTTCATTAAGACTTGAATCATATATTGTAAGCTATTATAATATCATTAATCTGGTTGAGTGCCCCGGAGATGTAGCCTAGTTGGGTGAACTCCGTTGTTAAATGTGTGTATGAATTAATTCAAGTACATTTAATAATTCCAGTTCTGTCCATCATTATACTTAGGTTCCAACCTAAGTTGCAATTATACTTGGAACCTAACTGCATAACTACAACTAGAGAAGCGGATAGAAATTTCAATTGGTATTAGAGCTTCACACTAGATTTCACTTAGTGTGGATCATGTGTTCTGGTAAAAATGGATTTAATGAAGAAAGGAAATGCATTTAACAAGCCACCATTGCTTGAAGGAGGAGTTAACTATGGAGTGTGGAAAATAAGAATGAGATCTTTCATCAAACAGCAAAATGAACAAGCATGGAAATCTGTATTGTATGTTTGGGAAGTTCCAACTGTTACTGATTGTGAAGGTGAACTAGTCTATGTACATAAAGACAGATGGTCTTCCGATGAGGACAAAAAGTTAAGTGCAAACTCAACAGCAATAGACTTAATTTTTGCTGGTGTTCAGGTATATCTCTCACTATGAAACTGTCAAAAAGGCATGGGATATCTTACAAGTAACTTTTGAGGGAACTGTCAAAGTAAAAGCCTATAAACTCCAACAATTAACTACTCAATTTGAAAATCTAAGAATGGAGGAAGATGAAACTATTGAACAATTTAATAGTAGAATTTGTTATATTGCCCATCAAGCTGGAAGCTTAGGTGAAAAATATAGTGATGCTAAACTTGTGAAGAAAACCCTAAGGTCTCTTCCAGAAAGGTTTGAAATTAAAGTAACAGTTATTGAGGAATCAACAGACTTAGATAACCTAAAACTTGAAGAACTTATAGGAAATCTAAGCACTCATGAGTTAAAAAAATTTAAAAAGGGAGAACAAAAAAAGGAATAGCCTTTCAAGCTAAGAAACCTGAACCTAAATTCTGTGATAATATGTGTGATGAAGAACAGTTGGCCTTCTTTGCTAAAAAGGTTTACAAAAAGTTCTACAAGAAAAAGCAGGATGGTACTGGAACATTCAAAAACTTTCATAAAAGAGATAATCAATTTAGGCCAAAATCTAGGCTTAATAATAGTTCTAAAGGAAAGTGGAATCCTAAAGAAAAGGATGACAGAGAGTATCAGCCTAGAGAAATTCAATGCAGAGAGTGTAGAGGTTGTGGTTACATTCAGACCGAGTGTGCAAATACTTTAAAAAGGAAAAAAAACTTATATAACCACTCACAGTGATAGTGAATCTGAAAGTAACAGTGATGAAGAGGATGAATTCAACTTTGTTAATTTTATGGGAAGAATCACTGAAAAAGAACATGTATATGAAAGTGATTCTGAGTCAGTTTCAACCTTAGTTACAACTGCTCTTAAAACCTATAGCAGTGATGAGGAAGAACCCTCTGAATAGTGTATTACTCAGCAATATCTTGTTCTTTATGAAAAATATCAAAGTCTGAGTAAACAATCCTTGATTATTAACAAACTCAATACTAATCTAAAATATGAAATAAAGAATCTCACTGAACAACTCAATAGACAACAGGTTGAGTTAACTGAAACCAAAAACAAAATGAAACTGTTGAATGCTTCTGCATCAGAAAAATTAGATGACATGCTGTCCTATTCTAGAGGATCAAAATAGTGGTTTGGGATGCTATGGTTATAAAAGCACTGGAAAAAACTACTTTTGTTAAAGTTTTAGTAAAATATGAAACTCATGATTTTTACAACTAGGTTAGAAGTACAGTTGCAACCAGAAAAGAGTTGAATAACTTTAAAGCTAAAACTAGACTTGATTTAAAACTGTGTAACTTTTGCAAAAGGCATGGACATCTAGAAATCAGATGCTATTTAAAAATGCACAAAAAGTATATACCTCAGAAAAACTGGTTGTCCTCTTCTTATAAAAAAAAAATGAATTGAGTTTGGAAGGTTAAAATTAAAAATGACTTAATTGCCAATAATAAAGCTGTCATTACTTCTCTAAATGTTGTTACTACTAATGAATGGTACTTTGACAGTGGCTGCTCTAAGCATATGACAGGTAATGCGAGTGCTCTCAAAAATGTTATTAACCTTACAGGAAACACTGTTGTGTTTGGGGATGAAGACACGTGTAAAATAATTGGAAAATAAATCTTGACCAAACATGAAATGCCTGAAATTAATGATGTGTTTCTTGTAGATGTTTTAAAAGCTAATCTTATTAGTAGTAGCCAACTCTGTGATAACCACATGTTTGTTCAGTTTAACAAAGATAAGTGTCTGATTACTGATGTGAATGATGACTTGATCATGATAGGAGTTAGATCAGCAAATAGTTGCTATATTTTTGAGAAAACTGAAAAAGGATTACCTGATAGTAGGTGCAATCAAGCTATAGTAATGTTGATATTTGGCATAAAAGTCTTGGTCATGTGAATTATAAAATATTGGATAAACTTGTTAAAGAACTGATAAGAGGCATTCCTAATCTCAGAATTAAATCTCAAGGTGTGTGTAGTGATTGTGCAATAGGTAAACAAACAAAGAATACTCATAAAAGTACTAGTCAGATTTATACCAAGAGAGTATTAGAACTTCTTCATATTGACCTAATGGGTCCTATGAAAACTGAAAGTATTGGTGGTAAGAAGTATATTATAGTGGTTGTAGATGATTTCTCTAGATACTCTTGGGTGGTTTTCTTAAAAGATAAAACTAAAACTTTTGAACTATTTAAAACACTTTGCTTGAAACTGCAACTTGAAAAAGGATCCACTATTGGTAAAATTGTTAGGGTCAGAAGTGATCATGAAACTGAATTTGAAAACAGTAAGTTCAGCAATTTTACAATTCACTAGGGATAAGTCATGAGTTTTCTGCTCCTAAAACTGCACAACAAAATGGAGTAGTGGAAAGGAAAAATAGAACCATTCAAGAAATGGCTAGAGTCATTCTTAACTCTAAGAAACTTGTCCAAAGATTTTGGGCTGAAGCTGTAAACACTGCGTGCTATATTGTTAGTAGAGTATATCTTACAAAAGGTACTACCATGGCTGCTTATGAAATTTGGAAAAGTAGAAAACCTAATGTCACGTATTTTCAAGTATTTGGGTGTGTTTGTTATATTCTTAAAGATAGAGAACATCTTGGGAAGTTTGATTCTAAAAGTAATGAAGGTGTATTTCTTGGGTATGCTCAAAACAGTAGGGCTTTTAGAGTCTATAATCTGAGAACAAACTGTGTCATGGAGTCATATAATGTGTTATTTGATGATTTGCAAGATGTCTATGAGACTGCAGGTGATGATGATGAGTCATGAATCAAAAGTAAAGACATAGAAGAAACTCAGCAAAATGGTAGTCCTGTAGTGGTTGGAAGTCCAGTTGCAACTGAGTTTGGAACCCAAAGTACAAAAGATTCTGATGAAGAAGAAGATGACTTTCCAATCCAAAGTACAAGTAAACCTCGTTATATAAGGACTCAGAAGAATCATTCTCTTGAAGATGTCATAGGAGAAATCAATAAAGGTATGAAAACCAGAGGTAAAAGGAATGATGTTGTTCATTTTGCTTGTTATATTTCTCAATTAGAACCTAAAAATATAAAAGTGGCTTTGGAAGACAGTGAATGGATTTTAACTATGCAAGATGAACTGTCTCAATTTGAGAGAAATGATGTGTTGACATTAGTACCCAGACCTATCAATAAAAGTGTTATAGGTACTAAATGAATCTTTAAGAATAAAAGTAATGAAGATGGCATAATAGTTAGGAACAAAGTTAGACTTGTGGCTCAAGGATACACTCAAATTGAGGGAATAGAATTTGATAAAACTTTTGCCCCTGTTGGAAGAATAGAATCTATTAAAATGCTACTTTCTCCTGCTTGCCTATATGACTTTAAGTTGTTCCAACTAGATATCAAAAGTGCCTTCTTGAATGGTAACATACAAGAAGAAGTCTATGTCAGTCAACCCAAAGGTTTTGAGGATCCAAATTTTTCTGAACATGTTTTTCTTTTGAAAAAGGCCTTGTATGGTTTTAAATAAGCCCCTAGAGTTTGGTATGAAAGGCTAACTAAGTTTCTAATTGAAAAGGGATTTAATAGAGGAGAAGTTGACAAAACCTTGTTTACAAAGAAAACTCCTAAGGATATAATTGTTGCTCAAATTTATGTTGATGACATTGCGTTTGGTTCTACTTCTGTTGATAAAATTACTGAATTTATTTATGATATGAAACATGAGTTTGAAATGAGTGGTGGAGGATAATTAACGTACTTTCTAGGACCTCAAGTTAAGCAGAATGAAAAGGGCATTTTTCTATGCCAAAGTAAGTATGCTGATAATCTTGTTACGAAATTTGGTTTGAGTGAGAGTAAAGAGAAAAGAACTTTTATGATTACTACACTAAAATTGTCTGAGAATGATAAGGGTAAGAGTGTTTGTCCTAGTCTCTATAGGTCTATGATTGGAAGTCTTCTCTGTTTAACTGCTAGTAGACCTGATCTCTGCTTAAGTGTTGGAATATGTGCCAGGTATCAGGCAAATCCTCTAGAATCTCATCTTCTTGCTGTCAAAAAAATCTTAAGGTATGTTAAAGGCATTACTCACCTTGGGTTATGGTATTCTAAAGACACAAATCACTATTTGGTTGGGTACTGTGATGCAGACTGGGCTGGTAATATAGATGATAGAAAAAGTACTTCTGGTGTCTATTTTTATTTTGGGAATAACCTTGTGTCATAGTTTAGTAAAAAGCAAAATTGCATTTCTTTGTCAACTACTGAAGCTGAGTACATTGCAGCTGGTAGTGGATGCACTCAGCTTATATGGATGAAACAAATGTTATCTGATTATAATGTTAAACAAGAAGTGGTAACTCTGTTTTGTGATAAAAAAAAAGTTATATAAATTTAGCAAAGAATCCAGTACAACATTCCAGAACTAAACATATTGATCTGAGACACCACTTTATTAGAGAATTGGTTGAAGAAAAGAGCTTAATTTTAGAACATGTATCAACTGAAAGACAATTAGCAGATATTTTCACAAAACCTCTTGATACAAACAAATTTGAAACCTTAAGAAGTGATATTGGGGTATGTCACTATAGATCTAGTTAAATACTATTTCTATGTATGCTTTTCTGTGAGAAACATCAATACATTTTGTGTCTAAGATAAGTCTCGATTGAGCTATGATGTTTTTGTCTTGAAAAAGCCGTTGGTTGATTTCTCAAAAATAGATGTGGGATAACTTGTCCTAAAACCGTTCTGCTAATAGAGTTGCAAGCACAAAGTGCATATTTTATATTCAGTTGCAAGCTCAGTTGCAACCACAGTTACAACCTTGTTTAGAAAACAGAAAAATCAGTAACCTTAAAAAGAAAGTCATATTGCTTATGATCAAAGTCAGCATATGCTGGTTTCCTAAGTGAACTAAAATGATAAAGTCAAGACAAATTTTTGAATTGTTTTTGACATCTCTTATACTCTTTCCTTGCTGAGATGATCAAACCAATTTTTGTGTAGAGGAAAAACAGATTTGTTCAATATAAGTTCTCAGTCTTAATTTTTATTGAATGAATATCCTATGAGAAATATATATTCTTGAGTAAATTGTTAGTATCTTGTGTTCAAAATTCTATAATATCTATTATTGCGTAGGATTCTGTCTAATTCTGTCTAAACTGCATTTACTCGATCTTTAAAGTCTTTTATGTGAATTAGAGTATGCAGGATATATTCTCACATGTTTAAAAAGATTCAGTTTATATTTATTGAGAATATTAAAGTGATAAAGAATGGGGGTTGTTTAAAAGATATATGAAGATTAGTTAAGAAGATAGTGTTCCTTTTATTGTGGAAACTAAATCTCTTTTATTATGTAATGTCTTTATCTCTTTATTCAATATATGTGTCTCCAAATCAGCAATGATCTAATTAAATTAAATAAATGGAGTTATGGATTCACGTTATATTAAGATTGTATCATTAAAAAGATATTGTTTTATATGTTACTTGTATAAGAAAATAGTAACTCTTATTGTCTAGCTAGTCTATTAACAAATATTAATATGAAGATTGAGGTCAATCAATTGCAGCTTTATCTCGTGCAAGTATGAAAAGATTGAGATCAATTAGAAGAGTTCAAATCAATCAACAAGTCCTCGAAGAAAAAAGATTGTTTTTACTTTTTAAAAAGTTAATAGCCTTGCTTGTAAAAAGTGTGTGTTTTAAATTATAAAGAACTCAAATTTGAGAAAATACACAATAAGCTTTTAAAACGAAAAACAATGTTGGGATACCATTGATATTTTGAGTGATAGTTATAAGATAGGAGCAATATAGAGATAGGCAGAAAAAGATAGAGGGAGTCTGAGAGTTTTTCATTAAAATTTAAATCCTATATTGTAAGCTATTATAATATCATTAATCTGGTTGAGTGCCACGGAGACGTAGCCTAGTTGGATGAACACCTTTGTTAATTGTGTGTGTGATTTAATTCAATTACATTTAATAATTCCAGTTATGTCCATCATTATACTTAGTTTTCAATCTCAGTTGCAACTGTACTTGAAACCTAACTAAATAACTGCAACTAGAACAGTGGATAGGAATTTCAGAAGCATATTCCGTTTATGTTGTGATTTAAATATTGATCTCAAATTCTCCTTAAATTCTACATATCCTACTTAAATATTCCCTTTCTGACTATGTAAACACTATTGTGCTTATATATTGATCTAAACAAATGTCTAAATACAAATTAGTACATGTTGTTTTTGTATCATTTAGTTGGAAAAGATTTTGGTGAAATTATTGCTTTACGGTTTACTCGGTTAAAAGCAGATTTAGACTGTCTTACATGGATAGAAGTTGGATTCAGTTTAAGCATGGGTTAAGTAATTTATAAATTTCGTCAAAGAACATTTAGGATCTGGGAAGTTGGAATTTTATGTTCACGTAGATTGTGAACTAATTAACATCTTGTGTCTGAAAGCTTAAATACTTGTGATTAGTCATTCTTTCATTTTAATAATATCGGTTTAGTATTGTCTTTCTTCTACCTTTTGGTGATTGTTAATTTTGTCATTTAATCTGAAAAATACTTTCATACTTCGGAATATATGTAAAAGAATGCCCTAAGATTTACTGAATTTCAAGAGTGTCTCACATATTACAAATTTATTGAGTCTTTTGTTAGTCTTTTTTAATTTTATATCAGACCCACTTTATGTTACTCCCTTATTCTTTTCATTCTTTCGCCAAATATGAATTTAAGTTTATTTTTCTCAGCGAATTACCGTTTCACAGGAAGATCGTGAATTTACAGAGTTCTATGAAACCACTCACTGAAGAGAGTGATAAATCTTGGATGGACAAAAATGCTAGAGAATTTCACCTGAGGCTATCTCTTCTTTCGTTTATCGCATGTCAGCTACTTAATGATAATTCGACGGCATGACAACTTACCAATGGTGCTTATTGTAGGAGAGCTTGAAAGAACGCAAGAAGAAGGCACATATGGAGGGAAGAAACCTCACATACAAGCAGTTGTCCGTGTTGACTTTTGGAAGCAAATCAGGCTTTCTTTGCGGTTTAGGACATGGTCCAAAGCCTACATCCCCGGTCACAGGAAAACGCACTCGTGCAGAACTCATACAAGAGGCCTACGAGGCGGATCAACGCGCTGATTTTGGTGAAAACCGGCTCTTGCATTGGCTGAAAAGCTGAAGATGGTAGAGTATCAACAAGCAAATGCTAAATCACAATATTTTCGGTAATTCTTGGGTAAGTAATAATTCATGAGTTATATCCTTCATTTATTCAGAGCGTTGTATGTGTCAATATTGAACTATCAAGGCTACTTAATTATGTCGATATTGAACTACCAGGCCTACTTATCATAATTCAATTCCAAACGAACTCTGTAATTTCCGGAAAAATTTCAACCATATGAAGACTAAAAAGAGTGAGTACTAATACACCTAGTACATATAATCCAGACTACTCATTCAAACTGTTATCTCCTAATTGATATTTTACAATCTATTAAATGTTAATTTGCGTAGTAATATTTTTTGTTTTTTTGTGAAAGAATAATTAATAGTCTAGTTCCCAAGGAAAATAATAAACATAATTTAGTTCTCCATCGGTCAGTCGCTAAAAAATTTCTAGTTTGGGATGTATTCTTACAGCTTTAAAGACAGCTTTTCGCTCATAAATTGTTGTTGATGAACTGAAACTTAGATATTAAATAACTTTGTAGTCAATAGTCAGCCGAGAAGGCTGTTTTTGATAATATGTTAACTTTGGATGAGTAACATCACTTCTTTTGAAATCAAAATCTTTGATTTCGTATTGGAAAAAATAGGTTTAGTGTTCTCAACTAACAGCTATTAATAAATTGAACATCAAACTATTGACATTAACAATTAAAGTACGGAACTACATATTTTTTCTTAAACTGTGGACCTCCGTCAATTCAATTGGACGGGAGTTAAGTTTAAATTCTATTGCAGTCTCAGGTTATTAGCTTTTTTTTTGTAAAAGTTATTTTTTAATTTTTTTTTGTAAAAGGTATGTACTTTTTAAAGTGAATTTATTATAAAATAAAATTTTAAAAATTAACTTTTAAAAAATGTTATATTTATATATATATATATATATATATTGTTTTTTATTTCTATTTTATGTATATGTATGGGTATGCATATATATATAACTATTTGTTTATGGTTATGTTAAAAATATAAATTTATAAACTTTTCGGGTAAAATTCATATGTTTTATAAATTTTGGAACTGAAATGAAATTTAAACTTAACTTTCATCCAATTAAATTGACAGAGATAGTCAGTATAGAAAAAATATGTAGTTAGATACCCTAATTATTAATTTCAATAATTTGATCCCAATTTTGTTAATGACTATTAGTTAGGGTAATAAACTTATTTCTTCCCATTATAAAAAACATAAAAAACTAATTATAAACCGGATTACAATCTAGACATTACTTTATTTGCAACCTGTAATCACATCTGAGTTTCACACTATAAATTTAAAACTACAAAATTAGAGATGACAGATATTTGGAATGGCATTTTCTGCTTACCTTGAGAAAGCTCTACCATGCAAAAATAAAGAACCAACAGTTTTTTTGTTTTTTGTTTTTTGTTTTTATAAAGAATTTTATACAACTTCACTATACATTTGTCTCAGGTTTGAACATTAAAGGAGAATTTTTTTTTCTCTTTACTGGAACATTGTACAACAAAAGTATGAAATTACGAGTTGAACACGCAAGCAATCCTCTTCATCGATGCCATCCAACTTATGGAGAAAATCAAGACCACCTTGACATCTGTACGACATTCAGTTCAAGCATAGGGAGTATGCCCAGTACTTTAAGCACACAACGAATGATATAAACGGTGTTATTTAGAGTTATTAATCGTGATTCACACTACCATATATGTAAATTCACGAAGCCATAGACCACGAAGTGTTTGATGAAAATGACACGTCATCGTCCAACCCCGACGTCACCCTCGCGATCACCACAACCGTCCATCAATGTCGACTCACGGCGCATCCTGTTTAAACACCTCTGGACCGACGAGATCGAGATACAGATCCTCCGTAGATTATCCGATTACACTGCTTGACACGGCGACACATCATTGCACAACCACCACACGGCCCTGTTTTACGACCGGATCAAGTGCAAGTTACAGATCGAGTTTAACAAGAGTCGCTTGGTGCAGCCATGGCAAAGAGAAAAGGAGAGGAGAGAGGGAGAGAGGGGAGAAAGACGAATTTGGGGAAGACCGGAGAAGACAACTTTGTTCTCCGTTAATGATGAGAGAGTTATTATAATTAAGCATAAAGAATACATCCATCACAAAGATCTCTTTTAAGTTTTCAGAAATCAGTATTTACCATGTTTGCACCCCATAGAAGTACTTCTTCAAATTACAAGCCTAACTGAAACAATAAAAATTTCAAAATTGAGATCAACAACTAGCACGTGCCAAAATGTACAACATACCTCATAGGGTTTTGCACGAAATTTGTAATCCTAGTATTTCCATAGCTCATCAAAAGGATTTGGTGACCGCATTTGATAATTTTTCCACTTTAACCCAAAGTTTTGCTGGTTGTACATGAACTCACCTTCACCACCTTGACTTTTCGTTTGGAAAATCCGAGATTCCTACTCGAATTCTCTACTCGACCTTCTACCATATTTTGGCTCATTTCCACCTACATTAATCAGCTTCTCAAACGTATTTTCACTGATCTTATAAATAGGGTTAATTGTTCCCGAAACCGCTCTTTCCTTTTCTCTGTTAAATCACTTATTCAATATGTAATTGATTCCACTGGCATATGAATCTCCGTTTTTCCTTTATTATCATCAAAATTATCCCACTAAAGGCTTTGTTTTATAGGAATTACCGAGGTCAATGCAAGGAAAAGGAAATGAACAACTCACGGAAGTTGAGATTTTGCGGCTCATGATGAAAGAGAAAAAACGATTAAATGATAAATTGTATTTTCGGTTTATATAGTAAGGGTTGTTGGGCAATGATTCAAAAATCTGTTTAAAGTGTCA
Source organism: Primula veris (assembly GCA_963682055.1). NCBI lineage: Eukaryota > Viridiplantae > Streptophyta > Magnoliopsida > Ericales > Primulaceae > Primula > Primula veris. The sequence continues at coordinate 30,580,949 of OY821742.1, read as the reverse complement.
TAATTGACAGTAAGTCAAAAATGTGGTATGTATTGGTTATTTTTTTATCATATAACTATTGATGCAAAAATCGACGAGACTGAGATCGAGCTCCTCTGCGGATTCTCCGACTACACCGCCCACCGCAGCAGCTTGTACTTGTCATCGCACCACCATGACACCGCCCTGCTCAAGTGCAAGTTACATATCAAGTTTAACAAAAATCAGTTTGTGCGATCAGGGAAAAGAGTAAATGAGAGGAGATGAGATGGGAGATTTCTCTCTCATCACGAGCCGCAGTTTCTCAACTTTAGGAGTTGATCTTTTCCTTTTTCTTGCATTGACCTCGGTAATTCCTATAAAAGAAAGGCTTGTGTGGGAAAATGTTGATGATGAAAAAGGGAAAATGATATGGTAATGGAATCAATTACATACCGAATAAGTGATTTATAAGAGAAGAGGAAAGAGCGGTTCTCGAGACAACCCTATTAATGAGAGCAACACATGTGTGTTTGAGAAGCTGATTAATGTTTGTAGAAGCTCGAGTAAGGAATTCGGGCAAGCGATATTTTGAAAGCCCTTATTTTCGCAACAAAAAGGCAAGGGGATGAAGATGAGCTCAAGTACATAAACCATGAGAACTTTCCGTTACACTGGAAGAACTATCAAATGCGCCCACCGAATCCTTTTGATGGGCTATGGAAAGACTAGGATTTTGTATTTTCCGCAAATCTCCCTCACTATATATACAACCCCTAGTCGCCGTCCATCTTTAAACCCTAATATCTTCTTGCCTCGAGTGGAGGTCGGCCGCATTTGGCCTCTGTCTACGGGTAGAACTCTTCTCCTTCTCCCCGTTCTACTCTATTTCTTTCTTCTCTCACCCATATCTTGCCAATTTCCTCAAAACCCACACCATCCCACCTTTCGTCTTCACTTCGCAATCCCCTTCTCTGCCTCTCGTCACCTCCACCTTAGGCCTACCACTAACTACTCTACAATCCCGGTAGACTTTCTTCGCCATTGACCTTTGCCATCCCATGGATTTTTACCCCCAAAAAACAAATAGGCATCCCTCGTCGGTAACGATTCTACCCTTTACTCTTCTGAATATAATCCAAGGTCCATTAGTAACAGAGTTTGAGTTCGTCGTAAAGTTGAGCTTTCTTCACCGCTGCTGCCACCGCCTGAAGAGCTTCCACCATCACATTCTCAACTTCCGCCATATATATGTATCTATATATATGTGTTTTAGTAGAGAGAGAGAGATAGAGAGAGAGGCACCGTTGAGTCTACATAAAATTATACCTCACATAACACTTCACTAGAAACCGGAAAATTAACTAAATCTCATTTGATAATGTAGCGAACGTTATATATAATCAGACATTAACATATTTCATATTTCATCATTGAATAATCCTATTCTTTATAAATGCTATTTCACCACTTCAATTTTACCCAAATACATAAAGGAAAAACAAATGATGTCCCATCTTCACCACCTTGACTTTTCGTTTGGAAAATCCATGTTTTAGCTCATTTTCACCTAGATTTATCAGCTTCTCAAACGTATATCTTATAAATAGGGCTAATTGTTCCCGAAACCGCATGTTCCTTTTCTCTGGTAAATCACTTATTCAATATGTAATTGATTCTACTAGCATATGAAACTCCATTTTTCCCTTATTATCATCAAAATTATCCCACTAAATCCTTTATTTTATAGGAATTACCGAGGTCAATGCAAGAGAAAGGAAAAGATCAACTCACGGAAGTTGAGATTTTGCGGCTCGTGATGAAAGAGAAAAAAAATTAAACAATAAATTGTATTCTCGATTTATATAGTAAGGGTTGTTGGGAAATGATTCAAAAATATGTTTGAAGTGTCCTAATTGACAGTAAGTCAAAAATGTGTCATGTATTGGGTGTTTTTTGATCATATAATTATTCATGCAAAAATCGATGAGATTGAGATCGTGTTCCTTTGCGGATTCTCCAACTACACCGCCCATTGCGGCGGCTTGTACTCGTCGTTGCACAACCATGACACCGCCCTGTTCTTGCCAGGATCAAGTGCAAGTTACATATTGAGTTTAACAAAAGTCAGTTTGTGCGGCCAGGGAAAAGAGTAAATGAGACGAGATGAGATGGGAGATTTCTCTCTCATCACGAGCCGCAGTTTCTCAACTTTAGGAGTTGATCTTTTCCTTTTTCTTGCATTGACCTCGGTAACTCCTATAAAAGAAAGGCTTGTGTGGGAAAATGTTGATGATGAAAAATGGAAAATGGAGAATGATATGCTAATGGAATCAATTACATACCGAATAAGTGATTTACAAGAGAAGCAGAAAGAGAGGTTTTCGAGACAACCCTATTAATGAGAGCAGCGCATGTGTGTTTGAGAAGCTGATTAATGTTGGTGGAAGCTCGAGTAGGGAATTCGAGCAAGCGTTACTGTGAAAGCTCTGATTTTCCCAACAAAAAGACAATGTGATGAACGTGAGCTCAAGTACAGAAACTAGGAGAACTTTTTATTACACTAGAAGAACTATGAAATGCGCCCACCGAATCCTTTTGATGGCCTATGGAAAAACTAGGATTTTGTATTTCGCACAAAGCTCTCTCACTATATATAAACCCTCTAGCCGCCGGCCATCTTTAAAGCCTAATACCTTCTTGCCTTGCGTGGAGGTTGACCGCCGACGGCCTCTTGTCTATGGGTAGAACTCTTCTCTTTCTCCCCGTTCTACTCTATTTCTTTCTTCTCTCACCCATATCTTGCCAATTTCCTCAAAACCCACACCATCCCTCCTTTCGTCTTCACTTCGCAATCCTCTTCTCTGCCTCTCGTCACCTCCAACTCAGGCCTACCACTAACTACTTTTCTACAATTCCGGTAGACTTTCTTCGTCATTGACCTTTGACCGTCCCATGGGTTTTTACCCCAAAAAACAAATAGGCATTCATCGTGGGTAACGACTCTACCATTTACTTATCTGAATGTAATCCAAGGTCCATTAGTTAAAGAGCTTGAGTTCGTCGTAAAGGTTATCTTTCTTCGCCGATGCCGCCGCCGCCTGTAGTGCTTCCACCATCACATTCTCAACTTCCGCCATATATATGTATCTATATCTATGTGTTTTAGTAGAGAGGGAGAGAGAAATAGAGAGAGGTTCCGTTGAGTCTATATAAAATTATACTTCACATAACACTTCATTGGAACTGGAAAATTAACTAAATCTCAATTGATAATGTAGCGAACGTTATATATAATTCGGACATTAGCACATTTCATATTTCATATTTCAGCATTAAATAATCCTATTCGTGATAAATGCTATTTCACCACTTCAATTTTACCCAAAAACTGAAAGAAAAAAACAAATGATATCCCATTCCCACGCAAAAAATTGGTGCCCCCCCCCCCCCCCCCCCCCCCCTTCTCTCCCTTTTTTCTTCCTATATAACGTATATATGTACGTCTTCAAAAAGTAATTTTCTCCTACTTTGTAAGGGGAATAAATTTTTAAACTACATATGAGATGACTAATTTTCCTTTAACATGTTTTATTAAATACAAATGCATTGAGTATTTCATACCAAAGTCCAATTTAACTACTTGCAAATATATAGTAATTGGTCATTGGTATGAAATCCTTAATGCATTTGTATTTACGAAAACATTTAAAAGGAAAATTACTTTAGCTCATATATAGTTTGAAAAATCTATTGCCCTTACAAAAGAAGGATAAACATATATTTTTTTTAAATTCATCAATATATACGTTATATAGGAACCCATTATTTGCAGCAATAGGGGGTGCAAGCACAAATTAGTTGCCGCAATAGGTTGCAACAATAGTAATCCTACAGAAATGTCATGATTTAATCAGACACATTTCGTCATATATCTCCAACTTAGGGTTGTACAATGATTTTTCAATTATGTTATCCAAATTCTTAATTTTTTTAAATTTGTGCCTCAATTATTTTCTCTTCTCCTGTCTTTTTCGAGATTTTACCTAAAAGCCTTAAGATATTAGCTAATTACCTAAAACATTAATTAATTAAAATAGAAGAATAAAATATAAATATTAATAAATATAATAATAATAATAAAATCATGGTTTAAAAATATAAAAGAGAAACAAACAAAAAAATATATTGAATTTAAGGCCTCCGGGATTTTTCCTCTTAATTAAAAAAAATGATGTTACAGCTTTCAGGAAAATAAGTTGGCTTATTTCAGGGTAAGAGATATCTATCTATGTTTGTCCAGCTTCAAAATTTCCCCTTTTTACAAACCTGAAACTTAAAAATCTCAACTCTTGAGCTCGCCAGCCAAATGCAAAGCACCTTATAAGTTATAAGTCGTTACGTTGAACTCAAAGTTACAACCAAAGAAGGAATGTGTCTCTTGCTTAAACCATCTCAAGTCAAATGTTTAGAGCATGGGTTGTACAAAGAGATGCATATGATCGACAAACCAAGATTAAGAGTGATATCAATTTCATTTTGCTCATTGTGGTCATTCATTAGTCTTGAACTATTATAGCTTAGGTTTGGTTCTATGCAGAACAAGGTTGTTTAATTAAATATCAGGTTTTTTGGTTGTTATTTCTAACAGAACAAGAAAAAGAAGAAGAAATCTTACCGTTTAAATGTTGAAGTATGAATGAAAAATAACCTATTCAGGGAGATGATATCGTACTAGCTTTTGAACAAGTTAGAATCTAGCTCAAACCATTTCTAATGGGGTAGAAAGATGGATTCATTTCTAATCTGAAGAGGTAGTAAGTTAGTTTACCATGATCTTAAGGTTGTATTTCCACATTTTTTGATAAGATTTCTGTTTGTTTGGAGTCTATATTCTGATATTAGTTTTGCGAATTTGGACTGTAGACTTGGATGAGAACTGCAATTGACCAACTTTTTTTTTATGACATCTGCTAAGTGTGCTAGTATATATGGTTTGTCTGGAATCCACAGTTAGCCAATGAAAATAATTTTCCATAGTTACACCCTCTATAATCTATATAATCATACTTTTCACATCGTTGTTGCTGTTGTTGGTGACTTTGTACCATTGTAAAAGGATAAAAAAAACAAAGATTGCTATCTTCATCACAATTGACATTCCTTCTTAAACTTATCTAGTTTTGCAAGTTATATTAAGTTCTTAGTTTTGTAAATTACACTATAATCTTGTTAATAATTTGGTTTAGACAGGCTTCAGACCAGCATTTAAATAATGGTCAAATAAGTTAAGGAAATAAGGACTGAAGTGATCGATGTAAAGAGCCTATAAGTGTGTGATGGTATATTGGTTTCGTAAATCGACTTGTTTGGTATCATGTCAATCGAGACCTTGAGTCATCTAAAACCACAAAAGGCGGTGCATCGTTTTGTATCAAGGAGTTAGAATGACAATTAGCCCATGAGAGGACTGCTAGGGAAAAGACAGAACGACGTCTGGATGTATCGGATAGAAAGATGTACGCAGCGTTAGCAGAACCTTTTTACAGTCAAGGGTTTACACTTTCAGAAAAAGGTCGGGTTCAAAAAAATTGTAGGGGATGAGTACGATGATGATAGTACATCTCCATGATATGTGTTTCCTGTTTTTCTGATTTAGAATTTATATGTGAATTATTCATTTCTATTACTCGTTTTGTAAGTATGTGTTGATTGGATATTTTACATGTAAATTCTTTTATTGAATGTTTTTAATGATATTGATCTTAATATTTGTGTATTCATTTATTCAATAAAAATATAATTTATAATGATTCATTTTAATAATAAATTATAGTAGACATCAAAATGTAATGATAAATAATAAGAGTTGAGCCTACAAATATTTTGACAAACAAGTGTTCTCTTCATCATCTACTGCGACGAAGTATTTGTCAGGAGATCTATGCTACTTGAACTTATCAAATACATTTACCGGTGAAGTTTTTCGTCGCCAAAAATCTAGCGACGAATATATTTGTCGCCCATTTCGTCGGGTAAAATCAAACTTTACCGACAAATTTCTTTTTTCGTCGCTCGACAGTGCATACGCGACGGAGGCTTAGCGACAAAACTTTCGTCGGCTTGAATTTTAGATGACGAAATTTTAACTCTAGCGACGAATATTTTTTGTCGGCCTAGGTTATTTTAATTGTAGTGAGAGATGACAAAGAGAGAGCGTATAGGGAGAGATGAGAGAGAGAGAGAGAGAGCGGAGATAGAGAGAGCATAGAGGAAGGGAGCATAAAGAGATAGAGCAGAGAGAGAGAGCGAATAGAGAGATGGGTGGAGATTTCAGTTTTTTTATTGGATGTATGTTTTTGGTAAACAACAATTTAGAGTTATATTTTTTATAATAATGTTTCTTGGTAAGTTTTTGGTCATTCACTATTAAATCAACTTTTTTGCATCCATAGTGGTGACCACTGATCATATGATATGTTTGCCATATATATTTATCTTTTCGTATAACAGACGGTAATCTTAAGTTTTTATTTAAAAGAGTGTAAATAGGTTTGCAATATTTCTGGCCAAACTAATTGGCTTCACTATGAATTACTCAACTTGCCAGTGATAAAATTATTTAAACTTGTATTTGTGAGACATACACTATATAATAACATTAAATTTCTCACTAGCTAGGTTATTATTGACTAACAATTTTGTAACAATTGTTCATGAGTAATGGGTGTCTAAAGTTTTTAACTTCGAAAAGTTGCAAATTTATTTTATATCCTTACCCGTCTACTATTTAGTTTAAGTTGGCTCATAAATTACGTGACCATGGTATATCTTGCGGTGACGATATTGATCTTAAAGAAAACAACATCTGCAATCATTTATTTCATGTTTGTTAATGTTAATTAATTTTGGTCTAATGGTGAAATAATGGAGATGGACTACCATCTCCAAAACGAAAAGGACATGGATCTATTTCTTGATAATGGGTATTGTTATATCTTTGATCGGCTAATGGTATTGAAAAAATGTCATGGTATGCTTCAATTGAATAAGGAAGCCTTATGGCTAATAACTATATGGGTGAGGTTGTATGATGCACCCCTTGAATTTTGGTCTTGCGATAACCTAAGTAAGATCGCTAGTAAAATAGGTAGACCGCTTTATCTTGATCACGCTACTGAGAAAATGTTAAGTGTCAATTGCGCCCGGGTGTGTGTTGAAATAAATGCCTCTAAAGAATTGCCAAACACCATGCAAATTAAAAATGGGAAAGCAGAACTTGATATAGAGGTACAATATCAATGGTTGCCTCCTCGATGTGGGTTATGTAAAATATTTGGCCATAATTATGTAACATGTCATAATGAAAGAGAGAGTATTTCAGAGACCATGTTGAAGATTTGAGAAACATAATGAAATTTGTAATAATGAGATGGGGACAAGAAAGGTAAATAATACTGAACGTAATATAATGGAGAATAAAAATGCAAGGGGTGATTACCTAATCTAAGAAAATCCATGGCAAACGAACTATGGAAAGAGGACGGGTAATAAACTCATCAATAGATATGAAAATGTTGCAAGTGATAGAGAAACCATGAGCAAATTGTTGGTTTCCGTGTACGAAATAACAATTAAACAATAATAAATGATTAAAAAGAAATAATCAAAAACCAGTGTAATATTTATTAATTCAGAATTGAAACTGAAATTACAGATTACAACATATATGGACTGAATAGTAATTAAAGCAAACGTTAGTCAGATTATTATTAATTAATAATCTAATATACTGAATTGTAATAAATAGAAAATGCCGGACTGGAAAATATAAACTTAACAGCCGGACTGTTCTGATTGAAATTTAAATTACATGATTGAAATGAAACTATTCTAATTACAGAATTAAATTACAGAATTGAAATTACATAATAGAAACAGTATTTTAAAAAAATTACAGAAAGGTAAAAGACAGAATTGAAAATTACAGCTAAGTACAGCAAATTAAAATACTGAATTGAAATTGCAGAATTGAAAAGACAAAAATATAAATTGTAGAATTTAAATTACGGTATTTAAAAGACAAAAATAAAAAAGACGAGGCGACTGTTAGACAGTCTGCCCTTAACCGATATTCGCCCAACCACCTTAATATTTCTGGTTGCGTTGGCGCTTCGATACCAAGGTACAACGTCTCGGATGACTCGCCAAAAACTGGCGACGAGTCAAGGTCGAGCTGTTGGTGGGTGATTGTCTCTCTTTCTAAAATGCTATATGGAAAATATGCAGATTGTTTTCAGAATGTAAAAAGTATGTTTAGATAGTAGAGGAGATATGCCTACTTATTGGCTGAGCTGAAATCTCAGCCATTATGGTCACTTAATTCAACTCGAAAATGCTGAATTAATGGTACAATTATTCTCATTTAATTACATTAGTTACAAGTTTGCTGAAATTTTTGGGGACTGTTTTGTTATTATCAAAAACTCTTAGACTTTCTTGGAACCGGAACATTCCTCAAGCCCCAAGCCCAAACCCGCACCCCGCGACCCGAGACCCGTGCCCGAGACCGAGACCGGAAAATTAACTAAATCTCAATTGATAATGTAGCGAACGGTATATATAATTCCGACATTAACACAGTTCATATTTCATATTTCAGCATTAAATAATCCTATTCTTGAAAAATGCTATTTCACCACTTCAATTTTACCCAAAAACAGAAAGGAAAAACAAATGATATCCCATTCCCACGCAAAAAATTGGTGCCCCTCCCGTACGTCTTCAAAAAGTAGTTTTCTCCTACTTTGTAAGGGGAATATATTTTTAAACTACATATGGGATGACTAATTTTCCTTTAACATGTTTTATTAAATACAAATGCATTGAGGATTTCATACCAAAGACCAATTTATCTAATAAATAAGAAATGTTAACAAGTGGAGTTAAATATACCCTGCATGGTGTAAGTCACTTATTAGTTGATGTCATTCTTAGTTTGCCTCATGGGAGACTTTGTCTCGGCCTTCACAACTCTATCTTTCAATTCTACAAGGAATTCAGCTTTTGTGATTCTTAGTAATATTGACACCATTTTAAAATTTAGTGTTTTCATGTTTAGGTGGTGAGAAAGAAATAAATGAAGAGATTGTCAAAAATTTCAACAAACTAGGTTGCGCAGCCATCCTTACATATGAAAAAATCTTCTTAGGTCCATCATGAAAAAAGATGAAAAATTTAGGGTTGGTTACAAGTTGTAGTTTCAATAATACCCTTAACGAATATAACGATGCCGACGCCACTTAGTCATCGTTAAGGGTATTTTGTAAGAACTTGTAACTAACCCTAAATTTTCCATTTTTTTTTATGATAAGTCTAAGAAGATTTCATATGGAACGATAGTGGCGCAACCTAAATACAGTATATGTACGTCCACAAATATGCATACTTACACACCCTAGTTTGTTGAACAAAATTTATTTATAATCTCTTCATTTATTTATTTCTCACCACCTAAACGCTAAATTTAAAAATTGTGTTAATAACCCTAAGAATAAAAACTTTAATTGTTTGAAGAGTCGAAAGACGGAGTTGAGAAAGCCGGCACAAAGCTCTCATGCGGCAAACTAAAAGTGTCATCAACAAATAAGTGAATTACTAGATGCAAGGTATATTTGACTGTTGATATTTTTTATTTATTATTAGTCGTTTGCATGTAGATCAATTGGTCATTGGTATGAAATCCTTAATGCATTTGTATTTACGAAAACATATAAAAGGAAAATTACTTTAGCTCATATATAGTTTGAAAATCTATTGCCCTTACAAAAGAAGGCTAAACATATATTTTTTTTAAAATCATCAATATACGTTATATAGGAACACATTATTTGCAGCAATAGGGGGTGCAAGCACAAATTAGTTGCCGCAATAGGTTGCAACAATAGTAATCCTACAGAAATGTCATGATTTAATCAGACACATTTCGTTAAATATCTCCAACTTAGGGTTGTACGATGATTTTTCAATTTTGTTATCCCAATTCTTAATTTTTTTAAATTTGTGCCTCAATTATTTTCTCTTCTCCTGTCTTTTTTGAGATTTTACCTAAAAGCCATAAGATATTAGCTAATTACCTAAAATATTAATTAATTAAAATAGAAGAATAAAATATAAATATTAACAAATATATTAATAATAAGAAAATCTTGGTTTAAAAATATAAAAGAGAAACAAAAAAATATATAAAAAATATATTGAATTTAAGGCCTCCGGGATTTTTCCACTTAATTAAAAAAAATGATGTTTCAGTCAAGATTAAGGTAATTTGCCAATTTATAAAATCTTCTAACAAGCTCTTCAACAAAAACATGCAACTATTATTAGTAGAACATCTTATATGAAGGCCAAGCAAAATATTAATGTAATATCCTAACGAAACGAAGTTTGGAAATAGGATGTCACCATAATTAAACTCCCTCAAAAAATTTAAATGTCTTCTTTTTAATACAATCTAAAGTAGATATAGGCAGAAACCAACAGTTCACATCTAATATATGTTATTGATCAACACCTTCGATCGACCTTAAATATGAGTTAGGGTGACCGGAAAAAAAAATGAGTTGGGGTTGAGGTGTTACCTTGAGATTGAGCAGCCAAGTCCAAACCTTAAAAGTAGGAATGGTGTGGTGTGGAAAAAAATAGTACCGACTGTTCAATTTATAGTAGTACCAAAAAGATAATGAGTCAGTCTCCAGTTAGATAATCATGAATCGTGAAGTTTATAAGAATTAATATCAATAATTAATTATATTTCCGTATTTTCGAATGTAGATTTGTTTGAGGCATCAACATTCATATCATTTTATTTATGTATACATATATTTTCCGCAATGATAGAGGTAACATGATAACAAATTAATAATTTCTTCTTAATGTAAATAAGTAGAGGCAAATTAAATTTAAAGCATTCAATGTCATATACATGCATCCCAGTTAATGCAGTTAGCCCTAATGGGAGAGGAACAAAAAAAAATTATAGCTGTTAATACTTACCTTATTTAACAACGACAACAAAAATAGTACACTGTTTTTGGAACAACAATTTATTGGTTCAACATTATGTGCATTGATAGTTGTGATTTTGTGACCACCGACCATATGTGATCACTAAATTCCTCTTTTAGAATAGCGACCGACAATCTTAAATTTATGGAGAAGCGGAAATAGGCTATTCGCAACAAATCCAGCAAAAACAACAACTCATAAAACTTCCCTCCGAAGTACGCAAGTTGTCACTAATTTTTATATTGATTAAACATACGTTTTTAGATAACATTATAGGAGTATTTCTAAAGGGTAATGACAAAAAGTAGTACTCCACCAACTATTTTACAAGAAATATATGTACCAAACTATTTCTTCTCAAAAAGTAGAAATCCCAAAAATACTCAAAACTCAAAATAATTACTTTCTCTCTTTCCAAACAAAAAATAAATTTAAAATAATAAATATTTTAAAATTCACAAAATATAAAAAAAAAATACTTTAAATTATAAGAAAACAAATATTAAAAATATACGTTAAATTCACAAAATATAACCAAAAAAACACTTTATTTTAACGAAAGCAATTTTTTTAACTGAATAACGATTGCTTTTCTTAAACAGTTCATACACATTCTGTCACTTAACGAAAGCAATTTTTTTAACTGAATAACGATTGCTTTTCTTAAACAGTTCATACACATTCTGTCACACTCTATATCTTAAAACTTCATAGTCTTATTTTCATAAGTCATATACTATTTTTCTTGAATACTATTTTTCTTGACTTCATACCATTATTTTAGAAATTCACACCATTTCTTATAAAATACATACCCTTTTTTTTTCCATACCTTTTCTTCGTACTTCATTTCAAATTTCATGTTTTTTATTTCAAAATTTATACAATATTTTTGAAACTCCACATCCTTTTTCTCATGCTTCATACCCTTTCTTTTTGGAGGCACACACCAACTCTGAAAGTAATGTGCGTTTGCGAGATTGTCATGAATTTTGCCAATTTGGAACTATTTTGTGTTATCGATTATAAAGTGTCCGCAAATAATGTGCATATCATTACCCGTCTTCCACTTATATATACACTAAAACCTCTATAAAGTTATATTGTCAAGAGCACGAAAAATTATTACTATTGCTAGGGCCGCAAAGATACCCAAGACTTTTGTTTTGGGCCTGTAATTTTTTTTTTTAAAATTAGGGCCTCTGACTTTGCGCTTTTAATAAATGAGTATATATATATTCCCACTTCTAATCTTCTAGAGGTCTACAGCACACTATAAAAAATTATTTGAAAACGGTCAAAATTAGAGTTCAAATAGTACTTTTCAGGGACAAAAATAAGTTTTTAAAGATGAAAATAACTTTTTTGTCCACAAATCTAATGTTTTGAGACCCAAAGTAGAAAAAATAAATTGTCTGCAAAGACAATTCGGTACCAACATAAGAAGACAATTTAAATGTGTCCCTAAATATATTTTGAGACAACATTAAATTGTATTTTTATGTTGGTATATGATTGTCTTTCGAAACGATCTTTTTTTCAAGTTTTACCCATAAAAATTATTTTTGTCCCTAAAAAATTATTTTTGTCTTTTTAGAGAGAAATTTTGACTGTGAAAATAAATTGTTCCCCAAATCTGAATTTTGTAGTGGCAACAACGTCTGCAACACGTCCGACACATATATACCAGCGTATTTTAATTACCTTTGCACTTTTATTTTCTTCTTTATTTTGAAAATAGAGTAAATAATATAAGTATTTTTTTCCAATCTTAATCTCAAAAATTATTCACTTTTACTACACTTAGAGATAATTTTTTATCACTGTACTCAAGCCTTCACACTGATTTGAAAACCTACTATTCTTTATAGGCCTTCCTCACAACCGTAAAGGCCACATAATCCTTGTTTCTGTTTCGTTTTCGGTAAGTAATTACAAAAAAATACCGTACATTTATGTAAACATAATGTAAAGCTTTTATTAATGGCAGAGCAAAAATAAATTGACTAAAAGGCCTCCATATTTTTCACTTGTCTCGGATCTCTAAATTACTGGAGACGACTCTGCTATTGAGTGGTTATTTTTAAGTCGAGATTACATATAAAAAGATATATTTAAAAAAAAAATTATAAACATAATATAAGATGTACGTACCACATTAACATAAACAAAACGTGAAATGTACAGAATTTAGTTTTAATTTTCTTAGAAAATAAATACATATTGTATATAAGAATGTATAACCATGCAAATGGATCTGAAAGATGATAGTATATAAAAAAAATGTTGCATGCGAATAGGTTTTAACCATTCGTGCCTATATCAGTATTGAGTTGCAAGATGTGTTCATGTATACGAGTTATTACATATGTACGAGTTGTAAGATGTGCTAGTAACGAAAATATTAAGTCATCGTCATAAAAAAGTTGACATAAATATTTTAAATCATCTTAAACATAATGTAAAAATATATAACATATTTTTAATATTAAATATCAATTTATTACTATAAAGAGGTGAATTTATTACTAACGAGACCCTAAAAATTTACGAAATATGAAAATAGAGAGTTTATTCTTATTTATTCATTATTAAGGTAATTTTGGCAAGGATGACACTGGATAACAAGACTATATCGTCTATCTTCATTTAACATCAGCATCCATATACTTAATGCTAGAGTACTTCTCGTTTTATAATTTTGTCTTCTTATATTGCGTTAGTACTTTACAACTAAGCTTCTTAACTTTTTTTAAGTAGAGCGGTAGAGGCAAATTAAATTTAAAGCATTCAATGTCATATACATGCATCCCAATTAATGCAGTTAGCCCTAACGGGAGAAGGAAAAAAAAATATAGCTGATAATACTTACCTTATTCAACAACGACAACAAAAATAGTACACTGTTTTTCGAACAACAATTTGTTCGTTCAACATTATTTGCATGGAAGGATCTAGAAAGACAGTCGGGGGCTGCACCCCCTAAAAAAAAAATTAACAAAGAATAAAAATTTTCTATGTAATTTGATCGAAATATTTAAATTTTAGTGTTTCAGCCCCCTTCCGTAAAATAACTTCATATAAGTTATAGATTTTTATTATATAAAAAATCGGCCCAACTCATTTATCAATTCTAGTTCCGCCACTGATTATTTGCATTCATAGTTGTGATTTTGTGATCACCGACCGTATGTGCTCACTAAATTCCTCTTTTAGAATAGTAACTGGCAATCTTATTTTTTTTATATATATATATATAAATGGTAGAAAAAAACTATATTTTTTATCTATAGATTATAAACAATGTGGGAGAAAAACCCCACAAATTCCTCTTCGTCTTCTCTCTCTAAAGTCTTCATCTAATCCGAAAATGGGGAAATCTCATTTCTACCATTCTTACGATACCTTGAAGTTCTTTAGGGAAGCTGATGTTAGAGTAGATGATCCTTTCCGAATTGCAACCCCAATTTGGAAGCTTATCTGCTGCTTGATTGACTTCTCTTTCCACATGCATCTAGTGGCGGTATCGGCACTAAACGTTTGGTGTTGCAAAAATAGAAGCACATAATATTTTTTAAATTGTAAAGAGACCGGAAATGCGGGACTTTATAAAAAAAAATTCCGATTTCCTAAAAAAAAAAATGTATCCGGTTTCTTTTTTTTTCCTTTATTGGTCAATTTAACATATTTTTCAAACTCTAAAAAAAAAGTGCATCAGTAAAGACACGTTCAGTCATGTGCCAAAAATTTCACCATTTGAAAATTGACCAAAAACAAAATAAAAATTAGAAACCAGTGAAAAATAAATAAAAATTAAGAAAAAATGGTACGAAAAGAAAGGGTATAAAGAAACGAATGTATGAAAAGGTAAAATTAAGAAACCGAGCTATTAAAAGAAAAAATATGAACAAACAAATGCATAAAACTATTAAAACCACTAGGAGAAGACAAACTTATTCTATCAAATACTCAAGTTTACATATACTCACTTCGTATAGATATAAATGAACAACCAAATATGTTACACAATTTCATTATAGATATTTTGCATACAAAACTACCCAAAGTTATTTTAAATAATATTTATACCACCACTATATGTTATTATTATTATTATTATTATTATGGTTTAATTTTTCTAAAAATGTGTATCACATATCAATATGGTATATAAGTTGGAGTCATACTGTATTCAATTTTTTGTTACTTGTTTTTTAATTAGTATTATTAACAGCACATAAAAGTCATAATATGTTATTAAAGTAACAATATATAATTTTGAAAGTGGTTGTAAAAAAAAAAATTAGAGGTTGACCGAATACATTATATGTAAATTATTTTTAAAAACACTATTAAAAAAAATTAATTTATGAAAATAATAAGATTGTGGCAACCCCTCATCATAGTGATGTTCGGAGCCTGCATGCATCAACTGATACGTCTTCTCTTTTAATAAGCTTTTTATCTCTGCTATTAACTGCCTTATATGCCATGGATCTGCTGAATTACCCTTTAGAATATTGATGAGTTGCGAAGAATCACTCTTTATAATAATTTTGTTGGAATTAACCATTCTTAGCCCAAAGATTATAGCAGCTGCTTCAGGATAAATAATAGAAATAATTTAAATTTTGTCTTGAAAACCCAATATAGGTTTTCCTAAATGATCTCTACTAATTCCCCCCAGTACCACTACAATTAATAGATGATTTAAAACAACTATCAGTATTCAATTTTATGTATCCAGGAGGAGGAAGAACCCACTTGACCATGTTGACTTTTTTAACTCTGGGAGCGCTGTACATAATATCTAAGGAAATAAGACTCCAATTTTTAGGAAAAAAATTACCTTTTTTTTTGTGTATAATTGGAGAAGTTTTTCAACCTCAATGCAAATAGCTTCATATTTCATCTCTTTATTGTCGAATCTGCTTTTACACCTTGCTTTCCAAATACACCAAACAATGTAGGAAGGAAGAATTTTGAGAAATTTACCACTTAGATCTGAGATGCTATTATTTGCACAAGTCCACCAGTTCATAATTCTCCCTCTGATAGAAATATTTGAACATTTTACTCCCATGATATTTTCAAAATAGGCCCAAACTTTTGTAGCAATTTTTCCCTTACTGAACAAATGATTTCTATTCTCAACTGACTGGCAACTTAAATTTATGGAAGAACGGAAATATGCTAATCACAACAGTTGAAATAGACATTAGAGAAGACTAGGTCTGGAGAACAGATTGTATATTGGGATTGAAGAGAGAGCCACGATGAGACTGGAGATTGAAGATGGAGATTGGGGTTTTTTATTTTCAGGCTGAGAGGGTGGTGTGTTTTTTACTTTTTAGAAGCTCAACACAACAAACGGCAGGGTTTTGGTGTGTTTTCCCTTATAAAATTTTTTTAGAGATGCACGCTATTTACGTTTTAAGTCCCCATAAATCGCATTTTTTTCGCTTTTATCACCAAAATCGCGATGTTTGCGCTTTACCTCCATAAAAGCAAAAAAGTGTATGCAGATTTTTTTCACTAAGCACTTTAAATCGCGCTTTTTAAAACAGAGGTTTGAACATCTCAACTCAAGGGAGAAAGATCGTTACCTGGTTCTTTTCAATGATTAATTAAAGGTGAAAAGAACCCCATCTGGGTACCCTCACTTCCTAATTCCACAGCAGTTTTACTTGTACTAGAGCATGTGATGATCTCATCTTAACACTGATCAAATCAAGCTCTGTGTTTAATGGGGACAAAACTTAATTTGTTCTAAACTATTCGCAGATGGAAGAGAGAGAATGAGAAGTGTTTATTTGTGTTTATTTAGTATGTATGTACTGGTATTGTAATAATAGACTAGAAATTTTTAGGACTGTTGGATTATTATTAAGTGTAATAGGGTGAATCGTAGGATCATTTATTCAGTGGTTATCAGATGGAACCAGATGAAGACACGTGGCTATCATCAACGGCTGCAAATACAGCAAATTGGTAAATGTTGTGTAACTTCCATAATTTCAAATTAATTTTCAAATCAGTATAAATACTGCAATTTGTAGCAGTTTGTTTATGTCTGGAAAGTTCAAGTGTTGTTTATTGTTTTTCTTGTTCAATTCCCCTGCAATCCAACTTATTTCGGACTACTACTTTGAAACTATGTTAAGTATATCATAAATTGGTATCAGAGCGGGGTTTTAATGGCCGAAAAGAAGGCAAATTCATCAAACAACACTCAAAATCCACCAGCACATACACCAAACTCACCATCACACCCAACTTTTCCAAAAACTCTAACCACCGACCAAAAACTGGAAAACTTACAAGCCATTTTACAAAATAGTCTGCATGAAAAAAAAATGGTAAATCAGGAAAAAACTAAGTTCTTTGAACACCAAATTCTACAACTAAATTACCGTACAACAAATTTTGATTTCTTAAGGAAAGGAGAAAGAGAGGGAACCACTGGAATCTTCAAATACACCACAACATGGCAACAACTTCAAATCATTAATGGGGGAGGACTCAAATTCTCTGGTAAATGAAAAAAACGAAATTAACTTCAAAACAGTAAGGTTGGATTTTCCAAAGTTTTTTGGTGATAAAAGTGTAGAATGGGTCTATAAGGCTAATCAGTTTTTTAAGTTATATAATACACCGGAACATCAAAAAATAACAATAACCAATATGCATTTTGAAGATCAGGCACTTGTGTGGTATAAAAATCAAGAAAATTCTGGTTTAATAACTAATTTGGAGAATTTCACTGAACAAATCATACGAAGATTCTCTGTTAACCTTAATTAAAATCCATTAGACCGATTAATCAAACTCAAACAAGTAGGAAATATTATGGAATACAAATGTGAGTTTGAATTGCTTTCAAATAGTGTTAAAGGTTTGAGTGAAAAACACAAATTAGTCTATTTTATTAGTGGTTTAAAAGAGTTGAAAATGCTTTTTCGCAAAGATATTGAAACTGCTTATTCAATTGCTACTTATCAAGAGGAGAAATTAGGAATAGAAAAAAAGTCAATGTATAAGCCTTTCAATAGCCAAACAACCAACATGATTACTCCTGATAATCAGGCTACTTATACAAGAACGGCTAATATCAATTCTAACACTAATCTACTCCCAATCAAAAGACTCCCTCCTAATGAAATGGAAGAGGGAAGGAAAAAAACTTATAATTGTGATGAAAAATGGGTGAGGGGACATATTTGTGTCAAAGCTAAAAAATTCTTAATCCAGAATAATGTTTTAACTGACGATGAAGAAGAAAATTTAGAGGAAACTAATCTTAAAAATGAAGAAGAAGAACCAGAACAACCAGAAATAACTCTTCAAGCTATTACGGTGGGGCTAATTCAAATTCTATTAGATTTGTTGGAAAAATACTAGAACAAAAGGTGGGGATACTTGTAGATTCTGTGAGTACACACAACTTTATAGATTCTAAATGGATAAATCAATTAAAAATTCCTATTGTTGAACAAAATCTAGTTATTGTTAAAGTAGCAAATGGCGAAAACCTTAAAAGTGAGAATGTGTGAGAAATTGAATATTAAAATCCAGGATCAAATTTCATGGTTGATTGTATGTTACTTCCATTAATTGGATATGATGTGGTGTTAGGAGTACAATGGCTAAATTCTTTATGACCAATAACTTGTGATTTTAACAAACTAACTATGGCCTTTAAATATGAAGAAAAATCCGTTAAGTTACAGGGTATAAAAAATGAATTTCCTGAAATTACAGAATTCAATTATTTAGAGGGAAAAGAAATAAAAGGACAAGGATTTATCTTGCAATTATATTCTACTCATGTGCAGCATGATGTCTTTCTTGAGATTTTCAACATTGAACCCCTTTTGAGAGATTTCCCATATATTTTTTCTAAGCCAAAAGGTCTACTACCTGAGAGGCCACATGAGTATAAAATTGAATTAATTACAGGTACTATTCTAGTTTCAGTAAGACCTTATAGGTACCCCTACATTCAAAAAATGAGATAGAAAAGATAATAACTGATTTGTTGAAAAATGGTTTTATAAGACCTAGCCAATCAACTTATTCATCACCAGTGATTTTAGTTAAAAAAGTTGATGGGTCATGGAGAAATGGAGAATGTGTATAGATTATCGGGTTTTAAATCAAGCTACAATAAAAGATAAGTTCCCTATTCCGAATGTTGATGAATTATTGGATGAATTAAATGGTGTAAAAATATTCTCTAAATTAGATCTTAGGTTAGGTTATCACCAAATTAGAATGGCTGAAAATGACATATCTAAGACTGCATTTAGGACACATGAGGGCCAATTTGAGTTTCTTGTTATGCCTTTTGGATAAACTAATCCACCAACAACCTTCCAAAGTACAATGAATTCTATATTTAAACCTTACTTAAGGAAATTTATGTTAGTTTTCTTTGATGACATTTTAATCTACAGTAAAACTAAGGAAGAGCATGATGTGAATCTCAAACTGGCTTTAGAAATAATGAGAAAACACAAATTTTATGCCAAAGAGTCAAAATGCAAATCCTACGAATCTGAAATTGACTGTTTAGGACACATAATTTCCAAATAATGTGTTAAAGCTGATCCATTTAAAACACAAGCCATGATAGAATGGCCACAACTAAAGAGTTTAAAAGGTTAAGGGGATTTTTAGGATTAATAGGCTATTATAGAATATTTATTAAAAATTATGGGGTAATAGCAAGACCTTTAACTGAATTATTAAAGAAAAATGGGTTTTTATGGAATGAAAATGCTCAAAAGTCCTTTGATGATCTGAAAGTTAATGTCACAACACCACATGTTCTAGCCTTGCCAAATTTTAGCCAACAATTTGTTATTGAGTGTGATGTATCTGGTTATGGAGTTGGAGCTGTTTTGGAACAAGAAGGAAGACCTATAGCTTACTACAGCAAAAGACTACAAGGGAAATTGCTAAGTCTTTCTATTTATGAAAATGAATTGTATGCTCTAGTACAATCAATTCAAAAATGGAGGCCTTACATTTTTTGCCACGAATTTTTGGTTAAAAATGATCATCATAGTCTAAAATATTTGTTAGAACAAAAAATTAGCACAATCTGGTTTGGTTTGAACAGACCAACACGGTCTAATATGGTTTGGTCCAATCTGATTTTTAATTAGTTAGACCAATCCCAACTCATAAAAAACGGTTTTCGATTTTTTGAACCCTAGGTCCTTAATCCATACGATGTAAGTTAAAAACCTAGACCAAAATAGCAGATCAATCCGTGTTCACGTCTTCATGGTTTGTTTTAACACTCTTAACTATTAATTTATTAAATGCAACTTGATTTGGAAAGATATTAAAATACTTAAACAATGCCCGGGGATGTTCGATAGCAAAACCGAAATAATAATAGGAAATCATCACAAAGTCGGTTAAGATAATTCAATTCGAAACGTAACCACGCAATAAAGTTTGGAAAGAGGATATCACCATTATTGCCCTCAAAAAATCAAAAGGGCTGCTTCTTAATACATTTTAAATGATAATAAATACATATATTCAACTTTCTTTTTTTATACTATATGTTATGCGACACCTTCGAACAAAATATGTGTTGGGGTTGAGGTGTTACCTTGAGATTGAGCAGTGAAGTCCAAACCTTGATACTGTAACTAGAAATGGTGGTGTGAAAAAGAATAGTAGTGATTTTCAATTTATGAAGCCAACACACACATATAAAAGAATTCATTTCGGTAGTTAATTCTATTTCCATATTTTCTAATGTCGATTTGGTTAGTATTCATTCACTCTATTTTATGTATACAGACATAGATATTTCAGTAAGTGCATGGTAGAGGTAAGAATAATTAAAAGTATTTCCTCTTTATAGTAAATAATAAGAAACGTAAAATAAATTTAAAGCATCCATTATTTAAGTAGTCATGATATATATGCTTCCCATCCAATGTAGTTATTCTAATAAGAAAGGAAAATAAACTACCAAAACATACCACTTTTTAAATAAAATACCCAAAAACATACACCCAAATTACTTATACCCAAAACCATACATTTACAAAAATGCCCTTATTCAACATAAAACACACATTTTCTCTCTCTAAATTTTTTTTTTTATGAAAATAGATCAACAAAAAAATTACGAAAAAAACAAATGATATATATATATAAATTAAAGAATAAAAATATTTTGAAAAAATAATAAAAAATCTAGAAAAAAAATCACAAAAAAAGTATGTGCTTGAAATAAAAGGGATTAACTCGAAGAAAAGGGTATAAAATAGAAAAAAGCGTATGAACTCGGAAAAAAAAAGTATGAACTCGAAAAAAAGAATATGAAGTCGAAAAAAAGGAGCGGATTCAAAAAATAAAGTAAATAAACTTTAAAAATGGGTATAAACTCAAAAAAAAATTGTATGAACTTAGAAACAACTCAAAAAATATAGTATGAACTCGAAACAACTGACATGAACTTAGGAACTAAAAGGTTTGAACTGGGAAAAAGGAGGATATGATATACTAAGAAGTATAATGGATTTAGGAAAGAAAGGGTATGGACTTTAAAAAAATGGTATCATGTCGAAAAAAAGATATGAACTTGAAAAAACGGGGTGAACCTAGGAGGATAAGTGTATGACTTTGAAAAAAAAGAGTATGAGTTCGGATAAAAAAGGATATGAACTAAAAAGGATATGAATTAAGTAAAAAAGGTATGAACCCGAAAAAAATGTTGTGAACTTGGGGGAAAGAAGGGTATGAGTTTGAAAAAAAATGTATAAACTCAAAAAATTGGGTATGAACTAAAAATCATATGAATAGAGGGAAAATAAAGGTATAAACAAGAAAAAAAAACTCAAAAAAAATGAGCGTACTAACTCGAAAAAAAAGGTATGAACTCGAAAAAAGTTACTGAACTGAGAAAAAAAGTGTATGAACTCGGAAAAATGGGTATCAACTCGAAAAATAAATGTATGAACTTATAAACTATTATAAATTAACTTTATAAAAGGGTATACACTCGAAACAAATGGCATGAACTTAGGAACGAAAGGGTTTGAACCCGAAAAGAAAAAGGTATGAAATAAAAGGAATATGAATTTAGGAAAGAAATGTATTAACTTGAAAAAAAAAAAGTATGAACTCGGAAAAAAAATATATTAACTCGGAAAAAAGTTGTGAAATTAGGTGAAAAGGTTATAAGTTTGAAAAAAAGTGTATGAGCTCGAAAAAATAAGATATGAACTAAAAATGATATGAATTTAGGAGAAATAAGGCATAAACTCGAAAAAAGTGGTGTGAACTTATGAAATATAAGGGTATGAGTTTGAAACAAAAAGGTATGAACCCGAAAGATATGGTAGGAAAAAAAGAGAGAGAGGGCGGAATGAGAGAGAGGGGAGTGAGGACGGAGTGAGAGAGAGGGAAGATGGGGCAGAGTAAGAGATGAGAGAGAGGAGAGGAAAAGCAGAGAGAGAAGAGAGAAATAACGTATAGGCAGAGATGACAGAGAGAGAGCGTATAGGGAGAGATGAGAGAGAGAGAGAGAGAGCATAGAGGAAGGGAGCATAAAGAGATAGAGCACAGAGAGAGAGCGAATAGAGAGATGAGTGGAGATTTTAGTTTTTTTTATTGGATGCATGTTTTTGGTAAACAACAATTTAGAGTTATGTTTTTTATAATAATGTTTCTTGGTAAGTTTTTGGTCATTCACTATTAAATCAACTTTTTTGCATCCATAGTGGTGACCACTGATCATATGATTGTTTGCCATATATATTTATCTTTTCGTATAACAGACGGTAATCTTAAGTTTTTATTTAAAAGAGTGTAAATAGGTTTGCAATATTTCTGGCCAAACTAATTGGCTTCACTATGAATTACTCAACTTGCCGGTGATAAAATTATTTAAACTTGTATTTGTGAGACATACACTATATAATAACATTAAATTTCTCACTAGCTAGGTTATTATTGACTAACAATTTTGTAACAATTGTTCATGAGTAATGGGTGTCTAAAGTTTTTAACTTCGAAAAGTTGCAAATTTATTTTATATCCTTACCCGTCTACTATTTAGTTTAAGTTGGCTCATAAATTACGTGACTATGGTATATCTTGCGGTGACGATATTGATTTTAAAGAAAACAACATCTGCAATCATTTATTTCATGTTTGTTAATGTTAATTAATTTTGGTCTAATGGTGAAATAATGGAGATGGACTACCATCTCCAAAACGAAAAGGACATGGATCTATTTATTGTTGGAAAAAACCATGTTTCATGATGTTTTCCGAATTTGTCACGAGTCCAAAAGTTTGGTCAAATTACATGCGAAGAATCTAAAGTTTAGACTGCGTACTCAAATGGTTTGAGTAGCTTGTGTGACAAGTTTTGAAACGGTATATCACATGACCTATTCGGTGAATGGGTGTGAATGAAAATTGGCTCCGAAGTTGGACCATGGAGAGACGAAATCTGAAATTTGGGAAGAGGAAGTGGGATAAATAAAGGGATGGGGAAGCCACCCAAATATTTATCCCACATCAAAGAGAAAAAACTATTTTGAATAGTTTATATACATATTCACCACTATAGGTGTGTGTAGGCAAATGCACCACACACGCGCACGCTCGCACGGATCTCGGGACACGGGGCGTGGGCGTGGGCGTGGGCGTGGGACTTGGGACTTGGGGAATGTTCCGGTTCTGATTCCAAGAAAATCTGAGAGTTTTGAATAATAACAAAACAGTCCCAAAAATTCCAACAAACTTGTAACTTATGCAATTAAATGAGAATAATTGCATCATTAATTCAGCAGTTTTCATAGCATTTTATAAAGAGAGAGAACCACCCACCAACAGCTTGACCTTGACTCGTTGCCAGTTTCCTGCGAGTCATCCGAGAAGTTGTACATTGGGATCAAAGCGTCAACGCAACCAGAAACATTAAGGTGGTTGGACGAATATCGGTTAAGGGCAGACTGTCTAACAGTCGCCTCGTCTATTTAATTTTTTTCTTTTAAATACCGCAATTTATATTTCTGTTCTTTCAATTCAGTATTTTAATTTGCTGTACTTACCTGTAATTTTCAATTCTGTCTTTTACCTTTCTGTAATTTCTTTAAAAATTTCAATTCTGTAATTAAAATAGTTTCATTTCAGTCCTGTAATTTCAATTTCGATCAGAACAGTCCGGCTGTTAAGTTTATACTTTCCAGTCCGGTAGTTTCTATTTATTGCCATTCAGTATATCAGATTATTAATTGATAATAATCTGAATAATGTTTGCTTTAATTTCTATTCAGTCAATACATGTTGTAATATGTAATTTCAGTTTCAATTCTGAATTATTAAAGAATACACTAGTTTTAATTATTTCTTTTTTAGTCCTTTATTATTGTTTAATTATTATTTCGTACACGGAAACCAACATTTAATTATAATGGGTATTGTTTTATCTTTAGTCGGCTAATGGTATTGAAAAAATGGCATGGTATGCTTAAATTGAATAAGGAAGCCTTATGGCTAATAATTATATGGGTGAGGTTGTATGATGCGCCCGTTGAATTTTGGTCTTGCGATAACCTAAGTAAGATCGCTACTAAAATAGGTAGACCGCTTTATCTTGATCACGCTACTGAGAAAATGTTAAATGTCACGTGTGCCCGGGTGTGTGTTGAAATAAATGCCTCTAAAGAATTGCCAAACACCATGCAAATCAAAAATGGGAAAGCTGAACTTGATATAGAAGTACAATATCAATGTTTGCCTCCTCGATGTGGGTTATGTAAAATATTTGGCCGTAATTATGTAACGTGTCATAAGGAAAGAGAAAGAGTATTTCAGAGACCAAGTTGAAGATTTGAGAAACATAATGAAATTTGTAATGATGAGAAGGGGACAAGAAAGGTAAATAGTACTGAACGTAATATAATGGAGAATAAAAATGCAAGGGGTGATTACCTCAGGTAAGAAAATCCATGGCAAACTAACTATGGAAAGAGGACGGGTAATAAACTCATCAATAGATATGAAAATGTTGCAAGTGATAGAGAAACCATGAGCAAATATATAAGAGTCGATAAGGTGAAAGAAACGATCAAAGTGGGTAATTATTTTGGTGCTATCGTTGATGTAGAAACGGAACAATTTAAAGGAGTATGTCAAAACGCTGCTAAGGAAAGAACTAGTTCAAAAAAAAATCCTGTAGCTAGTGTCCGTCCAGTTGTCTAAAAACTGTGACAGTGAGTTCGCCAAAAATTGTCATTATGGGGTTATTGATAAAACTGATACAGAAATGGTGAAAATAGTGAATGCAATATCGGAAGAACAACAAGAGAAAGTATAATTTTTTTTGGAATCCCAAGAGGTAGTACTGTTTGGTAATCCGGACCCAACCACTACACTTAAAGGACAAGACTTAGTGCCTGCCTATAATACAGACACTCTTATTGCGGATCAAAGTCTCAACTTGTTAATTACTAGTGAAGCAGTTCCAATAAATATTTGCATTCGAGATCCAATCAATTATCAGGTTATACAACTAGAAAGTGTTACGAACAAAGTATAATCTGCACCCTTCCGGTATATTCTAGTACTTACTTCGTAATCCTATAATATATTAGAATGTATTAGATAATTGGAGAATGTAATAGAACCCTCTAGAAAGATATGGAAATGTATGAAACTATATGGAATGTAATAGAATGATGTAGAAGATGGAAGAAGCGATAAGGATCTAGATACTTTTGTAGACTAGTATATTAGGGCATAACCTCTCTCATTTGTAATCACCAAGTCTTGAGTGAGTAATAACAGCTATACACATTCTCTTACTTTCTCTCTCTAAATACTTGTGTAATTGAGTGTGAGGGTGGAGATTTACCTAGTATCAAACAAGGTGTGAGTATTGCTACCTAAGTGATGCACGTGCTTAAGAAAACTAAGTCCGTGACAACTGGTATCAGAGCTTTCGGTTACGTAAAGTGGGCGTGACTATTGCTGAGATGGCCAACAAGTCGGAGATCGTTGAGAAAAGGAGGAACGAGGAACATGCTCCTAAGAACAAGAGGGATAAGTCTCGTGATGTGGTTTCTTCGATGGAGGCGAGGCTTACTCGGTTGGAAGTTACCGTTAGGGAACAAAGGGATCGTGATGTGGAGAATGAAGATGCTATCAAGAAATTAAGGAACGTATTAAAGGTATGGAGACGACCCTTAACTCGGTTGCCGATGTTTTGAAGAAAGAATTTCAAGGGGAAATACAACATCTTAAGGAAGCATGCGATGCCGAAATCAATGGGGTGAAAAATGAATTGATGGTGTTATAGGGGGAAGCCAACCTCTTCAAAGTCGTTATGGCTAAAGGAGGTATGCCTTCTCATTGGGGCTCGAGGCCGGTCGATGTTCCGAAACCCAAATCCTATGTTGGGTCTAGGAAAGCGAAGGAACTTGACAACTTCCTTTGGAACACGGAACAATATTTTAAGGCTGGAAGCATTGTCGATGATGAAAGGAAACTCAATACGCCCCCTTACTACCTTTTGGATTCGGCTATGTTGTGGTGGAGGAGACGTTCGATGGATATTGAAAAGGGATTTTGCATGGTCGATACATGGGACTACTTCAAGAAGGAACTAAAAAGGCAATTCTACCCAGAGAATTCATCCAAAGAGGCCCGAATTAAGTTGAGACACCTCACTCACAAGAGTTCGGTGAAAGAATATGTGAAGGAATTTACAGTGTTGCTCTTGGACATTTTGACCATAACTGAGGAGGAATCTCTAATTAACTTTATCGATAGGCTCCAACATTTGGTAAAGGTTGAAGTGGAAAGACGGGAACCACAAAACCTTGCTAGTGTTATTGCGATTGTGGAATCACTTCTGAAATGTCAAAAGAGTGAACATGCGGCTCCAAGGTTCAAGTTCGCTAGAGATGGAAAAGACTTTAAAGGAAAAAGAGGGGCAGACAGGGATAATCAAGTCGTAGGAAAATGATAAAGACCGAAATTTGAGTGCTATCTTTGTAGCGGTCCCCACCACATCTGGGATTGTCCACAAAGGGGGAAATTATCTTCTCTTCTCCAAGAACAAGATGAACAAAAGAAGGAGGAAGCTAAGATGGGATCCCTACACTTATTAAACTCTATTAACGCAAATGTGGAAGTCACAAAAGCTAAGAAGAAAGGGATAATGTTTGTTATAGCTAAGGTAAATGGACTCGAATCTAAATATTTACTTGATACCGCTGCTTCGCAAAATTTTCTTGAGGTAGGTGAAGACAAACACTTGGGTATCACTTCCACCAAGGAAAAAGAATGGATTAAAACGATGAACTCTGGTGCTAAACCAATACATGGAGTAGCATGTGGGGTAGAACTACATATCGAGCATGTGTATTATGGGAGAGGGAAGTACTTATATGGTCCCGATGGTGAGGAAGAACGCCCTCAAAGAAAAGTCTATGTCGGCAATGCAAGTGACTAAAAGTCTCAACAAAAAGCAACCGACATACCTTGCTACCCTCAAAATGTATGAACCACCAACCTTACCCAGTGAAGATGTTCTGAGAGGAATTTTAAAGGCCCTCGATGAATTTAAGGAAGTGATGCCCGCCGAGTTGCCAAAAGTGTTACAACCTAGACGAGAGGTGAACCATAAGATTGAGCTTGTCCCGGGTGCCAAACCGCCTTCTATGGCACCCTATCGAATGGCTCTACCAGAGTTGGAAGAGTTGAAAAGACAATTGAAGGATCTATTGGATGCGGGATATATCCAACCCTCAAAACCTCCCTACGGCTCCCCGGTTTTCTTTCAAAAGAAGCACGATGGTTCCCTCAAATGTGTATTGATTATCGGGCACTAAACAAGATCACGGTAAATAATAAATACCCTATCCCGCTTATTGGTGTTTTGTTTGACCAGGTTGGTGGTTCTCAAAATTGGATTTGAGGTACGGGTACTATCAAGTTCGAATTGCTTCCGGGGATGTGGAAAAGACCACTTGTGTTACTCGGTATGGTTCATTCGAATTTCTTGTTATGCCTTTTAGTTTGACGAATGCCCTAGCTACGTTTTGTACTTTAATGAATAAGGTTTTCCAGCTACGTTCTTGGATCGCTTTGTTGTGGTGTATTTTGATGGTGTCGTGATCTATAATAAAACCTTGGAAGAACATGTGATCACCTAGGACAAGTGTTCCAAGTATTGAAGGAAAATAGCCTCTACGTAAAGAAAGAAAAGTGTGAGTTTGCTCAGGGGGATGCGTCCTTTCTAGGACCTAAAGTTGGAAGTGGAAAGCTAAGGATGGATAAGGAAAAAGTCAAGACGATACAAGAATGGTAACCACCAAAGAAGGTTTCCGAACTTCGGTCCTTCTTAGGCTTAGCTAATTACTACCGGCGCTTTATAAAAGGATACTCATCGATAGCGGCCCCTTGATGAATTTTTTGAAAAATAATAAAGTGTGGGAGTGGGATGAAAGGTGTGATGATGCATTTCGAACGTTAAAAATGGCGGTTATGGAAGGGCCCATCCTAGTTCTTCCCGATTATGCAAAAGCATACAAGGTGCACACCGATGCTTCTGATTTTGCTATTGAGGGGGTGTTAATGCAAGAAGGTCACCCAATTGCCTATGAAATTCAAAATCTTAATGACGCGGAGTAAAGGTATATGGTGCAAGAGAAAGAAATGACCATGGTGGTGCATTGTCTTAGAACTTGGAGGCATTATATTTTAGGAAGTAAGTTTGTGGTGAAAATCGACAACGTAGCCACTAGTTACGTCCTCACCCAAAATAAGATATCACCGAAACAAGCAAGGTGGCAAGACTTTCTTTCCGAGTTTGATTATGAATTAGAATATAAACTGAGAAAGTGCAATGTGGTTGCCGACTCCCTAAGTCAAAAAGCCGAGTTCGCTACTATGAGCAAGCCTGAATTCTCCTTGTTAAACAATATTAAGGAAGGGATGGAGCATGACCCTAAGGCTAAGATGATGATTTGAATACGTAAACCAAGGAATGACGAGAAGAGTTTGGTTAAAGGATGATCTCTTATACACTAAAGGAGATCGGGTGTATGTTCCGAAATGTGGGAGCTTAAGGCAGGAACTGCTTAAGGAATGTCATGATTCCAAGTGCTAGGGACACCCGGGTGTGCACTGCACACTTGCTCTCCTAGAAGACAAATATTATTGGCCACAAATGTGGGATGATGTCGAGTTGTATGTGAAAACTTTCCTTGTGTTCCAACAAGATAAGAGGGAACAAAAAAAGCCAGGTGGATTACTCGAGCCACTCCCAACGCCGGGAAAACCTTGGGAGAGTATCTCTTTGGAGGATATCACTTGCCTACCGAAGTCAGATGGATGTTGCTCTATTATTGTAGTGGTAGACCAATTTTTTAAATATGGAGTATTCATAACGGGTCCTAAAGAATGCACGATGGAAGTGACGGTCCGATTGTTTTTCAAGTACGTGGTGAAGTATTGGAGAGTTCCGAAGACTATTGTTAGTGATCGAGACTCATGATTTACCTGGCGGTTTTTGACCGAGTTGTTTAGAATGATGGGGTCCGATCTAAACTTCTCAATGAGCTTCCACCCCCAAACCGATGGCCAAACGGTGGGGATAAAGTCAATCATTGAAGGATTTGGCTAAGTTGCTAGATGTGTCCCAATTCTCCTATAATTTGCAAAGAAGCGAGGCAACGGGGATGAGTCCATTCCAACTAGCCATGGGACAACAACTGCTTACCCCCAACACGGTTGCGATGGGTTATTCGGGAAGAGTTCGGGATCTTACAAGTTTGCAAGGGAACTTCAAGAGCAATCCGAGATGGCAAAAGCCTACCTTGCAAAAGCATCAAAGAAAATGAAGAAGTGGGCAGATGAAAAGAGGAGACTAGTGGAATTTTGAAGAAGGAGAACTTGTTTTGGTGAAACTCCTCCTCCACCAATCTAAGACCTTCAAAAACTTACACAAATGATTGGTGCGAAGGTATGAATGACCCTTTCCGATAGTGAAAAGAGTTGGCAAAGTGTCCTATAAGTTGGAGCTCCCACCAAAGTTGCAAATGTCTGGATTTCCATGTGAGCCTTGTCAAACCATACTATGGAGATAAGGAAGACCCGGATAGTGTGTATGAAAAAGAGTCGCACCGTCGGTTACCGTCGCCCATGATAGAGAGGCCAAGTCAATATTATCTTCGAGGGTAAAGCCGAGAAAAGGGATGCACAAGGCATATGCAGAATATTTGGTTAAGTGGAAGAGATTTCCTTACAACGAAGCTAGTTGGGAACACGAAGACATGTTATGGCAATTGAAGGAAAAAATAGAAGACCTTCACAAGGAATGGAACAAGATGGGTGACAAAGCGAAGATGATGGCGACGAGGGCGTCGCCAAATCAAGTGGGGGAGAATGTAATCCTAGAATATATTATAATGTATTAGAATATTGGAGAAAGTAATAGAACCCTCTAGAAGGGTATGGAAATGTATGAAACTATATGGAATGTAATAGAATGATGTAGAAGGTAGAAGAACGGATAAGGATATAGATCCTTCCCTATACTTATATATAAGGGGATAACCCCTCTCATTTGTAATCACCAAGTCTTGAGTGAGTAATAAGAGTTGTACACATTCTCCTACTTTCTCTCTCTAAATACTCGTGTACTTATGTGTGAGGGTTCAGACTTACTTAGTAGCAAATAATATGTGAATATTGCTAGCTAAGTGTCGCACGTGCTTAAGAAAACCAAGCCTGTGACAAAAGGAACACAGACTAGATAAAGGAAGGTTTTCTATCCATAAGCGGATTGAAACCAGCTACATATACCGAGAAAATTAATATAAATGAAGGCAAGTTAGTGATGGATCTCTACTTCTCTAATTGGAAAACCGAATTGAATGAAGAGGGGTAGAAAAAGAGGAAAATAGCTAAATTAAAAGGGTGTAAAATACCAAGAGAAGAAAGCAAAGTGAAAAATCACCGATATAATACCATAAACAAATGAAGATCTATTAATAACTAATACGATCCTTATGACTATGGGGAATATGGTAGTTGCTAGTTAATTATCATCATTGAGTTATATTCATAGATTTATATATCGAGCAGGCATGGAGAATTAAAAGAGTATTTTGAAGATCATAGTTTTCAAATTTCTCTCAAAATGGAATAGTAAAGACAAAGTGTAAGATGAAGTTAATATTTCTTCTCACATAGATGGGTTTATTGGTTTATCCTCATATACATCCGCTTGATTTGAGAACTTTGTTTTTTAGTCCTTGTATTTTCACTTCGTTTTTAGTTTTCTGATGTAATAAGTCTTTTAGCCAGTTAAACAATAAAATTAATAAAATTAGTGGGTTTTTCCACTTTGAATTAAAAAAAAAGAAAAAATAATCTTTTGTTCTGTTGATATTCTATGTGTTCCAGAAAAGAAAAGGTAAATGTTATGTAGTAGTTACAAGTAAAACATGCTGTTAAATTTGAGCGTCCAGCCCTAGGTGTTGAAGTGTAAGCTATTTTGGAATGTCCTAGAACACTCTGAAGTAGGTTGTTCGCAATATTTCCGGCTAAAACTACCAGTAAGCTCCACTCTGAATTACTCAACTTGCCGCTGATATTTATATAAACTTGTATTGGTGAAACATAGATTAAATGATAATATTAAATTTCTCAATAACTAGTTATGATTGATTAACAATTTTCTAACCATTGTTCTACAGTGATGGTTGTTTTAAGCTTTTAACAAAGAAAAGTTGCAAATTGATTTTATCTTTTTACAAGTCTACTATTTAGTTTAACTTGGCTCGTAAAATATGTGACCATTGTAGACCTTACGGCGACCATATACTGATGTCAAAGAAAGCAACATTAGAGATCATTTATTTCATGTTTGTTAATTTTTTGTTTTGTTGAGAGTCTGTGTGTTCCAAACTCTGAAGCTATTTCTAAAACTTTTGCTCTCAAACTCTGGTGGAAGTTTAGAACAAAAAATTCTCTATGGGCTCAGTACATGAGAGTAAAGTATTGCAAGAAAAAGCATCCAAATGAGATTAGTGCTACTAAAGGTACTAACACATGGTCTAGGATGATACAAGTTAGGGATGTTGCTGAAAAATTTATTCTTTGGTTGATTGGAATTGGAAATGTTTCAGTAAATCTATAAAACTGGGTTGGAAATGGACCATTCAAAGATCAAAATATAGATAATAAGTTGCTGCTGTCAAGATTTATTACTAATGGTGAGTGGAACTATGAAGCTATTGCTTAAAGTATTCCTAGTTATAAACAATGTCTGTTTACTCAGAATTTAATCTATCAAAGGAATGAACCGAATCTAGCTATTTGGATGGAAGACACTAATGGTGAATTCTCTTTTAAATCTGCTTGGAATATTATGAGACAGAAAGTCACAAAAAATTGGCTATATGAAATGATATGGGATAGAATAATACCTTTGAAGGTCTCATGTTTTGCATGGAAGTGTATTAATGATGCAGTACCAGTGGATCTTGCTGTTCAAAGACTTGGGGTCCAACTAGCTTCCAGTTGTGAATGTTGCAGAAAAAAAGAAGAAAAATTAGAGCATTTGTTAGGTACTAGTGATATTGCTAGGGAAGTATGGAAGTATTTTGCTCAGTATTTTGGAGTCATACAGAATGTTTTGACACTAAGAGGGAGATTTATTTCTTGGTGGATTCATGAGAATAAAAGAAGCTATCAACCAGAAAAAAAGATTATAAAGGCTCTACCTGTGTACATTATTTGGTGCATTTTGAAAGCTCGTTGTGCAAGTAAATTTGATAACAGAAGAATGAATGCTCAAAATATTACCATGGAAGTTATTAGATTAAGTTAGAACTATTCTCAAATTGATAAAAGCTTCCCAAAAAGATGGATTTGGGAAGAAATAAGTTTGTTACAATCAGTAAAGAATGGTAAAAAAGCTAAGGTTGTAAAGTGGGAAAATCCTCCAAGTGGCTTTATGAAATTGAATACAGATGGTTGTTTTAAAAGCTCCATAAATTTTAGTGGTGGATGTGGTCTTTTAAGGGATTATCAGGGCAAATTTATACAAGGCTTCTATGGTAAAATTACTAGCAATACTGGGATTGAAGCAGAAGTAAGAGCTATACTACAAGGATTTACTGTGGTAAATCATACAAAAATCATTATAGAAAGTGACTATCTACAACTAATTAACATCTTGACTGATAGAAGCAAGTGTCCTTGGAAAATGAAAATGCTAATTTATAATATAAAAGAGCAGATGAAGAAGGGTACTTATCTGTTGAATTATGTGGAAAGGGAGGCAAACTCAGGTGCTGATCTACTGGCCAATCTGGGTTGTACATATGATCCATTAAACTCAGAGAATATTGCTAATTTTCCCATTAAATTAAGAAATATTTTGAAATTGAAAGAAAGAGGTACTTCTTAATTACATTCGTTTGCGAAATGAAGAAGAAGTGTGAGAGACTGTCTCTCTCTCTGTATCAAAGATGGAAATGGACTGGATCAAATGAAGGGGTGGACCAGATGAAACGGTGGCCTTTTGGTCAATATCAGCTTTGGTCCCTCAATTTTGAAGTGCATTGCAATATATTAGGATTTTCTTTTTAATCTGAAAGTTCTAATTTCATTCTATTAAGTACTGTAATTTTTAAGAAGTTTTCTACTGGTACTCTGTTTTGTTTTTTTGTGGGGTTTTTCCCCACTTTTTTATTCATTAATAAATAAAGGAGTGGCTTTTCCCCACCATTAATATATATATAAAAAAAAGATGTATGTACGTAGCGTAGATTGCCACGAATTTTATTAATTTGGAACTATGTTATCAGCAAATATAACCAAATTTCTTCAATAAACAGATACAATAAGTAATATCAATCGAAGTGTAGTCGATTATCGCAATCAATTAGAGATTATTTCCAAAATATAAGAAAAACCAATTATTTTGGATTTAGAACAAACTAAGTAGAGAAATGATTAAAGAAGATCGAAGAGTCTTCGTAATTAGCGGAAAGCTCCAATACCATGTCAACGGTGGACTTTTCATCTCCATTGTATAAGAAGAACAGAGAGAAGAAAAAGATCTCTAAAAAGATAACGAAAGAGGGAAAACTGTCTATTTGATTATTCTGTCACTCTGTTAGATATACAGCCGGTTTATAAGTACTAAACACATTTTCAGTCTTAGACCCTATAGTTCCATAGTACTAACACCAATAGTACAACTACATAGAAAAGTACATAATCAAGGACATATAAGATGAAAAACACACTATAGCCTTCAACAATGGTTAATTTGCCAGATGCTCCAAATAGAACGAAGATCCTAAAAGTCATTCTGGCAAAAGAGGAATTATCTTCCGATGTTATTTTGGATTCGGTTGCAAGTATGACGAATGCATACTCTGGGAGTGACCTTAAGAACCTGTGTGTAGCAGCTGCGCATAGGTCAATCAGATAGATATGGAGAAGGAAAAGAAGGAGCAAGCTGCAGCATTAGCCGATGGTAAACCGCCTCCTATACATTGAGTGCAAGTACTGATATCCGGGAAGATTTCAGAAACGCTCATGAGTTGGTTTGTGCAAGAGTATCAACAGAGTCAACGAAGATGAACGAGCTCCTACAATGGAATGAGTCATATGGTGAAGGTTGTTCGAGAAAGAAGTAGGCCTAAAGTTACGTACTTCATGTGATGATCTTTTTTCTGTACATTAGTTTTTCGCAATCTTCAAAAGTGGTTATAACTTACAATTTGAGTCGAGTCGTTTAATCTGTAAAATCAAGTAGAGGGTTTACAAGTGATGGTAATTTATTTAGTTGCTGTACCATACTGCTCATTAGTTTCGGGATGGTGTGGAAGTGGTGTAACCCGTAAATTCGGTCATGGCTTTGCTGCTTTTGTTTTGTTTCCCATCTCCTGTTTATGTGAAAATTAACTTGTATAATTCTATTAATGAGTTGGAAAAGAGGAATAAAATATGCATCTTGTGAATAAAAAAAACGATCATCCTCTTGCAAATATGAAAATTCGCTTTTTAGATCTAACGATAACTTAAAACAAGAAACTTCATAATACATCCTACTTGTAACGAACACACTGTTGTGCTTAAAGGGAAAAAAATGTAAGCAAATGAACGTAATCTTTTTAGCTCAAAGAACTTAAACTGTTTCAAACTACCATCAGAGTCTGAAAATCAGTTAAGTAGAGCCTAGCTATCAAAGGGCAACCTCTTTTTCTTCCTAAAGCAAGTGGCAACTAGTAAAACACAACTTATGGGTTTACAATCCTTATTCATAACAGAGAAAAATGAGATTCACAATCTCAACAAATTGTCAAACACTCCTGCAATAAAAATTAAAACAACACCTTAACAAGTCCTTGAAAAAATTCCCATACTGGCATACTATGAAAGTTGAATCGAGTAATTAACGTTAAGCTACATCCGAGGGATAGAAATATTACCATTTTGATCTGGTAAATCGCTTATTCGCTTTATCGAAATGCTCTCCTTGTCTTTATCTTCCTCTACTTCTTCCTCCCCATCAGCTTCTATCATGTTAGTTGAAACTTAAGCTGTTATAAAATGAAATATTCTAAAGTTAGAGCAAATGCATTCACACCGCAACCGGGTAAACATGATAGCAAAATGCTCGGTCAAGTTTAGTCTGGTAGATCTGCTCATAGGTTAAAAGTCTAATGTATGGATTTGGTATACTTTTAGAGACAAGATTGGAAATTTGTAATAAAATCCACTGACGGATCTATAGTTAAAGCGAGATCACCTAGACATCATGTTATGTAAAAAAATTACTTCATTTATACGAAGTCAATAAAGTTATAGCATATTACTCATAACCCTGACCCGATACTGGAAACTGAATCAAATCTCAGTTGAAAATATAACGAATGGTATAATTCCGACTTAATTTTTTTTCCATATTTTAGCATTACGTGATAGTGAAAAAATACTAGAGAGAAACTGTTACATCATCAATTTAATTTTACCCCAAAATAGCAAAAACATAATAGAAAATAGGTACATTTAAGGGTCAACGATGTAAACATATCAAAATCTTTAGGGTGTTAACTCGATGAATATGATGTTTTAGTCAAGATTAAGGTAATTTATCCAGTCTTCTAGCAATGCTGCTACAGAAACATGAAACTTTTTAAACATCATGTGGTGCAAAACCTATAATCAATAGCACATCTTATATAAAACTAGACTAGAAATAAAAAGAGAATAATGTGAAATCACCAAAAAATTGAGAAAGGTAAACTTCCTATCACAATGAAGTTGGGAAATTGGATATCACCATAAACTCCCTCAAAAAATTTAAATGTATACTTCTCAATGCATTTGAAAGAAGACAAACACAAAATTTCATCAATTTTATATTCTATTATATGTTATTCAACACCTTGAAACTTAAATATGAGTTGGGCCGGCTTAAGGTGTTACCTTTTCTTTTTTGAAATTGGCTTGAGGGGTTACGTTGAGACTGAGCAGCGAAGTCCAAACCTTAATAACTAATTTCGTAATTGTGTGGGAAAAAAAATAGAGGACACTGTTCAATTTGTAGTACTACCAAAAAGATGATGTGTAGATAATTGATTATATTTCCGTATTTCCTATTGTAGATTTGTTTGAGGGCCTTGAGGCATCAACATTCATTCATTGTATTTATGTATACAGATATTTTCGGTCGATGGTAGAGGTAACACTGATAAAAAATATTCTCTGTGTATTGTAAATAAGAAAGCTGAATTAAATTAAATACATCAATTGTGTTATACTTGCATTCTTCCCATTTAATGCACTTAGCCCTAATGGGAAAGGATCAAAGGAACTAAAAAGAATGATTATAACTGTTAATAATTGCCTTATTCAACAAAAGAAAAATAGTGCACTGTTTTTGGAACAACAATTTATTTGTTCAACTTAATTTGCACCTATGGTTGTGAGTCTTGTGACCACTGACCATATGCGCTCGCTATATTCCTCTTTTAGAATAGTTGCCCGCAATCTTAAACTTATGAAAGAGTGTATAAATAGACTGTTTGCAACATTTCGGGAAATAACGACTCATAACTTCACTCCGAATTACACAAGTTGTAACTAACTTTTTATGTTGATATATTTATATAACATTAAATTCTAACAATTTAAACTTGAAAATTCAAACAATTTCGAACTACTCTGTTGGAAAAAGAAAGGAAAAAACATGTTTTAGACATGGTTTTCCAAAGTGGTCAAGGACCATCTTTGAGTCAAATTTTAATGTGACACCTCAGTTTTTCTGAGGCCATACTCTATGCGTTTGGGTAGCTCGTGCGACGAGCTTCGCAACGGTATATCGCATGACCTATTCGGAGGAATGGTGTGAATGATAATTGGACTCGAATGTTGGTACTCGAAAGAGGGAAAAACCGAAATCTGGAAAATGAAGTAGAGAGTGGGAATAAACCATGAGGGTTATCACACATTGGAAAATCAAGGTTGATTTTTACTCTATATATACAAGTCCATCGCATGTAGTTGGTAAACTAATAAAGTCCACATATCCAGGAGTGGGTTAGTGTGTACCACACACGCGCGCGCTCGCTCGGGTCTCGGGACGCGGGACGCGGGACGCGGGATTGGGGTCTCGGGTCTCGTACTAAATCTGAAAAGGGACTTTTGCATATTTGCAAGAGCAGTCCCTAGAGTTCCAGAAAGTTCGAAACTCCAGCAGTAATGGAGGCGGATTCTGGGGATGTAACTCCCAAAATTAAATGACCAATAAATTCTGCGGTTTCAGAATTTCCTCTATAAAGAGGCAGTCATCCCCTCACATTCTAACACACATGAAATCAGTATCTTCTCTCTAAAATTCAAAAGCTGCATATATTTTTTCATAGCACTTAGAAACCAGAGAGAACCACCCACTAAAAGCTCGACTTAGACTCGTCGCCAGTTTCCGGCGAGTCTTCCGAGAGACGTTGTACCTTGGGATCGAAGCGCCAACGCAACCAGAAATCTTAAGGTGGTTGGGCGAATATCGGTTAAGGGCATACTGTTAACAGCAGCCTCGTCTTTGTTTATTTTTTCAATTCTGTCCAGTTTTACATTCTGTCCATTTTTTCAATTCTGTTATTTAATTTCCGCAATTTACTTTTCTGTAATTTTAATTCAGTATTTTAATATTATGCCCTTAGCTGTAGCTTTTATATTCTGTTTGTACTATTCTGTAATTAGTTTAAAGTTCTGTTTTGTTGCTGTAATTACATTTCTGTAATTTAATTATGTAATTAGAATAGTTTCAATTCTGTCCTGTATTTTAAATTCAAAACAGAACAGTCCGGCTGCTAAGTCTATACTTTCCAGTCCGGCAGTTTCTTTTAATTACAAATCAGTACATCAGATTATTAATTAATAATAATCTGATAACGTTTGTTTTATTTACTTTTCAGTACCTACATGTTGTAATCAATTTATTGTATTCCATTTGGAAAGTAATAAAGATTACACTGGTTTTATTTAATTACTATTTAGTCATTTAATTATTGTTAATTGTTATTTCGTACACGGAAACCAACAATCTTAACCGATATCTGTTGTTTCTTTCGTGTATTGATTAATACAATTATTTATTTTTATAAGGGATAATGCTTTCTTGTTTTCAATTCTAAATTATATTAGAAATTGGATTACAAAGGAAAAATTCCAAACAGTTTTATTTTTATTTTGTTGAATCTTGTTGATACCAACCGTATTGGTATTCAATAAGAAACAATTTCAATCCTTTTTGATATCAACCGTATTGGTATTCAAAAGGGGTAATAAGTTTAATTTTATTATTTGTTTGATAATTCTTTTACAAACCCAAATATCAGTTTTGGTGTTTGTTTATAGAATTTCTTGTACACGTATCTCATACGTTTTGTGTTGTCGTTTCAGATGACAAACACGTCGCCTATTGAGTTGCCTATCGGAAGTGAGCATGACCTAGTGGTTGGTGGAAATGTCCATAACACTGGGGGCGATGCGAATGTGGGGGCTAACGCCGATGACGTAGCTGCAGCGGCTGAGGCCGCCGCAGCTGCGGCCATGGCGGATGCTAGGCCAAAGCTGAGGCTGCGGACGAAACAGCGGCCACGGCCAAGGCTGCAGCTAAGGCTGCGGCAAGAGCCAAGGCTGCGGCCAAGGGCAAGGCACCGATGTATTCGGCTGTGCCTACTTTGCCGACTTCTCATCTGGAGAAACCGAAAAAATTCAGGGGATACAACTTTAAACGTTGGCAGCAAAAGATGCTGTTTTATCTCACGACCCTGAATCTGACCAGGTTTCTTAAGTAGACTGCTCCCGTCCTAAGCGAGGACGATCTGGACGAGCAGTCGTTCTCTGCGGTTGAGGCATGGAGACATGCCGACTACCTATGCAAGAACTATATCCTGTGTGCTCTATATGACACGCTGTTCAGTGTTTTCGAGCCCAAAGCTACTGCAAAGGAGCTGTGGGAGACTCTCGAAAATAAGTACAAAGTGAATAACGCTGGCACAAAGAGATTTGTTGTCACGGACTTTCACGAGTACCGTATGACTGACACCAGGGGTGTCATGGAGCAAGTTGAGGAGCTCCAACTGATTTATCACCGCTTGAGGCTGAGGGGCTAGTTATTAATGAGTCTTTCCAGGTGGCACTCATGATTGAGAAATTGCCGCCGTCTTGGAAAGACTTTCAAAACTACCTGAAGCACAAGCGGAAGGAAATGAGGTTGGAGGGGCTCATTGAGAAGCTCAACATCGAGGTGAGCAACCGTCGCTCCGTGAGGAGAGTCGGTGGTGCTGTCATCCCGATGGCAAAGGCCAATGTGGTCGAAAGCTCCAACGTCAAACGGAAACGTTTTGACACTGGAGGCAGTGCTGTTGTCGCCAAGAAATTTGTGGGAACCTGCTTTGTGTGTAACAGGACCGGCCATCGTGCCACGGACTGTTATGACAATAAAGGCGCTGTTAAGCCCCCCCCCCCCCCCCGAGGAACTTTAAGGGCAAGGGAAAGAGGAAAGCTCCAGCTCATGCACATCTGGCCGAGGGAGGACGAGATGATGACCACTTTACTGCTGTGGTCTCTGAGGTGAATCTCGTGGGGAGCAACCCCAAAGAGTGGTGGCTGGATACCGGCGCCACAAGCCACATCTGCTCAACAAGGTGGATGTTTAAGACCTACGAAGCGGTAGAGGGAGAAAACTGCTTCATGGGAAATTCGGCTACTTCCAAGGTGGAAGGAAAAGGGATGGTCGTGATGAAGATGACCTCGGGAAAAGAGCTGAGGTTGACAAATGTGCTTCATGTTCCGGATATCCGCAAGAATTTGGTATCAGGATCGGTGATGGTGAAGAACGGGTTTAAACTAGTTTTAGAATCCGATAAAATTGTAATCACCAAGAATGGTGTCTATGTAGGCCGTGGCTATATGACCAACGACATGTTTAAGTTGAACGTAGGGACACCTGCTCCCAATAAAGGTGCTAAAGCTGAGGCTAGCACAAGTACTGTAATGACTGTTGCCCAAGAGGCCAATAAAAATTCTGAGTTTAATTATTTATTTGAGTCATTTCATTTGTGGCATGGTAGATTAGGTCACGTGAATTATAATTCTTTAAAGAAATTAATTTCACTAAAATTAATACCAAATTTCGTTTTTGATAAGCAACACAAATGTGACATTTGTGTAGAAGCAAAACTAACGAAATCATCGTTTTAACATGTTGAACGAGAAAGTGAACCTCTCGGTCTAATACACACGGATGTATGCGACTTAAAGTTTATACAAACACGAGGAGGGAAAAAGTACTTTATCACCTTTATAGATGATTGTACTAGATACTGTTACGTTTACTTAATGAGAAGTAAAGACGAAGCAGTAGAGAAATTCGCTCTTTATAAGACCGAAGTTGAAAATCAACTCAATAAGAAAATTAAAACATTGAGAAGTGATAGAGGCGGTGAATATGAATCGCCGTTTGAACAGATATGCGCTGAAAGCGGCATTATACATCAAACCACAGCCCCATACCCTCCCGAGCAAAATGGGGTTGCTGAGCGTAAAAATAGAACGCTAAAGGAAATGATGAATGCTATGCTAATCAGTTCTGGTTTACCCCAGAACATGTGGGGGGAAGCGATACTTTCCGCTAACTATGTTTTAAACAAGTTACCACATAAGAAGCGAGAGAAGACTCCATATGAATTATGGAAAGGTCATCAACCCAGTTATAAGAACCTGCGGGTTTAGGGTTGTCTCGCAAAGGTCCTAGTTCCCACTCCTAAAAGGATGAGAATTGGTCCTAAGACGGTGGACTGTGTGTTCATCGGATATGCACAGAATAGTAGTGCATATCGGTTTCTCGT
This sequence comes from Primula veris, assembly GCA_963682055.1. NCBI lineage: Eukaryota > Viridiplantae > Streptophyta > Magnoliopsida > Ericales > Primulaceae > Primula > Primula veris. The sequence continues at coordinate 30,539,487 of OY821742.1, read as the reverse complement.
GCACAAGTCGGACAATCCCGATGTGCATGTAGATACGTATATGGAAAGCCGAGAGGCCTCTTTCTTTGAAGATATCTTTCCCCGGAAATTACCTACATCTGTACCAACTGAAGAGTTGAACAGTGAAGGAAATGTGGGGGCAAGTGAACCGACAGAAGAAGAGGAAGAGGAAGAGCCTCGACGCAGCAAAAGGGCAAGGAAGGAAACTTCCTTTGGACATGATTTCCTAACCTTCATTGTTGAAGGCGAACCGGCGACATATAAACAAGCTATGTCAACACCGGATTCCCAATATTGGGAAGAAGCTATTCAAAATGAAATTGAATCAATCATGCAAAACCACACTTGGGAACTAGTGGATCTTCCGAAAGGATGCAAGCCCCTAGGTCACAAGTGGATCTTCAAGAGGAAGTTAAAGGTTGACGGCACGATTGAGAAATACAAGGCGAGACTTGTAGTAAAAGGCTTCAGGCAAACGGAAGGTGTCAATTATTTTGACACTTATGCTCCTGTCTCCAGGAAAACGTCCATCCGAATAGTCATTGCTCTCGCAGCTTTGTTTGATATGGAAATACATCAAATGGATGTAAAGACAGCATTTCTGAATGGAGAACTGGAAGAAGAGATTTACATGGAACAACCGGAAGGGTTTGTAGTTCCTGGTAAAGAGCACCAAGTGTGCAAACTTGTAAAGTCTCTATATGGACTCAAACAAGCGCCAAAGCAATGGAACGAGAAGTTTGATAGAATTATGCTATCAAACGGTTTTCACATTAATGAGTGTGATAAATGTGTCTACTCCAAAGGAAGTGGAAGAGACTGTGTTGTAGTCTGTCTCTATGTGGATGACATGATCATAATTGGGAGTAATGATAGAATCAGCTCCACAAAGAAAATGTTATCACAACACTTCGATATGAAGGACCTGGGTATAGCTGATGTAATACTTGGTATGAAGATTACCAAAACATCAGAGGGGTATGCCTTGTCCCAAAGTCACTATGTTAAACAAGTTTTTGACAAGTTTGACAAGGACAGTAAGGCTATGTCTAGAACCCCAATTGAGTTCAACTGTAACCTGAAAAATAATTTCGGTAAAAGTGTGAATCAATTGGAATTCTCTCGAGTCATAGGCAGTCTCATGTATATAATGAATTGCACTAGACCAGACATAGCAAACTCAGTGAGTAGACTGAGCAGGTACACCAGCAATCCGAATGAGGAACACTGGAAGGCCATAATGAAACTTCTCAGGTATATGAGGTTTTCAGCCGATTACGGGCTGCACTATACCAAATATCTAGCGGTACTGGAAGGGTATTCAGATGCCAACTGGATATCAGACTCCAATAGCACAAGGTCCATGAGTGGATATGTGTTTATAATGGGAGTAGCTGTTGTGTCTTGGAGATCCTCCAAACAGACATGTATTGCAAGGTCAACTATGAAATCTGAATTCATAGCGTTGGACTTAGCAACCGAAGAGGCAGACTGGCTGAGAAGTCTATTGGAAGGAATTCCAATGTGGCCAAAACCTGTTCCCTCAATAAGCATGCATTGTGATAGTCAATAAGCTATTGCGCGGGCTCAGGATCATATGTATAATGGAAAGTCTCGACATATACGTCGGAGACATAAATCCGTAAGGGAATTGTTATCCAATGGTGTGGTATCCTTAGATTTTGTAAGATCAAAGGAAAAAATAGCGGATCCATTAACTAAAGGCTTGACTCAAGTGGGAGTCGAGACGTCATCGAACGGAATGGGATTAAAGCCCATTAAATTGGTGGCCCCCCCATAGGCAACCCAACCTAAACGGAATCTTTCCTGATAGGTTCAAAGGGAAACTGAACTGTGGGGGCAACCGAACAAAGCACTCGGGAACCTGGAGTTCCCAGCCCATCTCCGCGATGACAGAGTGATAGACCTGTACCATTGTAAGGGTGAGCTTGAGGCTCTTAATGATCCAAGTAACTCGACGGTCGAGTAAAGTGAGTCAGGACACTTTCGACTTGGAACACCTATAACGAGTGTGTAAGGCCGGTACCATGTGATGAGCTTGGGCTAATTCACTAGAGCACTCAGTTGAAGTTGCCAAGGCAGTCCAGGCCAAATATGGACAACAACTAAAGGGCCTAGTACGTGGGTAGAGAGGGCACTGTCCGGGTGCCATTCTGGGATACACAAATCTTGATGGTTCAAAGCTTTACAGCTACCTAACAGCAGTATTCTGGGTGGTACTCCGCTACGGCAGGTTCAAGGCGCGCGCTACCTGACCTTAGGCATTGAACTTTTGCGGTTCTCTTGAATTGCATTTAGGACATGGGCTTTCGAGCCAATTGCATTCATGTGGGGGATTGTTGGAAAAAGAAAGGAAAAAACATGTTTTAGACATGGTTTTCCAAAGTGGTCAGGGACCATCTTTCAGTCAAATTTTAATGCGACACCTCAGTTTTTCTGAGGCCATACTCTATGCGTTTGGGTAGCTCGTGCGACGAGCTTCGCAACGGTATATCGCATGAACTATTCGGAGGAATGGTGTGAATGATAATTGGACTCGAATGTTGGTACTCGAAAGAGGGAAAAACCGAAATCTGGAAAATGAAGTAGAGAGTGGGAATAAATCATGAGGGTTATCCCACATTGGAAAATCAAGGTTGATTTTTACTCTATATATACAAGTCCATCCCATGTAGTTGGTAAACTAATAAAGTCCACATATCCAGGAGTGGGTTAGTGTGTACCACACACGCGCACGCTCGCTCGGGTCTCGGGTCTCGGGTCTCGGGACTCGGGTCATGGGTCACAGGACGCGGGACGCGGGATTTGGGATTTGGGGAATGTCTCGGGTCTCGGGTCTCGGGTCTTGTACTAAATCTGAAAAGGGACTTTTGCATATTTGCAAGAGCAGTCCCTAGAGTTCCAGAAAGTTCGAAACTCCAGCAGTAATGGAGGCGGATTCTGGGGATGTAACTCCCAGAATTAAATGACCAATAAATTATGCGGTTTCAGAATTTCCTCTATAAAGAGGCAGCCATCCCCTCACATTCTAACACACATGAAATCAGTATCTTCTCTCTAACATTCAAAAGCTGCATATATTTTTTCATAGCACTTAGAAACCAGAGAGAACCACCCACTACAAGCTCGACTTAGACTCGTCGCCAGTTTCCGGCGAGTCTTCCGAGAGACGTTGTACCTTGGGATCGAAGCGCCAACGCAACCAGAAATCTTAAGGTGGTTGGGCGAATATCGGTTAAGGGCATACTGTTAACAGTAGCCTCGTCTTTGTTTATTTTTTCAATTCTGTCCAGTTTTACATTCTGTCCATTTTTTCAATTCTGTTATTTAATTTCCGCAATTTACTTTTCTGTAATTTTAATTCAGTATTTTAATATTCTGTCCTTAGCTGTAGCTTTTATATTCTGTTTGTACTATTCTGTAATTATTTTAAAGTTCTGTTTTGTTGCTGTAATTACATTTCTGTAATTTAATTCTGTAATTAGAATAGTTTCAATTCAGTCCTGTATTTTAAATTCTTCACAAACAATGGGTATTTAAAAAGGAAAAGCTGCAAATTTATTTTATCTACTTATGAGTCTAGCTACTATTTAATTACTTTAACTTTGCTCGTAAAAATTGTGTCAATGTTGTATACCTTGCGGTGATGATTTTGATCTAAAAAATGTTCATTCGTTTCATGGTTGTTTATCTTCTCGCTTTGTTGATTGTCTATTTGTTTCAGAAAAAAGAAGGTCGTAGATTATTATTAGTGACTAATAATATGTGTAAAATTCAAGTCGAGCCGTAGTGTTGAACAGTTGAAGTATAGACAATTTCGGAATGTTCCAGAAAGCTATGAAGAGGGAATAGAACAACAGATAGATCTGCTGAAATCCTTGATCTTTTCCTGGAAAAGTACAACAGGAAGAGGTAAAAACATGATAGATATAATCAAATTTAAGGAACCGGAAGAAAAACCTAAGTACTTATGTTTTCCATTAGCTCAGGTTATAAATTGGAAATAATGGGTCGTCGAGCTGAAAACGCAAAATAAATAAAAATAAAATAAAATTACAAGCTGCAAAACGAAACTTATATCTCAACCTAGTCAAAGTACATGATAAGTTCTTTTTCCTTTTATTTTTTGGAAATCGAACGAGTATATATCCAAAAGACACAACCAAGGCACGAAGGCTAAAACAAAACCAATAGAAGAAAGTGTCTCATCTCAAGAATAATGGGTTTAACTTCCGAGTGTTACAAATAAGTTTATTTCTAACGTTATTCTTTACATTCTCAATTATATTTAAGCTATTAGCAACAAAAAAACTCTATCACCCTTAACGTTATTGATAACAACATTTTTTTTATTTGTTTTTAGCAGTTAAACTAATGATCAACTCTTGAGGCAAAAGAATATTATCAGTGATGTATCTTCCCTTAATAAAACCATTTTGATTTTCAACAATAAAATTAGGAAGTAGAGTGGCAAGTCTAGCAGCTAGAATTTTAGAGATGATTTTATTACAAAAATTACTCAAACTATTCGGTCTATAATCATCAAAAGTTTTTGGGAGTTTTAACTTTAGGAATCAAAGCTATTAAGATAGTGGGGCAACTCAACTCGAGCAAAAAAATTAATAATGGCTTGATAAATGTCTTCTTTAATAATCTGCCGGAATTTAGTGAAAAAATAGCCACTAAAACCATGTTGACCAGGAGAACTATTTTTGTCCAAACCCCAATTTGCATCCTTAATTTCTTTCATGGAAGGATTTAGTATCCATTAAATCAATATCAACTTCATTAATGACTCTTGAGATAGAGTTTAGACTATTAAAATCACCCCACTTCTTAGAACCTGGTGCAAAAACATACTGAAAATAAGAAGGAGCCTCTTTTTTGATATCATTTGCTTCAAAAATAATGTGTCATTATTTCTCAAAAAAAATTGAGAAAAATGGGTTTTTCGGAATTTTTTTATTGATAGAGTATACAGATTAATCTAAAATATTCATTTCAGTGTGTTAGTTAATGGGGTGCCTACTGGTTTCTTCAAGTCTACAAAAGGTTTAATACAAGGAAATTCTTTCTTTTTAGGATTATTTGTGATTTGCTCTGAAGTTTTTTCTAGAAATCTAAATGCTTTGATGTATAATGGCAGTTATCAACATTTCAAATTTCTTCATGGTTGTCCCTAAATTACTCATTTAGCTTATGCTGATGATATCATTATTTTTTCTGGTGCTACCGGTAGATTAGTCAATGAAGTGAAGAATGTGATTAAACAATATGAAAAAGATTATAGACAAGAGAATATTTATAATAAAAGGTTTTTATATTGCTCCAAACATGTGTCAATTACTTAATGCAAGAAATTGAAGATAAATTGGGGATTACACTAAAAACACTAAATATTTAGAGATATGTTGAACAATTGGAAATCTTAATAGCTTTATATGGGTACCAAAACTATTCTTATCAAGCATGTACTGCAATATATTCCTATGTATATATTCTTTCAGTTATGCAACCTACAAAGAGTATTTATATTAATGCTATTGAGAAGGTATTTGCAAAAAAAAAATGGGGTCAAGAAGAAGAAAAGAAAAGAATTCATTGTGTTTCATGAAAAAAAATACTTCCTATGGACATAGACGGTTCTAGGGGTATGCGAATAGTGCTTGTGCACTGGGAAGCACTGGGACCACGTGAAAATGGGGTAAAATTTTATATATGTAGTTATATACATATATGGTTAGACTTATATATATTAGAAAATAAACACATTACCATAGATTTTTTTTTATTAAGAATAGTAGCTTAAGTGTTCGGCAGTACACAATCTTACTTTTAGTGCGAATTTTTAAAAATAATTTTGATCATTGGGTTAAAAAAAAGGCCTTTTATTTAATTTTTGCACCGAGAACTAAAATTCTCATAACCGGTAGAAGAAGGTGCATGTGAATAAGAAATATGCAAGATATCACTAATTCTTTGTCTATGAAGTTTTGGTGAAAGTTCAGAAAGTAGAAAATCTTTGTTGTCCTTATTTATGAAAAGTAAATACTGCCAGAAAATTTATCTCAATCAAGCAAAAAAATCTATTTCTAATGGTACATGTAGCAAAATGTTAAGAGAATAGAGAGGTTGCTGAAAAAATTATTATTTTGTTAGTGGGAAAAGAAAATATTAATCCTAATTGAGATAACCGGAGTTTAAATGGCTCAATCAAAAGTGTGGATGTTCAAGATGGTACTCTCCTAAAAGATTTAAGACTTAATGGGGAATGGAAAAGATATATTATTCGTGGTACATTCCCAAATCACAAACAACACTATTTTACTAAAGAAATAAAAGAAAATACATGTGGCAATGATATTATGATCTGGAAGTAGAATGCAGCAAGGGAGTAATCTGTCAAAACATCTTGGAACCTTGTGAGAAATAAAAATAATATTAGGTGGAATGATACTCTTATTTGGGACAAGATTCTTCCTCCTAAATTTTCTTGTTTTATGTGGAGGGTGTTATTAAAAGTGGTGTATTTGGATAATAAAATTCAAAGAAAAGAAAATTGGGGAGACCCTCGTCTCTGTTGCCACAATTCCTTTCAGCATAGATGGAAAACTTCACACATCTGAGGATACCAAATTTCCTTGTTCTTCACCAAAATTAGCGAGGAGATCAGCTCCTTTATTAGCTTCCCTCATCACATGCATCAGTAGATAAGTTTTTTTTTTTTTCAATTCTTCTTTAATTTTGTGTACTGTTGATGATATATTACAATGTTCGATTGCTTTCCCTTGTAATATTAGGATCAATTGCAAATAATCACTTTCTATGCATACATTAGAAATTGGAGATAAAACTAAATCAATATAAACTGCTCTTGCTTCAGCTTCAAGAACAAATTGACCCTTGTAATAGTCATAATAAGCTGAAATAAAAGCCCCTTCTTCATCTCCAAATAAAGGTTTCATCTTTGAGCTGATAGTTTCAATCAAATTCTTCTTTGAAAGGTAAATGTATAAAGGTTATTCGTGCTGTTATTATTTGGAGTATTTGAAAACCTAGGTGCACAAGTAGATATGAAGAAGTCAAAATGAAGAAAGAGGATATAAATAATACAAAAGAGATTTTGGGTGTAAAAATCTCAAACCCATTCGCAGCATTACAAGATATAGAGGAAATAGTAGAAAATGAGATATTGGTGGAGAAACTAATAGAGAAAGAAAATGAACAAATGGGAACAGAACCGCTAAGTGTAAGTGTAATCGAGCCACAAACAAGTTTAGTCTTATTTGAGGATGAAGAGTGGTTGATACAGACAGAGCAAGTACCAGTTCTAAAGATCAATCGAGTAACACCAAATTATGAACAAAGGTTAATGCAAGTGGTTCCCCTTAATATAAGCATTAGAAACCCTACTACACTTGAACTCATATATTTGGAAAGAGAATTTGGTCCTCTAGTCTCAACAGAATGCCCTATTTCTGAAAATGCAATAGATGAATCCAGTGAAAGCTACCTAGATGGGGCAAATAACAATGATATGCCTAGCACTCACAATCATATAAATCTTAAGGAGGGCAAATTAACTGTGGATATTTATTCTTCCAACTGGGAAATCAAGGTCGATGAAAAGGAAGAAAAAAAAGAAAAATTGCTAAATGGAAGGGAATTAAATTACCTAGAGAAGAGAAAAAAGCCAAAACGCATAGATATATAGTACAAGAAGCAAAATCAGATCTATTAATAATTATTGTGATCAATATGATTGTGGTGACTATGGTAGTTGTTAACACATAAGTATTCCCTTGAAGAAAAAGCACTTCTCTGCTCATAAGTTCAGTTTGATTAAACTACTCACTTAGAAAATAAGCACTTCTCAGCCTATAATTTCTATTTGAATAAGATACTACCATAGAGAAAAAGCACTACTCAGCTCATAAGTTCAGTTTGATTAAACTACTCACTTAGAAAATAAGCACTTCTCAGCCTATAATTTCCATTTGAATATACTACCATAGAGAAAAAGCACTTCTCAGCTCATAAGTTCAGTTTGATTAAACAACTCACCTAGAAAATAAGCACTTCTCAGCCTATTTCTATTTGAATAAGGTACTACCATAGAGAATAAGCACTTCTCAGCTCATAAGTTCAGTTTGATTAAACTACTCACTTAGAAAATAAACACTTCTCAGCCTATAATTTCTATTTGAATAAGTTACTACCATAGAGAAAAAGCACTTCTCAGCTCATAAGTTCAGTTTGATTAAACTACTCACTTAGAAAATAAGCACTTCTCAGCCTATAATTTCTATTTGAATAAGCTACTACCATAGAGAATAAGCACTTCTCAGCTCATAAGTTCAGTTTGATTAAACTACTCACTTAGAAAATCAGGACTTCTCAGCCTATAATTTCTATTTGAATAAGCTACTACCATAGAGAATAAGCACTTCTCAGCTCATAAGTTCAGTTTGATTAAACTACTCACTTAGAAAATCAGCACTTCTCAGCCTATAATTTCTATTTGAATAAGCTACTACCATAGAGAATAAGCACTTCTCAGCTCATAAGTTCAGTTTGATTAAACTACTCACTTAGAAAATCAGCACTTCTCAGCCTATAATTTCTATTTGAATAAGCTACTACCATAGAGAATAAGCACTTCTCAGCTCATAAGTTCAGTTTGATTAAACTACTCACTTAGAAAATAAGCACTTCTCAGCCTATAATTTCTATTTGAATAAGCTACTACCATAGAGAATAAGCACTTCTCAGCTCATAAGTTCAGTTTGATTAAACTACTCACTTAGAAAATCAGGACTTCTCAGCCTATAATTTCTATTTGAATAAGCTACTACCATAGAGAATAAGCACTTCTCAGCTCATAAGTTCAGTTTGATTAAACTACTCACTTAGAAAATCAGCACTTCTCAGCCTATAATTTCTATTTGAATAAGCTACTACCATAGAGAAAAAACACTTCTCAGCTCATAAGTTCAGTTTGAATAAACTACTCACTTAGAAAATAAGCACTTCTCAGCCTATAATTTCTATTTGAATAAGCTACTACCATAGAGAATAAGCACTTCTCAGCTTATAAGTTCTATTTGAATAAGCTACCCTCATAGAGAATAAGCACTTCTCAGCTTATACGTTCTATTTGTATAAGCTACTCCCATAGAGAATAAGCACTTATCAACCTATAAGTTCTATTTGAATAAGCTACATAAAGAAATTCTCATATAAGTTGGTTGAAATTAGAGAATATTACTTCTTAGACGGAATTGGTTGATCCATCATTGCTGCGTGATTAGATCTTTCATTGTGCCATTAATTATCATCGCCAGATCTTTATTTGCATGATATGGAGATCAGGATTTGAGAGGCACGATATGGAGATTTGGTAGAAATTTTCTCTCACCTTGCGATCTGGTTTGATTATGCGGTGAGATATATCTAGAAGAAAAAGAGATATTAAGTATAAAAGTCAAATATTTTGTTGAGGCTTGTAAGTTTCTGTTATTTCTTTCGGCCCCAACAAGTCTCGTTCTTTTATCTTTCAGTACGCAGGATTCTAATTTTGTTGTAATAAGATCGGAGGACCAATTTAAACTCAAAAAAATCAATGATAATAGTGGGCAACACACACTTTTAATTAAAAAATAAAATTACTAAGCATTGTTACCATTTCATGGTATCATATAGATGCAAGATGCCATTACTCGATTCTGCAATTTTTAAAGAAGACGAATGGGAAAGAAAATGTTTACACAAGTAACACTACCAATAACTTATAAACAAGATGACATGGACGATTTTTATTTTTTTTTAAGAAATCGTTGACTTTTCTTAAAAAAAAAAAATTAACAAGAAAAGAGTGGAGCTTTGTCATACCTTTAAAAGAGGGGAATGGAGCTGCAGATCTATTGGCAAAGGGAGGACTAAACATAATTTCTAAGGATCTGGGGGACTTTCCTAGGTTGCTGGCAAGTATTCTCAAGTTTGGTAGAGATCAAACTCCATTTTTGCGATGATCATGTCACTTTTTGCCATTTTTTCGCTGTCGTAGCTATGTGAGAGAAGGTCTGTCGGTTTGTCTACTTAGAAGAGAAGGCAAAAGAGTCATGCCTGGAATATATGGAAGAAGTTAGGTTTAATTACTTTACAAGTTCTTGTAAAATTTATTTTTTGTCATTTTGTTTCCAAAGTTTGTTTTGTTGTAATGGTTGAGACATTTGTTCCGATCGGTATACTTTTGGCCAAGTCTTTTGGGGGTTTTTCCACACATTTTTATTTTCTAGTAATTAATAAAATAAAAATAAGGTTTTTCCCTCCATTAAAATTAAAAAAAAAAAGATGAAGAACGACTACAAGAATTATGGTGTTTAGTGACGAACTATTCAATGTTCTTACTGAGTGTATCCATTTTTAGTGACAAAAAAGTTAAACGTCACTTATTAAAAATTATTTGACATAGTTCCAAGAATTTTAATTTTTGTCACAAATTATCGGGATATTTAATTTCTAATTCAAAAAATCTATTTACACTGTCCAATTTACTAGGTGAATAAGATGAAAAATAAGAAATTAAAATAAGACACTTTATAATATTTTCAATTAAATTTACCAACCGTGAACACGCATGACACGTGGGAGGAAAAATATTCTTTACTTGTCACTTTTTCTCTTTTTGTTGTCACTATTAATTTTCACTCTATATCATCTCTAATCGGTATGTAATTTAAATCCTAACTCAAAACGAAGTTAATTATTGCTTATATATTCGTAAACAAGTTAATTATCTTTAGTTGGTATGTAATTTAACCTCGATCATCTCTAATCGGTTAATCTGATTTATGATAATTGGTTATTTATTGGTGCTCATATATTTGTAATTTTAGATATATGCTTAATTTTTACTTGGAATTTGGTTACTTGTGAAAACGATATAGCTTATATATTACCTCGAACATAAGATTTTTTATTTTCTTATTTTGCAGTTGTAAAGATGTTTGTGCCTTATCAAGTCAATTCATTTTTTGGCTTATAAACAATATTTTCTTTGTTATTTAAGCGTTCTCCGTATGGATATTTTTTTTTCATATATCTAATAAGATTGTGAACTCGAATGAGGCTGTTAGGACCATATTTCTGGCCTAGTAACTCTTGGTTGTCAATTGGTTTGAACAATATAATGTAAGTTGATTGTTAAGAATTAAGACAGTATAATGTTTACAGGTGAGGTTGCAAGCTCAGTTGCAACTACAGTTCTAACCTGCCAATACGTATGATTCTGTCTAATTCCTTCTAAACTGCATTTACTCGATCTTTAAAGTCTCTAATGTGAATTAGCGTATGCAGGATATATTCTCACATGTTTAAAAAGATTATTGAGAATATTAAAGTGATAAAGAATGGGAGTTATTTAAAAGATATATGGAGATTAGTTTAAAAAGATAGTGTTCCTTTTATTGTGGAAACTAAATCTCTTTTATTATGCAATGTCTTTAATATCTTTATTCAATCTATGTGTCTCCAAATCAGCAATGATCTAATTAGATTAAATATATGGAGTTATGGATTCACGTTATATTAATATTGTATCTCTAAAAAGATATTGTTTTGTAAGTTTCTTGTATAAAGAAATAGTAACTCCTATTGTCAAGCGAGTCTATTAACAGGTATTTACATGAATATTGAGGTCAATCAATTACAGAATTATCCCGTGTAAATATGGGAAGATTGAGATCAATTAGAAGAGTTCAAATCAATCAACAGGTTCTTGAAGAAAGAAGATTGTTTTTACTTTTTAAATAGTTAATAGCCTTGCTTGTAAAAAGTGTGTGTTCTAAATTATAAAGAACTCAACTTTAAGAGAATACACAATAAGCTTTTAAAACGAAAAGCAATGATGGGATGCCATTGATTTTTTGAGTGATAGTTATAAGGTATGAGCAATATAGAGATAGGCAGAAAAACCTAGAGAAAGACTGAGAGTTTTTCATTAAGACTTGAATCCTATATTGTAAGCTATTATAATATCATTAATCTGGTTGAGTGCCCCGGAGATGTAGCCTAGTTGGGTGAACTCCGTTGTTAAATGTGTGTATGATTTAATTCAAGTACATTTAATAATTCCAGTTCTGTCCATCATTATACTTAGGTTCCAACCTAAGTTGCAACTATACTTGTAACCTAACTGCATAACTACAACTAGAGAAGCGGATAGAAATTTCAATTGGTATCAGAGCTTCACACTAGATTTCACTTAGTGTGGATCCTGTGTTCTGGTAAAGATGGATTTAATGAAGGAAGGAAATGCATTTAACAAGCCACCATTGCTTGAAGGAGGAGTTAACTATGGAGTGTGGAAAATAAGAATGAGATCTTTCATCAAACAGCAAAATGAACAAGAATGAAAATCTGTATTGTATGGTTGGGAAGTTCCAACTGTTACTGATGGTGAAGGTGAACTAGTCTATGTACATGAAGACAGATGGTCTTCCGATGAGGACAAAAAGTTAAGTGCAAACTCAACAGCAATAAACTTAATTTTTGCTGGTGTTCAGGTATATCTCTCACTGTGAAACTGTCAAAAAGGCATGGGATATCTTACAAGTAACTTTTGAGGGAACTGTCAAAGTAAAAGCCTATAAACTCTAACAATTAACTACTCAATTTGAAAATCTAAGAATGGAGGAAGATGAAACTATTGAACAGTTTAATGGTAGAATTTGTTATATTGCCCATCAAGCTGAAAGCTTAGGTGAAAAATATAGTGATGCTAAACTTGTGAATAAAATCCTAAGGTCTCTTCCAGAAAGGTTTGAAATTAAAGTAACAGTTATTGAGGAATCAACAGACTTAGATAACCTAAAACTTGAAGAACTTATAGGAAATCTAAGCACTCATGAGTTAAAAAAAAAAATTAAAAAGGGAGAACCAAAAAGGAATAGCCTTTCAAACTAAGAAAACTGAACCTAAATTCTGTGATAATATGTGTGATGAAGAACAGTTGGCCTTCTTTGCTAAAAAAGTTTACAAAAAGTTCTACAAGAAAAGGCAGGATGGTACTGGAACATCCAAAAACTTTCATAAAAGAGATAATCAATTTAGGCCAGAATCTAGGCTTAATAATAGTTCTAAAAGAAAGTGGAATCCTAAAGAAAAGGATGACAGAGAGTATCAGCCTAGAGAAATTCAATGCAGAGAGTGTAGAGGTTGTGGTCACATTCAGACTGAGTGTGCAAATACTTTAAAAAGGAAAAAAAAAAAACTTATATAACCACTCACAGTGATAGTGATCTGAAAGTAACAGTGATGAAGAGGATGAATTCAACTTTGTTAATTTTATGGGAAGAATCACTGAAAAATAACATGTATATGAAAGTGATTGTGAGTCAGTTTCAACCTTAGTTACAACTGCTCTTAAAACCTATAGCAGTGATGAGGAAGAACCCTCTGAATAGTGTATTACTCAGCAATATCTTGTTATTTATAAAAAATATCATAGTCTGAGTAAACAATCCTTAATCATCAACAAACTCAATACTAATCTAAAATATGAAATAAAGAATCTCACTGAACAACTCAACAGACAACATGTTTAGTTAACTGAAACCAAAAAGAAAATGAAACTGTTGAATGCTTCTGCATCAGAAAAATTAGATGACATGCTGTCCTACTATAGAGGATCAAAATAGTGGTTTGGGATACTGTGGTTATAAAAGCACTGGAAAAACTACTTTTGTTAAAGTTTCAGTAAAATATGAAACTCATGATTTTGACAACTAGGTTAGAAGTACAGTTGCAACCAGAAAAGAGTTGAATAACTTTAAAGCTAAAACTAGACTTGATTTAAAACTGTGTAACTTTTGTAAAAGGCATGGACATCTAGAAATCAGATGCTATTTAAAAATGCACAAAAAGTATATATCTCAGAAAAACTGGTTGTCCTCTTCTTATAAAAAAAATGAATTGAGTTTGGAAGGTTACAATTAAAAATGACTTAATTACCAATAATAAAGCTGTCATTACTTCTCTAAATGTTGTTACTACTAATGAATGGTACTTTGACAGTGGTTGTTCTAAGGATATGACAGGTAATGCAAGTGCTCTCAAAAATATCATTAACCTTACAGGAAACACTGTTGTGTTTGGGGATGAAGACACATGTAAAATAATTGGAAAATGAATCTTGACCAAACTTGAAATGCCTGAAATTAATGATGTGTTTCTTGTAGATGTTTTAAAAGCTAATCTTATTAGTATTAGCCAACTCTGTGATAACCACATGTTTGTTCAGTTTAACAAAGATAAGTGTCTGATTACTGATGTGAATGATGACTTGATCATGACAGGAGTTAGATCAGCAAATAGTTGCTATATTTTTGAGAAAACTGAAAAAGGATTACCTGAGAGTAGGTGCAATCAAGCTATAGTAATGTTGATATTTGGCATAAAAGGCTTGGTCATGTGAATTATAAAATATTGGATAAACTTGTTAAAGAACTGATAAGTGGCATTCCTAATCTCAAGGTGTGTGTGGTGATTGTGTAATAGGCAAACAAACAAAGAATACTCATAAAAGTACTAGTCAGATTTATATCAAGAGAGTATTAGAACTTCTTCATATTGACCTAATGGGTCCTATGCAAACTAAAAGTATTGATTGTAAGAAGTATATTATAGTGGTTGTAGATGATTTCTCTAGATAATCTTGGGTGGTATTCTTAAAAGATAAAAATAAAACTTTTGAACTGTTTAAAACACTTTGCTTGAAACTGCAACTTGAAAAAGTATCCACTATTGGTAAAATTGTTAGGGTCAGAAGTGATCATAAACTGAATTTAAAAACAGAAGTTCAGCAATTTTACAATTCACTAGGCATAAGTCATGATTTTTCTGCTCCTAAAACTTCACAACAAAATGGAGCAGTGGAAAAGAAAAATAGAACCATTCAATAAATGGCTAGAGTCATGCTTAACTCTAAGAAACTTGTCAAAAGATTTTGGGCTGAAACTGTGAACACTGCATGCTATATTGTTAGTAGAGTATATCTTACAAAAGGTACTACCATGACTGCTTATGAAATTTGGAAAAGTAGAAACCTAATGTCACGTATTTTCAAGTATTTGGGTGTGTTTGTTATATTCTTAAAGATAGAGAACATCTTGGGAAGTTTGATTCTAAAAGTAATGAAGGTGTATTTCTTGGGTATGCTCAAAACAGTAGGGCTTTTAGAGTCTATAATCTGAGAACAAACTGTGTCATGGAGTCATATAATGTGTTATTTGATGATTTGAAAGATGTCTATGAGACTGGAGGTGATGATGATGATTCAGGAATCAAAAGTAAAGACATAGAAGAAACTCAGCAAAATGGCAGTCCTGTAGTGGTTGGAAGTCCAGTTGCAACTGAGTTTGGAACCCAAAGTACAAAAGATTCTGATGAAGAAGAAGATGACTTTCCAATCCAAAGTACAAGTAAACCTCGTTATATAAGGACTCAGAAGAATCATTCTCTTGAAGATGTCATAGGAGAAATCAATAAAGGTATGAAAACCAGAGATAAAAGGAATGATGTTGTTCATTTTGCTTGTTATATTTCTCAATTAGAACCTAAAAATATAAAAGTGGCTTTGGAAGACAGTGAATGAATTTTAGCTATGCAAGATGAACTGTCTCAATTTGAGAGAAATTATGTGTTGACATTAGTACCCAGACCTATCAATAAAAGTGTTATAGGTACTAAATGAATCTTTAGGAATAAAAGTAATGAAGATGGCATAATAGTTAGGAACAGAGCTAGACTTGTGGCTCAAGGATACACTCAAATTGAGGGAATATAATTTAATAAAAAAATTTCCCCTGTAGGAAGAATAGAATCTATTAGAATGCTACTTTCTCCTGCTTGCCTATATGACTTTAAGTTGTTCTAACTAGATATCAAAAGTGCCTTCTTGAATGGTAGCATACAAGAAGAAGTCTATGTCAGTCAACCCAAAGGCTTTGAGGATCCAAATTTTTCTGAACATGTTTTTCTTTTGAAAAAGGCCTTGTATGGTTTGAAATAAGCCCCTAGAGCTTGGTATGAAAGCCTAACTAAGTTACTAATTGAAAAGGGATTTAATAGAGGAGGAGTTGACAAAACCTTGTTTACAAAGAAGTTTCCTAAGGATATAATTGTTGCTCAAATTTATGTTGATGACATTGCGTTTGGTTCTACTTCTGTTGATAAAATTACCAAATTTATTTCTGATATGAAACATGATTTTGAAATGAGTGGTGGAGGATAATTAACGTACTTTCTAGGACCTCAAGTTAAGCAGAATGAAAAGGGCATTTTTCTATGCCAAAGTAAGTATGCTGATAATCTTGTTACGAAATTTGGTTTGAGTGAGAGTAAAGAGAAAAGAACTCCTATGAGTACGACACTAAAATTGTCTAAGAATGATAAGGGTAAGAGTGTTTGTCCTAGTCTCTATAGGTCTATGATTGGAAGTCTTCTCTGTTTAACTGCTAGTAGACCTGATCTCTGCTTAAGTGTTGGAATATGTGCCAGGTATCAGGCAAATCCTCTAGAATCTCATCTTCTTGCTGTCAAAAAAATCTTAAGGTATGTTAAAGGCATTACTCACCTTGGGTTATGGTATTCTAAAGACACAAATCACTATTTGGTTGGGTACTGTGATGCAGACTGGGCTGGTAATATAGATGATAGAAAAAGTACTTCTGGTGTCTATTTTTATTTTGGGAATAACCTTGTGTCATAGTTTAGTAAAAAGCAAAATTGCATTTCTTTGTCAACTACTGAAGCTGAGTACATTGCAGCTGGTAGTGGATGCAATCAGCTTATATGGATGAAACAAATGTTATCTGATTATAATGTTAAACAACAAGTGCTAACTCTGTTTTGTGAAAAAAAAAAAAAGTGCTATAGATTTAGCAAAGAATCCAGTACAACATTCCATAACTAAACATATTGATCTGAGACACCACTTTATTAGAGAATTGGTTGAAGAAAAGAGCTTAATTTTAAAACATGTATCAACTGAAAGACAATTAGCAGATATTTTCACAAAACCTCTTGATACAAACAAATTTGAAACCTTAAGAAGTGATATTGGGGTATGTCACTATAGATCTAGTTAAATACTATTTCTATGTATGCTTTTCTGTGAGAAACATCAATACATTTTGTGTCTAAGATAAGTCTCGATTGAGCTATGATGTTTTTGTCTTGAAAAAGCCGTTGGTTGATGTCTCAAAAATAGATGTGGGATAACTTGTCCTAAAATCGCTCTGCTAATAGAGTTGCAAGCACAAAGTGCATATTTTATATTCAGTTGCAAGCTCAGTTGCAACCACAGTTACAACCTTGTTTAGAAAACAGAAAAATCAGTAACCTTAAAAAGAAAGTCATATTGCTTATGATCAAAGTCAGCATATGCTGGTTTGCTAAGTGAATTAAAATGATAAAGTCAAGACAAATTCTTGAATTGTTTTTGACATCTCTTATACTCTTTCCTTGCTGAGATGATCAAACCAATTTTTGTGTAGAGGAAAAACAGATTTGGTCAATATAAGTTCTCAGTCTTAATTTTTATTGAATGAATATCCTATGAGAAATATATATTCTTGAGTAAATTGTTAGTATCTTGTGTTTAAAATTCTATAATATCTATTATTGTGTTTTTTTTTTAAACAAGTCAAGTTTCCTTTATTTCTTCAATTACTCATAAATCAGAATGTACATCTTTTATTCTTTGCTGTATTTATCTTAAACAGAATCTTGATGCTTTTTTTTTTAATTGGAATATCTGTTGAAATGAATGTGCCTATCTTTGGGGAAAATTCGTTCAAAAAAAGGATTTGGGTATATCTTTTCATAATTTAAAAGATTTGGGCATAATTGCTATTTAAGCTTATGCTTTACTAGACTAAACCAACACAAATCAGAAGTACTATCTCGCTCTATTTCTTATTAAAAACTCTATTTTTCTAAAAAAACCGTATTTCTCGTGTTCCAAGTCCAGTTGCAACCTCAGATCCAACCATGTCTACTTCTCCTCAAAATCAACCTGTTTCTACAAGAACTCCTCAGTCTAGAAGACCTTTTTGACCTAGTTTGTTCTGGCTGTGACAAAGAGGGGGAGAAAAATGAGAGTTTATGCTTTATGTTTATTTCAATTTCTGTAAATTATGTGTTAAAATTATCTTGTGCCGGTATTTTTGGCTTTATACTTGTTCTGCAACTTATTTCTGAACTATGTTTCTTAATGATTGAATAAGTTCTGTAACAGTGATGAATGGATGGTTATTTGAGTTTATAAATTATCTTCAATTCTAACTTGCATGGAGAGATTAAGTGTTTAACTCAAAATCATTGCATTGATAAAATACAGTGGAGACTGTATGTGCTAACAAATTTACAGGGGGAGCTGTTTTGAATAAACTCATATTATTTGTCAAATCCAATGACAAATGGGGAGATTGTTATGACCATATTTCTGGCCTATTAACTCTTGGTTATCAATTGGTTTGAACAAAATAATCCAAGTTGATTGTTAAGATTTAAGACAGTATAATGTTTATAGGTGAGGTTGCAACTACAGTTCTAACCTGCCAATACGTAGGATTCTGTCTAATTCTGTCTAAACTGCATTTACTCGATCTTTAAAGTCTTTTATGTGAATTAGAGTATGCAGGATATATTCTCACATGTTTAAAAAGATTCAGTTTATATTTATTGAGAATATTAAAGTGATAAAGAATGGGGTTTTTTTAAAAGATATATGAAGATTAGTTAAAGAAGATAATGTTCCCTTTATTGTGGAAACTAAATCTCTTTTATTATGCAATGTCTTTATCTCTTTATTCAATATATGTGTCTCCAAATCAGCAATGATCTAATTAGATTAAATAAATGGAGTTATGGATTCACGTTATATTAAGATTGTATCATTAAAAAGATATTGTTTTATATGTTACTTGTATAAGAAAATAGTAACTCTTATTATCAAGCTAGTCTATTAACAAGTATTAATATGAAGATTGAGATCAATCAATTGCAGCTTTATCTCGTGCAAGTATGGAAAGATTGAGATCAATTAGAAGAGTCCAAATCAATCAACAAGTTCTCGAAGAAAAAAGATGGTTTTTACTTTTTAAAAAGTTAATAGCCTTGCTTGTAAAAAGTGTGTGTTTTAAATTATAAAGAACTCAAATTTTAGAGAATACACAATAAGCTTTTAAAACAAAAAACAATGTTGGGATACCATTGATATTTTGAGTGATAGTTATAAGATAGGAGCAATATAGAGATAGGCAGAAAAATGTAGAGTGAGTTCGAGAGTTTTTCATTAAAATTTGAATCCTATATTGTAAACTATTATAATATCATTAATCTGGTTGAGTGCTACGGAAACGTAGCCTAGTTGGGTAAACACTTTTGTTAATTGTGTGTGTGATTTAATTTAAGTACATTTAATAATTCCAGTTATGTTCATCATTATACTTAGTTTCCAATCTCAGTTGCAACTGTACTTGAAATCTAACTAAATAACTGCAACTAGAACAGCGGATAAGAATTTCAGAGGCATATTCCGTTTATGTTGTGATTTAAATATTGATCTCAAATTCTCCTTAAATTCTACATATCCTACTTATATATTCCCTTTCTGACTATGTAAACACTATTGTGCTTATATATTGATCTAAACAAATGTCTAAATACAAATTAGTACATGTTGTTTTTGTATCATTTAGTTGGAAAAGATTTTGGTGAAATTATTGCTCTACGGTTTACTCGGTTAAAAGCAGATTTAAACTGTCTTACATGGATAGAAGTTGGATTCAGTTTAAGTATGGGTTAAGTAATTTATAAATTTCGTCAAAGAACATTTAGGATCTGGGAAGTTAGAATTTTATGTTCACGTAGATTGTGAACTAATTAACATCTTGTGTCTGAAAGCTTAAATACTTGTGATTAGTCATTCTTTCATTTTAATAATATCGGTTTAGTATTGTCTTTCTTCTACCTTTTGGTGATTGTTAATTTTGTCATTTAATCTGAAAAATACTTTCATACTTTGGAATATTTGTAAAAGAATGCCCTAAGATTTACTGAATTTCAAGAGTGTCTCACATATTACAAATTTATTGAGTCTTTTGTTAGTCTTTTTTAATTTTATATCAGACCCACTTTATGTTACTCCCTTATTCTTTTCATTCTTTCGCCAAATATGAATTTAAGTTTATTTTTCTCAGCGAATTACCGTTTCACAGGAAGATCGTGAATTTACAGAGTTCTATGAAACCACTCACTGAAGAGAGTGATAAATCTTGGATGGACAAAAATGCTAGAGAATTTCACCTGAGGCTATCTCTTCTTTCGTCTATTGCATGTCAGCTACTTAATGATAATTCGACGGCATGACAACTTACCAATGGTGCTTATTGTAGGAGAGCTTGAAAGAACGCAAGAAGAAGGCACAGATGGAGGGAAGAAACCTCACATACAAGCAGTTGTCCGTGTTGACATTTGGAAGCAAATCAGGCTTTCTTTGCGGTTTAGGACATGGTCCAAAGCCTACATCCCCGGTCACAGGAAAACGCACTCATGCAGAACTCATACAAGAGGCCTACGAGGCGGGTCAACGCGCTGATTTTGGTGAAAACCGGCTCTTGCATTGGCTGAAAAGCTGAAGATGGTAGAGGATCAACAAGCAAATGCTAAATCACAATATTTTCGGTAATTCTTGGGTAAGTAATAATTCATGAGTTATATCCTTCATTTATTCAGAGCGTTGTATGTGTCAATATTGAACTATCAAGGCTACTTAATTATGTCGATATTGAACTACCAGGCCTACTTATCATAATTCAATTCCAAACGAACTCTGTAATTTCCGGAAAAATTTCAACGATATGAAGACTAAAAAGAGTGAGTACTAATACACCTAGTACATATAATCCAGACTACTCATTCAAACTGTTATCTCCTAATTGATATTTTACAATCTATTAAATGTTAATTTGCGTAGTAATATTTTTTGTTTTTTTGTGAAAGAATAATTAATAGTCTAGTTCCCAAGGAAAATAATAAACATAATTTAGTTCTCCATCGGTCAGTCGCTAAAAAATTTCTAGTTTGGGATGTATTCTTACAGCTTTAAAGACAGCTTTTCGCTCATAAATTGTTGTTGATGAACTGAAACTTAGATATTAAATAATTTTGTAGTCAATAGTCAGCCGAGAAGGCTGTTTTTAATAATATGTTAACTTTGGATGAGTAACATCACTTCTTTTGAAATGAAAATCTTTGATTTCGTATTGGAAAAAATAGGTTTAGTGTTCTCAATTAACAGCTATTAATAAATTGAACATCAAACTACTGACATTAACAATTAAAGTACGGAACTACATATTTTTTCTTAAACTGTGGACCTCCGTCAATTCAATTGGACGGGAGTTAAATTTAAATTCTATTGCAGTCTCAGGTTATTAGCTTTTTTTTTGTAAAAGTTACTTTTTTAATTTTTTTTTGTAAAAGGTATGTACTTTTTAAAGTGAGTTTATTATAAAATAAAATTTTAAAAATTAACTTTTAAAAAATGTTATATTTATATATATATATATATATATATATTGTTTTTTATTTCTATTTTATGTATATGTATGGGTATGCATATATATATATAACTATTTGTTTATGGTTATGTTAAAAATATAAATTTATAAACTTTTCGGGTAAAATTCATATGTTTTATAAATTTTGGAACTGAAATGAAATTTAAACTTAACTTTCATCCAATTAAATTGACGGAGATAGTCAGTTTAGAAAAAATATGTAGTTAGATACCCTAATTATTAATTTCAATAATTTGATCCCAATTTTGTTAATGACTATTAGTTAGGGTAATAAACTTATTTCTTCCCATTATAAAAAACATAAAAAACTAATTATAAACCGGATTACAATCTAGACATTACTTTATTTTCTACCTGTAATCACATCTGAGTTTCACACTATAAATTTAAAACTACAAAATTAGAGATGACAGATATTTGGAATGGCATTTTCTGCTTACCTTGAGAAAGCTCTACCATGCAAAAATAAAGAACCAACAGTTTTTTTGTTTTTTGTTTTTTGTTTTTTGTTTTTATAAAGAATTTTATACAACTTCACTATACATTTGTCTCAGGTTTGAACATTAAAGGAGAATTTTTTTTTCTCTTTACTGGAACATTGTACAACAAAAGTATGAAATTAGGAGTTGAACACGCAAGCAATCCTCTTCATCGATGCCATCCAACTTATGGAGAAAATCAAGACCACCTTGACATCTGTACGACATTCAGTTCAAGCATAGGGAGTATGCCCAGTACTTTAAGCACACAACGAATGATATAAACGGTGTTATTTAGAGTTATTAATCGTGATTCACACTACCATATATGTAAATTCACGAAGCCATAGACCACGAAGTGTTTGATGAAAATGACACGTCATCGTCCAACCCCGACGTCACCCTCGCGATCACCACAACCGTCCATCAATGTTGACTCACGGCGCATCCTGTTTAAACACCTCTGGACCGACGAGATCGAGATACAGATCCTCCGCAGATTATCCGATTACACTGCTTGACACGGCGACACATCATTGCACAACCACCACACGGCCCTGTTTTACGACCCGATCAAGTGCAAGTTACAGATCGAGTTTAACAAGAGTCGCTTGGTGCAGCCATGGCAAAGAGAAAAGGAGAGGAGCGAGGGAGAGAGGGGAGAAAGACGAATTTGGGGAAGACCGGAGAAGACAACTTTGTTCTCCGTTAATGATGAGAGAGTTATTATAATTAAGCATAAAGAATACATCCATCACAAAGATCTCTTTTAAGTTTTCAGAAATCAGTATTTACCATGTTTGCACTCCATAGAAGTACTTCTTCAAATTACAAGCCTAACTGAAACAATAAAAATTTCAAAATTGAGATCAAGAACTAGCACGTGCCAAAATGTACAACATACCTCATAGGGTTTTGCACGAAATTTGTAATTCTAGTATTTCCATAGCTCATCAAAAGGATTTGGTGACGCATTTGATAATTTTTCCACTTTAACCCAAAGTTTTGCTGGTTGTACATGAACTCACCTTCACCACCTTGACTTTTCGTTTGAAAAATCCGAGATTCTACTCGAATTCTCTACTCGACCTTCTACCATATTTTGGCTCATTTCCACCTACATTAATCAGCTTCTTAAACGTATTTTCACTGATCTTATAAATAGGGTTAATTGTTCCCGAAACCACTCTTTCCTTTTCTCTGTTAAATCACTTATTCAATATGTAATTGATTCCACTGGCATATGAATCTCCGTTTTTCCTTTATTATCATCAAAATTATCCCACTAAAGGCTTTGTTTTATAGGAATTACCGAGGTCAATGCAAGGAAAAGGAAATGAACAACTCACGGAAGTTGAGATTTTGCGGCTCATGATGAAAGAGAAAAAACGATTAAATGATAAATTGTATTCTCGGTTTATATAGTAAGGGTTGTTGGGCAATGATTCAAAAATCTGTTTAAAGTGTCCTAATTGACAGTAAGTCAAAAATGTGGTATGTATTGGTTATTTTTTGATCATATAACTATTGATGCAAAAATCGACGAGACTGAGATCGAGCTCCTCTGCGGATTCTCCGACTACACCGCCCACCGCAGCAGCTTGTACTTGTCATCGCACCACCATGACACCGCCCTGTTCAAGTGCAAGTTACATATCAAGTTTAACAAAAGTCAGTTTGTGTGATCAGGGAAAAGAGTAAATGAGAGGAGATGAGATGGGAGATTTCTCTCTCATCACGAGCCGCAGTTTCTCAACTTTAGGAGTTGATCTTTTCCTTTTTCTTGCATTGACCTCGGTAATTCCTATAAAAGAAAGGCTTGTGTGGGAAAATGTTTATGATGAAAAAGGGAAAATGATATGGTAATGGGATCAATTACATACCGAATAAGTGATTTATAAGAGAAGCAGAAAGAGCGGTTCTCGAGACAACCCTATTAATGAGAACAACGCATGTGTGTTTGAGAAGCTGATTAATGTTTGTAGAAGCTCGAGTAAGGAATTCGGGCAAGCGATATTTTGAAAGCCCTTATTTTCGCAACAAAAAGGCAAGGGGATGAAGATGAGCTCAAGTACATAAACCATTAGAACTTTCCGTTACACTGGAAGAACTATCAAATGCGCCCACCGAATCCTTTTGATAGGCTATGGAAAGACTAGGATTTTGTATTTTCCGCAAATCTCCCTCACTATATATACAACCCCTAGTCGCCGTCCATCTTTAAACCCTAATACCTTCTTGCCTCGAGTGGAGGTCGGCCGCATTTGGCCTCTCTCTACGGGTAGAACTCTTCTCCTTCTCCCCGTTCTACTCTATTTCTTTCTTCTCTCACCCATATCTTGCCAATTTCCTCAAAACCCACACCATCCCACCTTTCGTCTTCACTTCGCAATCCTCTTCTCTGACTCTCGTCACCTCCACCTTAGGCCTACCACTAACTACTCCTCTACAATCCCGGTAGACTTTCTTCATCATTGACCTTTGCCATCCCATGGATTTTTACCCCCAAAAAACAAATAGGCATGCCTCGTCGGTAACGATTCTACCCTTTACTCTTCTGAATATAACCCAAGGTCCATTAGTAACAGAGTTTGAGTTCGTCGTAAAGTTGAGCTTTCTTCACCGCTGCTGCCACCGCCTGAAGAGCTTCCACCATCACATTCTCAACTTCCGCCATATATATGTATCTATATATATGTGTTTTAGTAGAGAGAGAGAGATAGAGAGAGAGGCACCGTTGAGTCTACATAAAATTATACCTCACATAACACTTCACTGGAAACCGGAAAATTAACTAAATCTCATTTGATAATGTAGCGAACGTTATATATAATCAGACATTAACATATTTCATATTTCATCATTGAATAACCCTATTCTTTATAAATGCTATTTCACCACTTCAATTTTACCCAAAAACAAATGATGTCCCATCTTCACCACCTTGACTTTTCGTTTGGAAAATCCATGTTTTAGCTCATTTTCACCTTGATTTATCAGCTTCTCAAACGAATATCTTATAAATAGGTCTAATTGTTCCCGAAACCGCATGTTCCTTTTCTCTGGTAAATCACTTATTCAATATGTAATTGATTCTACTAGCATATGAAACTCCATTTTTCCCTTATTATCATCAAAATTATCCCACTAAATCCTTTATTTTATAGGAATTACCGAGGTCAATGCAAGAGAAAGGAAAAGATCAACTCACGGAAGTTGAGATTTTGCGGCTCGTGATGAAAGAGAAAAAAAAATTAAACAATAAATTGTATTCTCGATTTATATAGTAAGGGTTGTTGGGAAATGATTCAAAAATATGTTTGAAGTGTCCTAATTGACAGTAAGTCAAAAATGTGTCATGTATTGGGTGTTTTTTGATCATATAATTATTCATGCAAAAATCGATGAGATTGAGATCGTGTTCCTTTGCGGATTCTCCAACTACACCGCCCATTGTGGCGGCTTGTACTCGTCGTTGCACAACCATGACACCGCCCTGTTCTCGCCAGGATCAAGTGCAAGTTACATATTGAGTTTAACAAAAGTCAGTTTGTGCGGCCAGGGAAAAGAGTAAATGAGACGAGATGAGATGGGAGATTTCTCTCTCATCACGAGCCACAGTTTCTCAACTTTAGGAGTTGATCTTTTCCTTTTTCTTGCATTGACCTCGGTAACTCCTATAAAAGAAAGGCTTGTGTGGGAAAATGTTGATGATGAAAAAGGGAAAATGGAGAATGATATGCTAATGGAATCAATTATATACCGAATAAGTGATTTACAAGAGAAGCGGAAAGAGAGGTTTTCGAGACAACCCTATTATGAGAGCAGCGCATGTGTGTTTGAGAAGCTGATTAATGTTGGTAGAAGCTCGATTAGGGAATTCGAGCAAGCGTTACTGTGAAAGCTCTGATTTTCCCAACAAAAAGGCAAGGTGATGAAGGTGAGCTCAAGTACAGAAACTAGAACTTTTTATTACACTAGAAGAACTATGAAATGCGCCCACCGAATCCTTTTGATGGGCTATGGAAAAACTAGGATTTTGTATTTCGCACAAAGCTCTCTCACTATATATAAACCCTCTAGCCGCCGGCCATCTTTAAAGCCTAATACCTTCTTGCCTCGCGTGGAGGTCGACCGCCGACGGCCTCTTGTCTATGGGTAGAACTCTTCTCTTTCTCCCCGTTCTACTTTATTTCTTTCTTCTCTCACCCATATCTTGCCAATTTCCTCAAAACCCACACCATCCCTCCTTTCGTCTTCACTTCGCAATCCTCTTCTCTGCCTCTCGTCACCTCCAACTCAGGCCTACCACTAACTACTTTTCTACAATTCCGGTAGACTTTCTTCGTCATTGACCTTTGACCGTCCCATGGGTTTTTACCCCAAAAAACAAATAGGCATTCATCGTGGGTAACGACTCTACCATTTACTTATCTGAATGTAATCCAAGGTCCATTAGTTAAAGAGCTTGAGTTCGTCGTAAAGGTTATCTTTCTTCGCCGATGCCGCCGCCGCCTGTAGTGCTTCCACCATCACATTCTCAACTTCCGCCATATATATGTATCTATATCTATGTGTTTTAGTAGAGAGGGAGAGAGAAATAGAGAGAGGCGCCGTTGAGTTTATATAAAATTATACTTCACATAACACTTCACTGGAAACTAGAAAATTAACTAAATCTCAATTGATAATGTAGCGAACGTTATATATAATTCCGACATTAACACATTTCATATTTCATATTTCAGCATTAAATAATCCTATTCGTGATAAATGCTAATTCACCACTTCAATTTTACCCAAAAACGGAAAGGAAAAACAAATGATATCCCATTCCCACGTTATATAGGAACCCATTATTTGCAGCAATAGGGTGCAAGCACAAATTAGTTGCCGCAATAGGTTGCAACAATAGTAATCCTACAGAAATGTCATGATTTAATCAGACACATTTCGTTAAATATCTCCAACTTAGGGTTGTACGATGATTTTTCAATTATGTTATCCAAATTCTTAATTTTTTTAAATTTGTGCCTCAATTATTTTCACTTCTCCTGTCTTTTTCGAGATTTTACCTAAAAGCCTTAAGATATTAGCTAATTACCTAAAACATTAATTAATTAAAATAGAAGAATAAAATATAAATATTAACAAATATAATAATAATAATAAAATCATGGTTTAAAAATATAAAAGAGAAACAAAAAAATATATTGAATTTAAAGCCTCCGGGATTTTTCCTCTTAATTAAAAAAAATGATGTTTCAGTCAAGATTAAGGTAATTTGCCAATTTATAAAATCTTCTAACAAGCTCTTCTACAAAAACATGCAATTATCATTAGTAGAACATCTTATATGAAGGCCAAGCAAAATAATAATGTAATATCACCGCAAAATTAAAAGGGTAGATTCCTAACGAAACGAAATTTGAAAATAGGATGTCACCATAATTAAACTCCCTCAAAAAATCTAAATGTCTTCTTTTTAATACAATCTAAAGTAGATATAGGCAGAAACCAACAGTTCACATCTAATATATGTTATTGATCAACACGTTCGACCTTAAATATGAGTTAGGGTGACCGGAAAAAAAAAGGAGTTGGGGTTGAGGTGTTACCTTGAAATTGAGCAGCCAAGTCCAAACCTTAAAAGTAGGAATGGTGTGGTGTGGAAAAAAATAGTACCGACTGTTCAATTTATAGTAGTACCAAAAAGATGATGAGTCTCTAGTTAGATAATCATGAATCGTGAAGATTATAAGAATTAATATCAATAA
Source organism: Primula veris (assembly GCA_963682055.1). Lineage (NCBI taxonomy): Eukaryota > Viridiplantae > Streptophyta > Magnoliopsida > Ericales > Primulaceae > Primula > Primula veris. The sequence goes on along the minus strand of OY821742.1, from coordinate 30,511,560 downwards.
TTAATTATATTTCCGTCTTTTCGAATGTAGATTTGTTTGAGGCATCAACATTCATATCATTTTATTTATGTATACAGATATTTTCCGCAATGATAGAGGTAACATGATAACAAATTAATAATTTCTTCTTAATGTAAATAAGTAGAGGCAAATTAAGTTTAAAGCATTCAATGTCATATACATGCATCCCAGTTAATGCAGTTAGCCCTAATGGGAGAGGAACAAAAAAAAATTATAGCTGTTAATACTTACCTTATTTAACAACGACAACAAAAATAGTACACTGTTTTTGGAACAACAATTTATTGGTTCAATATTATGTGCATTGATAGTTGTGATTTTGTGACCACCGACCATATGTGATCACTAAATTCCTCTTTTAGAATAGCGACCGACAATCTTAAATTTATGGAGAAGCGGAAATAGGCTATTCGCAACAAATCCAGCAAAAACAACAACTCATAAAACTTCCCTCCGAAGTACGCAAGTTGTGACTAATTTTTATATTGATTAAACATACATTTTTAGATAACATTATAGGAGTATTTCTAAGGGATAATGACAAAAAGTAGTACTCCACCAACTATTTTACAAGAAATATATGTACCAAACTATTTCTTCTCAAAACGTAGAAATCCCAAAAATAGTCAAAACTCAAAATAATTACTTTCTGTCTTTCCAAACAAAAAATAAATTTAAAAAATTGTCTGCAAAAACAATTCGGTACCAACATAAGAAGACAATTTAAATGTGTCCCTAAATATATTTTGAGACAACATTAAATTGTATTTTTATGTTGGTATATGATTGTCTTTCGAAACGATCTTTTTTTCAAGTTTTACCCATAAAAATTATTTTTGTCCCTAAAAAATTATTTTTGTCTTTTTAGAGAGAAATTTTGACTGTGAAAATAAATTGTTCCCCAAATCTGAATTTTGTAGTGGCAGCAACGTCTGCAACACGTCCGACACATATATACCAGCGTATTTTAATTACCTTTGCACTTTTATTTTCTTCTTTATTTTGAAAATAGACTAAATAATATAAGTATTTTTTTCCAATCTTAATCTCAAAAATTCTTCACTTTTACTACACTTAAGAGATAATTTTTTATCACTGTACTCTAGCCTTCACACTGATTTGAAAACCGACTATTCTTTATAGGCCTTCGTCATAACCGTAAAGGCCACATAATCCTTGTTTCTGTTTCGTTTTCGGTAAGTAATTACAAAAAAAATCAATTTCAATAGTTGGTGGCTACAAACATAAATCTTTAGGGTTTTTATCAGTTTTTTATTACTTAATTTATACTAATAAAATCTGTTTCTTTTTTTTTTAAATTTAACTTTTTAAGTGTTTTGGAATTAATAATTTTTTTAATTGCATTGATTTATTGCTCTAAATAGTAGTATTTCGTACATTTATGTAAACATAATGTATAGCTTTTATTAATGACAGAGCAAAAAAAATTTGACTAAAAGGCCTCCATATTTTTCACTTGTCTCGTATCTCTAAATTACTGGAGACGACTCTTCTATTGAGTGGTTATTTTTAAGTCGAGGTTATATATAAAAATATATATTTAAAAAAAATTATAAACATAATATAAAATGTATGTACCACATTAATATAAACAAAACTTGAAATGTACATAATTTAGTTTTAAGGTTCTTAGAAAATAAATACATATTGTATATAAGAATGTATAACCATGCAAATGGATCTGAAAGATAATAATATATAAAAAAAAATGTTTCATGCGAATAAGTTTTAACCATGCGTGCCCATATCAGTATTGAGTTGCAAGATGTGTTCATGTATACGAGTTATTACGTATGTACGAATTGTAAGATGTGCTAGTAACGAAAATATTAACTTATCGTCATAAAAATTTTAACATAAATATTTTAAATCATCTTAAACTTAATGTAAAAATATATAACATATTTTTAATATTAAATATCAATTTATTACTATAAAGAGGTGAATTTATTACTAACGGGATCTTAAAAATTTACGAAATATAAAAATAGAGAGTTTATTCTTATTTATAACTGGGTCGAGTTGAGATCGAGATTTTTTATAAAAATAGAAAGGTTATTTCTATATAAAGTATTTTTATAGAGAAGTTTTACTGTAAGTTGAATTTCAGGAGGTGTATACCAAACCAATTTTTTTGACCCATAGCTTATTGTTAAAAAACTTGAAATGAAAGAGTAAATTTTTTAGGTTGCATAGAATAGAGAGTATAGTACATGATACATAATTTAATTAAAGTTGAGGCATTTTGCATTCAGCCACGTCCCTACATAACTTGACATTATTGAAACAAAACATATTATCAAAATCAAGGGAAAAATTTATATTCTCTGATTAGATCACGATATGATACTAATAGCAACCGAGTAAATTAAGGTACATTACTATCATGTAAAAGACGACTATGCCAGTATCAAAAAACCTCTCAAATATCATTACTATGTGTTCGTCATGGGTTTTAAACTATCTACAAACGTGCGATAACACGCATTTTCTCACACGTCACAATAATTAGGTCGGTAGCAAAAAGTAATTACTGCATTCGCTGTCATTATTAAGGTAATTTGGGCAAGGAAGACACTGGATAACAAGACCATATCGTCTATCTTCATTTGACATCAACATCTATATACTTAATGCTAAAGTACTTCTCGTTTTATAATGCACTATGACCATCGTGTTACGGCATGTAAAATCTAATATATGGAGATCGAAATGGGACTACCTATTTTGTAGGTCTTGCCTTAAAAACAATTAACTACGTACAAGGGAAATTTTGTCTTCTTATATTGCGTTAGTACTTTACAACTAAGCTTCTTAACTTTTTTTTAGTAGAGCCGTAGAGGCAAAATAAATTTAAAGCATTCAATGTCATATAAACATGCATCCCAATTAATGCAGTTAGCCCTAATGGGAGAAGAACACAAAAAAATATAGCTGTTAATACTTACCTTATTCAACGACGACAAGAAAATTAGTACACTGTTTTTGGAACACCAATTTGTTCGTTCAACATTATTTGCATGGAAGGAACTAGGTAGACAGTCGGGGGTTGCACCCCCCTGAAAAAAATAACAAAAAAATAGATTTTTTCTATGTATTTTGATCGAAACCTTTAAAGTTTAGTGTTTCAGCCCCCTTCCGTAAAATAACTTCGTATAAGTTATAGACTTTTATTATATAGAAAATCAACACCCCTCATTTATCATTCCTAGTTCCGCCACTGATTATTTGCATTCATAGTTGTGATTTTGTGACCACCGACCATATGTGCTAACTAAATTCCTCTTTTAGAATAGTAACTGGCAATCTTATTTATTTTTTTATATATAAATGGTGGAAAAAACCCATATTTTTTATCTATAGATTATAAAAAATATGGGGGGAAAACCCCACAAAATCAAAACAAGGGTATCAAAGTGCAAAGATCCGAAATACAAGTCTGAAAAAATAAAAATGAAAAACTTTACAACTTGAAAGAACAAAAACACAAACTTGAGATACCAAAATGAAAACCACACAGATAGATCTAGATCCACCGAACAACCTGGTCTGGTCAAACTATACTCTTCGTCTTCTCTCTCTAAAGTCTTCATCTAATCCGAAAATGAGGAAATCCCATTTCTACCATTCTTAGGATACCTTGAAGTTCTTTAGGGAATAGATGTTGGAGTAGATGATCCTTTTCGAATTGCAACCCCAATTTGCGAGCTTATATGGTGCTTGATTGGCTTCTCTTTCCACATGCATCTAGTGACGGTATCAGCACAAATGTTTGATGTTACAAAAATAAAAGTACATAATATTTTTTGAATTGTAAATACACCGGAAAAGCGGGATTTTATAAAAAAAAAATTCCCGATTTCTTAAAAAAAATGTATCCGGTTTCTATTTTTTCTTCTTTATTGGTCAATTTAACATATTTTTCAAACTCTAAAAAAAAGATGCATCAATAAAGACATGTTCAGTCATGTGTCGAAAGTTTCACCATTTGAAAATTGACCAAAAACAAAATAAAAATTAGAAAACAAGAAAAAATAAATATAAATTAATAAAAAATGGTACGAAAAGAAAAGGTATAAAGAAACGAAGGTATAAAAATGTAAAATTAAGAAACAGAGCTATTAGAACGAAAAATATGAACAAAAAAATGTATAAAACTATTAAAACCACTAGGAAAAGACAAACTTATTCTATCACATACTCAAGTTTACATATACTCACTTTGTATAGATATAAACGAACAACCAAATATGTTACACAATTTTATTATAGGTATTTTGCATACAAAACTAACAAAGGTTATTTTAAATAATATTTGTACCACCACTATATGTTATTATTATTATTATGGTTTAATTTTTCTAAAAATATCTATCACGTATCAATATGATATATAAGTTGGTGTCATAGTCTATTCAATTGTCTATTACTTATTTTTTAATTAGTAATATTAACAGCACATGAAAATTCATAATATGTTATTACATAACAATATAAAATTTGTAACTTGTTAGGATTTAGAGTTGGTGTATTGATTATAATAACCATATGTTCTACAATCACTTTTATAAGATGGTCATATAGGAAATGGCCAAAAAAACCCTAAGCAAACATATTTAGTATGTTTTATTTTTTATTTTTTTTGGAAGTTTTCAGCCAAGTCCATTTTTCACAGAACAATTGACGGCTTTTGAGTTGTGGCTGGATCATGGATCCAAGCATAAGAAACCACCTGAGCAGTTGCCTATTGTTCTACAGGTGCCAGTTATTTCTTGGTATTGTTTTTATGATAAACATTTGGACACTTTATTTACTCTTGGAATTTGTGTAATCCTTGTGAGGAAACAAGTTAGCAATCATGATTTCAACATATGAGAAAGGATACAACACACAGACGACAGATGGGGCCACTTACAGGGGCGGACCCAGGGGTGGCTGGGGGTGGCCGTGACCACCCCTGCGGTGATTTTCAATTTTTATTTTTTTTATGTGTAATTTAAATTTTTCTAAAATATATATATTGATGGTCTCCCTAATTAAAGAGAAGAGCTGTTAGTGTAGTGGTAAAATTTGTTTTAATGTACTGGAAGGTTAAGATTTCAAATCTTGCCAGCTTCTTCTTTTTAAAATTTTATGTTTTTTTATTTTGAAATTACCAAATTTCGTAAATGACCATTGTATTTTCCCAAACAAAAAAGATTGTTAAAAAATATATTTTATTGCTCAATACCCTTTGTATTAACTTCATGTTTATTTTATGCTATGTTAAAAATAAAAAAAAATTAAAAAAATTTATATTAGAACCTATTTATTTTATCTTCTATTCGACATATTTTTTACATCAAGGCCTCACCAAAAAAATTATCATGGTTCCGCCCCTGGCCACTTATGGGCGATATTCACACTTCATAGGTTGTTTGGTAATAGGTTTGAAGCTGAAATGTATTTCGTAGCGGAAAGTAGTTTATTTTATTGAAAAACTTAAAATAAACTTCATGGGGTAGTTTTTTCATTTTCCTATTATTTGGGGTACACAGTACTACCTATTGTTATTATATTGTCTTCTCTGGTTGAAGTGCGTATGATTTTGTTGTGTCCAGTTGCAATTTGAGCTTAAGACTGCAGAGTCGTATACTTGCAGACAGGGTATGGTTACTTTATAGTAGTATACTTGTAGTTGCACTTTACAGCTTGTTTGGGTATAGATTCTAAGCTGCAATGCTGTTGGTTGCTATCTTATAAAACTAACCCTTTTTTGCTTTTTCTTTGGCTGATAAAGTAGAAGATATTTCTTGATGAACTTAATTTCTTCTCGCTTCAAGTAGGCCAGCAATTTTGCTTAAAGTATCCTTCTTTCCCAAGAAAGAAAGCATCATTTAATCTTGGATTTGACTTGAATGATCTCTTCTCATATTTCACTAAGCTAGAAATTTAGAACTTTAGAAATTAGCACAAGAACATGTCCTGGTTTCACCACTATTTGCTTCCAGTGAAAGACAAGAAATACTAATGCTAGATTTGTAAAAAGTTGCGTCATTTCAGGAAGTAATGGCTGAAAAAAGATGATGATTTAGATTTCCTTTGTAGGAACCTATCATGCACTGAGGTTTGACACTTAGTTAAGTTTATTACAAATGAGCTGGTGCTGTCCAAATTAAAGCAGCATACTTCTAGGAGGTTTAACTCTTAGAATAACATGATAAGTTTATGGAAGTATCCAAATCTTGCTTAGTTTTGTTCTACTTTTCTGCTTAAAAGAACTTACTTGCAATTTTCTGTTTATGCAGTAACTACGTAAGTTTCATATACCCGTTAATTAAGTTTACTTTTTGATACTCCTGATGCGGGGGATGTTTGTTTATTTAAAGTGTGTTGCTAAGAAGCTTAAGTAACCTTAATTGTTATTTGTTTATTTATATATGTAAAATAGGTCATGTAGTTGTAGACATGTTTCATTGGGAAGCAACTATCATGGGACCATCTGATAGTCCTTATGCTGGAGGTGTATTCCTAATGACTATTCACTTCCCTCCTGATTATCCTTTTAAGCCCCCAAAGGTATCCTTTCATGTTTATATTCCAGATATAAATGATGTTAATTATCAACCTATTTTCTTGTTTTGTAGACTTTTAAAGATTTGGCTCAAAATGGAATATCTTAAATATGCTGATGAGCATTCATTATATGTAGGTTCCTTCTCTCAAATCGCAAAGGCAATTTTTGTGGTTCAATGTTGTCGATACCATAAATTGCTTGCTTATAGGCTTATTTTGTTACAGCTTTCAGGAAAATAAGTTGGCTTATTTCAGGGTAAGAGATATCTATCTATGTTTGTCCAGCTTCAAAACTTCCCCTTTTTACAAAACTGAAACTTAAAAATCTCAACTCTTGAGCTCGCCAGCCAAATGCAAAGCACCTTATAAGTTATAAGTCGTTACGTTGAACTCAAAGTTACAACCAAAGAAGGAATGTGTCTCTTACTTAAACCATCTCGAGTCAAATGTTTAGAGCATGGGTTGTACAAAGAGATGCATATGATCGACAAACCAAGATTAAGAGTGATATCAATTTCATTTTGCTCATTGTGGTCATTCATTAGTCTTGAACTGTTATAGCTTAGGTTTGGTTCTATGCAGAACAAGGTTGTTTAATTAAAGATCAGGTTTTTTGGTTGTTATTTCTAGCAGAACAAGAAAAAGAAGAAGAAATCTTACCGTTTAAATGTTGAAGTATGAATGAAAAATAACCTATTCAGGGAGATGATATCGTACTAGCCTTTGAACAAGTTAGAATCTAGCTCAAACCATTTCTAATGGGGTAGAAAGATGGATTCATTTCTAATCTGAAGAGGTAGTAAGTTAGTTTACCATGATCTTAAGGTTGTATTTCCACATTTTTTGATAAGATTTCTGTTTGTTTGGAGTCTATATTCTGATATTAGTTTTGCGAATTTGGACTGTAGACTTGGATGAGAACTGCAATTGACTAACTTTTTTTTTATGGCATCTGCTAAGTGTGCTAGTATATATGGTTTGTCTGGAATCCACAGTTAGCCTATGAAAATAATTTTCCATAGTTACACCCTCTATAATCTATATAATCATACTTTACACATCGTCGTTGCTGTTGTTGGTGACTTTGTACCATTGTAAAAGGATAAAAAAAACAAAGATTGCTATCTTCATCACAATTGACATTCCTTCTTAAATTTATCTAGTTTTGCAAGTTATATAAAGTTCTTAGTTTTGTAAATTACACTATAATCTTGTTAATAATTTGGTTTAGACAGGCTTCAGACTAGCATTTAAATAATGGCCAAATAAGTTAAGGAAATAAGGACTGAAGTGATTGATGTAAAGATCCTATAAGTGTGTGATGGTATAGTGGTTTCGTAAATCGACTTGTTTGGTATCATGTCAATCGAGACCTTGAGTCATCTAAAACCACAAAAGGCGGTGCATCGTTTTGTATCAAGGAGTTAGAATGACAATTAGCCCATGAGAGGACTGCTAGGGAAAAGACAAAACGACGTCTGGATGCATCGGATAGAAAGATGTATGCAGCGTTAGCAGAACCTTTTTACAGTCAAGGATTTACACTTTCAGAAGAAGGTCGGTTTCAAAAAAATTGTAGGGGATGAGCACGATGATGATAGTACATCTCCATGATATGCGTTTCCTGTTTTTCTGATTTAGAATTTATGTGTGAATTATTCATTTCTATTACTCGTTTTGTAAGTATGTGTTGATTGGATATTTTACATGTAAATTCTTTTATTGAATGTTTTTAATGATATTGATCTTAATATTTGTGTATTCATTTATTCAATAAAAATATAATTTATAATGATTCATTTTAATAATAAATTATAGTAGACATCAAAATGTAATGATAAATAATAAGAGTTGAGCCTACAAATATTTTGGCAAACAAGTGTTCTTTTCATCATCTACTGGCGACGAAGTATTTGTCAGGAGATCTATGCTACTTGAACTTATCAAATACATTTACCGGTGAAGTTTTTCGTCGCCAAAAATCTAGCGACGAATATATTTGTCGCCCATTTCGTCGGGCAAAATCAAACTTTACCGACGAATTTCTTTTTTCGTCGCTCGACAGTGCATACGCGACGGAGGCTTAGCGACGAAACTTTCGTCGGCTTGAATTTTAGGTGACGAAATTTTAACTCTAGCGACGAATATTTTTTGTCGGCCAAGGTTATTTTAATTGTAGTGAGAGATGACAAAGAGAGAGCATATAGGGAGAGATGAGAGAGAGAGAGAGAGAGCGGAGATAGAGAGAGCATAGAGGAAAGGAGCATAAAGAGATAGAGCAGAGAGAGAGAGCGAATAGAGAGATGAGTGGAGATTTCAGTTTTTTTATTGGATGTATGTTTTTGGTAAACAACAATTTAGAGTTATGTTTTTTATAATAATGTTTCTTGGTAAGTTTTTGGTCATTCACTATTAAATCAACTTTTTTGCATCCATAGTGGTGACCACTGATCATATGATTGTTTGCCATATATATTTATCTTTTCGTATAACAGACGGTAATCTTAAGTTTTTATTTAAAAGAGTGTAAATAGGTTTGCAATATTTCTGGCCAAACTAATTGGCTTCACTATGAATTACTCAACTTGCCAGTGATAAAATTATTTAAACTTGTATTTGTGAGACATACACTATATAATAACATTAAATTTCTCACTAGCTAGGTTATTATTGACTAACAATTTTGTAACAATTGTTCATGAGTAATGGGTGTCTAAAGTTTTTAACTTCGAAAAGTTGCAAATTTATTTTATATCCTTACCCGCCTACTATTTAGTTTAAGTTGGCTCATAAATTACGTGACCATGGTATATCTTGCGGTGACGATATTGATCTTAAAGAAAACAACATCTGCAATCATTTATTTCATGTTTGTTAATGTTAATTAATTTTGGTCTAATGGTGAAATAATGGAGATGGACTACCATCTCCAAAACGAAAAGGACATGGATCTATTTCTTGATAATGGGTATTGTTATATCTTTGATCGGCTAATGGTATTGAAAAAATGGCATGGTATGCTTCAATTGAATAAGGAAGCCTTATGGCTAATAACTATATGGGTGAGGTTGTATGATGCGCCCCTTGAATTTTGGTCTTGCGATAACCTAAGTAAGATCGCTAGTAAAATAGGTAGACCGCTTTATCTTGATCACGCTACTGAGAAAATGTTAAGTGTCACTTGCGCCCGGGTGTGTGTTGAAATAAATGCCTCTAAAGAATTGCCAAACACCATGCAAATTAAAAATGGGAAAGCAGAACTTGATATAGAGGTACAATATCAATGGTTGCCTCCTCGATGTGGGTTATGTAAAATATTTGGCCATAATTATGTAACATGTCATAATGAAAGAGAGAGTATTTCATAGACCAAGTTGAAGATTTGAGAAACATAATGAAATTTGTAATAATGAGATGGGGACAAGAAAGGTAAATAATACTGAACGTAATATAATGGAGAATAAAAATGCAAGGGGTTATTACCTCATGTAAGAAAATCCATGGCAAACGAACTATGGAAAGAGGACGGGTAATAAACTCATCAATATATATGAAAATGTTGCAAGTGATAGAGAAATCATGAGCAAATTGTTGGTTTCCGTGTACGAAATAAGAATTAAACAATAATTAATGACTAAAAAGAAATAATCAAAAACCAGTGTAATCTTTATTCATTCAGAATTGAAACTGAAATTACAGATTACTACATATATGGACTGAATAGTAATTAAAGCAACCGTTAGTCAGATTATTATTAATTAATAATCTGATATACTGAATTGTAATAAATAGAAAATGCCGGACTGTTCTGATTGAAATTTAAATTACATGACTGAAATGAAACTATTATAATTACAGAATTAAATTACAGAATTGAAATTACATAATAGAAATAGTATTTTAAAGAAATTACAGAAAGGTAAAAGACAGAATTAAAAATTACAGCTAAGTACAGCAAATTAAATTACTGAATTGAAATTGCAGAATTGAAAAGACAAAAATATAAATTCTAGAATTTAAATTACGGTATTTAAAAGACGGAAATAAAAAAGACGAGGCGACTGTTAGACAATCTGCCCTTAACCGATATTCGCCTAACCACCTTAATATTTCTGGTTGCGTTGGCGCTTTGATATCAATGTACAACGTCTCGGATGACTCGCCGAAAACTGGCGACGAGTCAAGGTCGAGCTGTTGGTGGGTGGTTCTCTCTCTTTCTAAAATGCTATATGGAAAATATGCAGATTGTTTTCAGAATTTAAAAAGTATGTTTAGATAGTAGGGGAGATATGCCTACTTATTGGCTGAGCTGAAATCTCAGCCATTATGGTCACTTAATTCAGCTCGTTCGCTCGAACGAGCAGAATTAATGGTGCAATTATTCTCATTTAATTACATTAGTTACAAGTTTGCTGAAATTTTTGGAACTGTTTTGTTATTATCCAAAACTCTTAGACTTTCTTGGAACTGAAACATTCCCCAAGCCCCAAGCCCCAAACCCACGCCCCGAGACCCGTGGCCGAGACCGAACAAGCGCGTGCGTATGTGGTGCTCATGCCTACACACACCTATGAGGCTACACATTATTACCACTCTCTAGTGGTGAATATGTATATAAACTATTCAAAATAGTTTTTCCTCTTTGATGTGGGATAAACATTTGGGTGGCTTCCCCATCCTTTTGTTTTCCCACTCTCTCTTCCCAAATTCCAGATTTCGGCTGTCCATGGTCCAACTTCGGATCCAATTTCCATTCACACTCATTCACCGAATAGGTCATGCGATATACCGTTTCGAAGCTCGTCACACAAGCTACTCAAACCATTTGAGTACGGAGTCTAAACTTTAGATTCTTTGCATGGAATTTGACCAAATATTCGGACTCGTGACCAATTGGGAAAACACCATAAACATGGTTTTTTTCCAACACAAATATATAAGAGTGGATAAGGTTAAAGAAACGATCAAAGTGGGTAATTATTTTGGTTCTATCGTTGATGTAGAAACGGAACAATTTAAAGGAGTATGTCAAAACGCTGCTAAGGAAAGAACTAGTTCAAGGAGATATCCTGAAGCTAGTGTCCAGTTGTCTAAAAACTGTGACAGTGAGTTCGCCGAAAATGGTCATTATGGGGTTATTGATAAAACTGATACAGAAATGGTGAAAATAGTGAATGCAATATCGGAAGAACAACAAGAGAAAGTATTTTTTTTTTTTGGAATCCCAAGAGGTAGTACTGTTTGGTAATCCGGAACCAACCACTACACTTAAAGGACAAGACTTAGTGCCTGCCTATAATACAGACACTCTTATTGCGGATCAAAGTCTCAACTTGTTAATTACTAGTGAAGCAGTTCCAATAAATATTTGCATTCGATATCCAATCAATCAACAGGTTATACAACTAGGAAGTGTTACGAACAAAGTATAATCTGGACCCTTCCGGTATATTTGCATTCGACATACCTTGCTACCCTCAAAATGTATGAACCACCAACCTTACCCAGTGAAGACGTTCTGAGAGGAATTTTAAAGGTCCTTGATGAATTTAAGGAAGTGATGCCCGCCGAGTTGCCAAAAGTGTTAAAACCTAGACGAGAGGTGGACCATAAGATTGAGCTTGTCCCGGGTGCCAAACCGCCTTCTATGGCACCCTATCGAATGGCTCCACCGGAGTTGTAAGAGTTGAAAGTCAATTGAAGGATCTATTGGATGCGGGATATATCCAACCCTCAAAACCTCCCTACGGCTCCCCGGTTTTGTTTCAAAAGAAGCATGATGGTTCCCTCAAATGTGTATTGACTATCGGGCACTAAACAATATCACGGTAAAGAATAAATACCCTATCCCGCTTATTGGTGTTTTGTTTGACCAGCTTGGTGGTTCTCAAAAGCATACGAGGCGCACACCGATGCCATTATCTTTTAGGAAGTAAGTTTGTGGTGCAAACCGACAATGTAGCCACTAGTTACGTCCTCACCCAAAAGAAGATATCCCCGAAACAAGCAAGGTGGCAAGACTTTTTTGCCGAGTTTGATTATGAATTGGAATATAAACTGGGAAAGTGCAATGTGGTTGCCGACGCCCTAACTCGAAAAGCCAAGTTCGCTGCTATGAGCAAGCCCGAATTGTCCTTGTTAAACAATATTAAGGAAGGGATGGAGCATGACCCTAAGGCTAAGATGATGATTTGAATACGTAAACCAAGGAAAGACGAGGAGAGTTTGGTTGAAGGATGATCTCTTATACACTAAAGGAGATCGGGTGTATGTTCCGAAATGTGGGAGCTTAAGGAGGGAACTGCTTAAGGAGTGCCATGATTCCAAGTGGGTGGGACACCCGGGTGTACACCGCACACTTGCTCTCCTAGAAGACGGATATTATTGGCCACAAATGTGGGACGATGTTGAGTTGTATGTGAAAACTTGCCTTGTCTGCCAACAAGATAAGACGGAACAAAAAAAGCCGGGTGGATTACTCGAGCCACTCCCAACGCCGAGAAGACCTTGGGAGAGTATCTCTTTGGACTATATCACTTGCCTACCAAAGTCGGATGGATGTTGCTCTATTATTGTAGTGGTAGACCAATTTTTGAAATATGGAGTATTCATACTGGGTCCTAAAGAATGCACGATGGAAGTGACGGCCCGATTGTTTTTCAAGTACATGGTGAAGTATTGGGGAGTCCCAAAAACTATTGTTAGTGATTGAGACTCACGATTTACCAGGCGGTTTTGGACCGAGTTGCTTAGAATGATGGGGTCCGATCTAAACTTCTCAATGAGCTTCCACCCCCAAACCGATGGCCAAACGGTGCAGATAAAGTCAATCTTGGAGCTATATTTGACGCATTATGTGAGTGCTAATCAAAAGGATTCGGCTAAGTTGCTAGATGTGGCCCAATTCTCCTATAATTTGCAAAGAAGCGAGGCAACGGGGACGAGTCCATTCCAACTAGCCAAGGGACAACAACCGCTTACCCCCAACACGGTTGCGATGGGTTATTCGGGGAAGAATTCGGGATCTTACAAGTTTGCAAGGGGACTTCAAGAGCAATCCGAGATGGCAAAAGCCTACCTTGCAAAAGCATCAAAGAAAATGAAGAAGTGGGCAGACGAAAAGAGAAGACTAGGGGAATTTCAAGAAGGAGAACTTATCTTGGTGAAACTCCTCCTCCACCAAACTAAGACCTTCAAAAACTACACAAATGATTGGTGCGAAGGTATGAATGACCCTTTCCGATAGTGAAAAGAGTTGGCAAAGTGTCCTATAAGTTGGAGCTCCCACCAAAGTTGCAAATGTTACATCCGGATTTCCATGTGAGCCTTGTCAAACCATACTATGGAGATAAGGAAGGCCCGGATAAGGTGTATGAAAAAGATTCGCATCATCGGTTACCTTCACACATGATAGAGAGGCTGAGTCTATATTATCTTCAGGGGTAAAGCCGAAAAGAGGGATGCATAAGGCGTATGCAGAATATTTGGTTAAGTGGAAGAGATTGCCTTACAACTAAGCTAGTTGGGAACACGACGACATGTTATGGCAATTGAAGGAAAAAATAGAAGACTTTCACAAGGAATGGAACAAGATGGGTGGCAAAGTGAAGATGATGGCGACGAAGACGTCGCCAAATCCAGTGAGGGAGAAAGTTACAGACAAAGCATAATCCGGACCATTCCGGAATATTCTAGTACTTACTACGTAATCCTAGAATATATTATAATGTATTAGAATATTGGAGAATGTAATAGAACCCTCTAGAAGGGTATGAAAATGTATGAAACTATATGGAATGTAATATAATGATGTAGAAGGTAGAAGAAGGGATAAGGATATAGATCCTTCCCTACACTTGTATATAAGGGAATGACCCCTCTCATCTGTAATCACCAAGTCTGGAGTGAGTAATAAGAGTTGTACACATTCTCCTACTTTCTCTCTCTAAATACTCGTGTACTTATGTGTGAGGGTTCAGACTTACTTAGTAACAAATAATATGTGAATATTGCTAGCTAAGTGTCGCATGTGCTCAAGAAAACCAAGCTCGTGACAAAAGGAACACAGACGAGATAAAGGAAGGTTTTCTATCCATAAGCGGATTGAAACCAGTTACATATACCGAGTAAATTAATATAAATGAAGGCAAGTTAGTGATGGATCTCTACTTCTCTAATTGGAAAACCGAATTGGATGAAGAGGGGGAGAAAAAGAGGAAAATAGCTAAATTAATAGGGTGTAAAATACCAAGAGAAGAAAGCAAAATGAAAACTCACCGATATAATACCAGAAACAAATCCAGATCTATTAATAACTAATACGATCTTTATGACTATGTAGAAGATGGTAGTTGCTAGTTAATTATCATCATTGAGTTATGTTCATATATTTATATATCGAGCAGGCATGGAGAATTAAAAGAGTATTTTGAAGATCAGAGTTTTCAAATTTCTCTCAAAATGGAATAGTAAAAGATAAAGTGTAAGATGAAGTTAATATTTCTTCTCACAAGTGATAGATGGGTTTATTGGTTTATCCTCATATACATCCGCTTGATTTGAGAACTTTGTTTTTTAGTCCTCGTATTTTCACTTCGTTTTTAGTTTTCTGATGTAATACGTCTTTTAGCCAGTTGAACAATAAAATTAATGAAATCAATGGGTTTTTCCACTTTGAATTAAAAAAAATAAAAAATAATCTTTTGTTCTGTTGAGATTCTCTGTGTTCCAGAAAAGAAAAGGTAAATGTTATGTAGTAGTTACAAGTAAAACATGCTGTTAAATTTGAACGTCGAGCCCTAGGTATTGAAGTGTAAGCTATTTTGGAATGTCCTAGAACGCTCTGAAGTAGGTTGTTCGCAATATTTCCGGCTAAAACTACCAGTAAGCTTCACTCTGAATTACTCAACTTGCCGCTGATATTTATTTAAACTTGTGTTGGTGAAGCATAGATTAAATGATAACATTAAATTTCTCAGTAACTAGTTATGATTGATTAACAATTTTCTAACCATTGTTCTACAGTGATGGGTGTTTTAAGTTTTTAACAAAGAAAAGTTGCAAATTGATTTTATCTTTTTACCAGTCTACTATTTAGTTTAACTTGGCTCGTAAAATATGTAACCATGGTAGATCTTGCGGCGACCATATACTGATGTTAAAGAAAACAACATTAGAGATCATTCATTTCATGTTTGTTAATCTTTTGTTTTGTTGAGAGTCTGTGTGTTCCAGAAAAGAAAAGGTAAATGTTTTGTCGTAGTTACAAATAAATACATGCGGTGAAATTTGGGTCGAGAGTCGATCCGTAGGTGTTGAGGTCTAAGCTATTTTGGAATGTTCTAGAAAGCTCTGATGGATAAATCTAGGGAAATACTCGAACTGCATGTGTCAGGAAAATGTACAACGGGAAGACATAAAAACATGGTAGATATAATAAAATTATAGGAAACTGAAGCGAAATCTAGTACCTATATGTTTACCATTAATTAGTTCAAGTTATCGATTGAAGACAATGAGGCGTATGTCGAGCTGAAGTTGATAGAATTAACTAAAATTACAGGCTGCAAATCAAAACTTCTATCTCAAGCTGGTCGAAGTACAATGATAAGCTCATTCTCCTTTCTTTATCTTCTTACGCCATGAATTGTTTTCATTTTTCCACATGGCTAAGTAAATCCATTCTTAGGCCGTTTAATCGTCTGGAGGTTTTAGTGGGGTGTTAAGGAGGTACTATATGGATTTGTATTCCCAGGCATCAGAGGAAATATGTCGGCAAGGCACTTGATGTGATTTGTGAGTTTGGTGTATTGAAGACCAACAGTATTTGTATGTTGGTCAAACTGGTGTGGAGGTTCTTGACTGAGCATGAAATTTTTAGCTTAAATTGGCCGGTAATATAAACACAATGAAATATTAGCTGCCAAATGAGATTTATTTTTGGAGCCGTGCACTAACTTGGGCAGTAATACCTGAGCTACAAGAAAATGTTGAAAATCAGAACTAACATATTTTTAAAAACTGTTGGAAAGTGTGTGTCATTAAATTTTAGTGACATAGTTGCTAGGATAGTAGTAACTAATTTTGTTGTTAAACTTTAATAAAAAATTTAGCGACACTCAGTTTAATAATAGTTTTGAAAAAGATGTCTGTACATAGTGTAGATTGCCACGAATTTTATTAATTTGGAACTATGTTATCAGCAAATATAACCAAATTTCTTCAATAAACAGATACAATAAGTAATATCAATCGAAGTGTAGTCGATTATCGCAATCAAATAGAGATTATTTCCAAAATATAAGAAAAACCCCTTATTTTGGATTTAGAACAAACTCACTAGGGAAATGATTAAAGAAGATGGAAGAGTCTTCGTAAGTAGCGGAAAGCTCCAATACCATGTCAACAGTGGACTTTTCATCTCCATTGTATAAGAAGAACAGAGAGAAGAAGACTTGTGGAGAGAGAAAAAGATCTCTAAAAAGAAAACGAAAGAGGGAAAACTGTCTATTTGATTATTTTGTTACTCTGTTAGATATACAACCGGTTTATAAGTACTAAACACATTTTCAGTCTTAGACACTATAGTTCCATAGTACTAACACCAATAGTACAACTACATAGAAAAGTACATAATCAAGGACATATAAGATGAAAAACACACTATAGCCTTCAACAATGGTCAATTTGCCAGATGCTCCAAATAGAACGAAGATCTTAAAAGTGATTCTAGCAAAAGAGGAATTATCTTCTGATGTTATTTTGTATTCGGTTGCAAGTATGACGAATGCATACTCTGGGAGTGACCTCAAGAACCTGTGTGTAGCAGCTGCGCATAGGCCAATCAGATAAATTTTGGAGAAGGAAAAGAAGGAGCAAGCTGCAGCATTAGCCGATGGTAAACCGCCTCCTATACATTGAGTGCAAGTACTGATATCCGGGAAGATTTCAGAAACGCTCATGAGTCGGTTTGTACAAGAGTATCAACAGAGTCAACGAAGATGAATGAGCTCCTACAATGGAATGAGTCATATGGTGAAGGTTGTTCGAGAAAGAAGAAGGCATAAAGTTACGTACTTTATGTGAAGATCTTTTGTTTGTACATTAGTTTTTCGCAATCTTCAAAAGTGGTTATAACTTACAATTTGAGTCGAGTCGTTTCATCTGTAAAATCATGTAGAGGGTTTACAAGTGATAGTAATTTATTTAGTTGCTGTACCATACTGCTCATTAGTTTCGGGATGGTGTGGAAGTGGTGAAACCCGTAAATTCGGTCATGGCTTTGCTGCTTTTGTTTTGTTTTGTCATCTCCTGTTTATGTGAAAATTAACTTGTATAATTCTATTAATGAGTTGGAGAAGAAGAATAAAATATGCATCTTGTGAATAAAAAAAAAGATCACCCTCTTGCAAATACGAAAATTCGCTTTTTAGATCCAACGGTAACTTAAAACAAGAAACTTCATAATATATCCTACTTGTTACGAACACACTGTTGTGCTTAAAGGGAAAAAAATGTAAGCAAATGAACGTAATCTTTTTAGCGCAAAGAACTTAAACTGTTTTAAACTACCATCAGAGTCTGAAAATCAGTAAGTAGAGCCTAGCTATCAAGGGCAACCTCTTTTTCTTCCTAAAGCAAGCCAACTAGTAAAACACAATTTATGAGTTTACAATCCTTATTCATAAGAGAGAAAAATGAGATTCACAATCTCAACAAATTGTCAAACACTCCTGCAATAAAACAACACCTTAACAAGTCCTTGAAAAAATTCCCATACTGGCATACTATGAAAGTTGAATCGAGTAATTAACGTTAAGCTACATCTGAGGGAGAGAAAGATTACCATTTTGATCTGGTAAATCGCTTATTCGCTTTATCGAAATGCTCTCCTTGTCTTTATCTTCCTCTACTTCTTCCTCCCCATCAGCTTCTATCATGTTAGTTGAAACTTAAGCTGTTGCAAAATGAAATATTCTAAAGTTAGAGCTAATGAGAGGTTATTAAACCTGTTTTATTTTGAGTATATGGT
Source organism: Primula veris (assembly GCA_963682055.1). Taxonomy (NCBI): domain Eukaryota; kingdom Viridiplantae; phylum Streptophyta; class Magnoliopsida; order Ericales; family Primulaceae; genus Primula; species Primula veris. The sequence goes on along the minus strand of OY821742.1, from coordinate 30,492,932 downwards.
AGTACAAGTATTGTATATAAATAATCTATGTACTAGAAATGGGATATTTTGGAGAGAGTCATTCAGTTTATTGAGTTTTATGTCATTTTCATTGCAAATGCATTCACTCCGCAACCGGGTAAACATGATAGCAAAATATTCGGTCAAGTTTAGTCTGGTAGATCTGCTCATAGGTTAAAAGTCTAAAGTATGGATTTGGTATACTTTTAGAGACATGATTGGAAATTTGTAATAAAATCCACTGACAGATCTATAGTTAAAGCGAGATCACCTAGACATCATGTTATGTAAAAAATTACTTCATTTATACGAAGTCAATAACGTTATAACGAATGGTATAATTCCGACTTAATTTTTTTTCCATATTTTAGCATTACGTGATACTGAAAAAATACTAGAGAGGAACTGTTACGTCATCAATTTAATTTTACCCCAAAATAGCAAAAACATAATAGAAAATAGGTACATTTAAGGGTCAACGATGTAAACATATCAAAATCTTTAGGGTGTTAACTCGATGAATATGATGTTTTAGTCAAGATTAAGGTAATTTATCCAGTCTTCTAGCAATGCTGCTACAGAAACATGAAACTTTTTAAACATCGTGTGGTGCAAAACCTATCATCAATAGCACATCTTATATAAAACTAGACTGGAAATAAAAAGAGAATAATGTAAAATCACCAAAAAAATGAGAAAGGTAAACTTCCTATCACAATGAAGTTGGGAAATTGGATATCACCATAAACTCCCTCAAAAAATTTAAATGTATACTTCTCAATGCATTTGAAAGAAGACAAACGCAAAATTTCATCAATTTTATATTCTATTATATGTTATTCAACACCTTGAAACTTAAACATGAGTTGGGCTGGCTTAAGGTGTTACCTTTTCTTTTTTGAAATTGGCTTGAGGGGTTACGTTGAGACTGAGCAGCGAAGTCCAAACCTTAATAACTAATTTCGTAATTGTGTGGGGAAAAAAATAGAGGACACTGTTCAATTTGTAGTACTACCAAAAAGATGATGTGTAGATAATTGATTATATTTCCGTATTTCCTATTTTAGATTTGTTTGAGGGCCTTGAGGCATCAACATTCATTCATTGTATTTATGTATACAGATATTTTCGGTCGATGGTAGAGGTAACACTGATAAAAAATATTCTCTGTGTATTGTAAATAAGAAAGGTGAATTAAATTTAATACATCAATTGTCTTATACATGCATGCTTCCCATTTAATGCACTTAGCCCTAATGGGAAAGGATCAAAGGAACTAAAAAGAATGATTATAACTGTTAAGATTTTGCGGCTCGTGATGAAAGAGAAAAAACAATTAAATGATAAATTGTATTCTCGGTTTATATAGTAAGGGTTGTTGGGTAATGACTCAAAAATCTGTTTGAAGTGTCCTAATAATTGACAGTAAGTCAAAAATGTGGTATGTATTGGGTATTTTGTACTTGTCGTCGCACCACCATGACACCGTCCTGTTCTCGACCAGATCAAGTGCAAGTTACATATCAAGTTTAACAAGAGTTGGTTTGTGCGGCCAGGGAAAAGAGTAAATGAGAGGAGATGAGATGGGAGATTTCTCTCTACTTCTACCATATTTTTGCTCATTTCCACCGACATTTATCAGCTTCTCAAACGTATATCTTATAAATAGGGTTAATTGTTCCCGAAACCACTCGTTCCTTTTCTCTGGTAAATCACTTATTCAATATGTAATTGATTCCACTAGCATATGAATCTCCATTTTTCCTTTATTATCATCAAAATTATCCCACTAAATCCTTAGTTTTATAGGAATTACCGAGGTCAATGCAAGAGAAAGGAAAAAATCAACTCACGGAAGTTGAGATTTTGCGGCTCCTGATGAAAGAGAAAAAACAATTAAACAATAAATTGTATTCTCGATTTATATAGTAAGGGTTGTTGGGCAATGATTCAAAAATATGTTTGAAGTGTCCTAATTGACAGTAAGTCAAAAATGTGTCATGTATTGGGTATTTTTTGATCATATAACTATTCATGCAAAAATCGATGAGATTGAGATCGAGCCCTTTTGCGGATTCTCCGACTACACCGCCCATCGCGGTGGCTTGTACTAGTCGTCACACCACCATGACACTGCCCTGTTCTCGACCAGATCAATTGCAAGTTACATATCGAGTTTAACAAGGGTGGGTTTGTGCGGCCATGGAAAAGAGTAAATGAGAGGAGATGAGATGGGCGAATTCTGTCTCATCTCGAGCCCCAATTTCTCAAATTTAGGAGTTGATCTTTTCCTTTTTCTTGCATTGATCTCAGTAATTCCTATAAAAGAAAGGCTTGTGTCGGAAAATGTTGATGATGAAAAAGGGAAAATGGAGAATAAGTGATTTACTAGAGAAGCGGATAGAGCGGTTCTCGAGACAACCCTATTAATGAGAGCGGCGCATGTTTGTTTAAGAAGCTGATTAATGTTGGTGGATGCTCGAGTAGGGAATTCGAGCAAGCACTATTGTGAAAGCTCTGATTTTCCCAACAAAAGGGCAAGGTGATGAAGGTGAGCTAAAGTACAGAAACCAGGAGAACTTTCCGTTACATTGGAAGAACTATCAAATGCGCCCACCGAATCCTTTTGATGGGCTATGGAAAGACTAGGATTTTGTATATCGCACAAAGCTCTCTCGACCTACATTAATCAGCTTCTCAAACGTATTTTCATTGATCTCATGAATAGGGTCAATTGTTCCCGAAACCGCTCTTTCCTTTTCTCGGGTAAATCACTTATTCAATAAGTAATTGATTCCATGAGCATATGAATCTCCATTTTTCCTTTATTATCATCATAATTATCCCACTAAAGCCTTTGTTTTATAGGAATTACCGAGGTCAATGTAAGGAAAAGGAAAAGATCAACTCACGCGAAGTTGAGATTTTGCGCCTCATGATATAAGAAAAAAACAATTAAATAATAAATCATATTCTCGGTTTATATAGTAAGGGTTGTTGGGCAATGATTCAAAAATCTGTTTGAATAGTCCTAATTGACAGTAAGTCAAATATGTGGTATGTATTGGGTATTTTTTTTATCATATAACTATGCATGCAAAAATCGACGAGATTGAGATTAAGCTCCTCTGCGGATTCTTTGACTACGCCGCCCATCGCGGCGGCTTGTACTGTTAGGGTCGATACAGGCGAACACAAAGAAAGACAGAAAAAAAACTTAAACCGAGCACACACTCTTTGATAACGGAGTTCACCCAAATTGGCTACGTCTCCGGGCCGCTACACGTGGCACTTAGTATTATTAAGAGGATTACAATCGTAATCTAGCCTAGTTACAAACTATGGTTCTCTCGCAAATAGAACTCTTCTCTTTATAATATAGAGGTGTTGTGTAAAGGTGTAATTACAATACAAGATATTGGGACATATAAATAGAACCCATAATGGCTCATATTACAATCTCAGGCGATGTGGGATAATTAGGAAACATGGCCAAACTTCATTTGGCTCCACAACTCAACAATCTCCCACTTGGAGTCAAATGTCGAGTGCTTCAATTATCCCCGACCACCGAACTCACTGTGCTCCACCGAGCAGAATGCTCCCATCGGTATCCTTGTATAGTAATTGATACTCTGCCGTCATCGGCGAGTTACTCATTATTCCAGTGTAGCGACGACCCTGAGTCTCAAGCTCGGAGTCCTACTGAAGTTGCACACAGCCTCAGTTTGTCGATTGTAACAGTCTTCGTTAGCATATCGGCGGGGTTCTTAGCGCCCTCAATTTTTTCTAGCGCGAAGATTCCATCTTCCACAACAGCCCGGATAAAATGGTAACGAATCTGTATGTGCTTTGTGCGTGAATGGAATACAGGGTTCTTAGCTAGCTGAACTGCACTTTGACTATCACAGTGCAGAACTCCCTTGTCGGTCCTCTGACCGAGCTCCTCTAAAAAACCTTGCAACCAAATCATCTCTTTGCTTGCTTCCGTTATCGCGACGTACTCAGCCTCTGTGGTCGACAGTGCAACGATCTTTTGCATCTTCGATGTCCAACTCACAGCAGTACCACCGTAGGTACAAACACATCCCGTTGTGCTTTTTCGGCTGTCCAGATCACCGGCCATGTCAGCATCCACATAGCCGTGCAGGCCTTCCGAGGTCTTTCGGAAACATAATGCCAAACTCACAGTACCCGAGAGATATCTCAATATCCACTTCACAGCTTCCCAATGGTGCTTTCCTGGGTTACTCATGTAACGACTGACAACTCCCACTGCATGGGCAATGTCCGGTCTTGTACACACCATAGCGTACATCAAGCTACCAATTGCTGAAGCGTAGGGTATGTTCAACATACGATCCTTTCCTTCCTCGTCCAATGGTGATTGTTTCTTCAACAAGCTAAAGTGTGAGGTTAGCGGTGAGCCTACAGCTTTGGCATCACTCATGTTAAACCGTGCCAACACTTTCTTCACATACTCGGCTTGCGACAGAAACAGGGACCCATCCCTTCCTCGAGATATCCTCATACCGAGGATCTGATTTGCGGCACCCAAATCCTTCATCTCGAACTGTTTCGCCAACTGTTGCTTCACCTTGTTAATCTCAACAAGGCTCGACCCGGCGAGCAACATGTCATCTACATACAGTAGTAGAATGACGCACGAAGAGTTCTCAAATCTTTTCACGAAACAGCAGTGATCGCTATCACTTCTTTCGAACCTGGTATCCGCCATGAAACTGTCAAACTTCGTATACCACTGCCGTGGTGCTTGTTTTAACCCGTACAAGCTCTTCCGCAGTTTGCAGACCAGTTTCTCTTTTCCCTTTTCGGCAAACCCTTCAGGTTGGAGCATGTAAATTTCCTCATCAAGATCTCCTTGGAGAAAGGCATTTTTCACATCTAACTGCTCAAGATGAAGATTCGCATTTACAACAATGCTCAACAATAGCCGAATAGTCGTCATCTTAACGACTGGTGAAAAGATCTCGGTGTAGTCAATTCCTGCCTTTTGCTGGAACCCTTTGACTACTAGGCGTGCCTTATACCGTTTCGTGCCGTCTTGTTCCTCCTTCAGTCGGAACACCCATTTATTGCTCAGTGCCCTCTTCCCCTTGGGCAGTTCGGCTAACTGCCAAGTCGCATTCTTCTCAAGTGACTTCATCTCATCCTTCATCGCGAGTTCCCACTTGCTCGAGTCTTTCAGCTCCAGAGCTTCTTCTCTACTTTCGGGCTCTCCTGCATCACTGAGCAATATGTAATGCAGGGAAGGAGAGTATCGGGCAGGAGGTCTCCTCACGCGATGACCTCGGCCAAATTCAGGTCGGAGAGTTTGGGGCAGCTCCTCGGCCTCTTCAGCATCTGCTGGTCGGTTGTCGAGCACCACTGGCTCATCTTCAATGTCATTTTCCAACATTCTTGGAAACGCATTCATGTCGACCATACCACTTTCCTCGGACGGGAGCGCATCTTCTTCCACCACTACATTTTGACGATCTTTGTACAAAATGCTTTCGTTGAAGATGACATCCTTACTGCGAATGATCCTCTTTGTTTGACCATCCCAAAAGCGATATCCAAACTCAGCTCCACCGTACCCCATAAAGTAACACACTTTGGATTTCGAATCAAGCTTGGTACGTTCATTTATGTCGACATGGATATATGATAGACAACCGAACACTCGCAAGTGTTCATAAGAGATAGGCTTTCCTATCCATACTTCCTCGGGAATCCTCCTCTCTAGGGGCACTGAGGGTCCGCGGTTAATGAGGTAAACCGCTGTGCTTACTGCATGTGCCCACAAGGCTTTGGGCAACCCACTTTGCAGTCTCATACTCCTAGCACGCTCATTGATTGTTCGGTTCATTCGCTCGGCCATGCCATTCTGCTGTGGCGTTCTTCGGATGGTCTTCTCCATTCGAATGCCTCTATGAGCACAGAACTCTACGAACTTCGCATCAATGTACTCTCCGCCGTTATCGGACCTCAAACACTTGAGTTTATTCCCGGTCTCTAGTTCGACCATGGCCTTCCATTCTTGAAATTTCTTAAACACCTCAGACTTGTGTTTCAAGAAGTAGACCCATGTTTTCCTTGTCGAATCATCGATGAAGGTCACATAGTACTGAGCTCCTCCTAGTGAGGTTACTGGAGATGGTCCCCATACATCTGAGTGGACTAGTGCTAGCTTCTCCTCCTTGGGAGCTTTTCCACCTTTCCGGAAGCTCACTTTCTTCTGCTTCCCGAAGATGCAACCTTCGCACATGTCGAGGTTGACAGGCTTCAAGCCTGGAAGTTTGCTGTCCTTCGCTAACACCTTCATCCCCTTCTCGCTCATGTGACCCAACCGTCGATGCCATAGTTCCGAGCAGTTCTGCGACACAGCTGTCGCAATTGTACGCTCCTCATCGGTCGTCATGTACAATGTACCGACCTTACTCCCTCGGGCTATCACCATAGCTCCTCGTGAAACTTTCCAAGCTCCACTGCTGAACGAAATGGAGTGCCTTTCGGCATCGAGCTGACCTACTGAGATCAGATTCTTGGTCAACCTCGGGACATGCCTCACTTTCGTCAGCTTCCATACCGATCCATTTGGAATGCGAATCTTCACATCGCCAGTTCCAACAACATCCAACGCTTCTCCGTTGGCTAGATACACTTTACCGAAATTACCCGCATGGTAATTTTCGAATAAATCCTTCTGAGCGGTCGTGTGAAATGATGCCCCAGAGTCTAGAATCCACGATTCTATATTTCTCTGTTCGGTAAGCAACAAACAGTCACCCGAATCCTCGTCGCTCGCAATATTAACCACATGATCACGGCCGGTACCTTTCTTCGGCTGCTTGCACTCATGACTGAAGTGCCCCATACCCTGACAGCTATAGCACCGAAGATTCTTCTTACTTCGATCGCTATCTTTGCCTCCTCGGCTTTGCCCTCTTCTACCTCGGGATTGCGAACGTCCTCTAACGTCTCATACCCTAGCCTTACCCCGGTCTCTTGAACCCATGTTCAAGGCTGCTCCATCATTTGAGCATTCACCCATGTCTAATCTCCTGAGTTCCTCAGCGAGTATTTGATCTCGGATGCCGTTGTAAGTCAGTTTCTCCTTTCCAATTGAGTTGCTAACAGCAGCTCGCATGAATTCCCAATTGTTCGGTAAAGAGGCTAGCAGTATAAGGGCTCTCACTTCGTCTTCAAAAGTTATCTCCACCGCATCCAACTGATTTACGGTGTCGATGAACTTGTTCACGTGATTTGCGACAGGTGTGTCCTCAGCCATGCGTAGGTTGAACAACTTACGCATGAGATGTACCTTGTTGTTCGCGGATGGTTTCTCATACATGTCGGTGAGGATCTTCATCATCCCCATCGTCGTCGTCTCTCTTGCGACGTTATGTGCTACACTCCTAGATAGTGTTAGGCGGATCACTCCCAACACTTGTCGGTCTAAGAGTTTCCACGCCTCCTCGGTGGTCGTGGTCGGCCTTTCCTCAAGGAGAAGTGGCTGATGCATCTTCCTCCCGTAGAGGTAGTCCTCTATTTGCATTCTCCAGAATGCGAAGTCCTTCCCGTCGAACTTCTCGATCCCGTGTGCGGTTCTGTCTTCTTTCGCCATCGATCTTCCGAGCTCTGATACCACTTGTTAGGGTCGATACAGGCGAACACAAAGAAAGACAGAAAAAAAACTTAAACCGAGCACACACTCTTTGATAACGGAGTTCACCCAAATTGGCTACGTCTCCGGGCCGCTACACGTGGCACTTAGTATTATTAAGAGGATTACAATCGTAATCTAGCCTAGTTACAAACTATGGTTCTCTCGCAAATAGAACTATTCTCTTTATAATATAGAGGTGTTGTGTAAAGGTGTAATTACAATACAAGATATTGGGACATATAAATAGAACCCATAATGGCTCATATTACAATCTCAGGCGATGTGGGATAATTAGGAAACATGGCCAAACCTCATTTGGCTCCACAACTCAACATGTACTCGTCGTCGCACCACCATGACATCGCCCTGTTCTCGATCAGATCAAGTGAAAGTTACATATAGAGTTTATCAAGAGCTAGTTTGTGTGGCCATTGAAAAGAGTAAATGAGACGAGATGATGGGAGATTTCTCTTCCATCACGAGCCGCAGTTTCTCAACTTTAGGAGTTGATATTTTCCTTTTTCTTGCATTGATCTCGGTAATTCCTATAAAAGAAAGACTTGTGTGGGAAAATGCTGATGATCAAAAAGGGAAAATGGAGAATGATATACTAATGGATTCAATTACATACCGAATAAGTGATTTACTAAAGAAGCAGAAAGAGCGGTTCTCGAGACAACCCTATTAATGAGAGCAACGCATGTGTGTTTGAGAAGCTGATTAATGGTGGTGGAAGCTCGAGTAGGGAATTCGAGCAAGCGTTATTGTGAAAGCTCTGATTTTCTCAACAAAAAGGCAAGGTGATGAAGGTGAGCTCAGGTACAGAAACCAGGAGAACTTTTTGTTACACTAGAAGAACTATGAAATGCGCCCACCGAATCCCTTTGATGGGCTATAGAAAAACTAGAATTTTGTATTTCGCACAAAGCTCTCTCACTATATATAAACCCTCTAGCCGCCGGCCATCTTTAAACCCTAATACCTTCTTGCCTCGCGTGGAGGTCTACCGTTGACGGCCTCCTGTCTATGGGTAGAACTCTTCTCTTTCTCCCCGTTCTACTCTATTTCTTTCTTCTCTAACCCATATCTTGCCACTTTCCTCAAAACCCACACCATCCCACCTTTCGTCTTCACTTCGCAATCCTCTTCTCTGCCTCTTATCACCTCCAACTCAGGCCTACCACTAACTACTTCTCTACAATCCCGGTAGACTTTCTTCGTCATTGACCTTTGATCGTCCCATGGGTTTTTACCCTCAAAAAACAAATAGGCATTCCTCGTGGGTAACGATTCTACCATTTACTCATCTGAATATAATCCAAGGTCCATTAGTTAAAGAGCTTGAGTTCGTCGTAAAGGTTATCTTTCTTCGCCGATGCGCCGCCGCCTGTACTGCTTCCACCATCACATTCTCAACTTCTGCCATATATATGTATCTATATCTATGTGTTTTAGTAGAGAGGGAGAGAGAAATAGAGAGAGACGCCGTTGAGTCTACATAAAATTATACTTCACACTTCACTGGAAACCGAAAAATTAACTAAATCTCAATTGATAATGTAGCGAACGGTATATATAATTCCGACATTAACACAGTTCATATTTCATATTTCAGCATTAAATAATCCTATTCTTGAAAAATGCTATTTCACCACTTCAATTTTACCCAAAAACGGAAAGGAAAAACAAATGATATCCCATTCCCATGCAAAAAATTGGTGCCCCTCCCGTACGTCTTCAAAAAGTAGTTTTCTCCTACTTTGTAAGGGGAATATATTTTTAAACTACATATGGGATGACTAATTTTCCTTTAACATGTTTTATTAAATACAAATGCATTGAGGATTTCATACCAAAGACCAATTTATCTAATAAATAAAAATGTTAACAAGTGGAGTTAAATATACCCTGCATGGTGTAAGTCACTTATTAGTTGATGTCATTCTTAGTTTGCCTCATGGGAGACTTTGTCTCGGCCTTCTCAACTCTATCTTTCAATTCTACAAGGAATTCAGCTTTTGTGATTCTTAGTAATATTGACACCATTTTTAAATTTAGTGTTTTCATGTTTAGGTGGTGAGAAAGAAATAAATGAAGAGATTGTCAAAAATTTCAACAAACTAGGTTGCGCAGCCATCCTTACATATGAAAAAATCTTCTTAGGTCCATCATGAAAAAAAATGAAAAATTTAGGGTTGGTTACAAGTTGTAGTTTCAATAATACCCTTAACGAATATAACGATGCCGACGCCACTTAGTCATCGTTAAGGGTATTTTGTAAGAACTTGTAACTAACCCTAAATTTTCCATTTTTTTTTTATGATGAGCCTAAGAAGATTTCATATGGAACGATAGTGGCGCAACCTAAATACAGTATATGTACGTCCACAAATATGCATACTTACACACCCTAGTTTGTTGAACAAAATTTATTTATAATCTCTTCATTTATTTATTTCTCACCACCTAAACGCTAAATTTAAAAATTGTGTTAATAACCCTAAGAATAAAAAATTTAATTGTTTGAAGAGTCGAAAGACGGAGTTGAGAAAGCCGGCACAAAGCTCTCATGCGGCAAACTAAAAGTGTCATCAACAAATAAGTGAATTACTAGATGCAAGGTATATTTGACTGTTGATATTTTTTATTTATTATTAGTCGTTTGCAAGTAGATCAATTGGTCATTGGTATGAAAACCTTAATGCATTTGTTTTTACGAAAACATTTAAAAGGAAAATTACTTTAGCTCATATATAGTTTGAAAATCTATTGCCCTTACAAAAGAAGGCTAAACATATTTTTTTTTTAAAAATCATCAATATACGTTATATAGGAACCCATTATTTGCAGCAATAGGGGGTGCAAGCACAAATTAGTTGCCGCAATAGGTTGCAACAATAGTAATCCTACAGAAATGTCATGATTTAATCAGACACATTTCGTTAAATATCTCCAACTTAGGGTTGTACGATGATTTTTCAATTTTGTTATCCCAATTCTTAATTTTTTTAAATTTGTGCCTCAATTATTTTCTCTTCTCCTGTCTTTTTCGAGATTTTACCTAAAAGCCTTAAGATATTAGCTAATTACCTAAAACATTAATTAATTATAATAGAAGAATAAAATATAAATATTAACAAATATATTAATAATAAGAAAATCTTGGTTTAAAAATATAAAAGAGAAACAAAAAAATATATAAAAAATATATTGAATTTAAGGCCTCCGGGATTTTTCCACTTAATTAAAAAAAATGATGTTTCAGTCAAGATTAAGGTAATTTGCCAATTTATAAAATCTTCTAACAAGCTCTTCTACAAAAACATGCAACTATTATTAGTAGAACATCTTATATGAAGGCCAAGCAAAATATTAATGTAATATCCTAACGAAACGAAGTTTGGAAATAGGATGTCACCATAATTAAACTCCCTCAAAAAATCTAAATGTTTTCTTTTTAATACAATCTAAAGTAGATAAAGGCAGAAACCAACAGTTCACATCTAATATATGTTATTGATCAACACGTTCGACCTTAAATATGAGTTAGGGTGACCGGAAAAAAAAATGAGTTGGGGTTGAGGTGTTACCTTGAAATTGAGCAGCCAAGTCCAAACCTTAAAATTAGGAATGGTGTGGTGTGGAAAAAAATAGTACCGACTGTTCAATTTATAGTAGTACCAAAAAGATGATGAGTCTCTAGTTAGATAATCATGAATCGTGAAGTTTATAAGAATTAATATCAATAATTAATTATATTTCCGTATTTTCGAATGTAGATTTGTTTGAGGCATCAACATTCATATCATTTTATTTATGTATACAGATATTTTCCGCAATGATAGAGGTAACATGATAACAAATTAATAATTTCTTCTTAATGTAAATAAGTAGAGGCAAATTAAATTTAAAGCATTCAATGTCATATACATGCATCCCAGTTAATGCAGTTAGCCCTAATGGGAGAGGAACAAAAAAAAATTATAGCTGTTAATACTTACCTTATTTAACAACGACAACAAAAATAGTACACTGTTTTTGGAACAACAATTTATTGGTTCAACATTATTTCCATTGATAGTTGTGATTTTGTGACCACCAAGCATATGTGATCACTAAATTCCTCTTTTAGAATAGCGACCGACAATCTTAAATTTATGGAGAAGCGGAAATAGGCTATTCGCAACAAATCCAGCAAAAACAACAACTCATAAAACTTCCCTCCGAAGTACGCAAGTTGTGACTAATTTTTATATTGATTAAACATACATTTTTAGATAACATTATAGGAGTATTTCTAAGGGGTAATGACAAAAAGTAGTACTCATTTTTAGATAACATTATAGGAGTATTTCTAAGGGGTAATGACAAAAAGTAGTACTCCACCAGCTATTTTACAAGAAATATATGTACCAAACTATTTCTTCTCAAAACGTAGAAATCCCAAAAATAGTCAAAACTCAAAATAATTACTTTCTGTCTTTCCAAACAAAAAATAAATTTAAAATAATAAATATTTTAAAATTCACAAAATATAAAAAAAAATATTTTAATTATAAGAAAACAAATATTAAAAATATACGTTAAATTCACAAAGTATAACCAAAAAAACACTTTATTTTAACGAAAGCAATTTTTTTAACTGAATAACGATTGCTTTTCTTAAAAAGTTCATACGCATTCTGTCACACTCTGTATCTTAAAACTTCATAGTCTTATTTTCATAAGTCATATACAATTTTTCTTGAATACTATTTTTCTTGACTTCATTCCATTATTTTAGGAATTCACACTATTTCTTATAAAATACATACCCTTTTTTTTTCCATACCTTTTCTTCGTACTTCATTTCAAATTTCATGTTTTTTATTTCAAAATTTATTCAATTTTTTTGAAACTCCACATCCTTTTTCTAATGCTTCATGCCCTTTCTTCGTACTTGATTTCAAACTTCGTAAGTAATGTGCATATGCGAGATTTTCATGAATTTTGCCAATTTGGAACTATTTTGTGTTATCGATTATAAAGTGTCCGCAAATAATGTACATATCATTACCCGTCTTCCACTTATATATATACACTAAAACATCTATAAAGTTATATTGTCAGAACCACGAAAAATTATTACTATTGCTAAGGTTGCAAAGATACCCAAGACTTTTGTTTTGGGCCTGTAATTTTTTATAAAAAATTAGGGCCTCTCACTTTGCACTTTTAATAAATGAGTATATATATATTCTCACTTCTAATCTTCTAGAGGTCTACAGCACACTATAAAAAAATTATTTGGAAACGGTCAAAATTAGAGTTCAAATAGTACTTTTTAGGGATAAAAATAATTTTTTATAGACGAAAATAACTTTTTTGTCCCTAAATCTAATGTTTTGAGACCAAAGGTAGAAAAAAAAATTGTCTGCAAAAACAATTCGGTACCAACATAAGAAGACAATTTAAATGTGTCCCTAAATATATTTTGAGACAACATTAAATTGTATTTTTATGTTGGTATATGATTGTCTTTCGAAACGATCTTTTTTTCAAGTTTTACCCATAAAAATTATTTTTGTCCCTAAAAAATTATTTTTGTCTTTTTAGAGAGAAATTTTGACTGTGAAAATAAATTGTTCCCCAAATCTGAATTTTGTAGTGGCAACAACGTCTGCAACACGTCCGACACATATATACCAGCGTATTTTAATTACCTTTGCACTTTTATTTTCTTCTTTATTTTGAAAATAGACTAAATAATATAAGTATTTTTTTCCAATCTTAATCTCAAAAATTCTTCACTTTTACTACACTTAAGAGATAATTTTTTATCACTGTACTCTAGCCTTCACACTGATTTGAAAACCGACTATTCTTTATAGGCCTTCGTCATAACCGTAAAGGCCACATAATCCTTGTTTCTGTTTCGTTTTCGGTAAGTAATTACAAAAAAAATCAATTTCAATAGTTGGTGGCTACAAACATAAATCTTTAGGGTTTTTATCAGTTTTTTATTACTTAATTTATACTAATAAAATCTGTTTCTTTTTTTTTTAAATTTAACTTTTTAAGTGTTTTGGAATTAATAATTTTTTTAATTGCATTGATTTATTGCTCTAAATAGTAGTATTTCGTACATTTATGTAAACATAATGTATAGCTTTTATTAATGACAGAGCAAAAAAAATTTGACTAAAAGGCCTCCATATTTTTCACTTGTCTCGTATCTCTAAATTACTGGAGACGACTCTTCTATTGAGTGGTTATTTTTAAGTCGAGGTTATATATAAAAATATATATTTAAAAAAAATTATAAACATAATATAAAATGTATGTACCACATTAATATAAACAAAACTTGAAATGTACATAATTTAGTTTTAAGGTTCTTAGAAAATAAATACATATTGTATATAAGAATGTATAACCATGCAAATGGATCTGAAAGATAATAATATATAAAAAAAAATGTTTCATGCGAATAAGTTTTAACCATGCGTGCCCATATCAGTATTGAGTTGCAAGATGTGTTCATGTATACGAGTTATTACGTATGTACGAATTGTAAGATGTGCTAGTAACGAAAATATTAACTTATCGTCATAAAAATTTTAACATAAATATTTTAAATCATCTTAAACTTAATGTAAAAATATATAACATATTTTTAATATTAAATATCAATTTATTACTATAAAGAGGTGAATTTATTACTAACGGGATCTTAAAAATTTACGAAATATAAAAATAGAGAGTTTATTCTTATTTATAACTGGGTCGAGTTGAGATCGAGATTTTTTATAAAAATAGAAAGGTTATTTCTATATAAAGTATTTTTATAGAGAAGTTTTACTGTAAGTTGAATTTCAGGAGGTGTATACCAAACCAATTTTTTTGACCCATAGCTTATTGTTAAAAAACTTGAAATGAAAGAGTAAATTTTTTAGGTTGCATAGAATAGAGAGTATAGTACATGATACATAATTTAATTAAAGTTGAGGCATTTTGCATTCAGCCACGTCCCTACATAACTTGACATTATTGAAACAAAACATATTATCAAAATCAAGGGAAAAATTTATATTCTCTGATTAGATCACGATATGATACTAATAGCAACCGAGTAAATTAAGGTGCATTACTATCATGTAAAAGACGACTATGCCAGTATCAAAAAACCTCTCAAATATCATTACTATGTGTTCGTCATGGGTTTTAAACTATCTACAAACGTGCGATAACACGCATTTTCTCACACGTCACAATAATTAGGTCGGTAGCAAAAAGTAATTACTGCATTCGCTGTCATTATTAAGGTAATTTGGGCAAGGAAGACACTGGATAACAAGACCATATCGTCTATCTTCATTTGACATCAACATCTATATACTTAATGCTAAAGTACTTCTCGTTTTATAATGCACTATGACCATCGTGTTACGGCATGTAAAATCTAATATATGGAGATCGAAATGGGACTACCTATTTTGTAGGTCTTGCCTTAAAAACAATTAACTACGTACAAGGGAAATTTTGTCTTCTTATATTGCGTTAGTACTTTACAACTAAGCTTCTTAACTTTTTTTTAGTAGAGCCGTAGAGGCAAAATAAATTTAAAGCATTCAATGTCATATAAACATGCATCCCAATTAATGCAGTTAGCCCTAATGGGAGAAGAACACAAAAAAATATAGCTGTTAATACTTACCTTATTCAACGACGACAAGAAAATTAGTACACTGTTTTTGGAACACCAATTTGTTCGTTCAACATTATTTGCATGGAAGGAACTAGGTAGACAGTCGGGGGTTGCACCCCCCTGAAAAAAATAACAAAAAAATAGATTTTTTCTATGTATTTTGATCGAAACCTTTAAAGTTTAGTGTTTCAGCCCCCTTCCGTAAAATAACTTCGTATAAGTTATAGACTTTTATTATATAGAAAATCAACACCCCTCATTTATCATTCCTAGTTCCGCCACTGATTATTTGCATTCATAGTTGTGATTTTGTGACCACCGACCATATGTGCTAACTAAATTCCTCTTTTAGAATAGTAACTGGCAATCTTATTTATTTTTTTATATATAAATGGTGGAAAAAACCCATATTTTTTATCTATAGATTATAAAAAATATGGGGGGAAAACCCCACAAAATCAAAACAAGGGTATCAAAGTGCAAAGATCCGAAATACAAGTCTGAAAAAATAAAAATGAAAAACTTTACAACTTGAAAGAACAAAAACACAAACTTGAGATACCAAAATGAAAACCACATAGATAGATCTAGATCCACCGAACAACCTGGTCTGGTCAAACTATACTCTTCGTCTTCTCTCTCTAAAGTCTTCATCTAATCCGAAAATGAGGAAATCCCATTTCTACCATTCTTAGGATACCTTGAAGTTCTTTAGGGAATAGATGTTGGAGTAGATGATCCTTTTCGAATTGCAACCCCAATTTGCGAGCTTATATGGTGCTTGATTGGCTTCTCTTTCCACATGCATCTAGTGACGGTATCAGCACAAATGTTTGATGTTACAAAAATAAAAGTACATAATATTTTTTGAATTGTAAATACACCGGAAAAGCGGGATTTTATAAAAAAAAAATTCCCGATTTCTTAAAAAAAATGTATCCGGTTTCTATTTTTTCTTCTTTATTGGTCAATTTAACATATTTTTCAAACTCTAAAAAAAAGATGCATCAATAAAGACATGTTCAGTCATGTGTCGAAAGTTTCACCATTTGAAAATTGACCAAAAACAAAATAAAAATTAGAAAACAAGAAAAAATAAATATAAATTAATAAAAAATGGTACGAAAAGAAAAGGTATAAAGAAACGAAGGTATAAAAATGTAAAATTAAGAAACAGAGCTATTAGAACGAAAAATATGAACAAAAAAATGTATAAAACTATTAAAACCACTAGGAAAAGACAAACTTATTCTATCACATACTCAAGTTTACATATACTCACTTTGTATAGATATAAACGAACAACCAAATATGTTACACAATTTTATTATAGGTATTTTGCATACAAAACTAACAAAGGTTATTTTAAATAATATTTGTACCACCACTATATGTTATTATTATTATTATGGTTTAATTTTTCTAAAAATATCTATCACGTATCAATATGATATATAAGTTGGTGTCATAGTCTATTCAATTGTCTATTACTTATATTTTAATTAGTAATATTAACAGCACATGAAAATTCATAATATGTTATTACATAACAATATAAAATTTGTAACTTGTTAGGATTTAGAGTTGGTGTATTGATTATAATAACCATATGTTCTACAATCACTTTTATAAGATGGTCATATAGGAAATGGCCAAAAAAACCCTAAGCAAACATATTTAGTATGTTTTATTTTTTATTTTTTTTGGAAGTTTTCAGCCAAGTCCATTTTTCACAGAACAATTGACGGCTTTTGAGTTGTGGCTGGATCATGGATCCAAGCATAAGAAACCACCTGAGCAGTTGCCTATTGTTCTACAGGTGCCAGTTATTTCTTGGTATTGTTTTTATGATAAACATTTGGACACTTTATTTACTCTTGGAATTTGTGTAATCCTTGTGAGGAAACAAGTTAGCAATCATGATTTCAACATATGAGAAAGGATACAACACACAGACGACAGATGGGGCCACTTACAGGGGCGGACCCAGGGGTGGCTGGGGGTGGCCGTGACCACCCCTGCGGTGATTTTCAATTTTTATTTTTTTTATGTGTAATTTAAATTTTTCTAAAATATATATATTGATGGTCTCCCTAATTAAAGAGAAGAGCTGTTAGTGTAGTGGTAAAATTTGTTTTAATGTACTGGAAGGTTAAGATTTCAAATCTTGCCAGCTTCTTCTTTTTTAAAATTTTATGTTTTTTTATTTTGAAATTACCAAATTTCGTAAATGACCATTGTATTTTCCCAAATAAAAAAGATTGTTAAAAAATATATTTTATTGCTCAATACCCTTTGTATTAACTTCATGTTTATTTTATGCTATGTTAAAAATAAAAAAAAATTAAAAAAATTTATATTAGAACCTATTTATTTTATCTTCTATTCGACATATTTTTTACATCAAGGCCTCACCAAAAAAATTATCATGGTTCCGCCCCTGGCCACTTATGGGCGATATTCACACTTCATAGGTTGTTTGGTAATAGGTTTGAAGCTGAAATGTATTTCGTAGCGGAAAGTAGTTTATTTTATTGAAAAACTTAAAATAAACTTCATGGGGTAGTTTTTTCATTTTCCTATTATTTGGGGTACACAGTACTACCTATTGTTATTATATTGTCTTCTCTGGTTGAAGTGCGTATGATTTTGTTGTGTCCAGTTGCAATTTGAGCTTAAGACTGCAGAGTCGTATACTTGCAGACAGGGTATGGTTACTTTATAGTAGTATACTTGTAGTTGCACTTTACAGCTTGTTTGGGTATAGATTCTAAGCTGCAATGCTGTTGGTTGCTATCTTATAAAACTAACCCTTTTTTGCTTTTTCTTTGGCTGATAAAGTAGAAGATATTTCTTGATGAACTTAATTTCTTCTCGCTTCAAGTAGGCCAGCAATTTTGCTTAAAGTATCCTTCTTTCCCAAGAAAGAAAGCATCATTTAATCTTGGATTTGACTTGAATGATCTCTTCTCATATTTCACTAAGCTAGAAATTTAGAACTTTAGAAATTAGCACAAGAACATGTCCTGGTTTCACCACTATTTGCTTCCAGTGAAAGACAAGAAATACTAATGCTAGATTTGTAAAAAGTTGCGTCATTTCAGGAAGTAATGGCTGAAAAAAGATGATGATTTAGATTTCCTTTGTAAGAACCTATCATGCACTGAGGTTTGACACTTAGTTAAGTTTATTACAAATGAGCTGGTGCTGTCCAAATTAAAGCAGCATACTTCTAGGAGGTTTAACTCTTAGAATAACATGATAAGTTTATGGAAGTATCCAAATCTTGCTTAGTTTTGTTCTACTTTTCTGCTTAAAAGAACTTACTTGCAATTTTCTGTTTATGCAGTAACTACGTAAGTTTCATATACCCGTTAATTAAGTTTACTTTTTGATACTCCTGATGCGGGGGATGTTTGTTTATTTAAAGTGTGTTGCTAAGAAGCTTAAGTAACCTTAATTGTTATTTGTTTATTTATATATGTAAAATAGGTCATGTAGTTGTAGACATGTTTCATTGGGAAGCAACTATCATGGGACCATCTGATAGTCCTTATGCTGGAGGTGTATTCCTAATGACTATTCACTTCCCTCCTGATTATCCTTTTAAGCCCCCAAAGGTATCCTTTCATGTTTATATTCCAGATATAAATGATGTTAATTATCAACCTATTTTCTTGTTTTGTAGACTTTTAAAGATTTGGCTCAAAATGGAATATCTTAAATATGCTGATGAGCATTCATTATATGTAGGTTCCTTCTCTCAAATCGCAAAGGCAATTTTTGTGGTTCAATGTTGTCGATACCATAAATTGCTTGCTTATAGGCTTATTTTGTTACAGCTTTCAGGAAAATAAGTTGGCTTATTTCAGGGTAAGAGATATCTATCTATGTTTGTCCAGCTTCAAAACTTCCCCTTTTTACAAAACTGAAACTTAAAAATCTCAACTCTTGAGCTCGCCAGCCAAATGCAAAGCACCTTATAAGTTATAAGTCGTTACGTTGAACTCAAAGTTACAACCAAAGAAGGAATGTGTCTCTTACTTAAACCATCTCGAGTCAAATGTTTAGAGCATGGGTTGTACAAAGAGATGCATATGATCGACAAACCAAGATTAAGAGTGATATCAATTTCATTTTGCTCATTGTGGTCATTCATTAGTCTTGAACTGTTATAGCTTAGGTTTGGTTCTATGCAGAACAAGGTTGTTTAATTAAAGATCAGGTTTTTTGGTTGTTATTTCTAGCAGAACTGTTAGATATTTAGGGTATGATAATCCTGGATAACTTCGAAGAATCGTGTTCGTACACTTTTCGAACAAAGTATTTCGACCCTATTATTGCCTGGGTTCACGAAATCTTTGTGGGGATAATTCTTGAAGAACAATCTGTTTCTGGCAAGGAGAATAGATTAGGAAATGTAGAGAGATTTTCTTATATGTTTCTGTATCCAAAACCGAGGCCAAATGACTTCTTATATAGGAGATCAATAACCGAAACTGAAAGGAAGCAACTGTTCCGGAAAGGAAGCAACTGTTCCGGAAAGGAAGCAACTGTTCCGGAAAGGAAGCAACTGTTCCGGAAAGGAAGCAACTATTCAAAATTTTCCGGAAAGGAAGCAACTGTTCCGGAAAGGAAGCAACTGTTGGGAAAGGATCCAACTATTCAAAATTTTCCGGAAAGGAAGCAACTGTTCGGAAAAATTTTCGCTCGGGGCGCTGCCCCGCACCCCGCCCGCTGTCCTGGCAGCGGGACCCCAGCCAGGGGCTCTCGCCCCTTGGACCCCGCCAGGGGCTCTGCCCCTTGGAACCCCGTTTCAATTATTCATATTCAATTATACGTTGGCTCGACGAGCGTGCACTCCGCACTTCCCTAACTCGTTTCCGAGTTTAACGCATTATTGCATCGGCCTATAATAAATCACATTACTACTAAAATACATTGATGATACTAAAATCACCAACAAATCCCCCCCATTTTAGTGTAATCCTTGATTTACTCAGTATATACAATAATATATACAAAGGTATAACACACAGGTATAACAATCAAACAAATGCATAGATGAAAATGTCTTACGATTGAATTTTCATCTTAGTACAAATACACATTCCAAATACTCGAAAATCTGGGTGTCATAACGATTGAACCCGTCAATCCATTTGAATATCTGAAGATATAGTACACATATGTTTCTTACAATACTCTACTATTCATACTTGACACTTTACAAGCCATGTGTCCTTATCCATTAATAAGCATATAGGAAGCCAAGTCCAAGCTTCTTGAAGCGGCAAAACTTCATGCTCACATAGGTGATCCTTTTAATCTTGCACCTGCATTTGCAATTTTTCAAAAGAACCATTAAGAAGATATACTTCAACCTAGCCATCACTTGCAGGTCTGAGCACATACCTTGGGAAGATAAACACAATTGCTCCAATCTCTAACTATGATCTTTCCACATTGAATTCTGCTTCTAACGTTGTATTCGAAGGGAATTGGGTATACCACAGCTAATAGATTTAAATGGACTTTAATCCCATCCCAATTACCGACTTATTCACTAAGTCTCTAGCTAACCCCTTCGTCAAGTGGTCAGCTAAGTTTTGTTGCGACCGAACAAAATCAATAGATATCACCCCATTCATGATTAATTCCCTAATCATACTATGTCTAACACCCAAATGTCTAGACTTTCCATTGTATATTTGACTATAAGCTTTAGCCAGTGTGGCAGTACTATCACAACGGATAGAAATTGGTGATATCGGTTTAGGCCATATCGGAATCTCATATACCAAGTTCCTGAGCCATTCCGCTTCTTTACCAGCAGCTGCTAATGCTACAAACTCAGATTCCATTGTGGAACCAGCTATACATGTTTGCTTCTTGGAAGCCCATGAGATGGCACCTCCCCCAAGCAAGAACACCCATCCACTTGTAGAGGATGAGTCTTCAGCATTATTTATCCAACTAGCATCCGAATAACCCTCTAACACCAAAGGAAATCCCATATATGCCAATCCATAATTCATAGTACCCTTCAAGTACTTGAATACCCTAGTTATCGCATGCCAATGATGTCTACTAGGATTACTAGTAAATCTGCTCAACTTTCCAACCGCATAAGCAATATCCGGTCTAGTGCTAATCATAGCATACATCAAAGAGCCTATAGCTCTTGAGTATTCAAGTTGATCCACAGGTTTACATGTATTTGGCATAAGCTTTTCTCCCGGATCCATGGGAGTACTTACTGGAGAACAACTTTCATAATTGAACTTCTTGAGTATTTTCTCAATGTAATGAGATTGCGTAATTACAATCCCCTTATTCTCCCGTTTAATCTTAATACCAAGAATAACGTCCGCTTCTCCCATATCTTTCATGGAGAACTTTGATGACAAGAAATTCTTCGTTTTATCAACTTGATTTTGGTCGGTGCCAAAGATCAACATGTCATCAACATATAGACAAATGAAAACTCCTTTACCGGATGTATTAAATTTGCTATATACACATTTGTCTTCTTGGTATAGAATGAAACCATTAGACAAAACAATTTCATCAAACTTTTGATGCCACTGCTTCGGAGCTTGTTTCAGCCCATACAGCGACTTAACTAGCTTACACACTTTATGCTCATTACCAGGCATTACAAATCCTTCAGGTTGCTTCATATACACTTCTTCTTCCAAATCACCATTCAGAAATGCTGTTTTGACATCCATTTGATGAATCACTAGATTATGAATAGCCGCCAAGGCAATCAACAATCTAATAGTAGTGATACGGGCAACTGGAGCATAGGTATCGAAATAATCAATCCCTTCCTTTTGTCTGAAACCTTGGATAACTAATCTAGCTTTAAACTTGTCAATTGTACCATCGACTTTCATCTTCTTTTTGAAGATCCATTTGCAACCCAATGGGTTGCAACCTGGTGGTAAATCAGATAATACCCAAGTATTATTTTCCATGATAGAACCAATCTCTTCATCAATTGCTTCTTTCCAAAAAACAGAATCTCGAGATTTCACAGCTTCATCATACGTTCTTGGATCCTCCTCTATACTATAACAATAATTGTATTGAGTACCAATCTGATCTCTTGATCCCTCAACTAAATATAGTTGAAAATCAGATCCATAAGATCTAGATTTTCTAGCTATTTTGCTCCTACGGGGTTCAAGTGTCTCACTTGGCACATCAATTGAATGATCATCCCTTAGAGATTCATCTGAATTAGGTATAGAGTCCTTTGGTCTAGGTATAAAAGAGAAACAATTCTCATCAAATATGGCATCTCTCGATTCTATAATCGTGTTAATAGAAATCGAGTCATTAGGTTCTATAACATAAAACCTATAGGCCTTGGAGTGCTCAGCATATCCAACAAAGATGCAAGCTATACCCTTTTCACCCAAAGTTTTCCTTTTTGGGTCCGGGAGTCTAACCACGGCCCTACAACCCCAAACACGTAAAAATGTTAAGTTTGGTCGTTTCTTATACCAAAGTTCATATGGGGTAGTCTTGTTCCTTTTATTAGGAACCCTATTTAATAAATATCAAGCCGTTAACATAGCTTCTCCCCAAAACCCTTCACTTAAACCAGAGTAAGATAACATGGCATTCACCATTTCTTTAAGAACTCTATTTTTCCTTTCAGCCACACCATTATGTTGAGGTGTATAAGGTGCCGTAGTCTCATGAATGATTCCTACGGATTGGAAAAATACAGGATCATAATATTCACCACCTCTATCTGTACGCAATGTTTTAATCAACACATTCTGTTGCACTTCAACTTCAGTTTTATAAATTTTGAATTTATCTAAGGCTTCGTCCTTAGCGTGCAACAAATAGGCATAGCAGAATCTAGATGCATCATCTATGAAAGTTATAAAATATTTTTTATGCTCTAATGATGGAGTAGCATGCAAATCACATAAATCACTATGTATTAATTCAAGAATGACAGATTTCCTTGTTATACTTTTAAAAGATTGCCTAGTGATCTTTGTTAACATGCAAGTTTTACATATTTCTACATTTTCATTAAAAACAGGAATTAAATCATCTTTAGACATTTCATGCATTCTTTTATAGTGTACATGTCCTAGACGAGCATGCCATAACGAGAAATTGATAACATTCGAATAAGACATAAATACAGAACCAGAATCATTAGGAACTCCATTCAAATTCATCATAAACATACCATTATTATAATATCCAAATCCTACAAACACACCAGACTTCGATAAAACATATTTATCGGATTCACACACTTGCTTGTATCCAAGCTTATTTAATACAGGACCAGAAATTAAATTCTTACGTAATTTAGGAACATACAAAACATTAAACAAAGTAATAGTCTTTCCAGAACTGAATTCTAGCACCACGTTTCCTTTGCCTTCAACGGGAGCAAAGTGATCATCTCCCATGTAGAGGACAGAACCATCTTCCACTGGAACAAAATTCTTGAACCAGAAACGATCCTTGCAAACATGTGTTGTGGCGCCAGAATCAATCCACCACGCGATAGCATCATCCTGCACATAAAATGCTTCAGAATTTAGTGAAACCGAATGTTTAATCAAACTATTCAAATCACGAATTGATTTCTGACCTTGGTTTTCGGATTGGTCCTTAGACCCTTTTCCTGAACCACTTGCATTCGCGTTGTCGTGCTTTTTGCCGAAACGGCAATCCCTCTTGAAGTGGCCTGTTTTGCCACACTTCCAGCATTCTAGTTTCGGTTTCTTGTTAGCACCGAAACTGCCCTTATTATTCTTGAAAGCACGCTTCTTTCCTTTGTTTTTGTTGTTATCGTTCTTACCACCCTCTTCAACCATATTAACCGAGGGTCCAGCAATTTGTTTGCCCTTTCCTTTGTCATCCTCCTGCGCTCTTAGAGATTCTTCTATGCGCAAGTGACTTCCAAGTTGGATCAAAGACAGTTCGTCTTTTCCATGTTTCAGATTGCGTTTGAAATCCTTCCACGAAGGAGGCAACTTGTCTATGATGCTTGAGACAGATATTGTTTCATCCATCTTCAATCCGTGTTGTGTGAATTGTCCAAGGATTCGGAGGAGTTCATTGAATTGTTCCATGACAGACCTCGATTCAACCATTTTGTAATTGTTGAAATCGGTTACCAGGAACTTTTTACTGGATGAGTCCTCTGCCATGTACTTGGATTCGAGACAATCCCACAATTCCTTTGCAGATTCCACGTTTTGGTAAATATCAAATAAGGGATCAGACATACCGTTAAGAATGTGCCCTCTGCAAATGTAGTCGTCGTTCTCCCACTTTGATCTGCGTCTTAGATTTTCAACCGTGTCATCCTCTACAAATTCTGGAATCGGTGTAGACAGGACGTGCACCACCTTTAACGTTGTCAACATGAAATGCATCTTCTTCTGCCAACGCCTGAAGTCTTGTCCTTGAAACTTGTCCAATTTTCCGAAATTTGTAGTCATCTCCTTGACGGTGCTTCCTCCAGCCATGATTATCAGAAAGTACTTTGTTCGTTTGTTAGATATTTAGGGTATGATAATCCTGGATAACTTCGAAGAATCGTGTTCGTACACTTTTCGAACAAAGTATTTCGACCCTATTATTGCCTGGGTTCACGAAATCTTTGTGGGGATAATTCTTGAAGAACAATCTGTTTCTGGCAAGGAGAATAGATTAGGAAATGTAGAGAGATTTTCTTATATGTTTCTGTATCCAAAACCGAGGCCAAATGACTTCTTATATAGGAGATCAATAACCGAAACTGAAAGGAAGCAACTGTTCCGGAAAGGAAGCAACTGTTCCGGAAAGGAAGCAACTGTTCCGGAAAGGAAGCAACTGTTCCGGAAAGGAAGCAACTATTCAAAATTTTCCGGAAAGGAAGCAACTGTTCCGGAAAGGAAGCAACTGTTGGGAAAGGATCCAACTATTCAAAATTTTCCGGAAAGGAAGCAACTGTTCGGAAAAATTTTCGCTCGGGGCGCTGCCCCGCACCCCGCCCGCTGTCCTGGCAGCGGGACCCCAGCCAGGGGCTCTCGCCCCTTGGACCCCGCCAGGGGCTCTGCCCCTTGGAACCCCGTTTCAATTATTCATATTCAATTATACGTTGGCTCGACGAGCGTGCACTCCGCACTTCCCTAACTCGTTTCCGAGTTTAACGCATTATTGCATCGGCCTATAATAAATCACATTACTACTAAAATACATTGATGATACTAAAATCACCAACAAGAACAAGAAAAAGAAGAAGAAATCTTACCGTTTAAATGTTGAAGTATGAATGAAAAATAACCTATTCAGGGAGATGATATCGTACTAGCCTTTGAACAAGTTAGAATCTAGCTCAAACCATTTCTAATGGGGTAGAAAGATGGATTCATTTCTAATCTGAAGAGGTAGTAAGTTAGTTTACCATGATCTTAAGGTTGTATTTCCACATTTTTTGATAAGATTTCTGTTTGTTTGGAGTCTATATTCTGATATTAGTTTTGCGAATTTGGACTGTAGACTTGGATGAGAACTGCAATTGACTAACTTTTTTTTTATGGCATCTGCTAAGTGTGCTAGTATATATGGTTTGTCTGGAATCCACAGTTAGCCTATGAAAATAATTTTCCATAGTTACACCCTCTATAATCTATATAATCATACTTTACACATCGTCGTTGCTGTTGTTGGTGACTTTGTACCATTGTAAAAGGATAAAAAAAACAAAGATTGCTATCTTCATCACAATTGACATTCCTTCTTAAATTTATCTAGTTTTGCAAGTTATATAAAGTTCTTAGTTTTGTAAATTACACTATAATCTTGTTAATAATTTGGTTTAGACAGGCTTCAGACTAGCATTTAAATAATGGCCAAATAAGTTAAGGAAATAAGGACTGAAGTGATTGATGTAAAGATCCTATAAGTGTGTGATGGTATAGTGGTTTCGTAAATCGACTTGTTTGGTATCATGTCAATCGAGACCTTGAGTCATCTAAAACCACAAAAGGCGGTGCATCGTTTTGTATCAAGGAGTTAGAATGACAATTAGCCCATGAGAGGACTGCTAGGGAAAAGACAAAACGACGTCTGGATGCATCGGATAGAAAGATGTATGCAGCGTTAGCAGAACCTTTTTACAGTCAAGGATTTACACTTTCAGAAGAAGGTCGGTTTCAAAAAAATTGTAGGGGATGAGCACGATGATGATAGTACATCTCCATGATATGCGTTTCCTGTTTTTCTGATTTAGAATTTATGTGTGAATTATTCATTTCTATTACTCGTTTTGTAAGTATGTGTTGATTGGATATTTTACATGTAAATTCTTTTATTGAATGTTTTTAATGATATTGATCTTAATATTTGTGTATTCATTTATTCAATAAAAATATAATTTATAATGATTCATTTTAATAATAAATTATAGTAGACATCAAAATGTAATGATAAATAATAAGAGTTGAGCCTACAAATATTTTGGCAAACAAGTGTTCTTTTCATCATCTACTGGCGACGAAGTATTTGTCAGGAGATCTATGCTACTTGAACTTATCAAATACATTTACCGGTGAAGTTTTTCGTCGCCAAAAATCTAGCGACGAATATATTTGTCGCCCATTTCGTCGGGCAAAATCAAACTTTACCGACGAATTTCTTTTTTCGTCGCTCGACAGTGCATACGCGACGGAGGCTTAGCGACGAAACTTTCGTCGGCTTGAATTTTAGGTGACGAAATTTTAACTCTAGCGACGAATATTTTTTGTCGGCCAAGGTTATTTTAATTGTAGTGAGAGATGACAAAGAGAGAGCATATAGGGAGAGATGAGAGAGAGAGAGAGAGAGCGGAGATAGAGAGAGCATAGAGGAAAGGAGCATAAAGAGATAGAGCAGAGAGAGAGAGCGAATAGAGAGATGAGTGGAGATTTCAGTTTTTTTATTGGATGTATGTTTTTGGTAAACAACAATTTAGAGTTATGTTTTTTATAATAATGTTTCTTGGTAAGTTTTTGGTCATTCACTATTAAATCAACTTTTTTGCATCCATAGTGGTGACCACTGATCATATGATTGTTTGCCATATATATTTATCTTTTCGTATAACAGACGGTAATCTTAAGTTTTTATTTAAAAGAGTGTAAATAGGTTTGCAATATTTCTGGCCAAACTAATTGGCTTCACTATGAATTACTCAACTTGCCAGTGATAAAATTATTTAAACTTGTATTTGTGAGACATACACTATATAATAACATTAAATTTCTCACTAGCTAGGTTATTATTGACTAACAATTTTGTAACAATTGTTCATGAGTAATGGGTGTCTAAAGTTTTTAACTTCGAAAAGTTGCAAATTTATTTTATATCCTTACCCGCCTACTATTTAGTTTAAGTTGGCTCATAAATTACGTGACCATGGTATATCTTGCGGTGACGATATTGATCTTAAAGAAAACAACATCTGCAATCATTTATTTCATGTTTGTTAATGTTAATTAATTTTGGTCTAATGGTGAAATAATGGAGATGGACTACCATCTCCAAAACGAAAAGGACATGGATCTATTTCTTGATAATGGGTATTGTTATATCTTTGATCGGCTAATGGTATTGAAAAAATGGCATGGTATGCTTCAATTGAATAAGGAAGCCTTATGGCTAATAACTATATGGGTGAGGTTGTATGATGCGCCCCTTGAATTTTGGTCTTGCGATAACCTAAGTAAGATCGCTAGTAAAATAGGTAGACCGCTTTATCTTGATCACGCTACTGAGAAAATGTTAAGTGTCACTTGCGCCCGGGTGTGTGTTGAAATAAATGCCTCTAAAGAATTGCCAAACACCATGCAAATTAAAAATGGGAAAGCAGAACTTGATATAGAGGTACAATATCAATGGTTGCCTCCTCGATGTGGGTTATGTAAAATATTTGGCCATAATTATGTAACATGTCATAATGAAAGAGAGAGTATTTCATAGACCAAGTTGAAGATTTGAGAAACATAATGAAATTTGTAATAATGAGATGGGGACAAGAAAGGTAAATAATACTGAACGTAATATAATGGAGAATAAAAATGCAAGGGGTTATTACCTCATGTAAGAAAATCCATGGCAAACGAACTATGGAAAGAGGACGGGTAATAAACTCATCAATATATATGAAAATGTTGCAAGTGATAGAGAAACCATGAGCAAATTGTTGGTTTCCGTGTACGAAATAAGAATTAAACAATAATTAATGACTAAAAAGAAATAATCAAAAACCAGTGTAATCTTTATTAATTCAGAATTGAAACTGAAATTACAGATTACTACATATATGGACTGAATAGTAATTAAAGCAACCGTTAGTCAAATTATTATTAATTAATAATCTGATATACTGAATTGTAATAAATAGAAAATGCCGGACTGTTCTGATTGAAATTTAAATTACATGACTGAAATGAAACTATTCTAATTACAGAATTAAATTACAGAATTGAAATTACATAATAGAAATAGTATTTTAAAGAAATTACAGAAAGGTAAAAGACAGAATTAAAAATTACAGCTAAGTACAGCAAATTAAATTACTGAATTGAAATTGCAGAATTGAAAAGACAAAAATATAAATTCTAGAATTTAAATTACGGTATTTAAAAGACGGAAATAAAAAAGACGAGGCGACTGTTAGACAATCTGCCCTTAACCGATATTCGCCTAACCACCTTAATATTTCTGGTTGCGTTGGCGCTTTGATATCAATGTACAACGTCTCGGATGACTCGCCGAAAACTGGCGACGAGTCAAGGTCGAGCTGTTGGTGGGTGGTTATCTCTCTTTCTAAAATGCTATATGGAAAATATGCAGATTGTTTTCAGAATTTAAAAAGTATGTTTAGATAGTAGGGGAGATATGCCTACTTATTGGCTGAGCTGAAATCTCAGCCATTATGGTCACTTAATTCAGCTCGTTCGCTCGAACGAGCAGAATTAATGGTGCAATTATTCTCATTTAATTACATTAGTTACAAGTTTGCTGAAATTTTTGGAACTGTTTTGTTATTATCCAAAACTCTTAGACTTTCTTGGAACTGAAACATTCCCCAAGCCCCAAGCCCCAAACCCACGTCCCGAGACCCGTGGCCGAGACCGAACAAGCGCGTGCGTATGTGGTGCTCATGCCTACACACACCTATGAGGCTACACATTATTACCACTCTCTAGTGGTGAATATGTATATAAACTATTCAAAATAGTTTTTCCTCTTTGATGTGGGATAAACATTTGGGTGGCTTCCCCATCCTTTTGTTTTCCCACTCTCTCTTCCCAAATTCCAGATTTCGGCTGTCCATGGTCCAACTTCGGATCCAATTTCCATTCACACTCATTCACCGAATAGGTCATGCGATATACCGTTTCGAAGCTCGTCACACAAGCTACTCAAACCATTTGAGTACGGAGTCTAAACTTTAGATTCTTTGCATGGAATTTGACCAAATATTCGGACTCGTGACCAATTGGGAAAACACCATAAACATGGTTTTTTTCCAACACAAATATATAAGAGTGGATAAGGTTAAAGAAACGATCAAAGTGGGTAATTATTTTGGTTCTATCGTTGATGTAGAAACGGAACAATTTAAAGGAGTATGTCAAAACGCTGCTAAGGAAAGAACTAGTTCAAGGAGATATCCTGAAGCTAGTGTCCAGTTGTCTAAAAACTGTGACAGTGAGTTCGCCGAAAATGGTCATTATGGGGTTATTGATAAAACTGATACAGAAATGGTGAAAATAGTGAATGCAATATCGGAAGAACAACAAGAGAAAGTATTTTTTTTTTTTGGAATCCCAAGAGGTAGTACTGTTTGGTAATCCGGAACCAACCACTACACTTAAAGGACAAGACTTAGTGCCTGCCTATAATACAGACACTCTTATTGCGGATCAAAGTCTCAACTTGTTAATTACTAGTGAAGCAGTTCCAATAAATATTTGCATTCGATATCCAATCAATCAACAGGTTATACAACTAGGAAGTGTTACGAACAAAGTATAATCTGGACCCTTCCGGTATATTTGCATTCGACATACCTTGCTACCCTCAAAATGTATGAACCACCAACCTTACCCAGTGAAGACGTTCTGAGAGGAATTTTAAAGGTCCTTGATGAATTTAAGGAAGTGATGCCCGCCGAGTTGCCAAAAGTGTTAAAACCTAGACGAGAGGTGGACCATAAGATTGAGCTTGTCCCGGGTGCCAAACCGCCTTCTATGGCACCCTATCGAATGGCTCCACCGGAGTTGGAAGAGTTGAAAGTCAATTGAAGGATCTATTGGATGCGGGATATATCCAACCCTCAAAACCTCCCTACGGCTCCCCGGTTTTGTTTCAAAAGAAGCATGATGGTTCCCTCAAATGTGTATTGACTATCGGGCACTAAACAATATCACGGTAAAGAATAAATACCCTATCCCGCTTATTGGTGTTTTGTTTGACCAGCTTGGTGGTTCTCAAAAGCATACGAGGCGCACACCGATGCCATTATCTTTTAGGAAGTAAGTTTGTGGTGCAAACCGACAATGTAGCCACTAGTTACGTCCTCACCCAAAAGAAGATATCCCCGAAACAAGCAAGGTGGCAAGACTTTTTTGCCGAGTTTGATTATGAATTGGAATATAAACTGGGAAAGTGCAATGTGGTTGCCGACGCCCTAACTCGAAAAGCCAAGTTCGCTGCTATGAGCAAGCCCGAATTGTCCTTGTTAAACAATATTAAGGAAGGGATGGAGCATGACCCTAAGGCTAAGATGATGATTTGAATACGTAAACCAAGGAAAGACGAGGAGAGTTTGGTTGAAGGATGATCTCTTATACACTAAAGGAGATCGGGTGTATGTTCCGAAATGTGGGAGCTTAAGGAGGGAACTGCTTAAGGAGTGCCATGATTCCAAGTGGGTGGGACACCCGGGTGTACACCGCACACTTGCTCTCCTAGAAGACGGATATTATTGGCCACAAATGTGGGACGATGTTGAGTTGTATGTGAAAACTTGCCTTGTCTGCCAACAAGATAAGACGGAACAAAAAAAGCCGGGTGGATTACTCGAGCCACTCCCAACGCCGAGAAGACCTTGGGAGAGTATCTCTTTGGACTATATCACTTGCCTACCAAAGTCGGATGGATGTTGCTCTATTATTGTAGTGGTAGACCAATTTTTGAAATATGGAGTATTCATACTGGGTCCTAAAGAATGCACGATGGAAGTGACGGCCCGATTGTTTTTCAAGTACATGGTGAAGTATTGGGGAGTCCCAAAAACTATTGTTAGTGATTGAGACTCACGATTTACCAGGCGGTTTTGGACCGAGTTGCTTAGAATGATGGGGTCCGATCTAAACTTCTCAATGAGCTTCCACCCCCAAACCGATGGCCAAATGGTGCAGATAAAGTCAATCTTGGAGCTATATTTGACGCATTATGTGAGTGCTAATCAAAAGGATTCGGCTAAGTTGCTAGATGTGGCCCAATTCTCCTATAATTTGCAAAGAAGCGAGGCAACGGGGACGAGTCCATTCCAACTAGCCAAGGGACAACAACCGCTTACCCCCAACACGGTTGCGATGGGTTATTCGGGGAAGAATTCGGGATCTTACAAGTTTGCAAGGGGACTTCAAGAGCAATCCGAGATGGCAAAAGCCTACCTTGCAAAAGCATCAAAGAAAATGAAGAAGTGGGCAGACGAAAAGAGAAGACTAGGGGAATTTCAAGAAGGAGAACTTATCTTGGTGAAACTCCTCCTCCACCAAACTAAGACCTTCAAAAACTACACAAATGATTGGTGCGAAGGTATGAATGACCCTTTCCGATAGTGAAAAGAGTTGGCAAAGTGTCCTATAAGTTGGAGCTCCCACCAAAGTTGCAAATGTTACATCCGGATTTCCATGTGAGCCTTGTCAAACCATACTATGGAGATAAGGAAGGCCCGGATAAGGTGTATGAAAAAGATTCGCATCATCGGTTACCTTCACACATGATAGAGAGGCTGAGTCTATATTATCTTCAGGGGTAAAGCCGAAAAGAGGGATGCATAAGGCGTATGCAGAATATTTGGTTAAGTGGAAGAGATTGCCTTACAACTAAGCTAGTTGGGAACACGACGACATGTTATGGCAATTGAAGGAAAAAATAGAAGACTTTCACAAGGAATGGAACAAGATGGGTGGCAAAGTGAAGACGATGGCGACGAAGACGTCGCCAAATCCAGTGAGGGAGAAAGTTACAGACAAAGCATAATCCGGACCATTCCGGAATATTCTAGTACTTACTACGTAATCCTAGAATATATTATAATGTATTAGAATATTGGAGAATGTAATAGAACCCTCTAGAAGGGTATGAAAATGTATGAAACTATATGGAATGTAATATAATGATGTAGAAGGTAGAAGAAGGGATAAGGATATAGATCCTTCCCTACACTTGTATATAAGGGAATGACCCCTCTCATCTGTAATCACCAAGTCTGGAGTGAGTAATAAGAGTTGTACACATTCTCCTACTTTCTCTCTCTAAATACTCGTGTACTTATGTGTGAGGGTTCAGACTTACTTAGTAACAAATAATATGTGAATATTGCTAGCTAAGTGTCGCATGTGCTCAAGAAAACCAAGCTCGTGACAAAAGGAACACAGACGAGATAAAGGAAGGTTTTCTATCCATAAGCGGATTGAAACCAGTTACATATACCGAGTAAATTAATATAAATGAAGGCAAGTTAGTGATGGATCTCTACTTCTCTAATTGGAAAACCGAATTGGATGAAGAGGGGGAGAAAAAGAGGAAAATAGCTAAATTAATAGGGTGTAAAATACCAAGAGAAGAAAGCAAAATGAAAACTCACCGATATAATACCAGAAACAAATCCAGATCTATTAATAACTAATACGATCTTTATGACTATGTAGAAGATGGTAGTTGCTAGTTAATTATCATCATTGAGTTATGTTCATATATTTATATATCGAGCAGGCATGGAGAATTAAAAGAGTATTTTGAAGATCAGAGTTTTCAAATTTCTCTCAAAATGGAATAGTAAAAGATAAAGTGTAAGATGAAGTTAATATTTCTTCTCACAAGTGATAGATGGGTTTATTGGTTTATCCTCATATACATCCGCTTGATTTGAGAACTTTGTTTTTTAGTCCTCGTATTTTCACTTCGTTTTTAGTTTTCTGATGTAATACGTCTTTTAGCCAGTTGAACAATAAAATTAATGAAATCAATGGGTTTTTCCACTTTGAATTAAAAAAAATAAAAAATAATCTTTTGTTCTGTTGAGATTCTCTGTGTTCCAGAAAAGAAAAGGTAAATGTTATGTAGTAGTTACAAGTAAAACATGCTGTTAAATTTGAACGTCGAGCCCTAGGTATTGAAGTGTAAGCTATTTTGGAATGTCCTAGAACGCTCTGAAGTAGGTTGTTCGCAATATTTCCGGCTAAAACTACCAGTAAGCTTCACTCTGAATTACTCAACTTGCCGCTGATATTTATTTAAACTTGTGTTGGTGAAGCATAGATTAAATGATAACATTAAATTTCTCAGTAACTAGTTATGATTGATTAACAATTTTCTAACCATTGTTCTACAGTGATGGGTGTTTTAAGTTTTTAACAAAGAAAAGTTGCAAATTGATTTTATCTTTTTACCAGTCTACTATTTAGTTTAACTTGGCTCGTAAAATATGTAACCATGGTAGATCTTGCGGCGACCATATACTGATGTTAAAGAAAACAACATTAGAGATCATTCATTTCATGTTTGTTAATCTTTTGTTTTGTTGAGAGTCTGTGTGTTCCAGAAAAGAAAAGGTAAATGTTTTGTCGTAGTTACAAATAAATACATGCGGTGAAATTTGGGTCGAGAGTCGATCCGTAGGTGTTGAGGTCTAAGCTATTTTGGAATGTTCTAGAAAGCTCTGATGGATAAATCTAGGGAAATACTCGAACTGCATGTGTCAGGAAAATGTACAACGGGAAGACATAAAAACATGGTAGATATAATAAAATTATAGGAAACTGAAGCGAAATCTAGTACCTATATGTTTACCATTAATTAGTTCAAGTTATCGATTGAAGACAATGAGGCGTATGTCGAGCTGAAGTTGATAGAATTAACTAAAATTACAGGCTGCAAATCAAAACTTCTATCTCAAGCTGGTCGAAGTACAATGATAAGCTCATTCTCCTTTCTTTATCTTCTTACGCCATGAATTGTTTTCATTTTTCCACATGGCTAAGTAAATCCATTCTTAGGCCGTTTAATCGTCTGGAGGTTTTAGTGGGGTGTTAAGGAGGTACTATATGGATTTGTATTCCCAGGCATCAGAGGAAATATGTCGGCAAGGCACTTGATGTGATTTGTGAGTTTGGTGTATTGAAGACCAACAGTATTTGTATGTTGGTCAAACT
Source organism: Primula veris (assembly GCA_963682055.1). NCBI lineage: Eukaryota > Viridiplantae > Streptophyta > Magnoliopsida > Ericales > Primulaceae > Primula > Primula veris. The sequence continues at coordinate 30,458,101 of OY821742.1, read as the reverse complement.
GGTGTGGAGGTTCTTGACTGAGCATGAAATTTTTAGCTTAAATTGGCCGGTAATATAAACACAATGAAATATTAGCTGCCAAATGAGATTTATTTTTGGAGCCGTGCACTAACTTGGGCAGTAATACCTGAGCTACAAGAAAATGTTGAAAATCAGAACTAACATATTTTTAAAAACTGTTGGAAAGTGTGTGTCATTAAATTTTAGTGACATAGTTGCTAGGATAGTAGTAACTAATTTTGTTGTTAAACTTTAATAAAAAATTTAGCGACACTCAGTTTAATAATAGTTTTGAAAAAGATGTCTGTACATAGTGTAGATTGCCACGAATTTTATTAATTTGGAACTATGTTATCAGCAAATATAACCAAATTTCTTCAATAAACAGATACAATAAGTAATATCAATCGAAGTGTAGTCGATTATCGCAATCAAATAGAGATTATTTCCAAAATATAAGAAAAACCCCTTATTTTGGATTTAGAACAAACTCACTAGGGAAATGATTAAAGAAGATGGAAGAGTCTTCGTAAGTAGCGGAAAGCTCCAATACCATGTCAACAGTGGACTTTTCATCTCCATTGTATAAGAAGAACAGAGAGAAGAAGACTTGTGGAGAGAGAAAAAGATCTCTAAAAAGAAAACGAAAGAGGGAAAACTGTCTATTTGATTATTTTGTTACTCTGTTAGATATACAACCGGTTTATAAGTACTAAACACATTTTCAGTCTTAGACACTATAGTTCCATAGTACTAACACCAATAGTACAACTACATAGAAAAGTACATAATCAAGGACATATAAGATGAAAAACACACTATAGCCTTCAACAATGGTCAATTTGCCAGATGCTCCAAATAGAACGAAGATCTTAAAAGTGATTCTAGCAAAAGAGGAATTATCTTCTGATGTTATTTTGTATTCGGTTGCAAGTATGACGAATGCATACTCTGGGAGTGACCTCAAGAACCTGTGTGTAGCAGCTGCGCATAGGCCAATCAGATAAATTTTGGAGAAGGAAAAGAAGGAGCAAGCTGCAGCATTAGCCGATGGTAAACCGCCTCCTATACATTGAGTGCAAGTACTGATATCCGGGAAGATTTCAGAAACGCTCATGAGTCGGTTTGTACAAGAGTATCAACAGAGTCAACGAAGATGAATGAGCTCCTACAATGGAATGAGTCATATGGTGAAGGTTGTTCGAGAAAGAAGAAGGCATAAAGTTACGTACTTTATGTGAAGATCTTTTGTTTGTACATTAGTTTTTCGCAATCTTCAAAAGTGGTTATAACTTACAATTTGAGTCGAGTCGTTTCATCTGTAAAATCATGTAGAGGGTTTACAAGTGATAGTAATTTATTTAGTTGCTGTACCATACTGCTCATTAGTTTCGGGATGGTGTGGAAGTGGTGAAACCCGTAAATTCGGTCATGGCTTTGCTGCTTTTGTTTTGTTTTGTCATCTCCTGTTTATGTGAAAATTAACTTGTATAATTCTATTAATGAGTTGGAGAAGAAGAATAAAATATGCATCTTGTGAATAAAAAAAAAGATCACCCTCTTGCAAATACGAAAATTCGCTTTTTAGATCCAACGGTAACTTAAAACAAGAAACTTCATAATATATCCTACTTGTTACGAACACACTGTTGTGCTTAAAGGGAAAAAAATGTAAGCAAATGAACGTAATCTTTTTAGCGCAAAGAACTTAAACTGTTTTAAACTACCATCAGAGTCTGAAAATCAGTAAGTAGAGCCTAGCTATCAAGGGCAACCTCTTTTTCTTCCTAAAGCAAGCCAACTAGTAAAACACAATTTATGAGTTTACAATCCTTATTCATAAGAGAGAAAAATGAGATTCACAATCTCAACAAATTGTCAAACACTCCTGCAATAAAACAACACCTTAACAAGTCCTTGAAAAAATTCCCATACTGGCATACTATGAAAGTTGAATCGAGTAATTAACGTTAAGCTACATCTGAGGGAGAGAAAGATTACCATTTTGATCTGGTAAATCGCTTATTCGCTTTATCGAAATGCTCTCCTTGTCTTTATCTTCCTCTACTTCTTCCTCCCCATCAGCTTCTATCATGTTAGTTGAAACTTAAGCTGTTGCAAAATGAAATATTCTAAAGTTAGAGCTAATGAGAGGTTATTAAACCTGTTTTATTTTGAGTATATGGTAGTACAAGTATTGTATATAAATAATCTATGTACTAGAAATGGGATATTTTGGAGAGAGTCATTCAGTTTATTGAGTTTTATGTCATTTTCATTGCAAATGCATTCACTCCGCAACCGGGTAAACATGATAGCAAAATATTCGGTCAAGTTTAGTCTGGTAGATCTGCTCATAGGTTAAAAGTCTAAAGTATGGATTTGGTATACTTTTAGAGACATGATTGGAAATTTGTAATAAAATCCACTGACAGATCTATAGTTAAAGCGAGATCACCTAGACATCATGTTATGTAAAAAATTACTTCATTTATACGAAGTCAATAACGTTATAACGAATGGTATAATTCCGACTTAATTTTTTTTCCATATTTTAGCATTACGTGATACTGAAAAAATACTAGAGAGGAACTGTTACGTCATCAATTTAATTTTACCCCAAAATAGCAAAAACATAATAGAAAATAGGTACATTTAAGGGTCAACGATGTAAACATATCAAAATCTTTAGGGTGTTAACTCGATGAATATGATGTTTTAGTCAAGATTAAGGTAATTTATCCAGTCTTCTAGCAATGCTGCTACAGAAACATGAAACTTTTTAAACATCGTGTGGTGCAAAACCTATCATCAATAGCACATCTTATATAAAACTAGACTGGAAATAAAAAGAGAATAATGTAAAATCACCAAAAAAATGAGAAAGGTAAACTTCCTATCACAATGAAGTTGGGAAATTGGATATCACCATAAACTCCCTCAAAAAATTTAAATGTATACTTCTCAATGCATTTGAAAGAAGACAAACGCAAAATTTCATCAATTTTATATTCTATTATATGTTATTCAACACCTTGAAACTTAAACATGAGTTGGGCTGGCTTAAGGTGTTACCTTTTCTTTTTTGAAATTGGCTTGAGGGGTTACGTTGAGACTGAGCAGCGAAGTCCAAACCTTAATAACTAATTTCGTAATTGTGTGGGGAAAAAAATAGAGGACACTGTTCAATTTGTAGTACTACCAAAAAGATGATGTGTAGATAATTGATTATATTTCCGTATTTCCTATTTTAGATTTGTTTGAGGGCCTTGAGGCATCAACATTCATTCATTGTATTTATGTATACAGATATTTTCGGTCGATGGTAGAGGTAACACTGATAAAAAATATTCTCTGTGTATTGTAAATAAGAAAGGTGAATTAAATTTAATACATCAATTGTCTTATACATGCATGCTTCCCATTTAATGCACTTAGCCCTAATGGGAAAGGATCAAAGGAACTAAAAAGAATGATTATAACTGTTAAGATTTTGCGGCTCGTGATGAAAGAGAAAAAACAATTAAATGATAAATTGTATTCTCGGTTTATATAGTAAGGGTTGTTGGGTAATGACTCAAAAATCTGTTTGAAGTGTCCTAATAATTGACAGTAAGTCAAAAATGTGGTATGTATTGGGTATTTTGTACTTGTCGTCGCACCACCATGACACCGTCCTGTTCTCGACCAGATCAAGTGCAAGTTACATATCAAGTTTAACAAGAGTTGGTTTGTGCGGCCAGGGAAAAGAGTAAATGAGAGGAGATGAGATGGGAGATTTCTCTCTACTTCTACCATATTTTTGCTCATTTCCACCGACATTTATCAGCTTCTCAAACGTATATCTTATAAATAGGGTTAATTGTTCCCGAAACCACTCGTTCCTTTTCTCTGGTAAATCACTTATTCAATATGTAATTGATTCCACTAGCATATGAATCTCCATTTTTCCTTTATTATCATCAAAATTATCCCACTAAATCCTTAGTTTTATAGGAATTACCGAGGTCAATGCAAGAGAAAGGAAAAAATCAACTCACGGAAGTTGAGATTTTGCGGCTCCTGATGAAAGAGAAAAAACAATTAAACAATAAATTGTATTCTCGATTTATATAGTAAGGGTTGTTGGGCAATGATTCAAAAATATGTTTGAAGTGTCCTAATTGACAGTAAGTCAAAAATGTGTCATGTATTGGGTATTTTTTGATCATATAACTATTCATGCAAAAATCGATGAGATTGAGATCGAGCCCTTTTGCGGATTCTCCGACTACACCGCCCATCGCGGTGGCTTGTACTAGTCGTCACACCACCATGACACTGCCCTGTTCTCGACCAGATCAATTGCAAGTTACATATCGAGTTTAACAAGGGTGGGTTTGTGCGGCCATGGAAAAGAGTAAATGAGAGGAGATGAGATGGGCGAATTCTGTCTCATCTCGAGCCCCAATTTCTCAAATTTAGGAGTTGATCTTTTCCTTTTTCTTGCATTGATCTCAGTAATTCCTATAAAAGAAAGGCTTGTGTCGGAAAATGTTGATGATGAAAAAGGGAAAATGGAGAATAAGTGATTTACTAGAGAAGCGGATAGAGCGGTTCTCGAGACAACCCTATTAATGAGAGCGGCGCATGTTTGTTTAAGAAGCTGATTAATGTTGGTGGATGCTCGAGTAGGGAATTCGAGCAAGCACTATTGTGAAAGCTCTGATTTTCCCAACAAAAGGGCAAGGTGATGAAGGTGAGCTAAAGTACAGAAACCAGGAGAACTTTCCGTTACATTGGAAGAACTATCAAATGCGCCCACCGAATCCTTTTGATGGGCTATGGAAAGACTAGGATTTTGTATATCGCACAAAGCTCTCTCGACCTACATTAATCAGCTTCTCAAACGTATTTTCATTGATCTCATGAATAGGGTCAATTGTTCCCGAAACCGCTCTTTCCTTTTCTCGGGTAAATCACTTATTCAATAAGTAATTGATTCCATGAGCATATGAATCTCCATTTTTCCTTTATTATCATCATAATTATCCCACTAAAGCCTTTGTTTTATAGGAATTACCGAGGTCAATGTAAGGAAAAGGAAAAGATCAACTCACGCGAAGTTGAGATTTTGCGCCTCATGATATAAGAAAAAAACAATTAAATAATAAATCATATTCTCGGTTTATATAGTAAGGGTTGTTGGGCAATGATTCAAAAATCTGTTTGAATAGTCCTAATTGACAGTAAGTCAAATATGTGGTATGTATTGGGTATTTTTTTTATCATATAACTATGCATGCAAAAATCGACGAGATTGAGATTAAGCTCCTCTGCGGATTCTTTGACTACGCCGCCCATCGCGGCGGCTTGTACTGTTAGGGTCGATACAGGCGAACACAAAGAAAGACAGAAAAAAAACTTAAACCGAGCACACACTCTTTGATAACGGAGTTCACCCAAATTGGCTACGTCTCCGGGCCGCTACACGTGGCACTTAGTATTATTAAGAGGATTACAATCGTAATCTAGCCTAGTTACAAACTATGGTTCTCTCGCAAATAGAACTCTTCTCTTTATAATATAGAGGTGTTGTGTAAAGGTGTAATTACAATACAAGATATTGGGACATATAAATAGAACCCATAATGGCTCATATTACAATCTCAGGCGATGTGGGATAATTAGGAAACATGGCCAAACTTCATTTGGCTCCACAACTCAACAATCTCCCACTTGGAGTCAAATGTCGAGTGCTTCAATTATCCCCGACCACCGAACTCACTGTGCTCCACCGAGCAGAATGCTCCCATCGGTATCCTTGTATAGTAATTGATACTCTGCCGTCATCGGCGAGTTACTCATTATTCCAGTGTAGCGACGACCCTGAGTCTCAAGCTCGGAGTCCTACTGAGGTTGCACACAGCCTCAGTTTGTCGATTGTAACAGTCTTCGTTAGCATATCGGCGGGGTTCTTAGCGCCCTCAATTTTTTCTAGCGCGAAGATTCCATCTTCCACAACAGCCCGGATAAAATGGTAACGAATCTGTATGTGCTTTGTGCGTGAATGGAATACAGGGTTCTTAGCTAGCTGAACTGCACTTTCACTATCACAGTGCAGAACTCCCTTGTCGGTCCTCTGACCGAGCTCCTCTAAAAAACCTTGCAACCAAATCATCTCTTTGCTTGCTTCCGTTATCGCGACGTACTCAGCCTCTGTGGTCGACAGTGCAACGATCTTTTGCATCTTCGATGTCCAACTCACAGCAGTACCACCGTAGGTACAAACACATCCCGTTGTGCTTTTTCGGCTGTCCAGATCACCAGCCATGTCAGCATCCACATAGCCGTGCAGGCCTTCCGAGGTCTTTCGGAAACATAATGCCAAACTCACAGTACCCGAGAGATATCTCAATATCCACTTCACAGCTTCCCAATGGTGCTTTCCTGGGTTACTCATGTAACGACTGACAACTCCCACTGCATGGGCAATGTCCGGTCTTGTACACACCATAGCGTACATCAAGCTACCAATTGCTGAAGCGTAGGGTATGTTCAACATACGATCCTTTCCTTCCTCGTCCAATGGTGATTGTTTCTTCAACAAGCTAAAGTGTGAGGTTAGCGGTGAGCCTACAGCTTTGGCATCACTCATGCTAAACCGTGCCAACACTTTCTTCACATACTCGGCTTGCGACAGAAACAGGGACCCATCCCTTCCTCGAGATATCCTCATACCGAGGATCTGATTTGCGGCACCCAAATCCTTCATCTCGAACTGTTTCGCCAACTGTTGCTTCACCTTGTTAATCTCAACAAGGCTCGACCCGGCGAGCAACATGTCATCTACATATAGTAGTAGAATGACGCACGAAGAGTTCTCAAATCTTTTCACGAAACAGCAGTGATCGCTATCACTTCTTTCGAACCCGGTATCCGCCATGAAACTGTCAAACTTCTTATACCACTGCCGTGGTGCTTGTTTTAACCCGTACAAGCTCTTCCGCAGTTTGCAGACCAGTTTCTCTTTTCCCTTTTCGGCAAACCCTTCAGGTTGGAGCATGTAAATTTCCTCATCAAGATCTCCATGGAGAAAGGCAGTTTTCACATCTAACTGCTCAAGATGAAGATTCGCATTTACAACAATGCTCAACAATAGCCGAATAGTCGTCATCTTAACGACTGGTGAAAAGATCTCGGTGTAGTCAATTCCTGCCTTTTGCTGGAACCCTTTGACTACTAGGCGTGCCTTATACCGTTTCGTGCCGTCTTGTTCCTCCTTCAGTCGGAACACCCATTTATTGCTCAGTGCCCTCTTCCCCTTGGGCAGTTCGGCTAACTGCCAAGTCGCATTCTTCTCAAGTGACTTCATCTCATCCTTCATCGCGAGCTCCCACTTGCTCGAGTCTTTCAGCTCCAGAGCTTCTTCTCTACTTTCGGGCTCTCCTGCATCACTGAGCAATATGTAATGCAGGGAAGGAGAGTATCGGGCAGGAGGTCTCCTCACGCGATGACCTCGGCCAAATTCAGTTCGGAGAGTTTGGGGCAGCTCCTCGGCCTCTTCAGCATCTGCTGGTCGGTTGTCGAGCACCACTGGCTCATCTTCAATGTCTTTTTCCAACATTCTTGGAAACGCATTCATGTCGACCATACCACTTTCCTCGGACGGGAGCGCATCTTCTTCCACCACTACATTTTGACGATCTTTGTACAAAATGCTTTCGTTGAAGATGACATCCTTACTGCGAATGATCCTCTTTGTTTGACCATCCCAAAAGCGATATCCAAACTCAGCTCCACCGTACCCCATAAAGTAACACACTTTGGATTTCGAATCAAGCTTGGTACGTTCATTTATGTCGACATGGATATATGATAGACAACCGAACACTCGCAAGTGTTCATAAGAGATAGGCTTTCCTATCCATACTTCCTCGGGAATCCTCCTCTCTAGGGGCACTGAGGGTCCGCGGTTAATGAGGTAAACCGCTGTGCTTACTGCATGTGCCCACAAGGCTTTGGGCAACCCACTTTGCAGTCTCATACTCCTAGCACGCTCATTGATTGTTCGGTTCATTCGCTCGGCCATGCCATTCTGCTGTGGCGTTCTTCGGATGGTCTTCTCCATTCGAATGCCTCTATGAGCACAGAACTCTACGAACTTCGCATCAATGTACTCTCCGCCGTTATCGGACCTCAAACACTTGAGTTTATTCCCGGTCTCTAGTTCGACCATGGCCTTCCATTCTTGAAATTTCTTAAACACCTCAGACTTGTGTTTCAAGAAGTAGACCCATGTTTTCCTTGTCGAATCATCGATGAAGGTCACATAGTACTGATCTCCTCCTAGTGAGGTTACTGGAGATGGTCCCCATACATCTGAGTGGACTAGTGCTAGCTTCTCCTCCTTGGGAGCTTTTCCACCTTTCCGGAAGCTCACTTTCTTCTGCTTCCCGAAGATGCAACCTTCGCACATGTCGAGGTTGACAGGCTTCAAGCCTGGAAGTTTGCTGTCCTTCGCTAACACCTTCATCCCCTTCTCGCTCATGTGACCCAACCGTCGATGCCATAGTTCCGAGCAGTTCTGCGACACAGCTGTCGCAATTGTACGCTCCTCATCGGTCGTCATGTACAATGTACCGACCTTACTCCCTCGGGCTATCACCATAGCTCCTCGTGAAAAATTGTCTGCAAAAACAATTCGGTACCAACATAAGAAGACAATTTAAATGTGTCCCTAAATATATTTTGAGACAACATTAAATTGTATTTTTATGTTGGTATATGATTGTCTTTCGAAACGATCTTTTTTTCAAGTTTTACCCATAAAAATTATTTTTGTCCCTAAAAAATTATTTTTGTCTTTTTAGAGAGAAATTTTGACTGTGAAAATAAATTGTTCCCCAAATCTGAATTTTGTAGTGGCAACAACGTCTGCAACACGTCCGACACATATATACCAGCGTATTTTAATTACCTTTGCACTTTTATTTTCTTCTTTATTTTGAAAATAGACTAAATAATATAAGTATTTTTTTCCAATCTTAATCTCAAAAATTCTTCACTTTTACTACACTTAAGAGATAATTTTTTATCACTGTACTCTAGCCTTCACACTGATTTGAAAACCGACTATTCTTTATAGGCCTTCGTCATAACCGTAAAGGCCACATAATCCTTGTTTCTGTTTCGTTTTCGGTAAGTAATTACAAAAAAAATCAATTTCAATAGTTGGTGGCTACAAACATAAATCTTTAGGGTTTTTATCAGTTTTTTATTACTTAATTTATACTAATAAAATCTGTTTCTTTTTTTTTTAAATTTAACTTTTTAAGTGTTTTGGAATTAATAATTTTTTTAATTGCATTGATTTATTGCTCTAAATAGTAGTATTTCGTACATTTATGTAAACATAATGTATAGCTTTTATTAATGACAGAGCAAAAAAAATTTGACTAAAAGGCCTCCATATTTTTCACTTGTCTCGTATCTCTAAATTACTGGAGACGACTCTTCTATTGAGTGGTTATTTTTAAGTCGAGGTTATATATAAAAATATATATTTAAAAAAAATTATAAACATAATATAAAATGTATGTACCACATTAATATAAACAAAACTTGAAATGTACATAATTTAGTTTTAAGGTTCTTAGAAAATAAATACATATTGTATATAAGAATGTATAACCATGCAAATGGATCTGAAAGATAATAATATATAAAAAAAAATGTTTCATGCGAATAAGTTTTAACCATGCGTGCCCATATCAGTATTGAGTTGCAAGATGTGTTCATGTATACGAGTTATTACGTATGTACGAATTGTAAGATGTGCTAGTAACGAAAATATTAACTTATCGTCATAAAAATTTTAACATAAATATTTTAAATCATCTTAAACTTAATGTAAAAATATATAACATATTTTTAATATTAAATATCAATTTATTACTATAAAGAGGTGAATTTATTACTAACGGGATCTTAAAAATTTACGAAATATAAAAATAGAGAGTTTATTCTTATTTATAACTGGGTCGAGTTGAGATCGAGATTTTTTATAAAAATAGAAAGGTTATTTCTATATAAAGTATTTTTATAGAGAAGTTTTACTGTAAGTTGAATTTCAGGAGGTGTATACCAAACCAATTTTTTTGACCCATAGCTTATTGTTAAAAAACTTGAAATGAAAGAGTAAATTTTTTAGGTTGCATAGAATAGAGAGTATAGTACATGATACATAATTTAATTAAAGTTGAGGCATTTTGCATTCAGCCACGTCCCTACATAACTTGACATTATTGAAACAAAACATATTATCAAAATCAAGGGAAAAATTTATATTCTCTGATTAGATCACGATATGATACTAATAGCAACCGAGTAAATTAAGGTGCATTACTATCATGTAAAAGACGACTATGCCAGTATCAAAAAACCTCTCAAATATCATTACTATGTGTTCGTCATGGGTTTTAAACTATCTACAAACGTGCGATAACACGCATTTTCTCACACGTCACAATAATTAGGTCGGTAGCAAAAAGTAATTACTGCATTCGCTGTCATTATTAAGGTAATTTGGGCAAGGAAGACACTGGATAACAAGACCATATCGTCTATCTTCATTTAACATCAACATCTATATACTTAATGCTAAAGTACTTCTCGTTTTATAATGCACTATGACCATCGTGTTACGGCATGTAAAATCTAATATATGGAGATCGAAATGGGACTACCTATTTTGTAGGTCTTGCCTTAAAAACAATTAACTACGTACAAGGGAAATTTTGTCTTCTTATATTGCGTTAGTACTTTACAACTAAGCTTCTTAACTTTTTTTTAGTAGAGCCGTAGAGGCAAAATAAATTTAAAGCATTCAATGTCATATAAACATGCATCCCAATTAATGCAGTTAGCCCTAATGGGAGAAGAACACAAAAAAATATAGCTGTTAATACTTACCTTATTCAACGACGACAAGAAAATTAGTACACTGTTTTTGGAACACCAATTTGTTCGTTCAACATTATTTGCATGGAAGGAACTAGGTAGACAGTCGGGGGTTGCACCCCCGTGAAAAAAATAACAAAAAAATAGATTTTTTCTATGTATTTTGATCGAAACCTTTAAAGTTTAGTGTTTCAGCCCCCTTCCGTAAAATAACTTCGTATAAGTTATAGACTTTTATTATATAGAAAATCAACACCCCTCATTTATCATTCCTAGTTCCGCCACTGATTATTTGCATTCATAGTTGTGATTTTGTGACCACCGACCATATGTGCTAACTAAATTCCTCTTTTAGAATAGTAACTGGCAATCTTATTTATTTTTTTATATATAAATGGTGGAAAAAACCCATATTTTTTATCTATAGATTATAAAAAATATGGGGGGAAAACCCCACAAAATCAAAACAAGGGTATCAAAGTGCAAAGATCCGAAATACAAGTCTGAAAAAATAAAAATGAAAAACTTTACAACTTGAAAGAACAAAAACACAAACTTGAGATACCAAAATGAAAACCACATAGATAGATCTAGATCCACCGAACAACCTGGTCTGGTCAAACTATACTCTTCGTCTTCTCTCTCTAAAGTCTTCATCTAATCCGAAAATGAGGAAATCCCATTTCTACCATTCTTAGGATACCTTGAAGTTCTTTAGGGAATAGATGTTGGAGTAGATGATCCTTTTCGAATTGCAACCCCAATTTGCGAGCTTATATGGTGCTTGATTGGCTTCTCTTTCCACATGCATCTAGTGACGGTATCAGCACAAATGTTTGATGTTACAAAAATAAAAGTACATAATATTTTTTGAATTGTAAATACACCGGAAAAGCGGGATTTTATAAAAAAAAAATTCCCGATTTCTTAAAAAAAATGTATCCGGTTTCTATTTTTTCTTCTTTATTGGTCAATTTAACATATTTTTCAAACTCTAAAAAAAAGATGCATCAATAAAGACATGTTCAGTCATGTGTCGAAAGTTTCACCATTTGAAAATTGACCAAAAACAAAATAAAAATTAGAAAACAAGAAAAAATAAATATAAATTAATAAAAAATGGTACGAAAAGAAAAGGTATAAAGAAACGAAGGTATAAAAATGTAAAATTAAGAAACAGAGCTATTAGAACGAAAAATATGAACAAAAACATGTATAAAACTATTAAAACCACTAGGAAAAGACAAACTTATTCTATCACATACTCAAGTTTACATATACTCACTTTGTATAGATATAAACGAACAACCAAATATGTTACACAATTTTATTATAGGTATTTTGCATACAAAACTAACAAAGGTTATTTTAAATAATATTTGTACCACCACTATATGTTATTATTATTATTATGGTTTAATTTTTCTAAAAATATCTATCACGTATCAATATGATATATAAGTTGGTGTCATAGTCTATTCAATTGTCTATTACTTATATTTTAATTAGTAATATTAACAGCACATGAAAATTCATAATATGTTATTACATAACAATATAAAATTTGTAACTTGTTAGGATTTAGAGTTGGTGTATTGATTATAATAACCATATGTTCTACAATCACTTTTATAAGATGGTCATATAGGAAATGGCCAAAAAAACCCTAAGCAAACATATTTAGTATGTTTTATTTTTTATTTTTTTTGGAAGTTTTCAGCCAAGTCCATTTTTCACAGAACAATTGACGGCTTTTGAGTTGTGGCTGGATCATGGATCCAAGCATAAGAAACCACCTGAGCAGTTGCCTATTGTTCTACAGGTGCCAGTTATTTCTTGGTATTGTTTTTATGATAAACATTTGGACACTTTATTTACTCTTGGAATTTGTGTAATCCTTGTGAGGAAACAAGTTAGCAATCATGATTTCAACATATGAGAAAGGATACAACACACAGACGACAGATGGGGCCACTTACAGGGGCGGACCCAGGGGTGGCTGGGGGTGGCCGTGACCACCCCTGCGGTGATTTTCAATTTTTATTTTTTTTATGTGTAATTTAAATTTTTCTAAAATATATATATTGATGGTCTCCCTAATTAAAGAGAAGAGTTGTTAGTGTAGTGGTAAAATTTGATTTAATGTACTGGAAGGTTAAGATTTCAAATCTTGCCAGCTTCTTCTTTTTTAAAATTTTATGTTTTTTTATTTTGAAATTACCAAATTTCGTAAATGACCATTGTATTTTCCCAAACAAAAAAGATTGTTAAAAAATATATTTTATTGCTCAATACTCTTTGTATTAACTTCATGTTTATTTTATGCTATGTTAAAAATAAAAAAAAATTAAAAAAATTTATATTAGAACCTATTTATTTTATCTTCTATTCGACATATTTTTTACATCAAGGCCTCACCAAAAAAATTATCATGGTTCCGCCCCTGGCCACTTATGGGCGATATTCACACTTCATAGGTTGTTTGGTAATAGGTTTGAAGCTGAAATGTATTTCGTAGCGGAAAGTAGTTTATTTTATTGAAAAACTTAAAATAAACTTCATGGGGTAGTTTTTTCATTTTCCTATTATTTGGGGTACACAGTACTACCTATTGTTATTATATTGTCTTCTCTGGTTGAAGTGCGTATGATTTTGTTGTGTCCAGTTGCAATTTGAGCTTAAGACTGCAGAGTTGTATACTTGCAGACAGGGTATGGTTACTTTATAGTAGTATACTTGTAGTTGCACTTTACAGCTTGTTTGGGTATAGATTCTAAGCTGCAATGCTGTTGGTTGCTATCTTATAAAACTAACCCTTTTTTGCTTTTTCTTTGGCTGATAAAGTAGAAGATATTTCTTGATGAACTTAATTTCTTCTCGCTTCAAGTAGGCCAGCAATTTTGCTTAAAGTATCCTTCTTTCCCAAGAAAGAAAGCATCATTTAATCTTGGATTTGACTTGAATGATCTCTTCTCATATTTCACTAAGCTAGAAATTTAGAACTTTAGAAATTAGCACAAGAACATGTCCTGGTTTCACCACTATTTGCTTCCAGTAAAAGACAAGAAATACTAATGCTAGATTTGTAAAAAGTTGCGTCATTTCAGGAAGTAATGGCTGAAAAAAGATGATGATTTAGATTTCCTTTGTAGGAACCTATCATGCACTGAGGTTTGACACTTAGTTAAGTTTATTACAAATGAGCTGGTGCTGTCCAAATTAAAGCAGCATACTTCTAGGAGGTTTAACTCTTAGAATAACATGATAAGTTTACGGAAGTATCCAAATCTTGCTTAGTTTTGTTCTACTTTTCTGCTTAAAAGAACTTACTTGCAATTTTCTGTTTATGCAGTAACTACGTAAGTTTCATATACCCGTTAATTAAGTTTACTTTTTGATACTCCTGATGCGGGGGATGTTTGTTTATTTAAAGTGTGTTGCTAAGAAGCTTAAGTAACCTTAATTGTTATTTGTTTATTTATATATGTAAAATAGGTCATGTAGTTGTAGACATGTTTCATTGGGAAGCAACTATCATGGGACCATCTGATAGTCCTTATGCTGGAGGTGTATTCCTAATGACTATTCACTTCCCTCCTGATTATCCTTTTAAGCCCCCAAAGGTATCCTTTCATGTTTATATTCCAGATATAAATGATGTTAATTATCAACCTATTTTCTTGTTTTGTAGACTTTTAAAGATTTGGCTCAAAATGGAATATCTTAAATATGCTGATGAGCATTCATTATATGTAGGTTCCTTCTCTCAAATCGCAAAGGCAATTTTTGTGGTTCAATGTTGTCGATACCATAAATTGCTTGCTTATAGGCTTATTTTGTTACAGCTTTCAGGAAAATAAGTTGGCTTATTTCAGGGTAAGAGATATCTATCTATGTTTGTCCAGCTTCAAAACTTCCCCTTTTTACAAAACTGAAACTTAAAAATCTCAACTCTTGAGCTCGCCAGCCAAATGCAAAGCACCTTATAAGTTATAAGTCGTTACGTTGAACTCAAAGTTACAACCAAAGAAGGAATGTGTCTCTTACTTAAACCATCTCGAGTCAAATGTTTAGAGCATGGGTTGTACAAAGAGATGCATATGATCGACAAACCAAGATTAAGAGTGATATCAATTTCATTTTGCTCATTGTGGTCATTCATTAGTCTTGAACTGTTATAGCTTAGGTTTGGTTCTATGCAGAACAAGGTTGTTTAATTAAAGATCAGGTTTTTTGGTTGTTATTTCTAGCAGAACAAGAAAAAGAAGAAGAAATCTTACCGTTTAAATGTTGAAGTATGAATGAAAAATAACCTATTCAGGGAGATGATATCGTACTAGCCTTTGAACAAGTTAGAATCTAGCTCAAACCATTTCTAATGGGGTAGAAAGATGGATTCATTTCTAATCTGAAGAGGTAGTAAGTTAGTTTACCATGATCTTAAGGTTGTATTTCCACATTTTTTGATAAGATTTCTGTTTGTTTGGAGTCTATATTCTGATATTAGTTTTGCGAATTTGGACTGTAGACTTGGATGAGAACTGCAATTGACTAACTTTTTTTTTATGGCATCTGCTAAGTGTGCTAGTATATATGGTTTGTCTGGAATCCACAGTTAGCCTATGAAAATAATTTTCCATAGTTACACCCTCTATAATCTATATAATCATACTTTACACATCGTCGTTGCTGTTGTTGGTGACTTTGTACCATTGTAAAAGGATAAAAAAAACAAAGATTGCTATCTTCATCACAATTGACATTCCTTCTTAAATTTATCTAGTTTTGCAAGTTATATAAAGTTCTTAGTTTTGTAAATTACACTATAATCTTGTTAATAATTTGGTTTAGACAGGCTTCAGACTAGCATTTAAATAATGGCCAAATAAGTTAAGGAAATAAGGACTGAAGTGATTGATGTAAAGATCCTATAAGTGTGTGATGGTATAGTGGTTTCGTAAATCGACTTGTTTGGTATCATGTCAATCGAGACCTTGAGTCATCTAAAACCACAAAAGGCGGTGCATCGTTTTGTATCAAGGAGTTAGAATGACAATTAGCCCATGAGAGGACTGCTAGGGAAAAGACAAAACGACGTCTGGATGCATCGGATAGAAAGATGTATGCAGCGTTAGCAGAACCTTTTTACAGTCAAGGATTTACACTTTCAGAAGAAGGTCGGTTTCAAAAAAATTGTAGGGGATGAGCACGATGATGATAGTACATCTCTATGATATGCGTTTCCTGTTTTTCTGATTTAGAATTTATGTGTGAATTATTCATTTCTATTACTCGTTTTGTAAGTATGTGTTGATTGGATATTTTACATGTAAATTCTTTTATTGAATGTTTTTAATGATATTGATCTTAATATTTGTGTATTCATTTATTCAATAAAAATATAATTTATAATGATTCATTTTAATAATAAATTATAGTAGACATCAAAATGTAATGATAAATAATAAGAGTTGAGCCTACAAATATTTTGGCAAACAAGTGTTCTTTTCATCATCTACTGGCGACGAAGTATTTGTCAGGAGATCTATGCTACTTGAACTTATCAAATACATTTACCGGTGAAGTTTTTCGTCGCCAAAAATCTAGCGACGAATATATTTGTCGCCCATTTCGTCGGGCAAAATCAAACTTTACCGACGAATTTCTTTTTTCGTCGCTCGACAGTGCATACGCGACGGAGGCTTAGCGACGAAACTTTCGTCGGCTTGAATTTTAGGTGACGAAATTTTAACTCTAGCGACGAATATTTTTTGTCGGCCAAGGTTATTTTAATTGTAGTGAGAGATGACAAAGAGAGAGCATATAGGGAGAGATGAGAGAGAGAGAGAGAGAGCGGAGATAGAGAGAGCATAGAGGAAAGGAGCATAAAGAGATAGAGCAGAGAGAGAGAGCGAATAGAGAGATGAGTGGAGATTTCAGTTTTTTTATTGGATGTATGTTTTTGGTAAACAACAATTTAGAGTTATGTTTTTTATAATAATGTTTCTCGGTAAGTTTTTGGTCATTCACTATTAAATCAACTTTTTTGCATCCATAGTGGTGACCACTGATCATATGATTGTTTGCCATATATATTTATCTTTTCGTATAACAGACGGTAATCTTAAGTTTTTATTTAAAAGAGTGTAAATAGGTTTGCAATATTTCTGGCCAAACTAATTGGCTTCACTATGAATTACTCAACTTGCCAGTGATAAAATTATTTAAACTTGTATTTGTGAGACATACACTATATAATAACATTAAATTTCTCACTAGCTAGCTAGGTTATTATTGACTAACAATTTTGTAACAATTGTTCATGAGTAATGGGTGTCTAAAGTTTTTAACTTCGAAAAGTTGCAAATTTATTTTATATCCTTACCCGTCTACTATTTAGTTTAAGTTGGCTCATAAATTACGTGACCATGGTATATCTTGCGGTGACGATATTGATCTTAAAGAAAACAACATCTGCAATCATTTATTTCATGTTTGTTAATGTTAATTAATTTTGGTCTAATGGTGAAATAATGGAGATGGACTACCATCTCCAAAACGAAAAGGACATGGATCTATTTCTTGATAATGGGTATTGTTATATCTTTGATCGGCTAATGGTATTGAAAAAATGGCATGGTATGCTTCAATTGAATAAGGAAGCCTTATGGCTAATAACTATATGGGTGAGGTTGTATGATGCGCCCCTTGAATTTTGGTCTTGCGATAACCTAAGTAAGATCGCTAGTAAAATAGGTAGACCGCTTTATCTTGATCACGCTACTGAGAAAATGTTAAGTGTCACTTGCGCCCAGGTGTGTGTTGAAATAAATGCCTCTAAAGAATTGCCAAACACCATGCAAATTAAAAATGGGAAAGCAGAACTTGATATAGAGGTACAATATCAATGGTTGCCTCCTCGATGTGGGTTATGTAAAATATTTGGCCATAATTATGTAACATGTCATAATGAAAGAAAGAGTATTTCATAGACCAAGTTGAAGATTTGAGAAACATAATGAAATTTGTAATAATGAGATGGGGACAAGAAAGGTAAATAATACTGAACGTAATATAATGGAGAATAAAAATGCAAGGGGTGATTACCTCATGTAAGAAAATCCATGGCAAACGAACTATGGAAAGAGGACGGGTAATAAACTCATCAATATATATGAAAATGTTGCAAGTGATAGAGAAACCATGAGCAAATTGTTGGTTCCGTGTACGAAATAAGAATTAAACAATAATTAATGACTAAAAAGAAATAATCAAAAACCAGTGTAATCTTTATTAATTCAGAATTGAAACTGAAATTACAGATTACTACATATATGGACTGAATAGTAATTAAAGCAACCGTTAGTCAGATTATTATTAATTAATAATCTGATATACTGAATTGTAATAAATAGAAAATGCCAGACTGTTCTGATTGAAATTTAAATTACATGACTGAAATGAAACTATTCTAATTACAGAATTAAATTACAGAATTGAAATTACATAATAGAAACAGTATTTTAAAGAAATTACAGAAAGGTAAAAGACAGAATTAAAAATTACAGCTAAGTACAGCAAATTAAAATACTGAATTGAAATTGCAGAATTGAAAAGACAAAAATATAAATTGTAGAATTTAAATTACGGTATTTAAAAGACGGAAATAAAAAAGACGAGGCGACTGTTAGACAGTCTGCCCTTAACCGATATTCGCCTAACCACCTTAATATTTCTGGTTGCGTTGGCGCTTTGATATCAATGTACAACGTCTCGGATGACTCGCCGAAAACTGGCGACGAGTCAAGGTCGAGCTGTTGGTGGGTGGTTCTCTCTCTTTCTAAAATGCTATATGGAAAATATGCAGATTGTTTTCAGAATGTAAAAAGTATGTTTAGATAGTAGGGAAGATATGCCTACTTATTGGCTGAGCTGAAATCTCAGCCATTATGGTCACTTAATTCAGCTCGTTCGCTCGAACGAGCAGAATTAATGGTGCAATTATTCTCATTTAATTACATTAGTTACAAGTTTGCTGAAATTTTTGGAACTGTTTTGTTATTATCCAAAACTCTTAGACTTTCTTGGAACTGGAACATTCCCCAAGCCCCAAGCCCCAAACCCACGCCCCGAGACCCGTGGCCGAGACCGAACGAGCGCGTGCGTATGTGGTGCTCATGCCTACACACACCTATGAGGCTACACATTATTACCACTCTCTAGTGGTGAATATGTATATAAACTATTCAAAATAGTTTTTCCTCTTTGATGTGGGATAAACATTTGGGTGGCTTCCCCATCCTTTTGTTTTCCCACTCTCTCTTCCCAAATTCCAGATTTCGGCTGTCCATGGTCCAACTTCGGATCCAATTTCCATTCACACTCATTCACCGAATAGGTCATGCGATATACCGTTTCGAAGCTCGTCACACAAGCTACTCAAACCATTTGAGTACGGAGTCTAAACTTTAGATTCTTTGCATGGAATTTGACCAAATATTCGGACTCGGGACCAATTGGGAAAACACCATAAACATGGTTTTTTTCCAACACAAATATATAAGAGTGGATAAGGTTAAAGAAACGATCAAAGTGGGTAATTATTTTGGTGCTATCGTTGATGTAGAAACGGAACAATTTAAAGGAGTATGTCAAAACGCTGCTAAGGAAAGAACTAGTTCAAGGAGATATCCTGAAGCTAGTGTCCAGTTGTCTAAAAACTGTGACAGTGAGTTCGCCGAAAATGGTCATTATGGGGTTATTGATAAAACTGATACAGAAATGGTGAAAATAGTGAATGCAATATCGGAAGAACAACAAGAGAAAGTATTATTTTTTTTTGGAATCCCAAGAGGTAGTACTGTTTGGTAATCCGGAACCAACCACTACACTTAAAGGACAAGACTTAGTGCCTGCCTATAATACAGACACTCTTATTGCGGATCAAAGTCTCAACTTGTTAATTACTAGTGAAGCAGTTCCAATAAATATTTGCATTCGATATCCAATCAATCAACAGGTTATACAACTAGGAAGTGTTACGAACAAAGTATAATCTGGACCCTTCCGGTATATTTGCATTCGACATACCTTGCTACCCTCAAAATGTATGAACCACCAACCTTACCCAGTGAAGACGTTCTGAGAGGAATTTTAAAGGTCCTTGATGAATTTAAGGAAGTGATGCCCGCCGAGTTGCCAAAAGTGTTAAAACCTAGACGAGAGGTGGACCATAAGATTGAGCTTGTCCCGGGTGCCAAACCGCCTTCTATGGCACCCTATCGAATGGCTCCACCGGAGTTGGAAGAGTTGAAAGTCAATTGAAGGATCTATTGGATGCGGGATATATCCAACCCTCAAAACCTCCCTACGGCTCCCCAGTTTTGTTTCAAAAGAAGCATGATGGTTCCCTCAAATGTGTATTGACTATCGGGCACTAAACAATATCACGGTAAAGAATAAATACCCTATCCCGCTTATTGGTGTTTTGTTTGACCAGCTTGGTGGTTCTCAAAAGCATACGAGGCGCACACCGATGCCATTATCTTTTAGGAAGTAAGTTTGTGGTGCAAACCGACAATGTAGCCACTAGTTACGTCCTCACCCAAAAGAAGATATCCCCGAAACAAGCAAGGTGGCAAGACTTTTTTGCCGAGTTTGATTATGAATTGGAATATAAACTGGGAAAGTGCAATGTGGTTGCCGACGCCCTAACTCGAAAAGCCAAGTTCGCTGCTATGAGCAAGCCCGAATTGTCCTTGTTAAACAATATTAAGGAAGGGATGGAGCATGACCCTAAGGCTAAGATGATGATTTGAATACGTAAACCAAGGAAAGACGAGGAGAGTTTGGTTGAAGGATGATCTCTTATACACTAAAGGAGATCGGGTGTATGTTCCGAAATGTGGGAGCTTAAGGAGGGAACTGCTTAAGGAGTGCCATGATTCCAAGTGGGTGGGACACCCAGGTGTACACCGCACACTTGATCTCCTAGAAGACGGATATTATTGGCCACAAATGTGGGACGATGTTGAGTTGTATGTGAAAACTTGCCTTGTCTGCCAACAAGATAAGACGGAACAAAAAAAGCCGGGTGGATTACTCGAGCCACTCCCAACGCCGGGAAGACCTTGGGAGAGTATCTCTTTGGACTATATCACTTGCCTACCAAAGTCGGATGGATGTTGCTCTATTATTGTAGTGGTAGACCAATTTTTGAAATATGGAGTATTCATACTGGGTCCTAAAGAATGCACGATGGAAGTGACGGCCCGATTGTTTTTCAAATACATGGTGAAGTATTGGGGAGTCCCAAAAACTATTGTTAGTGATTGAGACTCACGATTTACCAGGCGGTTTTGGACCGAGTTGCTTAGAATGATGGGGTCCGATCTAAACTTCTCAATGAGCTTCCACCCCCAAACCGATGGCCAAACGGTGCAGATAAAGTCAATCTTGGAGCTATATTTGACGCATTATGTGAGTGCTAATCAAAAGGATTCGGCTAAGTTGCTAGATGTGGCCCAATTCTCCTATAATTTGCAAAGAAGCGAGGCAACGGGGACGAGTCCATTCCAACTAGCCACGGGACAACAACCGCTTACCCCCAACACGGTTGCGATGGGTTATTCGGGGAAGAATTCGGGATCTTACAAGTTTGCAAGGGGACTTCAAGAGCAATCCGAGATGGCAAAAGCCTACCTTGCAAAAGCATCAAAGAAAATGAAGAAGTGGGCAGACGAAAAGAGAAGACTAGTGGAATTTCAAGAAGGAGAACTTATCTTGGTGAAACTCCTCCTCCACCAAACTAAGACCTTCAAAAACTACACAAATGATTGGTGCGAAGGTATGAATGACCCTTTCCGATAGTGAAAAGAGTTGGCAAAGTGTCCTATAAGTTGGAGCTCCCACCAAAGTTGCAAATGTTACATCCGGATTTCCATGTGAGCCTTGTCAAACCATACTATGGAGATAAGGAAGGCCCGGATAAGGTGTATGAAAAAGATTCGCATCATCGGTTACCTTCACACATGATAGAGAGGCTGAGTCTATATTATCTTCAGGGGTAAAGCCGAAAAGAGGGATGCATAAGGCGTATGCAGAATATTTGGTTAAGTGGAAGAGATTGCCTTACAACTAAGCTAGTTGGGAACACGACGACATGTTATGGCAATTGAAGGAAAAAATAGAAGACTTTCACAAGGAATGGAACAAGATGGGTGGCAAAGTGAAGACGATGGCGACGAAGACGTCGCCAAATCCAGTGAGGGAGAAAGTTACAGACAAAGCATAATCCGGACCATTCCGGAATATTCTAGTACTTACTACGTAATCCTAGAATATATTATAATGTATTAGAATATTGGAGAATGTAATAGAACCCTCTAGAAGGGTATGAAAATGTATGAAACTATATGGAATGTAATATAATGATGTAGAAGGTAGAAGAAGGGATAAGGATATAGATCCTTCCCTACACTTGTATATAAGGGAATGACCCCTCTCATATGTAATCACCAAGTCTGGAGTGAGTAATAAGAGTTGTACACATTCTCCTACTTTCTCTCTCTAAATACTCGTGTACTTATGTGTGAGGGTTCAGACTTACTTAGTAACAAATAATATGTGAATATTGCTAGCTAAGTGTCGCATGTGCTCAAGAAAACCAAGCTCGTGACAAAAGGAACACAGACGAGATAAAGGAAGGTTTTCTATCCATAAGCGGATTGAAACCAGTTACATATACCGAGTAAATTAATATAAATGAAGGCAAGTTAGTGATGGATCTCTACTTCTCTAATTGGAAAACCGAATTGGATGAAGAGGGGGAGAAAAAGAGGAAAATAGCTAAATTAATAGGGTGTAAAATACCAAGAGAAGAAAGCAAAATGAAAACTCACCGATATAATACCAGAAACAAATCCAGATCTATTAATAACTAATACGATCTTTATGACTATGTAGAAGATGGTAGTTGCTAGTTAATTATCATCATTGAGTTATGTTCATATATTTATATATCGAGCAGGCATGGAGAATTAAAAGAGTATTTTGAAGATTAGAGTTTTCAAATTTCTCTCAAAATGGAATAGTAAAAGATAAAGTGTAAGATGAAGTTAATATTTCTTCTCACAAGTGATAGATGGGTTTATTGGTTTATCCTCATATACATCCGCTTGATTTGAGAACTTTGTTTTTTAGTCCTCGTATTTTCACTTCGTTTTTAGTTTTCTGATGTAATACGTCTTTTAGCCAGTTGAACAATAAAATTAATGAAATCAATGGGTTTTTCCACTTTGAATTAAAAAAAATAAAAAATAATCTTTTGTTCTGTTGAGATTCTCTGTGTTCCAGAAAAGAAAAGGTAAATGTTATGTAGTAGTTACAAGTAAAACATGCTGTTAAATTTGAACGTCGAGCCCTAGGTATTGAAGTGTAAGCTATTTTGGAATGTCCTAGAACGCTCTGAAGTAGGTTGTTCGCAATATTTCCGGCTAAAACTACCAGTAAGCTTCACTCTGAATTACTCAACTTGCCGCTGATATTTATTTAAACTTGTGTTGGTGAAGCATAGATTAAATGATAACGTTAAATTTCTCAGTAACTAGTTATGATTGATTAACAATTTTCTAACCATTGTTCTACAGTGATGGGTGTTTTAAGTTTTTAACAAAGAAAAGTTGCAAATTGATTTTATCTTTTTACCAGTCTACTATTTAGTTTAACTTGGCTCGTAAAATATGTAACCATGGTAGACCTTGCGGCGACCATATACTGATGTTAAAGAAAACAACATTAGAGATCATTCATTTCATGTTTGTTAATCTTTTGTTTTGTTGAGAGTCTGTGTGTTCCAGAAAAGAAAAGGTAAATGTTTTGTCGTAGTTACAAATAAATACATGCGGTGAAATTTGGGTCGAGAGTCGATCCGTAGGTGTTGAGGTCTAAGCTATTTTGGAATGTTCTAGAAAGCTCTGATGGATAAATCTAGGGAAATACTCGAACTGCATGTGTCAGGAAAATGTACAACGGGAAGACATAAAAACATGGTAGATATAATAAAATTATAGGAAACTGAAGCGAAATCTAGTACCTATATGTTTACCATTAATTAGTTCAAGTTATCGATTGAAGACAATGAGGCGTATGTCGAGCTGAAGTTGATAGAATTAACTAAAATTACAGGCTGCAAATCAAAACTTCTATCTCAAGCTGGTCGAAGTACAATGATAAGCTCATTCTCCTTTCTTTATCTTCTTACGCCATGAATTGTTTTCATTTTTCCACATGGCTAAGTAAATCCATTCTTAGGCCGTTTAATCGTCTGGAGGTTTTAGTGGGGTGTTAAGGAGGTACTATATGGATTTGTATTCCCAGGCATCAGAGGAAATATGTCGGCAAGGCACTTGATGTGATTTGTGAGTTTGGTGTATTGAAGACCAACAGTATTTGTATGTTGGTCAAACTGGTGTGGAGGTTCTTGACTGAGCATGAAATTTTTAGCTTAAATTGGCCGGTAATATAAACACAATGAAATATTAGCTGCCAAATGAGATTTATTTTTGGAGCCGTGCACTAACTTGGGCAGTAATACCTGAGCTACAAGAAAATGTTGAAAATCAGAACTAACATATTTTTAAAAACTGTTGGAAAGTGTGTGTCATTAAATTTTAGTGACATAGTTGCTAGGATAGTAGTAACTAATTTTGTTGTTAAACTTTAATAAAAAATTTAGCGACACTCAGTTTAATAATAGTTTTGAAAAAGATGTCTGTACATAGCGTAGATTGCCACGAATTTTATTAATTTGGAACTATGTTATCAGCAAATATAACCAAATTTCTTCAATAAACAGATACAATAAGTAATATCAATCGAAGTGTAGTCGATTATCGCAATCAAATAGAGATTATTTCCAAAATATAAGAAAAACCCCTTATTTTGGATTTAGAACAAACTCACTAGGGAAATGATTAAAGAAGATGGAAGAGTCTTCGTAAGTAGCGGAAAGCTCCAATACCATGTCAACAGTGGACTTTTCATCTCCATTGTATAAGAAGAACAGAGAGAAGAAGACTTGTGGAGAGAGAAAAAGATCTCTAAAAAGAAAACGAAAGAGGGAAAACTGTCTATTTGATTATTTTGTTACTCTGTTAGATATACAACCGGTTTATAAGTACTAAACACATTTTCAGTCTTAGACACTATAGTTCCATAGTACTAACACCAATAGTACAACTACATAGAAAAGTACATAATCAAGGACATATAAGATGAAAAACACACTATAGCCTTCAACAATGGTCAATTTGCCAGATGCTCCAAATAGAACGAAGATCTTAAAAGTGATTCTAGCAAAAGAGGAATTATCTTCTGATGTTATTTTGTATTCGGTTGCAAGTATGACGAATGCATACTCTGGGAGTGACCTCAAGAACCTGTGTGTAGCAGCTGCGCATAGGCCAATCAGATAAATTTTGGAGAAGGAAAAGAAGGAGCAAGCTGCAGCATTAGCCGATGGTAAACCGCCTCCTATACATTGAGTGCAAGTACTGATATCCGGGAAGATTTCAGAAACGCTCATGAGTCGGTTTGTACAAGAGTATCAACAGAGTCAACGAAGATGAATGAGCTCCTACAATGGAATGAGTCATATGGTGAAGGTTGTTCGAGAAAGAAGAAGGCATAAAGTTACGTACTTTATGTGAAGATCTTTTGTTTGTACATTAGTTTTTCGCAATCTTCAAAAGTGGTTATAACTTACAATTTGAGTCGAGTCGTTTCATCTGTAAAATCATGTAGAGGGTTTACAAGTGATAGTAATTTATTTAGTTGCTGTACCATACTGCTCATTAGTTTCGGGATGGTGTGGAAGTGGTGAAACCCGTAAATTCGGTCATGGCTTTGCTGCTTTTGTTTTGTTTTGTCATCTCCTGTTTATGTGAAAATTAACTTGTATAATTCTATTAATGAGTTGGAGAAGAAGAATAAAATATGCATCTTGTGAATAAAAAAAAAGATCACCCTCTTGCAAATACGAAAATTCGCTTTTTAGATCCAACGGTAACTTAAAACAAGAAACTTCATAATATATCCTACTTGTTACGAACACACTGTTGTGCTTAAAGGGAAAAAAATGTAAGCAAATGAACGTAATCTTTTTAGCGCAAAGAACTTAAACTGTTTTAAACTACCATCAGAGTCTGAAAATCAGTAAGTAGAGCCTAGCTATCAAGGGCAACCTCTTTTTCTTCCTAAAGCAAGCCAACTAGTAAAACACAATTTATGAGTTTACAATCCTTATTCATAAGAGAGAAAAATGAGATTCACAATCTCAACAAATTGTCAAACACTCCTGCAATAAAACAACACCTTAACAAGTCCTTGAAAAAATTCCCATACTGGCATACTATGAAAGTTGAATCGAGTAATTAACGTTAAGCTACATCTGAGGGAGAGAAAGATTACCATTTTGATCTGGTAAATCGCTTATTCGCTTTATCGAAATGCTCTCCTTGTCTTTATCTTCCTCTACTTCTTCCTCCCCATCAGCTTCTATCATGTTAGTTGAAACTTAAGCTGTTGCAAAATGAAATATTCTAAAGTTAGAGCTAATGAGAGGTTATTAAACCTGTTTTATTTTGAGTATATGGTAGTACAAGTATTGTATATAAATAATCTATGTACTAGAAATGGGATATTTTTGGAGAGAGTCATTCAGTTTATTGAGTTTTATGTCATTTTCATTGCAAATGCATTCACTCCGCAACCGGGTAAACATGATAGCAAAATATTCGGTCAAGTTTAGTCTGGTAGATCTGCTCATAGGTTAAAAGTCTAAAGTATGGATTTGGTATACTTTTAGAGACATGATTGGAAATTTGTAATAAAATCCACTGACAGATCTATAGTTAAAGCGAGATCACCTAGACATCATGTTATGTAAAAAATTACTTCATTTATACGAAGTCAATAACGTTATAACGAATGGTATAATTCCGACTTAATTTTTTTTCCATATTTTAGCATTACGTGATACTGAAAAAATACTAGAGAGGAACTGTTACGTCATCAATTTAATTTTACCCCAAAATAGCAAAAACATAATAGAAAATAGGTACATTTAAGGGTCAACGATGTAAACATATCAAAATCTTTAGGGTGTTAACTCGATGAATATGATGTTTTAGTCAAGATTAAGGTAATTTATCCAGTCTTCTAGCAATGCTGCTACAGAAACATGAAACTTTTTAAACATCGTGTGGTGCAAAACCTATCATCAATAGCACATCTTATATAAAACTAGACTGGAAATAAAAAGAGAATAATGTAAAATCACCAAAAAAATGAGAAAGGTAAACTTCCTATCACAATGAAGTTGGGAAATTGGATATCACCATAAACTCCCTCAAAAAATTTAAATGTATACTTCTCAATGCATTTGAAAGAAGACAAACGCAAAATTTCATCAATTTTATATTCTATTATATGTTATTCAACACCTTGAAACTTAAACATGAGTTGGGCTGGCTTAAGGTGTTACCTTTTCTTTTTTGAAATTGGCTTGAGGGGTTACGTTGAGACTGAGCAGCGAAGTCCAAACCTTAATAACTAATTTCGTAATTGTGTGGGGGAAAAAATAGAGGACACTGTTCAATTTGTAGTACTACCAAAAAGATGATGTGTAGATAATTGATTATATTTCCGTATTTCCTATTGTAGATTTGTTTGAGGGCCTTGAGGCATCAACATTCATTCATTGTATTTATGTATACAGATATTTTCGGTCGATGGTAGAGGTAACACTGATAAAAAATATTCTCTGTGTATTGTAAATAAGAAAGGTGAATTAAATTTAATACATCAATTGTCTTATACATGCATGCTTCCCATTTAATGCACTTAGCCCTAATGGGAAAGGATCAAAGGAACTAAAAAGAATGATTATAACTGTTAAGATTTTGCGGCTCGTGATGAAAGAGAAAAAACAATTAAATGATAAATTGTATTCTCGGTTTATATAGTAAGGGTTGTTGGGTAATGACTCAAAAATCTGTTTGAAGTGTCCTAATAATTGACAGTAAGTCAAAAATGTGGTATGTATTGGGTATTTTGTACTTGTCGTCGCACCACCATGACACCGTCCTGTTCTCGACCAGATCAAGTGCAAGTTACATATCAAGTTTAACAAGAGTTGGTTTGTGCGGCCAGGGAAAAGAGTAAATGAGAGGAGATGAGATGGGAGATTTCTCTCTACTTCTACCATATTTTTGCTCATTTCCACCGACATTTATCAGCTTCTCAAACGTATATTGTAACATCCCGTATTTTTATAAGTGTTTTTAATTAGGAATTAATTTATCCAAAAACGTTTTATTCAAAATTTTACCAAAAACCGGTCACTCGACTAATTTTTAGCCAAAAACCGAAACTCTTCTGAAAAACTTTATTTTAAAAACCTGTTACTAATTTTACTAATAAAAAGGACCCAATAGATTTGTTTTTAAAGATTTGTTATTTTTGAGTAGTAAAACAATATTTTTGGATTAAGAGTTAACTTTTAAAACTTTGGGGACCAAATAGTTCGTTACCACAAACTATCTCAAAACAGTTTTTCTAAACACTTTTTCAGCCACTTTCATAACCTAAAAACAGTAAAAACAAGTAAGAAGAGAGAAAAGAGAGAAAAGAGAGAAAAGAGAAGAAGAAGAAGAAGAAAAAGAGAAACCACGTTAGCGGATTATTACCGGGATCATCTCCTCTACACGCTAAGGTAACGGGGGTTATCCATAGCGACTAGACGAGGGTGTATGTTAGGATTAGGTTTTATGTTTATTATAAATTGGGGGTTTTTGCCTTTTATCTTAATTAGTTTTATAAATTGTTAATTGGGTTTAGTTGTTACATGATTAATTCACTTATTTGTTAATTGGGTTTAGTTGGTTATATGTTTAATTCACTTATTTGTTAATTGAGGATTTAGTCGTGTTAATTTCGGATTAACGAGAATATGGACGAGTTTGCATGTCTTTATGTATTGATATTGTGTTATTATAATTGTTGATAAATTGGGTAATTTATTGTTGAATATAGATGCATTGTAGTTTATGCATACAAGGTGTTTGCTAAAATGCTTGAATGAGTTTTTATGTTGATTAGACTTGTTTGGCTAGTTGTGAATCTAGCACCTATGCTTTTGGATTATGTTGTATTACGTTAAGTGACGTACGAGATTGTGTTATTTGAATAGTATAATATTATTGGTCGAGGCCTTAATATTTATACGTATGAGATTATATTATATGAATAGTATAATATTATTGGCCGAGGCCTTAATATTGATACATTAGCAATGGTCTCTGTCTCTTCCTAATTCCGGGGACAGAAGACGGCAGTGGGGATAGGGAATGACTGGTCTTACGGACTGGGGCGAGTGGCATGAGAGGTCCTAGTGTGCACTATATTTATTTTTATGTTAGCTATGGTCTCTGTCTCTTCCTAATTCCGGGGACAGAAGACGGCCGTGGGGATAGGGAATGACTCGTCTTACGGACTGGGGCGAGTGGCATGAGAGGTCCAAGTGCGCACTTTAAATCTACTTTTATGTTAGCAATGGTCTCTGTCTCTTCCTAATTCCGGGGACAAAAGACGGCCGAGGGGATAGGGAATGACCTACCTTACGGACTGGGGTAGGTGGCATGAGAGGTCCATGTTTGTTATTGATTTGTGTTGACGTTATTTAATTTATTTAATTTATCCCGTTGTAGAATGTTATTTTATTTCTTTTTATACGTCGATTATCGTAGTTGTAGAATTTGTGGGCTCTTGCATTTATGGAGATGGAGTGACGGTATTTGCGGTGCCGTCCCGTCTAGTTATGTGCATGGGACTCACCGTTACAATTTTGTTGTTCAGGTACATTATAGGTTGAGGCGTTTGGTTAGCAGCTTTAGCAACGCATCACATGGGCTCGGGGCTTCTGCTTTATTTTCATTTAGATTATATTTTGAGGTTGTAGCCTACGGGCAAATTCATTCGTTTGTTATTTTCTTAGCTTTTATAAAACTTGGCTTGTAGCCGTGTTTGGCAACAGTTTTATTTATTTGACAATCGTTCCTTTAGCTCGCAATTTATTTCTTTTAAAAATTCAAATTTTGTACCAACAGGTTCTATTTTCTTTTGTTTTAAAAAGGTCATGCCTCGATATTCGTTTTACGGATTTTGGGGCATGACATATATCTTATAAATAGGGTTAATTGTTCCCGAAACCACTCGTTCCTTTTCTCTGGTAAATCACTTATTCAATATGTAATTGATTCCACTAGCATATGAATCTCCATTTTTCCTTTATTATCATCAAAATTATCCCACTAAATCCTTAGTTTTATAGGAATTACCGAGGTCAATGCAAGAGAAAGGAAAAAATCAACTCACGGAAGTTGAGATTTTGCGGCTCCTGATGAAAGAGAAAAAACAATTAAACAATAAATTGTATTCTCGATTTATATAGTAAGGGTTGTTGGGCAATGATTCAAAAATATGTTTGAAGTGTCCTAATTGACAGTAAGTCAAAAATGTGTCATGTATTGGGTATTTTTTGATCATATAACTATTCATGCAAAAATCGATGAGATTGAGATCGAGCCCTTTTGCGGATTCTCCGACTACACCGCCCATCGCGGTGGCTTGTACTAGTCGTCACACCACCATGACACTGCCCTGTTCTCGACCAGATCAATTGCAAGTTACATATCGAGTTTAACAAGGGTGGGTTTGTGCGGCCATGGATAAGAGTAAATGAGAGGAGATGAGATGGGAGAATTCTGTCTCATCTCGAGCCCCAATTTCTCAAATTTAGGAGTTGATCTTTTCCTTTTTCTTGCATTGATCTCAGTAATTCCTATAAAAGAAAGGCTTGTGTCGGAAAATGTTGATGATGAAAAAGGGAAAATGGAGAATAAGTGATTTACTAGAGAAGCGGATAGAGCGGTTCTCGAGACAACCCTATTAATGAGAGCGGCGCATGTTTGTTTAAGAAGCTGATTAATGTTGGTGGATGCTCGAGTAGGGAATTCGAGCAAGCACTATTGTGAAAGCTCTGATTTTCCCAACAAAAGGGCAAGGTGATGAAGGTGAGCTAAAGTACAGAAACCAGTAGAACTTTCCGTTACATTGGAAGAACTATCAAATGCGCCCACCGAATCCTTTTGATGGGCTATGGAAAGACTAGGATTTTGTATATCGCACAAAGCTCTCTCGACCTACATTAATCAGCTTCTCAAACGTATTTTCATTGATCTCATGAATAGGGTCAATTGTTCCCGAAACCGCTCTTTCCTTTTCTCGGGTAAATCACTTATTCAATAAGTAATTGATTCCATGAGCATATGAATCTCCATTTTTCCTTTATTATCATCATAATTATCCCACTAAAGCCTTTGTTTTATAGGAATTACCGAGGTCAATGTAAGGAAAAGGAAAAGATCAACTCACGCGAAGTTGAGATTTTGCGCCTCATGATATAAGAAAAAAACAATTAAATAATAAATCATATTCTCGGTTTATATAGTAAGGGTTGTTGGGCAATGATTCAAAAATCTGTTTGAATAGTCCTAATTGACAGTAAGTCAAATATGTGGTATGTATTGGGTATTTTTTTTATCATATAACTATGCATGCAAAAATCGACGAGATTGAGATTAAGCTCCTCTGCGGATTCTTTGACTACGCCGCCCATCGCGGCGGCTTGTACTCGTCGTCGCACCACCATGACATCGCCCTGTTCTCGATCAGATCAAGTGAAAGTTACATATAGAGTTTAACAAGAGCTAGTTTGTGTGGCCATTGAAAAGAGTAAATGAGACGAGATGATGGGAGATTTCTCTCCCATCACGAGCCGCAGTTTCTCAACTTTAGGAGTTGATATTTTCCTTTTTCTTGCATTGATCTCGGTAATTCCTATAAAAGAAAGACTTGTGTGGGAAAATGCTGATGATCAAAAAGGGAAAATGGAGAATGATATACTAATGGATTCAATTACATACCGAATAAGTGATTTACTAAAGAAGCAGAAAGAGCGGTTCTCGAGACAACCCTATTAATGAGAGCAACGCATGTGTGTTTGAGAAGCTGATTAATGGTGGTGGAAGCTCGAGTAGGGAATTCGAGCAAGCGTTATTGTGAAAGCTCTGATTTTCTCAACAAAAAGGCAAGGTGATGAAGGTGAGCTCAAGTACAGAAACCAGGAGAACTTTTTGTTACACTAGAAGAACTATGAAATGCGTCCACCGAATCCCTTTGATGGGCTATAGAAAAACTAGAATTTTGTATTTCGCACAAAGCTCTCTCACTATATATAAACCCTCTAGCCGCCGGCCATCTTTAAACCCTAATACCTTCTTGCCTCGCGTGGAGGTCTACCGTTGACGGCCTCCTGTCTATGGGTAGAACTCTTCTCTTTCTCCCTGTTCTACTCTATTTCTTTCTTCTCTAACCCATATCTTGCCACTTTCCTCAAAACCCACACCATCCCACCTTTCGTCTTCACTTCGCAATCCTCTTCTCTGCCTCTTATCACCTCCAACTCAGGCCTACCACTAACTACTTCTCTACAATCCCGGTAGACTTTCTTCGTCATTGACCTTTGATCATCCCATGGGTTTTTACCCTGAAAAAACAAATAGGCATTCCTCGTGGGTAACGATTCTACCATTTACTCATCTGAATATAATCCAAGGTCCATTAGTTAAAGAGCTTGAGTTCGTCGTAAAGATTATCTTTCTTCGCCTGTACTGCTTCCACCATCACATTCTCAACTTCTGCCATATATATGTATCTATATCTATGTGTTTTAGTAGAGAGGGAGAGAGAAATAGAGAGAGGCGCCGTTGAGTCTACATAAAATTATACTTCACGTAACACTTCACTTGAAACCGGAAAATTAACTAAATCTCAATTGATAATGTAGCGAACGGTATATATAATTCCGACATTAACACAGTTCATATTTCATATTTCAGCATTAAATAATCCTATTCTTGAAAAATGCTATTTCACCACTTCAATTTTACCCAAAAACGGAAAGGAAAAACAAATGATATCCCATTCCCATGCAAAAAATTGGTGCCCCTCCCGTACGTCTTCAAAAAGTAGTTTTCTCCTACTTTGTAAGGGGAATATATTTTTAAACTACATATGGGATGACTAATTTTCCTTTAACATGTTTTATTAAATACAAATGCATTGAGGATTTCATACCAAAGACCAATTTATCTAATAAATAAAAATGTTAACAAGTGGAGTTAAATATACCCTGCATGGTGTAAGTCACTTATTAGTTGATGTCATTCTTAGTTTGCCTCATGGGAGACTTTGTCTCGGCCTTCTCAACTCTATCTTTCAATTCTACAAGGAATTCAGCTTTTGTGATTCTTAGTAATATTGACACCATTTTTAAATTTAGTGTTTTCATGTTTAGGTGGTGAGAAAGAAATAAATGAAGAGATTGTCAAAAATTTCAACAAACTAGGTTGCGCAGCCATCCTTACATATGAAAAAATCTTATTAGGTCCATCATGAAAAAAAATGAAAAATTTAGGGTTGGTTACAAGTTGTAGTTTCAATAATACCCTTAACGAATATAACGATGCCGACGCCACTTAGTCATCGTTAAGGGTATTTTGTAAGAACTTGTAACTAACCCTAAATTTTCAAATTTTTTTTATGATGAGCCTAAGAAGATTTCATATGGAACGATAGTGGCGCAACCTAAATACAGTATATGTACGTCCACAAATATGCATACTTACACACCCTAGTTTGTTGAACAAAATTTATTTATAATCTCTTCATTTATTTATTTCTCACCACCTAAACGCTAAATTTAAAAATTGTGTTAATAACCCTAAGAATAAAAACTTTAATTGTTTGAAGAGTCGAAAGACGGAGTTGAGAAAGCCGGCACAAAGCTCTCATGCGGCAAACTAAAAGTGTCATCAACAAATAAGTGAATTACTAGATGCAAGGTATATTTGACTGTTGATATTTTTTATTTATTATTAGTCGTTTGCAAGTAGATCAATTGGTCATTGGTATGAAAACCTTAATGCATTTGTTTTTACGAAAACATTTAAAAGGAAAATTACTTTAGCTCATATATAGTTTGAAAATCTATTGCCCTTACAAAAGAAGGCTAAACATATTTTTTTTTAAAAAAATCATCAATATACGTAATATAGGAACCCATTATTTGCAGCAATAGGGGGTGCAAGCACAAATTAGTTGCCGCAATAGGTTGCAACAATAGTAATCCTACAGAAATGTCATGATTTAATCAGACACATTTCGTTAAATATCTCCAACTTAGGGTTGTACGATGATTTTTCAATTTTGTTATCCCAATTCTTAATTTTTTTAAATTTGTGCCTCAATTATTTTCTCTTCTCCTGTCTTTTTCGAGATTTTACCTAAAAGCCTTAAGATATTAGCTAATTACCTTAAACATTAATTAATTATAATAGAAGAATAAAATATAAATATTAACAAATATATTAATAATAAGAAAATCTTGGTTTAAAAATATAAAAGAGAAACAAAAAAATATATAAAAAATATATTGAATTTAAGGCCTCCGGGATTTTTCCACTTAATTAAAAAAAATGATGTTTCAGTCAAGATTAAGGTAATTTGCCAATTTATAAAATCTTCTAACAAGCTCTTCTACAAAAACATGCAACTATTATTAGTAGAACATCTTATATGAAGGCCAAGCAAAATATTAATGTAATATCCTAACGAAACGAAGTTTGGAAATAGGATGTCACCATAATTAAACTCCCTCAAAAAATCTAAATGTTTTCTTTTTAATACAATCTAAAGTAGATAAAGGCAGAAACCAACAGTTCACATCTAATATATGTTATTGATCAACACGTTCGACCTTAAATATGAGTTAGGGTGACCGGAAAAAAAAATGAGTTGGGGTTGAGGTGTTACCTTGAAATTGAGCAGCCAAGTCCAAACCTTAAAAGTAGGAATGGTGTGGTGTGGAAAAAAATAGTACCGACTGTTCAATTTATAGTAGTACCAAAAAGATGATGAGTCTCTAGTTAGATAATCATGAATCGTGAAGTTTATAAGAATTAATATCAATAATTAATTATATTTCCGTATTTTCGAATGTAGATTTGTTTGAGGCATCAACATTCATATCATTTTATTTATGTATACAGATATTTTCCGCAATGATAGAGGTAACATGATAACAAATTAATAATTTCTTCTTAATGTAAATAAGTAGAGGCAAATTAAATTTAAAGCATTCAATGTCATATACATGCATCCCAGTTAATGCAGTTAGCCCTAATGGGAGAGGAACAAAAAAAAATTATAGCTGTTAATACTTACCTTATTTAACAACGACAACAAAAATAGTACACTGTTTTTGGAACAACAATTTATTGGTTCAACATTATTTCCATTGATAGTTGTGATTTTGTGACCACCAAGCATATGTGATCACTAAATTCCTCTTTTAGAATAGCGACCGACAATCTTAAATTTATGGAGAAGCGGAAATAGGCTATTCGCAACAAATCCAGCAAAAACAACAACTCATAAAACTTCCCTCCGAAGTACGCAAGTTGTGACTAATTTTTATATTGATTAAACATACATTTTTAGATAACATTATAGGAGTATTTCTAAGGGGTAATGACAAAAAGTAGTACTCATTTTTAGATAACATTATAGGAGTATTTCTAAGGGGTAATGACAAAAAGTAGTACTCCACCAGCTATTTTACAAGAAATATATGTACCAAACTATTTCTTCTCAAAACGTAGAAATCCCAAAAATAGTCAAAACTCAAAATAATTACTTTCTGTCTTTCCAAACAAAAAATAAATTTAAAATAATAAATATTTTAAAATTCACAAAATATAAAAAAAATATTTTAATTATAAGAAAACAAATATTAAAAATATACGTTAAATTCACAAAGTATAACAAAAAAAAACACTTTATTTTAACGAAAGCAATTTTTTTAACTGAATAACGATTGCTTTTCTTAAAAAGTTCATACTCATTCTGTCACACTCTATATCTTAAAACTTCATAGTCTCATTTTCATAAGTCATATACAATTTTTCTTGAATACTATTTTTCTTGACTTCATTCCATTATTTTAGGAATTCACACTATTTCTTATAAAATACATACCCTTTTTTTTTCCATACCTTTTCTTCGTACTTCATTTCAAATTTCATGTTTTTTATTTCAAAATTTATTCAATTTTTTTGAAACTCCACATCCTTTTTCTAATGCTTCATGCCCTTTCTTCGTACTTGATTTCAAACTTCGTAAGTAATGTGCATATGCGAGATTTTCATGAATTTTGCCAATTTGGAACTATTTTGTGTTATCGATTATAAAGTGTCCGCAAATAATGTACATATCATTACCCGTCTTCCACTTATATATATACACTAAAACATCTATAAAGTTATATTGTCAGAACCACGAAAAATTATTACTATTGCTAAGGTCGCAAAGATACCCAAGACTTTTGTTTTGGGCCTGTAATTTTTTATAAAAAATTAGGGCCTCTGACTTTGCACTTTTAATAAATGAGTATATATATATTCTCACTTCTAATCTTCTAGAGGTCTACAGCACACTATAAAAAAATTATTTGGAAACGGTCAAAATTAGAGTTCAAATAGTACTTTTCAGGGATAAAAATAATTTTTTATAGACGAAAATAACTTTTTTGTCCCTAAATCTAATGTTTTGAGACCAAAGGTAGAAAAAAAAATTGTCTGCAAAAACAATTCGGTACCAACAAAAGAAGACAATTTAAATGTGTCCCTAAATATATTTTGAGACAACATTAAATTGTATTTTTATGTTGGTATATGATTGTCTTTCGAAACGATCTTTTTTTCAAGTTTTACCCATAAAAATTATTTTTGTCCCTAAAAAATTATTTTTGTCTTTTTAGAGAGAAATTTTGACTGTGTAAATAAATTGTTCCCCAAATCTGAATTTTGTAGTGGCAGCAATGTCTGCAACACGTCCGACACATATATACCAGCGTATTTTAATTACCTTTGCACTTTTATTTTCTTCTTTATTTTGAAAATAGACTAAATAATATAAGTATTTTTTTCCAATCTTAATCTCAAAAATTCTTCACTTTTACTACACTTAAGAGATAATTTTTTATCACTGTACTCTAGCCTTCACACTGATTTGAAAACCGACTATTCTTTATAGGCCTTCGTCATAACCGTAAAGGCCACATAATCCTTGTTTCTGTTTCGTTTTCGGTAAGTAATTACAAAAAAAATCAATTTCAATAGTTGGTGGCTACAAACATAAATCTTTAGGGTTTTTATCAGTTTTTTATTACTTAATTTATACTAATAAAATCTGTTTTTTTTTTTAATTTAACTTTTTAAGTGTTTTGGAATTAATAATTTTTTTAATTGCATTGATTTATTGCTCTAAATAGTAGTATTTCGTACATTTATGTAAACATAATGTATAGCTTTTATTAAAAAAATTTGACTAAAAGGCCTCCATATTTTTCACTTGTCTCGTATCTCTAAATTACTGGAGACGACTCTTATATTGAGTGGTTATTTTTAAGTCGAGATTATATATAAAAATATATATTTAAAAAAAATTATAAACATAATATAAGATGTATGTACCACATTAATATAAACAAAACTTGAAATGTACATAATTTAATTTTAAGGTTCTTAGAAAATAAATACATATTGTATATAAGAATGTATAACCATGGAAATGGATCTGAAAGATAATAATATATAAAAAAAAAATGTTTCATGCGAATAAGTTTTAACCATGCGTGCCCATATCAGTATTGAGTTGCAAGATGTGTTCATGTATACGAGTTATTACGTATGTACGAATTGTAAGATGTGCTAGTAACGAATATATTAACTTATCGTCATAAAAATTTTAACATAAATATTTTAAATCATCTTAAACTTAATGTAAAAATATATAACATATTTTTAATATTAAATATCAATTTATTACTATAAAGAGGTGAATTTATTACTAACGGGATCTTAAAAATTTACGAAATATAAAAATAGAGAGTTTATTCTTATTTATAACTGGGTCGGGTTGAGATCGAGATTTTTTATAAAAATAGAAAGGTTATTTCTATATAAAGTATTTTTATAGAGAAGTTTTACTGTAAGTTGAATTTCAGGAGGTGTATACCAAACCAATTTTTTTGACCCATAGCTTATTGTTAAAAAACTTGAAATGAAAGAGTTAATTTTTTAGGTTGCATAGAATAGAGAGTATAGTACATGATACATAATTTAATTAAAGTTGAGGCATTTTGCATTCAGCCACGTCCCTACATAACTTGACATTATTGAAACAAAACATATTATCAAAATCAAGGGAAAAATTTATATTCTCTGATTAGATCACGATATGATACTAATAGCAACCGAGTAAATTAAGGTACATTACTATCATGTAAAAGACGACTATGCCAGTATCAAAAAACCTCTCAAATATCATTACTATGTGTTCGTCATGGGTTTTAAACTATCTACAAACGTGCGATAACACGCATTTT
The DNA here is from genome assembly GCA_963682055.1 of Primula veris. Classification (NCBI taxonomy): domain Eukaryota; kingdom Viridiplantae; phylum Streptophyta; class Magnoliopsida; order Ericales; family Primulaceae; genus Primula; species Primula veris. The sequence continues at coordinate 30,419,532 of OY821742.1, read as the reverse complement.
CTCACACGTCACAATAATTAGGTCGGTAGCAAAAAGTAATTACTGCATTTGCTGTCATTATTAAGGTAATTTGGGCAAGGAAGACACTGGATAACAAGACCATATCGTCTATCTTCATTTAACATCAACATCTATATACTTAATGCTAAAGTACTTCTCGTTTTATAATGCACTATGACCATCGTGTTACGGCATGTAAAATCTAATATATGGAGATCGAAATGGGACTACCTATTTTGTAGGTCTTGCCTTAAAAACAATTAACTACGTACAAGGGAAATTTTGTCTTCTTATATTGCGTTAGTACTTTACAACTAAGCTTCTTAACTTTTTTTTAGTAGAGCCGTAGAGGCAAAATAAATTTAAAGCATTCAATGTCATATAAACATGCATCCCAATTAATGCAGTTAGCCATAATGGGAGAAGAACACAAAAAAATATAGCTGTTAATACTTACCTTATTCAACGACGACAAGAAAATTAGTACACTGTTTTTGGAACACCAATTTGTTCGTTCAACATTATTTGCATGGAAGGAACTAGGTAGACAGTCGGGGGTTGCACCCCCCTGAAAAAAATAACAAAAAAATAGATTTTTTCTATGTATTTTGATCGAAACCTTTAAAGTTTAGTGTTTCAGCCCCCTTCCGTAAAATAACTTCGTATAAGTTATAGACTTTTATTATATAGAAAATCAACACCCCTCATTTATCATTCCTAGTTCCGCCACTGATTATTTGCATTCATAGTTGTGATTTTGTGACCACCGACCATATGTGCTAACTAAATTCCTCTTTTAGAATAGTAACTGGCAATCTTATTTATTTTTTTATATATAAATGGTGGAAAAAACCCATATTTTTTATCTATAGATTATAAAAAATATGGGGGGAAAACCCCACAAAATCAAAACAAGGGTATCAAAGTGCAAAGATCCGAAATACAAGTCTGAAAAAATAAAAATGAAAAACTTTACAACTTGAAAGAACAAAAACACAAACTTGAGATACCAAAATGAAAACCACATAGATAGATCTAGATCCACCGAACAACCTGGTCTGGTCAAACTATACTCTTCGTCTTCTCTCTCTAAAGTCTTCATCTAATCCGAAAATGAGGAAATCCCATTTCTACCATTCTTAGGATACCTTGAAGTTCTTTAGGGAATAGATGTTGGAGTAGATGATCCTTTTCGAATTGCAACCCCAATTTGCGAGCTTATATGGTGCTTGATTGGCTTCTCTTTCCACATGCATCTAGTGACGGTATCAGCACAAATGTTTGATGTTACAAAAATAAAAGTACATAATATTTTTTGAATTGTAAATACACCGGAAAAGCGGGATTTTATAAAAAAAAAATTCCCGATTTCTTAAAAAAAATGTATCCGGTTTCTATTTTTTCTTCTTTATTGGTCAATTTAACATATTTTTCAAACTCTAAAAAAAAGATGCATCAATAAAGACATGTTCAGTCATGTGTCGAAAGTTTCACCATTTGAAAATTGACCAAAAACAAAATAAAAATTAGAAAACAAGAAAAAATAAATATAAATTAATAAAAAATGGTACGAAAAGAAAAGGTATAAAGAAACGAAGGTATAAAAATGTAAAATTAAGAAACAGAGCTATTAGAACGAAAAATATGAACAAAAAAATGTATAAAACTATTAAAACCACTAGGAAAAGACAAACTTATTCTATCACATACTCAAGTTTACATATACTCACTTTATATAGATATAAACGAACAACCAAATATGTTACACAATTTTATTATAGGTATTTTGCATACAAAACTAACAAAGGTTATTTTAAATAATATTTGTACCACCACTATATGTTATTATTATTATTATGGTTTAATTTTTCTAAAAATATCTATCACGTATCAATATGATATATAAGTTGGTGTCATAGTCTATTCAATTGTCTATTACTTATTTTTTAATTAGTAATATTAACAGCACATGAAAATTCATAATATGTTATTACATAACAATATAAAATTTGTAACTTGTTAGGATTTAGAGTTGGTGTATTGATTATAATAACCATATGTTCTACAATCACTTTTATAAGATGGTCATATAGGAAATGGCCAAAAAAACCCTAAGCAAACATATTTAGTATGTTTTATTTTTTATTTTTTTTGGAAGTTTTCAGCCAAGTCCATTTTTCACAGAACAATTGACGGCTTTTGAGTTGTGGCTGGATCATGGATCCAAGCATAAGAAACCACCTGAGCAGTTGCCTATTGTTCTACAGGTGCCAGTTATTTCTTGGTATTGTTTTTATGATAAACATTTGGACACTTTATTTACTCTTGGAATTTGTGTAATCCTTGTGAGGAAACAAGTTAGCAATCATGATTTCAACATATGAGAAAGGATACAACACACAGACGACAGATGGGGCCACTTACAGGGGCGGACCCAGGGGTGGCTGGGGGTGGCCGTGACCACCCCTGCGGTGATTTTCAATTTTTATTTTTTTTATGTGTAATTTAAATTTTTCTAAAATATATATATTGATGGTCTCCCTAATTAAAGAGAAGAGTTGTTAGTGTAGTGGTAAAATTTGATTTAATGTACTGGAAGGTTAAGATTTCAAATCTTGCCAGCTTCTTCTTTTTTAAAATTTTATGTTTTTTTATTTTGAAATTACCAAATTTCGTAAATGACCATTGTATTTTCCCAAACAAAAAAGATTGTTAAAAAATATATTTTATTGCTCAATACTCTTTGTATTAACTTCATGTTTATTTTATGCTATGTTAAAAATAAAAAAAAATTAAAAAAATTTATATTAGAACCTATTTATTTTATCTTCTATTCGACATATTTTTTACATCAAGGCCTCACCAAAAAAATTATCATGGTTCCGCCCCTGGCCACTTATGGGCGATATTCACACTTCATAGGTTGTTTGGTAATAGGTTTGAAGCTGAAATGTATTTCGTAGCGGAAAGTAGTTTATTTTATTGAAAAACTTAAAATAAACTTCATGGGGTAGTTTTTTCATTTTCCTATTATTTGGGGTACACAGTACTACCTATTGTTATTATATTGTCTTCTCTGGTTGAAGTGCGTATGATTTTGTTGTGTCCAGTTGCAATTTGAGCTTAAGACTGCAGAGTTGTATACTTGCAGACAGGGTATGGTTACTTTATAGTAGTATACTTGTAGTTGCACTTTACAGCTTGTTTGGGTATAGATTCTAAGCTGCAATGCTGTTGGTTGCTATCTTATAAAACTAACCCTTTTTTGCTTTTTCTTTGGCTGATAAAGTAGAAGATATTTCTTGATGAACTTAATTTCTTCTCGCTTCAAGTAGGCCAGCAATTTTGCTTAAAGTATCCTTCTTTCCCAAGAAAGAAAGCATCATTTAATCTTGGATTTGACTTGAATGATCTCTTCTCATATTTCACTAAGCTAGAAATTTAGAACTTTAGAAATTAGCACAAGAACATGTCCTGGTTTCACCACTATTTGCTTCCAGTAAAAGACAAGAAATACTAATGCTAGATTTGTAAAAAGTTGCGTCATTTCAGGAAGTAATGGCTGAAAAAAGATGATGATTTAGATTTCCTTTGTAGGAACCTATCATGCACTGAGGTTTGACACTTAGTTAAGTTTATTACAAATGAGCTGGTGCTGTCCAAATTAAAGCAGCATACTTCTAGGAGGTTTAACTCTTAGAATAACATGATAAGTTTATGGAAGTATCCAAATCCTGCTTAGTTTTGTTCTACTTTCTGCTTAAAAGAACTTACTTGCAATTTTCTGTTTATGCAGTAACTACGTAAGTTTCATATACCCGTTAATTAAGTTTACTTTTTGATACTCCTGATGCGGGGGATGTTTGTTTATTTAAAGTGTGTTGCTAAGAAGCTTAAGTAACCTTAATTGTTATTTGTTTATTTATATATGTAAAATAGGTCATGTAGTTGTAGACATGTTTCATTGGGAAGCAACTATCATGGGACCATCTGATAGTCCTTATGCTGGAGGTGTATTCCTAATGACTATTCACTTCCCTCCTGATTATCCTTTTAAGCCCCCAAAGGTATCCTTTCATGTTTATATTCCAGATATAAATGATGTTAATTATCAACCTATTTTCTTGTTTTGTAGACTTTTAAAGATTTGGCTCAAAATGGAATATCTTAAATATGCTGATGAGCATTCATTATATGTAGGTTCCTTCTCTCAAATCGCAAAGGCAATTTTTGTGGTTCAATGTTGTCGATACCATAAATTGCTTGCTTATAGGCTTATTTTGTTACAGCTTTCAGGAAAATAAGTTGGCTTATTTCAGGGTAAGAGATATCTATCTATGTTTGTCCAGCTTCAAAACTTCCCCTTTTTACAAAACTGAAACTTAAAAATCTCAACTCTTGAGCTCGCCAGCCAAATGCAAAGCACCTTATAAGTTATAAGTCGTTACGTTGAACTCAAAGTTACAACCAAAGAAGGAATGTGTCTCTTACTTAAACCATCTCGAGTCAAATGTTTAGAGCATGGGTTGTACAAAGAGATGCATATGATCGACAAACCAAGATTAAGAGTGATATCAATTTCATTTTGCTCATTGTGGTCATTCATTAGTCTTGAACTGTTATAGCTTAGGTTTGGTTCTATGCAGAACAAGGTTGTTGAATTAAAGATCAGGTTTTTTGGTTGTTATTTCTAGCAGAACAAGAAAAAGAAGAAGAAATCTTACCGTTTAAATGTTGAAGTATGAATGAAAAATAACCTATTCAGGGAGATGATATCGTACTAGCCTTTGAACAAGTTAGAATCTAGCTCAAACCATTTCTAATGGGGTAGAAAGATGGATTCATTTCTAATCTGAAGAGGTAGTAAGTTAGTTTACCATGATCTTAAGGTCGTATTTCCACATTTTTTGATAAGATTTCTGTTTGTTTGGAGTCTATATTCTGATATTAGTTTTGCGAATTTGGACTGTAGACTTGGATGAGAACTGCAATTGACTAACTTTTTTTTTATGGCATCTGCTAAGTGTGCTAGTATATATGGTTTGTCTGGAATCCACAGTTAGCCTATGAAAATAATTTTCCATAGTTACACCCTCTATAATCTATATAATCATACTTTACACATCGTCGTTGCTGTTGTTGGTGACTTTGTACCATTGTAAAAGGATAAAAAAACAAAGATTGCTATCTTCATCACAATTGACATTCCTTCTTAAATTTATCTAGTTTTGCAAGTTATATAAAGTTCTTAGTTTTGTAAATTACACTATAATCTTGTTAATAATTTGGTTTAGACAGGCTTCAGACTAGCATTTAAATAATGGCCAAATAAGTTAAGGAAATAAGGACTGAAGTGATTGATGTAAAGATCCTATAAGTGTGTGATGGTATAGTGGTTTCGTAAATCGACTTGTTTGGTATCATGTCAATCGAGACCTTGAGTCATCTAAAACCACAAAAGGCGGTGCATCGTTTTGTATCAAGGAGTTAGAATGACAATTAGCCCATGAGAGGACTGCTAGGGAAAAGACAAAACGACGTCTGGATGCATCGGATAGAAAGATGTATGCAGCGTTAGCAGAACCTTTTTACAGTCAAGGATTTACACTTTCAGAAGAAGGTCGGTTTCAAAAAAATTGTAGGGGATGAGCACGATGATGATAGTACATCTCCATGATATGCGTTTCCTGTTTTTCTGATTTAGAATTTATGTGTGAATTATTCATTTCTATTACTCGTTTTGTAAGTATGTGTTGATTGGATATTTTACATGTAAATTCTTTTATTGAATGTTTTTAATGATATTGATCTTAATATTTGTGTATTCATTTATTCAATAAAAATATAATTTATAATGATTCATTTTAATAATAAATTATAGTAGACATCAAAATGTAATGATAAATAATAAGAGTTGAGCCTACAAATATTTTGGCAAACAAGTGTTCTTTTCATCATCTACTGCGACGAAGTATTTGTCAGGAGATCTATGCTACTTGAACTTATCAAATACATTTACCGGTGAAGTTTTTCGTCGCCAAAAATCTAGCGACGAATATATTTGTCGCCCATTTCGTCGGGCAAAATCAAACTTTACCGACGAATTTCTTTTTTCGTCGCTCGACAGTGCATATGCGACGGAGGCTTAGCGACGAAACTTTCGTCGGCTTGAATTTTAGGTGACGAAATTTTAACTCTAGCGACGAATATTTTTTGTCGGCCAAGGTTATTTTAATTGTAGTGAGAGATGACAAAGAGAGAGCATATAGGGAGAGATGAGAGAGAGAGAGAGCGGAGAGAGAGAGCATAGAGGAAAGGAGCATAAAGAGATAGAGCAGAGAGAGAGAGCGAATAGAGAGATGAGTGGAGATTTCAGTTTTTTTATTGGATGTATCTTTTTGTTAAACAACAATTTAGAGTTATATTTTTTATAATAATGTTTCTTGGTAAGTTTTTGGTCATTCACTATTAAATCAACTTTTTTGCATCCATAGTGGTGACCACTGATCATATGATTGTTTGCCATATATATTTATCTTTTCGTATAACAGACGGTAATCTTAAGTTTTTATTTAAAAGAGTGTAAATAGGTTTGCAATATTTCTGGCCAAACTAATTGGCTTCACTATGAATTACTCAACTTGCCAGTGATAAAATTATTTAAACTTGTATTTGTGAGACATACACTATATAATAACATTAAATTTCTCACTAGCTAGGTTATTATTGACTAACAATTTTGTAACAATTGTTCATGAGTAATGGGTGTCTAAAGTTTTTAACTTCGAAAAGTTGCAAATTTATTTTATATCCTTACCCGTCTACTATTTAGTTTAAGTTGGCTCATAAATTACGTGACCATGGTATATCTTGCGGTGACGATATTGGTCTTAAAGAAAACAACATCTGCAATCATTTATTTCATGTTTGTTAATGTTAATTAATTTTGGTCTAATGGTGAAATAATGGAGATGGACTACCATCTCCAAAATGAAAAGGACATGGATCTATTTCTTGATAATGGGTATTGTTATATCTTTGATCGGCTAATGGTATTGAAAAAATGGCATGGTATGCTTCAATTGAATAAGGAAGCCTTATGGCTAATAACTATATGGGTGAGGTTGTATGATGCGCCCCTTGAATTTTGGTCTTGCGATAACCTAAGTAAGATCGCTAGTAAAATAGGTAGACCGCTTTATCTTGATCACGCTACTGAGAAAATGTTAAGTGTCACTTGCGCCCAAGTGTGTGTTGAAATAAATGCCTCTAAAGAATTGCCAAACACCATGCAAATTAAAAATGGGAAAGCAGAACTTGATATAGAGGTACAATATCAATGGTTGCCTCCTCGATGTGGGTTATGTAAAATATTTGGCCATAATTATGTAACATGTCATAATGAAAGAAAGAGTATTTCATAGACCAAGTTGAAGATTTGAGAAACATAATGAAATTTGTAATAATGAGATGGGGACAAGAAAGGTAAATAATACTGAACGTAATATAATGGAGAATAAAAATGCAAGGGGTGATTACCTCATGTAAGAAAATCCATGGCAAACGAACTATGGAAAGAGGACGGGTAATAAACTCATCAATATATATGAAAATGTTGCAAGTGATAGAGAAACCATGAGCAAATTGTTGGTTTCCGTGTACGAAATAAGAATTAAACAATAATTAATGACTAAAAAGAAATAATCAAAAACCAGTGTAATCTTTATTAATTCAGAATTGAAACTGAAATTACAGATTACTACATATATGGACTGAATAGTAATTAAAGCAACCGTTAGTCAGATTATTATTAATTAATAATCTGATATACTGAATTGTAATAAATAGAAAATGCCGGACTGGAAAATATAAACTTAACAGCCGGACTGTTCTGATTGAAATTTAAATTACATGACTGAAATGAAACTATTCTAATTACAGAATTAAATTACAGAATTGAAATTACAGAATAGAAACAGTATTTTAAAGAAATTACAGAAAGGTAAAAGACAGAATTAAAAATTACAGTTAAGTACAGTAAATTAAAATACTGAATTGAAATTGCAGAATTGAAAAGACAAAAATATAAATTGTAGAATTTAAATTACGGTATTTAAAAGACAGAAATAAAAAAGACGAGGCGACTGTTAGACAGTCTGCCCTTAACCAATATTCGCCTAACCACCTTAATATTTCTGGTTGCGTTGGCGCTTTGATATCAAGGTACAACGTCTTGGATGACTCGCCGAAAACTGGCGACGAGTCAAGGTCGAACTGTTGGTGGGTGGTTCTCTCTCTTTCTAAAATGCTATATGGAAAATATGCAGATTGTTTTCAGAATGTAAAAAGTATGTTTAGATAGTAGGAGAGATATGCCTACTTATTGGTTGAGCTAAAATCTCAGCCATTATGGTCACTTAATTCAGTTCGAAAATGCTGAATTAATTGTGCAATTATTCTCATTTAATTACATTAGTTACAAGTTTGCTGAAATTTTTGGGGACTGTTTTGTTATTATCCAAAACTCTTAGTCTTTCTTGGAACCGGAACATTCCCCAAGCCCCCACAAGCCCCAAACCCGCGCCCCAAGACCTGTGCCCGAAACCGGGACCGAGTGAGCGCGTGCGTGTGTGGTGCTCATGCCTACACACACATATGAGGCTACACATTATTACCACTCTCTAGTGGTGAATATGTATATAAACTATTCAAAATAGTTTTTTCTCTTTGATGTGGGATAAACATTTGGGTGGCTTCCCCATCACTTTGTTTTCCCACTCTCTCTTCCCAAATTCCAGATTTCGGTTGTCCATGGTCCAACTTCGGATCCAATTTCCATTCACACTCATTCACCGAATAGGTCATGCGATATACCATTTCGAAGCTCGTCACACAAGCTACTCAAACCATTTTAGTACGGAGTCTAAATTTTATATTCTTTGCATGGAATTTGACCAAATATTCGGACTCGTGACCAATTGGGAAAACACCATAAACATGGTTTTTTTCCAACACAAATATATAAGAGTGGATAAGGTTAAAGAAACGATCAAAGTGGGTAATTATTTTGGTGCTATCGTTGATGTAGAAACGGAACAATTTAAAAGAGTATGTCAAAACTATGCTAAGGAAAGAACTAGTTCAAGGAGATATCCTGAAGCTAGTGTCCAGTTGTCTAAAAACTGTGACAGTGAGTTCGCCGAAAATGGTCATTATGGGGTTATTGATAAAACTGATACAGAAATGGTGAAAATAGTGAATGCAATATCGGAAGAACAACAAGAGAAAGTATTTTTTTTTTTTGGAATCCCAAGAGGTAGTACTGTTTGGTAATCCGGAACCAACCACTACACTTAAAGGACAAGACTTAGTGCCTGCCTATAATACAGACACTCTTATTGCGGATCAAAGTCTCAACTTGTTAATTACTAGTGAAGCAGTTCCAATAAATATTTGCATTCGATATCCAATCAATCAACAGGTTATACAACTAGGAAGTGTTACGAACAAAGTATAATCTGGACCCTTCCGGTATATTTGCATTCGACATACCTTGCTACCCTCAAAATGTATGAACCACCAACCTTACCCAGTGAAGACGTTCTGAGAGGAATTTTAAAGGTCCTTGATGAATTTAAGGAAGTGATGCCCGCCGAGTTGCCAAAAGTGTTACAACCTAGACGAGAGGTGGACCATAAGATTGAGCTTGTCCCGGGTGCCAAACCGCCTTCTATGGCACCCTATCGAATGGCTCCACCGGAGTTGGAAGAGTTGAAAGTCAATTGAAGGATCTATTGGATGCGGGATATATCCAACCCTCAAAACCTCCCTACGGCTCCCCGGTTTTGTTTCAAAAGAAGCATGATGGTTCCCTCAAATGTGTATTGATTATCGGGCACTAAACAATATCACGGTAAAGAATAAATACCCTATCCCGCTTATTGGTGTTTTGTTTGACCAGCTTGGTGGTTCTCAAAACTGTATTTGAGGTCTGGGTACTATCAAGTTCGAATTGCTCCCGGGGATGTGGAAAAGACCACTTGTGTTACTCGGTATGGTTCATTCGAATTTCTTGTTATGACTTTTAGTTTGACGAATGCCCCAGCTACGTTCTGTACTTTAATGAATAAGGTTTTCCAACCCTTCTTGGATCGCTTTGTTGTGGTCTATTTGGATGGTATCGTTATCTATAGTAAAACCTTGGAAGAACATGTGATCACCTAGGACAAGTGTTCCAAGTATTGAAGGAAAATAGCCTCTACGTAAAGAAAGAAAAGTGTGAGTTTGCTCAGGGGGATGCGTCATTCCTAGGACCTAAAGTTGGAAGTGGAAAGCTAAGGATGGATAAGGAAAAAGTCAAGACGATACAAGAATGGTAACCACCGAAGAAGGTTTCCGAACTTAGGTCCTTCTTAGGCTTGGTTAATTACTACCAGCGCTTTATAAAAGGATACTCATCGATAGCATCCCCCTTAATGAATATTTTGAAAAATAATAAAGTGTGGGAGTGGGATGAAAGGTGTGATGATGCATTTCGAACGTTAAAAATGGCAGTTATGGAAGAGCCCGTCCTAGCTCTTCCCGATTATGCTAAAGCATACGAGGCGCACACCGATGCTTCTGATTTTGCTATTGGGGGGTTGGGAGGGGGGAGTGTTAATGCAAGAAGGTCACCCAATTGCCTATGAAATTCGAAAGCTTAATGACGCGGAGTGAAGGTATATAGTGCAAGAGAAATAAATGACCACGGTGGTGCATTGTCTTAGAACTTGGAGGCAATATCTTTTAGGAAGTAAGTTTGTGGTGAAAACTGACAATGTAGCCACTAGTTACGTCCTCACCCAAAAGAAGATATCCCCGAAACAAGCAAGGTGGCAAGACTTTTTTGCCGAGTTTGATTATGAATTGGAATATAAACTGGGAAAGTGCAATGTGGTTGCCGACGCCCTAACTCAAAAAGCCAAGTTCGCTGCTATGAGCAAGCCCGAATTGTCCTTGTTAAACAATATTAAGGAAGGGATGGAGCATGACCCTAAGGCTAAGATGATGATTTGAATACGTAAACCAAGGAAAGACGAGGAGAGTTTGGTTGAAGGATGATCTCTTATACACTAAAGGAGATCGGGTGTATGTTCCGAAATGTGGGAGCTTAAGGAGGGAACTGCTTAAGGAGTGCCATGATTCCAAGTGGGTGGGACACCTGGGTTTACACCGCACACTTGCTCTCCTAGAAGACGGATATTATTGGCCACAAATGTGGGACGATGTCGAGTTGTATGTGAAAACTTGCCTTGTGTGCCAACAAGATAAGACGGAACAAAAAAAGCCGGGTGGATTACTCGAGCCACTCCCAACGCCGGGAAGACCTTGGGAGAGTATCTCTTTGGACTATATCACTTGCTTACCAAAGTCGGATGGATGTTGCTCTATTATTGTAGTGGTAGACCAATTTTTGAAATATGGAGTATTCATACCGGGTCCTAAAGAATGCACGACGGAAGTGACGGCCCGATTGTTTTTCAAGTAAATGGTGAAGTATTGGGGAGTCCCAAAAACTATTGTTAGTGATTGAGACTCACGATTTACCAGGCGGTTTTGGACCGAGTTGCTTAGAATGATGGGGTCCGATCTAAACTTCTCAATGAGCTTCCACCCCCAAACCGATGGCCAAACGGTGCAGATAAAGTCAATCTTGGAGCTATATTTGACGCATTATGTGAGTGCTAATCAAAAGGATTCGGCTAAGTTGCTAGATGTGGCCCAATTCTCCTATAATTTGCAAAGAAGCGAGGCAACGGGGACGAGTCCATTCCAACTAGCCAAGGGACAACAACCGCTTACCCCCAACACGGTTGCGATGGGTTATTCGGGGAAGAATTCGGGATCTTACAAGTTTGCAAGGGGACTTCAAGAGCAATCCGAGATGGCAAAAGCCTACCTTGCAAAAGCATCAAAGAAAATGAAGAAGTGGGCAGACGAAAAGAGAAGACTAGTGGAATTTCAAGAAGGAGAACTTGTCTTGGTGAAACTCCTCCTCCACCAAACTAAGACCTTCAAAAACTACACAAATGATTGGTGCGAAGGTATGAATGACCCTTTCCGATAGTGAAAAGAGTTGGCAAAGTGTCCTATAAGTTGGAGCTCCCACCAAAGTTGCAAATCTTACATCCGGATTTCCATGTGAGCCTTGTCAAACCATACTATGGAGATAAGGAAGACCCGGATAGGGTGTATGAAAAAGATTCGCATCATCGGTTACCTTCACACATGATAGAGAGGCCGAGTCTATATTATCTTCAAAGGTAAAGCCGAGAAGAGGGATGCATAAGGCGTATGCAGAATATTTGGTTAAGTGGAAGAGATTGCCTTACAACTAAGCTAGTTGGGAACACAACGACATGTTATGGCAATTGAAGGAAAAAATAGAAGACTTTCACAAGGAATGGAACAAGATGGGTGGCAAAGCGAAGACGATGGCAACGAAGACGTCGCCAAATCCAGTGAGGGAGAAAGTTACAGACAAAGCATAATCCGGACCATTCCGGAATATTCTACTACTTACTACGTAATCCTAGAATATATTATAATGTATTAGAATATTGGAGAATGTAACAGAACCCTCTAGAAGGGTATGAAAATGTATGAAACTATATGGAATGTAATATAATGATGTAGAAGGTAGAAGAAGGGATAAGGATATAGATCCTTCCCTACACTTGTATATAATGGGATGACCCCTCTCATCTGTAATCACCAAGTCTTGAGTAAGTAATAAGAGTTGTACACATTCTCCTACTTTCTCTCTCTAAATACTCGTGTACTTATGTGTGAGGGTTCAGACTTACTTAGTAGCAAATAATATGTGAATATTGCTAGCTAAGTGTCGCACGTGCTCAAGAAAACCAAGCTCGTGACAAAAGGAACACAGACGAGATAAAGGAAGGTTTTCTATCCATAAGCGGATTGAAACCAGTTACATATACCGAGTAAATTAATATAAATGAAGGCAAGTTAGTGATGGATCTCTACTTCTCTAATTGGAAAACCGAATTGGATGAAGAGGGGGAGAAAAAGAGGAAAATAGCTAAATTAAAAGGGTGTAAAATACCAAGAGAAGAAAGCAAAGTGAAAACTCACCGATATAATACCAGAAACAAATCAAGATCTATTAATAACTAATACGATCTTTATGAATATGGAGAATATGGTAGTTGCTAGTTAATTATCATCATTGACTTATGTTCATATATTTATATATCGAGCAGGCATGGAGAATTAAAAGAGTATTTTGAAGATCAGAGTTTTCAAATTTCTCTCAAAATGGAATAGTAAAAGATAAAGTGTAAGATGAAGTTAATATTTCTTCTCACAAGTGATAGATGGGTTTATTGGTTTATCCTCATATACATCCCCTTGATTTGAGAACTTTGTTTTTTAGTCCTTGTATTTCACTTCGTTTTTAGTTTTCTGATGTAATACGTCTTTTAGCCAGTTAAACAATAAAATTAATGAAATCAATGGGTTTTTCCACTTTGAATTAAAAAAAATAAAAAATAATCTTTTGTTCTGTTGAGATTCTCTGTGTTCCAGAAAAGAAAAGGTAAATGTTATGTAGTAGTTACAAGTAAAACATGCTGTTAAATTTGAACGTCGATCCCTAGGTATTGAAGTGTAAGCTATTTTGGAATGTCCTAGAACGCTCTGAAGTAGGTTGTTCGCAATATTTCCGGCTAAAACTACCAGTAAGCTTCACTCTGAATTACTCAACTTGCCGCTGATATTTATTTAAACTTGTGTTGGTGAAGCATAGATTAAATGATAACGTTAAATTTCTCAGTAACTAGTTATGATTGATTTACAATTTTCTAACCATTGTTCTACAGTGATGGGTGTTTTAAGTTTTTAACAAAGAAAAGTTGCAAATTGATTTTATCTTTTTACCAGTCTACTATTTAGTTTAACTTGGCTCGTAAAATATGTAACCATGGTAGACCTTGCGGCGACCATATACTGATGTTAAAGAAAACAACATTAGAGATCATTCATTTCATGTTTGTTAATCTTTTGTTTTGTTGAGAGTCTGTGTGTTCCAGAAAAGAAAAGGTAAATGTTTTGTCGTAGTTACAAATAAATACATGCGGTGAAATTTGGGTCGAGAGTCGATCCGTAGGTGTTGAGGTCTAAGCTATTTTGGAATGTTCTAGAAAGCTCTGACGGATAAATCTAGGGAAATACTCGAACTGCATGTGTCAGGAAAATGTACAATGGGAAGACATAAAAACATGGTAGATATATAAAAACATGGTAGATATAATAAAATTAAAGGAAACTGAAGCGAAATCTAGTACCTATATGTTTACCATTAATTAGTTCAAGTTATCGATTGAAGACAATGAGGCGTATGTCGAGCTGAAGTTGATAGAATTAATTAAAATTACAGGCTGCAAACCAAAACTTCTATCTCAAGCTGGTCGAAGTACAATGATAAGCTCATTCTCCTTTCTTTATCTTCTTACGCCATGAATTGTTTTCATTTTTCCACATGGCTAAGTAAATTCATTCTTAGGCCGTTTAATCGTCTGGAGGTTTTAGTGGGGTGTTAAGGAGGTACTATATGGATTTGTATTCCCAGGCATCGGAGGAAATATGTCGGCAAGGCGCTTGATGTGATTTGTGAGTTTGGTGTATTGAAGACCAACAGTATTTGTATGTTGGTCAAACTGGTGTGGAGGTTCTTGACTGAGCATGAAATTTTTAGCTTAAATTGGCCGGTAATATAAACACAATGAAATATTAGCTGCCAAATGAGATTTATTTTTGGAGCCGTGCACTAACTTGGGCAGTAATACCTGAGCTACAAGAAAATGTTGAAAATCAGAACTAACATATTTTTAAAAACTGTTGGAAAGTGTGTGTCATTAAATTTTAGTGACATAGTTGCTAGGATAGTAGTAACTAATTTTGTTGTTAAACTTTAATAAAAAAATTAACGACACTCAGTTTAATAATAGTTTTGAAAAAGATGTATGTACATAGCGTAGATTGCCACGAATTTTATTAATTTGGAACTATGTTATCAGCAAATATAACCAAATTTCTTCAATAAACAGATACAATAAGTAATATCAATCGAAGTGTAGTCGATTATCGCAATCAAATAGAGATTATTTCCAAAATATAAGAAAAACCCCTTATTTTGGATTTAGAACAAACTCACTAGAGAAATGATTAAAGAAGATCGAAGAGTCTTCTTAAGTAGCGGAAAGCTCCAATACCATGTCAACAGTGGACTTTTCATCTCCATTGTATAAGAAGAACAGAGAGAAGAAGACTTGTGGAGAGAGAAAAAGATCTCTAAAAAGAAAACGAAAGAGGGAAAACTGTCTATTTGATTATTTTGTTACTCTGTTAGATATACAACCGGTTTATAAGTACTAAACACATTTTCAGTCTTAGACACTATAGTTCCATAGTACTAACACCAATAGTACAACTACATAGAAAAGTACATAATCAAGGACATATAAGATGAAAAACACACTATAGCCTTCAACAATGGTCAATTTGCCAGATGCTCCAAATAGAACGAAGATCTTAAAAGTGATTCTAGCAAAAGAGGAATTATCTTCTGATGTTATTTTGTATTCGGTTGCAAGTATGACGAATGCATACTCTGGGAGTGACCTTAAGAACCTGTGTGTAGCAGCTGCGCATAGGCCAATCAGATAAATTTTGGAGAAGGAAAAGAAGGAGCAAGCTGCAGCATTAGCCTATGGTAAACCGCCTCCTATACATTGAGTGCAAGTACTGATATCCGGGAAGATTTCAGAAACGCTCATGAGTCGGTTTGTACAAGAGTATCAACAGAGTCAACGAAGATGAATGAGCTCCTACAATGGAATGAGTCATATGGTGAAGGTTGTTCGAGAAAGAAGAAGGCCTAAAGTTACGTACTTTATGTGAAGATCTTTTGTTTGTACATTAGTTTTTCGCAATCTTCAAAAGTGGTTATAACTTACAATTTGAGTCGAGTCGTTTCATCTGTAAAATCATGTAGAGGGTTTACAAGTGATAGTAATTTATTTAGTTGCTGTACCATACTCCTCATTAGTTTCGGGATGGTGTGGAAGTGGTGAAACCCGTAAATTCGGTCATGTCTTTGCTGCTTTTGTTTTGTTTTGTCATCTCCTGTTTATGTGAAAATTAACTTGTATAATTCTATTAATGAGTTGGAGAAGAAGAATAAAATATGCATCTTGTGAATAAAAAAAAAGATCACCCTCTTGCAAATACGAAAATTCGCTTTTTAGATCCAACGATAACTTAAAACAAGAAACTTCATAATATATCCTACTTGTTACGAACACACTGTTGTGCTTAAAGGGAAAAAAATGTAAGCAAATGAACGTAATCTTTTTAGCGCAAAGAACTTAAACTGTTTTAAACTACCATCAGAGTCTGAAAATCAGTAAGTAGAGCCTAGCTATCAAGGGCAACCTCTTTTTCTTCCTAAAGCAAGCCAACAAGTAAAACACAACTTATGAGTTTACAATCCTTATTCATAAGAGAGAAAAATGAGATTCACAATCTCAACAAATTGTCAAACACTCCTGCAATAAAACAACTGAAATTCCTATCCGCTGTTCTAGATGCAGTTTTGCAGTAAGGTTCCAAGTGGGGTTGGAACTGCAGTTGGAACCAAGTGTATAAGGTTCCAAGTAATGTTGGAACTGCAGTTGGAACCAAATGTATTAATGGACAGAACTGTTTTAAAATTAAATGTACTTGAAAATAATTCACACGCACATTTAACAACGGAGTTCACCTAACTAGGCTACGTCTCCGGGGCACTTACCCAGATTATGATATTATAAAAAGCTTACAATATATGACTCAAGTCTTAATGAAAAACTTAGACTCCCTCTAGGTTTTTCTGCCTATCACTTATAAATCAATGGCATCCCACCATTGTTTTTCTTTTTAAAGCTCACGTGTATTCTCTCTAGAAAATAAGTTCTTTATAATTTAGAACACACACCTTTTTACAAGCTAAGTTATTAACAATTTATAAGTAAAAACAATCTTCTTGCTTCAAGACTTTTTATGATTGCTTTTGACTTCTTTTGATTGGCTTCAATCTCTCCATATTGCACGTCTGCCTTTTGTAGGATTGACATCAATCTTCATAAGTTAATACCTGTTAAAATAACTAGCTTGAAAGTAGGAGTTAGTCTTTTCCTATAACTAGGAAACATATAAAGATAATATCTTTTAGAGATAATATCTTTCCATATATATATGAAACACCTAACCCCATATTACATTCAATCTTTAAACTTATCTTTACTGAATATGATAAGGAACAAAGATTGAAACAAGTGATAAAGATTTGCATAAGAATAGAGATATAGATTTAAAAGGAAACATATCTTTATAAACTAATCTCCTTATATCTTTTAGGAAATCTTTCCTTACCACTTTGATATTCTCAATAAACGCATTTTAAACCTGTTAAGATCATATGAGAATATATCCTGCATACTGTAGAACAAATAATAATCAATAAAGAACAGTTATGCAGATTTACAGAACAAGACAGAATTCTGCAGAACAGCAGGTTGGAACTGTGGTTGCAACTGAGGTTGCAACTGGTACTTGAAACCACCAACGCTGTCTCAGCAGGTTGTAGAAACCTATCAACATAGGTTGTAACTGAGTTTGTAACATTGCTTGTAACCTAACAACAGTTGTCTCAGTAGGTGTAACTGAGGTTGCAACATTGCTTGAAACCTAACAACTCTGTCTTAGTTCATAATAAACAGATAGGATTATTTAGTGAAAACCATTAGACAACAAATAGAATTTAGACCAGAAATCTGGTCCTAACAATCTCCCCCTTTGTCATTGGTTTTGACAAATCATCTAAGTTTATATAAACACTAATCCACCTGCAAATAGTTAGCAGTACAGTTTTTTTCTGTATTTCATTTATCAGTGCTTTTGTAACACCTATTTAGCTCCCCCTGCAAGTTAGAATAGCAGGTATCATATAAGCACAGAATATATCCATTCACAGAGTTTCAGAACAGATTCAATTTCAAAAACAATGCTGGCACAGAGTAGTCTTAATACAGCAATTGTAACTGAACTTTAAAACATCAACATAAAGTTTGGCATTGAAATTAAAGCTTGAAACTGTAAACATTAAAGTGAACCATAAACTCATCTCCCCCTATTTGTCATAAGCCAGACAAACTAGTAACCAAACTAAGCTTCCTTTCACAGTGAATTTCCCTACCAGCAAAGGCCCTAAACCTCCTATACGTTTTCCTACTCCAGAACCTAGGATCAACCTCATTAAACTAGGATTTTTGGTTAATAGAAAGAGAGAGAGAGTAATACTGATAATTGTGATTGTTTGGGGATATTAAAAAGAGTTTAGTATAAATAGCAATAAAGTCCATATCCTTTTGTAATTGGAAAGAGATACATGCAAATCAATTATGAAACAGATTTTGGCGAAAAATTAGGAAATATCTTATCAAGCAGTTTAAAGAAATCACAGCAAGATCACGAAGGACAGATAAATCCAGCCAAATATACAGATAAACATTCCTTTTGCAAAACAGATTGATCCAAAATTTGAAAATTCAAAAGTTGAAGATTAGGAAAGAATTTTGAACATATTAAAACAAAAAAAAACATTTAAAAGATATCTAATTTTTCAGAAAAACAAAAATCTAGCAATTTACCCAAGAAAATATGTTTATCATTGAATAGCTCTAATAAAGATTAGATTTCAGGAGCTTATATTGAGCAAATCCGTTTTTATCTCTACACAAAAACTAGTCTGATGACCTCGTCAAGGAAAGAGTATAAGTGATGTCAAAATTTTACAAGACTTTGTCTTGACATTTATAATATAGACTGAGGTTTCAACTGAGGTTTCAACTGATGTTGCAACTGAGCTTACAACCAGTATTTTTAACACGAGGTTTCAACTGGAGTTGTAACTGTACTTCCAACCAGCTATTGAAAGCATGAGGTTTCAACTGATGTTGCAACTTAACTTGCAACCAACCAAAAAAATGCACTTTGTGCTAGCAACTCTATTACCAGAGAGGTTTTCAAGGACAAGTTACCTCACATCTGTTTTTGAGACACCAAAAAGCGGTTTTTTCAAAACAAAAACATCATAGCTCAAGTAAGACTTAGCCTTAGAAGTAAAAATTATTGAAGGTACTCAATACAGACATATTTAGCAAGAATATTCAATTAGATTGATAATGACATACCCCTATGTCACTTCTTAATGATTCAAACTTGTTTGTATCAAGGGGCTTAGTGAAAATATCCGCTAGTTGTCTTTCAGTTGAAACATGTTCTAAAATTAAGCTCTTTTCTTCAACTAGTTCTCTAATAAAATGATGCCTTAGATCAATATGTTTGGTTCTGGAATGTTGAACTGGATTTTTAGCTAAATCTATAGCACTTTTGTTATCACAAAACAGAGTTAATATCTCTTGTTTAACATTATAATCAGTTAACATCTGTTTCATCCAAATTAGTTGAGTGCATCCACTTCCAGCTGCAACATATTCTGCCTCAGCAGTAGATAAAGAAATGCAATTTTGCTTTTTACTAAACCATGAAACAAGATTGTTTCCAAAATAAAAACAACCACCAGAAGTACTCTTTCTATCATCTATGTTTCCTGCCCAATCTGCATCACAGTAGCCACTAAGAAAATGATTTGTATCTTTATAATACCATAGGCCTAGGTGAATTGTTCCTTTTACATACCTTAAAATTCTTTTAACAGCTAGAAGGTGAGGTTCTAAATGATTTGCCTGATACCTGGCACAACCACCTACACTTAAGCACAGGTCTGGTCTACTAGTAGTCAAATAAAGCAAGCTTCCAATCATGGACCTGTATAGACTGGGACAGACACTTTTACCTTTATCATTTTTGGACAGTTTAAGGGTGGTACTCATAGGGGTTCTCTTAAATTGATGCAACTCATCTTGCATAGCTAAAATCCATTCACTGTCTTCTAAATCTTCTTTTATATTCTTAGGTTCTAAATGAGAAATATAACAAGCAAAGTGAACAACATTCTTTCTTTTACCTCTGGTTTTCATACCTGAAGTAACTTCTCCTTTGACATTGTCAAGAGAGTGATTTTTCTGAGTCCTTACATAGCGTGGCTTGCTTGTAGTTGGCATAGCAGATCCTTCTTCTTCAGATTCTATTGAATTCTGGGTTTGAACCTCGGTTTCAACCTCAGTTCCAACCTCTGTAACAATCTCGGTTG
Source organism: Primula veris (assembly GCA_963682055.1). Taxonomy (NCBI): domain Eukaryota; kingdom Viridiplantae; phylum Streptophyta; class Magnoliopsida; order Ericales; family Primulaceae; genus Primula; species Primula veris. Next base: position 30,399,215 of record OY821742.1, on the reverse strand, counting down.
TAACTTCAGTTTCAACTGGACTTCCAACCTCTATGGGACTGCTTGTTTGCTGAACTTCTGCTTTCTCTTTTTCTGCAATCTCAGATTGTTCATCATCACCTGTATTCTCATCAACAGTTTTTAGGTCATCAAATAACACATTATAAGATTCCATAACACAGTTTGTTCTTTGATTAAAGACTCTAAAAGCTCTACTATTCTGAGGCAATTCTTTTTCAGCTTTTTCAAACACATAGCAGCTGTTTGTTGATCTGACTCCAGTCATGACCAAATCATTGTTAAGATCAGTAATTAGACACCTATTTTTGTTGAATTTAACAATCATCTTGTTGTCACATAGTTGACTAATACTAATAAGATTAGCTTTTAGTCCATCTACAAGAAAAACATCATCAATATTAGGCATTCCAGGTTTGCTTAATGTATCTTTACCAACAATTTTACCTGTATCTCCACCTCCAAACACAACAGTGTTACCTGTAAGAATGGTGACATTTTTTAGGAGACTTGCAGTACCTGTCATATGCTTAGAGCATCCACTGTCAAAATACCAATCATTAGAAGTAACAGCATTCAAAGAGTTAATGACAGCTTTGTTGTTAGCAATTAAGATAGCTTTTTCTTTAACTTTCCAGACCCAGTTCAAATTTTTATTAATAGAAGCTAACCAGGTTTTCTGAGAAATATACCTTCTGTTTCTTTTCAAATAACACTTGATTTCAGAATGACCAGGTTTCTTGCAGAAATTACACAGCTTCAACCTAAAGTTACTTTTATCCTTAAAGCTATTCAGTTTATTCATGGTTGCAACTGAGGTTATAACTGAGCTTCCAACCTTCTTTACAAAAACCTGAGTTTTATTCCTGGTTGCAACTCTGGTTGCAACTGAGCTTCTAACCTTATTTTCAAAATTATGAGTTTTAGCTTTAGCAACAGCTTCAATAAAGGTGGTTTTTCCTGTACCTTTACCACCATAGTACCCTAGACCACTGATATCTTTAGAGCCTCTAGAATATGACAACATGTCATCTAATTTTTCTGAGGCAGAAACATTCATCAGTTTTATTATCTTTTTAGTTTCAGTAAGTTCAGCCAGTTGTAGTTTAAGCTTCTCAGTAAGACTTTTAACCTCATCCTTTAGATTAACATTAAGTTTGCTTATGATCATGGATTGTTTACTCAGACATTTATACTTTTCATAAAGAACAAGATATTGCTGAGAAATGTCTTCATCAGAAGGTTCTTCCTCATCACTGCTATAGATTTCAGGAGCAGTTGTAACTATGGTTGAAACATGTTCACAGTCACTTTCATAAGTAGGTTCTTTTTCAGTGATTATTCCCATAAAATTAACAAAATTAGAATCATCCTCTTCATCACTGTTGCTCTCAGAATCACTGTCACTATGAGTGGTTATATAAGCATTTTTGTTCCTTTTTAAGGTATTTGCACACTCAGCCTGAATATGACCAAACCCTCTACATTCTCTACACTGAATCTCTTTAGGCTTATAGTCTTTATTATCCTTTTCTTTAGAATTCCACTTTCCTGTAGAGTTATTATTGAACCTGGATTCTGTTTTAAGATGGTTATCCCTTTTCTGAAAATTTTTAGAAGAACCAGTATCATCCTCTTTTCTCTTATAAAACTTTTTAAAAACCTTTTTAGCAAAGAAAGCCAGCTGTTCTTCATCACTCATTTTATCACAGACATTAGGTTCAGATTTCTTAGCCTGAAATGCTATTCCCTTTTCTGGTCTTTTATGTTTAAAGAATTTCAGCTCATGAGTGCTTAGATTTCCTATAAGTTCTTCAAGTTTAAGATTATCTAAGTCTGTGGATTCTTCAATAGCTGTAACTTTGATTTCAAACCTTTCTGGGAGTGACCTAAGAGTTTTCTTAACAAATTTAGCATCACTGTATTTTTCACCTAAGGTTCCAGCTTGATGAGCAATGTGGCAGATTCTACCATTAAATTGTTCAATGTTTTCATCTTCCTCCATTCTTAAGTTCTCAAATTGGGTAGTTAACTGTTGAAGTTTGAAAGCTTTTACTTTAGTGGTTCCTTCAAAAGTAACTTGCAAAATATCCCATGCTTCTTTAGCTGTTTCACAATGAGAGATATACCTAAATACGCTGAGAGTTACACCAGCAAAAATCAAGTTTATGGCTGTTGAGTTGGCACTTGATTTTCTGTCTTCTTCAGCAGACCATCTGTCTTCAGGTAAGAGAATCAGTTCTCCTTCATTATCCATGGTAGTTGGAGCCTCCCATCCATACATAACAGTCTTCCATGCATGTTCATTCTGCTGTTTGATGAAAGACCTCATTCTAATTTTCCATACTCCATAGTTTACTCCTCCTTCAAGCAATGGAGGTTTGTTGAAGGCGTTTCCTTCCCTTATTAAGTCCATTGTTACTAGAACACAGGATCCACACTAAGTAAGATCTAGTGTGAAGCTCTGATACCAATTGAAAAAACATAATCCCGAAGTTCCGAGTGCAGTTACGCGTTTTTAGTTACAACTACAGTTGTAACCACAGTTACAACTGACGAATATAATGAAGTTAATAAAAAACATTGAACACGAGACGTTTTTAAACGGAGTTTGACATGATCACCTTGTCTACATCTCCGGAGCCCTCACTCGGTATTTATTGATATTGAAAGGAACAATGATAAGACTCGAGACTTACAATAACATGACTCCCTCGCGTATATGCCTATCTTACCATCTCTAACTCACAACTATCAATTTCTAATGGCATCCCGCCATGATCTTTTTAAGTTTCTTTCTCTCTCATGTACAACGGGTGTTGTTGATCTATAATATCAGTATATCTACATTGTATTCAACACACAAAATACTAAAGGCTAATAGGCTTTATATATAGCTTTTACAAAAGATCCTAACTTGATCATTAAGAAAAATATTTCCTTTATCTTCTTTCCTTGCCCGATTTGGAGATCTTCAAATATATATCTTCAAGTTAATTAGAATTTGTCTTCTAACAAATCAGATCTTCTTTAATTCGAAATTATACAGATATTTAATTTAATTGTCTTCAAGATACCTCTAAAAGATCTTTCCTTTTTTTGATGTTTCCTTACTTGATAAGGAGTCTTTCTTTTAAGTCTTCTATTCCAATAAGAAAAAATCTTCAATATATTCTTTCTATCATTCAGAGATGGCTTCAAATCATCTAAACTTGTTCAACACGTTTTGATTCTTCTAGAATATATTTGACCGAATATTACAGAATCTGTCCAGCATAGTCAGTTCCAACTGCGGTTGCAACTGAGGTTCCAACTGAATGCACAACTTGAACTTAATCGTTACACAATAGATGTCTGTATATTGAGAGTTTATTATGAATATATAAAACTATATTTTCCAATATGATGACAAACAATATGTCACTAGAATCTCGGATCTAGGACCTAACAATCTCCCCCTTTGTCATTATTTTGGTAAAACTTTGAATTGCCGAATCGATTATAACCAAAACTCCCCCTCAATTGAAGTTTCTCATCTCTTCAGAATAACCATCTCACAGTTGTAACCACAGTTACAACTGACGAATATAATGAAGTTAATAAAAAACATTGAACACGAGACGTTTTTAAAATTAAATGTACTTGAAAATAATTCACACGCACATTTAACAACGGAGTTCACCTAACTAGGCTACGTCTCCGGGGCACTTACCCAGATTATGATATTATAAAAAGCTTACAATATATGACTCAAGTCTTAATGAAAAACTTAGACTCCCTCTAGGTTTTTCTGCCTATCCCTATATTGCTCCTACTCTATAACTATCACTTATAAATCAATGGCATCCCACCATTGTTTTTCTTTTTAAAGCTCACGTGTATTCTCTCTAGAAAATAAGTTCTTTATAATTTAGAACACACACCTTTTTACAAGCTAAGTTATTAACTATTTATAAGTAAAAACAATCTTCTTGCTTCAAGACTTTTTATGATTGCTTTTGACTTCTTTTGATTGGCTTCAATCTCTCCATATTGCACGTCTGCCTTTTGTAGGATTGACATCAATCTTCATAAATTAATACCTGTTAAAATAACTAGCTTGAAAGTAGGAGTTAGTCTTTTCCTATAACTAGGAAACATATAAAGATAATATTTTTTAGAGATAATATCTTTCCATATATATATGAAACACCTAACCCCATATTACATTCAATCTTTAAACTTATCTTTACTGAATATGATAAGGAACAAAGATTGAAACAAGTTATAAAGATTTGCATAAGAATAGAGATATAGATTTAAAAGGAAACATATCTTTATAAACTAATCTCCTTATATCTTTTAGAAAATATTTCCTTACCACTTTAATATTCTCAATAAACGCATTTTAAACCTGTTAAGATCATATGAGAATATATCCTGCATACTGTAGAACAAATAATAATCAATAAAGAACAGTTATGCAGATTTACAGAACAAGACAGAATTCTGCAGAACAGCAGGTTGGAACTGTGGTTGCAACTGAGGTTGCAACTGGTACTTGAAACCACCAACGCTGTCTCAGCAGGTTGTAGAAACCTATCAACATAGGTTGTAACTGAGGTTGTAACATTGCTTGTAACCTAACAACAGTTGTCTCAGTAGGTTGTAACTGAGGTTGCAACATTGCTTGAAACCTAACAACTCTGTCTTAGTTCATAATAAACAGATAGGATTATTTAGTGAAAACCATTAGACAACAAATAGAATTTAGACCAGAAATCTGGTCCTAACAACAACACCTTAACAAGTCCTTGAAAAAATTCCCATACTGGCATACTATGAAAGTTGAATCGAGTAATTAACGTTAAGCTACATCTGAGGGAGAGAAAGATTACCATTTTGATCTGGTAAATCGCTTATTCGCTTTATCGAAGTGCTCTCCTTGTCTTTATCTTCCTCTACTTCTTCCTCCCCATCAGCTTCTATCATGTTAGTTGAAACTTAAGCTGTTGCAAAATGAAATATTCTAAAGTTAGAGCTAATGAGAGGTTATTAAACCTGTTTTATTTTGAGTATATGGTAGTACAAGTATTGTATATAAATAATCTATGTACTAGAAATGGGGTATTTTTGGAGAGAATCATTCAGTTTATTGAGTTTTATGTCATTTTCATTGCAAATGCATTCACTCCGCAACCGGGTAAACATGATAGCAAAATACTCGGTCAAGTTTAGTCTGGTAGATCTGCTCATAGGTTAAAAGTCTAAAGTATGGATTTGGTATACTTTTAGAGAAATGATTGGAAATTTGTAATAAAATCCACTGACAGATCTATAGTTAAAGCGAGATCACCTAGACATCATGTTATGTAAAAAATTACTTCATTTATACGAAGTAAATAACGTTATAACGAATGGTATAATTCCGACTTAATTTTTTTTCCATATTTTAGCATTACGTGATACTGAAAAAATACTAGAGAGGAACTGTTACGTCATCAATTTAATTTTACGCCAAAATAGCAAAAACATAATAGAAAATAGGTACATTTAAGGGTCAACGATGTAAACATATCAAAATCTTTAGGGTGTTAACTCGATGAATATGATGTTTTAGTCAAGATTAAGGTAATTTATCCAGTCTTCTAGCAATGCTGCTACAGAAACATGAAACTTTTTAAACATCGTGTGGTGCAAAACCTATCATCAATAGCACATCTTATATAAAACTAGACTGGAAATAAAAAGAGAATAATGTGAAATCACCAAAAAAATGAGAAAGGTAAACTTCCTATCGCAATGAAGTTGGGAAATTGGATATCACCATAAACTCCCTCAAAAAATTTAAATGTATACTTCTCAATGCATTTGAAAGAAGACAAACGCAAAATTTCATCAATTTTATATTCTATTATATGTTATTCAACACCTTGAAACTTAAATATGAGTTGGGCCGGCTTAAGGTGTTACATTTTCTTTTTTGAAATTGGCTTGAGGGGTTACGTTGAGACTGAGCAGCGAAGTCCAAACCTTAATAACTAATTTCGTAATTGTGTGGGAAAAAAAATAGAGGACACTGTTCAATTTGTAGTACTACCAAAAAGATGATGTGTAGATAATTGATTATATTTCCGTATTTCCTATTGTAGATTTGTTTGAGGGCCTTGAGGCATCAACATTCATTCATTGTATTTATGTATACAGATATTTTCGGTCGATGGTAGAGGTAACACTGATAAAAAATATTCTCTGTGTATTGTAAATAAGAAAGGTGAATTAAATTTAATACATCAATTGTCTTATACATGCATGCTTCCCATTTAATGCACTTAGCCCTAATGGGAAAGGATCAAAGGAACTAAAAAGAATGATTATAACTGTTAAGATTTTGCGGCTCGTGATAAAAGAGAAAAAACAATTAAATGATAAATTGTATTCTCGGTTTATATAGTAAGGGTTGTTGGGTAATGATTCAAAAATCTGTTTGAAGTGTCCTAATAATTGACAGTAAGTCAAAAATGTGGTATGTATTGGGTATTTTGTACTTGTCGTCGCACCACCATGACACCGTCCTGTTCTCGACCAGATCAAGTGCAAGTTACATATCAAGTTTAACAAGAGTTGGTTTGTGCGGCCAGGGAAAAGAGTAAATGAGAGGAGATGAGATGGAAGATTTCTCTCTACTTCTACCATATTTTTGCTCATTTCCACCTACATTTATCAGCTTCACAAACGTATATCTTATAAATAGGGTTAATTGTTCCCGAAACCACTCGTTCCTTTTCTCTGGTAAATCACTTATTCAATATGTAATTGATTCCACTAGCATATGAATCTCCATTTTTCCTTTATTATCATCAAAATTATCCCACTAAATCCTTAGTTTTATAGGAATTACCGAGATCAATGCAAGAGAAAGGAAAAAATCAACTCACGGAAGTTGAGATTTTGCGGCTCCTGATGAAAGAGAAAAAACAATTAAACAATAAATTGTATTCTCGATTTATATAGTAAGGGTTGTTGGGCAATGATTCAAAAATATGTTTGAAGTGTCCTAATTGACAGTAAGTCAAAAATGTGTCATGTATTGGGTATTTTTTGATCATATAACTATTCATGCAAAAATCGATGAGATTGAGATCGAGCCCTTTTGCGGATTCTCCGACTACACCGCCCATCGCGGTGGCTTGTACTAGTCGTCACACCACCATGACACTGCCCTGTTCTCGACCAGATCAATTGCAAGTTACATATCGAGTTTAACAAGGGTCGGTTTGTGCGGCCATGGAAAAGAGTAAATGAGAGGAGATGAGATGGGAGAATTCTGTCTCATCACGAGCCCCAATTTCTCAAATTTAGGAGTTGATCTTTTCCTTTTTCTTGCATTGATCTCAGTAATTCCTATAAAAGAAAGGCTTGTGTCGGAAAATGTTGATGATGAAAAAGGGAAAATGGAGAATAAGTGATTTACTAGAGAAGCGGATAGAGCGGTTCTCGAGACAACCCTATTAATGAGAGCGGCGCATGTTTGTTTAAGAAGCTGATTAATGTTGGTGGATGCTTGAGTAGGGAATTCGAGCAAGCACTATTGTGAAAGCTCTGATTTTCCCAACAAAAGGGCAAGGTGATGAAGGTGAGCTAAAGTACAGAAACCAGGAGAACTTTCCGTTACATTGGAAGAACTATCAAATGCGCCCACCGAATCCTTTTGATGGCCTATGGAAAGACTAGGATTTTGTATATCGCACAAAGCTTTCTCGACCTACATTAATCAGCTTCTTAAACGTATTTTCATTGATCTCATGAATAGGGTTAATTGTTCCCGAAACCGCTCTTTCCTTTTCTCGGGTAAATCACTTATTCAATAAGTAATTGATTCCACGAGCATATGAATCTCCATATTTCCTTTATTATCATCATAATTATCCCACTAAAGCCTTTGTTTTATAGGAATTACCAAGGTCAATGTAAGGAAAAGGAAAAGATCAACTCACGCGAAGTTGAGATTTTGCGCCTCATGATATAAGAAAAAAACAATTAAATAATAAATCATATTCTCGGTTTATATAGTAAGGGTTGTTGGGCAATGATTCAAAAATCTGTTTGAATAGTCCTAATTGACAGTAAGTCAAATATGTGGTATGTATTGGGTATTTTTTTATCATATAACTATGCATGCAAAAATCGACGAGATTGAGATCAAGCTCCTCTGCGGATTCTTTGACTACGCCGCCCATCGCGGCGACTTGTACTCGTCGTCGCACCACCATGACATCGCCCTATTCTCGATCAGATCAAGTGAAAGTTACATATAGAGTTTAACAAGAGCTAGTTTGTGTGGCCATTGAAAAGAGTAAATGAGACGAGATGATGGGAGATTTCTCTCCCATCACGAGCCGCAGTTTCTCAACTTTAGGAGTTGATATTTTCCTTTTTCTTGCATTGATCTCGGTAATTCCTATAAAAGAAAGACTTGTGTGGGAAAATGCTGATGATCAAAAAGGGAAAATGGAGAATGATATGCTAATGGATTCAATTACATACCGAATAAGTGATTTACTAAAGAAGCAGAAAGAGCGGTTCTCGAGACAACCCTATTAATGAGAGCAACGCATGTGTGTTTGAGAAGCTGATTAATGGTGGTGGAAGCTCGAGTAGGGAATTCGAGCAAGCGTTATTGTGAAAGCTCTGATTTTCTCAACAAAAAGGCAAGGTGATGAAGGTGAGCTCAAGTACAGAAACCAGGAGAACTTTTTGTTACACTAGAAGAACTATGAAATGCGCCCACCGAATCCCTTTGATGGGCTATAGAAAAACTAGAATTTTGTATTTCGCACAAAGCTCTCTCACTATATATAAACCCTCTAGCCGCCGGCCATCTTTAAACCCTAATACCTTCTTGCCTCGCGTGGAGGTCGACCGTCGACGGCCTCTGGTCTATGGGTAGAACTCTTCTCTTTCTCCCCGTTCTACTCTATTTCTTTCTTCTCTCACCCATATCTTGCCACTTTCCTCAAAACCCACACCATCCCACCTTTCGTCTTCACTTCGCAATCCTCTTCTCTGCCTCTTATCACCTCCAACTCAGGCCTACCACTAACTACTTCTCTACAATCCCGGTAGACTTTCTTCGTCATTGACCTTTGATCGTCCCATGGGTTTTTACCCTCAAAAAACAAATAGGCATTCCTCGTGGGTAACGATTCTACCATTTACTCATCTGAATATAATCCAAGGTCCATTAGTTAAAGAGCTTGAGTTCGTCGTAAAAGTTATCTTTCTTCGCCGATGTGCCGCCGCCTGTACTGCTTCCACCATCACATTCTCAACTTCTGCCATATATATGTATCTATATCTATGTGTTTTAGTAGAGAGGGGAGAGAGAAATAGAGAGAGGCGCCGTTGAGTCTACATAAAATTATACTTCACGTAACACTTCACTGGAAACCGGAAAATTAACTAAATCTCAATTGATAATGTAGCGAACGGTATATATAATTCCGACATTAACACAGTTCATATTTCATATTTCAGCATTAAATAATCCTATTCTTGAAAAATGCTATTTCACCACTTCAATTTTACCCAAAAACGGAAAGGAAAAACAAATGATATCCCATTCCCACGCAAAAAATTGGTGCCCCTCCCGTACGTCTTCAAAAAGTAGTTTTCTCCTACTTTGTAAGGGGAATATATTTTTAAACTACATATGGGATGACTAATTTTCCTTTAACATGTTTTATTAAATACAAATGCATTGAGGATTTCATACCGGAGACCAATTTATCTACTTGCAAATAACTACTAATAAATAAGAAATGTCAACAAGTGGAGTCAAATATACCCTGCATGGTGTAAGTCACTTATTAGTTGATGTCATTCTTAGTTTGCCTCATGGGAGACTTTGTCTCGGCCTTCTCAACTCTATCTTTCAATTCTACAAGGAATTCAGCTTTTGTGATTCTTAGTAATATTGACACCATTTTTAAATTTAGTGTTTTCATGTTTAGGTGGTGAGAAAGAAATAAATGAAGAGATTGTCAAAAATTTCAACAAACTAGGTTGCGCAGCCATCCTTACATATGAAAAAATCTTCTTAGGTCCATCATGAAAAAAGATGAAAAATTTAGGGTTGGTTACAAGTTGTAATTTCAATAATACCCTTAACGAATATAACGATGCCGACGCCACTTAGTCATCGTTAAGGGTATTTTGTAAGAACTTGTAACTAACCCTAAATTTTTCATTTTTTTTTATGATGAGCCTAAGAAGATTTCATATGGAACGATAGTGGCGCAACCTAAATACAGTATATGTACGTCCACAAATATGCATACTTACACACCCTAGTTTGTTGAACAAAATTTATTTATAATCTCTTCATTTATTTATTTCTCACCACCTAAACGCTAAATTTAAAAATTGTGTTAATAACCCTAAGAATAAAAACTTTAATTGTTTGAAGAGTCGAAAGACGGAGTTGAGAAAGCCGGCACAAAGCTCTCATGCGGCAAACTAAAAGTGTCATCAACAAATAAGTGAATTACTAGATGCAAGGTATATTTGACTGTTGATATTTTTTATTTATTATTAGTCGTTTGCATGTAGATCAATTGGTCATTGGTATGAAATCCTTAATGCATTTGTATTTAAGAAAACATTTAAAAGGAAAATTACTTTAGCTCATATATAGTTTGAAAATCTATTGCCCTTACAAAAGAAGGCTAAACATATTTTATTTTTTTTAAATCATCAATATACGTTATATAGGAACCCATTATTTGCAGCAATAGGGGGTGCAAGCACAAATTAGTTGCCGCAATAGGTTGCAACAATAGTAATCCTACAGAAATGTCATGATTTAATCAGGCACATTTCGTTAAATATCTCCAACTTAGGGTTGTACGATGATTTTTCAATTTTGTTATCCCAATTCTTAATTTTTTTAAATTTGTGCCTCAATTATTTTCTCTTCTCCTGTCTTTTTCGAGATTTTACCTAAAAGCCTTAAGATATTAGCTAATTACCTAAAACCTTAATTAATTAAAATAGAAGAATAAAATATAAATATTAACAAATATATTAATAATAAGAAAATCTTGGTTTAAAAATATAAAAGAGAAACAAAAAAAAATATATTGAATTTAAGGCCTCCGGGATTTTTCCACTTAATTAAAAAAAATGATGTTTCAGTCAAGATTAAGGTAATTTGCCAATTTATAAAATCTTCTAACAAGCTCTTCAACAAAAACATGCAACTATTATTAGTAGAACATCTTATATGAAGGCCAAGCAAAATATTAATGTAATATCCTAACGAAACGAAGTTTGGAAATAGGATGTCACCATAATTAAACTCCCTCAAAAAATTTAAATGTCTTCTTTTTAATACAATCTAAAGTAGATATAGGCAGAAACCAACAGTTCACATCTAATATATGTTATTGATCAACACCTTCGATCGACCTTAAATATGAGTTAGGGTGACCGGAAAAAAAAATGAGTTGGGGTTGAGGTGTTACCTTGAGATTGAGCAGCCAAGTCCAAACCTTAAAAGTAGGAATGGTGTGGTGTGGAAAAAAATAGTACCGACTGTTCAATTTATAGTAGTACCAAAAAGATAATGAGTCAGTCTCCAGTTAGATAATCATGAATCGTGAAGTTTATAAGAATTAATATCAATAATTAATTATATTTCCGTATTTTCGAATGTAGATTTGTTTGAGGCATCAACATTCATATCATTTTATTTATGTATACATATATTTTCCGCAATGATAGAGGTAACATGATAACAAATTAATAATTTCTTCTTAATGTAAATAAGTAGAGGCAAATTAAATTTAAAGCATTCAATGTCATATACATGCATCCCAGTTAATGCAGTTAGCCCTAATGGGAGAGGAACAAAAAAAAATTATAGCTGTTAATACTTACCTTATTTAACAACGACAACAAAAATAGTACACTGTTTTTGGAACAACAATTTATTGGTTCAACATTATGTGCATTGATAGTTGTGATTTTGTGACCACCGACCATATGTGATCACTAAATTCCTCTTTTAGAATAGCGACCGACAATCTTAAATTTATGGAGAAGCGGAAATAGGCTATTCGCAACAAATCCAGCAAAAACAACAACTCATAAAACTTCCCTCCGAAGTACGCAAGTTGTCACTAATTTTTATATTGATTAAACATACGTTTTTAGATAACATTATAGGAGTATTTCTAAAGGGTAATGACAAAAAGTAGTACTCCACCAACTATTTTACAAGAAATATATGTACCAAACTATTTCTTCTCAAAAAGTAGAAATCCCAAAAATACTCAAAACTCAAAATAATTACTTTCTCTCTTTCCAAACAAAAAATAAATTTAAAATAATAAATATTTTAAAATTCACAAAATATAAAAAAAAAAAATACTTTAAATTATAAGAAAACAAATATTAAAAATATACGTTAAATTCACAAAATATAACCAAAAAAACACTTTATTTTAACGAAATCAATTTTTTTAACTGAATAACGATTGCTTTTCTTAAACAGTTCATACACATTCTGTCACTCTCTATATCTTAAAACTTCATAGTCTTATTTTCATAAGTCATATACTATTTTTCTTGAATACTATTTTTCTTGACTTCATACCATTATTTTAGGAATTCACACTATTTCTTATAAAATACATACCCTTTTTTTTTCCCATACCTTTTCTTCGTACTTCATTTCAAATTTCATGTTTTTTATTTCAAAATTTATACAATATTTTTGAAACTCCACATCCTTTTTCTCATGCTTCATGCCCTTTCTTTTTGGAGGCACACACCAACTCTGAAAGTAATGTGCGTTTGCGAGATTGTCATGAATTTTGCCAATTTGGAACTATTTTGTGTTATCGATTATAAAGTGTCCGCAAATAATGTGCATATCATTACCCGTCTTCCACTTATATATATACACTAAAACCTCTATAAAGTTATATTGTCAAGACCACGAAAAATTATTACCATTGCTAGGGCCGCAAAGATACCCAAGACTTTTGTTTTGGGCCTGTAATTTTTTTTTTAAAATTAGGGCCTCTGACTTTGCTCTTTTAATAAATGAGTATATATATATTCTCACTTCTAATCTTCTAGAGGTCTACAGCACACTATAAAAAATTATTTGAAAACGGTCAAAATTAGAGTTCAAATAGTACATTCAGGGATAAAAATAATTTTTAAAGACGAAAATAACTTTTTTGTCCACAAATCTAATGTTTTGAGACCCAAAGTAGAAAAAAAAAAATTGTCTGCAAAGACAATTCGGTACCAACATAAGAAGACAATTTAAATGTGTCCCTAAATATATTTTGAGACAACATTAAATTGTATTTTTATGTTGGTATATGATTGTTTTTCGAAACGATCTTTTTTTCAAGTTTTACCTATAAAAATTATTTTTGTCCCTAAAAAATTATTTTTGTCTTTTTAGAGAGAAATTTTGACCGTGTCTAAATAAATTGTCCCTCAAATCTGAATTTTGTAGTTGCAGCAACGTCTGCAACACGTCCGACACATATCACTACAAGAAAAAAGTCATATAGCAACAAAAAAATATGTTTCTATTTATGCTATTTATGTTGCTAACTAAGATTAGCAACAATTTAGCAACAAAAACTGCTTTGTTATTGTTTGGCTTGTTGCAGATTTTAGCAGCTAACTTAGCAACACATTATTATCATTAGTAACATAATTGTAACATATTTTTATGTTGCTATATTAGTGACATAAATTGTAACATATTTTATTATGTTGCTACTTGGTGGGTTTTTATGATGCAAAAAGGCAACACTTTTGTAACATGAATTAATTTGAAGCATCTGTTACAATTATGGTAAGGGTTTTTGCAATACTTATTTTTCATAAAAAGAGACCAAACAGACTTCTATTTTTTGAATTTCCACCAAAGTTTTACAGCAAAAGCTCTTGAAATACCAACCATATTTCTCACACCCAAACCACATTCTTCAATAGATTTAGAGATTCTCTTCCAAGAAACCCAGTGTTACTTATTTTTATCTTCATTTTGACGTCGTAAGAAATTACAGAAGGCTTTTTCTACTGCAGTAATCACTTTTTTATGAGGTAACATAGTTGAAAGAATATAAAGAGGTATAGTCTGTAGAACATGTTTAATCAGAATAACTTTGGAGCCCATAGACAGCCATTTAGATTTCCAGTTATTAAGAACATTTTTAAGTTTAGCCACTATATAATGGAAATAATTGCTTTTTTCCCTTCCAGAATATAGATTACACCCTAAATAAATAAAGGGAGACTTTTTCAAATTAATACCCAAACGTCCTTCAAGCTTCTTTCCATGAGCATTAGAGACATGTTTTGAAAAATAAAGAAATCTTTTTTCATAACTAACCTCTTGACCAAAGTCGGTCTCATATTTCCTGATCACCTTTTGCACTTCTTTAATAGATATTACATTAGCAACATAGAATATAATTATGTCATCGTATAGGCTAAGTGAGTTATATAAGGGCTTCCAATAGGAACCTTGAAACCTTGATAATAACTTTTATGAACTGATTCATTAAGATTTTTGGAGAACACCTCTGAACATATAACAAATAGACCAGAATAAAGAGGATCAACTTGTCTTAACCCTTGAGAAGATTTGAAGAAAACAGAAGCAACACCATTTACCAAAACACTGAAATAAATATTTGAAAACAACCCCCAAACTTTGTCAATAAAAATTTCAATAAACCCCATTTTTCTGTATTCTTGGCATTTAAAGTACTTATCAATTCCTGAGCAAGCAGAATATTGTTAGTTATGTCTCTTCCCTTTATAAAGCCACTTTGATTATCAGAAATAATACCAGGGAGAACAATAGCTAGTCTAGTAGCAAGAATTTTAGACATAATTTTATTGCAAAAATTAATTAGGCTAATTGGTCTATAATCAGCAAAAGTATTTGGAGACTTTTTCTTGGGTACTAAAGCTATCAAAGTAGATGTCATTACTTTAGGAAGCTCGGCCCTAGCAAAAAAACTAATAAATAACTTTACAAACATCATCTTTAATAATATGCCAAGTTTTAATAAAGAAAACCCCAGTGAAACCATGTTGGCATGGAGAGCTACTTTTATCTAAACCCCAAATTGTATCTTTAATTTCCTTTTCATTGGGCTTCTTGTCCATAATATCATTATCATGCTCACCAATAACCTTAGGAACAACATTTATAATAGAAAATTCTCCCAAATTTTTAGGCACTGGAGCAAAAATAGACTGACAGCCTCATTTTAATATCATTAGCACCAGTCAATACAAATCCTTTAGAATTTTTTATCGTTAAAAATAGCTCCTCTTTTCCTTTTTCCCTTAACTATAGCATGAAAATACTTAGTAATAGACTCTCCCTCTATAGCTCACTTTATGTTTGCTTTTTGTTTCTAGAATTTTTCTTCAATTTTTTGCTTATAATTAAGATCACCATAAGTTTTATTTAACAAATATCTGTTTTCAGGTGAAGGATCGACTTCAAAGTCAGCTTCTAGCTTAATGACATCATATTCAGCTACTATGAGCATCCGAAAAATATCTCCAAAGATAGATTTATTCCAATCTTGCAATACCTTTTTAATGCTCTTCAAATTTGTACACAGAGAAGTTATGGCATTTCCACCAGAATAATGTTTCCAAATATCTGCAATTAATTTCTCAAAATATTTGTGGTCAGCCCAGAGTTTTTGAAAAATAAATCTTTTAGGATTGAAATCTGAAAATAAATAAATTAGCAAAGTAGCATGGTCATAAGTCTTTTTGCTTAGATGCATTAGAGAAATCTTCTTAAATATATCAACAAATGCATGATTAATGCACACTTTATCAATTCTATCCAAAATGCTCTGATTTTCACTTCTCTTATTGCACCAGGTATATCTTAAACCATCAAAATCCAACTCAATAAAGTCAGCTGCATCAATGTTACTTAGATAATCATTAGCTGCATTAACATCTAAAGGTAAACCCGCAACTTCATCTCTTTCTTCAGAAACAGTATTAAAATCACCTCCAATAATCCAAGGATCATTAGTATATAAATGCTGTTTAAGTAATCCCACAGATCTCTTCTTTCTTCTCTTGTACACTTGGCATAAATAATACTCATTCGATCATTAGAGCTTAGAATATTGCTTGAAATAGCCATATTTAGAATATTGCTTGAAATAGCCATATTAACACACTGATTCATCTCACTCAGAAAATAATTATCAATATCTTCAGACTAGAAAATCCAAATTTTATTATGGGCATGAACCCACACCCTTTCAAAACCAAATTTCCTTTTAAAGGCTTCTGCTTGATCTGATAACACCATTGGTTCCAAACACACTAAAATAGGTAAATTATGTGGATAACAAAGATTTTTAACCCTTATGGTAGTTTCTTTACTTGAGATACCCCTCAAGTTCCAAATAAGGATATTAATCATTTATAAAACTTCCTAGAGGTCCTTACAGAAGAGGAGAGACATTTGAATTGGCACTTTAGTTTGAGCATTATTTTTCTTTTTGGGTTTTTTATAATTTACTACTGACCAATTTTCTTGTTCTTGCTGAACATCTGGTGGTTTCCTTCGAGATAAAGTCAACCTGTCCTGGAGGGTTGACTGGGTGAAAACTTGCTCAGCAAAGTAGGTGACATTATTACCATTCCTTCCTCTATAAATTCTTCTATTACAGGAGTAGTTACCTCTTTTTCTTCATATATTTCATAACCAGTCTTGTCATTTTCACCCCTATAATTTGTTTTTTCAGAGCTTATTGAAATTGCCTCTTCTGGAATTAATTCACCTTCTTCAGTTTCTTCTAGTATCTCTTCTTGGTTGATGTTATCTTTCAAATGCTTATTATTTTCCTCTTCAGAGAGCCATTTTGGGAAATTTCATTTTCCCTTTTTTTTTGACCCTCTATAATCTCAATGCATATATCCTCTGTTTGGCAATTTGCAGGCTTGGTAAAAGTATTATTGACCCAGTCTTTGATGCTAGAGAACTCTTTTATTTGGTTATTTTGTTGAGTGGAAGAGTTTTCTTTATTTTGCTCTTTTTGGTGAGGAAGAGTATTTGGTTTTGCGTTGTATAATTTTGCCTTCAGGAGGTTTTTATTATGGCTGTTATTATTCTTTCTGATTTCGTTTGGTTTTGTGGCTTTTTTTCATCGTAAGTTTTGGTGGCTTTTTCAGTCTCTTTTTCCTTGTCTTTTTCTTTGAAAATGCATTTTTTTTCTTTATGTCATAGCTTGCAGCAATAAAAACAGTAAGTATGACGATCTTCATAATCACAATATTGCCAAAAACCATCATTTTCACCATACCCAATGCTCACACGAGTTACTAGTTCTCTAGATAAATCCACTTCAACACAGATTCTAGCTTTACTAGGTCTTTGTAACTTAGAGGTAGGCTCATCAACTCTTAGAGTAACACCGAAATCACTAGCTATAGAAAATATGCTAGACATGTTATATATGTGAATAGGTAACTTAGGTAGAGTAATCAATACCGGAACAGTAGCAGATTCGAGATCTGGATTAAAATCATAAGTCCATTTAAACATACGCATAGGAAGTTGGTCTATGTACCAGATTTTACATAACAAAACTCTCTGAAAATTAGCCTCATGGAAAAATCTTATCAAAACATGCTTGTTATCAAAATGTCCAACGTTAAAATTTGCTTTTAACTCCATTTTAGTAAGGAGTTTTCTGATGCTATCAATATGTGGCTTATCATGCAAGAATTTTCCAACCACGGTGTATTTAAAAGGTTCCGATAAGGTTTTGACGTCCTCCAGTATAAGTGGCTCTACGTACTTTATACGTACCCAACTCTTTTAATTCAATTTTAGGGTTTGTAGGGATTGTGTTAACTATTGATACGAAGGATTTCTTAGGTGGGGAATCTGGTTTTAGAAGTTGATCGTCGACGGGTTTGTCCCTCTCCGGTTAGAGGGGAAGGTTATTCATTTTCTCGGTGGCGGCTAGGGTTATTCACCCTAGTCGTCTCACTCTTTCTCTCTCTAGGTTAGGGATATTTAGGTTAAACTGTGTAAGTAGTATTATGTATTCAATGTAGTTATGAGCAAATGCCCAACAAGAGAATGTGAATAATGACTGTCGTGACAAAAGGGGTATATACAAGTAGTTAATCGGTTGACACTTGACAGTGAAATGTTGATAAATTCAAGGTTATTCAAGCTAAATGAAAATCAACTTTATATGCACTAGATTTAATAACTCAATATTTTTCAGAAATGAGAAAAGTTGTTAACTTGAAGGAACTAGTGAAGACAGTCGAGGCTGCGGCTCGCCATCCATTTTAAGAAAAGTTGATTAAAAAAAACATTTTTTATTGTATTTTATCAAAATCTTCAAAAAATTAATGTGAAAAAAAACTCATACTTGGTATGGAAAAAAATTAGATAATTAATATCGGCCCTCCCATCTCACTTTCCTCGTTCCGCCACTGTATGGTTGAGTAAAATGTCTAACTACGAGAATTATAAATAAGCTATTGTGAGTATGTAAAGATATTTGTACAACATTGAAATTTTGGTGAGCGAAACCATTTCTCGTTTATTTAGAATTTTGATTAACCATGTTATATATATACATTGAGCAGTTCTGATGTCCTTTGCGTGACAGAAGAACTTGCTTAAAAGAGTAAAGAATGTATTAACAAGGCTATGGCTCGAAAATTAAATGAGCAGCTTGATATGTCCTTTGCGTCAATTGTAACACTATGGGTCAATTTATGTAATATCTAATAATAGTTTATTAACCTGAGATACTCATGAATTATGAAGAAGGAGTTAGTTTAATTAAAAATCTTAGATGTTGGTTCCTTTCTCTCAAGTCTTAAGTGATCTGATGGTGGTAAGTTAGCAGTCACTAACCAGACAAAATTGAATAGAATCCTAAAACGTTAGTGTCTTTAATTAATTAATAGATATTGTTCTTTTCAGGAATTAGAATAAAGATGAAATTTTGGCGCTAGATATTGTACATTAATCTAAAAATAAAAATATGAATTTATAAGTTTAAACTTTGTTTTAATAGGACTCTGAAACTATGCAAAAATATTTATTTATAAAACCTTATAATAGTACCTTAAAGATGTAATTAATTAATGGATAAATCAAATAACCACAAAATTTGAGCTAAATCTGTTTACCATTTGAACTAACTTACTATTTGTTTATATGGGGACTTAATATATAAAACATTAAATCTCCAAATCTTTTTATATAAAAAAAATATTTTTAAAATTTTTGGATGGTAGTGGCACCCCTTACTCCCCGGTGGTTCCATCCTTGACTATTAGGGTTTAAGGTTTAAAGATTGCTTCAGAAATATAATAATTATTAAATTACCGTTTTAAGTCTTTTAAGACCAAGCGAGTTAAAATAAGGTTTTAGTTGAAGTGATAAAAAGTTAAAAAATTGATTTTGGGATTAGTTTAGAAAATTGAAGCTAGGGTTTATTATTTAATAGACAAGTAGCTTTTCTCAATTGATCATTGTTTATCATCATTTTATATTGAATTGATTGTTTATCATCAAAAACTAGGGGAGGTCGTAGAACTGTTAGAATGCCGAGATCTGACAAGGCCAATGACGAGGAAACCCTTCTTGGCCATTTACGCAACGTTGGTCATTTTAGCGTATCCCCAGGTGATTTCAATCAAGCGATACAAAAAAGTAAAAATGACGATGTTGGAAATAGTAATAGTGTGGAAGCTAGTGAATCTGATGGAGATGAGTATGACAATGATGCTAAAGGTGTTGAGAATGCACAGTTTACGGATGTAGAAACTCAAGAATTGAGCGAAGATGATGGTGATGATGATGGTGTTGAATGTGACCAATATCTGAATTTGGGGACAGATAATTTGAAAGAAAATAGCGATGAGGATGAGAATGATGACGAGTACGACAATGAGTTGGAAGAGAATGTAGATCGATGTAGATGTAAATGGAGACAAAGGCGAAGATCTTGGGAGTCGGAAGATAATAGCGATTAAGCGCATTATAACGTGTAGGTAGCAAAACTTTCCCCCTATTTTGGGGTCTGTAATTTGTTTGATATATTTATTCTTTTTATCATAACACCGCTCTATAACTTCATCTCCTGTACAAGTATATATATAGTACAAAATCTTGAAAATTTTTTTGGCATTATAGCTCTTTACATGACAGATAAAAACTCCAAGAAGATTAAGCAAAATTTTGTGACTATTTAACGTATGCTATGATGTTTGTCCGAAAAAAAAGAGAAAAAAAAAAGAGAGAGAGAGACAGATGCAGCACAGAAGCTCCGCGACGTTAATAAACTTTTTTTTTTACTTTATTAGGTCATCATTTGATTAATTTGGTAAATTAGGCAGGCCTTGAAAAAGTACTGAATATCAGAATATGTATTATGTGGTTTCATAAGTGGTCTCCTTAGTTCCGATGTCTAATAAAAGTTGAAATTAAAACTACCCTATACAAGAATTGATAGGATTTGAAGATTTAATTTCCTGTTTATATTAGCTCTGCCATTCTACTACCTGTCTTTTCCGATTTGTTGTATCAACTATCATACTTTATATTTAGTGCAGATGCACCTTTCGGCAAGGGTCATGTGGTGAGAAAGTTTATCAAGGAATGTTGGAATAAATGTAGCTGTGACATCGATTGTGGAAATAGAGTAAATGCAAAGGGGTCTCGTAAGCTGCAGGCAAATACATGGGTGCAGTCTTGTTATTATGTTCATATTTTGTTAATCTAAATTTGACGTTTCCAAGGAGTTGACAGTTTGCGTCATTTAGTACAATTAGCATTTTTTAAGTAAAAAAATCAATTTTGATCTCTATAAACTCAATTGTATACGTAATTTTTTAAAATCACACAAAAGAGTACGTATTTTTTATGGTTTCATTGTTTTTTTACCACATATTGTTGCCATTTTCTCGATTACTACCTTGCATTCTATTTTTATTAATTAGTACCCTAAATTCAATTTTTGTTTCAATCGCCAGCTATTCCGTCCAATTATGTGACATCTAGCACCGGAAAGTGGTCACTTTCCGTTTTATAGAGGTATGTACCTCTTTTCTCGCCTTTTTTTCCTACTGTAATACCATTTTTTTTAACACGAAGGTTACTTCTATATCCTCTCCCCCCACCCCCCTTAAAAAAAATTGCGCCAACCCGAACTTCCACCCACACCCACAAATCAATACATGCATATATATATATATATATATATATATATATATATATATATATATGCAGCCATTAAAACATTTTCTCTCTTCTATAAACGCTCTCTCTCCAGTGTAGAACCCTTCTATATCCTCTCTTTGCTTCTCCATCAGCAACACAGAATTTGCGTGTAAAAATAATTAAATTAAACAAATTTGCTAACATCATGCACTGATATCAACCTAGGCCACAGGTAGCACAAGTGCTCAACTGGCCAAACTTTTAAGTTGTATGAACTTAATTCATGGACAATTACCGGGTCTAATTTTAATTTGGTCTAGTACCGAGAGTACCAACTTTTACTTTTGCATAAGGTACTTGAAATTCATGGACAGACGACTCTCTGGTGACCGAGATATTGAGAATCTAGAAAAAGAAGCTTACATATTTCTGAAACTACGTTTACAAGACCATGACATCGACATGCCAGTATTGCACAATTTTCACTAGTTTTAGCATGAAACCAGAAAACATCTTACAAAACAAAAAAACAGGAGGCTCCACACACAGACTCAATAATCTTGTGATAACTGTCTACAAGTCTACAAGCACAGTCCTTCCCTTTCCAGGCCAATTAAAATTGTTATTTTGACTTTATCAACAGATATATCCCTTATTTGCATTACCGTGTAAATACTTGAATCACTATAATGTTGATGTCTTATTGCTTTTCAAAAAAATTTAACACGAAGAAACAATATATCCACATATAATAATATCTCCGGTCATGCTTTTCCGGCGGAGCCAAACAGGTGCATCTTCTCTGCAACCACGCGTCTCATGGCTTCCTTCGCTGATGTCATAACGTTTACAAGATCTTTGTGGGGCCCGCTTATCGACTCCATGTAAGCAGTTCTTATCTCGGTGTTGACATTAAATTTCCTCACACCCCTCTCTATGCACCCCTGTCAAAAAAAAAATATAAACGGTGGTTATCTAATACAAACATATAGCTTAAGGTTTGTTTGCTCCTGGATTCTAAACTATCTGTTTCTGTGATTCTCTTCTGAGTAAATCCTAAACTAAGCTATGAATTTCCGCTTTACAAAGGAAAAAAGGTAAACCTTTCAGCTTATTACTGGCTACATCCAAGCAGGATTCAGAAAAAAGTTTTCTATCGACGACATAGTAACTACGAAAGCTAAACAACTATGGATGGTTCACCTTAACAAGATCTTCAGGCACTCCAGAAGCTCCATGAAGGACTAGATAAACTCCTTTCTTTGAACACAAGGTATGTAAATCCTGAAGAAACAATAAGCAGGGATAAGCAGATAAAAAGACAACATGATTGCAAGTTTTCAAGTGACACATTATCCATGTAATGTATCTCTCTGGATGCAAAAGAATTCACTTCATCTTCCAAAAGACTGCTGTACCCTCCATATTTGTTGGCATAGGAAGAAGCCAAAATAACATACCCTCCCTTGACCATTCATCACATAGAAAAGTAGTGAGACAATACTTTTCAATTTTGCAATTTGAAAATCTTCGTCCTATGTTTGCTTGGGGTCCATGCAACATAAGGTTTTCAAATTCTTACATAGGATGAATACTAGCATATTAGTTTGGATAAGGTATGAGAGAGAAAAAAAACAGAAGTTTAAAGTCTTGACTTTTGCAATAAATGAAAACATATACACTTGGATCACAATCAAAAGGATGAAGTGGAAAATACAAACATTAGACGGTACCAGCCAAGCCTTAAATAATACAACTCTGGAACAATATAAAAGATGTATATACATATTAATCACACCTTAAGCAAATCGAGTCTGAGATTTGGGCCACTTGCAGGGTATTTCCCATGGACGTTCCCTATACATACAGCCAAAGCATCTACACCGCCTTCCTCAATAAATTCTTGAGCCTGGAACTCAGACATGCATACATGAAATCAAAACCCAGAAAAGGTTGATTAACATGGAAACAGTATTAAAAGATATTAATTTAGAAGGACCTGATGAATATCGGTCAGTTTTGCTTCATACTCTTCAACCGTTAAATCATCCTCAGTTCCTGAAAGTCTCCCTAATTCAGCCTCCACCATCATCTTTTTCGAGTGTGCTAAATCTGAAATAAATTTTGTGTATGCAATATTGTCTTTGAAGGGAAGGTGAGAACCATCAACCATTACCGAATCAAATCCCTAAAACATTTCAAAAAGAGGGAAGTTGTAATATGCACCACATGAACCAAATTTAAGTCGCAAGAAAAGAAAGAGAAAAGATCCTTACCAACTCAAGAACTTCAATCAACTCCTGCTTGGAGTTTCCATGATCAAAATGGACAGTGATAGGAACCTGCCGCGAATAGAAGTGGAAAGCTTTTTCTAATTAAAGATAATTTGATACTCCGTATAACTAACTAAAAACCAAATTATACTGTATATTATTGCATTCTTATAAAACTTGAGGAAATAAAGATATGGCTTACAGAAATTTCAAGTCAAGGAAGCTTATTTAATAAAAAAAAAATACACATTTAAATTTGAATTAAACCGATTGATGCACTGCCGTCCAAATGGAAATAGTTGAAGTCTAAAGATGAATATGACTTGGTTAAATCTACATCCGGTACACAAAACACAGTAGGAAACTAGAAATTCAATGTTAATTAAAGCTTTGACTCCCTGGAGCTTATTATTACACAAAAATAAATACGACCATTATATCGGGATAAAAGCTAAAACAAATGCAGATTCGTGCTTCAATTCACTTCATAGAGTTAAACTTACACTGGCTTGTTCTGCAGCTGCGATGCAACAAGCGACCAAGGGCTTTCCTCCTTGTGTCCAGGCACTAGGATGGACCTGGATTACATAAATACCTCATTAAAATCCTATGATATTCAACAAAACTGCAAAACTGGAGCATTACAAAAACAAGAATTTTAGTATGCAACTTATATGCTCAAAGAGAGAAATACGCAAACTGTTCTTTGAAATGAAGAAGACATATCTTGTCAGAGGAGAACACGTTAAGGCAAATGCTGTAGGAGTATAAGGCTATGTATGAAGCAGATTGTCAAGTTTGCATGTAAGAGGGGTGCACTAAACATATTAAATTAATATATATAGGGGAACTGTTCCATGAACACATGTAGCATGACACACATGGTCTCGGCCGTTAACCTTAAACTCAATGGCTGGGACATGATGGGTTAAGTGGTTTGATCTTGGTGATTAATGAGATATAAACCTGATCTCTCGCTATACATAAAAATATATGTACATCATTCTATTATAATAACCCAACCCAATAATTGCGTGAGACTTGAGTGTGCCAAAGATTGTTCCAAATTTTCCAAAAATACCCTTAGTTTTAATTTTAATAATTACTCATATACCCTAATTACATTTAATAATTACTGCACATATCCCCCTAAGTTAATTTCTTTGCGTTCTCCGTAAGAACACTTCTACTTCCATATCCGTTATATCTCAATAAAAGTTAACCATTCTATTCCTCTTTATATCAATTGCTAGTTTAGTAGATTTATCGAATAATTGTAGTGAATTCTTTGTCAATCTTAACTTTATTTGTTAGGGATCTCTTGAATTAAAACGGAAAGAGAGAAACCTGTAATATGGCCGGACTTCTCTCTCCCTCGGCAGCAGCAACAACTGCCTCAACTCCTTCTAGGTTGTAAACATTGAACGCTCCAACGGCGTATCCCCCATTTTCTGCATTCTGCATTGGAATGCTAATTAGTGACTGAGAGAGGAAAATCATGGGTAATATTAAATTTTAGCGTGTCCTACAAGAAGTAACTCTTTGGTTGAGGAAAGTTTGAGAGGACGAGCCCAACTTTTCACTACATGGGCCAGTGCTGCACTATCACCAACATTTCCTGAGATACAAGTTTATCGAACATGTTACATATTTGGAAATATGGATATTATTAAATAATAGAAACTGAAATGGAGATTAAATTACCAGGGAAGACAATATAAGGAACACCGGGATATCTACTTTCAGGTCCTAGCTGCCACAATGGAACACCGGCCAATGCTTGTCCAGCTACTTTTGCTCGTTTTGCTACTAAAGCTTTAGTAGCAAGGTCTGACGAGGTAATTCCACCCTAAAAAAATTAAGGAAAACAAAATTAAGCATTATTCTATCTTTTATTCGATAAAGGACTCTTTCTTGACATCCAGCACAAGATAAATTTTAACAATTAAATAATTAACTTTTCAATTTATCGCGAGTGAGATTGCATCAGCAAGTATACTTCCCACTTTCAAGAGATCAAGATGACAGGGTTTCCTTCTCTACCTAATAAAAGAGAATGAAAAGAAATGGATAATTGTTGCTTACCTTTGCAAGTACGTAACGAGGTCTTGTAGTTATCTTCCTAACTATCTCCACCAGTGCCGAGCTCACCTTAAAATTGATGTCTAAACTCTCGGAAGGAGCTGTAATTTGGAAAAGTAACTCAACTTACGCTGATAAAACAATAATTTTAGCAAAAAAGTTACATAAAAGAAAATTTATTAACGTGTCAACAACTAGCACAGTTTCAAAAGTCGCTAAGTGGACTAAAAGCGGAAGGTGGGGCCTGGGGGCCTAGACGAATAAGCGGGGATTAAGCGGGGCCTAGGCGGAAAAACCATATTTTAACATTTTAGTGCGGATTTTTGGATTTTCATTTGGCATGTAGGTTGTAAATTCAATTAATAAGATAAATTGAACATTTATACATCATTAGTTTATCGGTATAGTATCAAAAATTCCACAAAAGGTATGTAAATAGTATATATGTACAGTCGAGCATAAACCAAAATAAATATATATATACATTCAAAGACAAAATGCAAACGCAAATTTTGATTGATTACAAACATGATTTTTGGACTAAAAATTTTAAAAAAGATTTAATAGAAAAATGCACTAATTCCGACTAGATTGACCCGTTTGACTAGGGTTTGACCATATCAAAGTGCCTAGATTAATCTAGTCGGAGCAAGGCGGGGACTTTTGAAACTGATCAAGTTTTGTGTAAAACAAAATGTAGAGAAAGAGAGAGATGGCATACTTGTTCCTGTAATGAGCTTCCGGCTAGTCATTATCAAAGTATCTTTTCCTGTCTTGAGGGATACATCAGCCATCTCAACGGTACGACTAATTTCCTCCTCCCTCTCTTCCATTGACTTCATTGCAAGCTTTTCAACTGATATCTGTTAACAGTGAAAAGCACAATATGGATCCTTCATTAGTGATTAAATTTAATTAGAATTATGGTACCGAATTTGAGCGGATTCACCACAATGTCATCTATGAGAACATCCATGTCCCAAATTTAAAAGGAATCTTAAGACCTGGATTACCTCAAGAATTCTTAAGATGTGGCTGCATTGCACTTTAAGTTCTTCAACCTGAGATTAAAATATCACAGGATTACGTAACATCATAAATTAAAAAAAAAAAGATGAAAAAGAAAGGAATGTGGATGTCACAGAAACAACAAATTTACCTGTTTAGTTGTTTTCGGAACATATGAACCCACAACTATTAACCCACCACTGTTTCCTCTATCTATTCCCAGATCCTTAGGCAAAATAGGAGCTTTTGGTATTATTCCAATTAGAGCAGACACAAAACTAGCAGCAGTGCGGCATAGGAAACGCTTCCCCTTTATTTCTGCCTGCAAATGAAAAACCAAGGTTCGATGCAGTTACCTTCTAGACGTAGTTAATATTCCACAGCTATGGTAATTTTTGTGAAAATAATAGACTTGAAATTACCTTGATCATTCCAGCTGCAAATACATACATGTCTCTATCACTAGCTGCATTAACTATGCAGGTTGACCCCTGCATCGCAAATCACATTAAAAATACGTACTAGATTTTTGCTTTAAGAAAACAGGAAATAAATCTAACCCAAGCTACTCACCTTCTGCAAACTACAAAGATGCTCACAAACAGCATCTGGTCCGCCTTTCCTCAACAGTTGTATGGAAATTGAAGCAACAGTATTTGCTTGTATTTTGCCTTTAGTTTTCTCCTCTGCCCACTAAAAAATATGAAAGGTAAACACGAAAACCAAAACAAGATTTTTCTTGGGAAAATACGAACAGCCATCTATAAAAAACAGCCAATATACACCTCTCGTAGATTCGACGATTTATATCCAAAAGCAGCATCTTTAGCAAATTCAGTATCCCCTGCTGGTACAAGCCTGCAGATACCATATAGCAAGGAAGATAATACGATTTTAGTATTATAACTTTACAGTGATAGGGAATCTACACGATCCCTCATAACATTTTAAGACGAATCCAACTAAACTAAATCATTGGGAATGTATTACATACCTGTCAGAATCTGCAACGTAATGTATATCATTGATTGTGTACCGACCTCCTTGAAGAAAAAAGGGACAAATTATCCAGGCATCCATCTCACCCAGGACAGATACAGCTGCATCTGGTTCCTATAAATATCAAGTAACACTTTTTTATTGAAAATATATTTAAAGGATTTACAGCAGAACAGATGAGGTTCGGTCCTCTTGCCTCTGGAAAATGACCACGTAATGTAGAATCACCCCTCAAAACTACAGTAAAATCGGTATTAACTGACTTTGAGGCGGTATGAAGATTACTGCAAATTTCTTTTATAAGTACAGTGGCCTGTTAAAAGGAAAACAGTACTCATAAGTCATAATGCATTAGAGTAAACAAAGAATTGAGAATAAAATTATTTCCCATGAAATACCCTACAAAAAATAATATATGAAGCATAATTTTATTACCTTATCAGAACTTAATGCTCGAGAATTGGTCAAGATGAAAAAGCATTTAGATATTTTCTTGAACTGTTCGGCGAGTGACTCAACGCTCCTGCAATATAAAATTAAAATTGAATAACCACTGGGATTTAGAGTTCCTCTTTCTTAATACAACTGAGAAAACGCTTACCATTCTGTTAAAACTTCAATATCATGAACAGTTTGAGTTCCTGTAGGATCATCATCAAGAACAACTAACGTTTTTGAATGATTCTCGTTCAATTTAAGTATATCACTGGTAACATCATGTGGCCATTCAGAAGGAAGTGATTTCAAAACCACTTCTTTACTTAAAACGGGTTGTTTTCCTTCAACCTTAATTCCTGTGAGTGTCTCGTATACCTAACAAAAAAGAAAATGAAAATTGTAGTTGAGAAAAGCTTGAAAATTTGAAATAAAATGGACATAAATGATTTAGCATCGGATTTATTAATATTTACATATGTTAGTATAGGCTGGGTTAAAAATGAACAGACATAAGAATACGACATCGCATTAGGTATCAATGCTAAAATTTTAAGTTTCCACATGTACTGCACCATATGCACCATGTATTTCCAGTTAAGTTGGTGGTTATTTTTAGTAGATTGTAGCAAAAAAAATATGATTGCCAGAAACAAAAAAGGTGAAGTTGAATCCCATACCTTGACCACACCAGCATCATCTAATCGACCCCATCCAGCAGCAGAACCTGTTGAAAGTAAACACCGTAATTTGTAATGCTACAAATAAAGGCATTTGTAAATAACAAGGCACTAAAGGCTGGGAGTTTCAAAGTCACTTGAGATGCAGGTTTTGGATGTGATATAATCAGAAACAATAAATGCAAATAGTAGACCACCACCATATTAAGTTATACGTCTTAGTTGTTTTGAAAACTGAACGTAAACACAGAAATGAAATTTTCAAGAACCAATTCGATCACCATTATATACGGACAAGTGTTATTGGCCACCTATTTTTCTACCCAAAATCCTTACCTGCGGACATAGCAACATGTATGAACCGATAATTAATTTTCTGCTTTCAGACACAGATCTATAATTATTACATGACTGGTCCACCTATACTGCCACATCAGCATGTAAGATTTTTGGGTTAAGTAGCAATGCTCTTTTACTATCATGACTGTTTCCATATTTAATAGACTCCACATTGAGCAACAGAAAATTACTTGAGGATAGAACGGAATAACTGAAATGGAGAAAACCAAAAGCGGAACTCTCAATGAGAACATGGGAGAAAAGAAAAAATTAAACATACGAAAAATTGCTAAAAAAATATTGGTTGACAGACTCCAAAACACCTGACAAGAACAACTGGTGAGCCACAGTTGCAATATGAAGTGGAACTTTTCGGGATGAGCATTCTCGATGAACAATTCCCTGTCAAAACATAATGTATGATTGACTTTATGCAGAAAAGACTGCGATATGAACACATTACATTGCAACTACACAGTAGCGTGCAATAGAACTTACCAGATCCTTTACAAAAATATCAATAGCAGATAATGGTGTGTAGTCATTATCCAACATGTGCGGAACTCGATTCTCGAACATCCTGCGATATGATAAAAGGTTAAGTTCTCGAAATTTTAAAATTCTAAAACAGTAAGCCAGCAATTATTAAACAGAAAAAAATTTAAATAATAAGACAAATATATACGGAGCATGAATAATTATAAACTCAAGCTCTGCAGACCATGTAAGACCAATTGGTTAAGAATAGTTTTTTCCCCTTTCCACCTCAGATTATTAAGCAGTTAAATCCGTAGAATCTTTAAAATACTAGAAGTATAAGGCGTTAGTCACAGTACTTCTGTGATAGCTGTACCGTTTTTTGTTTAATTTAACCAACTTTATGAGTACTATAAATGACTAAATTGTAAAATAATCTAGCATTTGATAGTCACCTTAAGCATTATCATTGTCCTGATAAAGAATTTAGTGAACATTGGCGGCTAAATTGCTAAACTTACACCATTGAATAACCATGTAATAGTTTTAGGGCCATACCATGATGTACCCCCACTATTTATGATGACATCAAATAATGTTCTGGTACTAAGACCAAGTCGGGCCCCAAAAGCCATTGCCTCAGCTGCTGTTGCTATATGAACTCCAGCTAAAAGTTGATTAACCATCTTTACGCCACTTTATTCAAGAACAAAAGCATCAACGTTAATACATGGAAACAACATAAGCCCAAATCAGTAATATACATGTAAATTGCGGGTTTCGTACAATCATTATTGAGGAAAAGGTCATTTTCACACACCAACCTATCAACTCTTAACGATTGGTACACTATACTACTATTGAAGTTCACAATTTAGATGCCAACCTACAAAATATTAAACAATAACTTCAACAGCCTATCATTATTCAAAATTAAAATCACCAATCTCACTCCAAATTAATCACTGGTACATCAATATCACAATTCAAAAAATATATTTAAGTTCAAAATTTTGAGGGTGGTGTATTAATGTTCAGATTTATGCAAATTTGGTCTTAATATACCAACATAATCGAGCAAGTAGTACCTAACTATTGCTTATAGTTTGAATTTCAGAGCCGTTGTACTACTTGTTCGATTTTGTAGAGATTGGCGCCTAAATTTTAAAACTTAATAGCTTGAAGTACTACTTGTTAAAAAGTCGATTTTGGTGTACAACAGTTATATTTTTGCATTATCAAAGTTACTAAAGATACTGACACAAAGATAAATAAATACAAAGTCCTCATAGAATCACATGATAGTACCTTCCAGCACCACAACCTCCTTTGATGACGTATAGTTTCTCACTTAGCGCTGCTCATAAGAAATGACCGAGAATTATAAAATGTGATACAAGATAAAGTGATCTTGTAATCTCAGGACCAGTAATGGACAAGTAAACTACACTAGACATGCAAATTACCTGAGAGAACCGCACCGCTATGCTTAAGAGCTTCATCCGTAGCCGATGCCATTATCTATAGAATGTTTACACCAGATACATATTTAATCAAACATACTCCAAGATTCATAGTGCTACTTTGGGACATTCAGCTCTAATACCAGTTAGTAAAATTCATGTGAT
Organism: Primula veris; assembly: GCA_963682055.1. Taxonomy (NCBI): domain Eukaryota; kingdom Viridiplantae; phylum Streptophyta; class Magnoliopsida; order Ericales; family Primulaceae; genus Primula; species Primula veris. The sequence goes on along the minus strand of OY821742.1, from coordinate 30,368,035 downwards.
AATAGGAAGAAAAAAAACTACCCACCGTCAGGGTACCCAAAGAGGCCCGCGTAACACCACCAGAAACAGGAGCATCGACCAGCTTCAAATTCTTTTGCTCATCTACATTAAGGAAGAATTTTAGTGGAGAAAACTAAAACTATGCATAATGTCTAAATACATATCATTCCTCTCTTAAAATATTGACAGGAAGAAGTGGAACTCGTATATCGGAAAAGCTAATTAATGCCCCTAAGGTTTTGGTTAAGGATATTTGGTATGTGTTTTAGATATTTATAATAGTATGTCATTAGTTATATTTCCTTTTGTTCAAAGTAATTAAAGATATGTTTTTGGTAGTGCTATAATGAAATGATAATATTTAATATTTAATATTTATATCTCAGAAATGAAACTACTATTTGCATTAAATACAACTTCAATTTGGAAAGACATTTATTTTTTATACGATCCCCAAGGGCACACGTTAGCGAAACCGCTCATATATAAGATGCACACGAGTGTAAACAAACAAGACAAACTGGCGAGCCCAACAAACAAACAATAGACCGCTCTAATACTATATTAGAGTCCATCCATTCGACAATAGATAAATGTTATTTGACAAAATGAAAGAGTTCTGGTAATAAAGTTGAGGTGAACTTTACATACTTTCTAGAAAAAAAAAAGAAATATATCGATTTGTAATCAAAAAGTGCTGGATGACAACCGAATCTGCAACCAAAAGAAAGTGAATGTACAACAAGTCCCGTATCCCATATATAACACCAAAAAGAACTTAGTTATAAAAATAAGTCGAATTAAGCTAGGAGTTGACGGGCATAACTCGAGACTTTTTCTATTGTTCCTTTACCTATTCTTTCATATGCGCTTTTCTAAGGAAAACAAATCACGAAGAGACAAGGTCACACAAAATATAGCAAATCAAGCAACGGATGCCATAGATAGGTATCATATCCTCATACCTTGGTAATGAATACAAGTTGAACATAGAGCCAATCAAGAAAGGAAGTAAATTAAATTGAAATCAAAGACATAAAAGTTTAATGTATCATCAATATAGCCCGACAGTATATGGAGTACACTTGACCAAATAAGAAAGATTTGAGCTTACTTTGCAACCTCCTTTCTAGTTGGTTGACATATGCAGGAGAGACAGTGGATGAAAGGATAATAGACACTCCAGGTTTAAGAACTACAAAACAGGGAGAAATAAGTCAGTAAGAGCCCAGAAGGCCAGTGAAAATTAGTTTTATGCTATTTTTCAATTAAATTCTATTATTACCTGAAACAGCGCCAAGATCTCCATATAGAACACTTTCAGCTTGAGCTTCATTAGCGACCATGACTATAAGCACATCAACATCTGGGAAAGATATAAAAGGACTTTTTTAGCCAATATCCTCTAGGCCAACAAGAAGTATCTCTTTTAGGGAAATCATAAAACTTAAGAAAACATGTACTAAACAAAAAAGTCTGTCATGCATTAATCTCCCAACTTGCCTATCTTCTAGATCTAAGAAACAAACACATGATCATCCAGTTTCCACTTAGGTTTATGTCCAACTGTTTATAAGGCCAACCATCTCTGTAGGTGCTTTTAATAACACTAATAGTTTCTTGAAGAAAACATTTTGAGGCATAGAGGTTCACAATAGTGATACAAGAAGCATTACGTCCTAATTTAATTGTTTAAGAACGTTCAATCACAGATAAGATATAAGTTCAAAACTTCCTACTAGCATAGACCTTCTCAATTTGTTACCTTTGGAAATTTCTGCAGGTGAGCTCCCAATCAAACCACCTTCGTTTGCAAAACGAGACAATGTCGGCTTATATACCTACAATACAGTGAGGAGGAAGTGAATTAAAAACATTCATTTTATTCTATGGACTTCTGTATAGTAACTAATTTCTACAACAAACAATATCGGAAGATACTAGAGTAGAATAAAAGAAATGAAGAAACCGAAAAAAACTTCTAAGAAGTTAATGAATGGACACTTGCAGTGAGTACCACATTCACCTCTCTAACAGCAAATCAACTAATTAAGATAATTCACTTCTTAGATGAATAAATCTCCTAAAAACCTAGCATGCTACTTATGAACTTCTACAACATTACCACATTCTCCTATCTCTCTCTAACAGCTTAAGTAATCAGATGATAATGGTGGCTTACACTAGAAGTGTTAATCAAGGGGTTAAATAGACGAAACTAGTACGGAAAATGGAAAATATGGCATAAACTTACATCAAATCCATTAACGGAGAAATTTGATTTCAGCAGATGCGTTGCCATGCCGAACCCCATTGCACCAAGACCAATGAAACCAACTCTTTTCACTGAAGTTGATTCAGAAACTTTTTCTCTTGCAAGCTCCTCAGGGTTATAGGTTTCGGCATTAGCTGCCTCTAAAATGTTCACTCCATATGCTTTCTCCCAAGCCTATACAATAGCAGTTGCAAATGTGAGCATTCAAATACGAAACAAACTCATCACAAGATATAGTCTAAACAGAGTGTTAACCTTTAATATCGAATCTTTGTCATTCCCGTGACTCTGTGTAGTGCCTGTAATTGCATTACAACTGAGTAAGATTTAGAATGCTTACTTCACTTCTGTGGAAATGGTTAATAGTGAGAAATATAGCAGGAACAAGAAGGTTTGAAAATCATAAGCTAATTTGGTTTTTTTAATGTCTGTCGTCAAGTATTATTCCCTGCACGGTCATTTGTCAAATGGCTATTAATTTGTCATACCGAGAGGAAACTATGATACTTATAATTAGTGTACATTAGTTCAATTAACTTTTAAAACTATTAATAGTAACAACAGCATTCCAATGTCAACTCCTTCAGATGCAAGGGTTTTGGGATTATATTATTGATCACTATGAAACATTGGTGCCTTAATTGACTAATAATACACAGCGGATGAAAAAAATTGTGTTAGAACTTAGAAGCACGTATTTACATTCACTACCTAGCTACGAAGATACCCATTCTCCAAGTCTATGGTAACAGAAAAAAATTGTCTCTCATTTCAGACTAGATATCTGCATAAGGCATTGTGATGAGACTCGGGGGAATTTTATGCTTTGAGGAATATATCACAAATTATGAGACTTCCACAATAGATTTTGTGAAGTTATCAAGAAAATGAAAACCTAAGAGTTACCATCCATTTAATTAGAAGAGGAAGATTGTATGTGCAGACCTATGTAGCACGGATACTTTGTTTATTTTTTTGAAGTATCGGACATGGATGCGCCACCAATAAGGGAATCCAGTATCCGATACGTGATTTAGAGTATCGTTTACATCTTAACTACGGATACATAACCGATACACCACCGATACGGGTATCTGATATGTTGGGACAAATTTGACTTTTTTTAAAAGAAAATTTATTTTTATAATTTACAATTTTAAAAAATGAATGTCATTATCGAGTTATATGATGGGTCTAATAATGGTTTAACAATATAAAAAGTGATTAAAAAGTTAGAATTTTATAAGTTTCATATAAAAGTTGAATAAAATAAAAATTGGGCGAATGCGACTACACAAAAGGCTTGATAAAGAGTCTAATTCATGATAACCGACTTAACATATGAGTAATGCATTAATTTGACTTCATTCTTTTTGCATTTATATTTTTGACATGTTATGTAAATCTTAACATTTATTAAAAAAAATAATATAAAAAATAATTAACGTAACTCAAGTGTATCATAATTTAAATTTTCAAAGAAAATTCAGAAAATCGGCATATCCGTATCGTATCGGTGCAGTCCAATACCTGCTATAAGCTGTTGATGTGCAACCGCCAGGAGTGGAACTGGAAATTTACATGATTTTGCCATGTCCAAGACAAGCCCCTGATTGGCAAAATAAATTAAGTAATGAGATCAAAGCATAAGAACCAAAAATGCAATACTGAATTTTGTTGGCCCGTGCAACATCAAGAAGGTTTATACAACTTTAAAATTTCACGATGCCAAACCAGTTTGCAGAGTCCTATGAACCTATTCTTGATATCTGAATTTGTAACACAGTGAAATTTTGACGCCAGGTAAAAGAAATCGAGAACTCACCAGGTTTTGAACAAAAGTGTTTAGGAACTGTTTAGATTGATGGCCCTTCAGCAATTCAGGTATGTGACTATTAAAAACCCTGCAAAAAAAAAACAGAGAAATAGAAAAAGAATTAGACGTTGGACAATATGAGTGCACGTCTTCCTGATAAAGCAAGATGATCAACCAGACAAAATTCATGTCAGTGGCTAAATATGAAATACATATAAATGGCAATAAGAAGTTACCATGAATTTCCAGCAGCATTGGAGATAATATCATAAATAATCCATGGATGGATTCCGGCTTGAGTCCCAAGAGCAATGGCCTCCAGAGAAGCAACATAATGAATTCCCTCAAGCAGCTCAATAACCATTTTAACTTTGCTGCAGTTCAAGAAGTCTTGCAAAGTTAAGATTAAAAGTCCAAAGAAACACAAGATAGTGAAACATAAATGGAAAATTCAACTCTATGAGGTTTGCAGCTTCTGAGGAAAAACATATGAAACTATTTAGAAGCATTGTGTGGGATAATGAAAGATTCCAGAGTAGTTTCTGTCATAGGTCATGGTGATTTAACAAGTTGCCAGAGTCTTGACATGCAAAATCCTAACTAATAAAAGTTCCAGACATCCTAAACATATGTAGTGCTATGATATAGTAAAGCTATGTGTGTGAAAAACTATGCATGTCATCTTAAAGAACAAAAAAGAAAACATTTTTTACCATAAAACTGAAGTTAGTAAAGCATATGAAAAGCAAATTACCTTCCCGCGCCAAGTTCTCCCTCAAAAATGAAAACTTTATCGCTCATACCTGGTAATTGAACAAAAATGAACCGTCTGACAAAACATATAGAACAGGAATTAAATTAGTAGGCAAGTGATGGACACTGAGAACAATGTAATGCACCTGATAATATAGGTCGTGCCCTTGTGATGGATTCTGTGTCTCCTGAGGCAATAACCTGTAACTCAGTCGCGATACAGTTCCAACCAAGTTATAAATGATCAATGGAGGGGATGATGTTTTATGTCTAAGGAAATTAAATTTTGAAATATGTGTCATACCATGACTTTTCCATTTGATGCCTTGGAAATATAAACATCAACTAGAAAAGCATTCCCAAATTCGTCTGCAACACAAAAAATAGATTAACTGCTACACACCACAAAACCATGATTCTTTCTTGGTTCGATTAGTTACTAGGTAAGATGTTTCATTACATATTACATATGTACACAAGATTGAGTATATAGTACCCTTTGAGAAGGACAGATGAATGTGTAGAAAATGATAACTAGACGTGTCAAAATTATATTATATATATAGATACTATGAATACAGAAAATCGTGAAAGCGGTTAGGCTGGTCATGAAAAAACTTGGCTTGGAATGTGCTAAAACCAATCATCCAATATTTGAAAACGAGGTTTATATTGACTGACAATTTCCAAACGAGAAATCTAACAGAGATATAAACAAATTTATGAAGAGCAGACACCATAAAGAAAGTACAACAGCTTCTGTAACCTCCATGTTATGGAATTAACAAAATTAAAATATAAAACTACCTGTAATTCGTTTCTGTAGCTTCTTTATATGATCAGGCAGTATGGTCGAATGAATTACAATAGTGGCATCTTTTTGTAACCCTGCACTTGTCCATAATATAGTAGTTAGTCACACCAATGGAGTGAAACTATTATGAAACCAAAAGGACTGATAAAGAGTCTGTCTACAACCTTGTAAAGGACCATCATCACCGAAAAGTAGGTCATTTATTTGATCTACGTGAGATATTAGTACAACTAAAGCAACCACATCTGCGGGAAAAAGAATTAAGATGTCAGAAATGATACCCTTCATTGATACTTTTTTATTTATTCAAGAATGTAAAAACATACCCCTTATATAAATTCACCCACCAGAGACAACATCTAAGTAGGTCAAAATCTAACAAATTGTGAAAGGGAAAAAAAAATGAAATTCAACAAAATGTTTTTAACCTTTGGCAGCCTCTACAGGGCTCGGACATCTGATTCCACCTTGCTTTGTAAAATCATCCAGCGAAGAGCAGTTAGTCTGCATATAACAAAAAGTGCAAGAAATTAAACAGAAAAGATGCAAGACTCTGCTTGTATGAAACTCTTATCTTTTTAAAAAGTACAAAACACAGTCACATGTTAAACCATAATAATATTTAAATTTTAACAAGTTTACATAGAGACATAAAATTTTCAGAGATTGTTGTCACTTTCGTCAATGATAAGTCACAAGAAATATTTAGCAGAAACCAAATGCAAGAAAATAAAACCTTCAAGGATAACATTATTTAGCAAATTCTTACACAACTTTTCAGTATAGACCAAGCCGATAGAAGTTCGCAACAGATTGCCAAAATCTTCAAGCACTATATTACATTAATGTTAATGAATGTAGACCATGACAGTGGCAGAAAATAGAGAGAACAAAAAGAAACTTGATTATCCAAACCATCCTAAACTGGTGAAACTGCAATTGTTCTCACTCCTTGTACTCACTTATCCCTTCATTCACAAAAAGATTATTATGAAAAACTTATTAGCCTAGTTCATTTTTTTTTAAATACGAAAACCTAAATGGGGATTACAGCAATGGTCCCCCAGTTTCATTGAGCGTTATACTGTCCCTGTACTCTCAATTGCAACAGTAGTGTCCATCAAGTCTTGAGAACTTGACAAAAATAATCCCTATTATGGACGGAAAGTCAACAGAATAAAAACTATTTATGCATGAAATTAACCGTGCGTTCGTCATGTTACGTTACAAAGTTAAATTCCATATTTTACACTCAGTTCCAGGGACCAAAAATATCACCTGGGCGGCAAAAATTCTGGGGTTGCCAAAATCAAATGTAAATTTACAAGGTTCCCATTTTACACTATTTTTTATTTTTTTCCACAAAAATCATGAAAATATGGGGTTGACCTCATGTCATGTGGGTGCTCCGCCCCTCGACAGTGGCCTTTTTTCAAATTACAGGACCATTAGCGTAAATAACCATAAAACTAAGTCCGAGAAGATATATTTCCATGTTCCAACACAATCAAACTCACTCTGGTTGTTTCAATCTCATCAACCCACCAAATTGAATAATTAAAGAATATTACAGCTGTGGTCCCCATAATTTTATAAACTATTATACTTGGTCCATGTACTGTCAATCACAACAGTAACACCCATCAACTTTTATATCTTGACAGAATTGGTCCCAGTTATAGACAGAAACTTGCCTAAGAAAAACCAAAGTCCGAGTACAAATGTAAATTCCAACTTTCTAATATCATTTATGACGATATTGACCCCTAATATGACCACATAGCACCTGCAGCATAGACATGCAATTGGAAGACGGAATCTGTCACTTTTTCAACAAGCAGGATTACTAGTGATCAAACTGAAATTTGAAGGACGCCTTACAGTATTGTTTCAAAATATGGGACCGTTAGCGTATATCACCAGAAATCAGATATATTTCCAAGTTCCAACACAATCAGGGGAGGCACACCCATGTGACCAGGGACCCCACAATTTCGAAAAATAATTTTTATATATGGTATTCTGTCAACCCCTTAAATATTTTTTTTGGCAACCCCTCTGAAAATTATATAGTGCAATAACATACCATAATTTTGTATGTGCAGATAATATATAAGTAATACTTAAAAAATTAACATAGCAATTGATTATAAAAGACATTTTATACCAACTTATCATATTGACATGTAACACACATCTTAAAAAAGATTAAACAAAAATAATAATTAGAGTAGTGGTGAGTGCAAACAAAATTTATAAAATAAATTTTGGTAGTTTGCATTTTAATTGAAGTGAGTATACTGAAATTGTGCAATAGATATTTAATTGTTCGTATATATCTATTATTTAATATACATTTAGGCCTTGTTTGGTGACGTTACTAGAGGTCTGGGATTGGACTATTTATGTAGTGGGGCCTACAAATGCAGCGTTTGGCTGTGTAAATGGGAATGGGATTACAAAAGTGATGGGTTATCAAATTATGGTAAATGGCATCATTTAGAATGCCTCTGGGGGTGGTATTTGGATGGGGGATTCAACCCATTAGTTACAATTTAAAATAAGCCCTTTCTTTACACGTCACACACTTGTTTCATGAGTACAGACAACTCAATTGAATACATACATACATATGTATATACTAGCGAACCTGCCCACCCGATGGGTGTGAATCCAATAAAAAATCTGTAATCCGTCATGGTAGAATCTTCGATGAAGGGAGAGACAATTATGGTTGAGGGAGAGAGAGAGGGAATTTGATGGCAGTTATTTTTATTTTAATTCCTGTGTAAAAGTGTTTACTACTATTTTGTAATTTTATAAATTAATAGGACTTTTTTATAAATAATTGTTTCAAGGCTTCATAAGCCCTCTTCACATAAATAATAGTATGATATACATAAACGCATCATTGCAACTCATCTCATCATCTACTATAAAACCCATCTAAAATTTATCCATATATATTTATGATTTACTAAATACATGCCTTACATTCCATCTGTATTTTGCTACTATGGTATACAAACTCACTTTTCAACCCATTGTTTTAATTATTTTTCAAATAATAAAGTCACTTTTAAAATAAAATAAATTCAAATGAATTTTCTTATGTTTTCTAATTAAACCTTATTAGGGACATTTTCAAGTTTAAAATTACTCCATTTCAATCAACAACATTCATGATAAAATGATAAACGGATAAAATGGTAATTGACATAAAAAATCCTATCCGATGCATAAATCTGCAAACCTAACATGGGATAGGACACGGATTACCTAGTAGAATTAGTATTGAAAGGATCATTTCTAATCCATGCTTAATCCCGTTCCCGAGACTATGAATCCCGCAACCAAACGAGGCCTTAGTTTTTTCAGGTTTTTTTATATATTTTTTTACTTTCGTGTCTTAATCTTTTTACTTGTTATAACTTTATTTCTTAAATTTAAATTTTGTATCTTTTTGTTTTCTATTTTATTTATTTTTTAGTCAATTTTGAAATGCTGAAACTTTCGACACGTGACTGCACGTGACATTAGTGTTGTGGGTTTTTTTGGAAGTTTGAAAATAAAGTCGAAATTGAGCGAAAAGGAAAAAAATAGAAATCAAATACATTTTAATCAAGAAACCAAGGAAAAAAAAATGAAGAAAATATGGTAAAAAAAGGTATAAAAAAATCCGGATTTTCCGTGTTTATACTTTGGAAATAATTATGCGCTTTTATTAATGTTGGAAACCCCACACATTTCGTCCTGGTTCCGCCCCTTAGCACAATCAACCTCACTCATCAAAGTCGATATAATAATAATCACAGGAGTTATCTACACAAATTGCTGTCAAAAGTCAAAACAGCACAATTATTATTATTAAAAATAATAGTGAAATAATAAAAACACCACATAGCACATGCAGCTTCGAAACTGGCAATAGAAAAGACCAAATCTGTCACTTTTTCAATAAGCAGGATTACTAGTGATCAAACTGAAACCTCAAGGACACATTAATTATTTTGTTTATTTAATTAAAGGATACGTAGAAAAATTGCTCTCAAGAGTCAAAACAGCACAATTAATAATAATAATAATAATAATAAAAACAGCAGTATAGCACCTGCAGCTTGGAAAATGGCAATTTGGAATGACCGAAACTGCCACTATTTCAACAAGCAGGATTACTAGTAATCAAATTGAAACTTCAAGGGCGCATTAGTTCTTTTGTTCTTTAAATTAAAGGAAACAGGACAAAAACTAATAATAATAAAATAATAATAACCTCGAAAGCTTTAATGGAGAAGCTAGAGCGGAGGAGAGAAGAAGCTAGCTCTAAGCTGACGTCATCAAGTCCGATAAATCCAATTGCACCTTTTTTAGCACCCATTTTTATTATGCAATAGTGTTAATTACACTTAATTTTGCATACGAAATATTGAATTTATGATACTATTATGAAAATTGATCAAATGATATTACAACACGTATGATATTAGAGAGAGAGAGCAAGAGGACAGAGGAATAAAATTAAATAAAGAAGGGAAGCTTCTATTTTAAGCTGATTTATTTATTTATGTTATATGTACGTAAAATGGAAATAACCCCCTGAAACTATGAATAATTTTCAAATAATCCCCACAAACTATGAATTCTTGTAATTAATTCCCATAAACTATTTTACTTTTGCAATTAACTCCTTATACCATCTTTTAAATGGTATAACTTTATGTTCGATGGTCTGTTTTAATTGATTTTTTATTTATTATAATACTTTATTTGATATCTATGTGTGTCAAGTGTTTTTTTACGGAATGACACAAAAAAAAAAATAGTTTTCCATGAAATTATTATTTTTTATGTAAAACAGTTTCCGGTTACTTTTTTACGATAATTGTTATCTTACGTAGTGTGCATTGACAAAATACATATATCAATAAAAATAATTTTGTAAACAAACAAATGAAAAAAAAGTTATGTCATTTAAAAGATGGTATTGGGGGTTGATTGCAAGAATTGATAGTTTATGGGGGTTATTTGCATTTTACCCATGTTCTATATATCAAAGAGATATTTAGAGTTTAGTGGATTATCCTATAAAAGACGAAAAGGAGTTACTAATGTTTGTTGGCAATGAGAATAAGCCTTGCCATGCTTTTTGTCCATTTTTACGAAAAATGTGGTGTAAGCTTTTATTATTAGAGCTAGAAAAAGTTAGCGAGTTATAAATAATCGGATCTATGTCATCTAAAATTACGATGGTATATTCCATACTAATTTTGGAGTGGGAAAATAACTAATCTTAATAAATAATTTAACATTATCAACTTCATTGCGAATCGCGACATGCTGTATTTGCTTTCGCAGTTTAAATTTTTTTCAAATTAGTATGGTTAAGCTTTTGTCAGGGTATCGGTTTTAATTATTATTCGATTTTTTTAAAATCAACGTTTTATTATATTTTTAATTGTTTGTTCAAAAAAATCTGTAAAATTTGACATTTTATGTTTAATTGTTTGTTTGACAATTTATAAGATAATAATATTTATAAATAACAAAAATATATATAAAATGTCAAATTTTACGCATTTTCTTGAACAAACACTTTAGAAATAAAATAAAACATTGATTTAAATAATTAAAAATATATATGAAAAAACCGACCAAAATTTAACCATACTGACTTGAGTAAATTTGAACACTTGGTTTTGGGTATGGTTTTCTTAAGTTATAAGAGAAATGAATTTATTTAGCAATTATCAAAATATATGTACGATGCATGTCATCTCTTTACAAAATTAATACTAAAATGTATGTTTTGTTATAGTTTTATGCCAAATTATCTAGCAAGGCTAATATTTACTCACCAATATCTCTTTAGCAAGAATCTTACTCATTTTTACTCTTATGTTTTTTGTTATTCTAAGCTATAAAATAATGCTAGCAGATAGATCCACTTAGTATCAGGTAAATTTAAAGTCAAATGACTTTTTTTTTGGTGCATTTGCATAAACAAAACAGTGAGATATAAAGAGAATAATGCATTTTGTTATTGCTAAGGGCCAGGTAGAACAGATACTTATGGGGACGTACTTGTATATCAGTGACGTATTCTTTGATACACGTCGGTGGCGGACACTTATATGGTTATACTTGAATGAAAACAAAGATGATAAAAATAAGAAAGTGAAAGGATACCAAAATGCATGCAATAATAGTAAGCATTGATCCAACCCAATCGAAAGCGTTTTGATATTAAAATTAATCCATTATGTTAATACTAATATGCCTGATTTCTTTTTCATCTGCATATACAGTTTTTGTTATATATTTACTAAATCTTAACAAATATTATAAAATTTTGTGTTAAAATAATTAACGTACGTCATAGGTATCGTACCAAATTTTTAAAAAAACTCATATCTGGTACAATAACCTTTTTATTTACCATGTAACTTAGGTTGAGGGAGTTATAGTTAGGAAGGGTAACGACCAAAAATTACATTTGGCCAAATTATATTATAAAAAATACAACCTTAACCTTTTTATTTTCAAAAACAACAATTATACTACAAATCAGTAAGAGTGTATTGTGTATATCGTCCGAGTTGGAATTGTTTCGGCCAAACCTAAGTCTGGACCATGTTGCATATATAGGTTGCGTAAATAGAACCTAAACCACACAAATACTATTATGATAAAATTAAAAAGCCATCATTATTGTTTCATTTATTCATTGACTATATATATTTATACTTTCTACGCCCCAAATAATTGATCACTGTTTTTTTTTTGGTACGTTCTTAATCAAATAACAGATCACTTTAATTTTTTATCATTTAAGTTTTAAACACAAAAATATATCACAACTTTTATATTTTTATGGGTATCTATGTAATTTTATAAAATAATCTGTATACTCTCTTAAATTTCAACATTTCATAAACGTGTCTGCTAGAAGACGGATAAGTATTAAATCTTTGGAAACACGAAACTCTAAGTCACCAAAATCATTTTAAGAAACAATTTGGTAGACCTTATAAAATTGTACTCCTACTACAATAACCCATCAAATAAGGAACATGTTGATAACTTAACGTGGCAATGACATGGACTATGTACGCCTTTTGTATATAGTACGAGTTTATCCAAACAAAGGTTGACTTGAGAATAAAGTTTGCAACAGCTAATCCATGTATGTTTAAGGGAATACGTTTTTTTTTTCTTCTAAACTTGTATACCTAGAGCGGTATAAAATAAATATTTTTTATGGGCAGGCTAATTAAGAATATATATTTTTACTCAGAGAATATTTCGAAAAAACATAATATAAATGAATTTTTTTCTGAAAATTAATTGTCTTCGGATGGGATGCACAGTTCATCTGGACTATCGTAATGCCCTTTTAGACTTTTAGACATTTATGTATACGTATTCTCATTCTCTAATCTAAAATCGCTCCAACTTTTGTGTCTGGTACAATCTTCGTATTTGCTAAGAGTTGGTCTTTTTCTCAAACAAAGAAGGGAACCCAACCGAAACCTAACATTTGGTTTGGCTTCCATATCAAAAAAGTCAAGCCTAAACATAACTGGAGTAGATATCAGTTTGGTTTGATTTTACAATTTTAAACTGGAGAATAACCAAACCGAAAAACCCTGTTTTTACAGATGACTATAAAGTTTCATAAATCAGTTTTGACTTGTATACGTATTATCATTTTCCGATCTGAAATTGTTCCATATTCCAGATTATGTGTCTGGTACAGTCTTTGCATTTGCTAGGGGTTGGACTTTTTTCTCGAAAAAATGACGGGAACCCAACTGAAACCTAACCGTTCGGTTTGGTTTCCAAATAAAAAAGTCAAACCGAAACTAAAATTTAAGGTAATTGGGGGGGGGGGGGGGGGGGGGACGTCCTCCATACCCTATGTTGCATCCCCTCATGCATACATTTACTTAACAAGTTTATATAATTTTTTAACAAGAAAATTATCATTTAGTGCTTGTTTTATGAAGCTAATTACTCTCTAGTACTACTACCAAATAATACTTATTTGGAACAACTCCAACTCGTATATGAATAGAATTTTTATTTTTAAAACCATTTTTCGTTTGTCCCGTCAAGGTGCTGAACCATATCCTTTTTGAAAAAAAAAAATAGTAAAATCAATATTCTTTTAATTAATATTTAATTTTAGGGTGTTCAAACTGTGGTTCTATATTTTTACTTAATATTGCGTTAGAAAATTAGTTTTTAGTAAACTCATGATTCACAATCTGAATGAACGGATCCATTCCGTCCAACACCTCATGTGACGAAATGGGCACCCCATTTTTAGTACACACTTTCCCCCGATGTTTGACCGTAGTGTTTTACATTTGACCAATTTAAGTTACTTACCTAATATTCATTATTGTTTTAATTTATTTGACTAGTTTTTTTTTGAAATTAATGTACAACCTAACTTGTTGACTTTATATTACTTGTTTTTGTTTTCATTCCTTTTAATGTGTGTGTCATTCAATTCAATATAGTTGATATTCATTTTTATTTGTCTTTCATTCATTTTTAATATTATTGTATTTCGTTTCAATTTGTTCTCATTCACTTCGACTCAACTTAACGAATAGCCAAAATTAACGTGGTTATGATTTGTCAACCCGTTCAACGAATACAATTACATCACCAACTAATGTCAATGAGTGGCCAAAATGATTGGTAAGTAAAAGTTATTGAATTTAGCTTATTTATAATTTGTCATTGGATTTAATTTAATTGTCATTCATCAGAGTTGGTTATAATTTACTTCAATTCACTTGTTGTTTGGTTAGATTTGATTGTCATTATTGAAGTTCAGTATTTATGATTAAATTCACGAGTCAATACAATTTGTAATATGGTTGTCATTCAAATATGGTTGTCATCAGGGCCGACTCAAGCCCAATGCGAGTAAGCCTTGAGCAACACAGTATCTAATAATTTTTTTGGCAACATCTTAATGGCCCAACATAACTTTTTATAAATAATTATGTATTTCTTAAAAGCACATTTGTATTAAATGAGGTGTGTAGCTCAATGGTTAGTATTATTGAACCATTTTGATATTGATTATATTGGTTTAAAATTAATATATCATGCCCAACATTGTTAAATCTTTTTTTTAGTTTTTTTCCGAGCAACAAATTCCGTAAGGCTTGGGCAATCAAAAGTACAGGACCACCCCTCATTGTCATTCGGTACAACTTACTGTCATCGATTTGTTGAACCACATGTCCATTAACTATAGTGTTTTTTTTTTTATATTTTTACGATCCTAGTATTCGATGATATATTATGTGGTCTTCTCCTTCTTAAAAATATTTTTATATGTATGTTTCAGAACCGTCTGATACGAATCCAATGAGAGCAAGTTATAGGCGTTTCAAATAGAGAGCACGTAAACAGTCTGTTGATACCATCAATCGTTGTAACTATGAAGATGGTAACAACGGATTGGTCTCAGTGCGAAATTAAATTTTCGAGATAGTTTTAGCAACCAACTATTTCAAGAGATACGTTAACGAGTTAGTCAATTCACCAACCGGTTAGTCTCTACATAATTTAAAATTTGCTTTCCTCAATTTGTGGGTCTATCTCTCCAGGTTTAGATGTGAGTCCAAGCGGCCATGAGAAACCTAATGACCAACTTCCTTTCGTAACATGTCTTCTTTTAATATGCTATGAAGGCTACTCCTTCATAGTAATGCACTAAAATACATGAACTAGCGACATGGCATGTTCTGGAAATTTTAAGTCCCGGTACAAAAATTTTAAAAATAGGTTTTTTCTTAATCAATCACCAAGCTTATATATAGAGGCGAAAGAGTTCAAAAAAGTTGTAATATTAGCACTTCAATTTTTAGTTTATACTTCATGTTTTGCAAGGAAAAAAAATGAAAGAATACACATTAGTTGGCATTCTTAATTTATTAGTATATAAATTGATTATTGTACGACTTATTAACTTTATATATAAAAGATCGAAACACAATTCTTCATCTCATAAATATGATTAAAAAGAAACCCCAATTTAACCTTACCCTACAGTCAATGTGCCACAATACAGCTGAAATAAAACTAAAATTTCTTATTTAATATATATAACTATATAGAAGTATATAACTACAAATAGATTTTTTAGGCCCCAATTTCCACATGTTCATGTGCACAAGCACTGCTTGCACAGGCTTAGAACCATTCCTAACCAGCGACAGAATAACAGGAAGATAGTGAATTACGTAGCAATTATAGTATAAGTTTGCAACGAATAATATGATAGTAAAACATAGGTGCACGGTAAACTATCCATCCCTTCAACTTCGGTCTAGCCATTACTTTCCACCTTAAAGTAAGTTTTGATATTCAACTCTTTAACTTTTAATCTACCGGTAATAAGAATTTCCAATGTATAAATAACATAATAATGTTCATCGTAGGCATATTTAAATGATGACAAATTAAAATCTAGGATGACGTGTAATGTTAAAAATTAAAATTAACACAAAGATTATTTATATTTCAATAGTGAAACAAAATCTGGAAAACTATCAGAATTAGATAAATAAATTTTGCAAGATAATATATATTATCACGTAATAAATTTGTAAAATTACATATATCCTTCTATTAAAGTGAGATTTAATTACTCTAAATATGCATAGTTTATTGTATCATTCGCTGCTATATTATATTTTGTATGGTTAGTTTTTATTTTAGAATTGCCTACTTTCTATTATTTATTTAAACTTTAAAACTTTATTTACTCGTTTATCTTATATATACTAATATCATATGTGAATGGCTTTAATGAGGCCAACCAGTTTTAGAATTTTTCAAAAATAACCTTGGCAAAAAGAAAAATTATATAATTGAAAAAATAAACCGCATAAAAAAGGAACGGTTAAATACCCACTACTCGTGTTAATAACATATGTTTTTCTTATTAGCGTTTGTGCTCACCATTCACCTATTACATGTGTATCACCTTTCGGTTACCATTGAGATTCTTTTAACCAAACTCCATATCACTCTATGTTTTTTTTTCATATCACGATATACACATTTTTCAGCTGAAAAGGCACGTGATTCGGTTTCCAGTTATTCTGTTTTTGAGAGTAGTGACTTTTCGAATGTTGATATTGAGGAGAGGGTTGAATGTAGTGATCTTGAACACCCGGACTCAAATACTCATCTTGCCTGGATTAACTTTTCGTTCAAGAACTTGTCGAAGTTGGCCTATATCAACCGTGACGTTATTACAAAATTGGAGAGACCCATAAAAAGATTCTTCAAAACCCCATCTCTAATAGATCGCTTAAACTAAGTTGGTTACCATCCTCTATAATTTTGAAGGATGATGTAAAGAAAAGTAACTAGGTTGGTTAAGGATGATGTAAAGAAAAGTAACTAGGTTGGTTATTAGACTCTAGTCTGTAATTTTTCGTGATTTCTCCCAAATGCAAAACAATATAATCACATTTTTTGTTAGATTGATTCATTGAAACAGAAGAGGATACACGACAAAAACAATGAACATTCTGTATATTATATCATCTAAAGTAATATAATTATTGCGTAAGATAAAACCACACACGCATAACATCATGCATCGATTGGACCCGCCCACTAGCATATTTATATGTTAAAACATCAAAATTTAATCCACAAAATTGACATGTCACCACATCGCTAACGATATTAAACGGCGTAAATGCCAGAAATTAAAGTTAAAGGCACAAAGTGATAGTTTGACAAAACATTAAGGGTTAGATAAAATAGTTTTATTGTAGAACATTAGTAATCATCTATTCAAAGTTGAAGGCATAAAGTGATACTTTAACAAAACATTAAAGGTTAATTACATAGTTTTATTATAGAACATTAGTATCATTTATTTAAAGTTAAACTCACAAAATAATTGGTTGACAAAACATTAAGGGTTAAATACATAGTTTTATTATAAAACATTAGTACTATCATTTATTCAAAGTTATAGTTTGACATATAATATTAAGAGTTAAATAGATAGTTTTATTATAGAACATTAGCGTTATTTATTCAAAATTTAAAGGGAAAAATTGATAGTTTGACAAAATGTTAAGGGTTAAATACATATTTTTAATATAGAACATTAGTAACATTTATTCAAAGTTAAAGGCACAAAGTGATAATTTAACAAAATATTAAGGGATAAATAAGATAGTTTTAATATATAACATTAGTATCATTTATTTAAAGTTAAACTCACAAAATGATTGGTTGACAAAAAAATTAAGGGTTAAATAAGATTGTAGAACATTAGTATCATTTATTCAAAAGTTAAAAGAACAAAAGTAATAGTTTAACAAAACATTAAGTATAAATACATAGTTTTATTGTAGAACATAGGTATCATTTATTCAAAGTTAAAGGCACAAAATGATAGTTTAACAAAACATTACGGGTTAAATAGTTTTATTATATAAACATTAATACTACCATTTATTCAAAGTTAAAGTCATAAAGTGATAATTTAATAAAACATTAATGCTTAAATACATAGGCCTTGTTTGTTTCTCTTTGTACTATGTTAGTATTGAACTAGTAATACATGTGGATCCACAAGTATATTGTTTGGCTACCAAAACTGGTAGGATATTTGGAGTGAAGTGATACTAGAAAAGATGTTATAAGGGGTTATTTGTTGTATTTGGGCCTCGTTTGGTTGTGGGATTCATAGTCCCGGGACTATGAATCCCGCTGGATTAGGCATGGATTACAAAAGACCATTTCACTACAAATTCCACTAAACATGTTTGTTATGGTATGACTATTGTACATGGTATTTGCTATCCTATCTCATGTTTTGGTGCAAGCTTAAATAATGGACTGTACTAACTATGAATCAATTATATAATATAAGTTTCTTACATATTGGTTACCGCCATAAATAACAACGATCAAATATAATAAAAAAAAAAGCTATCACATAAATGCTTCTTGCTGGTGGAATTAAAAACAAAACCAAACAAAATCCAAACATAACATTCCAGAGTACCAAAATGCGGAAATTAATCATACATGATTAGAATAAAATAAGTTTGTTACATATTGGTTACCTCCACAAATAACAACCATCGAAGATAAACAAAACTAGCACATAAATGCTTCTTGCTGGTGAAATTAAAAGTGAAACCAAACAAAATCCAAACATAACATTCCAGAGTAGCAAAATGATATTAAAATTAAAAACCAGCAAACCAAATCATTCAAATGGATCCTGCAAGTAGCATGTACACGTATTCGATGCGTTCTTCGAGAGTCTAAATACTAGAAAACTAGTCAACACGGGACACTAAATCGCAGATCAAACTTTCGTCTTTAAGTCTACTTGTGGTGTCAAGTGGCAGCTCTAATAACCTGTCATAAACTGTTTTTCTTGTCTCGGATAGATCTTGGTCATAACTGATATGTTGCCCTATCACGTTCATGCTACGAACAGATTTGTCACAAAAAGTACTGAATTGCTCTTCAAGCAATGTGATGCCGAAAGAAACATCCTCATTGTTGCTTCTGTTGCTTCGACTCCTCGTCCTCGTGCTACTACATCCTGTTTGCATATGAGTTGATTCATTAGCTGAAAATTCAGCGGGTAGAGGCGTAGGAAAACCATCTTCATCTTGCAATTCCTCTTCATTCATTCAAAGCATTCAAAGATTTCTCAGGTATCTCAACTAATTCTCCAGTTGCTCGATCTCTACCAAACAAGAGGCACCAGTTGTCGTAATACGGAAATGGCTTGTTACGGTAAATTTTTACACTCCTATCCTTCTACAAGTGCAAGAACAAAACTGTCAAGCTCATTACTTTAGTTGTCATTCTTGAATTTAAATTCAAACCCAAAATTGGAAAACATAAACGACAAAATATCAAAAAACTGACGTTTCAATATAGTACATATTTATAATATTAATATTAGATAATGAGAGCTCACCTAATGAGAGTTCACTAAATTAGCAGTTAAATCACACAAAAATAAGCTACCCACCTAGCCACCGGCAAATTTGTAAACCAGAAATTGGTCAAGAAGATAAAATTTATATTATTTTGGTTTTCCCATTTCAAGAAACAATTTTATTAAATTCTCTAATTGATGGGTGAGAAAGTGACCACAGACAAAAACTCAGTTATGAAGATTCATGTACAAATATTTTACATGCTAAATTTTATGTTAGTTGAAAACAACAAATTCGAATATAAAACAAATATTGAGAACACATAATTAGGCATGCATGAACACAAAAATTAAGAGCTCAAAATTTGAGTTCGAGATTAGTAAAACTTGATACTAAAAAAAATGAAAATAGGAAAATTAAACAATAACAAACTTATATAAAATATAAACTTTATTCTCAATTTTATGGTGACTAAAGAGGTTAAAAAATACTTATTACTTAAAAAACTGTAAAATTGTAAATAAAAAATAATTGTACCTCAAATCTCTTGAATTGATAGAAACAAGATTTGCTAATTGATGGATGCAATACTTTCTTGGATTGCAAATCAAACAAACAAAGGACGGAATTTTCGTCAATCAAGCCAAATACACGAGGGACTTGCTCAAACGGTTCAACATGAGCGATGCAAAGCCGCTAGGAACTCCGATGAGTCCGGCAACAAAACTAGACAAGGATGAATCGGGTAAAAGCGTGGACCAAAAGCTCTATAGAGGTATGATTGGATCCCTCTTATATTTAACCGCAAGTAGACCCGATATCATGTTTAGTGTTTGCTTGTGTGCTAGGTATCAATCTTGCCCTAAAGAATCGCATGTTATAGCCGTTAAGCGCATTTTTAGATATCTTGTAGGTACTTGCAATTTAGGATTGTTTTATCCTCATGATACTTCTTTTGAATTGCTTGGCTATTCCGACGCCGACTTTGCCGGTTGTCGATTAGATAGAAAGAGTACTAGTGGCACTTGTCATTTTTTAGGAAACGCCTTAGTTTCTTGGCATAGCAAGAAACAAAACTCGGTTGCGCTTTCCACGGCGGAGGCGGAATACGTCGCCGCGGGTAGTTGTTGCGCACAAATCCTTTGGATGCGCCAACAACTCAACGACTTTGAATTATCTTTTGATAGTGTACCTATTTTGTGTGATAATACTAGTGCAATAAATCTTTCGAAAAATCCGATCCAACACTCTCGCACTAAACATATTAATTTACGTCATCACTTTTTAAGGGATCATGTCCAAAAAGGGGATATTACACTTGAATATATAAGTACGGATAGGCAATTAGCCGATATTTTTACAAAACCCCTTAATGAGGAACAATTTTGCTTTATTCGCCGAGAGTTAGGCATGTTTGATGTGTGATATATACATATATATTTATATATTTATATATATTTGATTGATTTTATATATAGTTAAGTATTTTTACTTTTTCTATGCCAAATCAGTGTCGTTAAGTGCAAATAAATCCTGTTCTGTAACCAATTTACAGTCGATCGATCGTCTGTAAAAACGACCGATCGTTTTTATACAGACGACCGATCGTTCCTTAAAAACGACCGATCGTTTTTATGTTGCACTCACTGGAACATTTTGGTTTCAAATCGACCGATCGTCACACAAAAATGACCGATCGTTTTTGTGCTTTCCAGTGCTACAAAACTTTTCAAACCCTAATTTCAAACGAAACCTCTCAAAATTCTCACTCTTCAATTCGCCTCCTCCTCCAAAATCACCCAAATTTTCCATTTTTTATCCGAAATCACTCTAATATGGTTCGCACCAAGCAATCGAAGCAACCCCATCTCGTTGATGAACCCGAGGATGAGTACGTGACTCCACCCACTCGGCCCCGTATTCCTCACGGTCGCCGAACCGGCTCTTCCTCCACCGCTCCCGGTTCTTCTTCCGGCCCTCTTCCTCCTCTCTATCCACCCGAAATGGGTACAAGAGGTATATTGTCTAACTTCACTCTCGACATGCCTCTTTTCCGGGAATGCTTTCCCACTCTTATGATAGATTTAAGTTTTCACAAGCTCGATACTCTTCTTACTCTAAAAGAGCCCTTTTTCAAAGAAAACGTTTATGAATTCTATTACAATCTCGCTCTTGATAGGGATGATGGCGCACTTCGCTTGCATTCATCATTTAATGGACAACCTTTCGTCTACGGTATAGACCGTTTACGAAATTTATTACGCCTAGATAATGACGGTGTTCATGAGGCTAGTGAAGAGCTTTGTGAGACTCTCGAGATCGATAACTTCAATGATCTCAAAGATGAAATTTTTCATCCTATCCATAATAATCGCTCCAACAAAGCCCATGGCCTTCTATTCCGCAACAAGCTAGCCTACCACATCCTTTGTCACATCGTCCTCCCTCATACCTCCAATTTTACGGATGTTACTAACGAGTACATCTTCCTTCTTGGGTGTATCCATCGCCGAGTCAAGCTTGACTTCGCGACACTCATTCTCTTTAAGATGGATTCGTTAAAAACGAAATCCAAAAATGGGCTACCTTACGGTGCCTTGATTTCGGCCATCTTAAAGGACCTACATCTCGTTCCCGGTGGAACATTGTTCAAAAACAAGGACAAACATATTTGGGACAAATCCTATCTTTACCAAATGTCCATTAAATTCCACAATGCCGATAAAACCATTACATGGTCCGGTAAGCGGGTATCCGGCCCCAACTATGCTCCTCTTTCCCCCGAAGAGGAAGAGTATGTTGGCCCCAAGGCCACACCGCGTGCCACTCATGAGGACGTAGCTATCTCCTCTGATTCCATTCCCCCCGTCGATATCCCTACATCTTCTCGTCCCTCTCGACGACAAGGAAAAGCTCAAGCGGGATCTTCTTCTCGTATCCCGCGCTCCGACAAGTTCTACGACTCTCTCTACATCAACCAATACCACAATGCGCAAATGACTCGTCGAATGTTTCGATTCATGAATCCGGGACAAGAAGAGCTAGACCGACTTGATCGTGAAAGCGCCGAGCAAAGGGCACAATTTCATGAATTCTTTCCAAACGACGATGACAACGATGACGACGGAGATGATGCGACTTCCCACCGCAACTAGGCAGATATATTATTTTTTATGTTTTTGATGATGTCAAAGGGGGAGAAATACCTCTCTTTTGTTTTTCCGTTGTATTTCTAATATCTCCTTTTTAGTTGAATAAGTTGTTTTTGATGTAATAAGTAGGAAACGGTTTACTTGGTTATTATGATTATGATGCGTTTCTTCTTATATTGCTCTTGCTTATATGGCATAGTGTGATTGCAATTTTAAATATGCGTTGTATCTTATTTTGATATTATTGCTTTTGGCGCACATAGATTGATAGTTGATTGGGTTTATACATTGTTTTTCTTTTGTGGCGTTTATACATTTTTAGGCAAAACTATGGCCAAATTTTCGCTTGCATATCGATCTTCGTTATCCTTAATCGTTTAGCATTGTGTTTAACGTCGTTTTATTTAAATCGGATGTTATGACATTTACTTGCCTTTTCTCAAAAAACCTTTATCCAAGTAAAGCGTCATCTACACATTTCGGTTATACTTGTTTAGCAAAAAGAGCTTATAGTATGTTATAATCAATATTTTGTCATCATCAAAAAGGGAGAGATTGTTGAACGTTGATTTTTCAAATCGATTATTTTGATGATAACAATATTTGTAAAACATGATAAAAGCTCGTTTTGCGTACTAATCTTTTATCTAGCGTGTCAAAGGGTCAAAATGATAGAATACGCAAATACGAAGTCAACGGATCAAGCGGAACGTCAATCGGAATTAAATCGAACAAGTTACAAGCTTTCGAAGTTGGTCGAGAAAACCGAAACATGCCCAGAATTAAAAACGATTGATCTATAAGCAAAAACGATCGATCATATTCAGTGCAAATTTCTTCCAGTGAGCACAACGTAAAAACGACCGATCGCCAAGAGGAAACGACCGATCGTTTTCAATATAAATTCTTCCAGAGAACTCAGATCAAAAACGACCGATCGTTTTACAGAAACGACCGATCGTTTCTGTAGATTTTCAAATTCCAGCTTTTAAGCTCTTTCTGAAAATTGGGCGAACAACGGCGAAAACAGCATTGAATGAACTCAACAACCAGCAACGGTCTGAAATTAAATACTGAAGCTTTTCACTCTACAAAAAGGCCCCAAAGTCCATTGGAGAGGACACCCAAGCATACCAACTTATAAGCAATTCTTACAAAGCTATTCTTCAAGCTTATACTACAAAATCTCACTTGTATTATTCTCGAGAGTATTATTCTAGTAATTCTATAAACTCCGAAATATTATTTGTTAGTGAGTGATCCAATTTGTAAAAGAGTAATTTTATAAACTCATTTGTGAGCGAGTGAATTGGATAGAGGCTTTTAAGCAAGTATAGCTTAAAAGCTCTAGGTCATTTATTCGGGATACTCATATAGTGAGGGGGAGCGTAATCGGTTGATTAAGCTCGTTAAGGTGTAACCTTGAATCGAAGTTTTTAGTGAAACACTCGGTAGTGAAAATACCGAGGAGAGGACGTAGGCGCGGTTTGCCGAACCTCTATAAATCTTGCGTTATTTCTTCCCTTAACTTTTACTTTTTGTATTTACTTATCGCCTATATTTATTGCTTGCTTAGATTAATTTAGCGATAACTTGTTAACGAAAGAGTTTAGGTGATAAAACCACTAATTAACTTAGTAAATAACACAAAGTTTTTATTCCGCGAAAAACGTACAAAACCTTATTCACCCCCCTCTAAGGTTTAGACTCATACGGACCAACACAAAATACAGCATTGGTTGTTGCTGATTTAAATCTCTACCGTTGCAAATTCATAATCAATTTTTGTTGCAAAATACAAAAAATAATTGTAAAATTTTAATTCAATTTCACTCATATATAATACAAATATATAAATTAAATTAAGTTTCAATTGTTAGAATCATTCAACACACAATAACTAAAATATTCATCATAAACATTTAACAAAAGAAAATGTAGCATATTACAAGAGTAATCACTACGGACATTCTTTGATCATAGAACATATATGTACATAAAAAGAAAAAAAAACACTAGTTATAACTGCTGCTGATTGCAATAGAGATGAAGTACATACAACTTGATGACGAATTTGGAAATGCTTAATCAAGTCAAAGAGCATCATGTATCGATATCCTGAAAACAAAGAGTAGAAAATGACAATTTTTGTCAAATACGAATTTTTAAATCCATTTGAACAACATGATCACAAGTTTTTCATAGAAAAAAAATACCTTCAATCGGAGTCAATTTGCCGGATCAAATTCAGATCAACCGAAGAACCGCCTGATAAGATGAGATCTACAAATCTTGTATGTCGAATTTGAAGGGCATCGATTTTTTTTTTTGTTTTGAGATTCGATTTGCACTCGAAGTAACTTATTCATGGCATCTTGCAAAACAGTTTTTTTTTTCATTTTCTTTGTTTAAACTTTGAAGGGTCTCCAACTCAGCTTGCATCTCACCGCTATGAATCGAATTCGGCTTGCAATTAAATTTTTTCTTCAGCTTCATGTTAGGTCCAAGTCCTTTAAGATAATTTTTTTTCCCAAATACTTTTTGAGACAATTCTGCAGGTGAAAGTTCTTCTCCATTTATAAAAGATTCATCCTCAAGTTGTTTTAGTGCTTCCTGTAATAAAAAATATCAAGTAAGAACAATAAAAGAAAAGCATAGTTCATGTAGCCGTGTACTAAGTTGTTTTAGCGCATCTTATACTCGCGTTATCATCGTAGGTCACCCAGATCAATACGTATATCAAAATATTAACAAAAAACACAAGAACTTGGTATAAGTTCTTACAATATCATATTATAGCAATTTATAGTCAGAATACACAAGAAATCCTGATGATACACAAATTGTCCAAGCTCACAACAAGTTTATGCCCCTGTCAATAAAACAAAAGTACAGCAGTATGGTAATCTATCACTATGGCTTGTTTGTTTGCAACTTTCAAGCTCAACATTTGTTATAACTGGTTTGAAATTTGGGTAAGCTATAAATTAAGCTGAACTAGCCCACTTTTTTCAATATTTCCGGCCAGAAAATTACCCTTCAGTTAAACCAATTTACTTGCTCATAGTTGTAAGTTGTTAATATTTCCTATACTATCATCTACTAGATTTCAAACCATTCAAAGAATTCTATACTGAGACGGCGAAACGTGTACAATACATACATATGAATCAGTAGTTTTAACTAAAATCATACCAATGCCCCCTAGACAATAGCTTCGTTAGTAATGGTATCAAAATCCTTCCAATATATTGCATTTGTTGGAGCATGTTCCCTGTCTAGTGTCCCCAACACTTGAGTTAATTGCGACGCACTTTCTCCAACGAATGCGTTCACCTCCAAGTCAACTTTGACAAAGATTTTTGCTTTGGTTTTTTTTACCATTCGTTGCGTGTTTTTACATTTAGTTATGCCACGAACAGTTCGGGATTGGGAACCTTCAACAGACTCTGATGATGCCATAATCAAAGTCTATAAAAATAAAAGAGAAATTATGAATAGTTCAAGAATATATGCATACTTTACAAGACATGATTAGTGATATATACCAAAAAACTTAATTACAATTTATTATGATAAGTTTACTTCTCTTTATGTTACTTGTTTTTGCCAGGAATGAATCCCCCACCCCAAGTTAATGATTGTAATTATTAATGACTTTTAAGTACCCTAAAAATTATGGTTGGAACATTTTTGTTCCTATGATGATCGTTTTGATTATACTAGTTTATTTGGGACATTTTATCAAACAACTAGGGTGCATAACAAACTAATTCTAAATTCAACCAACTCAATAAGAAACGTATAACCTGGAATAGATTCAATTAATATTACACAGCCAAGTTAGATAAAAGCACATAACAATCAATCGACGTAAAAAGAAGCTTGAGTATAGAGAAAATCTGAGTTACAGATTGAAATTTACCTTTTTGTTTTGAACTTTTTTGGTAAAGGAGAAGTTCCTAGTCTGTGTACTGTAGAGATAGATAGATGGAGAAAAGGGTAGTGGACAAAGAGGGAGATAAACGTGGAGTTGAAATATAACTTCCAAATTTATTTCGCTCTTCATTTTTGTGCTAATTTTAGCACTCATAATTAGCTTAATTTTTATGTGCAATTAATTAGTATTTAAAAGAACTTGAAAAGCTAGGAAAATATATATGTTAATATGTTATGGTGTGAACTGTGATCAAAATTAAATACTATTAATCATAATTTTCTAATTAAATAAAATTACTTTGAAAAATATATGCTTAATGATCCTACAAAGTTAATAGTAGAAAAATATATAATTTTGAATGCGAGATTTTTTTTTAAAAGAGGTTAAAATGTTCTATTTACATACTACTTTGAAAAACACATTACAGGGGAAAAAATGTAAATTATGAGGCTGATCATATATGGCCTTCCATCCGACCTGTATGCTAAACTCACCTGCCACAAACTACTTCAACGCGCTCACGAGCCACTTCATTGTCTTTGTAAAAAAAAATTCTCATGATTCATCGATATAATCTAAATACGTGTTAAATGATATGAATGTTATTTTTTTCTTTTATTTTTCAAAATTTAATATTCACCTTCTTATTACTACCGCAAAAATGATATTTTTAGCTTTCGTAATCAACTCATTTAAGACTTAAAGGCATGTGTGTTAAAAATTCATTTTTAATGTGAACTTACTCCCTATTTAGACTTCAAAATTAGTATGAATGATAAAATAATTATAAGATATAAGTAAGGTAATAATTATAAGATATACGTGTTCGAGTCATAAAGTGTTCGGTTCATGTTCCTTTAATTTTTTTATTAACCGAACATGATACAAAATATATAAGTGGTTTGGTATAGAAGACGATTAATTATGACCAAAATATTGTTAATCTTGTACAGGTTTTGATTCATCCGATCAATCATCAATATATACACATAAAAATAAATAGAATAATATATTTACAAATAAATAAAAAATCAAATGATATTACTGAAATATAATTAAACATAATAATAAAATGGATTTTGTACTATAATAACAAGCTAAATGAGTTGTTTATATTTTTTTAGATACAAGTAATTCTTTTATTTTGATATGATACGTACTAACCCCCAAACTCTAACCCCTAAACAATAAACATACTTTGCATCAAAATAATAAAAATATATATTGACCTTTTCAATATCCCAGTTCCCAGACACGGGTTCATAAAAAAATAAAATCAAAATTGCATACTTTTCTTAACACTCTAACACACATTAAATTTCTCACCATTAATAAGTAATAAAAAATTAATATATATGAAATCCATAAAAGTATAATTATATTAAGACTCGTTAATACAAAAAGGTTTTTATATTAAAAACATTTAGAAATTTCCAAGTTTTGTAGTTAAAATAATTTAATTATTATTAAAAGAAAAAAAAATTGCCAAATATCCGTTGTCAAAAACACTTATTTGCAACATAAGTCATTCAGTCCGCAACGTCATTTGCGTCGTTGTCAAAGATCACTTATTTGCAACGTAAATCAATCAATCTGCAACGTCATTTGTTATCCTATCATAGTCCGAAGGTATTGATAGTATAAGTACTACTAATACTGCAACCAAACGATGTCATAATTTTATTATACAACATTATTACATTCATATAATTTATTCAAAATTAAAGCCACAAAGTGATATTTTGACAAAACATTAAGAGTTAAATATATAGTTTTATTATACAACATTGGTATATTTTATACAAAAGTTAAAGCTACAAAGTGATATTTTGACAAAACATTAAGGGTTAAATAGATAATATTATTGACGCAGAACAAGTGGAGAATGCATTTAGACCCTCTGAAGAAAACAAAGAGACAATGAAGGGGCCTCTATAGAACCTGCACCATCCAAATATGCATGTTATTTAATATTCTAAATCTAGAATTTTTTAAAGTCAGGTATAAATAGAGAACACCTTTAGTTAAATTATCAATCAGTACTTAAACAATTTATATATAAAAAAGGTTTTCGTTCTCTTGTGGATTCAAGGGTGTTGACATATAATCTATCCGCTAGAACACTATCTAGCATTTTGGTGTTGCTTCCGCTTCGTCACTTATTATAGAACATTAGTATCTTTTATTCAAAAGTTAAAGGCATAAAGTAATGTTTTGTAGAACACTATATAGCATTTTGGTATTGCTTCCGCTTCGTCACTTATTATAGAACATTAGTATCTTTTATTCAAAAGTTAAAGGCATAAAGTAATATTTTTACAAAACATTAAGTGTTAAATAGATAGATTTATTATAGAACATTAGTATCATTTATTCAAAATTAGAGGCAAAAAATGAAAATTTAACAAAACATTATGGGGTAAATAAGATACTTTTATTGTAAAACATTAAGTATCATTTATTCAAAGTAAAAAGGCACAAAGTGATATTTTGACAAAATATTAAGGGTTAAATATTTAGTTTTATTATAGAACATTAGTATCATTTTTTCAAGTTAAATGCACAAAGATATAGTTTACAAAACATTAAAGGCTATATGCATAGTTTTATTATAGAACATTAGTATCATTTATTCAAACTTAAAGTAACAAAATGATAGTTTAACAAAACATTAAGAGTTAAATAAGATAGTTTTGTTGTAGAACATTAATAGGAGCATCATTTATTCAAAAGTTAAAGCCACAAATTGATAGTTTGACAAAACATTAAGGCTTAAATACATAATTTTATAATAGAAAATTAGTATCATTTATTCAAAGTTAAAGACACAAAGTGATAATTTAACAAAGTATTAAGGGTTAAATTAATAAGATAGTTTTATTATATAACATTAGTATCATTTATTTAAAGTTAAAATTACAAAATGATAGGTTGAAAAAACATTAAGGGTTAAATAAGATTGAACATTAGTATTATTTATTTAAAAGTTAAAGGCACAAAAGTGATAGTTTAACAAAATATTAAAGGGTAAATACATAGTTTTATTGTAGAACATAAGTACAATTTATTCAATGTTAAAGACACAAAATGATAGTTTAACAAAATATTACGGGTTAAATAGTTTTATTATAGAAACATTAATACTACCATTTATTCAAAGTTAAAGTCATAAAATGATAGTTTAATAAAACATTAAGCGTTAAATACATAGTTTTATTATATAACATTACTACATTAGTATCATTTATTCAATGTTAAATTCACAAAGTAATATTTTGACAAAACATTAAGAGTTAAATACTTAGTTTTATTATAGAACATTAATATATTTTATTCAAATGTTAAAGGCACAAAGTGATATTTTGACAAAACATTAAGAGTTAAATACAAAGCTTTATTATAGAACATTAAGAGTTAAATACAAAGTTAAAGTCACAAAATGATAGTTTAACAAAACATTAACGGTTAAACAAGATAGTTTTGTCGTAGAACATTAGTATCATTTATTCAAAAGTTAAATGCATAAATTAATCGTTTAACAAAACATTAAGAGTTAAATACATAATTTTCTAATAGAAAATTAGTATCATTTATTCAAAGTTAAAGTCATAAAGTGATAGTTTTGACAAAACATTAAGGGTTAAATACATAGTTTTATTTTAAAACGTTAGTATCATTTATTCAAAAGTTAGGCATAAAGTGATAGGTTACACAACATTAAGGGCTAAATACATAGTTTATTATAGAAATTTCTAATTAGTATAAAAATATGTTTAATGCAGTATATTAGCACTGGCTAACGATTTAGATATTAGATTAACACTTTTAACAATTGAGGTACCGAACTATGAAATTTTGTCTTAGAACTAATAGTATAAATCGACGAAATTGTAGTCGATATATTTCACATTTGGGATATATTTTTTACGGATATTGACAGAATTGCACTCAACATGTGATAGGTAAAAGACCGTAACTTTTATTTCATCATTTTATTTAACGACAGGTACTCAATTATTATAAATTTCATAAATTAATAAATTAATTATTAAAATTAATAATAAAGTAATTAAAACGTACTATGCCCATGGACTTATGTTTTGTTGTTTATTTAAAGTTAAAAGAGACACGGGGATAGTTTGATAAAACGTGAACGGTTAAATATATAGTTTAGTTTTAATATAATTAAAAAAACATTGTTATAATTAATTCAATCCCATTTCCATGGGTTTTCATTTTCTCCCATATTGCTAGGGTTCTTGTTCTTCTCTTAACGGCACACACACTCTCTCTCTCTATATATATATATATATATACATATACATATATATATGAGTGTATATATAATATGATCTCTCGTTTTTCCGCAATAATCAATTAAGGTGCGTGCTTAATTTTTTCTCTAATTTTTTTAATGCCAAACACTAGGTATTCAACTCAAAAAAACAAACACTAGGTATTCACTTATTGAATGTGTTAGCTGTAAATTAATTGTGGGTTGATATAATATATAGTTATTTGTTCTAAAATTACCCGAATAAGCAGGTTTAATTTGCTGCCTACTAAGACTTATTGGAAAGAACTAGCTTTAGTACCATGTTAGATAAAATATACATACCCAATTGATGTAAATTTGTTTGTTATTTAAAAAGATGCAAGCTTTTCCATGATCTAAATTCCTTTTTTTTTTTTTAATATTATTATTGTTACTTATCTGGCTTATTAGTGGTTATTTATATTTCTGAAACGTCGTAAACGCTTTTAAGACACGAGAAGCATTAGTTCTACTACGAAAAAGTTCTCAAACTTTCAAAGATTACTTTTTTAACTTAAAATTAACAAAACATTCAGATAAAAAAATTACATTTCCAAGATTTGTCGGTTGCGATTGATATATATATATATATATATATATATATATATATATATATATATATAAATTTTCTTGTTTTGGTGAACTAGATATATATAAGTCTATAGTAACTAATATAATTGTAATTCATGTGTCCTAACCCGTGTCGTGTTCTAAGTTTAAATATTTGCTGTTTCATCGTGTCTGTGTCCATGCTACTTAGGCTATGAGTGATTCTGCTAAGGTTTCTTCAAGAGTGTTCAATTTGTTTTTTATTGGGTAATTGACATTGTTGTGTTTAGATACTAGTTACAGGAGCTGGATTATTATTGTTATTAGAGGAACTTTAAAACCGAGCTATAAGAATATTGATGTTTTCAGACATTGCCATTTTTATTGTAAATAAGTATACAAAATTACGCTTGACTAAATTTTGTCGATATTTAACTGGGCGATACCTCTATAACCCCAATGTTTGATTACACGCATGTATATGCACAAGCTTTGATTTTTCACTATAATTCTTGATTGAAATCCGTTGTTATTTACGACTTGGTTTTCTGCTTGGTGTCACTATCTTGGCATTTGTTTATGCAATGTAATCTAGTCTAAGTTTATAGTTATATAAAACTGCAGAGAGCTAGATTTGTCATGGAGAAGACTGATGATGAGAACGGTGATATCCAAGAAACTTTTGTAACCAAAAGAGTTGGAAAATGCAAAA
Source organism: Primula veris (assembly GCA_963682055.1). Classification (NCBI taxonomy): domain Eukaryota; kingdom Viridiplantae; phylum Streptophyta; class Magnoliopsida; order Ericales; family Primulaceae; genus Primula; species Primula veris. Next base: position 30,335,745 of record OY821742.1, on the reverse strand, counting down.
CCATGGCATCTAAGAATAAAAATTTTGTCGAAGAAGTTCTTAGTGGTAAAAATGATAGTTGTTTGGACAATTTTCGTATGAGTAAGCATGTATTTCACAAGTTATGTGGCCTTTTGCAAAGGAGAGGCCTGTTGCGACACACAAATCGTATAAAGGTCGAGGAACAGTTAGCTATCTTTATGTACATAATAGGCCATGATCTAAGAATTAGAGCTGTTCAAGATCTTTTTAAATACTCAGGGGAGACCATTAGTCGGCATTTCAACAACGTGTTAAATGCAATTGTGGCAGTCTCATTAGATTTTTTTGAGGAACCAGGACCTGATATTCCCCCAGAAGTTCGAGAAGATCCCAGATTTTATCCCTACTTTAAGGTAAATTTGTACGGTTGATTGAATAGTTTGGTGCCATTAGTATTGATTTATTTAAGTTGCTTATGTTTTTTCTTCCGATTATGTTGAAAACTTCGAATTTGACATCCCTAGTTTAGAAGTTACAACCTTATTGGTTTCTTGGGTTATATCATTTAACCTGGATAATTACTTTGAAGTCTACACTTGTCTGATGCAACCAACAGTTCATAGATTTCGAATAATTATTGTGAATCCCAGTCATAACAGCACCAGCAAGTTGACTAGGGATAAGAAGCTAACAGAATTCCGTTTAGTAATCAGCTCACCTTGAAAAGGTTTACTACCTTGCTAGATTTTCTGTTAGCTACCATGGCTCAAGAGATTGTGAGAACACAATTAAATTATTAGCTTATTCAGCCCATATAGTGTCCTCGTCTTGGACATTCTCATTTTTTCACGTGTACAGTGTATTTCCGTTTGTCCTTTTCTCGTATTTGGAAGCAAACATAAATATTATTTCCGAAAAAGTAATGTTAAATGGACTTTTGGTCACTTGTTTGATTTTGGAGTTAAAATTAAGCTCATTTCAGAGTATATTATTACAGGATTGCGTTGGAGCAGTCGATGGTATACACTTCCCTGTTACGGTTGCTGTGGATGAGCAAGGACCTTTTAGGAACCAAAATGGTTTACAGTCTCAAGTTGTTCTGGCAGCTTGTTCATTTGATCTGAAATTTCATTATGTCTTGGCTGGTTGGGAAGGCTCAGCTACAGATTTACAGGTTTTAAATTCGGCTTTGACAAGGCGTAACAAGCTGCAGGTTCCTGAAGGTACCATAATCTTTTTCTGTAAAAAAAGAAAATAACCAAAATTTTCTCATAGATTTATTAAGATAAGATGAAGAAGTGTGCCATTTTAGTTGTTTCTTGGAAACTGTTGCTATACCATGGCGTTCCTCAAAAAGTTGGACTTCGTACTATCTTTTTTCTAGGAAAACCCAAAAGTAAAAGTGTTTCCAAAGAGATTCTCTGTTTAGACACTGGAAACTCTTAAGTAGAACTATACCACATTGTTACCTAGATTCCTTTTCCTTTTTGCTGCTTGCCTTTGTGATCACTGACACTTTTTTAGGTAAGTAGTATCATAAAATAAAGTGGGACCTAACCCAGTTACACAATGAAGGGCTTATAGACCTTTAGAAATATGTCCAAAACCAAGGCAACTTGCCTGGCACAATAGACTAGTCATAGCGACAAATTACTAGCCACAATTTAAGCTACTATTTCCTGACTGTTAACTGTTCTTATGTAGACAAAAACAAACGCACCAACAAAGATAAAAACATAAAAGTTTATATTATGTACAAATAACTTGTCTAGCTTACACCCAACCAGCAATAGTGAGACTCGTAGCAGCAGACCAAGCTCCCAGTAAAGAACAATCCAATACAATACCCTAGCAACCAAATTACGTCATGGTCCTACAAGTCACATGAAGTTCCAGGTCTAGCCAAACCGTTGCAAGACCCGTAGTCTCCTATGAATCACATGAAGCCCAGGCACTAGCCATCTGTAGCATGACTCGTAATCGGCCTATCCGACCCATTACTACTATATACCCATTTGAGTCTTACGACATAACTTATTTGAGATAATTTTCTTTCCTTCTCTCCTTCTGTCTTTTGGGGGGATGTGCTGTAGGTGGTCTTGTTAACGTTTATTCATAATATTTCATCAGAGTATCAAGAGCAGTAGGATTACAAATGGGTGACGGGTTCGGTTGACACTAGTGAATTTGATACATCATCAAAGGTTTATTTCTTTACATAAATTTTATAGACTAGCAAGACCAGGGCATTTGCGATATTTATGGCCTAGGCGGATATAGTACCAAAGTATAGTACCAAAGGTCCAAGTATAATGGGGTAGTTTTAATGTGGATCTCCTCAAAATAAGTAAGTCTAAGTTTAGTACTCCTATTCTGTATTTTCACACATCTATCTCCTATTTCCCTCTCTTTGTAGTATGGAAAGGAGTATTGCAGTTGTAAATGTAGCAAAGTCCCCTCAAGATAGGCTTATCATCAATTTAGGGGAATACAAGTATATGTTTTTCCATTATATCGACATCGTCAGAAGAAATAAAGTATTATCCATTTCTGCAGGTAAATTTTACTTGGTGGACAACAAGTATGCGAATGTCCCAGGTTTTGTTGCTCCATATCATGATGTTTCCTATGGCCTAATCGAATCTAATGGCAAAGTTAATCCTCAAAATCTACAAGAGTTATTCAACCACCGTCACTCGTTACTACGTGGAGCTGTAGATCGCACTTTCGGGGCACTAAAAGCTCGTTTTCCAATCTTAACAGCAAGTTCAACTTATCCATTGGCTACCCAGGTGAAGCTAGTCGTAGCAGCTTGCGCGTTACACAACTACATACGGAGAGAAAAAGGGGATGATTGGATCTTCAGGCTGTATGAACAGGAGGGTGATGATATACAGGCAGATGATGATCAGATACATATGGAATTTGAAAAGCCGATGATGGTGGATGATAGTGGGCAAGATTTAGACTTTCCGTTTGAGAGTGAGGAACTTGAGCAATCTTTGCAGGTACGCGAGTCTATAGCTGATGAGATATGGAGTGACTATATCCGAGATTATTCTGTTGATTAGTTATTTTTTGCACCGTTAAATTTTTGAATGCAAACAGCTGAATATTGGTCTAAGGTCATACAGATATATTGTTTAGGGTTGCAGACTTGCAATTAAACATTTTGTCGCAACCCTAGTGTTGTGTATACTGAAAGTGCTTTGTATACTGTAGGCATCCTTTAAAATGAAGGTATCATTTAAGTTCCGATATAAAATTTCTGTCCTATGTTCTCATGAACTTGTAGCATCTTATAAGATGAGTAATTGGCTTTTGTTAACTAGCTTAGAAAAAGCTGGGTAATGAAAGAGGTAAATTTTAGCCTACTTATGAGTTAAAAGAGTATCTTTTGAATTCATTTTCATTCATTTGACTATGGTTTTGAACCTTCCCCCCCTTCAATACATTTTGCCCGCACTCTATCGTACATGGAGCCTGATGTGATGATGTAAATAGAACTCACAACCTTGGGATGTTTTTGGATGTACGATTTCACCTGGTGTTCATTTTTGTACATGTTCTATAGTCATTTATTCTTAAATCCACATTAGAAGCTTGTATTATTTTTCAGCCTTTGAACTATTATTAAAAATATATTCAACATTTGAAAGACGTAATACACTGATTTTTTAAACAGATTGAATCATCAAACTCACTAGTCACCAACGTAATCGTGGTCAATACAGTAATACACTTCTAGTCAATGAGCCTAGCTAGTTCTTATACACACATAGATCAACATTAAACATAGAATACCAGACTTGCCAGTTTAATTCTGATATATACATAGAAAAGATGATTTATTATCAAAAGGAAGAAAAAAAATGATACCTGGGTGACGATTCACAACATGGTTCGTTACCAGAATACTCATTTCTTGTAATAAAATTAACAATATACCAAAATTGAACTTAATTAGGGAAAAACCATTGACACATACTTATTTCACTTTTTGAGGCGGAGTTTCAACAATAGTCTCCAGAGCCGGTATCCATGACTTTTGGCGACAAAACCTCTGTGTTGCAGCAGGCTCTGCTGCCTTCTTAGCCTCTGATGGAAAAATAAAAAAATCTCCAAGTACAGGAAAAATTCTTGAAAAGTTCAAACTCCCATTTTTGAGCGCCTTATCGGCTCTTTGTGAGAGTGTGTTAAATTCCTCATATGTTAAAACAGAAAATAGCATATCCATTGGTAGAACAAAATAGAAGCTGCGACGTTTGAGGGTTTCGTCTGCAATAAGTCCAGGAATCCGCTGGCCTATTTTGAGGTGCGATGAGTCGCATACAAAATGGCCTGGGTTTTCAAGCATTAGCTCAGCTGCTTTTATAGGTTTAGCATGTAGTTCGAGGGTTCCGTCAGAGAACAGGATCTTGGTGACGCCCGTGGAGATTATCGGAGCGCATGATGCTGCGTTGCCCATGAGAGAGAGAGAGAGAGAGGAGAGGGAAGAAAGTAGGGGAGGGGTTAAAAGGTGAAAGCAATTTTGAAGATTTTATGCATGAAGGTTGGTAGTTAGAAGAAGGGCAAAAGATCTGGTCCTACAATTTTTTATTAGAAAATTCGATATAAGGTTAGGCCTTTGTAGCTTGTTTTGTTCTCTTTTTCTTTTATTAGTTAAGTTCACTGAAAACTGATGAAAGTAGCCGAGCTGCTCGAAACCTAAAACACTCATTTTGAGATACATAAAATTGTATTTTCCTTGGAGTTCGGCCCATTTCTCGTGTCTAAGAAGTCCCCTTACTGAAGCTTTCACAGAATAAAAAACATCGCAAGTAATCAACCGTTTCAGTGACATTTGCCTCACTATTGATGATAAGTTTGATGACAAAAAAATGAAAAGATGTCCATAAAAGAGTATAAACATTTTGTCCAGTAAAGAAAGAAGATGATTCCCTTTGCATTGTTTAATAAGGAAAGCACATGGTTAGGCAATGGGGCAAGGATTAGGCAAATGTATGGGAGGGAGTTCACTTAAGGACACCAACAACCTTATGATAGGACATGGCACCAAACTAGCTCTTCAAGTAATATACTAGTAGTATATGTACCTGCTCACCTAATTCCTTTCACCTCACTACCATTTTCAAAGTTTTCCATGTGATATAGTAAGTGCTTACCATCACTCCAGAATGAACACTCTTGAGAATACTGAAATGTTTGCATTATAGGCTTATAGCACATCGACAGTAGCCACACGTATGAATCGTCTCATGTGACCTGATTGTATGAGGGACCTATAGCGCATAAGCAGACGAGAATGAAACAGTTTTGAATGTGTAGATATAAGAAGAGTCTAAAGTCTCAAAGCTCGTAAAATCCTAAATTATATGCCATAAAATGACTTCCGAAGCGAAATGTCTTAAAAATTTCTGAAATCTGTGTCAGTTACTAATAAAATCATTTTAAATAGGAACAATCTTGACATTTCTTAAGAGCATAAACCATAAGAAATCAAATCATTATGGAAATAAGTTGTAAGTTTTTTTAATTGAGTGGTCATGATTTTTTTTATGTACTCTTGAGGCCTAAGCAGAAGGTGCACTTGAGATCGCACAATTCTCTAAGCGTAGTGCCATAGCAAATCACGATTGCTCTACCCAGATCATTCTGCTGTTGTGATCCGGCAATAACTTGTTACGAAAGCATTGATGTGATTTGAAATACTCCATACCAAATAGGTTTATGTTGGCTGGTTAGCAAAAAAAAATTGAAGCAAAATTTGATAGGAGAAAAGCGAGCAACTAAGAGGAATTTTATGATTTTTGTGATATCACGCTAAAATCTTGTTTACCTTTATAAAAGCCAATAGTGTATAGACCAAAATATACCCATTCATACGTTTATGTTGGAGGGGTTGATTGACAATTTTACAAAATCAATTTTTACAAACATAAGATAATGTCAAGAAATGGCCAAGTTTGTCCATGCAAGTTATGGGGTCACTCTCTTAGCTAGCTTGTAAAAACAATTATATAAATATAATAGGACAAAATGATGTACTTTACAGACCATAGTTATCAACCAGATTGAAGGGTATCTTTTTCATATGTTGGGCTACTTATAAGTTCAATCAACTTCGCTTAAAATTAGGGAAATTAAGTCGTTGGCCAAATTTAATATGCACAAATATTAGTATTAGGCCAAGTTATCCACAAATCTATATTGGTTGTTTAGCTAATAGGGTGTTTAAATACATAAAGAAGCAAAGTTGTATGATTGATTTGAAGTAGGACCTTTGATGGTTGATATTGCGAGAGAGATTTGAGTCTTGTACGTAGTAGATGGTTGTCTTATTAAAAATGCAATCACTTGTTAATTAATTATAAGAATCTCAGGCTAACCCAATGATTCAAACTAGGTGCAACATCGGTGAACAATTTAAGTTTTGTTTTTATAAAATAAGATAATAAGTGAATTGATTGTTTGGTACCTATCAATGTTTACTTGTGGTCATGAAAGTTTTGGCTTTAATGAGTATAATTACATGTTCAAAAACTATTGTGATTTTTTTGTGTGTGAAGATTTCACCAAAAAACAAAAAAATGGTATTTGCCCATTCCTTCGCCCTCATTAATTAAACGGAAAAAAATATATTTATTATACCAAATTATAGTGTTGTTAACGATTTGGCTGTCCACCTTTCAAATTTTTCAATTTGGGTACCACACTATAATAACTTTCCAATTTAGGTACCACTGTCTAAATAAATCACGAAATCATGTCACGTAACATTTAACAAATATTAATTTGAGAGGCTAATTTGACAATTTTGCACATAAATATGTCATATTAGAAAAAAATTTCCCCCGATTTCACACATAAAAAAAATTAGAATATAATCCAAATTTTTCTTATGTATGAAATTGAAGGAAACATTTGTATAGGATGATATACTTTTTTACAAAATTGTCAAATTAGCTTATTAAATTAATGTTTGTCAAATGTCAGGTGACATGATTCCGTGATTTTTTTAGACGGTGATACCTAAATTGGAAAGTTATTATAGTGTGGTACCTAAATTGAAAATTTTGAAAGGTAGGTACTCAAATCGTTAAAAGTAGATAGTTTGGTATAGTAAACCTATAAAACCCCTTAATTAAACAGTTTGTATCTACAATTTACCTATAAATCATGCCATTAGCGTATCAAAATTGGATGAGGGGTCCACCGTGACGCCCCCTCTGTTTTTACGATTTAGAATGATATTTCGGTTACGTTTTTTTTAATCAACATTTTACTTTATTTCGAAAATATTTATTAAAAAAAATATGTAGTCGCATTTGGCTATCACATTGACAACCACTTGCCTTATATATTTGGCTATCACAATGACAACCACTTGCCTTATATATTGTCATTGAGCATAAACACATGAAACTTTAGTGGCAAGTTTCATTTGCTATTGAAATTTGAGAAAAACCGACTAACCTTGAAATCACGGGTTCACAGACTAGTTAATAATTAAGTCCAATCCTAATTTATTTTGGTCAATCTAGACTTCAGTACTTAAAAAAAAAAACTTTCAAGTTGATAGATATATCCTAGTTCGTATGTAGACAAACCTAGAAGCACTTAAAACTCCCTGTAAATTGGTACTTGATGGTAATTAGAGAGTCAAGTGTGACAATTAGAAGCTACTGGTGCTATCTCATTGTATTATTAATGTTGAGGGGTTTTATGTAGTTTTCCCTGAAAATGTAGCTGAAGGTGGGTGTTTTCCGGAATGGTTACCATATTTGTATATAAAGGTCTATATGGTCAAAACTCTTGTAACTTATACAGAAATGAGCCATGTGTTTTCGGACGATTGATTGAATTCGACCCTCATGACGGAGTGAGAAATCATAAACTAAATTGATAAAGTAGATTATATTCCCATTATGAATTTGAAAATTTTTGGTGAATTTTAACATAATTGTGGAGGGTAATCAATATATAATAAAACCATTCAAGAGATTAGATGCATATTTTTAATTTGTTTTAGTATCAATCTTGTGATATAGCCTAAGTTATGCTAAGTTTTTTTTTTTTTTTTTTCCTACTGTAACATGATTATTTCTTGGATATACTATATCCACAACATCTTATTTAGCTTTGATTGTAGTTTTTTACCCTACTACATTAGTTTTATGTATGATGGTCGAGAAACCACGAGTTGGAAATGCAGTGCTCGAATTCCAACAAAATTTATTGAGAGTGCTAACTTATTAGTATAAATTTGCAAAATATACACTGACTGACAAAATTTTCATAATATGAGGATGACTATACTTTACTGGTCCCTCCTAGCTCATCCTTGAGATTAATACAGGATAGTATTAACCTTATACATTTTATAACAATCTCGGAAATTTTCCAATTCTGAATAGTAATTAAATAAATGAAAAAAAAGTCATATTAAATTAGATGCATGTATCATAATATCTTGAAATATTAGGAACCAAATTTACCATAGTTCAAAATTATGTTGCATTTTGTTACGTACTGAAATTAGTGAAATACTCCATATGGACTAAACATAACTTTTTAAAAAAGAAAGTGGATCTAATTGTAATCATTCGTTGAGAGGGTAACAGAAAATTAGAGCCACTCGTTAGTAAGAGGCAGAGCATTCCCATAGTCACTCTTTTTTTCTTTTTTTTTCCATATTACTATAAAAATACAAACATACATTTCTGGGCTAAGCTAATTATTAATAGAGTTATCAAGAATGGGGTGTATACAACAAATACTTACACCAAATATGTGCAGTGGCGGTTCGGTTTCATTAGGTGCTGTTTCATTTTCTGCGTTTTCGCTTACTCGGGTTAAGGCTCGTGCGAGAATCAGTGACTATTCTTCAAAAGGTTATAGCAGTTTGGATATTTGCATTGGTTGTGTCTGTTTCTGATTTCGCCAGTTTATGATTACTTAGTTACTTCTAGAAAACATGGTTTTTTTAGAGCTTAATTTTTCTGTGAATTTGACTTATAAGCTTCTAGAAAACATGGTTAAGTACTATAATTTGGACATAACTAGCACTTAGTAGTACCGATGAGGAGCTTGTTTCTATATACTGGGATAATCATACAATTGAATAACTTAGAGAACTAATTATGGATTGTTCACTTCAATAAATTAGACATACACAGATATACTTTAGTGGACAAGATTTTATTATCAACTGCTTAATAGACCGGTGTCACTATTGATTAGCATACACTACGACAAATCTATTTTTCCATTGAAAGACTGTTTATGAAACTCTTATAATAAACTCGAATTTTCCATTGAATCCGTCTCCCATCAGAAACGGATTCAATAAACATGTAGAGATATTAAGTCCCATAATGTCACTTAAAAATGAATAGCCACTTGATTTAATTTCGGTTTGGAATAAGTAATTATTTTTTGCGATAAAAAACAAGTTATGCCATACGTACAATAAAATATCCGCAATTACGAGTAACTAATATTAGGAATATTGGACCTCTCAAGCCGTGGCATATCTAAATAAAACTCGCACACTCTAGTAGGGTATTTCAGATAAACCAATATGAAAATTTAAATAACCAAGCCAGGAACGTGATTTTTTCTGTATAATGATTCAAACACACATTGAAACACAGACATAATAAACGAGCGCTTGATAAACATGCTCCAAATTCAATACTACAATTACACATATTGCAATTTTCCTCGACCAGCCTATCTCTTATTGTCATATAGTCATCTCTGGTGCAGTATAAGGAACTTGTACCGTATAAGCAGAAAGAATAGAAACTATCCAATCACCGTATGTCATGTCATCATTAACTTGTTAAGTTGAGTACTTTTTTGACCTTTTAGAGTTCTTATAACAAAAAATTTCTCACACTTAATGATTCAGCAGGCTCGTTAGGTTGTTTAGATTTGTCTTTTGTCTTTTTCCTCTTATGCAGTGGATGTTTTCTTTTCTTGATTTATTGGCCTAGAAAAGTTAGATGCTCAGATTTATATATGACTGCATTGACTGTAAAAAAATTGTAAATATAAGCGTAAACATCAGTGGTGCCATTGGTGGCTATTTTGTAGTGACAATTTGATAGTTTCACCTTGATAAGTGGTAACTTCGTTTATCAAGAAGAAAAAATTACAGAATGATCAAAGTCATTCGAAGCTCAATCAATATAAGAGTAAGGAAACTTGTTATTTTATCAGATAAGAATAAGATGATATATTTTGATTATTATTTTGATTATTTCAATTCATTATTCTTCAGGAAGAGCCAACATCTCCAAAAGCTTATGTAAAAAGGACATTACTACTCTATCATACAACTCCAGATCCAAGAAACTAGCAATTATGATCCCTAGAAGTAACGATTCCTCAAATTCTGGTGGAACTGATGATGACTCATCTGGCGAGGCAAAGGCGTGTAACATAAAATAATATTGAATAATCGAATGAAGAGTTCGTTTCATATAAGATTATTGTTGTACACTGTCATTGTTGCATTGTAACTCAGGCTTTCCTTGGAAATGGCTAGGAGTCAAAATAACCACATTTATCATCAACTTTAAAGCTTAGCCTCTTACTAATTTCCAGTTTTTTTAAAAAACTTGGCGTGCAACTTAAAAAATTCAAACTTGGTAAATTAGCTGTTTCTACCACCATATGATTCACGCTCCTTCTAAGTACTAACTAGTAGTAGTAATTGGTGCTCATATTAATATTTCATGCAAAATTTTGCATATGTTTATAAACTTCCTTTTGCTGTTATACTGGATGCGAATTACCATGCCTGGAAGCTTTCTTATTAATTTAATTGCAGAAACCATTCGGATACTCAAGAAAAGATGTGCTATTGATTGGGCTTGGGGTTACTGTAGCTGGCATTGGCTTGGAGAGTGGTCTGGAGGTAACTTTTTGCTCACAATACAGCATATTTCTTTCCTTTCCTTTTGATCTATCTTGTCGATTATCTATCTTGAGTTATTCGTGAAATGGAAAAGGTAATAATAGTCCAAATACCAGAAATGGAAAAGGTAATAATAGTCCAAATACCGGATCAGCAGTTATAATGTTATTCGTGTTGAAGACAAAACGTGTTTGATCATCTATAGTTAGGTGCATTTTGTAAGACAGTTTACATGAAGTATGAGCTAAAACAAGTATATTAAATAATTTCATACTTATGCAGTATTTTGGAGTTGATCCTTTACAAGCTGGGAATGTAGTCCAGTTGGTGTTGGTGTTGGGGCTAACAATCGGATGGATTTCAACATACATCTTTCGAGTTTCTAACAAAGAGATGACTTATGTTCAACAATTACGTAATTATGAAGACAAAGTTATGCAGGTTAATTTCTTATTTCAAGCGCATTGCTTAATATTTGGTGCTATCTAAAAGTTAAATGTTTCACCCTCGTAATTGACTTAAAATTACAACAGACTAACAGTTCCCAGAATCATTGTTTTATCAGTAAATGGTCATCCAACTGCATTTTATCCAAGTCAATACTAAAGGACTGTTTGGTTACAACGTTTGAGCTCCCTTTTTTAGCTTTTCACATGTAAGTTGTACTGTATTTGGCTAACTTAAATGGGTCCCGAATTTTTCCCGAAGAAAAAAAGAGAAGAATTCATGTGCTTGAAAGCTGCAGTGGAACAAGCTCTAACTATCCTATGGCATATACCTATACCATTTCCCAGAATACGTCTGATGATCTAAAAATTAGTTCTCAATGGCTAGTTCTAGCCATAAATTGACAACGTTTCAGTTAATTTTTTTGTGTTACTTAAGTGAGCTTTTTCTTTTATTTTTTGTTTTTTTAGAAACGGTTGGATGGCTTGACTGAAGCAGAGCTACAAGTATTGCTAGAGCAAGTAGAGGAAGACAAGAGACGCCTAGCCAGTGGTAAGAAGGTCAACTAAAGTGCAGCTCACATGTAGTGTTGTTTAAAGAAGAAAAGAGAAAATAGTTGTATAGTTTTCTAAATTAGGATATAAGATCGGTTTGGAACTAAAATTTTGTATGCAATAATGGTTTTTTCCCCACAAGGGGTAGGTTCTTGTTCCCATTCAAGGAGTGAGAAACATGTATGTGAAATTATTTAAAATACAATTTGGGATACTACGGCTTCAACCGTTTATGTAATTCACTCGGATGAGCTATACTTCCTTGTTAAAACACTGTAATTGATCCAATTACGTTCAGGTAAATACTATTTTCATCTTTGTTTATGATTTTTATATTAAGGTCGGGCTAATAGACTTACATCTACTCTCATAATTACAAATCAAAGCATGCCCAGGTTATAAAAAAGATGCGGTATTTTGGGAGAAGTAGGTGTATTTCGGTAGAAACACGAGTTTATTTTAGCCATTGTGAAGAAAAGGTAGGAGCCGTAAATGGTGATACTTTTTTTTTGAAAGGGATATAAATAAAAGTTACGATAAATCCGAGTCAATCAACGATCACAGCTGATCAGACCAAATTTGTAAAAACGCATGAGTACCACTCTCTCTACTAAAAAGGCAAGATAATTATCCGGTTTGTTAGACGCTCTAGGCACCCAAACAAAAGTCTAATCACTATCTCCTCGGAGATTCATGATATCTTCGATTATGACCATGATCTCTGATATACCGGTCGTGGAAAACTTAGACACACAAATTATTAGATTCTTATTATCTGTTTCGAACATACAACGAGACAAACTTATTTTTTTTGCTGTTTGACAAGCCAAACTAAGTGTAAACGCCTCAGCCATAAGAGGAGATGTAGGCACAAAAGTTATGCACCAAATATCAATCACGCTACCCGAATTATCACGTACTACAAGGCATCCTCCTGCTTTAGAATTAGGCAACTTTATAGACGCATCCGTGTTTATCTTCAGAAGCTCCGACGGTGGTTTCGTCCACTTAGTCGATGCGATAGTGTCATCTAGGATACCAAGTTCACTATGATAGGCATCTCTCAAGTAGTCATGATGTAAACGTGAGACTTGATGAATTACAAGCTCTGGTTTCAGAATATTGTTATCAAAGACAATCTCGTTTCTGTCTTTCCACACAAGCCAACAAATGTTCATGATAATTTCCGCACAATGTTCGACTGAAAAAGTCTCGCATACCTGCATAAACCAGGAGGCCACATAGGAGATCTCAGACCTTTCAATACGAATGTCCAGAGGGCTACCGAACCAAACGCCCATAGTCCAATCACATTCTAGTAACAGATGCTCCGTTGTTTTGGGAAACTCGTGACATAACGGATGTTGGAAAAACATGTGAAAACATGGGTGTTTCCGAATGGTCACTGGACCAACTTCGAGTCATTATTTCGTGTAACAGCGCTGAGTTGTTTATACCGTAATCAACGTGGTTGAGTAGCCCGTGTGACGAGCTTCGTAACGGTATATCACATGACCTATTCGGAGAATGGGTGTGAATACAAATTGGCTTCAAAGTTGGTACCTCGGAAGCTCAAATCTGGAAAAACGAAATGGTTAATGAGAAAAACCATTTAGTATAATCCCATATTGGAAGATTAAGAGTTAATCTTACAATATATATACCATACCAACCCATGTAGTTATTAAACTAACATGTCCACATACACCTAAGAGTATTAGTGTGTACCACACACGCGCGCTCGCTCGTGTCTCGTGTCTCGGGTCTCGGGTCTCGGGTCTCGGGTCTCGGGCTCGGGCACGGGCACGGGCACGGGCACGGGCGTGGGCTTGGGCTTGGGCGTGGGCTTGGGCTTGGGATTTGGGATTTGGGATTTGGGGAATGTCTTGGGTCTTGGGTCCAAACCCGAATAGGGAGTTTTGTATAAAATACAAAAGGAGTCCCTAGAGTTTCCAGCAAGAGAAACGTCAGCAATGAATGAGAGTAAATGCTGCGGTTTCAGAATTGATTGAGCGGATTCTGGGGGTGTAACTCCCAGAATTAAAGACCAACATTTATGGTTGCGGTTTCAGTAGAGCCTATAAAAGGCAGCCATCCCCCTCTCATTTCAGTACACCTTCATACACACAACTCACAGCATAAGCATACACTTAGTGAGAGAGAACCGCACCACCAACAGCTCGACCTGTGGTTCGGTGCCGGTTTCCATACGAGCCACTCTGAGATAGAAGTTGTACCTTGGGAACAAAGTCCCGAAACCAGAAACCTTTAAAGGTGGTTCGGGAAATATTGTTTAAGGGAAACTGCTCAGCAGTTGCCTCTTCTTTTAATTTCTGTTATTTACTTTTCAGTCCTTTATTATTCTGTCCATTTAATTTCAGTACTGTTTCCCTTTTGTATTTTTCTTTCCAGTACCTTTAGTTTCTGTAATTTACATTTCAGTCTTTCCTATTCTGTAATTTACTTTCCTGTAATTTAATTTCCAGTATTTACATAACAGTCCGGACAGTTTATTTAATAACAGTCCGGGCAGTTTTTTTTTTATTCGTTAAAACCAGTCCAGTTTGTTTTATTTACAAAACCAGTCCGGCAGTTTTTTATTTGTTAAAACCAGTCCGGCAGTTTGTTTAAAACCAGTCCGGCAGTTTTTTATTTGTTAAAACAGTCCGGCAGTTTGTTTAAAACAGTCCGGCAGTTTCTTTTTCTTGTTAAAACAGTCCGGCAGTTTGTTTTATTTACAAAACAGTCCGGCAGTTTTTATTTGTTGAAACCAGTCCAGCTGTTTAATTTAATTCTGTACGAGTCAGGAATTGTAATTCATATTCCAATTGTGAGAAATAAAGTGTTATTTCCATTGCGTTCCTGTCTTTTATATTATTGTCCTTTTCTTTATCGTATTCGAAATAGTACCAAATCCCAACAATCTTAAACAATATCATTTTTTGGTTTTTCTATTTTCGAAATAAGAAAGGACTTTTCTTTTTTTTTTATTTTATTGTTGTTGACGTCTCGGTTTTTATTCTCGCAAAATCATTGCTAGTTTACTAGAAATTGAAATTTGCACATAGAATAAATCCGAATTGGTTTTGATCTTTTTATTCTAGAATACTATAAAGAATTCTTAGTGAAATCAAAAGTGATTTGATTTTCACGCTAGAATCTCTTTCTCTGGTTTTTATTCTTTTGAAGCAATCTAATTAAGTTATAATTAGTATTTGCGATAAAGAATTTAGTTTTCTTGCGAGAAACTAAACGGTTTTATATTGTCATTTCAGATGACTAATGAGGATCAAATACCCACCGTTTCTTCGGAAAACGTGCAGGGCGCACTTGTGATTGGTAGTAGCCATAACAATGCGAGCGCTGCGAGTGGGGGGGCTCAGGCTCAGGCTGAGGCCGAAGCTGCTGCGGCAAAGGCTGCGGCCGACGCTGCTGCGGCAGAGGCTGATGCTATGGCTGCGGCTGCGGCCGCAGCACAGGCTGCTGCTAAGGCTGCGGCCAAGGCAGCGCTTGTGGCTGCAGCCAGGGCAAAGGGCAAGGCTCCGGCAACACCGGAGATGCCAATGTTGCCAACCTCTCAACTGGAGAGACCGGAAAAGTTTAGGGGCAACAACTTCAAACGTTGGCAGCAAAAGATGCTGTTTTATTTAACTGCCCTTAATCTGACCCGGTTTCTTAAGGAGTCTGCACCCGTCCTAAGCGAGGACGATGAGGACGTGCAGACGGTTTCGGCGGTGGAAGCGTGGAAACACGGCGACTACCTATGCCGGAACTACATCCTGTGTGCTCTGGATGACACTCTCTTCAGTGTATTCGAGCCCAAGGCTTCTGCAAAGGAGCTTTGGGAGTCTCTCGAACGAAAGTACAAAGTGAATAACGCTGGCGCAAAGAAATTTGTCGTCACGGACTTTCACGAGTACATGATGACTGATGGGAAGAGTGTTATCGAGCAGGTTGAGGAACTCCAACTCATATACCATAGGCTTGAGGTTGAAGGGCTAGTTATCAACGAACCTTTCCAAGTGGCATTAATGATTGAGAAACTGCCACCTTCTTGGAAAGAGTTTCAAAACTACCTGAAACACAAGCGAAAGGCTATGACCTTGGAGGGACTCATTGAGAGGCTCAATGTTGAGCAAAGCAACCGCCGATCCGGAAGGAAAGGCGGTGGCGGAGCAGGCAACGCGGTTGCCAAGGCCCATGTGGTTGAGGACGCTGTGTCTAAGCGGAAACGCTTTGACAGCGGAGTCGGTGCCTCTCTCAAGAAGAAATTCATGGGAGACTGCTTTGTGTGCAACAAACCGGGCCATCGTGCCGCGGATTGTAAGATGCGCACCGACAAGCCCAAACCCCCCCCAAAGAGGAAGTTCCAAGGGAAAGGGAGGAAGAGGGCACCTGCTCAAGCTAATGTGGCTGAGGGAGGAGATGATGCTGGACAGGACTATATGCACCTGAGTGCTGTGGTCTCGGAAGTGAACCTGGTGGGGAGCAACCCAAAGGAATGGTGGCTGGACACAGGCGCCACTAGTCACATCTGTGCCAGCAAATGGATGTTCAAGACCTATACGGCCGTGGACAATGAGAGCTGCTTCATGGGGAACTCGGCTACTTCCAGGGTGGAAGGAAAAGGAACCGTGCTGCTGAAGATGACATCGGGAAAGGAGCTCACACTGAATGGCGTGCTCCATGTGCCAGAAATTCGCAAGAATCTGGTTTCCGGGTCCGTGATGGTGAACAAAGGATTTAAACTTGTATTTGAATCTGCAAAAATTGTAATCACTTTAAACGGAATGTATGTAGGCCGTGGCTATATGACCAACGGCATGTTTAAATTAAATGTTGGTACTCCGGCTCCTAAAGCCGAGTTAGCTATTGAGGGTACTAAGGCTGAGGCCAGTACCAAGAATAATGTAATCGTGAATGTTGCCCAAGTGGCCAATAAAACTTCGTTTGCTTATTCTTGCGATTCATTTAATTTATGGCATGGTAGATTAGGTCATGTGAATGCTAATTCTATGAAGAAATTAATATCACTGAATCTACTACCTAATTTTGTATTTGATAAACAACATAAATGTGAGGTTTGTGTTGAAGCAAAATTAACCAAGTCTTCGTATCAACATATTGAACGAAGTACTGAACCTCTCGGTCTAATACACACGGATGTATGCGACTTAAAGTTTATACAAACGCGAGGAGGGAAAAAGTATTTCATCACGTTTATAGATGATTGTACTAGATACTGCTATGTCTACTTAATGAGAAGTAAAGACGAAGCGGTAGAGAAATTCGCTCTTTATAAGACCGAAGTAGAGAATCAACTCAATAAAAAGATTAAAATATTGAGGAGTGATAGAGGCGGTGAATACGAAGCACCGTTTGCGCAGATATGCGCAGAAAATGGCATTATACATCAAACGACAGCCCCATACTCTCCGGAGCAGAATGGGGTTGCCGAGCGTAAGAATAGGACGCTCAAGGAAATGATGAATGCTATGTTAATAAGTTCTGGGTTACCCCAGAACATGTGGGGGGAAGCGCTGCTTTCCGCCAACTATGTATTGAACAAGCTACCACATAAGAAACGTGATAAACCACCTTATGAACTATGGAAAGGCCATAGGCCGAGCTATAAATTCTTAAGGGTTTGGGGTTGTCTCGCGAAGGTCCTTGTCTCGCTTCCTAAAAGAACGAGAATAGGGCCAAAGACGGTAGACTGTGTGTTCATAGGATATGCACAAAACAGTAGTGCTTATCGTTTTCTCGTGCACAAGTCGGATAATCCCGATGTGCATGCAGATACTATCATCGAAGCTCGAGAAGCTTCTTTCTTCGAGGAGATCTTTCCCCGCAAGTCTTCCGTAACTGTAGAGACTGAGGAGTCAAACAGTGAGGAAAATGTGGGGGCAAGTGAACCGTTGGAGGAAGAAGAAGAAGAGCCTCGACGTAGTAAAAGGGCTAGAAAGGAAACGACTTTCGGTCCAGATTTTGTAACCTTCATGATAGAAGGCGAACCGGCGACATTCAAACAAGCAATGTCATCCCCGGAAGCCCAATATTGGGAGGAAGCGATCAACAATGAGGTTGAATCGATATTACAAAATCACACTTGGGAACTAGTGGATCTACCACCCGGGTGTAAGCCACTAGGACACAAGTGGATCTTCAAGAGGAAGAGAAAGCTCGATGGAACAATCGAGAAATACAAGGCTAGGCTTGTAGTGAAAGGTTTTAGACAAACCGAAGGTGTCGACTATTTCGACACCTATGCTCCTGTCTCCAGGAAGACGTCAATCCGGATAGTCATTGCTCTCGCAGCACTGTTCGATCTGGAAATACATCAAATGGATGTTAAAACGGCGTTCTTGAATGGTGAGTTGGAAGAGGAAATTTACATGGAACAACCGGAAGGGTTTGTGGTTCCAGGTAAAGCTCACAAGGTGTGTAAACTTGTGAAGTCCTTGTATGGACTTAAACAAGCACCTAAACAATGGCACGAAAAATTTGATAGAGTGATGCTATCAAACGGTTTTCGGATAAACGAATGTGACAAATGCGTCTACGTAAAAGGAAATGAAAAGGACTACGTGGTAGTCTGCCTCTACGTAGATGACATGATTATAATAGGGAGTATTGATAACATCAACTCCACTAAGAAAATGTTGTCACAAAAATTCGAGATGAAAGACTTGGGTGTCGCTGATGTTATACTTGGTATGAAAATTACCAAGACATCAGACGGATATGCGCTATCTCAAACTCACTATGTCAGACAGATGCTTGACAAATTTGATAAAGATAGTAGAGCTACATCCAGAACTCCGATAGAGATCTCAACCACCCTGAAAAAGAACTTTGGGGAGAGTGTGAGACAATTGGAATATTCTCGAATAATAGGCAGTCTGATGTACGTCATGAACTGTACTAGACCAGACATAGCCAACTCAGTGAGTAGACTGAGTAGGTACACCAGTAATCCCAATGAGGAACACTGGAAGGCCATCATGAGACTTCTCAGATACATGAGATACACAGCAGACCGAGGGTTGCATTATACCAGGTATCCAGCTGTACTGGAAGGGTATTCTGATGCAAACTGGATCTCGGATTCCAACAGTACACGATCCACTAGCGGATATGTGTTCGTGATGGGAGGAGCAGCTGTCTCATGGAGATCATCCAAGCAGACGTGCATAGCTAGATCAACTATGGAATCTGAGTTCATAGCGTTGGATCTAGCAACAGAAGAGGCTGATTGGCTGAGAAGCTTTCTGGAAGGAATTCCAATGTGGCCGAAACCTGTCCCAGCAATAAGCATGCACTGCGATAGTCAGTCGGCTATTGGACGGGCGCAGGATCATATGTATAATGGAAAGTCCCGACATATTCGTCGGAGACATAAATCCGTAAGAGAATTGTTAGCTAACGGTGTGGTGTCCTTAGATTTTGTGAGATCTAAAGACAATATAGCGGATCCATTTACAAAAGGCTTGACTCAGGTAGGAGTTGAAGTTTCATCGAGGGGAATGGGGTTGAAGCCCATTAAACTGGAAACCTCCTCAGAGGCAACCCAACCCGAACTGGATTCTCCAGCGTCGGGTTCAACGGGAAAACCGAACTGTGGGGGTGACCGAACAAAGCACTCGGGAACTAAAGTTCCCAGCCCATTTCTAGGATGAAAGAGTGATAGACCTAGACCATCTTAAGGGTGAGCATGAGGCTCTTAATGAAAACAAGTATCTCGAAGATCGAGAGGGGTGAGTCAGGACACCCTTGACTTGAAATCACCTATGACGAGTGTGTATGGCCGATACTATGTGATGAGCCATGGGCTAAATCACTAGAGCACTCGGTTGAATTTTGCCAAGGCAGTCCACGGCCAAATATGGACAACAACCAAAGGGCTTAGTAAGTGGTGTAGAGGGGACACTGTGTGCGCATTACCCTGGTATGCACAAACGCTAAAGGGTTCAAGGCTTAAAGGCTACCCAATAGTAGCATATCAGATTTTACGTCACTACGGCAGGTTCAAGGCGCGCGCTACCTGTCCTTATGCAGTGAACTCTTGCGGTTTTCTCTCGTATGCATTTAGGAGCATTTTATTTTCAGCCAATTGCATTCATGTGGGGGATTGTTGGAAAAACATGTGAAAACATGGGTGTTTCCGAATGGTCACTGGACCAACTTCGAGTCATTATTTCGTGTAATAGCGCTGAGTTGTTTATACCGTAATCAACGTGGTTGAGTAGCCCGTGTGACGAGCTTCGTAACGGTATATCACATGACCTATTCGGAGAATGGGTGTGAATACAAATTGGCTTCAAAGTTGGTACCTCGGAAGCTCAAATCTGGAAAAACGAAATGGTTAATGAGAAAAACCATTTAGTATAATCCCATATTGGAAGATTAAGAGTTAATCTTACAATATATATACCATACCAACCCATGTAGTTATTAAACTAACATGTCCACATACACCTAAGAGTATTAGTGTGTACCACACACGCGCGCTCGCTCGTGTCTCGTGTCTCGGGTCTCGTGTCTCGTGTCTCGGGTCTCGGGTCTCGGGTCTCGGGCTCGGGCACGGGCACGGGCACGGGCGTGGGCTTGGGCGTGGGCGTGGGCTTGGGCTTGGGCTTGGGCTTGGGCTTGGGCTTGGGCTTGGGCTTGGGATTTGGGATTTGGGATTTGGGATTTGGGGAATGTCTCGGGTCTCGGGTCTTGGGTCTTGGGTCCAAACCCGAATAGGGAGTTTTGTATAAAATACAAAAGGAGTCCCTAGAGTTTCCAGCAAGAGAAACGTCAGCAATGAATGAGAGTAAATGCTGCGGTTTCAGAATTGATTGAGCGGATTCTGGGGGTGTAACTCCCAGAATTAAAGACCAACATTTATGGTTGCGGTTTCAGTAGAGCCTATAAAAGGCAGCCATCCCCCTCTCATTTCAGTACACCTTCATACACACAACTCACAGCATAAGCATACACTTAGTGAGAGAGAACCGCACCACCAACAGCTCGACCTGTGGTTCGGTGCCGGTTTCCATACGAGCCACTCTGAGATAGAAGTTGTACCTTGGGAACAAAGTCCCGAAACCAGAAACCTTTAAAGGTGGTTCGGGAAATATTGTTTAAGGGAAACTGCTCAGCAGTTGCCTCTTCTTTTAATTTCTGTTATTTACTTTTCAGTCCTTTATTATTCTGTCCATTTAATTTCAGTACTGTTTCCCTTTTGTATTTTTCTTTCCAGTACCTTTAGTTTCTGTAATTTACATTTCAGTCTTTCCTATTCTGTAATTTACTTTCCTGTAATTTAATTTCCAGTATTTACATAACAGTCCGGGCAGTTTATTTAATAACAGTCCGGGCAGTTTTTTTTTTATTCGTTAAAACCAGTCCAGTTTGTTTTATTTACAAAACCAGTCCGGCAGTTTTTTATTTGTTAAAACCAGTCCGGCAGTTTGTTTAAAACCAGTCCGGCAGTTTTTTATTTGTTAAAACAGTCCGGCAGTTTGTTTAAAACAGTCCGGCAGTTTCTTTTTCTTGTTAAAACAGTCCGGCAGTTTGTTTTATTTACAAAACAGTCCGGCAGTTTTTATTTGTTGAAACCAGTCCAGCTGTTTAATTTAATTCTGTACGAGTCAGGAATTGTAATTCATATTCCAATTGTGAGAAATAAAGTGTTATTTCCATTGCGTTCCTGTCTTTTATATTATTGTCCTTTTCTTTATCGTATTCGAAATAGTACCAAATCCCAACAACGGACACATAGGGTCATCCCCACATTTTCTTCTAAACAAATTATCCTTGGTGGCTAGGGCATTCCGAATAGCCTTCCAAAAGAAATGTTTGACTCTTGGGGCCGCCTCTGAGTTCCAGATTCGTTTCCAGCACAAGGTACTAATTCTGTTAGACGAGCTTGGATCCTTTGACTCTTGTGAACACTCCAACCAG
Source organism: Primula veris (assembly GCA_963682055.1). Classification (NCBI taxonomy): domain Eukaryota; kingdom Viridiplantae; phylum Streptophyta; class Magnoliopsida; order Ericales; family Primulaceae; genus Primula; species Primula veris. Next base: position 30,313,905 of record OY821742.1, on the reverse strand, counting down.
TAGCTCGATTTCACGGAGTAGGTTCCGTCCTAGAATACTGCCATATCAAACTATCTTCGCCGCCAGTGTAGCTAATGGGTATTGTCTGAATGTTCGAGGCGGTTTCGGTGCTTACTACAGCAGTAAGCACCTCAGTTTTTCAGGAGTGTGAATTGTGGTCTATATACTCACTAACCTTTGTAAGAGTACAGTCAACTGGTATTTGGTCAGGGACTTTAAAATTTGGTTGCATGGCCAACCAATTGTCCTCCCAGAAGTTAATCTTTGCACCATTCTTAACGTGTATTTGGTCAGGGACTTTAAAATTTGGTTTCATGGCCAACCAATTGTCCTCCCAGAAGTTAATCTTTGCACCATTCTTAACGTTCCACCGTAGACCCTTAGCTAATAAATTTCTCCCTTCAAGCAGGCTTGACTACACCCAAGAGGCACGATATCCTTTCTTTGCGTTAAAGCACCGGTCGTTTGGAAAGTAGAGAGCTTTTAAAACCTTAGTCCATAGTTGTTCATAATTATGCAATAATCTTAAAAATTGTTTTGCCAGGAGCGCAACGTTAAATTTATGTAAATTACGGAATCGCAAGCCGCCTACGCTCTTTGGTCAAGTAATATCCTTCCAATTCCTCCAATGAATTTTTCTATCTATTCCACCACCACCCCATCGAGCCGATCACATAGGGTTTTTGGAACAAACAAACACTGTAACGAAACAAAAAAATTCATTTAGCAAATGATGAAAAATGGGAGCTATGTATAACAGTGTAAACATTGTTTTACGAGAGAAGCGAAACACCAATCCAATTTACATCTTGTAAGTACTATCAAGGGGTACTATGGCAAAGATAATATGGATGTCAGTGACCAATTTTCCGGATCGTTCCATCTAGCGAGTATGAGTAATGTAAAGATACCTGCAACAGGACAGTGTGTATGAAACTGAGAAATCATGATGTGTCAGTGTTCCAAAGAGTCATGTATTGCTAGTGTATACATACTTTACGTTGCAAACTTTCGTGTAATTTATGCGGAAATAACCAAAACTTGGACCACAAAAGAAAACAATGTGTTTACGTAGTATTTGTAAGTTATAAGCAGTCGCGGATAGTATCTGTATCATATGAACATACACAGTACTGTTTGGATACTCAATTGATTGATACAAGTGTGTACAATAATTAATAATATGAGATATCTCAGATTCTCAATGACTATATCGTATGATTTGTGATTGTTGTTATAGTAAGGTGTACTAACATTTATATAATGAATCTCAATGAGGGGAAGTATACCTCTATATCTCTTCTCTAATTTAGTAAAAATATATTCACACAATTTTGCTACTCCCAACCACAATATAATATTCATTTTATTAGAAAAAATATATATTTATTATTACAAATATACATGTAACGAGTGTGCAAGTTGTGTGTAAGTTGTGTACCTATCATCACTCATCTAGAGCCTTGTGACAGGCTTGTTTGTGGTTTTTAGTCCGTGTGTATTGCTAACGTCACTCATATGTGACGCACTTAAATCACAACCAATTTTATTTCTTTACTTTTTTCCTCATACGTTACATTGCAACTCATACCTCCTTATAGGGCTGGGTTCGATCCATTTCAAGTCGGTTATTGACAAAACCGAAATCGAGTATAAATTTCGGTTCAATTTTTTTCGGTTTTCGGTCTTTTTTTGGGTTTTTTTTTTTCCATAAAAAAATACATTTTGTTGTTGTTATATTTTGAAACATGTTCATTTATAGATTTAACTAGTACATTATTATGTTTATTTTGGTAATCTATTTATTGCGAATCTCCTAATTTAGATATGTAAAAATGGTAAAAATAAAGTTATCAATTTGGTATCTTATATATACTTTTTAAATTACACGTGCTCTAATTATTAGAAAAATGAGTAAAATGATGTAGTAAAATGATAAAATATAACTTATTTATGAGTATTTTTTAGTCAACTTGTTTTTTGACAATGTTTAAATAAGTTGAAATACGACATTTAATAATGAAAAGTTACTATCACAATTATTTAGATAGTTACAATTTATAATAAAATTTTCTTTCATATCGTACATATGAGTTCTGAAACGGTTATAACTCATAATTATGCAAACATTACTTTCAAATACTAATTGTGAAAATGTTAATTACTAGATTTTTTAGTTATTAAAAGTTGAGACAATTACAAATTATGATTAAATTAAATGTTAACTAATTAAAATATACATAACAAAACATAATAATTAGCTATGTGTAACTCAAATTTTCAGTCTTAATTGATTTTTTTTTCCGGTTTTTTCATTCGGTTCGGTTTTTTTTTGGTTTTTCGGTTCGGTTTTATAGTAAACCGAAACCAAACCGAAACGTGTTCGGTTTTTTTCGGTTCGGTTCGGTTCGATTTTCAGTTCGTCCGTTTTTTTTTTCCCCACCCTAATGTTTAGAATTTCCATGGAAAGAAGGATAATTACATTGAAGGTCCCATAGTTAACTTGAATGGTATTATGAGTTTTTTAAGTTTATTTTTTCTACTATGACAACAATTTTTTTTTCATAAGTTCAAACATCAAGGGTCATGAATTTTTTACTTTTTGGAGAACATCTAATAGTAAACATTGCTCTAATGTTCAACGTCTAATGACTGATTATCAAAGTGCACAAAATACAGATATATAACGTTTTCTTTCTTAATTTAATTTAGTGCCTTCTTTTCAACGATAAAGTATTACATGAATATCGCACAAAATTCTAAAAGCTACCTCGTGTTTTTTTTTCCGAGTGTTGCAAAAGTGTTAGTCATATTCTAAACTTTAGTTTATTGTTCAAACTAACCAAAATAATGTGAATGATGATTTCATTTAATTTTTTAAAAAACTATAATCATAAACAACTTTTGGGAACTTTTTATTTCTTATTTCTAGACAATATTTTATCCTTCATATTTACACTCTATTTGTTCAACGTTATATAGAAAGTAATAAACCTACTACTAAATAATGGTGACTTAATTACCAAGTGTAACTAATATACTCACTTAGATATATCTAAAACTTGGGAAAGAAAAAATAATTACAACAATACCTTTTCCTAATTGCCTAATGAAGCAACTCATCCAAATTTAGCCTGACTTAGACTTCGACGAAAAATATTACTATCTTCACAAATATTTCCTTTTTAGCTGAGTTTTACGGAAAGACCAATTTCCTTACGGCGAGATTTATGCTGACCCGCACATTGCGCGGACTTATTTACTAGTAATTATATATATATATATATATATATATATATCCTATGTGGCAATGTAGTATTTGTGATTCGTTGTTATTGTTTTAATAAAAACTTATATATAAATGTACATCAAGCGCTCATGCTATCGATATTTTTGTATTGATCTTGTAGTTTTTGTTCCTAGTCTAACCTTATAAAGAAAATAAGATCATTGAACTATAATTGTTGGTGAAAAATACTGGTTTTTAACTTCTTCCAGTGTATAGTTTAAGCACAACGCTGATATGGATTGATTAGAAACGATGAGAATTGTGATATTGTTCTTAAGCTTTCCATTCGACTATATTTTCTTTCTCAATCTATTTATGAAAACATATGTGCGCTTAACACAAGCATATAACATTGTCTCTATTTCAATTACATAAAAATCCAATTCGTGCATGGCCTCCCAAAGTAGAATCTATGTGTCCTCCCCTACATTACAAGAAATAGTTCTTATAGCAACAAAAAAGAAGGATACAAATTTTGTTGCTAATCAGCAACATAAACGAACAAAACATCAACATGATTTATTGGAAACAGTTAGCAATAAAATTACCAACTACTTAGCATCTTAAAATTAGCAACACTATATTTTGTTACTAACAGAGTTGCCGAATTTTTACAGATGGAATTAGTAACAAAATTTCTATCAATTTAGCAACAGGACTCAACCGTAAAGTTGGAACCAGGAGAGCAGCAATTTTTCAACGACAATAGTTGCGGCAATATTAAATCCTGACCATTGGTTTTCATCAAATGGCCCAAAGTAAAAGTAAATTATTAAGCTAATTAATTAGTACCCTCTTCGTTATATTCTGACCCCTTTCTCTCTCTGTAATTGGATAACAATTAAGTAAATCAACAAGTAAACAACATCTCCAAATTATTTAAACCTGCAAATGGAATCTATACAGATATGGGTTTTTCGAAATCCAAGAAACAAATAATTGATTATTTAAATTTGATAAATTTGGATCATTTATTCAATTATTTGCCTAAAAGAATGGATGGCTATGGTGACAAGAATAGGCGAAATCTCTATGACAAAAACGAGTTGGCAGCGACTAATATAAAGAATAAAGAGAAATTGATAAGTTAAATTTGAGTAAGATGTAAAAGAGGAAAGAGAAACGAACTCAATAATTGTATTTGGATAGAAAATCCAATTTTATTTAAATAAAGCAATGATGTGATTTTTAATATGTAATGATATGAAAGAAAGTGATAGACAAGAATGGATGATCAACATAAGTTGATTCAATTCGGTTTTGGTTGTTTACAAGCAATTCAAATTGAAATTATTTGAACTCAAATAATAAAATTTGTGAGTCTTGTTTGGCATAATGGGTTTGTAACGTTGATTGGGTTTGAGAGAGAAAGATGAGAATATACTGGATCATGGTCTTCATTTAGATAGCTACTATGTGTAGTTATTCTTTATTATTTAAATGGACCCTCGGATGAAAACCAATGGTCAGAATTTAATATTGCCGCAACTATTGTAGCTGAAAAATTGCTGCTCCCCCACTTCCCATAAAGGTAGCAACATTAAATTATGTTACTACTATCAAATATTTGTCTTTAATTGCTAATAACAATGGAATTGTACAGAATTTAGTAACATAGGTTTTTTTAAGCTAAAATGTAAAATAAAAAAAAATTATCAACGCCAACATTTACTTTATAAGTCCATTCAAACAAATCTACTATCTATTAAAATTTAGTGGTAGTTGAAATCTACTATCTATTAAAATTTAGTGGTAGTTGAAACTAAGGACTATTAGCATTTATAGTTTCCATTGTACGGTAGAGAAAATATTACCAAAATCGATATTTTACTTTAGTGTTGTATTTAAGCAAATCTAACGATCTATTATGATTTAGGGGTATTTGAAACGAATGATTTTGGGATCAAGTTATATGCGGTTTATTTTGTTAATGAGTACAATTTACACACTTGAAAGTACGGATCTCGCAAAATAACATCAAATAGCAGGTGCTTGTATTAAGTATTTCACCCACTTATTTGAACAGTTATCATCAAACGACTAATACGGTACTATAACTCACATGCTTGAATAGCAGTACCCATTGACTTGTAAGAGCATCTATAATAGGTGTTTTATTTTGTTTGTTAACTAAAATTGTTATCTAACAATACATTTTTTTTTCTCCATTAGTTGTGTTAAAATAAGTGTTATATTTATAATTGTTAAAAAAATTATTAAATATAACAATATTTTTAATGTTTGTAATTGATGATGTGGCAACCACTACACAAAAAAGTAATTAATTGTTAATCTATCATTCGTGTTTCATGTTGATAACTACTCCTATTTTAGCGGGGATTAAAAAATCATTAATTAACGAGCTTTAAATTAATAATTAGTTTTAATTTAAATTAGATAAATTTGTTAAGTTAAAACATTAATGTGAATATTAAATTGGGGTAATTCTCAATAAGTCATATTTTTCAAACTTAATCCCTAAAATGTCGCACATAAGATTATTCTTCAAATTTAGTCACACTTTAATAAAAATATAAATAGATCTCAAAATCTAATTTGCATGAGATGTATTACACATTTATCTCCCAAAATATCTTTATCTCTCTATAAAATCTTAAAAAATAAAAATAAACTTCATTTTTTCAAAAAAAAAAATAGCTTATTTCATAAAAAAAAAACAGTTTTTTCACAAAAAAAGCCCTTTTTCACAAAAAAAACAGCTTTTTTACAAAAAAAGCAGACTTTTCACAAAAAAATAGATTTTTCACAAAAAAAACAGCTTTAAAAAAAAAGTTTTTCACAAAAAAAAACAGGTTTTTAATAAATATGCATAACAAGTGCATAAATATACATAGAAAGTGCATAAATGTGTATAATAAGTGCATAAATGTGCATAAAAAGTGCATTAAGATGCATAACAAGTGCATAAATGTGCAAATATGCATAACAAGTGAATAAAATGTACGTAAAAGGTGCATTAAAGTGGATACGAGTTAATAAAAAGTGTATAAAAGGTACGTAAAAGTGGATACGAGTCTAAAAACTGTATAAAAGTGGATACGATTTAATAAAAAGTACGTAAAAGTGCATACGATTGCATAAAAGTTGCATATAGTGCATAAATAGTGCATAAATAGTGCATAAAAAGTGTATACGAGTGCATAAAAAAGTGCATAGGGATGCATAGCATAAAAAGTACATACGAGTGCATAAATGGTGTATAAAAAATGCATACGGGTATATAAATGGTGCATAAATAGTGCATATAAAATGCATACGGGTGCATAAAATGTGCATAAAAAATAAATATGGATGCATAAAGTGCATAGAAGGTGCATAAAAATTATATACGGGTGCATAAAATATGCATAAAAAGTGCATATAGGTGCATAAAAAGTGCATACGAGTGCATAAGCATAAAAAGTATATACAAGTGCATAAATAGTGCATGAAATGTGCATACGGATGCATAAAAAGTGTATACGAGTGAATAAAAAGTGCATATTAGTGCATAAAAAGTACATAAAAAATACATAAATGTGGATAATGGTCAATAAAAAGTGCATAAAAAGTGTATATGAGTCAATAAAAAATGCATAAAAAGGGATACATGTCAATAAAAAAATGCATAAAAGTTTATGAGTCAATAAAGAATATATAAAAGGTGCATAAAAGTAAGTATGCTCACCCACGTACAAAAGATTTCAAGATCCTAGTGGATTCGAACCACCAACATTTCGAACCGTCGGGTTTAAACGCTCTTACCATTTTGAACTTACGAATCTATATAGTCACTAATCAAAATATAAACACATTAAATTCAAACGAATATAAAAGAACACAGCTATTAAACATTTCATCAAAGCATGCACAATTTTACATATCCATAAATAAACAATCAGTTGGATTAATCCAGCCAAACACATAAAATTCAAATTGACAACCAAACGCAATGCACTTTAAAACCAAAAAAGGTAAGTATAAATAAGTCAAACAATAAGCTGGTTTATTAGGCCCACAGAAAAGCTAGAAACATCCTAATTAAACCTTCTAGCTTTCCAAGCGGTAAAAATGCTCAAATTTAAGTTGTCAACCAGAAATGCACTTTAAAATCAATAAAAACTGAGTTGAGTTGACAAATGGACGCACTTTAAAAAAGCAAATAAGCTAATAAGCTTAAATACCGGGAATTTCCAGTCAATCAATCAAGACCTAAATTTCATCTCATATATACCTTGCAAATTTATCGTACAAATTTTTACCCAACCAAACAAGACCTAACCGACGACCACCACGAAGGCAGAGATCGTCGCCGCCGCTGGCCCATCACCTGGCGATACAAACGAAGAGGGGGAAGAGGGAGAGAGAGACGGGAGGGGATAGAGAGAGAGCAAGCCGGCTCTAATTCTTTGCGGCTTCGCCGCCTCTGGTGGTGGTGACAAAGCTCCGGTTGGTGAAACTTTCCGACAAATTTTGATCGCCATGGATATATAGAGAGAGATGAGATCGTGAAGGAGAGCTAGATAGAGAGAGATAGGAGAGATGAGAAGAGTAAAAAATAGAATTTGTAGTGGTATTTATATTTTAGATAAATTGTTACTCAATTAGGAGAGTTGTCTTATATGTGACTTTTTAGGAATTAAGTTCAAAAAGTGTGACTTAATGGGTATTTTTCCTATTAAATTTAAGTTACACATGTGTCATTTAACATATAATTAAATTATGATGTTGTAAAGTTAATTATGTTAAAATTAAAACAATTATTGTAGATGCTCTAACATTTTTAAGTGTTTGTAATATGTTATTAGTTTTACGGTTTTACCCATGTTTGGTACTATTTTTCCTAGCTCGTCCCGGATACGGTTTTGATAAAGTCATTAATAAAGTCAATTTTGTTGTGTGACATATTACCTCGTTATAGATATATATAGAGATATGTATAGATATAGAGAGAGATATGAGAGAGACAACAATAGAGTCTTTATTAATCAGAATGTCTCAATAAAAGTGGCCCTAACCTTCTTTATATACTAGAGGTTAGGGTTATACAAGATAGAAAGCCCAACTTAGGCCCACTATGAGTAAGGCCCAATAGTCCAATAATATCTTACAACACTCCCCCTTTGGACGTCTTGAATTCTTCGTCTTCATGCATTCGATCTGAGTCGAGTTCATTTGCAGTGCTAAACACATAAAAACCTTAGGGACGGAAAACCCAGTGTGGGACAAAACCGGTACCTAGGAGAAACTGTGTAGCCGAATGATATAGGCCGAAATATCATGTAAGTAACCAACCACAAAACAGTGTGCCTCATCAAAACCTTGGCAGAGCAAACCCAATGGGAAAATCTCTGATCGAAGGAAAAAGAGTGCAACAGTGGTAGTAGTAGGGGATCAACCACAAAACAGGTGCCTCATCAAAACCTTGCTAGAGTAAACCCAGTGGGAAAAAACCTCTAGTCGAAGGACAAAAGAGTACACAGTGGTAAGAAGTATACAACAGGATACTCCCCCTAATTTCGGCAATCTTAAGTGAGGTATGATGGGAACGTGTCTCGCTAAAAACCTTGCCAAGGAAAACCCAGTGGGAAAAAACCTTGGTCTAAGGACAAAAAGAGTACACGAGCATGCGACTGGATGCTCCCCCTCACTTGCACACGACAGGGTGCGAGGATTTCGACTAAGTAGTAATTAGTGCAATAAGCATTCACCTGGATGCTCCCCCTCACTTGCACACGACTGGGTGCAAGGATTTCATATTCCAAGAAAGAGTACGAGCATTCGACTGAATGCTTCATTTACTTGCACACGACTGTATGCAAGAAAATATAACGTGGAATAAAACGAGCATTCGACAGGATGCTCTTAAACTTCATATGTGAAGATTTATTTCGGCAAGAAATGCTAAATAGCATAATCTAGTCATGTCTCTCTTGATCGATAACAACAAGTTGTCCTCAAATAAGACAAGTGTTTTATCTGGATCTTGAGACAGAGCATATGTAATTCAAATATGGCTAATACTAGCTCGAAGCCATATACACTCTCTAGTCGTCTCATAGAGCACGAGTAGATCATAGTGATTCGTTTGGAGTCATTCCAAGACCTCCAATATATTGCCTTATTCCTAATGGTAAAGACAGACCATGTTAGGAATATCCCTTATGCGGGTCTGATAAGTAACCAGCATCGGTATAACCGAAAAAGGGTTGCATTAATTCGAGTACCGAAGGGGGTAGGTACACTCGATGATGCAAAATGGGATAAACTAGCCCTCATCCACAGTTACCTTAAGGTAATGGGAAAATGTCTTTTATGCCATTTCGATGGCAGCGTGTTAGCGCGATGCTGTGTCAAGCTATACCATTCACAGCTGACGAGATGTTCGTCCTAGCACATTAGACCAAGTACAATGATGCGCATATTGTACTTAGATATGAACATCATGGTTCAATATCTCTTCATCGTCTCATCAGGGACGGACTGGGTCTATATCAATGTCTAGTGATCGAACGATCATGGGAGAATCTGACGACTTAGCGTCATGATGACTAAAACATCATAACACCTTCTGGGTGTAGTCTGAATCATGGACTTAGATTCAATTTTTACGGGACTCAATCATTAGGTTGAGTCACTACCGTGTCTTCCCAAGATCCTTCATCTCGAAGGCAAATCCAAAAATGGATCGCGTAATAAAACACGCAAGGGCATAATACTTGTTCAAGTATCCCGAGCTGATCAAGTACACACTTAGGCGGGTATACCACATCCGCTCGGATTATATTAATCCATATAGTGAACGTCTCATTTAATTGAGATCGTGTTCCGTGGTCAGGAACTACTTGATTCAAGCATTATGAAGTCACACAGGGACCTTCATCTATATCTCTTTGTCTAAATCCCCATAGAGATAAAACCGTGACCACATTCATGGCTGCATACTCAGTTTTTCGGAAACTACTAAACTGGTAAAGTAGAGGACTGTTATAATGTCCATTACGAGGAAATCAACCATCTCGTAATCAATTCCAAGGTGTGAGAGAAGCCTTGCGCTACTAGGCGAGCATTCTACAATCTCATTATTCTCATCACTTTTCCTTACGAATAACCAAATAAACGAACTCGTTTAACATTGGTGGTGTTGGAACTACAGGTCCGAACACACTTTCGCTAAGGAGTCTACTTGGATTGCAAGTTTCCATTAGTACAGTCTATTCTACGTTGACTTCAGGCAACGGTACATGGTTCTCTGTCATAATTTGCTCATATTATCAGTCGTCACCGAATATATGAATAAGTAATCAATGACAGTCTCGTTTCGCTTCAATATCGTCTAAGATATCATGATCGACAGATATTTCAAGATTCTTAGGATGAGGAGAAAATCACACATCTCCTTGATCCTTTATAATCTCGTGCGACAAACGAGTTTCAGTTCACCACCTCTGGGGCTGAACGAATTAAGAACCGGTCAACTTCCTCATATCTTGGGAAGGACGACAGACTGACGGCCGATGACAGCGTCCTTTGCTTGGCGGGTTCGGCCAAAGCAACGTGTTACGACAGGAACACGGCGTCCGACAGGGACGTCTATCCTTGCAAGCATTTTGCAGCAGGTATAAATGATCTCGTGACATCTCATAAAGTCATTAAATGTGTCTGGCATTTAGTTAGACTTGAGGGAGTCTATGCACTTACTTATCACTAAGTGCAGTTTTGGGATCAAGCTAAGACTGAGAACGTCGTTCCTTATCAACGGTAACGTGCAAATCTCCCCCTAACGACGGGGAGAACAGTCTTAGCGATGTCACTTTCGCATATCATGCGGTAAAGAGATCGCTTGCCAAGGTTACTCTATCAAATGATAGGCAGGAGATTCATAATCGACTTATGTCCCCTTCAGAGGTCCATATTTTGAACGCTAGAACGGCTCAATCAAAATATTAATTAATCACTCTAAACACGCGTTAATATGAGACTTCTGGCTCATAACCAGTAACCAGCTGGTACGCATATGGTGTTTGAGTGTCTATGAGCCTCATAACGGACCAATGCAGCAAAATAGCATAACCCCACACGGAAATATAAATCTTGGTGCGCAAGACCAAGAAATGCGTGCAATCATTTGCAGTCGCATCATCAAAGTTTGCGTGAGTCCATTTGGGTCTGAACATAATCAACAGGATGTTCAATTTGAATTTCCAAACTCAAGTAATTCAAATCGAAATTTCGATTCTTACTCTTCGGAATTATCAAGTCGACTAGACTTTTCAGGATAATCCGGATCATGAGCCATCAACTTAATGATAGGGCTAAAAGTTTGGGAAATGCTGCATTTCTGTGGACAACAATAATCATGTGACATATTGTCGATGCATCAACCATAACCATTTATATTTATGGTCCGTCTTATGGTTGGATAAGTCCACAATAACTCCTTCAATTCTTTACAAGAATTCTACGAGTTCATTTCGTGATCTTTACACATACTAGTCTTTCAAAGTGAGCATTAGTGGCATGAATTTCGGATTAATCACGAAATATATTCTCAGAAAGAATCCAAATACGATGCGATTATAAATCAAGCATCGTCTTTTGACCCGGGAATATCTCATCCGGTCAATGCCATAATATCAAAATGCTCTTATCAATCGACGACAGGCGAATGATAGTACAGACAATCATGTCTTAGCATCTAAATTCTTTATCATTCGACGACAGGCGAAATGATAAGGTAACTTTAAATGCTTTAAAGAATGTGGTAGCAACCACTTGAAAGACATTCCAACTCCTCTAAAATACGCTTTTGGTCGTATTGAATGAAGGCTATGTAAAGAAATTTTAATTTTTTCATGAGCTATTACCAGATAACACTGGTTTTCTCGAATATTTTATAACTCAACAAGGTACGGCTGGACCTACATGAGTATAAGACCTCATATTTGACAAATCAATTTGGTTTTACCAAAGATTTTGATTTGGAACGACAGGTCCAGAATCGTTGTCACTGAGTACTCTTTTAGGCAAGTAGTTGGTGAAATTATGTGGTACACTGTTACCTACTATTTTCAAAAAAAATCAACTACCCCACAAGTATTGCCTAAAATTTCATAATTTAAAGTTTGGTCACATTTGTCAAAGGAATTTGCTCAAAACACTTTAAATTATTTCGAGAAATTTCGTAAATAGGAAAACCATAATCCAAAAGTATGTACAAATAGAAAAATCATAATCCAAATTGAAAACATAATCCAGATGAGCGAAAAAAAATGGCTCAATGATTTATCAAAATCAATAAAGAAAGGTATCAAACTCATTTGACCCACAAAATCGGGGGTCTCAAGAGTTTCCTTTCAATTAACTTTAACCACATTAGCATCGGTTTTTCCACCTTTATAATAGTTGTGAACTATTTAAGGAGTAACCGTGCATGACCTTTGTCTTTATAGCATAGAGTTGGCTCCTTGAGCATTATCTCTTGCTTTGTGACAAGGGCCCATATTGTTCCTTTCAATTACCGTCTTGGAGCCACAGGTTTTCGATTTTGACGATTGTCTAAAATCTCGCTTGGCTAGGCGATTCATCGGGATCGCGACAGTTCGAGACAAATAACACTTGTCTCGGTTCTCGATTCGTGAAAAAAAATGTACACGAAGAGCATTAATATCAGGCAAACAATTCGCCATTGACCCAATAGGATTAAAACTACTCACCGGGGTAATTTTCTTATCCAATAACAGATGGGCAATAAAGGAACATGGTGAATATAAATTCACGATACTACTTATGGAATACAATTTACAAGCTAGTATTTTGGTGAATGATTGCTCCAATATGTCAATTTCAGACATTTGTTCACCATAGACGTCATCACGTCTCAAATATGGCGGCGGAATAAAATCAACGCCTTAGCATTCATCGTGATGGTAATAACAAACTCGTGTTTTACTCATCAAAGATGGCATCCAAAAAAATTTTTGGGCATCATATTTTCACACATCAGGGTGACTAACATGTGGTGACGGAATAACATCAACGTCTAAACAGTCATTTCGCAAGTATGTTTTGCGATTTTTCTCATCATAGATGGCATCCAACATGTGTTGGGAGTTCTGGATTATTTTTCATATAAAACGACTGGTTTATATGTTTATGGTTTGCACAAGCATAAACTTTTTTTCTCGAAACGACAGGTTCGAAAACATTAGTTTTGCTTTTAATTTGAATTGGTTCTCATTGATCGAACGACGGGTCGATACAGAGACACCAATTCGGCGAAACATACATCACTATATAAACACACTCGGGGAAATTATTATTTAGTCAAACCCTTTTCGGTAGCTCTACTTGAAAAACGACCAGGAAAGACGGTGAGGGTGGAGGGCATGAATGCCACTTAAAACCCGACCTCATTAGGATATCGACTTCCGCCTATATCTTTCCTAGACATCGTATCCAAATAGGTGAGCCTAGTTGGGGAAGGTTCATAATTTTTCCAACTTAAATGTGAAAATATATGATTTCGCAAATTACCATATTTTACACATGTGTACATGGCAATAAATAAATTAGTACATGATTAACTAATATTTTAGATTGTACCTGTTTGCATGATTAGCATATATATTGCAATATATATTTCCTAATAAGGAAATCAAATTAATCAAGATTATCAAATCTAGAATTTATTAGTAATTACCAATTTACACTGGCAAGATTTTATTATTATATTGCTATATGTGTAAGTTCTATGCATGGTAACTAAATCATTCATGTACGTAATATATTTTATTTACCAATTTACAATATACACGCAATTTCCATACATGGCAATTTTAACACAGAATATTTTCATACGTGACTAACTTCCTGGCAATCACTAACATGTGAAAATTTATTTATTTATCACCAGTAAGGGTTTCATAATTGCTTTAGAACATCACCACATATATACATCAATATCAATACCCTGTACAAAATAATAGGTTTCACAGTGGTATTATAAGGTGTCAAATAGTTGTCAACGCCAGTGGTATTAACATGCAATTTATATGTATATCCTATTCTCTCAAATAGCTGTACACCCTGTACTACAATTTTCATACAAACAATTCAACGTCAGTAGCTGTCAACTTGTACAACAATAGCTTGTAGATTTATACTATCATTGAATCAAGGTTTGTTCCAAACTTAAACATGTCACCAAGTAATTACGGAGTTTATTCATGTTATGTTACAGAGAATTAATAGAACAAGTAGGGATTTAGTAATTGTACCGAATTACCAAGTGCTCCAATGATTGACCGGGAACAACAATAATAAAACCCTAGTTGTATTTTTTTTTTTTTAATCTAATATCTCCATGAGCAAAGTGCTGATAACGTGTTGTGTGACATATTAGCTCGTTATAGATATATATAGAGATATGTATAGATATAGAGAGATATGAGAGAGACAACAATAGAGTCTTTATTAATCAGAATGTCTCAATAAAAGTGGACCACCTTCTTTATATATTAGAGGTTAGGGTTATACAAGATAGAAAGCCCAACTTAGGCCCACTATGAGTAAGGCCCAATAATCCAATAATATCTTACAACAAATTTAATTATGTTAGTTTTATAAAATTAGTGAAATAATTTCCAAAACTTTGGGCAGTGAAACAAAAATTTGAGCGGGGAAATGAAAAATTGGGCGGTGGGTGAAAATGTTAAACATTGGGTGAAATAATTTTAAAACATTGGCCCAAATTAAAAACCCCTCTCCTCTGTCTCTTTTATCTCTCGTGCGGCGCCTCCCACTGATCATCTCCGTCCTCTTCGTTACCGCTTCATGTCAAGGGTAAGATCTATCTACTATCTCCCACTCACACTCTACTACACACACCCCATGTACAGTTTTATTCTTCCTTTCAATTCACCTTATACTTTAACTTAATATTAGTATATAATTGCAGTTATATCTCTCTCTCTCTACATATATATATATTAGCGAATCTGTCCATGCGATGCGTTGATCTGACGATAATCTATATTCATAGATACTAATTAAATCGAATATAAACTTGACAATCATAAAATTGAAATCACATAAATTAATAACAATAATATTATTGGAAAAAAAAAAAGTTTTCATACCTGTAATAGTAAAAAAATTGGAGAGATAGAGAGAGAAGAGGAGAGAGAAACCTAAAATAGACAAATGAATTTGAAATTGGGATGACAGACGTAACATATCAGTTTTATTTAGTATTTATTTTATTTGCAATTTGTGTAATTGAAGGGTTTTTTTTTGTAAATATTTGTTTCAAGACTTCATAAGGGGTGTTGACATAAAGTAATAGTATATATATATATATATATTTATATATTTTATGTATTAAAATTTTATATTTACAAGTACGCAGGCATTTTGTTCATTCCTTAGCCTCTTTGTCTAGATGATTGGTAAGATTATAAGTGTGAAAAGAGTTATAATCCTTACAATGAACTTGTTTTGTATGTTCAATTATTTTGGGATAGTTGTTTAATGTGTGGTGTTTAAGGTTTTTTTTTGTGTAGTTATGCCAACCATCTGTTTGATGAAATGCTTGTTGTTCTTCATTTACTTATCTGTTTTTTGGGCTTGTTTGGATTCATCTTTAAACAAATAAGCTAGTTTATTAGAGGCATCAGACATGCATAATTAAACTAATTGGTTTACTCTAGCTTAAAACTTATAATTTTTAGAAGAAAACCCCCCCTTAGATATGAGGTTTAAAAGCTGTTCATCTGAAGTCCGTTGTGACCAATGATAATGAAAGCAAAATAAGCCCAAGATGATGAAACTTTAAGTTTGATATAATTAAGAAAGCGAAAAAAATGTTATTATGCCACTTTAAGTCTGATATACCTTGTTATTTACTTAACTTAAAAATCTAAGTGACTGTGTGAAGAAGTGAAACTGAACAAAACCCACATGCTTTCCATACCTTGAATCTGATTCTAATGTAACTACTAGTCTAATAAATGTTAATTTGCTCTAATTGTTGCAATTATACAACGTAGTTTTAGTTTTTCCTATTTCAAACCATGTATGTGTATCAAAGGTACGTGTTGTATCAAATTAAGTGTTAGTGTGTATGACTGTAACCTTTTCCTTTAGATTTCTTATTTTAGGTGGGGTGTTCTTTTATATCTGAAGTCTTTTAACTTACTCCCAAATTATAAAATCTTGGGTTAATAGATCTAGCAGTGTACTAAACTCAAAAATCCATGAGAAATTGTCTTTATACTGTAAGTAAATTGCGATTCTGCCACTTTTAAGTTTGATACATACATTTAAGTGTCAACTAAACTAAAAAAATCCAAGTGACTTTGTGAAAAGCTGAAACTAAAGTGTTGATTTTTGTTTTGTTGAAGTGTAAATTATCAAAAAAATTAACCGTATATACCCTTTATTTTGTCAAAGGTTCACGTGAAACTTAAAAATCCATCTTATTGTTGATCTGTTTCTTTGTAAGCATTCAAATTCTTAAATTGTTGATTTGTTTATAAGCAGATGGGAAGAGTACATTCAGTTGATGATGGTTCTGGTAAGCAGATGGGAAGAGTACTATCTCGTTATGTTTTAGACTTCAATACGTCTAAATTTATGTTTTCGGTTTCAAGGTTAATATTATTGCTAGTAAAGTTCCACATGTAATCAGTTTCAGTTGAGTACCCAATGATGTGCAATTAGTTGTATTGTATATGTGGTGTGCTTGACTTTCTGGTTTCCTTCTGTGGTGTGGGAAGTGTGTTGCGAGCCTAGATTTTTTGTGTGTGTTTATTTTATTAAATGGTTTAACGATTTGTGTATGTTTTAAAATTAAATAGCATTATTAAAACCGTAGTTTGGGAACATCTCAGGTATTTTTTTATGTAATTTTTTGATATGATCAACCAACCTACAACAAGTTGTTACTTTTGGTTGGTACAACACCCTCAGCCGTTTTCCGTCTTCCATGACTCGTGGCGCGCTCGACAAGATTTCAGTCCTGTTTATTTTCCTAGTTATGACTTTTTATGTTTTGTATTTTATATTTAATTTGGTTGTTATGTTTTGTCTATCCGGATGGAAGGATTAAGGATGAGTCTTATTTTTGTATTTCTCATTTCTCGTAGCTTTTTGGAGCTTGTTTCATAGGCACTGATCTGAATGTCCATATACTCTTCTAATTAAGAAAAGAGTATTACATAACCTTAATCATTTACTACAAAAACTAATTTATGTCTTTAGCTACAGAATTATTTTGTCATGACGACTAGCATTGTGGGTTCAGATTGTCCAATGAAAAGGTCCAGATAATTCAGCAAATAAATCATGATGGGAAAGTAAACCGGGCATGTTACATGCCTCAAAAACCCTCTATTATTGCCACCAAGACCGTCGGTGCAGAAGTATATGTATTCGATTATACCAAACATTCAT
Organism: Primula veris; assembly: GCA_963682055.1. NCBI lineage: Eukaryota > Viridiplantae > Streptophyta > Magnoliopsida > Ericales > Primulaceae > Primula > Primula veris. Next base: position 30,296,162 of record OY821742.1, on the reverse strand, counting down.
CTAAGCCTCCTCTAGATGGAACTTGTAATCCAGATTTAGGGTTGAGGAGTCATAATACATAGGGATATGGTTTATCGTGGAGTTTGTTTAAGTAGGGTCACTTATTGAGTGGCTGTGATGATGCCCAAATTTTTATGTGGGACACTAATGCGATGCCTAAGAATAAGTCCCTCGATGCTATGCAAATATTTAAGGTCCATTAAGGTGTAGTAGAAGATGTAGGGTGGCATATGAAACATGAATACTTGTTTGGCTCGGGTAGTGATGACCAATATCTCCACATTTGAGATCTCTGCACTCCATCACATACCAAGCCTATCCAATCTGTAATGGCTCATCAAAGTCATGTTAATTGCTTAGCTTTCAGTCCCTTCAATGAATGGGTTGTGGCAACAGGGTCCACAGATAAGACCGTGAAGTTATTTGATATTTGGAAGATTTCTACTTCTCTTCATACCTTCGATCGTCACAGAGAGGAGGTTTTTCAAGTTGGATGGAGTCCAAAGAACAAGACTAATGTAGCTTCTTGATGTCTTGGGAGGAGACTCATGGTCTACGATCTTATCAGGATTGACAAAGAACAAACTCTAGAGCATGTGAAGATGACCCACCTTAGCTGTTATTCATTCACGGGGGTCATACGTACGAGTAAAATTTCAGAGTACTCATGGAATGCATGAGAAGATTGGGTGGCTGCTAAATTGGCTGAAGATAATATTATTCAAATCTGGTAGATGGCAGAAAACATCTACCATGACGATGATGATTTACCTGCAGCGGACGAATCTTCTAAAGGTTCCTAAAAACGTAAAATTAGTTGCCATATGGGAGAATATGTGTTTGCATATTTAGCTTGCCATTCCCTGTTGTATCATTGCCCTTTTTGAGTTTCTCTAACATTTCCAACACATTGAATTGAATGAATGTATTGTTTCACTCTTTATTTAGTTTTTATTATGGAGACAGCATGGTGACGGATTTAATTTTTACTGACAAATATTGTTATTTAGTGACAGATTTCTAACAGATTTCTTCGTCCTGATTGTAACCTTTTTTTAGTGCATATTAATTGCTACCTATTGTTATGAAAACTAGTCGTCTCTCAACTTAAAGTTTTTCCATTCATCTTGAATAGATTAGTGAAGATGCTTATAAGGAGGTTAAGAAACTTGAGCAAAAATACGAGGACCTATGTATGCAGTTAAATATAAAGCGCAGCAAGACATCACAAAGCATGCCGGTATTCGAGTATCTCAGATGGATTAGGGTGGACAATGTGAGACGGGCCAAATCTGGATGCATTATAGCATTTCCTTGGTAAAAATATGGCTTAAGAAGCTCATTCGTGACTATAGACTCGCTCTAGTTTGTATTATGGAGAGCCTTTCCTTGGCATCGATGATTTGGATCCGTTATGTATTTTCTTAGGATTGGATCATTGTTTCGCTTCTATTTCACGGCAGATCTGGATTTTTTTGTTTGACCCTTTTGTACTTGAGATTGTTAGCAAACATAGGCAGGTGGTCCATTGTAGTGTTCAACATTCGTCGGTACCTGTCTCTTTTTATATTTCTTACATATATGCTAGTTGCTTTCATGAGAGTTGTGAGTCCTTCTGGGACAACCTGATCGATGTCTCACATTCCCTGGGCCGTTGGGGGAGACTTCAACGTTCTCCATCCTCATACTGAGATTTCCGAGGTAGACCAGCATGTCATGCTAGCGTAGATTCGTTTAACGACGCGTTGCTAGCGTTCGGGTTGGAGGATGCCGACTTAATTGGCAACCCCTATACTTGAACAAATGGGTCCACTTGGCGCCGTTTGTACAGGATGGTGGTGAACCCCATTGGGGTTCCTCTTTTGGTGTTTTTAATGTCTCTCACTTGGGATGTTCTGGTTCAGATCACATTGCCATGCTTTTTACTTTCGAACTTGGCTCTCTGGGAGGAGGAGGAGGAGGAGGAGGAGGAGGAGGAGGAGGGGGGGGGGGGGGGGGGGGGGGGGGGGGGGTGTTTGGGGGCATTTGGTTCGTGAGATCTGAGCCCAGTCTTTTTTGGGGGCATTTGGCGAGTTCTTAAGCCAGATAGTGGTTATCTATGCAGAGGTTCAGGCGGTCATTTTAGGCATTTAGCTAGCGATATCTTTCGGCTTTCAACATATTGAGGTTAAGTCAGATTCGACGACAATATCATCTTGGATTACTTTGACGACTATTGGTCATTCTGAGCATAACTACAGTATCCCGTGTATTAGTTAGTTGTGTTCGTTACACGATATCTTGGTTTATCATTTCTTTAGAGAGGCAAATGAGGCTACTGACTTTATGGCCAATCGGGCGTGGGCTCGGGGAGCTCCTCAAACATTCTCCCATAGACGGGATTTACCATATGGCATTGACGGGATTTTGACATTAGATAGGTTGGGGAATCCCCATATCAGAACATGATGTATAGTTTTTGTCTCGTTTACTAGTTATTTTATCGCCATGTATTTTTCATTTCGTGGACTTGATGTTCTTCCGCTTATGTTCGGAGGGTATACACAAGATGAAAGGCAATCTATTACTATTCATAATCTTATATTTGATAATAATAATAAATAAATTAAATAAATTACTGTTCAGTAAGAATAAAGGGGTGAAATTAACAAAAAATATGGAGTTAAATTAGTTTTCATTTTGGTAACTTTGGTTTTCCCAAATTAATATAGAAGCTCATCTTTTTTTTTTTTGTAGAAAAAAACTATGCAATTGGTAATTATATAATAATATTGTAATTTATTCAATAGATGTAATTAATAAATATTAATAACTATTTTAGTCTTTTCAAGATTACTTAGTCTATGTGGATCTTGTATGTTAAATAATCCTCATAATTTATACATTTATAGTTTTGAATATAAGAGAAATTAAAATGAAAAATATACTTAAATTAAAAAAGTAATTTAACTTCATATTTTTGTTAATTTCACCCCTTTATTTTTACTAAACGGTAATTTATGTTTTGCATTTATTAGTAGTTTTATTATCAAATACACGATTATGAATAGTAATAGATTTCCCTTCATCGTGTGCCTCTAAATCAGGATCATCCATTGGAAAAGTCCATATAATTCATCAAATAAATCATGACGGGGAAGTAAATCGGGCACATTATATGCCTCAAAAAACCTCTAGTATTGCTACCAAGACCGTCAGTGCAGAAGTATATGTATTAGATTATACCAAACATCTATTTAGGCCTCCTCTAGATGGAAGTTGTAATCCAGATTTAGGGTTGCGGGGTCATAATACGGAGGGATATGGTTTATCGTGGAGTTTGTTTAAGCAGGGTCACTTATTGAGTGCCTCTGATGATGTCCAAATTTGTTTGTGGGATATTACTGAGATGCCTAAGAATAAGTCCTTTGATGCTATGCAAATATTTAAGGTCCAAGAAGATGTAGTAGAAGATGCATGTACCGTGGCATATGAGACATGAATACTTGTTTGGCTCTGTTGGAGATGACCAATAACTCCACATTTGGGATCTCCGCACTCTATCACATACCAAGCATATGAGACATGATGAGCCTATGCAATTTGTTATGGCTAATCAAAGCGAGGTTAATTGCTTAGCTTTCAATCCCCTCAACGAATGCGTTGTGGCAACAGGGTCCACAGATAAGACCGTTAAGTTATTTGATCTTCGGAAGATTTCTACAGCTTCATACCTCGATCGTCACAAAGAGGAGGTTTTTCTGTACATCCCGGATTTTTACAAATGGTTTTATTTACGATTAAATTTATCCAAAAACGTTTTATACAACTTTTACCAAAAACCGGCCACTGTACTAATTTTTAGCCAAAAACCGAAACTCTTCCGAAAAACTTTATTTTTAAAACCTGTTACTAATTTTATAAATAAAAAGGACCCAATAGATTTGTTTTTCTAAAAATTGTTATTTTTGAGCAGTAAAATAATAGTTTTAGTATGAGTTAACTTTTAGAACTATGGGGACCAAATAATTCGCTTCCCCAAAGTCTCTCAAAACACTTTTCATCCCACTTTTTAAAACAGAAAACCAAAAACCAAAAACCACAAAAAAAATAAACAGGGAAACAAAGAGAGAAAAGAGAGATTTCAAGCTTAGCAATAAGAAGAAGAAACCACCATTAGCGAGCCTTTACCGGAAGCATCTCCTCTACGAACTAAGGTAACGGGGGTTATCCATTGCGACTGGACGGGGGTGTATGTTAGGGTTAGATCTTGCGTTTTTAAAATTTGGGGGTTTTCTTTTATCTCAATTATATTGTATTAAATTGTTAATTGGCTTTTATGTGTTGCTCTTTTAGTTCACTTATTTGAATTTGAGAATTGGGAATTTAGACATATGAATTTCGAATTAATGAGAATATAGATGAGTTTGTGTGTTTTTATGAGTTGTTATGTGTTATTATAGTTGTTGATAAAATTGGGTAAATTTATGTTGAATAGAGATGAGTTGTAGTTTATGCATACAAAGTGTTTGTTAAAATACCTGAATGAGATTGTATGTTGTTGGACTTGTTTGGCAATTTGACTTTTTGGAGAATTGATACTTATGAGTTTTGTTTGGCAAGAAATTAATTAATAGCTATAAGGCTTGTTTGGCTAGTGGTGATTCTAGTAACTATGTTTATGTGTTTTGTTGAATTGCTTGGCAATGGTCTATGTCTCTTCCTATACCGGGGGAATGAGACGAGCCGAGGGGTATAGGGGATGACTCGTCTTACGGACTGGGGCGAGTGGCGTGAGAGGTCCAAGTACGCACTTTAAATATTTATATGTTGGCAATGGTCTATATCTCTCCCTATACCGGGGACATAAGACGAGCCGAGTGGTATAGGGAATGACCTAACTTACGGACTGGAGTAGGTGGCGTGAGAGCTCCATGTGTGTTATAGATGTGGCTGGAGTTATTTAATTTATTTCGTTGTATGATGCTTTTACATTTCTTTTAATACGTTGTTATTATAGTTGTTGTTTGTGAGTTCTTGCATTTATTGGATGGAGTGGTATCATGTGTGGTGCCGCCCCGTCTATGTATGTACGTGGGACTCACCGTTACAGTTTTGTCTTTCAGGTACAACTTAGGTCGAAACATTTGGATAGGAGCATTAGCGATGTATCGCATGGGTTCGGGGCTTCTTTCAGTCGCTTTATTTGTACTTAGACCATTTTTGAGGTTGTAGCCTACGGGCAAATTACATTTGTTTGCTATTTTTTTTTAATAAATATGTTAAAACCATTTTGTCTAGTAGTCGCGTGTGGCAAACATTTCTATTTCATTCGTATAATTGTTCCTTTAGTTCGCAAATTGTTTTCCTTTAAAAGTTAAATTTTATAGCAACATGTTCTTTTTTCTTTTGTTCAAAAAGTCACGCATTGATGTCCGTTTTTCGGATTTCGAGGCGTAACATTTTCAACATGGATGGTGTCCAAAGAATGAGACTATTCTAGCTTCTTGATGTCATGGGAGGAGACTCATGGTCTGGGATTTTAGCAGGATTGACGAAGAAATAACTCCAGAGGATGCCGAAGATGGCCCACTTGAGATGCTATTCATTCACGGGGATCATATGAGTAAAAATTCAGATTACTCATGGAATGCACGAGAAGATAATATTCTTCAGATCTGACAGATGGCAGAAAACATCTACCATGACAATGATGGTTTACCTGCAGAGGATGAATCTTCTAAAGGTTCCTAAAAACTTAAAATTAGTTGCCATATGGGAGAATATGTGTTTGCATATTTAGCTTCGATTCCCATTCCCTGGTGTATCATTGCTCTTTTGAGTTTCTGTAACATTTCCAACAGAGTGAATTGAATGAATGTATTGTTTCAATTTTTATTTTATGATGTTTTACCTAGTGGATAATATAAAAAAAATATTTAAAAAAAAACATGACGACTAGCAACATTTTCCCATATTAATAATTTCTACCTATTATTGTGAAAACTAGTCGCCCCTCAACTTAAAGCGTATTCCATTCATCTTGAATAGATTAGTGAAGATGCTTATAAGGAGGTTAAGAAAGTTGAGGTAAAATACAAGTACCCACGTCTGCATATATAAAACGCAGCAAGACATCAAAAAGCATGGACGGTTCGGTATTTGAGTATCTCAGATGAATTAGGTGGACAATGTGAGACGGGTCAAATCTGGATACATTATAGCATCTTGTTTTTTGCCTAACCTGTAACATCCCGTATTTTTATAAATGGTTTTATTTATGATTTAATTTATCCAAAAACGTTTTATACAAATTTTACCAAAAACCGGTCACTCGACTAATTTTTAGCCAAAAACCGAAACTCTTCCAAAAAGCTTTATTTTAAAAATCTGTTACTAATTTTATCAATAAAAAGTACCCAATAGTTTTGTTTCTAAAAATTGGTTATTTTTGAGCAGTAAAGTAATATATTTGATTAAGAGTTAACTTTTAGAACTTTAGGGACCAAATAGTTCGCTTCCACAAACTTACTCAAAACAGTTTTTATCTATTCAAATCAGCCCACTTTTCATTTTTTAAACCTAAAAACCAGCCAAATAGAAGAGAGAAAAGAGTGAAAAAGGGAGATTCCAAAGCTTAGGAAGAAGAATAAGAGACCACGTTAGCGGGTTCTTTCTGCAAGCATCTCCTCTACACGCTAAGGTAACGGGGGTTATCCATTGCGACTAGACGAGGGTGTATGTTAGGATTAGGTTTTGCGTTTATTTTAAATTGGGGGTTTTGTCTTTTATCTCAATTATGATCTATTAAATTGTTAATTGGGTTTATTTGTTATATGTTTAATTCACTTATTTGAATTGGAGAAGTTGATGAGTTAGTTATATTAATTTCGGATTAATGAGATTATGGATGGGTTTGCATGTTTTATGCGTTGATTATGTGATTATATAGTTGTTGATGAAATTGGGTAATTTATTGTTGATTATAGATGAATTGTAATTTATGCATACAAGGTGTTTGTTAAAATGCCTGAATGAGGTTTATGTTGTTAGACTTGTTTGGCTAGTTGTGAACCTAACACCTATGCTTATGGGTTATGTTGAATTACGTTAGAGTGACGTACGAGAATGTGTTATTTGCGTGGATTTATATTATTCGCCGAGGCCGTATGAGAATGTGATATTTGCGTGGATTTATATTATTGGCCGAGGCCTTGTGATTTAGCTGTAGTGGTAATGGTCTCTGTCTCTTCTTAATTCCAGGGACAGAAGACGACCGAGGGGATAGGGAATGACTCGTCTTATGGACTGGGACGAGTGGCATGAGAGGTCCTAGTGTGCACTATATTTATTTTTATGTTAGCTATGGTATCTGTCTCTTCCTAATTCCGGGGACAGAAGACGGCCGAGGGGATAGGGAATGACTCGTCTTACGGACCGGGACGAGTGGCATGAGAGGTCCAAGTGCGCACTTTAAATCTACTTTTATGTTAGCAATGGTCTCTGTCTCTTCCTAATTCCGGGGACAGAAGACGGCCGAGGGGATAGGGAATGACCTACCTTACGGACTGGGGTAGGTGGCATGAGAGGTCCATGTTTGCTATAGAAGTTATTTAATTTATCTCGTTGTAGGATGTTATTATATTTCTTTTTATATGTTGATTATCGTAGTTGTTGTTTGTGGGCTCTTGCACTTATGGGATGGAGTGACGGTATTTTGTGGTGCCGTCCCGTCTATTTATGTGCGTGGGACTAACCGTTATAATTTTGTATTTCAGGTACAACTTAGGTTGATACGTATGGTTAAGAGCTTTAGCAAGGCATCACATGGGTTTGGGCTTTTGCATTCTTTTTACTTAGATTGTTTTTGAGGTTGTATCCTACGGGCAAATTCATTCGTTCGTTATTTTTAGCTTTTATAAATCCTGTCTTGTAGCCGCGTTTGGCAAACAGTTTATTTTATTCATTTAATTGTTCCATTAGCTCGCAAATGTTTTCTTTTAAAAATTTCAATTTCGTACCAACATGTTCTTTTTTTTTTGTTTAAAAAGGTCATGCCTCGATATCTGTGTTTTTCGGATTTTGGGGCGTGACAAGTTGGTATCAGAGATAACTAGGTTCTTGTATACTTTGGGACGACGGGAATATGGGTAACCATTGGACCAAGATCCATCGTATCATTTTCACAAAACTTTTCCAAAAACTCAAACTTTTTCTAAAACGGGGGGTTGCATTTAGTTTAAGTCATGTAGCTAGAGTTTAGTATTAGTTGATGGAAGGAAAGTCCACATGTGAGGCAAGTTGGGGACAATGAGGACGTTTGTTGATCCCGGCTCGCCAAACTAGTAGGTGGACCTTTCATCGGTATGTGTGAAGGAATACCTTAGCGATGTGGAATTCTAGAGTATGCGAGGACGCTCGGGTGCTTTAGGATAACGTATCGTGATGGGTTATCCCTCGTATTTTTGTGTTGTTTGTATGCGTGTGTAGATTGATATAGTGTGTATGAGGTATAAGTTTGCATGTCTAGTAGTACCAAACTATTAAAGTGCGTGAATTGTGTCGTGAATGGTTTTATGTAGCATGTTTTTAAATTATTAACTTGTGTGTTGAGGAATATTATATGCAAATCGATGTTGTTCGTAAAAATGTTATGGATTAGAATGATGTTGTGTGATATGTGCCTTGTAAGGAATTTACAAGTGTTTAGTAATTTTACGTTTTTGTATTGATAATTTTCTGCAGAAAAACGATTGGTCGAATTTTTTCGGACCTCACTGGAAGTATTTTGACAAAAAATGATTGGTCGTTTGTCAAAAACGATCGGTCGTATCTGGCAATTTTGCTATTTTTCTCGTTATACTTCAAACGCTCGTAACTTCTTCGTTTTAACTCCGATTCTGGTTCCGCTTGAACCGTTGGCTTCGTTTTTCAGTACTCTATCTTTTTGACATTTCAGAATTTACAGTTTATATATTTAGAAAAGACAAAGCGTGTAATCAAAATCAATTATTGAACCCGTGGTTCAACAAAAAGCTTGATAAAGTGATTAGCATGTAAAACGAGCTTTTATCATGTATGAGTATTCATGTATAAGTAGTAGTGTTGAGTGAGACAACTAAAGTGTCAGTTTTAAATGTTTGTAGTAATGGCTATTACCACAAGGACTAGTGGAAGGGGACCAGCTACACGCGGGGGCGCACCACCATTAAGCGGGCAGGTTGCAACTAGAGGGAGAAGGGCTGCTAGAGGTCGTGGGGGAAGAGGTAACACTAGGGCCCCACCACCTGAGCAACCCAAGGTAGAGGAAGAGATTAAGAATGTATATGAGGAGGTGAATGTGGAAGAAGAAGAGACTTTAGCACCTGAACCGGAAACGGTTAATGCTAATCAAGTGATGACCGACCTTCAGAAGGTGGAGCAAATGATGGTGCAAAATGCACAAGCTGAGAGTTCAAGCAACAATGGATTGCTTAACTTCACCCGATTGGGGGCTCTGACCTTCGATGGGGTAGGTGAAACATCCATAGTTGAGGGATGGGTGGACGAAATGGAGAAATACCTATCGGCAGCGGGGATAGTTAATGGGGAACAACGGGTGAATATGGCCCAGTTTCACCTAAAGGGTGAAGCACGGAAGTGGTGGTTAGGGATCATGGATACTTACGACTTAACCAACATCGACTGGAATGAATTCATCGAATTGTTCAATCGACAGTTTCTTCTCGACTCTTATAAGGATGAAATGAGGAGGCGGTTCGATGAATTATATCAAGGGGGCATGACCGTTCAAGCATACCAGCTAAAGTTTACCTCACTCTCGAGTTATGCCCCGGACTCGGTTCTAGGGGGTGCGGAAAAATATAGGAGATTCATGAAGGGGCTGAACCCGACCATCTCATTGCAATTGGCATCGGCCCACCATGTCAACTATAACGAGTTGGTAAAATCAGCTCAAGCTGTGGAAGGAGCTCTACTCCATAGCAAGAGAATCTCGGAAAAGTCGAAAATCGAAAATGCTCCGAGGGAAGAGAAGAAGCGGACTTGGGATATGGCGAATAATTCGCGGTTTCAACAACAGGGAAGAGGAGATAGGGGTTTTAACCCACTACCAACCAACACCATAATGAAGAGAGCATGTTTCACCTGTGGAGATGTGAATCATCGACAATACGAGTGCCCTAGAGTCCAATGTGGGACATGTAACCGGTTTGGACATACGGCAAGGGTTTGTACTTTGGGACAAGGAAGAATCGACACCAACCGGCCTTTTAACCAACCTAGGCTACCACCACCACCACCAAGAGGACCAGAATTTGTGCCACAACACCAATTACCTGGGAACCAAGTTGGAGGGTTTCGAGGTAACCACCAAGGAGGGGGAAACCATGGGAACTACCGAGGAGGCTATCAAGGTCCGGGAAACCAAGGAAATCATGGGGGAAACCGAGGACCGCAAGGAAACCCACCAATTCAAGCTCGTCTTTATGCCTTGCCACAGTTGCCAAACCAAGGAGATCCGGAAAATGTACAAGGTATGGTTCTTATGTGCTCATCTTGGGTACATGTTCTTTTCGATACGGGGGCTTCACGTTCTTTTATATTTAGAAGTCCAGTGGAGTCTTTGTCGTTAGAAATTGGGGTTCTAGAGAATCTGATTATTGTAGAGACTCCTGTTGGGGTCGAGTTGTGTTGGACCGAGTGTGTCGGTCTTGTGAGATGGTGGTCGCGGACCACGTGTTTATATTTGATTTAGTTGTTATAGAGATGTCGGGATTCGACGTGATACTTGGAATGGACTGGTTGGTTCATTTCAACTCTTTCATCGATTGTGTTCGACGAAAGGTTTTTCTTACAACTTCATCCGGAGATGAGGTGTTCTTTCGTGGGGAAAGGGACGCTACCCTTTCTTCTATTCCTTATCATTCCAAGCGGGTTGTGGGCAACCTGTCTTGTCTTTTGGCTAGTCTCTCGATAGTGGATAATGACGAGGAAGTGGAAATGTGCCCACGCGTAGTGGACGATTTTAGAGATCTGTTTTTGAAAGATCTACCTGGGTTACCACCGAAGAGAGGGTTAGATTTTTCTATCGACTTGGTACCGGGAATGGCACCCATAGCCATTTCCCCGTACCGTTTGGCACCGACAGAATTAAAAGAGTTAAGTAAACAGCTAGAGGAACTATTAGAGAAGGGGTTTATTAGGCGGAGTACGTCACCGTGGGCGGTACCGACCTTATTTGTGCAAAAGAAGGATGGATCGATGAGGATGTGCATCGACTATCGAAAGCTAAATAGGGTGACTATTAAGAATAAGTACCCACTACCTCGAATTGACGATTTGTTTGACCAACTGAAGGGAGCGACATTCTTTTCAAAAATCGACTTGCGATCAGACTATCACTAATTGAGGGTGAAGGATGAGGATATTTTGAAAACGGCCTTTAGGACCCGGTATGGTCACTACGAGTTTGTGGTCATGCCATTCGGGTTAACTAATGAGCAGGTGGCATTTATGGAATTAATGAACTGAATCTTTAAGGAGTACCTCGACAAGTTCATGGTGGTCTTCGTCGACGATATCTTGATTTACTCGAGTTCAAAAGAGGAACATGAGGAGCATCTCCGTTTAGCGTTGCTCACATTGAGAGAGCACCAACTTTACGGAAAATTTAGCAAATGTGAGTTTTGGCTAAATGAGGTGAAATTTCTTGGACATGTGATCTCAGAAGAAGGGGTAAAGGTGGACGAGACGAAAATTGAGGCGGTCATGAAATGGGCACAACCGAAGAATGTGTTCGAGATTCGAAATTTCTTGGGTTTAGCGGGATACTATCGATGGTTCGTCAAGGATTTCTCGAAATTAGCGACTCCTATGACTTACCTTACCAAGAAAGGGGTGAAGTTCGTGTGGAGTGAGACTTGCGAGAAAGTTTTCCTAGAGGTCAAGAAACGGTTGACTAGTTCTCCCATACTAGTTATTCCCGAGCAAGGGAAGGGTTACCAAGTGTATTGCGATGCTTCGAAGGAAGGTTTGGGTTGTGTCTTGATGCAAGACGGAAAGGTTATCGCATATGCTTCGCGACAACTAAAGATTCACGAAAAGAACTATCCGACTCATGACCTAGAGCTAGCGGAAATAGTTCATGCGTTGAAGATATGGAGGCATTACCTGTTCGGAGAAAAATTCGAAGTGTTCTCGGATCGCAAGAGCTTAGGGCATATTTTTACCCAACGTGATCTAAATATGTGACAATGGAGATGGATGAAATATTTGGAACAGTACGACTATGACTTACACTATCATCCGGGAAAGGCCAATGTAGTGGCGGATGCTTTGAGTCGAAAGTCCCATGCGACCTTAGCGCATGTGGTGATCGACGAATGGAGGATGATGGGAAAAGTGAACGAGTTTGACTTGGAGTTGGGACATGTTAATGTGGGGACCTTGTACACAATAGTGGTACAACCGAAACTTGTGAGTAGGGTTCTGGAAGCTCAAGATGGGGACGAGAAAGTGGAGAACTATGAGAAACAGATGAGTTCGAGCGAAGGATTAGATGGTTAGACGAAAGGAACCGATGGAGGACTACGATATAAAGGAAGGACTTATGTGACAGAAAACATGAGGAACGAAGTATTAAAGGAGTTTTACCACTCTCGATTAGCCGTTCACCCCGGCGGAACAAAAATGTATCATGATGCGAAGAGACAATTTTGGTGGCCCGGAATGAAACGAGATGTAGCTTCATATGTTAGCAGGTGTCTAACTTGCCAGCAAGTGAAAGCGGAACATCAAAGGCCGGCGGGTATGCTCCAACCCTTACCGGTAGCGGAATGGAAATGGGAGAGAATAGCAATGAATTTTGTGACCAACTTACCTAAATTGGTAAGTGGGAATGACGCTGTGTGGGTTGTGGTCGACCGTTTGACCAAATCCGCACACTTCATTGCAATTAAAATGACGAATTCGGTGGAAGTCTTGGGGTGAAAGTATATTAAGGAAATTGTTAGACTTCATGGGGTACCAATTTCGATAGTATCGGATCGAGACACGAGGTTTGTGTCGAGGTTCTGGGGTGCATTGCAAAATGCCTTATGGACCAAGTTGACAATGAGTAAGGGGTTTCATCCCCAAACGGATGGACAATCGGAGCAGACTATCCAAGTTCTAGAGGATGTGTTACGCGCATGTGTAAATGACTTCAAGGGAGGATGGGAGAACCATTTACCCTAAGTGGAGTTTGCGTATAATAATAGCTTTCAAGCTAGTATTGGCATGGCACCTTTCGAGGCTTTATACGGGCGGCTGTGTAGGTCTCCGGTGTGTTGGACCGAGGTGGGAGAAGCGGAAATGTTAGGACCGCAATTGGTTCAAGAAACGACAGAAAAGATTAAGTTAATTCGACAAAGGCTTGAGACGGCACGAAGTAGGCAAAAGAGTTATGCGGATAAGAGGAGGAGACCTTTGGAGTTCAAAAAGGGGGATCAAGTATTTTTGCGAGTTTCGCCAAGGAAGGGGATTATGAGGTTTGGCTCTAAAGGGAAGTTGAGCTCGAGATTTATCGGACCATTTGAGATCGTGGACTGAGTTGGAGAAGTTGCATACCGGTTGGACTTGCCACCAAAGTTGGAGGGGGTTCACCCGGTGTTCCATATGTCAATGTTGAAAAAGTATCATCATGACCCTTCACACGTGGTGGACTTTGAGGACATTGAGGTTAGTGCGGATGTGACCTACGAAGTGGGACCTACGAGGATTATCGACGTGCAAGAAAAGGAACTTCGAGGAAAAACAATTAGATTAGTAAAGGTGGTTTGGAAACACCACGGGGCCGAGGAGGCAACTTGGGAACGCGAGGATGAGATGAAGAGGAAGTATCCTAGTCTCGACTTTTCTTTAGGTACTTTTCTTTAGATGCATTATAATTTCGGGACGAAATTTCTTTATCAGGAAATGGTTGTAACGCCTAGAGTTTGGAGTTTATTTTTGTGGTAACGCCTAGAGTTTACGGAATTGTTGCGTGTCTTTTATTATGTATGATATTGCATATAGGTGTTTACCTTAGTTGAGTTTGGTAGATGTTATGGAGTTGTTGAGGTAGAAGCATGTCAGCTTAGTTTACTTTATTTTCTTTTATGTTGCAGCCGCTTCTTTTACATTGTTGTCTTTTATTCTGTTAGATATTGTATACAGACGGTTACTCTTACATGTTATGCATTATCTGAAGTTTATCTCATTTGAGTTATGGAGTTGTTACGGGTTGTGAACCCTGCGTATGTTATTTCTTGAATTATGTCACGAATTGTACGATTAAAATTTTTATGGCCTTGTTTATATAAGTTTATCATTTCTGAGTATAGTTGTTTAGAGAGGAAATTTCGGGACGAAATTCTTTTAAGGAGGGTTAGTTGTAACATCCCGTATTTTTATAAATGGTTTTATTTATGATTTAATTTATCCAAAAACGTTTTATACAAATTTTACCAAAAACCGGTCACTCGACTAATTTTTAGCCAAAAACCGAAATTCTTCCAAAAAGCTTTATTTTAAAAACCTGTTACTAATTTTATCAATAAAAAGGACCCAATAGTTTTGTTTCTAAAAATTGGTTTTTTTTAGCAGTAAAGTAATATATTTGATTAAGAGTTAACTTTTAGAACTTTAGGGACCAAATAGTTCGCTTCCACAAACTTACTCAAAACAGTTTTTATCTATTCAAATCAGCCCACTTTTAATTCTTTAAACCTAAAAACCAGCCAAATAGAAGAGAGAAAAGAGTGAAAAAGGGAGATTCCAAAGCTTATAAAGAAGAAGAAGAGACCACGTTAGCGGGTTCTTACCGGAAGCATCTCCTCTACACGCTAAGGTAACGGGGGTTATCCATTGCGACTAGATGAGGGTGCATGTTAGGATTAGGTTTTGCGTATATTTTAAATTGGGGGTTTTGTCTTTTATCTCAATTATGATCTATTAAATTGTTAATTGGGTTTATTTGTTATATGTTTAATTCACTTATTTGAATTGGAGAAGTTGATGAGTTAGTTATATTAATTTCGGATTAATGAGATTATGGATGGGTTTGCATGTTTTATGCGTTGATTATGTGATTATATAGTTGTTGATGAAATTGGGTAATTTATTGTTTATTATAGATGAATTGTAGTTTATGCATACAAGGTGTTTGTTAAAATGCCTGAATGAGGTTTATGTAGTTAGACTTGTTTGGCTAGTTGTGAACCTAGCACCTATGCTTATGGGTTATGTTGAATTACGTTAGAGTGACGTACGAGAATGTGTTATTTGCGTGGATTTATATTATTGGCTGAGGCCGTATGAGAATGCGATATTTGCGTGAATTTATATTATTGGCCGAGGCCTTGCGATTTAGCTCTAGTGGCAATGGTCTCTGTCTCTTTCTAATTCCGGGGACAGAAGATGACTGAGGGGATAGGGAATGACTCGTCTTACGGACTGGGACGAGTGGAATGAGAGGTCCTAGTGTGCAATATATTTATTTTTATGTTAGCTATGGTCTCTGTCTCTTTCTAATTCCGGGGACAAAAGACGGCCGAGGGGATAGGGAATGACTCGTCTTATGGACTGGGACGAGTGGAATGAGAGGTCCTAGTGTGCAATATATTTATTTTTATGTTAGCTATGGTCTCTGTCTCTTCCTAATTCCGGTGACAGAAGACGGCCGAGGGGATAGGGAATGACTCATCTTACGGACTGGGACGAGTGACATGAGAGGTCCAAGTGCGTACTTTAAATCTACTTTTATGTTAGCGATGGTCTCTGTCTGTTCCTAATTCCGGGGACAGAAGACGGTCGAGGGGATAGGGTATGACCTACCTTACGGACTGGGGTAGGTGGCATGAGAGGTCCATGTTTGCTATAGAAGTTATTTAATTTATCTCGTTATAGGATGTTATTATATTTCTTTTTATATGTTGATTATCGTAGTTGTTGTTTGTGGGCTCTTGCACTTATGGGATGGAGTGACGGTATTTTGTGGTGCCGTCCCGTCTATTTATGTGCGTGGGACTCACCGTTACAATTTTGTATTTCAGGTACAACTTAGGTTGATGCGTATGGTTAAGAGCTTTAGCAAGGCATCACATGGGTTCGGGCTTTTGCTTTCTTTTTACTTAGATTGTTTTTGAGGTTGTAGCCTACGGGCAAATTCATTCGTTCGTTATTTTTAGCTTTTATAAATCCTGTCTTGTAGCCGCGTTTGGTAAACAGTTTATTTTATTCATTTAATTGTTCCATTACCTCACAAATGTTTTCTTTTAAAAATTTTAATTTCGTACCAATAGGTTCTCTTTTCTTTTGTCTAAAAATGTCATGCCTCGATATCTGTGTTTTCCGGATTTTGGGGCGTGACATAACCCATTCTTCGAAAATCCATGGTTGGCTAAAACAGTCATAATTGATGAATATGAAAGAATAAATTTGAGGGTTCGTTGTACTAAACTAAACGTATTCTAAGTTTTATGATGAAGCGAACCATGGTATAAACAATACAACTTATTTTACTATCTTTCAAAAAAAATAAGCAGAAACAATATATACTAAATAATCTAATTATTTTTGTAATTCTTGTGAGTTAATACTTGATATTGATTAGACCACATGTTCATAATGGGGTTTTAAAAAAAATCTTATCACATTAATCTAACTTTTGTTAATATATTGACCCTAGTTGGAGCTAAAGAATTGCTATTTTCGAGAGAGTAATATTTAATCATTTATATAGGTTTTAATGCATGTAAGTTAGTTTTGCCATCAATGACGGAGATTATTACACAATTATTGACCAAAAGTTAAAAAAAAACAAAGTGAGATAAGGAAATTAAAGTTTGATGTATTAATTTCTTCTATTAAATGTATACATGAATCACAACCATAATTTTTTTTATAAATGTTATTTTTCTATTAATTTATACATATTACATGAATCACAATCATAATTTGTTGATATATGTTATTTTTCTATTAATGTATACATGAGCTCCTTCAATTAATTTGCCATCAAATAAAATTTATCATTCCTCCATCCACCAAACATATCTACAATATAAAACATATGTTACTTTCTGTGATATAGCTGTAATATATTCTTAATTTTCTACTATTCAATATTAACAATTAACATGAATGAAAATAGGTTCTTGTTGAATTATACATTAATTTTACATCATTTCTTATGTGTTAAATGTTAGTTTTATGTAATACAGGACTGATAGTTTAATATTTCATACTACTTTATGTTTATTCTGTAAACCAGTGAACTCAATTGTATTTTATACCAAATATAGGATACAACCAGTGTGAATGTTATATGTGGCAAGTATCTGTAGGCTACAGAGCTATTAAACTCGTAACCAACTAAGAAATTCAGTTAGAACATAATAAAAAAAATAATATGTTTCTCTCTCTTATTTCTCTTCATTTTATTGTTTATAAATATTGATTTATGAAAATTTTCATGGTATCAGAGCATATAACTTTTTCCGCTGCGGTTAATTGCTGTTTCAATCATCGTTTTATTGATTTTTCATCGCTGTAAGTCTTCTGTTACTGGTTATTTTTTATTCTAATTTGGTTATTTCTTGGTTCGAATTGGGTTAATTGAATCGATTGATGATATTTGTGATTAATTGAAACTTTTAGAAGACAGTATTTGATTCTTTGGTCATTGTATTGATGTTTTAGTGGATCACACAGAATATTTTTTTCTTCACCGATATTGTCACAAATCATGATTTATACATTCTCGAAAATCATATAAACATTTTTGGCGAAGTCATACTATTACATAGCTCATTATTTATAGTATTGTCATTTTTTATGTACTAACCTGAAACTTTGGGTTAAAATAACAAGTCTGTTTAAAGAAGCTTTCTGTAATATTTTCTTTTTGTTCAATTTAATGAAGCTCATTGATTCAACATCAACAACAGTTTCCAATAAGATATATATATTTCTTAGATTTATGCAATAAATTAAGTTTTAGTGGCTCTATATCATCTTTACTCGTTATCTAATATGAAGATGTTTGATTCGACATCAGTGACAGATGTGGAAGACATGGAAGATACCGACGAAGAGGGAGAAGCAGATAAAAAAAATACATATTTTCAAGAGGGGAATAAGTGAATTACCATATAAACGGTAATATTTTATTTCTCTCACATGATGTATCCATTGTTCAGTGACAGATGTGGAAGACATTGAAGATATCGACGAAGAGGGAGAAGCAGATAAAAAAAAATACATATTTTCAAGAGGCGAATAAGTGAATTACCATATAAACGGTAATATTTTCTTTCTCTCACATGATTTATCCATTGTTTGGAAGTACGAAAAAGTTCTTAAGAGCTTAGAAGACAAGTGCTTACTATGTTGACCAATTCAACCCTCTTTCCTTTCTTATTATCCTTGAATTTTGGTTGGGACTTGGGAGAGTAATTAAATTGTTTGTCATTTTGGTTTAAGATTTGTGTAACTAGTGTCATTTGTAATTTTCCAAGTTACATATATATTTTTTATGCATGATATATCTACTTTATCCAATTTTATTCGATTCCTTTCTATTTCTGAACTTGGATTAGTATCATGGCAATGAGGATTCTTTATGATTAGATATAATCACATGATTAATTACTTGTTTATTAAAACTTTTGTTTTTCAGAAAGGTTAACTTTCAAGTTTATAAATTGCATATATACCAAATGATGTAGCTGATATTTACCAAAGGCATGAAAGCTCAAACACGAACTTTTAATCAGCACATGGTTGTAAATATAGTAAGATGGTTAGGCCAAAAAGGTTTAGTAATTAGTGTGTAAGGACAAACCAAGAGGCAAAAACTAGCATCTGCCTGCTTATATCTCGGAAAATGTATATAACCTTCGACTTTTCCATCTATCGATGAATCTAAATTACTATAATCTTTGACTTATTACAAAAAAGTAGATGTGCTTCTCATTCCTGCAAAGTCTAAACTCTTACGTTTTTAAATTTTAAAGGAGGTGGTTGATGGTCGAAGCGACACTCAGCCAGCTCAGAGGGTGGAGGCAACGATGGCTCATCAGCAAGGAAAAAGCTGAGGCTGATAAAGGAACAGTCTGCGATTCTCGAGGAGACGTTTAAGCAACAATGCACTGTCAACCGGGTCAGTGACATTCTAGTAATTTTTTGTCATTCGAGCGTATTTTGTTCTTACAGTCTACTTATTAATATTATTTTCTGTATTAACCTCCAATGAACCCCGCAATGGTCTCCTAGACCGTGCTTATTCACAACCCCAAAAATTAAAGTTAAATGAAATGCTGAATATAAGAAAGATTTCCATAATTTTTCAATACCAATAGGACACAAATTATAAGGTCAAATTATCTATAAATCTGATGACTATTTTAACAAAATCTAATAGTGGACTTTTCTCTAAACTGTAGCAAAAAGGCCTAAATGTCGCAGATCTTTATATATATTTGTCAAATCTCACCTATTACCACCAAGAAAAAAGTTTCAAAAGTACTTCTAAAGCTTGTTGTTTTGTGATTTTCTTTTCATTTCCTAGTTTAGATCCTCCTACTACTATGCTGTTAATCAACACATTTGTTGGGATTTATCTCATGAATTCTTGAACAACTAAGTAGGATTGACTGAACTCTTACTTTTTAGTTGTTGATAAAATCAGATATTTATTACTAATATTTAATCTAAAATTCAGTTGTTCAACACAAAGGTTACAAAGGGAAACGAAATATGGAATTAACCAAGCACATCTTCCTTGACTGGTTCTACAACAATTTGCCCAGATAAAGAAAATAATAGAAACTCACTGTCTTTATTTTTCTGCCGTCTCTGAAACTCTTTTCCCCTTTTTATAATTCCAAGGCAACAATGACCGCTCTCGAATCCGACGTTGCCACCGAAAACCATAACGAAAACGTGGGACCCATTTTCGATACCAACATGCGCGTCATGCTACCACAAATGGCGGCTCCCATAAGCTCGTTCGACAGTGGTGAGTCGACACTGGCAGTGTTGAGAAGAGGAAGAGAGGTTGGCCGAGGAAGTATCCGGTGGATGGGAGCGCATCTTTGGTTAAAAGGGTGGCGAATACGACGGAGAATGGGAAGAAGAGAGGGAGGGCTCCCGGGTCTGTTGGGAAGAAACATGCATTTGTCCCAATCGGTTCAGCAGCAGCAGCCAGGTTTAATACACAAATTATCATCGTTCAGCTGGGGAGGATGTTTCTTCAAAAATAATGTCACTCTGCCAAAATGCGTCGCAAGCTGCCTGCATATTGTCAGCCAATGGTGCTATTTCGAATGTAACCCTCCAGCAAGCATCATCTGCTGGTGGAATAGTAACGTACGTGGGATGTTTCGAGATTCGAGTTTTTACATTGTATCTTCTTTGCGTATAGCGATTGTATCATGCAACCCAAATGTCATTTGCGGTTTCTGAATGTAGGCATAACTTAACATTAATGCAACCCAAATGTCATTTGCGGTTTCTGAATGTAGGCATAACTTAACATTAATATTCCACACCTTGTTTTTCTTTATTTGAAGTGATGTACGAAGCTTCTAAATAATAATAATTGACAACTGTGTTTGATGTTAGTTCCTTGTTTTGATTTCCAGCCTTGTCACTATGGTTTCATGTCAGATTATTTTACCCATCATTTGATTTATATTTATGCCTTTATGGATCGCTTTCTTTATCGTTTGGCATTGTGATTGTAACCAGGGATGGTCCTTAGATTTTTTTGGCCTGGTGGAACAATTATATGGTGCATAGCTTTCTCAGGAACTCGATTAATAAACATAGAACCAATTACAAAGTAAACAAAGAAAGAGTTAAATTATTGTTGCCATCCCGACGGTTCAATTTACGAGAAAGTTAGGACGCTGGTGAGTTCTATGAAACTACATGGTCATCAAGCAATTTTTCCCAGTTATTGTAAGAGAAACTACATGGGTTATAAAATCGATTTCGTGACAGGGGACACAGGTCAGCCTACGATCTTTAACAAAAGTAGTGGACAATTATATAATGAAGCTCATTGATTCAAGATCAATAACATTTTCCGATAAGATATATTTTCCATCATAAATTTATATAATGAAGTCTAGTTTTAGTGGCTCTATATCGTCTTTACTCGTTATCTAAAATGAAGATGTTTGATTCGACATCAGTGACTTGTGTGGAAGAGACGGAAGATACCGACGAATAGGATGAAGCAGATAAAATAAAAGTACATATTTTCAGGAAGCGATTTACCAGATAAATGGTAATATTTTCTTTCTCTCACATGATTTATCCGTTGTTTGGAAGTACAAAAAAGTTCTTAAGAGCTTAATTAGAAGACAAATGCTTACTACGTTGATCAATTTGATCCTCTTTCCTTTCTTATGGTCCTTGAATTTTGGTTGGGAACTTCGGAGAGAGAGTAAATAAAATTGTTTTTGTCATTTTGGTTTATGATTTGTGAAGTTTTTATAATCCAGTGACTAGTGTCATCTGTAAGTTTCCAAGTTACGTATATATTTTATATGCATGATATATCTAGTTTATCCAAATTTATTGGGTTCCTTACTATTTCTAAACTTGGCTTAGTATCATAGCAATCAAAGCCGGAGCCAGAGTTTTGGGAGCTCTAGACCATTAAAAAAATGAAGACTTTTTCGTTGTAAAATAGTATTAAATTTAGAGATACAAAAGATAAATAACTGACAAAATATTTAGCTCAAAATTTTCAAAATGCGATAAATCGAGTAAATATAATCAAGTATAAAATAACTAAAAATAATATCTTATAGAAATTTTGTCCAAAAAAAAACCCGAAATCAAAATCATAATAGGGAAAAAAAAGTATGTTAATTTAAAAAAATCTATATATTTTCTAACTACATTTAATATATAAGACCAGAAAAAATGTGAACTCAAACTATGAGTTTCACAATATAATTATTTATGTACCTTTTCTACATTTAATATATAAGACCAGAAAAAATATCAACTCAAACTATGAGTTTCACACATATAATTAGTTATGTAATAATTAGCCAGATATTACATGTTTCTAAAGTAACTTAATATAGTTGAATGACAACGCCGATCAATCCTGCAACTTTGTAGTTTTGCTATTTCTGAATGTAGGAATAACTTAATATACCACAACTTGTTTTTCTTTATTTGAAGTGATGTAAACTTCTAGATAATAATAATTAACCACTGTGTTTGATGTTAGTTCGTTGTTGTGATTTCCAGCCTTGTCACTTAAGTTTCATGTCAGATTATTTTACTCATCATTATTTCACTTTAGTACATATTTGTGGATCACTTGCTTTATCGTTTGGTATTGTGATTGTAACCAGGGACGGTGCTCGGAATATTTTGGCCTGGTGGAACAATTTTATCATTATATGGTGCATGCGCACCTTTCTCAGGAACTCGATTAAGAAATACCATACGATCCTCATATATGTCTTTTTGAAATAGATTTAATAACAATAAACACAATTTACGTATTACTTCGTTAAGGTGATAACCTAGCATAATTTCTTGTGTCAAGAATATTATCAGTGATACCCCTTCTTATAATAAACATTGATTGATTTTCCTCAATAATGACCGTTTAGATGAACAATTATTTTAGAGATGCATTTATAAAACGTGGCTTTTTAAATCTTGTTTTGTGTTAGGTCTTAAAATGAAAGGTTGAGATACTTGATGTTTTTGTTAATATTCATATGTTCTTCCCCTTTTTCAAAGTGGAGAAATAGATGTAACGAAAAGCTTTTAAATTATGTGCATAAAAATTAGATTTGTGGATAAAAGTTAGTATTCATGTGTTTTTGTTAAGAAAAAAATTTAATTTCGTCTCAAAAAATATTTGGATAGAAATTATAATTGTCTGCTTAAGTTCGTATGAGATTGTCTTTGAATACGTATTTTTAAAAAAAAATTATGTGCATAAAAGTTAGATTTGTGGACTATTTTTTATTTTTTTTTTGTTCTGAAAAGTTATCATTTTGATACAAAATTTGATTGGCTCTAAAAATTTGATTGCGACATAAAAAATCTCAAAATCCATCACTGTACAACTTAATATGCAGATCGGTGTGTGAACTGGTAATAAAGATTTTAATAATACTATTAGGTTACTACGTTCTTTTAGCATACTCTCCAACCCAATGTAAAGATCATGCCCAATTTTAGATAGTTTGGTTTAGGGCCGTCAAATATAAAATCTTTCTTAAAATACTTACGTGTTAACGGTAGATGTTATCATGCAGATCAATTAAACTAGTTTGAAAGGCTACTTTAAAAATTAACAATCCAAAAATGTGCATGCGTATACGAAATTTTACAATTTAGTAGTAATTCCGAATTAGTTGGAACTGTTTTCTGTTTGGTATTATTAAAGAAACTAATGGGCAAAAGTTATGACACCAATACTAATCCAGAATTTCAGGAACTTAGTATTGTTTGATGTCGTAAAATTTAGTTTGGAAGTACTTAAATAAATATAAAAGGTACTTTGTGTTGGGTAAGGAGTTTCAATATGGATATTTTTCGAACAAACAAGACCCCAGACTCCATGAGCTTATGTTTTCTGAAAAATACACCAGTACAAACATATGTAGATGGAATCTTTACAATAAAAAACTTAACAGTTACGGAAATTGTCTAAATTGTAAAGTATTACCCTTTAAAGTTCCATCCTCTCAAGTCTCAAGTTTGGTAACAAAATATCTGTTTCCAGTGAAATGTAATTTAAAATAGAAAGTAAAATTAATTAACAATAAATCTGACAGATCATCATCGTACGCTTTCCTATATATATAAGTTGGGACTCTCATCTCCTTCATTACATCTTTTATCAGGGTTTCAACACTAAGTAGCACCGTTTATGCCTCATCCTTAATCCCCAGTAAGGTTTCTCTTCCATTTACACGTATTTGTTGTGTTATTTCGATATAATGACAAGTTCTATTATAGAAGCACTCTGCATCATACCGTATGCTGTTCTGAAATGGAATCATTTTATTTGACAGCTGGAAAAGTTTCAACTAAAAAGATGGAGATTGCAGGTGAGGAAGAAGATAACGAATACAAAGAGGATAAAGCGGTTCATCAAGAAGTTCCATGCTTGCAGAAAACGAATAAGCGATTTACCAGATACTTAAGTGGTATATCTTTAATTATTTTGTTTTTGTGTACATTCATAATGATTACTCATCCCAAAAGTACTAGAAAGTTATCAAGGCTTGTTTGGTTGCAGATTAGCCAAACACTCATAAGCTATACTGCATCTGGCATATTCTAAAAGCTCCCAGAGAAATGAATACAACTCTTTTTAACCTTCTAGAGATAGCTCACTATTTTGATGTATAATTGTCCAAGCAATGACTTCTAGTAAATATTCTTTTCTATTTGAACCTGAAAAGAACCCTGCATCGGTCTCCTAGACCGCGCTTATTCATACGGGCAATAATAAAACTGAGATGGAATAATAATACCAGAGAGGTTTCATACTTTTCCAATGCCAATAGAACACATTAAAAGATCAAGTTACCTATAAATCTGATGACTATAACAAGGTTTGATGGTTGACTTTTTGCTGAACTCCAACTAAGAAGCCTAAATTTTGCAGATCTTTATACAGTATTTGTCAAATCTCACTACATTCCCAGAAGAAAGTTTCTAAAGTACTTTTAAATCTTATCCTTTTGTGAATTTCTTTTCATTTCCTAGTCAAGGTCCTCCTACTACTATGCTATTGCTGTCAAGCGACACATTTATTGTGATCTGTCTGATCAATCCTCAAACAACTAAGTAGGATACATTGAACTCTTTATTTAGACATGTATTCTTCATGTTTATTAATTTATTCTCTGAATATATAATCGATTTACTTTTCAAAAAGTTTAAACTCTTTTAACCCTAAAACTTGAGTTATCCGCCACCTACCGCAGGGCGCAGTCTTATGTAGTTTACTTTGGGAAGTACAACTGAAAAAAGTTTATGTAATCAGTACCGTATATTCTGTGTATTAGAGATACTTATCAGCCTTGAATCTCTTAAATTAAAGTTTTTGTCTTCACCTTAAAAACCATTAAAGCTGTGACATAATGTTTTTACTAGTTGTTCGGAATATTCCTTATTTGTCATGTTCTTAGTGCTCTTTAAGGCAAGAGCTGAATGCATCGACGATAGAGAGAGCTCCCATTAACTAATGTTATTCTCTCATAATTGTTGGCTACTTAATTAAATAGTTGACGAGTTTCAGGTTATTAACATTTTTCTTGCACCTTATTGTGATAGCTTCCATTGAATAAGGAGCACCGTGGTCAAGATTATAATTGTACAGATTGTTAAGTAAATAATGATTTGATGAATTTTGGTAGGAGAAGCAATGCCTTGTTTATATCAGTGTTTTAAATAGCGTTATCGCTATCGTAGCGTTTTTTCGAGAGAAACGCTAAAAACGCTAATAGCGTTGCTGTGTATTTTTTTTGCCTAAATATGCACTAAACTTTAGAATATATAACAAAATAAAAATAAAAAAATATAGTTATATTAGATAGTAATAAAAAAAAATCAAAATTTTTTTTGTTGTTGGTGAGTTTCGAACCCAGGTCTGCTGGAAATTACAGCACAGTCTTAACCATCTGGACTGTAGACACTTTTATGAAAATTGCACAATATATATATATTATTTAGATCCGCTGTTTTTTTGACATCGCTATTTACGCTTTTGGTCCAGAATTTCGCGATTTTTGCGCTTTTGGTCCACTATAGCGCGATTTTAGCGCAATTCCACCCAAAATCGTGATTTTTCGTTGCGTTTTTTTACCAAAAAAGCGCTATTTCGCGCTACATAGCGCTATGTAGCGCGAATTTTAAAACAGAGGTTTATATAGAGTTTAGGGCTGGTAAAGCCAAATTAATTTGTTTTCTTATTCATGCAATACTTGTAAATGGGTCTACAATAAATATATTTTAATGGAATCTAACTTACGTAATGGAAATAACTCTGATTCAGATGGGCATTTGTCACCTCGTAAGCGACTTCTCGCTGGATTAAAAAACGTAATCTTGTTAAAAAACCAGAAAACCCATCAAGCTCTTAAGGAAAAAGTTGTTTCATATGATAGTAAAGGAATCAACAAGGGGCGCTGACGTGGCCGTTAAGTTGGCGGTGGCCAAGAGAGCTGTAGCGAAGGGGAAGGCAATAGCAGCTGCGAAGGGCATGTTAAGGGCAAAGGGTGCGTTGAAAATAGCCGTTGATATCTCTGATGAGTTATAAACCCAACTTGCAAGCAAAGAAGAAGAAGAAAAAGAAACAAGCAAAGAGGCTTCATGAGAAACATATGAATGCTGAGAAGTGCAAAAATCCTGAGGATTTGGCACGTCGCACTCATCATACTATGAATAGCTCTGAGAGAATTGCTAAAAATTCGAAGAATTCTGATTTAAAAATTTACGAAAATAAGATGGTTAAAGGTTTGTCTATCCTAGAAGGTCCCAGGGTTAACATTAACGGGCATGGTGTGTGAGAGGCGAGCAGTTGCTGTTCTTGAAAATTTGTCGAAATGGACAAGATAATTCGTTAATGATAGTTAATGGAGAAGCAGAATCAAGTCATTTAAAGGAAAGAATATTGAAGCGTC
The DNA here is from genome assembly GCA_963682055.1 of Primula veris. Classification (NCBI taxonomy): domain Eukaryota; kingdom Viridiplantae; phylum Streptophyta; class Magnoliopsida; order Ericales; family Primulaceae; genus Primula; species Primula veris. Next base: position 30,269,478 of record OY821742.1, on the reverse strand, counting down.
CAATGATTTTACAACGAAGGGAGGGACACCGAACTGGGCAAGGATCCTCAGCAATTTATACTAGCACTGGAAGCTTGGCAGTACATTATGAAATTACTCATATGTCCATATATCAATGAAAAATACCAAACACGACATCCGGGGCGGAGTCATTACCAAATGTTTGGCGTTGCCAAAATAGAAGCACATAATATTTTTCAAATATACAAAACGGAGAACCGTTTTTTTTATGCATTTCTGTATCTTGTCTGCTTCATTTTTTACATTTTCATACCTTGGTATTTTAAATTTTCTTTTGTAACGCTGGTTTTCCCCTTTCTATTCTAGCTAATATAAGAAGTGTTGGCTTTAACATCCTTACCTTTTTTAATAGCAAGCTCTTTCAATGCTTGTTTCATAGCAAAATTACAATTTTCTAATATTTTCAAATCTATATTCTTGTATGTTCATTCTTTTAGGATCTTCTTGATTGATTTAAATCTTCAATTTGATCTCAATTATGTAGCAATCCCACATAACAAGATAGCTCTTTGATTGAGTTCAATCTCTTTTGATTCACACGAGAGATATTGTTACCATTGATTCACAAAAATATGGTTGTAACACTCACCCTTTCTTATGGGGTTTGCAAATGCCAATATTCCAGTACGCAGTATTTGATAGTGTTTCCTGCGACTTTGTAGTTTCACGGTTTCTGAAAGTTAGAATAACTTAATGTACCACAACTTGTTTTTCTTTATTGGTAATTATGTAAACTTCTAGATAATAATAGTTGACCACTGTGCTTGATGTTAGTTCGTTGTTGTGATTTCCAGCCTTGTCACTATGGTTTCATGTCAAATCATTTGAGTTATATTTGTGGATTCCTTTGGCTTTCTTTATCATTTGGCATTGTAATTGTAATCAGGGACGGTTTATAGATTTTTTTGGCCTGGTGGAACAATTAAACGGTGCATGCTTTCTCAGGAACTCGATTAAGAAATTCCATGATTTTTAAATATAGAACCAATTACAAAGGAATGAAAGCAAGAGTTAAATTATTGTTGTCATCCTGACGGTTTACACCACCTTTGTCCCAGAGTCATCAAGAAATTTACGAGAAAGTTAGGAAAATAACGAGTTCTATGATAAAGGACAAGATAATTGTAAGAGGAACTAAAAGGTTTGTAAGGATCCATATAAAATTGATTTCGTGACAGGAGACACGAGTCAGCCTATTCTATTCAACAAAAGATTAGAACAGTGAGAAAAAGAGAACGACCGTTAAGATTACAAGAGAATTTTTTCTAAACAGTTCAACTTAATCTGGCTATAAATACAAAGGCTCAGGATACATAGATTATCGAGGTGATCACCCAATAATATTACATTCAAGACTTAAGAAGAGTTATTTTCTTTCAACTTATTTTATATCACGAAGCATTTATACGTGAAATAAAATTAAGCGGGAAACGAGAAACGGGTTTTTTGAAAGGGAACCCCGTTCCACAATATTTTTGCTAATTGTGTAGTGAGCTCGAAAATGGGTATCCAGACTTTAATGGCACTCCTCTGTAATAAATTATGTCCTGAATTGCCGAACTTATGCTGAAATATGGCTGGACCATAGAAAATTTGGGTTGTTTTTCGGTTTACAAGTTCTTAGCATCCGTGCTTAGTTGTTCCTTTTTATTTATTTATCTATAATCACCAACTAAGATAACGCGGTTTAGAGTTTTTATCGCTACTACATATGCAAAAATTCGACTTTGCAATAAAATAGTCGAGGAAGGGACAAAAGATCTGTCACGCCCCGAATTTTGGATAAACTCGGGTCGTGAATATAAATTAAAATAAAAAGGGAAAAATTTAAATAACGAAACATGCGGAATGTCATTCGATAATATGCCAATCAATAGAACCAAATAAATAATTCAGGCCATGCCGATAATCACATTTGATTAACTAAATTGGCCTAAAGGTAGCCAACGGTGTTCAAATGTGACAACACAAACAATACAGTATGTTTTAGAAAATTTCGGTATGAGCTTTGCGTATCTATGTGTTTCCAATAAATTAGACCTATCTGAAACAACACATAATAAAATCGCAACGCGATTACCAAATAATCCAACAAGGATAAATCAAATCCAACCCAGCTGACATTCTATAAAATAGCGTAATCTAAAATATACAAGTACACGAGATAAGTTACTCAAACCAAAAGAAAATTAATCTCGCGTTAAACGCTTACTAGGCCAACAAGGCTCAAAATGAGATAATGCCAAAATGAACAAAAAAACAAGTTTAGCGTGCGCGCGATCACGTGTAATATGATAATGAGCTTCATGTAAGCACTCTAAACTTTGCCACCATCTACATCACCACCTGTACATCGATCGTGAACAAAATGTACAGAAAACAAAGAAAGGAGTAGTCATAGGGTTGTTGACATTACCATTCCCATCTCCATTCGGATTTCCGTCCCCTTCATCCTCCAAATTATGAACCTCAGGTGGGGCATTATTACGAACGTCTTCGGGTGGAACCTCACGACCGGTTGTCCTTCGACCACCACTACGACCACCACCACGATTTTGACTTGCCATACGACCACTCCCGGATGCCTCTTTAGGAGCAGGATTCCGACTCCTAAAAGTACGAGCACGAGTAGGTATAGGACCTAGACTCTTACCGCCCGTACCGCGAGTTGGTTTTCGCTTAGGAGCATCAATAACTACACATGACCATAGCGAAAAGAAAATTGAAATTAAAAAGCTATCCCACTAAAACGTAAATAACAAGTTTTTTTTTTTTTTTACCACACAATGTCATCACATATATGTTACGCTCTATAAGTCACTCAAGTAAAAGTATAGAACAGAAATGTCACAAAGGAAGTATGCACAATTAACAACAATTGCAGACTTTCATGAAAGAATGTATTCTTATCTTATTCTACGACCCGTCAGTGTGAGCCTATCCTACCCAACAAGCAACCAAGGTAATCGAAACCCGGTTAGCTCTGATACCAAGCTGTCACGCCCCGGATTTTGGATAAACCCGGGTCGTGAATGTAAATTAAAATAAAAAGGGAAAAATTTAAATAACGAAACATGCGGAATGCCATTCGATAATATGCCAATCAATAGAACCAAATAAATATTTCAGGCCATGCCGATAATCACATTTGATTCACTAAATTGGCCTAAGGGTAGCCAACGGTGTTCAAATATGACAACACAAACAATACAGTACGTTTTAGAAAATTTCGGCATGAGCTTTGCGTATATATGTGTTTCCAATAAATTAGACCTGTCTGAAACAACACATAACAAAATCTCAACGCGATTACCAAATAATTCAACAAGGATAAATCAAATCCAAACCAGCTGACATTCTATAAAATAGCGTAATCTAAAATATACAAGTGCACGAGATAAGTTACTCCAACCAAAAGAAAATTAATCTCGCGTTAAACGCTTACTAGGCCAACAAGGCTCAAAATGAGATAATGCCAAAATGAACAAAAAAACAAGTTTAGCGTGCGCGCGATCATGTGTAATATGATAATGAGCTTCATGCAAGCACTCTAAACTTCGCCACCATCTACGTCAGCACCTGTACATCAATCGTGAACAAAATGTACAGAAAACAAAGAAAGAAGATAAGAAAACAATCTCGCTTTAAAAACAGCGCGTGCTACTAAGCACGCACTCACAGTCCTAACATGACAAATATGATATCTTCGCAAATAATAACAAAGGGCAATTGCACGAAAAACACATTAACAAATATAACTCGCAACACAAGTAAATGAACATATAATCAAGATCAACTGAATTAATAATAAAACAAAATAAAATAAAACAAAACAAAATAAAACAAGACTCAACGAAACACAAAGTCGGGATTACCTCACATGTACCTACTTTTAGAGCCACTCTGCTTTAGGATCTAAAGTGCAATGGTTCCCTCACCCATATTCTAACACTAATATGTGACCAAAAGATATGAGGCCAGCTTTAAGGGGACTAACCCTATGGTACCGATATACTTAATCCTTGTGCAAGTTTTCGGGATCTCACCGTAAACTGACACAACTCCACCTTAACACTTGGTACTGCAATCACTAAAATAAATGTAAAAGACTCCGAATACCAAACACGAAAACAGTAAACTCCACAATAAAACATAAAATACACTTTATAATATTTGATGTAATTAGATAAATACATCACCACAAAACTATACACGATATCACCACATGAGTATACAAGATATCACCACTGACACATTTTCACCACTTTCACGTTTTTTAAAAATATTTAATTAAATAACACATTTAAATCATTTTATTCTTCACAATTCATTTTATAATAAAAATAGTAAAATCACCATACACAATATAATCACCATAAAAATAACGATGCGAAACTGTTACACACACAAAATACAATAATATGATGCAATACACACTAACTATTTTACATAGCTTAGCATACAACAAACAACACACAAAACTGCCTTTAAAGCGAAACTATATTCCTCCATCTTAGCTACGCAAACGAGAGCTCGTTTGTCAATCACCTCCAAACTCAAGCCGAAACCCACTTAACGGTTAGAAACAGATCTGGACAGCCCAATAACGGTCCTTAAATTGTCCCTAAATGTAATTAAAACGAGCTAGATGTCATTATAATTGATTTAAATTCGGATTACGGTAAGGCCCTAAAAAAAATGACCTTTTATATAAGTGAAAATTGGAGGAAAAGACTTACACAGATAGATAGGACTCGAAGAGTAGATCAACAAAATATATTTGATTATTAGAAACGCACACCCGATGACCACCCAATCGACTCCCAAAGTCGCTGTCCGAAAAACACGAAAACCGATTACCGCTGCTTTTCACGGCGACCTGCCCAGACCATGGCCAACTCTCTCTCCACTCGTTATCACTTTATCGCTGATCACTCCCTCGATTCTCTCTCTAAAATCTCCGCTGGTCTCTCTCTCTCTTTTCTATTCTCTCTCTCCTTATGTATGTATCTATGTATATGTATATATGTAATATGTATATGTCTATATGTATATGTATTATCTACATATTTAGGTTTTAGTATAACTAATTTACTAATTAGTCCACTTATTTATTACAATACAAATCACCCCCACAACTATTATATACACTTAATTTCATATCACATATGTATATTTCACACAAATACGTAATCACCTACAAAAATATCACTATCTTATTACTAAAATTAATAATAAAATACAAAATTTCCGAGACGTTACAAGATCGATGCTCTTATTGGTAGACATTAAAAGGGTTGTACTTATAGTATTATGCCGAACAACTCTGTTATGCATAATGTTCAAACTACGGATGCTTGCAAGGGTTCACTAAATTGTTATAGTAGAAATATATATATTTTTTGAACAGATTTAATAAACGGTATTCAAGTATTACGATGTTTTCGGCGGCCCTTTGTTACAATACTAAACCCTACGGGTGGTCTATTGACATTAAAAAAACGTTCAAATATATGTAATATATTACTCCTTTGTCCCAAATTAATGATAGTTTTTCCATTTTAGGATTTTTCCAAATAATTTTTTTCTAAAAAATGTCTAAAACATGATACATTTTATACAATTACCCCAACACTAGAGCTCGTCTACACACAAAAAAAATAGTATTACTAAATTAAGGAGCATTTGTGACGGACGGGGAATAAAATAGTCAAAATTATAAGTCAACGATATTTAATACTACTAATTTATAGTCTGAATTGACTAGAAGAAAAATGGAACGGCCAAACTAGAAAGTCAAATAAGATTGGAAAAGTTAAAAACGTGATTTATGAATTCTTGATAAAATCTGATTCACATAATTTGATACTAATATTGACTCCTTGTTTTATGTCAAATTAGCTCAATAATATATATAAGAGAGAGATAATGAGGGTCAAAATATATGTATTATTATGTGTTGTATATGTACCAAACTTCATAGTAACAAACTCTTTATATAGGTCAGAGGCTGGGATATTACAAGCTAAATATTAAATATAAGAATTCAAAATGTTGTAACATACAAATGAGCAATGCTCATACTAAATGATATGTAACTCCTATACTTAAATGGACAATCCATTATTTACAACACTCCTTAATATATAATTATTATCGGTATATAAATAGGGGGACTACATAAAATTTCTTAGATGTCCCCCTTGTTGGCGCGGTGCTTTGTCGAGCTAGACAATTCACAGCAAACGAGATGTCCGGTCTAGTACATTGAGCCAAGTCAATAGTGCGCCTATTGCACCCATATATGAGCACTTAGGACTCAATATCTCTTCATCGTCCTCCTTTGGACGAAAGGGGTCCTTATTAATGTCTAGAGAGCGGACGGCCATGGAAGTGGATGACGGTTTTGCGTTGTGATTACTAAACCATCTCAACACCTTCTGGGTATAATTTTCTTGATGGACTAAAATTCCATCTTTACGATGTTCGATCTGCAGGCCGAGGAAATACCGTGTCTTCCCATGATCTTTCATCTCGAATTCCTTTTTCAGGAGTTCGGTAGTTTCGAACAACTCTTTCGAGTTTCCTATGAGATTCATATCATCTACATAGACTGCGATAATATCATATTCTGAAATGGATTTCTCTATGAACACGCATGGGCATAATTCATCATTAACATATACCAAGCCGATTAAGTATTCACTTAGACGGTAATACCACATCCGTACGGATTGTTTCAATCCATATAGTGAACGTCTCAGCCTAATAGAGAATGTGTTATGTGGCCCGAAACTACTTGATTCAGGCAACTTAAGTCCTTCAGGGACTTTCATGTATATATCTGTGTCCAGATCCCCATAGAGATAAGTTGTGACCACATCCATGAGCTGCATATTCAGTTTTTCAGAAACTACTAAACTGATTAAGTAGCGGAACGTTAAAACGTCCATTATGGGAGAATACGTCTCCTCGTAATCAGTTACAGGGCATTGAGAGAAGTCTTGTGCCACTAGGAGAGCTTTGTATCTAAAAATCTCATTACTGTCATTACGCTTCCTTACGAAAACCCATTTATAACCAACTGGTTTAACATTGTGTGGTGTCGGAACGACAGGTCCAAACACTCTTCGTTTCGTGAAGGAATCCAATTCAGCCTGGATTGCTTGTTTCCATTGAGGCCAGTCCGTTCTTCGCTGACAATCATCAACGGTACGTCGTTCCATGTCATCATTGCTCATAATGTCAGTGGCCACTGCGTATATGAACACATCATCGATGACAGTTTTGTTTCGCTTCAAAATATCGTCTAAACTAGTATACTCGACTGATATTTCGAGGTTATCGGGATGTTTAGGGACTGGTGTTACATCAGGAACACGCTCCTCTAATACATCACCGTGATCCTTAATGATCTCATGTGGCAAAACAGATGCAACATGATTTCTCCTCCTCCGAGGCAGAACATCCTTGGAATCAACCGGTCTTCAACTTTTCTTGGGAAGAGCGACGGACTGGACGGCCGACGGCAGCGTCCTTTACTCGGTGGGTACAACCGGAGCAACATGTTTAACAGGAACATGACATCTCACAGGAACGTCTATCCTTGCAGGCACATTTGTAACAGGTATATGTGATCTCGTGACATTTTCTAGGTTATTAAATGTGTCTGGCATTTGATTTGCAATATTTTATAGACCTATGATTCTCTGCACCTCCTTATCACTATGTGCATTAGGGGGATCGAGATGAGACATAGTAGGTACATGCCACGTTAATTCACATCGTTTCTCATCAATATTAACGTGCGTTTCTCCCCTAATGACGGGAAGATAGTCTCATCGAAGTCACAACCTGCATGTCTAGTGGTAAAGAGATCGCCTGTCAAGGCCTCTAAATAGCGTATCATGGACGGGGATTCATAACCGACATATATTTCCCGTCGTTTCTGAGGTCCAAATTTTGAACGCTTTGACGGCTCAATTGGAACATTGACTAAGCACCCAAATACGCGTAAATGTGAGACATTGGGCTCATATCCAGTTACCAACTGGTACGCAGATAGTGGTTGGGTGGCCATGGGCCTCAGACGAACCAACGCAGCAGCATGCAGAATTGCATAACCCCATGCAAAAATTGAAAGTTTGGTGCGCATTACCAAAATTCACGCAATCATTTGCAAACGCTTAATGAAAGCTTCTGCAAGACCATTTTGGGTGTGAACTTAAGCTACTGGATGTTCAAGATCAATTCCCAACGTCATGTAATAATCATCGAAAGTTTTCGATGTGAACTTCACGGCATTATCAAGTCTAATAGACTTTATTGGATAATCCGGATGGTGAGCCCTCAACTTAATGATCTGGGCAAGGAGTTTAGGAAATGTTGCGTTTCTTGTGGACAACAAATCTACGTGTGACCATCTTGTCGATGCATCAACCAAAATCATGAAATATTTAAATGGTCCACATGTTGGTTGGACTGCTCCACAAATATCTGCTTGAATTCTTTCAAGGAATTGGGAAACCAATTTTGTAGTTTTCACTTGAATTTGTTTGAGATTTGTCTTTCCTATAGAGCATGATTGGCATAGCTTTTTCGGATTGATCACGAAATTATTTCCTCCAAGAGGATGCCCATGTGATGCGTTCATCGTTCGAAACATCGTATTTTGACCTGGGTGTCCCAACCGGTCATGCCATGACATATAAATGCTCCCATCAATCGACGCCCGCCGAATGATTAGATTGCTTTCAATGTTTCGTATCGTGGTAACATACAAACCACTTGAAAGACATCTCAACTTCTCCAAAATACGCTTTTGGTCGTATTGAGTGGAGCTGATGTAAAGGTATTCAATACCATTTTCACGAACAGTTTCAATATGAAACTTATTTTTTCGGATATCCTTAAAACTCAACAAGGTTCGACTGGACCTCGAAGAATATAAGGACTCAGATATGGTCAAAAGTGTACCATTTGAAAACAAGACTTGGGATTTACCAAATCCTTCAACAAGGGTCGACGGGTCCGAAATTGTTGTCACTGAGGTTACTTTAGGTGTAAAGTTGATAAAATATCATTTATCTTTTAAGATAGTGTGTGTAGTACCACTATCAGCCAGACAATCAACTGTCCCACAATTCATGCCTTTTACACGTATGTTGATCAAGGCCGATAGAACAAATTTTTATCCAAAACTTTCAAAAGTTTTATACCCAATAATTCTCCAAGGTTTATACCCAAAATTTCTTCTACCTTGTATTTGAATCCTCCAATTTTTTATTTTTTTTTACTGTTTTTTCGAGAAAAGTGCCGATAAAGTGTTTTATGCCAAATTAGCTCAATAATATATGTAAGAGAGAGATAATGAGGGCCAAAATATATGTATTATTGTGTGTTGTATATGTACCAAACTCCATAGCCACAACCTCTTTATATAGGCTACATGTTATGAGATTACAAACTAAATATTAAAGATAAGAATTTAAAAGATTGTAACATACAAAGGAGCAAATGCTCATACTAAATGATATGTAACTCCTATACTCACTCCTTAATATATAATTATTATCAGTATATAAATAGGGGAACTACATAAAATTTCTTAGCTTGTATCCTTGATAATTACTAATATTGACTCCAATTGGCAAATGCCCTTTGCAGGTTGAACTCAAATCTCAATCTACCCTTAATTTATTTATATTTATATTTATTATTTATACATATTTGTGGATCACTTGCTTTATCGTTTGGTATTGTGATTGTAACCAGGGACGGTGCTCGGAATATTTTGGCCTGGTGGAACAATTTTATCATTATATGGTGCATGCGCACCTTTCTCAGGAACTCGATTAAGAAATACCATACGGTCCTCATATAGGTCTTTTTGAAATAGATTTAATAACAATAAACACAATTTACGCATTACTTCGTTAAAGTGATAACCTAGCATAATTTCTTGTGTCAAGAATATTACACTGATACCCCGATTTTATAATAAACATTGATTGATTTTCCTCAATAATGACCGTTTAGATGAACAATTATTTTAGAGATGCAATTATAAAACGCGGCTTTTTAAAACTTGTTTTGTGTTAGGTCTTAAAATGAAGGGTTGAGATACTTGATGTTTTTGTTGGTGTTTTTGTTAGTATTCATATGTTCTTCACCTTTTCCAAAGTGGAAAAATAGATGTAACGAAAAGCTTTTCTGTGGTCGCTATCATCACAAAAATAAAAATTGATACAATAAAGTGTTTCCTTGTTTATTTTTAGAAACAACAATAAGTTGTTGTTACAAAAAGAAAATGTATTTTGGTTATTCGAATTTTGTAGAACATTGATACAACGAACAAATTAAAATCTCAGTTCCTATATATTCCATTCCCGTAGGTATATACCGGCCTGCCTTAAATTAAATACAATGTACCTATAATGAGGCCCAGATCTTAGGGAGCGACAATGGAATGATAAAATCAGTATAAAATTTGATTATAATTTTCCTATAGCATTGATGGAGAGTATCGTTATACATAATATTAATCGTAAACCGGCATTTGGTGTGTGATGCGTAGTGACTTATATATATAATTTGGATAAATAAAGTTAATATTTTAAAAAATATATTGATTGAATTAATATATTAAATTAACAATGGTGAGTAATATAATGTTTAGTTTATTATAAAAAATACACGTAAAACGATTTTGTTTGGTATAGCAACATATTTATTTTGAAAAGATTATAATATTTATTTGTTAATTATGTTTTGAATTGATTAAATGTACATAAATAATTAGTAAATTTAACAACTCACGATTATTAAATTTAACGCACCATTATTTTTTCTCCATACTACTATATGTTGGTTACGCTATAATAAAATACAATAATTTCTACGGAAAAGCAAATGAACAGACAAACAGAAAAGTAATTTTCTCAAATATATAAATATTAAATACAAGTTTTAACATAAATGAATGTAAATGATATAGAAATTTACTAAATTCCGACACGAGTTAACTGCAAACAATTTTCCTTAAACGATATTTGCACTGACAGCTCTGCTTTTGGCTGAATAGGCCACTTTGTTCTCAATGTATAGCGTCTATCATATTTGACTCGAAACTCTTTACCTCGGTTGTCGATAATTCCCGCTAAACGCTAAGCATAGCCTCGCCCTACGCTCAAACCTCCCGTTAAAACTCTCGTGAAGCCGCTTTCTAACACACCCGTTAACCTTATTGAAATGCTACTCATGTTTTCATCACCCCCTTTCTTCAATGTACAATGTTCACTACAAGACTATTTTAAAACTCCCAAACTAAGAATAAAATTTGTAAAATGAATTTTCCAATTACCTCTAAAATGTTTTATTATTGGTATGGTGAAATGGGTAAGAGATTGGAGTTATTTATAGCTAAGTGGTAGGCAAAGGGTTACGTCTCAACTCAGCAAAACTTATGCAGAATTCTCGACACATGTCTACTAAAAATGTCATATCTCACTATCCAGGTGTCCGAATGAGCATGTGATATAATCTGGAAAGGTAAGAGACACATGTATAGAATTTTCATGTTTTACATTTGTTCATATTCGGTATGTTATAAGGTCCAAAATTGATATGAAAAATGACATATGTTCTAGATTTTTTTCACTTGAATTTAATAAAGTTTGAGAAGGTGAACTGAAAAAAAAAAAGTTGAAAAGGTGACCGACTACAAATTGACCCTATTTAAAGCGCCATAAATTTTACTATAAGAACCCAAATAATATTAAATTTCTATCCATTTTGAATTTCAAGAAAGCATCTATAACCTCTGTGAATGTTGTTTTTTCCGTAATAGTACGTTTTAAAGGTGAAATTTCATTTTCAAAATAACGTCATTCTAAAAACTATTAAAAAAGTTATTTCTATGTAATTTAAATATATTTTCAAGTAATCCTTTAATAATTACCAAGTCCCCTTGAAGTAGTGATTCCTCAAATTCTGGTGGAATTGATGATGACTCAAAGGTGTGTAACATAAAACATTGCAGCAAACTTAGAATTACAGATAATTTTTTTTTTTTTTTTTTTTTTTTTAGAGACAATCAAAATTTGTCTCTAAATGTTAAATTATTGGGACAAAAATAATCTTTTATACAAAAAAATAATTTTTTTTATCAAAAAATCTAACTTTTAGTCACATAATTTGAAAAAAAAAATTGTTTTCAAAAAGACTCATACGAACATAAGAAAAAAATTTAATTTCGTCTCAAAAAGTATTTGGAGACAAATTATAATTGTCTGCTTAAGTTCGTATGAGATTGTCTTTGAAGACGGATTGTTTTTTAAAATTATGTGCATAAAAGTTAGATTTGTGAAAAAAATTTATTTTTGTGTCTAAAATATTATTTTGTCCCGAAAAGTTACCATTTGGAGATAAAATTTGATTACCTCTAAAACTATTGTAATTAATTCTTAAATTTGTTATAATGAAATAATTTTGAATAATAAAACACTACAACAAACTTAATAATTAGAGATATTTTAGCCATTATGAAAAAAAGGTAGGAGCTGTAAATGGTGATACTTGACTATTGTTTTTGTAACGAAACAAAAAAACTCATTCAACATATGATGAAAAATGGGAGCCATGTATAACAGTGTAAACATTGTTTTAGGAGAGAAGAGAATCACCAATCCAATTTAGATCTGTGGTATCAAGGGGTACTATGGCAAAGATAATACAGATTTCAGTGACCAATTTTCCGAATCGTTGCATCTAGCGAGTGTGCGAGTGTGAGTAACGTAAAGATACCTGTAACAGGACAGTGTGTATAAAACTGAGAAATCATGGTGTGTCAGTGTTCCAAAGAAAATAATGTGTTTACGTAGTTCTTGTAAATTATAAGCAGTCGCGGATAGTATTTGTGTCATATGAACATACACAGTACTGTTTGGATACTCAATTGATTGATAAATGTGTATACGATAATTAATATTATGAGATATCTCAAATTCTCAATTATGAATGTAACTATATCCTATGATTTGTGAGTGTTGATATAGTAAGTTGTACTAACATTTCTATAATGGAATCTCAATTACTGGAAGTACATCTCTATCTCTATATCTCTTCTCTATCTATGAAAAATATATTCATAAAACTTTTCTATTCCCGACCACATTTTATATATGTATAGTAATATTCATTTTATTAAAAAATATATATTTATCCATACAAATATAAATATAGCGAGTGTACGAGTTGTGTGCAAGTTGTGTGTCTAACATCGATATAATAAGAACATTGTGATACGCTTGTTTGTGGTTTTTAGTCCGTGGGTGTTTCTAACGTCACTTACCTGTGAAGCACTTAAATCACATCCAATTTTATTTCTTTACTTTTTTCTTCAGCCGTTGTATTGCAACTCATACCTCCTTGTATGTTTAGAATTTCTATAGGAAAAAAAGTTAATTACATTGAAGGTCCCATAGTTAACTTGAATGGTCATATGAGTTTTTTTAGTTTATTTTTTCTACTATTACAACAATTTTTCTTCATAAGTTTAAACAGTAAGGGTCGTGAATTTTTTACTTTTTGGAGAACATCTAATAGTAAACATTGCATCTAATATTCAACGCATAATGATTTATTATCAAAGTGCACAAAATAAAGATATATTACGTTTTCTTTTTTAATTTAATTTTGTGCCTTCTTTTCAACAATAAAATATTACATGAATATCGCACAAAATTCTAAAAGCTACCTCGCGTTTGTTTTTTCCAAGTGTTGAAATAATGTTAGTCATATTCTAAACTTTAGTTTATTGTTCAAACTGACCAAAATATTGTGAATGATGATTTCATTTAATTTTTTTTGAAACTATAATCATAAACAACTTTTGAGAACTTTTTATTTCTTATTTCTAGACAATATTTTATCCTTCATATTTCCACTCTATTTGTTCGACTTTATAAAGAAAGTAATAAACCTACTACTAAATAATGGTGACTTAAACCAAGTGTAACTAATATACTCAGATATATCTAAAATTTGGGAAAGAAAAAATAATTACAACAATACCTTTTCCTAATTACCTAATGAAGCATGACTCATTCAAATTTAGCCTTTCTTAGAGTTCGAAGGAAAATATTACTATCTTCACAAATATTTCTTTTTTAGCCGAGTTTTACCGAAAGACCAATTTGTTTACGGCGAGATTTATTCTGACCCGCGCATTGCGAGGGCTTATTTATTAGTATGTATATATATATATATATCCTATGTGGCTATGTAGTATTTGTGAGTTGTTGTTATTGTTTTAAGAACATATATATAAATGTACATCAAGCGCTCAGGCTATTGATATTTTTGTATTGATCTTGTAGTTTTTGTTCTTAGTAGAACCTTATAAAGAAAATAAGATCATTGAATTAGAATTGTTGGTGAAAAATACTAGTTTTTAACATCTTCCGGTGTATAGTTTAAGCACAACACTGATATGGATTGATTAGAAACGACGAGAATTGTATGGTGACATTGTTCTTAAACTTTCCATTCGGCTATATTTTCTTTCTCAATCTATTGATGAAAACATATGTGCCCTTAACACAAGCATATAACATTGTCACTATTTTAATTAAATGAAAATTGAATTCGTGGCCTCCCAAAGTAGAATTCCTGGATCCTCCCTGGTACTACCTAGGCAATATATCTTACAAAAGTAACCTATTTTCTCATTCAAGAAGAGAAGATAGACTTTTTATGATTTGGTGTATTGAAAATACGCCTTTATACAGTGCTTAATAAGATGTACACTCAAATTTAGGGTCTTTAATGAGAGTGTTATGGGAAAGTAGGTGACAAAACTGTCTTAGAGAGGAGTGAAAATGTGGGATTGATAGTGGCTTTTGGCTTTCGCTTGCTGTTTAGACAATGGATGGAGTGTAAATTCTATTTTTGATGAAGTTATTTGTTGCAAGTTTTATATTTGTACTATTATATGGATTCGCATAATTGAAAGCGCCACAAAGGCTACATATATGCTTGAAATTTTTTGGAAAGATCTTCTAGAGTTGATCAAATGGGCTTGCATAAATGTGGATCATACTTTACGAAACAGACTGAAGATAGTAGATAGATTGACTAAATTGGGTGCCCATTGCTCAAGGTAAATGTGTTTAATCTCACGTTCATACCTAATGACGGGACTACTCAGCTCTATTTGGATGGATCAAATATGACAGAGTTTCTCATGTTTCCCTATTTTTGTTGCCGCTGCAGCATTAGCTGCTGACCCACAGTTTGTACCAAGCCCTAACAAGGGTGAAATATCATTAAGTTCAACGCACGAGTGGTTTCCACCGCTACAACCATAAACAAGAACGTCCGTTGGGCTAAGGGTAAATCTCAATTCAGATAGATCCGTAAGAAAGTTTACAGCTCGCTTCCCTTAATCCTCGATTAGCATATGTTTAGAATTGCATGTGTCCAAGTGAAATGCGCCATCCATAAGTATGTGAAGGCAGCATACATCATTATCAGAAAAAGTATCAAGGTCATTTGTACACATGAGTGATAGATAGATCAACACGTTCATAGAGATTGATCATATGTGCCAAATGAGAGGCCGGATCATTCGTCTCATATTAATTCTGCCCCCTATCGTGCCTTCTTGTTTATTTGTTTTAAAATTTTAATATTTTACAACTTGTTTTGCACTTTCAGAAACTGCATGTTAGAATATATAATTATACTATATGCAAACTTTATAATGTTTAAACATAATATTGCTCTAAACGATTTTTTTTTTTTTTAATTTAGTAATTACTTATAGTCTTATACTAGTATTTTCATTTATTCAAAATTAAATTGTGTGTGACTTTTTCTCAAAAATAATTGTTGGAGTATATCTATACGGTGTAATCGCAATTGTAGATTTGGATTTTTGTAAACAAATATTTTGGTTTAAATTTATAAAGAGGCACATAATGGTTTAGAGAATAGGAGACATGATCTATGATCGTCATATGAACAAGAGCGAACAACACAAATGATTAACAAGTTAGATAATTCTCCAAGAGCATTGGCGTAGGTCTGGCGACTTGCAATATAAAAAATCTCAAAATCCATCACTGTGCAACTTAATATGCAGATCGGTGTGTGAACTTGTAATAAAGATTTTAATAATACTATTAGGTTACTACGTTCTTTTAGCATACTCTCCAACCCAATGTAAAGATCATGCCCAATTTTAGATAGTTTGGTTTAGGGCTGTCAAATATAAAATCTTTCTTAATTAATTGGGATTAAACAAATTGAATACAAGATTCATGTAACCGTTGCAACAAAGTTAATTAAAGTGTAAATTATTTTGCACGAGACTCGTCATACTGAGAATTGTCTACAAATGGTTATTTTTAGAACGAACGAAACGGATCATTTATGGTCCTAAGTTGTGTATTTAATTTACTTCTATATCTATATATTAACAATATCAAAGGTGAAATTCCTATCCGCTGTTCTAGTTGCAGTTTTTGCAGTTTGGTTCCAAGTGAGTTTGCAACCACAGTTGGAACCAAGTGTATTAAATGGGCAGAACTGTAAGAAGTTAAATGTATTTAAAATAAATCACAAGCACATTTAACAACGAAGTTCACCTAACTAGGCTACGTCTCCGGGGCATTTACCCAGATTATAATATTATAAAAGCTTACAATATAGGACTCAAGTCTTAACGAAAAACACTTAGACTCGCTCTAGGTTTTTTCTGCCTATCTCTATATTGCTCCTACTCTATAACTATCACTTATAAATCAATGGCATCCCACCATTGTTTTCTTTGTAAATCTCACGTGTATTCTCTCAAGAATGGATTTTTTATAATTTAGAACACACACATTTTACAAGCTTAAGTTACTAAGTATATAAACAAGTAAAAACAATCTTCTATCTTCAATATCTTTTGATTGCTTTTGACTCTATTGATTGGCTTAAATCTTCCCATGTATTGCGTGACACTCGCAGCATAGATTGACTCCAATCATCATTGGTTAATACCTGTTTAGCAACAAGCTTGAAAGTAGGAGTTAATCTTTTCCTTTCAAGGAAACATATAAAGATAGCATCTTTTAAAGATAATATCTTTTCATAAACATATGAAACATTCAACTCCATATAACAATCAATCTTTAAACGTATCTTTACTGAATATGATAAGGACCAAAGATTGAAACAAGTGATAAGGACAATCATAAGAATAGAGATATATGTTAAAAGGAAACATAACCTTATAAAGTAATCTCTTTATATCTTTTTAGAAAACATCTTTCCTTACCACTTTTATATTCTCAATTTACGCATATTAATATTTTCAGATCAGATGAGAATATATCCTGCATGCTGTAGAACAATTAATAATTAATAAATAACGGCTATGCAGATTTTACAGAACTAGACAGAATACTGCTGAGCAGCAGGTTGGAACTGTGGTTGCAACTGAGGTTGCAACTGGTACTTGAAACCTGTCACTACTGACTTAGTAGGTTGTAACTGAGGTTGCAACTGGTACTTGAAACATGTCACTACTGACTTAGTAGGTTGTAACTGAGGTTGCAACTGGTACTTGAAACCTGTTAATAATGTCTTAGTTCTTAACAACAGTTAGGATTTATTTAGTGAAAACCAATAGACAATAAACAATATTTAGACCAGAAATCTGGTCCTAACAATCTCCCCCTTTGTCATTGGTTTTGACAAATCAACTAAGTTTATTTACCATATAAATCCACCTGCAAATACAATACAACATTTGTATTGTCTCAATAATTTTTGAGGTATCTGTTTTAGCTCCCCCTGCAAGTTAGAATTGCAGGCATATCATATAAGCACAATTTATATGCACACAGTAAGTTTTCAGACCTGTTTCAAGTTTAAAGGCATTCATACTTCAACAAGATATTTTCAGAAAGAAGCTGCAGAATTATTAGAGCCAAACAGGCACAGAATTGTCTCAATACAGCATAACTGGAAACAGAATAAAGTCTTGAAACTGAAACATCAAACATCAAACTGAAAACAGAACAGAAACACATAATAAACTTTCTCTTTACTCCCCCTATTTGTCACAAGCCTGACAAACTAGTTACGAGGTATGTTTGACTGGGGTGGTCTTTCTCTTAGGGGTCTGTCCCTTACAACCTCTTCATGCTCATCTTCACTGCTTATAGAGAAGCCATCATCACTGTGAGTTGCATCCCCATCACTGTCACCATCATCACTGTCACTATCATTTTCACTTTCTATAAGATTTTCCAGCAACTTCTTGATTTGATAGTTATCAGTATACAGTTCAGCCCTCCTTTCTGCATTGTAAGCCAACCTTTGCTTCAAATACCACCTCACACCCTTCTTCTTTTCTGAAGGAGCATTAGATGTCTCTTCTTCTTTTTCTTTGCCCTTTTCTCCAGATATGTCATTGACATGCCCTTCTTTGAGCAGTTTTGCAGAGATATAAATAGCAGAGGGACAATCTGAGATTGGTTCTGTGGCTATGCTAATAGGCTTGAATCCAGTCATAGGTAGGACTTGAGCCATAATCACCCCAGTGATTAGACAAGGAAAGGGGAGCAGAATTGAGGATGAGGTATCAGCACTGAATTCTCTAATCAAATTAAAAACATGATTACCAAAATTAATTGGCAAAGATGACATGATCCTATAGAGAAATATGGCCATTTTCTTACTGACTTTGGATGGCTGCTTAGTGGGATTCCAATTGAACCTAGCTATTTTGTGCAGCACAGATGCACACAAGGTGAGGGAGGATGTTTTAATGGAGTGACCATCAAACCTATTGTTCTTTCCAGTTAGAATTAAAGCAAGAATTTCTAAGTCTGGTTCAGCATTGTCATCTTCAGTAGGACTAGGACAACACAGATAATCATTGATCAACTTAGGGGTGAAATCTAGAGTCACACCCCTCAAAAACACTCTGCCATAGGCAGGATCACCCTCAACAAACACAGTACTACTTAGATTGGCATAGAATTCTTTAATTACAGCAGGGTAATAAGAATCAGGATAAGAAATAGTTCTATCTAGGCCAACAGCTGACAGCAGTTTCTCAATATGTACTTGAATATGTGGATAGCTAACCAGATTAAGTCTTCTTTCACTGTGAATCTCCCTACCAGCAAAAGACCTAAACCTTCTATACATGGTCCTACTCCAGAACCTAGGATCAGTCTCATGAAACTTAGACTTATAAGAGAAAACAGTTGGAGTTGGATGATCCTCTACAGTTTTCCTAGCTCTTTTCTTAGTGCGCTTTTTCTGAGATGAGGAAGTCTCACTTACCTTAGCTTTTGATCCTGGACTGGTTGGAGATTTATTCATGAAATCTCTTAGAGTGCAATCATCATCAATGTTCAGGTTGGGGTTTTTAGAAGGGTTTGAAGACATGGTTGCAACTAGGGTTAGAAGTGAGCTTAGAACCTCGCAATGAGTTTTTACAGAGACCTAGGGTTTTACAGTTTAGAGAGAGAGAGTGATTCTGTAGAGTGTAATTGATTTTGGATATTAAAAAGATGTTTGTATAAATAGCAATAAAGTCCATATCCTTTTGTAATTGGAAAGAGATACATGCAAATCAATTATGAAACAGATTTTGGCGAAAATTTAGGAAATATCTTATCAATCAGTTTAAAGAAATCACAGCAAGATCACGAAGGAAAGATAAATCCAGCCAAATATACAGATAAACATTCCTTTTGCAAAACAGATTGATCCAAAATTTGAAAATTCAAAAGTTGAAGCTTATTAAGGAAATTTGACTTGATTCAAGATAAAGAGCAATTTAAAAGATATCTAACTTTTAGAAAAACAAAAATCTAGCAATTTACTCAAGAAATTATGTTTATCAAAGAATAACCCTAATAAAGATTAAATTTTAGGAGCTTAAATTGAGCAATTCCGTTTTTATCTCTACACAAAAACTAGTTTGATGACCTCAGCAAGGAAAGAGTATAAGTGATGTCAAAAATAACAAGACTTTGTCTTGGCAGTTAAAAAAAAACTGAGGTTTGAACTGATGTTGCAACTGAGCTTGCAACCAGTATTTTTAACATGAGGTTTCAACTGGAGTTGTAACTGAACTTTCAACCAGCTATTGAGAACATGAGGTTCCAACTGATGTTGCAACTAAACTTGCAACCAGTTTTAAAAAAAATTGCACTTTGTGCTTGCAACTCTATTACCAGAGAGGTTTTCAAGAACAAGTTACCTCACATCTGTTTTTGAGACACAAAAAAGCAGCTTTTTCAAAACAAAAACATCATAGCTCAAGTAAGACTTAACCTTAGAAATAAAAATTATTAAAGGTACTCAAGACAGACATATTTAGCAAGAATATTCAATTAGATTGATAATGACATACCCCTATGTCACTTCTTAATGATTCAAACTTGTTTGTATCAAGGGGTTTTGTGAAAATATCTGCTAATTGTCTTTCAGTTGAAACATGTTCTAAAATTAAGCTCTTTTCTTCAACTAGTTCTCTAATAAAATGATGTCGTAGATCAATATGTTTAGTTCTGGAATGTTGAACTGGATTTTTAGCTAAATCTATAGCACTTTTGTTATCACAAAACAGAGTTAATATTTCTTGTTTAACATTATAATCAGTTAACATCTGTTTCATCCAAATTAATTGAGTGCATCCACTTCCAGCTGCAACATATTCTGCTTCAGCAGTAGATAAAGATATGCAATTTTGCTTTTTACTGAACCAAGAAACAAGGTTGTTTCCAAAATAAAAACAACCACCAGAAGTACTCTTTCTATCATCTATGTTTCCTGCCCAATCTGCATCACAGTAGCCACTAAGAAAGTGGTTTGTATCTTTAGAATACCATAGGCCTAGATGAAGTGTGCCTTTTACATACCTTAGAATTCTTTTGACAGCTAGAAGAAGAGGTTCTAAAGGATTTGCTTGATATCTGGCACAAACTCCTACACTTAAGCAAAGGTCTGGTCTACTAGTAGTTAAATACAGCAAACTTCCAATCATGGATCTGTAAAGACTGGGACAGACACTTTTTCCTTTATCATTTTTATTGGAAGGTCTGGGTACTAAAGTCCATACATTATTTCTCTCAAACTGATGCAACTCATCTTGCATAGCTAAAATCCATTCACTGTCTTCTAAAGCTTCTTTTATATTCTTAGGTTCTAACTGAGAAATATAACAAGCAAAGTGAACAACATTATTTCTTTTACCTCTGGTTTTCATACCTGAAGTAACTTCTCCTATGACATTGTCAAGAGAGTGATTTTTCTGAGTCCTTACATAGCGTGGCTTGCTTGTAGTTGGCATAGCAGATCCTTTTTCTTCAGATTCTGTTGAATTCTCGGTTTGAACCTCAGTTCCAACTTCAGTTCCAACCTCAGTAACAATCTCGGTTGTAACTTCAGTTGCAACTGGACTTCCAACCACTATGGGACTGCTTGTTTTCTGAACTTCTGCTTTCTCTTTTTCTGCAATCTCAGATTGTTCATCATCATCTGTATTCTCATTAACAGTTTTTAGGTCATCAAATAACACATTATAAGATTCCATAACGCAGTTTGTTCTTTGATTAAAGACCCTAAATGCTCTAATATTCTGAGCATAACCAAGAAAGATCCCTTTATCACTTTTAGAGTCAAATTTACCAAGATGCTCTCTATCTCTAAGAATGTAGCAAACACACCCAAAGACTTGAAAATACTTAACATTGGGTTTTCTACCTTTCCATATTTCATAAGCTGTCATAGAAGTGCCTTTAGTAATGTAAACTCTATTAACTATATGACAGGCAGTATTAACAGCTTCAGCCCAAAATCTGTTGGCAAGTTTCTTAGAGTTAAGCATGACTCTAGCCATTTCCTGAATGGTTCTATTTTTTCTTTCAACTATGCCATTTTGCTGTGGAGTCTTAGGAGCAGAGAACTCATGACTTATACCTAAGGAGTTGCAGAATTCTCTAAACTTGATGTTTTCAAATTCAGTTCCATGATCACTTCTAATCCTAGCAATATTACCACTGGTGGAACCTTTTTCAAGTTGTAGTTTTAAGCACAGAGTTTTGAACAGTTCAAAAGTTTCAGACTTATCCTTTAAGAACACTACCCAAGAGTATCTAGAGAAATCATCTGCAACTACCAAAATGTACTTCTTACCACCTATACTAGCAGTTTGCATAAGCCCCATCAAGTCAATATGAAGGAGTTCTAGGACTCTCTTAGTGTAGATTTGACTTGTACTTTTGTGAATACTTTTGGTTTGTTTACCTATAGCACAATCACCACAGACACTTTGAGTTTTAGCACTAAGTTTAGGAATTCCTCTTATCAATTCCTTTTTAACAAGTTTATCTAAAGTTTTGTAATTCACATGCCCAAGCCTTTTATGCCAAATATCCACATTATTAGTAATGGCTTGATTACACCTACTTTGAGGCAATTCTTTTTCAGCTTTTTCAAACACATAGCAGCTGTTGGTTGATCTAACTCCAGTCATGATTAAATCATTGTTAAGATTAGTAATTAGACACCTTTCTTTGTCAAATTTAACAATCATCTTGTTATCACAGAGTTGACTGATACTAATAAGATTAGCTTTTAGACCATCTACAAGAAAAACATCCTCAATATCAGGCATTCCAGGTTTGTTTAAGGTACCTTTACCAACAATTTTACCTGTATCTCCACCTCCAAACACAACAGTGTTTCCTGTAAGAATGGTGACATTTTTTAGGAAACTAGCAGTACCTGTCATGTGCTTAGAGCAACCACTGTCAAAATACCAATCATTAGAAGTAACAGCATTCAAAGAGTTAATGACAGCTTTGTTGTTAGCAATTAAGGTAGCTTTTTCTTTAACTTTCCAGACCCAGTTCAAATTTTTATTGACATAAGCCAACCAGGTTTTCTGAGAAATATACTTTCTGTTTCTTTTCAAATAACACTGGATTTCAGAATGACCAGGTTTCTTACAGAAATTACACAGCTTCAACCTAAAGTTATTTAGTTTATTCGTGGTTGCAACTTTGGTTATAACTGAGCTTCTAACCTTATTTACAAAAACCTGAGTTTTATTCCTGGTTGCAAATCTGGTTGCAACTGAGCTTCTAACCTTATTGTCAAAATCATGAGTTTTAGCTTTAGCAACAGTTTCAATAAAAGTAGTTTTTCCTGTACTTTTACCACCATAGTAACCTAGACCACTGATATCTTTAGAGCCTCTAGAATATGACAGCATGTCATCTAATTTATCTGAAACAGAAACATTCAGCAGTTTTATTTTCTTTCTAGTTTCAGTAAGTTCAGCCAGTTGTAAGTTAAGCTTCTCAGTTAGACTTTTCATACAGAACAAGATATTGCTGAGTAATATTTTCATCAGAAGGTTTTTCCTCATCACTGCTATAGGTTTCAAGAGCAGTTGTAACTATGGTTGAAACATGCTCACAATCACTTTCATAAGTAGGTTCTTTTTCAGTGATTATTCCCATAAAATTAACAAAGTTAGAATCATCCTCTTCATCACTGTTGCTCTTAGAATCACTATCACTATGAGTGGTTATATAAGCATTTTTGTTTCTTTTTAAAGTATTTGCACACTCAGCCTGAATGCGACCAAAACCTCTACATTCTCTACACTGAATCTCTTTAGGCTTGTAATCTTTGTTATCATTCTCTTTAGAATTCCACTTTCCTGTAGAGTTATTATTGAGCCTAGATTCTGTCTTAAATTGGTTATCCCTTTTCTGAAAGTTTTTAGAAGAACCAGTATCATCCTCCTTTTTCTTATAAAACTTTTTGTAAACCTTTTTAGCAAAGAAAGCTAGCTGTTCTTCATCACTCATTTTATCACAGACATTAGGTTCAGATTTCTTAGCCTGAAATGCTATTCACTTTTGTGGTCTTTTATGTTTAAAGAATTTTAGCTCATGAGTGCTTAGATTTCCTATAAGTTCTTCAAGTTTAAGATTATCTAAGTCTGTTGATTTTTCAATAGCTGTGACTTTAATTTCAAACCTTTCTGGGAGTGACCTAAGAGTTTTCTTAACAAGTTTAGCATCACTGTATTTTTCACCTAAGGTTCCAGCTTGATGAGCAATGTGGCAGATTCTACCATTAAATTGTTCAATGTTTTCATCTTCCTCCATTCTTAAGTTTTCAAATTGAGTAGTTAACTGTTGAAGTTTGAAAGCTTTTACTTTAACAGTTCCTTCAAAAGTGACTTGCAAAATATCCCATGCCTCTTTAGCAGTTTCACAATGAGAGATATACCTGAATACACTGAGAGTTACACCAGCAAAAATCAAGTTTATGGCTGTTGAGTTGGCACTTGATTTTCTGTCTTCATCAGCAGACCATCTGTCTTCAGGTATAAAATCCAGTTCTCCTTCACTATCAATGGCAGTTGGAGCCTCCCATCCATACATCACAGTTTTCCATGCATGTTCATTCTGCTGTTTGATGAAGGACCTCATTCTGATTTTCCATACTCCATAGTTTACTCCTCCTTCAAGCAATGGAGGTTTGTTGAAAGCGTTTCCTTCCCTCATTAAGTCCATCTTTACTAGAACACAGGATCCACACTAAGTAAGATCTAGTGTAAAGCTCTGATACCAATTGAAATTCATATCCGCTGTTCTAGTTGCAGTTTTTGCAGTTAGGTTCCAAGTGAGGTTGCAACCACAGTTGGAACCAAGTGTATTAAATGGACAGAACTGTAAGAAGTTAAATGTACTTAAAATAAATCACAAGCACATTTAACAACGGAGTTCACCTAACTAGGCTACGTCTCTGGGGCACTTACCCAGATTATGATATTATAAAAGCTTACAATATAGGACTCAAGTCTTAACGAAAAACACTTAGACTCCCTCTAGGTTTTTTCTGCCTATCTCTATATTGCTCCTACTCTATAACTATCACTTATAAATCAATGGCATCCCACCATTGTTTTCTTTGTAAAGCTCACGTGTATTCTCTCAAGAATGGATTCTTTATAATTTAGAACACACACCTTTTACAAGCTTAAGTTACTAAGTATATAAACAAGTAAAAACAATCTTCTATCTTCAATATCTTTTGATTGCTTTTGACTCTATTGATTGGCTTAAATCTTCCCATGTATTGCGTGACACTCGCAGCATAGATTGACTTCAATCATCATTGGTTAATACCTGTTTAGCAACAAGCTTGAAAGTAGGAGTTAATCTTTTCCTTTCAAGGAAACATATAAAGATAACATCTTTTAAAGATAATATCTTTTCATAAACATATGAAACATTCAACTCCATATAACAATCAATCTTTAAACGTATCTTTACTGAATATGATAAGGATCAAAGATTGAAACAAGTGATAAGGACAATCATAAGAATAGAGATATATGTTAAAAGGAAACATAACCTTATAAAGTAATCTCTTTATATCTTTTTAGAAAACATCTTTCCTTACCACTTTGATATTCTCAATTTACGCATATTAATCTTTTAAGATCAGATGAGAATATATCCTGCATGCTGTAGAACAATTAATAATTAATAAATAACAGCTATGCAGATTTTACAGAACTAGACATAATACTGCTGAGCAGCAGGTTGGAACTGTGGTTGCAACTGAGGTTGCAACTGGTACTTGAAACCTGTCACTACTGACTTAGTAGGTTGTAACTGAGGTTGCAACTGGTACTTGAAACCTGTCACTACTGACTTAGTAGGTTGTAACTGAGGTTGCAACTGGTACTTGAAACCTGTTAATACTGTCTTAGTTCTTAACAACAATTAGGATTTATTTAGTGAAAAACAATAGACAATAAACAATATTTAGACCAGAAATCTGGTCCTAACAAAAGGAAATGATAATGAATTGTAAAATGACGAACCTTGGTTGATGCTTATTTGTGTATTTTGAATATGGACATTCAAAATTGAATGCTAATTAATACGAATAGCAATAACAGATGATCTTAAAGGTATTAAAATACTTACGTGTTAACGGTAGATGTTATCATGCAGATCAATTAAACTAGTTTGAAAGGCTACTTTAAAAATTAACAATCCAAAAATGTGCATGCGTATACGAAATTTTACAATTTAGTAGTAATTCCGAATTAGTTGGAACTGTTTTCTGTTTGGTATTATTAAAGAAACTAATGGGCAAAAGGCATGACACCAATACTAATCCAGAATTTCCGGAACTTAGTATTGTTTGATGTCGTAAAATTTAGTTTAGAAGTACTTAAATAAATATAAAAGGTACTTTTTGTTGAGTAAGGAGTTTCAATATGGACATTTTTCGAACAAACAAGACCCATGACTCCATGAGATTATGTTTTCTGAAGAATACACCAGTACAAACATATGTAGATGGAATCTTTACAAAAAAAAACTTAACAGTTATGGAAATTGTCTAAATTGTAAAGTATTACCCTTTAAAGTTCCATCCTCTCAAGTCTCAAGTTTGGTTACAAAATATCTGTTTCCAGTGAAATGTAATTTAAAATAGAAAGTGAAATTAATTAACAATAAATCTGACACATCATCATCGTACGCTTTCCTATATATATAAGTTGGGACTCTCATCTCCTTCATTACATCTTTTATCAGGGTTTCAATACTAAGTAGCACCCTTTATGCCTCATCCTTAATCCCCAGTAAGGTTTCTCTTCCATTTACACGTATTTGTTGTGCTATTTCGATATAATGACAAGTTCTATTATAGAAGCACTCTGCATCATACCGTATGCTGTTCTGAAATGGAATCATTTTATTTCACAGCTGGAAAAGTTTCAACTAAAATGATGGAGATTGCGTGTGAGGAAGAAGATAACGAATACAAAGAGGATAAAGCGGTTCATCAAGAAGTTCCATGCTTGCCGAAAACGAATAAGCGATTTACCAGATACTTAAGTGGTATATCTTTAATTATTTTGTTTTTCTGTACATTCATAATGATTACTCATCCCAAAAGTACTAGAAAGTTAGCAAGGCTTGTTTGGTTGCAAATTAGCCAAACACTCATAAGCTATACTGCATCTGGCATATTCTAAAAGCTCCCAGCGAAGTGAATACAACTCTTTTTAACCTTCTTGAGATAGCTCACTATTTTGATGTATAATTGTCCAAGCAATGACTTCTACTAAATATTCTTTTATATTTGAACCTGAAATGAACCCTGCATCGGTCTCCTAGACCGCGCTTATTCATACAGGCAATAATAAAACTGAGATGGAATAATAATACCAGAAAGGTTTCATACTTTACCAATGACAATAGGACACATTAAAAGATCAAGTTACCTATAAATATGATGACTATAACTGTTGAGTTGTGGAGCCAAATGAAATTTGGCCATGTTTTCTAATTATCCCACATCGCCTGGAATTGTAATATGACCCACTAAGAGTTCTATTTATATGCCCCAATATCTTGTATTTTAATTACACTTTTACACCTACACAAAGTACCTTTTACATATTATAAGTGAGAGAGTTCTAGTTGCGAGAGAACCATAGCTTGTGTTGAGCTAGATTACGATTGTAATCCTGATTATAATAATATTAAGTGCCACGTGTAGCGCCCGGAGAAGTAGCCAATTTGGGTGAACTCCGTTAACAAAGCGTGTGTGTGTGCTCAGTTTAAAGTATTCTGTCTTTCTTGTTGCTCGACTCGATTTCCCAATAAAGTGGTATCAGAGCCCGAGTTTCGCAGAACCAAGGTCGAAAACCGAGAGGAAGATCAATGGAAAAAGAAGACAGAGTTGCGCACGAGATCGAGAAGTTCGACGGGAAGGACTTCGTATTCTGGAGAATGCAAATAGAGGACTACCTCTATGGGAGGAAGATACATCAGCCTCTTCTCCTTGAGAAAAGGCCGACCACGACCACCGAGGAGGCGTGAAAACTCTTAGACCGACAAGTGTTGGGAGTGATCCGCCTAACACTATTTAAGAGTGTAGCACATAACGTCGCAAGAGAGACGACGACGATGGGGATGATGAAGGTCCTCACCGATATGTATGAGAAACCATCCGCAAACAACAAGTTACATCTCATGCGTAAGTTGTTCAACCTACGCATGGCTGAGGGGACACCTGTCGCAAGTCACGTGAACAAGTTCATCGACACCGTAAATCAGTTGGATGCGGTGGAGATAACTTTTGAAGACGAAGTGAGAGCCCTTATACTGCTAGCATCTCTACCGAACAGTTGGGAATTCATGCGAGCTGCTGTGAGCAACTCAATTGGAAAGGAGAAACTGACTTACAACGGCATCCGAGATCAAATACTCGCTGAGGAACTCAGGAGATTAGACATGGGTGAATGCTCAAATGATAGAGCAGCCTTGAACATGGGTTCAAGAGACCGGGGTAAGGCCAGGGTATGGGACGTTAGAGGACGTTCACAATCCCGAGGTAGAAGAGGGCAAAGCTGAGGTGGCAAAGATAGCGACCGAAGTAAGAAGAATCTTCGATGCTATAACTACCAGGGTATGTGGCACTTCAGTCATGAGTGCAAGCAGCCGAAGAAGGGTACCGGCCGTGATCACGTGGCTAATGTTGCGAGCGACGAGGATTCGGGTGACTGTTTAATGATTGCCGTACAGAGAGATATAGATTCGTGGATTCTAGACTCTGGGGCATCATTTCACACGACCGCTCAGAAGGATTTACTCAAAAGTTACATTGCGGGTAATTTCGGTAAAGTGTATCTAGCCGACGGAGAAGCGTTGGATGTTATTGGAATGAGCGATGTGAAAATTCGCATTCCAAACTGGTCGGTATGCAGCTAACGAAAGTGAGGCATGTTCCGAGGTTGACCAAGAATCTGATCTTAGTAGGTCAACTCGATGCTGAAAGACACTCCATTTCGTTTAGCTGTGGATCTTGGAAATTTCACGAGGAGCTATGGTGATAGCCCGATAGAGTAAGGTCGGTACACTGTACATGACCGATGAGGAGCATACAATTGCAGTAGCTGTGTCGCAAAACTGCTCGGAACTGTGGCATCGACGGTTGGGTCAGATGAGTGAGAAGGGGATGAAGGTGTTAGCGAAGGACAGTAAACTTCCAGGCTTGAAGTCTGTCAACCTCGACATGTGCGAAGGTTGCATCTTCGGGAAGCAGAAGAAAGTGAGCTTCCGAAAAGGTGGAAAAGCTCCCAAGGAGGAGAAGCTAGCACTGGTCCACTCTGACGTATGGGGACCATCTCCAGTTACCTCACTGGGAGGATCTCAGTACTATGTGACCTTCATCGATGATTCGACGAGGAAAACATGGGTCTATTTCTTGAAACACAACTCTAAGGTGTTTAAAAAATTTCAAGAATGGAAGGCCATGGTCGAACTAGAGACTGGGAATAAACTCAAGTGTTTGAGGTCCGATAACGGCGGAGAGTACATTGATGCGAAGTTCGTAGAGTTCTGTGCTCAAAGAGGCATTCGAATGGAGAAGACCATCCGAAGAATGCCATAGCAGAATGGCATGGCCGAGCAAATGAACCGAACAATCAATGAGCGTGCTAGGAGTATGAGACTGCAAAGTGGGTTGCCTAAAGCCTTGTGGGCACATGCAGTAAGAACGGCGGTTTACCTCATTAACCGCGGACCCTCAGTGCCATTAGAAAGGAGAATTCCCGAAGAAGAGTGGATAGGAAAGTCTATCTCTTATAAACACTTGCGAGTGTTCGGTTGTCTGCCATATATCCATGTCGACATAAACGAGCGTACCAAGCTTGACTCGAAGTCCAAAGTTTGTTACTTTGCAGGGTACGGTGGAGCTGAGTTCGGATATCGCTTCTGGGATGGTCAAACAAAAAGGATCTTTCGCAGTAAGGATGTCATCTTCAACGAAGGCATTTTATACAAAGATCGACAAAATGCAGTGGTGGAAGAAGATGCGCTCCCGTCCGAGGAAAGTGGTATGGTCGACATGAATGTGTTTCCAAGAGAGTTGGAAAATAACATTGAAGATGAGCCAGTGGTGCTCGACAACCCTCCAGCAGATGCTGAAGAGGACGAGGAGCTGACCCAAACTCCCCGACCTGAATTGGGCCGAGGTCATCGCGAGAGGAGACCTCCTACCCGATACTCACCTTCCCTGCATTGCATATTGCTCAGTGATGCAGGCGAGCCCGAAAGTATAGAAGAAGCTCTGGAGCTGAAAGACTCGAGCAAGTGGGAGCTCGCGATGAAGGATGATATGAAGTCACTCGAGAAGAATGTGACTTGACAGTTAGCCGAGCTGCCCAAGGGGAAAAGGGCACTGAGCAACAAATGGGTGTTCCGACTAAAGGAGGAACAGGATGGCTCGAAACGGTATAAGGCACGATTAGTAGTTAAAGGATTCCAGCAAAAGGCAGGAATTGACTACACCGAGATCTTTTCACCAGTCGTAAAGATGACGACTATTCGGCTATTGTTGAGCATTGTTGTAAATGCGAATCTTCAGCTTGAGCAGTTAGATGTGAAAACTGCATTTCTCCATGGAGATCTAGAAGAAGAAATTTACATGCTCCAACCTGAAGGGTTTGCCGAAAAGGGAAAAGAGAAACTGGTCTGCAAACTGAGGAAGAGCTTGTACGAGCTAAAACAAGCACCACGACAGTGGTATAAGAAGTTTGACAGTTTCATGGTGGATACCGGGTTCGAAAGAAGTGATAGCGATCACTGCTGTTTCGTGAAGAGATTTGCGAACTCTTCGTATGTCATACTACTCTTGTATGTAGATGACATGTTGCTTGTTGGGATGAGCCTTCTGAAGATTAACAATGTCAAGCAACAGTTGGCGAAATACTTCGAGATGAAAGATTTGGGTGCCGCAAATCAAATTCTTAGTATGAGGATTTCCCGAGGAAGGGACGGGTCTCTATTTCTGTCGCAAGCCGAATATGTGAAGAAAGTGTTGGCACGATTTAGCATGAGTGATGCCAAGGCTGTGGCTCACTGCTAGCCGCACACTTTAGCTTGTCGAAGAAACAATCACCCTTAGACGAGGAAGGAAAGGATCGTATATCGAACATACCCTACGCTTCAGCAATTGGTAGCTTGATGTACGCTATGGTGTGTACAAGACCCGACATTGCCCACGCAGTGGGAGTTATCAGTCGTTACATGAGTAACCCGGGCAAGCCCCATTGGCAAGCTGTGAAGTGGATATTGAGATATCTCTCGGGTACTGTGAGTTCGGCATTATGTTTCCAAAAGACCTCGGAAGGCCTGCACGGCTATGTGGATGCTGACATGGCCGGTGATCTGGACAGCCGAAAGAGCACAACGGGATGTGTTTGTAGCTACGGTGGTACTACTGTGAGTTGCACATCTAAGTTGCAAAAGATTGTTGCATTGTCGACCACAGAAGCTGAGTACGTCCCGGTGACGGAAGCAAGCAAAGAGATGATTTGGTTACAAGGTTTCTTAAAGGAGATCAGTCAGAAAACCGACAAGAGAGTTCTGCACTGTGATAGTCAAAGTGCAGTTCAACTAGCTAAGAATCCTGTATTCCATTCACGCACCAAGCACATACAGATTCGTTACCACTTTATTCGGGCTGTTCTAGAAGATGGAATTTTCGCGCTAGAAAAGATTGAGGGCGTTAAGAATCCCGCCGATATGCTAACGAAGGCTGTTACAATCGACAAACTGAGGCTATGTGCAACCTCAGTAGGACTCCGAGCTTGAGACTCAGGGTCGCCGCTACATGAACAATGAGCAACTCTGAAGAGTAATAATTACTATACAAGGATACCGATGGGAGCATTCTGCTCGGTGGAGCACAGTGAGTTCGGTGGTCGGGGATAATCAGAATTCTTTTTTTTAAGCACTCGACATTTGACTCCAAGTGGGAGATTGTTGAGTTGTGGAGCCAAATGAGGTTTGACCATATTTTCTAATTATCCCACATCGCCTGGAATTGTAATATGATCCACTAAGGGTTCTATTTATATGCCCCAATATCTTGTATTTTAATTACACCTTTACACCTACACAAAGTACATTTTACATATTATAAATGAGAAAGTTCTAGTTGCGAGAGAACCATAGCTTGTGTTGAGCTAAATTACGATTGTAATCCTCATTATAATAATATTAAGTGACACGTGTAGCGGCCCGGAGAAGTAGTCAATTTGGGTGAACTCCGTTAACAAAGCGTGTGTGTGTGCTCAGTTTAAAGTATTCTGTCTTTCTTGTTGCTCGACTCGATTTCCCAACAATAACAAGGTTTGATGGTTGACTTTTCGCTGAACTCCATCTAAGAAGCCTAAATTTTGCAGATCTTTTATACAGTATTTGTCAAATCTCACTACATTCCCAGAAGAAAGTTTCTAAAGTACTTTTAAATCTTATCCTTTTGTGAATTTCTTTTCATTTCCTAGTCAAGGTCCTCCTACTACTATGTTATTGCTGTCAAGCGACACATTTATTGTGATCTGTCTGATCAATCCTCAAACAACTAAGTAGGATACATTGAACTCTTTATTTAGACATGTATTCTTCATGTTTATTAATTTATTCTCTGAATATATAATCGATTTACTTTTCAAAAAGTTTAAACTCTTTTAACCCTAAAACTTGAGTTATCCGCCACCTACCGCAGGGCGCAGTCTTATGTAGTTTACTTTGGGAAGTACAACTGAAAAAAGTTTATGTAATCAGTACCGTATATTCTGTGTATTAGAGATACTTATCAGCCTTGAATCTCTTAAATTAAAGTTTTTGTCTTCACCTTAAAAACCATTAAAGCTGTGACATAATGTTTTTACTAGTTGTTCGGAATATTCCTTATTTGTCATGTTCTTAGTGCTCTTTAAGGCAAGAGCTGAATGCATCGACGATAGAGAGAGCTCCCATTAACTAATGTTATTCTCTCATAATTGTTGGCTACTTAATTAAATAGTTGACGAGTTTCAGGTTATTAACATTTTTCTTGCACCTTATTGTGATAGCTTCCATTGAATAAGGAGCACCGTGGTCAAGATTATAATTGTACAGAATGTTAAGTAAATAATGCTTTGATGGATTTTGGTAGGAGAAGCGATGCCTTGTTTATATAGAGTTTAGGGCTGGTAAAGCCAAATTAATTTGTTTTCTTATTCATGCAATACTTGTAAATGGGTCTACAGTAAATATATTTTAATGGAATCTAACTTACGTAATGGAAATAACTCTGATTCAGATAGGCATTTGCCACCTCGTAAGCGACTGCTCGCCGGATTAAAAAATGTAATCTTGGTAAAAAACCAGAAAATACATCAAGCTCTAAGGAAAAAGTTGTTTCATATGATAGTGGAGGAATCAACAAGGGGCGCTGACGTGGCCGTTAAGTTGGCGGTAGCCAAGAGGGCTGTAGCGAAGGAGAAGACTATAGCAGCTGCGAAGGGCATGTTAAGGGCAAAGGGTGCGTTGAAAATAGCCGTTGATATCTCTGATGAGTTATAGACCCAACTTGCACGCAAAGAAGAAGAAGAAAAAGAAACAAGCTAAGAGGCTTCATGAAAAACATATGAATGCAGAGAAGTGCAAAAATCCTGAGGATTTGGCACGTCGCACTCATCATACTATGAATAGCTCTGAGAGAATTGCTAAAAATTCGAAGAATTCTGATTTAAAAATTTACGAAAATAGGATGGCTAAATGTTTGTCTATCCTAGAAGGTCCCAGGGTTAACATTAACGGGCATGGTGTGTGAGAGGCGAGTAGTTGTTGTTCTTGAAAATTTGTCGAAATGGACAAGATAATTTGTTAATGATAGTTAACGGAGAAGCAGAATCAAGTCATTTAAAGGAAAGAATATTGAAGCGTCCAATGATTTTACAACGAAGGGAGGAACACCGAAGTGGGCAAGGATCCTCAGCAATTTATACTAGCACTGCAAGCTTGGCAGTACATTATAAAATTACTCATATGTCCATATATCAATGAAAAATACCAAACACGACATCCGGGGCTGAGTCAGTACCAAATGTTTGGCGTTGCCAAAATAAAAATACATAATATTTTTCAAGTATACAAAACGGAGAACCAATTTTTTTATACATTTCTGTATCTTTTCTGCTTCATTTTTTACATTTTCATACCTTGGTATTTTAAATTTTCTTTTGTAACGCTGGTTTTCCCCTTTCTATTCTGGTATAAGAAGTGTTGGCTTTAACAACCTTACCTTTTTTAATAGCAAGCTCTTTCGATGCTTGTTTCGTAGCGTAAAGCTTTTTGTATACAATAAACATTTTAGTACCAGAAAAGTGGGTATTCCAAGCATTAGAAATAGTAGAAAGAAATTCATCATAATTAGCCCAGTAGTTGTAAAATCTAAAAGGTTTAGGGGCTGAGATAAAACATTTTTCAAAATTCACAATCATAGGAGTATGATCGGAAATATCACTAGGTAAAAATGTAGCCTCAGAATTTGCAAATTTTGAGATCTAATTGTCATAGATAAGAACCCGGTCAATTTTTCATTGAATAAGCATAGTGGCCGAATTACTACACCAAGTGTATTTAAGATCCTTAAACCAAAGGTCTTGGAGCATAGCATTATTAATGAAATTAGGAAATTCATCAAAATGAGAAGGCCACTTAGAACTACCCCCGTCCCTATCATGAGGATATCGAATAGCGTTAAAATCACCCATAACATGCTTCGATTCTCGAGGAGACGTTTAAGCACCAATGCACTCTCAACCAGGTCAGTGACATTCTAGTTATTTTTGCTCATGCGAGTGTATTTTGTTCTTAATATCTATTAATATTGTTTTCTGTTTTAAGCTCAAATGAACCCCACGGTGGCCTCCTAGACCGTGCTTATTCACAACCCCAAAAATGAATGTGAAATGGAATACTAAATACAAGAAAGATTTTCATAATTTTCTAATACCTATTGGACACAAACTATAAGGTCAAATTACCTATAAATCTGATAACTATTTTAACAAGGTCCAATAGTCGACTTTTACCCAACTGTAGCTAAGAACCCTAAATGTTGCAGATCTTTTTTTATATTTGTTAAATCTCACCATATTACTACCCAGAAAAAAGTTTCAAAAGTACTTTTAAAGCTTGTTCTTTTGCGATTTTCTTTTCATTTGCTAGTCAAGATCCTCAACTAATATGCTGTGAAGTGACTCATTTGTTGGGATTTGTCTCATGAATTCTTGAACAACTAAGTAGGCTTGACTGAACTCTTACTTTTTTTGTTGATAAAATCAGATTTTTATTACTAATATTTGATCTAAAATTCAGTTGTTCAACATAAAGGTTACAAAGGGAAACGAAATATCCAATTAAACAAGCACCTCTTCCTTGACCGTTACTACAACAATTTGCCCAGATAAAAAAAAAGAAAGAAAAACTCTAAAAACAATTCAGAAGACATCTCCATTGCCGCTGATCAACTTGTGCCCCTCCAATCATGTCACTAGAACCATGAAGCTATTCATGTGGGGTCTTCAAATCACTCGCAGAAATTCTTATCCCTATTTTAGTTGATGTTACGCATTTAGATTGCAACTAAAGTTGCAACCACAGTTGCAACCACAAATATAATGATGGACATAACTGAAAGTTAAACGTACTTGAAAGAATTCACATGCACGTTTAACAACGGAGTTCAGCAACTGGGCTACGTCTCCGGGTTAATCACCCAGATTAGTGATATTATAAAAATCATCCAATATAGGATCT
This sequence comes from Primula veris, assembly GCA_963682055.1. Classification (NCBI taxonomy): domain Eukaryota; kingdom Viridiplantae; phylum Streptophyta; class Magnoliopsida; order Ericales; family Primulaceae; genus Primula; species Primula veris. The sequence continues at coordinate 30,233,737 of OY821742.1, read as the reverse complement.
AAGTCGTAGTGAAAAACTCTCAGACTCTCTCTATATTGATCATACTATATAAATATCACTCAAAAGATCAATGAAATACCACAATTGTTTTTCGTTTTAAATGCTCTCACGTATATTCTCTCAAAATTGAGTTTTTTTTATAGTTTACAACACACAATTTTTACAAGAAATACTATCAACTATTTATAAGGACAAAATTACAATTTTCTAATATTTTCAAATCTATATTCTTGTATCTTCATTCTTTCAGGATCTTTTTAATTGATTTAAATCTTCAATTTGATCTCAATTATGTAGCAATCCCACATAACAAGATAGCTCTTTGATTGAGTTCAATCTCTTTTGATTCACACGAGATAAGCTTGCTTGCATATAGGAGATATTGTTACCATTAAAGATTATGTATAATAATATCTTTTGAAGATAAAATCTTACATATATATATAAAACAACGTCTCCATATATAATCGAATCTATTTAAAACATAACATATTTTGTAAACCAATAGATTGAAATCATGATAAAAACTTGCATAAGAAAAGGAGATTTAGTAAGCACAATATAAGTAACAAGATAATATCTTTTAGATACTATATCTTATAAAAACTAAACTTCTTAAATCTTTAAAGAACATTCCATTATTTATCACTTAAATATTCTCAACACATAAAAATAAAATACTTATAGATAAATGAGAATATTTCCTGCATACTTTGATTAAAATAAATAACATAAATATCAAGTAATGCAGTAAGACAGACTTCTGCGTATTAGCAGGTTATAACTATGGTTGCAACTGATCTTGGAACTTCACATGTAAACAAAACTGTCTTACAAATTAACTTTTAACTTAGATTATTTTGCACAAACCAATTGACAACAAGTAGTTTACTTAGGCCAAAAATATGATCTTAACAATCTCCCCATTTGTGATTGAATTTGATAAATAATCTAAGTTTATAAAGCTGCATCACCTTCAAATCATATTAGCACATAACGTCCTAATAATACCAGTTTTAACACAAGTACTCTTCCTGCATACCAGAGTTGCAGAACAGTACACATAAAAATTGAGTTTAACAATAAGCTTCCCTGCAGATTAGAATTGCAGATATCATATTAACTCAAATAAGTATATGTCAGTATTGTCAAACAAGAAACTTATTCAAACATAACTTAAATAACTGTCATCACAAAAATAAGTGCCAAACACAAAGCCAAAAACTGGCACAATCACACAAGAGTTTCAAAACAACTAAAACAAACAAAATAGTTTTAAAGTTTAAACACATAAACTCTCATATCTCCTCATATTTGCCAAATACATGACAAACCTAGTTGTTATCACTTGTAACATTAAAACAACCTGAATGGGGAAACTTTGAAGATACTGATTCATGTCTCACTACATCATCATCATCATCATCATCATCATCATAGTCTTTAGAAGAATAGTCACTATCATCATCATCATTGTTACTAACCTTTTAACCCTCCGAGCAATTTCTTGATTTCATAGTTTTGATGATCTAATTTAGCTATTTTTTCATCATTTCTCTTGAGTTGCTCAAGCAAGTACCATCTCACCCCTTTTTGTCTTGGTACTCTCCCTACAGTTTCTTTTTCTTTGCCCTTGTTACCAGTAATGTCATTAATATGACATTCTTTTAGAAGTTTAACAGAGATATAGAGAGAAAACGCACACTTGGTAGATTTCTCAAAATGGTTCAGAAGAGGATTTGCAGAAGAAGGGGGTATAAGAGCACATTAAAAGAAAAGAGGGGCAGAGATTAAGCAGGGACAAGGTAGCAACACAGTGCTAGTTTTGACATCTAAAAACTCCTTAATTAGCTCAAACACATGCTCACCAAAATTGACAGAAATCTTAAACCCAATTTTATAGAGAAACACAGTCATATATTTAGTTAGCTTGGATGGTCGTTTGGTTGGTGTCCAATTAAAGTTAGAAATTTTATGCAAAACAGCAACACTAAGGGTAAGAGCAGAAGATTAATTAATTTTCTTTGCCTGTAATGGCAAGAGTTACAACATGAATATCACAACCATCAAGATTATCCTCAGAAGTAATAGGGGAATTTAGAAACTTATTGATTAACTCAGGATTAAAATCATTTATCAAATACACCATAGAAACACTCTTCCATAAAAAACATCACCTTTATCAAATAGGGGAACCTACAAACACTCTTCCATAAAAAAACACCCTTCCATAAAAAAACATCACCTTTATCAAATACACCATCATTTAAATTGGCATAGAATTCTTTAACCAACTCAGGAAAATAAGATTCAGGATAGCTTAGAGTTTTATTAAGTCCAACATCTTTCAGCAATTTCACAACATGATCCTAAATATTTCTATAGCTAGCTAGATTTAAAGATCTCTCATAATGAATCTCTCTATCACTTAGATCATAAAACATGCCTGACATGAGTTTATTTCAGAATCTAGGATCAACATCATTATGAAGAGTATCATAGACAAATTTAGAATGAATAGGGTTTCTCAGCTTATCCCTACCAGCACTAGACTTAAACATATGTTTAGGTTAAGCAGAAGATTCACTTACCTTAGCCTTAGAAAACCTAAGAAGATTGTACTTTTTCAGATACGTAGCGAGGGTGATGTCATCTTCATAGCTAAGGTCATGTTGATTTGGAGAAAAAGAAGACATGGTTGGATATACAGTTGCAATTGCAGTTGGAACAAAGAATAATTGGGATTTATGGATTTAGGGTTTATACGAATTAGAAATAAATATATATAGAGAGAGAGTATTCTGAATTTGATTGTTTCAGTTTAATAAATATAGTTTAAACAAATATCATTTAAGTCCAAATTTATTAAACATAGAAAGATATAACCAAATCTCTTTTTGAAACAAATTTTACCCAAAAATGCATATGTATCTTGTAAAAGATAATCATAAGAAATAAACATATAAGATATGACCAAATATTTTCAAATTTAATAGCTTTAAACAATAAATCAAGATCAACATTCCAATTTAAAACACACTCATTTAATTTTTCAGGTTTTAAATAATTGAAGAAATATAGGAAAGTTGACTTGTGTCAAAAGAAATATAGAAGTAATATAAAGTATAAAATTTTTGAACGCACGATGCTAATAATTTACTCAAGAATATATATTTATCATGAGATCCCACATAATAAAGATTATGCACTAAAAGCTATATTGAGAAAATTCATATTTCCTCTACACAAAAACTAACTAATCCCTCAGCAAGGAAAGAGTAAAAGTGATGCCAAAATTTTTAATACTTTGTCTTGGTATTTTATCATTTTAGTTCACTTAGAGCATCAACTTATGTTGATTTTTGTTCATTATTAGTAAGGACTTTCTCAGGAATAATTACTGACATGTCTGCATTTCAGACTATGGTTTCAACCATGGTTACAACTGAATATAAATAAAATGCAATTTGTGATTCAACTCTATTACCATAGAGTTTTTATAGCATGTAGTCCCAAATCTGTTTTTCAGGCATCAATTAGCGGATTTTTCAAGACAAAAACTTTAAGGCTTAATAAGACTTATCTTAGACAAAAAATTTATCAATGTTACTCAAAGATAAGTACACATAGCAGGAATATTTAATTAGATCTATAGTGACATACCGCAATATCACTTCTTAAATTTTCAAACTTGTTTATATCAATGGGTTTTATGAAAATATCTGATAATTGTCTCTCAGTTGAAACATGTTCTAAAACTAAGCAATTTTCTTCAACTAGCTCTCTAATAAAATGGTGTCTTAGATAAATATGTTTAGTTCTGGATTGTTGTACTAGTTCTTTGCCAGGTCTATAGCACTTTTGTTATCACAAAATAGAGTTAAAAGTTCTTATTTAATATTATAATCAAATAACATTTGTTTCATCCATATAAGTTGGGTATATCCACTAGCAGCTGCAATGTATTCTGCTTCAGTAGTTGATATAAAAATGTAGTTTTTTTTTTACTAAATCATAAAACAAGATAATTTCCAAAATAAAAGCAGCCAATAGAATTACTTTTTCTATCATCTATATTACCAACCCGGTCTGCATCACAGTAACCAACCAGAAAGTGATTTGTCTCTTTAAAATATCATAAAACTAGATTGAAAGTACCTTTCACATATCTTATAATTTACTTGACAACATTCAGATGAGATTCTAGAGGATTTACCTGATATCTGGCACACCCTCGTACACTCAAGCAAGGATCGGTCTACTAGCAGTTAAATATAGAAGACTTCCAATCATAGATCTGTATAGGCTAGGACAAACACTCTTACTTCTATCATTTTTAGAGAATTTTAGTGTGGTACTCATAAGTACTCTTTTCTCTTTAACATCACTCAATCCAACTTTCTTAACAAGATTATCAGCATATTTTCTTTGGCACAGAAAGATTCTTTTTTTATTTTGTTTCACTTGCACCCTTAAAAAGTAAGTTAACTCACCACCTCCACTCAACTCAAATTCATTTTTCATATCAGAAATAAATTCAATAATTTTATTACTAGAAGTAGAGGTAAACACAATGTCATCTGATCAACATAAATTTGAGTAACAATAATGTACTTAGTGGTTTTCTTAGTAAATAGAGTTTTATCAACTCCTCCCTTGCTAATCTTTCATACCATGCTCTAAGAGCTTGTTTTAAACCATACAAAGTCTTTTTCAAAAGATAAACATGTTTAGGATATTTAGGATCTTGAAATTCTAACATAGACTTATTTTAGATTATTTCCATTTAGAAAAACATTCTTAATTTAAAGTTGGAACAGTTTAAAGTCATACAACCAGGCAAGAGAAAGAAGCATTCTTATAGACTATACTCTTGCTAAAAGGGTAAATGTTTCATCAAAATCTATTCATTCAATTTGAGTGTAACCTTGTGCTACAAGTCTAGCTTTGTTTCTAAGAATTATTCCCTATTCATTGCTTTTAGTCCTAAATATCCATTTAGTACCTATAACATTTTTATTATTAGGTCTGGGTACTAAAGTCCAAACATCATTTCTCTCAAATTGGGACAATTTTTCCTGCATAGCTAACATCCATTTATCATAATGCAAGGGCTCTTTTATGTTCTTGGGTTCGAACTTAGATATATAGTAAGCAAAATGAACAACATCACTGTTTTTACCTCTAGTTTTCATACATGCAGTGACATCTCCTATGACATTTTTCAAGTAATGGTTTTAATGGGTTCTTACATAGCGAGTTTTCTTTTGGGATTGAATTGGATAGTTGTTCTCTTCTCTATCAGAATCTGTTCCACTATGGGTTTCAAATTCAGTTGCAACTATACTTACAACCACTTCTGGATTATCATTCTGCTCACTTCCTCTTTTTTCTTGGCTTTGGTGATTTTGTCATCTTCATCACATGTAATCTCATAAACACTTTTAAAATAATCAAATATCACATTATATGATTCCATGACATAGTTAGTTCTCAAATTTTAGACTCTAAAAGCTCTACTGTTTTGAGGATAACCAATAAAGATTACTTCATCACATTTAGAATAAAATTTACCAAGATGTTCTCTGTCTTTCAGACTTATCTTTTAAGAACACAAACCAATAATATCTAGAAAAATCATCTGCAACTACAATTATATACTTCTTGCCTCCAATACTATTGGTTTGCATAAGACCCATAAGATCAATATGAAAAAGTTCTAGAACTCTCTTAGTGTAGATTTGACTGCTACTTTTGTGAAAATTTTTAGTCTGTTTGCTTATTGCACAATCACCACACACACCTTGAGTTTTAAGACTTAGATTATGAATATCTCTAATTAGTTCCTTTTTAACAAGTTTACTTAAAGTCTTATAATTAGCATGACCAAGCTTTTTATGCCAAATATCATAATTATTAGTAATAGCTTGATTGCACCAATTTTGTGGTAATTTTCTATCAAATTTCTCAAACACATAGCAGCTATCTGCTGATCTAACTCCAGTCATAATCAAACTGTCATTCAAATCGGTAATGAAACACTTTTCTTTGTTAAACTGAACAGACATCTTGTTATCACACAATTGATCAGTGAGTATTTTTACTTCATCCTTCATATTTTCATTGAGTTCATTAATAAAAAAAGATTGTTTGCTTAAACTTTTGTATTTTTTTATAGAGAACCATGTATTGTATGGTGACACTTTCTTCTGAAGGTTCTTCCCCATCAGTATTGTAAGTTTTAAGTGCAGTTGTAACTGTGGTTGAAAGTGACTTACAATCACTGTCATAATTAGGCTTAGCTGTACTAATTCTTCCCATAAAAGTAACGAAGTTAGAGTCATTCTCCACTTCACTATCACTTTCAGATTCACTGTCACCATGAGTGGCTATATAAGCATTTTTATTTTATTTTAAAGTATTAGCACACTCATCTTGTACATGGCCATAAGCTCTTCACTCTTTACATTGAATTTCTTTGAATTGATAGTCTATGTTTTCTTTTTCTTTTGAATTCCACTTTCCTTTAAATCTATTATCAATTTTGCTGGATTGAGTTTCTATTTTCTGAAAGTTTTTAGAGTTTCTAGAGTTATCTTTCCTTTTCTTATAAAACTTTTTGTTAGACCTTTTTAGCAAAGAAGGCTAGTTGTTCTTCATCATTCATATCTTCACATAATTTATGCTCAGCTTTCTTAGCTTGAAAGGCTATTCCTTTTTCTATTTTCTTTGGTTTGAAAGATTTTATTTAATGAGTGCTTAGATTTTCCATAAGTTATTCAAGTTTTAAGTTTTCTAGATCTATTGATTCTTCAATAGAAGTCACCTTAATTTCAACCCTTTCAGGAAGAGAACTTAGAGTTTTCTTTACAAGCTTAAAATCACTGTATTTTTCACATAAGGTTTCATATTGATGAGCAATGTGACAAATTCTTCTGTTAAATTGTTCAATTGTCTCATCTTCCCCCATTTTTAGATTTTCAAACTAGGTAGTTAATTGTTCGAGTTTAAAATCTTTTACTTTAATAGTTTCCTAAAAAGTTACTTGTAAAATATCTCATATCTCTTTAGCAGTTTCACAGTGAGAAATATACCTGAATATACTGAGAGTTACACCAACAAATTAAGATCAAGTTTATTGCTGTAGAGTTTGCATTTGACTTCTTGTCCTCATCAACAGACCATCTGTCTTCAAGCACATAAACTAGTTCTCCCTCACCATCAGTAACAGTTAGAACTTTCCATCCTAGAGCATACACTTCCATGCTTGTTGTTCATCCTTCTGCTTGAAGAATGGTCTCATTCTTATCTTTCAGACTGCATAGTTGACTCCTCCGTCAAGAAGTGATGGCTTGTTTAACGCTTTTCCTTCCCTCATTAAGTCTATCTTTACCTGAACATATGATTCACACCAAGTAGATTCTGGTGTGAACCTCTGATAACAATTGAAATTTCTATCCGCTGTTGTAATTGATGTTACGCAGTTAAGTTGCAACTACAATTGGAACCACAGTTGCAACTGTAAGTATAATGATGGACTGAACTGAAAGTTAAACGTACTTGAAAGACACAAACGTTTAATGACGGAGTTCACCCAACTGGGTTACATCTCCGGAGCACTCACCCTGATTAGTGATATTATAAAAGCTTACAATATAAGATGTAAGTCTTAGTGAAAAACTCTCAAACTCTCTATGGGTTTTTCTGCCTATTTCTATATTGCTCATACTATATAATTATCACTCAAAAGATCAATAACATCCCACCATTGTTTTTCGTTTTAAAAGCTCTCATGTGTATTCTCTCAAAGTTGAGTTGTTTATAGTTTAGAACAAACACTTTTTACAAGAAATATTATCAACTATTTATAAAGACAAAATTACAATATTCTAATATCTTCAAATCTTTATTCTTGTATCTTCATTCTTTTAGGATCTTCTTGATTTATTTAAGTCTTCAATTTGATCCCAATTATGTAGCAATCCCACGTAACAAGATAGCTCTTTGATTGAGCTCAATCTCCATTAATTCACACGAGATAAGCTTGCTTGCATATATGAGATATTGTTACCATTAAAGATTATGTATAATAATATCTTTTGAAGATAAAATCTTATATATATATATATATATATAACAACGTCTCCATATATAATCCACTCTATTTAAAACATAACAGATTTTGTAAACCAATAGATTAAAATCGTGATAAAAACTTGCATAATAATAGGTGATTTAATTAGCACAATATAAGAAACAAGATAATATATTTTGTATACTTTATCTTATAAAAACTAAACTGTTTAAATCTTTAAAGAATATTCGATTATTTTTCACTTAAATATTCTCAACACATATAAATAAAATATCTGTAGATATATGAGAAAGTTTTCTATATAATTTGATTAAAATAAATAAATTAAAGATCAAGTAATGTAGTAAGACAGAGTCCTGCGTATTAATAAGTTATAACTATGTTTGCAACTGAGTTTGCAACTTCACCTGTAAACAAAATTGTCTTAACAATTAAGTTTTAATTTAGATTGTTTTGCACAAACCAATTGACAACAAGGAGTTTACTCAGACCAGAAATATGGTTGTAACACTCGCCCTTTCTTATGGGGTCTTCAAATGCCAATATTCCAGTACGCAGTATTTGATAGTGTTTCCTGCGACTTTGTAGTTTCGCGGTTTCTGAAAGTTAGAATAACTTAATGTACCACAACTTGTTTTTCTTTATTGGTAGTGATGTAAACTTCTAAATAATAATAGTTGACCACTGTGTTTGATGTTAGTTCGTTGTTGTGATTTCCAGCCTTGTCACTATGGTTTCATGTCAAATTGTTTTACCCATCATTTGAGTTATATTTGTGGATTCCTTTTGCTTTCTTTATCATTTGGCATTGTAATCAGGGACGGTTTTTAGATTTTTTTGGCCTGGTGGAACAATTAAATGGTGCATGCTTTCTCAGGAACTCGATTAAGAAATACCATGTTTTTTAAACATAGAACCAATTACAAAGGAATGAAAGCAAGAGTTAAATTATTGTTGTCATCCTGACGGTTTACACCACCTTTGTCCCAGAGTCATCAAAAAAGTTAGGAAAATAACGAGTTCTATGATAAAGGACAAGATAATTGTAAGAGGAACTAAAAGGTTTGTAAGGATCTATATAAAATCGATTTCGTGACAGGAGACACGAGTCAGCCTATTCTATTCAACAAAAGATTAGAACAGTGAGAGAAGGAGAACGACCGTTAAGATTAGAAGAGAATTTTTTCTAAACAGTTCAACTTAATCTGGCTATAAATACAAATTAAGGTTCGAGATACATAGATTATCAAGGTGATCACCCAATAATATTACATTCAAGACTTAAGAATAGTTATTTTCTTTCAACTTATTTTATATCACAAAGCATTTATACGTGAAATAAAAGAAAGCGAGAAACGAGAAACGGGTTTTTTGAAAGGGAACCCCGTTCCACAATATTTTTGCTAATTGTGTAGTGAGCTCGAAAATGGGTGTCCAGACTTTAGTGGCACTCCTCTGTAATAAATTATGTCCTGAATTTCCGAACTTATGCCGAAATATGGCTGGACCATAGAAAATTTGGGTTATTTTTCGGTTTACAAGTTCTTAGCCTCCGTGCTTAGTTGTTCTTATTTATTTATTTATCTATAATCACCAACTAAGATAACGTGGTTGAGAGTTTTTATCGCTACTAGATATGCAAAAATTCGACTTTGCAATAAAATAGTGAAGGGACAAAAGATCGATGCTCTTATTGGTAGACATTAAAAGGTTGTACTCATAGTATTATGCCGAACACTTTGTTATGCATAATGTTCAAACTACGGATGCTTGCAAGGGTTCACTAGATTGTTGTAGTAGAAATATATATATTTTTTGAACAAATTTAATAAACGGTATTTAAGTATTACGATGTTTTTGGCGGCCCTTTGTTACAATACTAAACCCTACGGGTGGGCTATTGACATTAAAAAACGTTCAAATATATGTAATATATTACTCCTTTGTCCCAAATTAATGATAGTTTTTTCATTTTAGGATTTTTCCAAATAATTTTTTTCTAAAAAATATGTCTAAAACATGATACACTAGAGCTCGTCTACACATAAAAAATAATAGTATTACTAAATTAAGGAGCATTTGTGACGGACGGGGAATAAAATAGTCAAAATTATAAGTCAACGATATTTAATACTATTAATTTATAGTCTGAATTGACTAGAAGAAAAATGGAACGGCCAAACTAGAAAGTCAAATAAGATTGGAAAAGTTAAAAACGTGATTTATGAATTCTTGATAATATCTGATTCACATAATTTGATACTAATATTTACTCCTTAATATATAATTATTATGAGTATATAAATAGGGGGACTACATAAAATTTCTTAGTCAAATCTCAATCTACCCTTAATTTATTTTTATTTCTATTTTTATTTATTATTTCTTTTTATTTCTTTTATTTAGTGATCGAGTTTTGATGCGTATGAGTGGATTGGCTTATAATGATTTTTTGTTTCATTTTCGTTTTTGCATGTTTTAGACAAAAAGGAGATTTGGTTTTTATCCAGAGTTAGGGTTAGGGTTCCGATTTACAATGGTTTGTTTGATTTTACTTAGTAATAATTCTTGTATATTACAATTTTAAATATATGTTGGCAGATAATAATTCTTGTAAATTACTATTCTAAATATATGTTGGCAGATAATATTTCTTGTAAATTACTATTCTAAATATATGTTGGCAGATATTAATTCTTATAAATTACTTTTCTAAATATATGTGGGAAAATAATTATTCTTGTAAATTACTATTCTAAATATATGTTAGCAGGTAATAGTTCTTGTTAATTACTATGGTCAAATAGATATATACGTGTTTCCTTTTAATTGGAGTAATGGATTACGTACTTATTTAGAATTATAAAAAAAAAATCGTATACAGATCCTACAAATTCCAAATCGATGAATAACCGTAAATTTAGAAGTATTGGATTTCATTTCGTAACCAATTAACATGTATGCATGATATTTTTTAAGTCGGAATTGCTCTTTTGCAATTTCTTTAATGAGATTGCTTCAAATGATGTGCTAGTGTGATGATGTTACATCAAATGCGTCTATTGGTGATATTGTTCCTATTATAGATCTGTTAATTGATGAATTTGGGTGCCATATTACTCTGCTTTGTTTATTAATAAATGATTTAGTGAGGGGGTTTTATTTTATTTTTTAACAAAAGAAATTAAATTTATTGTTTAACAAAGGCGATTTTATTTTACAAGATGAGATTCTATTTGATATTAAAACATCTTTCTAAATAAACGTAGAAAAGCGTAAGGCCTTCTTATACATGTTTAGATGCAAAAAGTTGGATAATTTTTTACCTTTTTGTAGTTCTTTTTGGATAATTACTAACCTGGGAGTAACATTATAGTAAAATTTCATAAGTTTCTAAACTTGATTATCTTACCTTTGGTACTGGACTTTTGCTTTATTCCTAAATCGAATTGTCCTGCAAATTTTCTTAATCGCTGACAAACATCTGACATATTTTTGAAATCGAAGTTGGCCTTTTGCAATACTTTTTTTTTAAAGAGATCCAGTTGATTTTTCACTTAACAGCATACTGATATAAATTATGTGCTACTTTGTTGTCATCACATGTATCCGTTTGTTGTATCGATCGGTCCAGTTACTTCTAATTTTGACGCTCCTTCTTAGTTTCATACTCTTTTGGCCTATTTACTAATCAGGGAGTACCATTTAAGGTGAAATGTTACTATTAGTACGCCAATATTCATTTATACAATCCTATGCCAAAGGACGTGACCAATATTCATCGTGTATGGAATTGCACAGGAATAGGATTACTCGTTTAATTTTTTTTATGTCTTCATCGCTTCCTGTTTGTATAGATCATCTATATCACTTAAATTGACGAATATATTTTTTCTTTATCGAGTAGGTTTTTATTTCTTAACCCTTAAAAAGTATGCATGGCATTTTTTAAGTTGGAATCGGCCTTTTGCAATTTTTTAGTGAATCCAGTTGAATTTTCACTAACTGTATACTGATCTAAATGATGTGGTTTTTTTGGCTCACCCTTTTCGGTGAAGTTTATTTGTGACATCATTTGTGTCCGTGATGGCCTATTTTTTTTCTTATATACCAAATTATTAATATGCCTCTAAAAAATAATAGCATTTTATTTTACTATTAATATACAACTGATCACACAAAAAATCAAAGTTTTATCCTCAAATAAAGAAAATAAACACATCACGGTCTCTGTAACTCACAAAGCGTAACAAAATTCCTTGATTTTCTACTCTTTCAGGTAAATAAAGTATTTAAATCACTACTTGTAAGTTAATTTTGATTTGATGAACTCAAAATGGATAAAACAAAATTACTCTCATCTGGAATTCTAATAGATTTGGGGTTTATTCGGATTCATTTTTGCTACCCTAATTTTTTTAGGGTAGCCTATACTAGTTTTTTATGGGTCAATGGATAAAAACAATCCAATGTAATGGTCAACAAAAAATATGAAAAAAAAGGTAGGTAAAAAAAGGGTTAATACGATTACATATCCGATACTTTTTTGGTATGATTGATAAATTTGATTTTTAATTTTTACTTAACGTATTTGAAATGCATCCGATACTTTTTCGGTACGGTTGATAAATTTGATTTTTATTTTTTCTTCTTCATACGGTGCACTATAATTTAGTGTGTCAACCAATAAAATATTTTAGTTTTAATTTTAAATTAATTTTAGAGTAGTAGTTATTTTGGATTCATTAATAGGTGTTGAGTTTTTAGCGTGTGGTACAACTTTATCGAGTTTACGATAGTGTTACTCTAAAATAACATGCCGCAATCGTATTGAGAACTTATTCTTTTTTTTAACTATTCGTGTTACCGAGGAGTGTATGTAGTCAATTCTACATAGTAATATTTTTATAATTTTTGTTGAACCTTGGATGGGATTGGTTTTGATTGAATGACCCCAAAAAAACTAGGGTAGGCTAACTTAAAAAAATTAGGACAACAAAAATGGATCCGGTTTATTCATATGGGCCTATGACTTATGAGCTTTTTGCTGATGATTTGGACAATTAAATTTAGGGGTTTTAAATTAATATTTTAATTGACTATATTTATTCTTAATTTTGTGTATATGATATATTCAGTAATTTATTCTGATAATTTATAAGGTGTGGTTGTACCGGATTATTTACTTAAAACATGGTGGGAAAAAGAATAAATTATCAATTCGAGCGTTTTTTTATATATTTTTATGGTTAAACTAATATTAGTATTTATGGTACATTTTTTTTTATCGGCTTTGGTTCTCCAAAATGCTGGAGACGGCACTGCGGCCATTAGAGATATAAGTGTGGCTCAACAGCCAAAAAAAAAAATCACCCATGCTTTTTTTCCTGTGTTATAGCAACAACAAAAAAACATACAAAAAAAAAAAAAACCACATAAGAAACATACAAAAAAAAAAATAACCACATAAGAAAATAGAACGGATAACATAACAAAATTTCAGAGCTGAATTAATATTACAAGCCAAATGGCTATACCAAAAGACTAAATTATAACATGATAAAGTAACACTATAATGTAGCTATATGGGTGGTAATTAATAGAAGAGACAATTAACATAAAAAATATTTTATCACTATTATATTAATAAAAATATACCCTCAAAAGTTAAATTATTAAAAACCTACTCTTTTTACTCTCTCTCTCTCCTCCTCTCACCTTCTCTCCAATCTCTCTCTCCTCCTTCTTTCTCCCTCCAATCTCTCTCTTTCTCCTTCTCAATCTCTTCGATCTCTCATATTTTCTCTCTCTTTACGATCTCTCTCATCATCCTCCATGTATGTTTTCGATCTTTTTCTTCTCCTCTCTCTCTCTTTCGAATCTCTCTCTTTCGTGAATATTGAGATAGACACATCTATTGGAATGGGCGGAGAGCTTGTACAGCGAGGTCGAAAACTCAAGTTTGATGTCGACGGAGATGCGGTCGTCGAAGCAGAGGCCCACAACGACGACGTGATAGTTCAAGATCGAAAGACGGATAGGAGTTGAATTTGTTAATTAGTGTATAATGTTGAAAAATAAGTGTATGAATTATGTGAATTAAAAGTATGGAGTTGAAAATTATGTATATAGATTATGTAAATTGAGTTATGAAGTTTGAAAATAAGGGTGAAATCTACGAATCCGGATATGAACTTTTAAAATAAGTGTATGAACTTTTGGAATAAGAGATGAAAAAATACAAATTAGGGTATGAATTTTTGAAATAAGGGTATGCACTTTTGTAATAAGGATATGAAAAATATAAATTATGTTATGAACTTTTGAAATAAGTGTATGAACTTTTGGAATAAGTTATGAAATATACAAATTAGGTTATGAACTTTTTGTTACATTTTTGTTAATTATAAATTTTTGGGTATGTTTTTATTAATTTAGTTTTAAAAGTAGTATGTTTTAATAATTTATCCTTAATGGAAATGGTCTCCACGTATAAAACGGCACCGTTGTTAACTGTATAAATACATAAATAAAATTAATATTTTGCATTTTTTTTTCCTGCCTCAATTGGGCCGCACCCCTAGAGGCTTGTAATTTGATTTGTGCCCGCAAACAGACTCTATAATTATTTTGTATATATTTTTATTTTTGTTGTAAGATATTATTGGACTATTTGGCCTTACTCATAGTGGGCCTAAGTTGGGCTTTCTATCTTGTATAACCCTAACCTCTAGTGTATAAAGAAGGTTAGGGTTCCCTTGTATTGATACATTATGAAAAATAAAGTCTCACTTATTGTTGTCTCTCATACCTCTCTCTATATCTATACATATCTCTATATATATCTATAACGAGCTAATATGTCACACCACACGTTATCGGCACTTTGCTCGCGGAGAATAGGATATACGATTGAGGATATTGGAGATTTTGGGTAAACGCTCGGATACGAGGTTATAAAAATCGATGACATATCTTGTTCTAATCAATCGTTGGAGCACTTGGTAATTTGGTACAATTGCTAAACCCTTATTTTCCGGTAGAAAATTGCATGCCTTATTATTTTGCTACTGTATGTTATATAAGATTGGATGTTTACATGTACTACTTACCTATTGGTTGTTGATTGGTTATGGTGAAAGAAGCTTACTGAACATTATAGAACCTCCGTATATGTTTACGGCCATATTGCCCTCTGTAATTGTATAGTATATATTTAATTATGTGCATTCTAATTCAAAGGGAGTTATTTACATCATCACTGTAATCACATGTTTGTAAAAAAAATCTATAGTAAATTGCATGATTAGATATTGCAAACTACCATCCAAATAAGACGAAATTGTTCACATGCTATATTACTGTAACATGAGAGAACTTGTAATTAGTTCTATTGTTTTGTTATGGCTACCATGTATTTCATTTCGTAACCAATTAACATGTATGCATGATATTTTTTAAGTCGGAATTGCTCTTTTGCAATTTCTTTAATGAGATTGCTTCAAATGATGTGCTAGTGTGATGATGTTACATCAAATGCGTCTATTGGTGATATTGTTCCTATTATAGATCTGTTAATTGATGAATTTGGGTGCCATATTACTCTGCTTTGTTTATTAATAAATGATTTAGTGAGGGGGTTTTATTTTATTTTTTAACAAAAGAAATTAAATTTATTGTTTAACAAAGGCGATTTTATTTTACAAGATGAGATTCTATTTGATATTAAAACATCTTTCTAAATAAACGTAGAAAAGCGTAAGGCCTTCTTATACATGTTTAGATGCAAAAAGTTGGATAATTTTTTACCTTTTTGTAGTTCTTTTTGGATAATTACTAACCTGGGAGTAACATTATAGTAAAATTTCATAAGTTTCTAAACTTGATTATCTTACCTTTGGTACTGGACTTTTGCTTTATTCCTAAATCGAATTGTCCTGCAAATTTTCTTAATCGCTGACAAACATCTGACATATTTTTGAAATCGAAGTTGGCCTTTTGCAATACTTTTTTTTTAAAGAGATCCAGTTGATTTTTCACTTAACAGCATACTGATATAAATTATGTGCTACTTTGTTGTCATCACATGTATCCGTTTGTTGTATCGATCGGTCCAGTTACTTCTAATTTTGACGCTCCTTCTTAGTTTCATACTCTTTTGGCCTATTTACTAATCAGGGAGTACCATTTAAGGTGAAATGTTACTATTAGTACGCCAATATTCATTTATACAATCCTATGCCAAAGGACGTGACCAATATTCATCGTGTATGGAATTGCACAGGAATAGGATTACTCGTTTAATTTTTTTTATGTCTTCATCGCTTCCTGTTTGTATAGATCATCTATATCACTTAAATTGACGAATATATTTTTTCTTTATCGAGTAGGTTTTTATTTCTTAACCCTTAAAAAGTATGCATGGCATTTTTTAAGTTGGAATCGGCCTTTTGCAATTTTTTAGTGAATCCAGTTGAATTTTCACTAACTGTATACTGATCTAAATGATGTGGTTTTTTTGGCTCACCCTTTTCGGTGAAGTTTATTTGTGACATCATTTGTGTCCGTGATGGCCTATTTTTTTTCTTATATACCAAATTATTAATATGCCTCTAAAAAATAATAGCATTTTATTTTACTATTAATATACAACTGATCACACAAAAAATCAAAGTTTTATCCTCAAATAAAGAAAATAAACACATCACGGTCTCTGTAACTCACAAAGCGTAACAAAATTCCTTGATTTTCTACTCTTTCAGGTAAATAAAGTATTTAAATCACTACTTGTAAGTTAATTTTGATTTGATGAACTCAAAATGGATAAAACAAAATTACTCTCATCTGGAATTCTAATAGATTTGGGGTTTATTCGGATTCATTTTTGCTACCCTAATTTTTTTAGGGTAGCCTATACTAGTTTTTTATGGGTCAATGGATAAAAACAATCCAATGTAATGGTCAACAAAAAATATGAAAAAAAAGGTAGGTAAAAAAAGGGTTAATACGATTACATATCCGATACTTTTTTGGTATGATTGATAAATTTGATTTTTAATTTTTACTTAACGTATTTGAAATGCATCCGATACTTTTTCGGTACGGTTGATAAATTTGATTTTTATTTTTTCTTCTTCATACGGTGCACTATAATTTAGTGTGTCAACCAATAAAATATTTTAGTTTTAATTTTAAATTAATTTTAGAGTAGTAGTTATTTTGGATTCATTAATAGGTGTTGAGTTTTTAGCGTGTGGTACAACTTTATCGAGTTTACGATAGTGTTACTCTAAAATAACATGCCGCAATCGTATTGAGAACTTATTCTTTTTTTTAACTATTCGTGTTACCGAGGAGTGTATGTAGTCAATTCTACATAGTAATATTTTTATAATTTTTGTTGAACCTTGGATGGGATTGGTTTTGATTGAATGACCCCAAAAAAACTAGGGTAGGCTAACTTAAAAAAATTAGGACAACAAAAATGGATCCGGTTTATTCATATGGGCCTATGACTTATGAGCTTTTTGCTGATGATTTGGACAATTAAATTTAGGGGTTTTAAATTAATATTTTAATTGACTATATTTATTCTTAATTTTGTGTATATGATATATTCAGTAATTTATTCTGATAATTTATAAGGTGTGGTTGTACCGGATTATTTACTTAAAACATGGTGGGAAAAAGAATAAATTATCAATTCGAGCGTTTTTTTATATATTTTTATGGTTAAACTAATATTAGTATTTATGGTACATTTTTTTTTATCGGCTTTGGTTCTCCAAAATGCTGGAGACGGCACTGCGGCCATTAGAGATATAAGTGTGGCTCAACAGCCAAAAAAAAAAATCACCCATGCTTTTTTTCCTGTGTTATAGCAACAACAAAAAAACATACAAAAAAAAAAAAAACCACATAAGAAACATACAAAAAAAAAAATAACCACATAAGAAAATAGAACGGATAACATAACAAAATTTCAGAGCTGAATTAATATTACAAGCCAAATGGCTATACCAAAAGACTAAATTATAACATGATAAAGTAACACTATAATGTAGCTATATGGGTGGTAATTAATAGAAGAGACAATTAACATAAAAAATATTTTATCACTATTATATTAATAAAAATATACCCTCAAAAGTTAAATTATTAAAAACCTACTCTTTTTACTCTCTCTCTCTCCTCCTCTCACCTTCTCTCCAATCTCTCTCTCCTCCTTCTTTCTCCCTCCAATCTCTCTCTTTCTCCTTCTCAATCTCTTCGATCTCTCATATTTTCTCTCTCTTTACGATCTCTCTCATCATCCTCCATGTATGTTTTCGATCTTTTTCTTCTCCTCTCTCTCTCTTTCGAATCTCTCTCTTTCGTGAATATTGAGATAGACACATCTATTGGAATGGGCGGAGAGCTTGTACAGCGAGGTCGAAAACTCAAGTTTGATGTCGACGGAGATGCGGTCGTCGAAGCAGAGGCCCACAACGACGACGTGATAGTTCAAGATCGAAAGACGGATAGGAGTTGAATTTGTTAATTAGTGTATAATGTTGAAAAATAAGTGTATGAATTATGTGAATTAAAAGTATGGAGTTGAAAATTATGTATATAGATTATGTAAATTGAGTTATGAAGTTTGAAAATAAGGGTGAAATCTACGAATCCGGATATGAACTTTTAAAATAAGTGTATGAACTTTTGGAATAAGAGATGAAAAAATACAAATTAGGGTATGAATTTTTGAAATAAGGGTATGCACTTTTGTAATAAGGATATGAAAAATATAAATTATGTTATGAACTTTTGAAATAAGTGTATGAACTTTTGGAATAAGTTATGAAATATACAAATTAGGTTATGAACTTTTTGTTACATTTTTGTTAATTATAAATTTTTGGGTATGTTTTTATTAATTTAGTTTTAAAAGTAGTATGTTTTAATAATTTATCCTTAATGGAAATGGTCTCCACGTATAAAACGGCACCGTTGTTAACTGTATAAATACATAAATAAAATTAATATTTTGCATTTTTTTTTCCTGCCTCAATTGGGCCGCACCCCTAGAGGCTTGTAATTTGATTTGTGCCCGCAAACAGACTCTATAATTATTTTGTATATATTTTTATTTTTGTTGTAAGATATTATTGGACTATTTGGCCTTACTCATAGTGGGCCTAAGTTGGGCTTTCTATCTTGTATAACCCTAACCTCTAGTGTATAAAGAAGGTTAGGGTTCCCTTGTATTGATACATTATGAAAAATAAAGTCTCACTTATTGTTGTCTCTCATACCTCTCTCTATATCTATACATATCTCTATATATATCTATAACGAGCTAATATGTCACACCACACGTTATCGGCACTTTGCTCGCGGAGAATAGGATATACGATTGAGGATATTGGAGATTTTGGGTAAACGCTCGGATACGAGGTTATAAAAATCGATGACATATCTTGTTCTAATCAATCGTTGGAGCACTTGGTAATTTGGTACAATTGCTAAACCCTTATTTTCCGGTAGAAAATTGCATGCCTTATTATTTTGCTACTGTATGTTATATAAGATTGGATGTTTACATGTACTACTTACCTATTGGTTGTTGATTGGTTATGGTGAAAGAAGCTTACTGAACATTATAGAACCTCCGTATATGTTTACGGCCATATTGCCCTCTGTAATTGTATAGTATATATTTAATTATGTGCATTCTAATTCAAAGGGAGTTATTTACATCATCACTGTAATCACATGTTTGTAAAAAAAATCTATAGTAAATTGCATGATTAGATATTGCAAACTACCATCCAAATAAGACGAAATTGTTCACATGCTATATTACTGTAACATGAGAGAACTTGTAATTAGTTCTATTGTTTTGTTATTGCTACCATGTATTGCATGTTAACTGTATAAAGACCAGTGGCAACCACGCGTATATAGTCTGAAGAATTGCATGTTTATTGACTAATGCTAACTGTCCACAAATTGTATATTAAATATGTAGTTTGTTTGCTATATAATGAACAAGATGTGTGTTTGTATTAATACTTTTTGGTCCACGTCTACATAAATACATATATACTTGATAATTGTTTATGTGGTAAGTTAATAACATTGCATGTTAATTGAATTAATTTATGAATTTCCATGTTAATAATTACTGCCATGTAATATTATTACTGCTGTTATGCATAAAATATGTAAATTTGCGAAATCATATATATTCACATTTAAGTTGGAAAAATTATGAACCTTCCCCAACTAGGCTCAGCTATTTGGATACGATGTCTAGGAAAGATATAGACGGAAGTCGATATCCTAATGAGGTCGGGTTTTAAGTGGCATTCGTGCCCTCCACCCTCACCGTCTTTCCTGGTCGTTTTTCAAGTAGAGCTACCGAAAGGGGTTGACTAAATAATAATTTCCCCGAGTGTGTTTATATAGTGATGTATGTTTCGCCGAATTGGTGTTTCAGTATCGACCCGTCGTTCGATCAATGAGAACCGATTCACATGAGAAGCAAAACTAATATTTTCGAACCTGTCGTTTCGAAATAAAGTTTGTGCTTGTGCAAACCATAAACATATAAACCAGTCGTTTTATATGATAAATAATCCAGAACTCCCAACACATGTTGGATGCCATCTATGATGAGAAAAATCGCAAAACATACTTGCGAAATGACTATTTAGACGTTGATGTTATTCCGTCACCGCATGTTAGTCACCCTGATGTGTGAAAATGTGATGCCCAAATTTTTTTTGGATGCCATCTTTGATGAGTAAAACACGAGTTCGTTGTTACCATTATGATGAATGCTAAGGCGTTGATTTTATTCCGCCGCCACATTTGAGACGTGATGATGTCTATGGTGAACAAATGTCTGAAATTGATATATTGGAGCAATCTTTCACCAAAATACTAGGTTGGAAAATGTATTCCATAAGCAGTATCGTGAATTTATATTCACCATGTTCCTTTATCGCCTATCTGTTATTGGATAAGAAAATTACCCCGGTGAGTAGTTTTAATCCTATTGGGTCAATGGCGAATTGTTTGCCTGATATTAATGCTCTTCGTGTACATTTTTTTTTCCATGAATCGAGAACCGAGACAAGTGTTATTTGTCTCGAACTGTCGCGATCCCAATGAATCGCCTAGCCAAGCAAGATTTTAGACAATCGTCAAAAATCAAAAAACCTGTGGCTCTAAGACAGTAATTGAAAGGAACAATATGGTCCGTTGTCACAAAGCAAGAGATAATGCTCAAGGAGCCAACTCTATGCTATAAAGACAAAGGTCATGCACAGTTACTCCTTAAATAGTTCAAAACTATTATAAAGGTGAAAAAACCGATGCTAATGTGGTTAAAGTTAATTGAAAGGAAACTCTTGAGACCCCCGATTTTGTGGTTCAAATGAGTTTGATACCTTTCTTTATTGATTTTGATAAATCATTGAGCCATTTTTTCGCTCATCTGGATTATGTTTTACATTTGGATTATTATTTTCCATTTGGACCATACTTTTGGATTGTGGTTTGCCTGTTTACGAAATTTCTCGAAATAATTTAAAGTGTTTTGAGCAAATTCCTTTGACAAATGTGACCAAACTTTAAATTATGAAATTTTAGGCAATACTTGTAGTATAGTTGGTTTTTTTGGATATAGTGGGTAACAGTGTACCACATAATTTCACCAACTACTTGCCTAAAAGAGTACTCGGTGACAACGATTCTGGACCTGTCGTTCCAAATCGAAATCTTTGGTAAAACCAAATTGATTTGTTAAATATGAGGCGTTATACTCCTATAGGTCCTGTCGTACCTTGTTGAGTTATAAAATATTCGAGAAAACCAGTGTTACCTGGTAATAGCTCATGAAAGAATTGAAATTTCTTTACATAGTCTCCATTCAATACGACCAAAAGCGTATTTTAGAGGAGTTGAAATGTCTTTCAAGTGGTTGCTACCATATTTTTTAAAAGCATTTAAAGTTACCTTATCATTTCGCCTATCGTTGATTAATAAAGGATTTAGATGCTAAGACATGATTGTCTGTACTATCATTCGCCTGTCGTCGATTGATAAGAGCATTTTGATATTGTGGCATTGACCGGATGAGATATTCCCGGGTCAAAAGACGATAGTTGATTTATAATCGCATCGCATTTGGATTCTTTTTGAGGATATATTTCGTGATTAATCCGAAATTAATGCCACTAATGCTCACTTTGAAAGACTAGTATGTGTAAAGATCACGAAATGAACTCGTAGAATTCTTGTAAAGAATTGAAGGAGTTATTGTGGACTTATCCGACCATAAGACGGACCATAAATATAAATGGTTATGGTTGATGCATCGACAATAAGGTCACATGATTATTGTTGTCCACATAAATGCAGCACTTTCCAAACTTTTAGCCCTATCATTAAGTTGATGGCTCATGATCCGGATTATCCTGAAAAGTCTAGTCGACTTGATAATTCCGAAGAGTAATAATCGAAATTTCGATTTGAATTACTTGAGTTTGGAAATTGAAATTGAAATTGAAATTGAACATCCTGTCGATTATGTTCAGACCCAAATGGACTCACGGAAAGTTTGATGATGCGACTGCAAATGATTGCACGCATTTCTTGGTCTTGCACACCAAGATTTATATTTCTATGTGGGGTTATGCTATTTTTCTGCATTGGTCCGTTATGAGGCCCATAGACACTCAAACACCATATGCGTACCCGTTGGTTACTGGTTATGAGCCAGAAGTCTCATATTAATGCGTGTTTAGAGTGATTAATTAATATTTTGATTGAGCCGCTCTAGCGTTCCAAATATGGACCTCTGAAGGGGATATAAGTCGATTATGAATCTCCTGCCTATCATTTGATAGAGTAACCTTGACAAGCGATCTCTTTACCGCATGATATGCGAAAGTGACATCGCTAAGACTGTTCTCCCCGTCGTTAGGGGGAGATTTGCACGTTACCGTTGATAAGGAACGACGTGAAGTAACGTGGCATAACCCACTCAGTCTTAGCTTGATCCCCAAAACTGCACTTAGTGATAAGTAAGTGCATAGACTCCCTCAAGTCTAACTAAATGCCAGACGCATTTAATGACTTTATGAGATGTCACGAGATCATTTATACCTGCTGCAAAATGCTTGCAAGGATAGACGTCCCTGTCGGACGCCGTGTTCCTGTCGTAACACGTTGCTTTGGCCGAACCCGCCAAACAAAGGACGCTGCCGTCGGCCGTCAGTCTGTCGTCCTTCCTAAGATATGAGGAAGTTGACCGGTTCTTAATTCGTTCAGCCCCAGAGGTGGTGAACTGAAACTCGTTTGTCGCACGAGATTATAAAGGATCAAGGAGATGTGTGATTTCCTCCTCATCCTAAGAATCTCGAAATATCTGTCGATCATGATATCTTAGACGATATTGAAGCGAAACGAGACTGTCATTGATTACTTGTTCATATATTCGGTGACGACTGATAATATGAGCAAATTATGACAGAGAACCATGTACCGTTGCCTGAAGTCAACGTAGAATAGACTCGACTAATGGAAACTTGCAATCCAAGTAGACTCCTTAGCGAAAGTGTGTTCGGACCTGTAGCTCCAACACCACCAATGTTAAACGAGTTCGTTTATTTGGTTATTCGTAAGGAAAAGTGATGAGAATAATGAGATTGTAGAATGCTCGCCTAGTAGCGCAAGGCTTCTCTCACATCTTGGAATTGATTACGAGATGGTTGAATTCCTCGTAATGGACGTTATAACGGTCTCCTACTTTATCAGTTTAGTAGTTTCCCAAAAAACTGATTATGCAACATGTGATTGTGGTCACTGTTTTATCTCTATGAGAATTTAGACAAAGAGATATAGATGAAGGTCCCTGTGTGACTTCATGTGCTTAAATCAAGTAGTTCCTGACCACGGAACACGATCTCAATTGACTGAGACGTTCACTATATGGATTAATATAATCCGAGCGGATGTGGTATACCACCTAAGTGAGTACTTGATTAGCTTGGGATACTTGAACAAGTATTATGCCCTTGCGTGTTTTATTACGCGATCCATTTTTCGATTTGCCTTCGAGATGAAGGATCTTGGGAAGACACGGTAGTGACTCGGCCCGATGATCGAGTCCCGTAAAGATTGAATCTAAGTCCATGATTCAAACTACACCCAAAAGGTGTTATGACATTTTAGTCATCATGACGCTAAGTCGTCAGATTCTTCCATGATCGTTCGATCACTAGACATTGATATAGACCCAGTCCGTCCCTGATGAGACGATGAAGAGATATTGAATCATGATGTTCATATCTAAGTACAATAAGCGCATTATTGTACTTGGTCTAATGTGCTAGGACGAACATCTCGTCTGCTGTGAATGGTATAGCTCGACACAGCATCGCGCTAACACGCTGCCATCGAAATGGCATAAAAGATATTTTCCCATTACCTTAAGGTAACTGTGGATGAGGGCTTGTCTTATCCCATTTGCGTCATCGAGTGTACCTACCCCCTTCGGTACTCGAATTAACGCAACCCTTTTTCGGTTATACCGATGCTGGTTACTTATCAGACCCGCATAAGAGATATTCCTAACATGGCATGTCTTTACCATTAGGAATAAGGCGATATCTTGGAGGTCTTGGAATGACTCTAAACGAATCACTATGATCTTCTCGTGCTCTATGAGACGACTAGAGAGTGTATATGGCTTCGAGCTAGTATTAGCCATATTTGAATTACATATGCTCTGTCTCACGATCCAGATAAAACACTTGTCATAAAAGACAACTTGTTGTTATCGATCAAGAGAGACATGACTACATTATGCTATTTAGCATTTATCGTTGAAATAAATCTTCACATATGAAGTTTAAGAGCATCCTGTCGAATGCTCAATTTATTCCACGTTATATTTTCTTGCATACAGTCGTGTGCAAGTAAATGAGTCATCCAGTCAAATTCTCATTCTCTTTCTTGGAATATGAAATCTTTGCACCCAGTCGTGTGCAAGTGAGGGGGAGCATCCAGGTGAATGCTTATTGCACTAATTACTACTTAGTCGAAATCTTCGCACCCTGTCGTGTGCAAGTGAAGGGGAGCATCCAGTCGCATGCTCGTGTACTCTTTTTGTCCTTAGACCAAGGTTTTTTCCCACTGGGTTTTCCTTGGCAATGTTTTTAGCGAGACACGTTCCCATTATATCTCACTTAAGATTGCCGAAATTAGGGGGAGTATCCTGTTGTATACTTCTTACCACTGTGTACTCTTTTGTCCTTCGATTAGAGGTTTTTCCCACTGGGTTTACTCTAGCAAGGTTTTGATGAGGCACCTGTTTTGTGGTTGATCCCATACTACTACCACTGTTGCACTCTTTTTCCTTCGATCAGAGATTTTCCCATTGGGTTTGCTCTGTCAAGGTTTTGATGAGGCACACTGTTTTGTGGTTAGTTACTTACATGATATTTCGGCCTATATCATTCGGCTACACAGTTTCTCCTAGGTACCGGTTTTGTCCCACACTGGGTTTTCCGGCCCTAAGGTTTTTATGTGTTTAGCACTGCGAATGAACTCGACTCAGATCGACTGCATGAAGACGAAGAATTCAAGACGTCCAAATGGGGAGTGTTGTAAGATATTATTGGACTATTGGGCCTTACTCATAGTGGGCCTAAGTTGGGCTTTCTATCTTGTATAACCCTAACCTCTAGTATATAAAGAAGGTTAGGGTTCCCTTGTATTGATACATTCTGAAAAATAAAGTCTCATTTATTGTTGTCTCTCATACCTCTCTCTATATCTATACATATTTCTATATATATCTATAACGAGCTAATATGTCACACCACAATTTTACTAATTTAAAACTTATAATGGTCCAGTTAATTCTATTGTAAAAAAACCCTAATTAACGAAGGCACCTTAATTTTGCTAGGTTTATCACCTGGCGGCAGCTTGAGAGGCAACCAAATAATACTTACTTACTTAGGAAATCATAATAGTTTTTTTTTTTTTTCTATTTAAGGCATCGAAAATCCACTTTAAAATCACCAAACCTCGATCAAATTATTTACCCTAGCTAATATTACGCATCCTTTCTCTTTCTATCTCTATAAAAAAAATGCGGCCAGTGACTCAGATCAGTGTATCTACCTCAAAAAATCATGTTTTTGGCGATAATCATGGTACATCTTCAACCTTAAAAATCAAAACATGAAAATGATTTTTTTATTGCCTTTTTCATAATGTTTTTTCTTATCTTTTTATTTTAAGCACTTCGATTCCTGATTGTTTGTGATCATATTCACACTGATCATATTCACACTGATCAGTGTATTTGTCAAGAAAAGGCAAAGGCAAAGGCGAAGCAGCCTTTCCTCAACAGGTAATTAGACCTCGATTTTCAAATTCAAAACCATCAATATTTAGTTTAAGTAAACGTGTGATCAAACAATATTACATCTTTTAAGTTTCCCACCCCAATGCCCCTTCACAGGCATGCTTAACTATTATAGACCAACTGACCGAGTAGTACTTATGTTTACCTTCAAAATAACAAATTTTTTTAACAGAAGCTTGTTCAATACTATCTAAACTAATTTGACCAGGGTTGGGATTTGATATTTTTTTTCTAGTAAACTAAGCATATATTACCACCAAACCAAACAGGAACATTATTAACTTACTGCACAAGCGCAGTAAGCTTTAGAAAGCAAAATACACAACAAAATAAATATTATTTGAAGATTAAAATAAAATAAGGAAAAGGGAAAGGGAAAAGAAGAAAAATAGTTCCGGCCTAAAAAAACTCTCTTGCTCTTGCTAAAAAGCCTTGTTAATAGAATGGGAGGTTGATCATGCTGATGCTTCCAACAGAACTTCAGCCTCTTGTGATAATATTTGAAACTTACGGCCAAAATACCAATCAGAATGAGAACTGCATATGTAGTATTGACCTCTTTTATCAACTTGCTAATACTCTTAGTAATGAGACCGCAACTATCACTTCTTTTGATGTAAAATACCCCAGAAAACCGCAGATGTACAAGGAGCGCAATAACAGCTACCATCCTTCCTTTAGAATTTTCAAGCTCATGAAGACAACAGATAATGTGCATTGAAATAACGGAAAGTACATGCCTGATTAAAATAATTTTAGCCCAAGCACATAAAGAGTTACTTTTCCTACTAGCTACGTTCTAAGTTATTTTTTTTAATTAAGGGTGTCATATATGATGGAAGTTATATAATCTTGTTATTTACTATACTTGTGCACAAAGAAAAAAGAAAGAAAAACTTAATCTTGCGTGTGTGATACTTTAAGTACTTGGAAGCCAAAAAAACTTCTCTTAATAAACTTGCTTCATCTCCAAAAAAAATAAAATTGTTTAATCTTTGTCAAGAAGCAACTTAGTACACACAGGATTCATTAATTTTCCAAAATTCTTTTAACCTATAATAGAAAAGATCAGAACGTCATTAACATAGAATAAATATGAGGGATTAAGGGTAACATCTGGGAAAATTTTTATTCAAGAAGACCCAACTTAATCCATCAAAACTTTATGTTATGTTTTTGGCAAAACTGAATGTCTAAGAACGATAAAACCTTTATTAATTAATAATGTCAGAACTGTGAAATTTTATAATCTAAGAAGTTATGATTTGGTCAATAAGTTAATAACCTATTAATTTAAATTAATTTAAAGAGTGTCATGTGAACATGATTATATAAATAACATCTTGGTTGACATTCATTCTAGCGTTTGTCCAAATAATGCTCATCATATATAGAATGTAATTACAAATTATATAATTATATGGGTTCATTGTATTAAACTAAACGTATTCGAAGTTTTATGATGAAGCGAACCACGCATTACAAAAAAAAGATAGTAATGGGGAACGACCAAATCTGTTAGTAAAACAAAATTATGTTATCATGCCGTCTCAGATTAGAGCGTTGGAAAACAAAATCTGTCACTATTTCCGTCTGCGATCTGACTTTTTTTTGTTGAGATGGTATAAACAATACAAATTAATTTTACTATCTTTCCAGAAAAATAAACACAAACAATATATACTAAATTATCCTAATTATTTTTGTAATTCTTGTGAATTAATACTTTATAATATTGATTAGACCACATGTTCATAATGGGGTTTTTAAAAAAATCTTATACTATTAATCTAACTTTTGATTTAATACATTGACCCTAGTTGGGAGCTAAAGAATTGCTATTTTTGAGAGAGTAATATTTAATCATTTATATAAGTTTTAATGCATGTAAGTTATTTTTGCCATCAATGACAGAGATTATTACACAGTTATTGACCAAAAGTTTAAAAAAAACAAAGAGAGATACGGAAAAGAAAGTTTGATGTATTAATCTCTTCTATTCAATGTATACATGAATCACAACCATAATTTGTTGATATATGTTATTTTTCTATTAATGTATACATATTACATGAATCACAATCATAATTTGTTAATATATGTTATTTTTCTATTAATGTATACATGAGCTCCTTCAATTCACATGTCATCAAATAAAACCTATCAATCCTCCATCCACCAAACATACCTACAATATAAAACCTATGTTACTTTTAGTGATATAGCTATAATATATTTTTAATTTTCTACTCTTCAATATTAACAATTAACATGAATGAAAATAGGTTCTCGTTCAAATGTGGTTTTATCATCTCTATTAAGTATTTTAAAGATGATTTATAAATTTAGGTGTCAAGAGAGATATTTATATAACTTGATAGTCAGATATGAAAATTTTCCCCATGTTTAGCAGATAATTACATTTCTTTTCAAAAGAAGTTTTAGAACGGAAAACAAGACTGCTTGTAGAAGATTCATGGCGATCGTTGTTCATTTCATTTCAAAAAAGCGGCATTTCTTTCCCAAAATCGGTATGATGACTTAGAACCTACAAGTATTTAGTTTCTGCTACATGTTTGCTATTTATATACATATATGTCATCGAATTTTTACATCACTTGTATTTATGGTTGGGGGGAAAAACTTACAAATCCCGATCCGTCCCGCTCCCGACCCTATTTTTTCTGACCCAAAGTTGTCCCGTCCCGAAAAGTCAAAATTTACCCCGACCAGTCTACTGTCCGGATACAGATAGGGTGCAAGGATGAATTCCTGATGAGTCCCATCCTAAATTTTAAATAAAAAAGATAAAAAAATTAGTACCAAAATAACATTGTGTTGGTTGGAAACTTATTAATGAGTTAAATGAAATTAGATATCCCAATAGTTATATGGGAAGAAGGAGATTATTATTTAATATCAATGTTATACAACCTAAATTATAACAAATAAGTAATGCATTTTTAGTTGTCGTGATATTTGCATATTTATTATTATTTGTCAAGAAAATGCAAAGGTGAAGCAGCCTTTCCTCAACTGGTAATTAGACCTCGATTTTCAAATTCAAAACAATCAATATTTAGTTTAAGTAAACGTGTGTTCAAACAATATTACATCTTTTAAGTTTCCCACCACAATGCCCCTTCACTGGCATGCTTAACTATTATAGACCAACTGACCGAGTAGCACTTATATTTACCTTCAAAATAACAAAATAAATAAATAACAAAAGCTTGTTCAATACTATCTAAAATAATTTGACCAGGGTTCGGATTTGATATTATTATTTTTGTAAACTAAGCATATATTACCAGCAAACCAAACAGGAACATAATTAACTTACTGCACAAGCGCAATAAGCTTTAGAAAGCAAAATAAAAACAACAAAATAAATATTATTTGAAGATTAAAATAAAACAAGGGAAAGGGAAAGAAAAAGAAAAATAGTTCCAGCCTAAAAAAACTCTCTTGCTATTGCTAAAAAGTCTTGCTAATAGAGTGGGAGGTTAATGATGTCGATGCTTCCAACCGAACTTCAGCAATTGTGATAATATTTTAAACTTCCGGCCAAAATAGCAATCAGAATGAGAACTGCATATGTAGTATTGATCTCTTTTTTCATCTTGCTAATACTCTTAATAATGAGACCGCGGCTATCACTTTTTTTGATGTAAAACACCTCAGAAAATCCCAGATGTATAAGGAGCGCAATAGCAGCTAGCCTCCTTCTTTTAGGATTTTCAAACTCATGAAGACAACAGATAATGTGCATTAAAATAAAGGAAAGTACATGCCTGATTAAAAGAATTTTAGCCCAAGCAGATAAAGAGTTACTTTTCCTATTAGCTACGTTCTAAGTTGTTTTTTTAATTTTAATTTAGGGTGTCATATATGATGGGAGTTAATCTTGTTATTTACAAAACTGGGCATATGGTTTGATCATCTCTATTAACTGTTTTAAAGATGATTTATAAATTTAGGTGTTAAGAGAGAGATTTATATAACTTGATAGTGAGATATGACTTTTTTCCCATGCTTAGCAGACATTTACATTTATTTTCAGAAGAAGTTCAAGAGCGGAAAACAAGACTGCTTGTAGAAGATTCATGGCGATCGTTGTTCACTTCATTTTCAAAAAGCGGCCTTGCTTCCCCAAAATCGGTATGATGACTTAGAACCCACAAGTATTTAGTTTATGCTACATGTTTGCTATTTTTATACATGTCATCAAATTTTTACATCACTTGTATTTAGGGTTGGGGAGAAAAACTTACAAATCATGATCCGTCCCGCTCCCGACTCTATTTTTTCCGACCCAAAGTTGTCTCGTCCCGAAAAGTCAGGATTTACCCCGACCAGACGGGATGAATTCCTGACTAGTCCCATCCTAAATTTTAAATAAAAAAGAAAAAAAAATTAGTACCAAAATAACATTATGTTGGAAATTTATTTATGAGTTAAATGAAATTAGATATCCTGATAGTTATATTAATTGTTCTTTATGGTAATTTTTTTTTAACGAAGAATCCTTTAAAGAGTGGGTTGAGTCATAGACCCCTACCTGTATATAAATAACCATGCAAGTAAAGTACTTGGATGGGGACAATGAATATAACCCTCCGAACATAAGTGGGAGAACATCAAGTTCACGAAAATGAAAAATGCATGGCAAATAAAATAACTAGTAAACGAGACAAAAACTATACATCATGTTCTAATATGTGGAGTCCCCAACCTATCTAATGTCAAAATCCTGCCAATGCCATATGGTAAATCCCGTCTGTGGAAGAATGTTTGAGAAGCTCACCGAGCCCACGCCCGATTGGCCATAAAGTCAGTAGCCTCATTTGTCTCTCTAAAGACGTGATGAACCAAGATATCGTGTAACGAAGACAACTAAATAATACACGGAATACTATAGTTATGCTCACAAGGACTAATAGTCGTCGAAGTAATCCAAGATCATATTGTCATCGAATTTGACTTAACCTCAATATGTTGAAAGCCCAAAGATATCGCTAGCTAGCTGAATGCCTAAAATGACCGCTTGAAGCTCTGCATAGATAACCAGTATCTGGCCTAAGAACTCGCCAAATGCCCCCCAAGTTCGAAAGTAAAAATCATGGCAATGTGATCTGAACCAGAACGTCCCAAGTGAGAGACACTAAAAGACCAAAAGAGGAACCCCAATGGGGGTACACGGCCATCCTATACAAACGGCGCCAAGTGGACCCATTTGTTCAAGTATAGGAGTTACCAATAAAGTCGGCATCTTCCAACCCGCATGCTAGCAACGCGTCATTAAACGAATCTACGCTAGCATGACATGCTGGTCTACCTCGAGAAATCTCAGTATGAGCATGGAGAACATTGAAGCCTCCCCCAATGGCCCAGGGAATGTGATACATCGATCAGGTTGTCCCAGAGGGACTCACGACTCTCATGAAAGCAACTAGCATAGACGTAAGAAATATAAAAAGTGCCAGGTACCGACGAATGTTGAACACTACAATGGACCACCTGCCTATGTTTGCTAACAATCTCAACTACAAAAGGGTCAAACGAAAATATCCAGATCTGCCCTGAAATAGAAGCGAAACAATGATGCAATCCTAAGAAAATACATAACGGATCTAAATCATCGATTCCAAGGAAAGGCTCCATAATACAAACTAGAGTGAGTCTATAGTCACGAATGAGATTGTTAAGCCATATTTTTACCAAGGAAATGCTATAATGTATCCAGATTTGGCCGGTCTCACATTGTGCACCCTAATCCATCTAAGATACTCGAATACCGGCATGCTTTGTGACGTCTTGCTGCGCTTTATATATAACTGCATACGTGAGTCCTCGTATTTTTGCTAAACTTTCTTAACCTCCTTATAAGCATCTTCACAAATCTATCCAAGATGAATGGAATAGCTTTAAGTTGAGAGACGACTAGTTTTCATAACAATAGGTCGCAATTAATATGCACTAAAAAAAAGGTTACAATCAGGACGAACAAATCTGTTAGTAATCTGTCACTGAATAACAATATTTGTCAGTAATACTTAAATCCGTCACCATGCTGTTTCCGATTAGGGTGTTGGGAAGTCAAATAAGTCACTATTTTCGTCTTCGATTTAAACTTTTTTTGTAGTGGGAAAATGTTGCTAGTCATCATGACTATTTAAAAAAAACATTTTTTTTATATTACCCACCAGCTACATCATAAAATAAAGAGTGAAACAATACATTCATTCAATTCACTCTGTTGGAAATGTTAGAGAAACTCAAAAAGAGCAATGATACAATAGGGAATGGAAAGCTAAATATGCAAACACATATTCTCCCATATGGCAATTAATTTTAAGTTTTTAGGAACCTTTAGAAGATTCATCCGCTGCAGGTAAATCATCATCGTCATGGCAGATGTTTTCTTCCATCTGCTAGATCGGAAGAATATTATCTTCAGCCAATTTAGCAGCCACCCAATCTTCCTGTGCATTCCATGAGTACTCTAAAATTTTACTCGTACGTATGACCTCCGTGAATAAATAGCAGCTAAGGTGGGTCATCTTCGCATCCTCTAGAGTTTGTTCTTTGTCAATCCTGCTAAATCCCAGACCATGAGTCTCCTTCCAAGACATCAAGAAGCTAGAATAGTCATGTTCTTTGGACTCCATCCAACTTGAAAAACCTCCTCTCTATGATGATCGAAGGTATGAAGAGCAGTAGAAATTTTCCAAATATCAAATAACTTCACAGTCTTATCCGTGGACCCTGTTGCCACAACCCATTCATTGAAGGGAGTCAAAGCTAAGCAATTAACCTGGCTTTGATGAGCCATTACCGATTGGATAGGCTTGGTATGTAATGGAGTGCAGAGATCTCAAATGTGGAGATATTGGTCATGACTAACAGAGCCAAACAAGTATTCATGTCTCATATGCCACGCTACATCTTCTACTACACCTTCATGAACCTTAAATATTTGCATTGCATCGAGGGACTTATTCTTAGGCATCGCATTAGTGTCCCACACAAAAATTTGGACATCATCAGAGCCACTCAATAAGTGACACTGCTTAAACAAACTCCACGATAAACCATATCCCTATGTATTATGAACCCTCAACCCTAAATCTGGATTACAAGTTCCATCTAGAGAAGGCTTAGATGAATGTCTGGTATAATTGAATACATATACTTATGCACCGACGGTCTTGGTGGCAATAATAGAGGGTTTTTGAGGCATGTAACATGCCCGGTTTACTTCCCCATCATGATTTATTTGCTGAATTATTTGGACCTTTCCATTGGACAATCCGAACCCACAATTCTAGTCGTCATGACAAAATAATTCTGTAGCTAAAGACATGCATTTATTTTTGTAGTAATTGATTAAGGTTATGTAATACTCTTTTCTTAATTAGAAGAGTATATGGCCATTCAGATCCTGATTTAGATACGCAAGATGAAGGGCAGTCTATTACTATTAATAATCTTACATTTGATAATAATAATAAATGTATTACATAAATTACTGTTCAGTAAGAATGAAGGGGTGAAATTAACAAAAATATGGAGTTAAATTAGTTTTCATTTTGGTAACTTTGGTTTTCCCAAATTAATATAGAAGTTCAACTTTTTTTTTTGTAGAAAAAAACTATGCAATTGGTAATTATATACTAACATTGTAATTTATTCAATAGATGTAATTAATAAGCATTAATCACTATTTTAGTCTTTGCAAGATTACTTAGTCTATATGGATCTTGTATGTTAAATAATCCTCATAATTTATACATTTATAGTTTTGAATATAAGAGAAATTAAAATGAAAAATATACTTAAATTAAAAAACTAATTTAACTTCATATTTTTGTTAATTTCACCCCTTTATTTTTACTAAACGGTAATTTATGTTTTGCATTTATTAGTAGTTTTATCATCAAATGCACGATTATGAATAGTAATAGATTTCCCTTCATCGTGCGCATCTAAATCAGGATCCTCCATTGGAAAGGTCCATATAATTCATCAAATAAATCATGATGGGGAAATAAATCGGGCACGTTATATGCCTCAAAAGACCTCTATAATTGCTACCAAGACCATCAGTGCAGAAGTGTATGTATTAGATTATACCAAACATCCATTTAAGCCTCTAGATGGAAGTTGTAATCCAGATTTAGGGTTGAGGGGTCATAATACAGAGGGATATGGTTTATCGTGGAATTTGTTTAAGCAGAGTCACTTATTGAGTGCCTCTGATGATGCCCAAATTTGTTTGTGGGATATTAATGAGATGCCTAAGAATAAGTCCTTTGATGCTATGCAAATATTTAAGGTCCATGAAGGTGTAGTAGAAGATGCATGTAACATGGCATATGAGACATGAATACTTGTTTGGCTCTGTTGGCGATCCAATAACTCCACATTTGGGATCTCCGCACTCCATCACATACCAAGCATATGAGACATGACGAACCTATGCAATTTGTAATGGCTCGTCAAAGTGAGGTTAATTGCTTAGCTTCAATCCCCTCAACGAATGCGTTGTGGCAACAGAGTCCACAGATAAGACCGTGAAGTTATCTGATCTTCGAAAGATTTCTACAGCTTCATACCTTCGATCGTCACAAAGAGGAAGTTTTTCAACTTGGATGGTTTCCAAAGAATGAGACTATTCTAGCTTCTTGATGTCATGGGAGGAGACTCATGGTCTGGGATTTTAGCAGAATTGACGAAGAGATGACTCCAGAGGATGCCGAAGATGGCCCACTTGAGATGCTATTCATTCACGGGGGTCATACGAGTAAAAATTAAGATTACTCATGAAATGCACGAAAAGATTGGGTGGCTGCTAGTGTGGCTGAAGATAATATTCTTCAGATCTGACAGATGGCAGAAAACATCTACCATGACAATGATGGTTTACCTGCAGAGGATGAATCTTCTAAAGGTTCCTAAAAACTTAAAATTAGTTGCCATATGGGAGAATATGTGTTTGCATATTTAGCTTCGATTCCCATTCCCTGGTGTATCATTGCTCTTTTGAGTTTCTGTAACATTTCCAACAGAGTGAATTGAATGAATGTATAGTTTCAATTTTTATTTTATGAAGTTTTACCTAGTGGATAATATAAAAAAAATGTTTAAAAAAAAACATGACGACTAGCAACATTTTCCCATATTAATTGCTACCTATTGTTATGAAAACTAGTCGCCCCTCAACTTAAAGGGTGTTCCATTCATTTTGAATAGATTAGTGAAGATACTTATAAGGAGGTTAAGAAAGTTGAGGTAAAATACAAGTACCCACGTCTGCATATATAAAACGCTGCAAGACGTCACAAAGCATGGATGGTTCGGTATTCGAGTATCTCAGATGAATTAGGGTGGACAATGTGAGACGGGTCAAATCTGGATAGATTATAGCATCTTGTTTTTTGTCTAACCCATTCTTCGAAAATCCATGGTTGGCTAAAACACTCATAATTGATGAATATAAAAGGACGACAAAGGGTGTGGGTATGAAGATTGAATGGAAAGAGGGAATGGTTAATCCCGATGAAATTTATTCTTATGAGTAAAAGTTGAAGGGAACAAAGGGGTGGCTCCAGAAAAAGCATTATTTAGCTGATTTACTGGGAGTGAAAATATCAAAGAGGAGTAGGCTGATGACTTGGTGGCTTATCAAATTAAGGACGTTTGGGGTTCGTTTTTCTATCAAATATTGTTAATTTATGAGACTAGTGAAAAATAAAGATAGAATTAGTTCTACTTGCATAAAAGCTTAGTGTTTATTTTTCGAATTATTCTTATAAGCTTCAGTTATGTTACTTGTCTTGAATTGTGTTTTTCTGTGTAAGAATTTCCTTGAATTCAAGTTGGTAGTTTAAAAAAATAAACTAACTAGTCGCCCCTCGTCAGCCACAAAAGGTCCAGCACTAATAATGTTTTAGGGATAACAAAATTATATTAACATTCACTAAAATATCCATATACAAGCCTAAATTGTACTAAAATTTGTTAAATATGTTATTTTAAGATTATAAAATTTAAATTAAATCTTATATATAAAAATAAATAAATAAAATTTATTGACATACCCTTCCCGTACCGTACCGAACCGAAAATTTTCAACTTTTGTCATACATCCGTACCCGTATCATACCGGATACGGTACTCGTACCCATACAACCTAGGACTTTCACCTTAGCAAAACAAGATCGTACAGATTTGTCGGTTTTGAAAAAAAAACTACTTCAAAGTCACTTGCCTGCAAATTGGGTCGGCCACTAGAGATATAAGTGTACCTCAACAGCAAAGAAAAAATCACCCATACTTTTTTTCCTGTATCATAGCAACAACAAAAAAACATACAAAAAAAAAATAAGAAATAAGAAAATAGAACTGATAGCATAACAAAATTTCGTTTCCAATATCAAATTTTCCTATTTCGTCGAATCTCCCAAACTCTATTAAGATGTTCGTATCGAATCTCATCCTCAATCGAGTTGGAATCGTCCACTCTCATACCATCAACAATCGCTCCATCTTCGGGACCCATAACATCTTCAACCAGTTCCTCTTCTACACCCACATTTTGGCCATGATCCTCCTCTATGATCATTTTCAGCAAATCCTGCATCGCAATACCTTGGAAGAATGGATCATTCAGATCTTCTTCCGGATCTTCCTCCTCCTCGGGGTCATCATCACTGTATAAAGCTTCTTCCTAAACTCTCACATAACCACCTCTAGTACCACAAACAATCACCTCGGGGTGATTGTCACCTCTATCAAATGCCATATAGTATGCAACCAACTCTTCCCTCTCTCACTCCAACTCATCCAACTGAACCTTTTCCAACTCATTTGGATTTGTCGATTTCGATTCCATCACCTATCTTAGTTTTCGCACATAATCACTCCCATTCGGCTTAACCTCCTCACTAACCAGCTCCTTAACCTGAATTTTCAAATTCATAACTGGTTGTGCTTGCAGTCGACCAACTTGCGACTGCTAAATCTTCATTTTAAGGAACATATCCGCAATGCTCCTCATAATGCACTCCTCCAACCTAAGCAAATCCTCATTTGTCATCTGTGTAGAAACATTAAATGTATTAGCATGTGAAACATTACGATCATAATTAGGGTTAGAAGGCATAGCTGGTTGTTGTTGCTGTGGTAGCATATGTGCACTTGCGGCGGCATTTCAGTTACCATAACTGAAATCATGGTGATCATGATTACCCAGCACGTACGGCCTTTTCTCCCATGGCTGACCGAAGTTTTGAGTATACATCACGTCTTGAACTAGGTATGTTGGTTCATGCGGGTCAGGAGCACGCGATTGGCGAAAGTCAGTAAACTTTTGTTTTGAAAGATGGAACAGACTTGAAGAATTGGGCATATGGCAGGAATCTGTTCCAATAGGTGGAACAACCCATCCCCTAACCTTTTCAGCTAGTTTTCCGAAATAGGCGACGCATTCGGCTACCGGATAACTGAGGACATCTCATTGACAATGGGAATTGGCTAATTGTTTCATGTGCGTAGGTAAAGCAAAGTAAAAGTAGTGTATTAAAAGATTTGGCACGAACCCATGATGGGGCACGCCCTTTGAAGGTCTTTGAAACGTTCCCACGTCTCACATAAATTCTCCCCTAACTTAACATTGAAGTTTTGAAGTTTTGAAGTTGCAATTGCAACGACATAGTACCGTCAATAGGAAAGAACTTCTTGAGAAACGATTGAGCAAGGTTATCCCAAGAGTTGATTGAACAAGAAGCTAAGCTGTTAAACCAATCCTTAGTTGTTCCCCTCGAAGGGAGCAACGCGGTTTAAGAGATTTTCCTTTAATACAGGACTTGGTCCAACACTAGTCAGGAAGACCAATGGCAAACCGTGATTCGCCATGATGAGGTAGAGGTAGTAACCTAATATAGGTTGATTATTTTCATTATTATTATTTTCTTCGTTAGCATTATTATTATTAGATATTTCGTCTGCGAACATGTTTGTTCTTCTACGTGGTCCATGGGTACGATCCTAGGTGTACTAGTCTCGGAAGGGATAGATGCTTCGAGGATACGTCTACGTGCTACAGAGCACGTGATATATCTCAGAGGTTCGGCTGATAAGGGTTTAGAGTAGCTCGAATTTTCTTGATTGATCGTAGCGAACCCTCTGTTGTGTCTGATTGACACAACAGAGAAGGCTGGTTATTTAAACTAAACTAAAATTTATTTCTAAGTTTTTAAGTTCACGTTTCCAAACGGGGTAAGTTTGAAAAACTTAATGAATTAATAAATTTTAATTAAGCTTTGTTTTTTTCTTTTCCTTTTTATTTATTTTTATTTTTATTATATATATATATAAATAATTAAATACTTAATTAATTAATCAAACTAAGTTTTTAGTTTTTATTTTCAGGATAATTAAAAATCAAATTATTAATAATTGTTTTTTTTTCTTTTTCTTTAAAATTCAAATAATTAATTATTAGATTTAAAATTAATTAAAAAATTAATCAAAATTATAAGAATATTTTTATTTTATTTTTTTATTGTGGAATTTAATTAACTTAGTTAAAATTTCTTTTTTTAATTAATTAAAGTGAAGAATTAATAGATTAAACCCTTTTTAACGAATTAAATCAATTCTGGACAAATTGATTTGAATCAACTGCTCTTATTCGGATAGGGGTTATCCAAAAATCCATGTCTTATTCGAATGAGGTCAGACAGAATCCATAGAGTAGGGTTTTTAATTAAAGATATGGCTCACACTTTTGTTTTTAACTAAACTAAACCTAAACTAACATGCAAAGATAGCTAAAATACTGAGAACAAGATTTGTTAATTCTTAGTCAAACAACTACCTAACGAACATGCAATTAACTACATAATAGATAAAAGACGAATAAAAAATAAATGATAGATATTACTTGTAAAATAAATTGCAAGTAGAAGAAATGGAACCAACTCTGCAACTTGGCAATGGAGGAACAAAAAGCTCAGTAGAACCAATACAGAATAATAAAGAAATAATTTATGTAGAAGGAAGTATTTTTTAGAGAGGAGAAAGAGAAAAAACGAACAAAAATAAATGACACTCGTTAATGAAAACCGCCTACAAAATTACAGTAGATCTTAGGTATTTATACAAGTAAGCTCAGAAAATTCCAAACCTTAAACCCTAATATTTGGTCATTCTAATAAGAGGGTATTATTCGAATAAGGTATTATTCGTCCAATAGAATTCAGACACGTCATAGATTTTTGGCGGCGGAAGATCTTATTCGAATAAGCAAGCTTTATTCGAATCATCTGACGGAAAACTGAATTTCTTTACTTTTTGGTTAGATTTATTCCTTACTCTCCAATTCTAGCTCTTTTGACCGAATATATCTTTAATATCTTCATCTTTTAGATCATTTAGCTTTTCCAACTTGCATTTTAAGTCCTTTCATCTCCAATCTTCACATAAATGCACATGAAAAGGGTATTTTTCACATAAAACAAACATATGACTCCAAAACACGTAAAGATAGTAAATTGGCATAAAAACACATATTTACGCAATGTAAAGTTGGATTTAATGCTATAATTAATGCCTAAAAATGACATTTTATAGGTCAAATCAAAGTTGTATCATTTTTCTCAAGTATTCGTGCTGCAAATAAACAATCAACTTATGAGTATAAAAGTTTGGATATTATGCCTACCCTAATATCTGAAGAAGATAATTTGAATCTTGATATGGTGCCTACTATGGAAGAAGTTGATGAAGCTGTTTGAAGTGTTGGTAGAAACAGGTCACCTGGTATTGATGGTTTTACTGGGCAATTTTTTGTCTGTTTGCTGGGATTTAATTGGTGAAGATATTTTTAAAGCTATTGTTCATTTCTTCATGAGAGCTAATATTCCAAAAGCTATGTCTACTACTCTAATTGCTCTTATTGAAAAGATTGATAATTCTCAAAACTTTTCTGAATATAGATCCATTAGTCTATGTACTTTCAGTAACAATATTATTTCAAAAATTATGGCTACTAGACTTGCTGCTATTTTACCAAGAATCATCTAACCTAATCAAAGTGGATTTGTAAAAGATAGAGACATTATTGATAATATTCTTCTAACTCAAGAGTATGTCTCTACTTTGAATAGTAAAAAAATTGGTAAAAATATTGCTATTAAATTGGATATGAAAAAAGCATATGATAAAGTGTCCTGACATTTCCTGACTACACTTTAAGGAAAATGGGTTTTACTGAGTTGTTTATTGTCAGAGTTTGGAGACTTATCTCAGCAAATTTTGTCTCAATTTTGGTGAATGGTACTCCTTCTGGTTTCTTCAAGCCAATCAATGGGTTGAGACAAGGTGATCCTCTTTCATCTAGCATGTTTATTCTTTGTGCTGAAGTCCTGTCAAGAAATCTAAATGTCTTAGCTCATAAAGAAGGGTAGAATTTTTTTAAATCTCCTACAGGTAGCCCTATCATTTCACATTAAGCTTTTGCTGATGACTTGATTATTTTTAACTCTGCTGATATAAATTCTGTTAAGAATGTGAGCAAAATATTAAACATATACAATGAAGACTATGGTCAAGAAATTATGTGTGAGAAGAGTTTTGTTTATTGTTCTAAAGGTGTGATTAATTCACATAAAAGAAGAATTTGCAGTATTCTGGGAATAAATAGTAAAAAGCCACCTTTTGTGTACTTGTGGTGTAAATTATATGTAGGTCCTAAACAGTGTATATATTATCAAGATATGGTGAACAAAATTAGACAAGCTGAATTCTTGGAATTCTCAGTCGCTAAGTATGGGAGGGAAGTTTATTATGATTAAGCATGTTTTAAAGTCTATGCCTATATATATTCTTTCAGCTCTTAATCCTCCAAAGCATATTATTAAGAAGATGGACTCTATTTTGGCTAATTATTTCTGGGATAGTGTGGAAGGGAAGAATAAAAGACATTGGACTAATTGGCAAAAGATTTGTAAACCTTATGAGGAAGGTGGTCTAGGTTTGAGAAGTTTTGAGGATATCACTACTGCATTTTCTTACAAGTTAAGGTGGAAATATAGATCAAAAAAGAACTTATGGTCTGACTTCATGAGGGCCAAATACTGCAAAAAGAAACATCTTAATAAGATGACTATGAAGAATGGCACTAATACTTGATGTACGATGTTAAAAGTAAGAAAAGAAGCTGAGAAACTTATTTTTTGGAAGGTTGGTAAAGGGGATATTGCTGTCAATAATGATATTTGGGTTGGTGATGCTGCAATTAATGATACTCATATTGGTGACAAGTTCCTACTTAGAGATTTTATTTATCAAGGATATTGGAATTGGGCTAAAACTAAAGAGTTAATTCCTCCAAATCATGGGTATAGATTCTCTTCTACTTCTATAGCCAATAATAAAGAAGATAAGGTGATATGGAAAGATAATGAGCATGGGAATTTTACTCTAAATTCAGCTTGGAAAGTAGCTAGAACAAAAGCAACCAAAAGATGGATTTATAAATTATGTTGGGACAATATTTTACCACTAAAATTGTCTTGCTTTGCCTGGAGATTACACAATCAAGCTGTCTCATTGGATTGTTCCATCCAAGCTTTAGGCATACAATTAGTTTCAAAGTGTGAATGCTGCAAAAAAGCCACTGAAGATTATGAACATTTATTTTGTTCTGGTCCTATTGCTATTAAAGTCTGGAATTATTTTGAGGATCACTTTGGTATTAGAGTTTGTAATGGTTCACTAAGAGGAAAATTTGTTTATTGGTGGACTGCTAATGCAAACATTCTCCATTGTAAAGTAAGGAATTCTCTTCCTTCTTTTATTATTTGGAATTTATGGAAATCAAGATATGCCAGCAAATTTGAATATATTAAAATGAATGCAAATTCTATTTGTATTAATACTATCAACCTGGCTAATTCCTATTTCAAAAAATACAAGTTATGTGGAGAGAATTTTGATCTGAGGGGAAATATCCAAACAAGGCCTAAAAATACAAGTCAGTAAAATTATTATGTGGGATTTTCCTCAAGTGGGCTATCTGAAACTGAACATTGATGGGCGTTTTAAGAATACTAATCAAGGAGGAATTGGGGGTATTATGAGAGATTATAATGGTAATTTTATTCATGGTTTTTCTAAGCCTATCCTAA
Source organism: Primula veris (assembly GCA_963682055.1). Taxonomy (NCBI): domain Eukaryota; kingdom Viridiplantae; phylum Streptophyta; class Magnoliopsida; order Ericales; family Primulaceae; genus Primula; species Primula veris. The sequence goes on along the minus strand of OY821742.1, from coordinate 30,191,016 downwards.
GTAATTCTGCCTTAGATTGAGAGATTCAAGATCTTCTTAAAGGACATGAAATTATTAGACATGACTATTTTATAGTGGAATCTGATTCTTTATGTCTAATTAATATGATTGAAGGATATTATAGAGTTGCTTGGAGATTAATAGATGTTTGGGACAAAGTAACTAACCTTTCGAAGACAACGAAGATCCAGATCCACCATGTTTTTCGAGAAGTAAATAGCGCAGCGGATCTTCTGGCTAGTTGGGGCAAAGATGGTACAACTTTTACATGTCATCTATCGTTTGAAGAAAGTTGGGCTTATGTTCTACAAATTACATCTTCATATGTAAATTTAAAAATAAAATAAAAATTGTTAATACAAATTTAAAAAGGATATAAAACTATCAAATAACATGCTACAAATTAATTAATATAAAGTAAATCGTTTTCTTATTTTTCGTGTTATGTAAGTTCGTTATTAAACTTTTTAAATACTAAAACGGTTGCCATCCAAAAAATATAACGACAGGTCATTAAAACAAGCCAAACTATAAATTTATATCACTAAAACAATATTATAAAAAATTAGATCACTCATTCTTAAAAGTGCTTAAAACACGAGTCAACAAAACATAATGAAACACATTTATATATTACAAACAATTAATAAGGTTTATATATTATATAGTAGTATTACATTAAGTTGGTTAGAATTGAGATTAAATTATGAAACTATATGGTGATTAGCTTCAACCTGACCCGATATTCCCAAAGAAATATTCATTACCAACCCTTACTATAGGGATGTGTGCAAATTTAGAGGCGTTTCCCTTTTCCAGGTCTTGTTTCAATTTTGAATTAAATGACTCCGACATCTAATAGAAATCCAAAAGGGATAGGGAAGAGAGAGTTTCGATGCCGGATGGAACCTACTCCATCAATGGACACCACCCTATATATAAGGATGGAACCTCCTCCATCAATGGACACCACCCTATATATAACTTTTTTAGGCCAGGCATGGCACCTTCCATTACACTCACATGCTTCAGCATATAGAACATAAAAATTCTCAACCTTACAAGTTGTTTAAATATACCTGCTTTGAAACACAATTCTTCTCCTGAATATGCAAGTACACTAAGATCGAGATAAGTCAGATTGGACAAATCTTGAATCTGCAGTAGAGGATCTTCTTGAACTAGCAATCACGTAGTTCCAATTTAGTCAGGTAATGAAGAGAACCTATCCATTCGGGAAACTTCTCCATTTTTCCTTTTACACCAAGTGTCTGAAGAAATTTTGGAGGTGAAGAAAGACGTTCTAGATCTACGGATGTTACAGCAAAAATATATAATGAACGAAGTTCGGTCAACTTCTCAAGTGTTGAGCATAGCTCCTTTGCATCTCCACTTTCTAGCCCTGTTATACTGACCTTCCTTAGTCATGTTAGCTTTGATATTCTTCTTAGGATGTCATCGTTGTTGCTTTGGTTCTTTAGGTCTATTGTATATAGCTATTCCAAGCATAACAACTTTTCCATTCCTTTTAAAGCTATGAATCCCTCATAACGGTCTCCCACAAGAAGATGTCGAAGCCGATGGAGCTTTAGAATTTCATTTGGCAACTTTTTTACTCTAGTATACTTGAGGTCTAACGTTTCCAACATTTGCAGGTTGCCGATAGATTTGGGTATTTCTTCTAGTTCCTCATTTCCCCTTAAACTCAGATATTTAAGGTGTAGGAGTTGTCCAATTTTCCGAGGGAAGGTTTGTAATCCTTGGTTTCTCATGTCTAGTACCTTGAGAAGTTTTGCGCCATATCCTAAAGAGTGCACTATGGACGACATGGATTCTAAATCTTCTGAACCAAACATGAGCAAGGAACGAATGTGAGTTGCACGACACTTCAATTCTTGCCAGTTCCCCGTTTCGTTATGAATTGTCAAACGTCTCACTCTACGAGTAAAATTATTTTGTTGTGCACTGTGATACTCACAAGGTCATGCTTGCTCGACCTGGAGATAATAAGTTCACGCCAAATATCATGGATGTGGTATTCTTTTGCCCGGCCATTTAATCGTACTGTTTTAATCTGAATCAAGCTTCTATCCGTTAGTTCGGTAAGATAGCTACCAGCAACCTCTTCTTCTGTTAGCTCGGAATTAGTTGGTAGCACAAATCCTTCTGCAATCCATAAGCGGATTAAACGCCAATGATTGATCGAGTAGTCTTCAGGAAAAACACTTAGGTACAGAAAACAAAGCTTTAGGTGCCAAGGTAGATCAAAGTAACTGAGACTCAAAATAGTTTTTAAGTTTGTGAGTTTTCCGTCTTTTCTTAGTTCGGCACCAAGGCCACGGGAGATCTTATTCCACTCATCTATCGATTGGCCCTTGGTATATAAAAGACCACCCATGGCTACAATAGCAAGTGGCAGTCCTTCGCATTTCTTTAGAATTGCTATCGTAGTTTCTTCCAAAATTGAAGGACATGAATCACATTGGAACACTTTTTGACAAAACAACGTCCGAGATTCATCGACAGACAATGGCAAAAGGTTATGAATTTTCCCGTTTGACTCATTGCTAGCAAATGAAGACAAGGATGTGTCTCTGGTTGTAATAATCACTCGACTACCACAGTTATTGCTGGGAAATGCATACTTAAGTGCATTCCATGCATCCTCATCCCATATATCGTCAAGAACTATTACGTACCGTTTTGGTTGTAGAAAATTAATAATGCACGTTACCAAATCGGTTGTGTCCTTCTCTTCTACTTCAACTGGAACATCTTTTTTAATTTCACTATATAGTTTCTTTATTATTTCCTTGAGAAGCTCCTTAGTCTGGAATGACTTAGAAACAGTGATCCAAGCATGGGCTTCAAAATGTTTTACAAGTTGTGGATCGTCATATATTTTCTTAACAAGTGGGGTTTTGCCCAAACCACCCATTCCGCATACAGATAGCACTCTTTTCTCGTGAATTTTTTCATCCACTAACCAGTTGATCAACTCGGTTTTGGGCCCAGTGATGCCCACAATTTCATTATCTCTAAGTAGAAGAGCATCGTGGCGGATGTCGTGTTTTGTGCGATTGGTATTTGAGCTCGAAGAAGCTTGCACATCATTGAGTGTATATCGCTGCTTCCTTTGAGAAACTGCCTCCACCTGTAATTTTATTCTTTGTATTTCCGAAGCAATTCGGTGGCGGATAAAGATAGTCTACATAAAAGTCGAGGATCTAGAAATAAACCCAGAAAATGCATCACCGTGGCGATGTTGAAGGTGAAAAACAAACTGTCCAAGAACATCCCCGGCATCATAAGCAGTGTCTCGCACTTGTTTAACCCACTCATCGAATAGCGGGTCGGTGTCTTCCATATCATCAGCCTTTTCCATGAACGCGTTCATGGACTTAAACTCGTCGCGGATGAATTTAATTTCGTCCCTTACTCCTTGCAACAAATTGAACTCATCAAATACCAATAGTTGGACGATTGGTGCAATAGTTGACAGTATAAAAGAAAAAGCATCCTCAGCCATTTTTCTTGTGTATAAATTTTCTAGTATTTTTAATGGCGATAACAAAGTGTGATGCCAAGTTTTTATTTATAAAAACATGTAGAAAGCTATGTATGGTCTGCAAGTTGGTGTCCACTTATTTCAACGCGTTATTATTATTTATGTCTTTTAATGTCAATAAGTGTATTAATACAAAATGGGCATCCAAGGTGTCACTTTCAATCTTTTTACTTTTTAAAGTTTTTTTTGATATTAACCTGACTAAGAAAAAATAGTTTGGTATTATAGACTAAGGAAAAATTGTTTGATTTGTTAGGTTTTGCAAAATTAAAAACAAAAACTGCATGATATTATAATATACTATATGTTTCGAAAATCATGAAAGTATGGAGTAGATAACAGAAGTTGATCAATAAAAAGATGTACACATTTTGTGATCTTTTAAATCGGATATAGTTTTATTTAAATCTGAATAGTAGAAACGAAGTTTTTATTTATAAAACATGTAGAAAGCTATCTATGGTCAATGAGTATTATAGACCATAGCAAATACCTCAAGTCTTACTCTTAACCACACAAATGCTAGTTTTCTTATCATAATACAATCCAGATTGATAACACAGTATAGTGTGGTACGGCATCTACATTAACCTCAGCTTAATTAGGTTATTTATGTTTCCTTGTCGATTTTTACAGTTTAATTTAAGCAATGTTATAGGCAATAATTGTTGTTACAAACTTGTGACTTTCCTGATTGACGACTTTCGAAACTGAATTGAGGAGCAAACTTGTGCAACTTATCAAATGATCTTTTAATGAATTCGAATGGAAAGCCTAAAGCGCAAAGGGCTCGTGAAAACTAAACTTGCTAAGCCAAAATAATAGCACTCCGTCGATTGCGTCCATACCATTAAGTTGTAAATAAGTAAGCCAAGGCCTGTTCAAGAGAGAAATGTTCATAGGAAGTAGGATAATTTGACTGATATGAAACACCAGGAACTTATTTGACTGATATCTCTTATCTGACTTTCTTCACAAATAGACAATTATAGCTTGCTTCCGAGAAAGGATAATTTTCTGGTGTCTTCGGTCTAATAATTTCGTTTATCAGCTCAAAGTTAAAAAAAACCCAGAAAATTGTTGGAAAAACCATGTTTCATGGTGTTTTCCGAATTGGTCACGAGTCCAAAAGTTTGGTCAAATTCCATGCGAAGAATCTAAATTTTAGACTTCTTGTGTGACAAGTTTCGAAACGGTATATCGCATGACCTATTTGGTGAATGAGTGTGAATGGAAATTGGCTCCGAAGTTGGACCATGGCGAGACGAAATCTGGAATTTGGGAAGAGGAAGTGGGAAAAACAAAGGGATGGGAAAGCCACCCAAATGTTTATCCCACATCAAAGAGGAAAAACTATTTTGAATAGTTTATATACATATTCACCATTAGAGAGTGGTAATAATGTGTAGCCTCATAGGTGTGTGTAGCCAAGTGCACCGCTCGCTCGGTCTCGGGCGCGGACTTGGGACTTGGAATTTGTGGAATGTTTCGGTTCTGGTTCCAAGAAAGTCTGAGAGTTTTGGATAATAACAAAACAGTCCCAAAAATTCCAGCAAGCTTGTAACTGATGCAATTAAATGAAAATAATTGCATCATTAATTCAGCAGTTTCGAATACTGCATATTTTTCCATAGCATTTTAGAAAGAGAGAGAACCACCCACCAAAAGCTTGACATTGACTCGTCGGCAGTTTTCGGCGAGTCATCCGAGACGTTGTACCCTGGGATCGAAGCGCCAACGCAACAAGAAATATTAAGGTGGTTGGACGAATATCGGTTAAGGGCAGACTGTCTAACAGTCGACTCGTCTGTTTAATTTTTGTTTTTTTAAATATCGCAATTTATATTTCTGTCATTTTAATTCAGTATTTTAATTTGCTGTACTTAGCTGTAATTTCAATTCTGTCTTTTACCTCTATGTAATTTTTTTAAAGTATTGTTTCTATTTTGTAATTTCAATTCTGTATTTAATTCTGTAATTAGAATAGTTTCATTTTAGTCATGTAATTTCAATTTCAATCAGAACAGTCCGGCTGTTAAGTTTATACTTTCCAGTCCGGCAGTTTCTATTTATTTCAAAGTATATCATATTATTAATTGATAATAATCTGAATAACGTTTGCTTTAATTTCTATTCAGTCCATACATGTTGTAATCTGTAATTTCATTTTCAATTCTGAATTAATAAAGATTACACTGGTTTTAATTATTTCTTTTTAGTCCTTTATTATTGTTTAATTGTTATTTTGTACACGGAAACTAACAAAAATCCACCACCGTGACGATGTTCAAGGTGAAAAACAAACTGTTCAAGAACATATCCGGCATCATAAGCAGTGTCTCGCACTTGCTTAACCCACACATCGAAGTCTTCAGTTTCGTCCTCATCACCAGCTTTTTGCAGAACCACGTTCATGGATTCTGTAACATCCCGCATTTTTATAAGTGTTTTCTTTAATTATGAATTAATTTATCCAAAAATGTTTTATACAAATTTTACCAAAAACCGGTCACTCGACTAATTTTTAGCCAAAACCGAAACTCTTCCGAAAAACTTTATTTTAAAAACTTGTTACTAATTTTTCTAATAAAAAGGACCCAATAGTTTTGTTTCTAAAAAATTGGTTATTTTTGAGCAGTAAAGTAATATATTTGATTAAGAGTTAACTTTTAGAATTTTAGGGACCTAATAGTTCGCTTCCTCAAACTATCTAAAAACAGTTTTTCTAAACCTCAAATCAGCCCACTTTTCATTCTTTAAACCTAAAAACCAGCCAAATAGAAGAGAGAAAAGAGAGAAAAAGGGATATTTCAAAGCTTAGGAAGAAGAAGAAGAGACCACGTTAGCGGGTTCTTACCGGAAGCATCTCCTCTACACGCTAAGGTAATGGGGGTTATCCATTGTGACTAGATGAGGGTGTATGTTAGGATTAGGTTTTGCGTTTATTTTAAATTGGGGTTTTGTCTTTTATCTCAATTATGATCTATTAAATTGTTAATTGGGTTTATTTGTTAGATGTTTAATTCACTTATTTGAATTAGAGAAGTTGATGAGTTAGTTATATTAATTTCGGATTAATGAGATTATGGATGGGTTTGCATGTTTTATGCGTTGATTATGTGATTCTATAGTTGTTGATGAGATTGGGTAATTTATTGTTGATTATAGATGAATTGTAGTTTATGCATACAAGTTGTTTGTTAAAATGCCTGAATGAGGTTTATGTTGTTAGACTTGTTTGGCTAGTTGTGAACCTAGCGCCTATGCTTATGGGTTATGTTGAATTACGTTAGAGTGACGTATGAGAATGTGTTATTTGCGTGGATTTATATTATTGGCCGAGGCCGTATGAGAATGTGATATTTGCGTGGATTTATATTATTGGCCGAGGCCTTGTGATTTAGCTGTAGTGGCAATGGTTTCTGTCTCTTCCTAATTCCGGGGACAGAAGATGGCCGAGGGGATAGGGAATGACTCGTCTTACGGACTGGGATGAGTGGCATGAGAGGTCCTAGTGTGCACTATATTTATTTTTATGTTAGCTATGGTCTCTGTCTCTTCCTGATTCCGGGGAAAGAAGACGGCCGAGGGGATAAGAAATGACTCGTCTTACGGACTGGGACGAGTGGCATGAGAGGTCCAAGTGCGCACTTTAAATCTACTTTTATGTTAGCAATGGTCTATGTCTCTTCCTAATTCCGGGGACAGAAGACGGCCGAGGGGATAGGGAATGACCTACTTTACGAACTGGGGTAGGTGGCATGAGAGGTCCATGTTTGCTATAGAAGTTATTTAATTTATCTCATTGTAGGATGTTATTATATTTCTTTTTATATGTTGATTATCGTAGTTGTTGTTTGTGGGTTCTTGCACTTATGGGATGGAGTGACGGTATTTTGTGGTGCTTTCCCGTCTATTTATGTGCGTGTCACTCACCGTTACAATTTTGTATTTCATATACAAATTAGGTTGAGGCGTATGGTTAAGAGCTTTAGCAAGGCATCACATGGGTTCGGGCTTTTGCTTTCATTTTTACTTAGACATTTTTGAGGTTGTAGCCTACGTGCAAATTCATTCATTTGTTAACTTTTAGCTTTTATAAATCTTGCCTTGTAGCCGCGTTTGGCAAACAGTTTTATTTATCCTTTTAAATATTCCTTTAGCTCGTGAGTTATTTCTTTTAAAAATTTTAATTTTGTACCAATAGGTTGTTTTCCTTTTATTTAAAAAGGTCATGCCTCGATATCCGTGTTTATGGAATTTGGGGCGTGACAGACTCAAACTCGTCACGGATGAATTTAATTTTGTCCCTTACTCCCCTCAACAAATTGAACTCATTCCCGATGATGGGTGCAATAGTTGACAGTATAAAAGAAATTGAACTCATTCCCGGTAAAGGTTTGTTTTTCAAAGTTTTTATAGTGAAATAAAAATGGGCAGTCTGTTTCTAAGGAATAGCGCCAAAACCATGTTTCTAAGGATATAACATTTTTCTTGTGTATAATTTTCTAGTATTAATTATCTGGACTTTTTGTTTTTGTTTTTGTTTTGAATGGTGTGATTCCGAAGTTTGATGGCAAGTTTTTATTTATAAATGTAGGTAGCAACTGATTAAATTAAAGGAAATTATAGTTGACAAGTATAAAAGGAAATTATTGCGTTATTATGTTTTGGAAAATGTCGAGAAATATCCAGGAAAATGCCGAGAAATTATCTTTCCATCACTTTATTCCCACCACATGTTTATTTATTCTTTTTCTTTGAAATGTTATTCTGAGTACAATAAGTTACTTAAACGTACATAGATATAACATATTGTAAATTTTTGTTTTTCAAAGTTTTTATAGTGAAATAAAAATGGACAGTCTAGTCTGTTTCTAAGGAATAGCGCCAAAGCCATGTTTTGTGAATGTGAATAAACATATACGATAAAAATTGGCAAAGTGGAATTAAAATTATTATAAGTGTCAAATATAAGAGAGATTTTAATTAATTTATTGCAGAATTAAAAATTATGAATTTAATTAGATATGTTTTTGTCAGAATGAATTATTGCCTGCATTTGGTCCACAGCTCCTGAATGAATTACGAATTTTATTATTATTATGTGGTGCATTTCAGCAGCAACAAAATAAAATTAAAGTTTCTAGAAAAATCTAGAGAAATCTCCAGGAAAATGCTGAGAAATATCATTCCTTGACTCAGTGTCGTCTCCATTATTGTGGAGGACCAAATTAAATTTGAAAAATAGGACTTAAATTAAAGTTTTTTTTTCAATAATGATCATTAATATGACTTTTTATTAAACCATGTTTAAAGTAATTTTTTTAATTATAACTTATTAAATACAATAAACTATTCTAACTAGACCGTTTTTCTAAATTATGTGTTATTTAACTAGGAGTGTTGCTATAGTCATCCAAATATCTGACCCAAAAATCTTACTCGCTGATTTGACGGATTAGATGTACCAATCATGTATTAGGTGAAAATTGTTTTTCAAAATCAAAAACAAAAATATCGGTCCATTTCAACCGCCACATCGGTGGATAAATATTTTGGATTGAAAATTTGGTGAGAAAAAACAATTTCTTAACTAGAATGTTTTTTTTTTGATATTTTTATTTCAGATGTGTCTAACATCATTATATTTATTCCAAAAAATATAAGAGTCAATTATGTTATTTCTCTTAAAATGAGAAAATATTATTAAAAAATTTATAAACTTTACATTCACATTTAATTATCTTTTAAAATTAAAGCGTGTTTTGATTGTTTATGTTCACTAGAAGTATGAAATAATTACTTAACAAAAGAGAAGAGAAAATTATTTGATGTACTCTAGTTGTGTAGTGGTAGACCTATACTACTCATAAACGGTAAATATAAAACAAACACTACAAAATAATATTGATTTTATGAGGGCCAAAACCTATCATAAAACTGCCATAAATTGACCATCATGTTACAAAACTGTCACATATTAACGGTCCTGTCACAAATCTCTCACATTTCCCGTAGCTATTAAAGTCATCACAAAAAACACCCGTCACAATTCCCGTAGTTATTTGTACATTTTTTTTATACTAAAATATAAGTGATATTAATCAATAACCAATAATTTTACAATGCATGTAATTGAAAAAATGAACCTCTTGTGGGTTAGTGTAACCAATTTAGTGCTTCCTAAATTGGGCCCTAGGACCGTTTCTGCCTTCACTTTATTTCCACGACATGTTTATTTATTATTTTTTATTTGTAATGTTATACTGAGTACAATAAGTTACTTAAACGTACATAGATACAACCAGGGGCGGAACTGCTATAAATCAAGATGGGTCAGCTGACCCCCTCACTTTCTCATAAAATTTACCAAAATACCATTGGTTATTAACTTATAATTACAAAATTGTCATTACATGTAAATAAAGAATTTGTATCTTTCAGATCATTATACATATACAAAATCCTCTCTCAATATAAGCGGCGATCAGATCTCAACAATAACAAAACCCAAACTCAATTGCATATACGATCACCGGTCAACGATCCATCCAAGACACATTTGCATAGCTGCTATTCCCAACCCAAGTTAATTTGGAGCCACAATTGATTTTTTCCTCTTTCCTTTTTATCATAACTACTTAACTAGTTTGCAAAATTAATAATTTATTGTACTTTATTGATTCTATCCTTGTTTGCTTAATAATTGTTAATTAATTAAAAAAGTTAGGATACTTTTTAATAGCATTTTATTAGAAAAAAATGGTTACTATGCAATTTTGGGAAATTTTTAGTTAGTTTTTTATTAAGATAAATTCTCAATGGATTATCAATCATGGATGAATGGCTCATGGCTGCTTTTAAATTAGTTACTTTTTTAGTAGCTTGTTTACATAATGTCTAACTTGTTATTTACATGTATAAATCAAGTTGGGTAACTTAATTTTTGCCTTTTTTAGTTTATTTCGAATAAACTTGTTTTAGTTTGTAACTTACTTAACTAGTTAACTTCATTGGTTTTCTTCTTCTTTATATGATTTGTTTTACATGTCTAAATCAATTTGGGTAAACTTAATGTTTGGCTTTGTTTAGTTAATTTCGAATAAAATTGTTCTTTTACTTTGTAACTTACTTAACTAGTTAATTTCATTGGTTTGTTTTTATATGATTTGTTTTACATGTCTAAATCAAGATGGGTAAACTTAATGTTTGCCTTTTTTTAGTTTATTTCGAATAAACTTGTTGCTTTACTTTGTAACTTACTTAATTAGTTAACTTCATTGTTTTTGTTTTCTTGTTTATATGATTTGTTTATCAAAAAGAAACTTAAAGTTTAAATTTTGTTTATTTCAGCAATGCTTAAGTATTTTTAAAAACAGCCATGGGTGGAAGAACCTGTCGGAGTAAACGATTTGGCAGAAAATCCAACCCCAATTAATGTGTCTGTCAGAGTAAACGATTCGGCAGAAACTTCAACACCGATTTATAATGAGCCTACTATTGGACAAGGATTAAACAAGCCAATTAAAAACAAGATTGATAATGGTGATTTACCTGACCTTCCTTCTGATCCGAGATTGCGACCTAGGATTATAGATTATGACCATAATATTCGTGAAATAGTTCGTAGATAGTACTACCTGAATGGGTCATGTCGACCTACTGAACATGATATTAAGAAAACAATAATCAGTGGCCAAATAAGAAAATTTAATCCTTTGTGGTTTAAAGAGTTTGATTGGTTAGGGTATAGAATTACGAACTATTATTTGTTTAAAGATGAATGTAGTAACCAAGCAGGCGGTGAAAACATTTGTTAACGAAGGGTTCACAAATTGGAAAAAAAAGGGAAAATTACGGGAGCATGTTGGAGGTCATAGAAGTTCTCATTTGAAATATGTCAGTAAATGTAATGACCTTTTAAGGCAAGAACGATATATTGATAATAGTTTTCTGAAGTTGACCATGCAAGCAAAACATGATTATAGGCTTCGACTTAGTTCGTCTGTCAAGTGTAGCAGATGGCTTTTGCATCATGGTCTTCCGTTTCGTGGGCATGACAAATCTGAAGATTCAAATAATCGGGGGCTATTTATTGATTTACTGAAATTTCTAGCTGATCATAATGTTGAGGGTTAATTATGGTTTGGTGACTTGTGTTTTGGCCACTTTTAGGATTGTTGACCCAACTTTTAACAATTCCGTATTAATGACCTAAATTTATAGTTTTGGTTGTTTTAGTGACCCGTCCTTACATTTCTTGGATGAAAACCGTTTTGAAGTTTCAATTTTGTCCGTATAGTTTAAAACTTAACGATAAATGTTTAAAAATTGTAAAAATTGCACTCATATAAGCCCACTTAAATTACAAAATTATATAAAACATGTGTTTAAGTGAGTTGTAAAATTAGGAAATAAAATGAATACAATTATCAAACATCATATGAACTCTATTTAGTTGGGATGATATAAATATATCGTTACAAAGCTAATTAATTGAAAGCATACTTACTAACAACTCAATTTTAATAATTTATTATTATTATTTTCATTTTTTTTCATTTCTTCACGTATAATTAAATATATAAAATAAAGCGAAAACTTGTTAATATCATCCTACAAAAATAAATTTGAATATAATAAAACCAAATATGTATGAGTTACAATCTAATTAATAAGACTCTTATTTTATTTTAGCATAATACTAATCACTCAAAAACTTCATACGTATTTAATAAGTTTAACAATTAACGTACATAGCAGAAAATAGAACGATTTAGCTTATATTTATTAATTTGTATCACACTGTTTGATAGTTTTATATCATTTTTAAATTTGCATTAACAAAACCGTTTTTTTTTTTATCAATTTACATATAAAATTTTAACTTGCTTTTGATAGTTTTATAAGATTCCGTGTAAGTGTTTTTATGTGTGTAATTTTATAATTTTTAAGCGTTTATCGTAAACTTTTAAACTATCCGGAATAAATTGAAACTTCAAAATGGTTTCCATCCAAAAAATGTAACGGCAGGTCACTAAATCAACCTAAACCATAAATTTAGGTCACTAAAACGGGATTGTTAAAAGTTGGGTCACCAATACTAAAAGTGGTCAAAACACAGGTCAACAAAGTATAATTAACCCTAATGTTGATGTCTATAAAGTTGTTCTCGATAATGCACCAGTAAATTTAAAGTTAACTCTCTGCCAATTTAGAAAGATATAATCAATGCTGTAGCTGCTGAAACCACAAATGCGATGCTTAAAGAACTTGATAATGGATTATTTTCTATTTTAATTGATGAGGTTCGTGATGTATCTACAAAAGAGCAGATGGCGGTTGTTTTAAGATTTGCGGATAAATCAGAATGTGTTGTTGAAAGATTCCTTGGTGCTAAACATGTAAAGAGTAATACGGCAAAATCACTTACAAAGGCATTTGATGGTATGTGGGCAAGTTTATGATGGAGCTAACAATATGCAAGGTGAATATAATGGGTTAAAAGCTCTCATTTTAAGCGAGAAGGAGTCTGCACACTAAATTCATTGTTTTGCTCATCGACTTCAATTAGCACTAGTTGCAGTTGTAAAAAAAAACATACAATTGTCGAAGGGGTTTTTAGCTTGAGTTCCGAAATTGTTAACACAGTCGGAGGCTCTTGCAAAAGACATGATACGGTGAGGGAATCACAAAGTGTTAGAATAAAGGAAGCTTTTATCAAACGGAGACATGGTTAGTGGGCGTGGTTTGAATCAATAATCGGGTATTGTTCGTCCTGGTGAGACACGTTGGGGATCATATTTTAAGACTCTTGCTAACTTGGTTATTTTGTATGATTCCGTGGTCGATGTGCTTGATGTTATAGAGTAGGACGATTTAGAAACGAGTCAAAATTTTGCAGCATCTCAACTATTAAGTTCAATTCAGTCATTTGAATTTGTGTTTACATTCCCTTCGATGAAAAAGGTACTCAAAATTACAAATGAGATGTCACAAGCATTGCAGAGGAAGGATCAAGACATTAATAATGCTATGAGGTTGGTCGACATATCGAAAGAAAGACTACAAAACATGAGAGATGATGGGTGGGATTCTTTGCTTGGGGAAGTATCAGTTTTTTGTGAAAGACATTTTCTTGATGTTCCAAGAATGGATGACGCATATGTGGTGACAGGAATTTCAAAACGTAGAGTTTATAAGATGTCAAATTATCATTGCTGCCATGTCGAGTTGTTCAAAACTGTCCTAGATATGCAACTTCAAGAATTAAACTACCGATTTAATGAGATAAACACTGAGTTGTTACTTTGTATTTCATGCCTAAATCCTGCAAACTGTTTCACTTCATTTGACATCCAAAAATTGCTTCGATTAGCTCAAATGTATCCTAAAGACTTTTCAACTTATGGTCTTGAGGCACTATCAAATCCACTTGAGACCTTCATTATCGATTTTCGGTGATACGTTGATCTTCTTCACATCACAGGACTTAGTGATGTTACTCAGTTAATGGTTGAAAGTAGAAGAGATTTGACATATCCATTGGTTTATAAACTCTAGACTTTAGCTTTGATTTTGCCGGTTGCCACTGCCACTGTGGAGAGAGCATTTTCTGGAATGAAAATTGTGAAAAGTTGATTGCGTAACCGAATGAATGATCAATGGTTAAACAATAGTTTAGTAGTTTATATTGAAAATGATATATTTGAAAGTTTATCGAACGAAATTATTATGCATCGCTTTCAAGATATGAGTGACCGTAGGGGTCGATTATAAGTTAAATAACAATGTCTGACTTTTTACAGTTTCATTTTTTTCTTAATTTGAGTTTTTTTTTTTTTTTTTGTCAAGATTGTGACTCCTCTAATGTAAAGTTCTGGCTCCGCAATTGGATACAACATATGGTAAAGGTTTGTTTTTCAAAGTTTTAATAGTGAAATAAAAATGGGCAGTCTGTTTCTAAGGAATAGCGCCAAAACCATGTTTCTAAGGATACAACATTTTTCTTGTGTATAATTTTCTAGTATTAATTATGTGGACTTTTTGTATTTGTTTTTGTTTTGAATGGTGTGATTCCGAAGTTTGATGGCAAGTTTTTATTTATAAATGTAGGTAGCAACTGACTAAATTAAAGGAAATTATAGTTGACAAGTATAAAAGGAAATTATTGCGTTATTATGTTTTGGAAAATGTCGAGAAATATCCAGGAAAATGCCGAGAAATTATCTTTCCATCACTTTATTCCCACCACATGTTTATTTATTCTTTTTCTTTGAAATGTTATTCTGAGTACAATAAGTTACTTAAACGTACATAGATATAACATATTGTAAATTTTTGTTTTTCAAAGTTTTTATAGTGAAATAAAAATGGACAGTCTAGTCTGTTTCTAAGGAATAGCGCCAAAGCCATGTTTTGTGAATGTGAATAAACATATAAGGATAAAAATTGGCAAAGTGGAATTAAAATTATTATAAGTGTCAAATATAAGAGAGATTTTAATTTTAATTTTATTGCAGAATTAAAAATTATGAATTTAATTTTTTACACAAAATGGAGTTTCACCACTTTATTAGAGTTGTTTAACAACTAATTAACTTTTCCTCTTAACGCTCTCGATTCAACACTGGCTCAATGAATAACCATGCATGCCGTAAAAACTTGATCAATAATTGCAGAAATAAATAAATAAATAAATCTCGCAATAATCTCTAAATCCACAAAAGATAATAAGTGCATACTTCCCTTGTTGTTGTTTCGAACAACTGTATTAATTCAAAATGGGCTTTTTTGATATTAAGCTTATTGACTAAGAAAAAATAGTTTGGTATTATTGACTAAGGAAAAATTGTTTGATTTGTTAGTCTATTTTGCAATGCTTATTGTCTAATTTACGCTATTGTTATAATTGTTTTTGTTAGGACCAGATTTCTGGCCCATATACTATTTGTTGTCTATTGGTTTGAACTAAATAATCCTAGTTGGGTGTTAAGAATTGAGACAACTTTTTGGTTTCAAGTGAGGTTGCAACCTCAGTTGCAACCACAATTCCAACCTGCTGTTCTGCAGGATTCTGTCCAGTTCTGTATTTCTGCATTACTATTCTTTAATGGTGTTTATATGTTTTTAAGTATGCAGGATATATATATTTTTTTGAAGATTAAACGAACCGTCTTTTGATAAATGAATATGCAGGATATATTCTCATATGTTCTTAAAGATTTAATTTATGTATATTGAGAATATTGAAGTGATAAGGAAAGATGTTGCCTAAATGATATAAGGAGATTAGTTTGTAAAGATATGTTTCCTTTAAACATACAATCTAGATCTCTATTCTCATACAAGTCTTTATCACTTAATTCAATCTTTGTTTCCTATCAAAATAAGTATGATTTATTTTAAGATTGAATGAAATATGGAGTTAATGTTTCAATATATATTCAGAAAGATTTTATCTCTAAAATATATACTATCTTATATAACTAACTCCTATTTCCAAGCTAGTTATTAACAGGTATTAACTTATGAAGATTGAGGTCAATCCTACGCTGAAATATCTCGTGCAATATGGAAAGATTTAAGTCAATCAAAATAGTCAAAAGCAATCATCAAGATCTTTGAGGGAACTGTTAAATAGTCAAAAGAGGCATGGGATATCCTACAAGTAACATTTGAGGGAACTGTTAAAGTAAAAGCTTATAAACTACAACAGTTAACTACTCAGTTTGAAAATCTAAGAATGGTAGAAGATGAAACAATTGAACAATTTAATGGTAGAATTTGTCACATTGCTCATCAAGCTGGAACCTTAGGTGAAAAATATAGTGATGATAAGCTTGTAAAGAAAACACTTAGGTCTCTTCCAGAAAGATTTGAAATTAAAGTAATTGCCATTGAGGAATCAACTGATCTAGAAAACTTAAAACTTGAAGAACTTATGGGAAACCTAAGCACTCATGAACTGAAATTCTTCAAACCTAAGAGAACGGAAAAAGGAATAGCCTTCCAAGCTAAGAAATCTGAACCTAAACTCTGTGAGAATATGCATGATGAAGAACAGTTAGATTTCTTTGCTAAAAAGGTCTACAAAATGTTTTATAAGAAAAGACAGGATGATCCTGGTATGTCAAAAGGCTTTCAGAAAAGAGACACTCAAGATAAGTTTAATAATAATCCTAAAGGAAAGTGGAATCCAAAAGAAAAAGATGATAGAGACTATCAGCCCAGAGAAATTCAATGCAGAGAATGTAGAGGATTTGGTCATATTAAGGCTGAGTGTGCTAATACATTGAAAAGAAATAAAAATGCTTATATAACCACTCACAGTGACAGTGAATCTGAGAGCAACAGTGATGAAGAGAATGAATCTAACTTTGTTAATTTTATGGGAAGAATTACTGAAAAAGAACCTGTGTATGAAAGTGATTGTGAGTCGGTTTCAACCCTAGTTACCTTGCTTTGTATGGTTTAAAGCAAGCTCCTAGAGCTTGGTATGACAGGTTAACTAAGTTCTTGATTGAAAAAGGTCTCAAGAGAGGGGGAGTTGATAAAACTCTATTCACTAATAAAACTACTAAGGATATCATCATTTCTCAAATTTATGTTGATGACATAGTGTTTGGCTCCACATCTGATAATAGAATTGTTGAATTTATCTCTGATATGAAGCATGAGTTTGAAATGAGTGGTGGAGGAGAATTAACATACTTCTTAGGATTGCAAGTCAAACAAAATGAAAAGGGCATTTTTCTATGCCAAAGTAAGTATGCTGATAATCTTGTCAAGAAGTTTGGTCTAAGTGATAGTAAAGAGAAAAGAACTCTTATGAGTACTACTCTAAAATTGTCAAAAAAAGGATAAAGGTAAGAGTGTTTGTCCTAGTCTCTATAGATCCATGATTGGAAGTCTTCTCTATTTAACTGCTAGTAGACTAGATCTTTACTTAAGTGTAGGAGTATGTGCCAGATATCAGGCAGACCCTTTAGAATCTCACCTTCTGGCTGTCAAAAGGATTTTAAGATATATAAAATGCACTATTCACCTTGGTCTATGGTATTCTAAAGATACAAACCACTTTCTTTTTGGTTACTGTGATGCAGATTGGGCTGGCAATATAGATGATAGAAAAAATAATTCTGGTGGTTGTTTTTATTTTGGGAATAATCTTGTTTAATGGTTTAGTAAAAAACAAAACTGCATTTATTTATCTACTACTGAGGCAGAATACATTGCAGCTGGAAGTGGATGCACTCAACTCATTTGGATGAAACAAATGTTAAATGATTATAATATTAAACAAGAAGTGTTAACTCTGTTTTGTGATAACAAAAGTGCTATAGATTTGGCAAAGAATCCAGTTCAACATTCCAGAACTAAACATATTGATCTAAGACACCATTTTATCAGAGAACTAATTGAAGAAAAGAGTTTAATTTTAGAACATGTTTCAAATGAAAGACAATTAGCAGATATCTTCACAAAACTCCTTGATACAAACAAGTTTGAATCTTTAACAAGTGATATAGGGGTATGTCACTATAAGAACTAATTGAATACTCTTGCTATGTATGTCTGTTTTGAGTAGCTTGAATACATTTTATTTCTAAAGTAAGTCTTGATTGAGCTATGAGGTTTTTGTCTTGAAAAAGCCGCTAATTGGTGTCTCAAAAACAGATGTGGGATAACTTGTCTTAAAACCTCTCTGGTAATAGAGTTGCAAGCATAAAGTGCAAATTTTACAAGCACGTTGCAAGCTCAGTTGCAACCCCAGTTGAAACCACATTCTCAAATACAGAACAGATCAGTGATTGTCTAAAGATTGTCATGCTGCCTATGATAATAATCATAGTAAACAACACAATTGAAAAATTCAAGACAAAGTCTTGATATTTTTGACATCACTTATACTCTTTCCTTGCTGAGGTCATCAATCTAGTTTTTGTGTAGAGGAAAAACAGATTTGCTCAATATAAGCTCCTAAGACTTAATTTTTATAAAGATATTCGATGATAAATATATCTTCTTGAGTAAATGGCTAGAATCTTGTTTTCAAAGTTCTATATCTTAATATTATTACTATCTTTATCTTGAAACAAGTCAAAATTATCTTCAAAACTTCAACTCCTTAAAATTCGAAATATTGGATAAATATGTTTATTTTTGGAATGTATATCTATTTTGTATGCTCAATTTATCTTAATCAATACTGTATCCTTCTTGATTAATTCGAATTTCCAATTTTCCATATCCGTTGCAACGTAGTTTCTATTTTTCAGGAAATCTATTCTAAAAAGAGATTTGGGTGTATCTTTTTCTAATTGTAAAAAGATTTCGGCTTAATTGCTTTTAATACTATTTTTTATACTATCCCAAAATACTAAACAAATCAGAATTACTTTCTCTCTCTTTCAATATTAAAAACCCTAGGTTCTCTGTAAAACCCATTCTTCGAAGTTCCAAGTCCAGTTGCAACCTAGCTTGCAACCATGTCTTCCACTTCTCCTAATCAATCAAATCTCAACTATGAAGATCACAACACTCTTCGAGACTTCATGAATCAATCCAAAACCAGTACAGGTTCTAAAGCCAAGGTAATTGAGACTTCTTCCACCCAACCTAAGAAACGTAGGGCTAAGAAACGTCCTCGTAGAAACCTACAAAATAATCCTATCTCTGTTAAATATGTTTATGACACTCTCTATGATGAGGTTGATCATAGGTTTTGGAATGGGATTATGTCTGACAGGTTCAGTACACTAGCTAATAGGGAGATTCATGCTGAAAGGCATTTACATTTGGCTAGCTATAAGAACATTCAGGTGCATGTTGAGAAATTATTAAAAGATGTTGGTTTAAAAAGAACTATCAGCTACCCTGACTCCTACTTTCCAGAACTAGTTAAGGAATTCTATGCCAATCTAAATGCTGGTGTGTTTGATGAGGGAGATACAGCCTATGGGAAGGTTTATGTGAGGGGTCTCACTTTAGATTTTACCCCTGAGTTTATCAATAAATTTCTAGGTTCTCCTAGTCCTTCTGAGGGTGGTGGTGATTATGACATGCATGCTGTAGCTCTTGCCATTACAGGCAAGGAAAACCAGTTTGATGGAACTTCCATTAAGACTTCCTCACTTACTCTTAGTACTGTTGTGTTACATAAGATTGCTAAGTTTAATTGGACTCCAACCAAAAAACCTTCTAGAGTCAACAAGGATATGGCAGTCTTTCTCTATAAGATCATGTCAAAGATACCAATTAACTTTTGTAATTATGTGTTTAATCTCATCAGAGATTTTTGTGATGTTAAAGCTCCTTCCATTCTGCTACCCTTTCCTTGCTTGATCACTGACATACTTCTGTCTCAAGTTGTACCCACATCTTCCATACATCCAATCCTAAACTCATTTGAAAAAATTACCAAGTGTCCTCCTGCCTTGTACATCTCTTCAAAGCTTCTAAAGGAAGGACATGTGAATGACATCACTGGTGAGAAAGGGAAATAAAAGGAGTCAATAAGTGCTCCTTCTAAGAAGAAAGGAGTTAGGAGGTATCTGGAACAGCAGATTACTATCAATCAAGAGAAGAGGGTTGAGCTAGACACTCATGATTATGAGATTAAAAAGTTGCTTGAAAATCTTACAGAAAGTGACAATGACAGCAGCAGTGACAGTGGCTACTCTCTCAGCAGTGAGGAAGATGAAGAAATCATCAGAGATCCACCTCTATTAGAAAGAGCTCCTTACTCCAGAAGGCCCCTTTAAATCATAGTTTGTCTGGGTTCTGTCAAATAGGGGGAGAATGAAGTTTATGTGTTCATGTTTATGCTTTTATGTTTAATTTCAAATTCTATATATGCAAATTCTGTGTTAAGACTAATGTGCCAGTATTTTTGGCCTTATGTTTTCTGCAATTTATTTCTGAATTCTGTTTGTTTTTGAAATTTGAATATGTTCTGAAACTCTGGTGAATGGATATTTATTTATGCTTAAATGATGCCTGCTATTCTAACTTGCAGGGGGAACTTAAATAGTTGACACAAAAGCACTGAAAAATTATATGCAGTAATAAACTGTGTTTGCTAACAAATTTGCAGGTGAAGTGTTTTTCTATAAACTTATATTATTTGTCAAAACCAATGACAAAGGGGGAGATTGTTAGGACCAGATTTCTGGCCCAGATACTATTTGTTGTCTATTGGTTTGAACTAAATAATCCTAGTTGGGTGTTAAGAATTGACACAGCTTTTTGGTTTCAAGTGAGGTTGCAACCTCACTTGCAACCACAGTTACAACCTGCTGTTCTGTAGGTTTCTGTCCAGTTCTGTATTTCTGCATTACTATTCTTTAATGGTGTTTATATGTTTTAAAGTATCCAGGATATATTCTCATATGTTTTTAAAGATTTAATTTATGTATATTGAGAATATTAAAGTGATAAGGAAAGATGTTGCCTAAAAGATATAAGGAGATTAATTTATAAAGATATGTTTCCTTTAAACAGGCAATCTAGATCTCTATTCTCATACAAGTCTTTATCACATAATTCAATCTTTATTTTTTATCAAAATCAGTATGATTTATTTTAAGATCGAATGAAATATGGAGTTAATGTTTCAATATATATTCAGAAAGATTTTATCTCTAAAAGATACCATCTTATATAACTAACTCCTATTTCCAAGCTAGTTATTAATATGCATTAACTTATGAAGATTGAGGTCAATCCTCTGAAGTATCTTGTGCAATATGGAAAGATTGAAGTCAATCAAAAGAGTCAAAAGCAAACATCAAGATCTTGAAGAAAGAAGATTGTTTTACTTCTTTAAATAGTTGATAACTATGCTTGTAAAAAGTGTGTGTTCTAAATTATAAAGAATTCATACTTGAGAGAATACACAGTGAGCTTTTAAATGGAAAACAATGGTGGGATGCCATTGATATTTTGAGTGATAGTTATAAGGTAGGAGCAATATAGAGATAGGCAGAAAAACCTAGAGGGAGTCTGAGAGTTTTTTATTAAGACTTGAATCCTATATTGTAAGCTTTTATAATATCATAATCTGGGTGAGTGTCCCGGAGACGTAACCTAGTTGGGTGAACTCCGTTGTTAAATGTGCGTGTGATTTAATTCAAGTACATTTAACTTTACAAGTTATGTCCATCATTATACTTAGGTTCCAACCTCAGTTGCAACTGCACTTGGAACCTAACTGCATAACAACAACTAGAACAGCGGATAGGAATTTCAGTTTTTTCTCCACTATGTTTGCAGGAGGATTTACAAACCGGGTAATAATGCAGATAGATGTGACGAGAACAGTAAAACGCATCCGTGTATTGGGTAAATTCTGTCTTTACAGCGATGTCTAAAAATAAAACTTGCTAGTTGGTTCAAATATGGTACTTGATAGGACTTTGATAAACTAACAAGTGTTTGAAACCTATTTATCTCTGTTTTGTTAATTGTGACAGCTAGAATTTTGAATTAGCCAAAAATGATAATGATCAAGTTGTTCTCAAGTTTCTCATTTTTTCAGTTTGTCAAACAAGTGAACACAAAAATGACAGCATAAAGTAAAAGCTTCTGAGAAGGCAGTTAAACATAATTCGTAATTGTGTTTTTAAAACAGAATACCAAAAATTCTCGTTTACAGTGATGCAATTTCTTTTTTCCCTTTCTGTAGAGAACACTATTTTACTGGATAAATTTATACAAAAGACTTGACGTTTGTAACATCAAATACAGGTGGATAGAAGTTATGGCTCCTGTGTTCTCTAGAGCTGCTTGGCGTTGTACATGGTACACGATCCAGGTATATTTACAGAATACATATATTCCTCTGTACTTCGTGGATGGGAAAAGGAACGAAAATAATACTTAAAACCTGGCTCTTGATTAACTTCGTTTTACTTAACACTCTTTGCTTATATATAGTCATGTGTATATGTGGTGTATAGTAGTTACCTTTTTGTCATAATGGTATGCCTTTTTCTTTTTATGGTTGTGTTTCATAGTAGAGTAATTTTCTTACTGACTTGGTTTATAGAACGACTTGATTTATGCTTGGGGACTAGATACGCAACTCGGTTATTGTGCACAGGCAATTCATCCTCTCTTGTCTTATTGTATTTCCATTTACCATTTAATATTTGTTTTATAATATTTGATTCTTTTAGCAACTAGTTGGTGCATCATTTTATAGGGTGACCGAACAAAAAATGTTGGAGTTATAGATTAGGAGTACATTATGCACTATGGTCTACCTACACTTGGGGAAAACGGAATAAAGGTGGACATAAGACACCCTTTTAGTTTTTTAAATTTATAGCAAGTGAAATGATTGTAGTTGTGCGCGGTAGTTTCCCATTACGAATTGCTCATTCTCTTTTGCAGGCAAATTCAACAGGGGAGGGCAATAGTTTCATATCGAAAGTATGTACTCGTGTATCTTTAGTAAAATCTTGATGCTTACTATACACATTAATTTTTACCAGCGCTGGAACTAAAGGAATACCTCCTCTTATTGCAGGCTGTGCACAAATTAGATAACAGAGTTGAAGTAAGTTTCTGAAGTATTACTTTATTTGACTTTCATCATTTCATAGCTTGTAAGGTGGTTGGTCTGCTAAAAAATCTGGGATATTTATGTTTATTGCCCTGCAAAATCTATAGTTGTAAGCGATGAATGCACTTATTTTATCATCCTTAAATAGACCAACTTACTTTTTTAAAGTTGCAGCAAATTAAGATTTCAGGTAACACGTATGTATCTATTTGTACCCTTACATGGACATCTGGGAATGAAACTTGTATTTTTATGAGCAAATCGGTCAGAATATAAGAAAAAGTAAAAAACTAAATAGTATTTGTTTTTAAATCTTGATATAGGCAGAAAAGGTTGATGATTCCGCTGATATCCTTTTAATTGCCTGAAACTATATAAAAACCATTACAGGTGAGAAGTGGCGAGCACAATTTTCAAGGGATAGAAAGGATAATTGAGAAAATGACATGCATATGAATAGTATACTCCATATGGGAGGTTGTACTGTACATATAAGAAGAAATTCCCCAAATTTCATCACATACTAGGACTATGTTAAGAAAAAGGTAAGAAAGTGACACTTGTTTGACTTTAGTTTTTAAGCAAATAAGATAAGCTTATTTAGGTTACAGAAATTGATAGAGCACAAAAATTATACCCGAATATATTTATTCGGGTATTAACCAAGCAATGCGTTATAAATGGGTATCCAATGCAAAAAGTAAGGCCAGGGGTATAAAAGTACTTTCCCCATTTAAGGATAAAGACAATTATCCCATAAATATCTCAGCCCAGTTAATAAGGGTCCATATGGAAAAAGCCCATGAAATGATGCATGAGATGGAGACACTTGTCAACATCCAATGACGCGTAAATGCCTATAAATAGCCCAGTACATTCATTGGGAAATGGATCTGAAAAATATAGAGAGAAGAAGATAAAAGAGAGAAACTTGTGAGAGCTTATCTCACTAGAAAGCAAACCGAGATCAATTGAAGACCGAGCTTCGAAGACAGATAAAGACCAAGATTAAAATTAAATTGTAGACCAAGCACAAGTGTAATAAGAAATTGTAATCCGAGCAAGAATAAACACCGAGCAATAATAAAGAGCAACGAAGTGTCCAATACTTGTTATATTTTACTTATTATATTATCGTTGAAAAGCATAACGCCACCGACCAAAGTTATTGCTTTATCAGAAATGATAGTGTTCATTCAGTTTCAAACTTTCTCAGGCAAAGAAAACTCAGGTTTTAAGGTTAGAAGTTGCGATTTCTATACATAAAAACGAACACAATTGAACTCAAAAGAGTGATAACCAAACTAGCTCTATAGCACTTGATATTGAGATAGTCAAGGAAAACGGCTCTATGAAATTAAAACAGTTCGGCCAGGTCCATACTTAATAGCAACCCCCACTATTAAATTTATTTGGGACAAATAAGTAGCTGAGCATTATTGCTTTTCTACCCAACAACTAGCTACTTCAGTTACTTAGATTGGGTCTATTGATAATTACCTTTCCCCTTATTCTTCTTAAGAAGAGCAAAACAAAAACAAAAACAATAAGTACAAAAAAGTTTGTTTATATACTGCAAAATTTGTAACTGAGGCAGCAATAAAAACATAACCCATCATCAAATATGCAAAATGCAAATGTTACGAGGCAATATAATTCCGCTTACACTCTATGTAGCATGATGATGAATCCTTTACAGAAATCTAATAAGAAACCTTATATTAGCTAAGTAATCGAGAAGATGCTTTGGTGATATGATTTGTAATCACCAAAGCATATAACAATATTAGAAATGAACTGTAACATCCTGTATTTTTATCAATAGTTTTATTTATGATTTAATTTATCCAAAAACGTTTTATACAAAATTTTACCAAAAACCGGTCACTCGACTAATTTTTAGCCAAAAACCGAAACTCTTCTGAAAAACTTTATTTTAAAAACCTGTTACTAATTTTACTAATAAAAATGACCCAATAGATTTGTTTCTAAAGATTTGTTATTTTTGAGTAGTAAAACAATATTTTTGGATTAAGAGTTAGCTTTTAGAACTTTGGGGACCAAATAGTTCGCTTCCACAAACTATCTAAAAACAGTTTTTTCTAAACCAAAAATCAGCCCACTTTCAATTCTTTAAACCTAAAACCAGCAAAATACAAGAGAGAAAAGAGAGAAAAAGGAGAAGAAGAAGAAGAAGAAACCACGTTAGCGGGTTCGTACCGGAAGCATCTCCTCTACGCTCTAAGGTAACGGGGGTTATCCATTGCGCCTAGACGAGGGTGTATGTTAGGTTTTGGTTTTGTGTTTATTATAAATTGGGGGGTTTTTGCCTTTTATCTTAATTATGTTCTTAAATTGATAATTGGATTTATTTGTTGTACGTTTAATTCACTTATTTGATTTTGGAGTAGTTGAGGATTTAGTCTTTTAATTTCGGATTAATGAGAATATTAATGGGTTGCGTATTTTATGCGTTGATTATCAGTTATTACGGATGTTGATAGAATTGGGTAAATTATTGTTGAATAATGATGGGTTTTATATTGCGTACACAAGATGTTTGTTAAAATGCCTGAATGGAATTTTATATTGATAGAGTTAGTTGGCTAGTTGTGAATCTAGTACCTATGCTTATTTGCTTTGTTGAATTGTGTCAAAGTGACGTATGAGAATGTGTTATTTGCATGGATTTATATTATTGACCGAGGCCGTATGAGATGTGATTAGTTGAATGGATTTATATTATTGGCCGAGGCCGTATGAGATGTGATTAGTTGAATGGTTTTATATTATTGGCCGAGGCCTTGTGATTTAGCTGTAGTGGCAATGGTCTCTGTCTCTTTCTAATTCTGGGGACAGAAGACGGCCGAGGGGATAGGGAATGACTCGTCTTACGGACTGGGGCGAGTGGCTTGACAGGTCCTAGTGTGCACTATATTTATTTTTATGTTAGCTATGGTCTCTGTCTCTTCCTAATTCCGGGGACAGAAGACGGCCGAGGGGATAGGGAATGACTCGTCTTACGGACTGGGACGAGTGGCATGAGAGGTCCAAGTGCGCACTTTAAATCTACTTTTATGTTAGCAATGGTCTCTGTCTCTTCCTAATTCCGGGGACAGAAGACGGCCGAGGGTATAGAAAATGACCTACCTTACGGACTGGGGTAGGTGGCATGAGAGGTCCATGTTTGCTATAGATGTTTATTCAATTTATTTCGTTGTTCGATGTTATTATTAGTTCTTTTATACGTTGATTATCGTAGTTGTTGTTTGTGAGTTCATGCATTTATGGGATGGATTGACGGTATTTGTGATGCCGTCCCGTCTAGGTATGTGCGTGGGACTCACCGTTACAGTTTTGTATTCCAGGTACAACTTAGGTTGAGGCGTTTGGTTAGGAGCATTAGCAAGATATCGCATGGGCTCGGGGCTTCTTTCTATTGTTCTCTTTTTCTTAGACTATCTTTTTAAGGTTGTAGCCTACGGGAAAATTACATTCGTTGTTTTTCTTTTCTTATAACTTTGTTAAAATCATTACGTCTTGTAGCCGTGTTTGGCAAGCATTTTATTTATTGTTTAATTGTCCCTTTAGCTCGCAAGTCTTTTTCTTTTAAAATTTTAATTTTGTACCAACAGGTTCTCTTTTCTTTTGTTTAAAAAGGTCATGCCTCGATATCCGTGTTTATGGAATTTGGGGCATGACATGAACAAAAAGTAACTGACTAATGACATTAAGATGATATAATCTCACAGTCAGTCACTTGATAGACAAAAGAGATATAATAATGCCTTCATTCGAAGGTTAATTGTTTTCCCATACACGCGTTCATAATTCCTAAACAAATTTTACTACGACTAAAAATGTAAACATTAAAAACAAATATATTTAGAAAACGCTGAAGTAGCAAAAAGTCACCTGGAAATAGATATTCTCCACATCCACACTTAGTAAACAAAATTAAAAGCACCTAAAACTCGAACAAAAAAAGGTGAAGATGTGCACATTACACTTTACGACCTTCAACTTCACTCGTTTTTCACTTCTACCCCTTAAACATTAACCTTTGCACACCCTAAAGCAACATAAGTTTGCTCTAAAATGTCATTCTTTTCACTTAAATGTGTGTAACGAATTTGCCGATTTACTTAATGACAGGATGAAAAGTTGAATGATGCAAAGTAGTAGTGTCGAGTAAGACAACTAGAGTGTCGGTTTTAAATGTACGTAGTAATGGCTATTACCACAAGGACTAGTGGAAGGAGAATAGCTACACGTGGGGGCGCATCACCATCAAGCGGTGCGGCTACCCGAGGTAGGACAAATGGAGGAGGAAGAAGAGCTCCAAGGGGGCATGGAGCAACTAGAGGAAGAAGGACTGCAAGAAATCGTGGGGGGAGAGGTAACACTAATGCCCCACCTCTTGAGCAACCCGAGGCTGAGAATGTGTATGAGGAAGTGAATGTGGAAGAAGAAGAGACCTTTGCACCTGAACCGGAAACGGTCAATGCTAATCAAGTGATGACCAACCTTCAGAAGGTGGTGCAAATGATGGTGCATAATGCATAAGCTGGGAGTTCAAGCAACAACGGATTTCTTAACTTCACCCGATTGGGGGCTCCGACTTTCGATGGGGTAGGTGAACCATCCATAGCTGAGGGATGGGTGGACGAAATGGAGAAATACTTATCAGCAGCGGAAATAGTTAATAGGGAACAACGGGTGAATATGGCCCAGTTTCATCTAAAGGGTGAAGCACAGAAGTGCTGGTTAGGGATCGTGGATACTTATGACTTAAGCAGCATCGATTGGAATGAATTCATCAAATTGTTCAATGGACAGTTTCTTCCCGACTCTTATAAGGATGAAATGAGGAGGTGATTTGATGAATTATATCAAGGGGGTATGACCGTTTAAGCATACCAGCTAAATTTTACCTCACTCTCGAGGTATGCCCCAGACTCGGTTCTAAGGGGTGCGGAAAAATGTAGGAGATTCATGAAGGGGTTGAACCCGACCATCTCATTGCAATTGGCATCGGCCCGCCATGTCAACTATAACGAGTTGGTAAAATCGGCTCAAGCTATGGAAGAAGCTCTACTCCATAGCAAGAGAACCTTGGAAAAGTCGAAAATCGGAAATGCTCCGAGGGAAGAGAAGAAGCGGACTTGGGATATGGCGAATAATTCGCGGTTTCAACAACAGGGAAGAGGAGATAGGGGTTTTAACCCACTACCAACCAACACCATAATGAAGAGAGCATGTTTCACCTGTGAAGATGTGAATCATCGACAATACGAGTGCCCTAGAGTCCAATGTAGGACATGCAACCGGTTTGGACATACGGCAAGGGCTTGTACTTTGGGACAAGGAAGAATCGACACCAACCGCCCTTTTAACCAACCTAGGCTACCACCACCACCACCAAGAGGACCAGGATTCGTACCACCACACCAATTACCTGGGAACCAAGGGGGAGGGTTTCGAGGTAACCACCAAGGAGGGGGAAATCGTGGGAACTACCGAGGAGGCTATCAAGGCCTGGGGAACCGAGGAAATAATGGGGGAAATCAAGGACCGTAAGGAAACCCACCAGCTCAGGCTCGTTTATATTCCTTGCCACAATTGTCAAACCAAGGAGATTCGGAAAATGTACAAGGCATGGTTCTTGTGTGCTCATCTTGGGCACATGTTCTTTTCGATACGGGGGCTTCGCGTTCTTTTATATCTAAAAGTCTAGTTGAGTCTTTGTCATTAGAAATTGGGATTCTAGAGAACCCGATTATTGTAGAGACTCCCGTTGGGGGTCGAGTTGTGTTGGACCGAGTGTGTCGGTCTTGTGAGATGGTGGTCGCGGACCACGTGTTTATATTTGATTTAATTGTTATCAAGATGTCAGGATTCGACGTGATCCTTGGAATGGACTGGTTGGTTCATTTCAACTCTTTCGTCGATTGTGTTCGACAAAAAATTTTCCTTACAACTTCATCCGGAGATGAAGTGTTCTTTCGTGGGGAAAGGGATGCTACCCTTTCTTTTATTCCTTATTATTCCAAGCGGGTTGTGGGCAACCTGTCTTGTCTTTTGGATAGTCTCTCGATAGTGGATAACGACGAGGAAGTAGAAATGTGGCCACGCGTAGTGGACGATTTTAGAGATGTGTTTCCGAATGATCTACCGGGGTTACCACCAAAGAGAGGGTTAGACTTTTCTATCGACTTGGTACCTGGAACGGCACCCATAGCCATCTCCCCGTACCGTTTGGCACCAGCAGACTTGAAAGAGTTAAGTAAGCAGTTAGAAGAACTGCTAGAGAAGGGGTTTATTAGGCGGAGTACGTCACCGTGGGCGGCACCGGCCTTATTTGTGCAAAAGAATGATGGATCGATGAGGATGTGCATCGACTATCGAAAACTAAATAGGGTGACTATTAAGAATAAGTACCCACTACCTCGAATTGATGATTTGTTTGACCAACTGAAGGGAGCAACGTTCTTTTCAAAAATCGACTTACGATCAGGCTATCACCAATTGAGGGTGAAAGATGAGGATATTTTGAAAACGGCCTTTAGGACTCGGTATGGTCACTATGAGTTTGTGGTCATGCCATTCGGGTTAACTAATGCGCCGGTGGCATTTATGAAATTAATGAACCGGATTTTTAAGGAGTATCTCGACAAGTTCGTGGTGGTCTTTGTCGACGATATCTTGATTTACTCGAGTTCAAGAGAGGAACATGAGGAGCATCTCCGTTTAGCATTGCTCATGTTGAGAGAGCACCAACTTTACGGAAAGTTTAGCAAATGTGAATTTTGGCTAAATGAGGTGAAATTTCTTGGACATGTAATTTCGGAAGAAGGGGTAAAGGTGGACGGAATGAAAATTGAAGCGGTCTCGAAATGGGCACAACCGAAGAATGTGTTCGAAATTCGAAGTTTTTTGGGTTTAGCGGGATACTATCGACGGTTCATCAAGGATTTCTCAAAGTTAGCGACTCCAATGACTCACCTTACCAAGAAAGGGGTGAAGTTCGTGTGGAGTGAGGGTTGCGAGAAAGCTTTCCTAGAGCTCAAGAAGCGATTGACTAGTTCTCCCATACTAGTTATTCCTGAGCAAGAGAAGGGTTACCAAGTGTATTGTGATGCTTCGAAGGAAGGTTTGGGTTGCGTCTTGATGCAAGACGGAAAGGTTATCGCATTTGCTTCGCGACAACTAAAGATTCATGAAAAGAACTATCCGACTCATGACCTAGAGCTAGCGGAAATAGTTCATGCGTTGAAGATATGGAGGCATTATCTGATCGGGGAAAAGTTCAAAGTGTTCTCGGATCACAAGAGCTTAGGGCATATTTTAACCCAACGTGATCTAAATAAGCGACAACGACGATGGATGGAATATTTGGAACAGTACGACTATGACTTGCACTATCATCCGGGAAAGGCCAATGTAGTGGCGGATGCTTTGAGTCGAAAGTCCCATGCGACCTTAGCGCATGTGGCGATCGACAAATGGAGTATGATTAGAAAAGTGAACGAGTTCAACTTGGAGTTGGGACATGATAATGTGGAGACTTTGTACACAATAGTGGTACAACCGGAACTTGTGAGTAGGGTTCTGGAAGCACAAGATGGGGACGAGAAAGTGGCGAGCAATAAGAAACAGATGAGTTCTAGCGAATGACTAGATGGTTGGACTAAAGGAACCGATGGAGGACTACGATTTAAGGGAAGGACTTATGTGACAGAAAACATGAGGAACGAGGTATTAAAGGAGTTTCACCACTCCCGATTAGCCGTTCACCCCGACGGAACGAAAATGTATCACGATGCGAAGAGGCAATTTTGGTGGCCCGGAATGAAACGAGATGTAGCTTCATATGTTAGCAAGTGCCTAACTTGCCAGCAAGTGAAAGCGGAACACCAAAGGCCGGCGGGTATACTCCAACCTTTACCGGTGGCGGAATGGAAGCGGGAAAGGATAGCAATGGATTTTGTGACTAATTTACCTAACTCGGTAAGTGGGAATGACGCGGTGGGGGTTATGGTCGACCGTTTGACCAAATCCGCACACTTCATTGCAATCAAGATGACGAATTCGTTGGAAATCTTGGGACGAAAGTATATTAAGGAAATTGTTAGACTTCATGGGGTACCGATTTCGATAGTATCGGATCGAGACGCGAGGTTTGTGTCGAGGTTCTGGGGCGCATTGCAAAATGCTTTAGGGACCAAGTTGACAATGAGCACGACATTTCATCCCCAAACGGATGGACAATCGGAGTGGACTATCCAAGTGCTAGAGGATATGTTGTGCGCATGTGTGAATGACTTCAAGGGAGGTTGGGAGAGCCATCTACCCTTAGTGGAGTTTGCGTATAATAATAGCTTTCAAGCTAGTATTGGCATGGCACCATTCGAGGCTTTATACGGGCGGCCGTGTAGGTCTCCGGTGTGTTGGACTGAGGTAGGAGAAGCGGAAATGTTAGGACCGCAATTGGTTCAAGAAATGACAGAAAAGATTAAGTTGATTCGACAAAAGGCTTAAGACGGCCCAAAGTAGGCAAAAGAGTTATGCGGATAAGAGGAGGAGACCTTTGGAGTTCGAAAAGGGGGATCAAGTATTTTTGCGAGTTTCGCCCAGGAGGGGGATTATGAGGTTTGGCTCTAAAGGGAAGTTGAGCACGAGATTTATCGGACCATTCGAGATCGTGGACCAAGTTGGAGAAGTTGCATACCGGTTGGACTTGCCACCAAAGTTGGCGGGGGTTCACCCGGTGTTCCATGTGTCAATGTTGAAAAAGTACCATCATGACCCTTCACACGTGGTGGACTTTTGAGGACATTGAGGTTAGTGCGGATGTGACCTATGAAGTGGGACCTACGAGGATTATCGACGTGCAAGAAAAGGAACTTCGAGGAAAAACAATTAAATTAGTAAAGGTGGTTTGGAAACACCACGGGGCCGAGGAAGCAACTTGGGAACGCGAGGATGAGATGAAGAGGAAGTATCCTAATCTCGACTTTTCTTTAGGTACGTTCGTTTAGATGTTCTCTAATTTCGGGACGAAATTTCTTTATCGGGGAAGGGTTGTAACGCCTAGAGTTTGGAGTTTATTTTTGTGGTAACGCCTAGAGTCTACGGAGTTGATGCGTTGACTTTTATCATGTTTGATATTTCATATAGGTGTCTACCTTATTTGAGTTTTGTATATGTTATGGAGTTGTTGAGTTAGAAGCATGTGAGTATTTGAGGTAGAAGCATGTCGGCTTAGTTTACTTTATTTTCTTTTATGTTACAGTTGCTTGTTTTACATTGTTGTCTTTTATTCTGTTAGATATTGTATACAGGCTGTTATTATTACATGGTGCATTATCTGAAGTTTATTTTATTTGAGTTATGGAATTGTCACGAGTTGTGAACCCTGCATATATTATATTTCTTAGATTATGAGAGGAATTGGACGTTTAAATTTTTATGGGCTTATTTATGGTAAGTTTATCTTTTCTGGGTATCGTTGTTTAGAGAGGAAATTTCGGGATGAAATTCTTTTAAGGAGGGTTAGTTGTAACATCCCGTATTTTTATCAATGGTTTTATTTATGATTTATTTTATCCAAAAACGTTTTATACAAAATTTTACCAAAAACCGGTCACTCGACTAATTTTTAGCCAAAAACCGAAACTCTTCTGAAAAACTTTATTTTAAAAACCTGTTACTAATTTTACTAATAAAAAGGACCCAATAGATTTGTTTCTAAAGATTTGTTATTTTTGAGTAGTAAAACAATATTTTTGGATTAAGAGTTAGCTTTTAGAACTTTGGAGACCAAATAGTTCGCTTCCACAAACTATCTAAAAACAGTTTTTTCTAAACCAAAAATCAGCCAACTTTCAATTCTTTAAACCTAAAACCAGCAAAATACAAGAGAGAAAAGAGAGAAAAAGGAGAAGAAGAAGAAGAAACCACGTTAGCGGGTTCGTACCAGAAGCATCTCCTCTACGCTCTAAGGTAACAGGGGTTATCCATTGCGCCTAGACGAGGGTGTATGTTAGGTTTTGGTTTTGTGTTTATTATAAATTGGGGGGTTTTTGCCTTTTATCTTAATTATGTTCTTAAATTGATAATTGGGTTTATTTGTTGTACGTTTAATTCACTTATTTGATTTTGGAGTAGTTGAGAATTTAGTCTTTTAATTTCGGATTAATGAGAATATTAATGGGTTGCGTGCTTTATGCGTTGATTATGTGTTATTATGGATGTTGATAGAATTGGGTAAATTATTGTTGAATAATGATGGGTTTTATATTGCGTATACAAGGTGTTTGTTAAAATGCCTGAATGGAATTTTATATTGATAGAGTTGGTTGGCTAGTTGTGAATCTAGTACCTATGCTTATTTGCTTTGTTGAATTACGTCAAAGTGACGTATGAAAATGTGTTATTTGCGTGGATTTATATTATTGGCCGAGGCCGTATGAAATGTGATTAGTTGAATGGATTTATATTATTGGCTGAGGCCGTATGAGATGTGATTAGTTGAATGGTTTTATATTATTGGCCGAGGCCTTGTGATTTAGCTGTAGTGGCAATGGTCTCTGTCTCTTCCTAATTCTGGGGACAGAAGACGGCCGAGGGGATAGGGAATGACTCGTCTTACGGACTGGGGCGAGTGGCTTGACAGGTCCTAGTGTGCACTATATTTATTTTTATGTTAGCTATGGTCTCTGTCTCTTCCTAATTCCGGGGACAGAAGATGGCCGAGGGGATAGGGAATGACTCGTCTTACGGACTGGGACGAGTGGCATAAGAGGTCCAAGTGCGCACTTTAAATCTACTTTTATGTTAGCAATGGTCTCTGTCTCTTCCTAATTCCGGGGACAGAAGACGGCCGAGGGTATAGAAAATGACCTACCTTACGGACTGGGGTATGTGGCATGAGAGGTCCATGTTTGCTATAGATGTTTATTCAATTTATTTCGTTGTTCGATGTTATTATTAGTTCTTTTATACGTTGATTATCGTAGTTGTTGTTTGTGAGTTCATGCATTTATGGGATGGATTGACGGTATTTGTGATGCCGTCCCGTCTAGGTATGTGCGTGGGACTCACCGTTACAGTTTTGTATTCCAGGTACAACTTAGGTTGAGGCGTTTGGTTAGGAGCATTAGCAAGATATCGCATGGGCTCGGGGCTTCTTTCTATTGTTCTCTTTTTCTTAGACTATCTTTTTAAGGTTGTAGCCTACGGGAAAATTACATTCGTTGTTTTTCTTTTCTTATAACTTTGTTAAAATCATTACGTCTTGTAGCCGTGTTTGGCAAGCATTTTATTTATTGTTTAATTGTCCCTTTAGCTCGCAAGTCTTTTTCTTTTAAAATTTTAATTTTGTACCAACAGGTTCTCTTTTCTTTTGTTTAAAAAGGTCATGCCTCGATATCCGTGTTTATGGAATTTGGGGCATGACATGAACAAAAAGTAACTGACTAATGACATTAAGATGATATAATCTCACAGTCAGTCACTTGATAGACAAAAGAGATATAATAATGCCTTCATTCGAAGGTTAATTGTTTTCCCATACACGCGTTCATAATTCCTAAACAAATTTTGCTACGACTAAAAATGTAAACATTAAAAACAAATATATTTAGAAAACGCTGAAGTAGCAAAAAGTCACCTGGAAATAGATATTCTCCACATCCACACTTAGTAAACAAAATTAAAAGCACCTAAAACTCGAACAAAAAAAGGTGAAGATGTGCACATTACACTTTACGACCTTCAACTTCACTCGTTTTTCACTTCTACCCCTTAAACATTAACCTTTGCACACCCTAAAGCAACATAAGTTTGCTCTAAAATGTCATTCTTTTCACTTAAATGTGTGTAACGAATTTGCCGATTTACTTAATGACAGGATGAAAAGTTGAATGATGCAAAGTGCCAACCGTTTCTGGGAAAGTTGTTACTAAATATGGCAGCTTAAACAATTGCATGTTTTGGGAGTGAAAGAAAAAAAACCAAAGGGTCTGTTTGGTATGTTGCAATTGATAGCATAGCAACAAGGCGAAAGCAAAACAAAGGCCTTTAACACCGCCACAACAAGTGCAAAGTGAGCAAATTTGAAAGCTTCCCAATTTTCTCCTGCTTTCATTTACCATAATCATGGTTTTCCCTTCCTCTATCAAGGGTACCATTTCCATAGCTACTGTTCCATTTTTCGCCACGCCAGACGCCTGTATAGTGCATAAAGAATAAAAAAAAAAACAGATAAAAAAACAAAATTCGTGAGAGAATTAAGAATGATGATAGAAAAATAAATGATTCTCGAACAAACACTCAAACTGACATCAGCAGTTTGTACTTCTATTTTTAATAATGTAAAACATGGATATCTCAATTCAAAACTGACAACAACGTCCGGTTGGTTCTAATTTCAGTTTTTTTTTTCCATTAACAATTTTCATGAAATAAAGGCAAGTAGCATTGTTTTGTAAAATAAATACTCATGGACTGAATGCCTGTCATCAATAGACTATACTTTCTCTATCGCCTCTCGGCAGATTCTACAATTACAAATTATAATAAGGATCAATCAATATTTAATTTACAGACACAGGGAGATTAGCTCAATCCGAAAATTTGGTCCAATGTTTTTGGCTTAATTTATTCTTGTATCCTGTTTGTTTCATTTATACAGCTAAGTTTTGGTGTAATAGTTCACAGTGACTTCAGAGTCAAATAAGGGAGAGCAGGTGGGAGTATTTAGTTGAGATTTCAGCCACGGATTTTGACAAACATAAGAAAACAAATATTTAGAAGTTACAATAATTTAGTACCAAGACTAATAGTTTCAGAGAAATTAAATAAACAATCACCGGTGCTAATCCTTGATAGACTAAAATCATCTAGTAAATCAATTTTTTTTATATCTTTTCTTATAGTACTCTATTTCTAATGGAAGCCTGTAAAAGTTCTATGGTGCTTCCTTTTTTTTATATTTGAAAATGTGAATAGTTGATTATCCAAAAAGCTCAAAACCCTGGAGCATTAACGTAGTAGGAAAACCTCAGATTTTCCTATTTGGAAACACAGATTAATGGGTTAAGGATATGTTATTATAAGCTTTCAATCTCTCGAATTATATGTTACTATAAGCTTTATGGAATGCTGTGAATAAAAAGTAGTAATCAAACCGGACGAAGTGGCAAGCCTAAAAAATTAACGGGAACTCGACCAGCAATCCCGGCCTTGTCTCTAGGATGATGAAACTTGCATGTCGCTCCAAACATGCAGCTTCCTGTCTTCAAATAATACTGGAAACATATGAAAAAGTAAATAAAATTAATAATTAAGAGAGAGAAATAATGTCTGATTTATAGGCTTATGAGATGTAGGAATGAAAAGTGAAACCAGCCCATAAGTTGACCCCGATGAAAAAGAAGTGCAGAAAATAAAATAAATGTGACTGTCCTCCTCGCTTCTGACCAAGGGATTGTTTGGTTACGGATTTAAAGAAAATATGCTGATTCTTTGGAGGTTGAGAAAAAAAATGTGCTCAGCCAGTTTAATGTTTCTAATCCTTTTCGAGCCGAAAAACCAGGAAAACCTCAGATTTTGAGCAGGTTAACCAAATGTAGTCTAGCCTTTTTTTTAGAGGCAAAAGAGATTGTCACGCCCCAAAATCCGTAAAGGACATCGAGGCATGACCTTTTTTTTAAAAAACAAAAGGAAAACGAAACCTGTTGGTACAAAATTTGAATTTTTAAAAGAAATAAATTGCGAGCTAAAGGAACAATTAAACAATAAATAAATGCTTGCCAAACGCGGCTACACGACCAAAAGGTTTTAACAAAATTAAATAAGAAGAACTAAACAAATGCAATTTTCCTATAGGCTACAACCTCAAAACTGTTCTAAAATAAAAAGAAAGCGAAAGCCCCGAACCCATTTGATGCATTTCAATGGCTTCTATCCAAAATTCTCAACCTAAGTTGTACCTGAAAGACAAAATTGTAACGGTGAGTCCCACGCACATAACTAGACGGGACGGCACCACAAACACCGTCACTCAATCCCATAAATGCAAGAGCTCACAAATTCTACAACTACGATAATCGACGTATAAAAAGAAATATAATTACATTCTACAACTACGATAAATTAAATAAATTAAATAACATCTACACACATCTATAGCATACATGGACCTCTCACGCCACCTACCCCAGTCCGTAAGATAGGTCATTCCCTATCCCTTCGGCCGTCTTATGTCCCCGGAATTAGGGAGAGACATAGACCATTGCAACATAAAAGTAGATTTATAGTGCGCACTTGGACCTCTCACGCCACTCGTCACAGTCCGTAAGACGAGTCATTCCCTATCCCTTCGGCCGTCTTATGCCCCCGGAATTAGGGAGAGACATAGACCATTGCTAACATAAAAGTAAATATAGTGCACACTGGAACCTCTAACGCCACTCGCCCCGGTCCGTAAGACGAGTCATTCCCTATCCCCTCGGCCGTCTTCTGTCCCCGGAATTAGGGAGAGACAGAGACCATTGCCACTACAGCTAAATCACAAGGCCTCGGCCAATAATATAAAATCATTCAAATAACACCATCTCATACGTATATATATTAAGGCCTCGGCCAATAATATTATACTATTCAACTAACATAAACTCATACGTCACTTAACGTAATACAACATAAACCATAATCATAGATGCTAGATTCACAACTAGTCAATCACTTCAACAACATAAAAACCCATTCAGGCATTTTAACAAACACCTTGTATGCATAAACTACAATCCATCTATATTCAACAATAATTTACTCAATTCTATCAAAAACCATAATAACTCATAATCAACGCATAAAACACGCAACCCATCCATAATCTCATTAATTCGCAATTAATATATCTATGGTCTCAACCTCTACAATATATGCATCCTTCGGTTCGGAAGCAACTTAAGTTCTGTGATAAGCCTGTCAATTAACGTAAAACCACAAACAATCAATATATATATATATATATATATATATTATATATACAGAGATTTAGTAAGAGTGAATCATAATAATTAAATCGGTGCTACTGTCACCAGAACAAAAGAGAACAAACAGTATCAGTAGCAAGGGACAACTCTTAATTTCTACTTTAAGCTAGGCTTCTAATATATATTACATCCATCTATTTCTTATTCAGTGCTTGTGTAAAACAAAACTACATTAATTACAAAAATACCCAAAACATTTTTTTATTTATTTTTAGTTCTCTAATAACTAAACCCCAATTATCAATTTAAGAACATGATTAATATAAAGGACAAAAACCCCAAATTTCTAATAAACGCAAAACAAAATCCTAACATACACCCTCGTCTAGTCGCAATGGATAACCCCCGTTACCTTAGTGCGTAGAGGAGATGCTTCTGGTATGAACCCGCTAACGGTGGTTTCCTTTTCTTCTTCTTCTTCTTCTTCTTCTTCTTCTTCTTCTTCTTCTTCTTCTTCTTCTTCTTCTTCTTCTTCTTCTTCTTCTTCTTCTTCTCTCTTCTATTTTGCTGGTTTTTAGGTTTAAAGAATGAAAAGTGGGCTGATTTTAGGTTTAGAAAAACTGTTTTTAGATAGTTTGTGGAAGGGAACTATTTGGTCCCCAAAATTCTAAAAGCTAACTTTTAATCAAAATTACTATAATATTACTCAATAATAACAAATCTTTAGAAACAAATCTATTGGGTCCTTTTTATTAGTAAAATTAGTAACAGGTTTTTAAAGTAAAGCTTTTTGGAAGAGTTTCGGTTTTTGGCTAAAAATTTAGTCGAGTGACCGGTTTTTGGTAAAATTTTGAATAAAACGTTTTTGGATAAATTAATTCATAAATAAAAACACTTATAAAAATGCGGGATGTTACAACTAACCCTCCTTAAAAGAATTTCGTCCCGAAATTTCCTCTCTAAACCACTATACCCAGAAATGATAAACTTTTACAAATAAGGTCATAAAAATTTTAAACGTCCAATTTGTGTCATAATCTAAGAAATATAATACTCAGGGTACACAACCCATAACAACTCCATAACTCTAGTACATGAACAACATGTAAGAATCTCAAATAAGGTAATCACCTATATGCCATATCAAACATAATAAAAGGCAACTCAATAACTCCGTAAACTCTAGGCGTTACAACCAGAAATAAACTCCAAACTTTAATAAAATAAACTCTAAACTCAAGGCGTTACAACCCTTCCCCGATAAAGAAATTTCGTCCCGAAATTAGAAAACATCTAAACGAACGTACCTAAAGAAAAGTCGAGATTAGGATATTTCCTCATCCTCTCATGCCACCTACACCATCTCATCCTCGCGTTCCCAAGTTGCCTCCTCGGCCCCATGGTATTTCCAAACCACCTTTACCAATCTAATAGTGTTTCCTCGAAGTTCCTTCTCTTGCACATCTATAATCCTCATAGGTCCCACTTCGTATGTCACATCCGCACTAACCTCAATATCCTCAAAGTCCACCACGTGTGAAGGGTCGTGGTGATACTTTTTCAACATTGACACATGGAAAACCGGGTGAACCCCCGCCAACTTTGGTGGCAAGTCCAACCGATATGCAACTTCTCCAACTCGGTCCACGATCTCAAATGGTCCGATAAATCTCGGGCTCAACTTCCCTTTAGAGCCAAACCTCATAATCCCCTTCTTGGGCGAAACTCGCAAAAATACTTGATCCCCCTTTTCGAACTCCAAAGGTCTCCTCCTCTTATCCGCATAACTCTTTTGTCTACTTCGAGCCGTCTCAAGCCTTTGCCGAATTAACTTAATCTTTTCGGTCGTTTCTTGAATCAATTGCGGTCCTAGCATTTCCGCTTCTCCCACCTCGGTCCAACACACCGAAGACCTACACGGCAGCCCGTATAAAGCCTCGAAAGGTGCCATGCCAATACTAGCTTGAAAGCTATTATTATACGCAAACTCAACTAAGGGTAGAAGGCTCTCCCAACCTCCCTTGAAGTCGTTCACACACGCGCGCAACATATCCTCTAGCACTTGGATAGTCCGCTCCGATTGTCCATCCATTTGGGGATGGAACGCCGTACTCATTGTCAACTTGCTCCCTAAGGCATTTTGCAATGCGCCCCAGAACCTTGACACAAACCTCGCATCTCGATCCGATACTATCGAAATCGGTACCCCATGAAGTCTAACAATTTCCTTAATATACTTTCGTCCCAAGATTTCCACCGAATTCGTCATCTTAATCGCAATGAAATGTGCGGATTTGGTCAGACGGTCGACCACAACCCACACAGCGTCATTCTCACTTACCGATTTAGGTAAGTTGGTCACAAAATCCATTGCTATCCTTTCCCACTTCCATTCTGCTACCGGTAAGGGTTGGAGCATACCCGCCGGCCTTTGGTGTTCCGCTTTTACTTACTGGCAAGTTAGGCACTTCCTAACATATGAAGCTACATCTCGTTTCATTCCGGGCCACCAAAATTGTCTCTTCGCATCGTGATACATTTTCGTCCCGCCGGGATGAACGGCTAATCGGAAGTGCTGAAACTCCTTTAATACTTCGTTCCTCATATTTTCCGTCACGTAAGTCCTTCCCTTAAATCGTAGTCCTCCATTGGTTCCTTTCGTCCAACCGTCTAATCCTTCGCTAGAACTCATCTGTTTCTCATAGCTCTCCACTTTATCGTCCCCATCTTGTGCTTCTAGAACCCTAC
Organism: Primula veris; assembly: GCA_963682055.1. Taxonomy (NCBI): domain Eukaryota; kingdom Viridiplantae; phylum Streptophyta; class Magnoliopsida; order Ericales; family Primulaceae; genus Primula; species Primula veris. The sequence continues at coordinate 30,150,122 of OY821742.1, read as the reverse complement.
TCACAAGTTCCGGTTGTACCACTATTGTGTACAAAGTCCCCCCATTAACATGTCCCAACTCCAAGTCGAACTCGTTCACTTTTCCCATCATCCTCCATTTCTCGATCGCCACATGCGCTAAGGTCGCATGAGACTTTCGACTCAAAGCATCCGCCACTACATTGGCCTTTCCCGGGTGATAGTGCAAGTCGTAGTCGTATTGTTCCAGATATTCCATCCATCGTCGTTGTCGCATATTTAGATCACGTTGGGTAAATATATGCCCTAAGCTTTTGTGATCCGAGAACACTTCGAACTTTTCCCCGAACAGATAATGTCTCCATATCTTCAATGCATGAACTATTTCCGCTAGCTCTAGGTCATGAGTCGGATAGTTCTTTTCGTGAACCTTTAGTTGTCGCGAAGCATATGCGATAACCTTTCCGTCTTGCATCAAGACGCAACCCAAACCTTCCTTCGAAGCATCGCAATACACTTGATAACCCTTCCCTTGCTCGGGAATAACTAGTATGGGAGAACTAGTCAACCGCTTCTTGAGCTCTAGGAAAGCTTTCTCGCAAGCCTCACTCCACACGAACTTCACCCCCTTCTTAGTAAGGTAAGTCATTAGAGTCGCTAACTTCGAGAAATCCTTGACGAACCGTCTATAGTATCCCGCTAAACCCAAGAAACTTCGAATCTCGAACACGTTTTTCGGTTGTGCCCATTTCGAAACTGCCTCAATTTTTGTCGTGTCCACCTTTACCCCTTCTTCCGAGATCACATGTCCAAGAAATTTCACCTCATTTAGCCAAAACTCACATTTGCTAAATTTCCCGTAAAGTTGGTGCTCACTCAATGTGAGCAACGCTAAACGGAGATGTTCCTCGTGTTCCTCTCTTGAACTCGAGTAGATCAAGATATCGTCGACGAAGACTACCACAAACTTGTCGAGATACTCCTTAAAGATTCGATTGATTGACTCCATAAATGCCACCGGTGCATTAGTTAACCCGAACGGCATGACCACAAACTCATAGTGACCATACCGGGTCCTAAAGGCCGTTTTCGAAATATCCTCATCCTTCACCCTCAATTGGTGATAGCCTGACCGTAAATCGATTTTTAAAAAGAACGTCGCTCCTTTCAGTTGGTCAAGCAAATCGTCAATTCGAGGTAGTGGGTACTTATTCTTAATAGTCACCCGATTTAGCTTTCGATAGTCGATGCACATCCTCATCGATCCATCTTTCTTTTGCACGAATAAGGCCGGTGCCGCCCACGGTGACGTACTCCGCCTAATAAACCCCTTATCTAGCAGTTCTTCTAACTGCTTACTTAACTCCTTCAACTCTGCTGGTGCCAAACGATACGGGGAAATGGCTATAGGTGCTGTTCCCGATACCAATTCGATAGAAAAGTCTAACGCTCTCTTCGGTGGTAACCCAGGTAGATCCCTCGGAAACACATCTCTAAAATCGTCCACTACTCGTGGCCATATTTCCACTTCCTCGTCGTTATCCACTATCGAGAGACTAGCCAAAAGACAAGACAGGTTGCCCACAACCCGCTTGGAATAATAAGGAATGGAAGAAAGGGTAGTGTCCCTTTCCCCACGAAAGAACACCTCATCTCCGGATGAAGTAGTAAGGAAAACTTTTCGTCGAACACAATCGATGAAAGAGTTGAAATGAACCAACCAGTCCATTCCAAGGATCACGTCGAAAACTGACATCTCTATAACAACTAAATAAAATATAAACACGTGGTCCGCGACCACCATCTCACAAGACCGACACACTCGGTCCAACACAACTCGACCCCAACAGGAGTCTCTACAACGATAGGGTTCTCTAGAACCCCAATCTCTAACGACAACGACTCAACTAGACTTCTAGATATAAAAGAATGTGAAGCCCCCGTATCGAAAAGAACATGTGCCCAAGATGAGCACACAAGAACCATACCTTGTACATTTGCCGGATCTCCTTGGTTTGGCAATTGTGGCAAGGCAAATAGACGTGCTTGAATCGGTGGGTTTCCTTGCGGTCCTTGATTTCCCCCATGATTCCCTCGGTTTCTCGAGCCCTGATAGCCTCCTCGGTAGTTCCCACGGTTTCCCCCTCCTTGGTGGTTACCTCGAAATCCTCCCCCTTGGTTCCCATGTAATTGGTGTGGTGGTACGAATCCTGGTCCTCTTGGTGGTGGTGGTGGCAACCTAGGTTGGTTAAAGGGTCGGTTGGTGTCGATTCTTCCTTGTCCCCCGGGACAAACCCTTGCCGTATGTCCCATTCGGTTGCATGTCCTACATTGGATCCTAGGGCACTCGAATTGTCGATGGCTCACATCTCCACAGTGAAAACACGCTCCCCTTATCATGACGTTTGTCGGCGGTGGATTAAAACTTCTCTCTCCTCTTCCCGGTTGTTGAAATCGCGAATTATTCGCCATATCCCAAGTCCGCTTTTTATCTTCCCTCGGAGCATTTCCGGTTTTCGACTTCTCCGAGATTTGCTTGTTATGGTGTAGAGCTCCTTCCACAGCTTGGGCTGATTTTACCAATTCATTATAGTTGACATGTCGAGCCGATGCCAATTGTAACGAGATGGTCGGATTCAACCCCTTCATGAATCTCTTACATCTTTCTGCGCCCCCTATAACAGATTCTGGGGCATACCTCGAGAGTGAGGTAAACTTTAGCTGGTATGCTTGAACGGTCATACCCCCTTGATACAGTTCCTCAAAACGCCTCCTCATTTCATCCTTATAGGAATCTGGGAGAAACTGTAGATTAAACAATTCGATGAACTCATTCCATTCGAAGTTGCTTATGTCGTATGTATCCACAATTCCCAACCACCACTTTCGTGCTTCACCCTTTAGGTGAAACTGAGCCATATTCATCCTTTGCTCCCCATTTACTATTCCTGCAGCCGATAAATATTTCTCCATTTCGTCCACCCATCCCTCAGCTATGGATGGTTCACCTAACCCATCGAAAGTCAGAGCCCCCAATCGGGTGAAGTTAAGCAATCCATTGTTGCTTGAACTCCCAGCTTGTGCATTCTGCACCATCATTTGCACCACCTTCTGAAGGTCGGTCATCACTTGATTAGCATTGACCGTTTCCGGTTCCGGTGCAAAGGTCTCTTCTTCTTCCACATTCACTTCCTCATACACATTCTCAGCCTCGGGTTGCTCAAGTGGCGGGGCATTAGTGTTACCTCTCCCCACACGATTTCTTGCTGTCCTTCTTCCTCTAGTTGCTCCACGCCCCCTTGGAGCTCTTCTTCCTCCTCTATTTGTCCTACCTCGGGTAGCCTCACCGCTTGGTGGTGATGCGCCCCCGGGTGTAGCTGGTCTCCTTCCACTAGTCCTTGTGGTAATAGCCATGACTACAACAGATTAAACCAACACTTTAGTGCACGACTACATCATTAACAATACAAAAACGAAAAATTCCTCAATATTTGTAAATTCCTTACATGAAACATATCACCCAACTACATCATTTTAGTCCACAACATATCAACATCCATTCGCATAAAATATTCATTACCACACAAGTTAATAATTTAGAAAACACATTACGTAAGACCATCAACTGCACAATTCTCGCACTCTAATATTTCGCTACTACTCGACATGCAAACTTATACTTCATACATACTATATAAATCTACACACGCATACAAAGAACACAAAAGTGTGAGGGATAACCCATCACGATACGTTATCCTAAAGCACCCGAGCGTCCTCGCATACTCTAGAATTCCACATCGCTAAGGTATTCCTTCACACATACCGACGAGAGGTCCACCCACTAGTTTGGCGAGCCAGGATCAACAAGCGTCCTTATTGTCCCCAACTTGCCTCACATGTAGACTTTCCTTCCATCAACTACTACTAAATTATAGCTACATGCCTTAAGCTAAATGCGACCCCCCCGTTTAAGAAAAAGTTTGAGTTTTGGAAAAAAAAAAATAATTTGTAAAAATGATACGATGGATCTTGGTCTAATGGTTACCCATCTTCCCGTCGTCCCAAAGTATACAAGAACCTTGTTAGCTCTGATACCAACTAGTCACGCCCCAAAATCCATAAAGGACATCGAGGCATGACCTTTTTTTTTAAAAACAAAAGGAAAACGAAACCTGTTGTTACAAAATTTGAATTTTTAAAAGAAATAAATTGCGAGCTAAAGGAACAATTAAACAATAAATAAATGCTTGCCAAATGCGGCTAAACGACCAAAAGGTTTTAACAAAATTAAATAAGAAGAACTAAACAAATGCAATTTGCCCGTAGGCTACAACCTCAAAACTGTTCTAAAATAAAAAGAAAGCGGAAGCCCCGAACCCATGTGATGCATTTCAATGGCTTCTATCCAAAAGTCTCAACCTAAGTTGTACCTGAAAGACAAAATTGTAACGGTGAGTCCCACGCACATAACTAGACGGGACGGCACGACAAACACCGTCACTCCATCCCATAAATGCAAGAGCTCACAAATTCTACAACTATGATAATCGACGTATAAAAAGAAATATAATTACATTCTACAACTACGATAAATTAAATAAATTAAATAACATCTACACACATCTATAGCATACATGGACCTCTCACGCCACCTACCCCAGTCCGTAAGGTAGGTCATTCCCTATCCCTTCGGCCGTCTTATGTCCCCGGAATTAGGGAGAGACAGAGACCATTGCAACATAAAAGTAGATTTATAGTGCACACTTGGACCTCTCACGCCACTCGTCCCAGTCCGTAAGACGAGTCATTCCCTATCCCTTCGGCCATCTTATGCCCCCGAATTAGGGAGAGACATAGACCATTGCTAACATAAAAGTAAATATAGTGCACACTGGAACCTCTAACGCCACTCGCCCCGGTCCGTAAGACGAGTCATTCCCTATCCCCTCGGCCGTCTTCTGTCCCCAGAATTAGGGAGAGACAGAGACCATTGCCACTACAGCTAAATCACAAGGCCTCGGCCAATAATATAAAATCATTCAAATAACACCATCTCATACGTATATATATTAAGGCCTCGGCCAATAATATTATACTATTCAACTAACATAAACTCATACGTCACTTAACGTAATACAACATAAACCATAATCATAGATGCTAGATTCACAACTAGCCAATCACTTCAACAACATAAAAACCCATTCAGGCATTTTAACAAACACCTTGTATGCATAAACTACAATCCATCTATATTCAACAATAATTTACCCAATTCTATCAAAAACCATAATAACTCATAATCAACGCATAAAACACGCAACCCATCCATAATCTCATTAATTCGCAATTAATATATCTAAGGTCTCAACCTCTACAATATATGCATCCTTCGGTTCGGAAGCAACTTAAGTTTTGTGATAAGCCTGTCAATTAACGTAAAACCACAAACAATCAATATATATATATAAATATATATATTATATATACAGAGATTTAGTAAGAGTGAATCATAATAATTAAATGGGTGCTACTGTCACCAGAACAATTGTAATTAATGACAATTGCAAACCATAATACAAAAGAGAACAAACAGTATCAGTAGCAAGGGACAACTCTTAATTTCTACTTTAAGCTAGGCTTCTAATATATATTACATCCATCTATTTCTTATTCAGTGCTTGTGTAAAACAAAACTACATTAATTACAAAAATACACAAAACATTTTTTTATTTATTTTTAGTTCTCTAATAACTAAACCCCAATTATCAATTTAACAACATGATTAATATAAAGGACAAAAACCCCCAATTTCTAATAAACGCAAAACAAAATCCTAACATACACCCTCGTATAGTCTCAATGGATAACCCCTGTTACCTTAGTGCGTAGAGGAGATGCTTCTGGTATGAACCCGCTAACGGTGGTTTCTTCTTCTTCTTCTTCTTCTTCTTCTTCTTCTTCTTTTTCTCTCTTTTCTCTCTTCTATTTTGCTGGTTTTTAGGTTTAAAGAATGAAAAGTGGGCTGATTTTAAGTTTAGAAAAACTGTTTTTAGATAGTTTGTGGAAGCGAACTATTTGGTCCCCAAAGTTCTAAAAGCTAACTTTTAATCAAAATTACTATAATACTACTCAATAATAACAAATCTTTAGAAACAAATCTATTGGGTCCTTTTTATTAGTAAAATTAGTAACATGTTTTTAAAGTAAAGCTTTTTGGAAGAGTTTCGGTTTTTGGCTAAAAATTTAGTCGAGTGACCGGTTTTTGGTAAAATTTTGAATAAAACGTTTTTGGATAAATTAATTCATAAATAAAAACACTTATAAAAATGTGGGATGTTACAGAGATATACTTGAATGATGAAACCAAAGGGCCTTAAATATGAATATGATGAAAAGGGTAACGAGTAGCTGACATTCAGACTGTCATATTCTTTCGGGGTACTCTCCCATCATCCTTGCAGTAGCAATTGCCTGAAATTCAGAAGCATTTTATTAATCATCTTTAAATAATAAGAAAACAAAACCTGAGTTAAATCAAACCATTAGGTTTATGCATAAAAGCCGAAGCGGCTGTCCTTACAAAACATCGTCACTTGGATCCTCGTGGACTCTGCCATACATGCAAGTTTAGCAGTAGATAGATATGTCGATATATTTTTCACTACGAATTCTTTAAAAAAGATTCACCAATTAAAGTATATATTTACCAATTTCATGTTTGGATGGTGGTTAAATCGGCATGTAACCCCAAATCTACATAGTCCAGTCCTTATATAATACGAACAATCAGGTTCTCCATCACGTACTGGATAATTTTCACCATCCATTATTTCAGTCGGCCCCGAATTCATTTGCCATAATGTATCTGCAATTGGACAAAAATTATAATCACAGAGTAAAAACAATGACAAAGAAATTGACTATAATAATGAAATTTCCTAAAATTGGTATAGAAAATTGTGGAAATATCAGAATGATATTGTCACATATTTTAGGCAGATTTTCTGGATGCTTTATGGTTGATAACAACACTAATTTTATGGAATTATTATAATTATTTATGTAGATATTATTTTTCTTATTTACTTATTCAAGTACTATAAAAGGAAATGTATTTGCTGTATGTGAAGATTATTCAAAAATAATAAAACAAATTCATTCTTATTTTATTCTCTGAATCATAACTGTTTACATGGTATCAGAGCAAGTTTTTAAACCTTAGCCATATATCCTGTTTGTTTCATTTATACAACTAAGTTTTGGTGTGATAGTTCACATTGACTTCAGAGTCGAGTATTTAGTTGAGATTTCAGCCACCGATTTGGACAAACATAAGAAAATAAATATTTAGAAGTTACAATAATTTAGTACCAAGACTAATAGTTTCGGAGAAATTAAACGAACAATCACCGGTGCTTGATAGACTAAAGATCATTTAGTAAATCGATTTTTTTTAAAAGAACTTACATGAACAAGTCTCATTTGATGAAATTATTAAAGAATAACATAACAAAAAAAGATAAAATGAGCCCAAAAGATGGAATATTTAGGTCCGGAGATGTGTGTGATTTGCAAAAAGAAAAAGTGGGTATTTGAGATTAGTGAAGAATTTCAAGTGGGTTATTATTTGTTGGAAATCCTATTATTAACGAGGTCTTGATGGTGGTGCCTTTTGTGGGATGAATTTGCTCTCAGTGTGCTTCGGATGAATTATGTTATGTTGGTTTTGTGGTTGGCTACTTTGGTTGTTGATGGCTTTGGGATACACTTGGTTTCTTTCTCTGTAACCTTTTTAATTTATATTGAGATGGTTGTATTATTGAAATTCATATCCGCTGTTCTAGTTGCTGTTATGCAGTTAGGTTCCAAGTACAGTTGCAACTGAGGTTGGAACCTAAGTATAATGATGGACAGAACTTGTAAAGTTAAATATACTTGAATTAAATCACACGCACATTTAACAACTGAGTTCATCCAACTAGGCTACGTCTCCGGGGCACTCACCCAGATTATGATATTATAAAAGCTTACAATATAGGATTTAAGTCTTAATGAAAAACTCTTAGACTCCCTCTAGGTTTTTCTGCCTATCTCTATATTGCTCCTACCTTATAACTATCACTAAAATATCAATGGCATCCCACCATAGTTTTTCATTTAAAAGCTCACGTTGTATTCTCTCAAGAATGAATTCTTTATAATTTAGAACACACATTTTTTACAAGCTAAGTTATCAACTATTTATATAAGTAAAAACAATCTTCTTTCTTCAAGATCTTGATGATTGCTTTTGACTCTTTTGATTGGCTTCAATCTTTCCATATAGCATGAGATACTTCAGCATAGGATTGACCTCAATCTTCATAGGATAGTACCTGTTAATAACTAGCTTGGAAATATGAGTTAATCTATTTCTTAAACAAGGAAGATATAAGATAGTATCTTTTAGAGATAAAATCTTTCTAAATATATATATAAATCATTAACTCCATATTTCATTCAATCTTAAATGTATCATACTGATTTTGATAAAGAACAAAGATTGAAACAAGTGATAAAAATTTGCATAAGAATAGAGATATAGATTGCATAGTTTAAAGGAAACATATCTTTATAAACTAATCTCCTTATATCTTTTAGGTAACATCTTTCCTTATCACTTTAATATTCTCAATATACACAAACTAAATCTTTAAAAACATGTGAGAATATATCCGGCATAATTTAAAACAAATAAACATTATTAAAGAATAGTAATGCAGAAATACAGAACTAGACAGAATCCTGCAGAACAACAGGTTGCAACTGTGGTTGCAACTGAGGTTGCAACCTCACTTGAAAACATAAAGTTGTCTCAATTCTTAACATTCAACTAGCATTATTTAGTTTAAACCAATAGACAACAAATAGCTTATGGGCCAGAAATCTGGTCCTAACAATCTCCCCCTTTGTCATTGGTTTTGACAAATAATTTGAGTTTATGAAGAAGATTCTCCTACATAGCATATTAGCACATAAAGTCCCAATAATATCAGTTTTGACACAAGAACTCCCCCTGCTCATTAGAATTGTACAAAAATATATATAATTTGAGTTTAGCACTTAATCTCCCTCTGCAGATTAGAATTGCAGATAACATAACATTAACTCAAATAAGCATTCACCAATAATGTACCAAACATAGCATAACATAAACTCTCTTCTCCCCCTATTTGCCACATCCATGACAAACCTATTTGCTGTTAGTGAGAACATTAAATCAGTCATTATAACAGGAATCATCATCAAAATCAACTCTCATAGCAAAATCACTCACTATAGAATTACCACATTCCACACAAGACTTTTTATCAACCAAGTTTTCAACTCATAGCACGGATATAGATAGATAGAGAGTAATTCTGTATTTTGGTTGTTTAGTTAAAAAATAGTTTAAGCAAATCTCTTTTAAGTCCAAAAATTTTAGAAAGATAGAATGATATACCCAAATCTCTTTTTGAACAAATTTTACCCAAATATAGATACTTTTCTTTTTGACCAAAACAATTCGAATTTAGATAAATTCAGCTATGAATAAAGATCAACATTCCAACTTGAAACAGATTTATCTAATTTTCTGATTTTAAGTAGTTGAAAAAATATAGAAAATTTGACTTGTTTCAAAATAAAGATAGAAATTATATATAGTATAGAATTTTGAACACAAGATACTAACAATTTACTCAAGAGTATATATTTATCATGAGATCTCACATAATAAAAATTATGATTAAGAGCTATATTGAGCAAGTCGATTTTTCCTCTACACAAAAACTAACTTGATCATCTCAGTAAGGAAAGAGTATAAGTGATGCTAAAAATTTCAAGAGTGTGTCTTGGCTTTTTATTATTTTAGTTCACTTAGAATATCACCTTATGCTGAATTTGTTCAAAGCAATATGACTTTCCTTTGAATAGTCACTAACTTGACTGTGGTTCAGTTCAAGGTTTCAACCGTGGTTGCAACTGAGCTTAGAACACGAAGATAAAATTGCACTTTGTGCTTTCAACTCTATTACCAGAGAGGTTTTAGGGCAAGTTATCCCACATCTGTGTTTGAGGCATCAATTAGCGGCTTTTTCAAGACAAAAACTTCATAGCTCAATAAGACTTACCTTAGACATAAAATTTATCAATGTTACTCACAGATAAACATATATAGCAAGAATATTTAATTAAATCTATAGTGACATACCTCAATATCACTTCTTAAAGTTTAAAACTTGTTTGTATCAAGGGGTTTTGTGAAAATATCTACTAATTGTCTTTCAGTTGAAACATGTTCTAAAATTAGACTCTTTTCTTCAACTAGCTCTTTAATAACATGGTGCCTTAAATCAATGTGTTTAGTTCTGAAATGTTGTACTGAATTCTTTGCTAAATCTATAGCACTTTTGTTATCACAAAATAAAGTTAACACTTCTTGTTTAATCAGATAACATTTGTTTCATCCAAATAAATTGGGTACAACCACTATCAGTTACAATGTATTCTGCCTTAGCAGTAGATAAAGAAATGCAATTTTTCTCTTTACTAAACCATGATAGAAGATTATTTCACAAATAAAAACAATCACCAGAATTACTTTTTATATCATCTATATTACCATCTCAAATCAAGTCCCCATATTCATACACTTAGGCCACAAATAAGGTCTCCTAACTCTAAGATATACTATGTATGAATGGTCTTAAGGTTTAAACAAGTAGCCTTACTCTTGACATTCCTGCCTTTTAACGGAGATATATAAGTTGCAGAACTGAATAAATTAAGATGTTTAATTGGAGACTTCATACCTTTTCTTACCTTTTTAATGATAGTGTTCAAGTGATCACTCTTTTGAGACTTTTTGTCTCGTACCAATTTTTCTGGACTTAGATTCTCCTTGGTTGTAAGTTCGGTTGTAACTGACATTGGAATCGAGTCATTGTTCTCAACTTTTTCATTGCTTGCTTGCTTATCACTCTTAGTTGCACTTGGTGTTGTGACTTCTCCATGTTGCTTCTCTTCTTTACCTGCATACTTAGTGATATCTTGGCCTACAAACTTACTTTTGTCACCACTAGCAACTAAAAAATTGTTACCCAAGTTAACAACATTAGCTACTTGCTTAGAACAACCACTATCAAAATACCTAGCATTTGAAGTAATAGTCTTTGAATAACTGAAAGCAGCTTTGTTGCATTTAACAGTGTCTGTATTAATTTTAGCTTTCCAAACCCAGTTAGACTTTTGACACAAACCTGGAGTAAACATGGGTTTCTTATAAATAGACTTTCTGTGTTTCTTTAAGTAGCATTGTCTTTCAAAATGTCCAGGGTTTTTGCAAAAATGACATCGCTTTAGATCGGAGCTCGGTTTAGTTGTGTACGTTTTCAGATAATTTTTAAAACCATAGTCAGTTGCAACTGTACTTCTAACCTTGTTGTTAGTGTGACTTGTTTGAGAATTACTTAAACCTTTAACAAACACAGTTTTTCCATTTCCTTCATAACCCTTATACCCCAAACCATTGTTATCCTTTGAAGCTCTAGTGTATGACAACATCTTATCAAGGCTACCTGTGGCTGAAGTATTTAACAACTTTATTTTCTTCGTTGTCTCATCTAACTCAAATTGCTTTCTCTTTAATTGTTCAGTGAGTTCTTTTACTTCAGTTTTCAGATTCTCATTGAGTTTATTAATGGAAACATATTGCTTACTTAAAACTTTGTATTTCTCATATAGAAGTAAGTATTGTTTGTTAATACTCTCTTCTGAAGGTTCTTCATCATCACTACTACTGTAGGTTTCAAGCTCAGTTGTAACTGAAGATGCAACTGACTCACATTCACTATTACAATTAGAGTTAGATTTTGTAGTGACTTTTGCCATGAAGCTTTTAAAGTTAGTTTGATTCCCATACTCATCCTTACTTTCAGTTTCACTATTATAACTAAGAGTACTTATCATCTCAGATTTACTTCTTTTTAAAGTAATTGCACATTCAGACGGCATGTAACCTAAACATTTGCATTCTCTGCATTGAACTTCTCGAGATTTATTTTCGAAATTAGCAGTTTGCATCTCATTTTTCTGAAAAGATTTTGAGTTTTCTGTTTCAACAGCCTTTTTCTTATAGAACTATTTAAACATCTTTTTAAAAAAAATGTAAAACTGTTCATCTTTCTCACTATCTTCATAAAATTTAGGTTCAAATTTCTTGGCTTGAAAAGCAATTCCTTTTTCAACTTTCTTTGTTTTATGAAACTTTAATTCATGAGTTCTAAGATTTCCCATTAATTCTTTAAGTTTTAAATTGTCAAGATCAGTTGATTCTTCAATAGCAGTTACTTTAATTTCAAATCTATTAGGAAGAGATCTTAAGCTTTTCTTTACCAATTCAGCATCACTGTATTTTTCTCCTAAGTTTTCAGATTCATGAGCAATTTGACAAATTCTTCCATTAAACTGTTCAATAGATTCATCTTCCTCCATTTTTAAGTTTTCAAACTTAGTAGTTAATTGTTGGAGTTTAAAAGCTTTTACTTTAACAGTTCCTTCAAAAGTTACTTTTAAAATGTCCCATGCTTCTTTAGTAGTTTCACAATGAAAAATATACCTGAATACACTGAGAGTAACACCAGCAAATATTAGATTGATTGCTGTAGAATTTGCATTAGATTTCTTATCTTGTCCAGCAGTCCATTTTTCTTCAGGTACGCAAACAAGATCCCCATGACCATTAGAAACCATTGGAGTCTCCCATCCAATTAGCACAGATTTCCAGGCTTGCTCACTTTGTTGTTTGATGAATGATTTCATCCTGATCTTACAAAAGACATAATTTTATCCTCCTTCTAGCAATGGTGGTTTGGACCACGAGTTTCCTTCCCTCATCAAGTCCATATTTACCAGAACACAGGATCCACACCAAGTAAAGTCGGGTGTGAAGCTCTGATACCAATTGAAATTCCTATCCGCTGTTCTAATTGCTGTTATGCAGTTAGGTTCCAAGTACAGTTGCAACTGAGGTTGGAACCTAAGTATAATGATGGACAGAACTTGTAAAGTTAAATGTACTTGAATTAAATCACACGCACATTTAACAACGGAGTTCACCCAACTAGGCTACGTCTCCAGGGCACTCACCCAGATTATGATATTATAAAAGCTTACAATATAGGATTTAAGTCTTAATGAAAAACTCTTAGACTCCCTCTAGGTTTTTCTGCCTATCTCTATATTGCTCCTACCTTATAACTATCACTAAAATATCAATGGCATCCCACCATAGTTTTTCATTTAAAAGGTCACGTTGTATTCTCTCAAGAATGAATTCTTTATAATTTAGAACACACATTTTTTACAAGCTAAGTTATCAACTATTTATATAAGTAAAAACAATCTTCTTTCTTCATGATCTTGATGATTGCTTTTGACTCTTTTGATTGGCTTCAATCTTTCCATATAGCACGAGATACTTCAGCATAGGATTGACCTCAATCTTCATAGGATAGTACCTGTTAATAACTAGCTTAGAAATATGAATTAATCTATTTCTTAAACAAGGAAGATATAAGATAGTATCTTTTAGAGATAAAATCTTTCTAAATATATATATATAAATCATTAACTCCATATTTCATTCAATCTTAAATGTATCATACTGATTTTGATAAAGAACAAAGATTGAAACAAGTGATAAAAATTTTCATAAGAATAGAGATATAGATTGCCTAGTTTAAAGGAAACATATCTTTATAAACTAATCTCCTTATATCTTTCAGGTAACATCTTTCCTTATCAGTTTAATATTCTCAATATACACAAACTAAATCTTTAAGAAAATGTGAGAATATATCTTGCATACTTTAAAACAAATAAACATTATTAAAGAATAGTAATGCAGAAATACAGAACTGGACAGAATCCTGCAGAACAGCAGGTTGCAACTGTGGTTGCAACTGAGGTTGCAACCTCACTTGAAAACATAAAGTTGTCTCAATTCTTAACATTCAACTAGCATTATTTAGTACACACATGTTTGTAACGTTCGAATGCTTATCGAATTTGGATCGTTATCAATAAACAGTTCTTTTGTTTCAGTATACATAAGACAAGTACAGAACTTGCTAAAGGGAGGACCTAATTCTAAGTTCGACTTTCCCACTGCTTTATGGATTAGCTAGCTATTTATGTTACAACTTCATCTTTAGGCTATAAAAAAACTTTAAATGCATTTCTATAGTAAATCACATTCCCATAAATTTCAAGACAATACCATGTGCACCAGTGTTGATGATATCTAGGTGCAATTTCCTCTTTAGGCTAAAAAGTTGGACCAGGTTACTTTTAAAAGTAGTTAATGCCTGTTGTGTGGCAACTATTTGTAAAGTATCGACATAATGTATCACAACACTCCCCCTTGGGTGTCCAAGCATGCTGCAAGTTTCCTCGTCTTCATAAACTGTGATGAGTTGTTGAGTCGCATTCGCTATTGCCAACACATAAAACCTCAAGTCCGAAAAACCCGATGTGGGACAAAAAACCGGATCATAGGACAAAAAAGGTGTTTTCAAATGGAGTGGACGGAAATGCTATACAAGTGCGTGAATAAACTAACTAGAAAATTTGTGCCTCATCAAAACCTTTCCAAGAAAACCCAGTGGGAAAAAATATAACGATGGGTCATTAAAATAAGTCAAAGTATAAATTTATATTAATAAAATAGGATTATAAAAAATTAGATCACTCGTTCTTAAAATAGCTCAAAATACGGGTTACCAAAACATAATTAAACATAAGAGTAATATTACATTAAGTTAATAGGGTTTATATATTACAGAGTAATATTACATTAAGTTGGTTAGAATTCAGATTAAATTAAGAAACTATCGTGATTAGATTCAACCCGACCCGATATTCCCATAGAAAACTTCATCATCAACCCTTACTACAGGGACGTGTGCAATTTGAAAGGCGTTTCCATTTTTCAGGTCTTATTTCAATTTTGAATTAAATGACTCCGACATGCCAATGAAATCCAAAATGGATAGGGAAAGGAGAGTTGTAATGCCGGATGGAAGCTCCTCCATCAATGGAGAGCCCCCTATAATTAACTGTTTCAGGCGAGGCATGGCACCTTCCATTACACTCACATGCTTCAGCTCATCCAACTCAATTCTTCCCTTGAATATGCTTTAAAACCAAGTTCGAGAAAAGTTAGATTGGGCAAATCTTGAAGCTACAGTAGAGGATCTTCCTTCAACTCGCAATCACTTAGTTTTAATTTAGTCAGGTCATGAAGAGAAGCTATCCATTCGGGCAACTTCTTTATATTTGCTCTTACACAAAATGTCTGAAGAAATTTGGGAGGTGAAGAAAGACGTTCTAGATCTATGGATGTTTCAGCAAAAATATATAATGAACGAAGCTCGGTCAACTTCTCAATTGTTGAGCATAGCTCCTTTGCATCTCCACTTTTTATCCCCGTTATTTTGACCTTCCTTAGTCGTGTTAGCTTTGATATGCTTCTTAGGATGTCATCGTTGTTTCTTTTGTACTTTAGCTCTATTGTATATAGCTTTTCCAAGCATAACAACTTTTCCATTCCTTTTAAAGCTATGAATCCCCCATCAAAATGGTCTCCCACAAGGAGATGTCGAAGCCGATGGAGCTTTAGAATCACATTTGGCAACTTTCTTACTCTAGTATACTTGAGGTCTAACGTTTCCAACATTTGCAGGTCACCGATAGACTTGGGAATTTCTTTTAGTTCGTAATTTCCCCTTAAACTCAGATATTTAAGGTGTAGGAGTTGTCCAATTTTCCGAGGGAAGGTTTTTAATCCTTGGTCTCTCATGTCTAGTACCTTGAGAAGTTTTGCGCCATCTCCTAAAGAGTCCACTATGGACGACATGGATTCTAAATCTGCTGAACCTAACATGAGCAAGGAACGAACGTGAGTTGCACGACACTTAAATTCTTGCCAGTTCCCCATTTTGTTATGAATTGCCAAGAGTCTCACTCTCTGAATAAAATTATTTTGTTGTGCACCGTAGATACTCACAAGGTCATGCTTGCTCGACCTGGAGATAATAAGTTCACGCCAAATATCATGGATGTGGTATTCTTTTGCCCAGACATTTAATCGTACTGTTTTAATCTGAATCAAGCTTCTATCCGTTAGTTCGGTAAGATAGCTACCATAAACCTCTTCTTCTGTTAGCCCGGAAGTTGGTAGCACAAATCCTTCTTCAATCCATAAGCGGATCAAACGCCAATGATTGATCGGGTAGTCTTCAGGAAAAACACTTAGGTACAGAAAACAAAGCTTTAGGTGCCAAGGTAGATCAAAGTAACTGAGACTCAAAACAGTGTCCAAGTTTGCGAGTTTTCCGTCTTTTCTTAGTTCGGCAGCAAGGCCACGGGAGATCTTATTCCACTCATCTATCGTTTGGCCCTTGGTAAATAAAAGACCACCAATAGCTACAATAGCAAGTTGCAGTCCTTCGCATTTCTTTAGAATTGCTTTCGTAGTTTCTTCCAAAATTGGAGGACATGAATCACTTTGGAACACTCTTTGACAAAACAAGGACCGAG
The DNA here is from genome assembly GCA_963682055.1 of Primula veris. NCBI lineage: Eukaryota > Viridiplantae > Streptophyta > Magnoliopsida > Ericales > Primulaceae > Primula > Primula veris. The sequence continues at coordinate 30,133,534 of OY821742.1, read as the reverse complement.
ATTCATCGCCAGGCAAGGGCTTAAGGTTATGAATTTTCCCGTTCGACTCATTGCAAGCAAATGAAGACACAGATGTGTCTCTGGTTGTAATAATCACTCGACTACCGCAGTTATTGCTGGGAAATGCATACTTAAGTGCCTTCCATGCATCCTCATCCCATATATCGTCAATAACTATTACGTACCGTTTTGGTTGTAGAAAATCAGTAATGCACTTTACCAAATCGGTTGTGTTCTTCTCTTCTGCTTCAAATGGAACATCTTTTTTAATTTCACTATATAGTTTCTTTATTATTTCCTTGAGAAGCTCCTTAGTCTGGAATGACTTAGAAACAATGATCCAAGCATGGGTTTCAAAATGTTTTACAAGTTGTGGATCATCATATATTTTCTTAACAAGTGTGGTTTTGCCCAAACCACCCATTCCGCATACAGATAGCACTCTTTTCTCGTGAATTTTTTCATCCACTAACCAGTTGATCAACTCGGTTTTGGGCCAAGTAATGCCCACAAGTTCATTATCTCTAAGTAGAAGAGCATCACGGTGGATGTCGTGTTTTGTGCGATTGGTATTTGAGCTCAAAGAAGCTTGCACATCATTGAGTGTATATCGCTGCTTCCTTTGAGAAACTGCCTCCACCTGTAATTTTATTCTTTGTATTTTTGAAGCAATTCGGTGACGGACAAAGATAGTCTTCATAAAAGTCAAGGATCTAGAAAGAAACCCAGAAAATCCGTAACCGTTGCGATGTTGAAGGCGAAAAACAAACTGTTCAAGAACATCCCCGGCATCATAAGCAGTGTCTTGCACTTGCTTAACCCACTCATCGAATAGCGGGTCGGTGTCTTCCATATCACCAGCCTTTTCCATGAACGCGTTCATGGACTTAAACTCGTCGTGGATGGATTTAATTTCGCCCCTTACTCCTTGCAACAAATTGAACTCATTCCGGACGATTGGTGCAATAGTTGACAGTAAAAAAGAAATTGCACCCTGAGCCATTTTTCTTGTGTATAAATTTTCTAGTATTTTTAATGGTGATAACAAAGGTGTGATACCAAGTTTTTATTTATAAAACATGTAGAAAGATATCTATGGTCAATGAGTATCTCAAGATTTTGAACGCGTTATTAGTATTTATGTCTCTTAGCGTCTTAACTCTTCCAAGATGTTGTTTTGTTGCATACAACAATTATTATTGCCGATATTTCTTTATTATTTTATAAGTTTACTTAATTTTGATTATCATGATGCATCTGAAATGCAATTTTTTTTACACAAAAATGAAGTTTCATCACTTCATTTGAGCTGTTTAAGAACTAATTAACTTGAATGAGAATCACCATGCAATAAAACTTCATCAAGAATTGCACAATAAAAGATAACAACGACAGTAAATGCAACAATTGCATTCAAAATGGGTAATTATGATATATGCATAGATGAAGTATATATAGAGAAATAGCAAGTTTAAAGGCTTTGTATTAATGTTCATTGTAGATTACAAAAGTATGACATTGTAGATTCATGGTATACACCAAATTTAGATTAATATTAATGTTCATTGTGCACAAAAATGGTACTGCATTTGTGATACGACATGAAAATAATATCCGATAAACGACATTCAGCAATAATCCGACCCATAATTCCTAGTGGGTACCCATCATATCAAACATGGGAATTGGGAAGCATAATTGGTATAAGGACATGATGATATTTTTCTTGATTAAATATGAAAAATAATTACCCATTGGACTAATTCCCATTAATAAAGCCCATCACATAAAAAGCCCAAGATCTGACAGATGAAAACGCCACATGTCAACATCATGTGGTGCACGTATCTCTATAAATAGAGTCAAATATTAGTAAAATGAGATCATCTGATTTCCCAGCAGAAAAATGAGATCAGTACAGAGACTATTCAGAGTTTATCTCATTAGAAAGTACATCTATAACAAAAAGTCAAGTTGAAGACCGAAAATTTATACCGAATATAACAGAAATTAAGATTATTCTAACAAAAGCATATTATAAAATACTCAGTCGATCAATAAGATATTTCCTCGTCTCGACCATTTAAATTATTATCGTTGAAAAACACGAATTAACCGACTAAATTCTATGATTTATCAATTTGTGTCCCAATGAAAGAAACAAAACTTCTACTACAAATTAATTTATAGCACAAAATGGAGTTTCACCATTTCATTTGAGTTTTTTTAAAGAAATAACTAACATGTCATCTAACGCTCTCGATTCAAGACTTGCAATTTTTATTGTCATTTCAATATTTTTGTGAAGTTCAAACCAACAAAAATTTAAAAGCTTGTGATTTCTAGCACTTGTGTTTTGCTCAATATATATATATATATATATATATATATATACTGGGATGTGAACACGTACGGTGTTTATCATGTGAAAGCAATATGCCTTTTTTTCTTCTTCTATAAACTTGTGATTTAATAATGTTTATTCTTAATCCAAGTTTTTTTTACTCAACCAGATACAATTAATTAAAATGTATATCCCTTTTGCAAGCTTCTTGAAAGCTTCCCTTGTAACATAGTAATCTAAGTAAATATGTTCGGGATAATATTATTGTATAAGCAGGGAAAGTTGCAACCACAGTTACATATAAAAAACTAATCCTTTTATGTTTCAATTAATTTATAATAGATTTAATGATTTTTTTTATTTTTAATTAATATTTAAATTTAGGATAGACTCAATAAAGGTTCTAATATATTTTTATTTGGATTTTTATTGGGTTGAGTTTTAGATTTAACAGAAAAATTTATTTTTAATTAATATTTAAATTTAGCGTAGATTCAACTAGGGTTCTATTATATTTTTATTTGAGTTTTTAGTAGATTGAGTTTTATTATATTGAATATTTTAGTTTTTATTTATCAAATTATAGAATTTTATGTATATTTGAAGAGATAAATATGTATTTTATTAGGTTATGGAGTGTGTGAGTCATGTATAAGTTGTGGTTCTAACCTATGGAGTGTGTGACACGTCAGCGAGTTGAATTTGAAGATTGATTTTGAAGGTACTTATAGCAACACTCTTAAGTTATTAGTCGTAATTCAAGTTTTTTTTTACTTAACCATATACAATTAATTAAAATTCATATCTCTTTTGCAAGCTTCCTGAAAGCTTCGCTTGTGACATGGAGTAGTAATCTATTTGTTCGGGATATTATTGTATAAACAGGTAAAGTTGCAACCACAGTTACATATGCTATACTTGAAAAAAAACTCAGCCTTTTATGTTTCAATTAATTTATATAGGAATAAAATAGTCATATATGAAACTATGAGATTTCTTAATGCAATAATCTATGTAGTCTCCTTACCTTTTGATAATCTACATGAATGAGTTATCACTTATACTTGAGAAAAATTGTGCCTCTACTGTCTTTAAATTTCATTCTAAGTGTAAGAATTTAAAAATCACATGACACGATTTATCTACAACTGATGTGAGATAATAATCTCAACATGAACGAATAAACTTAAGAATTAATGCCCAATAGGTACCACTTTTGAAATTATATTACTCCTAGCTACCTCCATAATTTCACATTCCCTATAGGTACCACTTTTTAATTATTTAATTTATTTACCAAAACGCCATACACATATTTCATAAAAAATGGAAAAAAAACACATAAAATTATATAAAATGCAAAAAATCTCAAAATAAATGAAAAAAAATCACAAAAAATTGTAAAAATTTAAAAAAAATGTATTTTTATAAAAAAATATCACAAAAAATCACAAAAAATGAAAAATAAACTAAAAAAAATCACAAAAAATCACAAAATTTTAAAAAAATTACAAAAAAAAAATTCACAAAAATTCAGAAAAATACAAAAAAACACAAAAAATTTAAAAAAAAATAAAAAAAAAATAAAAAAATAAAAAAAATTATAAAAAATGAAAAAAATCACAAAAAATTATAAAAATATAAAAAATATAAAAAATTTATAAAAAATGAAAAAAATCACAAAATTATAAAAAAAAATGAAAAAAATCACAAAAAAAATCACTTTTATTGAAATTTATGCACTTTCGACTGTACTAGATGCACTTTTAGCTGAATTATATGCACTTTCAGCTGAACCAGATGCACTTTTAGTTGAACCAGATGCAGGTTTTACAGAACGATATGCACTTTTATTGAACTAGATGCACTTTTGTCTGAACCATATGCACTTTCGCTGAACCAGATACACTTTTAGCTGAACCATATGCACTTTCAGCTGAACCATATGCACTTTTAGGTGAACTAGATGCAGGTTTTACAGAACGATATGCACTTTTATTGAACTAGATGCACTTTTGTCTGAACCATATGCACTTTTAGCTGAATCAGATACACTTTTAGCTGAACCATATGAACTTTTCAGTTGTACCAGATGCACTTTTAGTTGAATCAGATGCATTTTTAACAGAACTATATGCACTTTCGACTGTACTATATCCATTTTCGACTACACTATATGCACTTTTGACTTAACTATATGTACTTTCCACTAAATTAGATGCACTTTAAACTTAACCAGATGTACTTTCAGCTGAACCAGATGCACTTTTAGCTGAACTATATGCATACTCACTTTTATTGAACTATATTTACTTTCGACTGAATTGTATGCACTTTCAACGGAACCAGATGTACTTTCAGCTAAATTAAATGCAATTTCGACTCAATTTTATGCATTTTTGACTAACTATATACACTTTTGACTGAACTATATGCACTTTTATTGAACTATATATGTTTTTGACTGAATTATATGTATTTTTGACTGAAATAGATGCACTTTCAGCTCATTTAGATTAAAAAAAGGCACATTTATCACGGAAAAACCATTTTTTTGTATAAAAAAGAATCACTTTTCGGTATAAAAAGTGTTATATTGACAAAAAAAAATTATATATTTTTTGTAATTTTTTAAAAAGTTTATGATTTTTTAATTTTTTTTATAATTCTTTTTTTTGTGATTTTTGTGATTTTTGTAATTTTTTATAATTTTTATAATTTTTTGTGATTTTTGTTATTTTTTTTATAATGTTTTGTGAATTTTTGTGAATTTTGTGATTTTTTGTGATTTTTTGTGATTTTTTGTGATTTTTTGTAAGTTTTTGTCATTTTTTGTGATTTTTTGTAATTTTTTATATTTTTTTGTAATTTTGTAATTTTTTTTGTAATTTTTATAATTTTTTTGTGATTTTTGTATTTTTTAATAATTTTTTGTGATTTTTGGTCATTTTTTATAATTTTTGGTGATTTTTTATAATTTTTTATAATTTTTTTGATTTTTTGTGATTTTTTGTATTTTTTTTTTTTTTTAAATCAATTACTAATAAAACTCATATAGTATAAAAAGTGGTACCTATGAGGAAATGTGAAATTATTAAGGTACCTAAGAGGAATATAATTTGCTATGAGTTATTTATAGGGAATTACCCCTAAACTTAATTCACAAAAAATATTGAAGTGCTCTTAAGTTTTTGGTCTGAAACTTCTGTCTCATAACTTAATTTTTAATGTTACAATTTGCATAACTGTTTTGTTGTTCTTATGGGTACATTTTAACGAGTTGAAGTTAATAAAAATCAGAGAATGTGAATGTTTTCCATTTATGGAAGAATCCATTCTTGATAAACATGTGGAAGAACCAAATATTAGAGCAATTTTACCAATTATAATATTGATCCCGAGACGAAAGTTTATAAATTTACCGGTTAAGATAAATAGTGCACAAACAAAGTGACATCAAACCGGATTCTCATTATTGGAAATCCGGAAATAGCGAAAAGGTTTGAAACTATACGAACTAAATTGAAACTTTAAAACGGTTTCCATACAAAAAAAAAGTAACGGCGGGTCACTAAAACAATTCAAACTATAAATTTAGATTACTAAAATGATATTGTTAAAAGTTGGGTCAACAATCTTAAAAATGGCCAAAATACAGGTCAGAAAATAATAATTAACCCATTTATTTACATAGTAATATTTTTTTTTAATGTTTAAGCAAACCACATTACGTCTCAATTGATATCGTTATTAGTATTTATGATAACTTTCTATTCACACCGTAAAAAAACCCATAAAAATCCGTAGTTTAATTAATCCGTAGTATTTTTTATTTTTACCTTTAAGCAAAGCTCGTTTGGTAGAATGTGAAAGACAAAATTATGACATATAGACTGATGAGTCATCCCCTCCCAAAAAAAAGTCGACGGCGGAAAGAGAGACTAATGAGAAGTTTGGTTAAGACAAGTGGTTGAATTTAAAGTGGTCTAATGGTTGAAAACGCAGTGGTATCATAACGATGTTATTAGAGTGTGAGCCAACCCAATACTCAAAATACCAAAATAACTAACGAACAAAATATACAACAACAATAAACTCTCTTACCCCAACTATGGGATAATCGCCAATCACATCCATGGCAACAATAGTTCAAATAGTCAAGACATAAATGCAATCAATTTATGATCTGTCATGTACAGAATGAAGTTCAAATATAAACCTACCAAACAGAAAAAAAATTCTCAAAAAGGAATTCTTTGTCATAGCAACCCTAATAAATAATAGCATACATGCAGTTTAAACATTTGTACTATTTCTGAACATCCTTGCATGCCTGTTGGGGATAAACATACATCCTTCTCATATTGTCGATGAAGCCGATCTTGCTGCCTGTCGGTAGAATTATGACAAAATGGTTAGATATAACTTGGTTTGAAAAATCGTAGCATATTAATATGTTTTATACTAAGCCTTATAATTGACTATTAAAAGTGGGTGATGAGAAGGTATATTTCTACTCGTAAGTACGACTTTGTATGCCTATAGGAAGGAGTTAAGGATTCAGTCTAGGTTGTAAGTTTGCAATTCTTACTATTATAGAGAAATCTTATCGCCAAGTTTTCAACCAAAAAACTTAATTACCATCTCAAGTAGGTGTATACATGGACCGGAAACGTATATATTTGTTTTTTTTTTTTCCCAAATGCAGTAACTAAGTAAATGAATGATTGGTGTGTGCGGTCACGACTGCGATTAGGGTATTTGGTTGGTCTGGCTCAACTCTTTCTACATTAAGCTAAGGTTACATAAGGTTTTTTGTTTCTTTGTCTTTCTGATATTTGAAACCGGTTTTTGGAAGCTGGGTCTTAAACCAAACAAGCTGGTTTTTCTCATTCCATCTTGTTTAAAAGCTTAAACTGGCAACTGATGATCAAAATGCTAGTTATAATATTAAAAAGCTAAACCTAAGTGTAGCTTAAAGGCTTCGACTAAACAAGGCACTTTTCTGCATAATGTATTTTGAATTAACAATGGTTCTTTGTTTTCTTTTGCTTCTTTCGTTTCTGATAATAAAATTGTCGGGTCACCAATTAAAAATGTAACACAGTTATTAACACTATATAACTTGTGAATATAAAAAATGTCATTTGTAGGAAATTACCCCTCATAAAATCTCTAAAAAGAGTGCAAGAGTAGCTACCCCTCAGAATTATTCTACCTGAAAGAGTGAAAAAAGGAACAAAGTGAATATCATAAAATGTACAGTACAGATATAAATGGCTGAGGAAAAGAAAGGAAGGATCTTGATCACTGGAAGTTTACAAAATATTATACAAAAAAATAAGTAACCAAACCAATAAGCACAACCAAATTAATAATCAAATATACGTGATTTTAATCATGACAAACAGAAGAAACATTGATGCTTCAGTTTTAATAATCAAATAGAAAAATCAAAACCGTATTAAAACAATAAAGTGAATATTATATCAAAAGACTATTTATGTAAACGTATGAGGAAACCAAAGACAACCCTTCACTCGAAGTTTGCAAAAAATTATACCAAAATAGCAAGCGCAATTTGAATAACACGTGCATGCATTTCTAAAAGTTTAAGGGAAGAGAAAATACTGTTTTATCTGGTAAATCACTTATTCGCTTATCAAAAAAACCATCTTGTTGATCATCGGTAACCATAATATTGAATGGGGGTCGCCAAAGGCTGGTTGATAGCATCTTCAAGTGATCTCATCATGGCCTCAACGTCAACTACAGAGGCAAACAAACTAGTTAATCATGTTGGCAGAAAAAAAAACTACGTTTTTAAAGCAAAACAAATATCAGAAATTTCTCGTGTTCATCTTCATGTTATAGTACTTGTAACCCATTTCAGTAAATTCCTTTATTACTCCGAGAACACTAGTGAGGATTATGATAAAAGTGATTTAAATTGATCTAGAGGGACTTGGATTGATATGGAAGGTAATGTTTTGCATGCAGGCCTGTAGGAACTAAACTAAACAGTACTTTTTCATTATCAGCTGTTAATGAAAGAAGTTAGACAAATAAGAAAACTTCGCTCGATGGAACATTGCTATGATACTAAGTGGAAATAGACTACAATTTAACTACACGATCCTGGCCCACAATGTCAGTTGAATGCATTAACTAATATATAACTACTCCATGGGCTCGCCTTAACTAACTAGTTCAGCCATAGGGCATATCCGGTAAGAAGCAAGTATTAAAGGGTTTCAGAAAGCAGTGTTTTAGGTATTGATATTTTCCGATTAGCTTTAAAGAAAGGCTAATGATGAGAAAACAATAAATATACCTTCAATGCAGTTTGAAGCCTTTTTGTTAGAGCAGTTTCGCTAAGTTTATTTATTGATAATTGACGTTCCTTATCAGAGTGTTCGCCACCAATGTACAAAATCTCCTACCCTTGGTCCCAATGAAATTTTCTTGTTAACTATTTGATAATAAACTACAAGGGGTCTACTAAGAATTTCGTTTTGGATCGAACTTTATCCGTTCTAACTCATTCCTGGGAATTATGGGAGTTTCTTTTTCAGATGAATAGTCAAAGGAAAACAAGGCAGGGTGAACAGCTATTAAGGACAGTAAATTTTCTTTTTTTAGAAATGTTATTTTACTGTTAGCGACCAAATCAAGGAGGGTTTCCTGCTGGTAACTGGGTTTCAAAACAACAAAGTCTCGTAATGCCGGAAGTTTTTCTTTCAGAATACTGCCTATGTAAACATGTACAAACTCGCCAATCATTTTCTTTAGTTCTTCAAGCTTCTGGTCATCATTTTTCCCAATACTATTTCTCATCGAAGCCCATTTCTCTATCCCATTCCCCGGGTTTCGAGAAATAATCTCATCAGAAAATTTTGGCCGAACCATACAAAAAGTGTTCAATAATTCCTCAAAATTATTTTGAAATGGAGTCCCGGAGAGCATTATTCTTCTTTCAGTTTGAACATCCGAAAGTGCTTTTCATATTTGACTTACACGATTTCGAGGAATGTGACCCTCGTCAAGGACCAAGGGCCCCAGAAGCAAGAGTAATATTTTACGAATCTGCCCTGCTGTATCATTATCTTTAGTTTTCCCTTTTCCTTCCTTTATACCCCTATCGATTAATACACTGATATTAGCCAACTCCTCAAATAATTGATAACTAATCCCCAAAACACTTTTCTCAGTTTTCCACGAGAACAACTTAACCAAGCAAGTAAAGTCTAGATCCTGTCCTTTTCGCCAATTTTTGTTGTTGTAGATTAACAGCTAATTTACTTTCTTGGCCAGAATAATCAATGATGTTAAGATTATGTTCCATTTTCGAAACTCTTCTTCCCCCTGTAGCAAAAACAAAATACGGTAAAAACAGATCATTAAGGTCAGCTAGTTGCATTTTGTGTATAGTTTTACGTTCAAAAAGGGTTACTGTTCAGTTTTCCTTGTATATAAAATTTATAGTTTATTAGTTTGTGACGAATAAAATCAAATTTCAAAGCATCCTTTAATGATAATAAGCCCAAACTAAGTAATAAGAAAGAGAGTAAAAAGGACTAAAGCGAATATCATACATAAAGAGTATATGACCAAGGAAACTAAGCTGGCACTTGATTATTGGAAGTTAACGGAAGATTATACCAAACCGATAAGCACATCCGGAGGATCCACTAAAGGAGTTAATCTATTTAACGATAATATCAAGTAAATTGCAGCCCATTTATAATCGAATCTACAATAGATCAGCTATTCTATTTTCCAATTCAATAAAGTTCTACCACTATACCAGGAATTTCCAATATTATGTAACACATCCATTTGCTAAGTTAATTCTGTTCCAAGTAACTACATGCATACAAAGTAATGCATCACATCCATTTGCTAAGAAAAAACAATGTATCAGTTTTAATATCGATAATGCTGACACCGATTAGGGAAGAAGTACTGATTAGTGAATGAATCGGCTCTAGTTATTCAAGATTATAATGATTTCTACCCTTATGAATAATAAGGATATATATACCAAGTTGAGACTACAGATATCTGCTTGTCGAGATTGAAAAAAATTCTTTAAATCAAGCATATGCAATTAATTTAATTTGGGAGTTCGGACATACCTAGTAAGAAAACTAGAAAAATAATAGCCACGTAATCAAATTAAATCGCAAAACATCCTCATTACCATGATAGAAAGCACATGTTAAGAAAACGTTAAGAAAATTGAAGAGAGTTAAAAGCAATAAAGTGAGTATCATATACATGTAAATGAATGGGGAAACCAAAGACATGTACACTTGATCGGAAGTTTACATAACATTTAACCAAAATGCAAGCGCAATTTGAACTACACGTGCATGCATTACTAAAAAATTTAAGGAATTAATTGATGAAAGTAAAAATTGACAAGTCTGTTTAGTAATTACTCTTTCGACCAAAAAGAAATGTGATTTGAAGGTCCCTAAAAAGAACTGATAAGAACAGGAGATATGGTTTTGTTGGATAGTATGGGAAGATAAGCCTTAATAAGAAATTAATTTGAGATAAGAGAAAGTACCGCTTATCTGGTAAATCACTTATTCGCTTAAAAATGCGTATCTTGCTGAACATCAGATTCATCTTCTTCATCTTTATCTTCTGCCTCTTCAGCACCAACAACGTTCATCTTTATAGTTAAATCTGTCACGTTTAACATCTTTCAGACAACACGTAAAGACTCAGACTACATAACCGTCCAACATGTGTTTATTATAGGATAGGAGGAAGCAAGAAAAAGAAGGTCTTTTCCTACAGCCTTGTTTTAATGAAATGCTTACCTTCCAAACAAAAATAGGTCTTTTCCTGGAGAAAAGTAACCTGTTTAATTAAAGCTAGAGATACAGTTACTTCAAACAAATGAAAATGAAAATTTAATAATTTGATAAACCAGTTTGGCTGTGATTTTAAAAGTCATCTTGTTTATAAAAGATCACCGTTTTTGTTTTTATTTTTAAATCTTGAGTTGAATATATTTTCCAAGACACATAAAAAAATATATATTAAAATAGGAAATAATAAAAAGTTGAAAACATAATTTGAGTCCTAACCTAGAGGTTAATGCATCAAGAATTCACCCTTTTTCTTTTTTCCAAATAAAGATCTGCTAGCTTGTTTATTTATTTATTCATTAAAATTTCAATTCGAAAATGATTTTTGGTTAAATTAAAGCAAATATTTTACCATCTTTATTTGGTTTCAAATGGGAAAAAAAAATCAATTCAACTAATCAATAAGAATTAAGAAAACATATAAATTTAAAAAGTCACTAAGTAACAGAAAGAAGGAATAAAAAATTCAGAAGTCCTAACTGTTTATATAGTAAGATGCGGCAACCCTAATTATAATAGTAAAATATAATTTTTTTTATATATATAGTAAAAAAATTAGGGTTATGAAAGACATAGAGGAGAAATAACCGTTTATATAGGAGAAATAACATGTTTTTTTCTTCATTCAGTCACATGCATGTCCAAGTTACTTGAATATTTTAATTTTAAGAAAACAAACGTGGAATATTTATTACTCAAAGCCAAAAAATATTTATATTAATTTTAATAAAAAAATTAATATGTATTATTAGGTTATCACAGAGGAAAACATAGAAATTTTCAAGACTTATATGTGAAATAATGAGAAGCGGAAAGCTTTATGATTTTACCAAATATGGAAATGGTTTCGTTTTTGTATTCGAGTCAAAATGTAAGGGCTTTATTCATTTATATGAAAAAAATTAGGGATATTAAAAAATAGAGGAGAAAGCATTGGTTATATAGTGGAAAAGGATAAAGATTAAAGACCGATGACACTTCATGCTTTTTATTCAGTCACTTGATTTCTATTTTAATTTTTTTTTTAAATGTGGAATATATTTATTACTCAAAGACAAACAATTATATTAATTTTAATAAACAATTATATTAATTCTAATGAACAGTTATATATATTTTTTTTGGAAGTTAATGAACAATTATATTAAGGATAAATTAACAAAACATACTACTTTTGATCATTGAATCATGGAGAGTTTTGCTCAAGGAGGGATAACAGTGATCACATCGCGGATTTATCCAACACATGTTACAAATGGCATTTCTTAAGTTTTATTTTTTAATAACTAATAAACGATACACACACGTTATGTGTGAGATGCTATAAATTGTGATGATAATACAAATTTAAAGTAAAAAATATATAAGATATAAGAAAAAAAAATATGATATAAATTGTGATAATGATACAAATATTTTAAAAAAAAAATATAGCATATAAAAAAATTTGTGTGGTTGAAGAAAGAGAAAGAGTGTAATTAGTTTTTATTTTTTATGAAATTCGTTAATATGATAATTAATAAAAAAAAAAGTATAGGGCTATTTTTGAAAAACAAATTGCTAAATTAGACAGACTCATTTGACTTGCTTTAATTTATTATAATAGAATGATGCTACGGGACTTGGGAGTACTGTGATAGCATTGGTGAAAATATGGGACATGAAATCCGCAGTTATGAAGCAATTCCCCTTGGATTAGAACTAAATAATTAATAATTCTTCATCCGTTTTGTATTTTACATGTTTTATTTGGCTACATTGGAATAATTCATAGAGCAAAAGATTAATTAAGTCCCTTTGACAAAAAATGTAAATTTGTAATAGTAGAATTCCCCAAAATCAACAGAATCACAAAGTAAATGTAAATCCAAACAAATATTGTATTTTAATTGACACAAGAATACAAGATGCATAGTTAAATGTAGTATGAGAATTTAAATGTAATGATTGTATATATTAAACTGTAAATAAGTTTTTAACTAACAACTATGAAACCCAATTAATTAATAACTATGAAATACTGGCATACTTCAATTGTTTTTTCAAGTTTTTATCTTGAGTTTTTGGTTTAATGACATAATTAATCCGTAACTTGATTAGTCAAATCCCTCTATCCCGGTACTTGTATTTTTCCAAAATTGGTAAACGGTACATACCTTTTCCCCGCTAGTTGATGAATTTGTGCTACTTTTTTTGGGCACATTGGAAATTCAAAACGAAGTGTATTCTATATATCTGATAGTACTATGACGTTTCAGTATGAATTCGTTGCCTAGAGACTAGAGTTTCTTGTATTTCTGGTTGTTCATCTTTGTTCACGTATTAAAAGAGAAGAATGATAAATGTGAAAAGAGAAAGAGACCTCTTTCATAGTTTTCACCGGTGTCTGTTTTCTCTCTCACCAAAATATGTCGATTGTTATTTATCATAACGCTCTCTTTCACCAAATTATATTAATGACATGGTCTGAAGATGGCAGTTTGATCGTCACGGAGTCTATAGTTATCTTTGTGCGTATTTTTTTCCCGAGTAAAACACGAATATCTGGACACACCATTTCACAAGTTGAAACTTTGGAAGTCTTCATCGGTTGCTCATATATCCGAAGCAAACATAATATTGCACAAACCGGAATCATTCAGATACTTGCTTGGCTACATTTTTTTTTTTTGTCGTAAATTGTACTCAGATACCTGGTCTTGATTTTAGGTGCTTTGGAGTATTTGCAAATCACATTTGAACATATGCTTTTCTGCACTTATGGAAATAAGAAAATTGAGTTGTCTTCTACCTACGTTTTCATTTCGTTTACTTGACACACTGTTTAATACACTTTTCATGATTCAATTCTAAATCAGTAACTGGTAAATGATCAGTTGGACCAAATGGAAAACTTACCTTATAGTTGTAATTTCGAACATTCAGATGTGTGATATAGTATTTAATAATAGTATCAACCAATGTTTTACAAGTCGGATTAGTCGGGGGCTAGTCGTTAGTCGTTCCCCATCCGACTCGGCTAATACTAGTCGGACTAGATTAGACGGTGGAGAAGTCAACGACGGTCAACGCATCGATTAGTCGGATAAAACTAGCTAGTCAGATACATATTAGTCGGTGATTAATTAGACTAGTCGGCGATTAATATAATTAGCCGGGTCTAACTTGAAAGCTACTTAAATGCTTTAAATATTAAAAATCTATATTCCAACAGATAAGATTTCATATTTTCTTGTAACCAGATTCTGATATGAAAAATAGTGCAACATTAGTGTTGATTCATGAATTAAGTTTCTTTGTGGCCAAAAAATAAATAAATATCCAATAAACTTATGAGTAGTATTGGAATCATATATATCCTTATAGTTAATAAGTCCAAAAAAATATGTCATCCACTTAAGTTTAGTATTAACACACACTGCAGTTGTGTAAACATAAACATGACAAAAAAAATATATATATATATTTTCAAAAAATACTACTACTATTATCCTAAATGAAAAAGAACGCCCAATTATCATGTAGTTTGGCAATAATGGTAGTCCCAAAGATTTAGAATTTGATAGATTTTGCCACTTAAATTCAAAACATTAACAGTTTTAGTCATGAATAAATACACAAGTCCAGCATCCACATAAAAATAAAAAATTAAAAAAAATTAAAAAAAAGTTTCCAAGTATCAAAGAGTAATAAATTTGAGAGTACTCATAAATTGTTCAAAATTTACATATTATTATAACATTTATTTATTCATCTAAAAAAGATGAGATTTTAATGGGGCTAAATGCAAAAAGCTACTTAATAGTTTTATGTGCCTTTTAGTCTTATTATCTACTTAAATATAATAATATGTTGTGTGACATGTTAGCTCATATATATATATGTATATAGATATAGGGAGAGAATATAGAGAGAGACAACAAAACGAATTGTTTATTCATTAATATGAGTGTACAAAGAGATACATAAAGAGACCCCTGACCCTCTTTATATAATAGAGGGTAGAATTACATATGCTAGGAAAGCCCAAGATAGGCCCAATAAAGTAAGGCCCAAAATGGCCAATAATATCCTACAACACTCTCCATTTGGACGTCTTGATTTCTTCGTCTTCATGCTGTCGATGTGAGTCGAGTTTATTCGCAGTGCTAAACACATAAAAACCTTAGGGCCGGAAAAACCAGTGTGGGACAAAACCGGTACCTCGGAGAAACAGTGTAGACGAATGATATAAGCCGAAATATCATGCAATAGTGGTAGTAGTATGGTATCAACCACAAAACAAGTCCCTCATCAAAACCTTGCTAGAATAAACCCAGTAGGAAAAATCTCTAGTCGAAGGACAAAAGAGTACATAATGGTAAGAAGTATACAACATGATACTCCCCCTAATTTCAGCAATCTTAAGTGAGGTATGATGGGAACGTGTCTCGCTAAAAACCTTGCCAAGGAAAAACCAGTGGGAAAAAACATTGGTCTAAGGACAAAAAGAGTACACGAGCATGCGACTGGATGCTCCCCATCACTTGCACACGACAGGGTGCAAGGATTTCAACTAAGTAGTAATTAGTGCAATAAGCATTCACCTGAATGCTTCCCCTCATTGCACACGACTGGGTGCAATGATTTCATATTCGAATAAAGAGTACGAGCATTCGACTGGATGCCTTATTTACTTGCACACGACTGTATGCAAGAAAATATAACGTGAGATAAAACGAGCATTCGATAGGATGCTCTTAAACGTCATATGTGAAGATTTATTTTGACGATAAATGCTAAATAGCATAATTTAGTCATGTCTCTCTTGATCGGTAACAACAAGTTGTCTTCTATGACAAGTGTTATATCTGAATCGTGAGACAGAGCATATGTAATTCAAATATGGCTAATACTAGCTCGAAGCCATATACACTCTCTAGTCGTCTCATAGAGCACGAATAGATCAGAGTGATTCGCTTGGAGTCATTCCAAGACCTCCAAGATATCGCCTTATTCCTAATGGTAAAGACAGATCGACCATGTTAGGAATATCCCTTATGCGGATCTAATAAGTAACCGGCATCGGTATAACCGAAAAAGGCTTGCGTTAATTCGAGTACCGAAGAGGGCAGATACACTCGATGACGCAAAATGGGAAAACTAGCCCACTTCCAAAATTACCATAAGGTAAGGGAATGTGTCTTTAGTGCCATTTTGATGGCAGCGTGTTAGCACGATGCTGTGTCAAGCTATACCATTTACAGCATACGAGATGTTCATACTAGCACATTAGACCACGTACAATGATGCGCTTATTGTACTTAGATATGAACATGATGGTTCAATATCTCTTCATCGTCTCATCAGGGACGGACTGGGTCTATATCAATGTCTAGTGATCGAATGATCATGGGAGAATCTGACGACTTAGCATCATGATGACTAAAACGTCATAACACCTTCTGGGTGTAGTCTGAATCATGGACTTAGATTCAATCTTTTCAGGACTCGATCATCAGGTCGAGTCACTACCGTTTCTTCCCAAGATCCTTCATCTCGAAGTCAAATCCAAAAGTGGATCGCATAATAAAACACGCAAGGGCATAATACTTGTTCAAGCATCTCAAGCTGATCAAGTACTCACTTAGGCGGTATACCACATCCGCTCGGATTATATTAATCCACAAAGCGAACGCTCACTTTGGCGGTATACCACATCCACTCGGATTATATTAATCCATAAAGCGAATGTCTCAGTCAATTGAGATCGTGTTCCGTGGTCAGGAACTACTTGATTTAAGCACATGAAGTCACACAGGGACCTTCATCTATATCTCTTTGTCTAAATTCTCATAGAGATAAAAAGTGACCACAATCAGATGCTGCATAATCAGTTTTTAGGAAACTACTAAACTGATAAAGTAGGGGACCGTTATAACGTCCATTATGAGGAAATCAACCATCTCGTAATCAATTCCAAGATGTGAGAGAAGCCTTGGCTACTAGGCGAGCATTCTACAATCTCATTATTCTCATCACTTTTTCTTACGAATAACCAAATAAATGAACTTGTTTAACATTGGTGGTGTTGGAGCTACAGGTCCGAACACACTTTCGCTAAGGAGTCTACTTGGATTGCAAGTTTCCATTAGTCCAGACTATTCTACGTTGACTTCAGGCAACGGTACATGGTTCCCTGTCATAATTTGCTCATATTATTAGTCGTCACCGAATATATGAACAAGTAATCAATGACAGTCTCGTTTCGCTTCAATATCGTCTAAGATATCATGATCGACAGATATTTCGAGATTCTTAGGATGAGGAGGAAATCACACATCTCCTTGCTCCTTTATAATCTCGTGCGACAAATGAGTTTCAGTTCACCACATCTGGGCTGAACGAATTAAGAACCGGTCAACTTCCTCGTATCTTGGGAAGGACGAAAACTGACGGCCGACGGCAGCATCCTTTGCTTGGCGGGTTTGGCCAAAGCAATGTGTTACGACTGGAACACGACGTCCGACAGGGACATCTATCCTTGCAAGCATTTTGCAGCAGGTATAAATGATCTCGTGACATCTCATAAAGTCATTAAATGAGTTTGGCATTTAGTTAGACTTGAGGGAGTCTATGCACTTACTTATCACTAAGTACAGTTTTGGGGATCAAGCTAAGACTGAGTGGGTTATGCCACGTTATTTCACGTCATTCCTTATCAACAGTAACGTGCAAATCTCCCCCTAATGACGGGGAGAACAGTCTTAGCGATGTCACTTTCGCATATCATGCAATAAAGAGATCGCTTGCCAATGTTACTCTATCAAATGATAGGCAGGGGATTCATAATCGACTTATGTCCCCTTCAGAGGTCCATATTTTGAATGCTATAGCGGCTCAATCAAAATATTAATTAATCACTCTAAACATGCGTTAATATGAGACTTTTGTCTCATAATCAGTAACCAGCTGGTACGCATATGGTGTCTGAGTGTATATGGGCCTCATAACGGACCAATGTAGCAAAATAGCATAACCCCACACGAAAATATAAATCTTGGTGCGTAAGACCAAGAAGTGCGTGTAATCA
The DNA here is from genome assembly GCA_963682055.1 of Primula veris. NCBI lineage: Eukaryota > Viridiplantae > Streptophyta > Magnoliopsida > Ericales > Primulaceae > Primula > Primula veris. The sequence continues at coordinate 30,115,233 of OY821742.1, read as the reverse complement.
TTTGCATTCGCATCATCAAACTTTCCGTGAGTCCATTTGGATCTGAACATAATCGATAGGATGTTCAATTTCAATTTCCAAACTCAAGTAATTCAAATCGAAATTTCGATTCTTACTCTTTGGTATTATCAAGTCGACTAGACTTTTCAAGATAATCCGGATCATGAGCCATCAACTTAATGATAAGGCTAAGAGTTTGGAAAGTGCTGCATTTATGTGGACAACAGTAAAATGTGACCATATTGTCGATGCATCAACCATAACCATTTATATTTATGGTCCGTCTTATGGTTGGATAAGTTCATAATAACTCCTTCAATTCTTTACAAGAATTCTACGAGTCCATTTTGTGATCTTTACACATACTAGTCTTTCAAAGTGAGCATTTGTGGCATGAATTTCGGATTAATCACGAAATACATCCTCAAAGAGAATCCAAATACGATGCGATTATAAATCAAGCATCGTCTTTTGACCCGGGAATATCTCATCCAGTCAATTGTCACAATATCAAAATGCTCTTATCAATTAACGACAGGAAAATGATAGTACAGATAATCATGTCGTAGCATCTAAATCCTTTATCAATCGACGACAGGCGAAATGATAAGGTAACTTGAAATGCTTATAAAAAATGTGGTAGCAACCACTTGAAAGACATTTCAACTGCTCTAAAATACGTTTTTGAGTGGAGGCTATGTAAAGAAATTTCATTTCTTTCATGAGCTATTACCAGATAACACTAGTTTTCTCGAATGTTTTATAACTCAACAAGGTACGGCAGGACCTACATGATTTTGTCATAATTTTGTCTATATGTCATAATTTTGTCTTTCACATTTTACCAAATGAGCTTTTTTCTTGATTATGTGTTCAGCTATGCACTTCCAAAATTTTAATTGACATGATATAAATGTTTTTCTTTAATCTGGAATTGGCACGCTACTTGTAGAGGTTTAGCTGGGCTACGTGTTGGCTATGGCGCTTTTCCATTGAGTATCATTGAATATTTGTGGAGGGCAAAACAACCTTATAATGTTTCTGTTGCCGCTGAAGTTTCTGCATGTGCGGCCCTCAAGAATGGTGAATATTTTGAGGTATTTCCTGATTACTTGAGATGCAGTTTTTATTTTTAATGACGAGTTTGAATGTGATAAATATTAGGAGGAGAAATTAACTACTGTCCATAAGGGCATCTTTTATGTTTGGTGGGTTGTTTTTCTTCTGGTTAGTACCATGTACCTTCACAGGTATTGAATTTAACACCTTCTACTACTCCTTTTTTTAACTTTATAGCATAGGATACCATTTTTGGCTTAGGAGCACAAACTCATCAGCTAAGTTGTGTACAGAAATCGTGAGATTCAGGGTAGTTTGGCTATTTTGATTTTTTTCCCCACCCAATTGATTGATGGTACCAAATTGACCAAAAGCGATTGTCTAAGGTACTAGATCGAAAACTGTTGGTTCATGGTACAAAATGGGAAGTGTTTTTATTTTATTTTTTTTGAAATGAGAAAAGTGGATGGTATAAGTAAAGCGCATTTTAACTTTATAAATCCTTTGGCGCATTTTAATAAGGGGTCTGTGATATGCACATCAGACACAGTAGTGAAGCTGAAATTCATGTAAAAATAAAACCAAGTATAACAAAAATTATGGGGTGCCAAATCACTATTTTAAACAAATTATAATTAAATAATATTTTTCTTTTTATACTATGGGGGGTGTCGTGGCACCCGGTGATCACCCCTTGATCAGACATGTTTACTTACAACGCTTTAGCATTAAAACTTTTGATTACGGTTGAAGATAATTTGTTATCATATATGCAATATTTGCAGAATGGTAAAGTGGCTTTGGTGAATGAACGAGATAGGCTCTTTAAACTTGTAAAGATTTGCCATTTCTGGAACTATATCCGAGCTTCTCCAACTTCATTCTTTGCAAGGTTACATCTGGAATGGATGCTAAAAAACTCAAGGTGATCTTATTGTCTTAGTTCTCTAATTACACTCATTATTTATTAGCCTTTTCTCTCTTTTCCGATTATTTTCTTAACAAGGTATCTTTGCTTAATTTAGTACTACGCTTTTAGCTTATTCCAATGTAAATTTATTCTTTTAAAGATTCATTCTTCTTCCCTATATTCTTACTTTCATGAAATCTTATAAAACTATCAAATGCAAATTACATCTTCATATGTAAATTAAAAAAAACAATTTTTGTTAATTCAAATTTAAAAATGATATAAAACTATCAAATAACATGCTACAAATTAATTAATATAAACTAAATAGTTTCTTTTTTTCGTGTTATGTAAGTTCGTTATTAAACTTTTTAAAGAATAAAACGGTTTCTATCAAAAAAAATAGGATTATAAGGCAAACTATTAATTTATATCACTAAAACAGGATTATAAAAAATTAGATAATTCATTCTTAAAAGTGCCCAAAACAGGAGTCATCGAAACATAATTAAACACTTTTATATATTACAAACAGTTAATAGGGTTTCTATTACATAGTAATATTACATTAAGTTGGTTGGAATTGAGATTAAATTAATAACCTATCGTGATTAGCTTCAACCCGACCCGATATTCCCATAGAAAACTTCTCCACTAACCCATACTACAGGGATGTATGCAATTTGAAAAGCGTTTCCATTTTTCAGGTCTTGTTTCAATTTTGACTTAAATGACTAAGACATGTCACTGAATTCCAAAAGGGATAGGAAAGGGAGAGTTTCGATGCCAGATGGAAGCTCCTCCATCAAATAACAGCCCCATATAAATAACTGTTTCAGGCGAGGCATGGCACCTTCCATTACACTCACATACTTCAGCTCAGTCAAGCAAACAATTCCCAACTCAACAAGTTGTTTAAATGTACCTGCTTTGAAACACAATTCTTCCCCTGAATATGCTTCAAAATTAAGTGTGAGATAAGTTAGATTGGGTAACTCTTGAAGCTGCAGTAGAGGATCTTCCTTCAACTGGCAATCAATTAGTTCCAATTTAGTCACGTAATGAAGAGAAGCTATCCATTCGGACAACTTCTTTATCTTTTCCTCTTACTACGAGTGTGTGAAGAAATTTGGGAGGTGAAGAAAGAGATTCTAGATCCATGGATGTTATAGCAAAAATATATAATGAACGAAGCTCGGTCAACTTCTCAAGTGTTGAGCATAGCTCCTTTGCATCTCCACTTTTTAGCCCAATTATACCGACCTTCCTTAGTCGTGTTAGCTTTGATATGCTTCTTAGGATGTCATCGTTGTTGCTTTGATTTAGCTCTATTGTATATAGCTTTTGCAAGCATAACAACTTTTCCATAAGATCTTCTTCAAACGATCTCTCAGTGCCCTAAATCGCTGCAAAGAGTTGCTGGTCTAGAAAAGACAAAATCCCCTATATTCGAATTAAATGAAGATAAATCGCTATTGTTTTACAAAGAGGTTGAAGATTGGGAAAGGTCGTGAGCAGGGAAAACACGTGGGAGGCTTTAAGAGATTTCATTTTTTACTTTTTTGGTTCCTATTGTTTTTTGTCTGGTTTCAATTCAGTTTGTGGCTTTTGATTTGTAACGAATTTATAAAAAAAAATTGTGAGGGTTTTCCCCCACTTTTCATTTTTCCGTTAATTAATAAAATAAACAGTGGGTTTTTCCCACCAATTATTAATTTATATATATATATATATATATATTGCATGGCCTTTGTCGCCCTTACCCCCAAGCAGCTCCCCATTCCCCTACCTTACTCTCTGTCGTATCACTCGCCTCCTTGCACCTTCTTTCTGTTCATCTAGTCTTCATCTCAAACTCTTCATTTCCTCTCTTTTAGGCCTTCTCCCTTCTTTATCCTCTTCGTCAAGCCAGTCCTATATTTTCTCATTGGGTTCTTTTCGGTTATCATTGGGGATGGTCGAGTCTAAACTCTTTTGGGAAATTCCTAAATCAATACATTGATTCAAATAAGTTAGTTGATGGGTACCAAGTTGATCAAGCCCCTTTGTTTCTTTTCAAACTCCAAGCCTTAAATGTAATTTTATTTAGACTTGGATTTATGGACACCCCCCCCCCCCCCCCCCCCCCCCCACTCGTGCATAATAGTAGCTCCGTTAGTCTTGGTTTGAAGAGAAGAGATTTTGGTTGGGGTGTGCTATACACAATCACATAGGCATTTGTAATGTTTACAAAGATTTACCTACTATAACTTGTACCTATTGTGTTAGTGGTTTTCGATTGGATATTACTTGAGTACCATGACGGTGCATTCTATCATATGTTCGAAAACTTAGTGTTGCTTCTTGTTTGTTTGGAGATATGCTCTTCAGGTACCCTTCTAGGTAATATTGGTGCTATAAGTTTAACTTATTTCTTTAATTGGTGCTATAAGTTTAACTTATTTCTTTAATAAGAGACAGGAGGATAGGGTGTTTGATTGGTATGGCAAATACCGCTTGGGACTTTTTGGAGAGCTAGGGTTAGCTGGGGTTTAATTTGTAAGCTAGATGCATCGTGCTACCTTATTGACATGCGGTTGAATGTTTTAACTCTTCGGCCCATATTCTATTATTCACCATGACTGTTTTTTTGGGATCACATTGATACGAGATATGAGCCGGACGTCTTGTTAATCGACCAATGATGAAATTTTACTTTCGTGACCTTGCCTGATATTTGAGTCGGATTTACTATTTTTGTGTAATTTCCTTTGAGATAGACCATTTTTTCAATAGCTTGTAGCTTTTCTATTCAGATTCTAACTAGTGATAGTTGGTTTGGTTTGCACACTCTGAGCTATTTTTATTTCTGACTTATATATGGTTACTCTCAGGGGCGACACATATGCATGGCCAGGAGTTGTCGTGGCAACCCCACAATTTATAAATTCGTTATTCTGTAAACCACTCAATATTTTTTTATTGTAACCTCTTTCAAAATTATATGTTTTCTTTTCAATTTTCTAATAGGAATTTTCATGTCAATAGTAAATATAGCCTTTTGCAAGTGATGTCGCATGGTGTGTCAAGGACACATGTTAAAACACGGTAGAAAAAGAATAATATACTAATATAATATTAAAGTGGGTTAAATGCAATTATAAATACACTACATAAGGATATTATATATGCAAAATTAGTACTAGTTCAAATCTTTTGAACAAATTTAGTACGTATAAGATTAGTCTGATTAGATCACAAAACATTTGCAAATATTGATGGACTTTCAACTTTGAATAACCTTTTCATTTTACTGATTACTCCAAAACCATTCTTGCATGCGTACTCTGTAGTCTGGATATACATACGAATAATTTACATTCATGGAAACGCATCTTGACTATTTTGATTTTTTTTAATTTCAATTGCTTAATAATATTTTGACTTTTATGCTTAATTGGTTTGAGTAGGTTTTTCTTAATATTTATACAAAAAGTTTGATGATTGATTTTGATAGATTTATTTTGTTTAGTTATTAGAAAAAAAATGGTAAAACGAAAATCAAATACGATTGATAGTTTTTTCTCAAAAAGGAGTACTTAGAATGTTCCAACTGTAAATTTGAGTATGAATTACCAATCAACGATGTCAATCCTACCCCTGTAATTAGTTTAGAAGAAGTTCGAAAGACCGAATATGAAACAATTGATATCAATTCATTAGAGGTTGATCCTGGTAAATGAAAACAAATATGGGAATATCCAATTAGTCAACAAGATGAAATACGAAAGGCTTATATAAGACGTAAGTCGTATCGTCCTGACATAAAAGAATATCCGTCAACTCTAATAGGAAAAAAAGTATCAAAAATTTCAGGATTTGTGGTATGATTTATACCCTTGGTTAAAGTATTCTCCTACAAAATATAAAAAAATTTGTCTTCCGTATTTTATTTTTAATAAGCCATTTGGGGAATCGAATAATAAAGCATTTATTGTGGATGGATTTAATACGTGGAATAAACTACGTAATTAAAAAAACTACGATTTTCTAAAATATTACGGCATAAATAAACTTGATTCCACTCACAGAAAGGCGCAACAAGCTGCCGATAACTTAATAAACTAGCCACAACATATAGAAAAGGTATTAGACAGATTTAGCTCCACTGAAATTGTCAATAATTGACTTAGAATTATGGGCTCAGTCAAAGTTGTTCGATATCTAGCACTCCAAGCTTGCCCTTTCAGAAGTCACGATGAAAGACCGAATTCACTAAATCAAGGAACTTTTTAGAGTTTCTTAAAGTGTTGAAATCAGAAAACGAAAATCTTTCTAATGCAATATATAGTGCCCAAAAAAATGCAAAATACATCTCTGGAAAAATTCAAAAGGAAATTTTAAATGTGTTTTCTGTGCAAGTAAAAAAATCATTCGTGAAGAAATATGTGATTCTAAGTTTTGTCTTATTGTTGATGAAACACGAGATGAGTAAATAAAAAGAACAAATGTAATTGGTATCAAGATTTGTTGATAAAAACGATTTATTTGCGAACGATGTTTTGGACTTGTTCATGTTAAAGATGCTGCAGCGATGACTGTTAAGAAGGTAATTCATTTTTTTGTCTTATCATAATCTTGATGTTCAAAATATCCAAGGACAAGGGCATATGATGGAGCTAGTAACATGATGGGTGAGTTCAACGGATTACAAGCACTGATTATGAAAGATTGTTCATTTGTTTATTATGTTCATTATTTTGCTCATCGATTACAACTTGCTTTAGTGGCAGCCTCAAAAGTTGTTATTCCTGTAAGCCAATTATTTTCCAAATTGACTTTTGTAGTTAATATAGTTGGTTCATCTTGCAAACGTGTTGATGAATTAAAAGACGCCTATGCCGATGAAATTTCCTATTTAATTGAAACCAGTGATCTTGAGACTGGGAATGGACTGAATCAAATAGGTACTTTACAAAGGGCCGCGGATACACGTTGGAGTTCTTATTTGAAAGCAATTTGTAGATTGATTAAAATGTTTAGCCCAACTTGTACTGTATTATTAAATATTATTGATGAAGGACATGTCTCCCAATAAGTGGATGCATACTCCGTCTATGATGCAATCACCTCATTTAATTTTGTTTTTGTGTTGCATCTTATGAAAATGATCATGAGATTGCAGATTCTCTTTGCCAAACTTTACAAAAAAATATGCAAGACATTATCAGTGCTATGTCTCTCGTTTCATCCACACAAAAACTTCTTTAACAATTAGGGATGATAAATGGGGCAATTTGCTCATAAGTGTAGTAGTATTTTGTCAAAAGCGCAATATTGAAATCCCTGATATGAAAGCTAAATATATTGACCGAAAAGGAAGAGCTCGTAATCAGCTAGATAATTTTACTATTGATCATTATTATTAGATTGATATATTTTACGCGGTAATAGACTCACAAATTCAGGAAATTAATGGTCGATTTAGTGAAAGTGCCATGGAATTACTCATTCTGATATCTGCTCTAAATTCTCGTGGTATGTCTGAATCGTTTAAAATCCCATATATATGTTTATTAGTAAATAAATACTATATGGATGACTTTTGTAGCATCCCGAATTTTTATAAGTAATTTTATTTATGATTTAATTTATCCAAAAACGTTTTATTCAAATTTTACCAAAAACCGGTCACTCGACAAATTTTTAGCCAAAAACCGAAACTCTTCCGAAAAACTTTATTTTAAAAACCTGTTACTAATTTTACTAATAAAAAGGACCCAATAGATTTGTTTCTAAAGATTTGTTATTTTTGAGTAGTAAAACAATAATTTGGATTAAAAGTTAGCTTTTAGAACTTTGGGGACCAAATAGTTCGCTTCCACAAACTTTGTAAAAACAGTTTTTTTCTAAACCTAAAATCAGCCCACTTTTCAATGCTTTAAAACCTAAAAATCAGCCAAGAGAGAAAAGAGAGAAAAAGAGAGAAAAAGAGAGAAAAGAGAAGAAGAAGAAGAAGAGGAAGCCACCATTAGCGGGTTCATACCGGAAGCATCTCCACTACGCTCTAAGGTAACGGGGGTTATCCATAGCGACTAGACGAGGGTGTATGTTAGGATTAGGTTTTACGTTCATTATAAATTGGGGGTTTTTGCCTTTTATATTATTTATGTTCTTAAATTGATAATTGGGGTTTAGTTGTTGTATTTTTAATTCCATTAATTGAATTGTAGAATTTGAGACTTGAGACTAATTAATTTCGAATTAATGAGATTATGGATGGGTTTGCATGTTTTAAGCGTTGATTATGAGTTATTATGGTTTTTGATAGAATTGGGTAAATTATTGTTGAATATAGATGGATTGTAGTTTATGCATACAAGGTGTTTGTTAAAATTCCTGAATGGGTTTTTATGTCGTTGAAGTGATTGGCTAGTTGTGAATCTAGCATCTATGATTATGGTTTATGTTGTATTACGTTAAGTGACGTATGAGTTATGTTAGTTGAATAGTATAATATTATTGGCCGAGGCCTTAATATTTATACGTATGAGATGGTGTTATTTGAATGATTTTATATTATTGGCCGAGGCCTTGTGATTTAGCTGTAGTGGCAATGGTCTCTGTCTCTCCCTAATTCCGGGGACAGAAGACGGCCGAGGGGATAGGGAATGACTCGTCTTACGGACCGGGGCGAGTGGCGTTATAGGTCCCAGTGTGCACTATATTTACTTTTATGTTAGCAATGGTCTATGTCTCTCCCTAATTCCGGGGGCATAAGACGGCCGAAGGGATAGGGAATGACTCGTCTTACGGACTGGGACGAGTGGCGTGAGAGGTCCAAGTGCGCACTATAAATCTACTTTTATGTTGCAATGGTCTATGTCTCTCCCTAATTCCGGGGACATAAGACGGCCGAAGGGATAGGGAATGACCTACCTTACGGACTGGGGTAGGTAGCGTGAGAGGTCCATGTATGCTATAGTTGTGTGTTGATGTTATTTAATTTATTTAATTTATCGTAGTTGTAGAATGTCATTATATTTCTCTTTATACGTCGAATATCGTAGTTGTAGAATTTGTGAGCTCTTGCATTTATGGGATGGAGTGACGGTATTTGTGGTGCCGTCCCGTCTAGTTATGTGCGTGGGACTCACCGTTACAATTTTGTATTTCAGGTACAACTTAGGTTGAGGCGTATGGTTAAGAGCTTTAGCAAGGCATCACATGGGTTCGGGCTTTTGCTTTCTTTTTACTTAGATTGTTTTTGAGGTTGTAGCCTACGGGCAAATTCATTCGTTCGTTATTTTTAGCTTTTATAAATCCTGACTTGTAGCCGCGTTTGACAAACTTTTTATTTATCCGTTAATTGTTCCTTTAGCTCGTAAGTGTTTTCTTTTAAATTTTTTAATTTCGTACCAACAGGTTCTACTTTCTTTTGTTTTAAAAAAAGGTCATGCCTCGATATTCGTTTTACGGATTTTGGGTCGTGACAAGTTGGTATCAGAGCTAACTAGGTTCTTGTATACTTTGGGACGACGGGAAGATGGGTAACCATTGGACCAAGATCCATCGTAGCTTTTTTCAAAAACTTTTTCCAAAAACTCAAACTTTTTCTAAAACGGGGGGTTGCATTTAGCTTAAGACATGTAGCTATAATTTAGTAGTAGTTGATGAAAAGAAAGTCCACATGTGAGGCAAGTTGGGGACAATGAGGACGCTCGTTGATCCTGGCTCGCCAAACTAGTGGGTAGACCTCTCGTCGGTATGTGTGAAGGAATACCTTAGCGATGTGGAATTCTAGAGTATGCGAGGACGCTCGGGTGCTTTAGGATAACGTATCGTGATGGGTTATCCCTCGCATTTTTGTGTTGATTGTATGCGTGTGTAGATTTATATGATGTGTATGAGGTATAAGTTTGCATACGTGTGTAGTAGCGTACTATTAGAGTGTGAAAATTGTGTTGTTGATGATTTTACGTAGTGCGTTTTCATATTATTAACTTGTGTGTTAATGAGCATTTTATGCGAATGGATGTTGATTGTAATAATGTTGTGGACTAAAATGATGTAGTTGCGTGCTATGTTCCTTGTAAGGGATTTACAAGTATTGAGTAATTTTACGCTTTTGTATCGATAAGTTTCTGCAGAAAAACGATCGGTCGAATTTTTCAGACCCTACTGGACCAAAAAACGATCGGTCGTTTCTTAAAACGATCGGTCGAATTTTTCAAACCCTACTGGACCAAAAAACGATCGGTCGAAATTTTCAAACCCTACTGGACCAAAAAACGACCGGTCGTTTTGTCAAAAACGATTGGTCGTTTTCTGGCAAATTTTGCGGTTTTTCGCTAAACTTCAAACGCTCGTAACTCCTTCGTTTTTACTCCGAATTTGATTCCGCTTGAAGCGTTGGCTTCGTATTTCAGTGATCTATAATTATGAAACTTAGAAATCTTGATAAAATGATTACCATGAAAAATGAGCTTTTATCATGATTTACATGTTTTGTGATTATCACGTAATGTGCGGAATGTTGTATTGTATGATTAGCGGAATTTGATGCCTTTGCAAATTTGGTTAGATTTTATAAGTTCGAAAACATGAATGTTTAATTATGTTTTGTGAGGTCGTGTCCTAAATTCATTAGTTTTATAAGTCGTTTGTGCACTTATTTCTTCCTTACAACATGATTCTATTCTTTTAGACATTGACTATAAATTTTTCTTGGTTAGATTGTAAGCTAGTGTTTTGTATATATGTTTCACATTTAGCAACTATTTTCCTTCACTCGATAGAATGATAACTGTGGACTTAGATATTTTAGGTTCTAACTTAATTGTCCCTACATGAAGAATCTCGTTTGATACTGTATAATGTAAGACTATACTATAATGTAAGAGTTAATTTAGTTGAGTTGGTTTGGTGTCTATATTTAAGAGGAATTACACACAGTTAATTTCATATGTACTAAATTCAAGGTCGATATAAGGGAATTTTAATAGATCTTATTTTTATAAGATTAACTATTGAAAACTTAAGAAATATTTCTGGTGTAGCATGCCCCTGTACAAGTTGAAATGTTTGAGTTTGTAAACTATTATAGGTGAGACAAAGTTTTTAAAACATTTTCTTATTATGTAATGGTTTGTACGTTAATGAAGTCACTGGTTTGGTATATATAAATAAAAATGTAGTTAACTATTGCGGCGGTTTGTAACTAACAAACAAAAGTGCATGATAGGATATATTTATTTATTTTGAAGCTTTCGGCAACTATAAGAGAACCTCGATTATGGTTGTTTCTTCTAATTTTTGTAATTTAATCTTGTCCATGGATTACCTTTCAGTGCCGACTTTTGCTTAGAGTTTCAATGAAATGATACGTTAGGTTATTTTCAATTCGTTTGACCACTGTAAAAGATGTTTAAGCTATAATTAGGATCCAAACTTGAGATTTAATTTGTGTTTACAGTGTTCTAATAATAAGTGAACTAGCATTATAGTTGTCCTAGTTATTTCAAGTAAATCTCTTTGGTCGGATTAGTTGCAAAGTTTCAACAGGTCTTGCACTTTGATTGAGAGCATGTATTACATGTGAATTTGGAGTGGTATTTTGGGACTATATATAAATTATTAGGTTTTGCGCTTCTTATTAATTAAAGATTGTTTTGTTTAAGAGAACATGGTATAAAGGGAGATTGGTATTATTTTTGGGTGGTGGTCTAGATGCTAAAACTGGATTGTTTGATAAATTAGAAACAAAATGCAATGTTAGGCCGGTTAACACCATTATTATTATTATTTTATCAGAGCGTGCAGCGGAAACACATGAAATAGATATAGATGTATAAGTAATAAATGTTTCGGAAAACGATATGGAAACAAGTTTTGGAATAGGTTTGGTTATCTTACGGTATCAATATCAATAATAGTTGCTTGGATTTGAACCATCCCAGAGGTTAATTATCAGTTCAAGGAAAAACATGGTAGAAACAAATTTATTTACTTATTTTTACCAATTAAAAGATTAGCTTACATCATGTGTTTTGCTTTCATGGTGTACACTTTGTTATTAGCATTGATGATGACTAAAATCAGAATTTGGACTAAGAATTATCTAGACAGGAGTTATAGAGTTTTGAAATTATGATTGATGAGAGTTATAGAATTTGGTAAGTAATGAGATAATAAACGATCGGAAGTGGTAAAAGTTTGACCTTAGGAATTTACGTTAGTATTTTTCCATCATAAATTTTCAAGTTTCACAAGGATAATGATGATATTATTATTAGTAATTTTAATCTCAAATGAGTTTCCAAGATACCTTTTATTATACTTCTTTTATATAGTTTATGCTACATGCACACACAAGTAACTGTTTTGGAGACCGGTTGATAAAAAAAAAAAATTATGTGAGCTGATTTAATCACGTCAAAAAAAAAAAGCATATATAATATTATTCGGAAACATTATCCTTTTTTTTTTCTTTCAAGTTATTAAAGAAATAAAGTTTCGGGACGAAACTTCTTTAAGTGGTGGAGAGTGTAAAATCCCGCAATTTAATTTTTTTTTATTTTTTTATTTTGAATATTTATTCTTCTAAATAATTACTCATGTGACTATTTAGTTTTCATAAGTAAGAATACTAATGTTTAGTTGTTTAAGTGATTTAAGGACCTTACGGTTACATGTTATCAAAGCTATAGAGTTTTAAAGGATTTAAAGGTATTTAATTGGATTTACCATGGATTGATACGTGGTAGTACTTTTAGGGATTAGCCGGTAAGAATTGGGCCTAGTAATTATGTAATTTACTTCGGTTAGAAATATTGAAATGTATAAACGTATGATTAGGAATAATGGTGTAAGTTATAGGTCTTTGAATGCCTCACTAAGATAATTAATGACATGATTTGATTGTATTCATATATAAAACTGATGCCTTGCCTGAAGAGTAAATGTCAATTAAGAATAGTAAATATTATCTTGAGGTTTCTATAACGAGATGTTTGTATTTATTCCTATAACTACTATGCGTGGAATATTTAAGGAGAAATAATGTTACATGTATTCAAAGAGTTTCTGTTGCTAGTAAATTATTAAGGAGGTAACCTTGCATGAGAAATTGAGACGGAAGTAATAAATTGGTATAGAATTGTAGTATAAATGCTAAGCCAATTGTCATGCCATATACATGCCCCTATAATGAATTCTTCCTTGTTAATATAGATATATACACTAGTGCAAATAAAGAAAGAAAGCTAGGTAGCATTTCCCTGATTAGATTCTATACTCCTTTACTGTATTAAAATTATATGTATGTAACGAAAGTATACAAATATGAGAGAATTAAAGTCCTATGTTGAGCAAGGGAAAAGGTTTAGTGGAAAGCTAAGCACTAGATTATTCGTTGTAGAAATGTTTCTGTTCTTTCGGATTAATATTATGTGAGTGGGTTTTGTCTTGCTATTATAAATATTCCGTTGCAACTTTTGATAATATTTTACAGGCTCATGAGTATTATTTTTCAAGTACTAATTATATATGGAAACCTTGTTTTTATATTGTTACGAAAACAAAGTGAATAAAAGAAAGAAAAGAATGAAAAAGAAGAAGTGATTTATATACAATGGATCTGTATAAAGAGAACTAGTTTGTATCTTATAAAGATAAATGTTATATACAGTGTATCTGTATAAGGTTTCTAAATTTATTATTTTATAATTTGCTTATGATTTGTATTTGGGACCATGAGAATAAGTACAACGGAGAATCCCGAATAAGGGGAAGAGAAAAGTGGGATGACGTTGGCAACTAAACGAAAGAGTTTAGTTCTCAACGGTTAACTTAGCAATTGTACATAGTTTTGTTAAACGGAACGTTTTAAGGAATAGACCCAGCCGTCATGTTGTGGTGACCTTAATTACGTAGTGCACGTATGGTTTATACACCTTAGAAAAAGATCGACGGTAAAGAGATTGAGGAAGTCAATCGGGCTTGGTACTCTAAGATATACATGTTATCATTTTGCTTTTATCATAAAAAGAAAGAAAAAGATTTGGTTATTACTATTGCGATGGATTTAATTTTGATGAAAGAAAAGTGAAAAGTTTATTTATCTTTTATATTCAAGTAATTTCTAAATACTTATGCATTGGGAATTTTTATTAAACAAGTTATTATGTTCCAAGAAACTGAAAGGGAAAAATCTTATTTTCGACCCGTATAATATATTGTGAGGCTTCAGTTAAGTAGGGTTGATATCGAGTCAGTTTGAGGACCAGACAGACCTTTAAGATTATGTGTTAAATTCCGCTGTGATTACATTTTTAATTTTAGTTGTAAGAGATTAACTTCTTGTAATGAACATAATTTTCGAGATTCTATTTAATGAAACTTTTGCTAGAAATTTGAGCTAATTTAATGAGTTATTTAGCGAGTGTTTAATAATTATTTCATTTAGGCTTTGTTTACCACGTGCCGCCACACGTGTTATTCAGCCGTGTGACACCCCCGAGTCTGGGTTGAGAGTTTATTTTATTAGAGTTTAGTTTGCTAGAAAGACCCGTACTTTGAGTCTTGGGGACGTTTTGGAGTTGTTGAGTAGTTGTCCTTTATCCTGTTTAATATTATATATAAGTGTTTACCTTATTTGAGATTCTTACATGTTGGTCATGTACTTGAGTTATGAATTGTGGAGTTGTTACGGGTTGTGAACCCTGCATATTTTATTTTATTTTTATTATGACACGAGCGTTTAAATTCTTATGGTCTTGTTGTACGTTTATCATTTCTGGGTATAGTTGTTTAGAGAGAAAATTTCGGGACGAAATTCTTTTAAGGAGGGTTAGTTGTAACATCCCGAATTTTTATAAGTAATTTTATTTATGATTTAATTTATCCAAAAACGTTTTATTCAAATTTTACCAAAAACCGGTCACTCGACAAATTTTTAGCCAAAAACCGAAACTCTTCCGAAAAACTTTATTTTAAAAACCTGTTACTAATTTTACTAATAAAAAGGACCCAATAGATTTGTTTCTAAAGATTTGTTATTTTTGAGTAGTAAAACAATAATTTGGATTAAAAGTTAGCTTTTAGAACTTTGGGGACCAAATAGTTCGCTTCCACAAACTTTGTAAAAACAGTTTTTTTCTAAACCTAAAATCAGCCCACTTTTCAATGCTTTAAAACCTAAAAATCAGCCAAGAGAGAAAAGAGAGAAAAAGAGAGAAAAAGAGAGAAAAGAGAAGAAGAAGAAGAAGAGGAAGCCACCATTAGCGGGTTCATACCAGAAGCATCTCCACTACGCTCTAAGGTAACGGGGGTTATCCATAGCGACTAGACGAGGGTGTATGTTAGGATTAGGTTTTACGTTCATTATAAATTGGGGGTTTTTGCCTTTTATATTATTTATGTTCTTAAATTGATAATTGGGGTTTAGTTGTTGTATTTTTAATTCCATTAATTGAATTGTAGAATTTGAGACTTGAGACTAATTAATTTTGAATTAATGAGATTATGGATGGGTTTGCATGTTTTAAGCGTTGATTATGAGTTATTATGGTTTTTGATAGAATTGGGTAAATTATTGTTGAATATAGATGGATTGTAGTTTATGCATACAAGGTGTTTGTTAAAATTCCTGAATGGGTTTTTATGTCGTTGAAGTGATTGGCTAGTTGTGAATCTAGCATCTATGATTATGGTTTATGTTGTATTACGTTAAGTGACGTATGAGTTATGTTAGTTGAATAGTATAATATTATTGGCCGAGGCCTTAATATTTATACGTATGAGATGGTGTTATTTGAATGATTTTATATTATTGGCCGAGGCCTTGTGATTTAGCTGTAGTGGCAATGGTCTCTGTCTCTCCCTAATTCCGGGGACAGAAGACGGCCGAGGGGATAGGGAATGACTCGTCTTACGGACCGGGGCGAGTGGCGTTATAGGTCCCAGTGTGCACTATATTTACTTTTATGTTAGCAATGGTCTATGTCTCTTCCTAATTCCGGGGGCATAAGACGGCCGAAGGGATAGGGAATGACTCGTCTTACGGACTGGGACGAGTGGCGTGAGAGGTCCAAGTGCGCACTATAAATCTACTTTTATGTTGCAATGGTCTATGTCTCTCCCTAATTCCGGGGACATAAGACGGCCGAAGGGATAGGGAATGACCTACCTTACGGACTGGGATAGGTGGCGTGAGAGGTCCATGTATGCTATAGTTGTGTGTTGATGTTATTTAATTTATTTTATTTATCGTAGTTGTAGAATGTCATTATATTTCTCTTTATACGTCGAATATCGTAGTTGTAGAATTTGTGAGCTCTTGCATTTATGGGATGGAGTGACGGTATTTGTGGTGCCGTCCCGTCTAGTTATGTGCGTGGGACTCACCGTTACAATTTTGTATTTCAGGTACAACTTAGGTTGAGGCGTATGGTTAAGAGCTTTAGCAAGGCATCACATGGGTTCGGGCTTTTGCTTTCTTTTTACTTAGATTGTTTTTGAGGTTGTAGCCTACGGGCAAATTCATTCGTTCGTTATTTTTAGCTTTTATAAATCCTGACTTGTAGCCGCGTTTGACAAACTTTTTATTTATCCGTTAATTGTTCCTTTAGCTCGTAAGTGTTTTCTTTTAAATTTTTTAATTTCGTACCAACAGGTTCTACTTTCTTTTGTTTTAAAAAAAGGTCATGCCTCGATATTCGTTTTACGGATTTTGGGTCGTGACAACTTTACGAGCGGTGAAAAGTTGCAATTGGAGATGCAACTTCAACATTACGAGCATAGAGTCATTAACCATTTTGAATATAAAAGTCTTTCATCAATCTCTGAATTATGTCAGTGGTTGGTGAAGACTAGGATGTCAGTCACTCATAATCTTGTGTTTCGAGTGATTGTGCTTGTGTTTACTCTTCCGGTTTCTACGGCTACATCGGAGTGGTTTTTTTCAGCAATGAACATAGTGAAAACTAATTTTCGAAGTAAATTGGACGATGGATATCTCGCGGACACGTTAATGATTTATATCGAAAGGGAAATTGCTCAAACTATAAGCAACGAGGCAATTCTTTAAGATTTTGAACATAGTGAAAACTAGTGTTCGAAGTAAAATGGACGATAGATATCTTGAGGACGCATAGTCTTGTGTTTCGAGTGATTGTGCTTTTGCTTACTCTTCCGGTTTCTACGACTATATCGGAGCGGTCTTTTTCAGCAATGAACATAGTGAAAACTAGCGTTCGAAGTAAAATGAACGATAGATATCTCGCTGACGCATTAATGATGTATATCGAAAGGGAAATTGCTCAAACTATAAGCAACTCGGAAATTCTTGAAGATTTTGGAAATATGAAAGGACGCAGGGTGCCATTTAAATAATTGTTTAAATTAGTAGCACGTAATTTTTTTATGCACTAACCGTATTTTAATTTTTGAACTTTTATTCCATATATGGGAAATTGAGTATTTTTTTTAATGTAAGTTTAGATTTTCCGTTTTTTATATTTTGAATTATGTGTTTTTATTTTGGCAACCTCAAAGATTTGGTTCTGATTCAGCCCAAGGTTACTCCTAAATTCAAAAAATCAAACAAACCATTGATTGTAGTTAATCACCAAATTCTGGAGTTTGTCTCTCGACTCTCAATTTCCAGGCCTTTTGTTTTTTGGCCTTGCAAATTGCAATGAAAATTAAACTCGTGTAATTCTTTCATGTCAACATTTCTTTAAATGGCGATAATTTTCATGTAAGAGAAAATTTATAAACTTTCAGTAAGTTTTACGTTTGAATTTATAATTTCTTGTTCGAAAAATTCGTAATTTTAACCATTATTTGAGCTACTCAAATGAATTATTTCTTAAACTTTTGGCATCATGGTTTTCAACAAGTTAGGAATGCTCTCATGATATATGTTAAACTTTTACAACCCAGATTCATGAGGCATGCCATGTGTTTCCTTATCAAGGATGTATATTTTCCCAAAACTAAAAAAAAGATTAATTACAAAAATGACCATACAAGAAATTCTTCTTATCGAAATGTACACTTCCTCTTTTGGATGTGGTTTTTTATCTTTCAACATCTCTTGTCCGTAAATCATTTACTTTAGGGCTTCTTATGTTGAATATACTAATAATATCACGTTTAGTTTTAAGAGTAACCTAAATTCCAAAAGTAATTCAAAATCGATTGACAAAGGAGGAGCAAATATTCCAACTAATTAGATCAACAATCCATTCCACAATAGTTTTGGTAATGGTACAGTGCGCTAAAAAATTGGTGTCCGGACTTTAGTGGCCCTCCTTCAAAAAAAGATGGTTGAAGCGAGTTTTTATTGCCATTAAATATGTAAAGACTGGACTTTGCAACAAAATAGTTGAGTAACGGACAAATTATGCTTTAATTGTTGACATGTAAAGGTTCAACTTATAGCATTGTACGGAACAACTCTCTTATGCATAATGTTCCAAAATAGAATACTTGCAAGGGTTTACCAGATTGTTGGAGTAAATATTATTACAAGAAAAAATTCATTTAGTATTATAAATTTTTTTAATTATGTTGCTAAAGTGGTTGTAGCTCAATTTTAGCAACAGTTTAGTAACAAATAGCAACATAATTTTTTGTTAAATTGTTCCTAAAATTTAGGCACAACCAGTTTAGCAACATAACCGAAAAAAAATTATGATGTTAAATGAACTTTTTCTTATATATCCACAATGATACATATTTTTAGAACAAATTTAACAAACCGTAATTAAGTATAACTTATGCTTTCGGAGGCCCTTTGTTACAATACTAAACCCTACGGTTGTCTACTGACATTAAAAAACGTTCGCATATGTATATAAGATATTGGTGGCTGCGTTCCAAATTAAATAATAGTTTTTTCCATTTTAGGACGTTTTGGGTTAATTAAAACTTTATCTAACACATGATATATTTACTCAATTACCCCATGGTGGACTCCGTGCACACACAAAAAATAATAACATTACTTAAATTAAGGGGCATTATTAACAAATACAAGTGTAATCATCAAATTTTCATAAAAAGTTAGATAACCCAGACATTATGGATATTTTTTACTCATGAGACCGACGGAGTATAAAATAGTCAAAATGAAGTCAACTGTATTTAATTTCAATTTATTGTCTGAATTGACTAGGAATAAAATGGAGCCAGCCAAACAAGAAAGTTAAAACGTGATTTATGAAATCTTGATAATATCTGATACGCATAATTTAATACTAATATTGAATCCTTAATAATTACTATCAGTATATAAATAGGAGACTACATAAAAAAAAATTAGTTTGTATCCTTGATAATTTACTAATATTGACTCCAACTAGCTAACAAATGCCCCTTCCAGGTTGAATTCAAATCTCAATCTTATAATAAATTACAATTTTCTTAATTTTTCATTGCATGCTTGTTGTGATGCAACGTAGGACTGGATTTGCTTTTAACAATAATGATTTAATTTTTCATAATTATTATTTTTTTATACAAAGGAGATTTGATTTTTTGATGCCACATATTACCAGATAAAATGTATAAAAAAAATTTATAACAAAGGGGATTTGTCTTATTTTAAAAAAGGTGATTTGAGTAGGGTTATAAAACCTGGGTGCCATATTATCCTGCTTTGTTTACTATATTACCAGATAAGGTGATGTATTTAAAGAGGGGATTTTATTTTATTTTTTAACAAAACAAGTTTGGTTTAAAAGGGAATTGGGTGAGATTATATTCGATATTAAAACACCTTAAATAAAGGTAGAAAAGTTTAAGTCTTCTTATACGTGCAAAAAAGGTATGTGTGTGTGTGTGTGTGTGTGTTGGGGGGGGGGGGGGGGGGGGGGGGGTTGTTTTGTTTTTTTCTTTTTTTAACAGAACAAATTTGGCTTGAAGAAGACTTGGGTGAGATTCTATTTGATATTAAAACACCTTTCTAAATAAAGGTAGAAAAGTGTAAGGCCTTCTAATACATCATACATGCAAAAAGGTGGGAATTTGATTTTTTTTTGTATGCTGTTTGTGTTGTATATACTAAATCGTAACCAATTAAACTATCAAGTCTGTTTAAAGAATCTTTTTTTAATGTTTTACTTTCGTTTAATTTAATGAATCTCGTTGAATCAACATTATCAACAATTTCTAATAAGTTTTGAAATCTGGTATTAGTGGCTCTCTCTATGGTCTTTACTTGTTATCTAAGATATAATCATACGAGTTTGTATCGATTTGGGCGTATATATAGAAATACTTCTCATTATTACTGCGGATCCTAATCAAAATGAGTTTGTATTGAATAAAGTATATACTTCGAATTTGTGTGCAAGAACTTTGGCTCGTAAATATAAAAGTACAGTACGTTTTTTTTTGAAAAGAACAGGCTACGAATTATTAGAAGAATTCTGTATGGAGGAAGAACAATTTTTTCTTTGACCTTTCCAAAAGTTTCTTCTACTTCTGGAGGCTTATATAGAAAATGTATTTGGTATTTGGATATTTTTTGTCTCAACAATCTGGCAAATTATGAATAATTTGTCATCACATCGTATAAATGAACAATAAACTTAAAAAATGATTAAAAAAAATAAAACAAATAAATTAGATTCTGAAATGTTCATGTAGCACCTAGTTAAGGCTTAAATTAATTGAGTCTTTAACCCTTTTGTCAATTTAAAATCTAGTATAAAGATGTTTGATTCGACAAGTGGAAGGTGTGGAAGAGATGGGAGATACCGACAAAGTGGATGAAGCAGATCAAATAGAAATACTTATTTTCAGGAACCGAATAAGTGAATTACCAGATAAACGGTAATATTTTCTTTCTCTCACATGATTTATCCCATTGTTTGGAAGTACGAAAAAGCTCTT
Source organism: Primula veris (assembly GCA_963682055.1). Lineage (NCBI taxonomy): Eukaryota > Viridiplantae > Streptophyta > Magnoliopsida > Ericales > Primulaceae > Primula > Primula veris. Next base: position 30,094,382 of record OY821742.1, on the reverse strand, counting down.
AAGAGCTTAGAAGACAAGTGCTTACTAGGTTGACTAATTCGACTCTCTTTCCTTTCTTATTATCCCTGAATTTCGGTTGCGACTTGGGAGAGTAAATAATTTTATTTTTTTCATTTTGGTTTATGATCTGTGAAGTTTCTATAATCTAGCGACTAGTGTCATCTGTAACTTTCCAAGTTACATATGTATTTTTTATGGATGATATATCTACTTTATCCAATTTTATTCGGTTCCTTACGGAGTATTTCTAAACTTGGCTTCGTATCATGCAATGAGGATGTTTTATAATCAAATACAATCATATGATTACTTGTTCATTAATACCTTTGCTTTTCAGAAATGTTAAACTTTCAAGTTTATAAAATAAATTGCATATATACCAAATGATGTAGCTGAAATTTACCACTCTTTGTTTTGTATATTTGCATGAAAACTTAAACATAAACTTTTAATCAGCCTAAAAGGTCGGCTATGCCTAAAAGGCTGTAAATATATATAGTAAGATGGCTATGCCTAAAAGGTTCAGTTAGCATCTGCTACTTTTCTATTAATTGATGACTCTAAATCACTATAATCTTTGAGTTGCTACAAACAGTAGATGTGCTTCTCATTCATGCGTAGTCTAGACTCTTTAAGTATTTTTATGGAGGATTGTGATGGCTTTTGGACTAGTACAATAGGATTTTACAAAAGCATCTATTGTTGGGAAAGCCATATATTCCCATCAAAAGATGCGAGCTCTCAATGAGAAACCAATCGCAACTGCCTCTCATTCCCTTTCTACTCTGTTAGGTCATACTCAAACCCTCTTGATCGGCCAACGAGTCAATACGATCAAGATGCTCTCGGTCATAGCTACAGAGCCGCCACCATTGTCAGTAGTGTCTTCTTCCCCTGGCAGCACCATATCGAGCACAAATGGGAAGAGGAGCGAAACTGACGAAACTGGGTCGGAGCGAAACTCAACCAGCTCAGAGGGTGGAAGAGACAATGGCTCATTGGTGAGGAAAAAGCTAAGGCTAACAAAGGAACAAGCTGCGATTCTCGAGGAGACCTGTAAGCACCAATGCACTCTCAACCAGGTCAGTGGCATTCTAGTAATTTTTGCTCATTTGAGAGTATTTTGTTTTTTGTGAAAGATTAAAATTATGACATTAAATTGTTAGCAGCCAGATAGCTAGTAATTCTTCTGAACTCAACGATATGGTTACTTGCTTTATTTATTTGTCATAAATTTAGTCTGTCGTCTTTTTGAAACATCATGAATTGTTTAAGAAACCAAAGGGCAAGGTAAGTGTGATCATGACGCCTTTATAATATTTGATCATGATTTTAGTTTAAAAAAATCATCGAATCTGCACTGGTTGAACTAACAGAATGTGTATATGCATAGAGGAAAAAGACAAACTAAAATTAACCACAATTTGAACAGACATTATACGATGATTCTTCTCCGTCCAGTTTGAACCACGCTAGTGTTGAAAACAAAGTGTGTACCTGTTTTGATGGGATGAAATTTTAGCATGAAACTACCTATTTGTAACTCTATGTTGTAACTTGGCACACATTTACATGTTATTCAAAATTGTGGGATACCATGGATTCTGAAATTTTAACACCATTGGTTACATTCTTGTTTGAATCTGGGCATAATAACTTCTGTTTTCTTTTACCACAGGTAGGAGTATAGAAGACCATCATGTTAATTGAACATGAATGCATCGCAACAGAAACAAGAATGCGTCCATTAGAAAATAATTTAATTCTACATTCCCAAAATTGATATGTTTCAAAACTCAAAAGTATAAATTTTCACATACATATTTAATTGAACCGTTAGGCCACCTGAACACTAATAACATACTATCATAAACTTAAATCAGCATTAATGATACCTATATTTTACAATGCTGACTGAAAATATAATCAAGTTTGTTTCATGATTTCAAGACAAAGTTCAAGAAGACGGAGGTGGATTGTGCGTACTTGAAGAGGCGGTGTAAAGATCTAGCCGAGGAGAATCGTCGACTACAAAAAGATGTCGCTGAGCTCAGAGCTCACAAATATTTTGCCAACACACAGCCACCGACCACTCTCACCATGTGCACTCAATGCGGGCGTGTGGGTAAAGTTCCAACAACTTCACCTATTGCATAGGAACATAAAAGACGACTGCTAATTAGCTCATCAACCGCCTATAGGAGACCTGCTGTCCTTGTGTGTAATTGGTGCGTTGGCGAAGGACATAAATGTAAAATGCAATTATTGGAAAGAGTGGTTATAATTTTAGCGAGGAACAAGTGAACCAGAACTATATAGTGAAGTAGATATGTTTTGCTCGACTAAAAATTGCTGTCTACCCTACAATGCATCTGTTATCTTTTTGAAATATCATGAATTGTTTAAGATACTATTATGCTCATATTATTACTGTGCAATGATAACTCAAATATAATTAAATAGGGCGCATAAGTAAAGATGTGAAGTCATAGATTGCTCTAAAGGTAATTTTTTGCTTACGTTTATGCTGTGTTTCTGGTGTTGCCAAAGTCAGAATATGGCGTTGGCGAGGCTGAGTCTGCAGACTAGACAAGTGGAAGTTTGGTTTCAAAACCAAAGGGCTAGGAAAGTGTGATCATGGCGCCTTTATGATATTTGATCATGATTTTGGTTTAAGTAATCATCGAATTGGCACTGATTGAACTAACAGAATGTGTATATGCATATGGGGAAAACACTAACTAAAATTAACAACAATTTGAAAAGACATTATACGATGATTCTTCTATGTCCAATTTGAACCACGCTAGTGATGAAAACAAGGTGTGTTGAGGCGATGAACTTTTGGCAAGAAACTAGCTATTTGTAACTTTATGTACCAATAAGAAACTAGTGTAACTCTATTAGTGATTTGACACACATTTACATGTTATGTAAAATTTTGTGATACTGTGGAATGTGGATTCTGAAAGTTTAAATCCTTTACCTCATAATAACTCCTTTCAATTACATTCTTGTTTGAATCTGCAAAAAATGAACCACATATAACTTCTTTCACAAGTTATGTAAGTTGTGAAAGTTATATTGTCCTAATAGACTTAGCCTTGGACATTAGGTCTTTGAAAGGCTACAAAACTTTGTGGACTCTGAAATTAGATCTGATGATGATACATTGATAAAAATACTTTTACTTGACAATAGTCTTGCATGAGATAGGGATTGATTTTCCATAGATTAACAATACTAGAATCGGAACAGCTTGACAACTTTTTTGAGGATATTCCAGTTACACGCTCCTTTTTTTTTTTGTATACCTACCCCTCTCCATCTAGTTTTTTTACATGTTTAGTCAACCCTCATCATCGTTTTACACATACCAGGAACTCTTCTGTGACAGAGATTTAAATCAACCACCAAGTCAGTGTTTATCTGGCTAAATTCCTTATTAGAAAGCTTGTGTTGAAATACATAGATAGGGTGTGGAAATTTGGAAAATCTATGTTTGATCCCCCTTGACTGTATTAATGACCTACTAATTAATTTACATTATTTTCAAATTTTAGTGAACTATACTATCATCTTTACCAATAAATCTTTTGTCCTTGGTGATCAACCTAGCTATTAACCGTTTACTAGTGTTAGAAATTCTTGTAGTCCGATTTGGCTTCTTGAAATTTTTTTTGGGTGTGATCCATTTAATCTTTTAATTTCAAGTCAGTGTATAAATGATGTGTTCTGTTGTCTTTTACGGGGTCCGGGTAAATTCGTGATATGGGGTCATGGAAGTTCTGTAAGGGACTTTAAAAAGGGTTTCGTTTTGGATACAGTTATTTGATGTTATAGCATTTTATTTTCCTCTTTAATAAATACTTGTTCAATATTACCTATTGCAGGAAATAAAACAGTGTCTTCTAATGGGGCAATGCCCAAAACATACCATTCGACCCTCAAAACCTTTCTTATCAAAAGTTACAGCTAACTAACTAACTAAATAACAAATTAAAAAAAATATATATAAAATATATATTAATATTTTATTTAAAAAAACGTATTTTATAAATAAATAAAAAATTAAACAAAAAATTTGAAAATATTTCTTTTTAAAAAATAATAAAATATGCATATCTAAAGGTATACGCACTTTTTAAATTTTTATAAAAAAAATATTATTTTTAAAAAGCTAACACTTTTTGACTTGTGGATAGCTACAAATATGTGCATTTTTTGAAATGTGCATACATATAGGTGTGCACACACTTTTTAAAGCTTTTATAAAAAAAAATTATTTTAAAAAAAAAAAAATTAAAAAAAATAACACCTTTTGAAGTTTTTATAAAAAGGAATTGTTTTTTTTAAATAATAATAATTATTTTTAAAAAAAATTAACACTTTTTAAAGTGTGCATACCTAATGCTATGCACGCAATTTTTGAAGTTTTTTTAAAAACATAATAACTTTCATAAAAAAAAATAATAAATTAATTAAAAAAAATTAAAAACAGTTAAAAAATTTTAAAAACTTTTTTTTTTTAATTTGTTATCAATATTTTTGAAATTTCCCTCTTATTAGTTAGTTAACTAATCGTACCTTGTGGGAATAAAGGTTTGTGATATTATGTTTTGATAATTAGGTTTACGTTGTATGTATCGGTAATTTTCCCCTTCTCAATTAATGGTTTGAGTGACAACATTCAAGTGGTCGAGTAAATACATCCTAAGATTTTCTTCTAACTTATGAACATAGAACTTTAATGAAGCAAACTTATTTCATTTAGGCTCGTTGATCAGCATATATATATTAATTACCAGAATACTTTCTCATCTGGTCAATCTTGTTTTCTCGTGAATATGTGTCTAGTAGATTTAACTCATTATTTATTTAAATTAACATAACCTGAACAACTTGAGAACTGGAGAGGATACATTTTCAGTTACCTACTTCATAATTTCCCTAAAGTGATTATTAAAAGATTTTTACGAGCTTTGCAAATATATAAATATATTAACTGTTGTTCCCTTCTTTTTAAGTAGAGTTATGGTTCTTTAACAATTAGTACAGTCATCCCTCCCTGTGTTCCCTATGTTTTCATGATTATGCCATTTTTTTCTCGTTTCGAAAAATTAATAATCTATTTATTTAACCCCTAGATATAAACGGCTATTTACAGCAGATCTTAGTCTCTTCTTTATAATTGCTTTAACTTTGAATAATATTTCATTGACAGCAGAAGAAGTTTTAACTGAAATGATAGCGAATGAGGCGGAGAATTAATCTAAAAAAGATAGAGACAAAGGTTTTCACAGATAATCAAGCTACCAGCTTTTATGACCGAATAAGCAATTTACCAGATATCTACCAACAATACTTGTTTAAAAGTACAAGAAAGTCCGCATGGGCTTGTTAGGGTGCATATTGTAAGCGTAAAAATGTTATCGGAATAATGTATTGTAAAATCGTCAAGTATCTGCTTGTAAATTAGGCTAATAATAACCTCAAATGTGCTTCACTAGTAACAAGATATGCAGTCAGGGACGTTAATTGTCTGTATCGAAAGACAGTTGAATCCAAGTTTTTTCCTAGAAAATAGAGAATTCTCACCGTTCTTCCTTTTGAAATGAAGACGGACTTTAGAGTTTAGATTAAGTTCATTATAATGATTGCTTGTTAACCTTGAAAGCTAATGATTGTGCCCCGTCTTGTTGGTTTGGTATAATGAGATTACGTCACATATATTGTAATTATACGAACTGCTCTTTGAGCTTCTTGGGGCAGTGACTTGTACTGATCCAGGCTTTTTTTTTATTTTTGAATATAATTTTTTCTTACTTGCCGGAAAGAAAAAGAAGACAAGGAAATTCATACTGTGTATTTTCACCAACGTAATAGTAATTCATGGCCTGTGAGTTTTTTTTTTTTTTTTAAAAGGACACAAAAATTGAAGTTTCAAACTGTCATGTGTTTCTTACATAGTGAAAACAATAGGCCGACTTCTAATTGGCCTAAACCATTGATAGTTGTTCCATCAAACTGTGGTTTACTCTTATAAAATAAAACATATCTATATACTTGAGTAAAACCCAAATTTATCCTGTGATGGCCTACTACATAAGTAACATAATGCGAAATATTAATGCCGGATTAAAATGAATAATTATGAAATGAAAACAAGTTAAGAACTGATAATACTTTTTTCTTGAAACACCGCTTTCTAGCTTTTCTTTAGTTACACTACTTACATGCTAGACTCCGAAATCTAAAGAGAGGATCAATAATGATGGCTTTAATAAGTAGTTTTATGACTATAAGATATCTGATATCAATCCTGAAATAATTCCGATATAGTTGGCTTTCAAGACTATAATTAACTAAAACTTTTCAGAAGGGGTTTAAATTTTTATATCTGCACGAGTTTACCATGGTTTCTGTGCACTTTACAAAACCAAGCTGATAACACTCTCATGTTTTACGACTACCACAATAAGCATATAGATAACAAGGATCCAAAACTTTAACTTGCTAAATTTCAGAACAAAAATTACATTTAAGTTTTATTTAGATTGTCTGGAATGTCCGAGTTGATGAGATATACATAATAGGAGTAACGTAATTGCCTATGTAACATCCCGTATTTTTATAAGTAATTTTAATTATGATTTAATTTATCCAAAAACGTTTTATTCAAAATTTTACTAAAAACCGGTCACTCGACTAATTTTTAGCCAAAAACCGAAACTCTTCCAAAAAGATTTATTTTAAAAATCTGTTACTAATTTTATAAATAAAAAGGACCCAATAGTTTTGTTTTTAAAGATTTGTTATTTTTGAGTAGTAAAACTATATTTTTTGGATTAAGAGTTAACTTTTAGAACCTTGGGGACCAAATAGTTCGTTACCACAAAATATCTAAAAACAGTTTTTCTAAACCTAAAATCAGCCCACTTTTAATTCAGTAAACCTAAAAACAAGAGAGAAAAAGAGAGAAAAGAGAGAAAAGAGAAGAAGAAGAAGAAGAAGAAGAGAAACCACGTTAGCGGATTATTACCGGAAACATCTCCTCTACGCTCAAAGGTAACGGGGGTTATCCATTGCGACTAGACGATGGTGTATGTTAGGATTTTGTTTTGCGTTTATTAGAAATTGGGGGTTTTTATCCTTTATATTAATCATGTTCTTAAATTGATAATTGGGGTTTAGTTCTCTAATAACTAATTGCTGTTTCTAATATTTCCATGTTCCTGTATGTTCTTGTGTCTTAAGAAGATTGTATTTTTATCTCTTTATTGAATTATATATTGGTTACTGTGATTTATGGGGTTGTCCACAACTTTTAAGATTGTGACCTGATAGCTTGGGCCTTGAAGCCTACAAAGTTTGTGTTTTAGGACCAATTGGCAGCTATATATTTTTAGTAGTTTATAACTCAGCTGTTTCTCCTTTTGGTAACTTATCAAGTTATAAAATCGACTTTTGCATGCACTCTTTTGTTTCATCAGATTTACCATCACTTGCGTTTCCTTGGACCTTGTCAACATCTAAGCTATTATTTTGGAGGCCTGTTCATAAATTTATAACTTCTATTAATTTCAATTCATGGGTATTAAGGTTTTCCCCCAATCTAGAATTTTCATTTCACGTGCTGTATTAGCTTATTTTTTTTCCCAAAGTTGTTATTGAGTTTTCTACTTGTTCACAGTCTTCCATTATGGTTTATGTTGTATTACGTTAAGTGACGTATGAGTTTATATTAGTTGAATAGTATAATATTATTGGTCGAGGCCTTAATATTTATACGTATGAGATGGTGTTATTTGAATGATTTTATATTATTGGCCGAGGCCTTGTGATTTAGCTGTAGTGGCAATGGTCTCTGTCTCTCCCTAATTCCGGGGACAGAAGACGGCCGAGTGGATAGGGAATGACTCGTCTTACGGACCGGGGCGAGTGGCGTTAGAGGTCCCAGTGTGCACTATATTTACTTTTATGTTAGCAATGGTCTATGTCTCTCCCTAATTCCGGGGGCATAAGACGGCCGAAGGGATAGGAAATGACTCGTCTTACGGACTGGGACGAGTGGCGTGAGAGGTCCAAGTGCGCACTATAAATCTACTTTTATATTGCAATGGTCTATGTCTCTCCCTAATTCCGGGGATATAAGACGGCCGAAGGGATAGGGAATGACCTACCTTACGGACTGGGATAGGTGGCGTGAGAGGTCCATGTATGCTATAGATGTGTGTAGATGTTATTTAATTTATTTAATTTATCGTAGTTGTAGAATGTAATAATATTTCTTTTTATACGTCGATTATCGTAGTTGTAGAATTTGTGAGCTCTTGCATTTATGGGATGGAGTGACGGTGTTTGTGGTGCCGTCCTGTCTAGTTATGTGCGTGGGACTCACCGTTACAATTTTGTATTTCAGGTACCACATAGGTTGGCATGTTTGGATAAGAGCGATTGCTTTGCAACATCATGGGTTTGGGGCTTTCGCTTTCTTTTTATTTTAGAACAGTTTTGAGGTTGTAGCCTACGGACAAATTACATTTGTTTAATTCTTCTTATTTAATTTTGTTAAAACCTTTTGGTCGTGTAGTCGCGTTTGGCAAGCATTTATTTATTGTTTAATTGTTCATTTAGCTCGCAATTTATTTCTTTTAAAAAATTTAATTTCGTACCAACAGGTTCTATTTTTTTTTTGTTTTAAAAAGGTGATGCCTCAATATCCGTGTATATGGAATTTGGGGCGTGACAGCCTATGCAGTTAGACCTGAGATTTATCTTCCCTACTGATTACTGGGCCGAGACTGACATCTACAGGTTTCTGGCTAGTTGAACAAAAATCGTAACAGATGGTGTCCTGGTAAACTAAATAATTATATTGGCATGCAAACTTTGCAAACTTCAAACAAAAAAAAGAAGAGTTTTTGACCTAAGCTGGTTAACTGCCCTAGTTAAGAGTTGAGATTAATATTCTCTACTGATCCACGGGGCTGGGACTAACATAGTTGTCCGGCTTGTGGAACAGAAGTCGTAAAAGATGGTGTCTCGGTAAACTAAATAATTTTAGTAGCATGCAAAATTTGCAAAACTCAAACTCCAGTAACAAAATGAACTTTTAGACCTAGCAGCCAGGCTTGCTGAGATATGCATGCTTAAGGTCCATTATGCTAATGAGTCTTAATACATTGATTAAAAACTTCCCTCCTCAGTGGAGTCCGTGCTCACCTAAAAAATAATACTCGTATTACTAAATTAGAGGGCATTTTTGACAAATACAAATGGAATAATCAAGTTTTCGTAAAAAGTTAGGCAACCCATACGTTATAATATGTGACCTGAGGACTATAAAATAGTCAAAATGATAAGTCTACGAAATTTAATATTAATTTATAGTCTGAATTGACTAAGAGAAAAATGGAACCGGCCAAACAAGAAAGTCAAATAGGATTGTACAAAGTTCAATTGGGATTTATGAAATCTTGATAATATCTGATGCACATAATTTATACAAATATTGACTCCTTAATAATTACTATCAGTATATAAATAGGGCACTACATAAAATTTCTTAGATTGTATCCTTCATAATTACTAATATTGACTCCAACTAGCAAATGCCCCTTCCAGGTTGAACTCAAATCTCAATCTACCCTTCATTTCTTTTTATTATTATTTATTATTATTTTATTTAGCGATTCAGTTTTGATGCAACGTATGAGTGGATTGGATTTTATCTAGAGTTAGGATTAAGGTTCCTATGTGCAATGGTTTGTTTGATTTTACCTGTTAATAATTCTTGGAAATTACTATTCTAAATATATGTTGGCTGATAATTATTCTTGTAAATTACAATTCTAAATATATGTTGGCAGATAATAATTCTTGCAAATTACTATTGTTAAATAGATATATAAGTCTTTCCTTCTAATTGGATTAATGGATTACTTATTTAAAAGTTTTTAAAAAATCGATCGTACAATTTCCAAATTGATGAATAACCCTAAATTTAAAAGTATTGAATTTCATTTCGTAACCAATTAACAAGTATGCATGACATTTTTTAAGTCGGAATTGGTCTTTTGCAATTTTTTAATGAGATTTCTTCAAATGATGTGCTAGTGTGTTGGTGAATTAGGTTTGTTACATCAAAATGCGTCTATTGGTGATATTGTTTCTATTATGAATCTGTTAATTGATGAATTTGAGAGCTAGCTTGTACTTGAGTTTGAGTATTGTTATGAATTCTGGGTGCCATGTTACTCTGCTTTGTTTACTGAATGATTTAGTGAGGGGATTTTATTTTATTTTTTAACAAAAAGAAATTTGATTTATTGTTTAACAAAAGCGATTTGGTTTTACAAGACTGAGATTCTATTTGATATTAAAACACCTGTCTAAATAAAGGTAGAAAAGTGTAAGGCCCTCTTATACATGTTTAGATGCAAAAAGTTGCAGTGTATTTTACCTTTTTGTAGTTATTTTTGGATGATTACTAACCTGGGATTAACAATATAGTTAGATTCCACAAGTTTCTAAACTTGATTACCTTCGGAACTTGACTTTTTTTTTTCCGCCTTAATCGCTTCTTATTTGTCCAGCAGATTTTCTTAATCGTTGGCAAGTATACCTGACATATTTTCGAAATCGGAGTTGACTTTTTTGCAATTTTTTACTTTAATGAGATCCAGTTAATTTTTCACTTAACAGTAAACTGATATAAATTATGTGCTACTTTGTTGTCATCACATGTATCCATTGGTGGTATCGGTCTTTCTAATATTGCGGCTCCTTATTTTCATACTCTTTTGGCCTAATTACTAATCAGGGAGTACCATTTAATAAGGGGGTTGTTAATAAGGTAAAATAATACTATTAGTACCCCTAATACAATTTGTACAATCCATATGTAAAACGACGTGACCAGTATTCGTCGTGTATGGAATTGCTGAATAGATATTGGTCGTGTATGAACAAGATCACACATTTAATTTTTTTTACGTCTAATTCATCGCCTCCTCTTTGTATTGATCATCGATAGCACTTAAATTGACAAATATATTTTTTATTTATCGAGCAGGTTTTTATTTCTTAACCCTTGAAAAGTATGCATGGCATTTTCTAAGTCGGAATCGACCTTTTGCAATTTTTTAGAGAGATCCAGTTGAATTTTCACAAACTGTATACTGATCTAAATGATGTGCTTTTTTTTTTTTGGCTCACCCTTTTTGGTGAAGTATATTTGTTATCATTTGTGTCTGTTGGTGATAAATTTGAGAGCTAGTACATTTGAGAGCTAATATAGATCTGGTGATGACATTGTTACATCAATAGTCTTTCTACACCACGTAACCAGATCGTAATTATGTATACATTCTTGAAAAATCATCTAAGCATTTATAGCAAAGTCATATTATTAGGTACTCTCATCATTTATAGCATTGTCATTTTTTTATGTACTAACCTGAAAACCTTGGGTTAGATAAGAAGTCTGTTTCGACATCAGTGACAGGTGTGGAAGTGATGGAAGATACCGACGAAGAGGATGAAGCAAATCAAATAAAAATACATATTTTCAGGAAGCGAATAAGTGAATTACCAGATAAGCGGTAATATTTTCTTTCTCTCACATGATTTATTAGTTGTTTGAAAGTACGATAAAGTTCTTAAGAGCTTAGAAGACAAGTTCTTACTACGTTGACCAATTCGACCCTTTTTCCTTTCTTATTATCCTTGAATTTTGGTTTGGACTTGGGTGAGTAATTAAATTGTTTTTGTCATTTTGGTTTATGATTTGTAAAGTTTATATAATCCAGTGACTAGTGTCATCTGTAAGTTTCCAAGTTACACATATTTTTTATGCATGATATATCTACTTTATCCAATTTTATTCTGTTCCTAACTATTTCTAAACTTGGCTTAGTATCATGGCAATGCGGATGCTTTATGATTAGATATATCTTATGATTACTCTTTTATTAATACGTTAATTTGCTTTTCAGAAATGTTAACTTTCAAGTTTATAATTAAATTGCATATATACCAAATGATGTAGCTGAAATTTACCACTGTTTGTTTTGTATCTTTACATGTAAATAGCCTTCTATTTTTCTATTTATTGATGACTCTAAATCACTATAATCTTTGAGTTTTTACAAAGAGTAGATGTGCTTCTCATTCATGCGTAGTCTAGACACTTAAGTATTTTTACGTATGCAATTACGCTCACATTCAAGGAGGATTGTGATGGCTTTTGGACTAGTACCATGGGGCCGTGAGGCCTGAACACTAATAACATACTATCATAAAATTAAATCAGTATTAATGATACCTATATTTTACAATGGTGACTGAAAATATAATCAAGTTTGTTTCATGATTTCGGTACAAAGTTCAAGAAGACGGAGGTGGATTGTGCATACTTGAAGAGGTGGTGTGAAGATCTGGCCGAGGAGAATCGTCGGCTACAGAAAGAAGTCACTGAGATCACCATGTGCCCTAAATGCGAGCGTGTGGGTGAAGTCCTAAAATCTTCACCCATTGCATCAGAACAGAAAACGACGACTGCTAATTGGCTCATCAACCGACTGAGGACCTGCCGTCCTTGTGTGTAATTGGTGTGTTGGCTAAGGACAGAAATGTAAATTGCAAAGATTGGAAAGGGTAAATATAATTTTGGTTAGGAATAAGTGAATGAGGACTATGTATATAGTGAAGTAGGTATGTTTTGGTCGACTAAAAACTGCGATGATCATTTGTTTTGCAGTTTCCTTACTAGAGCCTTGTTTGGCTGAACCTTTCCAGTTCATTCAGACTAGATTTGGTAGGCCAACTAGTCTGTTATCTTTTTAAAATATCATGAATTGTTTAAGATACTATTATGCCCATATTATTACTGTGCAATGATAACTACAAATATAATTAAATAGGGCGCATTAGTAAATATGTGAATTCATAGATTGCTCTAAAGGTAGTTTTTTGCTTACGTTTATGCTCTGTGTTTCTGGTGTTGCCAGAGTCAGAATATGGCGTTGGCGAGGCAGCTGAGTCTGCAGACTAGACAAGTGGAAGTTTGGTTTCAAAACCAAAGGGCTAGGTAAGTGTGATCATGACGCCTTTATGATATTTGATCATGATTTTGGTTTAAGTAATCATCAAATTGGCACTGATTGAACTAACAGAATGTGTATATGCATGTAGGGAAAACACTAACTAAAACTTACCACAATCTGGAAAGACATACGATGATTCTTTTCTGTCCAATTTGAACTACGTTAGTGATGAAAACAATATGTGTTGAGGTAATGAACTTATGGCATGAAACTAGCTATTTGTAACTATATATACCAATAAGAAGCTAGTGTAACTCTATTAGTAATTTGGCACACATTTACAAGTTATGTAAAATTTTGTGATATTGTGGAATGTGAGTCTGAAAGTTTTACACCTGTACCACATAATAACTCTTTTTAGTTACATTCTTGTAAGAATCTGCAAAAAATGATATCGTCGTTTGAACCACATAATAATTCCTTTCACAAGTTATGTGGTTGTGAAAGTTATATTGTCCTAAAAGAATCCTTTTTTAAAGTAGAGTTATGTTAATTTTTTAACAATTAGTACAGTCATCCCTCCCGTGTTCCCTATTCTTTTATGATTATGCCCAACTTTTTCTCGTTTCTGCTTTGCGTATTTCTTCTGTGTTTTTGTTCTTTCTCTTTTAAATGTGGCTCGCTACTTCATTAGACCAAAATGAATGAAAATCATTCGATTGTGACTCATTTTTTCGAAAAATATTCTATTTGTTTAACCCTAGATATAAATGGCTATTTACAGCGGATCTTAGTCTCTTCTTTATAATTGCTTTAACTTTGAATAATATTTCATTTGACAGCAGAAGAAGTTTTAACTGAAATGATAGGGAATGAGGCGGAAAATAAGCAGAAGAAGATAGAGACAACTGTTTTCACAGATAATCAAGCTACCAGCTTTTATGACCAAATAAGTGATTTACCAAATATCAACTAACAATACTTGTTTAAAAGTACAAGAAAGTCCGCATGGGCTTGTTAGGGTGCATATTGTAATTTGTAAGCGTAATAAGTGATTAACCAAATATCAACCCCATTTTTTTTACTAGAATAGAAAAAGAGGGGAAACGAACCCACAAAAAGAAAATAGAGTATTGTTACAGCCAGATCTCCAAAATATGAGATCAAATAGAACAAAAGTAATACTTGTTACACGAATTACTAATAAAAGTCGCAATTTAAAAACACAGGGTTCAATTAATTTTTGAGGGTAACTTGAGGGGCCGCATGTGTAATTCTTCTGTAATAAGCCAACTGTCCCCTTCTAGCCTCTTCATTTCCACCTGGACCAGAAGAAAGAGAGAGAAATCGTATTGTCTCTCCTCCCCTAGCCACCAGCCAATCACCCAACCAATCTAAAATTCGCAAACCCTAACGCCTCAGTAATAATTATTCCTCTCAAGATCGGTGGAAAGTCACCTAAAAACTGAGAGTAACTGGACATTGTCTGTCGGCCCTTTCGGTCCGTAATTTTTCCCTACGCACTAAAAGTACTCGCAGGAGCACGAGGGTAGTAGAGTTATTTTCCTTGGGAAGTACAACAAGATTATCGTCCGTGAAACCGTGTGGTTGTTGGCAACGATAATTTTAGAGGAGTTTTACTAATTAGGTGTCAATTAATTAGTAACGAGGAGAGCGTTAGCGGTTGGGTTGTCAATCCAATGGCTCGTTCCTCGGGGGTTTTAAAACTACTAAATATCATATTATTAGGTTATTTTAAAGGCTTTCCAAATTATTAACAAGTTACGTTCTTCAACATGCGGCGTTAATTAATCTGTAACTAGCATATACGACGTTACCGATTTGTTTTTACTAGTTTTGCATGCGAGAGATAAGATTAATGATTTAAAACATGCAAACATATGTAAGCATGCAGTAAAAGCAAAGGAAATACCCAAAAAGCAACGTAAAAAGTACGAACAAGAGATGATCTTACGATAAAACGGAGAATTCGTGCACAAACTCTCAATTTTAATGTATTTTTCTTTCCTCTCTCTTTGGAACGAATTTGTGATGAAAAGTCTCTGAAAAATATTGTGAAATGTTGTATTTTTGGAATAGGAGAGATCTATATAAACTTATCAAATCATAACAAACTTTATCTTATCCAAAATTTAAAATATAATGGCACATGACCGGCCAACCTGACCAGTCATGTCGGCTTTTAGAATCTTATTTTCCTCTTATCTTGACTTGAGTACATTTTATAACTTCTTGGTGTTGACTTTGAGGTCCTTTCTCTTCTGAAATGTTCTCTTTTGGTCCCTCTTTCGGTCTTTCTTGCGTCATTGTCTTGTTTTTGCGTTAATTTCATGATTTTTTCTACAAAGATGTATACAATTGCAAATAAACCGGGAAAATACAGAAAAACACAAAACGTGGATTAAACAAGCCTAAATGTCAACAAAACTATCCTAATTCATATCATATTAATACCTAAAAATGACCATTTTGTTGCCTAATCATACCCCCCAACTAGCTTAATGCTTGTCTCGAGCGTTGGAAGCGATAACAAATAAGTAAAGTTTGTTGATTGTCTTTTTAAAAATTATTTTTCCTTTTGAGTTTAGTGCACTAACTAGCCTAAAACTAAATGCGATAAAATTAAGGATAAACCACTGTTGTAGAAAACACGATTACATTTAGCATATGCAACAAGCCGTTAAACCTTTTAAAATGACGAGTTTTGTCTCGTGATGATTTACTACAACGACACAAAGAGTACAATCACTAAAAGAAATAGAGGCGGAAAAAAATAAGTACAAAAGTCAACTAGAACATGCCCTTATAATCAACCGAATTTACTACTAACTAGCAATCAAATAGAGTACTCATATTTGCCTCGTTCACATCTGACACATCACTCAATCACTCAAAAACACTCCTTTGGATGTTCGTCCGGGGTTGATATGGCTTATTGAATCTACCTAGACGTTTGCTAGACTCCTAATGGTCAAGCCTTCTATGTTGGTGAAGAATCAGCCAAGTGGTGCTAATGTCGATGTCGAAAATATGCCTCGAACTTATATGCTCGGTGTTGGTGTCGTCTCCAAAAAAACGAAAATAAAACTTCGTAGAAATGGAAGTATCAAATGTAATAATGCACTTTTCTAAGAATAGAAGTGCCTAAGTGATATAATAATCACGACTCCCTTTGGGAGTGTCTAGTACGTGTAACAAAATGAACTCGAGCTTATAAACATGCTCGGTAAATACAATTCATATCAATATAAGAAGAATAAAAAGAAACTGCTAAGTGTAATAACAAATGACTTGGGCTAATAAACAAGATTGCTGGCCTATCAAGTCACTTCGATTTTTTTATTTTATTTTTTCTTCTTTTTTTTCATATCACTTTTTTTTTTTAGATCGGGTATAGTTCCCAGATATTATTGAAATGGCCTAATAAAGCAGTGTAAAACTCAAAATTATCTATCGAGAATTTGCCTCAATGTCTTATCAACAAAGTACTACTGACTAACCACATAAAGCGATAAAAATAAAATGATCGCGTGAAATCCATAAATCCGTGTCGAATGCTCAAAATAAATGTCGTCTCGTAAAACTTCTCCCAATTGAATAAGTGTGTCGAAGTCAATATTGGAGACAACTCTAAATCGTCAAAAATGCAATAATGTCGATGTCGCGTAACTCCTACTTGACCATTTCGGTATCCGGCTTACTTTAAGCAACTCGGCTGTATTTAGTGGGGACTCTCAAATCTCTGAGTACCCTGATGTAACCCACGGTAAGAAATCCTAGAACTAGGTCATATATAGTGCCCCCCACCCACAGTCATGTGTATGAAGGTCCTAAAAAGTGCTCTACGTAATTCCAGCTTTTTGATAACTCAATGTTTAATCATAAAGTTGCGCTTAGTTTAACGTTTATAACTGCTTTTTACTTCATTTTAAACTTTATTTCAGTTTGTATCTAATTGCAATTTCAACTTTGTTTGCTAAGAGGTTAATACTCATATTGATCGAACTTTCGAAAAATAAAAAACTACAATAGAGAGTGTGTCAAACAATGTAAACTATAAGATATAAACATGCCTTGACTCCCTCCAACAAGTATCAAACAATTTTTTCATTTTCATTTTTTTTCTTATGCAATCCTCACACAGCTATTCACAATGCAACACGATAGCCTAAACACAATAAGTATTTAAAAAAATTAAGAAAAGCAGAGTTATAGAGTAAATACACCTTTTTGTGTGGCAATAAGGTGGAGTGAACAGCTAAATTTTGAGAAAATCAACTCTGATCCAAATCTGTAGTCGGTTGATCGGTCAGGTTGACCGGTCAGGTCCGCAAGGCCTCAATTCTGATTAATTTTTCCAAAAATCCTTATGGTTGTCTAATATAAACACTAAAGAACCATATAAAATACAAGGGTGGCAGAAAATCGTTTATAAAATCTAAGAACTCCTAAAAGTTCTTCAAAGTAAGAGATGAAAATAAAGACTCAAAATATTTTTTGTATTTTTTCGGTTTTGCTAATTGTTTTTTGGATTTTTTTTCGTATATAAAAAATTAGATAATTCATTCTTAAAACAGGATTATAAGGCAAACTATAAATTTATATCACTAAAACAGGATTATAAAAAATTAGATAATTCATTCTTAAAAGTGCCCAAAACACGAGTCATCGAAACATAATTAAACACTTTTATATATTACAAACAGTTAATAGGGTTTCTATTACATAGTAATATTACATTAAGTTGGTTGGAATTGAGATTAAATTAATAACCTATCGTGATTAGCTTCAACCCGACCCGATATTCCCATAGAAAACTTCTCCACTAACCCATACTACAGGGATGTATGCAATATGAAAAGCGTTTCCATTTTTCAGGTCTTGTTTCAATTTTGACTTAAATGACTAAGACATGTCACTGAATTCCAAAAGGGATAGGAAAGGGAGAGTTTCGATGCCAGATGGAAGCTCCTCCATCAAATAACAGCCCCATATAAATAACTGTTTCAGGCGAGGCATGGCACCTTCCATTACACTCACATGCTTCAGCTCAGTCAAGCAAACAATTCCCAACTCAACAAGTTGTTTAAATGTACCTGCTTTGAAACACAATTCTTCCCCTGAATATGCTTCAAAATTAAGTGTGAGATAAGTTAGATTGGGTAACTCTTGAAGCTGCAGTAGAGGATCTTCCTTCAACTGGCAATCAATTAGTTCCAATTTAGTCACGTAATGAAGAGAAGCTATCCATTCGGACAACTTCTTTATCTTTTCCTCTTACTACGAGTGTGTGAAGAAATTTGGGAGGTGAAGAAAGAGATTCTAGATCCATGGATGTTATAGCAAAAATATATAATGAACGAAGCTCGGTCAACTTCTCAAGTGTTGAGCATAGCTCCTTTGCATCTCCACTTTTTAGCCCAATTATACCGACCTTCCTTAGTCGTGTTAGCTTTGATATGCTTCTTAGGATGTCATCGTTGTTGCTTTGATTTAGCTCTATTGTATATAGCTTTTGCAAGCATAACAACTTTTCCATAAGATCTTCTTCAAACGATTTCTCAGTGCCCTAAATCGCTGCAAAGAGTTGCTGGTCTAGAAAAGACAAAATCCCCTATATTCGAATTAAATGAAGATAAATCGCTATTGTTTTACAAAGAGGTTGACGATTGGGAAAGGTCGTGAGCAGGGAAAACGCGTGGGAGGCTTTAAGAGATTTCATTTTTTACTTTTTTGGTTCCTATTGTTTTTTGTCTGGTTTCAATTCAGTTTGTGCCTTTTGATTTGTAACGAATTTATAAAAAAAAATTGTGAGGGTTTTCCCCCACTTTTCATTTTTCCGTTAATTAATAAAATAAACAGTGGGTTTTTCCCACCAATTATTAATTTATATATATATATATATTGCATGGCCTTTGACGCCCTTACCCCCAAGCAGCTCCCCATTCCCCTACCTTACTCTCTGTCGTATCACTCGCCTCCTTGCACCTTCTTTCTGTTCATCTAGTCTTCATCTCAAACTCTTCATTTCCTCTCTTTTAGGCCTTCTCCCTTCTTTATCCTCTTCGTCAAGCCAGTCCTATATTTTCTCATTGGGTTCTTTTCGGTTATCATTGGGGATGGTCGAGTCTAAACTCTTTTGGGAAATTCCTAAATCAATACATTGATTCAAATAAGTTAGTTGATGGGTACCAAGTTGATCAAGCCCCTTTGTTTCTTTTCAAACTCCAAGCCTTAAATGTAATTTTATTTAGACTTGGATTTATGGAACCCCCCCCCCCCCCCCCCCCCCCCCCTCGTGCATAATAGTAGCTCCGTTAGTCTTGGTTTGAAGAGAAGAGATTTTGGTTGGGGTGTGCTATACACAATCACATAGGCATTTGTAATGTTTACAAAGATTTACCTACTATAACTTGTACCTATTGTGTTAGTGGTTTTCGATTGGATATTACTTGAGTACCATGACGGTGCATTCTATCATATGTTCGAAAACTTAGTGTTGCTTCTTGTTTGTTTGGAGATATGCTCTTCAGGTACCCTTCTAGGTAATATTGGTGCTATAAGTTTAACTTATTTCTTTAATTGGTGCTATAAGTTTAACTTATTTCTTTAATAAGAGACAGGAGGATAGGGTGTTTGATTGGTATGGCAAATACCGCTTGGGACTTTTTGGAGAGCTAGGGTTAGCTGGGGTTTAATTTGTAAGCTAGATGCATCGTGCTACCTTATTGACATGCGGTTGAATGTTTTAACTCTTCGGCCCATATTCTATTATTCACCATGACTGTTTTTTTGGGATCACATTGATACGAGATATGAGCCGGACGTCTTGTTAATCGACCAATGATGAAATTTTACTTTCGTGACCTTGCCTGATATTTGAGTCGGATTTACTATTTTTGTGTAATTTCCTTTGAGATAGACCATTTTTTCAATAGCTTGTAGCTTTTCTATTCAGATTCTAACTAGTGATAGTTGGTTTGGTTTGCACACTCTGAGCTATTTTTATTTCTGACTTATATACGGTTACTCTCAGGGGCGACACATATGCATGGCCAGGAGTTGTCGTGGCAACCCCACAATTTATAAATTCGTTATTCTGTAAACCACTCAATATTTTTTTATTGTAACCTCTTTCAAAATTATATGTTTTCTTTTCAATTTTCTAATAGGAATTTTCATGTCAATAGTAAATATAGCCTTTTGCAAGTGATGTCGCATGGTGTGTCAAGGACACATGTTAAAACACGGTAGAAAAAGAATAATATACTAATATAATATTAAAGTGGGTTAAATGCAATTATAAATACACTACATAAGGATATTATATATGCAAAATTAGTACTAGTTCAAATCTTTTGAACAAATTTAGTACGTATAAGATTAGTCTGATTAGATCACAAAACATTTGCAAATATTGATGGACTTTCAACTTTGAATAACCTTTTCATTTTACTGATTACTCCAAAACCATTCTTGCATGCGTACTCTGTAGTCTGGATATACATACGAATAATTTACATTCATGGAAACGCATCTTGACTATTTTGATTTTTTTTAATTTCAATTGCTTAATAATATTTTGACTTTTATGCTTAATTGGTTTGAGTAGGTTTTTCTTAATATTTATACAAAAAGTTTGATGATTGATTTTGATAGATTTATTTTGTTTAGTTATTAGAAAAAAAATGGTAAAACGAAAATCAAATACGATTGATAGTTTTTTCTCAAAAAGGAGTACTTAGAATGTTCCAACTGTAAATTTGAGTATGAATTACCAATCAACGATGTCAATCCTACCCCTGTAATTAGTTTAGAAGAAGTTCGAAAGACCGAATATGAAACAATTGATATCAATTCATTAGAGGTTGATCCTGGTAAATGAAAACAAATATGGGAATATCCAATTAGTCAACAAGATGAAATACGAAAGGCTTATATAAGACGTAAGTCGTATCGTCCTGACATAAAAGAATATCCGTCAACTCTAATAGGAAAAAAAGTATCAAAAATTTCAGGATTTGTGGTATGATTTATACCCTTGGTTAAAGTATTCTCCTACAAAATATAAAAAAATTTGTCTTCCGTATTTTATTTTTAATAAGCCATTTGGGGAATCGAATAATAAAGCATTTATTGTGGATGGATTTAATACGTGGAATAAACTACGTAATTAAAAAAACTACGATTTTCTAAAATATTACGGCATAAATAAACTTGATTCCACTCACAGAAAGGCGCAACAAGCTGCCGATAACTTAATAAACTAGCCACAACATATAGAAAAGGTATTAGACAGATTTAGCTCCACTGAAATTGTCAATAATTGACTTAGAATTATGGGCTCAGTCAAAGTTGTTCGATATCTAGCACTCCAAGCTTGCCCTTTCAGAAGTCACGATGAAAGACCGAATTCACTAAATCAAGGAACTTTTTAGAGTTTCTTAAAGTGTTGAAATCAGAAAACGAAAATCTTTCTAATGCAATATATAGTGCCCAAAAAAATGCAAAATACATCTCTGGAAAAATTCAAAAGGAAATTTTAAATGTGTTTTCTGTGCAAGTAAAAAAATCATTCGTGAAGAAATATGTGATTCTAAGTTTTGTCTTATTGTTGATGAAACACGAGATGAGTAAATAAAAAGAACAAATGTAATTGGTATCAAGATTTGTTGATAAAAACGATTTATTTGCGAACGATGTTTTGGACTTGTTCATGTTAAAGATGCTGCAGCGATGACTGTTAAGAAGGTAATTCATTTTTTTGTCTTATCATAATCTTGATGTTCAAAATATCCAAGGACAAGGGCATATGATGGAGCTAGTAACATGATGGGTGAGTTCAACGGATTACAAGCACTGATTATGAAAGATTGTTCATTTGTTTATTATGTTCATTATTTTGCTCATCGATTACAACTTGCTTTAGTGGCAGCCTCAAAAGTTGTTATTCCTGTAAGCCAATTATTTTCCAAATTGACTTTTGTAGTTAATATAGTTGGTTCATCTTGCAAACGTGTTGATGAATTAAAAGACGCCTATGCCGATGAAATTTCCTATTTAATTGAAACCGGTGATCTTGAGACTGGGAATGGACTGAATCAAATAGGTACTTTACAAAGGGCCGCGGATACACGTTGGAGTTCTTATTTGAAAGCAATTTGTAGATTGATTAAAATGTTTAGCCCAACTTGTACTGTATTATTAAATATTATTGATGAAGGACATGTCTCCCAATAAGTGGATGCATACTCCGTCTATGATGCAATCACCTCATTTAATTTTGTTTTTGTGTTGCATCTTATGAAAATGATCATGAGATTGCAGATTCTCTTTGCCAAACTTTACAAAAAAATATGCAAGACATTATCAGTGCTATGTCTCTCGTTTCATCCACACAAAAACTTCTTTAACAATTAGGGATGATAAATGGGGCAATTTGCTCATAAGTGTAGTAGTATTTTGTCAAAAGCGCAATATTGAAATCCCTGATATGAAAGCTAAATATATTGACCGAAAAGGAAGAGCTTGTAATCAGCTAGATAATTTTACTATTGATCATTATTATTAGATTGATATATTTTACGCGGTAATAGACTCACAAATTCAGGAAATTAATGGTCGATTTAGTGAAAGTGCCATGGAATTACTCATTCTGATATCTGCTCTAAATTCTCGTGGTATGTCTGAATCGTTTAAAATCCCATATATATGTTTATTAGTAAATAAATACTATATGGATGACTTTTGTAGCATCCCGAATTTTTATAAGTAATTTTATTTATGATTTAATTTATCCAAAAACGTTTTATTCAAATTTTACCAAAAACCGGTCACTCGACAAATTTTTAGCCAAAAACCGAAACTCTTCCGAAAAACTTTATTTTAAAAACCTGTTACTAATTTTACTAATAAAAAGGACCCAATAGATTTGTTTCTAAAGATTTGTTATTTTTGAGTAGTAAAACAATAATTTGGATTAAAAGTTAGCTTTTAGAACTTTGGGGACCAAATAGTTCGCTTCCACAAACTTTGTAAAAACAGTTTTTTTCTAAACCTAAAATCAGCCCACTTTTCAATGCTTTAAAACCTAAAAATCAGCCAAGAGAGAAAAGAGAGAAAAAGAGAGAAAAAGAGAGAAAAGAGAAGAAGAAGAAGAAGAGGAAGCCACCATTAGCGGGTTCATACCGGAAGCATCTCCACTACGCTCTAAGGTAACGGGGGTTATCCATAGCGACTAGACGAGGGTGTATGTTAGGATTAGGTTTTACGTTCATTATAAATTGGGGGTTTTTGCCTTTTATATTATTTATGTTCTTAAATTGATAATTGGGGTTTAGTTGTTGTATTTTAAATTCCATTAATTGAATTGTAGAATTTGAGACTTGAGACTAATTAATTT
This sequence comes from Primula veris, assembly GCA_963682055.1. NCBI lineage: Eukaryota > Viridiplantae > Streptophyta > Magnoliopsida > Ericales > Primulaceae > Primula > Primula veris. The sequence goes on along the minus strand of OY821742.1, from coordinate 30,070,910 downwards.
CGAATTAATGAGATTATGGATGGGTTTGCATGTTTTAAGCGTTGATTATGAGTTATTATGGTTTTTGATAGAATTGGGTAAATTATTGTTGAATATAGATGGATTGTAGTTTATGCATACAAGGTGTTTGTTAAAATTCCTGAATGGGTTTTTATGTCGTTGAAGTGATTGGCTAGTTGTGAATCTAGCATCTATGATTATGGTTTATGTTGTATTACGTTAAGTGACGTATGAGTTATGTTAGTTGAATAGTATAATATTATTGGCCGAGGCCTTAATATTTATACGTATGAGATGGTGTTATTTGAATGATTTTATATTATTGGCCGAGGCCTTGTGATTTAGCTGTAGTGGCAATGGTCTCTGTCTCTCCCTAATTCCGGGGACAGAAGACGGCCGAGGGGATAGGGAATGACTCGTCTTACGGACCGGGGCGAGTGGCGTTATAGGTCCCAGTGTGCACTATATTTACTTTTATGTTAGCAATGGTCTATGTCTCTCCCTAATTCCGGGGGCATAAGACGGCCGAAGGGATAGGGAATGACTCGTCTTACGGACTGGGACGAGTGGCGTGAGAGGTCCAAGTGCGCACTATAAATCTACTTTTATGTTGCAATGGTCTATGTCTCTCCCTAATTCCGGGGACATAAGACGGCCGAAGGGATAGGGAATGACCTACCTTACGGACTGGGGTAGGTAGCGTGAGAGGTCCATGTATGCTATAGTTGTGTGTTGATGTTATTTAATTTATTTAATTTATCGTAGTTGTAGAATGTCATTATATTTCTCTTTATACGTCGAATATCGTAGTTGTAGAATTTGTGAGCTCTTGCATTTATGGGATGGAGTGACGGTATTTGTGGTGCCGTCCCGTCTAGTTATGTGCGTGGGACTCACCGTTACAATTTTGTATTTCAGGTACAACTTAGGTTGAGGCGTATGGTTAAGAGCTTTAGCAAGGCATCACATGGGTTCGGGCTTTTGCTTTCTTTTTACTTAGATTGTTTTTGAGGTTGTAGCCTACGGGCAAATTCATTCGTTCGTTATTTTTAGCTTTTATAAATCCTGACTTGTAGCCGCGTTTGACAAACTTTTTATTTATCCGTTAATTGTTCCTTTAGCTCGTAAGTGTTTTCTTTTAAATTTTTTAATTTCGTACCAACAGGTTCTACTTTCTTTTGTTTTAAAAAAAGGTCATGCCTCGATATTCGTTTTACGGATTTTGGGTCGTGACAAGTTGGTATCAGAGCTAACTAGGTTCTTGTATACTTTGGGACGACGGGAAGATGGGTAACCATTGGACCAAGATCCATCGTAGCTTTTTTCAAAAACTTTTTCCAAAAACTCAAACTTTTTCTAAAACGGGGGGTTGCATTTAGCTTAAGACATGTAGCTATAATTTAGTAGTAGTTGATGAAAAGAAAGTCCACATGTGAGGCAAGTTGGGGACAATGAGGACGCTCGTTGATCCTGGCTCGCCAAACTAGTGGGTAGACCTCTCGTCGGTATGTGTGAAGGAATACCTTAGCGATGTGGAATTCTAGAGTATGCGAGGACGCTCGGGTGCTTTAGGATAACGTATCGTGATGGGTTATCCCTCGCATTTTTGTGTTGATTGTATGCGTGTGTAGATTTATATGATGTGTATGAGGTATAAGTTTGCATACGTGTGTAGTAGCGTACTATTAGAGTGTGAAAATTGTGTTGTTGATGATTTTACGTAGTGCGTTTTCATATTATTAACTTGTGTGTTAATGAGCATTTTATGTGAATGGATGTTGATTGTAATAATGTTGTGGACTAAAATGATGTAGTTGCGTGCTATGTTCCTTGTAAGGGATTTACAAGTATTGAGTAATTTTACGCTTTTGTATCGATAAGTTTCTGCAGAAAAACGATCGGTCGAATTTTTCAGACCCTACTGGACCAAAAAACGATCGGTCGTTTCTTAAAACGATCGGTCGAATTTTTCAAACCCTACTGGACCAAAAAACGATCGGTCGAAATTTTCAAACCCTACTGGACCAAAAAACGACCGGTCGTTTTGTCAAAAACGATTGGTCGTTTTCTGGCAAATTTTGCGGTTTTTCGCTAAACTTCAAACGCTCGTAACTCCTTCGTTTTTACTCCGAATTTGATTCCGCTTGAAGCGTTGGCTTCGTATTTCAGTGATCTATAATTATGAAACTTAGAAATCTTGATAAAATGATTACCATGAAAAATGAGCTTTTATCATGATTTACATGTTTTGTGATTATCACGTAATGTGCGGAATGTTGTATTGTATGATTAGCGGAATTTGATGCCTTTGCAAATTTGGTTAGATTTTATAAGTTCGAAAACATGAATGTTTAATTATGTTTTGTGAGGTCGTGTCCTAAATTCATTAGTTTTATAAGTCGTTTGTGCACTTATTTCTTCCTTACAACATGATTCTATTCTTTTAGACATTGACTATAAATTTTTCTTGGTTAGATTGTAAGCTAGTGTTTTGTATATATGTTTCACATTTAGCAACTATTTTCCTTCACTCGATAGAATGATAACTGTGGACTTAGATATTTTAGGTTCTAACTTAATTGTCCCTACATGAAGAATCTCGTTTGATACTGTATAATGTAAGACTATACTATAATGTAAGAGTTAATTTAGTTGAGTTGGTTTGGTGTCCATATTTAAGAGGAATTACACACAGTTAATTTCATATGTACTAAATTCAAGGTCGATATAAGGGAATTTTAATAGATCTTATTTTTATAAGATTAACTATTGAAAACTTAAGAAATATTTCTGGTGTAGCATGCCCCTGTACAAGTTGAAATGTTTGAGTTTGTAAACTATTATAGGTGAGACAAAGTTTTTAAAACATTTTCTTATTATGTAATGGTTTGTACGTTAATGAAGTCACTGGTTTGGTATATATAAATAAAAATGTAGTTAACTATTGCGGCGGTTTGTAACTAACAAACAAAAGTGCATGATAGGATATATTTATTTATTTTGAAGCTTTCGGCAACTATAAGAGAACCTCGATTATGGTTGTTTCTTCTAATTTTTGTAATTTAATCTTGTCCATGGATTACCTTTCAGTGCCGACTTTTGCTTAGAGTTTCAATGAAATGATACGTTAGGTTATTTTCAATTCGTTTGACCACTGTAAAAGATGTTTAAGCTATAATTAGGATCCAAACTTGAGATTTAATTTGTGTTTACAGTGTTCTAATAATAAGTGAACTAGCATTATAGTTGTCCTAGTTATTTCAAGTAAATCTCTTTGGTCGGATTAGTTGCAAAGTTTCAACAGGTCTTGCACTTTGATTGAGAGCATGTATTACATGTGAATTTGGAGTGGTATTTTGGGACTATATATAAATTATTAGGTTTTGCGCTTCTTATTAATTAAAGATTGTTTTGTTTAAGAGAACATGGTATAAAGGGAGATTGGTATTATTTTTGGGTGGTGGTCTAGATGCTAAAACTGGATTGTTTGATAAATTAGAAACAAAATGCAATGTTAGGCCGGTTAACACCATTATTATTATTATTTTATCAGAGCGTGCAGCGGAAACACATGAAATAGATATAGATGTATAAGTAATAAATGTTTCGGAAAACGATATGGAAACAAGTTTTGGAATAGGTTTGGTTATCTTACGGTATCAATATCAATAATAGTTGCTTGGATTTGAACCATCCCAGAGGTTAATTATCAGTTCAAGGAAAAACATGGTAGAAACAAATTTATTTACTTATTTTTACCAATTAAAAGATTAGCTTACATCATGTGTTTTGCTTTCATGGTGTACACTTTGTTATTAGCATTGATGATGACTAAAATCAGAATTTGGACTAAGAATTATCTAGACAGGAGTTATAGAGTTTTGAAATTATGATTGATGAGAGTTATAGAATTTGGTAAGTAATGAGATAATAAACGATCGGAAGTGGTAAAAGTTTGACCTTAGGAATTTACGTTAGTATTTTTCCATCATAAATTTTCAAGTTTCACAAGGATAATGATGATATTATTATTAGTAATTTTAATCTCAAATGAGTTTCCAAGATACCTTTTATTATACTTCTTTTATATAGTTTATGCTACATGCACACACAAGTAACTGTTTTGGAGACCGGTTGATAAAAAAATAAAATTATGTGAGCTGATTTAATCACGTCAAAAAAAAAAAGCATATATAATATTATTCGGAAACATTATCCTTTTTTTTTTCTTTCAAGTTATTAAAGAAATAAAGTTTCGGGACGAAACTTCTTTAAGTGGTGGAGAGTGTAAAATCCCGCAATTTAATTTTTTTTTATTTTTTTATTTTGAATATTTATTCTTCTAAATAATTACTCATGTGACTATTTAGTTTTCATAAGTAAGAATACTAATGTTTAGTTGTTTAAGTGATTTAAGGACCTTACGGTTACATGTTATCAAAGCTATAGAGTTTTAAAGGATTTAAAGGTATTTAATTGGATTTACCATGGATTGATACGTGGTAGTACTTTTAGGGATTAGCCGGTAAGAATTGGGCCTAGTAATTATGTAATTTACTTCGGTTAGAAATATTGAAATGTATAAACGTATGATTAGGAATAATGGTGTAAGTTATAGGTCTTTGAATGCCTCACTAAGATAATTAATGACATGATTTGATTGTATTCATATATAAAACTGATGCCTTGCCTGAAGAGTAAATGTCAATTAAGAATAGTAAATATTATCTTGAGGTTTCTATAACGAGATGTTTGTATTTATTCCTATAACTACTATGCGTGGAATATTTAAGGAGAAATAATGTTACATGTATTCAAAGAGTTTCTGTTGCTAGTAAATTATTAAGGAGGTAACCTTGCATGAGAAATTGAGACGGAAGTAATAAATTGGTATAGAATTGTAGTATAAATGCTAAGCCAATTGTCATGCCATATACATGCCCCTATAATGAATTCTTCCTTGTTAATATAGATATATACACTAGTGCAAATAAAGAAAGAAAGCTAGGTAGCATTTCCCTGATTAGATTCTATACTCCTTTACTGTATTAAAATTATATGTATGTAACGAAAGTATACAAATATGAGAGAATTAAAGTCCTATGTTGAGCAAGGGAAAAGGTTTAGTGGAAAGCTAAGCACTAGATTATTCGTTGTAGAAATGTTTCTGTTCTTTCGGATTAATATTATGTGAGTGGGTTTTGTCTTGCTATTATAAATATTCCGTTGCAACTTTTGATAATATTTTACAGGCTCATGAGTATTATTTTTCAAGTACTAATTATATATGGAAACCTTGTTTTTATATTGTTACGAAAACAAAGTGAATAAAAGAAAGAAAAGAATGAAAAAGAAGAAGTGATTTATATACAATGGATCTGTATAAAGAGAACTAGTTTGTATCTTATAAAGATAAATGTTATATACAGTGTATCTGTATAAGGTTTCTAAATTTATTATTTTATAATTTGCTTATGATTTGTATTTGGGACCATGAGAATAAGTACAACGGAGAATCCCGAATAAGGGGAAGAGAAAAGTGGGATGACGTTGGCAACTAAACGAAAGAGTTTAGTTCTCAACGGTTAACTTAGCAATTGTACATAGTTTTGTTAAACGGAACGTTTTAAGGAATAGACCCAGCCGTCATGTTGTGGTGACCTTAATTACGTAGTGCACGTATGGTTTATACACCTTAGAAAAAGATCGACGGTAAAGAGATTGAGGAAGTCAATCGGGCTTGGTACTCTAAGATATACATGTTATCATTTTGCTTTTATCATAAAAAGAAAGAAAAAGATTTGGTTATTACTATTGCGATGGATTTAATTTTGATGAAAGAAAAGTGAAAAGTTTATTTATCTTTTATATTCAAGTAATTTCTAAATACTTATGCATTGGGAATTTTTATTAAACAAGTTATTATGTTCCAAGAAACTGAAAGGGAAAAATCTTATTTTCGACCCGTATAATATATTGTGAGGCTTCAGTTAAGTAGGGTTGATATCGAGTCAGTTTGAGGACCAGACAGACCTTTAAGATTATGTGTTAAATTCCGCTGTGATTACATTTTTAATTTTAGTTGTAAGAGATTAACTTCTTGTAATGAACATAATTTTCGAGATTCTATTTAATGAAACTTTTGCTAGAAATTTGAGCTAATTTAATGAGTTATTTAGCGAGTGTTTAATAATTATTTCATTTAGGCTTTGTTTACCACGTGCCGCCACACGTGTTATTCAGCCGTGTGACACCCCCGAGTCTGGGTTGAGAGTTTATTTTATTAGAGTTTAGTTTGCTAGAAAGACCCGTACTTTGAGTCTTGGGGACGTTTTGGAGTTGTTGAGTAGTTGTCCTTTATCCTGTTTAATATTATATATAAGTGTTTACCTTATTTGAGATTCTTACATGTTGGTCATGTACTTGAGTTATGAATTGTGGAGTTGTTACGGGTTGTGAACCCTGCATATTTTATTTTATTTTTATTATGACACGAGCGTTTAAATTCTTATGGTCTTGTTGTACGTTTATCATTTCTGGGTATAGTTGTTTAGAGAGAAAATTTCGGGACGAAATTCTTTTAAGGAGGGTTAGTTGTAACATCCCGAATTTTTATAAGTAATTTTATTTATGATTTAATTTATCCAAAAACGTTTTATTCAAATTTTACCAAAAACCGGTCACTCGACAAATTTTTAGCCAAAAACCGAAACTCTTCCGAAAAACTTTATTTTAAAAACCTGTTACTAATTTTACTAATAAAAAGGACCCAATAGATTTGTTTCTAAAGATTTGTTATTTTTGAGTAGTAAAACAATAATTTGGATTAAAAGTTAGCTTTTAGAACTTTGGGGACCAAATAGTTCGCTTCCACAAACTTTGTAAAAACAGTTTTTTTCTAAACCTAAAATCAGCCCACTTTTCAATGCTTTAAAACCTAAAAATCAGCCAAGAGAGAAAAGAGAGAAAAAGAGAGAAAAAGAGAGAAAAGAGAAGAAGAAGAAGAAGAGGAAGCCACCATTAGCGGGTTCATACCAGAAGCATCTCCACTACGCTCTAAGGTAACGGGGGTTATCCATAGCGACTAGACGAGGGTGTATGTTAGGATTAGGTTTTACGTTCATTATAAATTGGGGGTTTTTGCCTTTTATATTATTTATGTTCTTAAATTGATAATTGGGGTTTAGTTGTTGTATTTTTAATTCCATTAATTGAATTGTAGAATTTGAGACTTGAGACTAATTAATTTTGAATTAATGAGATTATGGATGGGTTTGCATGTTTTAAGCGTTGATTATGAGTTATTATGGTTTTTGATAGAATTGGGTAAATTATTGTTGAATATAGATGGATTGTAGTTTATGCATACAAGGTGTTTGTTAAAATTCCTGAATGGGTTTTTATGTCGTTGAAGTGATTGGCTAGTTGTGAATCTAGCATCTATGATTATGGTTTATGTTGTATTACGTTAAGTGACGTATGAGTTATGTTAGTTGAATAGTATAATATTATTGGCCGAGGCCTTAATATTTATACGTATGAGATGGTGTTATTTGAATGATTTTATATTATTGGCCGAGGCCTTGTGATTTAGCTGTAGTGGCAATGGTCTCTGTCTCTCCCTAATTCCGGGGACAGAAGACGGCCGAGGGGATAGGGAATGACTCGTCTTACGGACCGGGGCGAGTGGCGTTATAGGTCCCAGTGTGCACTATATTTACTTTTATGTTAGCAATGGTCTATGTCTCTTCCTAATTCCGGGGGCATAAGACGGCCGAAGGGATAGGGAATGACTCGTCTTACGGACTGGGACGAGTGGCGTGAGAGGTCCAAGTGCGCACTATAAATCTACTTTTATGTTGCAATGGTCTATGTCTCTCCCTAATTCCGGGGACATAAGACGGCCGAAGGGATAGGGAATGACCTACCTTACGGACTGGGATAGGTGGCGTGAGAGGTCCATGTATGCTATAGTTGTGTGTTGATGTTATTTAATTTATTTTATTTATCGTAGTTGTAGAATGTCATTATATTTCTCTTTATACGTCGAATATCGTAGTTGTAGAATTTGTGAGCTCTTGCATTTATGGGATGGAGTGACGGTATTTGTGGTGCCGTCCCGTCTAGTTATGTGCGTGGGACTCACCGTTACAATTTTGTATTTCAGGTACAACTTAGGTTGAGGCGTATGGTTAAGAGCTTTAGCAAGGCATCACATGGGTTCGGGCTTTTGCTTTCTTTTTACTTAGATTGTTTTTGAGGTTGTAGCCTACGGGCAAATTCATTCGTTCGTTATTTTTAGCTTTTATAAATCCTGACTTGTAGCCGCGTTTGACAAACTTTTTATTTATCCGTTAATTGTTCCTTTAGCTCGTAAGTGTTTTCTTTTAAATTTTTTAATTTCGTACCAACAGGTTCTACTTTCTTTTGTTTTAAAAAAAGGTCATGCCTCGATATTCGTTTTACGGATTTTGGGTCGTGACAACTTTACGAGCGGTGAAAAGTTGCAATTGGAGATGCAACTTCAACATTACGAGCATAGAGTCATTAACCATTTTGAATATAAAAGTCTTTCATCAATCTCTGAATTATGTCAGTGGTTGGTGAAGACTAGGATGTCAGTCACTCATAATCTTGTGTTTCGAGTGATTGTGCTTGTGTTTACTCTTCCGGTTTCTACGGCTACATCGGAGTGGTTTTTTTCAGCAATGAACATAGTGAAAACTAATTTTCGAAGTAAATTGGACGATGGATATCTCGCGGACACGTTAATGATTTATATCGAAAGGGAAATTGCTCAAACTATAAGCAACGAGGCAATTCTTTAAGATTTTGAACATAGTGAAAACTAGTGTTCGAAGTAAAATGGACGATAGATATCTTGAGGACGCATAGTCTTGTGTTTCGAGTGATTGTGCTTTTGCTTACTCTTCCGGTTTCTACGACTATATCGGAGCGGTCTTTTTCAGCAATGAACATAGTGAAAACTAGCGTTCGAAGTAAAATGAACGATAGATATCTCGCTGACGCATTAATGATGTATATCGAAAGGGAAATTGCTCAAACTATAAGCAACTCGGAAATTCTTGAAGATTTTGGAAATATGAAAGGACGCAGGGTGCCATTTAAATAATTGTTTAAATTAGTAGCACGTAATTTTTTTATGCACTAACCGTATTTTAATTTTTGAACTTTTATTCCATATATGGGAAATTGAGTATTTTTTTTAATGTAAGTTTAGATTTTCCGTTTTTTATATTTTGAATTATGTGTTTTTATTTTGGCAACCTCAAAGATTTGGTTCTGATTCAGCCCAAGGTTACTCCTAAATTCAAAAAATCAAACAAACCATTGATTGTAGTTAATCACCAAATTCTGGAGTTTGTCTCTCGACTCTCAATTTCCAGGCCTTTTGTTTTTTGGCCTTGCAAATTGCAATGAAAATTAAACTCGTGTAATTCTTTCATGTCAACATTTCTTTAAATGGCGATAATTTTCATGTAAGAGAAAATTTATAAACTTTCAGTAAGTTTTACGTTTGAATTTATAATTTCTTGTTCGAAAAATTCGTAATTTTAACCATTATTTGAGCTACTCAAATGAATTATTTCTTAAACTTTTGGCATCATGGTTTTCAACAAGTTAGGAATGCTCTCATGATATATGTTAAACTTTTACAACCCAGATTCATGAGGCATGCCATGTGTTTCCTTATCAAGGATGTATATTTTCCCAAAACTAAAAAAAAGATTAATTACAAAAATGACCATACAAGAAATTCTTCTTATCGAAATGTACACTTCCTCTTTTGGATGTGGTTTTTTATCTTTCAACATCTCTTGTCCGTAAATCATTTACTTTAGGGCTTCTTATGTTGAATATACTAATAATATCACGTTTAGTTTTAAGAGTAACCTAAATTCCAAAAGTAATTCAAAATCGATTGACAAAGGAGGAGCAAATATTCCAACTAATTAGATCAATCCAACTAATTAGATCAACAATCCATTCCACAATAGTTTTGGTAATGGTACAGTGCGCTAAAAAATTGGTGTCCGGACTTTAGTGGCCCTCCTTCAAAAAAAGATGGTTGAAGCGAGTTTTTATTGCCACTAAATATGTAAAGACTGGACTTTGCAACAAAATAGTTGAGTAACGGACAAATTATGCTTTAACTGTTGACATGTAAAGGTTCAACTTATAGCATTGTACGGAACAACTCTCTTATGCATGTTCCAAAATAGAATACTTGCAAGGGTTTACCAGATTGTTGGAGTAAATATTATTACAAGAAAAAATTCATTTAGTATTATAATTTTTTTTTGATTATATTGCTAAAGTGGTTGTAGCTCAATTTTAGCAACAGTTTAGTAACAAATAGCAACATAATTTTTTGTTAAATTGTTCCTAAAATTTAGGCACAACCAGTTTAGCAACATAACCGGAAAAAAATTATGATGTTAAATGAACTTTTTCTTATATATCCACAATGATACATATTTTTAGAACAAATTTAACAAACCGTAATTAAGTATAACTTATGCTTTCGGAGGCCCTTTGTTACAATACTAAACCCTACGGTTGTCTACTGACATTAAAAAACGTTCGCATATGTATATAAGATATTGGTGGCTGCGTTCCAAATTAAATAATAGTTTTTTCCATTTTAGGACGTTTTGGGTTAATTAAAACTTTATCTAACACATGATATATTTACTCAATTACCCCATGGTGGACTCCGTGCACACACAAAAAATAATAACATTACTTAAATTAAGGGGCATTATTAACAAATACAAGTGTAATCATCAAATTTTCATAAAAAGTTAGATAACCCAGACATTATGGATATTTTTTACTCATGAGACCGACGGAGTATAAAATAGTCAAAATGAAGTCAACTGTATTTAATTTCAATTTATTGTCTGAATTGACTAGGAATAAAATGGAGCCAGCCAAACAAGAAAGTTAAAACGTGATTTATGAAATCTTGATAATATCTGATACGCATAATTTAATACTAATATTGAATCCTTAATAATTACTATCAGTATATAAATAGGAGACTACATAAAAAAAAATTAGTTTGTATCCTTGATAATTTACTAATATTGACTCCAACTAGCTAACAAATGCCCCTTCCAGGTTGAATTCAAATCTCAATCTTATAAAAAATTACAATTTTCTTAATTTTTCATTGCATGCTTGTTGTGATGCAACGTAGGACTGGATTTGCTTTTAACAATAATGATTTAATTTTTCATAATTATTTTTTTTTTATACAAAGGAGATTTGATTTTTTGATGCCACATATAACCAGATAAAATGTATAAAAAAAATTTGTAACAAAGGGGATTTGTTTTATTTTAAAAAAGGTGATTTGAGTAGGGTTATAAAACCTGGGTGCCATATTATCCTGCTTTGTTTACTATATTACCAGATATGGTGATGTATTTAAAGAGGGGATTTTATTTTATTTTTTAACAAAACAAGTTTGGTTTAAAAGGGAATTGGGTGAGATTATATTCGATATTAAAACACCTTAAATAAAGGTAGAAAAGTTTAAGTCTTCTTATACGTGCAAAAAAGGTATGTGTGTGTGTGTTGGGGGGGGGGGGGGTTGTTTTGTTTTTTTCTTTTTTTAACAGAACAAATTTGGCTTGAAGAAGACTTGGGTGAGATTCTATTTGATATTAAAACACCTTTCTAAATATAGGTAGAAAAGTGTAAGGCCTTCTAATACATCATACATGCAAAAAGGTGGGAATTTGATTTTTTTTTGTATGCTGTTTGTGTTGTATATACTAAATCGTAACCAATTAAACTATCAAGTCTGTTTAAAGAATCTTTTTTTAATGTTTTACTTTCGTTTAATTTAATGAAGCTCGTTGAATCAACATTATCAACAATTTCTAATAAGTTTTGAAATCTGGTATTAGTGGCTCTCTCTATGGTCTTTACTTGTTATCTAAGATATAATCATATGAGTTTGTATCGATTTGGGCGTATATATAGAAATACTTCTCATTATTACTGCGGATCCTAATCAAAATGAGTTTGTATTGAATAAAGTATATACTTCGAATTTGTGTGCAAGAACTTTGGCTCGTAAACATAAAAGTACAGTACGTTCTTTTTTGAAAAGAACAGGCTACGAATTATTAGAAGAATTCTGTATGGAGGAAGAACAATTTTTTCTTTGACCTTTCCAAAAGTTTCTTCTACTTCTGGAGGCTTATATAGAAAATGTATTTGGTATTTGGATATTTTTTGTCTCAACAATCTGGCAAATTATGAATAATTTGTCATCACACCGTGTAAATGAACAATAAACTTAAAAAATGATTAAAAAAAATAAAACAAATAAATTAGATTCTGAAATGTTCATGTAGCACCTAGTTAAGGCTTAAATTAATTGAGTCTTTAACCCTTTTGTCAATTTAAAATCTAGTCTAAAGATGTTTGATTCGACAAGTGGCAGGTGTGGAAGAGATGGGAGATACCGACAAAGTGGATGAAACAGATCAAAAAGAAATACTTATTTTCAGGAACCGAATAAGTGAATTACCAGATAAACGGTAATATTTTCTTTCTCTCACATGATTTATCCCATTGTTTGGAAGTACGAAAAAGCTCTTAAGAGCTTAGAAGACAAGTGCTTACTAGGTTGACTAATTCGACTCTCTTTCCTTTCTTATTATCCCTGAATTTCGGTTGCGACTTGGGAGAGTAAATAATTTTATTTTTTTCATTTTGGTTTATGATCTGTGAAGTTTCTATAATCTAGTGACTAGTGTCATCTGTAACTTTCCAAGTTACATATGTATTTTTTTATGGATGATATATCTACTTTATCCAATTTTATTCGGTTCCTTACGGAGTATTTCTAAACTTGGCTTCGTATCATGCAATGAGGATGTTTTATAATCAAATACAATCATATGATTACTTGTTCATTAATACCTTTGCTTTTCAGAAATGTTAAACTTTCAAGTTTATAAAATAAATTGCATATATACCAAATGATGTAGCTGAAATTTACCACTCTTTGTTTTGTATATTTGCATGAAAACTTAAACATAAACTTTTAATCAGCCTAAAAGGTCGGCTATGCCTAAAAGGCTGTAAATATATATAGTAAGATGGCTATGCCTAAAAGGTTCAGTTAGCATCTGCTACTTTTCTATTAATTGATGACTCTAAATCACTATAATCTTTGAGTTGCTACAAACAGTAGATGTGCTTCTCATTCATGCGTAGTCTAGACTCTTTAAGTATTTTTATGGAGGATTGTGATGGCTTTTGGACTAGTACAATAGGATTTTACAAAAGCATCTATTGTTGGGAAAGCCATATATTCCCATCAAAAGATGCGAGCTCTCAATGAGAAACCAATCGCAACTGCCTCTCATTCCCTTTCTACTCTGTTAGGTCATACTCAAACCCTCTTGATCGGCCAACGAGTCAATACGATCAAGATGCTCTCGGTCATAGCTACAGAGCCGCCACCATTGTCAGTAGTGTCTTCTTCCCCTGGCAGCACCATATCGAGCACAAATGGGAAGAGGAGCGAAACGGACGAAACTGGGTCGGAGCGAAACTCAACCAGCTCAGAGGGTGGAAGAGACAATGGCTCATTGGTGAGGAAAAAGCTAAGGCTAACAAAGGAACAAGCTGCGATTCTCGAGGAGACCTGTAAGCACCAATGCACTCTCAACCAGGTCAGTGGCATTCTAGTAATTTTTGCTCATTTGAGAGTATTTTGTTTTTTGTGAAAGATTAAAATTATGACATTAAATTGTTAGCAGCCAGATAGCTAGTAATTCTTCTGAACTCAACGATATGGTTACTTGCTTTATTTATTTGTCATAAATTTAGTCTGTCGTCTTTTTGAAACATCATGAATTGTTTAAGAAACCAAAGGGCAAGGTAAGTGTGATCATGACGCCTTTATAATATTTGATCATGATTTTAGTTTAAAAAAATCATCGAATCTGCACTGGTTGAACTAACAGAATGTGTATATGCATAGAGGAAAAAGAGAAACTAAAATTAACCACAATTTGAACAGACATTATACGATGATTCTTCTCCGTCCAGTTTGAACCACGCTAGTGTTGAAAACAAAGTGTGTACCTGTTTTGATGGGATGAAATTTTAGCATGAAACTACCTATTTGTAACTCTATGTTGTAACTTGGCACACATTTACATGTTATTCAAAATTGTGGGATACCATGGATTCTGAAATTTTAACACCATTGGTTACATTCTTGTTTGAATCTGGGCATAATAACTTCTGTTTTCTTTTACCACAGGTAGGAGTATAGAAGACCATCATGTTAATTGAACATGAATGCATCGCAACAGAAACAAGAATGCGTCCATTAGAAAATAATTTAATTCTACATTCCCAAAATTGATATGTTTCAAAACTCAAAAGTATAAATTTTCACATACATATTTAATTGAACCGTTAGGCCACCTGAACACTAATAACATACTATCATAAACTTAAATCAGCATTAATGATACCTATATTTTACAATGCTGACTGAAAATATAATCAAGTTTGTTTCATGATTTCAAGACAAAGTTCAAGAAGACGGAGGTGGATTGTGCGTACTTGAAGAGGCGGTGTAAAGATCTAGCCGAGGAGAATCGTCGACTACAAAAAGATGTCGCTGAGCTCAGAGCTCACAAATATTTTGCCAACACACAGCCACCGACCACTCTCACCATGTGCACTCAATGCGGGCGTGTGGGTAAAGTTCCAACAACTTCACCTATTGCATAGGAACATAAAAGACGACTGCTAATTAGCTCATCAACCGCCTATAGGAGACCTGCTGTCCTTGTGTGTAATTGGTGCGTTGGCGAAGGACATAAATGTAAAATGCAATTATTGGAAAGAGTGGTTATAATTTTAGCGAGGAACAAGTGAACCAGAACTATATAGTGAAGTAGATATGTTTTGCTCGACTAAAAATTGCTGTCTACCCTACAATGCATCTGTTATCTTTTTGAAATATCATGAATTGTTTAAGATACTATTATGCTCATATTATTACTGTGCAATGATAACTCAAATATAATTAAATAGGGCGCATAAGTAAAGATGTGAAGTCATAGATTGCTCTAAAGGTAATTTTTTGCTTACGTTTATGCTGTGCTTCTGGTGTTGCCAAAGTCAGAATATGGCGTTGGCGAGGCTGAGTCTGCAGACTAGACAAGTGGAAGTTTGGTTTCAAAACCAAAGGGCTAGGAAAGTGTGATCATGGCGCCTTTATGATATTTGATCATGATTTTGGTTTAAGTAATCATCGAATTGGCACTGATTGAACTAACAGAATGTGTATATGCATATGGGGAAAACACTAACTAAAATTAACAACAATTTGAAAAGACATTATACGATGATTCTTCTATGTCCAATTTGAACCACGCTAGTGATGAAAACAAGGTGTGTTGAGGCGATGAACTTTTGGCAAGAAACTAGCTATTTGTAACTTTATGTACCAATAAGAAACTAGTGTAACTCTATTAGTGATTTGACACACATTTACATGTTATGTAAAATTTTGTGATACTGTGGAATGTGGATTCTGAAAGTTTAAATCCTTTACCTCATAATAACTCCTTTCAATTACATTCTTGTTTGAATCTGCAAAAAATGAACCACATATAACTTCTTTCACAAGTTATGTAAGTTGTGAAAGTTATATTGTCCTAATAGACTTAGCCTTGGACATTAGGTCTTTGAAAGGCTACAAAACTTTGTGGACTCTGAAATTAGATCTGATGATGATACATTGATAAAAATACTTTTACTTGACAATAGTCTTGCATGAGATAGGGATTGATTTTCCATAGATTAACAATACTAGAATCGGAACAGCTTGACAACTTTTTTGAGGATATTCCAGTTACACGCTCCTTTTTTTTTTTGTATACCTACCCCTCTCCATCTAGTTTTTTTACATGTTTAGTCAACCCTCATCATCGTTTTACACATACCAGGAACTCTTCTGTGACAGAGATTTAAATCAACCACCAAGTCAGTGTTTATCTGGCTAAATTCCTTATTAGAAAGCTTGTGTTGAAATACATAGATAGGGTGTGGAAATTTGGAAAATCTATGTTTGATCCCCCTTGACTGTATTAATGACCTACTAATTAATTTACATTATTTTCAAATTTTAGTGAACTATACTATCATCTTTACCAATAAATCTTTTGTCCTTGGTGATCAACCTAGCTATTAACCGTTTACTAGTGTTAGAAATTCTTGTAGTCCGATTTGGCTTCTTGAAATTTTTTTTGGGTGTGATCCATTTAATCTTTTAATTTCAAGTCAGTGTATAAATGATGTGTTCTGTTGTCTTTTACGGGGTCCGGGTAAATTCGTGATATCGGGTCATGGAAGTTCTGTAAGGGACTTTAAAAAGGGTTTCGTTTTGGATACAGTTATTTGATGTTATAGCATTTTATTTTCCTCTTTAATAAATACTTGTTCAATATTACCTATTGCAGGAAATAAAACAATGTCTTCTAATGGGGCAATGCCCAAAACATACCATTCGACCCTCAAAACCTTTCTTATCAAAAGTTACAGCTAACTAACTAACTAAATAACAAATTAAAAAAAATATATATAAAATATATATTAATATTTTATTTAAAAAAACGTATTTTATAAATAAATAAAAAATTAAACAAAAAATTTGAAAATATTTCTTTTTAAAAAATACTAAAATATGCATATCTAAAGGTATACGCACTTTTTAAATTTTTATAAAAAAAAATATTATTTTTAAAAAGCTAACACTTTTTGACTTGTGGATAGCTACAAATATGTGCATTTTTTGAAATGTGCATACATATAGGTGTGCACACACTTTTTAAAGCTTTTATAAAAAAAAAATTATTTTAAAAAAAAAAAATTAAAAAAAATAACACCTTTTGAAGTTTTTATAAAAAGGAATTGTTTTTTTTAAATAATAATAATTATTTTAAAAAAAAAATTAACACTTTTTAAAGTGTGCATACCTAATGCTATGCACGCAATTTTTGAAGTTTTTTTAAAAACATAATAACTTTCATAAAAAAAAATAATAAATTAATTAAAAAAAATTAAAAACAGTTAAAAAATTTTAAAAACTTTTTTTTTTTAATTTGTTATCAATATTTTTGAAATTTCCCTCTTATTAGTTAGTTAACTAATCGTACCTTGTGGGAATAAAGGTTTGTGATATTATGTTTGATAATTAGGTTTACGTTGTATGTATCGGTAATTTTCCCCTTCTCAATTAATGGTTTGAGTGACAACATTCAAGTGGTCGAGTAAATACATCCTAAGATTTTCTTCTAACTTATGAACATAGAACTTTAATGAAGCAAACTTATTTCATTTAGGCTCGTTGATCAGCATATATATATTAATTACCAGAATACTTTCTCATCTGGTCAATCTTGTTTTCTCGTGAATATGTGTCTAGTAGATTTAACTCATTATTTATTTAAATTAACATAACCTGAACAACTTGAGAACTGGAGAGGATACATGTTCAGTTACCTACTTCATAATTTCCCTAAAGTGATTATTAAAAGATTTTTACGAGCTTTGCAAATATATAAATATATTAACTGTTGTTCCCTTCTTTTTAAGTAGAGTTATGGTTCTTTAACAATTAGTACAGTCATCCCTCCCTGTGTTCCCTATGTTTTCATGATTATGCCCATTTTTTTCTCGTTTCGAAAAATTAATAATCTATTTATTTAACCCCTAGATATAAACGGCTATTTACAGCAGATCTTAGTCTCTTCTTTATAATTGCTTTAACTTTGAATAATATTTCATTGACAGCAGAAGAAGTTTTAACTGAAATGATAGCGAATGAGGCGGAGAATTAATCTAAAAAAGATAGAGACAAAGGTTTTCACAGATAATCAAGCTACCAGCTTTTATGACCGAATAAGCAATTTACCAGATATCTACCAACAATACTTGTTTAAAAGTACAAGAAAGTCCGCATGGGCTTGTTAGGGTGCATATTGTAAGCGTAAAAATGTTATCGGAATAATGTATTGTAAAATCGTCAAGTATCTGCTTGTAAATTAGGCTAATAATAACCTCAAATGTGCTTCACTAGTAACAAGATATGCAGTCAGTGACGTTAATTGTCTGTATCGAAAGACAGTTGAATCCAAGTTTTTTCCTAGAAAATAGAGAATTCTCACCGTTCTTCCTTTTGAAATGAAGACGGACTTTAGAGTTTAGATTAAGTTCATTATAATGATTGCTTGTTAACCTTGAAAGCTAATGATTGTGCCCCGTCTTGTTGGTTTGGTATAATGAGATTATGTCACATATATTGTAATTATACCAACTGCTCTTTGAGCTTCTTGGGGCAGTGACTTGTACTGATCCAGGCTTTTTTTTTATTTTTGAATATAATTTTTTCTTACTTGCCGGAAAGAAAAAGAAGACAAGGAAATTCATACTGTGTATTTTCACCAACATAATAGTAATTCATGGCCTGTGAGTTTTTTTTTTTTTTTTAAAAGGACACAAAAATTGAAGTTTCAAACTGTCATGTGTTTCTTACATAGTGAAAACAATAGGCCGACTTCTAATTGGCCTAAACCATTGATAGTTGTTCCATCAAACTGTGGTTTACTCTTATAAAATAAAACATATCTATATACTTGAGTAAAACCCAAATTTATCCTGTGATGGCCTACTACATAAGTAACATAATGCGAAATATTAATGCCAGATTAAAATGAATAATTATGAAATGAAAACAAGTTAAGAACTGATAATACTTTTTTCTTGAAACACCGCTTTCTAGCTTTTCTTTAGTTACACTACTTACACGCTAGACTCCGAAATCTAAAGAGAGGATCAATAATGATGGCTTTAATAAGTAGTTTTATGACTATAAGATATCTGATATCAATCCTGAAATAATTCCGATATAGTTTGCTTTCAAGACTATAATTAACTAAAACTTTTCAGAAGGGGTTTAAATTTTTATATCTGCACGAGTTTACCATGGTTTCTGTGCACTTTACAAAACCAAGCTGATAACACTCTCATGTTTTACGACTACCACAATAAGCATATAGATAACAAGGATCCAAAACTTTAACTTGCTAAATTTCAGAACAAAAATTACATTTAAGTTTTATTTAGATTGTCTGGAATGTCCGAGTTGATGAGATATACATAATAGGAGTAACGTAATTGCCTATGCAGTTAGACCTGAGATTTATCTTTCCTACTGATTACTGGGCCGAGACTGACATCTACAGGTTTCTGGCTAGTTGAACAAAAATCGTAACAGATGGTGTCCTGGTAAACTAAATAATTATATTGGCATGCAAACTTTGCAAACTTCAAACAAAAAAAAAGAAGAGTTTTTGACCTAAGCTGGTTAACTGCCCTAGTTAAGAGTTGAGATTAATATTCTCTACTGATCCACGGGGCTGGGACTAACATAATTGTCCGGCTTGTGGAACAGAAGTCGTAAAAGATGGTGTCTCGGTAAACTAAATAATTTTAGTAGCATGCAAAATTTGCAAAACTCAAACTCCAGTAACAAAATGAACTTTTAGACCTAGCAGCCAGGCTTGCTGAGATATGCATGCTTAAGGTCCATTATGCTAATGAGTCTTAATACATTGACTAAAAACTTCCCTCCTCAGTGGAGTCCGTGCTCACCTAAAAAATAATACTCGTATTACTAAATTAGGGGGCATTTTTGACAAATACAAATGGAATAATCAAGTTTTCGTAAAAAGTTAGGCAACCCATACGTTATAATATGCGACCTGAGGACTATAAAATAGTCAAAATGATAAGTCTACGAAATTTAATATTAATTTATAGTCTGAATTGACTAAGAGAAAAATGGAACCGGCCAAACAAGAAAGTCAAATAGGATTGTACAAAGTTCAATTGGGATTTATGAAATCTTGATAATATCTGATGCACATAATTTATACAAATATTGACTCCTTAATAATTACTATCAGTATATAAATAGGGCACTACATAAAATTTCTTAGATTGTATCCTTAATAATTACTAATATTGACTCCAACTAGCAAATGCCCCTTCCAGGTTGAACTCAAATCTCAATCTACCCTTCATTTCTTTTTATTATTATTTATTATTATTTTATTTAGCGATTCAGTTTTGATGCAACGTATGAGTGGATTGGA
The DNA here is from genome assembly GCA_963682055.1 of Primula veris. Taxonomy (NCBI): domain Eukaryota; kingdom Viridiplantae; phylum Streptophyta; class Magnoliopsida; order Ericales; family Primulaceae; genus Primula; species Primula veris. The sequence continues at coordinate 30,050,682 of OY821742.1, read as the reverse complement.
TTTTATCTAGAGTTAGGATTAAGGTTCCTATGTGCAATGGTTTGTTTGATTTTACCTGTTAATAATTCTTGGAAATTACTATTCTAAATATATGTTGGCAGATAATTATTCTTGTAAATTACAATTCTAAATATATGTTGGCAGATAATAATTCTTGCAAATTACTATTGTTAAATAGATATATAAGTCTTTCCTTCTAATTGGATTAATGGATTACTTATTTAAAAGTTTTTAAAAAATCGATCGTACAATTTCCAAATTGATGAATAACCCTAAATTTAAAAGTATTGGATTTCATTTCGTAACCAATTAACAAGTATGCATGACATTTTTTAAGTCGGAATTGGTCTTTTGCAATTTTTTAATGAGATTTCTTCAAATGATGTGCTAGTGTGTTGGTGAATTAGGTTTGTTACATCAAAATGCGTCTATTGGTGATATTGTTTCTATTATGAATCTGTTAATTGATGAATTTGAGAGCTAGCTTGTACTTGAGTTTGAGTATTGTTATGAATTATGGGTGCCATGTTACTCTGCTTTGTTTACTGAATGATTTAGTGAGGGGATTTTATTTTATTTTTTAACAAAAAGAAATTTGATTTATTGTTTAACAAAAGCGATTTGGTTTTACAAGACTGAGATTCTATTTGATTTTAAAACACCTGTCTAAATAAAGGTAGAAAAGTGTAAGGCCCTCTTATAATGTTTAGATGCAAAAAGTTGCAGTGTATTTTACCTTTTTGTAGTTATTTTTGGATGATTACTAACCTGGGATTAACAATATAGTTAGATTCCACAAGTTTCTAAACTTGATTACCTTCGGAACTTGACTTTTTTTTTCCGCCTTAATCGCTTCTTATTTGTCCAGCAGATTTTCTTAATCGTTGGCAAGTATACCTGACATATTTTCGAAATCGGAGTTGACTTTTTTGCAATTTTTTACTTTAATGAGATCCAGTTAATTTTTCACTTAACAGTATACTCATATAAATTATGTGCTACTTTGTTGTCATCACATGTATCCATTGGTGGTATCGGTCTTTCTAATATTGCGGCTCCTTCTTATTTTCATACTCTTTTGGCCTAATTACTAATCAGGGAGTACCATTTAATAAGGGGGTTGTTAATAAGGTAAAATAATACTATTAGTACCCCTAATACAATTTGTACAATCCATATGTAAAACGACGTGACCAGTATTCGTCGTGTATGGAATTGCTGAATAGATATTGGTCGTGTATGAACAAGATCACACATTTAATTTTTTTTACGTCTAATTCATCGCCTCCTCTTTGTATTGATCATCGATAGCACTTAAATTGACAAATATATTTTTTATTTATCGAGCAGGTTTTTATTTCTTAACCCTTGAAAAGTATGCATGGCATTTTCTAAGTCGGAATCGACCTTTTGCAATTTTTTAGAGAGATCCAGTTGAATTTTCACAAACTGTATACTGATCTAAATGATGTGCTTTTTTTTTTTTGGCTCACCCTTTTTGGTGAAGTATATTTGTTATCATTTGTGTCTGTTGGTGATAAATTTGAGAGCTAGTACATTTGAGAGCTAATATAGATCTGGTGATGACATTGTTACATCAATAGTCTTTCTACACCACGTAACCAGATCGTAATTATGTATACATTCTTGAAAAATCATCTAAGCATTTATAGCAAAGTCATATTATTAGGTACTCTCATCATTTATAGCATTGTCATTTTTTTATGTACTAACCTGAAAACCTTGGGTTAGATAAGAAGTCTGTTTCGACATCAGTGACAGGTGTGGAAGTGATGGAAGATACCGACGAAGAGGATGAAGCAAATCAAATAAAAATACATATTTTCAGGAAGCGAATAAGTGAATTACCAGATAAGCGGTAATATTTTCTTTCTCTCACATGATTTATTAGTTGTTTGAAAGTACGATAAAGTTCTTAAGAGCTTAGAAGACAAGTTCTTACTACGTTGACCAATTCGACCCTTTTTCCTTTCTTATTATCCTTGAATTTTGGTTTGGACTTGGGTGAGTAATTAAATTGTTTTTGTCATTTTGGTTTATGATTTGTAAAGTTTATATAATCCAGTGACTAGTGTCATCTGTAAGTTTCCAAGTTACACATATTTTTTATGCATGATATATCTACTTTATTCAATTTTATTCTGTTCCTAACTATTTCTAAACTTGGCTTAGTATCATGGCAATGCGGATGCTTTATGATTAGATATATCTTATGATTACTCTTTTATTAATACGTTAATTTGCTTTTCAGAAATGTTAACTTTCAAGTTTATAATTAAATTGCATATATACCAAATGATGTAGCTGAAATTTACCACTGTTTGTTTTGTATCTTTACATGTAAATAGCCTTCTATTTTTCTATTTATTGATGACTCTAAATCACTATAATCTTTGAGTTATTACAAAGAGTAGATGTGCTTCTCATTCATGCGTAGTCTAGACACTTAAGTATTTTTACGTATGCAATTACGCTCACATTCAAGGAGGATTGTGATGGCTTTTGGACTAGTACCATGGGGCCGTGAGGCCTGAACACTAATAACATACTATCATAAAATTAAATCAGTATTAATGATACCTATATTTTACAATGGTGACTGAAAATATAATCAAGTTTGTTTCATGATTTCGGTACAAAGTTCAAGAAGACGGAGGTGGATTGTGCATACTTGAAGAGGTGGTGTGAAGATCTGGCCGAGGAGAATCGTCGGCTACAGAAAGAAGTCACTGAGATCACCATGTGCCCTAAATGCGAGCGTGTGGGTGAAGTCCTAAAATCTTCACCCATTGCATCAGAACAGAAAACAACGACTGCTAATTGGCTCATCAACCGACTGAGGACCTGCCGTCCTTGTGTGTAATTGGTGTGTTGGCTAAGGACAGAAATGTAAATTGCAAAGATTGGAAAGGGTAAATATAATTTTGGTTAGGAATAAGTGAATGAGGACTATGTATATAGTGAAGTAGGTATGTTTTGGTCGACTAAAAACTGCGATGATCATTTGTTTTGCAGTTTCCTTACTAGAGCCTTGTTTGGTTGAACCTTTCCAGTTCATTCAGACTAGATTTGGTAGGCCAACTAGTCTGTTATCTTTTTAAAATATCATGAATTGTTTAAGATACTATTATGCCCATATTATTACTGTGCAATGATAACTACAAATATAATTAAATAGGGCGCATTAGTAAATATGTGAATTCATAGATTGCTCTAAAGGTAGTTTTTTGCTTACGTTTATGCTCTGTGTTTCTGGTGTTGCCAGAGTCAGAATATGGCGTTGGCGAGGCAGCTGAGTCTGCAGACTAGACAAGTGGAAGTTTGGTTTCAAAACCAAAGGGCTAGGTAAGTGTGATCATGACGCCTTTATGATATTTGATCATGATTTTGGTTTAAGTAATCATCAAATTGGCACTGATTGAACTAACAGAATGTGTATATGCATGTAGGGAAAACACTAACTAAAACTTACCACAATCTGGAAAGACATACGATGATTCTTTTCTGTCCAATTTGAACTACGCTAGTGATGAAAACAATATGTGTTGAGGTAATGAACTTATGGCATGAAACTAGCTATTTGTAACTATATATACCAATAAGAAGCTAGTGTAACTCTATTAGTAATTTGGCACACATTTACAAGTTATGTAAAATTTTGTGATATTGTGGAATGTGAGTCTGAAAGTTTTACACCTGTACCACATAATAACTCCTTTTAGTTACATTCTTGTAAGAATCTGCAAAAAATGATATCGTCGTTTGAACCACATAATAATTCCTTTCACAAGTTATGTGGTTGTGAAAGTTATATTGTCCTAAAAGAATCCTTTTTTAAAGTAGAGTTATGTTAATTTTTTAACAATTAGTACAGTCATCCCTCCCGTGTTCCCTATTCTTTTATGATTATGCCCAACTTTTTCTCGTTTCTGCTTTGCGTATTTCTTCTGTGTTTTTGTTCTTTCTCTTTTAAATGTGGCTCGCTACTTCATTAGACCAAAATGAATGAAAATCATTCGATTGTGACTCATTTTTTCGAAAAATATTCTATTTGTTTAACCCTAGATATAAATGGCTATTTACAGCGGATCTTAGTCTCTTCTTTATAATTGCTTTAACTTTGAATAATATTTCATTTGACAGCAGAAGTAGTTTTAACTGAAATGATAGGGAATGAGGCGGAGAAATAAGCAGAAGAAGATAGAGACAACTGTTTTCACAGATAATCAAGCTACCAGCTTTTATGACCAAATAAGTGATTTACCAAATATCAACTAACAATACTTGTTTAAAAGTACAAGAAAGTCCGCATGGGCTTGTTAGGGTGCATATTGTAATTTGTAAGCGTAATAAGTGATTAACCAAATATCAACCCCATTTTTTTTACTAGAATAGAAAAAGAGGGGAAACGAACCCACAAAAAGAAAATAGAGTATTGTTACAGCCAGATCTCCAAAATATGAGATCAAATAGAACAAAAGTAATACTTGTTACACGAATTACTAATAAAAGTCGCAATTTAAAAACACAGGGTTCAATTAATTTTTGAGGGTAACTTGAGGGGCCGCATGTGTAATTCTTCTGTAATAAGCCAACTGTCCCCTTCTAGCCTCTTCATTTCCACCTGGACCAGAAGAAAGAGAGAGAAATCGTATTGTCTCTCCTCCCCTAGCCACCAGCCAATCACCCAACCAATCTAAAATTCGCAAACCCTAACGCCTCAGTAATAATTATTCCTCTCAAGATCGGTGGAAAGTCACCTAAAAACTGAGAGTAACTGGACATTGTCTGTCGGCCCTTTCGGTCCGTAATTTTTCCCTACGCACTAAAAGTACTCGCAGGAGCACGAGGGTAGTAGAGTTATTTTCCTTGGGAAGTACAACAAGATTATCGTCCGTGAAACCGTGTGGTTGTTGGCAACGATAATTTTAGAGGAGTTTTACTAATTAGGTGTCAATTAATTAGTAACGAGGAGAGCGTTAGCGGTTGGGTTGTCAATCCAATGGCTCGTTCCTCGGGGGTTTTAAAACTACTAAATATCATATTATTAGGTTATTTTAAAGGCTTTCCAAATTATTAACAAGTTACGTTCTTCAACATGCGGCGTTAATTAATCTGTAACTAGCATATACGACGTTACCGATTTGTTTTTACTAGTTTTGCATGCGAGAGATAAGATTAATGATTTAAAACATGCAAACATATGTAAGCATGCAGTAAAAGCAAAGGAAATACCCAAAAAGCAACGTAAAAAGTACGAACAAGAGATGATCTTACGATAAAACGGAGAATTCGTGCACAAACTCTCAATTTTAATGTATTTTTCTTTCCTCTCTCTTTGGAACGAATTTGTGATGAAAAGTCTCTGAAAAATATTGTGAAATGTTGTATTTTTGGAATAGGAGAGATCTATATAAACTTATCAAATCATAACAAACTTTATCTTATCCAAAATTTAAAATATAATGGCACATGACCGGCCAACCTGACCAGTCATGTCGGCTTTTAGAATCTTATTTTCCTCTTATCTTGACTTGAGTACATTTTATAACTTCTTGGTGTTGACTTTGAGGTCCTTTCTCTTCTGAAATGTTCTCTTTTGGTCCCTCTTTCGGTCTTTCTTGCGTCATTGTCTTGTTTTTGCATTAATTTCATGATTTTTTCTACAAAGATGTATACAATTGCAAATAAACCGGGAAAATACAGAAAAACACAAAACGTGGATTAAACAAGCCTAAATGTCAACAAAACTATCCTAATTCATATCATATTAATACCTAAAAATGACCATTTTGTTGCCTAATCATACCCCCCAACTAGCTTAATGCTTGTCTCGAGCGTTGGAAGCGATAACAAATAAGTAAAGTTTGTTGATTGTCTTTTTAAAAATTATTTTTCCTTTTGAGTTTAGTGCACTAACTAGCCTAAAACTAAATGCGATAAAATTAAGGATAAACCACTGTTGTAGAAAACACGATTACATTTAGCATATGCAACAAGCCGTTAAACCTTTTAAAATGACGAGTTTTGTCTCGTGATGATTTACTACAACGACACAAAGAGTACAATCACTAAAAGAAATAGAGGCGGAAAAAAATAAGTACAAAAGTCAACTAGAACATGCCCTTATAATCAACCGAATTTACTACTAACTAGCAATCAAATAGAGTACTCATATTTGCCTCGTTCACATCTGACACATCACTCAATCACTCAAAAACACTCCTTTGGATGTTCGTCCGGGGTTGATATGGCTTATTGAATCTACCTAGACGTTTGCTAGACTCCTAATGGTCAAGCCTTCTATGTTGGTGAAGAATCAGCCAAGTGGTGCTAATGTCGATGTCGAAAATATGCCTCGAACTTATATGCTCGGTGTTGGTGTCGTCTCCAAAAAAACGAAAATAAAACTTCCTAGAAATGGAAGTATCAAATGTAATAATGCACTTTTCTAAGAATAGAAGTGCCTAAGTGATATAATAATCACGACTCCCTTTGGGAGTGTCTAGTACGTGTAACAAAATGAACTCGAGCTTATAAACATGCTCGGTAAATACAATTCATATCAATATAAGAAGAATAAAAAGAAACTGCTAAGTGTAATAACAAATGACTTGGGCTAATAAACAAGATTGCTGGCCTATCAAGTCACTTCGATTTTTTTATTTTATTTTTTCTTCTTTTTTTTCATATCACTTTTTTTTTTAGATCGGGTATAGTTCCCAGATATTATTGAAATGGCCTAATAAAGCAGTGTACAACTCAAAATTATCTATCGAGAATTTGCCTCAATGTCTTATCAACAAAGTACTACTGACTAACCACATAAAGCGATAAAAATAAAATGATCGCGTGAAATCCATAAATCCGTGTCGAATGCTCAAAATAAATGTCGTCTCGTAAAACTTCTCCCAATTGAATAAGTGTGTCGAAGTCAATATTGGAGACAACTCTAAATCGTCAAAAATGCAATAATGTCGATGTCGCGTAACTCCTACTTGACCATTTCGGTATCCGGCTTACTTTAAGCAACTCGGCTGTATTTAGTGGGGACTCTCAAATCTCTGAGTACCCTGATGTAACCCACGGTAAGAAATCCTAGAACTAGGTCATATATAGTGCCCCCCACCCACAGTCATGTGTATGAAGGTCCTAAAAAGTGCTCTACGTAATTCTAGCTTTTTGATAACTCAATGTTTAATCATAAAGTTGCGCTTAGTTTAACGTTTATAACTGCTTTTTACTTCATTTTAAACTTTATTTCAGTTTGTATCTAATTGCAATTTCAACTTTGTTTGCTAAGAGGTTAATACTCATATTGATCGAACTTTCGAAAAATAAAAAACTACAATAGAGAGTGTGTCAAACAATGTAAACTATAAGATATAAACATGCCTTGACTCCCTCCAACAAGTATCAAACAATTTTTTCATTTTCATTTTTTTTCTTATGCAATCCTCACACAGCTATTCACAATGCAACACGATAGCCTAAACACAATAAGTATTTAAAAAAATTAAGAAAAGCAGAGTTATAGAGTAAATACACCTTTTTGTGTGGCAATAAGGTGGAGTGAACAGCTAATTTTTTAGAAAATCAACTCTGATCCAAATCTGTAGTCGGTTGATCGGTCAGGTCCGCAAGGCCTCAATTCTGATTAATTCTTCCAAAAATCCTTATGGTTGTCTAATATAAACACTAAAGTACCATATAAAATGCAAGGGTGGCAGAAAATCGTTTATAAAACCTAAGAACTCCTAAAAGTTCTTCAAAGTAAGAGATGAAAATAAAGACTCAAAATATTTTTTGTATTTTTTCGGTTTTGCTAATTGTTTTTTGGATTTTTTTTCGTATATATAAAAAAAAAATAGGGTTTTAAATAACTAAGAAAAACACATATATTCACAATTTTTGAAAAATTCTCCCCATTTCCGTGAGTGACCAATGAAGATGTATCCACTCCGCCCAATTAAAACTGACAGTCTCCTCACTGGTGGGAGAAGTAAACAAAATCGGAGTTGGTCAACCCAAATAGACTCCATGTGGACTAAATGCAAGACAATATATATACAAAAATAAAAGGCGGATTTTTACATATGGAAGTGATGGTGGAATGGTGGTGGAATTAGATGGAAGCAGGAGTACCTTCGTCCTTTCCTACCTTGTCACTATTCGTGACTAATGTCTGATTCTCCTCAGGGTCTTTCTCGGGATCCTCCTCCTTAATATCGTCCATGTTGATTTTCATACTTGAAAGATGCGGGTCTAGGAAAATAAACATCATCACCTTGCTTGATATGTTGAAGAAGTCTGATGTGCATAGTGCGACGGTACTCCATGAGAGCTTCCGGGATGATGTGTTGTGAAAACACTGAATTCCTCCCATAAAAGATGGAATCCTGAAAGTCAGGTACTTATTTCCGCACTATATAGTCACGTCCTGCTCCTTGAAGTTGAAGATGTCTTGTGATGCCTTCAAGAATGGCGCTCCCAATATGATTATGTTAAGTCGGTGCTGAGATTGCTCAAGAGGTATATCATAGACAATAAAGTTTAAGATATATATAAAGTCACCAATTTGACAACTTAACTCCTTGTCTATTCTCTGAGCCTTCCCTAACTTTTGACCGTTGACCATCATTATCCTTTTGTCATAGGTATGTAGCTTAGTGAGGCCAAGCCCATAGAAGATCTTAGTGGACATTACATTTGCAAATGCCCCCGTATCTATCAAGACTCTGTCCATGGGGTAGTTGTCTATGACCATAGTTACCATCGGATAATCAATTTATTCTGTGGATCGATTGCGTAGCAGCTTGTGAAACCTTCCCATATAATTTGGAAAGTGGAGTGGTAATCCATTAGGGTATACAAGTCGTGATACAACAGCATGCATGTAATGAGGGTCTTTTTGCAACACTTCTCAAGTCATATTACTCTTGATGAATTCTTCCTCGGTCACACTCCTTACTAATGGAAACAATTCATTCATATCGTTGGTTTTGACTACATGCTCCACTGGAAAACATGATGGTGCCTCTAGTGCAAGATCTCCAAAACAAGCTTCTCCATATTCCTCAATTTCCGTGAGTGCTGGCTTGTCAAATTTTGCATTGTCAATCAAACTTGACATCTCGTCTCGTATGAACTTTACCGCATAAGTTCAGAGTCGCGCATCCTCTTCGTCTGTGAATAGAGCTCTTCTCACAAGATTGTCGTCCTTGACAACTCTTCTATCCCTATAGTTTCAAGCTTTTACGGGTTTCTTTTGGGTAATTATTTGAGCTTCTCCCCTTTCTCCTTAGGTGTTTCCGGCACCTTTTCTACATTTTTTTTATTTCTTCTCCAATAAGGCATTTTCTTCTTCTTAAGCTTATTATTTGCCTTATTTATGAGTGCCTCTTCCGACTCGTCTACTTCAATGAGAACTACATTTGCATGGTTAGTGTGACACCTCTTTGGTTTCTTAGATCTCATGCTCATTTTCAAGGTTAGCGTCTTCTCTCCTCTGCTTATAGTGGGTGTATCCTTCTCGTAATCAAGGGTAGCTTTAATTGTTCGCAAGAATAGTCGACCCAATATGACTGTCGACTGATCATTTTTTCCTCCAAGAATTGATCAATCCATGATCGCAAAGTCTAGCATGCATAAGAAATCTCCCACTCTACATACAATGTCTTTAACGATGCCTAGACAGGTTTTGTTCTTAGGGGAGTTAGCCATTATCAAGTTTGCTTGGAATAGTTAGATGCCTTTTAGCTTAAGCATTTCATAGATTTCCCTCGGTAGATAGTTTAGACTAGATCCTGAATCTAGTAGCACTCTCTGAATTTGGTACACACCAATGATGATTGTCTGAGTTGATGGACCAGGATCTATTTCTTTGTTTGTTAGGCTCATACCCACAAATCTGTTTAGCTAATCCGGTTCTTCATAAGGTATGCCTTTACCGACATATCATGGTATAGGATCCACTTTTCTTGGTGCATGAACTACCTTAGCGAGCTCTCCACCTCCAACCCTTTGGGAAAGTTGGGTGGTCGGCACTCTTCCAAAAAATTAGACTAAATTATTCTGAACCTGTTCCACTTTCCTGACAGTTTCAGTTTGGCTTTTGCCCTCTGCTCACTCTTCTATGATTACCCTAAGGTGACTTTCCTCAACTGTTGGGTATGTTACTTTCACAACCCCATGTATCTCTTGGATAGGTTCTGCCTCATTTTTAATAATCTCTTGGGTGGAAATCACCATCGCTTCTTAAGCAACATCTTCTTGGAGATGCATTTCCTGAATTAGAATGGATGTAGCCTCAGCCTCTAGCGTCTTGAGATAATCATGGTATACATGCGGGTCGTAAGACCTCCAAATTGCCATGACTAGATCATTGTCACCTTATTCTTTGGAAACTAAGTATTCTATGAAAGATTCATCTTCTTTCTCTTTTTCGGTACGCAAATCTTCGAGCTTGTCAACTGGATGTTCGTCCTTGGTGTCTATAGCCAACCATGCATAAGCATGGGGTTGCATTCTCACCATATTGACTTCCTCCATTAACGCTTTATCTTGTTCCTCCTCCTCATCCTCTTCGTACCATATAAGAGGTTGTATCTTTGTTACACTTATTGTTACTTGGAGGCGCTCATATTCCTCTTCTTCTTCATATGTCCATGGTTGTACTCTTATTTCCTGGATTTCTCTTGTTGGCTAAACATCAGGTGGAGCTTGCCCCTTTGGGTTAGCTACTGGTTGAACAAGAAATCTTCCCACTTGATTATTTTCGATTTGAAGCTTGGAGATTGAGTTAGTTATGAGCTTAGCCATACGTTCCTCTAGGTTTATCAGATCCTCTACTGTCACCCAGCTGTTATTCGAGGCAGCGGTTCTTTGAACTGGTTGAAACTGGGACGGAGGTCGATATTTGTTTTGTTGGTGAGCATTCTGAGCATTGTTAGCATTCCCGTAACAAATGTTAGGATTTTGTTTCGTCCGAAGTTGTTATATCCTTGGCGGTTGGAGTTGTTCCAATGGTTTTGGTTTGAGCATTGAAAATTGTTTACTTGTGCACACTCGCCATAAAAAACTTCCTCGACTAGAAGGTCGTGTGGGTCTTGTGGGATTGGATTCCAATACTCCGGTGGGATTGGCTCATTAAGGTAGAATAAACCATTTGCTTGCGGTAGGTCTCTCGAGTCCTTGCTTATTTGACTTAGCTCCCATCCTATAGCATGGTATGCTAGCTTATCGAAGAAGTTGAATAAGCATTTCACTGAATAGGTGTTGAAGGCTCCTCCTGTCTGCGATTCGATCACCTCCCTTATCTGTGGTGTGAGTGAAAAGTAGAAAAACTTGAAGAGCATGTCGGCCTCGTAACCGTGATAGGGATAAGTGCACTGAAGATCCTTAAATCTCTCTTGCTCATTGTAGATTGTCTCTTGGGATTTCAGTTTGAAGTTCTGAATTTGCTGTTGGATTGTCGTGATTCAGCTAGCTGGGAAAAAAATTCCCAGGAACTACTACATCATTTCCTGCCAACCATGGATAGAATGAGATGGGAGACTGTTGAACTAGTCCTTGGCTCGGTCGGCTAGAGAGAAGTTGAATAACTTAATATGCACAATGTCAATGGTGACATCTCACACGACTTGAAGATCAGATATGGATTTGAATTACACTATGTGATTGTAAGGATTTTCCGATTTCTTTCCTCGAAAAACGAGAATGCGAGCAAGCATCTGAGCTTGGACGACAAAGTTTCATCCATTGGATGGTAGGACCATAAAGGTGACTCTGTTTGGATGGATTGTGTTAAGGAAATGTTGGATCGTCCTATCTAGTCGCCCTTGAGGTGGTGGTAGGGTGGTGGTGGTGGTTGTACTATGGGTTGATTTGGGTCATTGACATGAATGTTCCCTTCAGGGTTTGGAACGTTGATGTTTTTGGGGGGCCTAGTATCTCCTCCTCGAGATCGTGGCTGTGATGAGACATGTTGGTTGATGAGTTGGTGTTTGTGGTGTGTAAATCCAACGGATGTTCGGTTGCAAAGACTTGTACTTGTCGGCGCTCCCTAACTACAGAGAGTGTAAAATATCTAGGAGTATTTATTATGACTTAATAAGAATTAAGTAAGGATTTAGGAACGTAACTGGTCGAATCTACCTATTACCCAAAGACTTGATCGGTCAGCCTTACCGGTCAGGTCCGAGAGATCTGAAATGTTCAGATCAGATTAAATCTGATCCAAACAAGGGTTTTTGACTTAAATTAAATTATAACTAATATATAAAAAGTCAATATTAATGTCTAATTTACTGGAACTAATTATTTAACGATTAAAAACAAATAAAATGATCAATTTTAACAACTGTGGTTCCCCGGCAGCGGCGCCAAAATGACAGTCTGCCCTTTCGGTACGTAGTTTTTCCCAACGCACTAAAAAGACTGGCAGGAGCATGAGGGTAACAATAGTATTTGCCTTGGAAATCACACCAAGGTTATCGTCCGTGGAACCGTATGGTTGTTTGCATCGATAGTTTTAGAGGGGATTTTACTAATTAGGTGTCAATTAATTATAACGAGGAAAGCGTTAGCGGTTGGGTTGAAAATCCAACGGCTCGTTCCTTGGGGGTTTTAAAACTACTAAATATCAAATTATTAGGTTGTTTTAAAGGCTTTCCTAATTATTAACAAATTACGTTGTTCAACATGCGGCGTTTATTAATCCGTAACTATCTTATACGACGTGACCGATTTGTTTTAACTAGTTTTGCATGCGAGAGATAAAATTCATGATTTAAAACATGCAAACATACGTAAACATGCAGTAAAAGCAAAGGAAATACACAAAAAACAACGTAAAAAGTTAGAACAAGGATAATCTTATGAAAAGTCTCTGAAAAATATTGTGAAATGTTGTATTTTCGGAATAGGATAGACTAATATAAACTTATCAAACCATAAGAAACTTTATTTTATCCAAAATTTAAAATATAACGGCAACTGACCGGTCAAGCCAGCTCCTAGAATCTTATTTTCCTCTTATCTTGACTTGAGTCCTTTAACTTATTGGGGTTAACTTTGAGGTGGTTTGTCTTCTAAAATATTCTCTTTTTGTCCCTCCTTCAGTTTTTCTTGTGTCCTTGACTTTTTTTTTTTTTGCGTTAATTCCCTACTTTTTCCTACAAAGATGTAAACAATTGCAAGTAAACAGGGAAAATCCAGAAAAACACAAAACATGTCTTAAACAAGCCAAAATGTCAACAAAACTACGCTAATACATATCATATTCATATCCCCTTGTCAGTGAAGAGGATGTGCCTTGAGAAGGGGGAGAACGTCATCGAATACGTCAGTGGCCTACGTCCCCTCCTTTCCTGATTGTTGTTTCTAAAGGCAATTGTTATATCACTCGATGGGGGAGATATCAAGCAAGTAAGAACTCTTAGCATAGATCAAGATATCTGCTCTGCCTTTCGCGACGAATTCAAGGGCAACGGAGATGGAAAAGAGATGCCCCATGGGATCCAAATCTCCTACCGTGTGCTGAGGAATAACGCAAAGGAGAGTACGATTCAGGATAAGGCTGAGAACCCTAATGAGCCAAGGATCTTCCAAGGAGAAGAATAAAACAAGAGCTCCAAGAGCAAGAATAAGGGCTTTGAAACTGCGAGAGTCTGATCCTCGCACTCCCATAGTTGGGAAGCTGTTGATGGAGGTTAAAAATTACGGTTAGGGCTTGGCAACGATTGTAACACACGTGGTCTGAAATCTAGCAACAAATACTAAGTTAGTGAGCATTTAATGGTCCCATCGGGAGGAGCAGATAGAGTTCTGAACCTGCTTCCCTCATCAAGGAGCTTGTCAGCGAGATAACCTCTGAAAGATACTCATATATCTAAGATAATCAATCAGATATTCCACGAAATAAAGAAGACACCAAATCTTTACAGACAATTCTCATAAATATAGGGTTAGACCTTTAAATATATGTTCCTTTAGCGTAAATGAAATCATATCGGACAGCAAGGTTAAAGGATAGGTGAAGATCCCAAATCAGGGCCTCCTTGCCGAGGGATATTCAATTATCCAAAGGAATAAAACTATAAGATCAATGCCTCCGAAGGCTAACAAATGAGACATGGTCTCTCGGAAGAGCTCTCCTCGGTTGCGAGGAGAAGTGGTATCGCCCCCTCGGTGATGTATACTAGATCAGAAATTAACAAGAGAGAAAGCAGTTAACGTAATTGCACAGTTTTTTTATTATTTCGATACCTTTAACTGTTACATACTTGCACCTTTATACTAGATAGAAAACAAATTCAAACTTTGGGCGGTTACTTGTAATTAAGTAACTGCTCCATCTAAGCCATTGATTTGATGCTACGTGGCATCATCAGAATCAATCACTCTAATACTATCCTACGGCTAAAAACACTACACAACTTACCGATCCTACGATCACAGTAATTCCACAGTTATTATTACAAATTAAACAAATAAACAAATAAATAAATAACATAGCACCGCATAAATCATCTTCATCTTCTCTATCATCTGAGACTAAGTCCATGGCGAAATAAGCTTTTCCTCAACTCCTCTCCTTCATCGCTTTGCTACCTAGCAGCCTGTCTGATAAAGATATATCACAAATTCCCTCCTCCTTAACTATGATCTTGCCCTCAAGATCATTATAAACGTTTAAAAGCCTCTTAAAATTTTCCCATGTCGCATCTTCTTTGAGTTGTCCACTCCATTGAACCAAAACATCTTCCCAAACTCTTTTTCCCCTATTTTTTTCTTTAATATCCAAGATGTGGATTGGAACTGGCTGTAATCTACCCTGCATGTCTTCAATTGGTAAATCAGGTACAACTTATTTATCTTCTTTAATCTTCAATTTGAGTTGTGATACATGAAATACTCGATGAATTGAGCTTTGTTGAGGTAGATCTAATTTATAAGACACTGACCCAATTTTTGCCCTAATTTTGTAAGGTCCGTAAAAACGAGGAGCTAGCTCTTGGTTTTTTCTTCGCACCACACTTTGCTATCGATATGGCTGTAATTTCAGGTAAACAAAATCCCCAACTTTGTAATTTTTATCCACCCTTTTAAGATCTGCGTTTTGCTTCATTCGATTTTGAGCTTGTAAATAATTTCTTTTTAATGTATGCAATATCTCATCTCTCCCCTGTAATAAGTCCTTTATCTCTGGTTTGTCGTCCTTTGAAGTAATATAGTGGCACAATTTAGGAGGTTCATACCCATATAACGCCTTGAATGGAGCCATTTTAATTGTTGAATGGGTAGTTGTATTGTAACAATACTCTGCAATATATATCCACCTTGACCATAGTTTAGGATAATCTGACGTATAACATCTCAAATAGGTTTCCAAAGCTTTATTGACTATCTCTGTTTGGCCATCTGTTTGTGGGTGAAAAGCCGTGCTTAAAAGCAACTTAGTTCCCAATAACTTGAACAATTCCTTCCAAAAATCACTTGTGAACAAGGTATCTCTGTTAGAGACTATTTTTTTAGGTACTCCATGTAATTTAAAAATTTCTTTTAAGAAATAATTAGGTAAATCTGAAGCCCCAAATGGATGTTTTAGAGGAATGAAGTGAGCATACTTTGTAAGCCTATCAACCACAACCCAAATGCAATTAAAACCATTTGATTTAGGTAAACCATTTATAAAATCCATACTTATTTCTGACCACACTTGTTCTGGCATTGGTAGTGGTTGAAGTAACCCAAAACAGTTTGTTTTTCCATATTTGCATCTCTGACAAATATCACAAGTATCAATAAATTTTTTGAAATCACTTTTTAAACCAGGCCAAAATAATTCTTTATAAGCTTGAGCCAAAGTTTTTTGTAATCCAGTATGGCCTGCTAATGGATCAGAATGGAATAACTCCATTATTTTTAATTTTAGAGCAGTGTCATTAGGAATATAAAGCCTCTGTTTATAAAAAAAGTAAACCACCTTTCCAAATGTAATTGAGTGAGATCAAGGTCTCTTTTTTAAGTTGTTCATTAATTTCCTTAATTTTTGGGTCATCAACATAACCAGAACTTATTTCAGTTAAAAAATTACAAAGAGGACTGGTTACAGTTAAAGAATGACACATCACTTGCTCATTTTCTTTTCGTGATAAAGCATCAACAGCTTTGTTTTGGTTTCCTTTAGTGTAAAGAATTTTGAAATGGTAGCCCAATAATTTAGAAAGCCATTTTTGCTGAGTTGGAGTGCCAATTTTTTGTTCTAGTAAATATTTTAAACTCTGGTGGTCAGTTTTGACAATAAATTCTTGTCCAAAAATATATGGCCTCCATTTATTTATAGATTGAACTAGAGCATAAAGCTCTTTTTCATATGTTGACAATGTCAATAGTCTTCCCTTTAAAGCTTTACTGTAAAAAGCTATAGGCCTTTTTTCTTGTTGAAGTACAGCACCAATTCCCTGTCCTGAAGCATCACACTCAATAACAAACTTTTTAATGAAATCTGGTAAGGCTAATACAGGTGGGGTTGTGACAGCAACCTTCAAATTTATAAATGCTAAATCAGCATTTTCAGTCCATGAAAAAGCATTTTTTTTAAGTAAATCAGTTAATGCACTTGCTATTCCCCCATAATTTTTGATAAATCTCCTATAATAACCAGTTAACCCTAGAAATCCTCTTAAACCTTTTAAGTTTTTTGGCTGAGGCCAATCAAGCATAGCTGTAATCTTAGATGGATCTGCCTTTACTCCTTCGTGTGAAATTAAGTGACCTAAGTAATCAATTTCTTTTTGGAAAAATTTACACTTTGATTTCTTAGCATAAAACTCATTAGTTCTCATAGTGTCTAACACCAGTCTAAGGTGATTTTCATGTTCTGTTTCACTTTTACTATAAACTAAAATATCATCAAAAAAGACTAACACAAATTTTCTTAGAAAAGGCTTCAACATAGCATTCATATTACTCTGAAAAGTGGCTGGAGCATTAGTTAAACCAAAAGGCATGACCAAAAATTCATACTGCCCTTCATGGGTTCTAAAAGCAGTTTTAGCTATATCTTTCTCATTCATCCTAATTTGGTGATAACCAGACCTTAAGTCTAATTTAGAGAAAATAGTTGCACCATATAATTCATCTAGTAACTCATCCACAACAGGTATAGGGAATTTATCTTTTATAGTGACCTGATTAAGAGCTCTATAGTCAACACACATTCTCCACGTGTCATCTGCTTTTTTGACTAAAATTACAGGTGAGGAAAATGGTGACTGAGAATTTCGAATTAACCCATTACTTAAAAGCTCTTTAACAATGTTTTCAATTTCAGTTTTCTGATAATAAGGGTACCTATAAGGTCGTACTGAAATCGGATTTGTTCCTTGAATTAATTCTATTTTATGCCCATGTTGCCTTTCAGGTGGTAACCCTTTCGGCTCAGAAAAAACTTCTGGAAAATCTCTCAAAAGGGGTTGAAGTTTGGAATTTTCAAGAGAGACAACATGTCGCATTTCCGTAGAATATAATTGTAAGATAAATCCTTTTTCCTTTCTTATATTCCCTTCTAAAAATTGGATTTCAGCAATTTTTGTTTGGTTATTAAGCCCTCTAAGACAAATCTCTCTATTACCTTGTCTGAAATTCATTGTTAAGTTTTTAAAATCACAATTAATAACTCCCAATTTGCTTAGCCATTGCATTCCTAAGACCATGTCATAACCATCCAATGGTAACAATAAAAAATCCACTAAAAACTCATTTCCTTGAACTGTAATTTTTACCAGCTCACAAATTCCCTCACTTATAATACTTTCTCCATTTGCTATTTTGATCTCCAGTAGATTACCTTGAATAACTGGTAACTTAAGTAAAGAAATCCACTTAGGATCAATGAAGTTATGCGTACTACCAGAATCCACTAAAATTCCTACTTCCTGGCCTTTAACTTTACCAACAAATTTTATATAAGAAGAGTTACTACCCCCTGTTATTGCTTGTAAGGTTATCTCAGGATTTTCATAATTATCACCACTTGTTGGTTCATCCTCTTCATTCTCACTAATTTCATTTTCTTTGTCCTCATAATTTTATAGAAGAAAGATCTTTGGTTTTGAACATACATGTCCTCTAACCCACTTTTCATCACAATTACAACAAAGGTTCTTCTTTCTTCTTTCTTCCAATTCAGTTTGTGAAAGTCTTTTAATGGGGGGTAAATTATTATCCACATTCGTGTTCAGAACCTTAGTGTAAGTAGTTTGCGAATTAGGAACAGTAAATTTAGTAGACTGATTTACAAAAGTTCTAGCATGATTTTTCCTTTCTAACCCTAACTTTTGTTCTTGGTAATTAGCAATAGTATAAGCAGTATCAATATCGGATGGAAATTGCATTTTAACGGTTAATCCTATTTCTTCCTTTAATCCACTCACAAAGTACACTAATTTATGTTTTTCAGAAAGATCCCTTACCCTATTAGATATGAGTTCAAATTCTCCTTTGTAATCCTTCACACTACCAGTTTGTTTTAACTTAATTAAGAGATCTAACGGATTTTCATGCATATTATCTGAAAACCTCTTAATTACTTGCTCACTAAAAGCCTCCCAATTACTTATGAGCCCTGCTTGTTCTACATTCTGGTACCAAATT
Source organism: Primula veris (assembly GCA_963682055.1). Taxonomy (NCBI): domain Eukaryota; kingdom Viridiplantae; phylum Streptophyta; class Magnoliopsida; order Ericales; family Primulaceae; genus Primula; species Primula veris. The sequence continues at coordinate 30,032,001 of OY821742.1, read as the reverse complement.
AAAGCTTGATCTTCAAAATGCATGTTAGCGATTATAATCTTTTGATTTTCTGGTGTTTGATAGAGTTTAAAAAACTGATTTACTTTATAAACCCATTCTATACATTTGTCACCAAAAAATTTGGGGAAATCAAGTCTAACTGATCTAAAATTAGCAGGAGTTTGATCATGGAGAAAATTAACATAACCAGCATTTGGAGATTTGAAGTTGTCATTTCCTGAAATTTTTGATGATTCTGGTTGATCTCTTTCTTCCCCTGTCCCATTATTGTAGGAAATTCCAATTTGCTGTAATTGGACGTTCATTTGCGAGATTTGATTTTCCAGAATAACTGTATCTTCATGCATTTTTTTTTGTTCTTGCAAACTGGCTTGTATCAACGCCTACAGTTGATCTAGTTTTTGGTCTGTAGTTAACGTATTAGAGTTTTCTGGTTGATCTAACGGTTGGTTTGTTTGTAAAAATGGTGTTAATGGTGGTTGTCGTGACGGTTGGGATCGTTTTTCGGTCATCGGAGAGCGCTCTGATACCAATTTGATGTATACTGGATCAGAAATTAACAAGAGAGAAAGCAGTTAACGTAATTGCACAGTTTTTTTATTATTTCGATACCTTTAACTGTTACATACTTGCACCTTTATACTAGATAGAAAACAAATTCAAACTTTGGGCGGTTAATTGTAATTAAGTAACTGCTCCATCTAAGCCATTGATTTGATGCTACGTGGCATCATCAGAATCAATCACTCTAATCCTATCCTACGGCTAAAAACACTACACAACTTACCGATCCTACGATCACAGTAATTCCACAGTTATTATTACAAATTAAACAAATAAACAAATAAATAAATAACATAGCACCGCATAACTCATCTTCATCTTCTCTATCATCTGAGACTAAGTCCATGGCGAAATAAGCTTTTCCTCAACTCCTCTCCTTCATCGCTTTGCTACCTAGCAGCCTATCTGATAAAGATATATCACACTCGGGCTAGCCAAGTCGGTGGAAATATACAGGAGGTGTAGCAGGATATATCTCGCATGGCGTTAGGGAAACGAAAGATATAAAGAAGATATGATTGGTAATATCATTCCAATCATAAAAGATATTCCCTAAATCGCCTCCACCACCTATACAAGGGGCTCACAATCGAAGAAGGAGATCATCAGAACCCATACGAACTCAGACATATACTTAATTATCAGGTATTACTAACCCTACTTACATTCAATACATATTTACATTCACTGTCAAAATCATAAGAGTTTTAACCTTCTCTCTACTCTATTAGGCGTGGTAGGTTAAACGGTGGTCAAACCACCAATTCTCACTTGATATTGAGTATTTATTCGCAGGACATAAATAGCTAACTAGAAGTACAGGCCAAGCCCTAGAACGGAGTTTTCTCATGGGCTGACAATCTGTGCGTAGAGCTCACGCACTAGACCTAAACTTCACTTTGATCACGCCAAAATTTTATATCGAACCCAATTCTTTCTAAACCCATATGGCCTCCTCTACATTGAGCGAAGTCTCAGAATCCTTCAGCTGAATTCCAGTTAGCCCACGTATAGATTCTATCTAGTTATAATTGAAAGAACTTTTTTCATTTGTTTCTTCTATTTTTGACCTCTCCAATGTGTATATAATCTTGCTAATACTGACCACCTCTACATGGTTGGTGGAACTTGATATGCAGAGGGAAGGATTCAAACTATTTTGTAATTATTGCCACGGAGGCCGTGGCGAAGCTCGTGATGAAGGTGTTCTAGCTGAGTTCGTAATCCATTTCATCCCTGCCAGAGAACATATCTCACCCCTTAACAAGAATCTAACCATCAACCTTTATTATACCACTAGAAATTTGTGAGGGAATTTCTAAGTGTAGGGACGGCACACCCATATGAGCAAGGGTTACCATGATAACCCCACTATTCGAAAAATAATTTTTTTTATTAGTCTTTTTTATAATAATTTATATATACGGTATTTTTATAATTCTTAAATATTTTTTGGCATCCCTCCCAAAATTATATATTGTTATTATAATAACATAACATGATTTTATATGTGCTGATATATATATATATATATATATATATATATATATAAGTAATACTTAAAAAATTAACATATTCAAGTGATTATAAAAGACATTTTACACCAACTTATTATGTTCACATGTAACACATATCTTAAAAATTTAAACAAAAATAATAATTAGAGTAGTGGTGAGTGCAAATAAAATTTATCAAAAAAAATTTGGTGGTTTGTATTTTAATTGAATTGAGTATACTGAAATTGTGTAATAGACATTTTATTGTTCGTACATATCTATTATTTAATATATGTTTGGTTTTTTCAGGTTTTATTTTTTATTTTTTTACGTTCGTGTCTTAATCTTTTTACTTGTTATAACTTGATCTCTTAAATTTAACTTTTGTATCTTTTTTGTTTCTATTTTATTTATTTTTTAGTCAATTTTGAAACGCTGAAACTTTCGACACATGACTGCACGTGACATTATTGTTGTGGGTTTTTTTGTAGTTTGAAAAAAAAATCGAAATTGAGCGAAAAGGAAAAAAATAAAAATCAAATACATTTTAATCAAGAAAACAAGGTAAAAAAATAAAGAAAATATGGTAAAAAAAGGTTTTAAAAAATCCGGGTTTTTCGTGTTTATACTTTGGAAAAGATTCTGCGATTTTATTAATTTTGGCAACACCACACATTTGATGTTGGTTCCGCCCCTGCTCAAGTGTTCCCCAACTGATATCATAGGCATGTCTGCTCATGTGGGGGATTATATTTAGCTATTTACTGCATGGAATTTTAATTAAGCAGTTGATGTTTGCACCTTACTGTATACTATCGACTTTTGGATCAACATAGGTTCGATGAATTCAGATATGGTAACATTGACATCTGTCTAGTTGACTAGTGAGATTACATTGCCAACACGAGATTTGTTTAAATATGTCTGGGAGCTCGTGATTTGTGAGTTTGAGGTCATAATCCTGAAGCTTTGCTAGCCTTGTGCTTAGAGAGGGAGTCAGAGGAGAGTGAATATTTCGCGATATAGCGGTTTTCAAAAAAAAAATTGCTACGCTAAAACGCTATTTGGATGAAAAAGCGTTAAATTCGCGCTATTGGTACCAAAAGCGCAAAAAGCGTGAAATTTTGGACCAAAAGCGTAAATAGCGAGTTAGTAAAAAAAACATTGGATCGAAATAATCAATATATGCTGTGTAATTTTCACAAAATAATGTTTAGTCCATATGGTTGTGACACTGCATTCTCTCCCATGATACCCATATTTGAGACTCACCAGCAACAACATTCACCAACATAACTATACATTTTATCTTTTGTTGTTATGTATTCTAAAGTTTAGTGCATATTTAGGCAAAAAAAATTACATCGCAAAGCGCTATGTAGCAACGCTCTTTGCGCTTTTAGCATTTCTCTCGAAAAAACGCTACGATAGCGATAATGCTATTTAAAACATTGTTAGTGATTGTGATCTTGTGTCAACTATAGTGGTTGATTACCAATTTGGAGATTTTTCCTGTTGATGTGACTTATTGCCTTGTTAGAATGGAGAAAACGTGAAATGAGTTGTGCATTATAAAGCTTTTGTAGGAGAATGTTATTAAAAAAAACTGTATTAGTAGTTGCCAGCATTTTCTGGAGGCTGCAAAAGCGTTGTTGTCTGATAGCCATATATTCTGCTTACGCGCGCATATTACAGCGGACTAAGTCGTTTCCAAACACATAATGTGCAATGGCTTCTAATTCATCAGCAAAGCTCTAGCTAGCCCAAGTACAGATCCTTTCTCGTTGTAATTGAAAGAACTTGTTTTTTTTTTGTGTTGTTCTACTTTTGACCTCTCTAATGTGTATTTTCTTTCCAGTTATTACTAGCCACCTCTACTCGATCAGTTCGATCAGTTGATGGTTGCATAGGGAAAAAGTCAAACCTTTCCGTATATATTGCCATCAGGCACCGTGGCCATGGCAAAACAAGTGATGAAGATATTCTGACTGTGTTCATTACCAAATTTACCCATGCAAAGGAAACAGATCGCAGACTTTCACAAAAATCTAATATACATCCTTTGTTGTGCCACTAGGAATTTGTGAGGATGCTTATCCTCAAGCCAGATAGCCTCTATCTTATTTAATTTTTCTGAATTGGAGAACCCCTAGGAAAAAAGACTTCATGAAGTTGATGATACTGTGTTTTAGCCAGAGAAGTCAAGTTTATATTTATTTTTTACCACAAATCTCATTTCAAAATGCACACACTCTTTATTCTCATTTACAAACCCTAGACTAGTATAAAGGCAAATAGATCCATGTTACCTTGATGATCAAGAGAAGCAGCCGAATGACCCTTGCACCTACGTGGTCCATTACGAGAACCATGGTTCATCCCTTGATTTGGTGGTTTGAGATGTTTTACCAAGGACCATGGTTCATCCCTTGCTTTGGTGGTTCAAGATGCTTTACCATAATATATCCAAATGACTGTACTTATAAGTTGGCCCTTAGTAAGCAACGCAAAGAGGATTGCTTTTCATTAGGCTTTATGCCGCTCAGGAAAAAAAAAGTATAAGAAATAAAATGACTTGCAAAAGGCCATATTGTGTATCTTTTCGAGTAAAGAAAAAGTACGTCATATATTCCAAGAATGTTCAACTTAGTAGCATGCGGATAATTGGTGATACCTTTATTTGAAGGAAGGCAGCTTGTTGAAAAATGTTTGTCTTAATTATAATAGTAATGTTTATGGTAATGTTTCTTTATAATATGAAGTCTGGTGCATGCAACTTTTGTGTTTTCCAACGAATTTTGCATACGTGAAGTGTTCCTTCTAAATGATGAGTTATTGAGTTAGTTAACAGGTTTCACTGTTTGTAACAAAACATGTAATCTTCGCTCGTTTCTTTCATTTGAGTGTTTGGGGATCTTAATTAGCAGTAGCTATCCATTTTGTCGTTATCTCATTTCTATGGACTTATATTTGAGTCATCGTTACTTCTCGGAACTTTTCAATTCCTCTAAGCAGGTTATTTTAGCACTTGCTAATTGGTATAAGGATTTTAGACTCGAGTTACGTAGCAAATTTTCGAAAAGATGATTAATAAGCCAGGTTGAGCAAATCAGGACTCTATGGTTCATACATACCATTCTTGATAACTTAATTAGTATATATTGTTCGTACATAAATGTTTACAATCACTTATTGCGATTAATTGTCATTCAAATAATACAACAGAAATTAAGGAACATGTTCTGGTAATAAATAGCGGAAGTAACAAGTAGTTTAAATGGATATTTTATACCCCAATTTAACCCTAGAGAGAGAAAGAGAGGCGTTTAGGATGAATAATCCTAGCCGCCGAAACTATGCCTGATTGTCTCCCCTCCCCGGAGAGGGACAAGATGATCGATAATCAGCTACTTAAACCGGACTCAGCCTAAAAAATTATTTACCTCGATAGTTAACAACATCCCGATAAAACCTAAGATCGAGCTAAAAGAATTGGGTACGTATCAAGGAGAGCCACTTATACAATTTTCTATGAAGAACCCTATCTGAGCCTTTCAAGTACACAGTAGTGGGAAAATTTTCTCATGGTAAGCCTCATATCGATGATATCAAAAAATTTCTTACAAAGCTAGAACTTAAAGCGAAATTGAATGTCAGACATTTTGATAATAAACATGTTACGATAAGATGCTTTTATGAGGATGATTTTCAGAGACTTTGGATGCGGAAATTGTGGTATATTGATCAACTTCCTATGCGAACTTTTAAATGGACCTATGATCTTGACCCGGATTATGAATCTGCAGTTGCTCCAGTATGTATCACACTGCCAAAACTTCATATTCACTTATACAGTATGTCTAGTAATTCTCTATTGCTAGTGCGTTTGGGGTACCCTTAAGGGTACATGAGATGACCTCTAAACTTCTAAGACCTGGTATAGCTCGTATTTATGTTGAATTGGACCTAACTAGAGAGCCGGTAACGCGTGTTCATATTGGGTACGGTGAAAATGAGGGATTTTGGCAACATTGTGTTTATAAAGACAGACCAAACTATTGCTTTTACTGTTCAAAGCTAGGGCATAAAAAAGATAAATGCTTGTTCAAAGAGAAAGATGAAGGAAAAACCAAGGAAAATGATGACAATAAACCTACTGAAGCAAAAAACCCAGAAAAGCCACACACACAAAACAAAATTCCACCACAGGCCAAATTATACAAGAGAAAACCAACAACTCTCCCTCACAAAAAAAAAACTAAAGTGGTAGAAAGCACAAGGAAATGGGTAAATAAAACTTTCCACAGACCTACAGAAGAAGATAAAGTAAAAAATGGTATCAAAGAAGATATCAATACTGAGAAAAAGCAAGAAGAGAATATGATGTCTGAAAATTCAGAAAAAGAAAATGAGAAGACCAAAGAAATTATAGAAAGTGAAGAAGACAACATACCCATAAATCCTGAAGATGGGAAGACAATTATTATAAGCCCTAATTCTGAAAAAGGTAACAACTGCAATAATTCAAGTTTAATCCCAGTGAACAACATAAATTATCCTTTAATAGAGGAAATTCAAGAAGGAGAATTAACCATTTTGTTGCCAAGATTTGAGGAGCATGTGTACTCTATGAATCTACCATCCAAGACAGGCTCAACTTATCACCAAGAAAACCACCAGAACTACGGTTTGAAAAATGAGATTTGTCAGTGGTGCAAAGTAAAAATGACAAAAAGAAAAATGCTCTAAAAGAAAAAAGTCAAAGTCAAATGGCTCTCAAGTATTCTGTAAGGACCTCTAGGAAGTTTTATAAATGATCAATGTCCTTATATGGAATTTGAGAGTTATTTCAAGTAAAGCAACTATCAGAAGAGTTAAAAAACTTTGCAATTTGTACGGTTTACCCATTTTAGTTTGCTTAAAGCCAATGGTCTCCTTAAGCCAACCTGGAGCTTTTTGGAGAAAGTTTGGTTTTGACAAGTTCTGCATTCATTCTCACAATTTGGATCTTTTATTCTGATCAACTTGACATCACTTTTTAAAGTGAAATGAACCGGTGTGTAAATATGTCCATTTCTAGTGCTCTCCTCAGCTCTAATATTCAGTTAAGTTTCATCTATATTAAATGCACAAAAGAAGAAATAATAGATTTGTGGGATTATTTAAATAGTATTTACACTCAAGACCCATGAATTATTGGTGGAGATTTTAATACAGTTACTGAAGAAAAAGATAAAGTTGGGGGACTTTATTTGGATATAAACTCAGCAAATGATTATCTCAGTTGTATTGATGTAGCTGACCTCACTGAGCTTGATTTAGAGAGAATTAATAAAGTCAGCATCAACAATTCTTTTTGTAGTATATTCAAAAAGATTACTTTAAAGCATCTAAATAAGAGGACTTATGATCATGTTCTTTTATTAATCTCTCTTTTCACTGAATGGGATTTTAGTACTAAAAGATTCATTTTTCAAAAAAATTGGGCCAATCACAAAGATTTTGAAAAGCTTATTCCAGAAAACTGGCAGCATTTTAGTGGTGGAAATGCTATTCAATCTCTTTATGCAAATTTGAAGAATATAAAAAGAGTGCTAAAGAAATGGAATAGAGCTAACTTTGGTGATATATTTCAGAACCTGAAAGCTGCTGAAGATAATGTAATTAAATTAGAGGGTGAATTTGAAGAAGACCCAAGTAATAAAAATAGAGAAAAGTTAAATAATGTTTATGGGGACTTAAATTACAAGTAAAAGATACAGGAAGATCTCTAGAGACAAAAAGCAAATATATAGTGGGCAATAGAGCGAGAATGAAACACCAAATATTTTCATGTTGTGGTTAAAGGGAAAAGAAAAAGGATGATCTATTTTTAAGATTAAGAATTCTAATGGGGATGTGATAACAGATGCAAATGAAATTAAAAATGAAGGTGCTGTTTATTTTCAATCAATATTTGACCCTGGTCCAACAGAGACCGGGAATTTTGGTAGTATTGATGCAGTTCCAAATCTTATACAAAAGGATGATAATGATATTATGGATAAAATTCCTACTGAATAAGAAATTAAATAAACTGTTTGGGGTTTGGATAAAAGTAGCTCTCTAGGGCAAGGTGGTTTTAATGGAGTTTTCTTCTTAAAAATTTGGCATATTATTAAAAAAGAAATAATCCAAAAGTGATGACAACTGTTGGGACCAGATTTCTGGTCTAAATATTGTTTATTGTCTATTAGTTTTCACTAAATAAATCCTAACTGTTGTTAAGAACTAAGACAGTATTGACAGGTTTCAAGTACCAGTTGCAACCTCAGTTGCAATCTACTAAGTCAGTAGTGACAGGTTTCAAGTACTAGTTGCAACCTCAGTTGCAACCACTAGTTCCAACCTGCTGGTAAGCAGAATTCTGTCTTGTTCTATAAATCTGCATAGCTGTCATTTATTGATTATTAATTGTTCTACAGCATGCAGGATATATTCTCATATGATTCTAAAAGGTTAATATGTAAATGAGAATATCAAAGTGGTAAGGAAAGATTTCCTAAAAGATATAAAGAGATTAGTTATGTTTCCTTTACATTTATAATTCTATATCTCTATTCTTATACTAATCTTTATCACATGTTTCAATCTTTGTTCCATATCAATTCAGTATGATATGTTTAAAGATTGAATAAAATTAGGAGTTAATGTTTTACATGAATACTTAAAAGATATCTTTCCAAGATATGATCTTCTTATATGTTTCCTAGTTATAGGAAAATACTAACTCCTACAATCAAGCTGGTTATTAAACAGGTATCAACCAATGATGATTGGAGTCGATCCACGCTGAAGAATCACGTAATGCTTGGAAAGATTGAAGCCAATCATTAAAGTTAAAAGCAATCACAAAAGACCTTCAAGATAGAAGATTGTTTTTACTTATATAAGTTGATAACTTAGCTTGTAAAATTTGTGTGTTCTAAATTATAAAGAACTTATTTTCTAGAGAGAATACACGTGAGCTTTAAAAAGAAAACAATGGTGGGATGCCATTGATTTATAAGTGATAGTTATAGAGTAGGAGCAATATAGAGATAGGCAGAAAAACCTAGAGGGAGTCTAAGTGTTTTTCGTTAAGACTTGAGTCCTATATTGTAAGCTTTTTATAATATCATAATCTGGGTAAGTGCCCCGGAGACGTAGCCTAGTTAGGTGAACTCCGTTGTTAAATGTGCGTGTGATTTAATTTACGTACATTTAACTTTTTACAGTTCTATCCATTTATACACTGGGTTCTAACTGTGGTTGCAACCTCACTTAGAACCTAACTGCAAAACTGCAACTAGAACAGCGGATAGGAATTTCAATTGGTATCAGAGCTTCACACTAAATCTTACTTAGTGTGGATCCTGTGTTCTAGTAACAATGGACTTAATGAGGGAAGGAAACGCTTTCAACAAACCTCCATTGCTTGAAGGTGGAGTAAACTATGGAGTATGGAAAATCAGAATGAGGTCCTTCATCAAACAGCAGAATGAACATGCATGGAAAACTGTTATGTATGGATGGGAGGCTCCAACTACCATTGATAGTGAAGGAGAACTGGTTCTTATACCTGAAGACAGATGGTCTGCTGATGAAGACAGAAAATCAAGTGCCAACTCAACAGCCATAAACTTGATTTTTGCTGGTGTAACTCTCAGTGTATTCAGGTATTTTTCTCATTGTGAAACAGCTAAAGAGGCATGGGATATTTTGCAAGTTACTTTTGAAGGAACTATTAAAGTAAAAGCTTTCAAACTTTAACAGTTAACTACTCAATTTGAAAACTTAAGAATGGAGGAAGATGAAAATATTGAACAATTTAATGGTAGAATCTGCCACATTGCTCATCAAGCTGTAACCTTAGGTGAAAAATACAGTGATGCTAAACTTGTTAAGAAAACTCTTAGGTCACTCCCACAAAGGTTTGAAATTAAGGTTACAACTATTGAAGAATCAACAGACTTAGATAATCTTAAACTTGAAGAACTTATAGGAAATCTAAGCACTCATGAGCTAAAATTCTTTAAACATAAAAGACCAGGAAAGGGAATAGCATTTCAAGCTAAGAAATCTGAATCTAATGTCTGTGATAAAATGAGTGATGAAGAACAGCTAGCTTTCTTTGCTAAAAAGGTTTACAAAAAGTTTTATAAGAAAAAGGAGGATGATACTGGTTCTTCTAAAAACTTTCAGAAAAGGGATAACCAATTTAAGACAGAATCTAGGTTCAATAATAACTCTACAGGAAAGTGGAATTTTAAAGAGAAGGATAACAAAGATTACAAGTCTAAAGAGATTCAGTGTAGAGAATGCAGAGGTTTTGGTCAGATTCAGGCTGAGTGTGCAAATACTTTAAAAAGAAACAAAAATGCTTATATAACCACTCATAGTGGCAGTGATTCTGAGAGCAACAGTGATGAAGAGGATAATTCTAACTTTGTTAATTTTATGGGAATAATCACTGAAAAAGAACCTACTTATGAAAGTGACTGTGAGCATGTTTCAACCATAGTTACAACTGCTCTTGAAACCTATAGCAGTGATGAGGAAGAACCTTCTGATGAAAACATTACTAAGCAATACCTTGTTCTTTATGAAAAGTATAAATGTCTAAGTAAACAAACCTTGATCATAAGCAAACTTAATGTTAATCTAAAGGATGAGGTTAAAAGTCTTACTGAGAAGCTTAAACTACAACTGGCTGAACTTACTGAAACTAAAAAGATAATAAAACTGCTGAATGTTTCTGCTTCAGATAAATTAGATGACATGCTGCCATATTCTAGAGGCTCTAAAGATATCAGTGGTCTAGGTTACTATGGTGGTAAAAGTACAGGAAAAACTACTTTTATTGAAGCTGTTGCTAAAGCTAAAACTCATGATTTTGACAATAAGGTTAGAAGCTCAGTTGCAACCAGATTTGCAACCAGGAATAAAACTCAGGTTTTTGTAAAGAAGGTTGGAAGCTCAGTTACAACCATGAATAAACTGAATAGCTTTAGGGATAAAAATAACTTTAGGTTGAAGCTGTGTAATTTCTGTAAAAAACCTGGTCATTCTGAAATCCAATGTTATTTAAAAAGAAACAGAAAGTATATTTCCCAGAAAACCTGGTTGGCTTCTGTCAATAAAAATTTGAAATGGGTCTGGAAAGTTAAAGAAAAAGCCACCTTAATTGCTAACAACAAAGCTGTTATTAACTCTTTGAATGCTGTTACTTCTAATGATTGGTATTTTGACAGTGGTTGCTCCAAGCACATGACAGGTACTGCAAGTCTCCTAAAAAATGTCACCATTCTTACAGGTAACACTGTTGTGTTTGGAGGTGGAGATACAGGTAAAATTGTTGGTAAAGGTACCTTAAACAAACCTGGAATGCCTAATATTGAGGATGTTTTTCTTGTAGATGGTCTAAAAGCTAATCTTATTAGTATCAGTCAACTCTGTGATAATAAAATGACTGTTAAATTTGACAAAGAAAGGTGTCTAATTACTAATCTTAACAATGATTTAATCATGACTGGAGTTAGATCAACCAACAGCTGCTATGTGTTTGAAAAAGCTGAAAAAGAATTGCCTCAAAGTAGGTGTAATCAAGCCATTACTAATAATGTAGATATTTGGCATAAAAGGTTTGGGCATGTGAATTACAAAACTTTAGATAAGCTTGTCAAAAAGGAATTGATAATAGAAATTCCTAAACTTAGTGCTAAAACTCAAAGTGTCTGTGGTGATTGTGCTATAGGCAAACAAACCAAAAGTATTCACAAAAGTACTAGTCAAATCTACACTAAGAGAGTCTTAGAACTTCTTCATATTGACTTGATGGGTCCTATGCAAACTGCTAGTATAGGTGGTAAGAAGTACATTTTGGTAGTTGTAGATGATTTCTCTAGATACTCTTGGGTAGTGTTCTTAAAGGATAAGTCTGAAACTTTTGAACTGTTCAAAACTCTGTGCTTAAAACTGCAACTTGAAAAGGGTTCCACTTGTGGTAATATTGCTAGGATTAGAAGTGATCATGGAACTGAATTTGAAAACATCAAGTTTAGAGAATTCTGCAACTCCTTAGGTATAAGTCATGAGTTCTCTGCTCCTAAGACTCCATAGCAAAATGGCATAGTTGAAAGGAAAAATAGAACCATTCAGGAAATGGCTAGAGTAATGCTTAACTCTAAGAAACTTGCCAACAGATTTTGGGCTGAAGCTGTTAATACTGCCTGTCATATAGTTAATAGAGTTTATATTACTAAAGGTACTTCCATGACAGCCTATGAAATATGGAAAGGTAGAAAACCCAATGTTAAGTATTTTCAAGTCTTTGGATGTGTTTGCTACATTCTCAGAGATAGAGAGCATCTTGGTAAATTTGACTCTAAAAGTGATAAAGGGATCTTTCTTGGTTATGCTCAGAATAGTAGAGCATTTAGAGTCTTCAATCAAAGAACAAACTGTGTTCTGGAATCTTATAATGTGTTATTTGATGACCTAAAAACTGTTGATGAGATTACAGGTGATGATGAACAGCCTGAGATTGCAGAAAAAGAGAAAGAAGAAACTCAACAAACAGGAAGTCCCAGAGTGGTTGGAAGTCCAGTTGCAACTGAGGTTGGAACTGAGGTTGGAACCGCAGTTGAAACCCAGAATGCTGCTGAGTCTGAAGAAGAAGAAGAAAGTTCTCATGTTCAGTCAACTAGCAGGCCTCGCTATGTAAGGACTCAGAAAAATCATTCTCTTGACAATGTCATAGGAGAAGTAGCTTCAGGTATGAAAACCAGAGGTAAAAGAAATAATGTTGTTCACTTTGCTTGTTATATTTCTCAGTTAGAACCTAAGAATATAAAAGAAGCTCTAAAAGATAGTGAATGGATTTTAGCTATGCAGGATGAATTGTCTCAATTTGAGAGAAATGATGTATGGACTTTAGTACCCAGACCTTCTAATAAAAATGTTATAGGGACTAAATGGATTTTTAGAAATAAAAGTGATGAGGATGGAGTGATTATCAGGAATAAAGCTAGGTTGGTAGCTCAGGGTTATACACAAATTGAGGGAATTGACTTTGATGAAACCTTTGCTCCTGTAGCTAGAATTGAATCCATTAGAATGCTATTATCTCTTGCATGTCTGTATGATTTTAAACTGTTTCAACTTGACATAAAGAGTGCTTTTCTGAATGGTGTGATTAATGAAGAGGTTTATGTCTGTCAACCTAAGGGATTTGAAGATCCTAACTTTCCTGAACATGTTTATTTGCTGAAAAAGGCCTTGTATGGTCTTAAGCAAGCTCATAGAGCTTGGTATGATAGATTAACCAAGTTTTTGCTTGAAAAAGGTTTTAACAGAGGGGGAGTTGATAAAACTCTGTTTACCAAGAAAACTACAAAGGATATAATAATTGCTCAAATATATGTTTATGGCATTGTTTTTGGCTCTACTTCTAATAAAAGGATAGATGAATTCATTTCTGATATGAAGAATGAATTTGAAATGAGTGGTGGAGGTGAATTAACTTACTTTCTAGGATTGCAAGTTAAACAGAATGAAAAAGGAATTTTTCTATGTCAGAGTAAGTATGCAGACAATCTTGTTAAGAAGTTTGGTCTGAGTGAGAGTAAAGAGAAGAGAACCCCTATGAGTACCACCCTTAAACTGTCTAAAAATGATAAAGGTAAAAGTGTCTGTCCTAGTCTTTACAAATCCATGATTGGAAGCTTGCTTTATTTAACTGCTAGTAGACCAGACATTTGCTTAAGTGTAGGAGTTTGTACCAGGTATCAAGCAAATCCTTTAGAACCTCATCTTCTAGCTGTCAAAAGAATTCTAAGGTATGTAAAAGGAACACCTCATCTAGGCCTATGGTATTCTAAAGATACAAACCATTTTCTTAGTGGCTACTGTGATGCAGACTGGGCAGGAAACATAGATGATAGAAAGAGTACTTCTGGTGGCTGTTTTTATTTTGGAAACAACCTTGTTTCTTGGTTCAGTAAAAAGCAAAATTGCATATCTTTATCTACTGCTGAAGCAGAATATGTTGCAGCTGGAAGTGGATGCACTCAATTAATAAGGATGAAACAGATGTTAACTGATTATAATGTTAAACAAGAAATATTAACTCTGTTTTGTGATAACAAAAGTGCTATAGATTTAGCTAAAAATCCAGTTCAACATTCCAGAACCAAACATATTGATCTAATGCATCATTTTATAAGAGAACTAGTTGAAGAAAAGAGCTTAATTTTAGAACATGTTTCAACTGAAAGACAATTAGCAGATATTTTCACAAAACCCCTTGATACAAACAAGTTTGAATCATTAAGAAGTGACATAGGGGTATGTCATTATCAATCTAATTGAATATTCTTGCTAAATATGTCTGTATTGAGTACCTTCAATAATTTTTATTTCTAAGGTTAAGTCTTAATTGAGCTATGGTGTTTTTGTTTTGAAAAAGCCGCTTTTTGGTGTCTCAAAAACAGATGTGAGGTAACTTGTCCTTGAAAACCTCTCTGGTAATAGAGTTGCAAGCACAAAGTGCAATTTTTTTTAAGCTGGTTGCAAGTTCAGTTGCAACCTAAGTTGAAACCTCATTCTCTCAATAACTGGTTGGAAGTTCAATTACAACTCCAGTTGTAACCTCGTGTTAAAATACTGGTTGCAAGCTCAGTTGCAACATCAGTTGAAACCTCAGTCTATTTTATAACTACCAAGACAAAGTCTTGTTATTTTTGACATCACTTATACTCTTTCCTTGCTGAGGTCATCAAACTAGTTTTTGTGTAGAGATAAAAACGGATTTGCTCAATTTAAGCTCCTAAAATTTAATCTTTATTAGAGTTATTCTTTGATAAACATATTTTCTTGAGTAAATTGCTAGATTTTTGTTTTCCTAAAAGTTAGATATCTTTTAAATTGCTCTTTATCTTGAATCAAGTCAAATTTCCTTAATAAGCTTCAACTTTTGAATTTTCAAATTTTGGATCAATCTGTTTTGCAAAAGGAATGTTTTCTGTATAGTTGGCTGGATTGATCTTTCCTTCGTGATCTTGCTGTGATTTATTTACACTAATTGATAAGATATTTCCTAAATTTTCGCCAAAATCTGTTTCATAATTGATTTGCATGTATCTTTTTCCAATTACAAAAGGATATGGACTTTATTGCTATTTATACAAACTTTTTTTATATCCAAAATCAATTACACTTTATAGAATCACTCTCTCTCTCTAAACTGTAAAACCCTAGGTCTCTGTAAAAACCCACTGCGAAGTTCTAAGCTCACTTCTAACCCTAGTTGCAACCATGTCTTCAAACTCTTCAAAAAACCCCAACCTAGACATTGACGATGATTGCACTCTAAGAGATTTCATGAATAAATCTCCAACCAGTCCAGGATCAAAAGCTAAGGTAAGTGAGACTTCCTCATCTCAGAAAAAGCGCACTAAGAAAAGAGCTAGGAAAACTGTAGAGGATCATCCAACACCAACTGTTTTCTCTTATAAGTCTAAGTTTCATGAGACTGATCCTAGGTTCTGGAGTAGGACCATGTATAGGAGGTATAGGTCTTTTGCTGGTAGGGAGATTCACAGTGAAAGAAGACTTAATCTGGTTAGCTATCCACATATTCAAGTACATATTGAGAAACTGCTATCAGCTGTTGGCCTAGATAGAACTATTTCTTATCATGATTCTTATTACCCTGCTGTTATTAAAGAATTCTATGCCAATCTAAGTAGTACTGTGTTTGTTGAGGGTGATCCTGCCTATGGCAGAGTGTTTTTGAGGGGTGTGACTCTAGATTTCACCCCTAAGTTGATCAATGATTTTCTGTGTTGTCCTAGTCCTACTGAAGATGACAATGCTGAACCAGACTTAGAAATTCTTGCTTTAATTCTAACTGGAAAGAACAATAGGTTTGATGGTCACTCCATTCAAAAATCCTCCTTCACCTTGTGTGCATCTGTGCTGCACAAAATAGCTAGATTCAATTGGAATCCCACTAAGCAGCCATCCAAAGTCAGTAAGGACATGGCCATATTTCTCTATAGGATCATGTCATCTTTGCCAATTAATTTTGGTAATCATGTATTTAATCTGATTAGAGACTTCAGTGACTCTACTTCCCAATCCATTCTGCTGCCTTTCCCTTGCCTAATCACTGCTGTGATTCTAGGCCAAGTCTCATATTTGGGTAGAAATTCTCCAATAAGTATCTTAAATGAACCAATCACTGATTGTCCCTCTGCTATATATATCTCTGCAAAACTGCTCAAAGAAGGGCATGTCAATGACATCTCTGGAGAAAAGGGCAAGGAAAAAGAAGAAGAAACATCTAATGCTCCTTCAGAAAAGAAGAAGGGTGTGAGGTGGTATTTGAAGCAAAAGTTGGCTTACAATGCAGAAAGGAGAGCTGAGCTGGATACTGATGACTATCAAATCAAGAAGTTGCTGGAGAATCTTATAGAAAGTGAAAATGATAGTGACAGTGATGGTGGTGACAGTGATGGGGATGCAACTCACAGTGATGATGGCCTCTCTATAAGCAGTGAAGATGAGCATGAAGAGGTTGTAAGGGACAGACCCCTAAGAGAAAGACCACCCCAGTCAAACATTCCTCGTAACTAGTTTGTCAAGGTTGTGACAAATAGGGGGAGTAAGAGAAAGTTTATTATGTGCTTATGTGCTTCTGTTCTGTTTTCAGTTTGATGTTTAATGTTTAAGTTTCAAGACTTTATTCTGTTTCCAGTTATGCTGTATTAAGACAATTCTGTGCCTGTTTGGCTTTAATAATTCTGCAACCTCTTTCTGAAAATATCTTGTTGAAGTATGAATGTCTTTGAACTTGGAACAGGTCTGAAAACCTACTGTGTGCATATAAATTGTGCTTATATGATATGCCTGCAATTCTAACTTGCAGGGGGAGCTAAAACAGATACATCAAAAGTATTGATACAATACAAATGTTGTATTGAAATTGCAGGTGGATTTATGTGTTTTATAAACTTAGTTGATTTGTCAAAACCAATGACAAAGGGGGAGATTGTTAGGACCAGATTTCTGGTCTAAATATTGTTTATTGTCTATTGGTTTTCACTAAATAAATCCTAACTGTTGTTAAGAACTAAGACAGTATTGACAGGTTTCAAGTACCAGTTGCAACCTCAGTTGCAACCTACTAAGTCAGTAGTGACAGGTTTCAAGTACTAGTTGCAACCTCAGTTGCAACCACTAGTTCCAACCTGCTGGTAAGCAGAATTCGGTCTTGTTCTATAAATCTGCATAGCTGTCATTTATTGATTATTAATTGTTCTACAGCATGCAGGATATATTCTCATATGATTCTAAAAGGTTAATATGTAAATGAGAATATCAAAGTGGTAAGGAAAGATTTCCTAAAAGATATAAAGAGATTAGTTATGTTTCCTTTACATTTATAATTCTATATCTCTATTCTTATACTAATCTTTATCACATGTTTCAATCTTTGTTCCATATCAATTCAGTATGATATGTTTAAAGATTGAATAAAATTAGGAGTTAATGTTTTACATGAATACTTAAAAGATATCTTTCCAAGATATGATCTTCTTATATGTTTCCTAGTTATAGGAAAATACTAACTCCTACAATCAAGCTGGTTATTAAACAGGTATCAACCAATGATGATTGGAGTCAATCCACGCTGAAGAATCACGTAATGCTTGGAAAGATTGAAGCCAATCATTAAAGTTAAAAGCAATCACAAAAGACCTTCAAGATAGAAGATTGTTTTTACTTATATAAGTTGATAACTTAGCTTGTAAAATTTGTGTGTTCTAAATTATAAAGAACTTATTTTCTAGAGAGAATACACGTGAGCTTTAAAAAGAAAACAATGGTGGGATGCCATTGATTTATAAGTGATAGTTATAGAGTAGGAGCAATATAGAGATAGGCAGAAAAACCTAGAGGGAGTCTAAGTGTTTTTCGTTAAGACTTGAGTCCTATATTGTAAGCTTTTTATAATATCATAATCTGGGTAAGTGCCCCGGAGACGTAGCCTAGTTAGGTGAACTCCGTTGTTAAATGTGGGTGTGATTTAATTTACGTACATTTAACTTTTTACAGTTCTGTCCATTTATACACTGGGTTCTAACTGTGGTTGCAACCTCACTTAGAACCTAACTGCAAAACTGCAACTAGAACAGCGGATAGGAATTTCAACAACTATCCTAATTGCCCTTGTTCCTAAAATAAAAATACATAATTCTTTTGCTGACAATAGACCTATTAGTCTTGGTAATTTTTACACTAAAATTATTTCTAAAATTATTGCCACTAGATTAGCCATATTGCTCCACATATTATTATTGAAAATCAAAGTGGTTTTATTAAAGGGAGAGATATTACTGACAATATCACTTTGGTTCAAGAATTGATCAGTACTCTCAATGCAAAAAGTAAAAAGGAAAAATGGTGCAATTAAACTTGATATGAAAAGGGCTTATGATAAAGTGTCCCGGCTCTTTCTCACAAAGGTGCTCAAAAATATGAGTTTCTCAGATATTTTTATTGATAGAACTTGGAGACTTATTTCTAATATTCATTTTAGTGTTCTGGTAAATGGGGTAGCTTCAGGGTTTTTCTACTCAAGGTATAAGGCAAAGAGAATCTCTCTCTTCTGGCTTATTTGTTATATGTTCAGAAATTCTCTCATTAAATCTTAATTTAATTCATAATGTCAATTACCAAGGCTTTAAATTTTCAATTGGAAGTCCTCACATCACTCATTTAGCCTATGCAGATGATATAATTATTTTCTCAGCTGCTCAAGCAAGTTTCTTAAAAGAAGTGCAAAAGGTGATAAGAAAATAGGAAATTGATTCTGACAAAGAGATAAATCTTGATAAAAGTTTTCTTTACTGCACAAAACATGTTAGCTCTGCTCAAGGGAAAAAGTTTGAAGAAAAATTGGGAATCAAGCTGAAAAAACCTCATTTCATTTATTTAGCGTGTATTCTATTCTCTGGTAGAAAAAAATGTATTTATTTTCACTTTATGGTGGCAAAAATCAGAGAAACTCTAAATAAGTGGAAATCTAAATGGCTCTTTATGGGTTCAAAAATTATTTTGATAAGATTTGTGCTGCAATCAATGCCTCTTTATATTCTCTCAGCTATGTTACCTCCTAAAAGTGTCATAAATTATGTGGAAAAGGTCTTTGCTAATTTCTTATGGGGACAAAATGAAGATAAAAATAAATATCATTGGGTTTCATGGAAAAGAATAATTAAACCTACTGAAGAAGTAGCTTTGGGCTTCAGAAGTATGGAAGATATTTTTAAGGTATTTGCTATTAAACTATGGTGAAAATTCAGACATCAAAATTCTCTCTGGTCCTTATTTATGAACAACAAGTTCTGTAAAAAAGTTGTATCCTAATGCAGCTACTAAATCTATCACTAATGAGACCTGGATAGAATGCTAGAGGTTAGGGAAGAAGCTGAAAAGAACATCATATGATCTGTGGGAGCAGGAAATGTGGATATAAATATGGATATTTGGAATGGTGAAGGACCTATTAGATGCTTGAATATTCAAAATACTAATCCTATCAAAAGACAATATAAGCAGCATATAATGGTGAAAGGAAAAAAGACAATATAAGCGGCATATTCCCCAATAACTACCATCATTTATTTGGAAAAAATAATGATCAGAAATACCTGTCATGTCCCTCACTTTTTTATTGTAATAAAAAAAGTGAGGGGAAAACCCCACAAAAAGAAAATAGTGTTGTTATAGTCAGATCTCCAAAATATGAGACTAAATAGAACAAAAGTAAAACTTGCTACACGAATTACAAATAGAAGCCGCAATGTTTAATTTTAATAAATCCAATATGAGGAAGGGACCATTTAACAAGTTTAACTTTTTTGTTTATCTTGTTGTAATTATCCAAAGTACTCGAGAATTTTGGATCTTTGTAGGCTACAAACTTAACCAAATCTTTTGTAACACGAACAATATTAGTTGGTTTCATTCTGATATCATCAAACTTACTAGAACATCTGGCCTTCCAGATATGCCAGATAATAAATGAAGGTAAAATTAGGCATAATTTTTTCTCATTGTAGTTCATTTTTCCTTGAATTGTAGTCCACCAACTATTTATTCTATCTTGCAAAGAATTATTTTGTACTTTTATGCCCCATTTATTTTCAAATACTTTTCAAACTTCAGCTGCTACAGTAGCAGTACTAAATAAATGATTAAACCTTTCTTAAGCCTTTTTACAACATTCACATCTAGAGACCATATTAACCCCAAATTTATACAGGTAGCAGTCTAAGGAATTGCACCAGCTAGCGCTTTCCACATGAAACAAGAAACTTTCAAGGTATCATTCTATCCCAAATGAATTTACTTTTCCAATCCTCAATACCAGCAGTTCTTATAAGATTCCAATTAGACTTTAGAGTGAAGTTCCCCAAAATTAGTAGGCTTCCAGATAGGTTTAACATCTTCATTCTTGAAAATAATAAGATTTTCTTCTGCTAGTTCTCCAAATTTCAACATTCTACACCAGGTATTAGCACCCTTTTTGATAGGAATTTCAGTAAGCAACTTATTTTTAGAATACTTAGCCTTCATAAACTTAGTCCAAATGTTGTCTTTTGTTCTCATTTTCCACCACAATTTAATAGCAAAAGCATTGGATATATCTTTAAAGATTTTAACATCAAGTCCACCCTCTTTAATAGGTTTACAAATTTTGTTCCAATTGATCCGGTGATGTTTAGATTTACCATTTTTAACTCCTCAAAAGAAATTAGATAATAGTTAGTCTGTCTTTTTCATAACCAATAAAAGAGGATTCATAGCAGAAAGAATATATATAGGAATAGATTGAAGGACATGTCTAATAAGAATGAGTTTACCATCCAAATTTAACACATTTCCCTTCCAGGTAGCAAGTTTGCTTCTTTCTCACTTTAAGAACCAGTTCATGAAGGAGAATATACTTTTTATGACCAGAATATAATTTGCACCCAAGATAAGTAATAGGAGTCTTCTTACTTGTAATATTCAGCTTCTTGCAGATATTCTCCTTGTGTTGTTCATTCACACTCTTTGAGAAGTATATAAAACTATTGTCTAGGCTAATTTATTGACCAGAGTCTTTGTTATAACTTTGTAGGGTACTGTTCGCCAGCTTGATGGAATTTAGATTGGCTGAACTAAAGATTATCATGTTATCCGCAAAGGCCAAATGTGTAATGACAGGACTACCCAAATGTGATTTAAAAGAAACCCACTTTTTTCTTATAGATCATAGCATTTAGATTTCTGCTAAGTACTTTTGAGCAAATAATAAATTGACTGGATGAAAGATGGTCAACTTGTGTGAGACCATTTTTAAGAAAAAATAAATCTGTAGAGCTCTCATTCACCATAACTGCAGTGTTATTACCTGAGATAATTCTTCAAAAAATATCAATAAGTTTTTCATAAAAACCCATTTTCCTTAAAGTATAAATTAGAAATTGTCATGACAAGTTATCATAAGCTTTTTTCATATCCAGCTTTAAAACAATATTTTTACCACAACTAATTTTCCAATGGTGGAAATAAACTCTTGAACCAAAAGAATATTATTCACTATGTCCCTAGCTTGTACAAATCCACTTTGATTTTCAGAAATAATCTTCGGCAAAATAAAGGGAAGTCTTGAGGACAACATTTTGGATATGATTTTGCTGCAGAAAGTGCACAAACTGATGGGTCTAAATTCAGCAAAAAAATTAGGTTTACTTTGTTTGGTAATAAGAGCAATAATAGTTGTAGAAAGAGATTCGGGAGTGAGACACCCTTGAAGAATTGATTAATAGCCTTTACCACATTTTCTCCAATAAAATTTCAGGTATAAATAAAAAATTGACCAGTAAAACCATCAATTCCTGGTGCACTTGATTTACTAAGATCCCACACTGCATTTTTTACATTCAAAAGCAGGATCTTTACTCAGCATCTTATTATCTTCTCCAAAATTAAATTAGGAATAAAGTCCAAGCTTTTTATAATCATTAGAGATAAGTTTCCCCTTTGCTAGAAAAAAATCAGTTTTTTAGCTTTTACAATGTTTAAAATAGAATTTGTTTAAAAATTACAACTTTTTAGCTTTTACCAAAAAAAATAAAAAATTACAGCTTTTTAGCTTTTACAATTGTTTAAAAAATTGCAGCTTTTTAGCTTTTACCACTGCATCTCCATTTCCATGTAATCATTTCATACTTAATGGAATTTGAATATATTCAATTTAAAAATAAAAATAAAAATTAACTAAGCTTGTAATGAAGCTGCTATGTTTTCATTTCTCCCTAGATTTGTTGTAGTTTGACTCTTTTAATGAAATAAAAATGTAGGCACCTCCCCTTTTTTATTTTTAAAAAAAAAATACCATTTCAAAATTTCTCAAAAGGTTAATTTAAGAGCGACAACGAAGAATCTGACTAGGCTAGTTACTGTAAGGTTAGTAAAAGGGTTAGATCTAAATAAATAGAAAAGAAATACTCCTACCTAAGTGCTCCTTTTTAGGTAATTATGATTCATCAGAAGAAGAAAAAGAATATAGCTTTAGGTGTGTGAGTGTCTATTTTATGAATTGTGATTTGTTATTTGCTTCTCTCTTTTTTTTATAGGGACAAAATTATGTTTTGTTGTATTAATGTATCTGCTTATTCATGCATTATTGCATCATTAAATATGCAGATAGTTCACTGTTAAGTATGATTTAGCTTCAAAAATAGCATAACATGAACGACCTTTTTTCAAAATTATAGTTTGTGGTCCATTGCAATTTATGTGAAGATTATAGTTTGTGGTCCATTGCGATTTACGTGAAGTGTTTGTTTCCAAAGGTATAGAAGTATTAGAGTATCATATACGTATTCTACCTTTAGAAATAAATCTCTATATTAAAGTTACAGAACAAAAGCTTGGGATTAGAATTCTAGTAATTTTTTGTTTGTGTATTTCAGGCAATGGAGGGCCTTTGGTTTTCAGACAATGACTTCCCACAAGAAATTTACTAGAGATGAAATGTGTGTCGAAAGGTTGGAAGCGCCTCATTTCAGAACCTTGTTTTATAAAAGAAAAACTGAAAGCGAAAGAGCCACTGTCAGGATTTTTCTTCCAAGAGAGGTTCCAATGGTGCGACGAAGATATAAAATCGATTAGTTTCATAAAAAACCCAGAAGACTCGCCAGGTGGCATTGATCGCAAACACTCTGTCTTTGATTTTCTTCCAGAAGATGTCGTGCTCATGGCTTCGACCAACGGCCTGATCTGCTGTCGCAGCAGCCTACCTTGCTTACGGCCAATTATATACGTATGTAATCCTTCGAACAAAGAATGGGTGACACTGCAATGCCACGGAGTTGACAAGTTGATCAGTTTAGGGTTAGCTTTCGACCCGATTGAGGTTTCAATTGACAAACAGACTAATTTCAAGCTGGTTAGGGTTTGTCAGACAGTGACCAATATAAATGATGACTCGGATGATGACATGGATTATTCGCTTACCACTTTTTCGTTCGAATCATATTCCTCGAAAACACGAATTTGAACAAAGCTGAAACAGACATTGGATTGTGAGCACGACTTATTCAAAAACAAAGGCATTTGAGTTAGCGGGAGAGCTTTATTTTAGCTAACCAATGGGGATAAAATTCTCATGTTCGATACTAAAGATGACGTGGTGATGTTTATTAACGTAACTGTTCCTCTAATAGGTCTACCTGAGATGTGTATTGGGGAATCTGAAGATAAACTCCATTATGTTCTCATTTCTAAAAAGGGGATTCTAGTGTTGAAGTTTGAGGGTTCCATAGAGTTTGTGTCACACCCCAAAATCCATAAAACACGGACATCGAGGCGTGAACTTTTTAAACAAAAGAAAAGAGAACCTGTTGGTACAAAATTTGAATTTTTAAAAGAAATAAATTACGAGCTAAAGAAACAATTGACAATTAAATAAAAATGTTGCCAAACACGGCTACAAGACAAGTTTTATAAAAGCTAAGAAAATAACAAACGAATGAATTTGTCCGTAGACTACAACCTCGAAAATGGTCTAACAAAAAAAAATGCAATAGAAAGAATCCCCGAACCCATGCGATACTGCGCTAATGCTCTTATCCGAATGTTTCAATCTAAATTGTACCTGAAAGACAAAATTGTAACGGTGAGTCCCACGCACATACATAGACGGGACGGCACCACAAAATACAGTCACTATATCCCATAAATGCAAGAACCCACAAACAACAACTACGATAATCAACATATAAAAAGAAATATAATAACATCCTACCACGAGATAAATTAAATAACCTCAACACACATCAATAGCATACAAGGACCTCTCACGCCACCTACCCCAGTCTGTAAGGTAGGTCATTCCCTATCCCTTCGGCCGTCTTATGTCCCCGGAATTAGGGAGAGACATAGACCATTGCTAACATAAAAATAGATTTATAGTGCGCACTTGGACCTCTCACGCCACTCGTCCCAGTCCGTAAGACGAGTCATTCCCTATCCCTTCGGCCGTCTTATGTCCCCAGAATTAGGGAGAGACATAGATCATTGCTAACAATAAAATAAATATAGTGCACACTGGGACCTCTCACGCCACTCGCCCCAGTCCGTAAGACGAGTCATTCCCTATCCCCTCGGCCGTCTTATGTCCCCGGAATTAGGGAGAGAAATAGACCATTGCCACTACAGCTAAATCACAAGGTCTCGGCCAATAATATAAAACAATTCAATTATCACATTCTCATACGTCACCTTAACGTAATTCAACAAATACACATAATCATAGGTGCTAGATTCACAACTAGCCAAACAAGTCTATCAACATAAATCTCATTCAGGCATTTTAACAAATATTTTGTATGCATAAACTACGATTCATCTTTATTCAACATAAATTCACCCAATTTCATCAACAACTATAATATCACACAATCAACTCATAAAACATGCAAACTCATCCATAATCTCATTAATTCGAAATTAATATGTCAATAGCCTCAACTTCTACAATTCAAATAATGGAATTAAAATATAACTAAACCCTAATTAACAATATGAGAACATAATTAATATAAAAGGCAAAAAACCCCAATTTATAATAAACGTAAAACATAATCCTAACATACACCCTCGTCTAGTCGCAATGGATAACCCCCGTTACCTTAGTGCGTAGAGGAGATGCTTCCGGTAAGAACCCGCTAGTGATGGTTTCCTCTTCTTCTTCTTCCTCTTTTAGGTTACTGTTTTAAAAGAAGTGGGCTGATTTGAAGATGTAAAAACAGTTTTGAGAAAGTTTATGGTAATGAACTATTTGGTCCCCAAATTTCTAAAAGTTAACTCTAAATCCAAAAATATTGTTTTACTACTCAAAAATAACAAATCTTTAGAAACAAACCTATTGGGTCCTTTTTATTTATAAAATTAGTAACAGGTTTTTAAAATAAAGTTTTTCGGAAGAGTTTTGGTTTTTGGCTAAAAATTAGTCGAGTGACCAGTTTTTGGTAAAATTTGTATAAAACATTTTTGGATAAATTAAATCATAAATAAAACCATTTATAAAAATACGGGATGTTACAACTAATCCTCCTTAAAAGAATTTCGTCCCGAAATTTTCTCTCTAAACAACTATACCCAGAAATTATAAACTTTAATAAATAAGCCCATCAAATTTAAACGTGCAATTCGTGACATAATTCAAGAAATAAAATACGCAGGGTTCACAACCCGCAACAACTCCATAACATAAATACATGAACAACATGTAAGAATCTCAAATAAGGTAAACACTTATATGCCATATCAAACATAATATTCACAACCCGTAACAACTGCATAACATAAATACATGAACAACATGTAAGAATCTCAAATAAGGTAAACACCTATATGCCATATCAAACATAATATTCACAACCCGTAACAACTCCAATACATAAATACATGAACAACATGTAAGAATCTCAAATAAGGTAAACACATATATGCCATATCAAACATAATATTCATAACCCGTAACAACTCCAATACATAAATACATGAACAACATTTAAGAATCTCAAATAAGGTAAACACTTGTTGAACTAAGAGTTCAATAATTGATTTTGATTATGTTTTTAATGATTTTACGACTACTCTATTTCGATGATATAATGCTTGTTTTTTCCAAGAAGAGAATTTGTAAATTTTAGAATGCCAGAAAGATAGAGCACATAAAAACGAAGCCAACGGTTCAAGCGGAATCAGAATCGGAGCTAAAACGAAGAAGTTACGGGCTTTTGAAGTTTAACGAGAAAACCGGGAATACTGAAGAAACGACCGATCGTCTGGACAAAAACGACTGATCGTTTTTTGTCCAAATTCTTCCAAAGAGATCGTTATAAAAACGATTGATCAAAATTCAGAAAACGACCGATCGTTTTCTGAAAATGACCGATCGAGTGCAGAAAACGACCGATCGTTTTCCGCAAATTTCGAAAACAGCTTTTCAGCTTATTCTGGGAAATTGCTTAAACCATTGGTTAAAACCCTCAACCACTACCAACGGTCAGAAAAACAAAAACAGACCTTTGGTCTATATAAACCAGCCAAATCTCTCTCCCAAATCACCAATGAACATACATATTATCATCCTTCAACCTCTATCTATACAAACCCTAAAAATCACCATTTTGGTGAAATAATTCGAAAAAGAGGGAAATTGAAGAAAAAGCAATTCGAGCTCAACCAAAGATCAAACATCATCAAAACCAAAAATTAGCTTATTTAGAAGCAATCAAATTGTGGGTGTTGTTTTACTTTCAAAAATTTTGTAAAGAGTAAAGTATAAACTCATTTGTGAGCGAGTGATCGGGTAGATGCTTTGTAAGCGAGTGTTGCTTAAAAGCTCTAGGTCTTTTCATTCGGGATACTCATAGAGTGAGGGGGAGCTTAATTGGTCGATTAGCTCGTTAGGATTGTAATATCCGGAAAAAGATTATTAGTGAAATACTCGGTAGTACCGAGGAGAGGACGTAGGCCGTTTTGCCGAACCTCTATAAATCACGGTGTCATTTTCTTCCTTAACTTTTACTTTCCGCAACTTATATTTTGTTTATTTTCTTGCTTGCGTTTGGATTGTTTGACGATTATTAACGCTTAAGCTTAGAATTGCGAAAGTTGGGTTGTTAGTTGCACTTAGATTTTAATTAGGCGAAAACCACCAAAAACCTTATTCACCCCCCCTCTAAGGTTTAGCCACACGGGCCAACAACACCTATATGCAATATCAAACATAATAAAAGACAACTCAACAACTCTGTAAACTCTAGGCATTACAACAAAAATAAACTCCAAACTCTAGGCGTTACAACCCTTCCCCGATAAAGAAATTTCGTCCCGAAATTAGAAAACATCTAAACAAAAGTACCTAAAGAAAGCACGAGGTCAGGATACTTCCTCTTCATCTCATCCTCACGTTCCCAAGTTGCCTCCTCGGCCCCATGGTGTTTCCAAACCACCTTTACCAATCTAATCGTTTTTCCTCGAAGTTCCTTTTCTTGCACATCGATAATCCTCATAGGTCCCACTTCGTTGGTCACATCCGCACTAACCTCAATGTCCTCAAAGTCCACCACGTGTGAAGGGTCGTGATGATACTTTTTCAACATTGACACATGGAACACTGGGTGAACCCCCGCCAACTTTGGTGGCAAGTCCAACCGGTATGCAACTTCTCCAACTCGGTCCACGATCTCAAATGGTCCGATAAATCTCGGGCTCAACTTTCCTTTAGAGCCAAACCTCATAATCCCCTTCCTTGGCGAAACTCGCAAAAATACTTGATCCCCCTTTTCAAACTCCAAAAGTCTCCTCCTCTTATCCGCATAACTCTTTTGCCTACTTCGGGCCGTCTCAAGCCTTTGTCGAATTAACTTAATCTTTTCTGTTGTCTCTTGAATCAATTGCGGTCCTAACATTTCCGCTTCTCCCACCTCGGTCCAACACACCGGAGACCTACACGGCCGCCCGTATAAAGCCTCGAAAGGTGTCATGTAAATACTAGCTTGGAAGCTATTATTGTATGCAAACTCTACTAAGGGTAGATGGCTCTCCCAGCCTCCCTTGAAATCATTCACACATGCGTGCAACATATCCTCTAGTACTTGGATAGTCCGCTCCGATTGTCCATCCGTTTGGGGATGAAACGCCGTACTCATTGTCAACTTGGTCCCTAAGGCATTTTGCAATGCACTCCAGAACCTCGACACAAACCTCGCGTCTAGATCCGATACTATCGAATCGGTACCCCATGAAGTCTAACAATTTCCTTAATATACTTTCGTCCCAAGATTTCCACCGAATTCATCATCTTAATTGCAATGAAGTGTGCGGATTTGGTCAAACGGTCGACCACAACCCACACAGCGTCATTCCCACTTACCGATTTAGGTAAGTTGGTCACAAAATCCATTGCTATCCTTTTCCACTTTCATTCCGCCACCGGTAAAGGTTGGAGCATTTCCGCCGGTCTTTGGTGTTCCACCTTCACTTGCTGGCAAGTTAGACACTTGCTAACATATGAAACTACATCTCGTTTCATTCCGGGCCATCAAAATTGTCTCTTCGCATCGTGATACATTTTCGTCCTGCCGAGATGAACGGCTAATCGGGAGTGGTGAAACTCCTTTAATACCTCATTCCTCATGTTTTCTGTCACATAAGTCCTTCCCTTAAAATGTAATCCTCCATCAGTTCCTTTCGTCCAACCATCTAATCCTTCACTCGAATTCATCTGTTTCTCATAGTTCTCCACTTTCTCGTCCCCATCTTGTGCTTCCAAAACCCTACTCACAAGTTCCGGTTGTACCACTATTGTGTACAAGGTCCCCACATTAACATTAGCTAACTCCAAGTTGAACTCGTTCACTTTTCCCATCATCCTCTATTCGTCGACCGCCACATGCGCTAAGGTCGCATGGGACTTTCGACTCAAAGCATCCACCACTACATTGGCCCTTCCCGGGTGATAGTGCAAGTCATAGTCGTACTGTTCCAAATATTCCATCCATCATCGTTGTCGCATATTTAGATCCCGTTGGGTAAAAATATGCCCTAAACTCTTGTGATCCGAGAACACTTCGAACTTTTCCCCGAACAGATAATGCCTCCATATCTTCAACGCATGAACTATTGCCACTAGCTCTAGGTCATTAGTCGGATAGTTCTTTTCGTGAATCTTTAGTTGTCGCGAAGCGTATGCGATAACATTTTCGTCTTGCATTAAGACGCAACCCAAACCTTCCTTTGAAGCATCGCAATACACTTGGTAACCCTTTCCTTGCTCGGGAATAACCAGTATGGGGGAACTAGTCAACCGCTTCTTGAGTTCTAGGAAAGCTTTCTCGCAAGCCTCACTCCACACGAACTTCACCCCTTTCTTGGTAAGGTAAGTCATTGGAGTTGCTAACTTTGAGAAATCCTTGACAAACCGTCGATAGTATCCCGCTAAACCCAAGAAACTTCGAATCTCGAACACATTATTCGGTTGTGCCCATTTCGAAACTGCCTTTATTTTCGTCGTGTCCACCTTTATCCCTTCTTCCGAGATCACATGTCCAAGAAATTTCACCTCATTTAGTCAAAACTCACATTTGCTAAATTTTCCGTAAAGTTGGTGCTCTCTCAACGTGAGCAACGCTAAACGGAGATGCTCTTCGTGTTCCTCTCTTGAACTCGAGTAAATCAAGATATCGTCGACGAAGACCACCACGAACTTGTCGAGATACTACATAAAGATCCGGTTCATTAACTCCATAAACGCTGCCGGCGCGTTAGTTAACCCGAATGGCATGACCACAAAATTATAGTGACCATACCGGGTCCTAAAGGCCGTTTTCGAAATATCATCATCCTTCACCCTCAATTGGTGATAGCCTGATCGTAAGTCGATTTTTGAAAAGAACATTGCTCCCTTCAGTTGGTCAAACAAATCGTCAATTCGAGGTAATGGGTACTTATTCTTAATAGTCACCCTATTTAACTTTCGATAGTCGATGCGCATCCTCATCGATCCATCCTTCTTTTGCACGAATAAGGCCGGTGCCACCCACGGTGACGTACTCCGCCTAATAAACCCCTTCTCCAGCAGTTCCTCTAACTGCTTACTTAACTCTTTTAACTCAGCCGGTGCCAATCGGTACGGGGAAATGGCTATGGGTGCCGTTCCCGGTACCAAGTCGATAGAAAAATCTAATCCTCTCTTTGGTGGTAACCCAGGTAGATCCTTCGGAAATACATCTCCAAAATCGTCCACTACGTGTGGCCACATTTCCACTTCCTCATCGTTATCCACTATCGAGAGACTAGCCAAAAGACAAGACAGGTTGCCCACAACCTGCTTGGAATAATAAGGAATAGAAGAAAGGGTAGCGTCCCTTTCTCCACGAAAGAACACCTCATCTCCGGATGAAGTTGTAAGGAAAAATTTTTGTTGAACACAATCGATGAAAGAGTTGAAATGAACCAACCAGTCCATTCTGAGTATCACGTCGAATCCCGACATCTCTATGAAAACTAAATCAAACGTAAACGCATGGTCCGCGACCATTACCGACACACTCGGTCCAACACAACTCGACCCCCAACAGGAGTCTCTACAACGATCGGGTTCTCTAGAACACCAATTTCTAACGATAAAGACTCAACTAGACTTCTAGATATAAAAGAACACGAAGCTCTCGTATCGAAAAGAACATGTGCCCAAGATGAGCACACAAGAACCATACCTTGTACATTTGCCGGATCTCCTTGGTTTGGCAACTGTGGCAAGGCAAATAGATGAGCTTGAATTGATGGGTTTCCTTGCAGTCCTCGATTTCCCCCATGATTTCCTCGGTTTCCCAGGCCTTGATAGCCTCCTCGGTAGTTCCCACAGTTTCCCCCTCCTTGGTGGTTACCTCGAAACCCTCCCCCTTGGTTCCCATGTAATTGGTGTTGTGGCACAAATTCTGGTCTTCTTGGTGGTGGTGGTGGCAACCTAGGTTGGTTAAAGGGCCGGTTGGTGTCGATTCTTCCTTGTCCCCCGGGACAAACCCTTGTTGTATGTCCCATTCGGTTGCATGTCCTACATTGGACTCTAGGGCATTCGAACTGTCGATGGTTCACATCTCCACAGTGGAAACAGGCTCCCCTCATCCCGACGTTTGTCGGTAGTGGATTAAAACCCCTCTCTCCTCTACCCTATTATGGAAAACGCGAATTATTCGCCATATCCCAAGTCCGCTTCTTCTCTTCCCTTGGAGCATTTCCGGTTTTCGACTTCTCCAAGATTCTCTTGTTATGGAGTAGAGCTCCTTCCACAGCTTGAGCCGATTTTACCAACTCGTTATAGTTGACATGGCGGGCCAATGCCAATTGCAATGAGATAGTCGGGTTCAGCCCCTTCATGAATCTCCTACATTTTTCTGCACCCCCTAGAACCGAGTCTGGTGCATACCTCGAGAGTGAGGTAAACTTTAGCTGGTATACTTGAACGGTCATACCTCCTTGATATAGTTCATCGAACCACCTCCTCATTTCATCCTTATAAGAGTCGGGAAGAAACTGTCGATTGAACAATTCGATGAATTCATTCCAGTCGATGTTGGTTAAGTCGTAAGTATCCACGATCCCTAACTACCACTTCCGTGCTTCACCCTTTAGGTGAAACTAGGCGATATTCACCCGTTGTTCCCCATTAACTATCCCCGCTGCCGATAGGTATTTCTCCATTTCGTTCACCCATCCCTCAGCTATGGATGGTTCACCTATCCCATCGAAAGTCGGAGCCCCCAATCGGGTGAAGTTAAGTAATCCATTGTTACTTGAACTTCCAGCTTGTGCATTCTGCACCATCATTTGCACCACCTTCTGAAGGTCGGTCATCACTTGGTTAGCGTTTACCGATTCCGGTTCAGGTGCGAAAGTCTCCTCTTCTTCCTCATTCAGTTCCTCGTATACATTCTCAACCTCTACCTCCTCCTCGGGTTGCTCAGGTGGTGGGGCACTACTGTTACCTCTTCCCCCACTACCTATAGTAGCCCTTGTTCCTCGAGTTGCTCCCTGTACCCTTGGAGCTCTTCTTCCTCTTACAGTTGCCCCACCTCGGGTAGCCGCACCGCTTGATGGTGGTGCGCCCCCGCGTGTAGCTGGTCCCCTTCCACTAGTCCTTGTGGTAATAGCCATGACTACAAGCATTTAATATCGACACTTTAGTTGTCTCACTCAACACTACTACTCATACATGAATACTCATACATGATAAAAGCTCGTTTTACATGCTAATCACTTTATCAAGCTTTCTGTTGAACCATGGGTTCAATAATTGATTTTACGATTCTCTATTTCAATGATATAACGCTTTGTCTTTTCCAAAAAAAAATAGAAACTGTAAATTTCAGAACGTCAGAATGATAGAGTACTTAAAAACGAAGCCAACAGTTCAAGCAGAATCAGAATAAGAGTTAAAACGAAGAAGTTACGAGCGTTTGAAGTATAACGAGAAAAATAGCAAAATTGCCAGAACACGACCGATCGTTTTGGAAAACGACCGATCGTTTTTTTTTTTTTTTGGTCCAGAGAGGTCTGAAAAATTCGACCGATCGTTTTGACAAACGACCGATCGTTTTTTGGTCCAGAGAGGTTTGAAAAATTCTACCAGTCGTTTTGACAGACGACCGATCGTTTTTTGGTCCAGAGAGGTTTGAAAAATTCGACCGGTCATTTTGACAGACGACCTATCGTTTTTTGGTCCAGAGAGGTTTGAAAAATTCGACCGCTCGTTTTGACAGACGACCGATAGTTTTTTTGGTCCAGAGAGGTTTGAAAAATTCGACCGCTTGTTTTTGACAAAAACGACTTGTCGTTTTTTTGCAGAAAATTATTGATACAAAAACGTAAAATTACTCAACACTTGTAAATTCCTTACAAGGCACATATCACACAACATCATTCTAATCCATAACATTTTTACGAACAACATCGATTCGCATATATTATTCATTAACACACAAGTTAATAATTTAGAAAACGCACTACATAAAACCATCAACTACGCAATTCTCGCACTCTAATACTTCGCTACTACTTGACATGAAAACTTATACCTCATACACACTACATCAATCTACACACGCATACAAACAACACAAAAATGCGAGGGATAACCCATCACAATACGTTATTCTAAAGCACCCGAGCGTCCTCGCATACTCTAGAACTCCACATCGCTAAGGTATTCCTTCACACACAACGATGAGAGGTCCACCCACTAGTTTGGCGAGCCGGGATCAACAAGCATCCTCATTGTCCCCAACTTACCTCACATGTGGACTTTTCTTTCATCAACTACTACTAAATTCTAGCTACATGTCTTAAGCTAAATGCAACCCCCCGTTTTTAGAAAAAAATTGAGTTTTTGGAAAAAGTTTCGTGAAAATGATACGATGGATCTTGGTCCAATGGTTACCCATCTTCCCGTCGTCCCAAAATATACAAGAACCTAGTTAGCTCTGATACCAACTTGTCACGCCCTAAAATCCATAAAACACGGACATCGAGGCGTGAACTTTTTAAACAAAAGAAAAGAGAACCTGTTGGTACAAAATTTAAATTTTTAAAAGAAATAAATTACGAGCTAAAGGAACAATTGACAATTAAATAAAAATATTGCCAAACACGGCTACAAAGCAAGTTTTATAAAAGCTAAGAAAATAACAAACGAATGAATTTGCCTGTAGGCTACAACCTCGAAAATGGTCTAACAAAAAAAAGGCAATAGAAAGAATCCCCGAGCCCATGAGATACTGTGCTAATGCTCTTATCCGAACGTCTCAATCTAAATTGTACCTGAAAGGCAAAATTGTAACGGTGAGTCCCATGCACATACATAGACGGGACGGCGCCACAAAATACCGTCACTCCATCCCATAAATGCAAGAACCCACAAACAACAACTACGATAATCAACATATAAAAAAAAATATAATAACATTCTATCACGAGATAAATTAAATAACCTCAACACACATCAATAGCATACAAGGACCTCTCACGCCACCTACCCCAGTCCGTAAGGTATGTCATTCCCTATCCCTTCGGCCGTCTTATGTCCCCGGAATTAGGGAGAGACATAGACCATTGCTAACATAAAAATAGATTTATAGTGCGCACTTGGACCTCTCACGTCACTCGTCTCAGTCCGTTAGACGAGTCATTCTCTATCCCTTTGGCCGTCTTATGTCCCCGGAATTAGGGAGAGACATAGACCATTGCTAACAATAAAATAAATATAGTGTACACTGGTACCACTCATGCCACTCGTCCCAGTCCGTAAGACGAGTCATTCCCTATCCACTCGGCCGTCTTATGTCCCCGGAATTAGGGAGAGACATAGACCATTGCCATTACAGCTAAATCACAAGGCCTCGGCCAATAATATAAAACCATTCAATTATCACATTCTCATACGTCACCTTAACGTAATTCAACAAATACCCATAATCATAGGTGCTAGATTCACAACTAGCCAAACAAGTCTATCAACATAAATCTCATTCAGGCATTTTAACAAACAGCTTGTATGCATAAACTACAATTCATCTTTATTAAACATAAATTCACCCAATTTTATCAACAACTATAATATCACACAATCAACTGATAAAACATGTAAACTCATCCATAATGTCATTAATTCGAAATTAATATGTCAAAAGTCTCAACTTCTACAATTCAAATAATGGAATTAAAATATAACAACTAAACCCCAATTAACAATATAAGAACATAATTAATATAAAAGGCAAAAACCCCCAATTTATAATAAACGTAAAACATACACACTCGTGTAGTCGCAATGAATAACCCCTCGTTACCTTAGTGCGTAGAGGAGAACCCGCTAGTGGTGGTTTCCTCTTCTTCTTCTTCTTCCTCTTTTTCTCTCTTTTTTCTCTTTTTCTCTCTTGTTTTAGGTTACTGTTTTAAAAGAAGTGGGCTGATTTGAAAATGTAAAAACAGTTTTGAGAAACTTTGTGGTAACGAACTATTTGGTCCCCAAAGTTCTAAAAGTTAACTCTAAATCCAAAAATATTGTTTTACTACTCAAAAATAACAAATATTTAGAAACAAGCCTATTGGTTCCTTTTTATTTATAAAATTAGTAACAGGTTTTTAAAATAAAGTTTTTCGGAAGAGTTTTGGCTTTTGGATAAAAATTAGTCGAGTGACTGGTTTTTGGTAAAATTTGGATAAAACGTTTTTGGATAAATTAAATCATAAATAAAATCATTTATAAAAATACGGGATGTTACAGTTTGATTGGGCACTCAAGTATTTCGTGGATTTGGATGAAATGGAGAAAGAAAATTATGAGTTTTTGTGCAATGCAAGGGAAAGAGTGGCTAGTCGTATGAGCATAGAGACGAGCGCATATTTGGACCTTTTGGCTTATAAAGATGGGATTTTGCTTCTGAGAGTGTGTGCTAAGATTTATATATATAATTTTGATACTTGAAAAATGAAAGAGCCTTAGGGCCGAATTTGATGTGTTGTCCTATCGTGCTCCCTTATTCATTAAGCTTGGTTCCATTTTGCTTGGCTTTAGAAAGTTGTGATCATCAGATTGGCGCGAGGTCAAATGGTTGTGAATGATTTCGAAAAGGATTTTCGGGTCATAATATTGGTTAAATGGTTTTAATGCTGTTGTTTTGTTTCCTCGTGCCTGGGTTAGAGGAGCATATGAGTATCAGCTCAGGGTTAACAAATATATTTGAATAGTATCAGCTATGCATATGCTGGTTAATTATTAATATTTTATTATAGTATTTTCTTAAACCCTTTGATGAGGAAAGAGCAAGGCTAATGCAGGTTTATTATTAAGATTTACGAATGGACTTTATTTGTAAGTCTGGTGTTGAAGAAGTATTGGTAGATACCTGGATCTACAGATATTGTCACCCTTCTTTCTTTTCTTTTTTTAAATATTGTCACCCTTGAACCCTTCTTACCGTTATAAATTCACTTATTTATTTGTCTTAGTGGTTCCCTTATGCATCTTTAGAGGAGCATTTTGTTCTTGCCTTGGAGAATATAATGCTAGGTAACTAAAAACTGGATGGTCTACGGTACTTGTACTTTAAGAGTTTCTTTTTTACATTTGTATTTTTGTCCGTACATTCTGTTATCTACAACAGACAGGAATCTCGGACTGTAAAACACCCCAAAATAAAGTTTAAGCTTAAACTACAGTTTGGATACATTTAGTTGGCTTCAAGATCTGCTTTTATTCCATTTTGGCCTTAACGTGTACCCAGTACATATCCAGATTCGCTTACGAAGATATATATATATATATGGGTACAGTTTGCAACACGAATATATATATATATACAGAAATATGTCGTGTTGCAAACTGTACCCAATTTCTCTACTTAAACAGCAGCAATTAACAAAACATCACTTGGTAAATCAACTAAAAAATCTTAAGCTTTTTAGGATTTTGACCTAAGAAAGCTAGAAGTTGTAAGATATGGACATTGTTTTTCTCTAAATTTAGAAAAGACCAGCTTATTTTCATAGAAGCTGCAACCAAACAAGCACAAGCAGCAGAGTCAGCTAGAACATAAGAACTGACAACAGACAAGAGCTCAGAAATATGTGGCAGACATTCGTACACACAGAATTACTGTATAAATAATCTTGTGTGTGCCGTTTCAAATGCTGTAACTTTCGTTGGCCTAATCGTCTCCACTTTTTTCTTTGAGTAGTCTCACTTAAATTTTCTTACATCTTTACGAGCCATAAATAAAAACTCGGGACCAACTCTGGCTAACGAGTTACCACTTTTTAAATCTTTATCCAACTAGAAGCAGGCATCTTCTTCACCTCCCTACTCTCCATTAACCCTCTCAGCGTATCAACACCATCCCAGTTGTTCAAACCAGCAAGCATGTTAGATACCAACACATATGTAGACGGATCTTCTTTGTCTAGATCTAGCGCACTTCTTGCTGCTCTCTTTGCAGTTGCCATGTCACCATGAACATGGCAAGCACCAAGCAAAGTCTTCCACACGGTTTCACTTGCCTTAAACGGCATACTCAAGATAAAGTCCTCAGCTTCTTTAATACGTCCCACACGACCAAAAAGATCCACCATACATACATAATGATCCTCTCCAGGTGAAATTTTGTATTTTTTTTCCATCATGGAAAAATAATTCGACCCTTCTTCAACTAACCCTCCTTGACAACATGCATAAAGTAAAGCAATAAATGTTACGTAATTAGGCCTTGTACCCTCTTGAACTAATTTATCAAAAAGCTTGATAGCTGTATCAGCTTGTCCATTTCGAGCGTAACCCATTATCATCGACGTCCACGAAACAATAGATTTTTCACCCATTCTTTCAAAAACACCCGATGCGCTACTCATGGACCCACATTTCACATACATGTCAAGTAATGCATTATCCACACAAACGTCGATATCCTCACCTAGTTTTATCCTCAAGACATGAACTCTTTTCCCTTCTTCTAAAGAAGCTAACTTGGCACACGCAGTAAACATTGTGGCGAGGGTGAATTTATTCGGTTCAATACCTATTTTTCTCATTTCATTTATAACTGCAAGAGAAGCGTTTGGTTGCCCACAACTTAAACACCCGTTAGCCATTTGTGTCCAAGCCCATACATCTTTTACAGGAATTCCACCAAAAGCTCTAACACCGTTTGTATAGTCTTGGTTCTTAAGGTACATATCTCCCAAAGCATTCCCTATACACATCTCAATCCCATGACCGGATTTCAAAAGCTGCCCATGAACTTGTATACCGAATCTAAGGTCGACTATATCAGCCAATCCAGTTAGAACGCTTGCAAAGGTGTAGTTATCAGGTACAATTCCTGATTTCATCATTTTAATCCAAAAATTAGGCATTTCATGTTTAGAAAACTGCAAGTAACCTGCAAACATCGTGTTCCAAGAGACGACATCTTTAACCAAAGTCATCTCGAAAGCTTTTGCAGCTTCTGGAAACTGATCAAGGCGAATCAGAGACGTTAGATATCCATTAAGCAGGAAAACATTCGACTCAAATCCAAAACGGATAATTAAACCGTATATTTGGTTGGGAAAGGTTTTCAAATGATGAATCGACGAGCAAGCCTGGAGAATACCCAAGAAAGTGAATTCGTTTGGGATAAACCCTTTCCCATGCATTGATACAAACACAGAAACCGCATTCTCGGATAAACCCATCTTTACGAAACCAGAAACAAGTGAGGTCCAAGAAACGGCATTTTTATTGGGAATTTCATCGAACACTTGGATAGCACTAAACTGATCCCCACATTTAAAGTAGGAATTAATGAGATGGTTTTGTAGGAAAATATTAAGTGGCACATGATTTGTTTTAATGAGTTTAGAATGGATTGATTTGGTAATAAATATGGAAGAGGGGTCATTGCATTGGGTTAATTTGTTAGAAAAATTATAAATATTGTGTTGTTTTTCATCATTTATGCATGTTGATATTTTTTTAAGCACAGTGAGATTGGATAATAGCAATCCATTAGAAAATTTTGTCACAATAAGATGGGATTTAATTGAGCTTAGCATTTAGGGTTGTTTGGTTACTGCTTTTAAGCTCAGGTTGTTTACCCTTATTCGACTTCGAAGCTACTATGTCTTTCACTTACTAGCTTAAGACCTGAGATTGTTCATCTTATTTTGAACCAAAAAACATATTTTATAAGCTTGAAGATTATTTTTTATAACAATATATAAAACAGCCTAATTTGTTTAAAAGTTGAAGGTGAACAAACTCAAATATTGTATTTGGTCTGCTGTTACTCTATGGATCTTTGTTGCTGTAGTTTAAATAAAATAGTTCTTGAGCACATTAGTTGACTTGTAATTGTAGTTGGCCTTGATGACTAACTTTTCGAGAGATTTGGTCCTACTAATATCGGCCTTCGAAAATATTGACATGTCAGTATCGGGTACATATCAACTTTGGGTACACTCTAAATACTTACATACGTATTTAACAACATACAATACGAATATTATAGAAAATTAAGGGGCCCATTTGAGTTAAAGTCACCAAACAAGATAAACACAATGCAAGTGTTGTCAATGATGAGATGAGGCTCGCCACTATCGTTGGTTCAATACCGATAGAGGTTTCCTCAAGAGCTCTCCTCTAATGCATGGAGTTCGCGTGGGTGAAAAGTGCTATATAACCCCACAACTTCATCGTTGATATACACCTACTTATTAACCTTTAGATGTTTTGGATGCATAATTTCTTTTCCACGGATATACAATTCATCAGTTTCCTTTTTTTATAGATGATTAGATGTTTCGGATGTTGAATTCATTTTCACTTGTCTACAACTGATGGGTTTCATATTCATCAGATGATTCTTGAAAATTTTAAAGTAGTAGAAAAATATAACCCTAATTTTATCAACTTATATAAGTATGGTGGATATAGACTGTTGTGGAATGTATAACAATATCCCGTAAGACTATATTTATATAGGAAGACTTTGTATTAATAAGAATTTAACAGCATAGGGTGTTTCCAAAATTGAAAATCTCAATTAGACTATTTGGTCAACTGCATTTACAATCACACTTCTATATCATTAATCAAGAAAAATGATAATCTCCTCGCCGAAGAAACTTCAAAGAACGGCAACTAAAAGAATCTATTTCGCTCAATCAAACAACAATAACAATACACCACCCTCAAGCAAGAATGAACCTTAACTTCAACCAGCCAAATCTTCGTCACTGTCCCTTTCTTCACCATCCTCGCTGTTCTGAAAATGTTTTCAAAAAACAACTTATCAATTGTAAATTTATCATCAGATACATAAATTACTATAGACATAACACAATTTCCCATTTTAAAAACCCATCAACTATCGACTCTGTTTTAAAAGTCGGGATTAGTCCACGACTAATCGGTGATTAGTCGAAAGTCGGACTAGTCCGATTGGGATTAGTGCAAGTCGGAGCTAAATTAGTCGGACTGTTGAAAAAACCCAAATTCGGGCTTAATCGTTGCAATTGAAAGCACGGATGATATCTAATAAGGTCGAATTGGATAATTGTGCAAGGAACTGAACATTATATTGAAAGAAAGTAAACCCCCAATTAATTAGGGTTAGGAAAAAAATCCATTGAAAATACAGGAGAGAGTGAGAAACAAACGGGGAAGTTATTTTTAGAACTTTCAAATGTTTCAAACTGGTCCATGTACTTTGAGAGCATAGAAAATTCTCCACTGTTTTTGAAAAAAAATCAAAAAGACCCTAAATTTTGAAAAAGTAACTTAAAAAAATAAAAAAAATCGGATCCGACTAGTCGGGAAAAAAATCCAGTCAGACCTCACCGACTAGTCACCGACTTGCGACTTTTACAACCTTGACTATTGACAATCATCACTTTTGACCCGGCTCCACAAAGTACCACCTCTTCAACAGGGAAATATAATCATTTCGGAAGATAACCTCAAAATTGATGGAATTG
This sequence comes from Primula veris, assembly GCA_963682055.1. NCBI lineage: Eukaryota > Viridiplantae > Streptophyta > Magnoliopsida > Ericales > Primulaceae > Primula > Primula veris. Next base: position 29,991,274 of record OY821742.1, on the reverse strand, counting down.
AAGAGTAATCAACCGATTAACCCGAAAACCAATACACTGTGTGACAGAGTTTTTTTTTTTGTCAAATTGATGGGTACGCGGTTACCAAATTGCATAGAGCTCTATACACATATATTCATACAACAAAATACAGAACAACAGACCTTGGATGTGCTTGAAAAATCTTCAATTTCATCTTCTTCAACCTGCAAAATTCATGAACACAACTTAATGTATTACTAGGAAGAGGATTTGGAAACAAGCTTCTGGAACAAAACAGCAAGAAAGAAAAAAAAATCTTCCAGATAAATATTTAAATCTTCTTCCAAAGATAATTGATATTACGTTGCTACTAAAGTTAACTCATACACCTTAAAAGAATCCACCTTGCAAATCCCTCTGGCTTGGTAAGAGATTCCTAATTAGCAATTATTAATTCCTGAAATCTATGGAAGGTTAAATAAACGTCTTTCTGGTTAAAGAATCTCTTTCTAGTTTTTCTGGAACAATTAGGAAATTCTCTAGAAGAAATACGGGGTTCTGCTTATGGCGGCAACATGCTATTTGGGGGTGGTCCCCTTTATGGGGTCTAAGAACGATCACTCTCAATGTCAAGGGAACAAGCTACAAACCAGCACTGGCTTGTAATTCTTTTTTAGTTTATATTTAACATCAAGCAGGAAAGATATAAAAGAGTCTACTCTAGGCTATTATAAGTTTACCCCTCATTAAACTCTAGACCACGATGATTATTCAAAAAGCAAGCAAGCTAGCCAGACACCTCAGTTATCAAGTTAATACAAATAAAAAAAAAAATCATCACACCAAACGAGTAGGCCAATGTAAACATTAAAAAAGATTAATTAAATAACCATAAGGACACCAAAAGTCGAGGATGAGATATCACAACTATCTTCTCTTATGATATGTTCCTTATCAGTTGTGCAACCTTTTTCTATTAACAAGAAACTCATTTAAATTTCTGTATATTTGCTTTGGTTAAACCTAGCATCCTGCTCCTGATCTCCCTTATAATTCTTATTTAGAATTTAAACTTTTAACAGTAATCCATGCCATACAAAAGGAATTTTTTACTGTAATTTGCACATCAAGTTTATTTGACATTACAGATTTCCTAAATCGCTGCAAAATGTATTTTGACTTGATCTTAAATATAACAATTATTCTCGAAAACAAAACAAGTATGCCTTGAGCAAACATTCGATATATACGCCCGTAACACATTCAGTGACATGTCAAGATGCAAAAAGTATCAAAACAAATTTAGTTCCAAATCCACTTGTCTCAAACTCACCCTCAAGCTTCAAAAAAGATACGTGAGCTTGTATATTTCAAAGACTAACACTGCATTCTAAAAATAGTAACTTTACCTGAATGAGGTTCGTAGCTATAACCTTGTTTGATGCTGTAGCTTGACTTGGTTTTCCATTAACTGAAGCTGACGAGGCAGTATTCTTTGTCTTCCTTTTGTAAATTTTATCAGTTTCGACCAAGTTAGACCCCTAGAAAAATATGAATTATGCCTTAGACAAGTAATAAATGAATCATAGTATCCAAGCGATAAAAATTATCACGTAAAACCACAAAGATATTAGAAATGAAAAATGAACCTTAAGCTGTTCATCAACCATATCTTCTGACCCTACATTGTACATGAACTATTAATATACTATATGAAGGAAAAAAAGAACTGTACAAATTCCACGGAAAGACATATGGATCAAATGAAACAAATGTTCAAAAAGCAACATGAATAAGATTCAGAGTAAAAAACATGGAAATAATTTCCAGAACTCCTTTATTTATGGAATCCGTTTGTACAAACCTAATACTCCAGTTAGGTCCCCTAGTTGATAAAAAATATTAAATTGTCTGATAATAATTTAAGTAGTTTAATAGTAAGGTTTGTCTAGTTAAAGGGTGTATGAAAAGAGAAACGGTTTAGACCCATTCAAGTAGACATACTCTAGATGTTAAATAGACACGACCCATGCCAACGGCCTCAATCTGACCTCTTCAACATATTCCGAACCAAAAAAGTTATGATCAATCATACTAAAACTACAATTCGACGTACATAAAGATACCAATCAAGTAACTAAATAGACTACATATTTGGAAGGAGTTACGTTGAGACCTGGTACAGTTATACTGTGTATACTAACTATAAGACCATGAATAAAACTAAATTTGGCCTTTCCGTCCCTTCAAATGCAACTAAAAGAAACAAGAGAAATCATTTTACTGAGAAATCAACATGCGTATTTTGCAACCAAAACTTGGAATCGCAATTATTTTCTACATATACCCCTATTTCCAAAATTTGTACAGCCATAATTTTTTTTGAAAAAGTTCCAGCCACTTGCTAGACCTATACGACAACATTGTAGTACTCTTCATGAAACATTAAAATTCAAGCAGCAGAACCAGATGACCTTCAATATTGTCTACCAACCTTTAGATTTAGATAACATGAAAATATGAGACAATCAATCGTGATCGCTTAGCATAAACATCTCAGCCCCGAAAAGCAAAAACCTCTTTTCCAGAAATCATTTTTCGTTACAATTTTAACCTAATGATCCTTTTACTGAAGCTATTGGAGTCAATGGACTTTAAATGCTTTAAAAAAAACCCGTATAATAACTTTTAACAAAAATGCAAGATATACTGAATGATGTGTGGCACATGTACATGTGCCTTGCTGCTCTGAACGTCAAAGTTGAGAACCAAATTTTCCCTTTCATCAACTTTTTAATTACAGGTATAACTAATCTCTACTTTAATTGCGTACACGCCTACGCCAAGAAAAGTATACCAGTATTGCAGCAATAAGCAACGCGTAGATTGTATGTTTTATTTCTATTTCTTGAAAAGATGCATTAAAACAAAGAGATTACTGACCAGCTTGTCCCTCGTCAATGATCTTCCTCTTTTTTGCCGGCCCTGCATCCTGCAATAATTAAAAAATAATTATTTTGAAGCAGTTAGCAATATTAATAAGGTGCTGCAGATTAAGGGTCCATGTGGGCAAACATAATAAACATAACACTATTGTGGTACAAGCCGATGATACACGAAATAGATAGAAATCTCACTTTAATGGTATTGGTCTTTTTTCGAGAACCGACATGTCGCAAGTTCTTGACAGCAACTGCAATACAACAGTAATCCGATGATGTTTGTTAATTGATTTTGTATATAATGATGATTGATATTGTAATATTCTAATTATGGCAATGGCAATCTCCAAGATATGCCACATACTTATTACACACTACTATATAAAGAGATGGAGACAGCCCTAATGAGTATGTACTCAGTTTATACCCGTGCACGTAGGCTCAGCCGAAGCACGTTAAATCTCCGTGTCCTTTTACTGCTTTCATTTTTATTTACATGGTATCAAGAGCAGGTTAATTAACCTAACCGTCACTAGAATAAAACCCTAGCCGTCGCTATACACTTGACCTAAATTACAATTTTATTTTTTTTCTCTCCTACCGAGTACAATTGCCCATCTCTTTTCAGTGTTTACGCAAACTGTTACCTGCGTATTTTCGTCTGTTTATCGTCACCTCGACTGTTTTCGACACGTATTTGTTGTCGCTGCTCCCTTTTTTAGCTCAAACCAGGTTATATTGTTTCAGATCTGTGTTCAATTGGTATTTGGTATTTGGTTTTATTTATTTTGTCTTCGGTAAAATCTGTCCGTTGGCTGTTTGGTTTGCGATTCGTCTTTTTTCTGGGTTTGTTAAGTTTTTTCGCTGAGTTTTGCTCATTGGTTATAATAATATGGAAAAGTCTCATATGCCTATCAACTCACTACTATTAAATTAAATGGTGATAACTATCAACAATGGGCTAGAGCTATTAAAATGTCTTTAACTAGTCAAGGAAAAGAAAATCATCTAACCGAAAACGGTTCAAAAGAGGATAAAAACTGGAGTAAGGATGATGCTTGGATTGTTAGTTTAATGTGGAATTCTATGGAGCCTAATATCTTAGATATGTGCAGCCATGTTGAAACTCGTAGTGAACTGTGGACTTATATCACTGAGTTATTTTCGAGTAATTTGTCGCGTATGTATGATCTATCTAGCGAGTATTTCGAGTTACAGCAAGGTGAAAAATCTATTAGGGATTATTATGCAGGGGTTAAACGATTACATGAAGAACTTAATGTTGTTCTTCCCGTCTCTGGTGATGTTAAAAAAATGAATAAGCAAAGAGAGCAGATGTCTGTTTTGAAATTTCTTGCAGGGTTAAAACCAGAATTTGAGCCAATAAAAGCGCAGATTCTAAGTGGAGCTGAATTACCATCCCTAGGTGAAACATATGCTCGGGTGTCACAGGCTGTATGTCAAAAGCCGGCAATTAATATAACTTTCGATCGATCCGCTTTGGCGACTCAATTACCACAATCCTACTTTGCTCCTAATCATAATCGAAGTTTGAATGGAAATCCATCGACAGTCGTAAGTTGTATGGGAATCGTTTCGATAATCGGGGTAACAGTCGTACAAATCACCGGAATGATAATCACGGTACTCGCACTGGTGACAGAGGGGACGCGCTCCAAAAAAATGTTGTCAATGAACAATCCGATATATATGAACATGCTTCTGGGACATCGAAATTAGTCAGTATCTCATCCGAGTATTATTTAAAGTACCAAAAGTACCAAGCTGATCAGCAGGCTTCTCTTCTTATTGTTTCGTACGCTCACAAAGGTAATCCAGTGGCATGCTTTTCTTCCAATTCCTCTCTACCATCCCCTTGGGTCATTGATTCCGGTGCTACGGATCATATGTCTGGTAAGATTGATCTTTTTAGTACTAATCGTCATTCAAAAAATCTTTTTAATGTTACATTGGCAACTGGAGCTACCACCAGTGTTGATGGTATTGGTATTGCTCATCCTAGTTCTTGTGTCAAATTATCCTCAGCCTTATATATACCATTTTTTCCTTCCAATTTAATGTCCGTTAGCAAATTAACTAAAGACTTAAACTGTTCAGTGACATTTTCTCCTCATTCTGTCACCATTCAGGATTTGAAGACAAAGATGACGATTGGCATAGGGCGTGAAGAGGGAGGTCTTTATCGATTTAGCGAGCATTCACTTCCTTCAGTTGCTTGTCACATTGCAGCCTCTCCTCCATTAGAGATTCATTTTCGTTTGGGACATCCATCACTCGATAAGTTGAAACAGTCAGTTCCTAGTTTGAGTCATGTCAAATCTTTAAATTGTGAGTCATGCCAGTTAGGGAAGCATCATCGCGTTTCTTTTCCACCCCGGATCAATAAAAGGGTAGATGCTCCATTCATGATAGTACACTCTGATGTTTGGGGTCCGAGTCCTGTCATTTCGAATTTGGGATTTCGTTACTTCGTTACATTTGTTGATGATTTCTCTAGAACCACTTGGCTTTATTTAATGAAAAATCGTTTTGAGTTGTTTTCTATTTTTTGTTCGTTTTGTGCTGAAATAAAAACTCAATTTAATTTATCTGTTCGCATACTTCGTAGTGACAATGCAAAAGAGTACTTTACCCAACCTTTTGTAGAGTTTATGACCAATTCTGGTATTATTCACCAATCTTCATGCTCTTATACTTCTTAACAAAATGGAGTCGCCGAAAGAAAAAATCAACACTTAATTGAAACAGTTCGATGTCTAATGTTTCAAATGAATGTCCCTAAACATTTTTGGAGTGACGTTGTCCTCACATCGTGCTATTTAATTAACCGTATGCCATCTTCTGTCCTTAAAGGTCAAACCCCGCAATCTATATTATTTCCTCACATTTCACAGTTTACTCTACTTCCTCGCATTTTTGGCTGTACATGTTTTGTTCATAAACTTTCACTTGGAATTGATAAATTAGACCCTCGTGCTATTAAATGTGTATTTCTTGGTTATTCATGAACTCAAAAAGGCTATCGGTGTTACAGTTCCACTTTATTTAAGTTCTTTACTTCATCTGATGTCACTTTTTTCGAGTCAACCCCATATTTCAGTGAGAGTTACACTTCCACCACTCTTAATGATTTTCTTCCGCTTCCAGTAATACCGCCAATGCCATTATCTCGATCTTCTCCGAAAATATTCCTGAATCATCACTTTCCCATCCTCAAGGCCCTTCGAGTCGTGTATGGCCCACAGACATAAAAGTGTATACCCGTCGTCCAAATTGTTCAATAAGTGAATCTCCTTCTAATGATGCAAGCCCTTCGCCCTCGTCCTCGACGTCTCCAGATCCTGCCACAGGCCATACTCTTCCGATTGCTATTCGTAAAGGTAAACGTGCATGTACCTCACATCCGATTTCTAATTGTCACTTATGATCATTTATCGACTGTTCATGCTTCTTTCATCACATCCCTATCATCTGTTTCTATTCCTAAATCTGTTTTTGAAGCATTGTCACATGCTGGATGGCGAGCAGCAATGGAAGACGAAATGTCTGCTCTTCATGAAAATAGTACTTGGATGTTTGTTCCTCTTTCTGAAGGGAAAACGACAATCGGATGTCGATGGGTATATACGTAAAAGTCCATTCTGATTCTGACGGTATGATTGATCGCTTAAAAGTTCGACTGTTAGCTAAAGGATATACTCAGATATATGGCTTGGATTACATGAAGACTTTTTCACCGGTTGCTAAACTAACATCGGTTCGTCTTGTTATCTCATTAGCTGCATCTTGCTCATGGACATTGTATCAATTGGATATTAAGAATGCATTTCTTCATGGTGATTTACAAGAAGAGGTATACATGGAGCAACTTCCCGGGTTTGTTGCTCAGGGGGAGTATGGCTTGGTTTGTCGTTTAAAGAAGGCATTATATGGTTTGAAACAGTCTCCACGTGCATGGTTTGGGAGGTTTAGTGAGGCAGTTATGCAATTCGGTTTGCAGTGATGTGGAGTATCACTCTGTCTTCTATCACCACTCTCCGGCCGGTAGAATTATGTTATTGGTATATGTAGACGATATTGTCCTTACAGGTGATGATTCGAAAGGTACTGAAAGATTAAAATTGTTCTTAAACCGTCAATTCCACACAAAAGATCTCGGTGCATTGAAGTATTTTCTTGGTATCGAAGTTGCACTTGCTCGGGGATATCGCTTTCACAAAGAAAGTATGTATTGGATCTATTATCTGAGGTAGGATTATTGGGAGCTAAACCACTTGACTCTCCTCTGGATCCTAACACTAAGCTTATGCCAGACCAATGCGACTTGTTAAATAATCCAGAAAATTATCGAAGGGTGGTTGGTAAACTAAACTACTTAACGGTAACAAGACCCGATATTTCTTATGCTACTAGTGTTAGTCAATTTATGTCGTCTCCCAGGACAAATCATTGGGATGCCGTCATTCGTATATTAAGATATATATATAAAGGGAGCACCGGGAAAAGGACTGTTATACCAGAATCACGGCAATACCCATGTTAGGGGATTTACAGATGATGATTGGACTGGGTGTCCTTTTGATCGAAGGTCGACTACAGGATATTGTGTATTTGTTGGTGAAAATCTTGTATCATGGAAAAACAAGAAGCAAAATATTGTTGCCAGGTCAAGTGCGGAATCAGAATATAGAGCAATGGCTCACACCTCTTGCGAGTTGGTATGGTTAAAGTATATTTTAAAGGAACTTGGTTTTAAATCTGCGAGATCTATGGATCTGGTTTGTGATAATCAAGCTGCCATCCATATTGCTAACAATCCAGTATTTCACGAGAGGACTAAACACATAGAAGTTGATTGTCATTTTGTTTGAGAAAAGATTATGGGTTATATCGTAAAGACTAGTCATGTGAAGACAGAAGACCAACTGGCATATCTATTTACAAAAGCACTGAGTGGGGCCCGGGTTAAATACATTTGTAACAAGCTTGGAACATATGATATATATGCTCCAGCTTGAGGGGAGTGTTAATTGATATTGTATATAATGATGATTGATATTGTAATATTCTAATTATGGCAGTGGCAATCTCCAAGATATGCTACATGTTTATTACACACTACTATATAAAGAGATGGAGACAACCCTAATGGGTATGTACTCAGTTTATACCCGTACACCTAGGTTCAGCCAAAACACGTTAAATCTCCATGTCCTTTTACTGCTTTCATTTATATTTACAATGTTGAATTTAACATGCTAATTGCATATTTAATACAAGAAAAAGCACACAGAAATACAGACCTTTAGGCGGAGGAGTTTTCCGTAACTTTTTGGGCGCCTTCTGAAATTTGAGGAAAACAAATTGTAGTCACAATCAAAAAAACAAACAGGGCACAGAAATTTCCTACATCCAACAACCCAAATTTCATGTCAACAAACAACTAGACCATGAAAAATATTAAGCATGTAGAACATGAAGATTGATAACTGAAAGAACTCATAATTATTACTGGTAACTTTTAAAAGCATTGACCACATTACCGAAAATGAAAGTTGCAATTACAGAGAGGATAATGCAATAAAGTACTACGAAATACTTCAAGGTAGCGTTGCCACTAATAAAATGAATCAGACCACCACCCCTCATGGTACATAAAGATAATATTAATTCATGACGGAAGGCGCATTAGGATGAGTATGGACACTCCAGAGGAAATAACATGCAAACGTTTATCGATGTCAAACCAAACAAATTGTACGAACACTATTAATGAAATTATAAACTTGATAAACCTCCACCACAAGACTTAATATATACAGGTTAACAGAAGTATATCTGTATCCATATGAGTTAAGCTTCCTGCTATATTTCTATAAAATTCAATTTGATGTTGGAAAAATGAATATTTTAATGATATTTTTGGAGAGTAGGCACCTTTAATGATATTGAAAGGACACATTTGCATAACTCGTAGCCGCACTACTAACAGTAACGATTAAAATTGATATGTTTCATGTAGCCAAGGCCACAGGTAAATAAACGGTTTTACATCGTCAGTTTAAAAAACATATTAGTTTCATCTCTTATATCAATGTGTTTGGGGCTTTTGAAAATAGGTTTCTCCTTGAACAGTTATAATCCATTCCATATGTTAGTGTTATAGCATAACAAAAATTTGAAGATTTTCGGAACAACAAATGCACGCGACTTTTTACATGTCATTCACCGCATTGTAATCTATTTCAATCCAATTGCCTTTTGATATTCTCAATACACAAGAAAATGATGCTGATTGGCTTTTCCTTAACTTCTAAAGTGTATTAAACTCAACTCCAATTATCCTTAATACATATGGAAAGAAATAAATAGTTCAAAAAGTAATAGCATAGATTCTGGGCGAATGCAAAGAATTTACACATTAAACATCTCCAGAAAAAGATACAATCTCTTACCTCAACTTCTACTTTCTTAAACAACGAAGAAATGGTAGTTTGAACAAGGGTACCACGATTAGTACAGGAGACCTCTTTTGACTTTGTCGTTGTCTTGTCAGATTGTGGAGCTTTACCTGCAAAATCCGAATACATCGCAGCGTCCTCGTCTTCAAAATTTAAAGGAGGGAGAGAGGTCTCAGCCTGTATCTACCAGTTAAGGATCCATCATATTCGCTACTTCGCTAACTACTAAAAAAGGGTCAACTAATACAGATGGGGATTGATGAAGTTATTATTGAAGGATACTAGTGAGAACCAAGGACTTGTTTGATTTATCAGTAGGAAGACGGAGTTTTACTTTTAAGTCTCTTTAAGAAGGTACAAAATAATCGACTTTTGAAGTCAATGCAACTGAAATTTTGAAGGCAAGGGAGAGGTGAAGTCCTTTTGAATTTTGACTTAATTTTATGTATTTCCTACTTAATTTACTAATAAAAGAAGTACGAAAACAAAAGCTTCTACTGATTAGATTAAAAAAGCCCATATATTATTTGTAGTGGAGATTGCAGGATATTTTCTGGAGAATAGGCTCTAGATGGTCTTTCCAAGCACTCTTCGTTGTCTTCTTCCTCAGATGTATCAACAGTTCCTACAATATCATCTTCAAAAGAAGCTTCTACAAAGCTGAACATTGAAAAACGAAGGGAATTATGAATTAGTTTGTTTGTCAGCTAAAGATAGGACTTAGAAACAGAAATTAAAGCCAAAAGGCAGATTGGTCATCAATAGGTAAGGCACTACTATAGTAACCACAAAATGAAAAATAACCAAAGATTCGTCCAATATTTTATCTATTTCAAGCAAAAGAAAGGCAAATGAGTATCAAGTTAAAATCCCCGCCTTTCATGTCTATCATGTTAGTGGACTTCATCTATGAACTATTTACAAAAAACAACCTTACACTACCAATAAAGAATCTTGAGCTCAAGTTAGAACTGATCATATTGGAAAGTTTATACAAAAATAATCCTTGTGTTATTGAAATCTGCAATTTAATAAATGTCTGGCTTGTACAATACCAAACCTGACAACTTTTCCGATTCTATGCAAAACACCAATAATCTAAACAAAGTCAGAATGCTGAACAATCCAAATTGTGTTGTCTAAAAGATAAGTACATATAATTGACACTTTGTGCTACTTAGAAGTATAAACTAAACAATAAATAATGATACCAAAGGATTCTCGTATTACTTTATCTTTTTTCCTGCTCTTCTTTCTGAACGCCGAGTTGGAGTCACTGCCTGCAACTCTTCTAATTTCGCTTGAGCCTCAGAAAAATCATCTTCTATGTCGGTTATAGGAGACTCCTGTTCTCTAACTCGTTTTCCGGATTTTTTATCTGACTGCTTTGTTTCTATTGCTCCACCTAGACCACCTGCCCCACCTTTAAAATCCAATTCATCTTTATGTTCCTGGAATTACCAAAAGAATGGTAAGTCATCCATTTATTTCTGTAACAAAAAATGAAAATGCGAATGTCTTTAAGCTTCATTTAGGTACTAAACGCGTTTTAAAGGTGAACTAACCTCATGCAGCTCCTTAGGAAACTCCAAACGTGCTTCTTCAGGATTCTCCTCTTTCCGCCCAATCCACCAAGCATCAGAAAATACAATCTAAGAGTTGAATAAATGAGAAAAAAGAATATTTGAAATAAGAAGTTGGATTATTTTAAAAAAGGTAACTGAAGGATGAAATTGATCGTGTAATCAAAGCTGAAATGTAGCATAGTTTACTTTTAATGAACTTAAAAACTGATTTGTTTTTTCTTATTTTTTTATTGAGCAAAATAAGTCGTGTTAGCTTTACTGGGTTTTTTTTTTACTTTTTTGTCCCAAAAAAAGGTATTTGACTATGAATATGTTTGGTAACAGATTTTTTGGTCCAAAATCAGATTTTAAAAATTTGTTTTAACAACAATCCACTGAAAAGCTAGATTTTAAAATTCTGGTTTTTTAAGCTTTTTCAGCGCAAAATCATATTTTAAAAATTTGTTTTGACAATCCACTGAAAAGCTATATTTTAAAATTCTGGTTTTTTAAGCTTTTTCAGCCTGAAAATTAGATTTTCAGAAGCTGAATAATCTGACTTGCCAAACACCCACAGATTTTTAAAATCTAAAATCTAAAAATCCTCTAAAAAAATCTGTTGCCAAACGGACCCTATATATATATATATCATTATTTGACAGCCTTATCTTTGCCAAGTAGTCTCGGGATCTCTCGAATCTACACAATGAACTATTTATGTTGAAACTAATATGTTCTTTTCATCTTCACTTTCTGCACAATTACCATTTTTACACAACGAACAGAATTTTATGTGAAAAGATGTCACATATGACAGATAAGGAAAATTATCAGTACCACTGGCAAACAATGCCACACGTTAGTCTATGTAGTAAAACAATACTCAAGATTTTAGAGGAGAAATAGTACTGTGTTAATAATCAATGAAAAGAAATGAAAAGCTAACCATGGTATCAAAATAGTCCTCACACATGACATTCTTCCCACCTCTGGAGAACTGCAGGGTCAGGTATCTGTTCTTTGGATAAACAATGGTGCCAAACAACTTCATCTGACCCTATATATTAGGTTAAAAGAGACATCCATGGGAAAAATCAAACAAAAACAGAAGCTCAAGCCATGATAAAATGCAAAATGCGGACAAAAACTACAACTCGTCTTAACAACTAAAATGACCACAATGACAACTAATCAGTAAGCAGCAATATCATACTATTTACCCTCCACAAAAAACTATCAGATCATTTTTCAGAAATATATTACGGACAACTGGCAGGGGAAGAGCTAGGAGGGGTTGGCAGTGGCTACAGGCTACCCCCATATTGGTAAAAACCCTACAACCCAGTATATAGTTTACATATAAATTTTTAAAAATAGTGGATTAGCAGGCCCATATATATATTTTTTTGGAATTTCAACACCCGGACTCCTAGCTCCGCCACTAACATTTGGTTTGTAGCCCAAACAAGTGGACACTGAATGTTTTATCTTCAAAAATTTATGCCATAAATAACTTGGCATATTTGCCTGGACATGCAAAAAGAAAAGAGTTCTACAGCTTCATGCATATTTAACGGTTACATGTTAATTGTTTACAAACAGTAATTAAACAGCTGTAAAGAAAAATTTCAATCGAACATAAGTGTAGTTTCAGTATGACAAATATCATTATTAACTATAGAGAATGAATTGTTAATGAGGTATAGGTATAGCTTCGGTATGGCAGAAAAACAACATTAACCACAAAGAGTTACGCATTTGTTAAGCTTGCTCCTACGACATCAACTACAGCCCTTATCATAATTAAATTAAATAGGCATATAATCCTATATTAGAACCTACCTAGTCCAGGGAAATGCTTCCTTTTAATCAGCTATGAACTTATTTCAGATATCAGCATATCATCATGCTCTGATATTATTCACAATTGATAAACTTTTAAACAACAGGGCGTTGCACAGAACTGACCACAAAGTCACGAACCAACATGTGAAAAAAGACTTTAAAGTTCCATTGGATCGTAGATAGATTTTATACTTGTGAGACTACGAATTTAGAGCGAACTAAGTGGAGGTATTCAGATTTCTGAAAGAGGAAGCCAAATTACTAGGCTACTAGCGATGTAATAAATGGACCTCTGAATTTTGATGTGCTAATGCATCAGCCCGTTTTTCAATAAAAAAAACTCTACAAACTAGGGGAGTAGTTAATAATCAGCTCTGTTAAGAGTTATTAGTTCAGATCTATTTTATATTGTAATTTGGAGGACCGGTAATGTAATTTTGACTATTACTCTATTTTTAATATATATGAACTGTGGGTGTATTTTAGTTACCACACCACATCATTTTCCCTATCATCTGACTTGGTATCAGAGCCAAACATAAACACTGAAACCCTAGCCGCCCCAAATTGTGTATCGGCCAATTGACTGGTACATAATCATCGAAACCCTAAATTGACTATATATGCTTTATCCTCATTTAATTCCGACCTTAACCCACTAAACCTCACCGGAGTTGGATGTCTCACGCGCCGCCATGCGCGGATAACTTCCAGCGACCGTCGCTGCTGCCAAAGATGCGTGTGCGCGCGTGGCTCACTTTCCGGCCCTTTTTTTCTGGTAAATTGATCGACTGGGTGTATGTAACTCTTCTGTATACTTTATTTTGTGTCTCGATTTGGTTCCGAATATTATTCGACTATTTGGTTATTTGGTCTGTTTTGAACGACTGTTTTGGTGATTCCACTGTGTTTAATGGACTGATTCTGAGTAAACTTTTGGTTGAGATTTGATGTTTTGATAGCTTTCGGTTCAGTCTTTGCTCGCTTGTTTTTGGATTGCCGGGTTTGGTTGTTGTTCGGCTATTTGGGGTTGTGATTTTATATTTAGCTCTTCTGGTTTTACGTTTTGTTGGAAGGAAAAAATGTCCGGACCCGAAAGTGTTGCACTTTATAATCAGCTTAGTGAGCTTATTCAGACATTGCGTGCCTCCCTTTTTGATGGTTCAGTTGTCACTTTGGCTAATTCACATAAGATTGCTTGTGTTGCCTCGTCTTCTGATATGTGGCTTATTGATTCCGGTGCGAGTTCTCATATGTCTGGTACATTTCTTCTCTGATTTGAATCTTTTTGATCATCGTATTGTCTTAGTTGATGGTTCTTCTCGACCTGTATCTGGTAAAGGAACACTTAACCCTCATCGATCGTTGTCTCTTCCCGATAGCCTTTGGGTGCCTAATTTTCCTTTCAACTTACTCTCCGTTAGTCAATTGACTAAATCACTAAACTGTTCTGTAACTTTCTCTTAAATCATGTGTGTTTCAGGATCTCAAAACGAAAAAAAAGATTTGTTCAGGATATGAAAAAGATGGTCTTTATTATTTGGATCCCACTAGTTTTGCTTCTTCACGTTCATCGGCCTTAAGTGCTACTATTTCTCCTATGCAATGGTACTTTTGTTTAGGACATCCTTCCCTAGCTAAACTTAAAATAGCCATTCCTTCCTTGCGTCATTTGTCTAATTTAGAGTGCGAGGCTTGTCAACTTGGGAAACATCATCGCAGTTCATTTGGGGCCCTACTAGGAAGGCTCAACCATTTGATCTCATTCATTCTGACATATGGGGTCCTTCTCGTACTTCTGCTCATAAAGGTTTATGATATTGTCATTTTCGTTGATGACTTTTCGCAGATGACTTGGTTATTTTTAATGAAAAATTGGAGTGAACTACCGTTTAATATTTCTCGTTTCTATAATGAAATTTAACTCAGTTTGATAAGAAGATCAAGATTTTCCGCTCTGATAATGCATTAGAGTACGTTCAGACCGTTATGGGATCTTTTTGTGTCGATCGTGGTATTATTCATCAGACTAGTTGTGCTGGCACATCCCAGCAAAATGGTGTTGCCAAGCGCAAGCATAGACATTTACTTGATGTTGCTCGTACTTTGCTATTTAATATGAAAGTTCCTAAGCACTTTTGGGGAGATGCAGTTTTAACTGCGTGTCATGTCATTAAACGTATGCCTTTTGTGGTTTTGAATCATCGATCTCCATTTTCCCTTGTTTATCCCGATATCGATCCATTTTCAGTGACTCCTCGTATTTTTGGATGTGTTGCATTCGTTCACATTCTTGACCTTGGTCAAGATAAGCTTTCTCCTCGAGCCAGGAAGTGTGTTTTCCTCGGCTATTCTCGCAAAGAAAGGTTATCGTTGTTATCATCCAGATTCTCGTCGCTACATTGTGAGTGTCGATGTTACCTTTTTTAAGTCTACTTCATTTTTCACTGATGAGGGTGTGGTGTGCGACTTTTTCCCGATATCATATCTAGCATTGATGTTGAGGTGTCTGTTTGTCCTTCCCGTTGTGATGCCGATTCGATTTCTCTTCCTATGCCATCTATTTCTTCTGAGGCCGAACCTCCACCACCAACCTTAAAAGTGTATCAGCGATCTCGATTCCGGAATGTTATATTTCATGACCAGCCTACGACATCTTCCCATCCTGAAGCTATTGTTTCTTCTTCTGATGTTGGTCCTTCTCAGCCGCCCACCTCTGATGAGTTACCTATTGCTCTACGGCGAGGTAGGCGTACTTGTACTCAACATCCTATTGCCAATTTCGTCTCTTATCATCGCACTTCCTCGTGTTTGCATTCCTTTGTTTGTGCCTTATCTTTTGTTTCCATGCCATCATCGTATAATGAGGCATTTTCCTTGTCTGGTTGGAAGCTGGCTATGGATGAGGAAATGAGTGCAATCCATCAAAATAACACATTCTACATTACCGTCAGGTAAAAAGACTGTCGGTTGTCGTTTGATATATACTATAAAATATCAACCAGATGGTTCTATTGAGCGATTGAAAGCTCGTTTAGTGGCTAAAGGTTATACTCAGACGTATGGTGTTGATTATAGAGACTTTTTCTCCTGTTGCTCGTCTTAACTCGGTTCGGATCCTTCTTGCTGTTGCGGTAAACCGTAACCAGCCTTTGTATCAACTTGATATTAAAAATGCCTTCTTGCATGGTGAACTTCAGGAAGAGGTTGATATGGACCAACCACCAGGTTATGTTACTTCTGGTAGTGAGCATCTGGTTTGTCGACTTTGTCGTGCTTTATATGGGCTAAAACAATCTCCACGTGCATGGTTTGATCGCTTTAGTACTGTTGTTATTGACTTTGGTTTTCGTCGATCTTGTTCAGATCATTCAGTCTTACTCGGCATAGTTCTTCTGGTATTATTGTTCTTATTGTGTACGTAGATGATATTATTATTTCTGGAGATGATGCACATGGTATTGCTCTGTTGAAGCGTTATTTAGGACAAAAGTTTCATACCAAAGATCTAGGTGCTCTTCGATATATTCTTGGTATTGAAGTTGCTCGTTCTTCGAAGGGATTGTCTCTTTCTCAGCGTAAATATGTTTTGGATCTTCTTTCAGAGACGGGTATGATGGGTTCCCGTCCGTCTGATACACCTATAGATCCATCGATTAAACTTGATACAGAGTGGTGCTTTATTTTCCGATGTTAAGTCGCTATCGTCTCGTAGGCAAACTTATTTACCTTACTATTACTCGTCCAGATATAACTTACGCAGTGGGAGTCGTCAGTAAGTTCATGCATGCTCCTCGTAATCCACATTTTAATGTTTGTCGTATCTTATGCTATCTAAAAGGTGCGCTTGGTCGTGGTTTACTATATCGTTCACGAGCTTTATCTATTACGGGTTTTAGTGATGCTGATTGGGCTGGAGATAGCTCAGATAGACGTTCCACTTTTGGATATTGTACGTTTATTGGTTGTAATCTTGTTACGTGGCGTAGTAAAAAGCAACATGTTGCTCGTTCCAGTACTGAGGCTGAGTATCGTGCTATGGCTCATACTGCTTCCGAGATGTTATGGGTTCGTTCGCTTCTCTGTGATTTTGGCATGCCAGTTACCAAACCGATGTCTATGTTTTGTGATAATCAGTCGTCCGCTATGTTTATTGCTAATAATCCGGTTTTTCATGAGAGGACTAAGCATATTGAGGTCGACTGTCATTTCATTCGCGATATGATTATTCAGAAGGATTTGTGTACCCGTTTCATGCGTTCTGAGTCTCACTTGGGAGATATTTTGACGAAGCCCTTGACTCGGGTTTTATTCCAGGAAATGTGTTCCAAGCTGGGCATTTTTGATTTGTATGCTCCAGCTTGAGGGGGTGTTAAGAGTTATTAGTTCATATCTATTTTATATTGTAATTTGGAGGACCGGTAATGTAATTTTGACTATTACTCTATTTTTAATATATATGAACTGTGGGTGTATTTTAGTTAACACACATCATTTTCCCTATCATCGGACTAGCTCTATTCTGTAAATTTTCGATTTATCTAAAGTTAATGGACTCTGATACAACATCATGTTACACATAACTGACCACTAACCAGCATGTGCAAAATGAGGTTAAATTTTGTTTGGATCATAATTAGATCATATATCTACTCAATTCCATAAAATGGTATCTTCCGTCACTAATTGAGGGGGGAGCGACTCAGCTGTTAACGTCTGATTGGTTCATGTAGTACTGCAATAAATGGTTATTTAAAGAAAGCCAAAAATGAGTATACTGATTTGTCGGATAGAAGGGAATACGGAACTTGAAAGACCAATGTGTTACCTCAGTTCAGTAATAAACAGATACATAGATACTGGGTACATATAGGGATGGCAATTGGGCCGGGTCATTCAAAACCCGACCCGACCTTGCACTTTTACCCATTTGACCCGAAATGTATGCTATGTATTACAATAGGAGATAGAGTTTAATGTATATGAGAGAGATGAGAGAGAGAGTATTAAATTGCACTTTTACCCATTTAAACTATAGAAGAGAGAGTTTAATTTACATGAGAGAGAGAAAAGAGAGTGTTAAGTTGCACTTTTTAATTTTCACTTTTACCCATATAAATGTATTGTCTCTATTACTATAGGAGAGAGAGTTTAAGTATATGAGAGAGATAGAAGGTTTAGAGTGTTAACTTGCACTTTTTAAGTTTCACGTTTACCCATTTAAACCCGACCCGGCCCGAATAGAATTGCACTTTTACCCGACCCGCGGCGGGTCGGGTCGGGTCAAAACCCGAAAAATTGCCATCCCTCGTGCATACATACATAAATAGATACATAATACATGAACAATAGGTATGTAAGCAAGTCAAGTGTCCTCCCAGATTAAAAGGACAGGTAGAGTGAAAAGTGAAAACCAATTAGTGAGATTGAAGCTTCTTATAAGGAACTAAAATGACCTATAACTCATCATATGCCTAATAAAAAAGGATATAGATAGATACATATTATATACATATATATAGACTATAGAGAGAGACCTAATAAAAAAGGATATAGATAGATACATATTATATACATATATATAGACTATAGAGAGAGACCTAATAAAAAAGGATATAGATAGAGACCTGAAGGTAGAGAATGGGGTTTTTGGAAGAAAGGTTTACAAGCTTGAAGCTCCCCGATCTTTCTCCCTCCTACGGATCCGATAAGACCCGGAAAAAAGAACAAAAACCTGTTCTTACGTTGTGACGACCTTATAACGTCAGCACCGTGGTGCTTAGCCACCAGCTTAGAGGGCTTTAGAGAGGTAGTAACAGTAGTAGCGGAGTTAGTGTTGGGGTTGGTTTGTGATATGATGCGTTTTGAGATCGCGTTCGTTTTTAGTCGAATACGCTCCTCTGCTTCTGGGTTGGTCGGCAACGGCAGTGCTGACATGGAGTCCTTTTTTCCTCCTGCTCGTCCTATCTCTCTCTCTAAAGCGGGCGGGAAACCCTTCTCAAGAAAGAACTACAAGTTTTCCCTTTTTAGTTATCATCAACTATCAATTGTACACCCTTTTAGTGCCATCATTTATCAAGTTATTTACATTTTTGTATCAAATGCTAACAAAGTGTATAGTTGATGGTATTAAACGGGTTAGGGGTTTTCCTGTAATTTTTGGATAATTATAAATAGGTCCTTAAAGTTCGTCGTTTCCGTCGATCTAAACACATAAGGTTTTATTTTCTCACAATCAAGCTCACACACTACTATTATCCAAAGGGAGCATAACTAGAGGCCCATCGATACAGATCTTAATTCAGGAATTTTACAAAAGTTTTAGGAATTTACAAACAGTCCTAATAGCATCATTAAACTACAATTTAATCCCCAAGATATGGTAAAGACAAGTAGAACGAAAACCAATCACTGTGAAGTTTCAGAAACTTACAAAACAGTCTCTATACTTTCATTTAAGTACAATTTAATCCCCAATATGCGGAAAAAGACAAGTAGAGAGAAAACCAATAGAAATATAGAATACTTATCTTATACCAAACAGAAATAGATATAGATAATAGATAGATACATATTATATATATATATATATATATATATATACCTGAGAGAAGTGGAGGTAGAGAATGGGGTTTTTGGAAGAAAGGTTTATAAGTCTCAGAAAATTAAGAAACAGTCCCTATAGTTTCATTAAACTGCAATTTAATCCCCATGATACGGAAGGACAAGTAGAGCGAAATCAATTAGTGAGATTGAAGCTTCTTATTAGGAACTAAAACAGTAGAATAGTTCATCTTATGCCTAATTAAAACAGATATAGATAGATACATACATATAATAAATATATACCTGAGGGAAGTGGAGGTAAAGAATGGGGTTTTTAGAGGATAGGTTCACAAGCTCCCCGATCTTTCCGCCCATTACAGGTCCGATGAGACCCGGAAAATAGAACAAAAACATATTCTTACGGTGTGACCTCTGTATGACGTCAGCACCATGGTGCTTAGCCACCACCTTAGACGGCTTTAGAGAAGTAATAGTGGAGTTGGTGTTGGTTTGTGATATGATGCGTTTTGAGATTGCGGTTTTTTTTGGTCTCGTTCGCTCCTCTGATTCTGGGTGGTCGACGACGGGGGTGCTGACGTGGAGTCATTTTTCCCGAGGCTGCGTGCCATTTCTTTCTCTCTCTCTCTCTCTCTAACGCAGGCGGAAAACCCCTCTCTCGCAAGTACTACCAAATTCACTAAAATTACTACAAATTTTAATAAAAATACTACCAAATTTACTAAAAGTACTACTAATTTTAACAAAATACTACCAAATTCACTAAAAATACTATTATATTATTTATTTTTACTAATTTCTATCTATTTTCTCACAATCAAGCCCCACACACTACTATCATCCAAAGGGAGCATGATTAAGCCCATCGATACAGATCTTAATTCTGGAATTTCACTACAGTTTCAGAAATTTACGAAACAGTCCCTATAGTTTCATTAATCTACAATTTAATCCCCAAGATACGGAAACGACAAGCAGAAATGTAGAAATGTAGAACACTAAAATTTATGCCAAACAGAAATAGACATATAGATAGATACATATTAAAAATATAGAGAGAGAGAGGGAGAGACCTGAGGGAAGTTGAGGTAGAGAATGGGGTTTTTGGAAGAAAGATTAACAAGCTCCCCAATCTTTCCGCCCGATACGGGTCCGATGAGACCCAGAAAAGAGAACAGAAACCTGTTCTTACGTTGCGACCTCCGTATGACATCAGCGCCGTGGTGCTTAGCCAACACCTTAGACGGCTTTAGAGTATAAGTAGTTGTAGAGTTAGTGAAGTTGAGGTTGGTTTGTGATATGATTCGTTTTGAGATTGCCATCTTTTTGAGACGCGTGCGTTCTTCGGCTTCGGGGTTGGTTTTTGATGACGGTGGTGTTGACGTGGAGTCCTTTCTCCCGACGCCGCGCGCCATCTCTCTCTCTCTCTATAACGCGGGCGGGAAACCCTTTTCTCTCTCCAATTCCGGTTCGGGTTGTTAATGGAGTACCAGATTTTTACTACTTTAGCTACAGATTAATTAATAATTTGTTATTTTAATCATTAATAACATAACGTAAAACTAATTATATATTACAAAAAATAATGGTTAAACTCCTTAGTAAATTTAAATACATAATGGTCTCGTTTGATCGCGTCTTTTATGTTTAAAAAGTATATTTTTTTGTAAGTGTGTTGAAAAGTATACTTTTTATGTTTACTTTTTAGTAAGTAAATGTTGTTTGGTGAAAACCGTAAAAGTATACTTTTCATTAAAAATGTTGTTTGGTAAAATATGTTTACTTTTACTTTTTGAGTAAAAATAAATTGTTTATTCAAATAATGCACAATAGGTATCACTTTTGAACTTATATTACTCATAGGTACCTCCATAAGTTCATATTTACTATAAGTATCACTTTTTAATTATTTACTTTATTTACCAAAACGTCATATACATATTTCATAAAAAATGGAAAAAAAACACATAAAATTATATAAAATAAAAAAAATCACAAAAAAAAATCACAAAAATCATAAAAATCACAAAATATTAAAAAAAAAATTAAAAAAAATTAAAAAAATATAACAAAATTACAAAAAAAAATTTACTTTTTTTTAATTTTTTGTGATTTTTTATAAGTTTTTGTGATTTTTATTTTTCGGTATAAAAAGTGTTGTATTGACAAAAAAAATTATATATATTTTTTTAATTTTTTTAAAAGTTTGTGATTTTTTTTCATTTTTTGTGATTTTTGTATTTTTTTAATAATTTTTGGTGATTTTTGGTGATTTTTTATAATTTTTTGTGATTTTTTATAATTTTTTATAATTTTGTATTTTTTGTGATTTTTATAATTTTTTATTATTTTTTGTGATTTTTTTCATTTTTATAATTTTTTTTGTGTTTTTTTTTATTTTGTTGTAATTTAAAACTATTTTTTTGGGTTTGTAGAAAGATAAAATATGTATATTATATTTTGGTTTGTATGACAATTTAGTAAATAAAACAAATAATTAAAAAGTTGTACATATAAGGAATGTGAAATTATCAAGGTATCTAGGAGGAATATAAGTTGGTATGAGGTATTTATAGGCAATTACCCCTTGTTTATTTCGATTAATAGAATAATGCAAAATAATTAACTAGAAAAAAACATTTCATTATTTAAAGATTAAAAATACAAAATTAGGAAAATATAATGATGATAGGAACTAGGTTTTGAACTGTATTTTAAAAGAACATTCAGATTAAAACCTAAATTTTAATCTGATTATGAAAACTTGAGTAATATAACAGATTTTGTTCATTCAGATTCAACAAGTTGGATTCAATACTGAAATAGGTTTATCATATAACATATATAAACAGTAGCAGTATTTTACTTACTAGTAAAAGTATCATCAAACTTACTTTTAAAAAGTCTACTTATAGACATTTAATTTTCACCAAAAGTATACTTATGAGATGACATCCAAACAAACTAAATATAAGTAAAAATAAAAGTAAAGCCAAAAGTATACTTAATGGTTTACTTTTGATAAAAGTAAACTTAAAAATGACAGCCAAACAAACATCCGGAAGTAAAAGTAAAAGTAAGAAGTAAAAGTAAAAGTAAGGAAAAAGAAAGGTAACCAAACAAGGCCATTGTATTAATCCCATTTCTTCAAAAAAGTGAAATGTTACCCTTGGATGGGTGTCGCTAAATATATCAAGATAATAACTGTTAGAACTTAAATTGACTTGTTAAAATTACTTAATTTGTTGTCGTATTGGATTATACCAAAATACTTGTGTGTTAAATAAAAGTAATTATCTTTCCAAACTATGATGGATTTACTTTTGAGAAGATATTATCTTATGAAAAAATTTGTTCTATTTCTTAAAATTTGCTAAATAAAATCTTTTTTTATTCTATCTTATACGAATTATTAGTTATTGATTTGATAAGTATAAGCTTGAATCATGTTATGAGATATATTGTTTCATATATTAATCTATTAAAAAGATTGTCTCCTGTGAATCTTTTTAAATAAATATATTATCTCATAATTCACGATATATACTACCTTGTACTAACAGATTTGATAAGATTTGTTTGTGCTAGAATTATGTGAATTATAGACAAGATATCTTGAAAATTGGAAGAAGTTTATCTTCTAAAAGGAGCCAACTAAATCTCCTTGTTACAAGCAAAGTAGCCGAATTTCCTAAGAAGATTTGAAACTAAAATAGGCATGTGTTTCTAACAAGATTAATCTCTAAAGATCTTACAAAGATGGCGATCAAATCTTAAATGGGCAGCGAGATTCTTGAAGATTAAAGAAAAGGAATGCGAATATTTAAAAGACTTTTATTATTATAAATAGTCTCATAATTGCTTGTAAAAGATCACGTGTTCTAAACTTATAAATAACTTATCTTAGAGAGAATATAAATGAGCTAAAAAAAATACGAGAATAACAATGACGGGATGTTATTGTTTATAAGTGATAGCTATTTAGTAATAGCAATAAAGTGATAGACAGACAATCAAGAGGGAGTCTATGAGTTTTCATAAGTCTCGAGTCATATATTGTAACCTTGAAATAGTATCATAAATCTGGGTGAGTGCCTCAGAGACGTAGCTCAAAGTTCTGGGTGAACTCTGTTTAAAAACGTGCGTGTGAATTTACTTTCAAGTACGCTTTTATTCTGAGTTATATCAATCTTTAAAGTTCGGTTAGAACCGTGGTTGCAACTGCAGTTATAACCACAGTTCTAACTGAACAGCGTAACAGCAACCAGAACAGCGAAGTCGGAATTTCAATAACAATAAATCTAAATTTAGCGACACTCATTTTAATAACAACCATTATGATGGCACTAAAAAAAGCTTTTATCGGAGAAGAAATTAGTGACAGATTTTACTTTCCAACTCCATAATCGGGGACGGCATGACGACGGATTTCAATTTTACTGACAAATATGATCATTTAGCGATAAATTTTTAACAGATTTGACCGTACCAGATTGAAACTTTTTTTGTAACTCACGACTCGTCACTTTGATTTTCTTTTCGATAACATCCAATATACTAGTGCAAAAAGAATATGTTAGCTCAGTGCCGGATTTTGGGCTAGGCCCAAGAGCCACAGGACTAGAGCCCCAAAAAACGTATATTTTCAAGGTCCCCGTTTAGCAAAATATTAAATATATATATATATATATATATATATATATATATATATATATATATATATAATTCATTTCCTTTGCCTAATTAATAGTTCTCTATAGATAAGCAGTTGGTTTCCTTATTAAAGAGTTTAGTCGACCCGTGTTCAAATCTTTGCAGACACAAGATTTTGTCTTGTTATTTAATTATAAAATTTAGTAGACTAATAAATGCTTTAATTTTATGTAAGATTCATTTGGTCTCATATATTAAAGAAAATAAAAAATGACATAATTTGCTAAATAAATAACAGATTTGGAAACGCCCGTGCAGCTACTAGCCAGGTGTTTGAGAAAATATTACAAAAACATGTTCCTATTGACCTTGGATAATAAGTTCACCAACACCATCTAGTTAACTAAGTTCTTGAACTAGTTTTTTGGACCTTCAAAAAGGAATTAACGATGTACAGATGAAACAAAGATGTGAAATTAGTGTGAGTATTCGAAGGAGGACTTCACTACTATTAACTGGACCGTGATTACTTACAAGGCCGTGAAGCCATTAAACGGAATATATAGGTGGTGATTTATTTTGGTCTCTCTCACACCCTATATACCGAAAGTCCATTTTGAAACACGCATAAATTTATATTTTATCGATACATAATTAACAAGTTTATATATGTCACTTTGAAATGGAAAAGTTTTGTTTCTCACTTTTCGAATAAACATTACATTGTAAAAATTAATCCCATTATCAAGAGTTACAATACATAAATTCTTGGTCATTAGTGTGGTGTTTTAACATTCATAGGTTAAAATGCTTATGACTTAGTGGTAATGAATGGTGAGTTACAACCTTTCATGTCTTAACATTATGGATGTTCAAGATTGATCCTATCATGATGGATGGTTGAGATCAGAAAGTTTTTTCATGAGATTGAGTCCTCTCACCACCTATATAAAGGACTCAAATCCATCACTTTGAGACACACCAAAATTATAAGAAATAACATAGGTAAGTGGAAGAAACTCAACAATCAAGTCCGTGTTCAAGTCCCGAGCTCACAAGCATTCCCATGGCTCAAGGTATGCGTT
The DNA here is from genome assembly GCA_963682055.1 of Primula veris. Taxonomy (NCBI): domain Eukaryota; kingdom Viridiplantae; phylum Streptophyta; class Magnoliopsida; order Ericales; family Primulaceae; genus Primula; species Primula veris. The sequence goes on along the minus strand of OY821742.1, from coordinate 29,966,177 downwards.
TCGATATACTTTTCGTAACGTTAAATGTATGATCATAATGTAGGAATAAGATCCTTGCTTATTATGTTTGTAACATAATTATATAAGTTATAATAGACTTACATACATAACTAATTTTGACTATTTATTGGATTTCTAATTATAACTTATACGTGAATTGATTATTTATATCTTCACTCTAATTTTCGACCTTCACCAATACTACATCAAGTTTTGATCTTTTTATTATTTCTTTCTTTCTTTTCAACTCTATGCATTTTCATTTATAAAATATTTTTGTATATTAGAGTGCATGCAGAAGACTAGAGAATTATCATGACACCCATGTTTCCTGTTTTTTAGAATCGTTGGAGGCACTGTTGGAGACACTCAATCATATCTCCTTCATTAGAGTACCGTTACACCTAGTACTTTTTGGACCTTTTTTGAATGCCACATTCAATTCCTATATAATGCAGCAAACTTTACATGTTTTTCTTCTAATCGCTCTTTTTTTGTTGTGCCAATTTTTTTCCCCTTTCCACTACGTCATTCTATACATAATCTAATATAAACATGATAATTCTAGAAATTAGCAGTTCTAAGATAAAAACTCGTGTACAAAAAAAGGGGAAAATTGCACTTTAGTGCACCGTGTTTACACAAAATTTCTATTTAGTCTACAAATGTTTCAAAATCTTGATTTAGTGTACTAAGTTTAGCAAATAAACTTGATTTAGTTTATCGAGTTTACCAATTTAACTTGATTTAGTGTACCAATTTAAGTTAACATGAGTACACTAAATCAAGATTCTGAAACCTTGGTACACTAAATAAAGTTAATTGATAAATTCAGTAGACTAAATTAAGATTTTGAATAATGGATACACAAAATCAAAACTTTATGTAAACATAGGGCAATAAAGTATAGTTTTCCCCCCAAAAAAGTAAATTTTTATACCGTTGCTCTTTTATTTTAACATAAAATATTTGTCATACTTTACATACAGTTTATCGCAAAACATAATCCACACCAAAATTTCTAAACTCTTATTTTCTCATTTGTTTGTTACCAATAACTTCAATCAACTGGATTACTTTAAGTACACGTTTGCATTTTTATTCAAAAGTTTATAGAACGTGCTAGGTGCTGACACCTAGGAGAGGTTGAATAAGGTTTTGAAACTTTTTTTTGCGGAGTTAAAATACTAAAGATAAATCAACCCAAGTAACGAGATTCTAGTAGATATTAAATAAGAAAACAAATTTCATCTATGCAATCAATCAAATACCCAATAATCAAAGCGTAAATTAAAGATAAGTGAAGAAATATTGACACCAAGATATAGAAGTGCGTCACTCACCTACGTCTTCTACCCGAATTTTACTTTACCAGTTATTTAACTATAATTCACCCAACATTAAATCTAATGGGTAATCGAATGATTATGTTTCCCTTCAACTCGAGCTTCCTAATCTTAATACAGTGAATGATTATGTTTCCTTTCAACTCGAGCTTCCTAATCTTAATACAGTGAATGATTATGTTCCCCTTCAACTCGAGCTTCCTAATCTTAATACAGTGCAAGTGTATACGTATACGAGTCAATGACTAGTACTCTTCGTCAATCGATCTATTAGTAGCTAAGCGTTTAACATAAAACTTTTAACTAGCTACACTTTGTCTACATTCTACCCAAAAAATCAATCACAAATGACTGAATGAGCTTATAAATTTGCTATTACAGATAGTGTACGAATAAATCACTCACAAACCAACTCTTTTATTATTGTTTATAAGATTACAAAAAAAAAAAAAAGACTCATAATTTATCCAGAAAAAAACTGATCTATGTAGTATAAGTCTTTTTTTTTTTTTTTTTGATGACAATGGAGGTTAAGGTTCGTTATTGGTGTATACGTCATTTCTTGCCTTGATCTTGCTTTAATGCACTCAAGGACTTTTTGGAACGTTTGTAACTTGCTTGTTCAAATTACGAATTGAGTTCTGTTTGAACCGTTGGATTCATTATCGAATAGTCTATTTGCATGTGTAGAAAATAATATAGTCAACATATTATTTACATTTAGTTGCTCAAATAATTTTGTACTGTTATAATGCCGATATGTATTCTAGGATATTATCTTACCGGTTTCGGAAAATCCCAACAATCTTTTTAGTAATCGAAGTCACTGAACTCTTTATTTCATAAAAGATTTGTTTAATCTTACCCTACATGATAAATCAACACATATGCTGGTTTTCAGAAAAAGAAAGAGAAATGGACATATATATGAGACAATAATAATGAAAAGATAACAAATATTAAAACAGATACCAGTACTACTTCATTACATATGCAAATTATAAGCAGATAAGTATTGGATTAAATCCTCACTGCATATGTAAATTATTTAAATACAAGATCATTGCATAAAAATGATCCTCTAGCGATATCCATTACGTTATTAATACTTGCTCGACTATGGTGTCTTTGCAGCCGCTTTACGAGCTTGAATGGCACGCTGACAACAGTCGGGGTCATGGAAACAACAGGCGGGAACACCTTCAACAGTATCACCCATATCATGCGCCATCACCAACCCGAGTATTAATGCCAACATCATCACCACCACAACAATTTTGTAAATGGAGCTCTTTGTATCTTCCATTGCTATATCTCTTACTTTGGTGAGTAAATACGGTGGCTTGATGTGCTTATATAGAGGGGAAAAAAGAATATTCAAAACCTATACAAAGTAAGTAATTAATATTAGTTACTGTCAAACAAGATGATTGTTTGGTTGTGCTTTCTCATATGTAATTACTGTTGCAGTATCTTGGGTGGCTACTACTTGCATGTTAATTTCAAATTTGTACTCCTATTTTCTATCCCTTTCATACCATTTTGCTTATTTTATCCAAACAAAAATTTTAAAAATTTTGAAAAAAATTGTACAATTACTATAACACAAGTACATGTATCAATACATTCAAATAATTATTTTTTAAAGAAAATCCAAAACTTGCATGTTAATTTCAAATTTGTACTCCTATTTTCTATCCGTTTCATACCATTTTGCTTATTTTATCCAAACAAAAATTTTAAAAATTTTGAAAAAAATTGTACAATTACTATAACACAAGTACATGTATCAATACATTCAAATAATTATTTTTTAAAGAAAATCCAAACGCAATTTATTTTAGAATAAATATATAAATTAGTGTAAATTAAACATTAAATCTTAGAAAAATTGTCTAAAACAATATTATGTCCAAATGTTTTAAAATTTGAATACAATATAATCTAAAAGCTTATAAATTTACGGAACAAGTTGTGAAAATTTAAAATTTGAGTGAAAATAAGTAAGGAGGTACGGAATGGATAGAGAATAGGGATAGAAGATTTGGACGGAATAAAGACGCATATAATGATGAAATTCACATAATATTCAACTGATCACATTTAATAGTTAACAGCAAATCAACAATAAGTATTATTTATAGTATATCATTTGATGTTAAGATAAGGAAATCTTTTTTGGTGGGAAATGAGTATAAACCTACATTTAATCTATTATGGAAGGGGAATATGTAGATCTTTTTTTACTTATTCCAAATTGATTCTTATTTATTTGTAGTTAATTATCGGTTTAACAAAATTACATTTATTATTCATAAGTATCGCAATTCTTTTTGTTTGAACATTTTCTCTGAAGATGACAGAACATATCTTTTTGTACGTTTTATCTTGTTGATACTGGATACATCCAAATTTTGAGAACTTTTAACGGGTTACACACTTAATTATAACCTCCAAATTTTTTTAAATATTAACCAATATATCAGCTCCAAAATTGTAACCTCCAAAATTAAATATTCCCAACAAACTGACGATACATAAACATATATCAGCAGGCCTCCATCCGGATTCGCTGGATATATATGGACCATATAAATAAAATATTTTAATTATATACTATAATAAGCATTAAGCAATTTAAAGCATTAAGCAATTTAAAGCACATGCAATATATCTTTTTAGCAATGCCTGATTCTCCCTTAATATTAATCAATTTTCACATTATTTTTGTAAGATGCAATTACTTTATTAAAAGTTAGTATTAATTATATAGAGCTAGGGGTGTTAAAAAAATGTGAACCGATGAACCCGGACCGATCAGTTGGTTATGTCTGGTCTGATCTGGGTTTTAACCTATGTGGTGTGGCTTTGGTTTAAAAAAATTCAAAACCGTTATTAATGGTCTGGGCTAGGGTTAATCAATCAAAATTCAGAACAGACCAAACCGGATCAAATCAATGTTGGCCCGTTAAAATCGAACCGTGCAAACCATTTAGCCCACTAAACCCATTTAAGTATAAATATTAAATAAGTAAGTACTAAGTGGTGTGTGACATATTAGCTACGATATATATATGGAGAGATAAATATAGAGAGATAAAGGAGTCGTATTTTATTTATTGATAAGTGTAGATAAGTTACATCAATAGACCCCATAAGTCTTTTTATATAATAGAGGGTGGAGTTACATATGGTAAGAAAGTCCAACATAGACCCAAGTAAAGGCCCAAGATGTCAAATAATATCGTACAACACTACTCATTTGGACGTCTTGATTTATTTGTCTTCATACAGTCGATCCGAGTTGAGTTCATTCGCAGTGCTAAACACATAAAAACATTAGGGCTGAAAAACCAAGTGTTGGACAAAACCGGTATCTAGGAGAAATTGTGTAGACGAATGATATAGGCCGAAATTACATGTAAGTAACTAACCACAAAATATTGTGTCTCATCAAAACCTTGCCAGAGCAAACCCAATGGAAAATTTTCTGATTGAAGGAAAAAGAGTGCAACAGTGGTAGTAGTAGGGGATCAATCACAAAACAGGTGCCTCATCAAAACCTTGCTAGAGTAAACCCACTGGGAAAAACCTCTAGTCGAATGACAAAAGAGTACACAGTGGTAAGAAGTATACAACGTGATACTCTCCCTAATTTCGGCAATCTTAAGTGAGATATGATGGAAACGTGTCTCGCTAAAAACCTTACCAAGAAAAACCTAGTGGAAAAAAACCTTAGTCTAAGGACAAAAAGAGTACACGAACATGCGACTGGATGCTCCCCCTCACTTGTACACGACATGGTGCGAGGATTTCGACTAAGTAGTAATTAGTGCAATAAGCATTCACCTAGATCCTCCCCCTCACTTGCACACGACTGATACAAGGATTTCATATTTCAAGAAACAGTACGAGCATTCGACTAGATGCTTCATTTACTTGCACATGACTGGATGCAATAAAATTTAACGTAGAATAGAACGAGCATTCAATGAGATGCTCTTATACTATATATGTGAAGATTTATTTCGGCAAAAAATGCTAAATAGCATAATGTAGTTATGTCTCTCTCGATCGATAACAACACGTTGTCCTTAAATATGACAAGTGTTTTATATGGATCGTGAGAGAGAATATATGTAATTCAAATATGGCTAATACTAGCTTGATGCCATATACACTATCTAGTCGTCTCATAGAGTATGAGTAGACCAGAGTGATTCATTTGGAGTCTTAACAAGACCACCAAGATATCGCCTATTCCCAATGATAAAGAGATAACCATACTAGGAATATCCCTTATGCGGGTCAGATAAGTAACCGCTATCGGTCTAACCGAAAAATGGTGGCGTTAAGTGAAGTACCAAAGGGGCAGGTACACTCGACAACGCAAAACAGGATAAACTAGCCCACTTACAAAATTACCATAAGGTATGGGAATATGTCTTTATTGCCATTTTGATGGCAGCGTGTTAGCGCGATACGGTGTCGAGCTATACCATTTACAGCAGACGAGATGTTTGTCCTAACACATAAGACCAAGTACAATGATGTGTTTATTGTACTCAGATATGAACATAATGGTTCAATATCTCTTCATCGTCTCATCAGGGACGAACTGGGTCTATATCAATGTCTAGTGATCGAACGATCATGGGAGAATCTGACGACTTAGCGTCATGATGACTAAAACATCATAACATCTTATGGGTGTAGTCTGAATCATGGACTTAGATTTAATCTTTACGGGACTCGATCATCAGGCCGAGTCACTACCGTGTCTTTCCAAGATCCTTCATCTCAAAGGCAAATACAAAAGTGGATCGCATAATAAAACACACAAGGGCATAATTCTTGTTCAAGTATCCAAAGCTGATCAAGTACTCACTTAGGCAGGTATACCACATCCGCACGGATTATATTAATCCATCTCAGTCAATTGAGATCGTGTTCCGTGGTTAGGAACTATTTGATTCAAGCACATGAACTTACACAGGGACCTCCATCTACATCTCTTTATCTAAATCCCAGTAGAGATAAAACCGTGACCACAATCGCATGCTGCATAATCAGTTTTTCGGAAACTACTAAACTGATAAAGTAGGGGACCGTTATAACGTCCATTATGAGGAAATAAGCCATCTCGTAATCAATTCCAAGGTGTGAGAGAAGGCTTGTGCTACTAGGCGATCATTCTACAATCTCACTATTCTCATCATTCTTCCTTACGAATAATCAAATAAACGAACTCGTTTAACATTAGCGGTGTTGGAGATATTGGTCCGAACACACTTTCATTAAGGAGTCTACTTGGATTGTAAGTTTCCATTAGCCTAGTCTATTTTACGTTGACTTCAGGCAATGGTACATGGTTCCCTGTCATAATTTGCTCATATTATCAGTCGTCACCGAATATATGAACAAGTAATCAATGACAGTATCGTTTCCATTCAATATCCTTTATAATCTTGTAAGATAAACGAGTTTCAGTTCACCACCTCTGGGGCTGAATGAATTAAGAACCGGTCAAATTTCTCGTATCTTGAGAAGGAGGACATACTGCGGGTTCGGCCAAAGCAATGTGTTATGACAGGAACACGGCATCCGACAGGGACGTCTATCATTGCAAGCATTTTGCAGCAAGTATAAATGATCTCGTGACATCTCATAAAGTTATTAAATGCGTCTGGCATTTAGTTAGACTTGAGGGAGTCTATGCACTTAGTTATCACTAAGTGGAGTTTTGGGGATCAAGCTAGGGCTGAGTGGGTTATGCCATGTTACTTAACTTCTTTCCTTATCAACGTGCAAATCTCCCCTTAACGACGGGGAGAACAGTCTTAGCGATGTCACTTTCGCATATCATGCGGTAAAGAGATCGCTTGCCAATGTTACTCTATCAAATGATAGGCAGGAGATTCATAATCGACTTATGTCCCCTTCAGAGGTTCATATTTTGAACGCTATAACGGCTCAATCAAAATATTAATTAATCACTCCAAACACGCATTAATATGAGACTTTTGGCTCATAACCAATATCCAGCTGGTACACATATGCTGTTTGAGTGTCTATGGGCCTTATAACGGACCAATGCAGCAAAATAGCATAACCTCATATGGAAATATAAATCTTGTTGTGCAAGACCATGAAGTGCGTGCAATCATTTGCAGTCGCATCATCAAACTATCTGTGAGTCCATTTGGGTCTGAACATAATCGACATGATCTTCAATTTTAATTCCCAAACTCAACTAATTCAAATGGAAATTTCGATTCTTACTCTTCGACATTATTAAGTCGACTAGACTTTTCAGTATAATCCGGATCATGAGCCATCAAATTAATCATAGAGCTAAAAGTTTGGGAAATGCTGCATTTCCATGGACAACAATAATCATGTGACCATATTGTCGATGCATCAACCATAACCATAAATTTTTGATGGTCTTTCTTATGGTTGGATAAGTCCACAATAACTCCTTCAATTCTTTTCAAGAATTCTACGAGTCCATTTCGTGATCATTACACATACTAGTCTTTCAAAGAGAGCATTAGTAGCGTAAATTTTGATTTAATCATGAAATATATCCCCAAAGAGAATCCAAATGCGATGCGATTATAAATCAAGCATCGTCTTTTGACCCGGGAATATCTCATCCGGTCAATGCCATAATATCAAAATGCTCTTATCAATCGACGACAGGTGAATGATAGTACAGACAATCATGTCTTAGCATCTAAATACTTTATCAATCGACGGCAGGCGAAATGAAAATGCAACTTTAAATGCTTTAAAAAATGTGGTAGCAACCACTTGAAAGACATTTCAACTCCTCTAAAATACACTTTTGGTCGTATTGAGTGGAGGCTATGTAAAGAAATTTCAATTATTTCATGAGCTATTAACAGATAACATTAGTTTTCTCGAATATTTTATAACTCAACTAGGTACGACAGGACCTAAAGGAGTATAAGATCTTATATTTGACAAATTAATTTGGTTTTACCAAAGATTTCGATTTAGAACGATAGGTCCATAATCGTTGTCACTGAGTACTCTTTTAGGCAAGTAGTTGGTGAAATTATGTGATACACTGTTACCCACTATTTCCAGAACACCAACTACCCCACAAGTATTGCCTAAAGTTTCATAATTTAAATTTTGGTCATATTTGTTAAATGAATTTGCTCAAATAATACTTTAAATTAATTCGAGAAATTTCGTAAATTGGCAAACCATAATCCAAAATTTTGGTCCAAATGTAAAATTCATAATCCAAATGGAAAACATAATCCAGATGAGCGACAAATCGGCTCAATGATTTATCAAAATCAATAAAAAAATATACCAAACTCATTTGAACCACAAAATCGGGTGTCTCAAGAGTTTTCTTTCAGTTACCTTTAACCACATTAACATAGACTTTTCCACCTTTATAATAGTTTTGAACTATTTAAGGAGTAACCATGCATGACCTTTATCTTTATAGCATAGATTTGGCTCCTCAAGCATTATCTCTTGCTTTGGAACAACGAGCCATATTGTTAATATCAAAGACTGTCTTGGAGCCACATGTCTTTGGTTTTGACGATTGTGTAAACTTCGCTTGACTAAACGAGTATCAGGCTCTCGACAGTTCGAGACAAATAACTCTTGTCCCGGTTCTCGATTCGAGGAAAAATATCCACGAAGAGCATTAATATCAGGCAAACAATTCACTATTGACCCAATAGGATTAAAACTACTCATCGGGGCAATTTTCTTATCAAATAACAGATGGGCGATGAAGGAACATGGTGAATATAAATTCATGATACTGCTTATGGAATACAATTTCCAAGCTAGTATTTTGGTGAAAGATTGCTCCAATATGTCAATTTCAGACATTTGTTCACCATAGATGTCATCACGTCTCAAATGTGACGGCGGAATAACATTAACGCCTTAGCTTTCATCTCGCGAGTAACCACAAACTCGTGTTTTACTCATCAAAGATGGCATCCAAAAAAAATTGGGCATCACATGCTCACACATCAGGGTGACTAACATGTGGTGACGGAATAATATCAGTGTCTAAACAGTCATTTCGTAAGTATGTTTTATGATTTTCCTCATCATAGATGGCATCCAACATATGTTGGGAGTTCTGGATTAGTTATCATATAAAACGACTGGTTTATATCTTTATGGTTTGCACAAGCACAAATTTTGTTTCGAAATGTCAGGTTCGAAAATACTAGTTTTGCTTCTCATGTGAATTGGTTCTCATTGATCGAACGACGGGACGATACTGAGACATGAATTCGTCAAAACATACATCACTATATAAACACACTCGAGGAAATTATTATTTAGTCAACCCCTTTCGGTAGCTCTAATTGAACACGACCAGGAAAGACAGTGAGGATGGAGGGCACAAATGCCACTTAAAACCCGACCTCGTTAGGATATCGATTTCCGCCTATATATTTCCTAGACATCGTATCCAAATAGGTGAGCCTAGTTGGGGAAGGTTCATAATTTTTCCAACTTGAATGTGAAAATATATGAATTCGCAAATGAGCGTATTGTACACATGTGTACATGGTAGTAAATAAAAAGTAAATGACCGTGATTAAATATTTAGATTGTACCTACTTACATGATTAAACTAATATAGCAGAGAATCATAACAGAGATATTATAAATCACAGTTTATACTAGAAAGATCTAATAATCTATTAATTATTATATGCCATGTGTATATTTTATTCATGATAACTAAAACATGCAAGGAATCATATGGATTTATAATTACCAATTAACAATATACACGCAATTTACATACATGGTAATTTTTAAAGTACACCATAACATACAAAGAAGTCAAATAAATTTTAACTCATGGACGTGATTGTCAATTTTACACTTGCATGTTCTAATTTACATTATAAGACCAAGCATTAGTTATAATTGATTCATACATATACGGGTACAAATTTTATTGCAGTGATGTGAAACTAGGTCTTATGAATCATATAAAAAACGGAGTTACAAGCATAAGTCAACCAAAGTTTAATCATAATCTTTATATAGCCATAAGGCCCATAACAATACAATTTTCGTGAACAGAGGACTATATAACCATGTTCATACGGCCTACATGAGTATTCTTTATCCAGAGTTTTGGGATAGTTGTTTGGTTAGGCCGTGTAAACTATATTATCCTCAAAAGTCATGATAACATATAACTTGATTATGTCTACCTCTAATTTCAATTTATAAGATCCAGTAGCATGAAACAATAAATTTATTTTCAATGAACATACAACTTGCAATTAACAGGTCCAGGGTTTTATATTGCAAATTTGGTACTATGAAATATGATAATGCAATATCAGATTTTATGGTTACTAGCATGCAACTCAACATCAAAACCGGTACAGTAAATGGTTGTATAGGCAAGGTAACAGTACTACTAACAGTCTAACACTACCAATGTGAAATAGTTATATCATGCCGTACGGTATATAAAAAAAATGTACCGTACTCTCGTATGTTGGTGGAGCTCGTTATAGCAATAACCTTAAAAATAACTCCGGATAAATCTCAAGATTTATACTATATACCCAGAATCCTAGCGAGCGAGTCTCTGATCTCCACGAGAAAAGTGGCGATAACGTGTTGTGTGACATATTAGCTACGGTATATATATGAAGAGATAAATATAGAGAGTTAAAAGAGTCGTCTTTTATTCATTGATAAGTGTAGAGAAGTTAAATCAATAGACCTCGTAAGCCTCTTTATATAATAGAGGGTAAGACTACATATGGTAGGAAAACCCAACATAGGTCCAAGTACAGGCCCATAAAGTAAGGCCCAAGATGACCAATAATATCATATAACACTAAGTATTTACTACATGAAATATAGTACATATAGATTAATCTGATACATTAATTATTAACCCTAATTAAGAAATGAATCCTCACCATTAAATAATACTACAACACTTTATAAATTGTTTTTTAATTGTAATTATGACATATGTTTGAATTTTATTTGATTTTGTTTTGACTCGATCATCGGACACAATTTATTATGTTGTATTTATTGTAAAATCACGACAATCCGTAACCCAACTCCAAATCAAACTCGAAACCCAATCCGAAACCGAACCGGACCATTGTTCTGGTATGGTTTGGGATTTAGAGTTACATTGGTCCGGTCCGTGATACATTTTCCCAGCCCGTTCCAACAAGGTTCGGGGTTGGGTTTGCCAAAACCGTTCCAACCCGTATCGTGAACACCCCTGCGTAGAACATACATAGGACAAAAGTACTATATGTAGGCTATTAATTCAAGGAAATATAAGACAAATATATGCATGTTTTGCCAGTTTCTATCAAGAGAGTCCGGATCATCTGTCCCCTATTCTCTGTCCTCTTTCATGTCCCCTTACCTTTTTAAGCCAAAATATTTGTTAAAAAATTTGAAAAAAATTCTACAATTATGATTATACTTATATTGATACACTCCAATAATTTTTTTTAAAAGAAAAGCCACACACAATTTAATTTGTAATAAATGAAAAAACCAGTACAATTTAATTAGTGAAATTAAAAAAAAACATTTGGAGCAATGTTATGTTCAAATATTATAAAGTTTGCATAGAATATATTATAAAAATCTATAAAAGTTGGAAATTTTTAAATTTTGGACGAAAATAAGCAATGGAGCATGAAAAGAGATGAAATAGGGAAAGAGGATCCGAACTCCTATCAAGATAGGAATTTAAGTAAATAAGCGGCCTTATACATTCATGATTTTTAATAATTTGTAATTGTTATAGGATATTATTGGACTATTGGACTATTGGGCCTTACTCATAGTGGGCCTAAGTTGAGCTTTCTACCTTGTATAACCCTAAACTCTTCTATATAAACAAGGTTAGACTCCACTTATATTTATACGTTCTGATTAATAAAGACCCTGTTGTCTCTCTCTATATTCTACCTCTATATCTATATACATATATATGTGAGCTAATATGTCACACAACACGTTATCAGCACTTTGCTCGCGGAGAATAGAAGATTGTGATATTTGTTCAAATAACAGCTCGAATACTGGGTTATAAACATACGGCGAAATTTTAAATTCTTTAGTTCAATCGGCCTTCACCAAAATAATAGAAGGAAGGTATAAATTTTTTTATCACTGTGATGGTGGAAAATTGCATGTGTAATTAGATTTGGTACTACATAAAATTGAACCACCATGATTTATATATAAAATATGGATATGGTAGTGTTATGGTAGTGTTATTGTATTATCTGCATGTTTAATCGTTTACAACTGTATAACATGATCACCTAGAATACATAGATATGTAACCATGTGATTGATATATTAATAGACTATGCAACGTCACATATAATCGATTTGTAAATCGAAAATCATGTAATTGTAAAACATGTATTAATCTGTCGGATTAAATCTGTAACAAACTGAAATGTATGTACTGATTTGTAATTCTCTGAAAGCTGTATACTATTCTGTAAATTACTCAATGACTAAACTGAAACTTGTTTGAAATTCTGGACTGTATATGTAATAATGCTGTAAATAGATATATAGTTTGCTGAAATTACACATATAGTACTGTAGTATAATACTTATACGAAAACAGTACATATGATTGATAAAATATGATATTTGATCAATATACACACACATGCATATAATTTTTTTTATTAAAAGGCAAGTGAATAAAAATTGCATGTTAATTGAATAAATTGATATGTTTCCATGCAAATTTAACCTATTTGCATGTTATATAATTTTTTTTTTACCATATATAGAATTGATTGGTAATTAAAAATATATTGCTTGCTTGCATGTTAAAATTAACATGTATAGAATTATTCATATGTCAATAAACAATAAATAATTGATTGATATCTTGTTAGCATAATCATATCTTTTGTTATTACCATATATATATAAATATCACATATGCCAGTTAATTATTGATTTGATCTAATTGATTTGATTTGGTATGATATAATTTGTGTGATTGATAATCCTGAATTGATTTAGTTTATCACCAAATCTACTACATGATTAGATATATATCATGAATATATTTTATACTGTCTTGTATATATATGTGGTTATCTAGAATAGATATATCTGTTATTTATTGCCATGAATGCTAGAGTTGCGAAATCATATATATTCATATTTAAGTTGGAAAAATTATGAATATTCCCTAAATAGGCTCACCTATTTGGATACGATTTCTAGGAAAGATATAGGCGGAAGTCGATATCCTAATGAGGTCAGGTTTTAAGTGGCATTCGTGCCCTCCACCCTCACCGTCTTTCCTGGTCGTTTTTCAAGTAGAGCTATCGAAAGAGGTTGACTAAATAATAATTTCCCTGAGTGTGTTTATATAGTGATGTATGTTTCACCGAATTGGTATTTCAGTATCGACCCGTCGTTCGATCAATGAGAACTGATTCACATGAGAAGCAAAACTAATGTTTTCGAACCTGTCGTTTCGAAAAAAAAGTTTGTGCTTGTGCAAACCATAAACATATAAACCACTCGTTTTATATGAAAAATAATTCAGAACTCCCAACACATGTTGGATGCCATCTATGATGAGAAAAATCATAAAACATACTTGCGAAATGACTGTTTAGACGTTGATGCTATTCCGTCACCACATGTTAGCCACCCTGATGTGTGAAAATATGATGCCCAATTTTTTTTTGATGCCATCTTTGATGAGTAAAACACGAGTTTGTTGTTACTCGCGAGATGAAAAATAAGACGTTGATGATATTCCGTCGCCACATTTGAGATGTGATGACGTCTATGGTGAACAAATATCTGAAATTGACATATTAGAGCAATCCTTCACCAAAATACTAGCTTGGAAATTATATGCCATAAGCAGTATCGTCAATTTATATTCACCATGTTCCTTTATCGCCCATCTGCTATTGGATAAGAAAATTACCCCGATGAGTAGTTTTAATCCTATTGGGTCAATGGCGAATTGTTTGCCTGATATTAATGCTCTTCATGTACATTTTTTTTCCACGAATCGAGAACCACGACAAGTGTTATTTGTCTCAAACTGTCGCAATCCCGATGAATCACTTAGCCAAGCGAGATTTTAGACAATCGTCAAAATCGATAACCTGTGGCTCCAAGACAGTAATTGAAAGGAACAATATGACCCGTTGTCACAAAATAAGAGATAATGCTTAAGGAGCCAACTCTATGCTATAAAGACAAAGGTCATGCACGGTTACTCCTTAAATAGTTCCCAACTATTATAAAGGTGGAAAAACCGATGCTAATGTGGTTAAAGTTAATTGAAAGGAAACTCTTGAGACCCCCAATTTTGTGGCTCAAATTAGTTTGATACCTTTATTTATTGATTTTGATAAATCATTGAGCCGTTTTTTTCCTCTCATCTAGATTATGTTTTTTCCATTTGGATTATGTTTTTTTTTCCATTTGGACATACTTTTGCATTATGGTTTGTCTGTTTACAAAATCTCTCGAAATAATTTAAAGTTATTTGAGCAAATTCCTTTGACAAATATGACCAAACTATAAATTATGAAATTTTTGGCAATACTTGTGGTCTAGTTGGTTTTTTTTGGAAATAGTGGGTAACCGTGTAACACATAATTTCACCAACTACTTGCCTAAAAGAGTCCTTTGTGACAATGATTATGGACATGTCGTTCCAAATCGAAATCTTTGGTAAAACCAAATTGATTTGTCAAATATGAGGCCTTACTCTTGTAGGTCCTGTCATACATTGTTGAGTTATAAAATATTCGAGAAAACCAGTGTTATCTGGTAATAGCTCATGATAGAATTAAAATTTCTTTACATAGCCTTCATTCAATACGACCAAAAGCGTATTTTAGAGGAGTTGAAATGTCATTCAAGTGCTTGCTATCACATTTTTTAAAAGCATTTAAAGTTACCTTATCATTTCGCCTGTCGTCGATTGATAAAGGATTTAGATGCTAAGACATGATTGTTTGTACTATCATTCGCCTGTCGTTGATTGATAAGAGCATTTTGATATTGTGATATTGACCGGATGAGATATTCCCGAGTCAAAAGACGATGGTTGATTTATAATCGCATCACATTTGAATTCTCTTTGAGGATATATTTCGTGATTAATCCGAAATCCATGCCACTAATGCTCACTTTGAAAGACTAGTATGTGTAAAGATCACGAAATGGACTCGTAGAATTCTTGTAAAGAATTAAAGGAGTTATTGTGGACTTATCCAACCATAAGACGGACCATAAATATAAATGGTGATGGTTGATGCATCGATAATATGGTCACATTTTACTGTTGTCCACATAAATACAGCACTTCCCAAACTCCTAGCCTTATCATTAAGTTGATGGCTTATGATCCGGATTATCTTGAAATGTCTAGTCGACTTGATAATTCCGAAGAGTAAAAATCGAAATTTCGATTTGAACTACTTGAGTTAGGAAATTGAAATTGAACATCCGGTCGATTATGTTCAGACCCAAATGGACTCACGGAAAGTTTGATAATGCGACTGCAAATGATTGCACGCATTTCTAGGTCTTGCGCACCAAGATTTATATTTCCGTGTGGGGTTATGCTATTTTGCTGCATTGGTTCATCATGAGGCCCATAGACACTCAAACACCATATGCGTACCAGCTGGTTACTGGTTATGAGCCAGAAGTCTCATATTAATGCGTGTTTAGAGTGATTAATTAATATTTTGATTGAGCCGCTATAGCGTTCAAAATATGGACCTCTGAAGGGGACATAAGTTGATTATGAATCCCTTGCCTATCATTTGATAGAGTAACTTTGGCAAGCAATTTCTTTACCGCATGATATGCGAAAGTGACATCGCTAAGACTGTTCTTCCCGTCGTTAGGGGGAGATTTGCACGTTACCGTTGATATGAAACAACGTGAAATAACGTGGCATAACCCACTCAGTCTTAGCTTGATCCCTAAAACTGAACTTAGTGATAAGTAAGTGCATAGACTACCTCAAGTCTAACTAAATGCCAGACGCATTTAATGACTTTATGAGATGTCATGAGATCATTTATACCTGCTGCAAAATGCTTGCAAGGATAGACGTCCCTATCGGACGCCGTGTTCCTGTCGTAACACATTGCTTTAGCCAAACCCGCCAAGGAAAGGACGCTGCCGTCGGCCGTCAGTCTGTCGTCCTTCCCAAGATATGAGAAAGTTGACCGGTTCTTAATTCGTTCAGCCCAGAGGTGGTGAACTGAAACTCGTTTATCGTACAAGATTATAAAGCATCTAGGAGATGTGTGATTCCTCCTCATCCTGAGAATCTTGAAATATCTGTCGATCATGATATCTTAGACGATATTGAAGCGAAACAAGATTGTCATTGATTACTTGTTCATATATTCGGTGACGACTGATAATATGAACAAATTATGACAGGGAACCATGTACCGTTGCCTGAAGTCAACCTAGAATAGACTGGACTAATGGAAAATTGCAATCCAAGTAGACTCATTAGCGAAAGTGTGTTCGGACCTGTAGCTCCAACACCACCAATGTTAAACGAGTTCGTTTATTTGGTTATTCGTAAGGAAAAGTGATGAGAATAATGAGATTGTAGAATGATTGCCTAGTAGCGCAAGGCTTCTCTCACATCTTGGAATTGATTACGAGATGGTTGATTTCCTCGTAATGGACGTTATAACGGTCCCCCACTTTATCAGTTTAGTAGTTTCCCAAAAACTGATTATGCAGCATGTGATTGAGGTCACTGTTTTATCTCTATGAGAATTTAGACAAAGAGATATAGATGAAGGTCCCTGATTGACTTCATGTGCTTAAATCAAGTATTTCTTAACCACGGAACATGATCTCAATTGACTGAGATGTTCACTATATGGATTAATATAATCCGAGCGGATGTGGTATACCGCCTAAGTGAGTACTTGATCAGCTTGGGATACTTGAACATGTATTATGCCCTTGCGTGTTTTATTATGCGATCCACTTTTGGATTTGCCTTCGAGATGAAGGATCTTGGGAAAAAACGGTAGTGACTCAGCCTGATGATCGAGTCCCATAAAGATTGAATCTAACTCCATGATTCAGACTACACCCAGAAGGTGTTATGACATTTTAGTCATCATGACGCTAAGTCGTCAGATTCTCCCATGATCGTTCGATCACTAGACATTGATATAGACCTAGTCCGCCCTGATGAGATGATGAAGAGATATTGAACCATCATGTTCATATCTAAGTACAATAAGCGCATCATTATACTTGGTCTAATGTGCTAGGACGAACATCTCGTCTGCTGTGAATGGTATAGGTCGACACAGCATCGCGCTAACACACTGCCATCGAAATGGCATAAAAGACATTTTCCCATTACCTTAAGGTAAATGTGGATGAGGGCTTGTCTTATCTCATTTTGCGTCATTGAGTGTACCTACCCCCTTCAGTACTCGAATTAACGCAACCCTTTTTCGGTTATACCGATACTGTTTACTTATCAGACCCGCATAAGGGATATTCCTAACATGGTATGTCTTTACCATTAGAAATAAGGTGATATCTTGGAGGCTTGGAATGACTCCAAACGAATCACTCTGAACTCGTGCTCTATGAGATGACTAGAGAGTGTATATGGCTTCGAGCTAGTATTAGACATATTTGAATTACATATGCTCTGTCTCACGATCCAGATAAAACACTTGTCATAGAAGACAACTTGTTTTTATCGATCAAGAGAGACATGACTACATTATGTTATTTAGCATTTATCGTCGAAATAAATCTTCACATATGAAGTTTAAGAGCATACTGTCGAATGCTCATTTTATTTCACGTTATATTTTCTTGCATACAGTCGTGTGCAAGTAAATGAGGCATCCAGTTGAATGCTCGTACTCTTTTTTGGAAGATGAAATCTTTGCACCCAGTCGTGTACAAGTGAGGGAGAGCATCCAGGTGAATGCTTATTGCACTAATTACTACTTAGTCGAAATTCTCACATCATGTCGTGTGCAAGTGAGGGGGAGCATTCAGTCGCATGCTCGTGTACTCTTTTTGCCCTTAGACCAATGTTTTTTTTCCACTGGGTTTTCCTTGACAAGGTTTTTAGCGAGACACGTTCCCATTATATCTCATTTAAGATTGCCGAAATTAGGGGGAGTATCCTGTTGTATATTTCTTACCACTGTGTACTCTTTTGTCATTCGACTAGAAGTTTTTTCCACTGGGTTTACTCTAGCAAGGTTTTGATGAGGCACCTGTTTTGTGGTTGATCCCCTACTACTACCACTGTTGCACTTTTTTTTTCCTTCGATCAGACATTTTCCCATTGGGTTTGCTCTGCCAAGGTTTTGATGAGGCACACTTTTTCATGGTTAGTTAATTACATGGAATTTTGGCCTATATCATTCGGCTACACAGTTTCTCTTAGGTACCGGTTTTGTCCCACACTGAGTTTTCCGGCCCTAAGGTTTTTATGTGTTTAGCACTGCGAATGAACTCGACTCAGATCGACTGCATGAAGACGAAGAATTCAAGACGTCCAAAGGGGGAGTGTTGTAGGATATTATTGGACTATTAGACTATTGGGCCTTACTCATAGTGGGCCTAAGTTGGGCTTTCTAACTTGTATAACCCTAAACTCTTCTATATAAAGATGGTTAGAGTCCCCTTATATTCATGCGTTCTGATTATTAAAGACCATGTTGTTGTCTCTCTCTATATTCTCTCTATATCTATATCATACTACTAATATAAGCCAACCCAAGAGAAATGAAGCTGCCAAATTTTGCCCATTTTTTCCAAAAATGCCCCTATTCTAATTTACTAATTACTCATATAACATAATGCAATTCAAATACATAAATAACTAAATAAATATGCTTCTTCGCACACATCAATTCATCTCCCAAACTATACTTCTATAACAATAAAACATCATATTACTCTTTATATACGATTATTAATTTACTATATTCATTCCATCATTTTTTTAATTATTTTTGAAAATTTTAAATTCATTTGTCCGGGATCATATTTATATACGTATCGCACACGCAATGCGTGGGCTACAATTACTAGTATATATATATGTGAGCTAATATGTCACACAACAGTAATATTATTAATATATAGAACAAAATATTTTAGATATAAAAAATCACACAGAGACACTTTAGCAGGACTGATACTAATACAGTTCAGTGATCATATTTAAGAAAAAAGTGAACATGTCCCAGAAAAAGAGACAACTTTAAAAAAACATGTTAGAAGATCACATATAATTTAATATTGATAGTCAAATAACCTCAAGCCTTCAAATATCCCGACATGTATATAGGCTCTCTTTATTTTGTTATAAAATGGTTGTAACCAAACATTTACGGGTAAATAAATTTTCGGGTTATTGATTTATCGTAAATATTTTTTTTGGAAAAACTTAATCCAAATATCTAGTAAACACTACAATAAAATATACAAATAATTACGGGATTGTTTTTTTCTCGAGAAACTGTAAATTGTTTTCCCTTTGTTAGTTTTATAGGTGTTTGGTGATACTGATGTTTTCCATGTAAATTTCTAAACTAGACTAAAATTCATGTTAATCTAAGGTTTCAAAAACTAAAAAAGATAGAAACTAAAAAGATGAAAATCAACATAAAATCAAATTAAAGAACATGAAATATCACATGAACACGTTATTAAAAAACAAAACAAATTTTTTTTTTCCGCTCAAGCTCAATCTAAATTCTCGCGATAAACCTCATAAGCCTTGTTTTTCTAGCGGGGTCCCCCTTTGTTATAAAAACTTTTGCTTGATTCTCATTTAAAGCAAGATATTCAAATTCACCATCTAAATCCGACTCATCAAATCCCTCCACCTTTAGCAACTCATTGTAGAGAAAGGTTACGCGTTCTTGACCAACATCACATTTTAATGCAGCGGCTATTTCAGAACCCGGTTGGCAAGTTCTTTTAAATTACTAGAAACATCTTCAATATCAACCAGGCAACTAGCATACACGAGTTTAAGTAATAAAAATACACATATGTCGAATTACATTAATGAATTATCAACAACATAAGTAATTAAGCATCTGCTTGTGATATGCAATCTTTTTGTACAAGTGTAATTCTCTCTCTCAGTTATTCATGTTTCTTTTAAGAAGACCAAGTATAGTATATTTCAATCATTACAGCTTAAAAGATGAGATTTTTTTATCTACAAGGACAATAAACTAAAAAATTGAGCAAAAATAAAACTCATACCGTCTTTTTTTCTTAAACCGTTTTTTTTTTAGCAATGAACACTATAAACTTTTTATGCAAGTTTAATTTTAGTTGTATTGATTCACATATCTATGGAGACAAGAGTTGAATAAAGATATATAAAAAAGCTGTAAGAATAAAATAATTAATTCTTTCATACACGTAGATACAAGAGAAGTGAGGGATAATGATATAATAATGAAAAACTTACCTATGGAGAGGGTGAAAGAGAAGTGCATGCAGTATATAGAAGAAGATGATAGAATATATAGAGATATATTGTACGTGAAAAATAGGCTGGCAGTAGTTTTTTCTTGGCGTGCAAATTGTTTTCCTTGTGAATATGGATAATATTTTCCTTAAAATTTGCCATGCCTAACAAACCTTAAAATTTGTCACCCTTAAAAGTCTATTTTCCTGGAAAAGATTTTCCCTTCCTTATTTTCCTTCAAATTCGCACTCGCATAAAACGCAAATTTCACAGTCCACATTCACACCGAGACATCATTAAACCGAAATAAAATACATTTGATTGTTTTTTCTCTTTTAATTTGGAGATTAAAAGGGGTTCTTCAGAAATTTTGTGATGCCCGTCAAAAGAAAATTCATGTCTAGATTGCTCAGGTTTAGGATTTTCCACCGGATAATTCATCATCTCTGCTGTGGCTTAGTTAGGTAGAAGCTCCACAATATATATTACAAACGGTGATTTGATCAAACGATGGGTAAGGGGTTAACGTTAATGCATGTCTTTGAAGACAAATCTGATTATTGGAATGTCCGGGGAAATGACCCGCAACTATGACATACAAACTAAAATTTAAGATCTTCAAATGAGAAATCAGCCTAATCTAATTTCACAAATTACAATAAAAGAAGGTAAGTGCAGAATGTGTAGTGATGTTGTTAGAGGGAAATTACAAACTATCAATATGACTTTTGTTAACTCATGAAAGTGGACTCAATTCAAAAAATAATACATAATAATGGCTTTTCTAGGATTATATAAAGGAAAGGTATTAAAATCTAACAAAATCTAAAGCTTTGTTATTGATTAAATTGAATTACAGACTGGTGTGACAACTTTGTGTTAAACAGCTATTACTACTGTAAAATAAGAAGTGGAAGTAAATACTGGGAAAAAAATGCTGTAAAGTAAAACTTTAATTTGAAAAACTAATATGGGATGTACAAACTAATATGGTGTGTGATGGTTATTGATGTCTTAATCTAGGGAACGCGCCCATTTAACATTTTGCATTATCTTGTTTGATTAATCTTGCTCGTTCATCTTGGATCTAAATCAATTTTCAGTACAATACCTGAGTTTATTTCTTCGAAAAACTTCGATTTGGGTGGAGAGTGATAAAACTAAAATACGTGCAAAGTTTTTGAAGGAGAAAATGAAAATTATGATAATGAATCCATAAGCTCCAACAACACTCACGAGTAAACATGATGGATTATGAAGATGCAAAAATAAATTAACCAAGAGTAGTAGTGAATGTTTAAGCATTTGATATATTTCTTCTTTAAATTGATGTTTTTTCTTAATCAATATATTTTATTTTCTTAAATATATATAATTTTTTTTCAATATAATGTTTTTTGAATAAATACGGATTTCTTCTCCGTGCACTTCTAATTTGTTGTATTGCATTGGCAATCCCTAATTTAACGAAACAATATGATGACATTTTTTAAATGAGTTTTCCATGTCTACTCTTATACTATAAAACCAACATTTACCCAAATAATTTAAATCAAATATACTTTTGTTAGGTAAAAATGTAAATGCACAAAAGAATCATCGCTAAAGTAAAAAGTGTACAATTAATCAGTAATTTCACAAAAAGAAATAATGGACAATAAAAAAGAAACGGAGGAGTATGTTCGATTTTGGTTATTTATGTAATTCATGTTATAAGTTACTTATATATGTCTTGATCGCTACTCAAAACTACGGTTTTCTTCCATGTAGACCACTAATTTGTCGTATAGAGGATAGGGGTTCATTGTTTTACATTAATATCTTAGTTTATCTATTCATACTTGATTCTTCATATATCTATAATGAGCAAATAACACTCTTTACGACATGTTGATATGAGATTGAGGGTTTAAGCTCCAAAATTGGGTTATAAGAATACATGCAAGGTTTAGTGTTCTTGATTTACCGTTGTCACGCCCCAAAATTATAATAAACACGGATATCGAGGCATGACTTTTTTGAATAAAAGAAAAGTGAAACCTGTTGGTACAAAATTGAAATTTTAAAAGAAAAGACTAGCGAGCTAAAGGAAAGCTTAAACAAATAAATATAGAATTTGCCAAACGCGGCTACAAGCAAAATGGTTTTGACAGACTTATAGAAAAAAAATACTAAACGAATAATTTGCCCGTAGGCTACAACCTCAAAACTAGTCTAAGCGGAAATAAAACAACTGGAAGAAACCCCGAGCCCATGCGATAATTCGCTAATGCTCCTAACCGAACGTCTCAACCTAAGTAGCACCTGAAAGACAAAATTGTAACGGTGAGTCCCACGCACATACATAGACGGGACGACACCACAAAATACTGTTACTCCATCCCATAAATGCAAGAACCCACAAACAACAATTACGATAATCAACATATAAAAAGAAATATAATAACATCCTACAACGAGATAAATTAAATAACTTCAACACACATCAATAGCATACATGGACCTCTCACGCCACCTATCCCAGTCCGTAAGATAGGTCATTCCCTATCCCTTCGGCCGTCTTATATCCCCGGAATTAGGGAGAGACATAGAACATTGCTAACATAAAAATAGATTTGTCACGCCCCAAATTCCATAAACACGGACATCGAGGCGTGACCTTTTTAAACAAAAGGAAAACAACCTGTTGGTACAAAATTAAAATTTTTAAAAGAAAACATTTGCGAGCTAAAGGAACAATCAATCAATTATATAAAAAAAAAAGTTTGCCAAACACGGCTACAAAACGTAATGAGTTTAATAAAGTTATAAGAAAAGAAAAACAACGCATGTAATTTGCCCGTAGGCTAAAACCTTAAAAAGATAGTCTAAGAAAAAGAAAGCAATAGAAAGAAGCCCCGAGCCCATGCGATATCTTGTTAATGCTCCTAACCAAACGCCTCAGCCTAAGTTGTACCTGAAATACAAAACTGTAACGGTGAGTCCCACGCACATACCTAGACGGGACGGCACCATAAATACTGTCAATCCATCCCATAAATGCATGAACTCACAAACAACAACTACGATAATCAACGTATAAAAGAACTAATAATAACATCGAACAACGAAATAAATTGAATAAACATCTATAGCAAACATGGACCTCTCATGCCACCTACCCCAGTCCGTAAGGTAGGTCATTCCCTATCCCCTCGGCCGTCTTCTCTCCCCGGAATTAGGAAGAGACAGAGACCATTGCTAACATAAAGGTAGATTTAAAGTGCGCACTTGGACCTCTCATGCCACTCGTCCCAGTCCGTAAGACGAGTCATTCCCTATCCCCACGGCCGTCTTCTGTCCCCGGAATTAGGAAGAGACAGAGACCATTGCTAACAGAAAAATAAATAGAGTGCACACTAGGACCTCTCATGCCACTCGTCCCAGTCCGTAAGACGAGTCATTCTCTATCCCCTCGGCAGTCTTCTGTCCCCGGAATTAGGAAGAGACAGAGACCATTGCCACTACAGCTAAATCACAAGGCCTCGGCCAATAATATAAAACCATTCAACTAATCACATCTCATATGGCCTCGGCCAATAATATAAATCCATGCCAATAACACATACTCATACGTCACTTTGACGCAATTCAACAAAGCAAATAAGCATAGGTACTAGATTCACAACTAGCCAACCAACTCTATCAATATAAAATTCCATTCAGGCATTTTAACAAACACCTTGTATACGCAATATAAAACCCATCATTATTCAACAATAATTTACCCAATTCTATCAACATCCAAAATAACACACAATCAACGCATAAAACATGCAACCCATTAATATTCTTATTAATCCGAAGATAAAAGACTAAATCCTCAACTACTCCAAAATCAAATAAGTGAATTAAACGTACAACAAATAAACCCAATTATCAATTTAAGAACATAATTAAGATAAAAGGCAAAACCCCCAAATTTATAATAAACACAAAACCAAAACCTAACATACACCATCGTCTAGGCGCAATGGATAACCCCCATTACCTTAGAGCGTATAGGAGATGCTTCCGGTATGAATCCGCTAACGTGGTTTCTTCTTCTTCTTCTTCTTCTTCTTCTTATTTTTCTCTCTTTTCTCTCTTGTATTTTGCTGGTTTTAGGTTTAAAGAATTGAAAGTGGGCTGATTTTTATTTTAGAAAAAACTGTTTTTAGATAGTTTGTGGAAGCGAACTATTTGGTCCCCAAAGTTCTAAAAGCTAACTCTTAATCCAAAAATATTGTTTTACTACTCAAAAATAACAAATCTTTAGAAACAAATATATTGGGTCCTTTTTTATTTATAAAATTAGTAACAGGTTTTTAAAATAAAGTTTTTGGAAGAGTTTCGGTTTTTGGCTAAAAATTAGTCGAGTGACCGGTTTTTGGTAAAATTTGAATAAAACGTTTTTGGATAAATTAAATCATAAATAAAACTACTTATAAAAATACGAGATGTTACAAGATTTATAGTGCGCACTTGGACCTCTCATGCCACTCGCCCCAGTCCGTAAGATGAGTCATTCCCTATCCCTTCGGCTGTCTTATGTCCCCGGAATTAGGGAGAGACATAGACTATTGCTAACATAAAAATAAATAGAGTGCACACTAGGATCTCTCGCGCCACTCGCCCCAGTCCGTAAGACGAGTCATTCCCTATCCCCTCGGCCGTCTTCTGTCCCCGGAATTAGGGAGAGACAGAGACCATTGCCACTACAGCTAAATCACAAGGCCTCGACCAATAATATAAAACCATTCAATTATCACATCTCAAAATACCAACATTCTCAAACGTCACTTTAACGTCAATCAACATAACACATAACCATATGTATTAAATTCGCAACTAGCCAAACAACTCCATTAACGTAAAATCTCATTCAGGCATTTTAACAAACACCTTGTATGCGTAAACTACAACTCAGCATTATTCCACAATAAATTACCCAATTTATCAACAATTATATTAACACAATATCATTACATAAAGACATGCAAACTCATCCATATTCTCATTAATCCGAAATTAATACGACTAAATCCTCAACTTCTCCAATTCAAATAAGTGCATTAAAAGTACAACAAATAAACCTCAATTAACAATTTAAGAACATAATTACGATAAAAGGCAAAAACCCCCAATTAACAATAAACGTAAGACCTAACCCTAACATACACCCTCGTCTAGTCGCAATGGATAAGCCCCGTTACCTTAGTGCGTAGAGGAGATGCTTCCGGTAAGAACCCGCTAACGTGGTTTCTTCTTCTTCTTCCTAAGCTTTGGAATCTCCCTTTTTCTCTCTTTTCTCTCTTGTATTTGGCTGGTTTTAGGTTTAAGGAATTAAAAGTGGGCTGATTTGAGGTTTAGAAAAACTGCTTTGAGAAAATTTGTGGAAGCGAACTATTTGGTCCCCAAAGTTCTAAAAGTTAACTTTAAATCAAAATTATGAATTTACTACTCAACAATAACCAATCTTTAGAAACAAAACTATTGGGTCCTTTTTATTTATAAAATTAGTAACAGGTTTTAAAAATAAAGTTTTTCGGAAGAGTTTCGGTTTTTAGCTAAAAAATTAGTCGAGTGACCGGTTTTTGGTAAAATTTGTATAAAACGTTTTTGGATAAATTAAATCATGAATAAAACCATTTATAAAAATACGGGATGTTACAACTAACCCTCCTTAAAAGAATTTCGTCCCGAAATTTCCTCTCTAAACAACTATACCCAGAAATTCTAAACTTCTATAAACAAGGCCATAAAAATTTTAAACGTACAATTCGTGACATAATTCATGAAATAAAATACACAGGGTTCACAACCCGTAACAACTCCACAACGTCTAATAAGATAAACTCCAGATAATGCACAACATGTCAGAATAACCGCCTGTATACAATATCTAACAGAATAAAAGACAACAATGTAAACCAAGCAGCTGCAACATAAAAGACAATAAGGTAAACTAAGCTGACGTGCTTCTACAAAACTCCAAATACGGTCTTTCTATTAAACTAAACTCTAATAAAATAAACTCCAAACTCTAGGCGTTACAACCCTTCCCTGATAAAGATATTTCGTCCCGAAATTAGAAAACATCTAAAGAAAAGTACCTAAAGAAAGCACGAGGTCAGGATACTTCCTCTTCATCTCATCCTCACGTTCCCAAGTTGCCTCCTCGGCCCCATGGTGTTTTCAAACCACCTTTACCAATCTAATTGTTTTTCCTCGAAGTTTCTTCTCTTGCACGTCGATAATCCTCATAGGTCCCACCTCGTAGGTCACATCCGCACTAACCTCAATGTCCTCAAACTCCACCACGTGTGAAGGGTCGTGATGATACCTTTTCAACATTGACACATGGAACACCGGGTGAACCCCCACCAATTTTGGTGGCAAGTCCAACCGGTATGCAACTTCTCCAACTCGGTCCACGATCTCAAATGGTCCGATAAATCTCGGGCTCAACTTCCCTTTAGAGGCAAACCTCATAATCCCCTTCCTGGGCGAAACTCGCAAGAATACTTGATCCCCCTTTTCGAATTCCAAAGGTCTCCTCCTCTTATCCGCATAACTCTTTTGCCTACTTCGAGCAGTCTCAAGCCTTTGTCGAATTAACTTGATCTTTTCTGTCGTTTCTTGAATCAATTGCGGTCCTAACATTTCCGCTTCTCCCACCTCGGTCCAACACACCGGAGACCTACACGGTCGCCCGTATAAAGCCTCTAAAGGTGCCATGCCAATACTAGCTTTGAAGCTATTATTATATGCAAACTCAACCAAGGGTAGATGGCTCTCCCAGCCTCCCTTGAAGTCATTCACACATGTGCGTAACATATCCTTTAGCACTTGGATAGTCCTTTCTGATTGTCCATCCGTTTGGGGATGAAACGCCGTACTCATTGTCAACTTGGTCCCTAAGGCATTTTGCAATGCGCCCCAGAACCTTGACACAAATCTCGCGTCTCGATTCGATACTATCGAAATCGGTACCCCATGAAGTCTAACAATTTCCTTAATATACTTTCGTCCCAAGATTTCCACCGAATTCATCATCTTAATCGCAATAAAGTGTGCGGATTTGGTCAAACGGTCGACCACAACCCATACAGCGTCATTCCCACTTATCGATTTAGGTAAGTTGGTCACAAAATCCATTGCTATCCTTTCCCACTTCCATTCCGCCACGGGTAAAGGTTGGAGCATACCCGGCGGCCTTTGGTGTTCCGCTTTCACTTGCTGGCAAGTTAGGCACTTACTAACATATGAACCTACATCTCGTTTCATTCCGGGCCACCAAAATTGCCTCTTCGCATCGTGATACATTTTTGTCCCGCCGGGATGAACGGCTAATCGGGAGTGGTGAAAATCCTTTAATACTTCGTTTCTCATATTTTCCGTCACGTAAGTCCCTCCCTTAAATTGTAGTCCTCCATCGGTTCCTTTGGTCCAACCCTCAAATCCTTCGCTCGAACTCATCTGTTTCTCATAACTCCCCACTTTCTCGTCCCCATTTTGTGCTTCCAAAACCCTACTCACAAGTTCCGGTTGTACCACTATTGTGTACAAGGTCCCCACATTAACATGTCCCAACTCCAAGTCGAACTCGTTCACTTTTCCCATCATCCTCCATTCGTTGATCGCCACATGCGCTAAGGTCGCATGGGACATTCGACTCAAAGCATCCGCCACTACATTGGCCTTTCCCAGATGATAGTGCAAGTCATAGTCGTACTGTTCCAAATATTCCAACCATCGCCGTTGTCGCATATTTAGATCACGTTGGGTAAAAATATGCCCTAAGCTCTTGTGATCCGAGAACACATTGAACTTTTCTCCGAACAGATAATGCCTCCATATCTTCAACGCATGAACTATTGCCGCTAGCTCTAGGTCATGAGTCGGATAGTTCTTTTCGTGAATCTTTAGTTATCGCGAAGCATATGCGATAACCTTTCCGTCTTGCATTAAGACGCAACCCAAACCTTCCTTCGAAGCATCACAATACACTTGGTAACCCTTCCCTTGCTCGGGAATAACTAGTATGGGGGAACTAGTCAACCGTTTCTTGAGCTCTAGGAAAGCTTTCTCGTAAGCCTCACTCGACACGAACTTCACCCCTTTCTTGGTAAGGTAAGTCATTGGAGTCTCTAACTTCGAGAAATCCTTGACGAACCGTCAATAGTATCCCGCTAAACCCAAGAAACTTCGAATCTCGAACACATTCTTCGGTTGTGCCCAATTCGAAACTGCCTCAATTTTCGTCGTGTCCACCTTTACCCCTTCTTCCGAGATCACATGTCCAAGAAATTTCACCTCATTTAGCCAAAATTCATATTTGCTAAATTTTCCGTAAAGTTGGTGCTCTCTCAATGTGAGCAACATTAAACAGAGATGTTCCTCGTGTTCCTCTCTTGAACTTGAGTAAATCAAGATATCGTCGACGAAGACCACTATGAACTTGTCGAGATACTTCTTAAATATCCGATTCATTAATTCCATAAATGCCGCCGGTGCATTAGTTAACCCGAATGGCATGACCACAAACTCATAGTGACCATACCGGGTCCTGAAGGCCGTTTTCAAAATATCCTCATCCTTCACCCTCAATTGGTGATAGCCTGATCGCAAATCAATTTTAGAAAAGAACGTTGCTCCCTTCAGTTGGTCAAACAAATGATCAATTAGAGGTAGTGGGTACTTATTCTTAATAGTCACCCTATTTAGCTTCCGATAGTCGATGGACATCCTCATCGACCCATCCTTCTTTTGTACGAATAAGGCCGGTGCCGCCCACGGTGACGTACTCCGCCTAATAAACCCCTTCTCCAGCAGTTCCTTTAACTTCTTACTTAACTCTTTTAACTCAGCCGGTGCCAATCGGTACGGGGAAATGGCTATGGGTGCCGTTCCCAGTACCAAGTCGATAGAAAAATCTAACCCTCTTTTCGGTGGTAACCCCGGTAGATCTTTCGGAAACACATCTATAAAGTCGTCCACTACGCTTGGCCATGTTTCCACTTCCTCATCGTTATCCACTATCGAGAGAGTAGCCAAAAGACAAGACAGGTTTCCCACAACCTGCTTGGAATAATAAGGAATAGAAGAAAGGGTAGCGTCCCTTTCCCCACGAAAGAACACCTCATCTCCGGATGAAGTTGTAAGAAAATTTTTTCGTCGAACACAACCGATGAAAGAGTTGAAATGAACCAACCAGTCCATTCCAAGGATCATGTCGAATCCCGACATCTCGATGACAACTAAATCAAACGTAAATGAGTGGTCCGCGACCATTATCTCACAAGACCAACACACTCGGTCCAACACAACTCGACCCCCAATAGGAGTCTATACAACAATCGGGTTCTCCAGAACCCCAACTTCTAATGACAAAGACTCAACTAGACATCTAGATATAAAAGAACGCGAAGCTCCCGTATCGAAAAGAACATGTGCCCAAGATGAGCACACAAGAACCATACCTTGTACATTTGCTGGATCTCCTTGGTGTGGCAACTGTGGCAAGGCATATAAACGAGCCTGAGCTGGTGGGTTTCCTTGCGGTCCTCGATTTCCCACATTATTTCCTCAGTTCCCCAGGCCTTGATAGCCTCCTCGGTAGTTCCCACGATTCCCCCCTCCTTGGTGGTTATCTCGAAATCCTCCCCCTTGGTTCCCAGGTAATTGGTGTGGTGGTACGAATCCTGGTCCTCTTGGTGGTGGTGGTGGAAACCTAGGTCGGTTAAAGGGCCGGTTGGTGTCGATTCTTCCATGTCCCCCGGGACAAACCTTTGCCGTATGTCCAAATCGGTTGAAAGTCCTACATTGGACCCTAGGGCACTCGAATTGTCGATGGCTCGTGTCTCCACAGTGAAAACACACTCCTCTTATCACGACGTTTGTCGGTGGTGGATTAAAACTCCTCTCTCCACTGCCATATCCGCTTCTTCTCTTCCCTCGGAGCATTTCCGGTTTTCGATTTCTCCGAGATTCTCTTGCTATGGAGTAGAGTTCCTTCCATAGCTTGGGCTGATTTTACCAATTCATTATAGTTGACATGTCGAGCCGATGCCAATTGTAACGAGATGGTCGGATTCAACCCCTTCATGAATCTCCTACATCTTTCTGCACCCCCTATAACAGATTCTGGGGCATACCTCGAGAGTGAGGTAAACTTTAGTTGGTATGCTTGAACGGTCATACCCACTTGATATAGTTCTTCGAAGCGCCTCCTCATTTCATCCTTATATAATCAGGAAGAAACTGCCAATTAAACAATTCGATGAACTCGTTCCATACGAAGTTGCTTAAGTCGTAAGTATCTACAATCCCCAACCACCACTTCCGTGCTTCACCCTTTAGGTGAAACTGAGCCATATTCATCCTTTGCCCCCCATCTACAATTCCCGCTGCCAATAAGTATTTCTCCATTTCGTCCACCCATCCCTCGGCTATGGATGGTTCACCTACCCCATCAAAAGTCGGAGCCCTCAATCTGGTGAAGTTAAGCAATCCATTGTTGCTTGAACTCCCAGCTTGTGCATTATGCACCATCATTTGCACCACCTTTTGAAGGTCGGTCATCACTTGATTATCATTTACCGTTTTTGGTTCAGGTGCAAAAGTCTCTTCTTCTTCCATATTCACTTCCTCATATACATTCTCAACCTCTACCTCCTCCTCGGGTTGCTCAGGTGGTGGGACACTAGTGTTACCTCTTTCCCCACGACCTCTAGTAGTCCTTCTTCCTCTAGTTGCTCCCCTTCCTCTTGGAGCTCTTCTTCCCCTTCCATTTGCCCCACCTCGGGTAGCCGCACTGCTTGATGGTGATGCTCCCCCGCGTGTAGCTGGTCCTCGTCCACTAGTCCTTGTGGTAATAGCCATGACTATAACAGATTAAACCGACTCTTTAGTTGTCTCACTTGACATTACTACTCATACATGAATACTATACTTATTCATCTTGACTCCTAACACTTAACAAAATCTACGTCCCACCAAAAATTTCAAATTCCACTAATCATACAATACAACATTCCGCACATTACGCGATAATCATAAAACATGTAAAACATGATAAAAGCTCGTTTTTCATCTTGTTGAACCAAGGGTTCAATAATAGATTATGAAATAATGATTTTAAGATTTCTCTATTTCAATGATATAATGCTTTGTCTTTTTCAAAAATAGAAAATGTAAATTCCAGAACATAAGAAAGATAGAGTACTTAAAAACAAAGCCAACAGTGTTTGAAACAAGAATCAGAGTTAAAACGAAGAAGTTACGAGCTTTTGAAGTATAACGAGAAAAATAGCAAAATTACTAGAACACGACCGATCGTTTTGGAAAACGACCGATCGTTTTTATGGTCCAGAGAGGTCTGAAAAGTTCGACCGATCGTTTTGACAAACGACCGATCGTTTTTTGGTCCAGAGAGGTTTGAAAAATTCGACCGGTCGTTTTGACAGACGACCGATCGTTTTTTGGTCCAGAGAGGTTTGAAAAATTCGACCGATCGTTTTTGACAAAACGACTGGTCGTTTTTCTGCAGAAAATTATCGATACAAAAACATAAAATTACTCAACACTGGTAAATTCCTTACAAGGCACATATCACACAACGTCATTCTAATCCATTATATTTATACGATCAACATTCTTACGCATATAATATTCATTAACACACAAGTTAATAATTTAGAAAACGCACTACATAAAACCATCAACTACACAATTCTCGCACTCTAATACTTCGCCACTACTTGACATGAAAACTTTTACCTCATACACACTATATCAATCTACACACGCATACAAACAACACAAAAATGCGAGTGATAACCCATCACGATACGTTATCCTAAAGCATTCGAGCGTCCTCACATACTCTAGAACTCCCATCGCTAAGGTATTCCTTCACACACACCGACGAAAGGTCTATTCACTAGTTTGGCGAGCCGGGATCAACAAGCGTCCTCATTGTCCCCAACTTGCTTCACATGTGAACTTTCCTTTCATCAACTACTACTAAATTCTAGCTACATGACTTAAGCTAAATGCTACCCCCCGTTTTAGAAAAAGTTTAAGTGTTTGGAAAAAGTTTTGTGAAAATGATACGTTGGATCTTGGTCCAATGGTTACCCATCTTCCCGTCATCTCAAAGTATACAAGAACCTAGTTCGCTCTGATACCAACTTGTCACGCCCCAAATTCCATAAACATGGATATCGAGGCATGACCTTTTTAAATAAAAGAAAAGTGAAACCTGTTGGTACAAAATTGAAATTTTAAAAGAAAAGACTAGCGAGCTAAAGGAAAGCTTAAACAAATAAATATAGAATTTGCCAAACGAGGCTACAAGCAAAATGGTTTTGATAGGCTTATAGAAAAAGAATACTAAACGAATAATTTGCCCGTAGGCTACAACCTTAAAACTAGTCTAAGTGGAAATAAAACAACTGGAAGAAACCCTAAGCGGAAATAAAACAACTGGAAGTAACCCCGAGCCCATGCGATACTTCGCTAATGCTCCTAACCGAACGTCTCAACCTAAGTAGCACCTGAAAAACAAAATTGTAATGGTGAGTCTCACGCACATAAATAGACGGGACGGCACCACAAAATGCCATCACTCCATCCCATAAATGCAAGAACCCACAAACAACAACTACGATAATCAACATATAAAAAGAAATATAATAAAATCCTACAACGAGATAAATTAAATAACTTCAACACACATCAATAGCATACATGGACCTCTCACGCCACCTACCCCAGTCCGTAAGGTAGGTCATTCCCTATCCCTTCGGCCGTCTTATGTCCCCAGAATTGGGGAGAGACATAGACCATTGCTAACATAAAAATAGATTTATAGTGCGCACTTGGACCTCTCATGCCACTCGCCCCAGTCCGTAAGACGAGTCATTCCCTATCCCTTCGGCCGTCTTATGTCCCCGGAATTAGGGAGAGACAAGACCATTGCTAACATAAAAATAAATAGAGTGCACACTAGGACCTCTCACGCCACTTGCCCCAGTCCGTAAGACAAGTCATTCCCTATCCCCTCGGCCGTCTTCTGTCCCCAGAATTAGGGAGAGACATAGACCATTGCCACTACAGCTAAATCACAAGGCCTCGGCCAATAATATAAAACCATTCAATTATCACATCTCAAAATACCAACATTCTCAAACGTCATTTTAACGTTAATCAACATAACACATAACCATATGTACTAAATTAGCAACTAGCCAAACAACTCCAATAACGTAAAATCTCATTCAGGCATTTTAACAAACAACTTGTATGCGTAAACTACAACTCAGCATTATTCCACAATAAATTACCCAATTTACCAACAATTATATTAACACAATATCAATACATAAAGACATGCAAACCCATCCATATTCTCATTAATCCGAAATTAACATGACTAAATCCTCAACTTCTCCAATTCAAATAAGTGCATTAAAAGTACAACAAATAAACCTCAATTAACAATTTAAGAACATAATTAAGATAAAAGGCAAAAACACCCAATTAACAATAAACGTAAGACCTAACCCTAACATACACCCTCGTCTAGTCGCAATGGATAACGCCCGTTACCTTAGCGCGCAGAGGAGATGCTTCCGGTAAGAACCCGCTAACGTGGTTTCTTCTTCTTCCTAAGCTTTGAAATCTCCCTTTTTATCTCTTTTCTCTCTTGTATTTGGCTGGTTTTAGGTTTAAGGAATTAAAAGTGGGCTGATTTGAGGTTTAGAAAAACTGTTTTGAGAAAATTTGTGGAAGCGAACTATTTGGTCCCCAAAGTTCTAAAAGTTAACTTTAAATCAAAATTATGAATTTACTACTCAACAATAACCAATATTTAGAAACAAAACTATTGGGTCCTTTTTATTTATAAAATTAGTAACAGGTTTTAAAAATAAAGTTTTTCGGAAGAGTTTCGGTTTTTGGCTAAAAAATTAGTTGAGTGACCGGTTTTTATCGGTTTTTGGTAAAATTTGTATAAAACGTTTTTGGATCATTTATAAAAATACGGGATATTACATTATAATTCCATTGTTTTCGGTATACAATCCTCACATTGAGAGGTGATTAGATACTAAAAAAAACATTAAACATAATACTTGATGCTTCTGTAATTATTCCATCCGATGGGGAGGAAGACAATATAATCAACGCGTAAAATAATTACTTCATATGTAAAGTAGCGATAGAGACCGTGAAATTTATACAAATAAATCCACTCTCCCATTTAGTTATTTATAATTTTTAGTGATACAAATTATACTTAGTGATACGTAATTAATTTCATCTGATACAGAGGAAGGCACTATAACCAACGCGTGAAAATTAAATACATCACTTATAATTTGTTTTAATCAATTCAATTTACCATTAATTAAATCCAATTATTATTAATTAATTATCAAACAAACTAATTAAGTCTAAACAATATTAATTAATGTAGTTAATCAAATTCAAACTATTATAAATCGATAAACTAAATTTATCAATTACATCTAAATAGTTTCTAATTAATTAAACCTTAATTATTATTAATTATTAACAAGAATGAATTTAATCTAAATAGTTATTAATTAATTACATATAGATTTTCAGATTATATATAAAAATTGTTATACAAAATCTGTCAAATCTGTAACTTTGTGGGTCAAATTATAATTTGAAAACTATAAGGACAACTCTGAATTAACAAGAAACTTAAAGAATAACAATGGCAGTCCACCCAATCTTTAAATTCACAAAATTCAGTCCGTGGTCAATTTTAATCAGGTAGGGTTATGAATCCCAAGCCACTGCCTCCCATTAGCTCCGCCCACCCGTCACTTGTCTCTCTCATGATCTCCGGTTATACCACAGTCCGGCAGCCACCCAAGCCAAGTCCGGCGAACTCATAGGCAGCAAAAACCCACCGTGAGCGGTCCACAGACAGACCCATCAATACATATGCTTACATATATAAACATCCAAAAATCAATTACAATTCTCAAAATTCAATCCCAGTGAATTACACTACTATTTCAACCATATGCAATACCATACATATGTAATCTGGCAATAACAAACATATATATAGGGTGTATACAAACCCACATATAAATATCCTATATGCAATATTACTGATGTTATCAAACATCAATTCTACATAAATCCATATATACTTATTGACATACACAACATATATATATAGCATAAAGCTTCTGTTACTTACGTCATCAACTATATACAACAACAATTATCACAAATTATGATTTTTCCCTCTCACATACTATACTATAGACTAATATAGTATAAAATCGTTATAACAAAGAATCCAAGTACAAATAATTGATAGATCAGTAGTACCTGATTGAAAATTTAATCAACAAATTAAATACATATTCAATTCTAGTGAGTATAAAATAAATCCATAAACATTATAATCGTGGTTATCGTACTGATTGTTAAAAATACGTTTTATTTTACAGCTAAAAACTGAACTTTGATGCTGATTATAGTGCACTTGGTTTATATAAAAACGGTACAGAATACATCAGAAGACATGTTTGATAACACTTGATCTTCTACCGTATTTTTATTATAGTTTTTGCTCCATCAAAGAGTTGGACTCTCAAAACTGCTAGGAACCATGAGCAGTTTTTATAGGATACAACAGTGACCTAGTGCAGAATGGATAGACTTCTACCGTAACTGAACCCTAATCCTAGTCAGATTGGTACTTAATTAATAAATATTATATAATCTTATTAACCAGATTAATATAATATTATATAATTAATACTTTACCAATTTTAGAATATTATATCGGTAAATTATATATTTTTCACTAAAAGATATAATTGCCTCTAAATCCTTCTCAAAATAATATTTGAGAGCACATTATTAAATACTTAAATATCTCTTAACGTTAAAATTACAGATATCCACCGAGTAAATAAATTACTGATAATTAATTTACTAGGCATATTATTTACTCGATCTTACCACTTAACTTATTTGTTTGTCGGATATTAAAATTCACTTGCAACATTTAACACAAACAAAATTTATAAGTTTCTCGAGTGGATATCATCAATCCTTAATCAATGACATGAATTTCTTCGATTATAGACACACACCATATAAATAATGTTACTGCCCAATGTATGAGTTTGTTGATGTAACATCCCGTATTTTTATAAATGGTTTTATGTAGTGATTTAATTTATCCAAAAACATTTTATGCAAATTTTACCAAAAACCGGTCACTCGACTAATTTTTAGCCAAAAACCGAAACTCTTCTGAAAAACTTTATTTTAAAAACCTGTTACTAATTTTATTAATAAAAAGGACCCAATAGGTTTGTTTCTAAACATTTGTTATTTTTGAGTAGTAAAACAATATTTTTGGATTTAGAATTAACTTTTAGAACTTTGGGGACCAAATAGTTCGTTACCACAAACTTTCTCAAAACAATTTTTACATCTTCAAATCAGCCCACTTTTTCAAAACAGTAAACCTAAAACAAGAGAGAAAAAGAGAAAAAAGAGAGAAAAAGAGAGAAAAGGAAGGAAGGAAGAAGAAGAGGAAACCACCACTAGCGGGTTCTTACAGGAAGAATCTCCTCTACGCAATAAGGTAACGGGGGTTATCCATTGCGACTAGACGAGGTTGTATGTTAGGTTTTGGTTTTGGGTTTATTATAAATTGGGGGTTTTTGCCTTTATTATTAATTATGTTCTTAAATTGTTAATTGGGGTTTATTTGTTGTAATTTTAATTTCATTGTTTGAATTGTAGAAGTTGAGACTTGAGACATATTAATTTCGAATTAATGAGATTATGGATGGGTTTGCATGATTTAGGAGTTGATTATGTGATTATATAGTTGTTGATGAAATTGGATAAATTTATGTTGAATAAAGATGAATTTTAGTTTATGCATACAAGGTGTTTGCTAAAATGCCTAAATGAGATTTTATGTTATTGGAGTTGTTTCGCTAGTTGTGAATCTAGCACATATGATTATGGGTTATGTTGAATTACGTTAGAGTGACGTATGTGAATGTGTTAATTGAATGGCTTTATATTATTGGCCGAGGCCTTGTGATTTAGAATAGTGGCAATGATCTATGTCTCTCCCTAATTCCGGGGACATAAGACGGCCGAGGGGATAGGGAATGACTCGTTTTACGCACTGCGGCGAGTGGCGTGAGAGGTCCCAGTATGCACTATATTTATTTTATTGTTAGCAATGGTCTATGTCTCTCCTTAATTCCGGGGACATAAGACGGCCGAAGGGATAGGAAATGACTGGTCTTACGGACTGGGACGAGTGGCGTGAGAGGTCCAAGTACGCACTATAAATATATTTTTATGTTAGCAATGGTTTATGTCTCTCCCTAATTCCGGGGACATAAGACGGCCGAAGGGAATAAGGAATGACCTACCTTACGGACTGGGGTAGGTGGCGTGAAAGGTCCATGTATGCTATAGATGTGTGTTGAAGTTATTTAATTTATCTCGTTGTAGTATGTTATTATATTTCTTTTTATATGTTGATTATAGTAGTTGTCGTTTGTGAGTTCTTGCATTTATGGGATGGAGTGACGGTATTTTGTGGTGCCGTCCCGTCTATGTATGTGCGTGGGACTCACCGTTACAGTTTTGTCTTTCAGGTACAACTTAGGTTGGCACGTTCGGATAAGAGCATTAGCGCAGTATCGCATGGGCTCGGGGCATATTTCAGTTGCTTTATTATCTCTTAGACTAGTTTTTATTTGAGGTTGTAGCCTACGGCCAAATTACATTTGTTCTTTTCTTTTTATATAATTTTGTAAAAAGCATTTGTCTTGTAGCCGCGTTTGGCAAACTTATTATTTATTCATTTAATTTGTCATGTTCAATATACTCTAAGTATACTAGCAGAAAGAGTTGAAACTCAACCGTTCACTGTAGTCAAGACAGACCTACTAAAACTCTGTGCTACAACTATACCGATGGTTGTCCACTTCATATAAAGTTTTGATCGATAAAATATATTCTGTTAGAACCATTGATTTGATTTTCCCGGTGTAAGTCGTACTCTACACACCAAGTCACTTACTATACAAAATAAAGACACATGTATATATAAACAATATGTACAACGTTGCTCACATTTATTTTCAAATAAAACATTCATTTTTAATAAATAAATATTAAAACCGACAATAAATCATGTATTTTAGTATACCATTCTAACACTAGAGACCGGTTTGGTGAGGAAAATATTACCGTTGCTAAAGTTCAACCTAAAAATGGTAAAGTTGCTGACAACTTTTATAGCTTTAAAGTCTAACTCTAATATAACTAAAATTGGCAACAGTAAAAATAATCATATAGGTAAAGTTAATAATAACACTGAAATAGGTACTAATTGGGCTGGTATAGTTGCAAATGATAATGGGCTTGTTCTTAAACTTGCTTTAAAGTTTATCAAACCTAGTAATGACAAGATTATTCTTCCTAAAGGGTGGCTGCTTGTGGATCACCTAGGTGGAGTAATACTTTGGTGGGTTATTTTATAAAATCTCAACTCCCTTTTAACATTGTCCTTAATCAAGCTAGCCATTAATGGAATAAGTATGGTTTCTCCAAAATTATTCCCACTAATAGGGGAGTTTATTTATTTAAATTCAAAAGTGAAAATGGGTGTAATATTGTCCTTGAGAGAGGACCTTGGAAAATGTTAGGGAAACCTCTCTTTCTCAAACCTTGGTCCTCTGAAGATGATTGTTTAAGGAGTAGTTTCATAACAGTTTCTATATGGGCTATGCTCTATAACCTTCCTCTGAATTATTGGAATGATATAGGGTTTAGTCGCATAGGGAGTAAAATAGGGAAACCTCTCTATGCTGATGAGACTGCTTCTGAGCCTAACAAAATTGATTTTGCTAGGATGTGTGTTGAGGTTAATCTGGATATTAAGTTCCCAATTGAGATTGAAGTTGAGGATGAATTTGGTCATAATGTTACTGTTAATGTTAAGTATAGTTGGATTCC
Source organism: Primula veris (assembly GCA_963682055.1). Taxonomy (NCBI): domain Eukaryota; kingdom Viridiplantae; phylum Streptophyta; class Magnoliopsida; order Ericales; family Primulaceae; genus Primula; species Primula veris. Next base: position 29,926,190 of record OY821742.1, on the reverse strand, counting down.
TAAAAAATGTGACAACTGCAAAATCTTTGGTCACTTAAGTAGCTTGGTCCCTTCTATCACAGGCAAACAAGACATAACCCACATAGATGAAACAACTCCCTTAACTGATGAGGAAGGTTGGATCACTCCTGGGTATAATAAGAAAGACAATCATACCATTAACAAAGGGAAGGCAAAAGTAGGGGTTGTGGAGTCTTTGTTTGAAGAAACTCATGTAGTCAAATTCATTGAAAAACCTATAGAGGATTTTATAGGGGCTTGCTCTAAATTTTTTAACACTTTTGAGAGGCTTGTAAATGATTTGAACAAGGATGATGCTCCCAAAGAAGAATCTAATATTGACCCTTCTTCCCCGAAGGGTATTGTAGCTAATTTGGCGACACCTGCTAATATTTTTGATATTATCCCTACCTTTTTAAAGGCGGCAGGGGTTGTTAATGAAAATAAAAATGAGATTCATTATGTTAACAATACCTCTTCTAATAAGTATGTTGCCGAATGTATCATAAGTAAAAAGAGCAAAGGTAACAAGAAGAAAAAAGAGGGTGCCCCTTCAAGCAAAAAGGTGGATTACACAAAGGGTCCTAATAAGTATCTTATTTAATGAGTAATATTGGTTGTTGGAATATAGAGGGATAAATAACTTGAAGAAAAAAATATTGTTAAGGATACAATAGCTAAAAATAAAATTACTTGCTTTGGTGCTCTTGAAACCAAAATTAGTACTAATAATTTTAAAAATACTTGTGATTACATTTTTCCTTTATGGAAAGGTAGAAAACAATCTTTCTTATGCTCCTTATGGTAGAATTATTATTGCTTGTGACCCCAATGTTTGGAACTATTCTATTACTAGTAAGGATGCTCAGTTTATTCATTGCATACTTAATGATATTGATACTAACACTCAGTGTGCTGTCAATTTTGTGTATGCGTACAACCTTTATAAAAATAGATATAAGATTTGGGAAAATCTCCTTTATATTTCTCAGAACCTTAATAGTATTCCTTGGTCTGTAATGCGGGACTTTAATGCTATTAGAGAGTTAGGTGATAGAGACGGGGGAAGCCTGCTTTGGCCTCCCCATTTCAATGATTTTCCCATAAGTATTAATGATTGTATGTTAGATGGTTTGAAATACTCTGGTATGAAGTTCACTTGGACTAAGAATAGTGTTGTTATGTGTCACGCCCCAATTTCCATAGAACACGGATATCGAGGCATGACCTTTTTAAAACAAAGAAAAGAGAACCTGTTGGTACGAAATTAAAATTTTTAAAAGAAAACATTTGCAAGCTAAAGGAACAATTAACGGATAAATAAAAAGTTTGCCAAACGCGGCTACAAGACAAGATTTGTAAAAGCTAAAAGTTAACAAACGAATGAATTTGCCCGTAGGCTACAACCTCAAAAAAGTCTAAGTAAAAATGAAATAAAAGCAACCGAAAGAAGCCCCGAACCCATGTGATGCCTTGCTAGAGCTCCTAACCAAACGCCTCAACCGATAATGTACCTGAATAACAAAATTGTAACGGTGAGTCCCACGCACATAACTAGACGGGACGGCACCACAAATACCGTCACTCCATCCCTTAAATGCAAGAGCTCACAATTTCTACAACTACGATAATCGACGTATAAAAAGAAATATAATAACATTCTATAACGGGATGAATTAAATAAATTAAATAACGTCAACACAAATCTATAACAAACATGGACCTCTCATGCCACCTACCCCAGTCCGTAAGGTAGTTCATTCCCTATCCCCTCGGCCGTCTTCTGTCCCCGGAATTAGGAAGAGACAGAGACCATTGCTAACATAAAAGTAGATTTAAAGTGCGCACTTGGACCTCTCATGCCACTCGTCCCAGTCCGTAAGACGAGTCATTCCCTATCCCCACGGCCGTCTACTGTCCCCGAAATTAGGAAGAGACAGAGACCATAGCTAACATAAAATAAATATAGTGCACACTAGGACCTCTCATGCCACTCGCCCCAGTCCGTAAGACGAGTCATTCTCTATCCCCACTACCGTCTTCTGTCCCCGGAATTAGGAAGAGACAGAGACCATTGCTAATGTATCAATATTAAGGCCTCGGCCGATAATATTATACTATTCATATAACACATTCTCATACATATAAATATTAAGGCCTCGGCCAATAAAAAAATAAACCAATCATTTATCATATTCTCTTACGTCATTCTAACGTAATTCAACAAAACCCAAAAGCATAGGTGCTAGATTCGCAACTAGCCAAACAAGTCTAATCAACATGAAAACTCATTCAAGCATTCTAGCAAACACCTTGTATGCATAAACTACAATGCATCTATATTCAACAATAAATTACCCAATTTATCAACAATTATAATAACACAATATCAATACATAAAGACATGCAAACTCATCCATATTCTCGTTAATCCAAAATTAACACGACTAAATCCTCAATTAACAAATAAGTGAATTAAACATATAATCAACTAAACCCAATTAACAAATAAGTGAATTAAACATATAACAACTAAACCCAATTAACAATTTATAAAACTAATTAAGATAAAAGGCAAAAACCCCCAATTTATACTAAACGTAAAACATAATCCTAATATACACCCTCGTCTAGTCGCTATGGATAACCCCTGTTACCTTAGCGCGTAGAGGAGATGCTTCCGGTAAGAATCCGCTAGCGTGGTTTCTTCTTCTTCTTCTTCTTCTTCTTCTCTCTTTTCTCTCTTTTTCTTTCTTGTGTTTGGCTAGTTTTAGGTTTGTTTTTGAAAGAAGTGGGCTGATTTTTGGTTTAGAAAAAACTGTTTTTAGATAGTTTGTGGAAGCGAACTATTTGGTCCCCAAAGTTCTAAAAGCTAACTTTTAATCAAAATTATTAATAAACTACTCAATAATAACAAATCTTTAGAAACAAATCTATTGGGTCCTTTTTATTAGTAAAATTAGTAACAGGTTTTTAAAATAAGATTTTTCGGAAAACTTTCGGTTTTTGGCTAAAAATTAGTCGAGTGACCGGTTTTTGCTAAAATTTTGAATAAAATGTTTTTGGATAAATTAATTCCTAATTAAAAACAGTTATAAAAATACGGGATGTTACAACTAACCCTCCTTAAAAGAATTTCGTCTCGAAATTTCCTTTCTAAACAACTATACCCAGGAATTATAAACTTCTATAAACAAAGCCTAAAAATTTTAAACGTACAATGCGTGACATAATTCAAGAAATAACATACGCAGGGTTCGCAACCCGTAACCATTCCATAACTCAAATGAAATAAACCTCAGATAATGCACAACATGTAAGAGTAACCGCCTGTATACAATATCTAACAGAATAAAAGACAACAATGTAAAAGAAGCGGCTGCAACATAAAAGAAAATAAAGTAAACTAAGCTGACATACTTCTACCTCAACAACTCCACAACATCTACAAAACTCAACTAAGGTAAACACCTATATGCAATATCAAACATAATAAAATACAACTCAACAACTCCGTAAACTCTAGGCGTTATAAAAAAAATAAATTCCAAACTCTAGGCATTACAACCCTTCCCCGATAAAGAAATTTCATCCCGAAATTAGAATGCATCTAAAGAAAAGTACCTAAAGAAAAGTCGAGATTAGGATATTTTCTCTTCATCTCATCCTCGCGTTCCCAAGTTGCCTCCTCGGCCCCGTGGTGTTTCCGAACCACCTTTACCAGTCTAATAGTATTTCCTCGAAGTTCCTTCTCTTGCACATCGATAATCCTCATAGGTCCCACTTCGTAGGTCACATCCGCACTAACCTCAATGTCTTCAAAGTCCACCACGTGTGAAGGGTCGTGATGATACTTTTTCAACATTAACACATGGAACACCGGGTGGACCCCCGCCAACTTTGATGACAAGTCCAACCGGTATGCAACTTCTCCAACAATAGATCAATCTCTACTCGACAAAGGAAATGGCTTTGTAACTATGGATTATGTTATTATTAATAGATCCAATTTACTTAATGCCTTAGAAGAAGGAGAGGCTACCATTAAACAGAAAAGTAGAATTACTTGGTTGGAAAAAGGCGATCTGAATAATTCTAATTTCTATAAATGCCTTAATCAAAGAAATAGCAAAAATAGAATTAGTTCGATCAAGGATGTGAATGGAGTTGTGCTTACTAAAAACACTGTGATTCTGATAACATTCTTGGCTTTTATAAATCTTTTATTGGCACTAAAAGCTCTCTCCCCTACCCGGGTAGAGAGGCTTTGAGTAATTATGTTAAAAGAGTCTCCCTCTATGTATGATAATATTAGTAGGGTTTTTACTGATAATGACATAAAATATTGCATTTATTGAGCAATCGGACATAAAATTAATCAATGTTTTATTGATCATTATAGCATATATTAGCGTCGTAATTTAACGAGCAATGAGCCATTGTGAAATATTTAGTTATCACATTATCTTTTTATGTATCACATCAATGATACGTGAGCATAAAATGTTTATATTGTTGCAAACATAAAACATAAATTAGGCATATTTAATATTATGCAAAAGGTAATCCACTATAAATAATTAATATTTGAGTGTTGCCTATAATAATATGTGTTTTAAGTAAAACTAATAGTTCCAACACATAACAACCAGTTTGTTATACTATTAATGAGCTGTAAAACTCTTTTAAAATCTTGTATCATTTAGAAACCATTAAAAAACCTATTTACAATTCATTATGGGTGTAGTAACTCACTTACATGAATATGACTATTAGTAAAATAGTAGGTTACAAAAACAAAATAATAATGTCTATAACAAACGTTTACTCCCACTAAACTAGTGGTTACTTCAAAATAATACGTTATGAACACAAAACAAGTTAACGTTTGAAGTCAAACAAAATGGTAGATCAAGAAAATCTCAACAATGAGTTTATTTTATAATTATTACTTACTCCCACTGATCTTACGCTTACTATAGAAGTATATGGTTAAATAATACATCAATAGTGAAACGAGTAATTATCTCCCACTTGTTTAACCATTACTCTAAAACTTATGGTAAGTTACATATAACTTGATAGTGGGTGTAACTATATATTAATTATTTAATAGGAATTAGTAAAAAACATTAATAATGGGTATACCGAATAATCTAATTCTTCACTAATGTTACCGTAACTTCATCGATAAACAAAACTCCTTTTGTTTAATAAAATCTCGATAAAATTCCATCAAATATAATTATTGGAAAGTATGGATTTATATTCACATAATGTGATTGAAAAACGTTAATTTCTATTAGATCAGCATAAAACTAGTTTCAATTAAAAACATTTTGTTTACTAGCAAACTAATATGCGACCTATAAATAAAATATGAACAATAAGGCAAGAATTTAGTAAAACCTCACGGATTTGAACTTTGAGATTTAATGAGTTTAATCATATTAAAAGAATATCTCAACTAGTGTTACCATATTTCTCCTTTCAAAACATTAGACAATCATTGTTTTCTTACGGAGAAATCATCATGTAACACTACATAACATTTTCATATTTTTCTACTTTTATTTATTAAGTTAATTGATGGTATACTTTCATCAAGTAAATTTGTTACCTGTGGGTATCCAAATTCAACTTAACTAATAATACACACCAATAACCATATCAAATTGGTAGAACTTATGACCAAGCTCTTTACATATAAAATAACTTTAGCAACACATTTAAATCAAGCATATCATTTTGCAAGACAATTTATAACTAATGTAATAAGTCAATAAAATGGACCATTTTGAAAATTTAACTATAAAAATATGCCATCTTTATTTGAGCTATATTTTTATTGTTAATGTTAAATTTAAGTTCGTCCATAATATTTGTTTAACTAGGAAAAATGTGGTATCTGTGGATATCCTATATTTTCCATCTTAATGTTAAACCATAAGAAATCATTCATAATGTTTACTTAGTCAAAATAACTTGACATGTGGGTAACCAAGTTACTAAGAATAATTAAACAATGATAAACATTTAATAGTTATTTGTATCATATTGTTTTGGACCTGTGGGCAACCAAAAATAAATATACATAAAAATCAGTTCTTATGCATCCCTGACCCATAACAATACTGGACACAACCATAATTTAGCAACCATAATTAAGGCATTAATGATGCAAAACATAACGTTTATCATCAACATCCGTCTCTAAAACTTTGTACCTGTGGACAACCAAAGTCTGAACATATGATGTTGATGCAAAATATTAATTTACTGGCACTAATAATCATTAAAAATATAGATTAAAATATACATTTAATTTTAATCGAATAATATTATTAGTTGTAGCGGTTAAGCTAAATATTCAGATTTGATCAAAGCCAATATTGATTTTTAGTCAAACGATAATATGAATATTGACACTAGAGCATCAACAACTTTAATTGACACTTAGACATACACCAATGATTATTTAACATTCATCGGTTAAAATTTTGTGCCTGTGGACAAACAAAATTTCACATAATATGAAAGTTATATATATGATTTAACTTATAATCTATTACCAAACTTATATGGTATGAACATAAATTGACTTAAATTTATATTGTCATAAAAATAATAGTAGGGACAATAATATGTACGACATAATGACTAAAACGTGCGTCATGCTTTAATCAAACAATAATATGTACATCATCCAACTTTCATATGTACATGCATCCTTATCAGTAATGTTCATTGTGACATGTAATATTAAAATTATATATTAAAACACTCTTTTATTTTAATATAAATTTTAAAACTTATATCCAACCTTTCAAAAAGTTACATAATTTATTATACTTAGTGGCATGCATTGTCATGAGTTATATATATAAGTAAGTAAGGGGTAGATGTCCATAATTAAGACATGCCATAATTAAGGGGTAGATGTCCATCATTCATTCATTCGTATTATTCATTTTATCTAACACATGCCATATCGATATAAAGACACCAATTCGACGAATATAAGTATAGAAACACAATCGCGAAAACTATTATATACTCTAACCCTTTCGGTAGCTCTAACATGATCCGACCAGGTAAGAGAGGGTGAGGGTTGGTGCAGCAAAGGCTGCTTAAAAACCGACCTCATTAAATTACAAAGTATCAGCCGAAGTCTTGCCTTGCCATCGCATCATCCTAGGTGAGCCTATTTGGAAAAGATTTATAATTTTCCAACCTTAATGTGAGTCTAAACTTTTTTTCGTAACCTTTCCACTACATTTACATAATTGTAGTCTTAACAGTTTATCTTAAATGTTAATTTAATAAAGTTAACGGACATAAGGATAACAATTAACATTTCTTATAAAACCATTCGGCAACCAAACAATTCTTATTAAGAATGAATAAATAATAGGAATAAACCCTTATAATTTGCGACAAATAAAGATGACCATTTATATGTAGTAACCTTTTTTATTTATTTAATATAGTGCTTAATGGTTACCACCATAACATAATAAAAACTTAATGCCATTACTTACTATGTAGTTTTGTAAAATAACTTTCTATATATATTCATTCATATAAATTCTTATGTTACAAAACTGTTTAATTCCCATTCAATTGCATAACTTATATCCAACTCCCAAATGATCTTTATCAATTCCTTATTGCAACATTAGTACAAATAAAGCTAGTCCTCTTAAATCAATTAACATGATACGCAAATAAACAATTTGACTCATGAAAAGTCATTTACATTTATAGACTAATGCTGTAACATATACACGTAAGGAACCTTTATGACTATAACCATCAAATTGCTACAAATACAAAGTGTGAGAATGACATTTAAATAATGTTAGGCAGTTGGTTGATTTACTACTGCATATAACCTTTCAGTAATTTATATATCAAATTATATGGCATATTTTATCAACCAGTTTATCCATAATCTAACCAATTCATTTCAGGCATGAAAATCAGCTATCACACATGGTAATTATGAAGCATATTATAGCCTAAACATGATACTACTCATGTTTACTATTTACATGCAAACAATTCAATGATTGAGATATATCAAGCAAAATGCTTGTAATTTTTCTTTATTCATTTATTTAATAAAACTTTACCTGTAATATTCTCACCATTACATGTCTTATACGACTACCATAAATATATTCTTGAGCATAATTTTATTAGCAACTAGGGGATAAATATAAGTAACCAATACTGCTTTTGTCTTCTAATTGGTTACGGTTTACAGAACCATTCGTTTTATATAAAATGTATACCTTAGCACAAAACAAAAGTGGTACCATAATTGTAATGCATTAAAAACCATAGAGTAGTAGTTGGTTACATGAATATACGGCTAAATGAATCAACATTTACTACAATCATTTGTTAGTAATTAAACCAATTCGTTTCATATGAAAATAAAACCAAATTACTAGGCCAGTACAAAACAAGCAGTAACATATGATTCCTTATGTTTAGTTTATAACCAAATCTCATTTAAACTATTATAGGATGTTATATATGCAGTGATCACGAAACAATATGTATAGCCCTTTCAATACATATTAATCACCAAAATAAGTAGAACATCATGTGAAAATATTAACCTATAGCTCTGATACCAAATGTAAGTTAATTACAATTTATATTATTGTTATGTTATACACATTATTACCATAACTATTTAGCATCTTTTCTACATGATGATCATACATATTATAACATGTCGAGGGTATGCCAAGACACATACCTTAAACTATGCGGAAGGACGATGGGCATGGTACTTAAACGGAACATGATAGTTGAGTTCAGATTACGGAGGTAGATCGTCGGGGTTGGAGACTTGAGTTTCTCCTCCTTCGCCTATCATTACACTACTTTATGTGTTGTTTTTATGTGTATGTTTTGACACAAATTGAGATGGTATTGTGCATTTATATAGGTAGGAGGAGAACCCGAGACTCTTCATATACTTTCGATCTCTACCGTCCATCAAGGTAGGATCAATCTCAACCGATCATTATGGTGGAAATGTAGAGTTTCTTAACTCACAAATTTATGTTTAGATCATAAATTACATAATTCATGGAATGTATATGGACCACCTTAATGAGAAATATTTATTCTATTTTTAATGAATTAATATTTATAAAAGAATTATAAATAATTCTTACACACCCTCCATTATATAACCGGTTTTATAGGGTGAGTTCTACCTATAGGGTTGTTACATTTTCGACAATTCAACCGGAAATACGAAATTCTTAAAACCAAGGTTTGTTAGAAAATAATTTTCCAAATAACTTTCTAAGCAATGGAAATAATTTTCTGTAAATCCATACAACGAAATTATTGTATTAACGTACCAAACATAAAAAATATCGTTTAATACTGTTGGGCACGTTATAAGAAACACAATAATTTCTACGGGAAAAAGAAATTCACAAATAAACATAAATGTAATTTACTCAAATAAATATATATCAATTACAATCTGCAAAATAAGAGAATGTAAATAATGACGAAATGAACTAAACTCTAAGACGAGCTAACTGCAAACAGTTTTTCTTAAATGATATTTTCCATCCCTGCCTCTGGCTGAATAGGGCAATTCGTTCCCAAGTTATAACGTCTTTCACATTGTGACTCGACAGAAACAGCACCGAGTCACGGTTGAGCTGTTGGCGGTACGATTCTCTCTCTGTATGTATGCATATGTGAATATGTGCATATGTGTGTGCATGTATTTCTTTCTTGTTATATTTTGTTCTTGTGAAAATACATATACATTTTATACCAAAAAATAAGTGAGGATTTACAAGTCAACAATGCCATAAATGTGGGCTATTAAAACCAATAAAACTAAAGGTTTTTCTAACAAATTTAAAACTCCCGGGTAACCATTCCACTAATTTTGCAACAAATGCTGCTATGAATTATCCTTATTTTGACCGTACGGGTGAAATTTTATTCTTTGATATTGGTCGTCCCCAATATGTATTTCCATCTTTTGATTATCTTTAAAAGACGAGTCTTGCTAATTGAACATTTATTTGATTATTGATGCTTTAAATTTTATTTGCAATAAACAGAATGTTGAATTGATTATCATTTCCTCTGACAAAGACGAGTAAATCTTGATGCATGTACACAATTAATGAACGCTCATGTTTTAAAGCAAAATCTACATTAAAATTTATGGAAATGGAAATTTGTCAATACTCATTAATCCTCATTATTTAGGTTATACATTTTGTTTCTATTGTAATTAAAAAGGACGAAGATAGAAATTAATTTCCTTTTCTACTCGTAGGTGCATTGCTTCATGATTCAGATCAATATAGTTGATATACACATCATTCTTTTTTCTTCGTACAAATTGAACAGTTTATCATCCTTTTTTCTCCATCACCATTTCTATAGCTTCATCAATTTCAGGTTGCAAAACAAAATTACCACATCTCGCTCGTATATCTTATGGTATGTATAATTTAGATGTGATTATTTTATTGATATTTTATTCTTTTGACATTAACAATTCTGAATTATCAACACAATATGGCACCGTGTAGCCAGTTTCATAGTTCAAGGTCCATCTTTCCGTAGGTTAAAATTGCTTCATTTAGGGTATTGACTTGCAGAAAATTTACTAGTTTTCCATATATATATATATATATATGTATAATACTTGGTTATAAATTCGACTTTCCAGAGAGTTGCAGTGACATCCTAGTTCCAAACATTATTTGCAATTGGAATTACTTTTTTCCATTTTTGTGACAAAATCACATTGTTTTTTTTTCCGTCCAGTTTCATAAATGATAAACGGTATGTTGTCAATTTAGTTGTTATGCCCTATTATAAATTAAACCCGATTTATAGCATTATGGATCTATCTTTAGCTCTTATTTTTTAAAAACATAGTTACTCATTTACGCTTTCACATTTAACTCTTAACTATTTATGTTGTCAACGCTTCTCGTTTCCCGGCCTTAATTTTTTTCTATCTCATATCACCCATTTATGTTCCCATTCGTGTAGATATTTCACCTTTTAAGTATAAGTTCCTGCACCAAAGATTGTATTAACAAAAAGACATTTGGCAATTGCTAGCATATTTATTAGCTTTAAAGTTGGTATTTTGTGTGTAATCATTCATTTTGGTTTGACCGTTGATGTAGAATTTTTCATAGAAGCCCCCTTGTTTCTTCTATATATTTGATCTAAATTGATAATATTTCATTTGTAAATAGCAAAAGCTAGCTTCGACTATTATGATAGAGTCTGATGGGGAGACAGAACCTCAAGAAGATAAATGCAACAATTATACTTTCATAAAGAGAATAACCGATTTACCAGATATAAACAGGTAGATATTTGTCTCCCTCCAATTGTCAATTATCGATGTTTACTCATTTCGAAGTACTAAAAAAATTTCAAGGGGTATTAATTTGTTAGAATCGTATACTAAAATACATGATTTATTGTTGTTTTTTGAACATTAACGAGTTCAAAGCGTTGTTTTTTAGCATTGACGTGTTAAAGTGTTATTTTTTGAGATTTTTGAGTTTTAAGATAAAGTTGAACAATTATTTTTTCAGCTTTAAGTAAAAGCCAACCTTAGCGCACTTCAAATATTCGAATTGCAGTTTGAAACTGTTTACTTTTTCTATTTTTTCGTCAACTGGAAAATTCTTTTTTTGATCATATCAAACTTACTCGTCTCCTATATTCGGTTGGTGAATATTAACATGTCTAAATCAAAGTAAAATCATTTCCATCATTTTCCAGCTTTGTTCTTTTCCCATTCTATCCGTAAACGATGATCTAGTCCCACCCCTACACAAGAATCTCGAAACCCTCATTTGTGATTCCATTGGGAAATTTGTGAAGGTTTTCTTAGTCAAGCCTAATCCACGGTTTCTTTTACGATTCGTATGATATTTTGGCATACACGTATGGCGTCAACATGTTGTGCATAGTTTGTTTGTATTGAGAATTATTTATTATAAAGTTGTGCATAGTTATAGAGTTGGTGTTGACTCTTTCTTTATCTTTAGATATGTGCATTATGAGAACATATTTTGTTTCTATCATCATTAACCTGAAACTTCTTCTTCTTCTTCTCTTCCTCCTATAATTTCTACTCCAATTAATTTTTTTTGTCTCCTTCTTCTTCTCCACAACTTTCAAAAAATCCATTAGAGTCTCATTGGCTACTTTTAATTCTTCTTCTCCAACTAGCTACTAATGCTTATTCTCGGTCTTCTCCTCTTTTCTATGATAAACTTTCTCCTTCTCACGAATCATTTTGTTTAGCAAATCTACCATAAGTTGTAAATGGGTATATGGTATCATATATTATTCTTATGGTTCTATTAAGAGATTTAAGGTAATGTTTGTTGCCAAAAGTAAGACGTGAGAATTGATTTGGATGCCACTTTTTCTCAAGTGGTTAAAATGAGTACTGTCAGGTGTCTTCTTGCACTACAGCTACTTAATAGAATATAATTAATAGATTTAGTAATTCACAATGATTTAAAATGGTTACATTTAAGGATTAGAGTTGGATTTTGTTTTCCTGTATATTTCGCATGTCTATAAGGTCTTGATTTCTTTTGTTTTCTTGGGATAAGACCCTTACATATTTTTCATCAAATAGATTAGGAAAGATAACCATCAACTTGGGCGATGGATCATTTTCAGAACTCCACTTTGATATTATTTACGAGAAAATAATTAGGCATTCAGTAAATCACAATGGCGGTTCAAGTGCATAGCTAAACCTTGTCTCTTTCACATTTTGACTCCAAAATTTGCCATAAAACATTTAGATCTCAAGAAAAGAAACCAAAATCAACAATCAGATTAATCGTACTAAGCTATTACAAGAACTAGAAATCATCGTATATTGCACGTGAATTACTTCGGTTTGAAACCTCATCTTCACAACTATTGAATCCGAAGATTTCAGATTGGCTGAGTAGAAATCTAGCAAATCCGAAATATAGACCAATCGCTGACTATCGATTTCTTTTCTTTTCTTGAGATCTAGATGTTTTTTGGAAAAATTTGGATTCGAAATAAGAGAGAGCCAAGGTTTAGCTACGCACTTGAACCGGCATAGTGAGTTTACCAAGAGCCTAACTATTATCTAAAAAACAATATCAAAAGGGAGTTCTGGCAATGATCCTTCGCCCCAGTTTATGGTCATCTTTACTAATAAATTAGATGAAAAATAGGTAAGGTCCTATCCCAAAATAAAAAAGAAATCAAGATCTTACGCATATTTGAAAATAAAGGTAAACAAAACCCAAATGTAATCCTAAAAGGTAACCCATTAAAGTCATTGTGAATTATTAGAATCTACTAATTCTATTCTATTAAGTAGTTGTAGTGCAAATATAGCTGACACTTCTGATTTTACCCACTGGAAAAAAAAGTGGCTTCAAAATCAATTGTCTCAAATTGTGTGTAATTTTGGGCAACCAACATTGGCTTATATCTCTCAATAGAACCAAAAGAATAATATTTGATATGATATACCCATTTACAACTTATGGTAGTGTTACTAGGGAATTTATCAACTTATAGTACTGCATATGTCAAACCTAGCGTTACTCGGACAAGGCGGATTCTATCAATTGAAATGCCTTATTTAAGTACTTCTATAGAATTATATCGAGACTAAGGGACCAAAAGAGTAAATAACTGCAATAGCTATATTAATTTTTTGAAATTTTATCATACAACAAACACGAATACGAAACGGCTAACAGCTAGTAACTACTCCTAAGAACGGGAAGGGAAATAAATGTGAAAGTAAACTTGCTGAAAGATAAATTTCCTAAAACTAAAAGACAAAACTTGTTGAGAGATAAATTTACTCGATAAGTAAATTTGCTTAAATGTATTTGTTGATCTTTATAAATTATTTATTTTCTTGCGAGTGGCCTTGTATTTATAGGCACAATTCAATGACTATTGTAAGTTTCTTCACTCGATTGAGTTTGCTCCTTGGTATACTCCACGCTCGATTTCCCTTTCATTTTGAATTCGGCCCACTCCTTTTTGTTGTAAGCACACTACCACTCCTTTTGTATTTCGTTCTTAACCAACTGGTTTGAGATACCTTTCTTTTAGGTACTTAACTTCTCTATACACTACGAGAAAGAGTTTATTTAGCATCATAATTTTTTTCGGTTATGTTGGTAAAGTGGTTGTGGCTAAATTTTAGCAACAATTTAGCAACAAATTATGCTATTTGTTGCTAAACTGTTACTAAAATTTAGCCACAACCACGTTAGCAACATAACCAAAAAAAAAAACTATGATGTTAAATGAACTTTTTCTTGTAGTGAGAATTGTTACTTGGTCCTTTGGACATATTGGGTGCAAACAATGCCCCCGGGCGGCAGTGAGCTTAGCCATTAAAATGAAATAGTCCCATTTAGACTATCTTATTGTCCTTTTTTATTAGGAGTATAAACATGACATTAACTGCTTAAGTGCCTAGGCTACTAAACAGTCATCACAAAAACTATATTTATGTCTTTCTTTTAGGGTTTCTTTTTCCATTATATTATTCTATCATATTTTCTCCAAACAATTTTCTGTACCATGGCCCTAATTCAGGAAACCAGCTCATCTTCTACTCGTTTTTCTCAATAGATTCACGAAATCGTTCACTCACAATATCATCCATGTTTGATTCCTCATTCATCGGGTTTGATGTTATTGGGACCTTTGTTTGAGCCCATAAGATCAAACTTCTAACCATGTATTACCCTTTAAGATCGGACAGAGAGCTAGTTCATCGTTTATCACACCATGGGTGGACTTTTTGGAATGCATCAAACTACTATTCGTGTACTCACTCTTGGCAGCTAGTCAGGGATGACTGAGTTACATGGGTTGCTCACATGGGTGATTGTTGTAGTGATGAATGGGATCATCTTGATATTCATAATATGATTTCCCTTTCTACCCTCTCGATGCCTCCTGTACCCAATATGGTTGCTGCTGCTGCTTGCTTTTGGTCATCCTCTTGTAATGACATGCTTTTAAGATGTGGGTTTCTCGCCTCCACCTTGCCTGATGTCATAATTCTCACTGTTTTTCCAATAAGAGGGCTCAAGATAAATGCTTTTATAGTTCGTCCTTAGGAGGACACAAATTTTGATCTTGCATCATCTTGTCTTAAAAACTACACTTTGCTTTTGAGCCATTTCTCTATAGCCGGTACCAAAAACCCTCTTATCATGAAGAGAAAGTTTGTTATTATGTTTTCAGGCTTTACTATTTTGTTTTTTGTGTTTCCTACTATCAAACCCGGTAAATAATTTCATCATTTGGCTTTATGGTTGGCTAGAGACCGGACTTGTGGCCATCCCCGAGCCCTACTAGGTTCATTGTATAAAGGATTTAACACACTTGTTGGTAGACATGTAGCTCCCAAAGCACAAGTTTGGCCTCTACCGAACCACAAAGCCAAAGGAAGAAACTATTTACTAGGTTTAACTCTAGGAACACAAAATACAAAGTAGCAAAGCCTGAATACATTTAAAAAAGAACTTTCTCTTCATGATCATTGGGTTTTTGGAACCAACGTTAGAGAAATGGCTAAGAAACAAAATGTAATTTTTAAGATAAGTAGATGGAAGATCGAAATTTGTGTCCTTTTGAGGATGAATCATAAAAGCACTTACCTCAAGTCCTCTTATTGGAAACACAGTAAAAAAGGGTAACATCATGTAAGATGGAGGTGAGGAACCCACAGCTCAAAAGCATGGCATTACAAAAACATGACCAAAAGCAACCAGCAGCAATCATATTAGGTACATGAGGCACTGAGAGAGTAGAAAAGGAAATCATGTTACGAATATCAAGATGATCCCATTCATCACTACTACATTCACCCATGCGAGTAACACATGTAACCCAGTCATCTCGGACCAGCTGTCAAGAGAGAAGACACGAATAATGTGTTGATGCATTCAAATAGTCCACTGAAGGTGTGATAAGTGATGAAGAAACTTTCTATACCAGGGTAAAGGGTAGAAAATGGTCAGACATTTGATCTTATCGGGATCATACAAAGAGCCCAACACCATCAAATCCGATGAATGGGGAATCAAACAGGGAGGATATTGTGATTGAACGATTTCGTGAAACTCTTGAGGAAAACGATTAGAAGATGAGCCGGTTTCCCGAATTTTGGGCCATGGTAAAGACAATAGTTTGGAGAAAGTAAAAGAATAAGTTAAGGGAAAAACAAAGTTCAAAAGAAAGACAAAAGGAGTTTTTTGGGATGAGTATTTTGTAGCTTAGGCATTTAAGCGGTAAAGGACATGATTGTACTCCTAATAAAGAGGGACAATAAGAAAGACTAAGGGAGGCTATTTCATTTGATTTGCTTAGTACACCGCCAACCCAATGAATGCGGGCATTGTTTACACTCAATATTTTCTAAGGATGAAGTAATAATTGTAGAAAAGTTAATAACCTAAAAGAAAGGTATATGAGACCAATTTGTTTAGAACGAAATACAAAAATAGTGGCACAGTAAAATATAATAAGTGGGACACATGTCAACAAGTGTAGCAAACTGAAAAGCAGTGGGCCATATTTGAAATGAGAGGGAAATCGAGCATGGAGGATACCAAGGAGCAAATTCAAATCGAAGGAAGAAATTGCCAGCGGTTATATAATTACGCCTATAAATACAAGGACATTCGTAGTAGAAGAACGCAATAATAAAGATCAGCAAATAAATTTCACCAAATTTACTTATCTAGCAAATTTATCTTTCAACAAGTTTTATCCTTGAGAAAATTTATTTTTCCAATTAGTTCCGGATTATTTTGAAGGTTTTTATAAGAAGCTCTGAGTTCGTCAAACTCTTGGGAAACAGTGATTAGAATCGCAATCACATGGCTTATTCTCTGCTCTAGCTAGAAGTTTGTGGTTTCTAGCCACTGGATAAGATGTCCTTTTTGGTAATATGGTGGAATGGTGGTTTGATCCATTTCGGAGAATCTTATAGTGCTCAACCTCAAAAAAGACCAAAATAATTTGTACATTTGGCTTCTCAATTTGACTGCAGAATGCTCAAATGAAGTAATGAGATATGATTTCCTTTTGAGTATTGATATAGGAATTGACTAAAATACACACCCTCGCTCATAGATTGTTAATGTGTCAAAATCTAGATGATGTTTAATATGACTATGCTATTTTTTTTACACATGTTAATCTATCTTCTCTTTCTCTCTCTCCACTCTTTCTTTCTCTCTCCTTCCCCCATTGCATTCTCCATCCCCCTCACTGTGACACAAGTAGAAAAAAGAAAAGACAACATGACTTAATTAAGAATCGAATCTTTACAATGAAAAGTAACTTTTGGTGACAATATATATCAGTCCTAATACATGAAAAAAAAATCAAATTAAGTTGAGGTTGGGTTTGTTTGAAATCAATTTCGTCAACTTCAGAAGAAATTTTAGGGTTTATTTTTCCTATGTACCAATTTTGAATAACTTTGGATAGTAAAAACCCTTATTTATTTATTTTTATAAATTAGATGAAATTGGTTTCAACTTTCAATCAAAATATTGTAAAGAAAACCCTATTTCAATAAGAAAAGGAATAAGTGAGAAAGGAATTACATAGTCCTTGATCGGATTGGAGTTGAGATAGATTTGGAGTTAACATGTGATTATGAAAAGATAGATGTAGAGGATACCGAACGGAGAGAGGAGGGAGAGAGATAAAGATATGAGAGATTAATATGTAAAGATTACACCTCATTTAAAGTTTGACACATAAACAGTTGAGAGTGCGTATTTTAGTCTCTTCTTATATCATTACTCTTTCCTTTTAATCAAGCCCACAAGTTATTTTTAGGACTTCTCCATCCATAATTTTGTATTATTTCAATGTAATAATTAATCTCGTTTTTCCCAAAGGCAACTGTGAGCCTTTCGAATTTTTGTGACTGATTTTACTTGAGACATCTTTGTTTTGATGACCCAAGTTTTTTTGTTTTTTTTTGTCTCAAAATAATTCTTAAATATATTAAGAAGACTCAACGGCACATAAAACTGACTTGATCTTGAGGTTTTTCTTTTTTGAAGGTTTTAAGTCTTAAGATTCAATAAGTAAAAGTTACATCACTTTCATTAATAACTAATGGTCATAATAACCTTATTACAGCTTAAATCAACAAGAAAATGTCGATAAAATAAAATCTTACAGAGCTAAGAAATTAAAAAAACAGTTAGACTTCCATCTGTTATTCAACGCACTTCGAAAATCTGTTGTAACATTTTCACATATTGTGCTAGCAATTGATAATCTTTTTATTAGACTTTTATCTTCAATAAATTTTTGTGACTGTCGATCATCAAAGTCACTCTTGTTTGGAATAAAAACCTTAGTATCACCTTAGGTTTGGTCTAAACGGAAGTTTCAGTCCTCCACCCAAGTGCAGCAAATCAATATATTTGGTTGGAAATAGCCTGCGGAGTTTCGTATAGAGGCACAACGCACCAGAATCTCATATACTGGATATAATCTTATGAACCCAATCCATAAGTCACGAAATCGAAGAGGCAGGAAGGATTAGATCTACTCAATCAGACAAGAGTAGCACACCCTTTGAAGGTGGAGAAAAGTGGGGGAAGAAAAAAATATCTGAATATAGAAAGGAGAGGTCGATGATTGAGTATCACGTTATGAAATTCAGGGGCACCGAAGCAGCTCCCCTACCCCGAGGTGGGCGACTGTTAGGGTTAGGGATAAATGGAGAGTCTTTCTTTTTAGAGGGAGAATTAGGTTATATAAGTAAAAGTTACATAGTTACTTGTAAATGAGGATGAAGAGTTTTTTCACTTTTTTTATCTTCGTTTCTTCATTTTTTTCCATTTTGTACCTTGTTTTCTTAATTTTTATGTTTTATTCCATGGTTTAAACTTTTATTTCCTTTTTGTATATTTGTTTCTTAATTTTTCCTTTTTTTCGTCGCTTTTTTACTTTCTTTTCCTTTTTGTACCCGAGCTTTAGCGGTTGAAATTTGAATAAAAATATATATATATATATATATATATATATATATATATATAAACCATGGTAAAAAAAAATTAAGAAAAAAATGTACAAAAAGGAAATAAAAGTAGAAAACATGACTAAAAAAAAAAAAGAAAAATTAAGAAACCATGGTTTAAAATGGAAAAAAGTGAATTAACAAATGTACAAAAAGATATAAAAGCCTGAGGATAAATAAGGAAAGACGATGGCTGTTAGAGTTTATAGCACTAAAAAAACTGTAATTCCCGAAAGTGGGAGAATTAATTCTTCTTCTTTTTTTGGCAATGGTTAAAAGTGGGAGAATTAACTTGACGGCAGTCTCTCCTAACCAAGCCATTCAAACGAGCACTGACTGTAGCAACTTTATTCCAGCAAAACTTGACACCTCCATTAATTAATTTTGTTCAATAAGTGCCCCTATTTTGTTAGTACAGTAACATTAGAGTTTTTTTAAAGGGTAAATGATCGTATAAATAAAATAATGGGGGCCGAGGCCCCTAAGAGTACACCAAACAAAGAGCTAGTGAAAGAAAAAACGTAAAAAAAGTTGTCTCATAGGCCAACCAGTTGGATGCACGGACAATTGCCAAAAAACTTGGTTGCTGGCCGACCAGTCGGCTAACAAAAAATATGGGACTAGTCAACGACAAACTCGGTACTTAATGTCCAATTCCGATTGATAAATCTATTCCTAGGACTTTTCTTTACATTACAAAGCTTGTTTAGGCTTAATTATCAATAAAATGGTATGTTGGAATTATTTTCTCCGGGTGATTGTGCACTTAAATAAAAATTATTGTTGCAAAACACGTTTAATAATTATCGTATAATTATTGAATAGAAAACTAGTAACAATTTATATCTTTACTCTGTAGATTTGCCACTAGGGAAAAAATTACACAAAAAGGAAATAAAAGTAGAAACCATGACAAAAAAAAGAAAATTTAAGAAACCAAGGTTTAAAACGTGAAAAAGTGAATTAACAAATATAGAAAAAGATATAAAACACTGAGGATAAATAAGGGAAGACGACGGCGGTTAGAGTTTATAGCACTAAAAAAAACTGTAATTCCCCAAAGTGGGAGAATTAACTTTTTTTTTCGCAATAGTTAAAAGTGTGAGAATTAACTTGATAGCAGAGTGTCCTAACCAAGCCATTCTTACGAGTACTGACTGTAGCTAGTAGCTACTTTATTCCAGCAAAACTTGACACCTCCATTAATTAGTTTTGTTCAATGAGTGCCCCTATTTTCTTAGTACAGTAACAGTAGATTTTTTTTAAGGGTAAATAATTGTATAAATAAAATAATGGGGGTCGAAACCCGTAAGAGTACACCGAACAAAGAGCTAGGGAAAGAAAAAACGTATAAAAAAAATGCCCCATAGGCCGACCAGTTGGATGCACGGACAATTGCCAAAACCTTGGTTGCTGGCTGACCAGTCGGCTAACAAAAAATATGAGACTAGTTACTGACAAACTCGGTACTTAATCTCCAATTCCGATTGATAAATTTATTCCTAGGACTATTTTTTACATTACAAATCTTGTTTAGGCTTAACTATCAATAAAATGGTATGTTGGAATTATTTTCTCCGGGTGATTAATTGTGTACTTAAATAAAAATTATTGTTACAAAACACGTTTAATAATTCTCGGATTATTATTGAATCGAAAACTAGTAACAATTAATATCATTTACTCTATAGATCTGTCACTAGGGAAAAAATTGCACAAAAAGGAGGAACATACATGTGATTGTAGATGTTTTAAATTTTATTTACAATTGACGGCATATATAATTTATTATTATTTCCTTTAACATAATCCATAGACGAGTAACTCTTTATACATTCACAAAACTAAGGAAGGGTGATGTTCTAAAAGAAATCTACACTAAAAATTATGGAAAATGGAATAAATTGTGGCATTCTCATTAATGTTCATTTCCTCATTCATCCTTATTTAAGCCTAGGTTATATTATATTTTTGTTTATATTATAATTAAAAAGAGAAAAATATCTCTAGGGAGAGAAAGACAAGGTGAAACACTGGTGGTGCAGGAACCTTCAATGGACATATCGCCTGAAATAGCTTCCAAGCTTTTATCTTTCAATCTTCAACTAATGGAGTACAACAGTTCAATTACAAAGACTTTCTCTGATGTCCTGGGCAATTATAAAGGTACCTATTTGCCAATCAAAAAAATATTAAATGAGCAACTAAAATAACTATGAATTATTAATAAATATGGTCCCTAATCCAATCTTTAAAATTTTAATTCACCACCAGCCTAATCAGCGTAAATAATATGTCTCGATGGGAGGACGTATATTATTTAACATTCGATATGCTAGTTTAGCCATTTAATTTTACTGTCTAGACAAATGTCAAAGTAAAATTAAATATTCGGCTTAATTTCGGTCCTATAAATATTAACATAGGCTGAGATGGAGAGAGATAATAATATTTATATGTAAGTGTATATTATCACCCATTATAATTCCATTGTTTCCGGTATACAATCCTCACATTGAGAGGTGATTAGATACTAAAAAAAACATTAAACATAATACTTGATGCTTCCGTAATTATTCCAACCGATGGGGAGGAAGACAATATAATCAATGCGTAAAATAATTACTTCATATGTAAAGTAGCGATAGAGACCGTGAAATTTATACAAATAAATCCACTCTCCCACTTAGTTATTTATAATTTTTAGTGATACAAATTATACTTAGTGATACGTAATTAATTTCATATGATATAGAGGAAGACACTATAACCAACGCATGAAAATTAAATACATCACTTATAATTTTCTTTAATCAATTCGATTTACCATTAATTAAATCCAATTATTATTAATTAATTATCAAACAAACTAATTAAGTCTAAACAATATTAATTAATGTAGTTAATCAAATTCAAACTATTATAAATCGATAAACTAAACTTATCAATTACATCTAAATAGTTTCTAATTAATTGAACCTTAACTATTATTAATTATTAACAAGAATGAATTTAATCTAAATAGTTATTAATTAATTACATACAGATTTTGAGATTATATATAAAAATTGTTATACAAAATCTGTCAAATCTGTAATTTTGTGGGTCAAATTATAATTTGAAAACTAGAAGGACAACTCTGAATTAACAAGAAACTTAAAGAATAACAATGGCAGTCCACCCAATCTTTAAATTCACAAAATTCAGTCTGTGGTCAATTTTAATCAGGTAGGGTTATGAATTCCAAGCCACTGCCTCCCATTAGCTCCGCCCACCCGTCACTTGTCTCTCTCGCGATCTCCGGTAATACCACAGTCCGGCAGCCACCCAAGCCAAGTCCGACTAACTCATAGGCAGCAAAAACCCACCGTGAGCGGTCCACAGACAGACCCATCAATACATATGCTTACATATATAAACATCCAAAAATCAATTACAATTCTCAAAATTCAATCCCAGTGAATTACACTACTATTTCAACCATATGCAATACCATACATATGTAATCTGGCAATAACAAACATATATATAGGGTGTATACAAACCCACATATAAATATCCTATATGCAATATTACTGATGTTATCAAACATCAATTCTACATAAATCCATATATACTTATTGACATACACAACATATATATATAGCATAAAGCTTCTGTTACTTACGTCATAAACTATATACAACAACAATTATCATCACATATTATACTATAGACTAATATAGTATAAAATCGTTATAACAAAGAATCCAAGTACAAATAATTGATAGATCAGTAGTACCTGATTGAAAATTTAATCAACAAATTAAATACATATTCAATTCTAGTGAGTATAAAATAAATTCATAAACATTATAATCGTGGTTATCGTACCGATTGTTAAAAATACGTTTTATTTTACAGCGAAAAACTGTACTTTGATGCTGATTATAGTGCATTTGGTTTATATAAAAACGGTACAGAAATACATCAGAAGACATGTTTGATCACACTTGATCTTCTACCGTATTTCTATTATAGTTTTTGCTCCATCAAAGAGCTGGACTCTCAAAACTGCTAGGAACCCTAACTCTAATATTTGAGTTATGATCTAGTCATTATTTCCTCAGCATATGAGCAGTTTTTATAGGATACAACAGTGACCTAGTGCAGAATGGATAGACTTCTACCGTAACTGAACCCTAATCCTAGTCAGATTGGTACTTAATTAATAAATATTATATAATCTTATTAACCAGATTAATATAATATTATATAATTAATACTTTACCAATTTTAGAATATTCTATCGGTAAATTATATCATTTTCACTAAAAGATATAATTGCCTCTAAATCCTTCTCAAAATAATATTTGAGAACACATTATTAAATACTAAAATATCTCTTAACATTAAAATTACAGATATCCACCGAGTAAATAAATTACTGATAATTAATTTACTAGGCATATTATTTACTCGATCTTACCACTTAACTTATTTGTTTGTCGGATATTAAAATTCACTTGCAACATTTAACACAAACAAAATTTATAAGTTTTTCGAGGGGATATCATCAATCCTTAATCAATGACATTAATTTCTTCGATTATAGACACACACCATATAAATAATGTTACTGCCCAATGTATGAGTTTGTTGACCACAACAAATCTTACCTATTGCAAATCAAAGCAGTATACATTATAAATATGTGTATCGAAAATAATCTAATGATTGAGAGTATAAGTAATCATAATAATTCTTTACGTATAATTATTTTATTCCGGTGAGTACCATAAAATAATACCAATTTATCCTGTTCAATATACTCTAACTATACTAGCAGAAAGAGTTGAAACTCAACCGTTCTCTGTAGTCAAGACAGACCTACTAAAACTCTGTGCTACAACTATACCGATGGTTGTCCACTACACATAAAGTTTTGATCGATAAAATATATTCTGTTAGAACCATTGATTTGATTTTCCGGGTGTAAGTCGTACTCTACATACCAAGTCACTTACTATACAAAATAAAGGCACATGTATATATAAATAATATGTACAACGTTGCTCACATTTATTCTCAAATAAAACATTCATTTTTAATAAATAAATATTAAAACCGACAATAAATCATGTATTTTAGTATACCATTCTAACACTAGAGACCGGTTTGGTGAGGAAAATATTACCGTTGCTAAAGTTCAACCTAAAAATGGTAAAGTTGCTGACAACTTTTATAACTTTAAAGTCTAACTCTAATATAACTAAAATTGGCAACAGTAAAAATAATCATATAGGTAAAGTTAATAATAACACTGAAATATGTACTAATTGGGCTGGTATAGTTGCAAATGATAATGAGCTTGTTCTTAAACTTGCTTTAAAGTTTATCAAACCTAGTAATGACAAGATTATTCTTCCTAAAGGGGTGGCTGCTTGTGGATCACCTAGGTGGAGTAATACTTTGGTGGGTTATTTTATAAAATCTCGACTCCCTTTTAACATTGTCCTTAATCAAGCTAGCCATTAATGGAATAAGTATGGTTTCTCCAAAATTATTCCCATTAATAAGGGAGTTTATTTATTTAAATTCAAAAGTGAAAATGGGTGTAATATTGTCCTTGAGAGAGGACCTTGGAAAATGTTATGGAAACCTCTCTTTCTCAAACCTTGGTCCTCTGAAGATGATTGTTTAAGGAGTAGTTTCATAACAGTTTCTATATGGGCTAAGCTCTATAACCTTCCTCTGAATTATTGGAATGATATAGGGTTTATTCGCATAGGGAGTAAAATAGGGAAACCTCTCTATGCTGATGAGACTGCTTCTGAGCCTAACAAAATTGATTTTGCTAGGATGTGTGTTGAGGTTAATCTGGATATTAAGTTCCCAACTGAGATTGAAGTTGAGGATGAATTTGGTCATAATGTTACTGTTAATGTTAAGTATAGTTGGATTCCTAAAAAATGTGACAACTGCAAAATCTTTGGTCACTTAAGTAGCTTGGTCCCTTCTATCAAAGGCAAACAAGACATAACCCACATAGATGAAACAACTCCCTTAACTGATGAGGAAGGTTGGATCACTCCTGGGTATAATAAGAAAGATAATCATACCATTAACAAAGGGAAGACAAAAGTAGGGGTTGTCGAGTCTTTGTTTGAAGAAACTCATGTAGTCAAATTCATTGAAAAACCTATAGAGGATTTTATAGGGGCTTGCTCTAAATTTTTTAACACTTTTGAGAGGCTTGTAAATGATTTGAACAAGGATGATGCTCCCAAAGAAGACTCTAATATTGACCCTTCTTCCCCGAAGGGTATTGTAGCTAATTTGGCGACACCTGCTAATATTTTTGATATTATCCCTACCTTTTTAAAGGCGGCAGGGGTTGTTAATGAAAATAAAAATGAGATTCATCATGTTAACAATACCTCTTCTAATAAGTTTGTTGCCGAATGTATCATGAGTAAAAAGAGCAAAGGTAACAAGAAGAAAAAAGAGGGTGCCCCTTCAAGCAAAAAGGTGGATTACACAAAGGGTCCTAATAAGTATCTTATTTTAATGAGTAATATTGGTTGTTGGAATATAGAGGGATAAATAACTTGAAGAAAAAAATATTGTTAAGGATACAATAGCTAAAAATAAAATTACTTGCTTTGGTGCTCTTGAAACCAAAATTAGTACTAATAATTTTAAAAATACTTGTGATTACATTTTCCCTTTATGGAAGGTAGAAAACAATATTTCTTATGCTCCTTATGGTAGAATTATTATTGCTTGTGACCCCAATGTTTGGAACTATTCTATTACTAGTAAGGATGCTCAGTTTATTCATTGCATACTTAATGATATTGATACTAACACTCAGTGTGCTGTTAATTTTGTGTATGCGTACAACCTTTATAAAAATAGATATAAGGTTTGGAAAAATCTCCTTTAATAGTATTCCTTGGTCTGTAATGCGGGACTTTAATGCTATTAGAGAGTTAGGTGATAGAGACGGGGGAAGCCTGCTTGGGCCTCCCCATTTCAATGATTTTTCCATAAGTATTAATGATTGTATGTTAGATGGTTTGAAATACTCTGGTATGAAGTTCACTTGGACTAAGAATAGTGTTGTTATGCCTATTAGAACAAAGATAGATAGAGTGCTTATTAATGATGACTGGATTTATTTTAAAAAAAATTCCGAAGCTATTTTCCTACATTTTGATATTTTTGATCACTCTCCTATGGTTATTAACTTTGGTAGAAGCTTTAAAACTGGCCCTAAACCTTTCAAATTTTTCAATCATTGTGCCAATTATCCTGAGTTTTATTATACTGTAAGTGAGACCTGGAGAGCTAATTTCAAGGGCACTAAAATGTTTGTTTTATGCAGCAAGATAAATGCGACTAAAAAAGCTCTCAAACTCTTGCTATTATAAAAGGTATTAATCCTAAAGCTATAATAATCAATCTCTACTCGACAAAGGAAATGGCTTTGTAACTATGGATTCTGTTATTATTAATAGATCCAATTTACTTAATGCCTTCGAAGAAGGAGAGGCCACCATTAAACAGAAAAGTAGAATTACTTGGTTGGAAAAAGGCGATCTGAATAATTCAAATATCTATAAATGCCTTAATCAAAGAAATAACAAAAATAGAATTAGTTCGATCAAGGATGTGAATGGAGTTGTGCTTACTAAAAACAGTGTGATTCTGATAACATTCTTGGCTTTTATAAATCTTTTATTGGCACTAAAAGCTCTCTCCCTACCCGGGTAGAGAGGCTTTGAGTAATTATGTTAAAAGAGTCTCCCTCTATGTATGGTAATATTAGTAGGGTTTTTATTGATAATGACATAAAATATTGCATTTATTGAGCAATCGGACATAAAATTGATCAATGCTTTATTGATCATTATAGCATATATTAGCGTCGTAATTTAATGAGCAATGAGCCATTGTGAAATATTTAGTTATCACATTATCTTTTTATGTATCACATCAATGATACCTGAGCATAAAATGTTTATATTCTTGCAAACATAAAACATAAATTAGACATATTTAATATTATGCAAAAGGTAATCCACTATAAATAATTAATATTTGAGTGTTGCCTATAATATTAATTAGACATATTTAATATTATGCAAAAGGTAATCCACTGGGTCTGGAGAGTTAAAGAAAAAGCTACCTTAATTGCTAACAACAAAGCTGTCATTAACTCTTTGAATACTGTTACTTCTAATGATTGGTATTTTGACAGTGGTTGCTCTAAGCACATGACAGGTACTGCAAGTCTCCTAAAAAATGTCACCATTCTTACAGGAAACACTGTTGTGTTTGGAGGTGGAGATACAGGTAAAATTGTTGGTAAAGGTACCTTAAACAAACCTGGAATGCCTGATATTGAGGATGTTTTTCTTGTAGATGGTCTAAAAGCTAATCTTATTAGTATCAGTCAACTCTGTGATAACAAGATGATTGTTAAATTTGACAAAGAAAGGTGTCTAATTACTAATCTTAACAATGATTTAATCATGACTGGAGTTAGATCAACCAACAGCTGCTATGTGTTTGAAAAAGCTGAAAAAGAATTGCCTCAAAGTAGGTGTAATCAAGCCATTACTAATAATATGGATATTTGGCATAAAAGGCTTGGGCATGTGAATTACAAAACTTTAGATAAGCCTGTTAAAAAGGAATTGATAAGAGGAATTCCTAAACTTAGTGCTAAAACTCAAAGTGTCTGTGGTGATTGTGCTATAGGTAAACAAACCAAAAGTATTCACAAAAGTACAAGTCAAATCTACACTAAGAGAGTCCTAGAACTCCTTCATATTGACTTGATGGGGACTATGCAAACTGCTAGTATAGGTGGTAAGAAGTACATTTTGGTTGTTGTAGATGATTTCTCTAGATACTCTTGGGTAGTGTTCTTAAAGGATAAGTCTGAAACTTTTGAACTATTCAAAACTCTGTGCTTAAAGCTGCAACTTGAAAAAGGTTCCACCAGTGGTAATATTGCTAGGATTAGAAGTGATCATGGAACTGAATTTGAAAACATCAAGTTTAGAGAATTCTGCAACTCCTTAGGTATAAGTCATGAGTTCTCTGCTCCTAAGACTCCACAGCAAAATGGCATAGTTGAAAGGAAAAATAGAACCATTCAGGAAATGGCTAGAGTCATGCTTAACTCTAAGAAATTTGCCAACAGATTTTGGGCTGAAGCTGTTAATACTGCCTGTCATATTGTTAATAGAGTTTATATTACTAAATGTACTTCCATGACAGCTTATGAAATATGGAAAGGTAGAAAACCAAATGTTAAGTATTTTCAAGTCTTTGGGTGTGTCTGTTACATTCTCAGAGATAGAGAGCATCTTGGTAAATTTGACTCTAAAAGTGATAAAGGGATCTTTCTTGGTTATGCTCAGAATAGTAGAGCATTTAGAGTCTTCAATCAAAGAACAAACTGTGTTATGGAATCTTATAATGTGTTATTTGATGACTTAAAAACTGTTGATGAGATTACAGGTGATGATGAACAGCCTGAAATTGCAGAAAAAGAGAAAGAAGAAACTCAACAAACAGGAAGTCCCATAGTAGTTGGAAGTCCAGTTGCAACTGAGGTTACAACTGAGGTTGGAACTGAAGTTGAAACCCAGAATTCAACAGAATCTGAAGAAGAAGATGGAGGATCTCCTATCCCAACTACAAGCAAGCCACGCTATGTAAGGACTCAGAAAAACCACTCTCTTGACAATGTCATAGGGGAAGTTACTTCAGGTATGAAAACCAGAGGTAAAAGAAATAATGTTGTTCATTTTGCTTGTTACCTTTCTCAGTTAGAACCTAAGAACATAAAAGAGGCTTTGGAAGATAGTGAATGGATATTAGCTATGCAAGATGAACTGTCCCAATTTGAAAGGAATGATGTATGGACTTTAGTACCCAGACATTCTAATAAAAACATTATAGGGACTAAATGGATCTTCAGAAATAAAAGTAATGAAGATGGAGTTATTATCATAAATAAATCTAGGTTGGTAGCTCAGGGTTATACACAAATTGAGGGAATTGATTTTGATGAAACCTTTGCTCCAGTAGCTAGAATTGAATCCATTAGAATGCTACTTTCTCTTGCATGTCTGTATGATTTTAAACTGTTTCAACTTGACATAAAGAGTGCTTTTCTGAATGGTGTGATTAATGAAGAAGTTTATGTCTGTCAACCTAAAGGATTTGAAGATCCTAACTTTCCTGAAAATGTCTATTTGTTGAAAAAGGCATTGTATGGTCTAAAACAAGCTCTTAGAGCTTGGTATGATAGATTAACCAAGTACTTGATTGAAAAAGGTTTTAACAGAGGGGGAGTTGATAAAACTCTGTTTACTAAGAAAACCACAAAGGACATAATAATTGCTCAAATCTATGTTGATGACATTGTTTTTGGCTCAACTTCTAATAAAAGGATAGAAGAATTCATTTCTGATATGAAGAATGAATTTGAAATGAGTGGTGGAGGTGAATTGACTTACTTTCTAGGATTGCAAGTTAAACAGAATGAGAAAGGGATTTTTCTATGTCAGAGTAAGTATGAAGACAATCTTGTTAAGAAGTTTGGTCTAAGTGAGAGTAAAGAGAAGAGAACCCCTATGAGTACTACTCTTAAACTGTCTAAAAATGATAAAGGAAAAAGTGTCTGTCCCAGTCTTTATAGATTCATAATTGGAAGTTTGCTGTATTTAACTGCTAGTAGACCAAACCTTTGCTTAAGTGTAGGAGTTTGTGCCAGATATCAAGCAAATCCTTTAGAACCTCATCTTCTAGCTGTCAAAAGAATTATAAGGTATGTAAAAGGAACACTTCATCTAGGCCTATGGTATTCTAAAGATACAAACCATTTTCTTAGTGGCTACTGTGATGCAGATTGGGCAGGAAACATAGATGATAGAAAGAGTACTTCTGGTGGTTGTTTTTATTTTGGAAACAACCTTGTTTCTTGGTTCAGTAAAAAGCAAAATTGCATATCTTTATCTACTGCTGAGGCAGAATATGTTGCAGCTGGAAGTGGATGCACTCAACTAATTTGGATGAAACAGATGTTAACTGATTATAATGTTAAACAAGAAATATTAACTCTGTTTTGTGATAACAAAAGTGCTATAGATTTAGCTAAAAATCCAGTTCAACATTCCAGAACCAAACATATTGATCTAAGGCATCATTTTATTAGAGAACTAGTTGAAGAAAAGAGCTTAATTTTAGAACATGTTTTAACTGAAAGACAATTAGCAGATATTTTCACAAAACCCCTTGATACAAACAAGTTTGAATCATTAAGAAGTGACATAGGGGTATGTCATTATCAATCTAATTGAATATTCTTGCTAAATATGTCTGTATTGAGTACCTTCAATAATTTTTATTTCTAAGGTTAAGTCTTAATTGAGCTATGATGTTTTTGTTTTGAAAAAGCCGCTTTTTGGTGTCTCAAAAACAGATGTGAGGTAACTTGTCCTTGAAAACCTCTCTGGTAATAGAGTTGCAAGCACAAAGTGCAAAAAAAATTTTAGCTGGTTGCAAGTTTAGTTGCAACATCAGTTGAAACCTCAGTCTATTTTATAACTGCCAAGACAAAGTCTTGTTATTTTTTACATCACTTATACTCTTTCCTTGCTGAGGTCATCAAACTAGTTTTTGTGTAGAGATAAAAACGGATTTGCTCAATATAAGCTCCTAAAATTTAATCTTTATTAGAGTTATTCTATGATAAACATATTTTCTTGGGTAAATTGCTAGATTTTTGTTTTCCAAAAAGTTAGATATCTTTTAAATTGCTCTTTATCTTGAATCAAGTCAAATTTCCTTAATAATCTTCAACTTTTGATTTTTCAAATTTTGGATCAATCTGTTTTGCAAAAGGAATGTTTATCTGAATATTTGGCTGGATTTATCTTTCTTTCGTGATCTTGCTGTGATTTCTTTAAACTGATTGATAAGATATTTCCTAAATTTTCGCCAAAATCTGTTTCATAATTGATTTGCATGTATCTCTTTCCAATTACAAAAAGATATGGACTTTATTGCTATTTATACAAACATCTTTTTACTATCCAAAATCAATTACACTTTACAGAATCACTCTCTCTCTCTCTCTAAACTGTACAACCCTAGGTCTCTGTAAAAACCCACTGCGAGGTTCTAAGCTCACTTCTAACCCTAGTTGCAACCATGTCTTCAAACCCTTCTAAAAACGCCAACCTGAACATTGATGATGATTGCACTCTAAGAGATTTCATGAATAAATCTCCAACCAGTCCAGGATCAAAAGTTAAGGTATGTGAGACTTCCTCATCTCAGATTAAGCGCACTAAGAAAAGAGCTAGGAAAACTGTAGAGGATCATCCAATTCCAACTGTTTTCTCTTATAAGTCTAAGTTTCATGAGACTGATCCTAGGTTCTGGAGTAGGACCATGTATAGAAGGTTTAGGTCTTTTGCTGGTAGGGAGATTCACAGTGAAAGAAGACTTAATCTGGTTAGCTATCCACATATTCAAGTACATATTGAGAAACTGTTGTCAGCTGTTGGCCTAGATAGAACTATTTCTCATCCTGATTCTTATTACCCTGCGGTAATTAAATAATTCTATGCTAATCTAAGTAGTACTATGTTTATTGAGGGTGACCCTGCCTATGGCAGAGTGTTTTTGAGGGGTGTGACTCTAGATTTCACCCCTAAGTTGATCAATGATTATCTGTGTTGTCCTAGTCCAACTGAAGATAACAATGCTGAACCAGACTTAGAAATTCTTGCTTTAATTCTAACTGGAAAGAACAATAGGTTTGATGGTCACTCCATTAAAACATCCTCCCTCACCTTGTGTGCATCTGTGCTGCACAAAATAGCTAGGTTCAATTGGAATCCTACTAAGCAGCCATCCAAAGTCAGTAAGGAAATGACCATATTTCTCTATAGGATCATGTCATCTTTGCCAATTAATTTTGGTAATCATGTTTTTAATTTGATTAGAGAATTCAGTGCTGACACCTCATCCTCAATTCTGCTCCCCTTTCCTTGTTTAATCACTGGGGTGATTATGGCTCAAGTCCTACCTATGACTGGATCCAAGCCTATTAGCACAGCCACAGAACCAATCTTAGATTGTCCCTCTGCTATATATATCTCTGCAAAACTGCTCAAAGAAGGGCATGTCAATGACATATCTGGAGAAAAGGGCAAAGAAAAAGAAGAAGAGACATCTAATGCTCCTTCAGAAAAGAAGAAGGGTGTGAGGTGGTATTTGAAGCAAAGGTTGGCTTACAATGCAGAAAGGAGGGCTAAGCTGGATACTGATGACTATCGAATCAAGAAGTTGCTGGAAAATCTTATAGAAAGTGAAAATGATAGTGACAGTGATGGTGGTGCCAGTGATGGGGATGCAACTCACAGTGATGATGGCTTCTCTATAAGCGGTGAAGATGAGCATGAAGAGGTTGTAAGGGACACACCCCTAAGAGAAAGACCACCCCAGTCAAACATACCTCGTAACTAGTTTCTCAAGATTGTGACAAATAGGGGGAGTAAAGATAAAGTTTATTATGTGTTTCTGTTCTGTTTTCAGTTTGATGTTTGATGTTTCAGTTTCAAGACTTTATTCTGTTTCCAGTTATGCTGTATTGAGACAATTCTGTGCCTGTTTGGCTCTAATAATTCTACAGCTTCTTTCTGAAAATATCTTGTTGAAGTATGAATGCCTTTAAACTTGAAACAGGTCTGAAAACTTACTGTGTGCATATAAATTGTGCTTATATGATATGCCTGCAATTCTAACTTGCAAGGGGAGCTAAAACAGAAACCTCAAAAAGTATTGAGACAATACAAATGTTGTATTGAATTTGCAGGTGGATTTATGTGGTAAATAAACTTAGTTGATTTGTCAAAACCAATGACAAAGAGGGAGATTGTTAGGACCAGATTTCTGGTCTAAATATTGTTTATTGTCTATTGGTTTTCACTAAATAAATCCTAACTATTGTTAAGAACTAAGACAGTATTAACAGGTTTCAAGTACCAGTTGCAACCTCAGTTACAACCTACTAAGTCAGTAGTGACAGGTTTTAAGTACCAGTTGCAACCTCAGTTGCAACCACAGTTCCAACCTGCTGCTCAGCAGTATTCTGTCTAGTTATGTAAAATCTGCATAGCTGTTATTTATTATTTATTAATTGTTCTACAGCATGCAGAACATATTCTCATCTGATCTGAAAAGGTTAATATGCGTAAATTGAGAATATCAAAGTGGTAAGGAAAGATGTTTTCTAGAAGTTATAAAGAGATTAGTTTATAAGGATATGTTTCCTTTTAATGTGTATCTCTATTCTTATGCTTGGTCTTATCACTTGTTTCAATCTTTGATCTTTATCATATTCAGTAAAGACACGTTTAAAGATTGAGTATATGGAGTTGAATGATATGTATGATTATGGAAAGATATTATCTTTAAAAGATATTATCTTTATATGTTTTCTTTCAAAGGGAAAGACTAACTCCTACTTTTAAGCTTGTTATTTAATAGGTATTAAGAAAAGATGGTTGGAGTCAATCAATGCTGAAGTATCACGCAATGCATGGGAAGATTGAAGCCAATCAATAAAGTCAAAAACAATCAAAAGATATTGAAGAATAGAAGATTGTTTTTACTTGCTTATATACTTGATAACTTAGCTTGTAAAAGTTTGTGTGTTCTAAATTATAAAGAACCCATTCTTGAGAGAATACACGTGAACTTTTAAAAAGAAAACAATGGTGGGATGCCATTGATTTATAAGTGATAGTTATAGAGTAGAAGCAATATAGAGATAGGCAGAAAAATCTAGAGTGAGTCTAAGTGTTTTTCGTTAAGACTTGAGTCTTATATTGTAAGCTTTTTATAATATCATAATCTGGGTAAGTGCCCCGGAGACGTAGCCTAGTTAGGTGAACTCCGTTGTTAAATGTGCGTGTGATTTAATTCAAGTACATTTAACTTTTTACAGTTCTGTCCATTTATACACTGGGTTCCAACTGTGGTTGCAACCTCACTTAGAACCTAACTGCAAAACTGCAACTAGAACAGCGGATAGGAATTTCAAATACATCAATAGTGAAACGAGTAATTATCTCCCACTTTGTTTAACCATTACTCTAAAACTTATGGTAAGTTACATATAACTTGATAGTGGGTGTAACTATATATTAATTATTTAATAGGAATTAGTAAAAAACATTAATAATGGGTATACCGAATAATCTAATTCTTCACTAATGTTACCGTAACTTCATCGATAACAAAAACTCCTTTTGTTTAATAAAATCTCGATAAAATTCCATCAAATATATTTATTGGAAAGTATGGATTTATATGCACATAATGTGATTGAAAAACGTTAATTTCTATTAGATCAACATAAAACTAGTTTCAATTAAAAACATTTTGTTTACTAGCAAACTAATATGCGACCTATAAATAAAATATGAACAATAAGGCAAGAATTTAGTAAAACCTCACGAATTTGAACTTTGAGATTTAATGAGTTTAATCATATTAAAAGAATATCTCAACTAGTGTTACCATATTTCTCCTTTCAAAACATTAGACAATCATTGTTTTCTTATGGAGAAATCATCATGTAACACTACTGTCACGCCCCAAAATCCGGAAAACACAGATATCGAGGCATGACCTTTTTAAACAAAAGAAAAGAGAACTTGTTGGTACGAAATTAAAATTTTTAAAAGAAAACATTTGCGAGCTAATGGAACAATTAAATGAATAAAATAAACTGTTTACCAAACGCGGCTACAAGACAGGATTTATAAAAGCTAAAAATAACGAACGAAGGAATTTGCCCATAGGATACAACCTCAAAAACAATCTAAGTAAAAAGAAAGCAAAAGCCCGAAACCATGTGATGCCTTGCTAAAGCTCTTAACAATACGCCTCAACCTATAATGTACCTGAAATACAAAATTGTAACGGTGAGTCCCACGCACATAAATAGACGGGACGGCACCACAAAATACCGTCACTCCATCCCATAAGTGCAAGAACCCACAAACAACAACTACGATAATCAACATATAAAAATAAATATAATAACATCCTACAACGAGATAAATTAAATAACTTCTATAGCAAACATGGACCTCTCATGCCACCTACCCCAGTCCGTAAGTTAGGTCATTCCCTATCCCCTCGGCCGTCTTCTGTCCCCGGAATTAGGAAGAGACAGAGACCATTGCTAACATAAAAGTAGATTTAAAGTGCGCACTTGGACCTCTCATGCCACTCGTCCCAGTCCGTAAGACGAGTCATTCCCTATCCCCTCGGCTGTCTTCTGTCCCCGGAATTAGGAAGAGACAGAGACCATAGCTAACATAAAAATAAATATAGTGCACACTAGGACCTCTCATGCCACTCGTCCCAGTCCGTAAGACGAGTCATTCCCTATCCCCTTGGCCGTCTTCTGTCCCCGGAATTAGGAAGAGACAGAGACCATTGCCACTACAGCTAAATCACAAGGCCTCGGCCAATAATATAAATCCACGCAAATAACACATTCTCGTATGTCACTCTAACGTAATTCAACATAACCCATAGGCATAGGTTCTAGGTTCACAACTAGCCAAACAAGTCTAACAACATAAACCTCATTCAGGCATTTTAACAAACACCTTTTATGCATAAACTACAATTCATCTATAATCAAAAATAAAATACCCAATTTCATCAACAACTATATAATCACATAATCAACGCATAAAACATGCAAACCCATCCATAATCTCATTGATCCGGAATTAATATAACTAACTCATCAACTTCTCCAATTCAATAAGTGAATTAAGCATATAACAAATAAACCCAATTAACAATTTAATAGTTCATAATTGAGATAAAAGACAAAACCCCCAATTTAAAATAAACGCAAAACCTAATCCTAACATACACCCTCGTCTAGTCGCAATGGATAACCCCGTTACTTTAGTGTGTAGAGGAGATGCTTCCGGTAAGAACCCGCTAACGTGGTCTCTTCTTCTTCTTCATAAGCTTTGGAATCTCCCTTTTTTCTCTCTTTTCTCTCTTCTATTTGGCTGGGTTTTTTTAGGTTTAAAGAATGAAAAGTGGGCTGATTTGAATAGATAAAAACTGTTTTGAGTAACTTTGTAGAAGCGAACTATTTGGTCCTTAAAGTTCTAAAAGTTAACTGTTAATCAAATATATTACTTTACTGCTCAAAAATAACCAATTTTTAGAAACAAAACTATTGGGTCTTTTTTATTGATAAAATTAGTAACAGGTTTTTAAAATAAAGCTTTTCGGAAGAGTTTCGGTTTTTGGCTAAAAATTAGTCGAGTGACCGGTTTTTGGTAAAATTTGAATAAAACGTTTTTGGATCAATTAATTCCTAATTAAAAACACTTATAAAAATACGGGATGTTACAACTACATAACATTTTCATATTTTTCTACTTTTATTTATTAAGTTAATTGATGGTATACTTTCATCAAGTAAATTTGTTACCTGTGGGTATCCAAATTCAACTTAACTAATAATACACACCAATAACCATATCAAATTGGTAGAACTTATGACCAAGCTCTTTACATATAAAATAACTTTAGCAACACATTTAAATCAAGCATATCATTTTGCAAGACAATTTATAACTAATGTAATAAGTCAATAAAATGGACCATTTTGAAAATTTAACTATAAAAATATGCCATCTTTATTTGAGCTATATTTTTATTGTTAATGTTAAATTTAAGTTCGTCCATAATATTTGTTTAACTAGGAAAAATGTGGTATCTGTGGATATCCTATATTTTCCATCTTAATGTTAAACCATAAGAAATCATTCATAATGTTTACTTAGTCAAAATAACTTGACATGTGGGTAACCAAGTTACTAAGAATAATTAAACAATGATAAACATTTAATAGTTATTTGTATCATAATGTTTTGGACCTGTGGGCAACCAAAAATAAATATACATAAAAATAAGTTCTTATGCAACCCTGACCCATAACAATACTGGACACAACCATAATTTTGCAACCATAATTAAGGCATTAATGATGCAAAACATAACGTTTATCAGCAACATCCGTCTCTAAAACTTTGTACCTGTGGACAACCAAAGTCTGAACATATGATGTTGATGCAAAATATTAATTTACTGGCACTAATAATCATTAAAAATATAGATTAAAATATACATTTAATTTTAATCGAATAATATTATTAGTTGTAGCGGTTAAGCTAAATATTCAGATTTGATCAAAGCCAATATTGATTTTTAGTCAAACGATAATATGAATATTGATATTAGAGCATCAACAACTTTAATTGACACTTAGACATACACCAATGATTATTTAACATTCATCGGTTAAAATTTTGTGCCTGTGGGCAAACAAAATTTCACATAATATGAACGTTATATATATGATTTAACTTATAATCTATTACCAAACTTATATGGTATGAACATAAATTGACTTAACTTTATATTGTCATAAAAATAATAGTAGGGACAATAATATGTACGACATAATGACTAAAACGTGGGTCATGTTTTAATTAAACAATAATATGTACATCATCCAACTTTCATATGTACATGCATCCTTATCAGTAATGTTCATTGTGACATGTAATATTAAAACACTCTTTTATTTTAATATAAATTTAAAAACTTATATCCAACATTTCAAAAAGTTACATAATTTATTATACTTAGTGGCATGCATTGTCATGAGTTATATATAAGTAAGTAAGGGGTAGATGTCCATCATTCATTCATTCGTATTATTCATTTTATCTAACACATGCCATATCGATATAAAGACACCAATTCGATGAATATAAGTATAGAAACACAATCGGGAAAACTATTATATACTCTAACCCTTTCGGTAGCTCAAACATGATCCGACCAGGTAAGAGAGGGTGAGTGAAATTCCTATCCGCTGTTCTAGTCGCTGTTATGCAGTTAGGTTCCAAGTACAGTTGCAACTGAGGTTGGAACCAATGATGGACAGAACGTGTAAAGTCTAGTTGCAGTTTTGCAGTAAGGTTCCAAGTGAGGTTGCAACCACAGTTGGAACCAAGTGTATTAATGGACAGAACTGTGAAAAGTTAAATGTACTTGAAATGATTCACACGCACATTTAACAACGGAGTTCACCTAACTAGGCTACGTCTCCGGGGCACTTACCCAGATTATGATATTATAAAAAGCTTACAATATAGGATTCAAGTCTTAATGAAAAACTCTTAGACTCCATCTAGGTTTTTCTGCCTATCTCTATATTGCTCCTACTCTATAACTATCACTTATAAATAAATGGCATCCCACCATTGTTTTCTTTTAAAAGCTCACGTGTATTCTCTCAAGAATGAGTTCTTTATAATGTAGAACACACAACCTTTTACAAGCTAAGTTATAAACTATTTATACAAGTAAAACAATCTTCTTGCTTCAAGATCTTTTATGATTGCTTTGACTTGTTTTGATTGGCTTCAATCTTTCCATGTATGAGCAAACTCTTCAGCGTGGATTGACTCCAATCATCATTAGTATTTCCTGTTTAATAACAAGCTTGATAATAGGAGTTAGTCTTTTCCTTTAACTAGGAAACATATAAAGATAATATCTTTTAGAGATAATATCTTTTCATATACATATGAAACACTTAACTCCATATTACATTCAATCTTTTAAACGTGTTATACTGATTTTGATAAGGAACAAAGATTGAAACAAGTGATAAAGATTTGCATAAGAATAGAGATATAGATTTCCTAGTTAAAAGGACACATATCTTTATAAACTAATCTCCTTATATCTTTTAGGAAACATCTTTCCTTACCACTTTGATATTCTCAATAAACACATATTAATCCTTTAAGATCATTTGAGAATATATCCTGCATACTTTAAAACAAATAATTATTATTAAAGAACAGTAATGCAGAATTACAGAACTGGACAGAATCCTGCAGAACAGCAGGTTGCAACTGTGGTTGCAACTGAGGTTGCAACCTCACTTGAAAACATAAAGTTGTCTCAATTCTTAACAATCAACTAGGATTATTTAGTTCAAACCAATAGACAACCAATAGTTTATAGGCTGGAAATCTGGTCCTAACAGTGAGGGTTGGTGCAGCAAATGCTGCTTAAAAACTAACCTCATTAAGTTACAAAGTATCAGCCGAAGCCTTGCCTTGCCATCGCATCATCCTAGGTGAGCCTATTTGGAAAAGATTTATAATTTTCCAACCTTAATGTGAGTCTAAACTTTTTTTCGTAACCTTTGCACTACATTTACATAATTGTAGTCTTAACAGCTTATCTTACATGTTAATTTAATAAAGTTAACGGACATAAGGATAACAATTAACATTTCTTATAAAACCATTCAGCAACCAAGTAATTCTTATTAAGAATGAATAAATAATAGGAATAAACCCTTATAATTTGCGACAAATAAAGATGACCATTTATATCTAGTAACCTTTTTTATTTATTTAATATAGTGCTTAATGGTTACCACCATAACATAATGAGAACTTAATGCCATTACTTACTATGTAGTTTTGTAAAATAACTTTCTATATATATTCATTCATATAAATTCTTATGTTACAAAACTGTTTAATTCCCATTCAATTGCATAACTTATATCCAACTCCCAAATGATCTTTATCAATTCCTTATGCAACATTAGTACAAATAAAGCTAGTCCTCTTAAATCAATTAACATGATACGCAAATGAACAATTTGACTCATGAAAAGTCATTTACATTTATAGACTAATGCTGTAACATATACATGTAAGGAACCTTTATGACTATAACCATCAAATTGCTACAAATACAAAGTGTGAGAATGACATTTAAATAATGTTAGGCAGTAGGTTGATTTACTACTGCATATAACCATTCAGTAATTTATATACCAACTTATATGGCTTATTTTATCAACCAGTTTATCCATAATCAAACCAATTCATTTCAGGCATGAAAATCAGCTATCACACATGGTAATTATGAAGCATATTATAGCCTAAACATGATACTACTCATGTTTACTATTTACATGCAAACAATTCAATGATTGAGATATATCAAGCAAAATGCTTGTAATTTTTCTTTATTCATTTATTTAATAAAACTTTACCTGTAATATTCTCACCATTACATGTCTTATATGACTACCATAAATATATTCTTGAGCATAATTTTATTAGCAACTAGTGGATAAATATAAGTAACCAATACTGCTTTTGTCTTCTAATTGGTTACGGTTTACAGAACCATTCGTTTTATATAAAATGTATACCTTAGCACAAAACAAAAGTGGTACCATAATTGTAATGCATTAAAAACGATAGAGTAGTAGTTGGTTACATGAATATACGGCTAAATGAATCAACATTTACTACTGTCACGCCCCAAGTTCCATAAAACACGGATATCGAGGCATGACCTTTTTAAAGAAAAGAAAAACGAAACCTGTTGGTATAAAATTTAAAATTTTAAAAAGAAAAATACTTGCGAGCTAAAGGAACAATTAAAAAATAAATAAAATGCTTGTCAAACGCGGCTACATGACCAAAAGGTTTTAACAAAATTATATAAGAGGAACTAAAGAAATGCAATTTGCCCGTAGGCTACAAACTTAAAACTGTTCTAAAATAAAAAGAAAGCGAAAGCCCCGAACCCATGTGATGCATTCCAATGGCTCCTATCCAAACGCCTCAACCTATAATGTACCTGAAATACAAAATTGTAACGGTGAGTCCCACGCACATAACTAGACGGGACGGCACCACCAACACCGTCACTCCATCCCATAAATGCAAGAGCTCACAAATTCTACAACTACGATAATCGACGTATAAGAAGAAAGATAATGACATTCTACAACTACGATAAATTAAATAAATTAAATACTCATCAACAGCATACATGGACCTCTCACGCCACCTACCCCAGTCCGTAAGGTAGGTCGTTCCCTATCCCTTCGGCCGTCTTCTGTCCCCGGAATTAGGGAGAGACAGAGACCATTGCAACATAAAAGTAGATTTATAGTGCGCACTTGGACCTCTCACGCCACTCGTCCCAGTCCGTAAGATGAGTCATTCCCTATCTCTTCGGCCGTCTTATGACCTCGGAATTAGGGAGAGACATAGACCATTGCTAACATAAAAGTAAATATAGTGCACACTGGGACCTCTCACGCCACTCGCCCAGTCCGTAAGAAGAGTCATTCCCTATCCCCTCGGCCGTCTTCTGTCCCCAGAATTAGGGAGAGACAGAGACCATTGCCACTACAGCTAAATCACAAGGCCACGGCCAATAATATAAAAACATTGAATTAACACAATCTCATACGTATAAATATTAAGGCCTCGGCCAATAATATTATACTATTTAAATAACACAATCTCATATGTCACTTAACGTAATACAACATAACCCAAAAGCATAGGTGCTACATTCAAAACTAGTCAAACAAGTCTAATCAACATAAAAACTCATTCAAGCATTTTAACAAACACCTTGTAAACATAAACTACAATTTATCTTTATTTCACAATGAATTACCCAATTTATCAACAATTATAATAACACAATATCAATACATAAAGACATGCAAACACATCCATATTCTCATTAATCCGAAATTAACACGACTAAATCCTCAATTTCTCCAACTCAAATAAGTGAATTAAACATATAACAAATAAACCCAATTAACAATTTATAAACCTAATTAAGATAAAAGGCATAAACCCCCAATTTCTAATATACGCAAAACCAAATCCTAACATACACCCTCGTCTAGTCGCAATGGATAACCCCCGTTACCTTAGAGCGTAGAGGAGATGCTTCCGGTATGAACCCGCTAACGGTGGTTTCCTCTTCTTCTTCTTCTTCTTCTTCTTCTTCTTCTTTCTTTTCTCTCTTTTTTCTCTTTTTCTCTCTTGCTTTTGGGCTGATTTTAGGTTTAAGGTTTTAAAAAGTGGCTGAAAAGTGTTTAGAAAAACTGTTTTGAGATAGTTTCTGGTAACAAACTATTTGGTCCCCAAAGTTCTAAAACTTAACTCTAAATCCAAAAATATAGTTTTACTACTCAAAAATAACAAATCTTTAGAAACAAACCTATTGGGTCCTTTTTATTTATAAAATTAGTAACAGATTTTTAAAATAAATTTTTTGGAAGAGTTTCGGTTTTTTGTAAAATTTGAATAAAACATTTTTGGATAAATTAAATAATAAATAAAACCACTAATAAAAATACGGGATGTTACAACTGCATTCATTTCTTAGTAATTAAACCAATTCGTTTCATATGAAAATAAAACCAAATCACTAGGCCAGTACAAAACAAGCAGTAACATATGATTCCTTATGTTTAGTTTATAACCAAATCTCATTTAAACTATTATAGGATGTTATATATGCAGTGATCACGAAACAATATGTATAGCCCTTTCAATACATATTAATCACCAAAATAAGTAGAACATCATGTGAAAATATTAACATATAGCTCTGATACCAAATGTAAGTTAATTACAACTTATATTATTGTTATGTTATACACATTATTAACATAACTATTTAGGATCTTTTCTACATGATGATCATACATATTATAACATATCGAGGGTATGCCAAAACACATACCTTAAACTATGCGGAAGGACGATGGGCATAATATTTAAACGGAACATGATAGTTGAGTTCAGATGACGGAGGTAGATCGTCGGGGTTGGAGACTTGAGTTTCTCCTCCTTCGCCTATCATTACACTACTTTATGTGTTGTTTTTATGTGTATATTTTGACACAAATTGAGATGGTATTGTGCCTTTATATAGGTAGGAGGAGGACCCGAGACTCTTCATATACTTTCGATCTCTACCGTCCATAAAGGTAGGATCAATCTCAACCTATCATTATGGTGGAAATGTAGAGTTTCTTAACTCACAAATTTATGTTTAAATCATAAATTATATAATTCATGGAATGTATATGAACCACCTTAATGAGAAATATTTATTCTATTTTTAATGAATTAATATTTATAAAAGAATTATAAATAATTCTTACACACCCTCCATTATATAACCGGTTTTATAGGTGAGTTCTACCTATAGGGTTGTTACATTTTCGACAATTCAACCGGAAATACGAAATTCTTAAAACCAAGGTTTGTTAGAAAATAATTTTCCAAATAACTTTCTAAGCAACGGAAATAATTTTCTGTAAATCCATACAACGAAATTATTGTATTAACGTACCAAACATAAAAAAATATCGTTTAATACTGTTGGACACGTTATAAGAAACACAATAATTTCTAGGGGAAAAAGAAATTCACAAATAAACATAAATGTAATTTACTCAAATAAATATATATCAATTACAATCTGCAAAATAAGAGAATGTAAATGATGACGAAATGGACTAAACTCTAAGACGAGCTAACTGCAAACAGTTATTCTAAAATGATATTTTCCATCCCTGCCTCTGGCTGAATAGGACAATTCGTTCCCAAAGTATAACGTCTATCACATTGTGACTCGACAGAAACGGCACCGAGTCACGGTTGAGCTGTTGGCGGTACGATTCTCTCTCTATATATATGCATATGTGAATATGTGCATATGTGTGTGTGCATGTATTTCTTTCTTGTTATATTTTGTTCTTGTGAAAATACATATACATATATAGTTTTATACCAAAAAATAAGTGAGGATTTACAAGTCAACAATGCCATAAATGTGGGGTATTAAAATCAATAAAACTAAACGTTTTTCTAACAAATTTAAAACTCCGGGTAACCATTCCACTAATTTTGCAACAAATGCTGCTATGAATTATCCTTATTTTGACCGTACGGGTGAAATTTTATTCTTTGATATTGGTCGTCCCCAATATGTCTTTCCATCTTTTGATTATCTTTAATAGACGAGTCTTGCTAATTGAACATTTATTTGATTATTGATGCTTTAGATTTTATTTGCAATAAAC
This sequence comes from Primula veris, assembly GCA_963682055.1. Classification (NCBI taxonomy): domain Eukaryota; kingdom Viridiplantae; phylum Streptophyta; class Magnoliopsida; order Ericales; family Primulaceae; genus Primula; species Primula veris. Next base: position 29,881,983 of record OY821742.1, on the reverse strand, counting down.
AGAATGTTGAATTGATTTTCATTTCCTCTGACAAAGACGAGTAAATCTTGATGGGTGTACACAATTAATGAACGCTCATGTTTTAAAGCAAAATCTACATTAAAATTTATGGAAATGGAAATTTGTCAATACTCATTAATCCTCATTATTTAGGTTATACATTTTGTTTCTATTGTAATTAAAAAGGACGAAGATAATTAATTTCCTTTTCTACTCGTAGGTGCATTGCTTCATGATTCAGATCAATATAGTTGATATACACATCATTCTTTTTTCTTCGTACAAATTGAACAGTTAATCATCCTTTTTTCTCCATCACCATTTCTATAGCTTCGTCAATTTCACGTTGCAAAACAAAATTACCACATCTCGCTCGTATATCTTATGGTATGTATAATTTAGATGTGATTATTTTATTGATATTTTATTCTTTTGACATTAACAATTCTGAATTATCTACACAATATGGCACCGTGTAGCCAGTTTCATAGTTCAAGGTCCATCTTTCCGTAGGTTAAAATTGCTTCATTTAGGGTATTGACTTGCAGAAAATTTACTAGTTTTCCATATATATATATATATATATATATATATATATATATATATATATATATATATGTATGTATAATACTTGGTTATAAATTCGACTTTCCAGAGAGTTGCAGTGACATCCTAGTTCCAAACATTATTTGCAATTGGAATTACTTTTTTCCATTTTTGTGACAAAATCACATTGTTTTTTTTTCAGTCCAGTTTCATAAATGATAAACGTTATGTTGTCAATTTAGTTGTTATGCCCTATTATAAATTAAACCCGATTTATAGCATTATGGATCTATCTTTAGCTCTTATTTTTTAAAAACATAGTTACTCATTTACGCTTTCACATTTAACTCTTAACTATTTATGTTGTCAACGCTTCTCGTTTCCCGGCCCTAAACAGGTAGATATTTGTCTCCCTCCAATTGTCAATTATCGATGTTTACTCATTTCGAAGTACTAAAAAAATTTCAAGGGGTATTAATTTGTTAGAATCGTATACTAAAATACATGATTTATTGTTGTTTTTTGAACATTAACGAGTTTAAAGCGTTGTTTTTTAGCATTGACGTGTTTAAAGCGTTATTTTTTGAGATTTTTGAGTTTTAAGATAAAGTTGAACAATTATTTTTTCAGCTTTAAGTAAAAGCCAACCTTAGCGCACTTTAAGGCAAGTTTTTTAATACACTGTTTTTAATTAAGACTAGATCATCTTTTTTAATTAAGTTATAAGCTAAGTAGGATTTGAGATACAGGTAAATTAGAAACCTAATTAATCACTCTTATGCACTAGGTTTCTACTGTAGTATATATATACTATATGCTAAGAAAAATATTACACATCATCATAACTAAGATATTAAAGTTATGACTTTTTTTAGAGTTACTAGCAGTTTGAGAGTCCACCTCTTAGGAGAAACACATTATTATTGAAATATGACAGAAGATTGGGTGTGATCGAGCACAGCCGCAAGTTAATTCTGTATCGTTTTTGTAAAATTTATTTACACTATAATCAGTATTTTAGGTCAGTTTTCTGCTTCAAAACCAAACGTGTTTCCATTAGTATTGTGCTGTAAATTCTTAAGTTTTCTTTTCTTATCTGTCAAATTTTTTCTAAGGTTAAAAAGAAGGTTGTCGGTTTATAGAAGAGTACATACATATGTAAACTTCAAATATTCGAATTGCAGTTTGAAACTGTTTACTTTTTCTATTTTTTCGTCACCTGGAAAATTCTTTTTTTGATCATATCAAACTTACTCGTCTCCTATATTCGGTTGGTGAATATTAACATGTCTAAATCAAAGTAAAATCATTTCCATCATTTTCCAGCTTTGTTCTTTTCCCATTCTATCCGTAAACGATGATCTAGTCCCACCCCTACACAAGAATCTCGAAACCCTCATTTGTGATTCCATTGGGAATCTGTGAAGGTTTTCTTAGTCAAGCCTAATCCACGGTTTCTTTTACGATTCGTATGATATTTTGGCATACACGTATGGTGTAACGACTCGGAAATTTTGGGTATTTATTATTTATTTGTATTATTTTTCTAAAGTGATATTAATGTATTGTGTAATTGTATATATGTGAAATAGATAATGTATTAATGTATATGTAGTGATAATGTTGGATCATATGTGTAAATACTAATAATTATATGGGCTAAAGTGTTATTTAGCTAATACCTAAATATATATATATTTACATACATACACAGCCACACATATTAACATATATATATATATATATATACACACCCACAGATACACATACACATACACCGATACATACATATATATATATATATGCCGCATATGCATATACATATACATATACATATATACACATATATATATATACAATTCAGAGAGAGGGACGCCGGGGAGAGGGGCTGAACGGTGATGGACCGGCGATGACCAGACGGAGACCTGCCCAGTAGGCTGACGGTGATAGGTCGGTGAATGGTTTTTGGGTTTATTCGGTAAACCGCTTCGGAGTCCGCTATCGGGTCTTTGGATCTCCGTTTTTCACAATCAAATATGTTTTCTTAGCCTATTTTTCGAGAGCTATCTATCAATGTAAGCCGTTTAAACTGATTTTAACTTTTATAAAAACCTATTTTTAGGGTTTTATTAATAATCCGAATTTACATCAATTTTATTGATCCGTAGCTCGTTCTAATTACGTTTAGGGACTACTTGAGGGCGATTAGTGGGCTGTCCATATCTAGCTTTGATTGTTCGGTGGGTTTTCGGTTCGAGGTTGGGATATTTTTACAAACGAGCTCTCGTTTGTATAGATAAGGGGGAAGAATATAGTTTCTCTTTAAAGGCGGTTTTTATGTGTTGTTTGTATGCTAAGCTATGTAAAATTGCTAGTGTGTATTGCTTCATGTTATTGTATTTTGTGTGTAATAGCTTCACATCGTTATTTTTATGGTGATTATATTGTGTATGGCGATTTTACTATTTTTATTATAAAATGAATTGTGAAAAAAAAAGGATGATTTAAATGTGTTATTTAATTAAATTTTTTAAAAACGTGAAAGTGGTGAAAGTGTGACAGTGGTGTTATTGTGTGAACATTGTGTTGATACCGTGACATAGATGTGTTCAAGTGATTTTTAATATTCGATTAAATAAACTATTACAAAGTGTGGCGTTCTTTATTTTATTTTCAGTTTGTGGACTTTACTGTTTATGTTTTTGGGAGTCTTTTATATTTATTTTAGGGATTGCAGTACCAAGTATTAAGGCGGAGCTGTGTCAGCTTACGGTGAGATCCCGGAAACTTGCGCAAGGATTAGGTATATCGGTACCATAGGGTTAGTCCCCTTAAAGCCGGCCCCATATCTTTTGGTCACATGTTAGTGTCAGAATATGGGTGAGGGAACCATTGCACTTTGGGTCCTAGAGCAGAGTGGCTCTAAAAGTGGGTACATGTGAGGCAATCCCGACTTTGTGTTTCGTTGAGTCTTGTTTTATTTTGTTTTGTTTTATTTTATCTTATTTTATTCTTAATTCAGTTGATCTTGATTATATGTTCATTTACTTGTGTTGCGAGTTATATTTGTTGATGTGTTTTTCGTGCAATTGCATTTGTCATTATTTGCCAAGATATCATATTTGCCATGTTAGGATTGTGTGTGCGTGCTTAGTAGCACGCGCCGTTTTTAAAGCGAGATTGTTTTCTTACCTCCTTTCTTTGTTTTCTGTACATTTTGTTCATGATCGATGTACAGGTGTTGATGTAGACTGTGGCGAAGTTTAGAATGCTTGCATGGGGCTCATTATCATATTACACGTGATCGTGCGCACGTCAGACTTGTTTTTATTCATTTTGGTATTACCTCATTTTGAGCCTTGTGGACCTAATAGGCGTTTAACGCAAGTTTAATTTAGATTACGCTATTTTATAGAATGTCAGCTGGGTTGGATTTGATTTATCCTTGTTGGATTATTTGGTAATCGCGTGGTGATTTTGTTGTGTTGTTCAAACAGGTCTAATTTATTGGAAACAAATAGATATGCGAAGCTCATGCCGAAATTTTCTAAAACGTGTTGTTTTGTTCGTTTGTCACATTTGAGCCCCGTTGGCTACCCTTAGGCCAACTCAGGGAATCATATGTGATTATCGGCATGTCTTGAAGTATTTATTTGGGTCTATTGATTAGCGTGCTATCGAATGACATACTGAATGTTTTGTTATTTTAACTTTTTCCCTTTTTATTTTAATTTTCATTCACGACCCGGGTTTATCCAAAATCCGGGGCGTGACATATGGCGTCAACATGTTGTGCATAGTTTGTTTGTATTGAGAATTATTTATTATAAAGTTGTGCATAGTTATAGAGTTGGTGTTGACTCTCTTTATCTTTAGAGATGTGCATTATGAGAACATATTTTGTTTCTATCATCATTAACCTGAAACTTCTTCTTCTTCTCCTCCTCCTCCTATAATTTCTACTCCAATTAATTTTTTTTGTCACCTCCTTCTTCTCCACAACTTTCAAAAAATCCATTAGAGTCTCATTGGCTACTTTTAATTCTTCTTCTCCAACTAGCTACTAATGCTTATTCTCGGTCTTCTCCTCTTTTCTATGATAAACTTTCTCCTTCTCACGAATCATTTTGTTTAGCAAATCTACCATAAGTTGTAAATGGGTATATGGTATCATATATTATTCTTATGGTTCTATTAAGAGATTTAAGGTAATGTTTGTTGCCAAAAGTAAGACGTGAGAATTGATTTGGATGCCACTTTTTCTCAAGTGGTTAAAATGAGTACTGTCAGGTGTCTTCTTGCACTACAGCTACTTAATAGAATATAATTAATAGATTTAGTAATTCACAATGACTTAAATTGGTTACATTTAAGGATTAGAGTTGGATTTTGTTTTCCTGTATATTTCGCATGTCTATAAGGTCTTGATTTCTTTTGTTTTCTTGGGATAAGACCCTTACATATTTTTCATCAAATAGATTAGGAAAGATAACCATCAACTTGAGCGATGGATCATTTTCAGAACTCCACTTTGATATTATTTACGAGAAAATAATTAGGCATTCAGTAAAATCACAATGGCGGTTCAAGTGCATAGCTAAACCTTGTCTCTTTCACATTTTGACTCCAAAATTTGCCATAAAACATTTAGATCTCAAGAAAAGAAACCAAAATCAACAATCAGATTAATCGTACTAAGCTATTACAAGAACTAGAAATCATCGTATATTGCACGTGATTTACTTCGGTTTGAAACCTCATCTGCACAACTATTGAATCCGGAGATTTCAGATTGGCTGAGTAGAAATCTAGCAAATCCGAAATATAGACCAATCGCTAACTATCGATTTCTTTTCTTTTCTTGAGATCTAGATGTTTTTTGGAAAAATTTGGATTCGAAATAGGAGAGAGCCAAGGTTTAGCTACGCACTTGGACCGGCATACTGAGTTTACCAAGAGCCTAACTATTATCTAAGAAACAATATCAAAAGGGTGTTCCGGCAATGATCCTTCGCCCCAGTTTACGGTAATCTTTACTAATAAATGAGATGAAAAATAGGTAAGGGTCCTATCCCAAAATAAAAAAGAAATCAAGATCTTACGCATATTTGAAAATAAAGGAAAACAAAATCCAAATGTAATCCTAAAAGGTAACCCATTAAAGTCATTGTGAATTATTAGAATCTACTAATTCTATTCTATTAAGTAGTTGTAGTGCAAATATAGCTGACACTTCTGATTTTACCCACTCGAAAAAAAAGTGGCTTCAAAATCAATTGTTTCAAATTGTGTGTAATTTTGGGCAACCAACATTGGCTTTATATCTCTCAATAGAACCAAAAGAATAATATTTGATATGATATACCCATTTACAACTTATGGTAGTGTTACTACGGAATTTATCAACTTATAATACTGCATATGTCAAACCTAGCGTTACTCGGGCAAGGCGGATTCTATCAATTGAAATGCCTTATTTAAGTACTTCTATAGAATTATATCGAGACTAAGGGACCAAAAGAGTAAATAACTGCAATAGCTATATTAATTTTCTGAAATTTTATCATACAACAAACACGAATACGAAACGGCTAACAGCTAGTAACTACTCCTAAGAACGGGAAGGGAAATAAATGTGAAAGTAAACTTGCTGAAAGATAAATTTCCTAAAACTAAAAGACAAAACTTGTTGAGAGATAAATTTACTCGATAAGTAAATTTGCTTAAATGTATTTGTTGATCTTTATAAATTCTTTCTTTTCTTGCGAGTGGCCTTGTATTTATAGGCACAATTCAATGACTATGGTAAGTTTCTTCACTCGATTGAGTTTGCTCCTTGGTATACTCCACGCTCGATTTCCCTCTCATTTTGAATTCGGCCCACTCCTTTTTGTTGTAAGCACACTACCACTCCTTTTGTATTTCGTTCTTAACCAACTGGTTTGAGATACCTTTCTTTTAGGTACTTAACTTCTCTATACACTACGAGAAAGAGTTTATTTAGCATCATAATTTTTTTCGGTTATGTTGGTAAAGTGTTTGTGACTAAATTTTAGCAACAATTTAGCAACAAATTATGCTATTTGTTGCTAAACTGTTACTAAAATTTAGTCACAACCACTTTAGCAACATAACCAAAAAAAAACTATGATGTTAAATGAACTTTTTCTTGTAGTGATAATTGTTAATAGGTCCTTTGGACATATTGGGTGCAAACAATGCCCCCGGGCGGCAGTGTGCTTAGCCATTAAAATGAAATAGTCCCATTTAGACTATCTTATTGTCCTTTTTTATTAGGAGTATAAACATGACATTAACTGCTTAAGTGCCTAGGCTACTAAACAGTCATCACAAAAACTATATTTATGTCTTTCTTTTAGGGTTTCTTTTTCCATTATATTATTCTATCATATTTTCTCCAAACAATTTTCTGTACCATGGCCCTAATTCAGGAAACCAGCTCATCTTCTACTCGTTTTTCTCAATAGATTCACGAAATCGTTCACTCACAATATCATCCATGTTTGATTCCTCATTCATCGGGTTTGATGTTATTGGGACCTTTGTATGAGCCCATAAGATCAAACTTCTAACCATGTATTACCCTTTAAGCTCTGACAGAGAGCTACTTCATCGTTTATCACACCATGGGTGGACTTTTTGGAATGCATCAAACCACTATTCGTGTACTCACTCTTGGCAGCTAGTCAGGGATGACTGAGTTACATGGGTTGCTCACATGGGTGATTGTTGTAGTGATGAATGGGATCATCTTGATATTCATAACATGATTTCCCTTTCTACCCTCTCGATGCCTCCTGTACCCAATATGGTTGTTGCTGCTGCTTGCTTTTGGTCATCCTCTTGTAATGACATGCTTTTAAGATGTGGGTTTCTCGCCTCCACCTTGCCTGATGTCATAATTCTCACTGTTTTTCCAATAAGAGGGCTCGAGATAAATGCTTTTATAGTTCGTCCTTAGGAGGACACAAATTTTGATCTTGCATCATCTTGTCTTAAAAACTACACTTTGCTTTTGAGCCATTTCTCTATAGCCGGTTCCAAAAACCCTCTTATCATGAAGAGAAAGTTTTCTTTTATGTTTTCAGGCTTTACTATTTTGTTTTTTGTGTTTCCTACTATCAAACCCGGTAAATAATTTCATCATTTGCCTTTACGGTTGGCTAGAGACCGGACTTGTGGCCATCCCCGAGCCCTACTAGGTTCATTGTATAAAGGATTTAACACACTTGTTGGTAAACATGTAGCTCCCAAAGCACAAGTTTGGCCTCTACCGAACCACAAAGCCAAAGGAAGAAACTATTTACTAGGTTTAATTCTAGGAACACAAAATACAAAGTAGCAAAGCCTGAATACATTAAAAAAAAAAAACTTTCTCTTCATGATCATTGGGTTTTTGGAACCAACGTTAGAGAAATGGCTAAGAAACAAAATGTAATTTTTAAGATAAGTAGATGGAAGATCGAAATTTGTGTCCTTTTGAGGATGAATCATAAAAGCACTTACCTCAAGTCCTCTTATTGGAAACATAGTAAAAAAGGGTAACATCATGTAAGATAGAGGTGAGGAACCCACAGCTCAAAAGCATGGCATTACAAAAAGATGACCAAAAGCAACCAGCAGCAATCATATTAGGTACATGAGGCACTGAGAGGGTAGAAAAGGAAATCATGTTACGAATATCAAGATGATCCCATTCATCACTACTACATTCACCCATGCGAGTAACACATGTAACCCAGTCATCTCGGACCAGCTGTCAAGTGAGAAGACACGAATAATGTGTTGATGCATTCAAATAGTCCACTGAAGGTGTGATAAGTGATAAAGAAACTTTCTATACCAGGGTAAAGGGTAGAAAATGGTCAGAAGTTTGATCTTATCGGGATCATACAAAGAGCCCAACACCATCAAATCCGATGAATGGGGAATCAAACAGGGAGGATATTGTGATTGAACGATTTCGTGAAACTCTTGAGGAAAACGATTAGAAGATGAGCCGGTTTCCCGAATTTTGGGCCATGGTAAAGGCAATAGTTTGGAGAAAGTAAAAGAATAAGTTAAGGGAAAAACAAAGTTCAAAAGAAAGACAAAAGGAGTTTTTTGGGATGAGTATTTTGTAGCTTAGGCACTTAAGCGGTAAAGGACATGATTGTACTCCTAATAAAGAGGGACAATAAGAAAGACTAAGGGAGGCTATTTCATTTGATTTGCTTAGTACACCGCCAACCCAATGAATGCGGGCATTGTTTACACTCAATATTTTCTAAGGATGAAGTAATAATTGTAGAAAAGTTAATAACCTAAAAGAAAGGTATATGAGACCAATTTGTTTAGAACGAAATACAAAAATAGTGGCACAGTAAAATATAATAAGTGGGACACATGTCAACAAGAGTAGCAAACTGAAAAGCAGTGGGCCATATTTGAAATGAGAGGGAAATCGAGCATGGAGGATACCAAGGAGCAAATTCAAATCGAAGGAAGAAATTGCCAGCGGTTATATAATTACGCCTATAAATACAAGGACATTCGTAGTAGAAGAACGCAATAATAAAGATCAGCAAATATATTTCAGCAAATTTACTTATCTAGCAAATTTATCTTTCAACAAGTTTTATCCTTGAGAAAATTTATCTTTCAGCAAGTTTATTTTCCCAATTAGTTCCGGATTATTTTGAAGGTTTTTATAAGAAGCTCTGAGTTCGTCAAACTCTTGGGAAACAGTGATTAGAATCGCAATCACATGGCTTATTCTCTGCTCTAGCTAGAAGTTTGTGGTTTCTAGCCACTGGATAAGATGTCCTTTTTGGTAATATGGTGGAATGGTGGTTTGATCCATTTCGGAGGATCTTATAGTGCTCAACCTCAAAAAAGACCAAAATAATTTGTACATTTGGCTTCTCAATTTGACTGCAGAATGCTCAAATGAAGTAATGAGATATGATTTCCCTTTGAGTATTGATATTGGAATTGACTAAAATACGCACCCTCGCGGATAGATTGTTAATGTGTCAAAATCTAGATGATGTGTAATATGACTGTGCTATTTTTTTTACACATGTTAATCTATCTTCTCTTTCTCTATCTCCTCTCTTTCTATCTCTCTCCTTCCCCCATTGCATTCTCCATCCCCCTCACTGTGACACAAGTAGAAAAAAGAAAAGGCAACATGACTTAATTAAGAATCGAATCTTTACAATGAAAAGTAACTTTTGGTGACAATATATATCAGTCCTAATACATGAAAAAAAAAATCAAATTAAGTTGAGGTTGAGTTTGTTTGAAATCAATTTCGTCAACTTCAGAAGCAATTTTAGGGTTTATTTTTCCTATGTACCAATTTTGAATAACTTCGGATAGTAAAAACCCTTATTTATTTATTTATTTTTATAAATTAGATGAAATTGGTTTCAACTTTCAATCAAAATATTGTAAAGAAAACCCTATTTCAATAAGAAAAGGAACAAGTGAGAAAGGAATTACATAGTCCTTGATCGGATTGGAGTTGAGATAGATTTGGAGTTAATATGTGATTATGAAAAGATAGATGTAGAGGATACCGAACGGAGAGAGGAGGGAGAGAGATAAAGATATGAGAGATTAATATGTAAAGATTACACCTCATTTAAAGTTTGACACATAAACAGTTGAGAGTGCGTATTTTAGTCTCTTCTTATATCATTACTCTTTCCTTTTATCCAAGCCCACAAGTTATTTTTAGGATTTCTCCATCCATAATCTTGTATTATTTCAATGTAATAATTAATCTCGTTTTTCCCAAAGGCAGCTGTGAGCCTTTCGAATTTTTGTGACTGATTTTACTTGAGACATCTTTGTTTTGATGACCCAAGTTTTTTTGTTTTTTTTTGTCTCAAAATAATTCTTAAATATATTAAGAAGACTCAACGGCACATAAAACTGACTTGATCTTGAGGTTTTTCTTTTTTGAAGGTTTTAAGTCTTAAGATTCAATAAGTAAAAGTTACATCACTTTCATTAATAACTAATGGTCATAATAACCTTATTACAGCTTAAATCAACAAGAAAACGTCGATAAAATAAAATCTTACAGAGCTAAGAAATTAAAAAAACAGTTAGACTTCCATCTGTTATTCAACGCACTTCGAAAATCTGTTGTAACTTTTTCACATATTGTGGTAGCAATTGATAATCTTTTTATTAGACTTTTATCTTCAATAAATTTTTGTGACTATCGATCATCAAAGTCACTCTTGTTTGGAATAAAAACCTTAGTATCACCTTAGGTTTGGTCTAAACGGAAGTTTCAGTCCTCCACCCAAGTGCAGCAAATCAATATATTTGGTTGGAAATAGCCCGCGGAGTTTCGTGTAGAGCCACAACGCACCAGAATCTCATATACTGGATATAATCTTGTGAACCCAACTCATAAGTCACGAAATCGAAGAGGCAGAAAGGATTAGATCTACTCAATCAGACAAGAGTAGCACACCCTTTGAAGGTGGAGAAAAGTGGGGGAAGAAAAAAATATCTGAATCTAGAAAGGAGAGGTCGATGATTGAGTATCACGTTATGAAATTCAGGGGCACCGAAGCAGCTCCCCTACCCCGAGGTGGGCGACTGCTAGGGTTAGGGATAAATGTAAGAGACTTTCTTTTTAGAGGGAGAATTAGGTTATATAACCATCACTTAGGTGCACATGACAATTTCATATAAGTAAAAGTTACATAGTTACTTGCAAATGAGGATGAAGAGTTTTTTCACTTTTTTTATCTTCGTTTCTTCATTTTTTTCCATTTTGTACCTTGTTTTCTTAATTTTTATGTTTTATTCCATGGTTTAAACTTTTATTTCCTTTTTGTATAATTGTTTCTTAATTTTCTTTTTTTTTCGTCGCTTTTTTACTTTCTTTTCCTTTTTGTACCCGAGCTTTAGCGGTTGAAATTTGAATAAATATATATATAAACCATGGTAAAAAAAAATTAAGAAAAAAATGTACAAAAAGGAAATAAAAGTAGAAAGCATGACAAAAAAAAGAAAAATTAAGAAACCAATGTTTAAAATGGGAAAAAGTGAATTAACAAATGTACAAAAAGATTTAAAAGCCTGAGGATAAATAAGGAAAGACGATGGCTGTTAGAGTTTATAGCACAAAAAAAACTGTAATTCCCGAAAGTGGGAGAATTAATCCTTCTTCTTTTTTTGGCAATGGTTAAAAATGGGAGAATTAACTAGACGGCAGTCTCTCCTAACCAAGCCATTCAAACGAGCACTGACTGTAGCAACTTTATTCCAGCAAAACTTGACACCTCCATTAATTAATTTTGTTCAATAAGTGCCCCTATTTTGTTAGTACAGTAACATTAGAGTTTTTTTAAAGGGTAAATGATCGTATAAATAAAATAATGGGGGCCAAGGCCCCTAAGAGTACACCAAACAAAGAGCTAGTGAAAGAAAAAACGTAAAAAAAGTTGTCTCATAGCCAACCAGTTGGATGCACGGACAATTGCCAAAAAACTTGGTTGCTGGCCGACCAGTCGGCTAACAAAAAATATGGGACTAGTCAATGACAAACTCGGTACTTAATGTCCAATTCCGATTGATAAATCTATTCCTAGGACTTTTCTTTACATTACAAAGCTTGTTTAGGCTTAACTATCAATAAAATGGTATGTTGGAATTATTTTCTCCGGGTGATTGTGTACTTAAATCAAAATTATTGTTGCAAAACACGTTTAATAATTATCGTATTATTATTGAATAGAAAACTAGTAACAATTTATATCTTTACTCTGTAGATTTGCCACTAGGGAAAAAATTACACAAAAAGGAAATAAAAGTAGAAACCATGACACAAAAAAGAAAATTTAAGAAACCAAGGTTTAAAACGTGAAAAAGTGAATTAACGAATATACAAAAAGATATAAAACCCTGAGGATAAATAAGGGAAGACGATGGCGGTTAGAGTTTATAGCACTAAAAAAAACTGTAATTCCCCAAAGTGGGAGAATTAACTTTTTTTTTCGCAATAGTTAAAAGTGGGAGAATTAACTTGATAGCAGAGTGTCCTAACCAAGCCATTCTAACGAGTACTGACTGTTGCTAGTAGCTACTTTATTCCAGCAAAACTTGACACCTCCATTAATTAGTTTTGTTCAATGAGTTCCCCTATTTTCTTAGTACAGTAACAGTAGATTTTTTTTAAGGGTAAACAATTGTATAAATAAAATAATGGGGGTCGAAGCCCCTAAGAGTACACCGAACAAAGAGCTAGGGAAAGAAAAAACGTAAAAAAAAAAATGCCCCATAGGCCGACCAGTTGGATGCACGGACAATTGCCAAAAACTTGGTTGCTGGCCGACCAGTCGGCTAACAAAAAATATGAGACTAGTTACTGACAAACTCGGTACTTAATCTCCAATTCCGATTGATAAATTTATTCCTAGGACTATTTTTTACATTACAAATCTTGTTTAGGCTTAACTATCAATAAAATGGTATGTTGGAATTATTTTCTCCGGGTGATTAATTGTGTACTTAAATAAAAATTATTGTTACAAAACACGTTTAATAATTCTTGGATTATTATTGAATCGAAAACTAGTAACAATTAATATCATTTACTCTGTAGATCTGTCACTAGGGAAAAAATTGCACAAAAAGGAGGAACATACATGTGATTGTAGATGCTTTAAATTTTATTTACAATTGACGGCATATATAATTTATTATTATTTCCTCTAACATAATCCATAGACGGGTAACTCTTTATACATTCACAAAACTAATGAAGGGTGATGTTCTAAAAGAAATCTACACTAAAAATTATGGAAAATGGAATAAATTGTGGCATTCTCATTAATGTTCATTTCCTCATGCATCCTTATTTAAGCCTAGGTTATATTATATTTTTGTTTATATTATAATTAAAAAGAGAAAAATATCTCTAGGGAGAGAAAGACAAGGTGAAACACTGGTGGTGTAGGAACCTTCAATGGACATATCGCCTGAAATAGCTTCCAAGCTTTTATCTTTCAACAAATTAAATACATATTCAATTCTAGTGAGTATAAAATAAATCCATAAACATTATAATCGTGGTTATCGTACCGATCGTTAAAAATACGTTTTATTTTACAGCGAAAAACTGAACTTTGATGCTGATTATAGTGCATTTGGTTTATATAAAAACGGTACAGAAATACATCAGAAGACATGTTTGATCACACTTGATCTTCTACCGTATTTCTATTATAGTTTTTGCTCCATCAAAGAGCTGGACTCTCAAAACTGCTAGGAACTCTAACTCTAATATTTGAGTTATGATCTAGTCATTATTTTCTCAGCATATAAGCAGTTTTTATAGGATACAACAGTGACCTAGTGCAGAATGGATAGACTTCTACCGTAACTGAACCCTAATCCTAGTCAGATTGATACTTAATTAATAAATATTATATAATCTTATTAACCAGATTAATATAATATTGTATAATTAATACTTTACCAATTTTAGAATATTCTATCGGTAAATTATATCATTTTCACTAAAAGATATAATTGCCTCTAAATCCTTCTCAAAATAATATTTGAGAGCACATTATTAAATACTTAAATATCTCTTAACGTTAAAATTATAGATATCTACCGAGTAAATAAATTACTGATAATTAATTTACTAGGCATATTATTTACTCGATCTTACCACTTAACTTATTTGTTTGTCGGATATTAAAATTCATTTGCAACATTTAACACAAACAAAATTTATAAGTTTTTTGAGGGGATATCATCAATCCTTAATCAATGACATGAATTTCTTCGATTATAGACACACACCATATAAATAATGTTACTGCCCAATGTATGAGTTTGTTGACCACAACAAATCTTACCTATTGCATATCAAAGCAGTATACATTATAAATATGTGCATCGAAAATAATCTAATGATTGAGAGTATAAGTAATCATAATAATTCTTTACGTATAATTATTGTATTCCGGTCAGTACCATAAAATAATACCAATTTATCCTGTTCAATATACTCAAGTATACTAGCAGAAAGAGTTGAAACTCAACCGTTTCCTGTAGTCAAGACAGACCTACTAAAATTCTATGCTACAACTATACCGATGGTTGTCTACTCCATATAAAGTTTTGATCGATAAAATATATTCTGTTAGAACCATTGATTTTATTTTCCGGGTGTAAGTCGTACTCTACACACCAAGTCACTTACTATACAAAATAAAGGCACATGTATATATAAATAATAGGTACAACGTTGCTCACATTTATTCTCAAATAAAACATTCATTTTTAATAAATAAATATTAAAACCGACAATAAATCATGTATTTTAGTATACCATTCTAACACTAGAGACCGGTTTGGTGAGGAAAATATTACCGTTGCTAAAGTTCAACCTAAAAATGGTAAAGTTGCTGACAACTTTTATAACTTTAAAGTCTAACTCTAATATAACTAAAATTGGCAACAGTAAAAATAATCATATAGGTAAAGTTAATAATAACACTGAAATAGGTACTAATTGGGCTGGTATAGTTGCAAATGATAATGAGCTTGTTCTTAAACTTGCTTTAAAGTTTATCAAACCTAGTAATGACAAGATTATTCTTCCTAAAGGGGTGGCTGCTTGTGGATCACCTAGGTGGAGTAATACTTTGGTGGGTTATTTTATAAAATCTCAACTCCCTTTTAACATTGTCCTTAATCAAGCTAGCCATTAATGGAATAAGTATGGTTTCTCCAAAATTATTCCCACTAATAAGGGAGTTTATTTATTTAAATTCAAAAGTGAAAATGGGTGTAATATTGTCCTTGAGAGAGGACCTTGGAAAATGTTAGGGAAACCTCTTTTTCTCAAACCTTGGTCCTCTGAAGATGATTGTTTAAGGAGTAGTTTCATAACAGTTTCTATATGGGCTATGCTCTATAACCTTCCTCTGAATTATTGGAATGATATAGGGTTTAGTCGCGTAGGGAGTAAAAAGGGAAACCTCTCTATGCTGATGAGACTGCTTCTGAGCCTAACAAAATTGATTTTGCTAGGATGTGTGTTGAGGTTAATCTGGATATTAAGTTCCCAACTGAGATTGAAGTTGAGGATGAATTTGGTCATAATGTTACTGTTAATGTTAAGTATAGTTGGATTCCTAAAAAATGTGACAACTGCAAAATCTTTGGTCACTTAAGTAGCTTGGTCCCTTCTATCAAAGGCAAACAAGACATAACCCACATAGATGAAACAACTCCCTTAACTGATGAGGAAGGTTGGATCACTCCTGGGTATAATAAGAAAGATAATCATACCATTAACAAAGGGAAGGCAAAAGTAGGGGTTGTCGAGTCTTTGTTTGAAGAAACTCATGTAGTCAAATTCATTGAAAAACCTATAGAGGATTTTATAGGGGCTTGCTCTAAATTTTTTAACACTTTTGAGAGGCTTGTAAATGATTTGAACAAGGATGATGCTCCCAAAGAAGACTCTAATATTGACCCTTCTTCCCCGAAGGGTATTGTAGGTAATTTGGCGACACCTGCTAATATTTTTGATATTATCCCTACCTTTTTAAAGGCGGCAGGGGTTGTTAATGAAAATAAAAATGAGATTTATTATGTTAACAATACATCTTCTAATAAGTCTGTTGCCGAATGTATCATGAGTAAAAAGAGCAAAGGTAACAAGAAGAAAAAAGAGGGTGCCCCTTCAAGCAAAAAGGTGGATTACACAAAGGGTCCTAATAAGTATCTTATTTTAATGAGTAATATTGGTTGTTGGAATATAGAGGGATAAATAACTTGAAGAAAAAAATATTGTTAAGGATACAATAGCTAAAAATAAAATTACTTTCTTTGGTGCTCTTGAAACCAAAATTAGTACTAATAATTTTAAAAATACTTGTGATTACATTTTCCCTTTATGGAAGGTAGAAAACAATCTTTCTTATGCTCCTTATGGTAGAATTATTATTGCTTGTGACCCCAATGTTTGGAACTATTCTATTACTAGTAAGGATGCTCAGTTTATTCATTGCATACTTAATGATATTGAAACTAACACTCAGTGTGCTGTTAATTTTGTGTATGCGTACAACCTTTATAAAAATAGATATAAGGTTTGGGAAAATCTCCTTTATATTTCTCAGAACCTTAATAGTATTCTTTGGTCTGTAATGCGGGACTTTAATGCTATTAGAGAGTTAGGTGATAGAGACGGGGGAAGCCTGCTTTGGCCTCCCCATTTCAATGATTTTGTCAAGCCCCAAAATCCTAAAAACGGACATCGAGCCATAACCTTTTTAAATAAAAGAAAAGTGAAACCTGTTGGTACGAAATTAAAAATTTTAAAAAGAAAACACTTACGAGCTAAAGGAACAATTAAACCATAAATAAAAGTTTGCCAAACGCGGCTACAAGATAATAAAATAAACGAATGCAAATTACCCGTAGGCTACAACCTCAAAATAAAATTTAAGTGAAAAGAAACTGAAAGCCCCGAGCCCATGTGATGCTGCAATGCAACAGCTCTTATCCAAACATGCCAACCTAAATGGTACCTGAAACACAAAATTGTAACGGTGAGTCCCACGCACATAACTAGACGGGACGGCACCACAAATACCGTCACTCCATCCCTTAGTTGCAAGAACTCACAAACAACAACTACGATAATCAACATGTAAAAAGAAATATAATAACATCCTACAATGAGATAAAGTAAATAAACATCTATAGCAAACATGGACCTCTCATGCCACCTACCCCAGTCGGTAAGGTAGGTCATTCCCTATCCCCTCGGCCGTCTTCTGTCCCCGGAATTAGGAAGAGACAGAGACCATTGCAACATAAAACTAGATTTAAAGTGCGCACTTGGACCTCTCATGCCACTCGTCCCAGTCCGTAAGACGAGTCATTCCCTATCCCCATGGCCGTCTACTGTCCCCGGAATTAGGAAGAGACAGAGACCATAGCTAACATAAAAATAAATATAGGTCACACTAGGACCTCTCATGCCACTCGCCCCAGTCCGTAAGACGAGTCATTCCCTATCCCCATGGCCGTCTTCTGTCCCCGGAATTAGGAAGAGACAGAGACCATTGCTAATGTATCAATATTAACGCCTCGGCCAATAATATTATACTATTCATATAACACAATCTCATACATATCAATATTAAGGCCTCGGCCAATAATGTTATACTATTCAAATAACACAATCTCATACGTCACGTAACGTAATACAACATAATCAAAAAGCATAGGTGCTAGATTCACAACTAACCAAACAAGTCTAATCAACATAAAAACTCATTCAGGCATTTTAACAAACACCTTGTATACGCAATATAAAACACATCTTTATTCAACAATAATTTACCCAATTCTATCAACAACCATAATAATACATAATCAATGCATATAACACGCAACCCATTAATATTATCATTAATCCGAAATCAAGATACTAAATCCACAACTAATCCAAAATCAAAGAAGCGAATTAAAAATATAACAACTAACCCCAATTAACAATTTAAGAACATAATTAATATAAAAGGCAAAAACCCCCAATTTATACTAAACGTAAAACCTAATCCTAACATACACCCTCGTTTAGTCGCAATGGATAACCCCCGTTACCTTAGCGTGTAGAGGAGATGATTCCGGTGATAATCCGCTAACGTGGTTTCTCTTCTTCTTCTTCTTCTTCTCTTTTCTCTCTTTTCTCTCTTTTTCTCTCTTGTTTTTAGGTTTAAAGAATGAAAGTGGGCTGATTTTTAGGTTTAGAAAAACTGTTTTTTGATAGTTTGTGGAAGCGAACTATTTGGTCTCCAAAGTTCTAAAAGCTAACTTTTAATCAAAAATATTAATAAACTACTCAATAATAACAAATTTTTATAAACAAATCTATTGGGTCCTTTTTATTAGTAAAATTAGTAACAGGTTTTTAAAATAAAGTTTTTCAGAAGAGTTTCGGTTTTTGGCTAAAAATTAGTCGAGTGACCGGTTTTTGGTAAAATTTTGAATAAAACGTTTTTGGATAAATTAAAACATAAATAAAATTACTTATAAAAATACGGGATGTTTCAACTAACCCTCCTTAAAAGAATTTCGTCCCGAAATTTCCTCTCTAAACAACTATACCCAGAAATGATAAACGTACAATAAGACCATAAGAATTTAAACGCTCAATTCGTGTCATAATAAAAATAAAATAAAATACGCAGGGTTCACAACCCATAACAACTTCACAATCCATAACTGCAGAAAATGACCAACATGTAAGAACATCAAATCAAGTAACCATCTGTATACAATATCTAATTTAATAAAAGACAATAAAGTAAGCAAAGATGACATGTTTCTACCTCAACAACTCCACAACGTCTACAACACTCAAAATACGGTCCTTCTAGTAACCTAAACTCAAATAAAATAAACTCTCAACCCAGACCCGGGGGTGTCACACAGCTGAATAACATGTGTGACGGCACGTGCTAAACAAAGCCTAAATGAAATAATTATTAAACACTCGCTAAATAACTCATTAAATAAGCTCAAATTTCTAGCAAAAGCTTCATTAAATAAAATCTCAAAAATTACGTTCATTACAAAAAGTTAATCTCTTACAACTAAAATAAAAAAGTAATCGCAATAGTAATAATAAAATCTTTTTCTTTCTTTTTATGGTAAAAGCAAAATGATAACATGTATATCTTAGAGTACCAAGCCCTATTGACTTCCTCAATCTCTTTACCGTCGATCTTTTTCTCAGGTGTATAAACCATACGTGCACTACGTAATTAAGGTCACCACAGCATGACGGCTGAGTCTATTCCTTAAAACGTTCCGGTTAACAAAACTATGTACAATCGCTAAGTTAACCGTTGAGAACTAAACTCTTTCGTTTAGTTGCCAACGTCACCCCACTTTCCTCTTCCCCTTATTCGGGATTCTCCGTTGGACTTATTCTCATGGTCCCAAATACAAATCATAAGCAAATCATAAATTAATAAATTTAGAAACCTATACAGATACACTTTATATAACCTTTATCTTTATAAGATATAAACTACTTCTCTTTATATAGATCCATTGTATATAAATCACTTCTTCTTTTTCATTCTTTTCTTTCTTTTATTTACTATGTTTTCATAACAATATAAAAACAATGTTTCCATATATAATTAGTACTTGAAAAATAATACCCATGAGCCTGTAAAATATTATCAAAAGTTGCAACGGAATATTTATAATAGCAAGACAAAACCCACTCACCTAATATTAATCTGAAAGAACAGAAACATTTCTACAACGAATAATCTAGTGCTTAGCTTTCCACTAAACCTTTTCCCTTGCTCAACATAGGACTTTAATTCTCTCATCTTTGTATACTTTCGTTACATACATATAATTTTAATACAGTAAAGGAGTATAGAATCTAATCAGGGAAATGCTACCTAGCTTTCTTTCTTTATTTGCACTGGTGTATATATCTATATTAACAAGGAAGAATTCATTATAGGGACGTGTATATGGCATGACAATTGGCTTAGCATTTATACTACAATTCTATACCAATTTATTACTTCCGTTTCAATTTCTCATGCAAGGTTACCTCCTTAATAAATTGCTAGCAACAGAAACTCTTTGAATACATGTAACATTATTTCTCCTTAAATATTCCACGCATAGTAGTTATAGGAATAAATACAAACATCTCGTTATAGAAAACTCAACATAATATTTACTATTCTTAATTGACATTTACCCTTCAGACAAGGCATCGGTTTTATATATGAATACAATCAAATCATGTCATTAATCATCTTAGTGAGGCATTCAAAGACCTATAACTTACACCATTATTCCTAATCATACGTTTATACAATTCAATATTTCTAACCGAAGTAAATTACATAAGTACTAGGCCCAATTCTTACCAGCTAATCCCTAAAAGTACTACCACGTATCAATCCATGGTAAATTATTTTACCAATTAAATACCTCTAAATCCTTTAAAACTCTATAGCTTTGATAACGTGTAACCGTAAGTTCCTTAAATCACTTAAACAACTAAACATTAGTATTCTTACTTATGAAAACAAAATAGTCACATGAGTAATTATTTAGAAGAATAAATATTCAAAATAAATTTTTTTAATTAAAATACGTGATTTTACACTCTACACCACTTAAAGAAGTTTCGTCCCGAAACTTTATTTATTTAATATCTTGAAAGAAAAAGATAATGTTTCTAAATAATATTATATATGCTTTCTTAGACGTGATTAAATCAGCTCACATAATTTCTTTAACCAACCGGTCTCCAAAACAGTTACTTGTGTGTGCATGTAGCATAAACTATATAAAAGAAGTATAATAAAAGGTATCTTGGAAACTCATTTGAGATTAAAATTACTATTAATAATATCATCATTATCCTTGTGAAACTTGAAAACTTATGATGGAAAAATACTAACGTAAATTCCTAAGGTCAAACTTTTACCACTTCCGATCATTTATTATCTCATTAATTACCAAATTCTATAACTCCCATCAATCATAATTCCAAAACTCTATAACTCCTGTTTACATAATTCTTAGTCCAAATTCTGATTTTAGTCATCATCAATGCTAATAACAAAGTGTACATCATGAAAGCAAAACACATGAGGTAAGCTAATCTTTTAATTGGTAAAAAAAATAAAAAAAAAAAAATTCCTACCATGTTTTTCCTTGAACTGATAATTAACCTCTGGGATGGTTCAAATTCAAACAACTATTATTGATATTTATACCGTAAGATAACCAAACCTATTCCAAAACTTGTTTCCATATCGTTTTCCGAAACATTTATTACTTATACATCTATATCTATTTCATGTGCTTCCGCTGCACGCTCTGATAAAATAATAATAATAATGGTGCTAACCGGCCTAACATTGCATTTTGTTTCTAATTTATCAAACAATCCAGTTTTAGCATCTAGACCACCACCCAAAAATAATACCAATCTCCCTTTATACCATGTTCTCTTAAACAAAACAATCTTTAATTAATAAGAAGCGCAAAACCTAATAATTTATATTTAGTCCCAAAATACCACTCCAAATTCACATGTAATACATGCTCTCAATCAAAGTGCAAGACCTGTTGAAACTTTGCAACTAATCCGACCAAAGAGATTTACTCGAAATAACTAGGACAACTATAATGCTAGTTCACTTATTATTTGAACACTTTAAACACAAATTAAATCTCAAGTTTGGATCCTAATTATAGCTTAAACATCTTTTACAGTGGTCAAACGAATTGAAAATAACCTAACGTATCATTTCATTGAAACTCTAAACAAAAGTCGGCACTGAAAGGTAATCCATGGACAATATTAAATTACAAAAATTAGAAGGAAACTACCATAATCGAGGTTCTCTTATAGCTGTCGAAAACTTCTACTCAAAAAAAATCCATAAAATAAATAAATATATCCTATCATGCCCTTTTGTTTGTTAGTTACAAACCGCCGCAATAGTTAACTACATTTTTTATTTATATATACCAAACCAGTGACTTCATTAACGTACAATCCATTAATCGAAATAATAAGAAAATGTTTTAAAAAAAACTTTGTCTCACCTATAATAGTTTACAAACGCAAACATTTTAACTTGTACAGGGGCATGCTACACCAGATATATTTCTTAAGTTTTCAATAGTTAATCTTATAAAAATAAAATCTATAAAAATTCCCTTATATCGACCTTGAATTTAGTACATATGAAATTAGCTGTGTGTAATTCCTCTTAAATATGGACACCAAACCAACTCAACTAAATTAAGTCTTACATTATAGTATAGTCTTACATTATACAATATCAAATGAGATTCTTCATGTAGGGACAATTAACTTAAAACCTAAAATATCTAAGTCCCCGGTTATCATTCTATCGAGTGAAGGAAAATAGTTGCTAAATGTGATACATATATATAAAACACTAGCTTACAATCTAACCAAGAAAAAATTTATATTCAATGTCTAAAAGAGTAGAATCATGTTATAAGGAAGAAATAAGTGCACAAACGACTTATAAAACTAATGAATTTAGGACACGACCTCACAACACGTAATTAAACATTCATGTTTTCCAACTAACAAAATCTAACCAAATCTTTTTTTTTTCTCATTCTAATACATGTATTTATATATATATATATATATATTTTATAACATATTATAATGATTTGCAAAGACATCAAATTCCACTAATCATACAATACAACATTCCGCACATTACGTGATAATCAACAAAACATGTAAATCATGATAAAAGCTCGTTTTTCATGCTAATCATTTATCAAGATTTATAAGGTTCAAATTAAAGAGTACTGAAATACAAAGCCAACGCTTCAAGCGGAATCAAATTCGGAGTAAAAACGAAGGAGTTACGAGCGTTTGAAGTTTAGCGAAAAACCGCAAAATTTGCCAGAAAACGACCAATCGTTTTTGACAAAACGACCGGTCGTTTTTTGGTCCAGTAGGGTCTGAAAAATTTGACCGATAGTTTTAAGAAATGACCGATCGTTTTTTGGTCCAGTAGGGTCTGAAAAATTCGACCGATCATTTTAAGAAACGACCGATCGTTTTTCTGCAGAAACTTATCGATACAAAAGCGTAAAATTACTCAATACTTGTAAATCCCTTACAAGGAACATAGCACGCAACTACATCATTTTTAGTCCACAACATTATTACAATCAACATCCATTCGCATAAAATGCTCATTAACACACAAGTTAATAATATGAAAACACACTACGTAAAATCATCAACAACACAATTTTCACACTCTAATAGTACGCTACTACACACGTATGCAAACTTATACCTCATACACATCATATAAATCTACACACGCATACAATCAACACAAAAATGCAAGGGATAACCCATCACGATACGTTATCCTAAAGCACCCGAGCGTCCTCGCATACTCTAGAATTCCACATCGCTAAGGTATTCCTTCACACATGCCGACGAGAGGTCTACCCACTAGTTTGGCGAGCCGGGATCAACGAGCGTCCTCATTGTCCCCAACTTGCCTCACATGTGGACTTTCCTTTCATCAACTACTACTAAATTATAGTTACATGTCTTAAGCTAAATGCAACCCCCCGTTTTAGAAAAAGTTTGAGTTTTTGGAAAAAGTTTTTGAAAAAAGATACGATGGATCTTGGTCCAATGGTTACCCATCTTCCCGTCGTCCCAAAGTATACAAGAACCTAGTTAGCTCTGATACCAACTTGTCAAGCCCCAAAATCCTAAAAACGGACATCGAGCCATGACCTTTTTAAATAAAAGAAAAGTGAAACCTGTTGGTACGAAATTAAAAATTTTAAAAAGAAAACACTTACGAGCTAAAGGAACAATTAAACCATAAATAAAAGTTTGCCAAACGCGGCTACAAGATAATAAAATAAACGAATGCAAATTGCCCGTAGGCTACAACCTCAAAATAAAATCTAAGTGAAAAGAAACTGAAAACCCCGAGCCCATGTGATGCTGCAATGCAACAGCTCTTATCCAAACATGCCAACCTAAATGGACCTGAAACACAAAATTGTAACGGTGAGTCCCACGCACATAACTAGACGGACGGCACCACAAATACCGTCACTCCATCCCTTAGTTGCAAGAACTCACAAACAACAACTACGATAATCAACATGTAAAAAGAAATATAATAACATCCTACAACGAGATAAAGTAAATAAACATCTATAGCAAACATGGACCTCTCATGCCACCTACCCCAGTCCGTAAGGTAGGTCATTCCCTATCCCCTCGGCCGTCTTCTGTCCCCGGAATTAGGAAGAGACAGAGACCATTTCAACATAAAACTAGATTTAAAGTGCGCACTTGGACCTCTCATGCCACTCGTCCCAGTCCGTAAGACGAGTCATTCCCTATCCCCACGGTCGTCTACTGTCCCCAGAATTAGGAAGAGACAGAGACTATAGCTAACATAAAAATAAATATAGGTCACACTAGGACCTCTCATGCCACTCGCCCTAGTCCGTAAGACGAGTCATTCTCTATCCCCACGGCCGTCTTCTGTCCCCGGAATTAGGAAGAGACAGAGACCATTGCTAATGTATCAATATTAACGCCTCGGCCAATAATATTATACTATTCATATAACACAATCTCATACATATCAATATTAAGGCCTCGGCCAATAATGTTATACTATTCAAATAACACAATCTCATACGTCACGTAACGTAATACAACATAATCAAAAAGCATAGGTGCTAGATTCACAACTAACCAAACAAGTCTAATCAACATAAAAACTCATTCAGACATTTTAACAAACACCTTGTATACGCAATATAAAACACATCTTTATTCAACAATAATTTACCCAATTCTATCAACAACCATAATAATACATAATCAATGCATATAACACGCAACCCATTAATATTATCATTAATCCGAAATCAAGATACTAAATCCACAACTAATCCAAAATCAAAGAAGCGAATTAAAAATATAACAACTAACCCCAATTAACAATTTAAGAACATAATTAATATAAAAGGCAAAAACCCCCAATTTATACTAAACGTAAAACCTAATCCTAACATACACCCTCGTTTAGTCGCAATGGATAACCCCCGTTACCTTAGCGTGTAGAGGAGATAATTCCGGTGATAATCCGCTAACGTGGTTTCTCTTCTTCTTCTTCTTCTTCTCTTTTCTCTCTTTTCTCTCTTTTTCTCTCTTGTTTTTAGGTTTAAAGAATGAAAGTGGGCTGATTTTTAGGTTTAGAAAAACTGTTTTTTGATAGTTTGTGGAAGCGAACTATTTGGTCTCCAAAGTTCTAAAAGCTAACTTTTAATCAAAAATATTAATAAACTACTCAATAATTACAAATTTTTATAAACAAATCTATTGGGTCCTTTTTATTAGTAAAATTAGTAACAGGTTTTTAAAATAAAGTTTTTCAGAAGAGTTTCGGTTTTTGGCTAAAAATTAGTCGAGTGACCGGTTTTTGGTAAAATTTTGAATAAAACGTTTTTGGATAAATTAAAATATAAATAAAATTACTTATAAAAATACGGGATGTTACAGATTTTCCCATAAGTATTAATGATTGTATGTTAGATGGTTTGAAATACTCTGGTATGAAGTTCACTTGGACTAAGAATAGTGTTGTTATGCCTATTAGAACAAAGATAGATAGAGTGCTTATTAATGATGACTGGATTTATTCTTTTAAAAATTCCGAAGCTATTTTCCTACATTTTGATATTTTTGATCACTCTCCTATGGTTATTAACTTTGGTAGAAGCTTTAAAACTGGCCCTAAACCTTTCAAATTTTTCAATCATTGGGCCAATTATCCTGAGTTTTATTATACTGTAAGTGAGACCTGGAGAGGTAATTTCAAGGGCACTAAAATGTTTGTTTTATGCAGCAAGCTAAATGCGACTAAAAAAGCTCTCAAACTCTTGCTATTATAAAAGGTATTAATGCTAAAGCTATAATAATCAATCTCTACTCGACAAAGGAAATGGCTTTGTAACTATGGATTCTGTTATTATTAATAGATCCAATTTACTTAATGCCTTAGAAGAAGGAGAGGCCACCATTAAACAGAAAAGTAGAATTACTTCGTTGGAAAAAGGCGATCTGAATAATTCTAATTTCTATAAATGCCTTAATCAAAGAAATAACAAAAATAGAATTAGTTCGATCAAGGATGTGAATGGAGTTGTGCTTACTAAAAACACTGTGATTCTGATAACATTCTTGGCTTTTATAAATCTTTTATTGGCACTAAAAGCTCTCTCCCCTACTCGGGTAGAGAGGCTTTGAGTAATTATGTTAAAAGAGTCTCCCTCTATGTATGATAATATTAGTAGGGTTTTTACTGATAATGACATAAAATATTGCATTTATTGAGCAATCGGACATAAAATTGATCAATGCTTTATTGATCATTATAGCATATATTAGCGTCATAATTTAACGAGCAATGATCCATTGTGAAATATTTAGTTATCACATTATCTTTTTATGTATCACATCAATGATACGTGAGCATAAAATGTTTATATTCTTGCAAACATAAAACATAAATTAGGCATATTTAATATTATGCGAAAGGTAATCCACTATAAATAATTAATATTTGAGTGTTGCCTATAATAATATGTGTTTTAAGTAAAACTAATAGTTCCAACACATAACAACAAGTTTGTTATACTATTAATGAGCTGTAAAACTTTTTTAAAATCTTTTATCATTTAGAAACCATTAAAAAACCTATTTACAATTCATTATGGGTGTACTAACTCACTTACATGAATATGACTATTAGTAAAATAATAGGTTACAAAAACAAAATAATAATGTCTATAACAAACGTTTACTCCCATTAAACTAGTGGTTACTTCAAAATAATACGTTATGAACACAAAACAAGTTAACGTTTGAAGTCAAAGAAAATGGTAGATCAAGAAAATCTCAACAATGAGTTTATTTTATAATTATTACTTACTCCCACTGATCTTACGCTTACTATAGAAGTATATGGTTAAATAATACATCAATAGTGAAACGAGTAATTATCTCCCACTTGTTTAACCATTACTCTAAAACTTATGGTAAGTTACATATAACTTGATAGTGGGTGTAACTATATATTAATTATTTAATAGGAATTAGTAAAAAACATTAATAATGGGTATACCGAATAATATAATTCTTCACTAATGTTACCGTAACTTCATCGATAACTTATATCGAACTCCCAAATGATCTTTATCAATTCCTTATGCAACATTAGTACAAATAAAGCTAGTCCTCTTAAATCAATTAACATGATACGCAAATGAACAATTTGACTCATGAAAAGTCATTTACATTTATAGACTAATGCTGTAACATATACACGTAATGAACCTTTATGACTATAACCATCAAATTACTACAAATACAAAGTGTGAGAATGACATTTAAATAATGTTAGGCAATTGGTTGATTTACTACTGCATATAACCATTCATTAATTTATATATCAAATTATATGGCATATTTTATCAACCAGTTTATCCATAATCTAACCAATTCATTTCAGGCATGAAAATCAGCTATCACACATGGTAATTATGAAGCATATTATAGCCTAAACATGATACTACTCATGTTTACTATTTACATGCAAACAATTCAATGATTGAGATAAATCAAGCATAATGCTTGTAATTTTTGTTTATTCATTTATTTAATAAAACTTTACCTGTAATATTCTCACCATTACATGTCTTATACGACTACCATAAATATATTCTTGAGCATAATTTTATTAGCAACTAGTGGATAAATAAGTAAGCAATACTGCTTTTGTCTTCAAATTGGTTACGGTTTACAGAACCATTCGTTTTATATAAAATGTATACCTTAGCACAAAACAAAAGTGTTACCATAATTGTAATGCATTAAAAAATCATAGAGTAGTAGTTGGTTATATGAATATACGGCTAAATGAATCAACATTTACTACTGTCACGCCCCAAGTTCCATAAAACACGGATATCGAGGCATGACCTTTTTAAAGAAAATAAAAATGAAACCTGTTGGTATAAAATTTCAAATTTTAAAAAGAAAAATACTTGCGAGATAAAGGAACAATTAAACAATAAATAAAATACTTGCCAAACGCGGCTACACGACCAAAAGGTTTTAACAAAATTATATAAGAGGAACTAAACAAATGCAATTTGCCCGTAGGCTACAACCTCAAAACTGTTCTAAAATAAAAAGAAAGCGAAAGCCCGGAACCCATGTGATGCATTCCAATGGCTCCTATCCAAACGCATCAACCTATAATGTACCTGAAATACAAAATTGTAACGGTGAGTCCCACGCACAAAACTAGACGGGACGGCACCACCAACACCGTCACTCCATCCCATAAATGCAAGAGCTCACAAATTCTACAACTACGATAATCGACGTATAAGAAGAAAGATAATGACATTCAACAACTACGATAAATTAAATACTCATCAACAGCATACATGGACCTCTCACGCCACCTACCCCAGTCCGTAAGGTAGGTCATTCCCTATCCCTTCGGCCGTCTTCTGTCCCCGGAATTAGGGAGAGACTGAGACCATTGCAACATAAAAGTAGATTTATAGTGCGCACTTGGACCTCTCACGCCACTCGTCCCAGTCCGTAAGACGAGTCATTCCCTATCCCTTCGGCCGTCTTATGTCCCCAGAATTAGGGAGAGACATAGACCATTGCTAACATAAAAGTAAGTATAGTGCACACTGGGACCTCTCACGCCACTCGCCCTAGTCCGTAAGACGAGTCATTCCCTATCCTCTCGGCCGTCTTCTGTCCCCGGAATTAGGGAGAGACAGCTACCATTGCCAATACATCTAAATCACAAGGCCACGGCCAATAATATAAAATCATTCAATTAACACAATCTCATACGTATAAATATTAAGGCCTCGGCCAATAATATTATACTATTCAAATAACACAATCTCATATGTCACTTAACGTAATACAACATAACCCAAAAGCATAGGTGCTACATTCACAACTAGCCAAACAAGTCTAATCAACATAAAAACTCATTCAAGCATTTTAACAAACACCTTGTAAACATAAACTACAATTCATCTTTATTTCACAATAAATTACCCAATTTATCAACAATTATAATAACACAATATCAATACATAAAGACATGCAAACCCATCCATATTCTCATTAATCCGAAATTAACACGACTAAATCCTCAATTTCTCCAACTCAAATAAGTGAATTAAACATATAACAAATAAACCCAATTAACAATTTATAAACCTAATTAAGATAAAAGGCATAAACCCCCAATTTCTAATATATGCAAAACCAAATCCTAACATACACCCTCGTCTAGTCGCAATGGATAACCCCCGTTACCTTAGATCGTAGAGGAGATTCTTCCGGTATGAACCCGCTAACGGTGGTTTCCTCTTCTTCTTCTTCTTCTTCTTCTTCTTCTTCTTCTTCTTCTTCTTCTTCTTCTTCTTCTTCTCTCTTTTCTCTCTTTTTCTCTCTTGCTTTTGGGCTGATTTTAGGTTTAAGGTTTTAAAAAGTGGCTGAAAAGTGTTTAGAAAAACTTTTTTGAGATAGTTTGTGGTAACGAACTATTTGGTCCCCAAAGTTCTAAAACTTAACTCTAAATCCAAAAATATAGTTTTACTACTCAAAATAACAAATCTTTAGAAACAAACCTATTGGGTCCTTTTTATTTATAAAATTAGTAACAGGTTTTTAAAATAAAGTTTTTGGAAGAGTTTCGGTTTTTGGCTTAAAATTAGTCGAGTGACCGATTTTTGGTAAAATTTGAATAAAACCTTTTTGGATAAATTAAATCATAAATAAAGCCACTTATAAAAATACGGGATGTTACAACTACATTCATTTCTTAGTAATTAAACCAATTCGTTTCATATGAAAATAAAACCAAATCACTAGGCCAGTACAAAACAAGCAGTAACATATGATTCCTTATGTTTAGTTTATAACCAAATCTCATTTAAACTATTATAGGATGTTATATATGCAGTGATCATGAAACAATATGTATAGCCCTTTCAATACATATTAATCACCAAAATAAGTAGAACATCATGTGAAAATATTAACCTATAGCTCTGATACCAAATGTAAGTTAATTACAACTTATATTATTGTTATGTTATACACATTATTAACATAACTATTTAGAATCTTTTCTACATGATGATCATACATATTATAACATATCGAGGGTATGCCAAAACACATACCTTAAACTATGCGGAAGGACGATGGTCATAATACTTAAACGGAACATGATAGTTGAGTTCAGATGACGGAGGTAGATCGTCGGGGTTGGAGACTTGAGTTTCTCCTCCTTTGCCTATCATTACACTAATTTATGTGTTGTTTTTGTGTGTATGTTTTGACACAAATTGAGATGGTATTGTGCCTTTATATAGGTAGGAGGAGGACCCGAGACTCTTCATATACTTTCGATCTCTACCGTCCATCAAGGTAGAATCAATCTCAACCTATCATTATGGTGGAAATGTAGAGTTTCTTAACTCACAAATTTATGTTTAAATCATAAATTACATAATTCATGAAATGTGTATGGACCACCTTAATGAGAAATATTTATTCTATTTTAAATGAATTAATATTTATAAAAGAATTATAAATAATTCTTACACACCCTCCATTATATAACCGGTTTTATAGGGTGAGTTCTACCTATAGGGTTGTTACATTTTCGACAATTCAACCGGAAATACGAAATTCTTAAAACCAAGGTTTGTTAGAAAATAATTTTCCAAATAACTTTCTAAGCAACGGAAATAATTTTCTGTAAATCCATACAACGAAATTATTGTATTAACGTATCAAACATAAAAAATATCGTTTAATACTGTTGGGCACGTTATAAGAAACACAATAATTTCTAGGGGAAAAAGAAATTCACAAATAAACATAAATGTAATTTACTCAAATAAATATATATCAATTACAATCTGCAAAATAAGAGAATGTAAATGATGACGAAATGGACTAAACTCTAAGACGAGCTAACTGCAAACAGTTATTCTTAAATGATATTTTCCATCCCTGCCTCTGGCTGAATAGGACAATTCGTTCCCAAAGTATAACGTCTATCACATTGTGACTCGACAGAAACGGCACCGAGTCACGGTTGAGCTGTTGGCGGTACGATTCTCTCTCTATATATATGCATATGTGAATATGTGCATATGTGTGTGTGCATGTATTTCTTTCTTGTTATATTTTGTTCTTGTGAAAATACATATACATATATAGTTTTATACCAAAAAATAAGTGAGGATTTACAAGTCAACAATGCCATAAATGTGGGGTATTAAAACCAATAAAACTAAACGTTTTTCTAACAAATTTAAAACTCCCGGGTAACCATTCCACTAATTTTGCAACAAATGCTGCTATGAGTTATCCTTATTTTGACCGTACGGGTGAAATTTTATTCTTTGATATTGGTCGTCCCCAATATGTCTTTCCATCTTTTGATTATCTTTAATAGACGAGTCTTGCTAATTGAACATTTATTTGATTATTGATGCTTTAAATTTTTATTTGCAATAAACAGAATGTTGAATTGATTATCATTTCCTCTGACAAAGACGAGTAAATCTTGATGCGTGTACACAATTAATGAACGCTCATGTTTTAAAGCAAAATCTACATTAAAATTTATGGAAATGGAAATTTGTCAATACTCATTAATCGTCATTATTTAGGTTATACATTTTGTTTCTATTGTAATTAAAAAGGACGAAGATAGAAATTAATTTCCTTTTCTACTCGTAGGTGCATTGCTTCATGATTCAGATCAATATAGTTGATATACACATCATTCTTTTTTCTTCGTACAAATGAACAGTTTATCATCCTTTTTTCTCCATCACCATTTCTATAGCTTCGTCAATTTCAGGTTGCAAAACAAAATTACCACATCTCGCTCGTATATCTTATGGTATGTATAATTTAGATGTGATTATTTTATTGATATTTTATTCTTTTGACATTAACAATTCTGAATTATCTACACAATATGGCACCGTGTAGCCAGTTTCATAGTTCAAAGTCCATCTTTCCGTAGGTTAAAATTGCTTCATTTAGGGTATTGACTTGCAGAAAATTTACTAGTTTTCCATATATATATATATATATATATAATACTTGGTTATAAATTCGACTTTCCAGAGAGTTACAGTGACATCCTAGTTTCAAACATTATTTGCAATTGGAATTACTTTTTTCCATTTTTGTGACAAAATCACATTGTTTTTTTTTCAGTCCAGTTTCATAAATGATAAACGGTATGTTGACAATTTAGTTGTTATGCCCTATTATAAATTAAACCCGATTTATAGCATTATGGATCTATCTTTAGCTCTTATTTCTTAAAAACATAGTTACTCATTTACGCTTTCACATTTAACTCTTAACTATTTATGTTGTCAACGCTTCTCGTTTCCCGGCCCTAATTTTTTTCTATCTCATATCACCCATTTATGTTCCCATTCGTGTAGATATTTCACCTTTTAAGTATAAGTTCCTGCACCAAAGATTGTATTAACAAAAAGACATTTGGCAATTGCTAGCATATTTATTAGCTTTAAAGTTGGTATTTTGTGTGTAATCATTCATTTTGGTTTGACCGTTGATGTAGAATTTTTCATAGAAGCCCCCTTGTTTCTTCTATATATTTGATCTAAATTGATAATATTTCATTTGTAAATAGCAAAAGCTAGCTTCGACTATTATGATAGAGTCTGATGGGGAGACAGAACCTCAAGAAGATAAATGCAACAATTATACTTTCATAAAGAGAATAACCGATTTACCAGATATAAACAGGTAGATATTTGTCTCCCTCCAATTGTCAATTATCGATGTTTACTCATTTCGAAGTACTAAAAAAATTTCAAGGGGTATTAATTTGTTAGAATCGTATACTAAAATACATGATTTATTGTTGTTTTTTGAACATTAACGAGTTCAAAGCGTTGTTTTTTAGCATTGACGTGTTAAAGTGTTATTTTTTGAGATTTTTGAGTTTTAAGATAAAGTTGAACAATTATTTTTTCAGCTTTAAGTAAAAGCCAACCTTAGCGCACTTCAAATATTCGAATTGCAGTTTGAAACTGTTTACTTTTTCTATTTTTTCGTCAACTGGAAAATTCTTTTTTTGATCATATCAAACTTACTCGTCTCCTATATTCGGTTGGTGAATATTAACATGTCTAAATCAAAGTAAAATCATTTCCATCATTTTCCAGCTTTGTTCTTTTCCCATTCTATCCGTAAACGATGATCTAGTCCCACCCCTACACAAGAATCTCGAAACCCTCATTTGTGATTCCATTGGGAAATTTGTGAAGGTTTTCTTAGTCAAGCCTAATCCACGGTTTCTTTTACGATTCGTATGATATTTTGGCATACACGTATGGCGTCAACATGTTGTGCATAGTTTGTTTGTATTGAGAATTATTTATTATAAAGTTGTGCATAGTTATAGAGTTGGTGTTGACTCTTTCTTTATCTTTAGATATGTGCATTATGAGAACATATTTTGTTTCTATCATCATTAACCTGAAACTTCTTCTTCTTCTTCTCTTCCTCCAATTAATTTTTTTTGTCTCCTTCTTCTTCTCCACAACTTTCAAAAAATCCATTAGAGTCTCATTGGCTACTTTTAATTCTTCTTCTCCAACTAGCTACTAATGCTTATTCTCGGTCTTCTCCTCTTTTCTATGATAAACTTTCTCCTTCTCACGAATCATTTTGTTTAGCAAATCTACCATAAGTTGTAAATGGGTATATGGTATCATATATTATTCTTATGGTTCTATTAAGAGATTTAAGGTAATGTTTGTTGCCAAAAGTAAGACGTGAGAATTGATTTGGATGCCACTTTTTCTCAAGTGGTTAAAATGAGTACTGTCAGGTGTCTTCTTGCACTACAGCTACTTAATAGAATATAATTAATAGATTTAGTAATTCACAATGATTTAAAATGGTTACATTTAAGGATTAGAGTTGGATTTTGTTTTCCTGTATATTTCGCATGTCTATAAGGTCTTGATTTCTTTTGTTTTCTTGGGATAAGACCCTTACATATTTTTCATCAAATAGATTAGGAAAGATAACCATCAACTTGGGCGATGGATCATTTTCAGAACTCCACTTTGATATTATTTACGAGAAAATAATTAGGCATTCAGTAAATCACAATGGCTGTTCAAGTGCATAGCTAAACCTTGTCTCTTTCACATTTTGACTCCAAAATTTGCCATAAAACATTTAGATCTCAAGAAAAGAAACCAAAATCAACAATCAGATTAATCGTACTAAGCTATTACAAGAACTAGAAATCATCGTATATTGCACGTGAATTACTTCGGTTTGAAACCTCATCTTCACAACTATTGAATCCGAAGATTTCAGATTGGCTGAGTAGAAATCTAGCAAATCCGAAATATAGACCAATCGCTGACTATCGATTTCTTTTCTTTTCTTGAGATCTAGATGTTTTTTGGAAAAATTTGGATTCGAAATAAGAGAGAGCCAAGGTTTAGCTACGCACTTGAACCGGCATAGTGAGTTTACCAAGAGCCTAACTATTATCTAAGAAACAATATCAAAAGGGTGTTCCGGCAATGATCCTTCGCCCCAGTTTACGGTAATCTTTACTAATAAATGAGATGAAAAATAGGTAAGGGTCCTATCCCAAAATAAAAAAGAAATCAAGATCTTACGCATATTTGAAAATAAAGGTAAACAAAATCCAAATGTAATCCTAAAAGGTAACCCATTAAAGTCATTGTGAATTATTAGAATCTACTAATTCTATTCTATTAAGTAGTTGTAGTGCAAATATAGCTGACACTTCTGATTTTACCCACTGGAAAAAAAAGTGGCTTCAAAATCAATTGTCTCAAATTGTGTGTAATTTTGGGCAACCAACATTGGCTTATATCTCTCAATAGAACCAAAAGAATAATATTTGATATGATATACCCATTTACAACTTATGGTAGTGTTACTAGGGAATTTATCAACTTATAGTACTGCATATGTCAAACCTAGCGTTACTCGGACAAGGCGGATTCTATCAATTGAAATGCCTTATTTAAGTACTTCTATAGAATTATATCGAGACTAAGGGACCAAAAGAGTAAATAACTGCAATAGCTATATTAATTTTTTGAAATTTTATCATACAACAAACACGAATACGAAACGGCTAACAGCTAGTAACTACTCCTAAGAACGGGAAGGGAAATAAATGTGAAAGTAAACTTGCTGAAAGATAAATTTCCTAAAACTAAAAGACAAAACTTGTTGAGAGATAAATTTACTCGATAAGTAAATTTGCTTAAATGTATTTGTTGATCTTTATAAATTCTTTATTTTCTTGCGAGTGGCCTTGTATTTATAGGCACAATTCAATGACTATTGTAAGTTTCTTCACTCGATTGAGTTTTCTCCTTGGTATACTCCACGCTCGATTTCCCTTTCATTTTGAATTCGGCCCACTCCTTTTTGTTGTAAGCACACTACCACTCCTTTTGTATTTCGTTCTTAACCAACTGGTTTGAGATACCTTTCTTTTAGGTACTTAACTTCTCTATACACTACGAGAAAGAGTTTATTTAGCATCATAATTTTTTTCGGTTATATTGGTAAAGTGGTTGTGGCTAAATTTTAGCAACAATTTAGCAACAAATTATGCTATTTGTTGCTAAACTGTTACTAAAATTTAGCCACAACCACGTTAGCAACATAACCAAAAAAAAAACTATGATGTTAAATGAACTTTTTCTTGTAGTGAGAATTGTTACTTGGTCCTTTGGACATATTGGGTGCAAACAATGCCCCCGGGCGGCAGTGAGCTTAGCCATTAAAATGAAATAGTCCCATTTAGACTATCTTATTGTCCTTTTTTATTAGGAGTATAAACATGACATTAACTGCTTAAGTGCCTAGGCTACTAAACAGTCATCACAAAAACTATATTTATGTCTTTCTTTTAGGGTTTCTTTTTCCATTATATTATTCTATCATATTTTCTCCAAACAATTTTCTGTACCATGGCCCTAATTCAGGAAACCAGCTCATCTTCTACTCGTTTTTCTCAATAGATTCACGAAATCGTTCAATCACAATATCATCCATGTTTGATTCCTCATTCATCGGGTTTGATGTTATTGGGACCTTTTTTTTGAGCCCATAAGATCAAACTTCTAACCATGTATTACCCTTTAAGCTCAGACAGAGAGCTACTTCATCGTTTATCACACCATGGGTGGACTTTTTGGAATGCATCAAACCACTATTCGTGTACTCACTCTTGGCAGCTAGTCAGGGATGACTGAGTTACATGGGTTGCTCACATGGGTGATTGTTGTAGTGATGAATGGGATCATCTTGATATTCATAACATGATTTCCCTTTCTACCCTCTCGATGCCTCCTGTACCCAATATGGTTGCTGCTGCTGCTTGCTTTTGGTCATCCTCTTGTAATGACATGCTTTTAAGATGTGGGTTTCTCGCCTCCACCTTGCCTGATGTCATAATTCTCACTGTTTTTCCAATAAGAGGGCTCGAGATAAATGCTTTTATAGTTCGTCCTTAGGAGGACACAAATTTTGATCTTGCATCATCTTGTCTTAAAAACTACACTTTGCTTTTGAGCCATTTCTCATAGCCGGTTCCAAAAACCCTCTTATCATGAAGAGAAAGTTTGTTTTTATGTTTTCAGGCTTTACTATTTTGTTTTTTGTGTTTCCTACTATCAAACCCGGTAAATAATTTCATCATTTGGCTTTACGGTTGGCTAGAGACCGGACTTGTGGCCATCCCCGAGCCCTACTAGGTTCATTGTATAAAGGATTTAACACACTTGTTGGTAGACATGTAGCTCCCAAAGCACAAGTTTGGCCTCTACCGAACCACAAAACCAAAGGAAGAAACTATTTACTAGGTTTAATTCTAGGAACACAAAATACAAAGCAGCAAAGCCTGAATACATAAAAAAAAAAAACTTTCTCTTCATGATCATTGGGTTTTTGGAACCAACGTTAGAGAAATGGCTAAGAAACAAAATGTAATTTTTAAGATAAGTAGATGGAAGATCGAAATTTGTGTCCTTTTGAGGCTGAATCATAAAAGCACTTACCTCAAGTCCTCTTATTGGAAACACAGTAAAAAAGGGTAACATCATGTAAGATGGAGGTGAGGAACCCACAGCTCAAAAGCATTGCATTACAAAAAGATGACCAAAAGCAACCAGCCGCAATCATATTAGGTACATGAGGCACTGAGAGGGTAGAAAAGGAAATCATGTTACGAATATCAAGATAATCCCATTCATCACTACTACATTCACCCATGCGAGTAACACATGTAACCCAGTCATCTCGGACCAGCTGTCAAGAGAGAAGACACGAATAATGTGTTGATGCATTCAAATAGTCCACTGAAGGTGTGATAAGTGATGAAGAAACTTTCTATACCAAGGTAAAGGGTAGAAAATGGTCAGAAGTTTGATCTTATCGGGATCATACAAAGAGCCCAACACCATCAAATCCGATGAATGGGGAATCAAACAGGGAGGATATTGTGATTGAACGATTTCGTGAAACTCTTGAGGAAAACGATTAGAAAATGAGCCGGTTTCCCGAATTTTGGGCCATGGTAAGGACAATAGTTTGGAGAAAGTAAAATAATAAGTTAAGGGAAAAACAAAGTTCAAAAGAAAGACAAAAGGAGTTTTTTGGGATGAGTATTTTGTAGCTTAGGCACTTAAGCGGTAAAGGACATGATTGTACTCCTAATAAAGAGGGACAATAAGAAAGACTAAGGGAGGCTATTTCATTTGATTTTCTTAGTACACCGCCAACCCAATGAATGCGGGCATTGTTTACACTCAATATTTTCTAAGGATGAAGTAATAATTGTAGGAAAGTTAATAACCTAAAAAAAAGGTATATGAGACCAATTTGTTTAGAACGAAATACAAAAATAGTGGCACAGTAAAATATAATAAGTGGGACACATGTCAACAAGAGTAGCAAACTGAAAAGCAGTGGGCCATATTTGAAATGAGAGGGAAATCGAGCATGGAGGATACCAAGGAGCAAATTCAAATCGAAGGAAGAAATTGCCAGCGGTTATATAATTACGCCTATAAATACAAGGACATTCGTAGTAGAAGAACGCAATAATAAAGATCAGCAAATATATTTTAGCAAATTTACTTATCTAGCAAATTTATCTTTCAACAAGTTTTATCCTTGAGCAAATTTATCTTTCAGCAAGTTTATTTTCCCAATTAGTTCCGGATTATTTTGAAGGTTTTTATAAGAAGCTCTGAGTTCATCAAACTCTTGGGAAACAGTGTTTAGAATCGCAATCACATGGCTTATTCTCTGCTCTAGCTAGAAGTTTGTGGTTTCTAGCCACCGGATAAGATGTCCTTTTTGGTAATATGGTGGAATGGTGGTTTGATCCATTTCGGAAGATCTTATAGTGCTCAACCTCAAAAAAGACCAAAATAATTTGTACATTTGGCTTCTCAATTTGACTGCAGAATGCTCAAATGAAGTAATGATATATGATTTCCTTTTGAGTATTGATATAGGAATTGACTAAAATACGCACCCTCGCGCATAGATTGTTAATGTGTCAAAATCTAGATGATGTGTAATATGACTGTGCTATTTTTTTTACACATGTTAATCTATCTTCTCTTTCTCTCTCTCCACTCTTTCTTTCTCTCTCCTTCCCCCATTGCATTCTCCATCCCCCTCACTGTGACACAAGTAGAAAAAAGAAAAGGCAACATGACTTAATTAAGAATCGAATCTTTACAATGAAAAGTAACTTTTGGTGACAATATATATCAGTCCTAATACATGAAAAAAATCAAATTAAGTTGAGGTTGGGTTTGTTTGAAATCAATTTCGTCAACTTCAGAAGCAATTTTAGGGTTTATTTTTCCTATGTACCAATTTTGAATAACTTCGGATAGTAAAAACCCTTATTTATTTATTTATTTTTATAAATTAGATGAAATTGGTTTCAACTTTCAATCAAAATATTGTAAAGAAAACCCTATTTCAATAAGAAAAGGAACAAGTGAGAAAGGAATTACATAGTTCTTGATCGGATTGGAGTTGAGATAGATTTGGAGTTAACATGTGATTATGAAAAGATAGATGTAGAGGATACCAAACGGAGAGAGGAGGGAGAGAGATAAAGATATGAGAGATTAATATGTAAAGATTACACCTCATTTAAAGTTTGACACATAAACAGTTGAGAGTGCATATTTTAGTCTCTTCTTATATCATTACTCTTTCCTTTTATCCAAGCCCACAAGTTATTTTTAGGATTTCTCCATCCATAATCTTGTATTATTTCAATGTAATAATTAATCTCGTTTTTTCCAAAGGCAGATGTGAGCCTTTCGAATTTTTGTGACTAATTTTACTTGAGACATCTTTGTTTTCATGACCCAAGTTTTTTTGTTTTATTTTTGTCTCAGAATAATTCTTAAATATATTAAGAAGACTCAACGGCACATAAAACTGACTTGATCTTGAGGTTTTTCTTTTTTGAAGGTTTTAAGTCTTAAGATTCAATAAGTAAAAGTTACATCACTTTCATTAATAACTAATGCTCATAATAACCTTATTACAGCTTAAATCAACAAGAAAACGTCGATAAAATAAAATCTTACAGAGCTAAGAAATTAAAAAAAAACAGTTAGACTTCCATCTGTTATTCAATGCACTTTGAAAATCTGTTGTAACTTTTTCACATATTGTGGTAGCAATTGATAATCTTTTTATTAGACTTTTATCTTCAATAAATTTTTGTGACTGTCGATCATCAAAGTCACTCTTGTTTGGAATAAAAACCTTAGTATCACCTTAGGTTTGGTCTAAACTGAAGTTTCAGTCCTCCACCCAAGTGCAGCAAATAAATATATTTGGTTGGAAATAGCCCGCGGAGTTTCGTGTAGAGCCACAACGCACCAGAATCTCATATACTGGATATAATCTTGTGAACCCAACCCATAAGTCACGAAATCGAAGAGGCGGGAAGGATTAGATCTACTCAATCAGACAAGAGTAGCACACCCTTTGAAGGTGGAGAAAAGTGGGGGAAGAAAAAAATATTTGAATCTAGAAAGGAGAGGTCGATGATTGAGTATCACGTTGTGAAATTCAGGGGCACCGAAGCAGCTCCCCTATCCCGAGGTGGGCGACTGTTAGGGTTAGGGATAAATGGAGAGTCTTTCTTTTTAGAGAGAGAATTAGGTTATATTACCATCACTTAGGTGCACATGACAATTTCATATAAGTAAAAGTTACATAGATACTTGTAAATGAGGATGAAGAGTTTTTTCACTTTTTTTATCTTTGTTTCTTCATTTTTTTTCCATTTTGTACCTTGTTTTCTTAATTTTTATGTTTTATTCCATGGTTTAAACTTTTATTTCCTTTTTGTATATTTGTTTCTTAATTTTTCTTTTTTTTCGTCGCTTTTTACTTTCTTTTCATTTTTGTACCCGAGCTTTAGCGGTTGAAATTTGAATAAAAAAAAAAAATATATATATATATATATATATATATAAACCATGGTAAAAAAAAATTAAGAAAAAAATGTACAAAAAGGAAATAAAAGTAGAAAACATGACAAAAAAAAATAAAAAAAATTAAGAAACCAAGGTTTAAAATGGGAAAAAGTGAATTAACAAATGTACAAAAAGATATAAAAGCCTGGGGATAAATAAGGAAAGACGATGGCTGTTAGAGTTTATAGCACTAAAAAAACTGTAATTCCCGAAAGTGGGAGAATTAATCCTTCTTCTTTTTTTGTAGCAACTTTATTCCAGCAAAACTTGACACCTCCATTAATTAATTTTGTTCAATAAGTGCCCCTATTTTGTTAGTACAGTAACATTAGAGTTTTTTTAAAGAGTAAATGATCGTATAAATAAAATAATGGGGGCTGAGGCCCCTAAGAGTACACCAAACAAAGAGCTAGGGAAAGAAAAAACGTAAAAAAAAGTTGTCTTATAGGCCAACCAGTTGGATGCACGGACAATTGCCAAAAAACTTGGTTGTTGGCCGACCAGTCGGCTAACAAAAAATATGGGACTAGTCAACGACAAACTCGGTACTTAATGTCCAATTCCGATTGATAAATCTATTCCTAGGACTTTTCTTTACATTACAAAGCTTGTTTAGGCTTAACTATCAATAAAATGGTATGTTGGAATTATTTTCTCCGGGTGATTGTGTACTTAAATAAAAATTATTGTTGCAAAACACGTTTAATAATTATCGTATTATTATTGAATAGAAAACTAGTAACAATTTATATCTTTACTCTGTAGATTTGCCACTAGGGAAAAAATTACACAAAAAGGAAATAAAAGTAGAAACCATGACACAAAAAAGAAAATTTAAGAAACCAAGGTTTAAAACGTGAAAAAGTGAATTAACGAATATACAAAAAGATATAAAACCCTGAGGATAAATAAGGGAAGACGATGGCGGTTAGAGTTTATAGCACTAAAAAAAACTGTAATTCCCCAAAGTGGGAGAATTAACTTTTTTTTTCGCAATAGTTAAAAGTGGGAGAATTAACTTGATAGCAGAGTGTCCTAACCAAGCCATTCTAACGAGTACTGACTGTTGCTAGTAGCTACTTTATTCCAGCAAAACTTGACACCTCCATTAATTAGTTTTGTTCAATGAGTTCCCCTATTTTCTTAGTACAGTAACAGTAGATTTTTTTTAAGGGTAAACAATTGTATAAATAAAATAATGGGGGTCGAAGCCCCTAAGAGTACACCGAACAAAGAGCTAGGGAAAGAAAAAACGTATAAAAAAAATGCCCCATAGGCCGACCAGTTGGATGCACGGACAATTGCCAAAAACTTGGTTGCTGGTCGACCAGTCGGCTAACAAAAAATATGAGACTAGTTACTGACAAACTCGGTACTTAATCTGCAATTCCGATTGATAAATTTATTCCTAGGACTATTTTTTACATTACAAATCTTGTTTAGGCTTAACTATCAATAAAATGGTATGTTGGAATTATTTTCTCCGGGTGATTAATTGTGTACTTAAATAAGAATTATTGTTACAAAACACGTTTAATAATTCTCGGATTATTATTGAATCGAAAACTAGTAACAATTAATATCATTTACTCTGTAGATCTGTCACTAGGGAAAAAATTGCACAAAAAGGAGGAACATACATGTGATTGTAGATGCTTTAAATTTTATTTACAATTGACAGCATATATAATTTATTATTATTTCCTCTAACATAATCCATAGACGAGTAACTCTTTCACAAAACTAATGAAGGGTGATGTTCTCAAAGAAATCTACACTAAAAATTATGGAAAATGGAATAAATTGTGGCATTCTCATTCATGTTCATTTCCTCATTCATCCTTATTTAAGCCTAGGTTATATTATATTTTTGTTTATATTATAATTAAAAAGAGAAAAATATCTCTAGGGAGAGAAAGACAAGGTGAAACACTGGTGGTGCAGGAACCTTCAATGGACATATCGCCTGAAATAGCTTCCAAGCTTTTATCTTTCAATCTTCAACTGATGGAGTACAACAGTCCGATTACAAAGACTTTCTCTGATGTCCTGAGCAATTATAAAGGTACCTATTTGCCAATCAAAAAAATATTAAATGAGCAACTAAAATAACTATGAATTATTAATAAATATGGTCCCTAATCCAATCTTTAAAATTTTAATTCACCACCAGCCTAATC
Organism: Primula veris; assembly: GCA_963682055.1. NCBI lineage: Eukaryota > Viridiplantae > Streptophyta > Magnoliopsida > Ericales > Primulaceae > Primula > Primula veris. The sequence goes on along the minus strand of OY821742.1, from coordinate 29,838,940 downwards.
AGCGTAAATAATATGTCTCGATGGGAGGACGTATATTATTTAACATTCGATATGCTAGTTTAGCCATTTAATTTTACTGTCTAGACAAATGTCAAAGTAAAATTAAATATTCGGCTTAATTTCGGTCCTATAAATATTAACATAGGCTGAGATGGAGAGAGATAATAATATTTAATTATTAACAAGTATGAATTTAATCTAAATAGTTATTACCTAGGTGGAGTAATACTTTGGTGGGTTATTTTATAAAATCTCAACTCCCTTTTAACATTGTCCTTAATCAAGCTAGCCATTAATGGAATAAGTATGGTTTCTCCAAAATTATTCCCACTAATAAGGGAGTTTATTTATTTAAATTCAAAAGTGAAAATGGGTGTAATATTGTCCTTGAAAGAGGACCTTGGAAAATGTTAGGGAAACCTCTCTTTCTCAAACCTTGGTCCTCTGAAGAAGATTGTTTAAGGAGTAGTTTCATAACAGTTTCTATATGGGCTATGCTCTATAACCTTCCTCTGAATTATTGGAATGATATAGGGTTTAGTCGCATAGGGAGTAAAATAGGGAAACCTCTCTATGCTGATGAGACTGCTTCTGAGCCTAACAAAATTGATTTTGCTAGGATGTGTGTTGAGGTTAATCTGGATAGCAAGTTCCCAACTGAGATTGAAGTTGAGGATGAATTTGGTCATAATGTTACTGTTAATGTTAAGTATAGTTGGATTCCTAAAAAATGTGACAACTGCAAAATCTTTGGTCACTTAAGTAGCTTGGTCCCTTCTATCAAAGGCAAACAAGACATAACCCAATAGATGAAACAACTCCCTTAACTGATGAGGAAGGTTGGAGCACTCCTGGGTATAATAAGAAAGATAATCATACCAATAACAAAGGGAAGGCAAAAGTAGGGGTTGTCGAGTCTTTGTTTGAAGAAACTCATGTAGTCAAATTCATTGAAAAACCTATAGAGGATTTTATAGGGGCTTGCTCTAAATTTTTTAACACTTTTGAGAGGCTTGTAAATGATTTGAACAAGGATGATGCTCCCAAAGAAGACTCTAATATTGACCCTTCTTCCCCGAAGGGTATTGTAGCTAATTTGGCGACACCTGCTAATATTTTTGATATTATCCCTACCTTTTTAAAGGCGGCAGGGGTTGTTAATGAAAATGAAAATGAGATTCATTATGTTAACAATACCTCTTCTAATAAGTCTGTTGCCGAATGTATCATGAGTAAAAAGAGCAAAGGTAACAAGAAGAAAAAAGAGGGTGCCTGTTAGGACCAGATTTCTGGTCTAAATATTGTTTATTGTCTATTGGTTTTTCACTAAATAAATCCTAACTGTTGTTAAGAACTAAGACAGAATTGATAGGTTTCAAGTATCAGTTGCAACCTCAGTTGCAACCTACTAAGTCAATAGTGACAGGTTCCAAGTACCAGTTGCAACCTCAGTTGCAACCTACTAAGTCAATAGTAACAGGTTTCAAGTACTAGTTGCAACCTCAGTTGCAACCACAGTTCCAACCTGCTACTCAGCAGTATTCTGTCTAGTTCTGTGTATCTGCATAGCTGTTATTTATTAATTGTTAATTGATTCTACAGCATGCAGGATATATTCTCATATGATTCTAAAAGTTTAATATGCGTTTAAGTGAGAATATCAAAGTGGTAAGGAAAGATTTCCTAAAAGGTATAAAGAGATTAGTTATGTTTCCTTTAAATTTATAATTCTATATCTCTATTCTTATACTAATCCTTATCACTTGTGTCAATCTTTTGTTCCTTATCAATTCAGTATGATATGTTTAAAGATTGAATAAAATCAGGAGTTAATGTTTTACATGAATACCTAAAAGATATCTTTTCAAGATATGATCTTTTTATATGATTCCTAGCTATAGGACAATGCTAACTCCTACAATCAAGCTGGTTATTAAACAGGTATCAACCAATGATGATTGGAGTCAATCAATGCTGAAGTATCACGCAATGCATGGGAAGATTGAAGCCAATCAACAAAGTCAAAAAGCGATCAAAAGATATTGAAGATTGAAGATTGTTTTTACTTGCTTATATAGTTGATAACTTAGCTTGTAAATGTGTGTGTTCTAAATTATAAAGAACTTATTTTCTAGAGAGAATACACGTGAGCTTTAAAAGAAAACAATAGTGGGATGCCATTGATTTATAAGTGATAGTTATAGAGTAGGAGCAATATAGAGATAGGCAGAAAAACCTAGAGGGAGTCTAAGTGTTTTTCGTTAAGACTTGAGTCCTATATTGTAAGCTTTTTATAATATCATAATCTGGGTAAGTGACTCGGAGACGTAGCCTAGTTAGGTGAACTCCGTTGTTAAATGTGCGTGTGATTTCATTTACGTACATTTAACTTTTTATAGTTCTGTCCATTTATACACTGGGTTCTAACTGTAGTTGCAACCTCACTTAGAACCTAACTGCAAAACTGCAACTAGAACAGCGGATAGGAATTTCATTTGGTATCAGAGCTTCACACTAGATCTTACTTAGTGTGGATCCTGTGTTCTAGTAACAATGGACTTAATGAGGGAAGGAAACGCCTTCAACAAACCTCCATTGCTTGAAGGAGGAGTAAACTATGGAGTATGGAAAATTAGAATGAGGTCTTTCATCAAACAGCAGAATGAACATGCATGGAAGACTGTTATGTATGGATGGGAGTATCCAACTACCATGGATAATGAAGGAGAACTTATTCTCTTGCCTGAAGACAGATGGTCTGCTGAAGAAGACAGAAAATCAAGTGTTAACTCAACAGCCATAAACTTGATTTTTGCTGGTGTAACTCTCAGCGTATTCAGGTATATCTCTCATTGTGAAACAGCTAAAGAAGCATGGGATATTTTGCAAGTTACTTTTGAAGGAACCACTAAAGTAAAAGCTTTCAAACTTTAACAGTTAACTACCCAATTTGAAAACTTAAGAATGGAGGAAGATGAAAACATTAAACAATTTAATGGCAGAATCTGCCACATTGCTCATCAAGCTGGAACCTTAGGTGAAAAATACAGTGATGCTAAACTTGTTAAGAAAACTCTTAGGTCACTCCCAGAAAGGTTTGAAATTAAGGTCACAGCTATTGAAGAATCAACTGACTTAGATAATCTTAAACTTGAAGAACTCATAGGAAATCTAAGTACTCATGAACTGAAATTCTTCAAACATAAAAGACTAGAAAAGGGAATAGCATTTCAAGCTAAGAAATCTGAATCTAATGCCTGTGATAAAATGAGTGATGAAGAACAACTAGCTTTCTTTGCAAAAAAGGTTTACAAGAAGTTTTATAAGAAAAAGGAGGATGATACTGGTTCATCTAAAAACTTTCAGAAAAAGGATAACCAGTTTAAGACAGAGTCTAGGTTCAATAATAACTCTACAGGAAAGTGGAATTCCAAAGAGAAGGATAACAAAGAATACAAACCTAAAGAGATTCAGTGTAGAGAATGTAGAGGTTTTGGTCATATTCAGGCTGAGTGTGCAAACACTTTAAAAAGAAACAAAAATGCTTATATAACCACTCATAGTGATAGTGATTCTGAGAGTAACAGTGATGAAGAGGATGGTTCTAATTTTGTTAATTTCATGGGAATAATCACTGAAAAAGAACCTACTTATGAAAGTGACTGTGAGCAGGTTTCAACCCCAGTTACAACTGCCTTTGAAACATATAGCAGTGATGAGGAAGAGCCTTCTGATGAAAACATTACTAAGAAATACCTTGTTCTGTATGAAAAGTATAAATGTCTGAGTAAACAATCCTTGATCATAAGCAAACTGAATGTTGATCTAAAGGATGAGGTTAAAAGTCTTACTGAGAAGCTTAAATTACAACTGGCTGAACTTACTGAAACTAAAAAGATAATAAAACTGCTGAATGTTTCTGCTTCAGATAAATTAGATGACATGCTGTCATATTCTAGAGGCTCCAAAGATATCAGTGGTCTAGGTTACTATGGTGGTAAAAGTACAGGAAAAACTACTTTTATTGAAGCTGTTGCTAAAGCTAAAACTCATGATTTTGACCACAAGGTTAGAAGCTCAGTTGCAACCAGAGTTGCAACCAGGAATAAAACTCAGGTTTATGTAAAGAAGGTTGGAAGCTCAGTTACAACCAAAGTTGCAACCATGAAGAAACTGAATAGCTTTAGGGACAAAAATAACTTTAGGTTGAAGTTGTGTAATTTCTGTAAAAAAAACCTGGTCATTCTGAAAGACAGTGTTATTTAAAAAGAAACAGAAAGTATATTTCCCAGAAAACCTGGTTGGCTTCTGTCAATAAAAATTTGAAATGGGTCTGGAAAGTTAAAGAAAAAGCAACTTTAATTGCTAACAACAAAGCTGTTATTAACTCCTTGAATGATGTTACTTCTAATGATTGGTATTTTGACAGTGGATTCTCTAAGCATATGACAGGTACTGCAAGTCTCCTAAAAAATGTCACCATTCTTACAGGTAACACTGTTGTGTTTGGAGGTGGAGATACAGGTAAAATTGTTGGTAAAGGTACCTTAAACAAACCTGGAATGCCTAATATTGAGGATGTTTTTCTTGTATATGGTCTAAAAGTGATGAGGATGGAGTGATTATCAGGAATAAAGCTAGGTTGGTAGCTCAGGGTTATACACAAATTGAGGGAATTGACTTTGATGAAACCTTTGCTCCTATAGCTAGAATTGAATCCATTAGAATGCTATTATCTCTTGCATGTCTGTATGATTTTAAACTGTTTCAACTTGACATAAAGAGTGCTTTTCTTAATGGTGTGATTAATGAAGAGGTTTATGTCTGTCAACCTAAGGGATTTGAAGATCCTAACTTTCCTGAACATGTTTATTTGCTGAAAAAGGCCTTGTATGGTCTTAAGCAAGCCCCTAGAGCTTGGTATGATAGATTAACCAAGTTTTTGCTTGAAAAAGGTTTTAAAAGAGGGGGAGTTGATAAAACTCTGTTTACAAAGAAAACTACAAAGGATATAATAGTTGCTCAAATATATGTTGATGACATTGTTTTTGGCTCATCTTCTAATAAGAGGATAGAAGAATTCATTTCTGATATGAAGAATGAATTTGAAATGAGTGGTGGAGGTGAATTGACTTACTTTCTAGGATTACAAGTTAAACAGAATGAGAAAGGGATTTTTCTATGTCAGAGTAAGTATGCAGACAATCTTGTTAAGAAGTTTGGTCTAAGTGAGAGTAAAAAAAAGAGAACTCCTATGAGTACTACCCTTAAACTGTCTAAAAATGAAAAAGGAAAAAGTGTTTGTCCCAGCCTTTATAGATCCATGATTGGAAGTTTGCTGTATTTAACTGCTAGTAGACCAGACCTTTGCTTAAGTTTAGGAGTTTGTGCCAGATATCAAGCAAATCCTTTAGAACCTCATCTTCTAGCTGTCAAAAGAATTCTAAGGTATGTAAAAGGAACACCTCATCTAGGCCTATGGTAGTCTAAAGATACAAACCATTTTCTTAGTGGCTACTGTGATGCAGATTGGGCAGGAAACATAGATGATAGAAAGAGTACTTCTGGTGGGTGTTTTTATTTTGGAAACAACCTTGTTTCTTGGTTCAGTAAAAAGCAAAATTGCATATCTTTATCTACTGCTGAGGCAGAATATGTTGCAGCTGGAAGTGGATGCACTCAATTAATCTGGATGAAACAGATGTTAACTGATTATAATGTTAAACAAGAAGTTTTAACTCTGTTTTGTGATAACAAAAGTGCTATAGATTTAGCTAAAAATCCAGTTCAACATTCCAGGACCAAACATATTGATCTAAGGCATCATTTTATAAGAGAACTAGTTGAAGAAAAGAGCTTAATTTTAGAACATGTTTCAACTGAAAGACAATTAGCAGCTATTTTTACAAAACCCCTTGATACAAACAAGTTTGAATCATTAAGAAGTGACATAGGGGTATGTCATTATCAATCTAATTAAATATTCTTGCTAAATATGTCTATATTGAATACCTTCAATAATTTTTATTTCTAAGGTTAAGTCTTAATTGAGCTATGGTGTTTTTGTTTTGAAAAAGCCGCTTTTTGGTGTCTCAAAAACAGATGTGAGGTAACTTGTCCTTGAAAACCTCTCTGGTAATAGAGTTGCAAGCACAAAGTGCAAATTTTGTTTGTGGTTGCAAGCTCAGTTGCAACCTCGGTTGAAACCTCATTCTCTCAATAACTGGTTAGAAGTTCAGTTACAACTTCAGTTGAAACCTCGTGTTAAAAATATTGGTTGCAAGCTCAGTTACCACACCAGTTGAAACCTCAGTCTATTTTACAACTGTCAAGACAAAGTCTTGTTATTTTTGACATCAGTTATACTCTTTCCTTGCTGAGGTCATCAAACTAGTTTTTGTGTAGAGATAAAAACGGATTTGCTCATTTTAAGCTCCTACAATTTAATCTTTATTAAAGTTATTCTATGATAAACATATTTTCTTGGGTAAATTGCTAGATTTTCATTTTTTTTAAAAGCTTAAATATCTGTCTTATTCTATCTTTATCTTCAATCATGTCAAATTTCCTTCAAAGCTTCAACTCTTGATTTTTCAAATTTTGGATAAATCTGTTTAAAAAGGGAATGTTTATCTGTATTAATTGCTAGGTTTATCTTTATACCAATTGTTTCCTTCGTGATTTAAGCTGCTTATTTTTTAAAATTTTTGTTGATAAGAACTTTCCTTATTTTTGGCTAAATCTGTTTCAAAATTGATTTGCATGTATCTCTTTCCAATTACAAAAGGATATGGCCTTTATTGCTATTTATACAAAATTCTTTTTATCTCCAAACTCAATTACACGTTACAAAATTACTCTCTCTCTCTAAACTGTAAAACCCTACTCTCTGTAAAGCCCACTGATAGGTTCTAAGTACGGTTCCAACCTCCCTGTTGCAACCATGTCTAATAACCCCAATTCTGATGATGATTGCACTCTTAGAGATTTCGTGAACAAATCTTCAACAAGTCATAGCTCTAAGGATAAGGTAAGTGAGTCCTCCTCTCCTAAGACACGTAGGACTAAAAAGCGTCCTAGGAGGAATCCTATTAATGATCCTTTTGTTGCTAAGTTTGAGTATGATCAAAAATTCAATGCAGTTGATCCTAAGTTCTGGAGTAGAAGAACTTATAGGAGATTTAGGGCTTTTTCTAGTAAAGAAATTCACTGTGAAAGGAGGCTCAATTTGGTTAGTTATCCACACATACAGGTATATGTTGAAAAGCTGTTGCATGCTGTTGGTTTAGGAAAAACAATTACTTTTGCTGAATCTTTTCTTCCTTCTGTTGTTAAAGAATTCTATGCTAATCTCAGTAGCATTGTATTTGATGAGGGAAACCCTGCTTATGGGAGAGTTTTTCTGAGAGGTCTTACTTTGGATTTTACTCCACAACTTATTAATGATTTCCTAAATACACCCAATCATGCTGTTGAAGATGCTGATTATGACTTTGAGGTCATTGCCTTGGTTTTAACTGGAAAGAATAATAGATTTGATGGGAATTCCATCAAAACATCCTCTCTCACTCTGTGTGCTGCTGTTCTGCACAAAATAGCTAGATTTAACTGGACACCAACCAAACAGCCCTCAAAAGTGAGCAAAGATATGGCTACCTTTCTCTATAAAATCATGGATTCTAGGCCTATCAACTTTGGACAACATGTCTTCAATCTCATAAGAGATTTCAGTAACACAGATTCTACTTCCACTCTCCTTCCTTTCCCCTGCCTCATATCTGGTATGATTCTAGGCCAAGTTTATTCTATGGGCAGAAATTCTCCTATCAATATCATGAATGAACCCTCCTCTGATTGTCCATCTGCCCTGTACATTTCTACAAAGTTGCTAAAAGAAGGGCATGTTAATGACATATCTGGAGAAAAGGGCAAAGAAAAGGAAGAAGAGACATCTAATGCTCCTTCAGAAAAGAAGAGGGGTGTGAGGTGGTATTTGAAGCAAAAGTTGGCTTACAATGCAGAAATGAGAGCTGAGCTGGATACAGATGACTATCAAATCAAAAAGTTGCTGGAGAATCTTATAAGTGGAAGTGATAGTGACAGTGATGGTGGTGACAGTGATGGGGATGCAACTCACAGTGATGATGGCCTTTCAATAAGCAGTGAAGATGAGCATGAAGAGGTTGTTAGGGACAGACCCCTAAGAGAAAGACCACCCCAGTCAGACATTCCTAGGAACTAGTTTGTCAAGGTTGTGACAAATAGGGGGAGTAAGAGAAAGTTTATTTGCTTCTGTTCTGTTTTCAGTTTAATGTTTAAGTTTCAAGACTTTATTTTGTTTCCAGTTATGATGTATTAAGACAATTCTGTGCCTGTTTGGCTTTAATAATTCTGTAATTTCTTTGAACTTGGAACAGGTCTGAAAACCTACTGTGTGCATATAGATTGTGCTTATATGATATGCCTGCAATTCTAACTTGCAGGGGGAGCTAAAACAGATACAATACAAATGTTGTATTGAAATTGCAGGTGGATTTATGTGGTTTATAAACTTAGTTGATTTGTCAAAACCAATGACAAAGGGGGAGATTGTTAGTACCAGATTTCTGGTCTAAATATTGTTTATTGTCTATTGGTTTTTCACTAAATAAATCCTAACTGTTGTTAAGAACTAAGACAGAATTGACAGGTTTCAAGTATCAGTTGCAACCTCAGTTGCAACCTACTAAGTCAATAGTGACAGGTTCCAAGTACCAGTTGCAACCTACTAAGTCAATAGTAACAGGTTTCAAGTACTAGTTGCAACCTCAGTTGCAACCACAGTTCCAACCTGCTACTCAGCAGTATTCTGTCTAGTTCTGTGTATCTGCATAGCTGTTATTTATTAATTGTTAATTGACTCTACAGCATGCATGATATATTCTCATATGATTCTAAAATTTTAATATGCGTTTAAGTGAGAATATCAAAGTGGTAAGGAAAGATTTCCTAAAAGGTATAAAGAGATTAGTTATGTTTCCTTTAAATTTATAATTCTATATCTCTATTCTTATACTAATCCTTATCACTTGTGTCAATCTTTTGTTCCTTATCAATTCAGTATGATATGTTTAAAGATTGAATAAAATCAGGAGTTAATGTTTTACATGAATACCTAAAAGATATCTTTTCAAGATATGATCTTTTTATATGATTCCTAGCTATAGGACAATGCTAACTCCTACAATCAAGCTGGTTATTAAACAGGTATCAACCAATGATGATTGGAGTCAATCAATGCTGAAGTATCACGCATTGCATGGGAAGATTGAAGCCAATCAACAAAGTCAAAAAGCAATCAAAAGATATTGAAGATTGAAGATTGTTTTTACTTGCTTATATAGTTGATAACTTAGCTTGTAAATGTGTGTGTTCTAAATTATAAAGAACTTATTTTCTAGAGAGAATACACGTGAGCTTTAAAAGAAAACAATGGTGGGATGCCATTGATTTATAAGTGATAGTTATAGAGTAGGAGCAATATAGAGATAGGCAGAAAAACCTAGAGGGAGTCTAAGTGTTTTTCGTTAAGACTTGAGTCCTATATTGTAAGCTTTTTATAATATCATAATCTGGGTAAGTGACTCGGAGACGTAGCCTAGTTAGGTGAACTCCGTTGTTAAATGTGCGTGTGATTTCATTTACGTACATTTAACTTTTTATAGTTCTGTCCATTTATACACTGGGTTCTAACTGTAGTTGCAACCTCACTTAGAACCTAACTGCAAAACTGCAACTAGAACAGCGGATAGGAATTTCAGTGCCCCTTCAAGAAAAAAGGTGGATTACACAAAGGGTCTATCTTATTTAATGAGTAATATTGGTTGTTGGAATATAGAGGGATAAATAACTTGAAGAAAAAAATATTGTTAAGGATACAATAGCTAAAAATAAAATTACTTGCTTTGGTACTCTTGAAACCAAAATTAGTACTAATAATTTTAAAAATAATTGTGATTACATTTTCCCTTTGTGGAAGGTTGAAAACAATCTTTCTTATGCTCCTTATGGTAGAATTATTATTGCTTGTGACCCCAATGTTTGGAACTATTCTATTACTAGTAAGGATGCTCAGTTTATTCATTGCATACTTAATGGTATTGATACTAACACTCAATGTGCTGTTACTTTTGTGTATGCGTACAACCTTTATAAAAATAGATATAAGGTTTGGGAAAATCTCCTTTATATTTCTCAGAACCTTAATAGTATTCCTTGGTCTGTAATGGGGGACTTTAATGCTATTAGAGAGTTAGGTGATAGAGACGGGGGAAGCCTGCTTTGGCCTCCCCATTTCAATGATTTTCCCATAAGTATTAATGATTGTATGTTAGATGGTTTGAAATACTCTAGTATGAAGTTCACTTGGACTAAGAATAGTGTTGTTATGCCTATTAGAACAAAGATAGATAGAGTGCTTATTAATGATGACTGGATTTATTCTTTTAAAAATTCCGAAGCTATTTTCCTACATTTTGGTATTTTTGATCACTCTCCTATGGTTATTAACTTTGGTAGAAGCTTTAAAGCTGGCCCTAAACCTTTCAAATTTTTCAATCATTGGGTCAATTATCCTGAGTTTTATTACACTGTAAGTGAGACCTGGAGAGGTAATTTCAAGGGCACTAAAATGTTTGTTTTATTGAGCAAGCTAAATGCAACTAAAAAAGCTCTCAAACTCTTGCTATTATAAAAGGTATTAATGCTAAAGCTATAATAATCAATCTCTTCTTGACAAAGGAAATGGCTTTGTAACTATGGATTCTGTTATTATTGATAGATCCAATTTACTTAATGCCTTAGAAGAAGGAGAGGCCACCATTAAACAAAAAAGTAGAATTACTTGGTTGGAAAAAGGCGATCTGAATAATTCTAATTTCTATAAATGCCTTAATCAAAGAAATAACAAAAATAGAATTAGTTTGATCAAGGATGTGAATGGAATTGTGCTTACTAAAAACACTGTGATTCTAATAACATTCTTGGCTTTTATAAATCTTTTATTGGCACTAAAAGCTCTCTCCCCTACCCCGGTAGAGAGGCTTTGAGTAATTATGTTAAAAGAGTTGTTTCTCCCTCTATGTATGATAATATTAGTAGTGTTTTTACTGATAATGACATAAAATATTGCATGTTTAGTTTTAATCCTAATAAAGCTCCTGGATCTAACGATTTTAATGCCTTTCTTTTTCCAAAAAACTTGGCATATAGTGGGTAATGCTGTTATTAGTGCCATTAAAGAGTTTTTTAACAAGGGTTCCTTGTTAAAGAAGTTTAACTCTACTTTCATCGCTCTTATTCTTAAATGTGATAACCGCACTTTTGTAACTGCTTATATGCCTATTAGCTGCTGCAATTCTGACTACAATCAATTTTCTTTTATAAAAGGTATGAGTATTACTAATAATATTTTGTTGGCTCAGGACATCCTTCATGGTTACCATAATGACAAAAGCCCTAGGAAAATTAATCTTAAAGTTGATCTAATAAAGGCTTTTGAAACTATTAGTTGAGACTTTGTCCTAGACATGCTTGATTTAATGGCCTTTTTTCTTTTTCTTTATAGATTGGGTAGCTCAATGTATTACTACCCCCTCTTATTCTATTAATTTTAATAGTACTTTGAAATTCCTATCCGCTGTTCTAGTCGCTGTTTTGCAGTTAGGTTCCAAGTACAGTTGCAACTGAGGTTGGAACCAATGATGGACAGAACTTGTAAAGTCTAGTTGCAGTTTTGCAGTAAGGTTCCAAGTGAGGTTGCAACCACAGTTGGAACCAAGTGTATTAATGGACAGAACTGTGAAAAGTTAAATGTACTTGAAATGATTCACACGCACATTTAACAACGGAGTTCACCTAACTAGGCTACGTCTCCGGGGAACTTACCCAGATTATGATATTATAAAAGCTTACAATATAGGACCCAAGTCTTAATGAAAAACTCTCAGATTCACTCTAGGTTTTTCTGCCTATCTCTATATTGCTCCTACCTTATAACTATCATTTATAAATCAATGGCATCCCACCATTGTTTTCTTTTGAAGGCTCGTTGTGTATTCTCTCAAAAATGGGTTCTTTATAATTTAGAACACACACATTTTACAAGCTAAGTTATAAACTATTTATACAATTAAAACAATCTTCTTGCTTCAAGATCTTTTATGATTGCTTTGACTTGTTTTGATTGGCTTCAATCTTTCCATGTATGAGCAAACTCTTCAGCGTGGATTGACTCCAATCATCATTAGTATTTCCTGTTTAATAACAAGCTTGATAATAGGAGTTAGTCTTTTCCTTTAACTAGGAAACATATAAAGATAATATCTTTTAGAGATAATATCTTTTCATATACATATGAAACACTTAACTCCATATTACATTCAATCTTTTAAACGTGTTATACTGATTTTGATAAGGAACAAAGATTGAAACAAGTGATAAAGATTTGCATAAGAATAGAGATATAGATTTCCTAGTTAAAAGAACACATATCTTTATAAACTAATCTCCTTATATCTTTTAGGAAACATCTTTACTTACCACTTTGATATTCTCAATAAACACATATTAATCCTTTAAGATCATTTGAGAATATATCCTGCATACTTTAAAACAAATAATTATTATTAAAGAACAGTAATGCAGAATTACAGAACTGGACAGAATCCTGCAGAACAGCAGGTTGCAACTGTGGTTGCAACTGAGGTTGCAACCTCACTTGAAAACATAAAGTTGTCTCAATTCTTAACAATCAAGTAGGATTATTTAGTTCAAACCAATAGACAACCAATAGTTTATAGGACAGAAATCTGGTTCTAACAATCTCCCCCTTTGTCATTGGTTTTGACAAATAATCTAAGTTTATGAAAGCAGATTCTCCTGCATGGCATATTAGCACATAATCTCCCCCTGCAGATTAGAATTGCAGATGACATAATCTTAACTCAAATAAGCATTCACCAATAATGTACCAACCATAGCATAACATAAACTCTCTTTCTCTTCTCCCCCTATTTGCCACATCCATGACAAAGCTATTTGCTGTTAGTGAGAACATTGAAGCAGTCATTATAACAAGAATCATCATCAAAATCAACTCTCACAGCAAAATCACTCATAATAGAATCACCACATTCCACACCAGACTTTTTATCAACCAAGTTTTCAACTCATACTACGGATTTAGATAAATTCAGCAATGAATAAAGATCAACGTTCCAACTTGAAACAGATTTATCTAATTTTCTGATTTTAAATAGTTGAAAAAATATAGAAAATTTGACTTGTTTCAAAATAAAGATAGCAATTATATATAGTATAGAATTTTTGAACACAAGATACTAACAATTTACTCAAGAATATATATTTATCATGAGATCCCACATAATAAAAATTAAGTCTAGGAGCTATATTGAGCAAATCTGTTTTTACTCTACACAAAAACTAGATTGATGACCTCAGCAAGGAAAGAGTATAAGTGATGTCAAAAATAACAAGACTTTGTCTTGACTTTTTCACTATTATGTGAATCATAGAAGGTACAACAACCTTTGGACAATCACTGAATTTTTCAGTATTATGCGAATGAGGTTTCAACTGATGTTGCAACTGAGCTTGCAAACAGTATTGTGAGCAGGTGGTTTCAACTGGGGTTGCAACTGAACTTACAACCATTATTTAAAAGGTGCACTTTGTGCTTGCAACTCTATTACCAGAGAAGTTTTAAGACAAGTTACCTCACATCTGTTTTTGAGACACCAATTAGTGGCTTTTTCAAGATAAAAACTTCAAAGCTCAAGCAAGACTTACCTTAGAAATAAAATATATTAAATGTACTCAAAACAGACATACATAGCAAGAGTATTCTATTAGATCTATAGTGACATACCCCTATATCACTTCTTAAAGATTCAAATTTATTAGTATCAAGGGGCTTTGTGGAAATATCTGCTAATTGTCTTTCAGTTGAAACATGTTCTAAAATTAAGCTCTTTTCTTCAACTAATTCTTTGATAAAATGGTGCCTTAGATCAATGTGTTTAGTTCTGGAATGTTGTACTGAATTCTTTGCTAAATCTATATGACCATCTCAAACCAAGTCCTCATATTCATATACTTAGGCCACAAATTAGGTCTCCTATCTTTAAGGTATAGTAGCTATGTATGAATGGTCTTAAGGTTTAAACAAGTAGGCTTACTCTTGACATTCTTGACTTTTAATGGAGATATATAAGATGCAGAACTGAACAAATTAAGATGTTTAATTGGAGACTTCATACCTTTTCTTACCTTTTCAATGATAGTGTTCAAGTGAATACTCTTTTGAGACTTTTTGTCTCGTACCAATTTTTCTGTACTTAGATTTTCCTTGGTTGTAAGTTCGGTTGTAACTGACATTGGAATTGAGTCTTTGTTCTCAACTTTCTCATTGCTTGCTTGCTTATCACTCTTAGTTGCACTTGAAGTTGTGACTTCTCCATGTTGCTTCTCTTCTTTACCTGCATACTTAGTGATATCTTGGCCTACAAACTTACTTTTGTCACCACTACCAACTAAACCATTGTTACCCAAGTTAACAACATTAGCTACTTGCTTAGAACAACCACTATCAAAATACCTAGCATTTGAAGTAATAGTCTTTGAATAACTGAAAGCAGCTTTGTTGCATTTAACAGTGTTTGTATTAATTTTAGCTTTCCAAACCCAGTTAGACTTTTGACTCAAACCTGGAGTAAACATGGGTTTCTTATAAATAGACTTTCTGTGTTTCTTTAAGTATCATTGCCTTTCAAAATGACCAGGGTTTTTGAAAAAATGGCATAGCTTTAGATCGGAGCTCGGTTTAGTTGTGTATGTTTTCGATAATTTTTAAAACCATAGTCAGTTGCAACTGTACTTCTAACCTTGTTATTAGTGTGACTTGTTTGAGAATTACTTAAACCTTTAACAAACGCAGTTTTTCCATTTCCTTCATGACCCTTATACCCCAAACCACTGTTATCCTTTGAAGCTCTAGTGTATGACAACATCTTATCAAGCCTACCCGTGGCTGAAGTATTTAACAACTTTATTTTCTTCGTTGTCTCATCTAACTCAAATTGCTTTCTCTTTAATTGTTCAGTGAGTTCTTTTACTTCAGTTTCAGATTCTCATTGAGTTTATTAATGGAAACAGATTGCTTACTTAAAACTTTGTATTTCTCATATAGAAGTAAGTATTGTTTGTTAACACTCTCTTCTGAAATTTCTTCATCATCACTACTATTGTAGGTTTCAAGCTCAGTTGTAACTGAAGATGCAACTGACTCACATTCACTATTACAATTAGAGTTAGATTTTGTAGTGACTTTTGCCATGAAGCTTTTAAAATTAGTTTGATTCCCATACTCATCCTTACTTTCAGATTCTCTATTATCACTAAGAGTACTTATCATCTCAGATGGCATGTAACCTAAACCTTTGCATTCTCTGCATTGAACTTCTCGAGATTTATTTTCAAAATTAGCAGTTTGCATCTCTTTTTTCTGAAAAGATTTTGAGTTTTCTGTTTCAACAAGCTTTTTCTTATAGAACTGTTTAAACATATTTTTAACAAAAAGGTAAAACTGTTCATCTTCCTCACTATCTTCATAAAATTTAGGTTCAAATTTCTTGGCTTGAAAAGCAATTCCTTTTTCAACTTTCTTTTTATGAAACTTTAATTCATGAGTTCTAAGATTTCCCATTAATTCTTCAAGTTTTAAATTGTCAAGATCAGTTGATTCTTCAATAGCAGTTACTTTAATTTCAAATCTATTAGGAAGAGATCTTAAGGTTTTCTTTACCAATTTAGCATCACTGTATTTTTCTCCTAAGTTTTCAGATTCGTGAGCAATTTGACAAATTCTTCCATTAAACTGTTCAATAGATTCATCTTCCTCCATTTTTAAGTTTTCAAACTTAGTAGTTAATTGTTGGAGTTTAAAAGCTTTTACTTTAACAGTTCCTTCAAAAGTTACTTTTAAAATGTCCCAGGCTTCTTTAGCAGTTTCACAATGAGAAATATACCTGAATACATTGAGAGTAACACCAGCAAATATTAGATTGATGGCTGTAGAATTTGCATTAGATTTCTTATCTTGTCCAGCAGTCCATTTTTCTTCAGGTAAGCAAACAAGATCCCCATCACCATTAGATACCATTGGAGTCTCCCATCCAGTTAGCACAGATTTCCATGCTTGCTCACTTTGTTGTTTGATGAAAGATTTCATCCTGGTCTTCCAAAAGACATAATTTTCTCCTCCTTCTAGCAATGGTGGTCTGGACCACGAATTTCCTTCCCTCATCAAGTCCATCTTTACCAGAACACAGGATCCACACCAAGTAAAGTCTGGTGTGAAGCTCTGATACCAATTGAAATTCCTATCCGCTGTTCTAGTCGCTGTTATGCAGTTAGGTTCCAAGTACAGTTGCAACTGAGGTTGGAACCAATGATGGACAGAACTTGTAAAGTCTAGTTGCAGTTTTGCAGTAAGGTTCCAAGTGAGGTTGCAACCACAGTTGGAACCAAGTGTATTAATGGACAGAACTGTGAAAAGTTAAATGTACTTGAAATGATTCACACGCACATTTAACAACGGAGTTCACCTAACTAGGCTACGTCTCCGGGGCACTTACCCAGATTATGATATTATAAAAGCTTACAATATAGGACCCAAGTCTTAATGAAAAACTCTCAGATTCACTCTAGGTTTTTCTGCCTATCTCTATATTGCTCCTACCTTATAACTATCACTTATAAATCAATGGCATCCCACCATTGTTTTCTTTTGAAGGCTCGTTGTGTATTCTCTCAAAAATGGGTTCTTTATAATTTAGAACACACACATTTTACAAGCTAAGTTATAAACTATTTATACAATTAAAACAATCTTCTTGCTTCAAGATCTTTTATGATTGCTTTGACTTGTTTTGATTGGCTTCAATCTTTCCATGTATGAGCAAACTCTTCAGCGTGGATTGACTCCAATCATCATTAGTATTTCCTGTTTAATAACAAGCTTGATAATAGGAGTTAGTCTTTTCCTTTAACTAGGAAACATATAAAGATAATATCTTTTAGAGATAATATCTTTTCATATACATATGAAACACTTAACTCCATATTACATTCAATCTTTTAAACGTGTTATACTGATTTTGATAAGGAACAAAGATTGAAACAAGTGATAAAGATTTGCATAAGAATAGAGATATAGATTTCCTAGTTAAAAGAACACATATCTTTATAAACTAATCTCCTTATATCTTTTAGGAAACATCTTTACTTACCACTTTGATATTCTCAATAAACACATATTAATCCTTTAAGATCATTTGAGAATATATCCTGCATACTTTAAAACAAATAATTATTATTAAAGAACAGTAATGCAGAATTACAGAACTGGACAGAATCCTGCAGAACAGCAGGTTGCAACTGTGGTTGCAACTGAGGTTGCAACCTCACTTGAAAACATAAAGTTGTCTCAATTCTTAACAATCAAGTAGGATTATTTAGTTCAAACCAATAGACAACCAATAGTTTATAGGACAGAAATCTGGTTCTAACAATCTCCCCCTTTGTCATTGGTTTTGACAAATAATCTAAGTTTATGAAAGCAGATTCTCCTGCATGGCATATTAGCACATAATCTCCCCCTGCAGATTAGAATTGCAGATGACATAATCTTAACTCAAATAAGCATTCACCAATAATGTACCAACCATAGCATAACATAAACTCTCTTTCTCTTCTCCCCCTATTTGCCACATCCATGACAAAGCTATTTGCTGTTAGTGAGAACATTGAAGCAGTCATTATAACAAGAATCATCATCAAAATCAACTCTCACAGCAAAATCACTCATAATAGAATCACCACATTCCACACCAGACTTTTTATCAACCAAGTTTTCAACTCATACTACGGATTTAGATAAATTCAGCAATGAATAAAGATCAACGTTCCAACTTGAAACAGATTTATCTAATTTTCTGATTTTAAATAGTTGAAAAAATATAGAAAATTTGACTTGTTTCAAAATAAAGATAGCAATTATATATAGTATAGAATTTTTGAACACAAGATACTAACAATTTACTCAAGAATATATATTTATCATGAGATCCCACATAATAAAAATTAAGTCTAGGAGCTATATTGAGCAAATCTGTTTTTACTCTACACAAAAACTAGATTGATGACCTCAGCAAGGAAAGAGTATAAGTGATGTCAAAAATAACAAGACTTTGTCTTGACTTTTTCACTATTATGTGAATCATAGAAGGTACAACAACCTTTGGACAATCACTGAATTTTTCAGTATTATGCGAATGAGGTTTCAACTGATGTTGCAACTGAGCTTGCAAACAGTATTGTGAGCAGGTGGTTTCAACTGGGGTTGCAACTGAACTTACAACCATTATTTAAAAGGTGCACTTTGTGCTTGCAACTCTATTACCAGAGAAGTTTTAAGACAAGTTACCTCACATCTGTTTTTGAGACACCAATTAGTGGCTTTTTCAAGATAAAAACTTCAAAGCTCAAGCAAGACTTACCTTAGAAATAAAATATATTAAATGTACTCAAAACAGACATACATAGCAAGAGTATTCTATTAGATCTATAGTGACATACCCCTATATCACTTCTTAAAGATTCAAATTTATTAGTATCAAGGGGCTTTGTGGAAATATCTGCTAATTGTCTTTCAGTTGAAACATGTTCTAAAATTAAGCTCTTTTCTTCAACTAATTCTTTGATAAAATGGTGCCTTAGATCAATGTGTTTAGTTCTGGAATGTTGTACTGAATTCTTTGCTAAATCTATATGACCATCTCAAACCAAGTCCTCATATTCATATACTTAGGCCACAAATTAGGTCTCCTATCTTTAAGGTATAGTAGCTATGTATGAATGGTCTTAAGGTTTAAACAAGTAGGCTTACTCTTGACATTCTTGACTTTTAATGGAGATATATAAGATGCAGAACTGAACAAATTAAGATGTTTAATTGGAGACTTCATACCTTTTCTTACCTTTTCAATGATAGTGTTCAAGTGAATACTCTTTTGAGACTTTTTGTCTCGTACCAATTTTTCTGTACTTAGATTTTCCTTGGTTGTAAGTTCGGTTGTAACTGACATTGGAATTGAGTCTTTGTTCTCAACTTTCTCATTGCTTGCTTGCTTATCACTCTTAGTTGCACTTGAAGTTGTGACTTCTCCATGTTGCTTCTCTTCTTTACCTGCATACTTAGTGATATCTTGGCCTACAAACTTACTTTTGTCACCACTACCAACTAAACCATTGTTACCCAAGTTAACAACATTAGCTACTTGCTTAGAACAACCACTATCAAAATACCTAGCATTTGAAGTAATAGTCTTTGAATAACTGAAAGCAGCTTTGTTGCATTTAACAGTGTTTGTATTAATTTTAGCTTTCCAAACCCAGTTAGACTTTTGATTCAAACCTGGAGTAAACATGGGTTTCTTATAAATAGACTTTCTGTGTTTCTTTAAGTATCATTGCCTTTCAAAATGACCAGGGTTTTTGCAAAAATGGCATAGCTTTAGATCGGAGCTCGGTTTAGTTGTGTATGTTTTCGATAATTTTTAAAACCATAGTCAGTTGCAACTGTACTTCTAACCTTGTTGTTAGTGTGACTTGTTTGAGAATTACTTAAACCTTTAACAAACGCAGTTTTTCCATTTCCTTCATGACCCTTATACCCCAAACCACTGTTATCCTTTGAAGCTCTAGTGTATGACAACATCTTATCAAGCCTACCCGTGGCTGAAGTATTTAACAACTTTATTTTCTTCGTTGTCTCATCTAACTCAAATTGCTTTCTCTTTAATTGTTCAGTGAGTTCTTTTACTTCAGTTTCAGATTCTCATTGAGTTTATTAATGGAAACAGATTGCTTACTTAAAACTTTGTATTTCTCATATAGAAGTAAGTATTGTTTGTTAACACTCTCTTCTGAAATTTCTTCATCATCACTACTATTGTAGGTTTCAAGCTCAGTTGTAACTGAAGATGCAACTGACTCACATTCACTATTACAATTAGAGTTAGATTTTGTAGTGACTTTTGCCATGAAGCTTTTAAAATTAGTTTGATTCCCATACTCATCCTTACTTTCAGATTCTCTATTATCACTAAGAGTACTTATCATCTCAGATGGCATGTAACCTAAACCTTTGCATTCTCTGCATTGAACTTCTCGAGATTTATTTTCAAAATTAGCAGTTTGCATCTCTTTTTTCTGAAAAGATTTTGAGTTTTCTGTTTCAACAAGCTTTTTCTTATAGAACTGTTTAAACATATTTTTAACAAAAAGGTAAAACTGTTCATCTTCCTCACTATCTTCATAAAATTTAGGTTCAAATTTCTTGGCTTGAAAAGCAATTCCTTTTTCAACTTTCTTTTTATGAAACTTTAATTCATGAGTTCTAAGATTTCCCATTAATTCTTCAAGTTTTAAATTGTCAAGATCAGTTGATTCTTCAATAGCAGTTACTTTAATTTCAAATCTATTAGGAAGAGATCTTAAGGTTTTCTTTACCAATTTAGCATCACTGTATTTTTCTCCTAAGTTTTCAGATTCGTGAGCAATTTGACAAATTCTTCCATTAAACTGTTCAATAGATTCATCTTCCTCCATTTTTAAGTTTTCAAACTTAGTAGTTAATTGTTGGAGTTTAAAAGCTTTTACTTTAACAGTTCCTTCAAAAGTTACTTTTAAAATGTCCCAGGCTTCTTTAGCAGTTTCACAATGAGAAATATACCTGAATACATTGAGAGTAACACCAGCAAATATTAGATTGATGGCTGTAGAATTTGCATTAGATTTCTTATCTTGTCCAGCAGTCCATTTTTCTTCAGGTAAGCAAACAAGATCCCCATCACCATTAGATACCATTGGAGTCTCCCATCCAGTTAGCACAGATTTCCATGCTTGCTCACTTTGTTGTTTGATGAAAGATTTCATCCTGGTCTTCCAAAAGACATAATTTTCTCCTCCTTCTAGCAATGGTGGTTTGGACCACGAATTTCCTTCCCTCATCAAGTCCATCTTTACCAGAACACAGGATCCACACCAAGTAAAGTCTGGTGTGAAGCTCTGATACCAATTGAAATTCCTATCCGCTGTTCTAGTCGCTGTTATGCAGTTAGGTTCCAAGTACAGTTGCAACTGAGGTTGGAACCAATGATGGACAGAACTTGTAAAGTCTAGTTGCAGTTTTGCAGTAAGGTTCCAAGTGAGGTTGCAACCACAGTTGGAACCAAGTGTATTAATGGACAGAACTGTGAAAAGTTAAATGTACTTGAAATGATTCACACGCACATTTAACAACGGAGTTCACCTAACTAGGCTACGTCTCCGGGGCACTTACCCAGATTATGATATTATAAAAGCTTACAATATAGGACCCAAGTCTTAATGAAAAACTCTCAGATTCACTCTAGGTTTTTCTGCCTATCTCTATATTGCTCCTACCTTATAACTATCACTTATAAATCAATGGCATCCCACCATTGTTTTCTTTTGAAGGCTCGTTGTGTATTCTCTCAAAAATGGGTTCTTTATAATTTAGAACACACACATTTTACAAGCTAAGTTATAAACTATTTATACAATTAAAACAATCTTCTTGCTTCAAGATCTTTTATGATTGCTTTGACTTGTTTTGATTGGCTTCAATCTTTCCATGTATGAGCAAACTCTTCAGCGTGGATTGACTCCAATCATCATTAGTATTTCCTGTTTAATAACAAGCTTGATAATAGGAGTTAGTCTTTTCCTTTAACTAGGAAACATATAAAGATAATATCTTTTAGAGATAATATCTTTTCATATACATATGAAACACTTAACTCCATATTACATTCAATCTTTTAAACGTGTTATACTGATTTTGATAAGGAACAAATATTGAAACAAGTGATAAAGATTTGCATAAGAATAGAGATATAGATTTCCTAGTTAAAAGAACACATATCTTTATAAACTAATCTCCTTATATCTTTTAGGAAACATCTTTACTTACCACTTTGATATTCTCAATAAACACATATTAATCCTTTAAGATCATTTGATAACCTCAATTTTGAAGAAATAAGAGGTACCCCTAGGCATCGGGCAAAGGGATCCTCTCTCCCCTTATATTTTGTGCTTAGTATGAATGTACTTTCTAATATTCTTAAGGATAATTGCACCAATGATAGCTTTACCTACCATTCTAAGTGCAATAATCCTAAAATTAGTCATATTTGCTTTCCTGATGATCTCCTTCTCTTTTGCAATGGTGATATTAGCTCTGTTAATGTTTTAAAAAATGGCATGAACACTTTTGCTATGTTCTCTGGTCTCACCTCCAACCCTAATAAAAGTAATATGTTTATGGCTGGTATTCCCGCTAATGAAAAGCATATTTTTGTTGGCTTAATGGGAGGACAAATTCCCTGTTAAATACCTAGGGGTACCTCTTATTTCTTCAAAATTGAGGTTATCTGATTGTCAGGCTCTTATTGATAAAATCACTATTAGATCCTCTTCTTGGACTAGTAGAATTCTTTCCTATGCAGGTAGAGTTCAGCTTGTTAGAGCTGTGTCGTGTAGCATATATATTTATTGGTGCACTCAATCCATTATTCCCACTACAAGAAAAAGAAAGTTTACCGTCAGAAATTAATGTTGCTGATTAATGATTTATGTTGCTAATTAATATTCAGCAATAGTTTTGTAAAAAATTTCAAACTGACGGCAATCAGCATGTCGCTATTTATTGTAACAGTTTTTATAACTGACTGGAAAATGTGATGATACTCTCTCTCTCTCGTGCTCGTTAATAGCAAAGATATGAAACCCTAATTAAGTCACCATGGAGGCGGTGAAGAAGCTAGTGAGAGACGAAGTGTGGTTTCTGTTTATTTTATTTACTGTATGTGTAATATGTATTGTATTAAGAGTGAATATTCTGATCCGTTAGATCTGTATTGTTTAATAGATTAGGACCGTAGGATTTAAGGTAATAGAGGCGATGAGATGATGCCACATGGATACTAATCTCATGGTATATGTTAAAACAGATTAGTTAACTGCTTTTAACCGCCTGTAATTTCAAATATTTACAGTTACTATATATAGAACTGTATTGTAACAGTTTAAGGACATCAGAAATAATAACAACTTTGTGTTTCTTTCAATTCCGTTTTCTTATTCGATCAAAACTCAATCTGAATACTACAGAAAATGAGGCAACAGGTTTGCAACATGAATAAACTGTTGCTAAGTTCTTAATTGCTGAATACAAATGAGCAACACTATTGTAACAGAAAGTAACTGTTGGTGATGATATGTTGCTGTATTAAATATTGTAATTTAAGATTTGATTTTTCAATTTGATTTTTCTCCTGCTATCATGTTCTGTAATGTTGCAACCTTGATGCTAGATATACAATTATATAAAATACATTTCATATACATACATATATATATATATATATATATATATATATATATATATATCCTCATCACACAATAAACAAAATCCATCTAACAAAATTAAATCATAAACACATTCAAGTAACTTCGACAATTTTTTCAAAAACCAACTAATCAACCAATTTCATTGAGAACGTACCACGCCACTTGTTCACAAAATTCAATACACCCAATAAATCAACACCAAAATGGTATAATGCCCATTTGTTTATAAAACACCAGCTTACTTGCCCACAAAATGAGATTCTATCAAAATATCACCTATGATCAACCCTACGTCGCTGTCTTCATCTGATCACTTGTTTACAAGCAAAATACATCGTTGAACTGCACACACTTATCATCATCTGCCGACATAGTAGAGCAATCATTCTCCCTGCTAGAGCTCCATCTTTGTTGCATTTAAATACAATCTGTAATAAACCACATAAACCATAGCTCAAAACCATAAAAAGAGCAAAACTAAACACAAAAGCTAAAAACCTACCCAAGCTAAATATATCACTGAACCAGAACTGCACATATCAAAAGAAAACTATGGAGATAATAATCAATATGCCTCAAACAAAGACTTAAACCCGCTTTCATTTTCTCTTCAGGAAGCAAACATGAATTTCATTTAGAACAACATAGACAATCAAAATATGTTCATAAGAGGGTCGGGTTGTTACAAGTTGCACATAAGTAATTACGGCCCATTTAATCACGGACAAACAACTTAGAAAATAAAAATGAACTAAGAGTGAGCTGCCTTTTAGACGGAAACTCGACAAAAACCAACCCATATAAAACATAGCAAAGTTCATGTAACGTCTCGGAAATTTTGTACTTTATTATTAATTTTAGTAATATGATAGTGATATTTAGTTTTGTGGGTGATTACGTATTTGTGTGAAATATGTGTGTGATATGAAATTGGGTGTATATAATAGTTGTGGGGGTGATTTGTATTATTTAATAACTAAGTGGACTAATTAGTAATTTAGTTATAAATATCTAGATAATACATATACATATATACATATACATATTACATATATAAATATATACATATAGACATATATACAGAGATAATAGAAGAGAGAGAGAAACCAGCGGAGTGACATAGAGAGAGAGAGACGAACGCCGGAGAAGGGTTAGGTCGCCGGAAAGGGGCTGGTCAGGCTGTGGTGGTAGGTGGCGGTAGTGGGTGCGGTTTAGGGTTTTAAGGCTGCGACTTCGAGGGGTGATTACGAGGTCATCGGGTGTCCGTTTTCGACAATCAAATATGTTTTCTTAGCCTATTTTTCGAGAGCTTTCTATCCGTGTAAGCCGTTTCATCTGATTTTAACTTTTATAAAAAAACCCATTTTTAGGGTTTCATTAATAATCCGAATTTACATCAATTTTATTGATCCGTAGCTCGTTCTAATTACGTTTAGGGACTACTTGAGGGCGATTAGTGGGCTGTCCATATCTAGCTTTGATTGTTCGGTGGGTTTTCGGTTCGAGGTTGGGATATTTTTACAAACGAGCTCTTGTTTGTATAGGTAAGGGGGAAGAATATAGTTTCGCTTTAAAGGCGGTTTTTATGTGTTGTTTGTTGTATGCTACGCTATGTAAATGGTTAGTTGGTTGGTTAGTGTGTATTGCATCATGTTATTGTATTGTGTATGTGTAATATGCTTCCATGGTTTTATTTATGCTAATCATATTTTTATGGTGATTATATTGTGTATGGCAATATTACTATTTTTATTATAAAATGAATTGTGGAGAATAAAATGATTTAAATGTGTTATTTAATTAAATCTTTTAAAATCGTGAAAGTGGTGAAAGTGTGTTAGTGGTGATATCGTGTATACTCTTGTGGTGATACCGTGTATATTTTTGTGGTGATATGTTTATCTAATTACATCGAATATTATAAAGTGTGTTTTATGTTTTATTGTGGAGTTTATTGTTTTCGTGTTTGGGTATTCGGAGTCTTTTATATTTATTTTAGGGATTGCAGTACCAAGTGTTAAGGCGGAGCTGTGTCAGCTTACGGTGAGATCCCGGAAACTTGCGCAAGGATTAGGTATATCGGTACCATAGGGTTAGTCCCCTTAAAGCCGGCCCCATATCTTTTGGTCACATGTTAGTGTCATAATATGGGTGAGGGAACCATTGCACTTTGGGTCCTAGAGCAGAGTGGCTCTAAAAGTGGGTACATGTGAGGCAATCCCGACTTTGTGTTTCGTTGAGTCTTGTTTTATTTTGTTTTGTTTTGTTTTGTTTTATTTTGTTTTATTATTAATTCAGTTGATTTTGATTATATGTTCATTTACTTGTGTTGCGAGTTATATTTGTTGATGTGTTTTTCGTGCAATTGCCTTTGTCATTATTTGCCAAGATATCATATTTGCCATGTTAGGATTGTGTGTGCGTGCTTAGTAGCACGCGCCGTTTTTAAAGTGAGATTGTTTTCTTACCTCCTTTCTTTGTTTTCTGTACATTTTGTTCATGATCGATGTACAAGTGTTGATGTAGACTGTGGCGAAGTTTAGAATGCTTGCATGGGGCTCATTATCATATTACACGTGATCGTGCGCACGTCAGACTTGTTTTTATTCATTTTGGATTATTTGGTAATCGCGTTGCGATTTTGTTATATGTTGTTTTAGACAGGTCTAATTTATTGGAAACAAGTAGATACGCGAAGCTCATGCCGAAATTTTCTAAAAACGTATTGCTTTGTTTGTGTTGTCACATTTGAACACCGTTGGCTACCCTTAGGTCAATAAAGTGAATCAAATGTGATTATCGGCATGCCCTGAAGTATTGATTTGGTTCTATTGATTGACATATTATTGAATGACATTCCGTATGTTTCATTATTTAAACTTTTTCCTTTTTATTTTCATTTACATTCACGACCCGGGTTTATCCAAAATCCGGGGCGTGACAGCTTGGTATCAGAGCTAACCGGGTTCCGATTAACTTGGTTGCCTGTTGGGTAGGATAGGCACACACGGGAAGGGGTGATACTTGGTGGTGTAAGACATTTTAAGAAAATATGCATTTTTCAAAATCCATGTGGTGTATTTGGTTGTTTGTTTACATTCAAGTTTGGTTGACTTATATTGTAGTGTGAGTTGATCCGTTTTAATGGGTGTATATATGGTTCTTGTTAAACGGTTTCGTGTTTGTTGAATGTGAACGGTTTTAGTTGGTGGATATATTTTGTATCCAGTTGTGTTACTCGTGATGTGATTATATAGGAATATTTTTTATGTGCTACATGTATTGATCGAGGATTGTGGTGGTGCCTTCCAACGGATTGTTTTTTATGATTGTTAAGTGACTGAAACTAAATTACGACGGGTTAAGAAGGATTGATATTTGTGTAGACAAGTAGGATTTGTAGGCGTTTAGTTTGTTTCATGTTTTCGTTGTACCCTGTATGCCGTGTGTATATGGTATCATTTTTAAGTGTTAAGGTGGTTCTCGGGCTCATAGGGTTCGAGACTGTCCTAGGGCTAAGTGTCATAAATGTGGTGGATTAGGACATCTTCAGAGTCGGTGCATGTCTAGGGGAACTAGTGCCACTTCTTCAGCTTTTATGCGTACTACTCCAGCTACTCAAGACCTATTCGACTACGCCTTCTTATTCTGGTTCTAAGGCTCCTAGTTCTTATAATTCAAGAGCAGGTCGTGGTGGTTTTCCGAGTTCTGGTCGTGGTGGTTTTCAGAGTTCTGGTCGTGGTGGTTTTCAGAGTTCTGGTCGTGGTGGTTATCAGCAGCACCAGTCTTCTCAGTCTTCTCAGGGTACTCAAGCTCGTGTGTTCGCCCTGCCTCAGGTTAATACTGACAGGAACGAACCTTCAGTTATTCAAGGTACCTTACTCGTTAGCTCTTCCTGGGCTACTGTATTATTTGATACTGGCGCTTCTCGTTCATTTATTTCTTCTCGTTTTGCTTCATCTATGGATTTATTATTCAGTATTCAAGATCCTGCTATTTTGGTTGAAACTCCTATTCATGGTAGTGTTCCGCTTAATCAAATATGCCGTGACTGTGTGATTTATATTTTTGAACACCCTTTTGTGTTCGACTTTCTTATGCTTGAGATAACTAGCTTTGATGTTATTCTTGGCATGGACTGGTTATCTTTCTTCCATGCCATTATCGATTGTGAGCGTCGATGTGTATCTTTTATTTCCCCTTCTGGTGATCGTATTATTTTCTCTGGGGACCGATGTATTCGTTTTTCCCTGTCATGGAACGTGGTTGATGATTTGGGTGGTTTATTAGCTAGCTTATCGGTTAGTGATGAAGTGTCTACTGACGTCGAGCTACCTCCGGTGGTGTGTGAGTTTCCCGAGGTGTTTTCTAATGATCTTATCGAACTTCCTCCTCAGCGTGAGGTGGAGTTTTCCATAGATTTAACACCTGGGACTACTCCGATTGCTATGGCTCCTTATCGTTTAGCGCCAGCTGAGTTGAAAGAGTTAAAAGAACAGTTGCATGATTTGTTGGGTAAGGGATTTATACGTCCTAGTGTGTCTCCATGGGGTGCGCCAACATTATTTGTCCAGAAGAAGGATGGTGGTATGCGTATGTGTATTGATTATCGTAGGCTGAATCGAGTTACGATAAAGAATAAGTATCCCCTGCCACGAATCGATGACCTCTTTGATCAGCTGAAAGGATCAAAGTGTTTTTCTAAGATTGATCTCCGTTCTGGATATCACCAACTTCGTGTTCGTGAAGTTGATATTCCTAAGACTGCATTTCGTACTCGGTATGGTCATTATGAGTTTCTAGTGATGCCATTCGGGTTAACGAATGCACCAGCTGCATTTATGGACTTGATGAACCGTGTCTTTAGAGCCTTTTCTGGACAAGTTTGTCGTGGTGTTTGTGGACGACATTCTGGTGTACTCTTCATCGAAAGAAGAACACATCCAGCACCTTCGTGTTGTGCTTAATCTTTTAAGAAAGCATAAACTGTATGCTAACTTCTCCAAGTGCGAGTTTTGGATGTCAGAGGTGAAGTTTCTGGGCCACGTAGTGTCAGCGGATGGAGTGTCGGTTGATCCTTCTAAGATTGAGGTGGTGACTGATTGGGCTCAACCAAAAAGTGTGTTCGAGATCCGTAGCTTCTTGGGACTAGCAGGTTACTATCGAAGGTTCGTGCAAAAATTTTCTCGTCTGACGGCTCCCCTAACTCGACTTACGAAGAAAGGTGTTAAATTCGAATGGGACGAGAAATGTGAACTTTCTTTCCAAGAATTGAAGCGTCGCTTGACATCTGCTCCTATTCTCATTATCCCAGAGAGAGGTGTGGAGTATTGTGTTTATTGTGATGCCTCGAAGGAAGGCCTCGGTGCAGTGTTAATGCAAGAGGGCAAGGTGGTGGCTTATGCTTCTCGGCAGTTAAAAGTTCATGAGAAAAACTATCCCACTCATGATCTTGAGTTGGCTGCGGTTGTGTTTTCTTTGAAGTGTTGGCGGCACTACTTGTTTGGAGAGAGATTCAATGTGTTTTCGGATCACAAGAGTCTCAAGTATATTTTCACACAGCGTGATCTAAACTTACGACAAAGGAGGTGGATGGAGTATCTTGAGCAATACGACTTCGACTTGCAGTATTATCCTGGTAAAGCAAATATGGTGGCAGACGCCTTGAGTCGCAAGACTAGGTGTTCTTTGGCATGCATAGCTGTCCGTGAATGGGGTATGCTGAATGTTCTTAACGACTTCGACTTGGAGTTGGGTGAATAAGAAAATTCAGCCGTGTTGTTCTCGGTGAAGGTGCAACCGTCGTTAGTCTCAGGGGTAATTAATGCCCAACAAGGGGATGAGGAATCTAGGGACTTGCGAGTTAAAGTCTCGAGTGAGTTGGGACTCGACAAATAGAAGATTGGCTTAGATGGGGGAGTGAGATTTATGGATCGTCTACTGGTACCTGCGAGTATGCGCATGGAGGTCATGAAGGAATTCCACCATTCTCGATTGGCAGTTCATCCTAGTGGCACAAAGATGTACCACGACCTAGCTCGACAGTTTTATTGGAGTGGAATGAAAAAAGACGTGGCAGACTTTGTTAGTAAATGTCTTACTTGTCAGCAGGTGAAGATAGAACATCAAAAGCCGGGAGGGTTGCTTAAACCTTTGCCTATACCCGAGTGGAAGTGGGAACGTATAACTATGGACTTTGTAGTGGGGTTGCCGAGATCTAGTAAGGAGAAAGATGCGATATAGGTCATAGTGGATCGATTGACGAAATCGGCTCACTTTCTCCCGATGCGTATTAGCGACAAAGTCGAGCAGCTATGCGAGATTTATGTTCGTGAGATTGTTCGCTTACATGGTGTCCCAGTTTCTATTGTGTCTGATCGTGATCCTCGCTTTGTGTCTCGTTTCTGGCAGAGTTTTCAGAAGGCGTTAGGGACGAAACTAGATTTGAGTACGGCATATCACCCTCAGACCGATGGGCAGTCGGAGAGGACTATCCAAACCTTGGAGGATATGCTTCGTGCGTGTGTACTTGATTTTGGTGGGGGTTGGGAGAAACATGTGGCGTTGATTGAGTTCGCTTATAATAATAGTTATCATTAGAGCATTGAGATGGCCCCTTATGAGGCCCTATATGGGCGACCATGTAGATCTCCGGTGTGTTGGACGGAGGCCGGTGAATCGTCATTGTTAGGACCAGATGTGGTTCGAGAGACTACAGAGAAGATTCTTTTGATTAAACAAAAGCTAGAGACAGCGAGAAGCCGTCAAAAGAGTTACGCGGATAGACGAAGGCGACCATTGGAGTTTGAGGTGGGTGATCATGTGTTCCTTAAAATATTGCCGCGTAAGGGCATTATGCGTTTTGGGAGGCGTGGGAAGTTGTCACCGCGGTTTATTGGACCTTTCTTGATTTTGGAGAGAATTGGTGATCTGGCCTATCAGTTAGCTTTGCCACCGCAATTGGCGAATGTACACCCAGTGTTCCATGTTTCGATGCTCCGAAAGTACGAGCCAGACCCATCTCATATTCTGAATTTTTCCGATCTTCGAGTACATGAGGACGTTTCTTATGTGGTTCGCCCGGTCCGTATACTTGATAGACGTGAGCAGGTACTACGAAGGCGCGTTATTCCTTTGGTGAAAGTATTGTGGAGTCACCATGGGACCGAAGAGGCAACATGGGAACGTGAGCTAGAGATTCATGCTAAGTATCCAGACTTATTTATTGATTCGGGTATGTGTTTAATTTCGGGACGAAATTCTTTTAAGTTGGGGAGAATGTAACGTCTCGGAAATTTTGTACTTTATTATTAATTTTAGTAATATGATAGTGATATTTAGTTTTGTGGGTGATTACGTATTTGTGTGAAATATGTGTGTGATATGAAATTGGGTGTATATAATAGTTGTGGGGGTGATTTGTATTATTTAATAACTAAGTGGACTAATTAGTAATTTAGTTATAAATATCTAGATAATACATATACATATATACATATACATATTACATATATAAATATATACATATAGACATATATACAGAGATAATAGAAGAGAGAGAGAAACCAGCGGAGTGACAGAGAGAGAGAGAGACGAACGCCGGAGAAGGGTTAGGTCGCCGGAAAGGGGCTGGTCAGGCTGTGGTGGTAGGTGGCGGTAATGGGTGCGGTTTAGGGTTTTAAGGCTGCGACTTCGAGGGGTGATTACGAGGTCATCGGGTGTCCGTTTTCGACAATCAAATATGTTTTCTTAGCCTATTTTTCGAGAGCTTTCTATCCGTGTAAGCCGTTTCATCTGATTTTAACTTTTATAAAAAAACCCATTTTTAGGGTTTCATTAATAATCCGAATTTACATCAATTTTATTGATCCGTAGCTCGTTCTAATTACGTTTAGGGACTACTTGAGGGCGATTAGTGGTCTGTCCATATCTAGCTTTGATTGTTCGGTGGGTTTTCGGTTCGAGGTTGGGATATTTTTACAAACGAGCTCTTGTTTGTATAGGTAAGGGGGAAGAATATAGTTTCGCTTTAAAGGCGGTTTTTATGTGTTGTTTGTTGTATGCTAGGCTATGTAAATGGTTAGTTGGTTGGTTAGTGTGTATTGCATCATGTTATTGTATTGTGTATGTGTAATATGCTTCCATGGTTTTATTTATGCTAATCATATTTTTATGGTGATTATATTGTGTATGGCAATATTACTATTTTTATTATAAAATGAATTGTGGAGAATAAAATGATTTAAATGTGTTATTTAATTAAATCTTTTAAAATCGTGAAAGTGGTGAAAGTGTGTTAGTGGTGATATCGTGTATACTCTTGTGGTGATACCGTGTATATTTTTGTGGTGATATGTTTATCTAATTACATCGAATATTATAAAGTGTGTTTTATGTTTTATTGTGGAGTTTATTGTTTTCGTGTTTGGGTATTCGGAGTCTTTTATATTTATTTTAGGGATTGCAGTACCAAGTGTTAAGGCGGAGCTGTGTCAGCTTACGGTGAGATCCCGGAAACTTGCGCAAGGATTAGGTATATCGGTACCATAGGGTTAGTCCCCTTAAAGCCGGCCCCATATCTTTTGGTCACATGTTAGTGTCATAATATGGGTGAGGGAACCATTGCACTTTGGGTCCTAGAGCAGAGTGGCTCTAAAAGTGGGTACATGTGAGGCAATCCCGACTTTGTGTTTCGTTGAGTCTTGTTTTATTTTGTTTTGTTTTGTTTTGTTTTGTTTTATTTTGTTTTATTATTAATTCAGTTGATTTTGATTATATGTTCATTTACTTGTGTTGCGAGTTATATTTGTTGATGTGTTTTTCGTGCAATTGCCTTTGTCATTATTTGCCAAGATATCATATTTGCCATGTTAGGATTGTGTGTGCGTGCTTAGTAGCACGCGCCGTTTTTAAAGTGAGATTGTTTTCTTACCTCCTTTCTTTGTTTTCTGTACATTTTGTTCATGATCGATGTACAAGTGTTGATGTAGACTGTGGCGAAGTTTAGAATGCTTGCATGGGGCTCATTATCATATTACACGTGATCGTGCGCACGTCAGACTTGTTTTTATTCATTTTGGATTATTTGGTAATCGCGTTGCGATTTTGTTATATGTTGTTTTAGACAGGTCTAATTTATTGGAAACAAGTAGATACGCGAAGCTCATGCCGAAATTTTCTAAAAACGTATTGCTTTGTTTGTGTTGTCACATTTGAACACCGTTGGCTACCCTTAGGTCAATAAAGTGAATCAAATGTGATTATCGGCATGCCCTGAAGTATTGATTTGGTTCTATTGATTGACATATTATTGAATGACATTCCGTATGTTTCATTATTTAAACTTTTTCCTTTTTATTTTCATTTACATTCACGACCCGGATTTATCCAAAATCTGGGGCGTGACAGTTCATATAAGAGAAATGAACCCAATTGCATAGCATTTTATCCAGTCAGTATGGAAATAAAGAGGTAAAGGTGTTTTTCTCTTAATTTTCACCATTTCTAATATAAACAAAAAAAAGGAAGTAAAAATATTGGTTTACTTCAATTCTGGCCGAATTCTCATCGACAAAAGCTTTGTCAGATTTCTTGGCCACTTCAAGTATTTCTAAACAAACAGATATATAAACATTAGAAAGAGACAAACAAAAGAACATAAGTTATAAATTCAAATTCAGTGAATTTCTAGACCTGTCATGTTAGAGTCGGACTCTTAGTTTTTCTTTCCTTTGAATTTCAAATTTTGGATTCGGTGATGGGGATTGACGTAATGTTTGTTTAATTACAAAGTGGTTATACATCTAATATGTACGTACATATGTATTATGTATTTACTTAATACATATGTCTATGATATGACTCATAGTATCTAAACTTAGTGGTAATTATTGTTATTGAGAAAACTTGCCTATGCTTAACATAGTGTCATTGCAATTCCGGATATCATGATATAATTTTTACCTTCGGAAAAAGTTAAAGAGGGTACCATAGCAAAAAATGCACAGGCTTAAAGTCTATCAAACTAAAATGAAGCACTAATATAACCATAAAATAAAGGGGATATTCATAGAAGAAAAAAATGACAAAAAGCAAGAGTTTTCATTAAATAAATGGGCCAAAATGAAGGAAAAGTTCTTACAAGCTAACCTTAAAACTCATCCCAATATAACTCTTTCATGGCTTGAGTAACTTTGGTCCAAGATGAACTCTCCTTGCATACATTTTTATGGATGATTTAGAGAATAGCTCAATTTTTAAGATGGTGAAGAACTAGTAAGTATAGGCCAACTTAAAAGCAAAAAAGAACCAAACAAGCTTAGCATCTGGTAGCTTGAAACATTATGAGGGGGTTTTCTCACACTAAAAATATCAAGCTAATATACCTAAACGTTACAACCAAACATGTTCATTGTATAATTAGTAGCCTTGAAATGAAAGATATAGCATAAGCTTATAAGGCATTATGCAAAAGATACACCAATAACTTGTACCAATGAAATCAATTTATATCCATAGAAAGGTAACTTAAACTAACTATATCAGTAACTAATGAGCTGAATAAATGGACGTATGTTCATAAACCATTACACTCTCTATGCGGACAAACTATTTTAATTTAACAATTTAAATAACCAATAACATATTACCTTAATTACAAATATTAGATAGACTAAAAACCAAGGTGTGGAAGCAAAAAGGTATAAGAATTCTAGGGATAGGTATTTCAGTAAAAAAAAAAAACATAACTAGTGGCCAAGATTTAGAGCATAAGAGTCCAATCCCAAACAACAAGTATTCTGCTTAACAATCCTGGATTATAAACATGAAATATATAGACCAACACACTACTTAACGAGAAACCTGCAAATTTAAGTCCAAACCGATAAAATCTAACACAATCAATAGAACAAAAACAGTATGATAGGAACAGAAAGGGGGCGGGAGAAATAACCCGGGAAAGGGGATGATTGTTGAAGACCATGTATAGAGTAACCTGCAATTATAAGCCTAAAATCAAAATAAAACTATCATAATTAATAGAAGAAAAACAGTAGTATATAAGTATTATGAGTAAAGAACCTGAAATTAAGAGAGGGGAGAGAGAAGTAACATGAGAGAGAGAGAGAGAGAGAGAGGATGATTATTGAGGATAGAAGTGAGGGATCTGAGAGAGTGTTTAGTGTGGCGGTGGAACAAATAAGAGGGGTAGAGAGAAAGGAGCTGTGCAAATAAGGGTTTTTGGACTTTTATTCCGTAGCTCTATCGAAAAAACAGAGCGAAACAATTGGAGCAAAAAAAAACAGGGGAAAAGAAGCTTAAATTTTCAATTTTGAGAAAGTTGAAAAAACATATGGGTGGAACTTTGTTTTTTTGGAATACAAAGGGGGAAAATTACGGTGGAAAAACAAAAAAAACAGATATAGGTCTTTCACATTTTCCTGTATGACTCGAACCGGAGTCCTCATGGCTACTAAGTACGAACCCGTTTCTTCACCGCTCTGATCCGAATCTTTATCGTTCTTCTATTCGTTTAATTCAACATCTGTGTAATCAGATGAATAATGGTGGATCTATCGTTGTTCTTTTTCTTTAGCCATATGAATTCACCAATTTGACTAGGTTGAAAATCTTTATTCTTGAATAAGTAACATAACAGGCTTATGTCACTAACATAGCTAGACAAAAAGATCATACAATACTTTGGTTATGGAAACTTTATATTGATATCAACAAGATTGTACCGTTTATGAATTACATACGTACATGTGAACTCGGATCAACCCAATGTCACTTAAACATGACCGTTTTTTTTATAGATAAACTCGGGTAATACTCCAATTAACTTATAGTATTAAGACATTGATACCATAATAGTCGTTAGTTGAGAACTGATATGATAAATCAGTGAACCCGTTAATATAAACATCACTATTTGATTTTACTTTATCATATACTCCATGGTGTAACGTGATTATACCATTCGTAATGACATTGTGCGAGGTCCAAAATGAATTCTCTATATTCAAGAACTTGCACGGGTTAAAGTTTAGGGTTTAGGGTTTAGAGACGGAAAGTTACAAAAATTAAATTAAAACAAATTTAGGAAAATAATATATTACTTGACAAGGAAACTAATAAAGTAACACAAATATGATAATTTTGGTGAAATGGTATAGAAGAGACCCATTGAAAAGAAATCAAAGTATAAATCTAGTGAAGTCAAAAAATGAGTACAACATACAAGATAGAAAAACACTTGCGTTCATTGTAAAATAATTCCTGGTTGGTGGCATTTACTTTTTATTTCTATTAGAATTCAAATTGTATCACTAAACTCAATTAATTACATAAACATGAAACATTTCAATGTTGCGAACTTACATAAAGGTTTGTGGAGTAATTGTTAATTGTAAATGATTTATTTGTAAACATAAGTATAAAATTAAACATGTCAC
Organism: Primula veris; assembly: GCA_963682055.1. NCBI lineage: Eukaryota > Viridiplantae > Streptophyta > Magnoliopsida > Ericales > Primulaceae > Primula > Primula veris. Next base: position 29,802,923 of record OY821742.1, on the reverse strand, counting down.
CAACATAAAGGCAACATGAAAAAACTCTTGCTAGTTTTTTGTTGCTATTCTAATGGGAGAATGTTGGTAAATTTAGAAAAATACAAATGTTGAAATCTGTAACTTGTTTAGCAACAAAAAATACGGTGTTGCTAATAAAATGTGGCTAAACTGTTATCAATTTGTTACTAATACGTAGTGAATTATTCTGTTGCTCACTTGATGCTATTTTGTTGCTATCTGGCGAAACTTATCAACAATTAACCATCCTATGCTGATAACTGATGGTATCTGGAATTTTTTTTTTTTGGTGTCCCTTTGGAGTCGTTAAAAAAATTGAACAACTTATGAGCAAGTTTCTTTGGTCTGGGCCTTCAATGAGCAAGAACAATACTAGAATTTCTTGGAGTGATATTACTCACTACTTTGATGAAGGTGGCTTAGGCCTTAAAAAGATCAAAGAATGGAACAAAACTCTTATTTGTAAGATTCTCTGTAGATTATGTGATCCTAGTATTAATTCTCTTTGGAAGGAATGGGTTCATGTAAATTACTTAAAAGACAAGAGTATCTGGTTTATTGGAGTTGCCTACCAATGTGGTTGGACTTGGAGAAAAGTCATTAAAATGAGAGATACTCTCAAAGAGCTTCTCATTGAGCTTCTCATCTACAAAATAGGGGATAGTAAAGATACTTTTTTTGGTATTACAAGTGGTTAGAATCCGATGCTATTTTTCCTAAATATCATATTAATATATTTCGAAGTGCCACTGGTCTATCGCTAAATGAGAAGGTTGCTGCCATCATCCCTAATAATAACTGGAATTGGCCTGGTAATGGTGACCAAGTGGATTATTTGAATTCACTTAAACACCCCACATTTAACAAAAACTCAAGGGATGGGTTGAGTTGGAGCCTTGATGAGAGAGGTTTCCCTGTAAATCAAATGTGGAATTTCATTAGAGTCACCAAGGAGAAAGTTAGGTGGAACTCTCTTGTTTGGTTCAATTCTTATATTTATAAATGTAGCCATATTTTATGGCAAGCCATTTGGAAAGAGAGAAAGCTCGGAAAGCAAGGTTAATTATGCTTTGATGACTTTTGTTTTGGCCAATTTTAGGATTGGTGACCTAATTTTTAACAATTCCATTTTAGTAACCTAAATTTATAGTTTGAGTTGATTTAGTGACCCGTTGTTACATTTTTTGGATGAAAACCGTTTTGAAGTTTCAATTTAGTCCGGATAGTTTAAAAGTTTACGATAAACGCTTAAAAACTATAAAATTTACACACATAAAAACACTTATACGAAATCTTATAAAACTATCAAATGCAAGTTACAATTTCATATGTAAATTGATAAAAAAAAAAAAAAAAAAAAAAAAAAAAAAAAAAAAAGTTTTGTTAATGCAAATTTAAAAATGATATAAAACTATCAAAAAGCATGATACAAATTAAAAAATATAACCTAAATCGTTTTTTTTTTTCTGCTATGTAAGTTAATTGTTAAACTCATTAAAGATGTATGAATTTTTTGAGTAATTAGACTTATGCTAAAATAAAATAAGTCTTATTCATTTCTATTGTAACCCATACATATTTGGTTTTATTATATACAAATTTATTTATGTAGGATGATATTAACAAATTTTCAATTTATTCTATATATTTAATTATACGTGAAGAAATGAAAAAAAATGAAAAATTATTAAAATTGAGTTGTTAGTAAGTATCATTTCAATTAATTAGCTTTGTAACGATATATTTATATCATCCCAACTAATAGAGCTCATATGGTGTTTGATACGTGTATTCATTTTATTTGCTAATTGTACAACTCACTTAAACACATATTTTATATAAGTGTGCAATTTAAATGGGATTATATGAGTGTAATTTTTACAATTTTTAAGCATTTATCGTTAAGTTTTAATTACTATACGGACTAAATTGAAACTTCAAAACGGTTTTCATACAAGAAATGTAACGGCATGTCACTAAAACAACCAAAACTATAAATTTAGGTCATTAAAACGGAATTGTTAAAAGTTGGGTCACCAATCCAAAAAATGGCCAAAACACACCTCACCAAACCATAATTAACCCCGGAAAGCATGGTGAGAAGGCAAGTGATGTTGCCACCCTCATTAATCACATTAAGTTTAATATTAAAACCAAAATGAACTTGCTAAGAAGCATACCGGTTGACAATAGAAATGCTTTTTTAGTAAGAATTTGGGACATTAATAATAATCTTCTTAATGACAAGAACTGAAAGTTCGTTTAAGTCTCTTTGGTGTTCTCAAGTTAAATTGGCTAACCTCTTTACTTTAAGTGTCTTACTTGGGCTTGGAGGTAGATTTTGGCATTTTAAAAGTTCAACAATGGTCTGGTACAATGATATGCATATAAGATTGCTAGATATGGAAATAACAAGAGTGCTGCCATTACTAGGTACTCTGTTAATTTTAATGAGATTAAGTTTGAATTATAAGCAAATTTGGACAGTCTACTTGTTTAAGCTTATGTGCAGGAGTTGCAGGTGGGAAAACTATCTAGGAAAAGCTATATTTAATGATATTGAAGACCAAAATGGTGGTGCTGATAGTAAAGAAGCTTCTTTGAAGAATAAAATCAAGTCGAGTTTAATTTCGAGAGTGTTAAACCCCTTTTGAAGAATTGTAATTTTCCTTTTTTATTTCAAACAAGGACATCTCTTAAAAATGTCCCTTATTTTGTTGTTATATGATGTTATCTCAATGTTGTATTTAAATAAAATTCTGGCAAATTGTTAATGCTTTTGTCGGAATTAACTCTGTTTCTAGGCATTTTCCGGTTTGTGGATTAGCCTTTGTTTCTCAGTTTAATAATATGCTTACCTTTCAAAAAAAAAAAAAAAAGAGAAGGTTTTTTCTCTAAGACTACTGACATGAAATTAACCTTGGTAGACTTAAACCTATTTAACTATCTAAAAGAAAACATAAATTCTTGTCTTATTTTTCTTTGTTAGGTTAATTAGGTTCCATATCTTTACACTACAACCCTACTACAACCCTCTTAAGTTATATTTTTTTACTGAAATAGGTAGAGGCATTCATCAAACGGGGTTTTCTTTGTTAGTTGTCCATGTTGCCATCTCATCACCGCTTCCTTTGACTTGCACTAATTTATTCTTTGTTTCATTTTTCTCACTCATGTCCAAATAGTTACCACGTCTAAATTGTTTTTTTTTGTTACTTTAATTATTTTTCTTGGTTTCTATCGTTAGTTTTGCAAAATTTATGGCTCATTGGCTTTATATATAATGCCTGAATTTCAAAAGATGAGGTAAGAGAACTGGTTGTGAGCACGCTTTCTTAAACTGGATAACTACCTAAACCCCTTGAACAAGCTCTTGTTTGACAAGTGAATACGTCTTAATCCCATTTATTTTTTTATAATGAACTTCCTAGCAGTGGCCTACTTTTATTTTCATGTTTAAAACACCTTTTAAGACTACTCTGGCATGGGTTTGAACCCTGTTGCCTGCGAAATTTTACAGGTTTTACCTCCAAATGAGAGATCAAATAAAAAAAAAAAGACTACTCTGGCATGCGTCTTAAAATAACTAAGCTTCTTTATGGTCTAAAGTAAGCTAGACGTCAATGGGTTTCACATGCCCAAATTAAAGAGTTAGGGTCCGTTTGGCAACAAATTCTTTTAGTTGATTTTTGGATTGTTTATTTTAAGAATCCGTTGGTGTTTGAACAGTCAGATTATTTAGCTTCTAAAATTCAGATTTTTAAGCTAAAAAAGCTAAAAAGATCCAGATTTACAGTGGATTTTGTAAAACAGATTTTAAAATTCAGATTTTAGACTAAAATATCTGTTACCAGCTAATAACCTTGTATGCCATATTAATCTTCAAAAAAAACCTTATATGCCATATCTTCCATAGAGTAGTATCTTATACATAAAACTTCTCTAATTTTAAAAATCTTTTGTTATAAGAACTTGTCAACGTTGAAGTTTGACATGAAATTTATTCTCCCAAGTCGTATGCCTTGGGAGTAATGAACTTTGCTTTTTCAACATGCCAAGAACGTGTTTGTTTGTCTTCTTTTTTTCCTCCTATGAAACCCCAGCTCGATCACAAGCACAAGTGAGTATCTTGATTAAGAGAGCATTCTAGGTGTTTTACTAATGCGAGAACATATAAGTTAAGAGAATGCACACTGGCATGAAATGTGTTGCACTTCTTGTCTTAGAAGCATCTATATTTTTGTTCAAGGTCGGTGTAAACATAGCCACACTTTTTCATACTGGCTCAAGCACAGTGTAAGTGGCATGTCCGAATTGAAACACTTGCCAGAGCAGCAAATGTGAATATATTTTCTAGTTGCATATAGCAAGCTTGTAGAAACATTTTACTTTATGACCCATCCTCCTTAGAAGTTAGAAACCTCTTAGTAACTTGAAACTCTTAGCAGGGTTTAAAATTCTTTATTGTGATTGCATTTGTTCCTTTTATGTAAAATTTTAGCAGTGTCAGTGATATAAAACACAGTAACATAAGATATATATGAATTAACACTGCAAAGTTAACTAAGGCAGTCATCGCTGTGATTTTGTCGTTCCGGCAGGAAGTATTTGAGTTGCACTGGATGTCTGAATTGTAGAAGGACTAATCAGAAAATTTTGTAAGCGGATATTATTATAATCGGTCATTATGTTGTGTCTGAACATTTTTCCTCTTGCTTTTACTGCTATACCTTGAAATAGAAAATAAACAAAAAGTAGAAATGCATTACACTATCTAACACGCACACAACCTAATCGTAAGTAATTAACAATCTAAGTTCATGTTAGTTATAATAGTTTTAGATATTTGTTATTAAAAAAATTCAAAACAATCTAAAATCCTAATAATAAAAAGTGAAGTAACGGGATATGTTTTTTTGGACTCTTACTTTGATATGGAGAGCTTAGTTACCATCTGAACTCATGCTTCAACAGACCTATCCAGCTATCCCATTACTTCTTTGAAGCCTGCTGAAATATTGTAGAGCTATATATTTGAATCACTGTCAACAGACCTATCCAGCTATCCCATTATTTCTTTGAAGCCTACTGAAATATTGTAGAGCTATATATTTGAATCACTGTTACCTAAATCTCACACCCTATATATACAAGGTAACAATTCTTACGTACCAAAATCTGGCACTCTCGGGTCCCAGAAAGTCATTCTTGAAAACATGTCATCCCCATGTTAAATTCCTATCCGCAATTCTATTTGCTATTATGATGTTCAGTTGCAACTATATTTGTAATCACAGTTGTAACTAAACTGTACTGATGAACTTATAATTAACCGACTTAAAAGTAAATTCACACGCAACGTGGAATTAATAAAAACATACCATACCCCTATATTCAGGGTTTTAAAAGAGTATTTACTTTCACTATATGGTAAATAAGATTAGGGACAAAATTGTTCCTTGGAAATCTAAGTGGCTTTCAGTGGGTTCAAAAGTCAAAAGTGGCTTTGATTAAACATGTGCTGCAATCCTTGCCCATTTACAATTTAGCAGCAATGCAGCCTACTAAGAAAATCATGCAAAACATAGATATGGTCTTTGCTAATTTTTTCTGAGGTCAAAATGAAAATAAAAATAAATTGCATTGGATGAATTGGAGTAAAATTTGCAGTTCTATAGAAGAAGGGGGGGTTAGGGATAAGAAGTATGATGGATGTTGCTAAATCTTTTGCAATTAAACTGTGGTGGAAGTTTAGGTCTCAAAGCTCTCTCTGGTCTCAATTCATGAAAAGTAAGTACTGTAAACAAGACCATCCTATTGTTGCTAAAATATCTATTCAAAATGGGATCTGGAATAGAATGATAGAGGTGATAGGAGAGGAAAGTATTTGCTGGTTAATTGGTAAAGGAAATGTGGATGTGAACTAGGATAACTAGAATGGGAAACAACCTATTAAAAGATTATATACTGAAGGTAATTGGGCTACTAAGCAGCTGTTAAATGGTACAGAATGGAATTATCAGAAAATTACATATCTTTTTGGTGGGAACTTACATGTTTTTGCTGAGAAGCCAAAGATCTTAGCCAATGAGGATGATACCATGGTCTGGAAAGCAACTGCAAGTGGAAAATTTACAATTAAATCAGCATGGGATTTAATTAGAACTATAAGGAATATAAGTTGATCTAATGTGCTATGTTGGGATAAATTTTGCCTCTGAATTTTTTTTTGTTTCTCTTGGAAGGTTCAAAATGATATCGTGGCTCTAGATGCTAATATAAAGAAGAAAGGTATCAATACTGTTTCAAAATGTGAATGTTGTGACAAAAGTGAAGACAACTTGGAGCATTTCTTTAGTTCTGGAAATATTGCTGCTAGAATTTGGGACCAATTTGGAAGAAACGTGGGGGTGAGATATACTAATGGTGATTTGAGAAATAAATTTATGAGTTGATGGCTAATATCTGATACCAGTATTAAAGGTAGAACCTTTAAAGTTTTACAATCGCTAATTGTATGGAATTTGTGGAAAGCAAGGTGCAGGGCAAGGTTCGATAATGTTAAAATGAAGGAAGTAAATATTATCACATCGGTTCAAGAAGACTTCAATCTTTTTGTGTAAAGTAAAGGTTGTTTACCAGACAAGAGCCGCAGATGGCTTTTACAAAATTAATACTGATGGTAGCTATTTAAATCAATGTTTTAAAAATCGCGATATATAGCGCGAAATAATATTTTTTGGGAAAAAAACGTAACGAAAAACCACTATTTGGCTGGAATTGCGCTAAAATCGCGCTTTAGGGGACCAAAAGCGCAAAAGGCGTGAAATTCTAGACCAAAAGCGTAAATAGCGAGTTAGGAAAGAAAACAGCGTATCTAAATAATTAATATATAGTGTAATTTTCATAAAAGTGTGTGCAGTTCAGATAGTTGTGACAATGCTTTAGTTTCCAGCAGAGCCAAGTTCAAATCTCACATATATCAATTTATTTTTTTCGATTTTTTTGTATTATTACCTAATATAACTATACATTTTATCTTTTATTACTATATATTCTAAAGTTTAGTTCATATTTAGGCAAAAAAAAATTACACAGGAAAGCTCTATGTAGCAACGCTATTTGCACTTTTAGCGTTTCTCTCGAAAAAACGCTACGATAGCGATAACGTTATTTAAAACATTGATTTAAATCATACTGACTTTGGAGGTTGTGGGGGTCTTATGCGTGATTCTAATGGTTGTTTTGTGAAGGGTTTTTGCTGTAATCAGAGTTGTGATTCCAGTCTAGAGGCAAAGAGACTTAAGTTGTGATCAGGTTTTGTGTTTGTGTATGAAACGTGGTGAAGATTCTACATGAATGGTCCCTCAAGTTACTGATTACTACTAGTTGGTTAATTGAACTTTGTGGTTCTTTCTTTTTAGGCTGTAATTTTGTTCTTGCTAGCCTTTAGGTATGTGTATTTCGTTTTTTTGACTTTTTGAGTATCACTTTTGAATGCTCATTTTTGTGGGGTTTTCCCCCACATTTTTATTTTTCCTTTATTAATAAAATAAAAATGTGTGTTTTTTCCACCGATTATTAAAAAAAGCTTCATGTAGAATAGTCTCATCGTTTCTATTCAACTGAATAAGATCATCGAGGTGGATTTTAACCATATCTTAGCAGGGTTGACCTTACTAACTTTAAAAAAATGAGTTCGAGATAAAACTTTTACATAGTCTAAACATACAGCTTTTCGGACATCTATACTTTTGCTCAAGGACGGAGCCAATGTACGTCCAGTGAAAGCTGTAGCCTTCGCTGAAATTTGAAAAACTATTATTTTATATGTATTTGTTAATCAAAGTCTAATTTAGCATAATTGTTCAATGTTAAAAGCAGAATCTTTAATGTGATTCTTACTTGTTGGTTCGAATCTGCACATGAGAAATTATCATATTTTGGCTTTTTATAAAAATATTACATTGCTACTATTATTTGTGTATTATATGTTGTGATAATAACATTTTTTTTTTCATTTTTACAAAAAAAAATTAGTCTATAAACATTGTACAGTTTCTCAAAATCTTCATAAATATTGAAATTTAAAATCACTAATACATCTTTGTAGTGGTACATTTGGTCTGAATTTATTAAAATGTAATTGATTTTTTATTGTCATCGTTCAATTTAACCAGTCAGGAAAGAATATTGAAGAATTGAGAAAATCATTTATAAAACGCTTATCATAACTAAAAAAAAAAAAAATATAGATATCAATTATATTGTCACTCGCTCAACCGAAATTCTGACTCCGCCCCTGCTTTTGCTAGCCTCCATAAAAAGCTTGCAACTAAACATAAGTTGACACAATTAGCAATTTATACAAAAAAATATAATTGAATAACTAAATTATTTTCTTAACACTATAATTTTTTACCCCATTCAAGTTTTCATTGTTGATTTAAGTTGTAATTAGGTGTTGCGAACTTTTTATTATTAATGAAATAGTGGGTTTACCCACCAATTTACATAATTTAAAAAAATTGTAGTTTATGGTTAAGTTTATCAAGAATGTAATATTTTCATTAAAAAGGAACAAAAAAAATCTGAAGGAACAAAAAAACCTCAGACTTGGAACACACAAACACACAAATTCACCTAAATGGGAAAAAAAACTCAGTAAGGTTTTATTTACGCAGAGTGCGCTTAGGCTGCTGCAGAATCGTCATTTAAAGGTTTAGTTTGGCTTGAATTACCATCTATACTGGATACCGCTAGACTTTATCGTTTTCAACAAACAATGAGAGAAAACATCCTAGAATAGCAGATCTATGGTTAATTTCAAAGAATTGGAAAATTATTTGCAAAAGCTAAAGATCATTAACTGATAGCAAATGTAGTATATTTATGCCATTTATAGCGAGCATGGGTATGCAAAATGAATACTGTAACACATTACATTAGTATTATATTCCATTTACAACCTGAATAAGGAAATGAATAAAGTGTCTCACTGAAATACGACGATAATTTCATAAAATATGAACCCCAACCTCGTGCTGCTATGGCGGCGGTGCTCCATGACTTTGGCGAGAAATTGAGATATTGTAGAAAAAACTAAATAGGATTTCTATTTAAGTCCTACCATTTATACATTAATTTGTACAATTAGTCCCACAAAATCTTAACAGTCAACTTTTTACCAGTAAAATATATTGGGAACGTACCCACTCAGTGTAACCGTGTATTTTTTTAATTTTTCAAACATTAATCATATAAAAAAAATATAACGAAATTGAAATAAAGGATACTAACATATAACGTCACGGTTGATCATGATAAAAATTTGCTTCATATTTTCAATATTTTTCTATTTTGTACTTTGTAAAGAAAGACAGAAAAAAAAAAGAACAGACTAAACCATATGATGAGTAATGGAATAACCGAATTTAATTGATGATAGTGTAAAAACGGTTGGGCAGTTACATTTTTTAAATGGAAAAAAAACAGGTTTGACTTTTTTTGTAAATTCTGTAATTAGTTAGGTATTTTTATAAATATTTGTGTGTGTGAGAAATTACTTAATAGTAGAAAGTTTATAGTTGGACTTATAAATAGGATAGAAACCGCGGATCATACTTATTTGATATATATACTAGTAACTATGTCTCACGTGTTACGTGTGCGGCGCGTAATGCAATAAAAATATAAAAAATAAATATAGTTATGATATAAATATGTGGATAATACAAAAAATATATATAGTTTAAGATTTAAAAGAATGTTTGGTTATTAAAAAGTGATAAATAGTTTTATTAGTTTTTACTTTTTATATTTTTATGAAAGTATGATATTATTGTAATTAATATAAAGGTGTACAGATATTTTTGAAAAAAAATGGCAAAATTAGGCAGCATCATTTGACTTGGATTGACTTGTTATAATAATTCATCTGTTCCTATTTAATTGTCCAGTACGAAATTACGTGTAATTTTGACCGGACAAAAACTTTTATCAAAATTATCGGAATGAAAATTTTTAAAAACTGATCATATAGTTCAAATGTTAAATTTTATGATTAGATTTTAAAAAAATTTATTTCGACAATTTTGATACAAGTTATAAACCGGTCAAAATTACACGTAGTTTCGTAATGGACAATTAGATGGGTAAGCGTTCAAGGGACATTTTTCTGACACTTTTATAGACACTTTTATGAAAAAATACTCTAAATCAGTATTTGATTAATGCAAATTTCCACGGTTTCATACCGGAAAGACAAATATGCGTCTTTTTTTTTTAGATATATAATTGTATGTATTGAATTTTTAAATTTTACCTTAATTTTCAAAACATGCAATTACACATCTCGAAAAAAAATGTATATTTGTCTTTCCGTCGTGAAACTATGAAGATTTACATTAATCAAATCTTCATTTGGAGCGTCTTTGTATAAAAGTGTCTACCAAATTGTCAAAAAAATGTCTCTTGATCGCTCCCAATATATATATCTATACTATTATTATAAGTCAACCCAAGAGTTTTGATACTGTCAAATTTTACAAAAAAAAAAAATTTAAATACCCTTACACCTTTATATTAATTACAATAATACAATACTCTCATAAAAATATAAAAAGTAAAAACTAATAAAACTATTTATCCCTCCTTAACAACCAAACATTCTTTTAAATCTTAAACTATATTTTTTTTATTACCAATATATTTATATCATAACTATACTTATTTTCTATATTTTTATTGTATTACGCACCACACACGCAACGCGTTGGGCACGATTAGTAGTATATATATATTCAACCGCTGCTATTTGTTGGGAAAAACATGTTTTCATGGGGTTTTCCGAATTGGTCACGAGTCCAAAAGTTTGGTCAAATTTCATGCGAAGAATCTAAAGTTTAGACTCCGTACTCAAATAGTTTAAGTAGCTCGTGTCACGAGTTTCGAAATGGTATATTGCATGACCTATTCGGTGAATAGGTGTGAATGGAAATTGGCTACGAAGTTGAACCATGGAGAGACGAAATCTGAAATTTGGGAAAAGAAAGGGGTGGGAAAGCCACCCAACTTTTTCCTTTCTGTAATTGCAATTTTGTAATTAATTTCTGTAATTAGAATAGTTTTATTTCAGTCATGTAATTTATTTTTTAATCAGAACAGTCCGGCTGTTAAGTTTATACTTTCCAATCTGTCAGTTTCTATTTATTACAATTCAGTCCGCCAGATTATTAATTAATAATAATCTGACTAACATTTGTTTTAATTACTAGTCAGTCCGTACAGTTTGTAATCTGTAATTTAAGTTTCAATTCTGAATTAATAAAGATTACACTGTTTATTTGTTTATTCTTTTCAGTCCTTTGTTATTTATTAATTGTAGATTCGTACACGGAAACCAACAATTTTAACCGATAATATGTTGTTTCTTTCGTGTACTAATTAGTACAATATATTTTATTTGAATAATAAGCAATAATGTTTTTTTGCTTTCAATTCTAAATCATATTAGAATTTGATTTGCAAAGAAAAATTCCAAACAGTTTTGTTTTTGTTTTAAGGATCTTTTTGATACTAACCGTATTGGTATTCAAAAGGAAACCGTTTTAATTTCGTTTGTTTTAAAATAATTCTTCTACAAACCCAAATTGCAGTTTTGGTATTTTGTTTATAGAATTTTTGTACACATAGCTCATACGTTTTGGGTTGTCGTTTCAGATGACGAACACTTCACCCAACGAGTTGCCTTTCGGAAGTGAGCATGACCTAGTGGTTGGTGGAAATGTCCATAACACTGGGGACGATACGAATGTGGGGCTAATGCCGAGAATGTAGCTGCAACGGCTGAGGCCGCCGTGGCTGCGGCTTTGGCAAATGCTACGGCCAAAACCGAGGTTGTGGCCAAGGACAAGACACCGATGTATTCGGCAGTGCCTACTTTGCCGACTTCTCATTTGGAGAAACTGGAAAATTTTAAGGGGGACAACTTCAAACGTTGACAGCAAAAGATGTTGTTTTATCTGACAACCCTTAATCTGACCCGATTTCTAATGGAGACTGCTCCCGTCCTAAGCTAGGACGATCTGGACGAGCAGTAGTTCTCTGTGGTTGAGGCATGGAGACATGCCGACTACCTATGCAAGAACTATATCATGTGTGCTCTAGATGACACGATGTTCAGTGTTTTCGAGCCCAACGCTACTTCAAATGAGCTATGGTAAACTCTCGAGAACAAGTACAAAGTGAATAACGCTAGCACAAAGAGATTTGTTATCATGGACTTTCAGGAGTACCGTGTGACTGACATTAGGGGTGTCATGGAGCAAGTTGAGGAGCTCCAACTCGGATAAGAGCTGAGTTTAACAGGGGTGCTTCATGTTCCGGATATCCGTAAGAATCTGGTATCCGTGTCCGTGATGGTGAAGAACGGTTTCAAACTTGTTTTTCAATCTGATAAAATTGTAATCACCAAAAATGGTGTCTATGTAGGTCGTGCCTATATGCCCAATGGAATGTTTAAATTAAATGTAGGGACACCAGCTCCCAATAAAGGTGTTACATCCGAGGCTAGCACAAGCAATGTAATGATTGTTGCCCAAATGCCAATAATAAGAATTCTGATTTTGCTTATATCTTTGAGTCGTTTCATTTGTATCATGGTAGATTAGGCCACGTGAATTATAATTCATTAAAGAAATTAATATCACTAAAACTAATACCTAATTTTGTTTTTACTAAGCAACACAAATGTGAAATATGTTTAGAGGCAAAATTAACCAAATTCTCATTTCAACATGTTGAACGAGAAAGTGTACCTCTCGGTCTAATACACACGGATGTATGCGACTTAAAGTTTGTACAAACACGAGGACGGAAAAAGTACTTTATCACATTTATAGATGATTGTACTAGATACTGCTATGTTTGCTATCACCACCGTTCCTTTTCCTTCCACCTTGGAAGTAACAGAATTCCCCATGAAGTAGCTTTCTCCCTCTACCTCGTAGGTCTTGAGCATCCACCGGTTAGAGCAGATGTGGCTTGTGGGGGGCTTAGGCTTAGCAATGCGTTTATTGTCATAACAGTCTGCGACACAATGGCCGCTCCTGTTACACACAAAGCAGCTTCTCGCAAATTTCTTTGCGGCAACATCACTGCCTCCGTTGTCAGAGCGTTTATGCTTGATGTTGGAGCTTTCGACCACATTGGCCTTTGCCATCGAGATATTAGCATCACCGCTTTTCCTTAGAGAACGACGATTGCTCACCTCGATATTGAGCTTCTCAATGAGCCCCTTCAGCCTCATTTCCTTCCGCTTATGCTTGAGGTAGTTTTGAAAGTCTTTCCATGATGGTGGCAGTTTCTCAATCATGAGTGCCACATTGAAAATCAACTCAATAAAAAGATTAAAACATTGAGAAGAGATAGAGGCGGTGAATATGAATCACCGTTTGAGCAAATATGTGCTGAAAGCGGCATTATACATCAGACCACAAGCCCATACACTCCCGAGCAAAATGGGGTTGCCGAGCGTAAGAATTGAACGCTAAAGGAAATGATGAATGATATGCTAATTAGTTCTGGGTTATCCTAGGACATGTGGGGGGAAGCGATACTTTCCGCAAACTATGTTTTAAACAAGTTATCACATAAGAAGCGAGATAAAACACCCTATGAATTATGGAAAGGCCACCAACTTAGTTACAAAAACCTGCGGGTTTTGGGTTGCCTCGCGAAGGTCATAGTTCTCACTCCTAAGAGGATGAGAATTGGTCCTAAAACGGTGGACTGTGTGTTCATAGGATATGCTCATAATAGTAGTGCATATCGGTTTCTCGTACACAAGTCAAAAAATTTCGATGTGCACGTAGATACGTACATGGAAAGCCGAAAGACCTCTTTCTTTGAGTATATCATTCCCCGTAAATTACCAACATCTGTACCAACTCAAGAGTTGAACAGTGAAGGAAATGTGGGGACAAGTGAACCGACAGAGGAAGAGGAAGTGCCTCGGCATAGCAAAAGAGCTAGGAAGGAAACTTCCTTTCGACCTGATTTTTTAACCTTCATGGTTGAAGGTGAACCGGTGACATATAAACAAGCTATGTCAACACCGGATTCCCAATATTGGGAAGAAGCTATCCAAAATGAGATTGAATCAATCATGCAAAAAACCACACCTCGCAACTAGTGGATCTTCCACAAGGATGTAAGCCCCTAGGTCACAAGTGGATCTTCAAGAGAAAGTTAAGGGTTGATGGCACGATTGAGAAATACAAGGCGAGACTTGTAGTCAAGGGCTTCAGGCAAACTGAAGGTGTCGATTATTTTAACACGTATGCTCCCATCTCCAGGAAAACTTCTATCCGAATCGTCATTGCTCTCGCAGCATTGATTGATATAGAAATACATCAAATGGATGTCAAGACGGCATTTCTAAATGAAGAACTGGAAGAAGAAATTTACATGAAACAACCGAAAGAGTTTGTAATTCCTGGTAAAGAGCACCAAGTGTGCAAACTTTTAAAGTCTCTATATAGACTCAAACAAGCACCTAAGCAATGACACTAGAAGTTTGATAGAATTATGCTATCAAATGACTTTTGCATTAATGAGTGCAATAAATGTGTCTACACTAAAGGAAGTGGAAGAGACTGTGTGGTAGTCTGTCTCTATGTGGATGACATGATTATAATTGGGAGTACTGATAGAATCACCTCCACAAAGAAAATGTTGTCACAACAGTTTGATATGAAGGACATGGGAATAGCTGATGTAATACTTGGTATGAAGATTACCAAAACATCAGACAGGTATGTCCTGTCACAAAGTCATTATGTTAAACAAGTACTAGACAAGGGCAGTAAGGCGATGTCCAGAACCCCAATTGAGTTCAACTGCAACCTGAAAAAGAATTTCGGTAAGTTTTAGCTTTTAGAACTTTCTTAGATATAGTTTCTTGTGGATGTATTTTATTTCCTGTCACTCGGAGTTAAATGTCTTTTTTTTTTGCTTTAAATTTTAATTGTCCAACTCTTTTATAAAATAAAATTTGTATCTGCTTCCTAATTCTCTAATAACTAAGGTATGAATAATATTGAGAGAACTGACTAATTCGTTTAATAAATTCTTTATGGTATGTCAGATATAATAAATTATTGATCATTATGGATATACTCGACAATATGCTCATTATTTCACTTGTACGTTGATTTATATCAATAGTTTCGCTTACTCAAGATATAATAAAAATTTTAAGTAAAAAACTATCTAAACTTCACTAATTTATTTAGATGAAGGATTTATATAATTATATTTTAAGTTTGTTTGCACAACAAAGAGGTTGGTCGAGCACATGAAAGCTTCTATATAATGTTCCATGCAGATTGCAGTATATGTTAATAATTACTGGTATAATATGGTGCATAAATAAAATGACGTGTTGAACAACCACATGGGTTTATAATATTCTTTATCATTTTCACTACCTCTCGCCCTCTCTTATCGTTTTTGCATTAACAAGTGGGTACATAAGTTTATCATAACTATCTATATATACATATTTTCCCATTAATATTCAAAAATAGCAAGTCTCATATTTGCTCAAAGGCAGCAACATTCCCATACTTGGAAAGGTGGCAACTTCAACGCAACTACGATCTCACTCACTCTCAACCCTCAATAAAGTAAAAATTGCTTATCAAGTACCATTTGCACATTATTATACGCAAGAAACCATACACAAACAATACACGTAGAGAGAGAGAGAGAGAGAGAGAGAGAGAATGATGGATTTCAGCCGGTTCTTGATGGGATTGGCTATCTTCACGTTATCTCTGCTGCTTTACGGATCAATAGGTGAACTTACTTTTCTTGATCTTGTTTCGGTTCTTTTTGTTTGCAAACTCCATTTTGTACGATTTAGTGCCGATTTTTTGTTCTTGTTGGTAGTTTACACCTAAAGTAAAAATGTGAGGAACACTTTTTTTTTTCTAATTAATAATAACAAAACTTTAATCTAAATTAATGAAAAAGAGAGTTGTAATAAAAGTTGGATACGAATAAACATACTTCATTTTTTTTTTGTAAATAATACAGTGAAATACATATCTTTATTTCAAACCAGAAAGTGGAAACTTTATTTGGAAATTATTTTACAAGTGTTTCTTACATAAACAAGTCAAAAACATTTAATGACCCCGCTCTTCGACCCCTGCTAGATTTGCTTCGTCACTACCGATATCTGAAACGAAATTATATAAGCAACGGGATGAGTATTTCCTTGAAAATACTCAGTAGGACTACTAAATTAAAGAAACTATAATAAAGTATAACATGTGAGTACAAACCGTAACTGCATATAGCTTCCTGTAAAAAAGATGGTTAGGAAAATAACGAGAAAAATATATAATCAATATGATGCATGTTCATAATTATTTTTCCAATAATGCATAAGTGTCATGTCCTTGAGCCCAAGTTGGTTGTGTAAGGTCTATCCCATTACACGTGGTACCAAAAGTCACGCCCCACTCTAGACGGACCAAACATCGCGAAAAAGGTCATACCTCACTCTAGGTAGACATGTCACTCCCCACTCCAGGTGGACATAGTCGCAGAAAAGTCATACCCCACTCTAGGTAGACAAGTCGCACCCCATCCCGGATGGACAAACCTCTCCCAAACCGGGAGGATCAATGCAAATGTCATGCCATGATATATCAAATAAGCAAAACAAACTCCACTAAATTTCATATATGAATCGTTATATGCATTTGTTTAATAATAAAACATACCTCAAGTTCGATAATGTAACGCAAAAGGATATTAAGGCAATATTATAATAACTTTAAGGTTTCGAACCTACCTCTAACCGCTAACTGAGCTTGGATATGTCTCTTGACCTTCGTCACACCCCGACTTACGCTTTTATTACCCACTAAATATAGTATTCTTTCTCTTTCTCTTTCTCTTTCTCTTTCTCTTTCTATATATAGTGTTTATATCTTATGATTATAAGAGCATTCTCAATGGTCTTTAAAAATCCACTCTATATCTTTAACTTTATACAAAACCAAGAAATATGCTACTCAACAATACCTATTTAAGCCTTAAAATTCTATAAAGTTAAAATATTTTACTAAACTACTCTACATGTAGAGAGAAATTGAGTACTCTATAGTATCACATTTTAAGATGGGGTCCACCACTCAAAACCCTTCAGTGCTCCTTTTCCCTTCTTTCATTTGTAAGTTATCTGTTTCTCTCTCTCTCTTCAGTTTTCTCTCAATTTATTGTTGCTGCTCTTCCAAATTTACTTTCTCATCACCACAAACACAGTCCATAATCCACAAAATTCCATTCTCCACATTGACCACAAAATTCCAAGTTCGTATGTGACTTTGGTGATGTTACATCCTCAATTCCTTACCCCAATCGTCTATCATTAAGGAACGTGGATCTAGATCTAATTTGTCTCTTTTTTTAAAATCATAAACAAGACTTTGAGTCATCTTGATTAATTGGGATTAATGTTTATCGATGAAAATGGCTACAAAAATGGGTTGGAATGGCAGGGATGCTAACTCAGTAATGTGTGTGAGGGAAGATACTCAGCTAAAAAGAAAAAAGAAATAGAAATGATAACATTATTTTATTAACATATATTTTGATTTACATAAAACTGATGTGCCACTTTTACAATTTTACTATATAAGTCCCTTATAAAGGTGTATAACCTTATAGTTATACATAACACTGATGAGAATGCTCTAATACTTTAGCATAAACAAACTTTGTAATCTCAATATAATATTATAATCTCTATATAAGGTTATAGGTTTTTGAAGTATGTTCAAGTGTGAGGGGGTGTAGGGGTATATATAGTGTTGGAAAAGTGACTATGTGTTTTGTGCATTAAATGTGCTGAATTTTGTTTTTAGGACATCTGTCCACTAAAAGATTCATTTAGAATTCGATATGTGTCCAAATGGAGCATGTGATATATGTCTGAACCGACAAGAGAAAGATCTACAAGTTTCATGTTTTGTAAAATTCCTAATTCGTAGGAAAAGTCGGTCTAAATTGTCCTACAAGGTGACACATATGCTGTTCTGGAATGTTCTGATATCATGTTACTAAAATAGCCACAAATATTCTCATATAAGTCCAAATTACTCAAATTTTATATATAACACTTTTATGAAGATTGTAATATTAATTATAGAATTTTGAGTGTGTTACAAAAAAGGATAGCATGATAAATCAATAGCTGAATTATGTATGCGGGATTTTCATTTTCATAGAAGTCACTTATTTTCTTGCTCAAGCTAAAGTTTTTACGCTCAACCTTTTATTGCTTTAACTCGTTTTACTATTTTGTCAATTTAGACGACAATCACTTCCAAGTCAAGTCATGCCTTGCCCAAATTGTCTCCCACTCTCGCAACAATTTCTCCAATCGTCGTAATCTATCTGATCGCCAACTCTCAAGTCAGTTTAACTTATTACTACATTAGATGGCAGTTTTGCTCTTTGTTTGACTTATTACTGCATTAGATGTATATTTTTATGTATTCATAAGAATTCTTTGTGTAATCGTAGACTTTTTTTGTTTTAAAACTGATTATTTTTTGTTTTACTGTATGTTTTTCATTAATCTTTCACAAACTTAAGAGTACTTTGTAACTCTGTTGTTACAAGGACGTGTTGTGCATGTGTTAAATTAGTGTCATATTAGGGTTTTACTTACGTATTTGATTGATAAATGCATAAGATTACATGGAACGATGAATTTGCACAGACCACCTATGTACAATCACAGGATTTCTTTGGCTTTTTTGTCATGCTGGTCTGAGTTTTGAAGGACGGGGGAAATTTTTTTAAAGATACCCCTTTTCAATCAACTTTTTAACGTGGCAAGATACTTTCTATAAACTGTATCAAAAAAGTTTTGAAACGCTAATGCAAATTCTTCGTGCTCTATTATGCCTAACAAGCAAGTGCTGATGTAGCTTTAAAGTTTTGTGTTGCATATGCCCTTGTAAAATTAAAAGACATAAATCATAGTGAATTAACATGGTCATAAACAAGAGTATCGAGTCGTTTAGCATACTTTTTTATTTAAAAGTACACAACTCTAAAGTTCAACTTCCATCAATAACTTCGATCTGTTGATAAATATTATTCTGTTAGAGAAATAGTTGAGTGACTTGTTTTCTTTCTGAAACACATAAGTTAGAAAGCCATAACAGGAGCTCAAAAACATGAAAACCCTGGTTAATAGCTAATTACGGATTCAGAATCTAAAACATTGGTAGTAGCAAATGATATTGATATATACATGCATATAAAACTTGTAATTTTTTTTTTCATAATAATCAGATTTTATTTTATTTTTAATTTGTATCGACTGATTCGACGGCACCACTAACGGATTTGAGCGGGCCACCAGCAGATTTGACCGGGCCACTAACGGATTCGACCACGCCACCATCAGATTCGACCACGCCACCAACAGATTGGACCAGGCTACCAACAGATTCAACAGGGCCACCAACAGATTCCACCACGCCGCCAACTGATTCTGCCTTTACCGAAATGAAAAAAAAATCTAGTACATCGAAAGGACCTAAGAAAGGCAACTGGACATTGACTATCGTTATTCTTTGTCTAGTGGGTTGTCTGTTTCTTTACTTTGGTTTTGTGAGTGCTCTTTACAGATTTGTAACCCAAGATGATGAGCAAACTCCAGCTCGTAATACCTGTTAGAGTAATTTCTTCTACGTTTCCTTCCCTTTCAAACATATTACGGATGATATTACGCTATTACGGATGATAGTGGGAAGAGGATTATTAAAAGGACGCGCTTATTTACATTTCTTAAATTCTCCATATTACTCAGAATTCTATGTTATGTAATTCCGAATTTTGTGTTTCCTTGTTGTACTTTTTCAAATTCTATATACCCAGAAAAATACCCCCCCAAAAAACAGTGCAATATTGTTTTGTATTTAAGCACAGTGACTGAATTGCTAAGTTAAAGCCAACTTGGTTCATTAAAATTTCAAACTTCTGTAAACTATAATGGTTGATTACCAGATTTTGGATTTTTGCTCTGTAGATGTGACTCTTGGCTTTTTCAATGGGTGTAATAACATGATGTCATATATTGGTTATTTAGGCTAAGTTGGAAAATTCTTAATTTGAGTTATAGCTTATTGTGCTTGTCAAGTGTTAACAGCTCGCTGGATTTTACTTTTCTAAGGATACTAACATCGCTATCCTTGTAAAATTGTTAGCTACTTGCCTACATGTATTTGGGCATCTGCCAAATCTTTAACTGTCACTCATTTTGCTCAAATCTCCAAATTTCAACTCCATATATCTATAATACTGTTTTTGATGTGGCTTTCATGTTTTTTCAATGTGGCATCAATAGTAGCACTTTTTAGAAATTTCATCAATGCTCGAAACTCCTTTTAGTTCTCTACTTTTTGGAACGAGTACACTAATTGATCTTAGAAGAATACTAGAGCAAATGGCTGACGTTTATAAAAAGATTATGACTGATATCATCTATTTGTTTGTGAGATTGCGCTAATAAGCAACTTTCTACATGATTCTTACAGCTTTGGGTATAACGACCCTTCCTCTTCAGAAGTATCTGTTGCTACACGTCAACATTCAGATAAAATAGTTCGTATTTTTCTCCTTTTTTTATTGACTTGAAATGTAGTTGTGAGTATAACAAAGCGAAATCTTGCCTGTTTAGTCAGTGTCCATGCCTTATGCACACATACACACATACACACATACACACACACACACACACACACACACATACACACATACATGCATATATCAAGCAAAAATAAGTATGCATTGCAGTATGATATTATTCAGAGAGTAATTTAAGGTCCTAATTTGGTTAGGATTCTATTTTACTGGTAAAAAGTTGACTGTTAAGATTTTGCGGGACTAATTGTACAAATTAAAAATATAAATAGTAGAACTTAAATAGAAACCCTATTTTACCTTTTTTACAATATCTCGATTTCTTGCCAAGGTCAAGAGCGCCGCTGCCGCTGTAGCAGGAGATTGGGGTTCATATTTTGTGAAATTATCATCGTATTTCGGTGAGACACTCAATTCCTTTCCTTATTCCAGTTGTAAATTGAATATAATACCAATGTACTGTGTTACGGTATTCATTCTGCATACCCATTCTCCCTATAAATGATCTGAATATAATACATTTGAAATCAGTTCATGATCTCTAGCTTTTGCAGATCTTTTTCCACTTCTTTGAAATTAACCATAGATCTTTTATTCTTTGTTGTTTTTTCTCATTGTTTGTTGAAAATGGTAGAGTCTAATGGTATCCAGTTTAGATGGTAATCCAAAAGAAACTAAACCTTTAAATGACAATTCTGCAGTAGCCTAAGCGCACCCTGCATAAATAAAACCATAACTAGTTTTTTTTTCCATTTTAGGTGAATTTGTGTGATCTTGTGTGTTTCAAGTCTGAGGTTTTTTAGTTCCTTTTGGATGAAACATTACATTCTTGATAAACTTTACCGTAAACTACAAATACTTCAATGTATAGGCACAAAATATAAGCAATAGCTGTTTCCCTTTAGGTATGTAGAGTATTTGGAAATTAAATTGAGGTGGCTTTTAAAGAAATGAAAAAAATCTAACCAGTACTCATTTTTACTTTGTACAGCATAGCACCTTACAATATCTCCTAGTTTAGGTAATTGAAGATTTTATGCCCAAGTTAATGGCCTTGTATGCCATGATCATATGCAAACGACCAGATAGTGGCATCTCAAAATGAAGATTTTTTGTTAAACGTGTGAAGGTTGTTGAATGACATGAAAGTCATCATCTTTTGTCTTTACTGGCCTATGCTTCTACATTCAAAATACATCTTTTTTCCACTTCTTTTAAGAAAACCAACTTGAGTTGTAAGCACAAGTAGTTTATCAAGATGATTTACTCTAGCGGTATCCAAAGTAGAATGATTACTCTGCATTAGCCTGAGCACCCTGCCCTAAAAAACCTAAACAAGTTTTTTTTTTCCATTTTAGGTGACAATTTGTGTGCTTGACTGTTCCAAGCCTGCAGTTTTATTGGTCCTTCATATTTTTCTTTCTCTTGGTTAAAATCTGACATTCATGATAAATTTAACCATAAACTACAGATATTGCAATTTGAAGATACAAAATGTGTAAGCGATAGTTTTTTTCTCTTAGCCTGCATTACACTTTTAGGTATGTCGCGTATTTGGAATTTGAATTATGTTTACATGGTTACGATCCCATAAGTACACAGTCTAAAATTCCTGTTAGGTTTTATCGGTTTAATTAGATGTTAGTTATCACTTATCAGCTAGGCTCAGTTTTATCTAAATGATCGTAACCCCGAATAAAAATATTGGTAAAGACTGTCTTTCTGTGGGACTGTGTGGACTGGTATTTTTAAGTTAAAAGCTTTGGTCCTATGTTAAACTTATTGTTAAAGGAACCGATGTCATTATTCTTTTGAAGATAAAAGTGTTTAAATCCCACTAAAGCATGATATGTTTATCGAGGCGATTATATCCTAATGCTTTCATCCCGTACATATCATGTTTTGGTGACCTGACAATTCGAAAGCATTGCTGTTTTTTGTAAGGCAAAAACACAGATAAGATAATTTTGTTAGCTTGAAAAACTTATTTCCTCTTATTTACTTTTACCAGTTATATAGAAAGTAAAGCAAAATACTTTGCTTGCCCCACATTACCATGTTGTTTATCACTGTAGAGAATATCAATACTGGAATAACATTCCCATTAAGCCTACTCCACATACCACACATTGATAGTAATAGCATACCATGTACCAAAGACGTAGTAGTTTCTTAATGTATATGACCCACCAGTTTTTATTACAGCCTCGAGTTTAGATTATTTTTGTTGAAGGGATTGAATCACCTTTATTAACGTATATGCAGACTTTTTTTGGCATTATTTGGAAATTATGTGTAATACTATCTATTACGTATCCGTCTCATGCTTAATTTACAGCTGGTTTTCATCATTAATTTTCTATTCTTGTTTCGGTTTTGTCAGCTAAAGAATGGCTACCCATATTACGGATCTTCCGGTGGATGTTGTGAGCAGGATCCTTTCTGTGGTTGCTAAGGGGCCAGAGGGTGCCGAAGATATAGCTAAGTCAATGCCCACGTAAGACTACTATTTTTCTGAGGAAACTTGTCATACTTAAAAAATTTATCTACTAAATAAGAAGTTAACTGTGTAAGGAGTCTAGTGAACTGGAGGTTACAGAAGATGTTTATAATGTTCATGTTCAAATATTTCTCGGTGCTTTCTGTTGGAAAAAACCATATTGTTTCATGGGGTTTTTCGAATTGGTCCTGAGTTCAAAAATTTGGTCAAATTTCATATGAAAAATCTAAACTTCAGACTCCGTACTCAAATAGTTTGAGTAGCTCGTGTGACGAGATTCCAACTTGAACCATGGAGAGACGAAATCTGAAATTTATGAAGAGAGAGTGAGAAAACAAATTGATAGAGAAGTCAACCAAATGTTTATCTCACATCAAACAGGAAAAACTAATTTGAATATTTTATATACATATTCAACACTATAAGTGATAATAATGTTTAGTCTCATAGATGTGTGTAGTTAAGAACACCATATATGTGCGTGCGGTCTCGGTCTTGGGCTCGGACTCGGACTCGGGCTCGGGACACGGGCCCATAGATGTGTGTAGGCAAAAACACCATACACGCACGTGCGGGCTTGGGCACGGGCTTGTAACTGATGCAATTAAATAAGAATAATTGCATCATTAATTCAGCAGTTTCGATTACTGAATTAAGTGACTATTATGGCTGAGATTTCAGCTCAGCCTATAAATTGGCAGCTCTCTCTCACTCTCTAAACACGTTTTTTACATTATGAAAACAACATACATAATTTTCTCATAGCATACTAGAAATAGAGAACTACCCACCAACGGCTTGACATTTGGCGAATATTGGTTAAGTTCGCCTCGTATTTTCATTTCTGTCTTTTCAATTCTGCAATTTAAATTCCGCAATTACATTCTGTTCATTTTATTTCAGTATTTTAATTTGCTGTAATATTTATATTCTGTCTTTACCTTTATGTAATTTATTTAAATTACTGTTTTCTTTCTGTAATTGCAATTTTATGATTAATTTCTGTAATTAGAATAGTTTCAATTCAGTCATGTAATTTAATTTTCAATCAGAACAGTCCGGCTGTTAATTTTATACTTTCCAGTCCGGCAGTTTCTATTTAATACAATTTATTACGTCAGATTATTAATTAATAATAATCTGACTAACGTTTGTTTTAATTACTATTCAGTACGTACAGTTTGTAATCTGTAATTCCAGTTTTAATTCTAGATTAATAAATATTACACTATTTTGTTTATTTATTCTTTTAGTCCTTTATTATTTGTTAATTGTTATTTCGTACACGAAAAACAACACTTTCTTCGCCTTTCAATGGACCAACTCTTTGTATTTGACCTGAATGTTGTGTCTATATACTTATTTATATTCTTAACATCACATTTCAACCGTTGGTTTAGATTTTTCTTGCTATCGTGTGTTTTGAAATAAAAATTGTGAGTTGGTTGTTGGTTGTTGGTTGTTGGTTGTTGGTTTGTTGGTTTGTTGGTTGTTGGTTGTTGGTGAGGCCTATCAACTACTTTTCATTTTTTTTTATTGTAGTACATTCCTTAGAAACTTTTGTCTATTTTATAATTGTTTCTATGATACTTTTGGTTTAGTTGCTATTGTGTCAATTTACGTGTAGTTGCAAGATTTTTCTGGAGGCGAGCAAAAGCCCTGTTGTTAAAAAATCTGTGTGCTTTGATCACCGCCCAGATATTAAACCGAACCCATTTCTTTCTAAACACAAATGGCCTCCTGGCCTTCCTCTACATGTGTGTGAAGTCTCATAATCTTTCAGCTGAGTTCCAGTTAGCCCAGGTCTATCTTATCTAGTTGTAATTGAAAGAGCTTCTTTCATTTGTTTTGTTCTATTTTTGACCTCTCCAATGTGTATAATTTTTCCAGCTAATACTAACCACCTCTACACAGTTGGTGGAACTTGGTTGGGCGTGGCTAGGACCCATTATTTTTCCTAGATATTGCCACCGAGACCCTGGCGAAACTCGTGATGAACGTGTTCTAATTGAATTTCTTACCCATTTCATCCCTGGGCCAGGAACGTACGCCATTCCTTTACAAGAATCCAATCCTCGCCCTTTGTTGTATCACTGGGAATTTGTGAGGGCATTTCTCTTCAAGGCCACCGCAGCTGACATCATATGCATGTCTCCTCATGTAGGTAATTATATTCAGCTTTTTAGTGGATGGCAATTTGAAGCAGTCGATGTTTGCAGGTTTCTGTATACCATCAAGTTTTGGATCAACGTAGGTTCGACGTATTCAGAGACAATAACATTAACATCTAGCGGGTTAAATTGGTTTGAATATGTTCGGGACCTCGTGATTCGTGAGTTTGAGGTCATTATCCCGAAGCTTACCTGCCCTAGGGATTAGAGAGGGAGTCAGAGGGGAGTCATATTTTCTGTTTGTGATCTTGTGTCAACCAACTATAATGATTGATTACCATCTTTGGAGTTTTGTTCTGTTAATGTGACTTTTTACCTTGATAGAATGGATTTAGCATGAGATCAGATAAAGCTTTGTTCCGAATGTTATTCATTTGACCTTGTCTAAATCGTGACTGAATGCCGCTTATTAGTTCTTTTATGGTCGCTAATAGGAGTATATTTGCAAAATTGCTACTCATCTTTTTGACAAAACTAGTTAAAGTATCCTAGCAAGAAGCGGGGAAGTTTAGTTGATTACCGACTTTTATTATGACTTTTTTAAAACAGGTGACAACTTTTGCGCTTGATTCAAAATGCTGGATTTTTCATTCTTTTTCTTTTAGAATTCCGAGAAAAGGTTGTTTGGCTAAAAGCTTCAGTGTACTTAGTTTTTTGCTTTAAGATATTAGTAACCCGCTATTATTCGACTTTTCCTAGACAACTTGTATACCTATTGTTTTGTTTAGATAACAAAGCTTCACTTGTTTTTGGAATATTGCTCTAATTCATGTATTTGCGAACATCAACACATTTAAGCAAACGGTTTTCCAGAAAATAAAAGATCAAATCATTTTCTAAATTGGAGTCAAATGGGGTCATGCTGCATGCATAACATAAATTCTAAAAACTTTTTTTCTAAAACAGATCATGGAGTGGAAAACAAGGAATATGAACCGTTTACTACTATTTGTATTTTATCAAAAATTCAATTTTCTCTCTTCTACTCTATTTTGTTCATTTTAGTGTTCTGTATAATATCAATTCACTCAATTTTGCAACTCATCCGTCAATTTTTTCACAAAATGGACGACATGTGCCTGAACGTGACTAACTCTTTTGCTGCTTTTATGAGTTAGTTTTATGTTTGGTAAAAATTGGGATGAACCAAATATAGAAAAATGTATTATTCTGCCACTTGTATTTTTTTATTTTTTTTTATTGGACCTATGTTATAAATGACCAAAATACCCTTGTCGTTAAAAAACGTTAATAGAATTTAGTCACGTGTCGTCTATTTTGTTAAGTAATTGACGGATGAGATATAAAATTGAATGAATTGATACTGTACATGACGCTAAAATGAACAAAATTGAATAGAAGGAAGAAAATTGAATTTTTGATAAAGTATAGGATAGTAAACGGTTCATACCCGGAAAACAATGAGATCTCCAAATTGGATAATGGTGTCGATTGTAAAAATGATAAAACCACTAGGGTGTTAGTGAAAGTAAACGAAATTACTTGAGGTTTATCGACAAAACATGGGTTAACTTTTTAACAAGTGTTAGGATGTGTTTCACTTTTAGTTCCTAATATACTTATCTCTTAATCAACTCTATAATTTTGTACTAATCCATCTAGTCCATAAAATTTACAAAATATATTTTCCTATCCCTGAACCTAACACAAGTTCTTGCAATAAATAAGAATGTAGACTTAGAACAATCTGTTATATCTATTTAATCATGTTATTTTCCCTCAAATTTCATGTCTATTACCATGTAATTTGATTAGATAAAAGTAACATTTTTTTATAAGTTCTTAATACACATTTATTTGGCAAAAATATGACGGGCATTTCGAGCGGAAAAAGTATGATTTATAAGATGTTCGATCATAATGGTTCAACCGGGTTAATATTGCATCTCTTATAAAGAATAGAACTGTATAACATACTTAATATTATCGCGATACATTTATACTCCTAAATTTTCCCTAGACATTGAAGTGAAATCCAATCCACAAATAACTTGATATATGAACATCATTTCTCCTATAGGTGGTAGTTTCACCGGGATAAAAATATTGATACAAGATTTTATAAGAACAAAAATAGGAGAAAGACTAAAAATAGAGACCTTGTGTTGTTGTGCATAAGCATTGAAAATATTAAAAGTCAAATGAAATCCAATCCACCAATTTTCTTTGAACATACAACACTATTGGGGTGAAGGTTCTAATTCGACAGTTTATGCTTAAAGCTGCTCAATAAAAAGTATAGGAACAAAAATAGCAGAAAGACTAAAACTATAAAGAACATGAGTAGAACCATCGACAATAAATAAAATACACAAGTAATCTGGTCCGGATTTTGAGCGAAATTTGAAATGAAGGTTCGATTAGCAATCTCGGACTAATACCACACCCGATATGGTATTGCAAATACTCCAAGGTCTTATTTGGTTGCATCATTTGCAGATTGTACTTGAGTCTGGTACCCTACAAATACTCACTTTAACAATGCAATTGAACTTTATACTACATGTCCGGTCTGGACATCAAATGAGGATATTTCCAATAGCATATGGTGTTGCGCACTATAGAACATAATCCGATTCAAGAGTAATTATTAGTCTGATGTTATTTTCAAATCACGTTCATAGTCCGAGCGGATTGCAAGTCCTAAAAAAAATCACGCAATCAAACAACACCTCAGAGTGCGTCATTTGTAGTCTGGTTCAACTAATTATCCGGTTTTATTTTACACAACCAAACAAATGATTTGTGGGCCTGGATAGACTTCTACTCCAATCCCGACCTTTCAATGATGCAAACAAACAAGACCTAAAGATGGTATTCTATCATAATTTAGGAACTTGACGTGCCTAATCCAAAAGAATACTAAAGTACATGGAACAAAGTATTTGAGTACTAATTATACAGTTATACATGCAACTGAACTTTGAACTACATATGTTGGTCTACACATGAAATGATGTCAAAGAAGGCCGGTCCTCATGTGAGCCATAACATACATTGAGTTTAGGTGTCGTCGGATCAGTAGGCACCAAAAAAAAAATCATAATTTTAAATATTATTTAGAAATTTTAGTAAAAGATCTATATAAATAAACATGTTCTTATTAGCATTTAAAAAATCATGATCTAATGGTATAGTTTTGTGTATTTGATTCTTCCGAATTTGCAAGGTCATGGGTTCGAGACGTTTTAATTTTTGCATTAAATTTTATGTGTTAAACTAGAAAATTTATCCAGGTGAATAAAATTTAAACTCATTTTCTCAAAATAACTTAATACCTATATTTCTACTATTGACAATAAGAATTTATTGTTATATTTTTAATACTCGACAATATAAATTTATGTCAAATTGTTAGGGCCGCCCCTGATGCCAAATGAGGGGTATTTCCAATATATTACGGTAGTTATATTGAAAATGATCCAGTCGTAAAAGTATTATTATTCTGAAGTTGTTTCAAATCCTATTCAAAATAGGATTAGATTACTACAACGTGAAAAAATAATCCTGCAACCAAAGCGACACCCATAAGTGCAAGTCTGGTCAGATTAAAAGTACGGTTTCACTTTAAACAATCAAACACATCTTATATGGGCCCAAAGACAGAATTTTTCGTCAAATCATGACCTTTCGGTTATGAAATCAAACAAAACCTAAAGGTGATAATTTATCAGAGTTTAAGGACTAGAAGTGGTTAATACAAACGTAAGGGTAGAAAAAAAAACATAAGAGAAAGACTATAGTACAAGTAAAAAATACATTTAGTGTAATGCATTAACAGTAGTTAACGATTTAGATACTGAATTGTCAATTTTAACAGTTGAGGTACCAAACTGTGAAATTTTGTTCAATTAAGAGACTAACAATATAAATCAATAAAATTGCAGCCATTATATTGATCATCTATTTTTGTTAAATACTAATATATATTAAACTCACATTATGATAGGTAATAAAATATGAATGTAATTTTATTATTTTGTTGAATAATTACCACAAATTTTATAAATTTGTTTTATAGATGTTAAAATCACAGTTGTTTGTATTTTAACAGTAGTAAATAGTAAAGAGTACAGTAAACTTATTTTTAACAGCAAAGTATCTACTTAAATACGTACATATCCGATCATATCTCTCTCTCTCTCTCTCTCTACAATGGTAGCTCCTGAACTTTTCGAGCTAAACAATGGAAGCATGAATGTGAAAGTCTCCAATTACGGATGCATTATCACCTCATTATCCATACCTGGAAAAGATGGTATTTTTTTAATGTTTGTTTTTACCTATTAAATTGTTATTGCTTATGAATGTATGTGTTTGTTTGATTTGATTTGATTTTGATGATGGGTTTTGTTTGTTTTTGTATTTTTAAGGTAAATTAGCGGACGTAGTGCTCGGATTTGACTCTCTTCAACCTTATCTGGTAAATAATTAAAAAGATCAAGTTTTTATTTATTGATATGTTGTGTGGTCATGTTATGCAGATTCATTTTCTGTATTCCACTTTTACATATCGGCACATTTATTAAAAAAAAAATGTATTAAAAGTAGATAGTCATATTCTGTATTCCACATTTATACATGGGCACATTTTTAAAAATTAGATATTGAAGCTACGATCAGGTTTATAATACCATAAAAATACTAAGATCAGGGCTTTAAATAATTAAATTACTGATAAAATTTATAAAACAGATCTTTTTTATTTTATGTTTCATCAAGACCAACAAATCAGGTCATCGGATCAAAAAAAAAAATTGGGATTGAATATTGAATACGTTTTTTTTAGGAAATTACTGTTTGCTTCAGGCATTGTAGTTAGAAGAAAGTGAAGAGATCAATTTAACGGTTTTCAGAAAAGGGGTTTTCAATAATTCAGATTATCAACAAAAAAAATCTAGGAAAATTGATTTCTTTTGTTCTTTGATGATTTATATTTTTTTTGCGGCTTTAATCAGAATGGTGAAGCTCCGTACTTCGGTTGCATTGTGGGTCGGGTTGCAAACAGGATCAAGGAGGGAAAGTTTACACTTGAAGGCACTCAATACTCTTTGCCTATCAACAGGCCCCCACATAGTCTTCATGGTAATGTCTAGTTGCTTTCTTTTAAATTCTCTTGGTTTTTCGCTTGAAATGTATTTTTGTTCATAATTTTGTTAAGATTCACACTCTTTATTTGATGTTAGCAAAAAAACTAATACCTAATTTTGGAGTTAGACTTTAGAGATTTCCAATCAGAAGTCAACATCTATCCAAAATGTTTCTAAATATTCATGATTTTGTTAAGGGTCACACTCGTGATTTGATGTAGGCAAAGGATCTAATTTCTAATTTATACTCTTATGAAGATGGGGTTAGACTTTAGAGATTATCAATCAGAAGTCAAAATCTATTAAAAATGTTCTGAAAGCAGGAGCCTGAAAAGTTTCTTTGCCTCTTTGGACTTTGACAACTGAAATTGAGCTTTCTCCTGTTTCAAATGCGAAAAGAATTTATAAATGTGGAATTCTGTAGACGTATTAATGCTCATACACAGATATAGGTAGTGACTGTTTCCAGATCAAGTTTTTCTCCTAGTAGAGTATCAAGTAGTGCCTTCTTCGAAACACTCTATTTTAATTTACGCTTGGGTCATGAAACCTGAAAACTAGATTGGGAATGTTCTCTCGTCTGTTTGTTGGCCTAGACGATGATGGTTATAATCTAATCGCTTTATAGTTTAAATCAATGTGCCTAGATCGCGGTACGGCCCGGTATGCGGGACTGTTACAGGAACACGATACGCGAGTTAGCTCGGTACGCGGTACGTCGGGGGTAGGCTTCTTCAGTAAAATCTTTTGGGACGCGGTACGCTCATAGGAGTTTGACATAGGTGACAATAGGAACTTTAAGAGAATCCATTCTACTAGTATGTGATACATTAAAATGATATTTTATTGTGAACTTTTAGATGCAAATAATATTATACAATTACATAATTAGAATTTCCGTATTGAAGATGCACAGTCGTGTTTACTTGATCAAAAGTTATAAGATATCCTCATCAAAACTCAAAACAAATAAATAGAGAACATGAGCCATAAATGAACTCGCTGGAATCAAAATGTCGAGAAAAAATAGTCAATCTCATAGCATATTTAAACATAAAACAATAAACAAAACAACTAAAGTAAATAAAAGTGTTCAGCTCATTTTCTTCTTCCTTTATTTGCGTAACTTGAAATTTGGGACTACGAGGCTAATACAAGGATATCAATCAACAATCAAATCAAATTAGGTTTTTAATTTGCGTAAAACAAAATCAAATTTTAGGTACATGCTAGGATTTGACCGTATTTGCCTTTTCTACTCCGATTCACTCACTTGAGGTATCGGGACGTCAACGAAGTAGGTTTGGGGTTGTGCGATCCGGTACGCGGTACGTGGGGGTATGGCGAATTAGGTAGCATTGGTTTATATCATATATACGACAGACGTAAGAGTGACCGACATTTATCACACTGATTATAGCCTTCAGGTTAGACTTAAAGATTATTTTATACTTAACAAAAAAGTGACAGGTATTTTATGTTCTGCAGAAGATGTAAAAATCCTTAATAGAAGGTCAGATATTGAAAGCTATTGCAATTGAAGCTTTTGGTTTAAGCCCTAACATGTCAATCATACTCCTAATAAAAGTGTACCAGTCAGACACATTCTTTCTCATAGCAGGCTAGCAGCCAATAGTAAGAAGATAGGCACATAAGGATTTTGGAAAAGAAGCAAGCAGGGTTATAGTAGCCCTTAAATGTTTATTTCAATATTAACTATAAAGAAATCATCTCAAGAATGCAGTTTCAATACTCAGTAGAAGAGGTTGGTGGACTCGTACGTTTAAATTTTAATGGTCAGATTTTCTTTTAAATGACTGCCTCATCATTTGTTTGGTAGTTGTATACTTGCCTGTCACTACCAACTTGAATGGAAATCTTAGTGTAACTTTTCTAGTTGTTTTTTACGGTTATTTCTCGACAACTCTTATTGGCCTTTATGGATGAGACATTCAATAGATTGATGGTGAAATCAGTTAGTAGAAAAGTAAATGCAGCTTATTGAATTTGATCTCCATATTGAGTTGTTCTTTTTTATGGTCTTGCTTAGCTATGATAAATCATTATTGAATTGATTTGTTTAAACAGAATGTGGTGGTAGGCTGCAAGTAGGCTATGTTTTAACTTTACCCAGGGAATCAATGGAGGAAAGGACACCATATATGTTTAGTCATGCTTATTACATTCGACGATGAATTCTTGTTTGTTGAATTAGGTACAAGTTGATCTCAAGCCAGAATTTTGTTAACATCTTGAATTGCAAGAGAACTCGTGCTTATCAGCTTTACTTAATTAAAATCTTGAATTTTCTTAGATCAATTCTGTGAAGCGGTTCTCTGAAACTTTTCTTGTTTCCAGGTGGGTTCAAGGGTTACGATAAGGTCATATGGGATGTTGTTGAATACAAACAAGGTGATAATCCATCCATCACTTTCAAGTACCAGAGTCGTGACGGGGAAGAAGGTATCTCTCTCTTTCTGATTCCTCCCTCTCACTCACTCTCCCCTTTAACACATACAATAAACTAATTTTCCTTTGCTTCTCAACACAGGTTATCCCGGAGATGTTACTGTAACTGCAACTTACACCCTAACTTCGACCACAACATTGAGGCTAGACATGGAAGCTGTTCCCCAAAACAAACCAACCCCAATAAGCTTAGCCCAACACACTTACTGGAACTTAGCGGGCCATAATTCAGGATCTGTCTTAGACCATACGGCCCAAATATGGGCCCTACACATGACCCCTGTCGATGAGAACACTGTCCCGACTGGCGAAATCTTTCCCGTTAAAAACACACCTTTTGACTTCACCATTGAGAAGAAAATCGGAGCACAGATCCACGAGGTAGGGTTAGGGTACGACCATAACTATGTGCTCGACTCCGGAGAGGAGAAAGAAGGGTTGAAGCACGCTGTAAAAGTGAGAGACCCGTCTAGCTCCAGGGTGCTCAACTTATGGACCAATGCACCAGGTATGCTGGGAAAGAAATATGTAGCCATGCACAAGGTCCCCATATTTATAAAAAAAACTTATCTAAGGTTATGTATTTACAATAAGATTGTCTAAAATTAGTGATTTGGTAAACCTATGAAAAAACAAACACTGACATTTGCATGAAACTTTATCCCCATTTTATCCCGAGTAGTGTAAATGCATCAATGTTTTGCAACAAAGGATCATGTTGAATTAATGGCAGGTACCCACCTCGACGTGTGGATGGCAAGAATCATTTTCCTATGAAAACTTATTTTGACTTTTTTTTTAGAAAATATTTTCTTTACCTCATGACTAATTCCTTGGTTCCGCCACATGCAGGTATGCAGTTCTATACAGCTAACTATGTGAATGGAATTAAGGGGAAAGGTGAAGCTGTGTATGGAAAACACTCTGGGGTGTGTTTGGAGACTCAGGGTTTCCCAAACGCGATCAATCAACCAGAATTTCCATCTATTGTCGTTCGTCCTGGTGAGAAGTATAAGCACACAATGGTGTATAAGTTCTCAGTTGAATGAATGCCTAAGTGGTATTACTTTGGAGAAGTAAATAGTCGAATAAATCTTCTTTTTATGTTTGTTTTCATGACTGTTATAGGAAAGATGACTTTGAATAATGGGTAGGAATGTAGGTTCTGGTAAATCTTATGCCAACCCTGAAGGTTATGTTTCTTAATTTTCAAGGTTTTATTTATTTGGTACCAGTACTAGTTTACAGTTGTTAATTTCATGGCTTGTTTTTTTTTACTTTTAGCTCGTTTAGTTGTGTTATTTGTTTTTGTTTCCCCCCTACAAGTATAAGTTGTAGTATACATTATTTGATTGGCCAGCTTCAAAATAATATTGAGTTTTTTCCAGTTTTTCTGGCTGGAATAGATGGACTTAAGTTTTCAGTAGGATGGCCCTAGCTTTTTTGGTTCTTGGATAACCCTTATCTTATTTTTATAGAATCTACTTTGATCCTAGTGGTTCCTTTGATATATATTATTTATTATTTACACGGAAACCTTGTCAAAAGATAATGAGATTAATTCACTTTTGAGCTCTGGTATACACAACAAAGATCGGTAAACTATATGAAAAAGTATAGCAAGTATTAGAAATTACAATATTTAGACTACGATGCAACACAACAGACTCTCCTTCTATAATTTTCTCTCTGCTTTCGAAACAAGAAATTACAATATTTAGACAAAGATGCAACACAATAGTCTCTCATTCTAAAATTTTCTCTCTGCTTTCTATGTTTGGATGTCGTCAACTCGGAAAATTAGGTGCAATTTATAAACAAATTGGGGAGACACATTTTATTGTGTGGATTGAGTTTCACCCAGTACTTTTAAACCTGCACGGTCGTCGTACTGTTCATTTATAACGGAAACTCCTTATTTGTTCATAATTCCTTAATTCAAGAACAGTCCTTTTGCTGTCAACGGTAAATGAAATAGGTGGAGGCAATCCCCTCATAATTCAGGAAAAAAATGAAAAAGATATTATAAAAATTCAAGTATTTTGATCAAAATCTTTAAAAACTAAGCATTCGCCACCACGCCATGTTACGAAGAAAAGAACTCATGGTATAAAAAAAATAGATTTCGGCCCCTCTCATTTTATATTCATGGTTCCGTTGCAATCTCATCTCATTGAGATTTAGGGATAAATTGTCAAAGTCTGAAGACTCGATAGTCTATACCTTCTGGAAGGGAGCGTTGGAAAGCCAAGTGGTCTTGAAGATAAGCAATGAACAGATCTTACTTCATCTTCATTATCAAGCTTAGTCAAACTTTTAACAACTAGAAAAAACTATCCTAGTCTTCAATGAAAATGATAAACAAATGAAATAATAATTTTACGTCATATTCATATTTTTAATTCTCACCCGCCAACATTGACTAATGAGATCATAAACACTCACTCCATTATAAATAATTCACACTCAGATCTAAATCATACATCATAAATCTAGCTATATCCTCTAGTTTTATCCATCCTTGAATCATCTCTTTCCCTCAGTCACTATCATATCAAGATGTCGGCACAGCTGATCGAAAGCCACCGTGAGAAGGCTGTTGTGTACACTGGGGTCGGTGTGTGCAAGGAAAAGGCCAGAGAACTTTTCAAGAAGTTTTCACTGCCAAATGCTATTTTATATCTAGATGACGTTTCTGAATTTGGCTACGACGAGTCGACAGGGTTCTTTTGGCTCAAGAGGGAGAAAAAGATCGAGCAGGTTCATCCCAAGCTGGGTAACAAGGTTAGTTATAATCATACGTGTAACTGATATTCATTTTTCTAAAAGTAGGACTATAACACACCTGCAGATCATGATTTTGAAATTGTTTGATTGCAGCTTTTATAGATTAACCTTTTTAGTATTTTGCTTATAAGTTTTTTTCTGTTTGGTTGTCTAGCTTAAAACCCGGGTTTTATTAGTCTGAAAGCTAGAAATTGCAAGCTGGATGGGCTAAGTTTTTTTTTGCACAAAAGCTGCACACAGACAACTGTTGTGTTTCCAGAGTCAGATCCAGTCAAATGAATAGCTGCTGAAACTACTTAATAAAATTGTATCGGCTATTCCTAATATTATTACTGTTAATTTCATTATTACTTATCTTTTGGATTCTTAAGTAGGAAACCATTAATCAGATTGCTATATTGCCATTTTTAGGGATCATTTGATGTGGAGATAACGGGGTTCATCGAAGAGCGTCGCATTTCAAAGTTGAAAGGGTTTAAGGTGAAAGAGATGTTGCTTTTTATGCCTATTGTGGAAGCTTACATTTCAGACCCTGCATCTGGAAAAATTGCGATGGGCACCCCTACTAAAATTTCCCGCT
Source organism: Primula veris (assembly GCA_963682055.1). Taxonomy (NCBI): domain Eukaryota; kingdom Viridiplantae; phylum Streptophyta; class Magnoliopsida; order Ericales; family Primulaceae; genus Primula; species Primula veris. The sequence goes on along the minus strand of OY821742.1, from coordinate 29,766,569 downwards.
CTTTCCCCATCTCTACATTTGAAGAGGAGTGAAAAAATAGTTCTGGCTTCGGCTTCTCTTGTTTCCTCAAGGGATTTCATTTTCCGTTATTTCAGAGTTTTAAAGCTTGTTTGCCTTGTTTGAAACCTTGTACTAAACTTTATGCTTATCGTATTTACCAGAAATGTATACTTTCTCGTTTTATTATGTAAATTACTCCTAAAAGCATAAGAAGAATAAAAGTGGAATATGAGATGGATTTTCTCTACTAAATTTGCCATGGGACTCTATCAACAGTATCTAATCAAATTTCGATGTTTATATGTTTTCTGATTCAAGCTTGTAATTTACCTTTTGCTTTACCAGTAATGGTTAATTGTTGTAGCCTATATAACTCGTAATATAAGGTACTTATATCATAGGCTATTCAGAACTACTAGATGATGTTTTACATTACCTCTGCCTCCGGGTTATTCTTGAAGATTCCCCTAAAACAAGCATAACTCTAGAAAATCTAAATCTAGTTTATTAAATTGGATCCAGTTCTTATTTTGCAATTTGTATTTTAAGGCGCCAATACATTACACGATGCACCGAGGCAGGGTAAATATGATTTGTCCTGTTTCTAAGAGATAAAGTCTGGACTCTGGTCCGAAGCATTTTTTAGAGAATTAGAGATATCCGTTTATGTTTTAAACAGCTGACTTTGAACAACAGTTTGATAAAAAAAAAATGTCCTTTTATTGCGTGTTCTGGAAACAGGTTTGTCGCATTAATGTAGATGCTTTTTTTTTTTGGAAAAATAAGTTCCTTTTTGGCCATATTTTATGATGATGAGGGATCTTATAAGGTTCAATTCTTGAAAAGGCTCATAATTCCTTGATGAGTAGAGATCAGTGTAAGTCTCTTTTGAGACACTCAGACACAGGATCCAGAATGCTCTTTAGATTGGTGATTTCAAAAACTAAACGGAAAGGGATCAGTTTTCCAAGTGAATTTTGAGCTGTTTTACAAGGGTAAGGATTTCTAGATCCCGAAAAATCACAAGAAAAATGTGTTGGATACGTTGTAAATAAACACAATAATTTCTACGAAAAAAAAATGTACAAATAAACAGAAAATGGTTTCCTCAAATATATAAATATCAATTACAATCTACAAAATTAAGAGTATGTAAATGATACCGAAATGGACTAAAGTCCGAGACGATGTAACTGCAAGCAGTTTTTCTTAAACGATATTTGCCCCGCCACCTCTGCTTCTGGCTAAATGTGGCACTTCGTTCCCAAGGTACAACATCTATCGTATGTGACTCGGCGGAAACGGCACCGAGCCATGGTCGGGCCGTCGGTGGTGCGGTACTCTCTCTATATGTATGCATATGTGTTTGTGTGTGAATGTGTATGTTATGACATGTATGAGACTTGTCTTGAAAAAGTATATAAAAAAATAGACCAAGACCATCATATTTTAAACATTTTTTGTCACGCCCCGGATTTTGGATAAACCCGGGTCGTGAATGTAAATTAAAATAAAAAGGAAAAAGTTAAAATAACGAAACATGCAGAAAGTCATTCGATAATATGCTAATCAATAGAACCAAATAAATACTTCAGGCCATGCCGATAATCACATTTGATTCACTAAATTGGCCTAAGGGTAGCCAACGGTGTTCAAATGTGACAACACAAACAAGACAATACGTTTTTAGAAAATTTCGGCATGAGCTTCGCGTATCTACTTGTTTCCAATAAATTAGACCTGTCTGAAACAACATATAACAAAATCGCAACGCGATTACCAAATAATCCAAAATCAAATCCAACCCAGCTGATATTCTATAAAATAGCGTAATCTAAAATAAACTTGCATTAAACGCCTATTAGGTCCACAAGGCTCAAAATGAGGTAATACCAAAATGAATAAAAACAAGTCTGACGTGCGCACGATCACGTGTAATATGATAATGAGCCCCATGCAAGCATTCTAAACTTCGCCACAGTCTACATCAACACCTGTACATCGATCATGAACAAAATGTACAGAAAACAAAGAAAGGAGGTAAGAAAACAATCTCACTTTAAAAACGGCGCGTGCTACTAAGCACGCACACACAATCCTAACATGGCAAATATGATATCTTGGCAAATAATGACAAAGGCAATTGCACGAAAAACACATCAACAAATATAACTCGCAACACAAGTAAATAAACATATAATCAAGATCAACTGAATTAATAATAAAACAAAATAAAATAAAACAAAACAAAACAAAATAAAACAAGACTCAACGAAACACAAAGTCGGGATTGCCTCACATGTACCCACTTTTAGAGCCACTCTGCTCTAGGACCCAAAGTGCAATGGTTCTCTCACCCATATTCTGACACTAACATGTGACCAAAAGATATGGGCCCGGCTTTAAGGGGACTAACCCTATGGTACCGATATACCTAATCCTTGCGCAAGTTTCCGGGATCTCACCGTAAGCTGACACAGCTCCGCCTTAACACTTGGTACTGCAATCCCTAAAATAAATATAAAAGACTCTCAAAAACATAAATGGTAAAGTCCACCAAACGAAAATAAAATAAATATCACGCACTATATCACCACCGTCACATTTTTGTTCACAATTCTTTTTCAAATAAAAAATGGTAAAATCGCCATACATAACATAATCACCATAAACAATATAATTAGCATAAATAAAACTATGGAAGCATGTTACACATACACAATACAATAACATGATGCAATACATACTAACCAACCAACCATTTACATAGCCTAGCATACAACAAACAACACATAAAAACCGCTTTTAAAGCGAAACCATATTCTTCCCCCTTACCTACACAAACGAGAGCTCGTTTGTCAAAAAACTCCAAACTCAAGTCGAAAGCCCAACGAACAGTTAGAAGCAGATCTGGACAGCCCAATAACGGTCCTTAAACAGTCCCTAAACGTAATTAAAACGAGCTACGGATTAATATAAAAACACCTAATTCGGATTATAGCCAATATTCCCAAAAATGGGTTTTTATAAAAGTTAAAATCAGATGAAACGGCTTACACGGATAGATAGCTTTCGAAAAATAGGCTAAGAAAACATATTTGATTGTCGAAAACGGACACCCGATGACCTCGTAATCGGCTCCCGAAGTCGCTGCCCTAAAACCCTAAACCGCCACCTACCACCGCAGCCTGGCCGGTCATCGGAGTCGGCTGCCAGGTCGCTGACTTCGGTCAGTCTCCCTCCGTCGTGTCTTCTCTATCTCTCCGTTCTATGTATGTATATATGTATATATGTGTGGCTGTGTATGTATGTATGTAGATATATATATATATATATATATATATATATATATATATATATATATATATATATATATATATATTTAGGTATTAGCTTATTTAATTACTAGTCTAGCCCATATAGTTATTACTAATTACAAATATAACCCAATATTATTGTTACATAAGACATTACTACATTATTTATTTCACATATATACAATTACACAATACATTAATATCATTTTAGAAAAATAATACAAATAAATAATAAATACCCAAAATTTCCGAGTCGTTACATTCTCCCCAACTTAAAAAAAATTTCGTCCCGAAATTTAGCACACATTATTGTCGCCCAAAAACTAGTTCCACTCATATACATATTCTCACACCTCAAAACCACTTTGAAGGGTAAAATAAATCATAAAGCCAAAATAATAGAAAAACAAAAGAAAGGTGAAGCGAACTTAAAATTAAGCGAAAGATTGTTAACAATTTCCACCAAAGAATGATCACCCACCGCACATTACTTTATATACTACACTCAAAAGAAAGATCACATAATTCATGCTACTGACCAGACAAATTACATTTAAATCCATAAAACCACATAAACATATATTCACCGACTACCGACTGATGAAAATAAGATAATCATATCATATCACATACATGTACTAGAAGTCCTACTATATCATCCCAGGAATATTTACTCACCAAACAACGCTATTCAAGACAGAAATGACCACTAGTGTTTACGAATACTAGTAGGAAAACCAAATAATATATCAAACGGCAGTTCTAAATATGTCACACTGAATGGTTCATCCAGACAAATAATTAAAAACTTATATTCACATGTTGCTAGCTCAACATCAATATAAAACAGACACTTCCCAAACAAGTCTCACAATTAAATTGCATTAACAAAGCATGGTCTCACTACATAAACAGTTACATACCTCAATGATAAACGATTTAAATTAATAAAATGCATAATGTAGTTGACACACAAGATTTAATCACAAAGAAAGATATACGAACTTTCCATTTACAAATATGGATAACGACTATGTATAAGTGTCAATTTTCTTTTTCAACCAGAACTAATTTTATAAGCCATTAATTAGTATAAATAGATTCCCATACGATAACTAAAATTAAATTAAATACACCAATTTACATTTCATCAACATAGTACAAAAGGACACGTATGTAATAGATGATCACCATCACAACCATTTTCACCCAATTACTACATCTAAATACATATACGTGTTACAAAAACTCATTGCCATATTATTTGGATATCCCTTGCATCATCATACACATACATCACATGCACTTAGCCACATACCAGAACCTAAAACCCACCACTATATAACGCTGTAAAATTATTAAAAGAATACTCTCACAACACTTTTATTTTCTCAAGTAAAGTAATAATAAAGAAAATTATATCACGTCTAACTAACTCGCAAACGATTTTTATTTTCCAAAACCACTTACAAATATATTAATTTATATAGATCGATATAACGTACCAACAATATTTAGGAGAAAAAAAAATTTACTTTTTATCAACTCAACAGTACAGCTACTAACTTCACCTCACGCCAAACTTTGGTACACAAATTCGTAATAATTACCAAAATAAATAAATATTGAAAGAACTGATTGAGTTACTAGGAATAAATCACTGAGCTACACAAAATAAACTTAAGCATATTTCTTAATCAAGACATACTTGTTTCATGGGTCCATCACAAAAAAATATATAAAAAGACCACTGCGACTGATAAGAATGAACCAGATGGTTAGTACATGAACTTATAACTTTAATAAATATATTCACACGAACACAAAATATGGTTATTATATTAAACACTCCCACCATCTTATTGTAGCTATATGCCCCCAACGCAATATATATAGGTAGAACGTATATTAATCACCATTTTGCCATGTCCTCACATAGGCATCGTGTCTATAAAATCACAAAATCATCTTAACTCCTACACTCAGTCTTAAATAGTAGACTCCAGATTGCATATTATATATAGCACACTTATCTTGATCCTATTCTGAAAAAGATGTTTAAGAAAATAATGGGCATGGCTTGTCATAACATCAAACACTAAGGTACATAGCAAAAGTTAAACAATCCACCAATACACAATTAAGAAGAACATCAAATATATCTCCAATTAATACAACTTGAGCACAAAGTGCATAATAAATTGTCATATCACAATTCTATCAGGCTCATTTTTATTTGTAACTCATTTTACAAAAATAAAGACCCACGTTAATGGGGAGAATGAATGGTTTTGTAACCATTAAAATAAATTAGCATTCACTCAATAAAACCCACTAGTCCAACAAAATTTACAAAGCCACTTGAAGAATGCTTAAATGATGACCAACTCTCATAGTCTTGACCACTTCGCATCGCTTTCATGTACCAAGCTCGTGATCATCAGTAGAGACATTATCTGCAATATTGCAACTGTACTACTTGCAGTGGATTGTTTTCCGAGAGGGAGCAGTTAATTATCTGCTACTCCGATTTTATACTTTTCAGCTTCTTTGTTCTTCTCCATTGGTACCCAAAAACATGGACTGAAAGACAGCACTTTTGCAATATTCAGTTACGTAGTTGAAAATGTTGTCATTAACAAAAAAAAAAAACTTGGAGTGGCACTCTGATGTACTTTCGTATTAATTTGGTTTTTAAGTTAAAATATTTTTCTATGAAAAAGATGCCATACTTTTCATTCATTTACGGATATGGCTAGCTATTTATTAAAAAAAGCTCAACAATTTTTTTAATCAAAAAACAATTTTTACCAACAATAAAACTCATTACAGGGACTTGTTTGGTTGGGTTATTTCCGCGTTGAGACTGGACATCAAATACAACAATAAAATTCATGTTTATTAATATCATATTATTAATATAAGCAAACTCAAGAAAAGTTGAGTCTATCAAATTTTGCCAAATTTTTCCAAAAATACCATCACTCTGTTTTAATAATTACGAATGTACCTAATCTAATTAATTAATAATTTATGCTCATTATATTTTACTAATTACGGATGTAACATAAATTAATTAACAATTCGTTTTAACATGCATAACTAGAATAAATGATATCAAATATGAATATTATGTTCAAAATAAAATATATTACGAGATTATGTCATTACGCGTATATATTACGAGATTTATGTTTAAACAAAATAAAATACATCGCACGCAACGAGTGGGTAAATTTTACTAGTAAATTAAGATCAAGAGGTTAAATAAAGATTGAACATATCACATGTTTGGCTATTGTCAATTTGACCATCAAGAGGTTAAATAATTCGGACCCAATTGTTAGTCTCAGAACCTTTAACCATGCAACCAAATGATGGAGTAAGTATATCTTTTCATCGGAAATAAAGCAACTTTACTGCCTGTGTAGCAAGTAAAAGAATTGGGAGCAATGGGCATGGGACACGGTCGGGTACGGAAACACGAGTCGACATAGGAATCAAAATATATACTTCAAATAAGTTCATTAATTTTAAAATTTTACATATTAGCCACAACACACATTAGAAAATTAGTATTATCACAACTAAAATGTGTGTCTCGGTAATTATATTCTTACTTATCATATACTAGTATTTAGTAAATTTGTAATGGTTGTGTTCTCCGTGTGTCATGTCAAAATTTGTCGTATCGCTTCGGACTCATATCGTATCCGACACTTGTACTTGTATCTACTAATTAGCTATGATAAGTGACTAAACTAGTCATTGCAAGTTGCAATTAGCTCAAATCACTTCACATCACTGTAATAATTTCATAAACTAAGTTTGCTACTTCCTTCCGAAATCTTCACATCGCTCAAATCATTTCATAAACTAAGTTTGCTACTTCGTTCCGAAATAAGTGTATTGTTTTAAAAATTATGACATTCAAATATTTGAACCAATTTCATTTTAAAATATCAAAAAAAACTAAATTCTTAAACAAAAACTATTTTACTTAAAATATGATACTATAAATGTAAATTTGATATGATTTAACTCCCAAAAATAGTTATTTTAAAAACAAAATTTAAAAAACAGAAGAGGACATCTATTTCGGGAGACGCCTCAAAATAAATAAAAGCAACACACTTATTTAAAAAAAGAATAATTAGTAATAAATTTTACTCCCTCCATCCGTTCTAATTTGTAAGGAAGAATAGAGATTCGTTTAATTTTGCAATGCAAATTTTGTGTTCTTTAATTATCGGAATTGTAAATTTTTAAAGTTAGTCACATAGTTAACATGTTAAATTATATGAATAAATTTTAAAATTTACAATTTCGGTATTTAAAGTGCGTTGCAAAATTACACGTATTTTCATTGTTTATTATAATTTGTAAAGGCGGAGACAGAACATTAACTTTGGGGTTGTCGAAAAAAATATAGACACTAAATTTTTCCATTTTAGTGTGGGCAGAATTTTTTTACAGCGTCACTCGGTCAGCTGGTTGTTTTGGCTAGTTAAAGACATCTGAATTAATTTTTTTCATAAATTAAATACAAAAAAACACCTAAAACGATAATTTAATAGAAAAGAAAAAGTTTTTTTTTTATATTCAAGTTTCCGAAATATCGAGTAAATAAATTTATAACATTGTTTTGCATCCTTTCTAATATTTTAAAGAAATATTTATGAAATTTATAATTTATTATTGAGGACTTTCATAATTTATGGACACTATATTGATTAAAATAGAATTTTTAGATTTATAACTTTATTATTTTCTTTAAATTTAAATATGCATGATTTATATAAATGTTTAATAATAAATAGAAAAATATTTATCTTAATTTTGAGAGTTGTGTTTGTAATTTTTGTAATAAAAATTTGATTAATTAGATATCAATGCTTCGAACATGGTACATTATAAAGTATATAATGATTGACAATCGTGTTAAATTTAGTTTATGTGTTAATAGTAGTCAATAAGACTTTCATAGTCATAACTTGTTATTATACTTAAAGTCATTATAATTATTTTTCAATTTTATTTTCTCGTTCTTTTTTAGATTTTTGATAAACAAATTTTAAGTTTAGAAGTGGTTAACAGAAATAAAATTTAAAGGGTTGCTAAAATATTTTATTTACAAATTATTCTGAAAAATACCTTAGAAAATTACAAATTATTAAAAATCGTGGGTTGCCCCGACAACGTTGATAATATATAAGTCCCGCCGGTGATAATTTGGGACGAGGTAGTAAATGATAGTATACAAAATAAATACAGTTCTAGATTTGCAACAGAGAGTATTTTATTAGTAGCTTCCATCCTATTTACGGCTCACAAGATATGCTAATTAATAATACTAATGAGCCAGATAAACTTAATCAGACTCTCAACATATTAGTCTTTAATGTAAATTTAAAATTTCATTTTTACCCCGAAATCTAAAAGTCTGCTATTCGGCCATATATTTAATATTTTTAATTAATATTTAAGTTTAGGATAGTTTCAAATAAGATTCTATAATATTATATTTGTGTTTTTATTTTGTTAAATCGTCAAATAAAATATATTAAAATCATTAAAATTTTAAATATTTTTAATTAATATTTAAGTTTAGGGTAGTCTCAAATAGGGTTCTATAATATTATATTTGAGTTTTATTTTGTTGAATTCTCAAATAAAATATATTAAAATTATTAAAATTTTAAATATTTTTAATTAATATTTAAATTTAGGTTAATTTTAACTAAGTTTATATAAATATTATATTTTTATTTTGATCAGGGTCAATGAATATGTCTGTCAATCATTAGTCTGGTTGAGTCTATACTAATTATCATCTCTCAGAAAAAACACACACACACACACACACACGCACACGTATCACCAAAATCCTATCTCTTTCTCCCCCCAAAAACCCTATCCAATTCTACCTAGGGTTTAACCCCCTTTATCTCTCTCTCTCTCTCTCTCTCTACACACACATACATATACAAATACAAATACATATATTAATATTGATATTGTTTGATTGGGAGTAATAAAATGGCGTCGAATTCTTCAAACCTGTGGGTATTACTGGGATTGGGAATAGCGGGGATATTGATTATGACGAGGAAGCTGAAGAGAGTTGTTAGAGAGGATTTCGGAGCGTTTATCGAGAGGATAAGCAGCCTTCTCCCTCCTCCTCAGCCTGCTCCTCCCAAAGCTCCCCACCCTCTCTCTAACCTCACCTTTGCCGTCTCCGACATGTATGCATATCTATCTTTATATATGTATCTATATATATATATATGCGTGCAATTTTGACCTGCTAATTACTTGTATCAGAATTACTTGCAATTTTGATCTGCAAATAACTTGTATTTTGACCAGCTATGTGTGTGTGTGTGTGCGCGTGCGCCACAGGAACGTTAAATGGGAGGGGCTGCAACGTTAATTTTGGTAAATAGGGGCTGAAACGTTAATTTTAGTAAATGGGGGACTGAAACGCTAATTTTAGTGAATTTTAATCAAAATACATAGAAAAAATTAATTTTTCATAGCCCCAACTGTATCCTCATAGTTCCATTCTGTGTGTCTGTATATAAATGTATGTATGTATGTGTGTATGCGTGTGTGTGCCTGGACGGAACCTGGAACTCTAGAAAGGGAAGGGCTGAAACACTAATTTTGGTAAATGGGGGGTTGAAACGCTAATTTTGGTAAATGGGGGGCTGAAACGCTAATATTAATATTGTTATTGAGTGATTGGGTGTAATAATAAAATGGCGTTGAAATCGTTGAGAGGATAAGCCTTCTCCTTCCTCCTCAGCCTGCTCCTCCGAAAGCTCCTCACCCTCTCACTAACTTCACCTTCGCTGTCTCCAACCTATAAATATCTCTCTCTATATATCTGTGTGTTTCTGTGTGTGTGTAGCAGGAACTTGACAAGGGAAGGGCTAAAACACTAATTTTGGTAAACAGGGGGTTGAAATGCTAATTTTGGTAAATTTAGGAGGGTCTTTGGTTGAACTGTGTCTATCTCTCTATCTCTATATATGTGTGTGCGTGCAGGGACGGAACCTGGAACTTTAAAACGGGGGCTGAAACGCTAATTTTGGGAAACGAGGGGCTGAAATGCTAGTTTTGGTAAATGAGGAACTGGACGCTAATTTTAGTAAATTTTAATCTGAATTCATAGAAAAATTCAATTTTTCAAGGCCCAACTGTATCCTCCTAGTTCCTCTGTGTGTGAGTATATATATATATATGTGTATGTATGCGTATGTGTGTGTGTGTGTGTGTGTGCATGGACGGAACCTGGAACTTTAGAAAGGGAAGGGCTGAAACGCTAATATTGATATTGATTGATTGGGTGTAATAATAAAATGAGGTCGAAATCGTCGAAGCTGTTGGTATTACTGGGATTAGGAATAGCAGGGATAGTGATAATGACGAGGAAGATGAAGAGAGTAGTGAGAGAGGATTTCGGAGCTTTTATCGAGAGGATAAGCCTTCTCCCTCTTCCTCAGCCCGCCTTCCGAAAGCTCTGCACCCTCTCACTGGCCTCACCTTCTCCGTCTCCGACCTGTACCTCTCTCTCTTTATATATATGTGTGTCGAATTTTGAACCACTAATTTTGATGAATTTTAATCAGAATAAATTGAAAATTTCACTTTTTCATAGCCCCCGACCGTCTCCACGTAGCTCCTTCTCTATGTGTATGTATAGTGGCTGAATAGTAATTTAGTTGGGGAAAGGGATGAAATTCATATTTAAGTTTGTTTGGCAATATTTAGGACTGTGTTTGGTAGGGAATTAAAAAAGTATACATTTTTATTGAGAATTGGGAAAAGTATATGTAGTGGTTGAACTGTAATTCGGTTGGGGGAAGGGATGAAATTCATATTTAAGTTTTTATTTTACTGCCTCTGTCCCCTTTTAATTGTACTCTACGAAACTACGTGAAATTCATATTGTCCGCTCCGACATAGACCTATCTATCTCTATATATCTATACATGTGTGTGTGCAGGGATGGAAGCAGGAACTTTAAATGGGAAGGGATAAAATGCTAATTTTGATGAAACGCTAATTTTGACAAATTTTAATCAGAAAACGTAGAAAAATTCAAGTTTTCATAGCCCCGACTGTCTCCGCCTATTATAGGGAACGGGTGCTGAAACGCTATTTTTTGAAGATTTTAATAAATATTTTTTTTAATGATATTATGAGTGTGTTTGGTTGAAAATAAAAAAGTACACTTTCATATTTAGAAGTGTGAAAGTGTATGAATGTGATGTATATATATATGTATATATAGTGGCGGACCAGTAATTCGGTTAAGGAAGGGATTATACATTTTTATTCAGAAGTGTGAAAAGTATATGAATGAATGTAGTGTATATGCATTTATCCGAGTGTATATGTAGTGGCTGAATAGTAATTCGGTTGGGGAGAAGGGATGGAATTTCATATTTTTGTTTATTTGGTAATTAATATGAGTGTTTGTTAGAAAATAAAATTACTTTTTGTATTGAGAAATGTGAAAAGTAAATGAATGGTAGTGTCTGAACCGTAATTCGGTTGGGGGAAGGGATTCATGTAGGAGTTTTATTTGGTAATAAATTTTAGCGTGTTGGAAAATAAAAAGTATACTTGCTGTGCTGAGATATGTGAAAATTATGTTAATGTTCTGTGAAATTGGAGAAATGTCTACGTTGAAGTAAAAAACATCTGTTCCGGTTTACTTGTCTATTTCGAAATTACACGCAATTTTGGCTTGCAGCTCGTATCTAAATTTCCCAAATGAAATAAACTTGTTATTGACTTTTGCAAATTTTTGACAATTCAGTTACTATTTTTTGGCAAGTCAAAATTGTGCAAAGTTTCGTAGTGGACAATAAATTGGAACAAAGAGGGTATATTTTTTTGTATCGGAAGTGTAAAAAGCATATATTCGTATAAAATTGGAGAAAGTTATACTTTTAAGTAACAAAAGCATCAAACTCTTTACCTTTTCAAAAGTTTACCTATTTTGCCTTGAAAATACAAATAAGTATATGTATACGTGAGTAGACAAATGCACAATTAAGTTTTAAACTGTACACGAAAGTATACTTATTATTACGTTCCAAACAAGGCATATGTATCCACTTATTTCTCTCTCTCTCTATATATATATATGTGTGTGTGTGTGTGTGTGTGTGTGTGTGTGTGTGTGTGTGTATGTATGTATGTGTTGTGCCTGAACCGTAAGAGCTATATTTATATATACGTGTGTAGAGGCTGGACAGTAATTCAGTTGGGGGAAGGGATTAAATCTGTATAGAAAGTGTTTTTAATGAGTGTGTGTTTTTGAGGTTTTATGATACAGATCTTAATTTCGCAGACGTGTATGTATTATGTATCCACTTCTATCTATATACATGTATGTGTAGCGACTGAACTGTAATTAATTGGGGAAGAGATGAGATCATATAAAAAGTTTTTGTTTTTTTGTGTGATTGGGGTTCTACTATACGGGCCTGCCGACGTGTATGTATTATGTATCCATGCATATTTATATGTATGTGCGGTTGGGAAATGGAATGAAATTCGTGTACTTATTTTTTATATTTTTAGGTGTTTATTGGGATTTATAATAATATATCCTGATTTTTTTATATTGGAATGTCTAGCTTAACTATATGGTTAAAATAGATTTTTTTGTCAATAACGGCATACGACTACCTTTATAACCACCAAGTTAGATGGGAGGAAGAAGGGTATGTTGAAAGGAGTTACAACACCCACATATTAAGCAAAAAAACGTTTCTACTTTGTATTTTAAGAATATATTGCCAATTTTAATCTTTCAGCAACCCCCATAATTACAAAAGAAATTCCAGATGAAGTTCTGCCCCTCCCATACAGGGATAATGTTTACGCAACTGCCTAATTACTGCCGTTTATGTATATATTTGTGCTTATGCATGTAGTGTTTATGGTGTCTGGTTTTGTTTTTTTGATTCTAATTTTATAGTAAAGATCGAAGAAGTTGGGGAACAAATAAGGTGTATATATATTTCTATCCATAAATATATCAGTTTTGTCATAATCCTATGGTAAAAGTCTGCAAGGATATCATATCAATTTTATATGAAGTGTTAGTTTAATTTTATGTTTCAAACTTTTAACATAGAACTTTCAGTAATTAATTCAAAATTTTCTCTAGAAGGGAACTGGACTGTCATTGGTTTTTATTAGGTAATTGCAAGTTCAGCAATAATACTTATTTGACATATACAAGAAATCAAGTTGTATAAGAATAGTCAAAGCCATGATTTAGTTAGCAGCAATTTAAAGTTTAGAAAAGCTTATTCGTTGCTAAAGAAATCATCTTGTCTGCTACTTATTTTCCTGTTAAACACAGTGTTCAATGAGAATGCTCAAGTGGTATGTATCAGATAGTAGAATTTCCTTGTCTTTTTCACTGATATAGACATTTATTTATGAGAGTTTCATCTTTGAAATCCAGATTTGATATCGAGGGATTTGTGACTGGGTTTGGAAACCTAGACTGGGCTCGAACTCATGAAGCTGCTTCCCGAACATCTTCAGTTGTTTCAGCTCTTGTTGATGGAGGTGCAACATGTGTTGGGAAAACTGTGATTGATAACATGGCCTACAGGTTTGCCTTTGATTCTCTTTGTTCTTTTCATTTTATTATTATTATACCTGCAACTATTTATTATGTTGGTTTTTGGCATTATGATTTACAGGAATTCGCCCTCCTATTATTTTCCTCATGTACAGTAGTATGCACTTTACAATTAGTTTCTGTAAATACACAAATTTTCTAATGCCATGTTGCTTTTCTTTTTTCAGTATTAATGGAGAAAATAGCCATTATGATACTCTCATAAATCCTGCTGCGCCTGCAAGAATAGCAGGAGGGTCTTCTGGTGGTGCCGCAGTAGCTGTGGCTGCTAATCTGATTGACTTTTCCCTCGGTAAACCTCTCCCAATTTTGTTCACTTTCTGTAATCATTTATGCACTAGTCGTTTCCTGTATTTTTTTGGTAGAAATGGTTGGGTGTTGGAGCTTCAAGCTTAGTTTCTTTAGCTGTCTGTTCTCCTGTGTAAGACACTAAGACTAAGAAGCATGGTCATGTACTGTACATTTGCACGCATAGAATGTGTTCAAACTTAACAGTATAGAAACTTAACATTAGATATCAATACTAACGGTAGTTTATTGGTCCAAAGCCTAATATTGCAAGTCTAGCTCTGACTACAACAACTACATGTCACGCCCCCTAATTTAATTGCAGAAAAGATGACCTTATGAAATATTTTGAGTTTGTTGTGATGTGTCATTTTGGATTTATGGTCATCATGAATACAAAAAATCCTCATATTGGATGAAACGGTTTACCAGACACTCTTCAAGCATTAGATATATTAAATAACACATACCTAAGGCTGAATAAATATCATACCGAGTAACAATCAGTTGCTACTTTTAAACCAAATTGTAAGATGATCCGTAATATGATATCTTTCTTTATGACAATGCTAGAAACAGGAAAACCTGTGGTAATGGTAGTACATAACAATTTAAATATCGTAGTAACTAAATGGGGGCATCATGTTACTTTCCTGTTTTTTTTATATTTAATTCTAGACATATTTTTTTTTTTAAAATCCACGGCAGGTATTGATACTGATGGTGGCGTGAGAGTACCTGCTGGATATTGCGGTGTTATGGGGTTTCGGCCCTCATATGGGGTTGTGTCACACGCCGGGATTATATCCGTTTCATCAAGTCTTGATACTGTTGGTATGTATGTGGTTTAAGTTAGCAACAATGGGGTATTGTACATTGCTGAAGTTATTCTATTTTATTTTTTCTATTATTGTTTGAACTTGATTTTATTTCGAAAATCGTTGTAAAGACTTGTGAAACTGCACAGAGCCGGAGCGGGAAACCTGTTTGTATAATATAATGTTATTTATAATGGCTATATGCGTATTAATTCAGACCACCAAAAGAAGTTATATTACTCTCTATAGGAAATTGATGTGGGGAAGAAAGACCAAAAAGCTTGATCCCAAAGGTCTGATTATGGACATATTTGACGAGGCTGGTACTTGCATATTGGTTTGGATCTCTTTTTTCTGGAAGAATAAGTTCAAAAAATGCAGGTTAAAACTAGGAAGATTCAGTTGTTTTCGTCTGATCCTTTTCACGACAACATTCTACTTTATGACTAGAAGCATGTCTTGTGTGATCTACATGAATGTTTACACTAATGATCTTTTAATGTCTGAAACACTAAATAAAATTCTCTGTGGATGTTTTGCAGGGTGGTTTGCTAAAGATCCCAATATACTACGCCGTGTTGGGCATGTGATTCTGCAAGTCCCATATTCTGTACAACGAAATCCACGGAATATTATAGTAGCAGATGATTATTTCCAGTTACTAAAGATTCCTGTTGATCGGGTTGTTCTTCCAGTGATTAAATCCACAGAGAAGTTGTTTGGAAGTACGTTCTCTCCCTTTATTTTTCCTTATGTTTATTCTCAGTGTCCTTTTTCCTCAAATAAAATTGAACCTTTACAGGACAAGTTTTGAAGCATCAGAATCTTGGAGATTATTTGAATTTGAAGGTTCCTAGCTTGAAAATATTTCTTAGCAAGAATTCAAATGGTGAAACCAAATCATCGTCCTTAAGATTGCTTGCTTATGTAATGCAACTACTTAAAAGGTGAGATTGGTAATCTGTAGTATCATTGCTTTTTCGGTCATGTTTTCTGTAAAAAAATATTATAATAGTCATTATACTGTGATACTGAATTTTTTACATCGTCTGCTAAAGTTGGATCTTAAGGTCTGTTGTGTTGATTTCTTTAAAATCATTGAATTTTTGGAAGGCTCTTTTAATTTAGGATCATTTCCTTTTCTTCTCCTGAGGGGTGTTGGATATAACCTAGCTTAATAGAAGCTTGGTAGCTTCTTTTATGTTGTCTCTTCAGTGGGTTTTCTTACTCTGGGGTCTGATGGGAACGAATTAATTAAATGCAATGTTTATTTTCATCTCGTTTTATATCTCACCCTATGCCAAATTCGGGTAATATAAGATAATCTGGCCTAGTCACTTGAAATCTTACCCATGTTGAAGTTGATAGGCTGGCTCCTAGTCCTTCAGGTAGGTTAGAATAACGAATTAATAAAAATGAAGTCTCGGAAAATCCAAAAAAGGCAGCTATTGTTTCATGGCAAAAATCATGAAGATAAAATTGGCTAATTGTTCTGTAAAAGCTCATAATATCAAATTGGAATGATTGTTCTGGGAGTTTCAAATAGTAGTGGATTCGTATTGAGTTCCACCATGCATGCCTGATATGTCATATCATTATACATCAGACTCATTTCAATCCATATGATTTATTGACGTTTCAATTCATGCATATTTAAATTTATTATAACCCATTAGTAGAGTATGCTACATTTATATAACAATCGCTAAGGAACTTTGTAAGTATATGTTCACAGCTGAAGTGTATATGTATGTCTTCAGGCATGAATTCAGACATCAACATGAGGAGTGGATCAGCTCAGTAAAACCATCT
Organism: Primula veris; assembly: GCA_963682055.1. Lineage (NCBI taxonomy): Eukaryota > Viridiplantae > Streptophyta > Magnoliopsida > Ericales > Primulaceae > Primula > Primula veris. Next base: position 29,749,656 of record OY821742.1, on the reverse strand, counting down.
TTAAATCCTGCTATTGCAACACAATTGAAAGATAAGTCAGAAATATCAGACGAAGATATTGATATCTGCCACACAATTCGGAATGAAATGCGTGTGGCCTTCAGCTCCCTTCTGAAGGTATTGTCCTCCAGACATTATTTTTTGGTTCCTTTGTTTTTTTTCAAGTGCTCGCCAAGTTTTCCACTGCAAACCCTTGATGTTAAATATGAAAAGTACTTATCAACTCAGAGTCATTATTTTTAGGGTAATCCTTTCAAAAATATTCTGGAGATAAATTCCTTTTAAAAAGACATGGTAGTCTGCTCCCTAGATTCAATTATTCATATCAGGTTTCACCAAGAATGCCATCACTGTCATTCTTCATTGCCTATTGCTTCTGTGTTACTTTTGTAATAGACTTTAATTTTCTTTTCTTTTTTGGGTAAGTAAGCGTATTATAATAAAAGAAAACGGGACCTAACCCAGTTTTACATGACTGCACAAAAGGTCTCAAACTATGTCAGGACAACAAGCTACGGAGAATAACAATATCACAAAATAGCAGGAACTAAGGTGTAAATGTAATACACTAATGACACTACAAACTAGCCACTCACTCACATTAAAGGTGGCTCACGAGGGACTTCTTTTGGTCCTGCTAGATTAGCCGCCTTAACGGCTTTAATGTGATTCTCCATAGAAATATTTGTTGCCAGAAAGTCAGTTGTTAAATTTGTTAATGAAGATAAGTTTGTTTATACTTGTGCAGGATGATGGAGTACTGGTGATCCCTACTGTTGCTGGGCCGCCGCCAAAACTTGGTGGGAAGGAATTATTTTCAGAAGATTACACGAGCCGTGCATTTAGTTTGTTGAGTTTAGCTAGCATTTCAGGATGCTGTCAGGTAATATCCTATGCTTCATGTACTGTTTTTCCCCCTATATATCCTATAATCACCCCGTTCTGTTTAGTGCCTATCGTAAAATATATGTTGCAAATGCGAATGAATCAAAAAGATATGGATAAAAACAACTTCAGTCAAAATTTAATTTTAGTTTACCAACCTATCAAAATTCAGGAGTGCTCAAATTATAATTAATGGTGTTTTAAATGGTTTTTTAATGTAAATTGGTACTTAGTACACCAACTTGATTGAAACAATCGATGCATAACGCAACCTAACTGTTGGAATTTGTGTAAATTAGGGGATAAATAAATTCAACAATATGACGTACCATCATCGAAAAATAATTTTTTTTTACAAAAGTAATCTCATTTCAATATTCATCTATTCTAGTAACAATAAGGCTGTGCAATATATTCAAGTGAACTTGGTTGAAAAGGTGTGTATGGTTACTGTATGTTTTGACTCGCTTTTGGGGAATAGTGTCACCATGTTGCTAACTTAATTATTTGGATAACTTCTTTTGTCAGGTGACAGATACAAGCTATTATTGCAGTAGAGATAAATTTGGAAAACTAACAAATTCACATGTTTTTTTACTTTTGTAGGTCTCTGTACCGCTAGGATTCCATGAGAAGCATGCGGTCTCTGTATCTCTTGTAGCCAGGCATGGAGGAGATAGGTTTTTGTTAGATACGGTACAGACCATGTACGCTTCATTACAGGAGCAGGCCGACATAATTGTGAAATCTAAATTATCTCCTAAAGAAGTCAGCCAGGAAACCCTAGCTGATCTTGCAAAAGAAAAGGTGAGCTATCATAATCTTTTATTTACTCTTTTATCGGAAACCCTCGCTAATCTTGCAAAAGAAAGGTGAGTTATTATTTTCTTTTATTTATTTTTTATCGTCATCTCGTGTGTTTTGAAAGTAGTTTATGTTCACCATCAAGACAATTAACACAATTTTCTCTTATCATCTCCTTAGAAACTATAGATCCAACTAAAAGATTTTTATAACCTCAATATTTGATATTCCATTTTTATCCACTATCTTCACATTTTGTACCAAGAACCTCACTGTACTCGATTTCCTTTTGTAGGGAAACCAAGCTTATAAAGAGAAGCAATGGCAGAAAGCGATTGGTTTTTATACGGAAGCAATCAAACTCAGTAGTAGTAATGCAACATATTACAGCAACAGGGCTGCAGCTTATCTTGAATTAGGAAGGTAGCAATGGTTTCTGAACTACAGTTTACCATGCAAGCTTATGATTTAGAATACGTTTATTAAGTCTTTACTTTTGTTCATCTAGTTTTCTTCAAGCTGAAGCTGACTGTACAAAAGCCATCAATCTCGATAAAAAGGTGAGTTCCTTCACTGTCGACTATTATATTGTCCGCTAATATCATTCTTGTGCCTTGCTATGAAAAGAATAACAGCATTGATAATAGTGTTTCTGGGTTGGCCTTCTTCAGAATATAAAGGCCTATTTAAGAAGAGGTACAGCTCGGGAAATGCTGGGTTATTACAAAGAAGCGATTGAAGGTGAGCTTGTTATTGGTGTTAATTTGAGTACCACATATCTCCTTTAACAGCTTCCAATTTATCGATAGAGGTTGCAAAATATTTATTTCATGTTTGTCATAGCACTTGTAATGTGTTACTTTATGAAAATTATCTTTTTTCTTCTATAGTTTGCGGTTTTACATGTTTAGCTATGTTTAATGTGGTAAATATATTACTTTCTGAGATACAAAAAGGTAGTATTCTTTTCTCATTTAGGGAGAACATATTATCTAACCTTTTGATACTCTGTTCCTTTTGAAGTGCTGACTAATCGTGGGATTGTATGTAATTGCAGATTTCAGATATGCTCTTGTTCTCGAGCCAACCAACAAAAGAGCAGGCGAATGTGCTGGCAGGTTAACAAAGTTGTTCGAGTAAGATGTTGGAACGTTACAGGGTGGGTAATTCATAGGTGGAGAAAGTTCCCTTTAAAGACACAATTTTGTTCCATTACGAGGATTTTGTTAATGGGAATGACTTCCGTTCCTTGTCACGAGAAGTTGTGATGACCCAGGGGTAATTATTGATTGTTGAGTACTCATACAACTCATATTATCACTCATTTTCAAAAAAAAAATCTTCTAGTTTAGTCCAAATTTTGTCTTCCTTGTGTACTTTTAGATTGTAATAGTAAGGTGCAGTTAAATTCTTCCTGCTCTAGGTTTTTGGCCACGACTGCAATATATAAGATGAAAATATCAAGTTTCTTTTGGTACGTACCACTGTAATGCAATTTTGTTATGGTAGAAAAGTTTTTGCTAAAGTTTTTTTTTTTAATATATTTTTTGAATCCCTATATGATCGTGAGGCCGTTTTTCATTTGTTTGGGCATCTATAGTTGAAAAGCAAACTCTCTAGTTGCTGCATTTTGATTCGGGTAATTGCACTTCCATGAATAAAACCTAATGTCAAGTTGTCAACCAATTAAAACTTGCTACATTTTCCAATATTCTTTAACAGCAGTTATGAAGGAAGTCATGTTACGATATTTCCTGATTTTAATTACACGCAGGCTGCTGATCAAAAGTTGTGCTTTTACTGTAACCGTAGTGCTGATCCATCCAAAAATAGGAGCTTAATTCTGTCCATTTGAAATTAAGTGACTCCTTTCAATGGCTCTTAAGCATGCTCACCAATAATGTAGTTTCGAAAACTACGTTTTGCTACTTTTGTTGTACTACTATAACAGTGGGGACAACTTCTATGCGATTGTTAACGCACTGAAGCTATATTCGAGAGTGACTCCCTCTATGCAAATAGACTGATGGCTGATGCCATTATTTAGAATTTAAACACTTCATTGATTCTAATTTGTTTCCACTTTGATCTGCTTTTCATATGGCTGAGCTTTATTTTGGCTTCATAACTCGATTTAAAAATGAGTACAACCACCGCATGGGTATTTAAAGACGAAATTTGCTATGTCGGACACCGGCATCATCTTTGTTAAATGATGGCAGAGGCCACCTTCATAACTGCATGTTCTCGAGCCAAGGAAAAAAACTGTAATGAAGTTACTTTCTAGTCAGATAATATGGAATTGATGAATGTAGGCGGAAAGTCGGGAAGTATGATGCCTTGGGAAATTAAGTCGATTGTGGGGACATTTGGAGCCTAAAATCTGAAATTGATTGGAGTTTTTTTTTCCCGATATCGGAGAGTTGTTAATAGCCCTGCAAAAGTATTTGCTGTTCCGGCTAGGAATAACAATATGATCACTTACATGTTACCAGGGTCGTCCGACACCTTCTACACCTAATCCGTGAATTTTTTGGCCGCTTATTTTAACTTTGCAAGAAAAAAATCATATCATGCTTATAAAAATTTTCAAAAAAAATGCAAAATCTAAACTAGGTCGTACTAAAACAAAGTATACATTTAACAAAACAAACCATCAAAATATAGTAGGTTAGTCTTATGGTGTCATAAAGGGAAACGACTTCGTTTTATAAACATGAATTGATAAATTATGTAACTACAATATAACGTATAACCTCTCTAAATTAATACTCGGTAAATTAATAAATTTTATAAAATAATATTTTTTTGGTCCCGACTTGGCCCAATGTAAAAAATCACCAATTTCGATAAATTAATAAGATAATAATTTTTTTGAAAATTCTAATATAAATATTGATCCCGACAAAATTATAAATTAATAATTCTTCAAAATGACAAACATTACTAGGACAACTTAATAAAGTATGACTCTATATTCGTTTGTTTTTTCTTAAAATTTAAATATATTTGAATCTCATCAATTATTTTTCTAATTACATCCAAAAGTTTAGATGTAGTCTTTTCAAACTGCACCAAAAATAGTTATAGACGCGTAAATGTTTAGTTTCGCATGACTAGTTCCAAAGGTTTGATATCATCTTCAAGTATCATGTTCAACCTCACACTCTTTATTGTTACCAAAGACATTATTCATAATTTATTATAACTTTCGGGTCTCTTAAGTTTTAAATTGTATCATTTTTACATGGGTAATTCAACAAGCCATTAACATCTGTTTGATTGCGATAACCGAGACCATCAATTATTTTTTCAATTTCAAAAATATATTTCTCAATAATAGTTTCATGTATGAATTGAAACTTTATTGACCGATCGAATTTTGCAGTGTCGGAAACAATTTGTTTTTATCGCTCGATGAACATTAATCATCCAATCAATAAAACCTCTTTAAAATAATAAATATTAATTTATCCATTAATTAATATATTTCTAAATTAATAAATTTATATGGTACCGATATTATTAATTTAAGTAAAAATGTCCATTCAGTCATATTTTTTGAACTTAATCCCTAAAAAATCATATACAAGATCACCCCCCATTTATTCACACTTTATCTACAATATAAATAGCACTACAAATTTTATTTCTTACTCTTTCCTGCTAACATCTTCTCATCTTTGCTATCTCTCTCTACCTCTCCTTCACGATCTCATCTCTCTCTACATATCCATGTCGATCAGAATTCGTCGGAACCCTTCACCAACCGGAGCTCTATCACCACCACCAGAGATGGAGAAACCGCAAAGAATCAGAGTCGGCTTGCTCTCTCCCCCTCCCGTCTCTCTCTCTTTCCCTCTTCCCTCCTCTCCGTTTGTATCGCCAGGTGATGGGCCAGCGACGACGACGATCTCCGCCTTCGTGGTGGTCGTCGGTTAAGTCTTGTTTGGTTGGGTGAAAATTTGTGCGAGAAATTTACAAGTTTTATATGAGATGAAATTTAGGTATGATAACTTAAATAATTCTTTTAATTTTCTTCGGTTAGGTCTTGTTTGGTTGTGTACGGACATTTATCTTTTTAATATTTCACTACAAAAAAATACCCACATAGTGACGGGATTAGTGACGGTATTTTTTGTTACGAGCTTATTAGCGACGGTTTTTTTGACGGCGTTGTGACAGTTTAGTCAATTTACGACAGATTTGTGATAACTTTTTAAATTAGTGACAGACTTGTGACAGATTTTGACTTTCACTACATCAAACATTATTTTGTAGTGTTTATTGATGATGTACGGGGATAATGATTTGTTTGAATGCAATCATGTAATTGTGCCCATCATTATAGTTACACAAATTTATGTCGATCTCATGAACGAGTCGATCAAATCGACCTCATCTCTGGACTAGATAAATGGCTATGGTAATGTAAATGGTTGTGGAAGAACTATGTTTGGTTTTCATCTATTTTTTTAAATTTAATTTTATTGCTTTTTTTGTTGAATACAAAGGTGATTTGGGTTTTTTTGTTGGATTTGTGTCAATTAGTCACTTTTGTTGAAAAAAAACCTGATTTGGTATGTTGATTGGAAGTAATTTGGAGAAACTATTTAGCAATATGCCATTTTTATTGATACATCTTATATGCACTTTTTATTGATCCGCATCCACTTTTATGCACTTTTTATACCTATTTTATTAACATGTATCCATTTTTATGCACATTTTATCCGTATCCACTTTTATGCACATTTCATGCACTTTTTATGCACTTTTATGCACATTTAGTTTATTTATTTATTTCAGTTTTTTTCGATTTTTTGAATTATTATTATTTTTTGTGATTTTATTTTTTATTTTTTTAACATTTTTATGCATCCGTATGCAATTGTATTGACATTTTATGCACTCTGATAAAACCATAACTTTTGGCGGTAGCGTTAGGTTTTTCAACGATATAACATTGAATATATAATAAATGATGAACACTCCTTGATCTTTATTGCTATTCGACAATTGTCCTTGTTCGGATTACAATTTCCTTCTTACAATCATGCTCGACTTAACTATTTGATCTCTCATCTTAGTCTTTCTCCTTCTTCTTCAGTACTCGGCTCTTTCTCTGCTCGGTTTGTTTCTTGAAGTGATAAGCTTTGACTAATTTCTCTCTTTTCTCTACTTCTCTCTATATTTTTTGGATAGATTTTCTGATCCCTTTCTTGGGGGGATACTTGGCTATTTATAGGATATTATGCCTCATAGGATGTTGACAAATGTCTCCATCTCATGGGTTTTTTCAGATATGGGTCCCTAGTTAAGTGGGCTTGGGCTTTTTGTAAAGGGGGTGATAACCCATTAAGTGTTGGATACCCAGTTATGATATATGGGCTGATTAAGATCCGAATAGAATATTCGGGTCTAATTTTTATGTTCTATCAAGTGTTCCCTGACTTCCTCGGTGTGGTTTCCACGTCGAGGGAGTCATGATTGGTCTGCCGAAGAGATTACTTCGGTTTAGCTGTTCCCTATGTTTCATTCGGCAAATGTCCCTCTTTATAAATGCTCCTTGGGACCCATTTACTGTCTTGGGAAATTGCAAATTTGCTATTTGACTTTGATAAGACCTTTGATATCTTTCTTCGAAGCAACCCTTGACCTTTCTAAAAATCACCTTATTATAAAAAGGGAATACCCTTCCTTCAATTACTTATTCCATCACCACCTTGCTTGTGACTTAATGGCTTCTCCCAATGATTCTACTGGAGACAATTCCTCAGATTATGTCGCTTACTTGAAGAATGAAGTCAAGAAGGCTCGCGTTATGAAAAAGAAATTGGTGGACGTGACAAAAAGGCTATCTGATATGGACGCAGCTCATCACTTGACGATGGCTGACCTTGATTGGGCCTTTGAACGTATAAAGAGGCTTGAGGCTTCTCTGGCTAAGCAAAAGGCAGCAAAAAGGGCCTATAAGCTTGCTTTTAAAGAGTTGCATGCTCGGTCTAAACCGAGTTCGGATGACGATGAAGGAGGCTCTTCCTCGGAATAATTAGTCGTTTATGATTTCTTTTGTATTGGATATTATCTCCAAGTTGTAACTGAACTATTGAAAATGTTAATAAAATATTTCTTTATTATTGCTCTTGTCTGTTTATCTTCTTGGTACCTTATTGGATGACTTAATTGGATTTGAACTGTTGTAGTTAGCCATAAATGCTCTTGGGAAGTTCAAGAGGTTGTCTTTCTTCGAGATGACCTTTGATCTACCCCATTGTTTCTTCCTATAAAAGGGGACTGTCCCTATTTTCTTTGTGCAATTCCTTCTTTATTAACGAACAAATGGCTTCTCCTCGTGAAAATAGTGGTGACAACCTTCCTGAATATGTTGCCCATCTCGAGGAAGAGGTTAGGAGGACTCGTATCCTCGAAATGAGGGTTGCCTCTTTAACCGTGGAGGCTCGCCGAGCTGCTGAGATGGATGAGCGCTTGGAGGCAATGGAGAGTGAATATCAGAGGTCTCTGATCGACAATATTTGGGCTCGTGCTCGGATCAAAGAGCTGGAGGCTTCTAGAGAGAGGCATATTGCTTCCAAGTGGGCTTATAAATTGGCCCTCAAGGAAGTGTATGCTCGGTCCAAGAAGAGGACCGAGGATGAAGCTGGTCCTACAAAATAACTCTCTTTTCCTTTCTTTTTTGGCAGTGTAATTTTGTCGAGTTGCATCTTGTAATAAATTTCCCCTTGATTAATAGAAAATTTTCTTTTTCTTGCTTTTATCTGAATTATTCTCCCAATGCAATTAATTTGACTGCGCACGCTTGTGGATTCATTAATGCTTTTTCTTGGGCCTTGCGTTTGACCTTATCCATTGAACCTTCTGAATCTTTGTATCTAGGGACTGAGGGGATTTCTCGAGCCCTGTACACAAATCTTATCCTTTATATCTTAATATTGTTGCATTTTTTCCAGATTGACACGTGCAGAGGCTTTTCGAATTTTACCCTCTTTAAATACTGGCATGAATCCAAACGTTTCTTCTCAACAGACGCCTCTTTTTATAATGAATGGTTGCAACTCCACACTTTTAATTTCTCAACAGGCGCATCTTTTAATTACCCTCGTTTTCCCAAATCTCTTGGCGAACGGTTGCACTTCCCCACACTAATCCTTCCTTAATTTCTCTATAAATACCTACTTAAGATATGGATTTTTTCACAGCCTCCCCCTTATCTCTCTTCATTATATACAGAATTTTGTCTTACAACTTCCTAAAAATGGAAGGTTCTCCAACCAAATCTGCATTGGTCTTGCAAGTGGAGGCCTTTGAAGCTTCATATGGCCATGCACTAAAGCTGTTGAAGGATGCTGAGGAGGAATTAAAGGTGATGCGTTATCACCATACCGAGATGGTTCGGGAATTGACTTGGCTAAGATCCGAGCTGGATTATTGTCGACGTGCTCGTCGGGCTCTAGTCGAAGAGAATGAGGTGTTGAGGGGGAACCCGACACTTCGAGACAGGGATGTCTCTGTCGAGCCCTCTCATCGATACCGATCGACTTCCCCCTAGCCTCGCCTTTTTTCTCCCTTTTTATTTATTTATTTTTTTATTTTATTTTTTTATCTTCTCTCCCATCACTTTTTTTCTTTCTCTTTCTTTTTGTTTTTCTCAGTTTCCTTCATTTCTTCCTCTTCCTCTTCTTGCACTCTTCTTCTTTTCTGTTTTATGCTTTGTTCTCTTCTTTTTCTTTTTTCCCTTTTTCTCTTCTTCTGCACCACTATGATGTAACAATCAACCATGTGATCCTAAGGGTTTTGTGTTACTTCTAGGGTTTGTCATTTTTCATTTTCCTCTTCTTTCTTTTCACTTCTTTTTTATGTTGCTCTTCATTCTCTTCTTCCTCTTCCCCATCGCCTCCTTCCTTCATGCATCCTGTTCGATGGGTTTACCGACATAGTTGATCTTCTGTAATAGAATTTTCTTCTGATGTTATTCTCGGATGTAATAGACCTCGATGTAATAGATTTTCTTTCGATGTAGTCTCCTGATGTAATAGTTTTTTCCTTTGATGTCCTCTGATGTAATGAACAGTGATGTATCTCACCCTTATTAATGAAAATTTCCTTTGCCCCTTTATATTGCACTTCTTTTTATATTGCACTTGTGGTTTGTCGTTTTTCTGGACTGTGGACCTTTGAATGTCTTCTCTTTTTATAGGTGTCTGCTCCCAGGCATATGTCAGATAATATGCATGTTTCCAAGCACTTGTCAGAAAATATCACAAAGCACCTTGTCAGATTATATGCATGTTTCCAAGCACTTGTCAGAAAATATCACACTATCTTTTCTCTATAAATACTCCTCTTCTTTTCTTTAGTAGTTACCCTCTTTCATCAACTCTTATTGTTTACTTTTCCCTCATCCCCTATTTTATCCTGCACTAAAACAATTTCCCAGAATGTCTGAACCTGTTGTGAGATATCATGCTCAGATGAAAGGCTTGGATACTGAGGTATCTCGGGTTCGTCATCTAATGGCGAGGCTTGAGAAGGAGTATGGTGTTTTGGCCTTGAGTTTGTTTGGCTTTCATCCCGAAGAGACAGTGAAGTGGACCGAGATTTCGGCCTTGAGTCGCCAGCTCGATCATTTGTTGTTACAGAGAAATCATCTGGGCAACTTCTGGTATGATGCCGAGGAGATTTGGGACCATGCTCAGAATGAGTTTGATAACTCTCCTCAAGGCCTCGCTAGTATGACTGTTAAAAATGCTCGGCTTAAAGAACAAGTTACTGCCCTTATTGGCGAGAATGCATACCTTTCCCGGGAGAATGAATGCTTGGTCGTCATGAACAACTCATATGAAGCTCGGTTAGCTAGCTCTGCTCGGGCGACTTCCTCTCGGTCTGGCAGTTCTGTTGTCCCACCCACTAATTCTTGATTAGATTAGTCTATTTTTCTTATTTTCTGTTTTGGAACTTGTATTAGAACAGTTGTATCTTTTCGTATTTCGTGCCTGTCTTATGAACCGTTGCAACGCCTCGTACTTTGTGCCCTTTCGTTTTTTGAACCCTTGAATTTCTTTATAAATGCTCCCTATTGCCTGTACTTCATTATCCAATCTCCTTTTCTCTCTTTTGTTTCTTCTAACTTGCTTTTGCTTAAGATGGCTCCCATCACTAGATCTGCCTCCAAGAAGAAAGCCCTCATGGAAGAGAAGCCTACTTTTTTGCTACCTCGTCCCCCTGGTTTCGGGGAAGAGGATTTGACACCTCTTCAGCTAAAAGAAATTGAGATGTCGTGGCTGAAGCACGATCTCAAGTGTGCTCAGACCGAAATGAGGCGGTTCAAAAAGTACTGGAAGGAGGAGAGCGCTGCTCGTTTTGAAGCCGAGCAGAAGTGCAAGTCTCAATCTCATGCTTTAAAACAGGTGGAGATTGGCATTTCTCATTTAATTAGGGAAAAAGAGCGTCTGGAGGAGCTCTTGGCGAAGAAGGATGCCGAGGAAGGTGGTAGTTCTAGGGCTCAGAGTTAGAGAAGTATTCTAGTGTTGAAGTTGTAATTTTTATTTTTCCCGTTGTAACTGGTTGTTTTCCCCTTTGTGGATGAATAAAACTTGTGTTTTGCAATTCGATCCTGTCTATTTTATTTGCTTTGCCTTTATGTTGATATATTTCGATGTCTTAGTATCAGACACCGAGCATGGTGCACCGTGGTTATCCCCCCGGAGAGCGTTGTTAGACTTGATGCTCAAATGCCGTCGAGCTAGGAATGGTCTCCGTCCACCTTGTTCGGTGTGCATTTCGAGTAAGACACGGTTTGGCGTCGAGGAACTGAATCGGAGAACATCCTCGGTTTGGTAATATTGGTAGCGTATGCATGAAGCATTTCATGGTAGGGTCTACTGGCCGTTTATTTAGGTGTAATGATGTGAACTGCCTTGGTTAGTGGGATATACTATCTGACGTGGCAAGATCTGGAGCGTTTACTTGTCGAAAACAGCAGCGGTTGTGGACTTTTCTATGGTTGGAAAAAAGGTAAACCTCTGTCACACGAAAGGACGGTTATTATTTTATTCTTTCTGTGGCTCCACTCCTTTTAACTGTGCTAAGTATCCCCTTTAGTTTTTTACCACATAATTTGCTGAAGAAAAATATCTCTTATCTTCTCTCTCTAGGGTTTGTTCTTCCCGCCAAAAATTTTGCTGCCTCTCTATCTAGGGTTTGTCGTGACGGTGGAGAGATTTACTGCTATTCTCCCTCGCTTGCTCGTGATCATGACTGTAAGTATCTTCGTATTTTGTGGTTTGTTTGTTTGGATATTTCTTGTGATTAGGATTCGTATTTGATTTGTGGTTGTGGTCATATTTGGTCGGAGTCGTCTATATTTGTCTATCTAGGTTGTTGAGTAGTGGTATTTCTTCTTGTATAGGATATTTGTTGGGTTGATGGAAAACTTTTTAGGGTTTCTATCAATTGGGGGGGGGGGAGGGTTTGTCGTGTCATGTGTTTTGGGATTAGTATGTTGAAGGATTTGTGATGATGTTTGGATAGGAAATTTTGACCCAATGTCTGGCCCAAGTTGGCACATTTGTGGAAGAGGACTTTAAGAAGCTCGCCGGAATACCAGATAACATACACATTCGGCTGCCTGTCTCTGATGAGGAGGTGTTGGGATATGTCCCTGCCGGCGAGGTAGCTGTGCGTTCCTCGGCCTTCTTCACTGGGGGTCTTAGACTTCCGTTTACGGAGTGGGTGGCTTCGTTTTTTGAGGCCGTCCAGATAGCTCCGGCCCAACTCGCTCTGAATGGTTACCGAACCTTGATCGGTATTCAAAGGTTGTCGGAAGTATCGGGGATAGCTATTGAACTGAAAGATTTCTTCGGGGTCTACAGTTTGAGTTTCGAGCACCGCAGTTCGTATTTGAAAACATTACGCGCATTCTCCCGGCTGGTAATTGGGTTGCCGGACACCAACAAAGAACATAACCTTGGTGTTGTGATTGCGTCCGGGGAATGGGGCTGTGCAGGACACCAGATCCCTGGACCTGTGACCACAGCTCCTGCTATTCCAGACCTCGGCGCTCCCAATTTTGAGGCTCTCTTAGCGCTTTGGAAATGGTGGGGGCCTGGGCCTACCAAGGATCCGGCAAGTCGTTCTGCTCCCCTGCTACTTGGTTACCCTGCGGGGCCAGTGACCAAGGGGAATCATGCGCCCGAGATCCCTAAAGAGCCCGAGGAGGAATTCGTAAAAGTTGTCAGGGCTCGAAGTGCTGCTCGGGGAGGGAAAAAGCCCACTCGTTCTAAGCGCCGAGCATCGGACCCCGCTGTTGGCACCCCGAAGAGGGCTAGAGGGGTGGAGACCTCAGGTAATGTAGAGGTTGCGGATGTTGGTAGGGGTGTAGAGGTGGTCGCATCGTCCCAAGGTGATACCACCGAGGAGGCTGTTACGAATCTCGATGTAAGTGTATTTGTTTTTGTTAATAGTTGCCTTTTGACTCTGTTGTCCCTTGCTTTATGTGCCATCTTGTTTCAGTTATTGACTTCTTCATTGGTTACCCTTGCTCTTGCCCGGTCTATGGGTATTATGGTGTTTCAGGGGTCGTTCGACAACATATTCGAACATATGAACCTCCTGGTGAGCATGGGCGAGGATACGATGACCCTGCCTATCGTCTCGCCTGCCCATATTGAGGATCCGATAGATCTGCCTGTTGGCTCGCCCATCCGTACTGAGTAGGTGACCGAGCATGGGGCCCCTGAGACCGGTCCTTCGGAGAAGGAGGTGAGGGAGGAAGTGGAGGTGGAAGCCGGCAAAGAGACTGCCATGGGAGTTGTGGTGGGTGTCGAGGATGAGGTTCTCGAGGGACCTGAAAAGGTGTTGGTGGACGGGGTGGCAATAACCCGTTATATTGATCGGTGTAGGGGTGAACTGTTGGAGCAACCCCGAGTCTTGAGAATGGGGTATACTGCTCTTAAGCCCCTCGTTGTCAAGGATGCAGAGAAGATAGTTGCTCGTCCTGCAATGTTGGTTATAGAGCAGGCCAGTACTGACGCGCTTCGGGTATGTTGCGCAAGTTTTTTTTTTTTTTTTTTTTTTTTTTAGGTCGTGATGCTCTTGTTTTGGCTGGTGTCTGATATCTCTAAATACAGGTCTTCGTGGATATAGTGGTGTTAAGGGATCAGCTGTCGGCACTAGAGGCTGAGAAGGAGAAGTTGATGGCCGAAAATAAAGTTTTGGCCGAGGATAAAGCTCAGCAAGTGAAGTTGGTCTCCGAGCTAGAGGCAGAGAAAGAGAAACTGACGACCGAAAATAAAGCCTAGGCTGAGGATAAAGTTCAGCAAGCGAAGTTGGTCTCCGAGCTAGAGGCGGAGAAAGAGAAGCTGATGGTCGAAAGCAAAATAACGGCCGAGGAGAAAGCCCAGATGGCTAAATTGGCCTCTGATAATGAGAAGTTGGTAGGAGACAACTTACGCCTGACCGAGGAAGTGGAGAAGATGGGGGCCGAAAAAGAGGAGTGGGTCGAGAAATATGACCTACTGGAGGCCGATAACTTGCTCATGGCGGAGGATATGGAGGCCGGAACATCAGAGGTTGCTGCTCTGAAGGCAGAGCAGGCAGACGAACGGAAAAAGTTTGCAATGATGGCTAATTTTTCCGTCTTTTGCGCTCATGTCCGAGCTCTAAACTTTTCAAAGGTGCCATTCTCGGACCGGGCGTGGTCGGAGTTGGTTTATCCCTGTCCGCAAGGTGCACCTCCTAAGCCTCAGGATTGGGCCAACCTCCGAGACGAGGAGCTTCCACGGATGCCGGGACATACTATTTCGACGGCGCTCCGTCCCCATTCCGGGTCGGCTCCAACGACCCCTCGATCTGCTGTTGCCGTGATTCCCCCACCCGCATCCCCTCAGGTGGAGCCTTGACCATTTACTTGTAATATTTTCTGTATCTTAGCGTAAAGTCTTTTGTTACCCGAATTATGGGTCTTTTTTGTAACTAGAAAGATATTCTTTTGGGAAGTGATAATATAGGTGCTATGTTTTCTTTCTGTTTGACTGTCCTTGTTAATTCTCCTGTTTGTGGGTCGTCGTCTTTTGAAGGATGTAAAAACATCTTGTCAGGTACCCGTTAATCCCCTTGCCATGGTGGCCTGGACCTCGCCTAGTCATAGCGTAGGCGATGTTATAAACGGTCTTGAAAAAGCTAACGCGTCCCTAACCTCTGAACTGAATTCTGCTCGGCGCGAAATCGATGGTTTGAATATTCATATTTCAAATTTGTCGATTTGATTACGTGACTTGGGAGAGAGGTTCAGTAAGAAGACCGCATACTATACGGCAAATAAGGGAAAGGCTAAAGAGCTTCTTGTTGCGCTTCGGCGCTCTCGTGATGAAGCCCGAGGCCGGGTGACGAGCTTGAACTTGGTTCTAGGGGCCGTTTTCGAAGACGCGGACCTGTTGCTATCCTTTGCCAGAGCGTATTGGGCCCGAAGTCGCGCATTAGAGGTGCTCGATCATGTAAAAGGGATGCGTGGTGTTGCCCGGGCAGAGCGCATGGGTGATGCTATGGCCGGGGTAACTGAGACCACGGCTGCCTTGAACCGAGTAGATGCGGTCGTACAGGAACGTTTGGGGACTCAAATTGTCTCATTGCGAGATATCCATTTTGCTGACGCCGTAGAGACCTCAGCGTCTGTTGATGGGTTATCAGATTGATAAGATATCCCTGTCTCTTCGTTCTTCTACTTTCGTGTCTTTTCTTTCCTTTGTTTGATAAGATATCCCTGTCTCTTCTATATTTGCGGCTGAGTATTCATTTCTTTCTTTCTTCCTCCTTTTTTTTTGTTTTTTGTTTTAGACACATGCTACTATGTCGCACCAGGCTGGTTCTCCATGCCTAATTAGTCCGGGGCTAGGACCTACTGGTGTTGCCCGGGACGAGGTCTCATCTGGTGCGGCTAGTGAAGGGCATGCCAAGTGGCCTTACATCGTTTTAATGGGCAAAAACGTCAAGTTGGTCGATCAGTGCGCCCGACTTAGGGCCAAGTTGAAAATCCAGGCGTCCTCTTTTCGCGAATATGTTCGTCGTGCCGAGCATGTTGTTGAGGTTTAGGAGCGTCGTTTAGATCGGTATTGGCGTGTAAAGGAAAAGTACCTCGGTAAACTAAAGTCGTTGGTAACCCAAGCCAATATTTTGGTGAAGTATTTCCGCCTGTCTCGATCCAGATTCGATGCTTCTGCGGCTACGATCGAAGCTCGTAAGCTTCCCTTCGACGATGCTCGCCGTAAAGCGGCCTCGGATGTTCACGAGATCGCTAAAGTAGCCGAGTTCTCCGCGCGGCTTAAGACACTGGCATGCGTTGGTGCTCACACGACCAACTTTGATGCCCTCATTTCTGAGGAGCGTTTTGATGGCGAGGAGACCGATGGGGATACGGCGACGGATGATGAAGAGGTAGAGCTCGGTCAGTTGCCGTCTTGCTCCTCATGTAGTAGTTCTTAAATTACTTTTGTTGTGGTTGGTTGTATCTTGTTGCCTCCGTAATACGGGCGAGGACTATTCGTTTCATTACTTTCTTCCTGTTTTTCGGATCTTCTCATTGTCGTATTGATATTTCATTGATTGGATTGATTTTTCTTTGCTGATTTCTTCGTTGGGTACTTTATTGTCTCCGTAATACGGCCAGAACCTTCTTTCGATTTTGTTTGATGCATATTGGGTATTTTATATGTACCTGCGTATGTTAGAAATCTTGAGTATTCCTAGGCACAAGGGCTGTTTGGGAATTTCATAGTATTCCTAGGCCTACCCTTAGGCATGCCGTTTGGGAATTTCATAGTATTCCTAGACACAAGGGCCGTTTGGGAATTTCATAGTATTCCTAGGCCTACGCTTAGGCATGCCGTTTGAGAATTTCATAGTATTCCTAGGCACAAGGGCCGTTTGGGAATTTCATAGTATTCCTAGGCCTACCCTTAGGCATGCCGTTTGGGAATTTCAGCTGCACTCGTTAGACAGCATGATAAAATGTTTTATTTCTTCAAAAGACAATGTCATTAAGCAGGAAGGGTAAGGTGGCACCTGTATTTGCACTGATAAGGTGGCCTATATGTAGTACTTTTTTAGGTTAGCCACATTCCAGGAATTCTTCTCCCCTCTGCTATTTTCGAACAGAACGCTTTTGATTTTATAGGTAACCGAGCTTGTTCTCTTGACGATCTCGTATGGTCCCTCCCAGGTGGGGCTTAATTTGCCATGTATTTCATTGCGGGTATAGACCGTTACTCGTCACAGCACCCATTCTCCGACCATAAACTCTTTGGTCCCTTTCACCCTCTTGTCATACGTTTGCTTAACGCCTTGTTGATACTTCGCTAGTGTAAGAGCTGCTATCTCTCGTTTCTCGTCTAGCATGTCGAGTTCCTCTCTCATTCTTTGTTCATTGTTTCCTTGCTCGGCTAAAGTTGTGCGTAGTGTGGGTAGCCCGATTTCTGTTGGTATGACGGCCTCGACGCCGTATGCTAAGCTGAGCGGGGTTTCTTTGGTGCCCGTCTTCGGTGTAGTTCGGCACGACCATAAGACGTTGAGTAGCCGCTTGGGCCATCTCCCCTTTGCTTGTTCGAGGGTTGTCTTGATGCCATCTAGGACGGTTCGGTTTGATACCTCTGCTTGTCTGTTTCCCTGTGGGTATGTTGGCATCGAATAGAACTTTCGGATACCGAGTTCTTCGTACCAAAGCTGCAAATTGGCTTCTTTGAACTGGGTACCATTGTCTGCGACGATGGCGTACGGTATACCGAACCTTGTGATGATGTGCTCCCAGATGAACTGTTTGACATTACTGGCTTTAATTTCGTGGAGAGGTTTAGCCTCAACCCATTTGGTGAAGTAGTCCGTCGCCACGATCAGATATTCGACGCTGTCGGGTGCTTTAGGAAGCTTTCCGACTATATCAATCGCCCATTGTGCGAATGGCCATGGTGCCGATACCGGGGTCATCATAGATGATGGGAGCCGAGGTATCTTGGCGAATCGTTGGCACTTGTCGCAACGTTGGACGTATACATCGGCGTCTCCTTTGATATATGGCCACCAATATCCTTGTGTGATTGCTTTGTTGGCAAGGGACCTCCCTTTGATGTGTGCTCCGCAGGATCCTTCGTGGATTTCCTCCAAGACCGGTAGCTGCATTTCGGGCCGGACACACAGAAGATGGGGTCCTCGGTAGCTGGATTTGTACAGTTTGTCGTCGTTAGACCGCCAGAAACGAGGAGCCTTTCTCGTAATTTTCAAAGCCTTTATCTTATCTGCTGGGAGGATTCCGTTGCGCAGATAATGAATCATGTCGTCCATCCAGCCTAGTTCGTATTGTACTGAAGCTATTCGGTCTATTCTTTTGGTTATGCTTGGGGTCAGTAGTAATTCCACTGTAATCGACCGAGTGTCGGTTAATGTCAATGTCGAGGCTAGGGTGGCCAGGGCATCGGCATGTGCATTTTCGGTGCGATTGATTCTTATCAACTCGCACTGTTCGAAGGTGGCCATCAAGCTTTCAACCTTCTCTTGGTAGAGGATCATTCTGTCATCTTTGGCTTGGTATTCGCCGTTGGATTGGTTTACGATCAGCATTGAGTCGGAACTTGCAGTTAGGTGGGAGCATCCGAGGGACCGGGCAATGAGCATGCCGTTTATCATGGCTTCGTACTCTGCCTCATTGTTGGTAGCTCGGAAACCTAGCTTAATGCTCTTCTCTATGATCGCTCCCTCTCTAGATTTGAGGACGATCCCCGCTCCCGATCCGTCCTTGGTGGCTGATCCATCGACATGTATCTGCCAGTGTGATTGGGGCGATATAGCCATGGGCTCGTCATACCCTTTGGTGAATTCCGCGACGAAATCGGCCAAGACTTGTCCCTTTATAGCATGTCGGGGTGCGAACTCGATATGAAATTGGGATAACTCGACCCCCTATGTGGCCACTCTGCCACTAATGTCGGTCCGTCGAAGCGATTCTTTAATATGGAATTTCGTGTATACTTGAACCTGATGAGCTATGAAATAGTGCGGCAACTTTCTGGTCGCGACGACCAATGCCAAGCACAGCTTTTCCAAGGGTAAGTAACGTGTTTCGGCTTCGACCAGAGTTTTGCTGACGAAGTAGATAGGGAATTGTTCGCGGCCTTCTTCTCTTAGGATAACCGCGCTCACAGCTGTAGCAGAAACTGCTAGGTAGCAAGCCAGAATATCTCCTTTGTTCGGCCTGACTAACAGTGGCAGCGTCCTTAAGTACTCTTTGAGGTTGTTGAAAGAAGTTTCACATTCCGGGTCCCACACGAATTTTCTATCCTTCTTGAGTGATTCAAAAAATGGCCGTCCCTTGTCTGCGGATCGGCTGATGAACCTGTTCAATGCGGCCATCATTCCCGTGAGCTCTTGTACCTGTTTCTTATTTTTGGGCGCTGCTAGATTCCGAAGAGCTGTGATCTGATCGGGATTAGCCTCTATTCCTCGTCGGCTGACCATGTGCCCCAGGAACTTTCCTTTGCTGATGCCGAATGCACACTTGCTCGCATTGAGTTTCTGTCACGCCCCGGATTTGGGTAAACCCGAGTCGTGAATATAAATTAAAATAAAAAGGAAAAAGTTTAAATAACGAAACATGCAAAATGACATTCGATAATATGCTAATCAATAGAACCAAATAAATACTTCAGGCCATGCCGATATTCACATTTGATTCACCAAATTGGCCTAAGGGTAGCCAACGGTGTTGAAATGTGACAACACAAACAAAACAACACGTTTTAGAAAATTTAGGCATGAGCTTCGCATATCTATTTGTTTCCAATAAATTAGACCTGTTTGACAACAAAACATATAACAAAATCGCAAGCGATTATCACTAATCCAACAAGGATAAATCAAATCCAACCCAGCTGACATTCTATAAAATAGCGTAATCTAAAATATACAAGGGCACGAGATAAGTTACTCCAACCAAAAGAAAATTAATACGCTTACTAGGCCAACAAGGCTCAAAATGATATAATGCCAAAATGAACAAAAACAAGTCTAGCGTGCGGGCGATCATGTGTAATATGATAATGAGCTTCATGCAAGCACTCTAAACTTCGCCACCATCTACGTCAGCACCTGTACATCGATCGTAAACAAAATGTACAGAAAACAAAGAAAGGAGGTAAGAAAACAATCTCGCATTAAAAACGGCGCGTGCTACTAAGCACGCACACACAATCCTAACGTGGCAAATATGATATCTGGCAAATAATGATAAAGTAATTGCACGAAAAACACATCAACAAATATAACTCGCAACACAAGTAAATGAACATATAATAAGATCAACTGAATTAATAATAAAACAAAATAAAATAAAACAAAACAAAATAAAACAAAACTCAACAAAACACAAAGTCGGGATTGCCTCACATGTACCCACTTTTAGAGCCACTCTGCTCTAGGACCCAAAGTGCAATGGTTCCCTCACCCATATTCTGACACTAACATGTGACCAAAAGATATGGGGCCGGCTTTAGGGGGACTAACCCTATGGTACCGATATACCTAATCTTTGCGCAAGTTTCCGGGATCTCACCGTAAGCTGACACAGCTCCGCCTTAACACTTGGTACTGCAATCCCTAAAATAAATATAAAAGACTCCGAATACCCAAACACGAAAAAAATAAACTCCACAATAAAACATAAAACACACTTTATAATATTCGATGTAATTAGATAAACATATCACCAGAAAAATATACACGGTATTACCACAAGAGTATACACGATATCACCACTAACACACTTTCACCACTTTCACTATTTTAAAAGATTTAATTAAATAACATATTTAAATTATTTTATTCTCCACAATTCATTTTATTCTCCACAATTCATTTTATAATAAAAATAGTAATATCGCCATACACAATATAATCACCATAAAAATATGATTAGCATAAATAAAACCATGGAAGCATGTTACACATACACAATACAATAACATGATGCAATACACACTAACCAACCAACTAACCATTTACATAGCCTAGCATACAACAAACAACACACAAAACCGTCTTTAAAGCGAAACCATATTCTTCCCCCTTACCTATACAAACGAGAGCTCGTTTGTAAAAATATCCAACCTCCAACCGAAAACCCACCGAACAATCAAAGCTAGATATGGACAGCCCACTAATCGCCCTCAAGTAGTCCCTAAACGTAATTAGAACGAGCTACGGATCAATAAAATTGATGTAAATTCGGATTATTAATGAAACCCTAAAAATGGGTTTTTATAAAAGTCAAAATCAGATGAAACGGCTTACACGGATAGATAGGACTCGAAGAGTAGATCAAAATAATGTATTTAATCGTGAAAAACGGAGTCCGAACGCACCCGAAACGGAATCAAACCCCGGATGCCCGAAAGCCAAGAAAAACCCACGCACCGCTGCCCAAACTCGTCGATCAGACCTGACCAGCCCCTTTCCGACGACCTAAACCTTCTCCGGCGTTCGTCTCTCTCTCTATGTCAACTCCGCTGGTCTCTCTCTCTTCTATTATCTTTGTATATATGTCTATATGTATATATGTATCTATGTATATATGTAATATGTATATGTATATATGTATATGTATTATTTAGATATTTAGGTTTTAGTAATTTACTAATTAGTCCACTATTTATTACACGATACCAATCACCCCACAACTATTATATACACCCAATTTCATATCACATGTATATTTCACACAAATACGTAATCACCCACAAAACTAAATATCACTATCTTATTACTAAAAGTAATAATAAACTACAAAATTTCCGAGACGTTACAGTTTGAGTTTGTGCTCGCCCAAAGTTCGGAAGACGTCTCTGATATCTTGAATGTGGGATGTGGCCTTTTCGCTTTTGATGACCATGTCGTCTATATATACCTCCATGGTCTTCCCTATGTGCTCTCGGCATACCTTCGTTATCATCCTTTGATATGTTGCTCCCGCGTTGCGTAGGCCGAACGGCATTACCGTATAGCAATAGTTTCCTAAAGGCGATATAAACGACGTCTTTTCTTGATCTTCGTAGGCGAGGGGAATTTGGTGGTACCCTGAATATGCGTCAAGGAAGGTCATCCGTTCTGCTCCCGCAGTCGCGTCCACCAATTGATCAATCCTTGGAAGGGGAAAGTGGTCCCTCGGGCAGGCTTTGTTGAGATTGGTGAAGTCTATACAGACCCTCTCCTTTCCGTTCTTCTTAGGGATGACGACGGGATTGGATAACCATTTTGGATAGAAGACCTCCCTTATGGCTCCGGCCTCCAACAGCTTTTGGACTTCAGCAATTATAGCGGATCTGTGCTATACTGACACTTTTCTACTCCTCTGAGCTATCGGCTTGTACTCGGCGTTAACACTTAGATGGTGACATGCCGTTTTAGGGTCTAGGCCTGGCATATCTTTTGGACTCCAGGCGAATTTATCAATGTTGTTGAAGAGGAATACTTCTAACTCTTCGGATTCCTTTTTTGGTAGGTTGTCACCAAGGAGGAAGTAGTGCTCCTCGTCAGTATCCAGGATATACACCTTCCTAAGTGTTTCTCCTACTTGTTCTTCAACAACCCTCTCAGTTTTGGCTATTTGGTTGATCAGCTTCTTTGTGCTGGTGGGTTGTTCGACAACGCTCAGCTATTTTTGAAGAGCCGCGGTAATGTCCTCACAGCGTCGTGAATCTTCCTGACATCCTCTGGCTGTCTCGATCTCTCCCCTATCATTTGGGTATTTGACTCTTTGGTGGTAGGTCGAGGGTATGGCCTTCATGGCGTGCAGCCAGGGTCGTCCCAAGATTGCGTTGTGGCCAGAGTTGTCATTGACCACTAAGAACTCCACGGGAACTGACACGGTTCCAGTTGTGACACTGAGGATGATCTTTCCCAACATTTTAGTCGTCTCGGAGATGAACCCGATCAGTGTGACATCGGTAGGTTGTAGATCTTGCATCTTGAGTTCCATCTTGTCGAAAAGCTCTCTGTACATGATATCACAAGAGGCTCCTTGGTCGACAAGCACCCTGCTGACCGTGTCAAGGCCGATTTGAACACGGAGGTTGATGGCGTCCCCGTGGGGGTAAATCACCCCTTCTTCGTCCAGATCCGAGAAGGAGATGGGCGGATGTCATCGTGGTGTGCATTGCCGTTTGGAGGTCGACGCCTGTGACGCCTTGGCTACCTGGCCAAAGTGCGCCAGTTGTCGTTGTCACGATCGTTCCCCACCCGTGCCCTTGGGTCTAGACATATGAACGACGTTGATTGTTTTGCCTTGCCGGTTGTCGGCTCCCTCAATGGCCAGTTGTTTGCCTTTATTTCCGGTGCCTTTGATGAACTTGGCCAGGTATCCCGCATCGCCCCACAGGTTTATTTTCCACCGCAGGTTATGGAAGTGCTCGGTGAGGTGTCCGTAGTCCTCGTGATAGGCGCAGAAAAGCTTGGGGTCTCTATGCTCAGGGGGGGTAGCAAGCGACTCTGGTCGTAAATACCAGCTTTCTCTGCGGATATTCTTAAGGATATCTTCAGCAGACAGGTTGAAAGAGTATCTCAATTCGACCGGTTCGAAGCTCACATGCTTTTCCCTTCCCTGGAATCGGCCTTGTTGTGACTGCTTGGCTGGTATAGGGTAGGTGAGCTGGAGTGGTTTATGTTCGTTGACCGGGGTTGGGTATGCGATCTGGAGCGGTTTGGGCTCAGGTTCTCGTGGTCGCTCTACCCTGCAATGGACCTCGGGACCTTTGTCCTTTCTGGTCGGTTGGAATGTTTCTCCCTGGTTATTTCTAACTCTTTTGCGACCCACATGTGCCTCTCGGACCGATTCTCTTCTTGGTAGAGTTCGGTTGAGGATACGCAGTTCGTCGTTTTTATCGGTGAGGTGGGTACAATAGGCTAGCAGGGAATCAGTGGTCGGAAAGTTTTTGCCTATGAACTTCCTTCTCGCCCAATAGCCATTAGGGATGGAATTGATAAAGTTCTGGATGGCTATATTATTGGCGTACTGTGGAATCTGGTTTGCTACGTCGATGAAACGTATGCAGTAGTCGTTGAGCCTTTCATTTGGCATCATCGTCATTTTTAGAAGGGTTTCAATGCTAACCTTCTTCTTCCGATGAGCAGCGTATCGGGTGGAGTACGCTCTTAGCAGCTCCGCCCAGTCTCTTATAGAGCCCCGTGGTAAGTTATGGTACCATGACGAAGCCTCTTGGCCCAAACTGTTTTTTAAAAACTTGCACATCAGTGCATGGTCATCACTCCACAGCTCCATCTTCGTCTTGTAGTGCCTCAGATGGTCTATGGGACAACTCCTCCAATCATAGAGCCTGAACTCGGGGATGACGAACCCCACAGGGTTGCGGTACTGCGTGATCTGTTCAGCACATGGGGTTTCTTGGCATACGTTCTAAGCCTGTTGGAACGCTTCATCCGTGGCTTGGTAGAGGGGGGGGGGGTGTATCCCCCCTGCTGTGGTGGTGGGCCGTATCCTCCCCCAATCATGTGTTCGGGATACGTACCGTCCTTCGGGTTTCTGTCGAGGATATGTTCCGTATGAGCGTTTGGGTGGACGAAGGTTGGAGGGATCGTTATCGGGACGTTGCCCCCTTGATGGGGCACTCCTGTATCTGGTCGTCGGCCCGCCGCTTCCAAGGCGGCCCTATGGGCGGAATCTTCCGCTTCCCGATGTGGGTCTTTGTCTGCATTGGCAGGTTGGCTATTCGGCAATATGATGCCGGCTGCTGCCATGGCCGTCATACACGCTGCCAGCTGAACTTGCAGTTGGGCGTTGTTCCCTTCATCGGCTAACGGAACAATATGTTGTACTTCCACCGTGGGTGGTGTAATTATCCTTGGTGGGTGAGTTGGTAGTCGGGACAACTGTTCGAGTGCATGATCCTCGGGCATGCCAAGCCGGTGAGCTTCGTTTGTTTGTAAACGAGCACCAGAGTTGACCGAGGCTGTTGGCAAAGGGACTCTTGAGCTCGGTCCTGCCTGGGATCCGGGTGTGCGTCTTCTTGCGCGCCTTAGTACGGGCAAGGCTTGTTCGTCTTCCGATGACGTTTGGTATTCTTCGACGATCCCTTCAAGCTGTTGTGGTTGTTCGATCGGTTGTTCTTGGTGGACATTGGAGGTTGTTGGTTGGTTTCCGGACTGGATAGCTTCGTATCTATCGCGGATGGCGAGTAGATCGTCGAGGTCTTGTTGGCTAATCTGCACGTGTTGGTTATTGGTTTCTACTATCTCGGGGTGGGTTTCTTCTACATTGGTCACCATTGTTACTCGTCTGGTAGAGTATTGGTATTCGAAATCTAAGCTAGTTGGGAACTAGATGATTCCCGGAGACGGCGCCATTTGATAAAACCATAACTTTTGGCGGTAGCGTTAGGTTTTTCAACGATATAACATTGAATATATAATAAATGATGAACACTTCTTGATCTTTATTGCTATTCGACAATTGTCCTTGTTCGGATTACAATTTCCTTCTTACAATCATGCTCGACTTAACTATTTGATATCTCATCTTAGTCTTTCTCCTTCTTCTTCGGTACTCGGCTCTTTCTCTGCTCGGTTTGTTTCTTGAAGTGATAAGCTTTGACTAATTTCTCTCTTTTTTCTACTTCTCTCTATATTTTTTGGATAGATTTTCTGGTCCCTTTCTTGGGGGATACTTGGCTATTTATAGGATATTATGCCTCCTAGGATGTTGACAAATGTCTCCATCTCATGAGTTTTTTCAGATATGGGTCTCTAGTTAAGTGGGCTTGGGCTTTTTGTAAATGGGGTGATAACCCATTAAGCGTTAGATACCCAGTTATGATATATGGGCTGATTAAGATCCGAATAGAATATTCGGGTCTAATTTTTATGTTCTATCACACTCCTATGCAATTTTATTGATTTTTATGCACATTTTATGCTCCCGTATGTATCCACTTTTATAAACTCTTATGCACTCGTATGCAATTGTATTGACATTTTAAGCACATTTTATGCAATTTTATTGATTTTTATGCACATTTTATGCATCCGTACGTATCCACTTTCATGAACTCTTATCCTTATGCACTTTTTATGCATCCGTATGCAAATTTATTGACCTTTTATGCACTCGTATGCACTTTTATTGACATTTTATGCACTCGTATGTACTTTTTTATGCACTTTTTATACACACGTATGCAATTTTATTGATGTTTTATGCACTTTTTATGCACTCGTATGCACTTTTATTGATATTTTATGCACCCGTATACACTTTTTATGCACTCGTATGCACGATTAACGCAATTTTTATTGACCCTTTTATTTTATTTTTCTTGATTTTATTTATTTACTTCGGGTTTTTTGGATTTTTTTTTATGAATTTTTATATTTTTTGACGTTTTTATGCACCCGTACGCACTTTAATTGACTTTATATGCAACTTTTATGCATCCGTATCCACATTCATACACTTTTATGCACTTTTTATGCACTTTTTATACACATGTATGCAATTTTATTAACTTTTTATGCACTCGTATGTATTTTTATTGACCTATTATGCACATTTTATACACAAACTATGCACGTTTTATGCACTTTTTATACATTTATTGACCAGTATGCCCTTTTGATGGACCGTATGATTTTTTATTTTTATTTTATATATTTTGTGTTTTTTTTGAATTTTTATATTTTTTTATGGATTAACTATTTTTTGTGTGATTTTTTTTTTTTTGAAAAACTAGTTTATTTTTTGTTAAAAAAAGTGAGTTTTTTTTTTATATACAATTTTTGTAATTTTGAAAATATTTTTATTTTTGTAGATTTTAATAGAGGTAAATAATAATTTATAGATTGTGAAAAAGCGTGACTTATTGAAAATGCAAGCATAGAAAGAAAGTATGTGAATTTTTGGGATTAAAATGTTACTATTACAAATGTACTACTATACAACGAACAAAAAACGAACAAAATCTTTTAATAAATAAAAAATAAAACAAGCAAAGGAACACACCGGTCGAACAAACACAACGAACAAAATCTTTTAATAAAATGTTACTATTCTCGTATCGCGCCTTTCCCCACATTAATTAATAATTACACCCCAACTTTAATTAACAATCTCTCTCTTTCTTTCTCTCTCTCTCTCTAAAAAAACACTTTTTAAAATATTCCTCATTTTCCAATCAGTCAAATTGTTTTTCATTTTATACAGAAATTGTGAACCTGAAAAATCAGGACAAGCATATACGGTTAATAATAATTAAAAATATTATACAATTTCTTAATATTAATTGTGAAAAACGAGGGGGTGATGGGAGGAGGAAATGGTATGGACAAAATATTAGGGTTATTAAGAATTAGGATTAAGCGTGGGATTAACCTCGCTGTTCGAGACCTTCGTACCAGCGATCCTTATATAGTTGTTAAGATGGCCAACCAGGTCCCTCTTTCTCTCTCTCTCTCTCTCTCTCTCTACACTTTTTGTTTTTATATCTATCTATCTATCTATCTATATTTATATGTTTGTTTATTAGTATACCAATAATTGGTGCCCATGCGTTACGTGTGCGATGCGTGATAAGACAAATATATAGAAAATAAGTGTCGTTATAATACAAATATGTGGCGAATAAAAGAAAAATATAGAATATAAGATGATAAGATTTAAAATAATTTTAGGTGGTTAAAGAAGGAGGATGAGTATTATTAGTTTTAAATTTTTCTATTTATTATGAGGGTATGGTATTATGGTAATTAATAAAAAAAGTGTAGGGATATTTTTTGAAAAAAGTGGCAAAATTTGGCAGCTTCAAAAATCTTGAGTTGGCTTATTATAATAGTATGATATGATATGTATTTTTTTGTATTGATGGGTTGTTTCTGGAATCTAGTTTGTTAGACATGCATTAACTGTTTTCACTGCATGTTAGATTTTCAAGGTTTAATCAAAATTAACGGAGGTGATATATGGATTTGGGATTAAGAGTTAAGATTGTGAGACATGCAGTCATTTCAAATCTTTAAAAAAGTGTTATGATTGATAATTTGATGAGGATAGATTTTATTTAGTCTAGTTGTGTTGAAGTTTATAATATATAATGGGGAAAGTATTATAGTTTTGCCGAACCAGGACAGTAATGTGGGAGGGGCCGTAGTTTATATTTCGAGTTTTTTCTTATTATGAGTGTGGCAAATTGTTGTAATAGAGATTTAGTTTCTGCAATTTTTATAATGGTATGTCAGGGGGTTGCTAATTTTTAATATTTTAATCAAACTATAGAGTATAAATACAGTGCTCGTCGATTTTTATCAAAATGGGAGGGGTTGCAGGCCTGAGTGTCTCCACGGTTCCACCTAGGTCCTTTCTTCTATGTATATGTTGCGTAATTAATATTCTATGAATTGATTATCAATGGGTGTTCTCTGATTAGTACAAAATTTTATGTGCTTATGTACTTATTTACATTTGCTATTTGTGTATCTCATGTTCTTGGACCTGATTTTGTCAAGAATCTATCGTGCGGAGCAGATTTGATAGAATAATAGTAATAACTATGGTGGGTTGTTTCCAAAATGTAGATTTTTAGACATGCATTAACTGTTTTAATTGCATGTTAGATTTTCAAGGTTTAAAGGAAATCGAGGGAGATGATATATGCATTTAGGATTGAGGGTTAAGGTGTTGAAATACGACTAATCATATTAAATTTCATAAAAAAGGATTGTAGTCCTTTAATATAGGATGGATGGGCATAGAGTATTATAGGAGTGATTGATTAGGAAAGGTTTTGGTTAATCTAATTGTGTTAAGTTTAGAATATATAATGGTAATATGATAATGGAAAAAGTATGGTTGTTATTGCTCTTTCTCATAAGAAAAAATGTAGTTTTCTGGGTAGAGTTACCCAGAAATTGTGCACACCGAGTGAGGTAGCAACTTCCGATTGGTTTTAGCAAGGGTGGCTTTGCAATTGCAGAGGAAACCTGGGGATCAAAAGTGGCATATGCATTCAACTGATTCGGGGTATGATACTGGGGTGATTTCCAGCTACATATATGACTACTTTCATAGTTCAGTAGTAATAGGTTAACTTTAGAATGCTTGATGAAATGAAACTAAACCAAAGAAAAGCAAAACTTAATTCTCCCCGTTGGATATTTTTCTAATAAGTGGCGGAACCAGGACTGTAATGTGGGAGGGGCCCCGAAGTTTATATGTCAAGTTTCTTCTTATTAGGAGGTGGGCAAATTATTGTAATAGAGATTTTGTTTCTGCAAGGGTGTGTGTGTCAAATACTATCTGCCTATATCATCATCTTTTTTAGTGTGTCGGAGGGTTTTTAATTCTTGATATTGGATCAAATTGCATAGTATAAATAAAGTGCTCATCGATGTTTATTAAAATGGGAGTGGTTGTAGGCCTGAGTGTCTCCACGGTTCCACCTAGATCCTTTCCTGTATGTATGTATTGCGTGATTCATTATTCTGTGAATTGAATATCAATGGGTGTTCTCTGATTAAAAAAAATTGTAACTGTGTTTATGTACTTATTTACATTTCCTATTTGTGTATCTCATGTTCTTAGACCTGATTTTTTCAAGAATCTCTCGTACCGAATAGGTTTGATAGGATTATAGTAAAAATGTATCTTTTTGTAATGGTGGGTTGTTTTTGGAATCTATATTTTTAGGCATGCATTAACTATTTTAACTGCATTATAGATTTTCAATTTAGTATTACGGGTAATGATATGAAACATGGACAATCATTTTAAATTTCATGAAAAGGATAGTGGTCATTTAATATGGGATGGATCATGGATGGAGTATTATATGATTGATTAGTATAGGTTTTAGTTGTCTACTTGTGTTGAAGTTTAGAATATGTAGTGGTAATATGAAAATGGTAGAAGTATTGGCATGTTCTCTTTCTCATAAGAAAAATGGTAGTTGTCGGAGGAGAGTTGCTTCGAGATGATGCACTCCATAAGCAATCTCCCATTGTTTGCAGCAGGGGTGACTTTGCAATTGCAGAGGTGACCAGGGGATCAGGGGTGAAAAATGCAATTGCATTCAACTGATTTCGGGATATGCTACTGGGGTAACTCAGCATTACATATATCACCACTCTTTTCATGAATCAGTGCTATTAGATTAACTTTAGCATGCTTGATGAAATGAAACTAGACTTGATGATAAACTAAACCAATGAAAAGCAGAACTTAACTCTTTTTGGTGGATGTTATTTAAATAAGTCCCTAAGTTAATATGTTGAGTTTCTGCTTAATATAATGGTGCCAAATTGCTTTAATAGATAATTTGTTTCTTTAAGATATCGGATTTTTCAAATTTTTATGACCACCTAGTTCCTCCCCTGATCCTAACATAGAAGTTTATGACGTATTAAGTGTCTTGTTTCCGTACTACATTGTAAAAAATGTGTTTCTCGTGTCATGTTTAGATGTTTGGATTAAAGACATGGAATAGATGAAAATTATTACACCCTCCGTTCCAATTTACTTGTCCATAATTGAAATACGTGCATTTTGAGATGTATAATTTATGACTAAATTGCCGAAATGACAAATTTGAAAAACCTTCATATAGTCAAATTTAATTGTTTCTGATAGAGGAAGTGAGTGTGGCTTTGTATCTGGGCTCAATAGGCTCCCTGAGCACTTTAAGATACAGAGATTATTTTCTGCACGCTGAAATTGTTTTTAACAAAAATGTACATGTTGATACGCCATGAGGTTTATTTAACATTATAAGCTTTGTTAAATCCTGTCTACTTGATTTTCGAAGTTGTTCTAGAAGGAGGAAAAAGGAGTGTTTTAATGGTAGTAAGGCATAATAAATTGCCCTTTAGTTAACTAGATAGAGCTTTTGCTATCTTTGCAGAGTAAATATATACTCCAGCACTATAGGAGTTTTATATTACATTAAGTTAGTAACTGCATCTGTCAGAGTCTTCCTTTTTCAGGTGTGGTTCTCTATCTTGTTCATATTTATGTCCATTTCCTTGTATGAGAGTCTGATTTTTGTGCTTCTTAGCGTCTTAGGATGATTTATTTATCATTTGACAATGACATGGGATGGGCTAAAAACTGCTTATCTTTGTTATTCTTTATTATTATTACACATCCTTCAATTTTTTACGAACTAAATTAAACCACTATCTTTTGTCTCAATATTTATGCCATGTTTTTACTAGTTGCTGCCTTGGTTAAATTTGGTATTTAGTTTCTTACCGGTATCTTTCTTTGTAGTTATTTTTCTTTGCTGACATTTACCGTTAATTTAATGCAGAAATTGAAGACTCGGGTCGTAAAGAAAGATGTCAATCCTGTGTGGAATGAAGACTTGACTCTTTCTATTGTTGATCCTAACATCCCTATCCAGCTTGTAAGTCAGTTTTAAGTCAATACTATTATTACTCAAGTCTGATATTTGTTGTCTTGGATTAGTGAAAACTTAAACATTAAATGTTTTTTAAGAGGCTCCATTTGATTTGGGATCATGGGATTCTAAGATTTCATGCATTCCTAGCGATGTGGTTAGTTTCTCAGCGCTTTGATGTGGTTAATATGCAAATAAGTCGAATGATTTCTTATTGTTAGTAATTTCTTGCTCCTATATTTTGGTGGTTTTTAAGTCGGAACTATTTTGATTTGCCGAGATATGCTTGTCTATTTGTGAGATTACCTGGGTTTGGGGAAAAATGGAATTGGAAGCACTCTCAAACTTTGATATAAGAGATTGTTTTGTTACTTTTGTATCTTAGTTGTTGTTTTTAGTATATTGCTTCTTTGGATTCGGATAACATTAATTGTTATGCAAACTGCAGGGTTTACTTTCAAAATAAATAATAAAGCTTTATTTTAGATCTAAGAGTTGAGGATATGTATACAAGTCATCACTTTCTTCTCTCTTATTCTTTCTTTCGTTTCCTCACTTAGCAGTTTGATAGATATCCTATGCTAAGTTCCTAACAAGTAACAAGTATCAGAACAAACTCATGTTTAAGTACTTGCATATTGAAGTGAACAAAAAAGTTATTTGTTACGGGATATGTATAGTCCTTGTGGTGGCGAATCGTAGGCCATGTACTGGAGGTATGTGTACAATGTCGTTTGATGACGAATTAATGTGCTAGATGAATGATCAATTAATCTTATATATCGTATTATCAAATTGGTGATAATCAACGAACTGCTTTTATAAGGGTCAATTTTAATGAACTACATAGTCCCTATTGAGATTACGGAAAAGTTTTAGTAGACTATGGATATATCTTTTCACAAGAAACACTACCGTAAACCCGGTGTACTAAATTTAAGGGTGTGCCACCTACTAAAAACCCAACACATATTGATGAACCCAAAAATAACCACCCTAAAATTAATTCAAAATACAAACTAAAAAATGTGACTGGTTGGCACACCCACGAAAATAGTGTACCGGGTTTATATGATTGTTTTCCATCTTTTTACGGATTGGGTTTTTCAAATTTACTTGCTTGTTACTATTATTTAGGACCGGTATTGAATCATTATAAGGTAATGGCTAATTCTTGGATTTGTATTTATTCCTGTTTCCAGACTGTTTATGACCATGACACATTCACTGCGGACGATAAAATGGGAGATGCAGAGTTTGACATAAAAGAGTTTGTAGACGCCAAACACAAGAATCTGCAAGGCCTGCCAGCTGGCACCAAAGTCGCAACAATCCAACCGTCCAGACTGAACTGCCTTGCAGAAGAAAGCCATGTAACGTGCATTGATGGCCAGGTGTCACAGGAGTTGTGCCTCAGATTGCGAAATGTTGAATGTGGTGAAGTTCAATTATCTCTCTTCTGGGTTGATATTCCTGGATGCAAAGGAATTTAGAATATTTAGGTATTTTATGTTTGTAAGCAAAGTCGAGTACTGGAATTTAAAACCTTTAAAAGACGAGAAGGTCATAGGGCTGAAAGCTTGAAAAACTGAGTTTTCTTGCCCGTTCTCCTTTGTTTATGTTTTAGACAACATGATATATACATATAGTGGGAATTTTTATGTTGTAAATAATTAGTGTAACGATCAGATTTCTTACTGCTTCTACATGTATCTAAAATTCTTGTGTTTTTGGTCAATTTTTTGTGTATGAAATGAAATTGTTGTAGGAAAACTTGACAAATCAAATACGTAGTGCTATTGTTGTAGATAAGTGTAACGAATAAAGTGCAGTAGACTCCAAATCAACTGAAAATTCCTAAGGCCGATGCAAGTTTATTTCTTCGTTACGTTTTTGCTTACGATCATTTTTGTTTATGTGCGTTGGTGCTCATATTCGTTTGTGAAATATAGGTAGCTGAGCTCTTTTGTATAATTTGTGTGCTTACAAACCGCAGGTAGTATGACAGACACACCTTAGTTAATTCAGAGGCTAAAAAAACATTTTGCTGCCGGAAAAACACGAAAATCTTAATAAGTCTCATCTTCTTCTGTTCAGTATTACTTGTAACAAATGTTACAAATGAATATTTACTGCCTTTTGTGGGGTTTGTTTGAATGTTTAAATACTAGTACTAACTTAAGTGCCCCTTCGAGACATCCAATCTAACTGCCAAGTATTTGTAAAACATACATGGAGATGTTGCTTGATATATAGTTGCATTAGATTCATGTTTTACGAATAACAGAAAAAAACATCATCCTATTTGAGACTATATTCGACGTCAGAAATTTTAAAATTGACGCTGGTGATTATATAAAAAAGGCAAATGCCAACCTATGCCCCCAGGCTAGGTTCGGGTATTAACCTACCCATATGTTTTTAACTCCGTATATTATTTATACTTTCCTATATATTTTTAAGTTCAGGGTAGAACCGACTAGAGTTTTTTATTTTTATTTGAGTTTTTATTAGGTTGAATCCTTAGTTTTTGGTTAATCAAATTATGATTTTTATTTTAAATATATATATATATATATATATATATATATTATCATATATTAATATATATTAGATGTAATAACTTATTTATTTTAATAAATATTTAAGTTTAGGATAGTCTCAACTAGAGTTCTATATTTTTATTTTTATTTTTATTAGGTTGGATCGTTAGTTTTAGTTTGTCAAATTATAATTTGCATTTTAATTTTTCAATAATAAATAAAATGAATTATAAATTCCCATTACTATTATTTAGGTAATATCTATTAAATTATTTTAACAAGTAACATTTAATGACATGCTATACATTTGGTTTTGGTGTTAATAAATTAGTGAGTTAAACCCGCTAGAAATAATTTAAATAGAAAGTTCGAGTCTTGTTAAATGTGGTTGCTGTGAAATATCTTAATCTGTTTAATAAGATTTGAAAAGAAGAAAAAAAAAAAGCTATGAAGTTAATATAATTTGTTATTATTATACCATATTAAATACTTAACATAACATATCCCCGGAAGAAGTAGGTTAGCAAAATCCTATAAAAAAATTCATGTAATTTGGAGGATTATCTGTTGGCTTTGTTTCTTACCCAGGGTTCTTCTTTCACCAATCTTTGCTGGATCCAAGATATTGAAGTAAGAGCCACTTATTTAATTTGTTGTACACGTATTTTTAAAGTTTATGTACAAGTGCACACGAGATCCTTAGAATAATTTACAATCGTTTTTTGCCCCTCACCAAATCGTTAAATTTTATTGGCCACTTGTAGTTTTTTAAACTCAAACTCAATTATGAGTATTAAGTATTACTGGTTACACTGCCACTCTATGGCATGCACTATCGGTGTTCTTGACATTCATCACTTAATGCGATTTGTTCTTCTTAATTTTTCTTAACCACAGAAATGAGCTCAAATTTCTTGATAATAAAAAGGCTTCACCTTTAAATTTTTACACTTTTCGTTCTGATTTGTCGATAGAGATATTAGGCACTTACATCATTAGTAGTTTGTAAACAATTTAACAAGATATAATAATATATAGCACATACATATATTTATATAATCTAAAGTTTTGTAACGGGTGGAGAAAATGGCCAAGACTAGTAACAAAAAAATATTTAGTTATCCCTTTTCACAGTGTAATATATGAGTCAATATTCTGTTCATGTCTTTACACTCGTTACCATAAAAACTCGTTGAAGTGTGTTTGTGTGTGTGTGTGTGTGTGTGTGTGTGCCTCCATTCACATTTTGTTGTTTTTTTTACATGTTTTTTCAAGTCTACGTTTATTATGTTTAAAAACTAAATTTTTATGTGTTTGCATAATGGTAAAATTGTAAATGTACAAGAAAATACTTACTAATTTAGAAAGTTAAGACCATTATAATGTATATGTATGTGAACTTCTCAAAATAAAACAATGGACAATAAAAACAGAAAAAAAAAAAACAGAAAATATCTTTATTTTTAATCATGCACATGAGCACCTAGCAAACTAGTGTCACCTTCTTGTATCATGCGCATGGCAATGATCTTTCTCTCTCACTTTCATGAAAAGAAAAGTTAGTGCATGTGATTAGAAGGTATTATTGGTCACATAAACACGTAGAATAAATAGGAAAAAGCCCAGAAAATATAATGTTTTTTTTTTCAAGTCTACTATGTTTAAAAACTAAATTTGTAAGAGTGTTTGCATAAAGGTAACATTGTAAATGGACAAGAATACACACTTACTAATTTAGAGAGCTAGACCATTAAATATGAACTTCTCAAAATAAAACAATGAACATTAAAAATGAAACGGAGTAAATATTAGTGATGTACATGACACCTAGGCCCTAGCTAGTGTCAACTTTCTAGTTGTATCATGACCATGGCATGATGGCAATGATTCATTTCTGTCACTTTCATGAAAAGAAAAGTTAGTGTGATTATAATTTATAAAGAAATATTATTGGTCACATTAATACGTGGACTAATTGGACAAAAAACAGAAAATATCATTTGGGACGTGGAGAGATACGATCGAGGATGGCCAATTTGGCTAAAAAATAAAAACTTTTGAAGGGTAAAGTTAACATTTACATTTGGTATCCCAATAATTCATTATTGGCAGTTTATGTTAATTGTAAAATAGCGACAAGTGTAACAGAGAAAAGGCATGACAAGGCACACGTGGATAGGACCCATTTGATGGATTCATTTGGATTCCTCTGCCCCTTCTGAATATTCAATTTAAATATGTTTCCTAATAAATAATAGTTACATCCGTGAAGTACTGAAGTTTGTAATTCGACCCCAAATTAATCTTCTTATTCATAGTTTAGGAATTATAACTTAATAAGTCATTCTAGATTTGTACTGTTAAAGTAAGTTAAACATACTAATGTGTTATTGTCTGTGTACGACTAAGCACTAGCTATGAGCTAAGAAACTAAATCCCGACCAGGGCATTATAATTATAAATATGAAGATCGTTGAACGGAAATGAAATGGTAGGGAATGTGATTCGGTTTTTGGTTTCATGTATAGTTAAAAGATTGTTCAATAAAATGTAAGAAAACAATCAAGCTCAAAAAATTCAACAAGTATATTGATAAAGCCATAACTTTGGTCGGTCGCGTTAGGCTTTTCAACAATGATATAATGGTAAATCAACCGTGAATAAAGGATACTTCCTGATCTTTATTATTGCTCGGATTATTGTCCTTGTTCGGACTATTACATTTGCTCGGATTAGTATTTCGGTCTTACAATTATGCTCGATATGACTATTTAATCTCTCGTCTTGGTCTTTCTCCTCTTTTATTCGGTGCTCGGCTGTCTTTTCTCGGTTTATTTCTCGAAGTGATATGCTTTGGTTAGTTTCTCTCTTTTCTTAACTTCTCTCTATATTTTTTGGATAGATTTTCTGGTCCTTTTCTAGGAGGGGTAGTGGGCTATTTATAGGCAACTGCGCCTTCTAGGATAGTGACAAATGTCTTCATCCCAGGGATTTCTCAGACAAGGGTCCCCCTTTGATTGGGCTTGGGCTTTGTGTTGTAGCCCCTCAATCCCTACAACCAATATGAGATGACCCATTTAAGCGTTGGATGCCCATTTATAAAGTGGGTTGATTACGACCCGAATAAAATATTCGGGTCTGATTTTTTGTGTTCTATCAAGTGCTCCCTGACTTCCTCGGCGTGGTTTCCATGTCGGGGGAGTCATGTTCGGTTTGTCGAGAACGTTACTTCGGTCTTATTTTTCCAAATGCTTCATCGAGAAATGCAATAGACTCGTGACGGTTCCCAGGGGGGCACATTTAATGTTTCCTATCCTAATATCTTCTTTCGAGGAAAACTCCTATAAAGGGGTGTGCTCCCTCCATAATTAGGCATCTTACTACTAATTTGTCCTTGACATAATGGCTTCTTCTGATTCTACTGGTGAGAGCTCCTTTAATTATATTTCATATTTAGAAACGGAAATCAAGAAATCTCGTACCGCGAATAAGAAACTCGTGGCCAAGGTTTCAAACTATAAGAAAAGGTTGTCTGACATGGATTCTGATCATCATGTGACGATGGCCGATCGGGATTGGGCCTTCGAGCATATAAAGAAGCTCGAGGCTAATCTGGCTAAGCAGAAGGCGGCTAAAAGGGCCTATAAGCTTGCCTTCAAGGAGTTGCATGCTCGGTCCAAACCGAGTTCGGATGACGATGAAGAAGGCTCTTCCTCGAAATAATTAGTCTTTTGTAATTTCTGTCGTAATTTCTCTTGAATGGGGAGTCTTCTCCTCAGTTGTAATCGAAGTTTTTGGAATTAATAAAATATTTCCCTTTCCTTGTTCTTGTCTGTTTATCTTCTAGATGTCTTTTTGGATGACTTTAATTGGATTTGGAACTGTGGTTAATTCGCCTTTAATGCTCTTGGGAAGTTCAAGAGGCTGTATTTATTCGAGATGACCTTTGACCTACTCCTTGTTTCTTCTTATAAAAGGGGACTGTCCCAGTATCTTTTGTGCAGTTCATTCTTTACTAACGAGCAAATGGCTTCTCCTCTTGAAAAGTATGGTGACAACCTTCCTGAATACGTTACCCGTCTGGAAGAGGAAGTTCAGAAGGTGCGTTATCTCGAAAAGAGGGTTGCCCGGCTGTCAGTGGAAGCTCGTCGGGCCGCCGAACTAGACGAGCGATTGGATGCCCTAGAGAAGGAGCACCAAAGGTCTTTGCTTGACAGTATTCGTGCTCGTGCCCGGATCAAAGAGCTCGAGGCCTCCAGGGATAGGCAGCTCGCTTCCAAAAGGGCTTACAAATTGGCCCTTAAGGAAGTGTATGCTCGGTCGAAACGGAAGCCGAATGACGAAGCGGGCCCTTCTATGAAATGACTCTATTGTTTTCATTGTATTTCCTCTTTGTGCTTCTTCTGTAACGAAGTATCAACCAATTAATAAAGATTTCTTTTTCTTGTTTATATTTGAATTACTTTCCCAATGCAATTTATTTTGACTGCGCACGCTTGTGGCCTCATTAATGCTTTTCTTGGGCCTGGCGTTTGATCTTATCCATTGGACCTCCTTACTCTTTATATCTAGGGACTAATAGGATTTCTTGAGCCTTGTGCATAGAAAATCCTATTCACCAGAGTTTTCTTGAGCCTTGCGCAAAAGATCTGGGATATTTATTTGAACTGCTGCTCTTCCCAAAAATGACGCGTGTTTTGCTGCCATTATTACTTACCCTTTGTGCAAAAGATCTGGGATATTTATTCGAACCGCTGCCCTTCCCAAAATTGACGCGTGTTTTGCTGCCATTATTACTTACCCCCTTTAAATATTGGTAAGAATCCAAACGTTTCTTGAACAGTCACCTCTTTTGAGTGCCGTTGCTTCTGAATACCCATTGGCGAACGGTTGCGACTCTCAATACCAGCCCTCATACGCTTGATCTATAAATACCTGCTTACAGCATGGTTACATCCACAATTCTCATCATACTATTTTCCCCCATATATAGACCCTCATCTTATAATTTCCCTAAGATGTCTGGTCCTTTCACCCCATCAGCATTAGCTTTGCAAGTGGAGGCCTTTGAGGCCTCCTATAACCATGTACAAAGGCTGTTGAGGGATGCCGAGGAGGAATTGAAGGTGATGCGTTATCACCATACCGAGATGGTTCGGGAATTAACTTGGCTAAGATCCGAACTGGCTTACTGCCGACGTGCTCGTCAGGCTTTAGTCGAAGAGAATGAGATGCTAAGGGGGAACCCGACACTGAGGGACAGGGATGTCTCTGCCGGGCCCTCTCATCGATACCGATCGACTTCCCCCTAACCTTCTCCCTTCTTTTTTATTTTTCTCTGCTTTTCCCCTTCTTTTCCTATCTCTTCCTCTTCCTCTTTTTTTTTTATTTCTCCGTTTCCATCATTTCTTCCTCTTCCTCTCTTGTATTTTCTTTTTATACTCTGTTTTCTCTCTCTTTTTATTCTTTTCTTTTTCCGTTTCTTTTTTGTTTTATTGACTTTCTTTTTATTTGTCTGTCTCCTTCATCTCTTAATCTTCTTCTCATCTGTTTTTCTTCTGTGCCTCCTCTTTCTTTTTCTTCATCTTCTCTCCCGTCACTCTTTTTCTTTTTTTTTTTTTTGCACCACTATGATGTTACAATCAGCCCTGTGATCCTAAGGGTTTTGTGTTACATCTAGGGTTTTTGTCATTTTTCTTTTTGACTCTTCTTTCTTATCACTTCTTCTTTATGTTCCTCCTCTTCGCTTCTTTCTTCCCTTTTTGTTTTCTTTTTATGCTTCTTTCCTTCGTTTCTTGCATTCTTCTTCTTTTCCTCTTCTTGATTTTCCTTTCTCTTTCTTCTTACTTTTTCTTTTTGGCGTCTCCTGCTCACTTGGTCAGCTGATATAGTTGATCCTTTGCCTGATCTTCTGTACTAGCTCTTCTTGGATGTAATAGATCTTTTCGGATGTAATAGGTTTTTATCTCGGATGTAATTGACCATGATGTAATATTGTCTTTTGATGTAATGAACAATGATGTATTCCATCTTTATTAATGAAAAGTATTTTTGCCCTTTTCTTTTTGCATTCCTTTTTATATTGTACCTGTGGTTTGTTGTTTGTCGGGAAGTTGGATCTTTGTATATCTCGTCTTTATTCCCTTCTGTACTATTGTATCAGATGTCAGTAGATGTCCCCATCACTGTCGAATACAGGTGCATGCTCCCTAGTAGGTCAGGAATATGCATGCTCCCTAGTATGTTGGGAATATGCATGCTACCTCCGTTCTATAAGTACTTCTCTTTTCTTTGGTAGTTTATCATCTCATTTTTCCTTTTGCTTCTCTCTTCCTCAGCCCTTTATTTTCTTCCGTACTATAACAATTTCCCAGAATGTCTGGACCTGTGGTGAGATATCATGCTCAGATGAAGGGCTTGGACACTGAGGTATCTAGGGTCCGCCGTCGGATGGCAAGGCTTGAGAAAGAGTATGGCATTCTGGCCTTGAGCTTGTTCGGTTCTTATCCCGAAGAGACAATGAAGTGGACTGAGATCTCGGCACTGAGTCGCCATCTCGATCATTTGTTGCTGCAGAGAAACCATCTGGCCAACTCCTGGTATGATGCCGAGGAAATTTGGGACCATTCTCAAGATGAGTTTGACAACTCTCCTCGAGGCCTTGCTAACCTAATGGTAAAGAATGCTCGGCTCGTGGAACGCGTCAGGGTTCTTACCTCGGAAAACAATAGGCTCTCCTCGGAGAATGACGATTTGGTCGCCATGAACGATTCCTATCAAGCTAGGCTGAATTGCTCTGCTCGTATTGCCTTTTCTCGGTCGGGCAGTTCGGTTTTTCCACCCATTGATCCTTAGATTGGGCTGGTTTTCTTATGTATTTTCCCTTTTGCCATTTGTGTTTTATTTTCTGTTATTTAATGAATCAGTTGTATCTTTTCGTATCTCGTGCCTGTCTTATGAACCATTGTAACGCTTCGTACTTTGTGCCTTTTGATTCTCTATAAATGCTCCCTATTGCCTGTATCTCATTACCACTTTCTACCTCTCTCGTTTTATAATTTGCTCTTGCGTGAGATGGCTCCCATCACTAGGTCTGCCTCCAAAAAGAAAACCCTTATGGAAGAGGAGCCTACCTTTTTGCTACCTCGTCCCCCTGGTTTTGGGGAGGAGGATTTGACTCCTCTTCAAATAAAAGAAATTGAGATGTCATGGCTGAAACATGATCTCATGTGTGCTCGGACTGAAGCGAGGAGGTTTAAACAATATTGGGACGAGGAGGGCACTGCTCGTTTCAAGGTCGAGCAAAAATGCAAGTCTCAGTCTTACGCCTTGAAACAGGCTGAGATGGCGATTTCTCGTTTGGTTAGGGAGAAGGAGCGTCTGGAGGAACTTTTGGCGAAGAGGGATGTTGCTATGGGGGATAGTTCGAAAAAGTAGGATGTGTGTATTTTCTTTTTCTGTTGTATTGTTTGTGTTTCCCCCTTTGTGGATGAATAAAACTTGTCTTGCATTTGATTCTGTCCTATTTTATTTCCTGCTTGCTTCTCTTTTTTTTTTTTCTGAGCATACATCGAACAATGTGCCCGGTTATCCCCCCGAAGAGCGTTGTTAGACTTGATGCTCCCTGCCATTAAGCTAGAAACGGTCTTCGTGCACCTTGTTCGGTATGCCATTTGGGTAAGAAATGGTTGGGAGTCGAGGAACTTTATCGGGGGACATTCTTTGTGTGATAATATTGGTAGCGTATGTGGGAAGCTTTTCGTGGTAGGGTCCACTGGCCGTTTATTTAGGTGTAATGATGTGAACTGCCTTGGGTAGTGGGATATGCGCTGACGTGGCGAAATCTGGAGCGTTGAAATGTTAAAAAGAGCAGCGGTTGTTGACTTTTGTATGGTTGGAAAAGGGGCGAACCTCTGGTACACGAAAGGACGGTTATTATTTTATTCCTTTTGTGACTCCACTCCTTTTTATTGTGCCAAGTAATCCTGTTTATTTTTATCACAAAATTTGCTGAAGAAAATATCTCTCTCTCTAAAGCATATTTTTCCCGCCAAAAAGGGAAAAGAGTTCGGCCGCTTGCTCTAGGGTTTCGTGGTTTTGTTGGAAGAGTTGCTGCTGTT
This sequence comes from Primula veris, assembly GCA_963682055.1. NCBI lineage: Eukaryota > Viridiplantae > Streptophyta > Magnoliopsida > Ericales > Primulaceae > Primula > Primula veris. Next base: position 29,707,851 of record OY821742.1, on the reverse strand, counting down.
CGCGCTTGCTTGCTCATAATGATAACTGTAAGTGATTTTTCGTTCTCCCCCTTTACCGCTTGTAGGGGTTGTATTTGATTTGTCGTTGTGGTCATAGGTGTGTCGTTGGTATATGTCTGATGATTCTGATGTAATGTGCATGGGGGGGGGGGTGGCTCTCGTTCTATTGATGTGGTTCTGGTTTGTGTATTTGGTTAGTATATTGATGGACTGTTGATGATCTTTGTATAGGAAATTTTGACCCAAAGCGTGGCCCAAGTTGGCACATTCGTGGAGAAGGATTTTAAGGAACTCGCCGGAATACCCGACAACGTACATATTCGGCTTCCTATATCGGACGAGGAGGTGCTGGGATTTGTTCCCGCCGGCGAGGTAGCTGTGCGGTCGTCGGCCTTCTTTACTGGGGGTCTTCGACTGCCCTTTACAAATTGGGTGGCCTCGTTCTTTGAGGCCGTCCAAATTGCTCCGGCCCAACTGGCCCTAAATGGTTACCGTACTCTGAATGGTATCCAAAGGCTATCGGAGTTGTCCGGAATACCGATTGAACTGAAGGACGTCTTTGGAGTCTATAGTCTGAGCTTTGAGCGTCGCAGCTCGTATTTGAAGACTCTGCGTGCTTTTTGCCGGCTCGTTATCGGTTTGCCGGATACCAACAAAGAGCGCAATCTCGGTATTGTTATTGCGTCTGGTGAATGGGCTTGTCCGGGACACCAGATTCCTGGACCGGCTACCAATGCTCCCACGATGCCAGATCTCGGCGCTCCTAATGTAGAGGCTTTGTTAGCTCTTTGGAAATGGTGGGGGCCGGGACCTACGCCTGATCCTGCGAGTCGTACGGCTCCCATGTTGCTCGGGTACCCTATGGGGTCGGTGACCAAGGGGAATCCGGCACCCGAGATCCCGAAAGAGCCCGAGGAGGAATTTTTAAAGGTGGTACAGGCTCGGTGTGCTGCTCGGCTTGGGAAAAGAGCTGTTCGTTCTAAGCGTCGCGCAGCTGAGCCTGTCGTTGAAACAACGAAGAGGGCTAGGGGAACTGATACGTCGGTTACCGAGGAAGAGGCTAACGTTGGCTCGGGCGAGGGGGTGTTTGCCGTTGCTCAAGGGGATACCGCCGAGGATGCCTCTGCTCCGGGCGAGGTATGTGTATATGTATTATGATTTTCCTGTCTTTTGGTAGTTTGTCATTTGGTTCGCTAGTGCTTTGCTTTATTAGTCGTCTTGTTTCAGCTACTGACTTCTCAATTGGTTACCCTCGCTCTTGCCCGGTCTATGGGTATTATTGTGTTTCAGGGGTCGGTCGACGATGTATTCGGATATATGAACCTCTTGACGAATATGGGAGATAGTACGATGACTTTGCCGGTCATCTCGCCTATCCCCACCGAGGGTCCGATAGAGTTGTCCGTGTGCTCGCCCCTCCGTAATGAGGAAGAGATCGAGCATAGGGCCCCTGAGATTGAGCCGTTGGAGGAGGACGTGGGGGTGGGGAGGGAAGGCAGCGAAGAGAATGCCGGGGATGATGTGGTGGGTGTCGAGGGTGAGGCTCTCGACGGATCAGAGAAGGGGTCGGTGGATGGGGTTGCAATGACCCGGTACATTGACCGATGTAGGGGTGAACTGCTGGATCAACCGAGAACGCTGAAGATGGGTTATACGGCTCTGAAACCCCTTGTGTTTAAGAATGCAGAAAAGCTATCTGCCCAACCTACAATGTCAGTGATAGAGCAGGCCCATGCGGATGCGCTGAGGGTATGTGGGGCTTGTATTGCACTATATAGGTTGGGTACTTGTATTTTATTTGGAAACTAATGTGTTAAAGTGCAGATTGCTGTGAGTGCCGTGGCGCTACGGGATCAGCTGGGAGCTCTCGGGGCTGAGAAAGAGAAATTGGTGGCCGAGAAGGATAATCTTGAGGCCGATAAGGAGAAATTGGTCGCCGAGAAGAAAACCCTGGGCGAGAATTATGACAAACTGTCGGTGGACTTCCTACACCTGACCGAGGAGGTCGAGAAATTGAGGGAGGAAAAAGAGAGCATGGCCGCTAAGTACGGCGAAGTAGAGGAGGAGAACTTGCTCCTGGCTGAGGACGTGGAAGCCGAGAAGGCTAAGGTGTCTGCCCTGAAAACGGCACAGGCGGAGGAGCGGAAAAAGTTGGCAATGATGGCCAACTTTTCTGTATACTGCGCTCATGTGCGGGCGCTCAACTTCGCGAATGTTCCTCTGTCGGATAGGGCGTGGTCGGAGTTGGTGTACCCGTGTCCGCATGGTGCACCGCCGAAACCCTTGGACTGGGCGAATCTTCGTGAAGAAGAGCTTCCGCGGCTACCGGGGCAGACAATTTCGACAGCGCTGCGTCCTCACTCTATGTCGACCGCGTCTTCTCCTCGACCGGATTCTACTGTTCCCCCACCAACATCTCTTCAGGTGGAACCTTGACTATCTTTCTGGCATTGTAAAATTTTTTTTTTTTTTTTTTTTTTATTTTTTTTTTTTTTTTTTTTTGTATCGAGAAACAGATTCTTTTGGGGGAGTGATAATATAAGTGTTATGGTTGCTTTCTGTTGGGCTTGCTTGGGTCAATTTCTTTTGATGGTCGTCATATTTTGAAGGATATGAAAACAAAATATTGTCAGGTACCTAATAACCCCCTTGCCATGGTGGTCTGGACCTCGCCTAGTCGTAGTGTAGGTGACGTAATGGAGGATTTGGAAAGGTCTAACGCGTCCCTTACCGCGAAATTGACTTGTGCCTATCAGGAAATCGAGGGTCTGAATATTCATATTTCCAACCTGGCGATCCGGTTACGTGATTTGGGAGAGAAATTTAGTAAAAAGACCGCCCATTACACGGCAAATAAGGGTAAAGCGAAGGAACTTCTCGGTGCCCTACGACGTTCTTGTGATGAAGCCCGAGGTCGTGTGACGAGCTTGACCTTGGTCCTTGGGGCCGTTTTCGAGGACGCGGACCTGCTGCTATCCTTTGTCAAAGCGTATTGGGCCCGAGCTCGCGCTTTAGAGGTGATGGATCTTGTAAAAGGAATGAGTGGTGTATCCCGGCAGAGCGCATGGTTGATGCGAAGGCCGGGTGACTGAAACCACTGTTGCTTTGAACGATGACGAGGCGGTCATTCGTGAGCGTTTGGGGACGCAAATTAATTCATTGCGAGAAATTCATTTTGCCGATGTAGTAGAGACTTCGGCGTCTGCTGAGGGGTTGTCGGAGTAATAAAATAGCTTGTTGTCGTGTTCTTTGTATCTTGTTATAAAATTTCTTCTCGTTCTCTTTTTTTTTTTTTTTTTTTTTTTTTTTTTTTTTTTTTTTTTTTTTTCTCTTTTTTTTTTTTTTTTTTTTTTTTTTTTTTTTTATTCATCTCTTCTCGTTCTTCTCCTCCCCCCCTTTTTTTTTGTTATAGGCACATGCTACTACGTCGCACCAGGCTGGTTCTCCATGCCTAGTTAACCCGGGGTTAGGACCTACTGGTGCTGCCCGGGACGAGGTCTCATCTGGTGCGGCTAGTGAGGTGCCTGGACAGGTGGCCCTACATTGTTTTGATGAGCAAAAAATGTCAAATTGACCGACCAATGTGCTCGACTGCGGACCAAGCTGAAAACACAGGCGGCCTCTTTTCGAGAATATGTTCGCCGTGCCGAGCATGCTGTTGAGGTTCAGGAGCGTCGTTTGGATCGATATTGGCGTGCAAAAGGCGAGTACTTCGGCAAATTAAAGTTGCTTGTGACCAAGGCCAACGTGTTGGTGAAGTATTTCCGTTTGTCCCGCGCCAGATACGATGCTTCCGCAGCTGTGATTGAAGCTCGCCGTGACCTCTCCTTTGACGATGATCGCCGTAAAGCGGCCTCGGATGCTCACGAGTCCGCCAAAGAAGCCGAGTTCAACGCGCGGCTTCAGACGCTGACTTGTGTTGGGGCTCATACGACCAATTTTGATGCCCTCATTTCTGAGGAGCGTTTTGATGGTGATGAGTCTGATGGGTATACAACGACGGACGACGAAGAGATTGAGCTCGGTCAATTACCGTCGTGCTCCTCCTGCAGTAGTTCTTCTTAAATGAATCTCTTTAGTGCCGTTGATCTTCTTGTTGCCTCCGTAATGCGGGCGAGGATTATATATGTGATTTCTTTATTCCTGTTTTGTACCTTTCCATTACCGTATTGCTGTTTAATTGATCGGATCGGTTTTTCCTTGCCAAATCATTTGTTATTTCGTTATTCCTGTTTTGGAGATGCTTTTTGTTGATGTTTTGTTGTTTAGATTGATTCTCCTTCATCGTTGTAGCCAATATATATTGCATTGCCGTCGTAAAGTGGACCTGAATACTTCCTTGCATTGTACCTGCACATAAATTTCATAGTATTCCTAGGCGTTCCTTCGGTAACACGCCATGTTGGGAATTTCATAGTATTCCTAGGTACTTCGGCCATGTTGGGAATTTCATAGTATGCCTAGACGTTCCTTCGGTAACACGCCATTTACGGACTTTCATAATATTCCTAGGCACTTCGGCCATGTTGGGAATTTCATAGTATCCCTAGACGTTCCTTCGGTAACACGCCATTTACGGGATTTCATAGTATTCCTAGGCACTTCGGCCATGTTGGGAATTTCATAGTATGCCTAGACGTTCCTTCGGTAACACGCCATTTACGGACTTTCATAATATTCCTAGGCACTTCGGCCATGTTGGGAATTTCATAGTATCCCTAGACGTTCCTTCGGTAACACGCCATTTACGGGATTTCATAGTATTCCTAGGCACTTCGGCCATGTTGGGAATTTCATAGTATGCCTAGACGTTCCTTCGGTAACACGCCATTTACGGACTTTCATAATATTCCTAGGCACTTCGGCCATGTTGGGAATTTCATAGTATCCCTAGACGTTCCTTCGGTAACACGCCATTTACGGGATTTCATAGTATTCCTAGGCACTTCGGCCATGTTGGGAATTTCATAGTATGCCTAGACGTTCCTTCGGTAACACGCCATTTACGGACTTTCATAATATTCCTAGGCACTTCGGCCATGTTGGGAATTTCATAGTATCCCTAGACGTTCCTTCGGTAACACGCCATTTACGGGATTTCATAGTATTTCTTAGGCACTTCGGCCATGTTGAGTATCTCATAGTATTAGTAGACAGCATAATAATATATTTTATTCATTCAAAAGAAGAAAGATAATGCCCTTAAGCAAGAAAGGTAAGGTATCACCTGTACTTGTATTCGGAGCATTGCCTATACGTAGTACTTCTTTAGGTTAGCCACGTTCCAAGAATTCTTTTCCCCGCGGCTGTTGGCGAACAGGACGCTTTTGATTTTGTAAGAGACTGGACTTGTTCGCTTGACGATTTCGTATGGGCCTTCCCAGGTAGGGCTCAGTTTGCCATGTATTTCGTTGCGGGTATAGACCGTCACTCGTCGCAGCACCAGTTCTCCCACCATGAATTCTTTAGATCCTTTTACTCTCTTGTCATAGGATTGCTTTACGCTTTGTTGGTATTTAGCTAAGGTAAGGGCCGCTATCTCTCGTTTCTCGTCTATCATGTCGAGCTCTTCTCTCATTCTTTGTTCATTATTTCCCTGCTCGACCAACGTTGTTCGGAGCGTAGGTAGCCCGATCTCTGTCGGTATGACGGCCTCAACACCGTATGCTAAGCTAAACGGGGTTTCCTTGGTGCCCGTCTTGGGTGTAGTTCGGCACGACCATAAAACGTTGAGTAGCCGCTCGGGCCACCTCCCCTTTGCCTGTTCAAGGGTGGTCTTGATGCCGTCTAATATTGTTCGGTTTGACACTTCGGCCTGCCCGTTCCCTTGTGGGTATGTCGGCGTCGAATAGAATTTTCGGATACCGAGTTCCTCGTACCACAGCTGTAAATTGGCATCTTTGAACTGGGTTCCGTTGTCGGCGACTATAGCGTAAGGTATACCGAACCTAGTTATGATGTATTCCCAAATGAATTGTTTGACGTTGCTGGCTTTGATTTCTCGGAGGGGTTTCGCTTCGACCCATTTGGTGAAGTAATCAGTCGCAACGATCAGATATTCCACATTCCCAGGTGCTCTTGGGAGTTTACCGACCAAGTCGATTGCCCATTGAGCGAACGGCCATGGTGCTGATACCGGGGTCATCATAGATGATGGGAGCCGTGGTATCTTGGCGAATCGCTGGCATTTGTCGCATCGTTGGACGTATGCATCGGCGTCTCGCTTGATATAGGGCCACCAATATCCTTGGGTCACTGCCTTGTTTGCAAGGGATCGCCCTTTGATGTGTGCTCCGCAGGATCCTTCGTGGATTTCCTCCAAGACCGGCAGTTGTAGCTCGGTCGGGACGCACAGTAGATGTGGTCCCCGGTAACTGGATTTGTATAGTTTATCATCCTCGGATAGCCAGAATCGAGGAGATTTTCTTGCAATCTTCATCGCTTTTATCTTATCGACCGGAAGCGTTCCACTTCGCAGATAGTGGGTCATGTCCTCCATCCACCCTAGTTCGTACTGTATCGATGTCACCCGGTTTACCCTTTTCATTATGCTCGGGGTCGGCAATAGTTCCACTGTGATCGACCGGGAGTCGGTCAATGTTAATGTCGAGGCTAGGGTGGCCAATGCATCAGCATGTGCATTCTCGGTGCGATTGATTCTTACTAACTCGCATTGTTCGAAGGTGGCCATCAAGCTTTGGACTTTTTCTTGGTAGAGGATCATTCTATCATCTTTCGCTTGGTACTCGCCGATGGCTTGATTGACAATGAGCATGGAGTCTGAGCTGGCAATTAAGTGGGAGCATCCGAGGGACCGGGCAATAAGCATGCCATTTATCATGGCCTCGTATTCTGCCTCATTGTTGGTAGCTCGGAAGCCCAGTTTTATGCTTTTTTCGATGATTGCTCCCTCTCTAGATTTTAGGACGATCCCTGCTCCTGATCCGTCCTTGGTGGCTGATCCGTCGACATGTATCTGCCAGTGTGATTGGGGAGAGAGTGCCAAAGGCTCGTCATAGCCTTCGGTGAATTCTGCGACGAAATCGGCCAGGACTTGTCCCTTTATGGCATGGCGGGGCGCGAATTCGATATGAAATTGGGATAGCTCGACCCCCCAGGCGGCAACTCGGCCGCTAATGTCCGTCCGTCGAAGTGACTCTTTAATATGAAACTTTGTATATACCCGGACCTGATGAGCTATGAAATAGTGTGGCAACTTCCTGGTTGCGACGACCAATGCCAGGCACAACTTTTCCAAGGGTAGATAACGTGTTTCGGCTTCGACCAGAGTCTTGCTGACGAAGTAGATCGGAAATTGTTCGCGACCTTCTTCCCGTAGGATGACTGCGCTCACAGCTGTAGTGGAAACTGCTAGGTAGCATGCCAGAATGTCTCCTTTGTTCGGCCTTACCAGCAGTGGCAGTGTCCTCAAGTACTCTTTGAGATTGTTGAATGAGACTTCACATTCCGGGTCCCAGACGAATTTTCTATTCTTCTTGAGTGATTCGAAAAACGACCGTCCCTTATCTGCGGATCGGCTAATGAACCTGCTCAGCGCGGCCATCATTCCCGTGAGCTCTTGTACCTGTTTCTTATTCTTGGGCGCCGCTAGGTTTCGTAGAGCCGTTATTTGATCGGGATTAGCCTCTATTCCTCGTCGGCTAACCATATGCCCCAAGAATTTCCCTTTGCTGACGCCAAATGCACACTTGCTCGCATTGAGTTTCAGTTTATGCTGGCCCAGCGTTCGGAAGACGTCCCTGATATCTTGAAGGTGGGACGTGGCTCTTTCGCTTTTGACGACCATGTCGTCTATGTATACCTCCATTGTTTTCCCTATATGATCTCGACATACCCGTGTTATCATCCTTTGGTATGTTGCCCCCGCATTGCGTAGACCGAACGGCATTACCGTGTAGCAATAATTTCCCAAAGGCGATATAAATGAAGTCTTTTCTTGATCTTCGCAGGCGAGGGGAATTTGATGGTATCCTGAGTACGCATCAAGGAAGGTCATCCGTTCCGCTCCTGCTGTTGCGTCCACCAGTTGATCGATCCTCGGAAGGGGAAAGTGGTCCCTCGGGCAGGCTTTATTGAGGTTGGTGAAGTCTATACAGACTCTTTCCTTCCCGTTCTTCTTAGGGACGACGACCGGGTTGGACAACCATTTTGGATAGTAAACCTCCCTTATGGCTCCAGCCTCCAATAGCTTTTGTACTTCAGCGACTATAGCTGCTCTGTGCTGTACAGAGACTTTTCTGCTTCTCTGTGCTATTGGCTTGTACTCGGCGTTTACACTTAGGTGGTGGCATGCTGTAGTGGGGTCTAGGCCCGGCATGTCTTTAGGGCTCCAGGCGAATTTATCAATGTTGCTGAAAAGGAACGCTTCTAACTCCTCGGATTCCTGTTTTGGAAGGTTATCGCCGAGGAGGAAATAGTGCTCCTCGTCCATATCCGGGATATACACCTTCCTAAGTGTCTCTCCTACTTGTTCTTCGACAACCCTTTCGGCTTTGGATATTTGGCTGATCAGCTTCTTTATGCTGGTGGGTTGTTCCACAGGGCTTCGTTGTTTTTGGAGGGTCGCGGTGATGTCCTCGCAGCGTCTTGAATCTTCTTGACATCCTCTGGCTGTCTCGATCGCCCCCCTATCATTCGGGTACTTGACCTTTTGGTGATAGGTCGAGGGTATGGCCTTCATGGCATGTAGCCAAGGTCGGCCCAATATTGCGTTGTGCCCAGAATGGTCGTCGACCACTAAGAACTCCACGGGAACCGACATGGACCCTGTTGTGACACTGAGGACGATCTTACCCAAAGGTTTGGTCGTTTCGGAGATGAATCCGATCAGTGTGACATCGGTAGGCTGAAGATCTTGCAGCTTGAGTTCCATCTTGTCGAAAAGCTCTTTGTACATGATATCACAAGAGGCTCCTTGGTCGACAAGTACCCTGCCGACTGTGTCTAGGCCGATTTGAACACGGAGGTTAATGGCGTCACCGTGGGGGTATATCACCCCTTCTTCGTCAAGATCCGAGAAAGAAATGGGCGGATGTCGTCGTGGTGTGCATTGTCGTTTTGACGTCGACGCCTGTGATGTCTTGGCTACTTGGCCAAAGTGGGCCAGCTGCCGTTGTCGTGATCGTTCCCCGCCTGGGCCCTTGGGTCGTGACATATGAACGACGTTGATCGTTTTGCCTTGCCGGTTGTCAGATCCCTCGATGGCCAGTTGCTTGCCTTTATTCCCAGCTCCTTTGATGAACTTGGCTAGGTATCCTGCATCGCCCCACTGGTTCATTCTCCATCGTAGGTTACGACAATGCTCAGTGAGATGGCCGTGATCCTCGTGATATGCGCAGAAGAGCTTGGAATCTCTCTGACTGGGGGGAGAGATGATCGGTTGTGGTCGGGAATACCAACTTTCCCTGCATATATCCTTGAGGATATCTTCAGCAGACAGGTTGAAAGTGTATCGCAGCTCGACCGGTCCGAAAGTGTTTCGGAGTTCCCTCTCTTGGGGCCGAACCTGTTGAAATGGCTTGGGTGGCATCGGGTAGGCGAGCTGGAGCGGTTTATGTTCGTTGGTCGGTGTTGGGTAGGCAATCTGGAGCGGTTTAGGCTCTAGTGCTCGTGGTCGCTCTCCCCTGCTATGGACCTCGGGCTCTTTGCCCTTTCTGGTCGGTTGGAATGCTTCTCCCCTGCTATTTCTAACTCTTTTGCGACCCACCTGTGCCTCACGGACCGACTCTCTTCTTGGTAGAGTTCGGTTTAGGAAACGCATTTCGTCGTTTTTATCGGTGAGGTGGGTACAATAGGCTAGCAGGGAATCAGTGGTCGGGAAGTTTTTGCCTATGAACTTCCTTCTCGCCCAATAGCCATTAGGGATGGAATTGATAAAATTTTGGATGGCTATATTATTGGCGTATCGTGGAATCTGGTTTGCTACGTCGATGAAACGTATGCAGTAATCGTTGAGCCTTTCATTTGGCATCATCGTCATTTTAAGAAGGGTTTCGATACTAACCTTCTTTTTTCGATGAGCAGCGTACCGGGTGGAGTACGCTCTTAGCAGTTCTGCCCAGTTTCTAATGGAGCCCCGTGGTAAGTTATGGTACCATGACGAAGCCTCTTGACCCAAGCTGTTTTTGAAAAATTTGCACATCAGTGCATGGTCGTCACTCCACAGTTCCATCTTCGTCTTGTAGTGCCTCAGATGGTCGATAGGGCAACTCTTTCCATCATAGAGCCTGAATTCGGGGATGACGAACCCCATAGGATTGCGGTACCGCGTGATCTGTTCAGCACACGGGGTTTCTTGGCATACGTTCCAAGCCTGTTGGAACGCGTCATCCGTGACTTGGTAGGGGGGAGGGTATCCTTCCTGATGTGGTGGTGGGCCATATCCCTCCCCGATCCTGTAATCGGGATATCTATCGTCCTTCGTGTTTGTGTGGACACGTTCCATATGTGTGTTCGGATGGACGATAGTTATTGGGACATTGCCCCCTTGGTGGGGGACTCTGGTATCGGTTCGCCGACCCGCTGCCTCCAGGGCGGCCCTGTAGGCAGAATCTTCCACTTCATGGCGTGGGTCTTTGTTGGGTTGGATAACTGGCAATACGATGCCGGCCGCTGTCATGGCCGTCATGCATGCCGCCAGCTGAGCTTGTAGCTGTGTGTAGCTCCTTTCATCGGCTAATGGAACGACATGTTGTACCTCCACCGTGGGTGGTGTAATCATCCTCGGAGAATTAGTCGGCAGTCGTGGCGACTGTCCGAGTACATGATCCTCGGGCATGCCAAACTGATGAGCCTCGTCCGTTTGTAAACGGGCACCAGAGTTGACCGAGGTCGTGGGCAAAGGGACTCTTGAGCTCGGCCCTGCTTGGGACCCGGTTAAGCGTCTTCGTGCACGCCTTAATACGGGCACGTCTTGTTCGTCCTCCGAGGACGAAATGTGTTCGTCGACAATTCCTTCGATGAAATGTCGGGGTGGTTCGACCGGTTGTTCTTGGTTTGCGTAGGAGTTTGTTGGTTGGTTTCCGGATTGGATAGCTTCATATCTGTCGCGGATAGCGAGTAGATCGTCGAGGTCTTGTTGGCTAATTTGTGTGTTTTGGTTATTGGTTTCTACTATCTCGGGATGGGTTTCCTCTACATTGGTAACCATTGTCGCTCGTCTGGCAGAGTATTGGTATTCGAATTCTAAACTAGTTGGGAACTAGATGATTCCCGAAGACGGCGCCATTTGATAAAGCCATAACTTTGGTCGGTCGCGTTAGGCTTTTCAACAATGATATAATGGTAAATCAACCGTGAATAAAGGATACTTCCTGATCTTTATTATTGCTCGGATTATTGTCCTTGTTCGGACTATTACATTTGCTCGGATTAGTATTTCGGTCTTACAATTATGCTCGATATGACTATTTAATCTCTCGTCTTGGTCTTTCTCCTCTTTTATTCGGTGCTCGGCTGTCTTTTCTCGGTTTATTTCTCGAAGTGATATGCTTTGGTTAGTTTCTCTCTTTTCTTAACTTCTCTCTATATTTTTTGGATAGATTTTCTGGTCCTTTTCTAGGAGGGGTAGTGGGCTATTTATAGGCAACTGCGCCTTCTAGGATAGTGACAAATGTCTTCATCCCAGGGATTTCTCAGACAAGGGTCCCCCTTTGATTGGGCTTGGGCTTTGTGTTGTAGCCCCTCAATCCCTACAACCAATATGAGATGACCCATTTAAGCGTTGGATGCCCATTTATAAAGTGGGTTGATTACGACCCGAATAAAATATTCGGGTCTGATTTTTTGTGTTCTATCATATATACTGAAAAATTCCACACGAATCCTGCCCTTTTACTTCCGGTTTTTGTTTGTTTGTTTTGTTTTACATGTCATATTGTAACAAACCGAACCCAACTTAACCCACCCCAACAGAAGTACAATCTTTGGTATGGTTTTGCCATTTATCGAAGCGGAACAGGACATAATCGTAGTTAGTCCATCCTGAGTATTCAATATCATGGTGAGCAATTAAGACGTACTGAAAATCACATTAAAAAAAAAGTAAAATACTGAAATGCAACAAGTTATGCTTCAAGATTATGTTAATGCATATGTGTGATGATTGACTCTTTAATTTCCCCTTTTTCACAATTGCCTCTTCAGAGTTAAATGAGACACATTTATTTCTTAAAGTTTTGTTTCTATATATTGATGGTGTTGATATATATCAGTATATGTTATATATATATATATGATATATTTATATTATCAGCTATTGTATGATCGGCAATGACCACAACATTTTTATTGATGTTTTTATGGAAGCGGAGTAGCTGACTCTGAGTTAGGGTTACTCTGCTTCCACAACCATTGGATCTGTTTAAATCTGCTACAGTTAAATTTTTTAAACATATCCAATGGTTGTGGAGTCAGGATTACTCTGCTTCCCGTCTTTATCATTTCCCAAATATCTTTTGTATGTGAAGTCTACAAGCTTCCACAACCATTGGATAGCTTCCACAACCATTGGATCTGTTTAAATCTGCTACAGTTAAATTTTTTAAACATATCCAATGGTTGTGAAGTCAGGATTACTCTGCTTTCCGTCTTTATGGTATGCGAAGTCTAGAAGCTTTTTAACGTAGGTAGTTTGTAACCTAGCTAAATTAGGTGTAAAATGTCATTATTGGAAAAAAGTATGCACCAACTACCAAGGTATTTAAGCAGTAAAAATATACTTATTTTCCTGAAAAGTATGCCTTAACTATTGTATTATAAAGACACGTAAACACTATATTTCATAGTCCGAATTGGACATATCGAATCTAGATATTTGGCTCTTCCCATTTTTTTGTTGACCGTTTCAATGTTGAAATAAAACCTGTAATTTGGATGTAAGCTGTATTACGAAATGCATTATCGGTAGGGTTTACCTATTAGTCCATTCTACACCTCCAAACGTAGTCATACAACACTTATTTCATATTCGGGCTTGGTTTGGTCCGGTTCGGTTTGATTTTTAGCAAAATCGAAACCGAAATCGAGCATATTTTTCGGTTCGTTTTTTTTCGGTTTCAGTCTTTTTATTTTTTAGACCGAACCAGACCGGTTTTTTTCGGTTTTTCGATGGTTTTTTCGGTCTTTTTCGGTTTCGGTCATTTTCGGTTCGGTTTTATTGAAAACCGAAACCGATCCGGATTTTTTTCGGTTTTTCGGTTTCAGTATTTTTCGGTTCGGTTATCGGTACGGTTTGGTTTTTTCGGTTTTTCGCCCGGCCCTAATTCCAATACGTACCTCTAATTACCGGACTAGACTTAAGATTAATGTTACAACAAACAAAAATCTAACTTTAAAACGATAGTTACGTGTAAATATGGCGTCAAATATGTAAATAAACTATAAAAACAGTAACCATTGTACAAAATATGTTACAACGAACAAATTAAACTCCAACTTGAAAACTAAAGCCTTAACCATTGTAGAATTATATATATATATATATATATATATATATATATATATATATATATAAAAGCATCGGTGCCCAAGTTAGTGGATTAATTTTAGGGGCAATTAATAAAAACATACACTGCCCCTACTATATTAACAAAAACATACCATAATAATTTAAATTACCAAAAACATACTTATATATACTTATTATTTCTTAATCTAATCTCTTTCTAACTTAACGTATATCTCTCTCACCTAACATCTCTCTCTAGTTTAACATCTCTCAATAACCTATCTCTCCATAATCGCACTTATCTCTCTAACACACGATAATCGCAGCTCTTTCTAACACGTGCTAATCACCTATTTCTCTCTAAAAATGATTAAAAATTCACAAAATATGCATATGCTAATTATAAAACGTCATACCCTAATTTTAAAACTTCATACCCTGATTTCAAAACTTCATACCCTAATTTCAAAAACTTCATACCATAATTTCAAAACTTTATACTCTAATTTTAAAACTTAATATCCTAATTTCAAAACTTCATACCCTAATTTCAAAATTTCATAGCATAAATATGAATTTCTCTCAATATTGTACATATTGATTATTCTCTTTCAACTTAAAACTCACAATGTTTACAATAGTCTCAAAACTTAATAAATAGAAAATAATCTCACAAATTCTATATATTTTTCATATATTACGGGGTATCAAATAGTGTAATATTTGTGTATTACATATGTATATATCTGTATTTATATTTATATGAATGTCTATATAATCTAGATGGTGTTCGGTAGTTAGTGATAGATTTTCGTGATGGAGAAAGTGAGAGAGATAGAGTGAGATATTAAAGAAACATAAATAGAAGAATGGAGGGGAAAGAGAGTAAGATGAGAGAGAGATAAATAAAAAAATTGATAAGAGATAAGAATGAAGAGATAGAAGAATTGATAATAAAGAAAAATGGAGGAGAAAGAGAATAAGATGAGAGAGAGATAGATAAAAGAATAAACAACATTAAATTTAAATTTGTTTGATATGTTTTTTATAATGAAAAGTTGTAAGGATATGTTTTTTGTAATTTAATTTAAAAAATAGTATATTTTATTAATTTATCCTTAATTTTACATATGTATACCTATAGCACCCAAACACAACCATAGTATTTGAAATGTTTGCGGTAGAAAAATAGAATAATAATCTGAACACTTCTCTATCCATATTAATCATCTTAGCTAGGTCTTTCATCGCATTCATTTTAAAATAAGATCCAACTCCTGAACCATATCAAATTTACGACAACATATTGAAATTAATTTATATTATATTTTTAAAATTCCACGTTCCATCAAATTTGTATATATGTATGCTTCTTTAATCGTCCCATTTCAGTTCGGAATACAAGATTAGTAAGAAAAACTGGCTTTGAATGTACAATTGGTGGAGGAATTACATATACCGTCTATTAATATTGATCAAGTAATTATAGTGATGATCTCTACATTGTAATCTATTATATACATACTGAAATGTTTTTCGTGTTTCTGTCGTGAACTAATTATAGCCGAACCATGTATATCGATCGTTGTGTCAGTAGTTGTCATTACTATTTTGTATTTCGTCGGTTTATTGCTCACATCATATTAAAATATCAAATGATATTATCCCCGAACTAACCGGTATGAGACCCGAGACAAGACGATTTTGCCAATGAATAGCTGAGGACAATCATTAAGCATTAAATTGTATAGCAAATTGTAAATATAAGTTGCATTGGTGAAATAATTATTTACACATAAATTTTACGCTATTCCATACACATTGCGAGAAGAGCGTAATTTTTTTTTATCATTTATCGTTTTTGTCTTCACTACTCTCATAAAGACCGTATAAACGAGTGTAACCGTTTTATCATATCATTGCGCTCTATTTCTGCGCACTAAATGGTAAACAGGTGAACCGTTTTCGAAAATCTTAAAAATAGAAATATTAACCATTAAATACGTAAAATCTTGAGTATCATTGATTTATGAAAATACTATCAATTGCTTTACTACTTAATACTAACTAACAGTTCCAAAATCAGAAAGTAAATATATTATCCATTAAATACACGTCTTGAATACTGTACCATTGATATTCAGGACGGCCCGACTCAACGGATTGCCCAAAATTCAAATTATTCGGTTGTTTGTATCATTTTTACCAAGCAAAAATAAAATAAAATCAGATTTATTTTAATTGATATATATATATATATATATATATATGTATATATAGGTGAGTGTTTTTTTTTACAAATGATGAATTAGTCCAATTGCCAATTTGGGCTAAAACTGAATTTATAATAAACTGAGTTTTATATAGTTATATTGGGCTGAACCATTGCCCCCCAAAAATATATATTTTTTTTGCTCCAAGCCCAAGCCTTACTTGACTTGGGCCTGAGCCGCCCCTCTTGATATTTGAAAACACTACTTAGTAATTAACATTTAACAAAATGAAAACACATTTGTTAAAAAAATAAAAAATTACACTTCGTGTCTAAATAATTGTCTCTTACGAAACTACATATAACTTTAACTAACAAAAATCTCGTATCTAAGACCGAAATCGAAATTTTCAAAATGTACTCAAATAGTTTAAAGTTTAAACGTTAAACTATATGAATAGCTTTTGAAAATTCAGACTTCGGAATGTTAGATATGAGATTTTTGGTAGTCAAAGTTACACGTATAATGGTAGTTTCGTAAGCTATCATTATTTAGGGACCGATGTAGTATTTACTTTCAGGGACCAATGCAGTATTTACTTTCAGGACAAATTATTACTCCATCCGTCTAAAATAAGTGTCCATTACAAAATTAACTTGCAAAAATATTGTATCTAACTTGTCGAAATCAAAATTTTCAAAACATAATCATATGGTTTAACATTTAAACTATGTGACTATATTTTAAACTTTTCGAATTCTGCAACTCAGATACGAGATTTTTAAAAGTTAAAATTATACATAGTTTTGTAATGTACACTTATTTTGAATCGAATGAAGTACTACTCTAACAAAGAAAAGCAAATACAAAAATCAAATATTAGTGCTAAGTAATTAAGTAGTAATATAATCTTTCTAATGTAAAGCGGGAGGTTGAGATATCATTACGTGGTTTTTGAAACTCTATAAATAGCGAGCATCCTCACCATTAGGGGTGGAACGGTATAACATATTATACAACCAACCATTTTATTACTTGTACCATATAACTTATACCGCAATATGATATTACCGAATGTATGGTACGGTAATTGATTTTAATATATCACGTTATGTAGTATTTTGTACAACTCTACCACTTTTACATAAAGTATAATTTAATAATAGCCAACTTAATATTTTAGGTATCATTAATTTTCAAATTTTAACCTAATATATCCTACATCCTACTATGAGTCCCTTTTATCGAAATTATATTACACTTCTTCACGGATTGTTTTGTCTACCAAAATTGCTAGGTGAATTTCTTTGTAAATTATTTAGTTTTACTTCATTTATCAAAATTTTATGTTTTATGTGAATCATATTGTACCATCTTAATATGACTTTAGAAAATATTATAGCTCGATTAATGTTTATCTATCTATTTATAGTTATTCGTGGATAGTAAAACAAAATTTCAATTATTGTAGGTTATTTTATCTACTAGTGGTGATATAAGTAGAGAATTTTTAATATAAACTCTCACAGTGACTCAATGTGTATCATCAGATCATGTATACGAGGGTAAATCAATGATTCACATTAAGTCTCTCTGCGAGAGTCTCTGTAAAAAAATTTCTTCTTATATGATCACCACTCTTTATCTATATATTAGGGTGTGATATTTTACCGTACCATATCATTAACACACCGAATATGCAGTATGGTAATTGTATGAAATTTTTCATACCATATATTTACGGTACGGTATGGTAAAAATACTAACGCTACAATACCGCTTCCACACCTAATCACCATTACATACCCACCACCACACCATTCATGCACACACATTTACATACACACATGCATACATATATATATATATAGAGAGAGAGAGAGAGACATTCATGCACGCACATTTACATACATACATACATATACATATAGAAACATATAGAGAGAAGGGTTATAAGTTGATAAACAAATTTTTACCTTCATATTTTATGTTGTAATAAATCATTTGTTTGGGTTTTACATTTTTAAAATAAAATATTTTTTTCTAAAAATATTGTATAGTGACTCCAAAAACTTAAGGGACATTGAAAATTTAAACCATGCTCTTTCGTTTTCTTTTGGTCGAGTTTGTACTTTTTTGACTTTCAAAAGATCTATAAATAGTTACGTAAGTTGAAGTTTTTACCTTCCTTTATATATTTGTTTTACCTTTTAAAAATAAAATAACTTTTTCTAAAAATATTGTATAGTGACTCCGAAAACTTGATGGACATTGAAATTTTAAACAGGATGCCCTTTAGTTTATTACTTGAAGTAAAAGAAATTAAAGTACATGGTCTGAAATCAATAAAAGAAAATTGAAAAAACAGTGCCGTCTCCAGCATTTTGGATACCCAAAACCGATAAAAAAAAATAGGCCATAAATAATAACATTACTTTAACCATTAAAATATATATAAAAAAATATTCGAATTGATAATTTATTATTTTTCCCACCATGTTTTAAGTAAATAATCCGGCACAACCGCATCTGATAAAGAATAAATTACTGAATCAATCGTATACACAAAATTGAGAATAAATATACCCAATTAAAATATTAATTTAAAACACCCAAATTTAGTTGTCTAAATCATCATAAAAAATCTCATGAGTTATAGACCCATATGAATAAACTGGATCCATTTTTTAAGTTAGCCTATCCTAGTTTTTTTTGGTGTCATTCAATCAAAATCGGTTTCATACAAGATTCAATAAAAAATTATGGAAATATTAATATATAGAATTGCCTACATACACTCCTCGGTAACATGGGTAGTTAAAAAAAAGTTCTCAATGCGAGTACAGTACGTTATTTTATATTTTATAGTAACACTATCGTAAATCCACTAAAGGGTGTTTACCCACTAAAAACCCAACAACTGTTAATGAACCTAAAATTAATTAAAACTAAAATATTCTATTGGATGACACACCCTAAATTATAGTGCACCGTATGAAGAAAAAAAAATAAAAATCAAATTTATTAACCGTACCGAAAAAGTATCGGATATGTAATCGTGTCTGTAACATCCCGTATTTTTATAAGTGTTTTTAATTAGGAATTAATTTATCCAAAAACGTTTTATACAAAATTTTACCAAAAACCGGTCACTCGACTAATTTTTAGCCAAAAACCGAAACTCTTCCGAAAAACTTTATTTTAAAAACCTGTTACTAATTTTACTAATAAAAAGGACCCAATAGATTTGTTTCTAAACATTTGTTATTTTTGAGTAGTAAAACAATATTTTTGGATTAAGAGTTAGCTTTTAGAACTTTGGGGACCAAATAGTTCGCTTCCACAAACTATCTAAAAACAGTTTTTTCTAAACAAAAAATCAGCCCACTTTCAATTCTTTAAACCTAAAACCAGCAAAATACAAGAGAGAAAAGAGAGAAAAGGGAGGAGAAGAAGAAGAAGAAGAAACCACGTTAGCGGGTTCATACCAGAAGCATCTCCTCTACGCTCTAAGGTAACGAGGGTTATCCATTGCGACTAGACGAGGGTGTATGTTAAGATTAGGTTTTACGTTTAGTATAAATTGGGGGTTTTTGCCTTTTATATTAATTATGTTCTTAATTTGTTAATTGGGGTTTAGTTATTATATTTTTAATTCACTTATTTGATTTTGGATTAGTTGTGGATTTAGTCTTTTGATTTCGGATTAATGATAATATTAATGGGTTGCGTGTTATATGCGTTGATTATGTATTATTATGGTTGTTGATAGAATTGGGTAAATTATTGTTGAATAAATATGAGTTTTATATTGTGCATACAAGGTGTTTGTTAAAATGCATGAATGGGTTTTTATGTTGATTAGACTTGTTTGGCTAGTTGTGAATCTAGCACGTATGCTTTTAATTATGTTGTATTACGTTAAGTGACGTATGAGATTGTGTTATTTGAATACTATAATATTATTGGCCGAGGCCTTAATATTTATACGTATGAGATTGTGTTATATGAATAATATAATATTATTGGCCGATGCCTTAATATTGATACATTAGCAATGGTCTCTGTCTCTTACTAATTTCGGGGACACAAGACGGCCGTGGGGATAGGAAATGACTCGTCTTACGGACTGGGGCGAGTGGCATGAGAGGTCCTAGTGTGCACTCTATTTATTTTTCTGTTAACAATGATCTCTGTCTCTTTCTAATTCCGGGGACAGAAGACGGCCGTGGGGATAGGAAATGACTTGTCTTACGGACTGGGGTAGGTGGCATGAGAGGTCCATGTTTGCTATAGATTTGTGTTGACGTTATTTAATTTATTTAATTCATCCCGTTATACAATGTTATTATATTTCTTTTTATACGTCGATTATCATACTTGTAGAATTTGTGAGCTCTTGCATTTAAGGGATGGAGTGACGGTATTTGTGGTGCCGTCCCGTCTAGTTACGTGCGTGGGACTCACCGTTACAATTTTGTATTTCAGGTACCACATAGGTTGGCATGTTTGGATAAGAGCTGTTGCTTTACAACATCATGGGTTTGGGGCTTCCGTTTTCTTTTCATTTATTTTATGTTTTGAGGTTGTAGCCTACGGGTAATTTACATTCGTTTATTTTATCTCGTCTTGTAGCCGCGTTTGGCAAACACTTTTATTAAATTGTTTAATTGTTCCTTTAGCTCGCTACTTATTTCTTTTAAAAAATTTAATTTTGTACCAACAGGTTGTTTTCCTTTTATTTAAAAAGGTCATGGCTCGATATCCGTATTTATGGAATTTGGGGCGTGACAGTGTCAACCTTTTTTCATAGTTTTTTTGACCATTAGATTGGATTGTTTTTTATTCAATGAACCATAAAAAACTAGGGTAGGCTACCCCTAAAAAAACTAGGGAAGTAAAAATGGATCCGTATAAACCCTCAAATCTATTAGAATTCTAGAGAAGAGTAATTTTATTTAACCTATTTTGAGTTCATCAAATAAAAACTAACTTACAAGTAGTGATTTAAAGACTTTATTTACCTGCAGAAGTAGAAAATTAAGGAATTTTGTTACGCTTTGTGAGAGACAGAGACCGTAATGTGTTTTTTTTTCTTTATTTAGGAATAAAACTTGGATTTTTTTGTGGCCAGTTGTATATTAGTAATAAAATAAAATGTTATAATTTTTAGTGATATATTAGTAATTTCATATATAAGGAAAAAAATGTGCCCCTATAATTTTGGTGGCCCCAGTTTTATACTTTTAAAACAGCGCTTTGGAGCCATACTATAAAATAATGTTTGATTTAGTGAGAGTCAAAAGTTATCACAAATCTGTCACTAATTTCAAAAGTTGTCACAAATCTGTCACAAATTGACTAAATTGTCACAAAACCGTCACAAAAACCGCCGCTAATAAGCTCGTAACAAAAAATACCGTCACTATTCCGTCGCTATTTGAGTATTTTTTTTGTAGTGGATCATGTGAAAAATTAGTATCTCCTATGTATGTTATAATAAACCATTTAGTTTTGTTTTACATTTTAAAAATAAAATGATTTTTTTTCTAAAAATGTCGTACAGTGACTCCAATAACTTCACAAACACTGAAATTTTAAACCATGGCCTTTAATTTATTAGTTGAACTAAAAAAATTAAAGTATAGGTCTAAATCAATAAAAGGGAGCTGAAAAAAAAAACTCTCCTATGTTGTATTGTATAATCTGTCAATATCATGCCTAAATATACATAATATTTTTATTATTTTGTGCTTCACATGTAATCATCTAGGTCTTTCATCACATTCATTTTAAAATAAGATCTAGCTCCTCAACCATATAATATTTACAAAAAACATATTGAATATAATGGCCTCGTTTGGTCGCGTCTTTTATGTTAAAAAATATACTTTTTGTAAGTGGATTGAAAATTATACTTTTTCTGTTTACTTTTTAGTAAGTAAATGTTGTTTGGTGAACACCGTAAAATTATACTTTTGATTAAAAATGTTGTTTGGTAAAATACGTTTACTTTTACTTTTTGAGTGAAAATGAATTTTTTATTCCGATTAATAGAATAAAAGCAAAATAATTAACTAGCAAAAAAAATATTTCATTATTTAAAGATTAAAAAATACAAAATTAGGAAAATATAATGATTATACGAACATAAAAAGTTACAAAATTAACGACTTCGCCTACGGTTTCTCATGTTTCTACAAATTCGATCACGAATTTCATTTCGACAAAATTTCATATAATTATCATCATTTAAAACATCGACGTCGTGAGTGTTATCTTGTGATGTTGAACCCCACTCTTCTACGTATCCATTACGCATTACGTCGTCATATTCTGGATCAGGAAAATTTGCGCTGTGTTTACGAATAAAGTTGTGAAAAGCCATAGACGTTCCAATCACATCGATTTGTTTTCGAAGATCGTAAGAAGGCATATCTCTCAAGATTCCCCATCGCATTTTTCATACCCCGAACGTTCTTTCAATAACACTTCTGAGAGACGAGTGAACTTGATTAAACATCTACTCTGCATTACGCGGTGGTTCACCTTGGCAAAAAATTTCTTGATGGTACCTCTGACCTCTATATGATGACATAAAACCTTTTGTATTTGGATAACCAGCATCTACTAGATAAAATTTTCCTATAACAATTGAAAATTAAACTAGTTAATGTGTTATTAATATAAAAAATAATGTAAAACAAATATTTTTTTCATTTATTAACCTTCATTAGGATGTGGAAAATTCTTGTTTATCTCACGAAGTACGTTATAAAAAATCCGGGTGTCATGCATGCTACCCTGCCATCCACAAGAAATATATGTAAAGCACATATCAAAGTCACACACGGCTAATATTTTTATTCTGTAACAACATTTTCTGTTGTAATAAGAGTACGATTTACTTGGTTTAGGTCGTACACCAACATGTGTCCCATCAATTGCTCCAATGCAATCCTAAAACGAAACAAAAATTTATAGTAGAAGGAAAATATGATAATTGAAAGGTTAATAAGAAAAAAAGTTTACCTTAAAAACATGATATTTCTTATTATTCTCAATGTAAGGATGAATATCATTTTGGTCTCGAGTAGGCTTACAATAATCAACTGTTAGCCTTTTCATAACTTCAAGAACTGTATCGAAATGTCGATGAATTGTTTCACCTGAATGTTGAAAACGTTCCTCGACTCCTCGTATTTTAGCACCTCCCCCTAGTATGAATAAAAAAATACCAACACTCTCCTCAACCCGAATGAAGCTTTCATGAGGTGGGATACAAAATCCATAAATGTTAACCAATTCATCAAATAATTTTAGGAAAACATGTTTATTCATCCGAAATTCTTGCTGTATGCGAGTAGCATTACCATTTAGTAATTCAGTAACCCAATTCATACCGGATAAAGCTGACGTGCGACATGGGGTTTTGTTAAGGTATGTCTCTACATAGGTTTGAACGGCTTCACTCACTGTCAATAACAACATTTTATTCTTTTGCTTTCTTGTTTGTCCGACAAATTGAGCAATGTTGCGTGCTCCTTTTCCTGATATTCATCTCTTCCTCCAAAACTCATTGTAATGCAAATAAAAAACTTGAAATTATTGAACCAGGAATGAGAATGAAGAAATAGTATACATATTTACTCAGTGAAGTCTATTTACTCGGTGAAGTCTATATCTTTATATATGTAATGAAAATTGCATTGCACATAAAAGATTCCACAAAACAAGATAGAATGTCAAGATAAGCTATCCATATCATATGATAGTAGATAAAAAAAGTACATATACCAATGTAGCTAAAATAGAAATATGCAAACCAGTACTCATGTTTTGATTCATCACATAATATGTTACATTACATTAGATACCATCACATTAGATATCATTACATACCACGTTGTTCAACTAGTAGAGTTTAAGGTACATCATCAAAATAATAGGCTGCTATGTTTGGCATCAAAATAATAGGCTGCTAAGTTTGGCATCAAACTATTAGACCGGGAATCTACTTCAGACATGCGCATCAAAACATTTTACATCAAAATCAACGTAATACATAATTCGGTCTTATACTGCAACCACCCTACGCGCTTTACACCAAAAACAAAATAATATTTTACATCAAAAGAAACCTAATAACTTCATTTAGAAGAGAGAACGCACACTACGCGCCATCTTATCCTGCAACCAGCCTAAACGCACCTCGTCATTGGGTAATTTCATGAAAACTTCTCTGTGACCGGGAAGTGACATAAGATCGGCACCAAACAAGTACAATAGACTTCCAGTTATAAGCTCCGGAAGGTTATTAAGTTTCTCAAGACACAATTCGACGGTAGCATTGCAGGTGTCCGCAAATTGCTTCACTACAAATTCATTGCTTTGTTTCTCCACAGCCTCAAGGATACGCTCTGCATTATTTTTTAATAGGACAACCGATGATTATCGCGTCCTTTTAGACTTTGATCTACTCTTTCCCGATGGTTGGTCAACCCTTTTGCGAACCCTTTCACTTGACGATGCCACATGTGGTTCTTCCGGTGGAATATTGAGTTCCGGAGTCGTGTTGTAGTGCTCCTCGAGTTTAACAGCATCCTCATTCATCGTTTCTGATGCATATTCATTCACATCATCAGTTTCTTGCTCAACAGGAGGAGTCGGTATATACTCACTTGGTGACCATTGGTACTCTCATGTGGCTGTTCTTTCACCAAAAATAGTTTCAAGCAAATCGACATTTTCCAAACCCTTATCTTCAAACTTTTTGGCGTATTTGTATTTATGTAGACAAGAGAATCAACAAACAAAGTTAAATATACCAATTTACAAGTTGATCGATATTCAAATTATAATAGACCAAACTATCTTCCCAATACATGTTTAACCTCGGTCTAATACGATTTCCATGTTTCATTTTCAAATAGCAGTATTCAAACGATGCGAAATATAAGAAAGATTTATATTTTTTTCACAAATAGCATATTAGTTGTCTTATTTTATTAAAAACAGTCGGAAAATATGCGTTGGACATCCTAGGATTATTTCCTTCAATGCCTACTTTTTCCAAACCTGATACATTATTTTATTATAAACTCAACGGAATAAGATAGAATAACATGAAAAGAGAAAATTTTAATAAACTTCATTGTTATCCTTCTTGAACGACAAGATTCAAAATAATTAAGAAAATGATTTAATGGTAAGACAACTTATTTAACATGTTACCTTAGACATTTCACGCCAAAAATGTGGTTGTGCGTCCCATGTCCCCTTTTCGACAAGCCATCCTAGTCCTGTTGCTCCTTTGCGTACAACGGACCAGGCAGTGTAGTCTTGTTTCAAAGTATCCCAATGGTTTCTTAGTTGCTTTTGATCATAGTATACTTGGGTACTTCTATAAAAAAAATTCCAACACCCCATCCCACTCTTTATTAGTCAAGTAATGTGCACCTCTGTTCCCCTTTCTTATTTCAGCTACACATGTTTCCATAAAAACTAGATTGTTTTGACTATCCCATCGAGCAGTGACTCTTCCAGAGTAATCATCGGGCTTCCAAAAAACATAGTACTTTCCTCTCTTTTTTGTTGGAAGTTTGTCATGTTTAGCTGTGTTTACGGCCATTCCTAATACCAAACATAAATTTCTTTGTTAATACTTGTTTTCACTTTGAGAAACTACGTAAAAGATCGTAGCAAGGTTTTCGAACCATCAGGCAGGCGCCATTTCGAACTTCACAATTTTATTCTTTTGTATTTTAAGTAATTTTCTCCACTGCAATCTTGACTTTTTTGTTTTGATATGGGGGTAAAACTTTTCCAAAAATACAAAAACATGTTAGTTTGGGGTTTCAACTTATAAGAAATAAATCAAAATAGTCTCACATAATAGTGGCTCAATTGAATAAGTAGAGGATGATAAAACCATTAGCTTAAAAAAATGATTACATATGTTTAGGAAAATAAACTAATAAACACACTTGATGATAAAAAGGAAGTTTCGAATTAACGCATAAAAGGACTATACATCATCAATGCATTCACAAGTATTTTACTATTGATAACATTATTTTGGAACTGCAAAAAGATATAGAAAGCAAAGTTTGTAGTCTTTTAGGGAAAGCAGGTAAATTAGTCCTTTTACTATTTCGGCCAAACATGAAGAAAGCGATTAAGTTGCACCAAATTTAAGCCTATATGTATCCAAATTACTCGGTATGAGTTCAAACTCAAGAGAGTGATCTTCTACACATGTAGAGAGTACCACAAATCAAACATGAAACAGCTAACAGAAAATTGATTTGTAAAACCTTGTTTCAATGGTGAGAGATGAGACTACTTACCGTTTGAAATCGATTGTCCCCAATAGCATATATGAAGGATCGATGACGAAATAGCATATCAGATTAATACCCCATGTTATTTATGGTATTTTGAGAGGGAGAGGGAGAGGGAGAGGGAGATATATTTGTGGTTAATGGTATTACCAGAGTGAGAGAGATGGTTATGTATAATACAGCTACAGTGGTCAAAAAGCTTTTTTACTTTGATAACAATGATGAACTTTACTTTTAATAAGTAACATGAGAAGTGTTTTACTTCTATAAAAACTAAGCTTTTTTAAGCATCACCAAACAGCATTATACTTTTTATAAGTAAAAAGTACTATTAAGTAAAAAGTAGGATGAACCAAACAAGGCCTATAGTGAAATATTTTACGTGTTTTCATCGTGGACTAACTATAGTCGAACCGTGTCTATCGTTGTGTCACTAATTGCCATAATTTTTATTTTTCTTTTTCGGTTTATTTCTCACATCATATTCACATATTAAAAGATTGAATATGTCATAATAATTTCCATATTAAAAGTATGAAACCTGAGACAGTGGATTTGCCAATGAGTAGCCAAGGACAATCCTTAAGCATTAAACTTTATAGCAAAATGTAAATATAAGGTGCATTTGTGAAATAATTATTTGCACACAAGTATTACACTCATTTATGCACTCATTGAAAGAAGATATTGATGACAATTTTGCGGGTTTCGATCCGACCCGATCCGATCCGAGTACAAACTCACACTTTTACTCATTTGACCCGTTTTTTAAAAATACTTTTTTTTCTCTTTTAAAAAATAAAACTCATAAATATCAAAAATTTCAAAGAAAATTTGTTAGGTAAAGTAAAAAATTACTTGATTTAGAAATATAATATAAAAATACTAGGGTGACATTAAATACAATTTCACATTAATATATTAGTTATTAATTAATATGAATAAATTTTATTAACATTTAACATAAATTTTATGCATATTTTATCTAGCCTATATCTCATACTTGGTACTTAATTACTAATTCCACATCAGTGATCAATGTTCTACCAACTTTGTAGGTTGAGTGTTGAACTAAAGCAAGCATGCATAACTTGAGAAATTAGTTCTAAACTAGCAATTTACAGCAGCAATATAATTTCGTAGGTTGTGAACACTTGCCCATAAAAGTCTAGTTCCAAAGCATAAACTAAGCCGATTATTTAACCTATACATAACTTAAAAGTAGCTTTTACATATAAGAGAGTTTATAAGACAATGATTACCCGTTGAAGGAAATAAACTCAAGCATTTTCCAGCCTTTCACTCTCTGTCTTCTCTACTGCTATTACAGATATTTTTCTCCCTTCTGTATATTTTTATACGTTTATATAAGATAAGTACTAGAAACAACTAAATAGATGAAACGGTGCACCTTTCTGTCTTCATACGTTTTTATTATTAAGGCAAGTTTTTATGTTTTCTTTTTATTAATAAATACCATTAGTGAAAACACATGACCAGACCTTTAGTTTTTACAAAATTAGGTACAACTCTTACTAGTTATGTAAATACTACACTTACTACCAATACAAACTTAACATCACTTACGAAATAGAATATGAAAATAAATTAATAGTACGGGCCGGATATAACAATATTAAAGTTTGGATTACAGAACAAACTGATATGAGAGTTGCACAGTTATTACAATACTAATTGTAGGAGGAAAGAACACAAAAATGCAAATTTATCGTGTATCGTTTTTATTCTCAAAAATATTATATATAAAAAAAAGCGTTACAGTTGTATGCATATCATTGCTTCCATTTATGGTCACTAGTAAGTACTAAATAAGTAAACCATTTTTGAAAATCTAAAAATACAAATATTAACCATTAAATACATATCTTGAATATCATTATTCTATGAAATACATATCTTGAATACCATTAATATATGAAAATACAATCAAATTCTTTACTACTTAATAATTACTCCATCCGTCCCCGTTAATTGTTACTATATATGAAACTACATGCAATTTTGAGCGGTTAATAACATATATCTAAATTGTCGGAATGAAAATTTTGAAAAGTTGATCATATAGATCAAATGTTAAATTTTATGATTAGATTTAAAAAAAATAATTTCAACAATTTTGATACAAGTTATAAGCCGATTAAAATTACACTTAGTTTCGTAATAGACAATTAAATGAGAACAGAGGGAGTAAAATTTATGCACATAAAACGCATTTGTTAGCAATTCCCTCTTACAAAATAAATAAATTGCACTCATGATAAATTAGTACTATAACAAGTAACTTAAATGATAAATTAACAAAACATATTACTTTTGAAACTAAATTAACAAAAGCATACCCAAAAATTTCTAATTAACAAAAATATACCCAAAATTTCATACCCTAATTTGTATATTTCATATCATTATTCCAAAAGTTCATACACTTATTTCAAAAGTTCATACCCTAATTTGTATATTTCATACATTTATTTCAAAAGTTCATACCATTATTTTAAAAGTTCATACCCTAATCTGTATATTTCATACCATTATTCCAAGAGTTCATACCCTTATTTC
This sequence comes from Primula veris, assembly GCA_963682055.1. Taxonomy (NCBI): domain Eukaryota; kingdom Viridiplantae; phylum Streptophyta; class Magnoliopsida; order Ericales; family Primulaceae; genus Primula; species Primula veris. The sequence goes on along the minus strand of OY821742.1, from coordinate 29,679,247 downwards.
AAAAGTTCATACCCTAATTTATATATTTCATACCCTTATTCCAAAAGTTGATACCCTAATTTGTATATTTTATACCCTTATTCCAAAAGTTGATACCCTAATTTATATTTTTCATACCCTTATTCCAAAAGTTCATACCATTATTTTAAAAGTTCATACCCTAATTTGTATATTTCATACCCTTATTCCAAGAATTCATACCCTTATTTCAAAAGTTCATACCCTAATTTATATATTTCATACCGTTATTTCAAAAGTTGATACTGTTAGGATCAGATTTCTGGTCTAAATATTAATTGTTGTCTATTGGTTTTCACTAAATAATCCTAACTGTTTGTTAAGTACTACGACAGTGTTGATAGGTTTCAAGCAATGTTGCAACCTCAGTTACAACCTACTAAGACAGTAGTGTTAGGTTTCAAGCAATGTTGCAACCTCAGTTACAACCTACTAAGACAATAGTGTTAGGTTTCAAGCAATGTTGCAACCTCAGTTACAACCTGCTTAAGACAGCGTTGGAGGTTTCAAGTAATGTTGCAACCTCAGTTGCAACCACAGTTCCAACCTGCTGTTCTGCAGGACTCTGTCTTGTTCTGTAAATCTGCATAATTAATTATTTGTTTTAAAGTATGCAGGATATATTCTCATATGATCCTAAAGGTTTAGTATGCGTTTATTGAGAATATCAAAGTGGTAAGAAAAGATTTCCTAAAAGATATAAAGAGATTAGTTATGTTTCCTTTACATAGATAAATCTATATCTCTATTCTTATGCAAATCTTTATCACATGTTTCTATCTTTGTTCCTTATCAATTCAGTATGATATGTTTAAGATTGAATGAAATATGGAGTTAATGTTTCATATGTATATTTAAAGATATCATCTTTAAAAGATATTGTCTTTTTATATTTTCCTTGTTATAGGAAAAGACTAACTCCTACTATCAAGCTTGTTATTAAACAGGTATCAACCAATGATGATTGGAGTCAATCCACGCTGAAGAATCACGTAATGCTTGGAAATATTGAAGCCAATCAATAAAGTCAAAAGCAATCACAAAAGACATAAAAGATAGAAGATTGTTTTTACTTGCTTATATAGTTGATAACTTAGCTTGTAAAAGTTTGTGTGTTCTAAATTATAAAGAACTCATTCTTGAGAGAATACACAGTGAGCTTTATAAAGAAAACAATGGTGGGATGCCATTGATTTATAAGTGATAGTTATAGAGTAGGAGCAATATAGAGATAGGCAGAAAAACCTAGAGTGAGTCTGAGAGTTTTTCATTAAGACTTGAATCCTATATTGTAAGCTTTTTATAATATCATAATCTGGGTAAGTGCCCCGGAGACGTAGCCTAGTTAGGTGAATTCCATTGTTAAATGTGCGTGTGATTTATTTCAAGTACATTTAACTTTATTCAGTTCTGTCCATTATTTTTACTTAGGTTCCAACTGTGGTTGCAACATCACTTGGAACCTAACTGCAAAACTGCAACTAGAGCAGCGAATAGGAATTTCAATTGGTATCAGAGCTTCACACTAGATCTTACTTAGCGTGGATCCTGTGTTCTGGTAAAAATGGACTTAATGAGGGAAGGAAACGCATTCAACAAACCACCATTGCTTGAAGGAGGAATCAACTATGGAGTTTGGAAAATTAGAATGAGATCCTTCATTAAACAGCAAAATGAACATGCTTGGAAAACAGTACTGTATGGTTGGGAAGCTCCAACTATTACTGATGGTGAAGGTGATCTAGTTTATGTGCCTGAAGACAGATGGTCTGCTGATGAGGATAGAAAATCAAGTGCAAATTCAACAGCAATAAACCTGATCTTTGCTGGTGTCACTCTCAGTGTGTTCATGTATATTTCTCATTGTGAAACTGCCAAAGAGGCATGGGATATTTTGCAAGTAACCTTTAAAGGAACTGTTAAAGTAAAAGCCTTTAAACTCCAACAGTTAACTACTCAATTTGAAAATTTAAGAATGGAGGAAGATGAAACCATTGAACAATTTAATGGCAGAATTTGTCATATTGCCCATCAAGCTGGAACCTTAGGTGAAAAATACAGTGATGCTAAACTTGTTAAGAAAACTCTAAGGTCACTTCCAGAAAGGTTTGAAATTAAGGTTACTGCTATTGAAGAGTCAACAGACTTAGATAATCTTAAACTTGAAGAACTTATAGTAAATCTAAGCACTCATGAGCTAAAATTCTTCAAACATAAGAGACCAGAAAAGGGAATAGCATTTCAGGATAAGAAATCTGAACCTAATGTCTGTGAAAAAATGAGTGATGAAGAACATTTAGCCTTCTTTGCTAAAAAGGTTTACAAAAAGTTTTATAAGAAAAAACAGGATGATACTGGAACTTCTAAAAATTTTCAGAAAAGGGATAATCAGGTTAAGTCAGAATCTAGGTTTAATAATAATTCTACAGGAAAGTGGAATCCTAAAGAGAAGGATAACAAAGATTACAAGCCTAGAGAAATTCAATGCAGAGAATGTAGAGGTTTTGGTCACATTCAGTCTGAGTGTGCAAATACTTTAAAAAGGAACAAAAATGCTTATATAACCACTCACAGTGATAGTGATTCTGAGAACAACAGTGATGAAGAGGATGATTCTAATTTTGTTAATTTTATGGGAATAACCACTGAAATACAACTTACTTATGAAAGTGACTGTGAGTCTGTTTCAACCATAGTTACAACTGCTCTTAAAACCTATAGCAGTGATGAGGAAGAACCCTCTGATGAAAACATTACTCAGCAATATCTTGTCCTTTATGAAAAGTATCAATGCATGAATAAGCAATCCTTGATCTTGAGCAAACTTAATGTTAATCTAAAGAGTGAAGTTAAAAGTCTTACTGAGCAACTCAACAAACAGCTAGTTGAACTTACTGAAACTAAAACGCAAATAAAACTACTGAATGTTTCTGCCTCAGAAAAATTAGATAACATGGTGTCCTATTCTAGAGCCTCTAAAGATAACAGTGGCTTAGGTTATTATGGCTATGAAAACACTGGAAAAACCACCTTTGTTAAAGCTCTTGTTAAAGCTGAAACTCATGTTATTAACAATAAGGTTAGAAGTACAGTTGCAACCAGAGATATTAGAAGTACAGTTGTAACCAGAGATGTTAGAAGTACAGTTGCAACCACAGGTGCAACCAAGAAAAAACTGAATAATCTTGAGGTTAAATCTACTTTTGGAACTAAACTGTGTAACTTTTGTAAAAGATCTGGTCATTTAGAAATCCAGTGTTATTTAAAAAGGAACAAAAAGTATATTTCTCAGAAAAACTGGTTGACTTCTGTCAATAAAAAATTGAACTGGGTCTGGAAAGTTAAGGAAAAATCTGCCTTAATTGCTAATAACAAAGTTGTAATCTACCTCTTTAAATGTTGTTACTTCTAATGATTGGTATTTTGACAGTGGTTGCTCTAAGCACATGACAGGTAGTGCAGGTTTCCTAAAAAATGTCATTAATCTTACAGGAAACACTGTTGTGTTTGGAGGTAGAGATACAGGTAAAATTGTTGGTAAAGATACCTTAAACAAACCTGGAATGCCTAATATTGATGATGTTTTTCTTGTAGATGGTGTAAAAGCTAATCTTATTAGTATTAGTCAACTATGTGACAACAAAATGATTGTTAAATTTAACAAAGATAGCTGTCTAATTACTGATCTTAACAATGATTTGGTCATGACTGGAGTTAGATCAACAAACAGCTGCTATGTTTTTGAAAAAGCTGAAAAAGAATTGCCTCAAAATAGGTGTAATCAAGCTATTACTAATAATGTTGATATTTGGCATAAAAGGCTGGGTCATGTGAATTACAAAACCTTAGATAAGCTGGTTAAAGAAGAATTGATAAGAAGTATTCCTAAACTTAGTGCTAAAACTCAAAGTGTCTGTGGTGATTGTGCTGTTGGCAAACAAACAAAGAGTATTCACAAAAGTACAAGTCAAATCTACAAGAGAGTCCTAGAACTTCTTCATATTGACTTAATGGGTCCTATGCAAACTGCCAGTATAGGTGGCAAGAAGTACATTTTGGTTGTTGTAGATGATTCCTCTAGATACTCTTGGGTAGTATTTTTAAAAGATAAGTCTGAAACTTTTGATCTTTTCAAAACTCTGTGCTTAAAACTGCAACTTGAAAAAGGTTCCACCAGTGGTAATATTGTTAGGGTCAGAAGTGATCATGGAACAGAATTTGAAAACAGCAAGTTTAGAGAGTTTTGCAACTCCTTAGGTATTAGTCATGAGTTCTCTGCACCAAAGACTCCACAGCAAAATGGCATAGTTGAAAGAAAGAATAGAACCATTCAGGAAATGGCTAGAGTCATGCTCAATTCTAAGAAACTTGCCAACAGATTTTGGGCTGAAGCTGTTAATACTGCCTGTCATATAGTTAATAGAGTTTACATTACTAAAGGCACTTCTATGACTGCTTATGAAATATGGAAAGGTAGAAAACCCAATGTTAAGTATTTTCAAGTTTTTGGGTGTGTTTGTTACATACTTAGAGATATAGAACATCTTGGTAAATTTGATTCTAAGAGTGATAAAGGGATCTTTCTTGGTTATGCTCAGAATAGTAGAGCCTTTAGAGTTTTTAATCTAAGAACAAACTGTGTTATGGAGTCTTATAATGTTATATTTGATGACTTAAAAGATGTGGATGAGACTACAGGTGATGATGAAGGGTCAGAAATGACAAGAAATGAAAATGAAGAAAGTCAGCAAACAAGCAGTCCAACAGTGGTTGGAAGTCCAGTTGCAACTGAGGTTGAAACCGAGGTTGAAACCCAGAATACTGCTGAGTCTGAAGAAGAAGAAGAAAGTTCTCATGTTCAGTCAACTAGCAAGCCTCGCTATGTAAGGACTCAGAAAAATCATTCTCTTGACAATGTCATAGGAGAAGTAGCTTCAGGTATGAAAAGCAGAGGTAAAAGAAATAATGTTGTTCACTTTGCTTGTTATATTTCTCAGTTAGAACCTAAGAATATAAAAGAAGCTTTAGAATATAGTGAATGGATTTTAGCTATGCAAGATGAATTGTCTCAATTTGAGAGAAATGATGTATGGACTTTAGTACCCAGACCGTCTAATAAAAATGTGATAGGGACTAAATGGATCTTTAGAAATAAAAGTAATGAAGATGGAGTGATTATCAGGAATAAAGCCAAGTTGGTAGCTCAGGGTTATACACAAATTGAGGGAATTGACTTTGATGAAACCTTTGCACCTGTAGCTAGAATTGAATCCATTAGAATGCTACTCTCTCTTGCATGTCTGTATGATTTTAAATTGTTTCAACTTGACATTAAGAGTGCTTTTCTGAATGGTGTGATTAATAAAGAGGTTTATGTTTGTCAACCTAAGGGATTTGAAGATCCTAAATTTCGTGAACATGTTTACTTACTGAAAAAGGCCTTGTATGGTCTAAAGCAAACTCCTAGAGCTTTGTATGATAGATTAACCAAGTTCTTGATTGAAAAAGGTTTTAACAGAGGGGGAGTTGATAAAACTCTGTTTACTAAGAAAACTACAAAGGATATAATCATTGCTCAAATCTATGTTGATGACATTGTATTTGGCTCCACTTCTAATAAAAGGATAGATGAATTCATTTCTGATATGAAGAATGAATTTGAAATGAGTGGTGGTGGTGAATTAACTTACTTTCTAGGATTGCAAGTTAAACAGAATGAAAAAGACATATTTTTATGTCAGAGAAAGTATGCAGATAATATGGTTAAGAAGTTTGGTCTAAGTGAAAGTAAAGAGAAGAGAACCCCTATGAGTACCACCCTTAAACTGTCCAAAAATAATAAAGGTAAAAGTGTCTGTCCTAGTCTTTATAGATCCATGGTTGGAAGTCTGCTTTATTTAACTGCTAGTAGACCAGATCTGTGCTTGAGTGTATGAGTATGTGCCAGGTATCAGGCAAACCCTTTAGAACCTCACCTTCTAGCTGTCAAAAGGATTTTAAGGTATGTGAAAGGCACAATTCACCTAGGATTATGGTATTCTAAAGACACAAACCATTTCCTTGTTGGCTACTGTGATGCAGATTGTGCAGGAAACATAGATGATAGAAAGAGTACTTCTGGTGGTTGTTTTTATTTTGGAAACAACCTTGTTTCATGGTTTAGTAAAAAGCAAAATTGCATTTCTTTATCTACTGCTGAGGCAGAATATATTGCAGCTGGAAGTGGATGTACTCAAACTTATTTGGATGAAACAGATGCTAAATGATTAATGTTAAGCATGAAATATTAACTTTGTTTTGTGATAACAAAAGTGCTATAGATTTAGCAAAGAATCCAGTTCAACATTCCAGAACTAAACATATTGATCTAAGGCATCATTTTATCAGAGAACTAGTTGAAGGAAAAAGCTTAATTTTAGAACATGTTTCAACTGAAAGACAATTAGCAGATATTTTCACAAAGCCCCTTGATACTAATAAATTTGAATCTTTAAGAAGTGATATAGGGGTATGTCACTATGAATCTAAATGAATACTCTTGCTATTTATGTCTATTTTGAGTACCTTTAATACTTTTTAGTTCTAGAGGTAAGTCTTGGTTGAGCTTTGAAGTTTTTATCTTGAAAAAGCCGCTTTTTGGTGTCTCAAAAATAGATGTGAGGTAACTTGTCTTAAAACCTCTCTGGTAATAGAGTTGCAAGCACAAAGTGCACTTTTTAAATAATGGTTGCAAGTTCAGTTGCAATCCCAGTTGAAACCACATGCTCACAATACTGGTTGCAAGCTCAGTTGCAACATCAGTTGAAACCTCATTCGCATAATACTTAAAAATTCAGTGATAGTCCAAAGGTTGTTATATCTTCTATGATTCACATTACAGTGATCTACTAAAATGAAAAATCCAAGACAAAGTCTTGTTATTTTTGACATCACTTATACTTTTTTCTTGCTGAGATCATCAAACTAGTTTTTGTGTAGAGATGAAAATGAATTTGCTCAACTTAAGCTCTTAAAATCTAATTTATATTAAAGTTATTCAATGATAAATGTATCTTCTTGAGTAAATGGCTAGATTCTTGCTTTCTAACGTCCTATATTTTATATAACTGCTATTTATTTTTTTGAAACAAGTCAAATTTCCTTAAGAACTTCAACTTCTAAATATTCAAATTGTGGATAAATCTGTTTACAAGGAATGTTTATCTTTATTATTTGCTGGATTTATCTTGTTGAAAACTGTTTCCTTCGTAATTTCAGTGTGATTATTTTTTTTTCAAATTTCTGTTGATAAGAACTTTCCATATTTTTAGCAAAATCTGTTTCATATTTGATTTGAGTGTATCTTTTTCCTATTACAAAAAGATTTGGGCTTAATTGCTATTTATACTAAACTCTTTTAATATCCCAAATCAATCACAAATATCACAATTACTCTCTCTCTCCTTCTATTAAGAAAAAAAAACCCTAAGTTCTCTGTAAAACCCACTGCGAAGTTCTAAGTCCAAGTTGCAACACTAGTTGAAACCATGTCTACAAACCCAAACCTCAACATTGATGATGATTGTACTCTTAGGGATTTCTTGTATAAATCCCAAACAATTCCTAGCTCTAAAGCAAAGGTAAGTGAGTCATCTTCTTCTAAGAAACATAGGACTAAAAAGCGTGGTAGGAGAAATCTAGCGGATGATCATGTTTCTGTTGGTTTTACTTATACTCCTAGGTTTAATGAGCTTGATCCTAGGTTCTGGAGTAGGAAAATGTATAGGAGGTTTAGGGCCTTTGCTAGCAGGGAAATTCACTGTGAAAGGAAGCTTAATTTGGTCAGTTATCCACATATACAGGTGCATGTTGAAAAATTGCTATCTGCTGTTGGCTTAGATAGAACTATTTGCTATCCTAACTCTTATTATCCTGGTGTGGTTAAAGAATTTTATGCTAATTTAAGTAGCAATGTCTTTGCTGAGGGTGATCCTGCCTATGGCAGAATATTTTTGAGGGGTGTAACTTTAGATTTTACCCCTAAGTTAATCAATGAATTCCTGAATGCACCCAATCCTTCTGTGGATAATGTTGATTATGACATGAAAGTCATTGCCCTGGTTCTCACTGGAAAGAACAACAAATTTGATGGCACTTCCATCAAAACATCCTCTCTCACATTGTGTGCTGTTGTGCTACACAAAATTGCTAGGTTTAACTGGACTCCTACCAAACAACCCTCCAAAGTAAACAAAGAAATGGCCATCTTTCTCTATAAAATCATGTCTTCTTTGCCAATTAACTTTGGTCATCATGTTTTCAATCTTATGAGAGATTTCAGTGATACAAATTCTCCCTCCATTCTGCTTCCCTTTCCTTGTCTAATCACTGGTGTGCTTCTAACCCAAGTCTCATCTATGTCTGGTCCTCATCCTATTAGAATCTCCACTGAACCAATCAAAGATTGTCCCTCTGCCCCGTATATTTCTGCAAAACTGCTAAACGAAGGGCATGTCAATGACATCTCTGGTGAAAAAGGGAAAGAAAAAGAGACATCTAGTGCTCCTTCAGAGAAGAAGAAAGGTGTCAAGTGGTATTTACAACAAAAGTTGGCTTATAATGAAGAAAGAAGAGCTGAACTGGATGCTGATGATTATCAAATCAAGAAGCTCCTGGTGAATCTCATAGAGAGTGAGGATGATGGGGATAGTGATGCTACTCACAGTGATGATGGCTTCTCAATAAGCAGTGAGGAAGAAGATGAAGAAGTAGTCAGAGACACACCTCTTAGGGAAAGACCACCTCAGTCAGACATACCTCATGACTAGTTTGTCTGGCTTACGACAAATAGGGGGAGATAAAGTTTATGGTTCAGTTTAATGTTTTCAGTTTTAAGCTTCTACTTCAATTTCAAGACTTTATGTTGCTGTTTTTAATTTCAATTACAATTGCTGTATTAAGACTATGTTGTGCCATGTTTGGCCTTAAAATTTCTGCAATTTTCATTTTGAAGTATGCCTGTCTTTAGAATTGAATCTGTTCTGAAACTCCGTGAATGGATATATTTTGTGCTTATTTGATGCTTGCAATTCTAACTTGTAGGAGGAGCTTAAACAGATGTCTCAAAAGTATTGATATAAGATATACAATATAAGACTGTGCTGAAATTGAATTTGCAGGTGGTTGGGTGTTTTATAAACTTAGTTGATTTGTCAAAACCAATGACAAAGGGGGAGATTGTTAGGACCAGATTTCTGGTCTAAATATTAATTGTTGTCTATTGGTTTTCACTAAATAATCATAACTGTTTGTTAAGTACTAAGACAGTGTTGATAAGTTTCAAGCAATGTTGCAACCTCAGTTACAACCTACTAAGACAGTAGTGTTAGGTTTCAAGCAATGTTGCAACCTCAGTTACAAACTACTAAGACAATAGTGTTAGGTTTCAAGCAATGTTGCAACCTCAGTTACAACCTGCTTAAGACAACGTTGGAGGTTTCAAGTAATGTTGCAACCTCAGTTGCAACCACAGTTCCAACCTGCTGTTCTGCAGGACTCTGTCTTGTTCTGTAAATCTGCATAATTAATTATTTGTTTTAAAGTATGCAGGATATATTCTCATATGATCCTAAAGGTTTAGTATGCGTTTATTGAGAATATCAAAGTGGTAAGAAAAGATTTCCTAAAAGATATAAAGAGATTAGTTATGTTTCCTTTACATAGATAAATCTATATCTCTATTCTTATGCAAATCTTTATCACATGTTTCTATCTTTGTTCCTTATCAATTCAGTATGATATGTTTAAGATTGAATGAAATATGGAGTTAATGTTTCATATGTATATTTAAAGATATCATCTTTAAAAGATATTGTCTTTTTATATGTTTCCTCGTTATAGAAAAAGACTAACTCCTACTATCAAGCTTGTTATTAAACAGGTATCAACCAATGATGATTGGAGTCAATCCACGCTGAAGAATCACGTAATGCTTGGAAATATTGAAGCCAATCAATAAAGTCAAAAGCAATCACAAAAGACATAAAAGATAGAAGATTGTTTTTACTTGCTTATATAGTTGATAACTTAGCTTGTAAAAGTTTGTGTGTTCTAAATTATAAAGAACTCATTCTTGAGAGAATACACAGTGAGCTTTATAAAGAAAACAATGGTGGGATGCCATTGATTTATAAGTGATAGTTATAGAGTAGGAGCAATATAGAGATAGGCAGAAAAACCTAGAGTGAGTCTGAGAGTTTTTCATTAAGACTTGAATCCTATATTGTAAGCTTTTTATAATATCATAATCTGGGTAAGTGCCCCGGAGACGTAGCCTAGTTAGGTGAATTCCATTGTTAAATGTGCGTGTGATTTATTTCAAGTACATTTAACTTTATTCAGTTCTGTCCATTATTTTTACTTAGGTTTCAACTGTGGTTGCAACATCACTTGGAACCTAACTGCAAAACTGCAACTAGAACAGCGGATAGGAATTTCAGATACCCTAATTTGTATTTTGCATACCCTTATTTCAAAAGGTCATACACTTATTTCAAAAGTTCATATCCTGATTTGTAGAGTTCACCCATATTTTCAAAATTTATACCCCAATTTAAATAATTCATATCCTTATTTACATAATTCATATACATAATTTTCAACTTCATACATTTAATTCACGTAATTTATACACTTATTTTTCAACATTATACACTAATTAACAAATATAACTTTTACCCGTTCTCCGATCTCGAACTAACACGTCGTCGTCGTGGGCCTCTCATTCGACGATCGCATCTCCGTCGACATCAATCTCGAGCTTTCGATCTCGCTCTATATCCTTACCGTCCATTTCTATAGATGTGTTCGTCTCAATCTTCACGAAAGAGAGATTGGAGAGAATGTGAAAGGATGAGAGAGAGAGGAAAGAGATTGTGAGAGATGAATCAATTTTTTTATTTTTTATTAATTATTAATTGAAGGTATGTTTTTGATAATTTAACTTTTAAAAATATGTTTTTGTTAATATAATAGGTTATGTTTTACAAATGATTTTGCCAACTAGTAGCCGAAAACATTATAGTTAAGCATTAAGTTGTATAGCAAAATGCAAATATAGTTTTATGAATCGACACCAAACACTAAACACTTTTACATAATTGAACATTTTTCCAAAATCAGAAAGTAAATATATCAACCATTAAATACACACGTCTTGAATATCATTGATCTTTGAAAATACTACTTAATAATTAACGTCTAACAACATGACTGTGCATTTGTTAGCAATTCTCTTACAAAAATAATCATTTCCACTCAGGAAAATTTATTATTTTGGAAAATAATTTTTATCACTAAATTTTCAATCCAAAAATATTATCTGCTAATGTGTCGGATCAAGTAAACCAATCGTTTTGTTTGTGATTTTGAAAAACAATTTTCATTTTAATAATGTTTTTGTGTAATATATTTGGTTCGCTATAAAAAGAATAAAAACAATAAAGAGAAATGAAATTGCTACATGAAAAATTTACCCAAAAACTTATCCGGTGATGTGGATAAGGTGTACCAACCGTTTTAGTTTCGATATTGAAAACCTATTTTCATTTAAAACGTGATTGGTCCATCTAACCCGTCATATCAAGGAGTAATGTTTTTTGGTAAATCTTTTGGATAGGAATAGCCAATGATATATAAGTCGTTAGGCATTCCTGAAAGTTTTACCTCCGAGAAACCGACTAGTCGTCGACTAATTCGATTAATGGCCGACTAATCGGTGCGTTGACCGTCGTTGACTTTTTCACCGACTAATCTAGTTCGACTAACATTAGTCGAGTCGGTTAGAAAACGACTAAATCGGCCGACTAAGCAATACTTAAAAATAAAATAAATAATATGAATGATAAGTAAATAAAGTTGTAACAGAAAACGACGCAGTAAGCGGGAGGGTGAGATATGAATAAGGGGGGGATTTTGAAATCTCTATAAATACACAGCATCGTCACCATTAAATACCAACAACCATTCACTATTTCCCCTTTTATCGGTACACACACACATACAGATACAGATATACACATAGATAGATATAGAGATATATATATATAGAGAGAGAGAAATAATATAGTTGATGCAGCAGAAAGGGAGATTTGAAAACCGTAGATCTAGATCCTTCTCTCGATCCCGCATTGCCATCGAAGGCTCTTAATTCAATTCAATCCCCTGCTTTCTCTCTCTAAAAAAACACTCACACTCGTATCCTTTTATTTTATCAATTTAATCAACTGCAATGGCTGCTCAAGGTGACTTCTCAATCATTTTCTTATAGATTTATGTAATGTATATACTCCTATTTATTAATGTATCTATAGTTCTGTATCATCCGGGCCTGTTCGGCCCCTTTCTACACCTATGTCGTACAATTTTTAGGACGCCTTTTTTACTTTGTTCGAACAAAATTATAAAATCAAACTCCGTCACAGTAATATAAAATATTGTCTTTTACGTTATACAAAATATACCATCAAATAAAAAAGGTTCTTCTTGTATTATTATAAGGGAGCAAAATGACTTATTTCTAAAGAAAAAAATAGTTTTATTTTATTTTTTTGCGCCTATTCAGGGACCGCGCCTATGCTACCTGCCTTATAATGAATGAAAATAAGCCATTGATATCGTAGCTCTTAATTCGCTTTCTTTCTCTCTTTCTAAGATCCTATTATTATTATTATTATTTCCATTTTATATCTATATATTTGACTGCAATGTGTGCTCAAGTGGCTGCTCAAGGTGAGTTTTTAATCACTTGCTTATAGTTATATATCTATATATATGATCTTATAAATGTATATATTTATGAACGTATCTATATCTGTATATGATAATTAATATGTTGTGAGTTGTGAAATAGCTGGGCAATTTCCTGAAAATAAGACATTGTTTTATGAAAACAAGTCTTTTTTTTTTAATGAAAATTACGCACTTTTCTGAAAATGGGTCATTTTGTCATGAGAATAAGCCGTTTTAATGAATTAATCTGTTTTAATGAAATTAAGCCGGTTTCATGAATATAAGGCATTTTTATGAAAATTAGGTCCTTATCTGAAAATGAGCCATTTTGATGATAATAAGCCTTTTTAATGAATTTAAGTAATTTTTTTTGGAAAATAGAGAGTTTGAAAGTAAGAAACAGACATTTTTTTTAAGGAAAAAAGGCCTTTTATGCAAAACAGGTACTTTTCTGAAAATGAGTCATTTTCATGAGAATAAGCCATTTTAATGAACATAACTCATTTTGTTAATATTATGAAATTAGAGAGTTTAAAAGTAAGAAACCGACATCTTTTTAGGAAAATAAGGCATTTTTATGCAAATTAGGTACTTTTCTGAAAATGAATCGTTTTCATAAGAATAAGCCATTTTTATGAAAATAAGCCTTTTTAACGAATATGAGTCAATTTTATGAAAATAGAGAGTTTAGAAGTGAGAATGACTTTTGGATCTATAGTTGTTTGTTATGGAGTATGCATGTATCTACAGTTGTGTTTTAAATGAAGATTGAGTTGTGAATTAGCTAGTTTTTTTTCTTCCTGAAAATAGGACATTTTGATGAAAATATGGCCATTTGTAATGAAAATAAAGTCATATTCTGAGAATAAGGCGTTTTTTAAAAGAAAATAGGGAGTTTAAAAGTGAGAAAGACTATTGGATCTATAATTGCTTGGTTATGTATTGATGTTCTATAATTGTGTAAAATAAGGGGCGATGTCTAATTGTGTTGCAGGTGAACTAGAGCGAGAGATGCAAAAGAGCTATTGGATCGAGCACTCGGCCGATCTTACGGTGGAGGCAATGATGCTCGACTCCAAAGCCGCTGATCTCGACAAGGAAGAGAGGCCCGAAGTACTATCTCTCTCTCTCTAAATATATATATATATATATATATATAGATAGATAGATAGATAGATAGATAGATAGATAGATAGATAGATAGATAGATAGATAGATAGATAGATACGTAGATATAGATACATTTTGACAATCTCACTAACTAGTTCATTTGATTTGCTGTTTGGAAATGTGCTTGAGATTCTGGTTTAGTTTTGTAACTAGATAATTGACATGTTATGAGCTTATTTTTTAAGAGTTTGGTTCTGGACCGCATACATATTGGAATTTTTTTATTTAAAGTAAAAAGAATGTAAAAGCAAGAGAATTGATGTGAAGTAATAGATGCAAGAAACAAATATACGTGTGTTTCGGAGAGCTGTCGTCGTGAAAACAAGAGTTGTCCTCACTAACAGGTTAATAATTTGATTAATTGACTTGATTTGTGCTGATTGGCCCTTATACCTCAATAGTGATGCTAAATTTTGATGTGAAATTGCTATTTTTTCATTGTTTATATGGACATTGATGTGGACTTTTAAGAACATCAATCTTTACTAGACAAATAGACAGTAGACATCCATATTTTTGTATGGATAAATTTTTCCACCTATTAAATTTATGGTTTTGACTACCTTAATTCATTCAGATTTTGACCTTTTTATATGATAAAGCTCATTCGGTTTCATATTTCTAAAAATTGGTGAGTATTCCGTATAACCAATGTGTACCAGTATATATATGGAAAGATGGATGTGGACTTGAGGGTTTAATCTTGATTTTGATTAATAAGCACAGTGGCGTGAAACAGACGAAATTAGGACTGTCAAGGAATTAAGGTTTTTACTTTGTGTTATATTAAAGAAAGTCACTCCTGAAAGTTTGAATTTTAAGGGGTGTAAGTTAAACGCATTCTTATTTTCCAAAAGAAAAAGAAAAAGGCAAACGCATTCTTGAACTTAGAACAAAGTGTGCCATGTTTTTATTCTGCCTTAATAAGTTTCTTTTTTATCATAGCTATCATTAGAGTTTGTTACTCTCTCCGTCCCAAATTGTTTAGGCACTACAAGAAACAGTGTCATTTTGGATGCATAACTTCTCTATTTTGATTCATTTTTAGATGATCAAAGTATAAGTTTGTGATTAAACTCAATACCAGTTTTATAGTATAACTGTGTGATTTACTTCGTCATCTCCACAAATTTATTCAGAAAATATCGCGTCCCAAAAATATTGCATTAAAGAATAAAATATAGATCTGTTGGCTTTTGTTAGTGTATGGTTGGGACGACAAAGTGGGTTACCATCCAAAGTGAGGGTTATTGTTTATCAAAAAAAAAAGTGTATGCTTGAAGATTTTTTTTCTTTCTTGTGGCACCTCTTTTACTTCTATAGCTAGATAAGAGATCAGAATCAACTAAATAAGATTAACCAGTTAGATCATCAAAGTTTTGCAAGTATTAAACCAACCACGACTAAATTACTAATGTTGTAGTATCTAATTGTGTCACTTCTATGGCTCTGATGTTCCCATGTCTGTCTGTGAGGTTTCACTAGAATTTACTTTCTTAATTTTACACAAAGCAAAAGTGAATGTTAAAATTTGACATATAGAGCTTAAAAACATTGATCCTACTATTTTATCTTTGTTTGGCCTGCTGTCAATTGGGGATATTTAGTATTTATACTGGATTTCAGGTTTACACTCTGGTTCGCTATATCATTAATTATATGCCTCTGTAACCACCTTCTGATGGGCACCCTTTATCATTACGTTTTGATTAATCATTCCAAATATTTTGCTCCTGGAATCACAAACTTTTGTCATGCTATAGTTTGAGGAGCTACTGTTTTGCAGTCAGTCATTCCCATTGTATAGCCCTCGATTCTTCTTAACGAATATCATTCTATTAACATTACCGTGTCTAAAATCCGCATTACAAGAGCTGATTAACAAAGATGCCTCCTTAAGTGAAGCATAGTAATTCTTTGCTCTGAGCGGTTTAGTGTTATAACTACTGAAACTAAATAATTTAGTCCCTCTTGCTTAATTTCTCTACAATTGTTTTATTAAATTAGCTCTTTTGTTTGTTTCTGAAAAAAAGGTACTACTAGTTAGTAAACTTTCTAGTTCCTTTAACTCAACAGTAAACACGTAATAGTTAGGCTTTCTTCGCGTTTTTAATAGCAAGTTCTTAAGATACCTTACTTGATAGATGGATAGCCTTCCTACCATTTTAGTATAAAATCAATTTATTTTTTTAAATAATCTAGTTTTCAGTTAGCGATACAATGATTTTTTCTTATAACTATTTGCAAATTTAGGTACTTTCCATGCTTCCACCATTCAAAGGAAAATCAGTTATAGAACTCGGAGCTGGTATTGGGCGTTTTACTAGTGAATTAGCCAAAGAGGCTGGTCAAGTTATAGCTTTGGACTTCATAGACAGTGTCATAAAGAAGGTAAAATTCTTAACTTAAAATAAAAATGGTCAGGGGACTAGTTATTTAAACTTGAAAACAGTGATTACTTCTGCTTTTGTTTGTTCACTGTCTTCTTTTCTGTGACATAATTGCAGAACGAGGCTATCAATGGGCATTACAAGAATGTCAAGTTTATGTGTGCTGATGTGACGTCACCAGATATAGATTTTCCAGCAGAATCGGTGGATCTGATATTCTCGAACTGGCTGCTTATGTATCTTTCAGACAAAGAGGTGAATATTATTATACCATGTAGAATTTATTACAAGGTTGTTCTAAATGGGAATGGATCTTACTGCTGTGAATGTTCCGAACCAAAATTCTTATTCTAGTAGTGCAGTAGTTCGTTAAACATTTGTGAAAAAGGGAACATTTTCGCTTCGAAATGAGTGTTTGAGCTAATTTGTGACTGTTATTATTTGTATATAAATAGTATATTGTGGTGGCATCGGTTCTGATGCTTACACTTTAATCATTCCCATGTTTTACTGTTTTTGATGTTTTACATTTATCATGTTTCACTTGGTTTTTATTATCTCGCACTCGCTCGATGTTCTTATCCATGATTGTACATCATAGGTGGAAAATCTTGCAGAGAGAATGGTAAAATGGCTGAAACCTGGTGGATGTATATTCTTTAGGGAGTCATGTTTCCATCAATCTGGAGACTCTAAGCGAAAGAACAACCCGACTCATTATCGTGAGCCTCGATTCTATACAAAGGTATCTAATTACAAACCTTCTTTTGTGTCTGATATGCTAGGTGCACAAATTCTGATGTAACCGTCACAGAAGTGGTCTATCACTTTATGTTCAGTTTCCATTTTCTTCATATATCCACATTGGAAAACTCATATCGGAATGGCCAGTTTTGTATCCAGACAACAAAAGACTTCACCCTCAGATTTTTTATTTATTTCTGAGGTTAACTCTGAGTTATATATTTACATGTCGTTTCAAAATCATTCTAAACTGCAGGTCTTTAAAGAATCTATTCTACGTAATAGTTCTGGGGAATCCTATGAGCTCTCTCTTGTTGGCTGCAAATGCGTTGGAGCTTATGTTAGGAACAAAAAGAACCAAAATCAGGTACTAAATTGCCTACTATTTTGATTTACTTTTGCCTATCCTTTTTAGTTTTCCTCACCACTTGGGATGTCATATGTTGTTTTTGGCATTGCAGATTTGCTGGACATGGCAGAAAGTTAGTTCTCAGGATGACAGGGGGTTCCAACTCTTCTTGGATAATGTCCAGTACAAATGCAATGGCATTTTGCGATACGAACGCGTCTTTGGACAGGGTTATGTTAGCACAGGAGGACTTGGTACGTCTCTACGCATGCACATTTACTGTAATATTGGTTGAATCTAGCCTATTATTTGCAATCTAAACAACAAACGAATTTTCTTTTGGGCAGAGACAACAAAGGAATTTGTGGAAAAGTTGGGTCTCAAACCAGGGCAGAATGTCCTAGATGTGGGTTGTGGAATTGGTGGAGGTGATTTTTATATGGCTGAGAATTTTGATGTTCATGTGGTTGGAATTGACCTCTCTGTAAATATGGTGTCTTTTGCTATGGAACGTGCAATTGGGCTAAAGTGTGCAGTTGAATTCGAAGTTGCTGACTGTACCAAAAAGACATATGCAGATAACACGTTTGATGTTATATACAGCCGTGACACCATTCTCCATATTCAGGTAAGATGATCAATATTCAATACCATAATGTCTTCACATTGTACTAGTGACGTCATTAGGGTTCATTAGTTCTCGTTGTTGCATACCAGCCTATAAAAGTTAATAGTTAATGCACCAACGTTGCAGTTCTTGTTGAATTAATACATTTAGGATACCAAATCACAAATAAAAAAATCATGGGTCAAGTACTATGGAATACTTATCATGTTGGGGAGAACTTTATTTTCGTACCGTGCACAATATCATGTTTTTGTTCTTTGCACACTATTCTATAATGTTTTCTAATCGGTTCCTGATTTTTGTGTTTTTTATGTAGTGTATTAAACTAAAAATAAAATAAAAATTGTTAGTTATGCTAGGTCCATGTACAGAATTAATATCTAATTCGTAGCATGATGATTCGTCAGTATACAATCTACTATTAACCGACGTTAATATGAACTTTATTTCTTAAGAATCTTTAATTCTAGGTTTATTTTGGTAAATAAGTCTCTTATTTCAAAAGGCTTGAATTTTTATAATCCACTCAGGACAAACCCGCTTTGTTCAAATCCTTCTACAAGTGGTTGAAGCCAGGTGGACAGGTCCTTATTTCTGATTACTGCAAGTGTGAGGGAACTCCTTCGCTGGAATTTGCAGCATATATTAAGCAAAGAGGCTATGATCTCCACAGTGTCGAAGCATATGGCCAGGTATATGTAATGAATCGACTAAGATTCAAACTAAGCAAGACTCAAAATAGCAATAACACAATCTTTTTTGGTGCAATTTTCTGTGTTGATATAGTTGATAGAAGAAACAGTACAATAACAAGGTACTAGATAAAAATGCAGGAATTGAAGAACTTATAATCTAAATGAAACTGCAGAATTTAAATGATAAAAGCTTCATATTTCTCTCCTCCCCTTTTCATGAGCTTCCTAACCTGATACTTATACTACTACTTAGATAAGTGCTTTCTTGAAATTCCAAATAGACCCACAAACTTATATTGTTTGAACCCTAAACCCCTTTGTTCTTAATTGTCCGTAATATATTTTCTTCATTAACTTCACTGATCATCCTTCTCCTTTTCTCTCTTTTGCCCTCTGTCCGGACTCATTACAGTATATGACTAATATCTATATATAACATTCTCTTATGTATGAGTTGCCACTATTTGACACTTTGTGCTATGGTTTGATAACTTGCAGATGCTCAGAGATGCTGGTTTTGATGAGGTTGCTGCAGAGGACCGAACAGACCAGGTTTGAATTAGTCTAGTGTCATAAATATCATTCGTTTGTAGAAGAGTTGGATAATTGATTTAAAACTCCTCTCCTTCACTATGGCAGTTCATGAAAGTGCTGCGAAGGGAGTTGCAAGAAGTCGAAAAGGATAAGCAAACATTTATCGACGACTTTTCGGAAGTGCGTACCTTTTTCATTTTCCAATTGTTATTCATGGTGTATCTGGTTCTCTATCTGTTCTTATCCTTTTCTTTGCCCCTGCTTTAAGAGCTCATTTCGTTTGAGCTTTTAAGCAAACAAGCTGAATTTTAAGGTTAAGAAAAGAAAATGGGTCCATTCAGCATTAAGCTACTAGCTTCTTCGGGAGAAAAACCGAAAAAACCTTAGCTTTAAAGCTGCTCAACCAAATATAGTCCAGATTTTAAGCAAAAATGTTAAGCTTTAAAGATGCAACCAGACAATATACCCAAATAATATTAGCGTATTAGAGTTGGTTGTGATTGTTTGTTTGTGAATGGTGTGCAGGAGGATTATAATGATATAGTTGGGGGTTGGAACTCGAAGCTTGTGAGGACCTCATCTGGGGAGCAGAGGTGGGGACTTTTCATTGCCAAGAAAAACTGATTCCGGGTCCAGATTTGTCAGTTGTTATGTTGTTTCAAGGAAATTATATTGCAATAATACTAGAGTATTGACTCTGGGTTTGTGTTTGATCATATCTGTAGTACCTTGTGTAGTATCTGTCGCTTGGTGACACAGCTTTACTCTTCGTATGTGTACCCTATGCATGTTTTATTGACTCCGAATTGTGACTTCGGTTAATAAACTAAGACTTCTCTAGTGATCAACTGTGTTGAGCTTTCCTTTATGATTTTTCTATGATGGATACTATCTTTCAATGGTGTTCTCTTGTTCGCCATTTTGCTAATCTAAAGTATAAATCACCGACTCGTAATGGTGACTGGTGAAATACAC
The DNA here is from genome assembly GCA_963682055.1 of Primula veris. NCBI lineage: Eukaryota > Viridiplantae > Streptophyta > Magnoliopsida > Ericales > Primulaceae > Primula > Primula veris. Next base: position 29,658,976 of record OY821742.1, on the reverse strand, counting down.
TTGCTAGTTGCTACAGGGATGTGGTACTACTACTGGAACATAACCCCTGATGCAAATTATTTTATCTTTTTGTAAAAATATACTGTTAGCTTTACACCCCATGTGTGTGACTTCAATAGAAGGCCTCAACACTAACCCATTTAATCAGATGTTAGCATAAGTATTCGTATTTGATGTACTCACTTAGTTTGATAGTGAATAAAGTCTCTTTCGGTTGTTCAAACACTCCACTTTTTAGTGGTAAACCTATTGAACTCACAAAAACACAGGAAAGTATGATAATCTCCAGAGTTTCACATATTATTTTGAATACAAGTACCAAAATTTAAGAACTACAATTGTCTGAAAGTGCACACGCTATGTTATCTAAAGTTGGATCATATTTTAGAATCAAAACAAAAATCAATGTTCACAAACAGCGGAAAAACAATATAAAGGTGTGAAATTATACCCATCATGCTGGACCGGAAACAAAATGAAATCATATTACTACTAATCTCACCTGTGATATTCAAAATTTCTCACATGGGACAGTTATTTAGAAGCATTCCAAGGGGAAAAACATATTACAATACAATAACCAAGCAAAATATTGCTCCATTAAAGAATCAGTCTGTGTAGGTATTTCCATATAACCTTTAAACTAAATACTAACTCAAAATCTCAAAAGCACATAAATAAAAAACATACATGATCTTTTTATAATGAAAATCGCTTCTTCGACAGAACCTCATCTTTCATGGTCTTCTGTTTTCCTATTTGCCTAATCATTATCATCCCCAAATGCTCGATTGTTGTTGCAATTTAGAACTATTGGAAGACCTACCACCCTTATCTTTGTAGGAATTTCTAGACGAAAGAGATTTGTGCCCTCTATTGGCTGTAGCTATGGCTCTCTTTCTCTGCTTGTTTAGGCGCTTAATAAGCTCCGGATCATCTTCTTCAATAGCCTCTTCACCTTCAACCTCTTCTCCCTGTTTACAAAGAAAACAAAGAAAAATAGTGAAAATCTAAAAACTCGATTCCACCTAGACAAAACTTGAATTTGGTTTGAATAAACAGTTATGGATAGATTTTAAATTTGGGGGCGTAAACTCGAACACTAGTGCATAATTTTAACATCATCACTGCATTATCACCCCCCATCTATTTTCATTTCTATAAAACCTTTTGTGACTTTTTAAAGTAAAGTAAACCCAAATTTTTTAAGCTCTTGAAAAATTACCTTAGTATTATTATCCAGTGTCTCAATTCCATTACTCTCCCCCGATTGAACGACATGTTGATTCATATCCACCTCCACATCCAAAACCTCGTTTGGCTCCTCCTGCATAGCATTCGGTTATTACTTATTAATGAAATAATTTATCCACAACAATAAAAAAGCATAAGCGCATCTTGAAGTTGGACAGTCAAACACTATTTAGGTGCTAAATAAGCCCTCTATATTTTCATTACCATGTTAAAATCGTTTACAGGACGGAAAAAAAGTATCACAGCTTCTATCAGAATTATAGTACCAATTAACCAGTGAGAAATAAAACTAATTTTTTGCCTACATGTTCCTTCAAGCACAGCGCATCAAAGTGCTTGATCTGATGTTCATCTGTCGCATCAACAGTGTCTTCGACATCCACATTGTCTTCATCATCAGAATTTACATGCTCATAGTCTTCATCTGCTCCTTCAATGACCTGCACAGGTTGAAAAAGAAGCATTTTTCTTTACACTTAGGAAGGAAAGTGTGATGAAACCAATTTGGGTGTAAAAGTGAGGAAACTTGAGTGCATACTATCATCAATTGAGAACCGAGGGGTGTTAATGCAATGAGATCATGGCTCTTTTCACAATTCCTGGAATAGCTCACTAACTAGAGTTGAAATTTTGGAGTGTTAACACCAGTTAGGGTTTAAGTGATGAAAGAATCTACGATTTTTATTTCCTTTCAGTAATATAGCTTTATCGGATTTACTTTAAACTAACTTCAATTTTAATCCTTTACATAATTGCACTAAACACCTAACTTATAGGCGTTTCGGCTTCAGAAGCTCGCTTCCGCACCTATATCCGCTCGGAAGCTCGCGAAAATTTCCCATCACACGTGTTAGTGGGAAAAGAAATTACAGGTAATTACGACAAGAAGTAGAAAAATAAGGAATGACAAATTGTGTAGCCACATTAACACCACTCATATATGATTACACCAAGCACAGCCACATGCAACCCTGTGTTGATCCATAAAAAAAGTATGTTTTTGTATTTTACTTTTAAAGTAGTGGAAAAAATATTCTTTTTAATAGTATAGGCGCTTCGGACAATGATCCCTCACTTCTATTACCATCCTTTCATTAATTTACTTTAAACCAAATTTATTTATAAATATAAAATTTACTCCAAATAACAACAAAGTCACCGTTTCATTGAAGTTTAGCACTGAAGTTTCAGCTCATACTCTAATTTAACTAATTTAATTTGATTCCTTACAGAAAGCGGCCTGTTTTTCTGTTTCATGTTTCCTACGAGTACATACCATTACCCATCAATAACCTTCCATAAAAAAACGAAAGTAATTGAGTGCTCTGAGATATAACCATGTGTTTCCTTTTAAAAATTAAGAAAGAAAGCACCACAACACTTGCCTTTTCAATCTCCTCCTGATTCTTTCTGGTAAACCCACTGGCAGCAAGTTCCTTGTCTAGAAAACCGATATTTTTTGAAATTGATGAAAAACAAGGCCGTCCACTTTCATCTGTATCTGAATCTGAGCCCTCAGCTTCAGCCGTGTGTTCATCAAAAGTCAAGTTGAACCTGAAAGGAATGACATAAATTAATGGATCAACTGTATAGAACTAAAAAATTTGATCAACAACTGAAAAGAAAAAGAATTCTAGTTAAACTTGACGAATTTAAATAAACAAAGACTTCATGGCAACCTATTAGAGTTTTGTTCTTATAATTTGGGTTCCTGCACATTTTGGAGGCAAGATTACGTGAGTTATGCTGTACAACCCATCTAAAACTATAGACTTTTACTATGAAGATGTAATACAAGTATGTGATAGTGAAGGAAATTTGGCTTTCACGAGTCACAAAGAGCATCCAATGCTTCTACATTACGATGATTGTTTTTAAAGTTCTCAAGATTTAATAGGACTACCGCTTCAGCCTAACCAAATCTATTTGGAAAAAAAAAACAATTTTTAGACAAATCTGAACCATGACAACTTCTAACGATATCGTTATCCAAAGCAACAGAATACAAAAAGAACTTTCAAGGTGAATACAAAAGGACTAAAATCATAAAGAATAAAAATTATATTTGGCTCACCTTTTGCCAAAAAACTTAAAGATACATTCTACGTCTCGGTCAAAGTACCTTCGAATGAAAAAAAGTGTGGATGTCAGTGTGCAATTTACATAAAGACACATGTTATAATCACAATAGAATTAAGCATAAAACTAACTCTTACATCTGTGCATTACGATGGGATACTGATACCATTTGAGGGAAATCTATCATGGTGACCTTCTCATCATCATCGATCTATACGAATTTAAATTAAAAGATAGTGAAATGGATACCATGTTAACAAAAAACTACAGAATGTTGGCTCGGTGATAGGCAGTGAACATAAATATAAAATAAAATTTCAAAATAGGGATTGAGGTAATGAATCAGAAATAGTTTTCTGAAGATGGTACGCACCATAATGTTAAATTCATTGAAATCGCAATGAATAAGGCCATGTTCCGCCAAGCGAACAACAAGGTTGAGAATTTTATCAAAAATTGGCTCTGGGTTTGGCAATTCCCTCACCTGCACACTATACATTGTATTTACTGTCAAGAACCCATCTTTATTGAGTGAAACATTATTCCACTTATTGTATTTACTGTCAAGAACCTATCTTTATTAAGTGAAACATTATTCCACTTATACCCTGCAATACTAGATCCTGCCACACATAATATTTTATGAACTTTTGACACCAGTTACGATGTTACAGAAAACTATTTACCACCCAATGCAATTTTCCGAATATCATTCAAAACCTAGGTAGTTCTAAAAAAGATACAGAGTTTAAAACTTTGAATGTTATATCAAAAATAAAACAAGTCTCAGTCTGAAACACTTCTATTTTTCCGCAATAAAAAAACACGAGATCAAACTCCAGCTTTTTTGTAACTCCGGAAACAAATACCACAGTTTCATACCATGGCTCTTGTTTTTTAAATTGTGACCTTTTTGTATAAGTATCACATTTCCAAACTAAGAGTGTGAAACGTAGGCTGAAAATTAAATAGTTTGAAACCGAGATTTTAGAAATAGTTTGTAATTGTTTTGGTAAATAAATAATTTGCTTATCATGAAAAATAAATCAATAAACTGAATACAGGAAAGGTTGACAAAGAAAACATCAATGCATACATAGATTTAGGAGAACTGCTAATAAATATATGGTGCACGCATTTTCAATGTTACTGAAAGAGTAACTTACAGTGGATAACCTTGGACAAGCGACATAACAATGCAATGCCGATTACATTCGATAGCATTTGGAACAGGGAAACCATGTTCCTCCAAAGCCTATATGATAAAAATACAAATCTCGGTTTAACACAATACACAAAACTTAAAAAGCACCCACTAGTAAACCCAATCAAACTGCATAATTAGGAAACTAACCAACCTTCATAAAAGCGAATTCCTTGAGAGCAGCAAGTCTAGATAGGTATAGCCAGTTAAAACTACTTCTATGCCGTAAATAATCACGCTTAGATTTGACAGCCCTAAAAGATACCCTACCCAGCCTATGCAGCTTCATTGCCATAACTGTACCATCTTCTGTAGCGACCTCAAATATATCTAGCCGAAACAATTACGAATTAGTACCATGATACTCCTAAATCCTAACACCATGTAAGTGTTTGTATAACTATTAGATAGCAAACATACCAGATTCTTTGCCAACACCAATTTGGCGACCAACACCAGAAAAGACTCCACGGTTAACTAAAGTCTTAATTGCAAGAAAATCATAACCAAGGTATGTAAGACGGAATCCATCATCTGGAAAATTAAGCAATAAATAAAACACATTTATGAGGAAGGATGATGACAAGATACGATCATCAATATGCTGTTATATAAGTAATAATTGTACTTACATTTGGAAGAGTCATGATGCACTAATTTGTGCTTGAGAAGATTTTTTAAAACCTTATAAGTACCTCCATGCCTACATAGACACAAAGAGACATTCTTAAAAGCTTAAAACTCAACTTGTAATCGAGTAAAATGGTAAACACATAGGGAAAATGACTAGAGTAGACTACAAAGAAGGTCATACTTGAGAGCAGCAATGCGTGAAATAAGCTCTGAGGGTACAATTTCATGCTGAAAGTAAATTACACCAGAGAAAATCAATACAGTACTGAACTAAACACACTAGAGAAATTATAAATAAAGTAGTTAACAACTAGAAAAGAGACTTACATTCCTCATACCCATCTCAACTGCAGTGAGAACTCTAAAATCATCTTTGGAAAGGTATCTCAAAGCGTTAACATCAAGTTTCATCTCGCCGTAAATGAGCTTGCGTAAAGAAGCAACTCCTCAACTTCAAAAAAAAAATAACCAGATAAATTTCGATATCAGTTGAGATTCAAGAAAGGATCTATTCAGTTCACCAGGTCACAAAACGCCAATTAAACCAAACGAGGGAGATTTCTTTAATCCTTCAACAGTCTACTTACTCTCTCAAAGACTAAACGAAACCTAATTGGCACACAACTTAAAAAGCAATTAGCTTATAATTTACCAAACTCTGTTTCTAAATTTTCCGGGCTTTGAAACAGTCTTTAAGCCACACCTGTTTTGCTTATTAGCAATTTAGCATATACAGGAGCGACTTTTAAGTTTTGAACTTTTAACACTCATTACTTATTTATTTTACATCTCTGAACTAAATGGTTAAATGTTGTTTATGGAATATAATGCAGCAAAACAAGCACGAAATAAGTGTTCGGAGATTCGCAACTGCATATAAAAACCCCGTTGACCCGGGTAACCCAATCTTTAAAATCTATAAATAAAAGAAATATTTTGTATAAAAAGGGTCTGTTACAAACCTATCAGTAACCATAGATTTTTTAAGTGTCTAAAAGCTGCAATCTTTTTTTAGCATGGTAAAAAAAGTGACTTTTTTGAATTCTTATAAGCTGTATAACACACATTTGATAGTAAAAAAGAGTTATTTTCTATTAACTAGGAAAAACTAAATAAGTATGACCCTTTTACACATCCAACAGCTATTAGCTCCGGGATTGTTTGATTATAACTTTTAAGCTAAAAAATTATATATGCATATCATATGTATAAATAAGTATGACCCATGTACTAATCAGTGACCATAGCTTTTCAAGTGTATAAAAGCTGCAATCTTTTTTTTTAACATGGTGAAAAAAGGTAACTGTTTTGGATATTCATAAACTGTATAACACAAATTCCGTAGCAAAAAAAGAGTGATATTCTATTTACTAGGAAAAAAACTAAATACGTATGACCCTTTTACACAACTTACAGCTACTAACTCAGGGATTGTTTGCTTATAACTTTTAAGGTAAAAGATTTATATATATATATATTATATGTATAAATAGGCTCTGACCCATGTACTAATCAGTCACCATAGCTTTTTAAGTGTCTAAAAGCTGCAATCTTTTTAATCATGGTGAAAAGGGTAGCTGTTTTAATCACATAACACAAATTTGCTAGTAAAAAGGAGTGATTTTCTATTTACTAGAAAAAACTAAATAGGTATGACCCTCTTACACAACCAACAGCTACTAGCTCAGGGATTGTTTGGTTATAACTTTTAAGCTAAAAAAATTATACATACATATGTTATGTATAAGTAGGCTCTGACCCATGTACTAATCAGTGGCCATAACTTTTTAAGTGTATGAAAACTGCAATAATTTTACTAATGGTGAAAGAGGTAGCTGTTTTGAATGATTATAACACAAATTTGGTAGTAAAAAAAGTGATTTCCTTATTACTAGGAGAAAAAAAAATCTAAATAAGTATGACCATTTTACATAACCAATAGCTACTAGCTCAGGGATTGTTTGTTTATAACTTTTAAGCTAAAAAAAACTATAAATACATATTATATGTATAAATAGGCTCTGACCCATGTACTAATCAGTGACCATGTGTCTAAAAGCTGATATCTTTTTTTTAAACATGGTGAAAAAGGTAACTGTTTTGATTTCTTATGAGCTGTATAACACAAAATTGGTAGTAAGAATGGGTGATTTTCTATTTACTAGGAAAAACTAAATAAGTTCTACAATTTAACACAAGTACACAACCAACAGGTACTAGCTCAATGATTGTTTGTTTATAACTTTTAAGCTAGAAAAATTATAAATACATATTATATGTATAAATAGGGTCTGACCCATGTACTAATCAGTGACCATAACTTTTGAAGTGTATAAAAACTGTAATCTTTTTAATCATGTTGAAAGAGGTAGCATTTTTTTAATGATTATGACACAAATTAGGTAGTAAAAAATAGTGATTTCATTTTTACTAGGAAAAAACTAAATAAGTATGACCATTTTACACAACTAACAATTACTAGCTCAAGGATTGTTTGTTTATAACTTTTAAGCTAAAAAAAGGACGGAAAAATTGCTAACCTGATGGAGAGAGAGAGAGAGAGAGAGAGATGTGGCCGCAGAGGAGAGGAGGAGATGTTTTTTTTTTTTTGTGTTGTAAAAAAAATATTATAAATGAATGTTTTTTTATTTAGAGTTAGGAATTAGGACTTTAGTATTACCTACATTGTATATTAGTCCCCTTAAGTTTAAAATATAACCAAATAGCAACAATGATCAAATCCCTATGTGTTTTTAATCTAAAACAACTTAGAAAATTGTAACTCCATCTCCATGTAATTCCCTTCTTACTTTATGGCCCGGTGAGCGGTGACCAATAAAAGGAGAAAACATACGTAGTGCGGGTACTTATGTTTATTTTTTTTGGAGAACCCGATCCAGGTATAATACGACATTTCGAGTATCGGGTATGACAATTCAATTATCGTTGACTTTTTCATCTTTGACCACTTTGGTATGGCTTGAGTACGACACGGGTTTGGGAAGGTTAAGTTTCCGGTATTTTTTCTCGTATGGATGTGAAAGTTGAACTTTTGTTTTTTTCACACAAGACATAAAAAAGTATAAGTTAATTAATACTCGTATATGGGAATGTGAATATTTTATAGTATACCTACAAATATGATGAGTTTAATTAAATTAAATTTACAACTTGATTATAAATTACTTAAATTCAACGAAAAATGTCGTATGCCTAAATCGTCAAGTAAAGTTGTTATTTTAGTTAATTACTGTTAGGTTATAATTTGTAATTTGAAACGTATATATAGATTTATTATTATAATTAAGGTAGATTTCCCGTCCGTAAACAAAAAATTTAACTTTTACCGTAATGGCATATCCGTATTATAGAATAATCGTACCCTACCGGTGTAACATAGGCTAAAACTCTATATTACTTGGGTTAGCTTTTACGCTAAAAGTTGAATATTTCTGAATATGGTAAGAAAAAGTAAGATGTATAATACATATTTATAGCTACAAAGTAAAGCTGGCTATATAAAATTTTCTCCATAGAAAATAATTAAAATGAATACAAGACCGATCCAGGATAAAATTGAAAAGCTAATTCAGACTTGATTTGTAACCCTAACTTTGGATTTTTTTATTAATTATGTATCAAAATGAAACTTACAACCGTTTAATTTTTAAAAACGACAAATCAAGACAAAAACATTATAAGAGTAGATTATAGAGATTCCTCTTAATATATTTTTCATGAATAGAGGTCTCGAGGTGGCACGAGATCATTTGTAGTAATATCTTAGTAAGAGACAATAAATCAACCTAATGGAATGAATACTTCTACGTGCTAATTCAATCTCATTTGTTTTTGTTTTTGTTTTTATTGAATGTTTTAAATTCTTAGTACACAAATCTACACAAAAGCGTTGGTTGCTGGGTTGTCAATCCGAAGACTCAATTCTTTCCAACAATATCATATTTAAAACTTTTAAAAGTTGTTTGTTAGATTTTAATTCAATACTAAATCATTAACTTAATAGCTTTGTTAGCCACCACTTCTATAATGTTGATGACTTCGTCGCACTAGATTTTTGGCCATACGTGAAGGGGGGAGTGGGAAGATAAATGTAAAGAGAGGGAGTCAATACTAAGATTTGTCGCCAAAGATCACCATAGATTCAATCGAACTGGAGTCGGTTATGGCAGGTAAAAAAGCGAGTGAAGTGTCGCGACGGAGACTAGCTTCGATTATCGAATTGCCGTCCCTAAAAGCAGTAATATGTTATCCGAATGGAGATAGACAGATAGAAACTGCCACTTGTTATATTGCCGGAGATAGTGACAACACCACAACTCAGGAATGCTAGCGGGGTGTATGCGTAACAAATTCCAGAGAGAAAAATGCAATTGCTAATTGGTAAAATAGAATTGCATTCTATTTATTTTGGCAATACTAAAACCCATTTGAGTATTTCAAAATGGTTACTTATCTTAACTTTTGAAAGTTATCGGTAGTATAAAGTTACCGGACTCCAATTATTTCTCTTATTGGTTTCTTTTGTTTATAGCATGTTTTACTAGTATAATTATGTTATTTAGCTAGCCCTATGATTTTGGATTGTTTGAGTCGAATTTAGTTGTAAATGTCACAAATCTCTCTTTCCCCCCTAATCTAAGATTTTGCAACACTAAGTAGTGGTGAGGGTGTCAAGTAAATTTACTATAAGAAAAAGTTAAGATTATAACAGTTTTTTTTTAAAATTGTCACAAAAACTGTTGCTGAACTGTTTCTAAATTTAGCGACACTCAGTTTATCATCAATTTAACAGCAGACGCTCTAATGGTAAATTGATATTTTTTTATAGTGATTATTGTTTTAGTGGTTTTATAATGACCATGAACCCAACGCTTAACGAACCGAATATGAAAAAAATTTAGTAAGTAGAGTATTAGTTGTGTATTAGAGGAATCCATATATAGTCACACTATTTACAACTGTCGCTTCTCCTATCATGGCCAATGTGATGATTCTTTCATGTCACTTTCATGAGAAAAAAGATAGTGTGACTTAAATAAGTTTTGGGTAAATAACAGTTACATCTGTAAAGTATTGACGTTTGCAATTCGACCCTAAATTCATCTTCCGATCCATAGTTAAGGAATTAGTATTACTTACTTAAGCCAGTCTCGACTTGATTAAGGTAAGTTAGGAGTGATTGTCTGTGAACGAGTAAGCACTATCTCAGAACCGAAACCCCGACCGGCCATAGTATGTGTACGGTTAGGATATGTTTCGGTATTAATTTCACGCCTAGTTAAAAGATTGTTAAATAAAAAAAATGCAAGAAAACAAACAATGTTAAAAATAAGGGGTTAATTATGGTTTGATGACATGTGTTTTGACCACTTTTAGAATTAGTGACTCAACTTTTAACATTCCTGTTTTAATACCCTAAATTTATAGTTTGACTTGTTTTAGTGACCCGCCGTTCGATATTTTGGATGAAAACCATTTTAAAGTTTCAATTTAGTCTGTATAGTTTAAAACGTAACGATAAACGCTTAAAAATTATAAAAATTATAAAAATATATAAACCCGCTTAAATTACACACTTATATAAAATATGTGTTTAAGTGAGTTACACAATTAGCAAATAAAATAAATACAAGTATCGACCATATGAACTCTATTAGTTGGGATGATATAAATATATATTTACAAAACTAATGAATTGAAAGGATACTTACTAACAATTCAATTTTAATAATTTTTTTTTTATTTTTTCACGTATAAATAAATATATAGAATAAAGTCAAAAATTGGTAATATCATCCTATTAAAATAACTCAAACTATAAATTTATGTCACTAAAACGAGATTGTTAAAAGTTGAGTTATCAATTCTAATAATGATCAAAACACGTGTTACCAAACCATAATTAACCTAAAAAATAATAAATAATCTTTTCCATAAGGATAGATATACAAATACTAAGAAAGTCCACACCATCGTAGCCCTTTTACCTCTGGAATATTTTTTTTTTTTTTTTTTCACATGTCATATTAAAACAAAAGTCAACCCAACCCAACCCAAGTACAATCTTTTTTATGGTTGATTTTGCCATTACCTAAGCCGAACAGGACATAATCGTCGTTAGCCCATCCCTGAGTATTCAATATCATGATGAGCAATTAAGTGATTAAGAAATACTAAAAATCAGTAGAAAAAAGAAAAGCACTGAAATGTAAACAAGCTACTCCAAGATGACATGTTATGGCTCTTTGGGAGTTTCTTTCCATTTTGACAGTTTGACTCTTCGGAGTTAAATGAGGCATATATTTCTTAGTTAGTGCATGTTTCGTTTTATATTAATAATGGTCAGGTTTATAAGTATATATATATATATATAATAATATCTGTAACGGAGTAATTTTTTATAGAAAGAAAAAGAGATTCGTCTTGTAAACAACAAAACTGGTGATCAGACAACAATAAAAAAACAAGTCACCCACTTTTTAAAAAATGATAGTGAGAAACAAATAATAAGTAATACGGGCGTTCATCACATTGCCATGGTGACAAACAATTAATAAGAAATAAGTAATACTCTCTCAGATCCTATTATTACTTCCTTTCTTCTTTCTCTGTATTCAACTACAATGGCTGCTCATGGTGAGTTTATTTATTTATTTATTCCACTGCTTGTATATGTGTTTCATTAGGTATATCTATATAGTTGTTGTGTGTCATGACATGTAGAGTGAGTTCTGAATTGGATTGGCACTTTTCTGAAAATAAGTCATTTTTTTTTAATGAAATTTAAGTATTTTTTTCCTTCTGAAAGTGAGTCATTTTCATGAGATGAGAATGAGCCATTTTTACTGAAAATAAGGTCATGTTCTGAGAATAGTTAAGGCGTCTTTTGTAAAGAAAATGGCGAGTTTAAAAGTGACAAAGACTACTGGATCTATAATTATGTATTTCTACTTTATATATGTAAGAGTGAGAAGTGAATTACCTAAGTGGCAATGGGTAATATTGTATTGCAGGTGAAGAAGAGCGAGAGATGCACTCTGCCGATCTTACGGTGGAGACTATGATGCTCGACTCCAAGGCCGCTAATCTCGACAGGAAGTTCCAACACTTCTTGGATAATGTTCAGTACAAACGCAATGGCATTTTGCGATACGAACGCGTCTTTGGACAGGGTTATGTTAGCACAGGAGGACTCGGTAGGTCTCTATCCATGTACATGTATTGTAATATTGGTCAAATCTAGCACATTATTTGCAAGGTAGATTCATTGATTTGTACAGAAAAACATAGTACTTAATATCCAAAAACCCGAATTTTCAACTTTTAATTATGATTTTAGACATATAATGTTGCATTAGGTAGCATCAAAGTAAAAAGCAAATAATAAAAAGAAGTAGGATCATATAGCATCAGGTAACATATGTACTAATTTAAAAACTATTTTACGATGTGAGTTTCCTTTAATTAAGTACCAATAGTATGTACATTTTCATCATTTTCCATATTTGCAATCTAAACAACAAACGAATTTCCATTTGGGCAGAGACAACAAAGGAATTTGTGGAAAAGTTGGGTCTTAAACCAGGACAGCAAGTCCTAGATGTGGGTTGTGGAATTGGTGGAGGTGATTTTTATATGGCTGAGAATTTTGATGTTCATGTGGTTGGAATTGACCTCTCTGTAAATATGGTGTCTTTTGCTATGGAACGTGCAATTGGGCTAAAGTGTGCAGTTGAATTCGAAGTTCCTGACTGTAACAAAAAGACGTATGCCGATAACACGTTTGATGTTATATACAGCCATGACACCATTCTCCATATTCAGGTAAGATGATCAATACTAATGTCGTTATAAGGGTTCATTAATTCTCATTTTTGCATACCAGCCTATAACGTTGGTAATTAATGCACCAATGATACATTTCTTGTTTTCGTTCTTTGCACACTATACTATCATTCTTTCTCAGCAGTTCCTGATCTGTAGATTTTTAATGAAGTGTATTAAACTAAAAATAAAATAAAAATTATAAGGTATGTTACGTCGGTGTATCTAATTCGATGTGCATCAGTATACAATATTACTATTAGCCGACCTTATTATGAACTACTTCAGAATCTTTAATTCTAGGTTTATTTGGGCAAAAAAGTCTCTTATTTGAAAAGGCTTGAATTTTTATAATCCACTTTCAGGACAAACCCGCTTTATTCAAATCCTTCTACAAGTGGTTGAAGCCAGGTGGACAGGTCCTTATTTCTGATTACTGCAAGTGTGAGGGATCTCTTTCGCTGGAATTTGTAGCATATATTAAGCAAAGAGGCTATGATCTCCACAGTGTCGAAGCGTATGGCCAGGTACATAATTAATATTTTATACATAGCATTCTCTCTTATGTACGAGTTGCCATTATTTGACACACTGTCGTTTGATAATTTGCAGATGCTTAGAGATGCTGGTTTTGATGAGGTTGTTGCCGAGGACAGAACAGACCAGGTTTGAATTAGTCGTGTTATAAATATCATTAGTTTGTAAAAGAGTTGAATAATTGATCTAAAACTCATCACCTTCATTTTGGCAGTTCATGAAAGTGCTCCGAAGGGAGTTGCAAGAAGTCGAAAAGGATAAGCAAACATTTATCGATGACTTTTCGCAAGTGTGCATCTTTTTTATTTTCATTTTCCAATTGTTATTCATGGTGTCTCTGGTTTTGTATCTGTACTTTTATCCTTTTCTTTCCCCTTGAGTTAAGAGCTCATTACGTTTGAGCTTTTAAGCAAACAAGCTGGATTTTAGGTTAAGAAAAGAAGTTGGGTCCATTCAGCTTAAAGGTACTAGCTTCTTCAGGACAAAAACCAAGAAAACTTTAGCTTTGAAGCTGCCCAACCAAATCTAGTCCAGAATTTAAGCAAAAATGTTAAGCTTCAAAGATGTAACCAGACAATATGCAAGTAATATTAGTATATTAGAAGAGTTGGTTGTGATTGTTTGTTTGTGAATGGTGTGCAGGAGGATTATAATGACATAGTTGGGGGTTGGAACTCGAAGCTTGTGAGGACCTCATCAGGGGAGCAGAGGTGGGGACTTTTCATTGCCAAGAAAAACTGATTCCGGGTCCAGATTTGTCAGTTGTTAGGTTGTTTCAAGGAAATTATATTGCAATAACACTAGAGTATCGACTCTGGGTTTGTGTTTGATCATATCTGTAGTACCTTGTGTAGTATTGATAAAGCCATAACTTTGGTCGGTATCGTTAGGCTTTTCAACATTAATATATACTGAATTAACAATAAACAATGAACACTTCTTGATCTTTATTCGTATTCGGCAATTGCCATTGTTCGGATTACAACTCTATCTCTATATTTATGCTCAGTTTTACGACTTTCTCTTGTGATCTTGATCTTTCTCCGATCTCTATGCTCGTTTCTTGATCTGCTCGGTTTGTTTCTTGATGTGACAAGCTTTTGGGAGTTTCTCTCTTTTCTCTACTTCTCTCTATAATTTTTGAGTAGATTTTCTGGTCCATTTCTTAGGGGGGATACTTGACTATTTATAGGCAATTATGTCTCTTAAGATGTTGACAAATGTCTCCATCTCATGGGATTTTTCAGATATGGGTCCCTGGTTAAGTGGGCTTGGGCTTTTAGTAGTATCCACCTTTATTCTTTATGAAAGGCATGGGACGGCCCATTTAAGCATTGGATACCCATCTATGAAGTGTGGGTTGATTGTTACCCGAATAGAATATTTAGGTCTAATTTTTATGTTCTATCAAGTGCTCACTGACTTCCTCGGCGTGGTCTCCTCGGCGAGGGAGTCATGATCGGTCTGTCGAGGATATTGCTTCGGCCCTGCTGTTCCCAAGATTACCTCAAGAGATGCGGTGGATTCAACTGTTCCCTGGGCCCATTTGAGGTCATTAAGAAGTCCTATCTCGGTATCTTTTTTCGAGGAAAACCCTTGATCTTCTCAATCATTTATCTACTATAAAGGTGCCCCATCCTCCCTTATCCCATTTACTATTACTTTGACCGTGACACAATGGCTTTTCCCCATGGTTCGGCAGGAGACAACACTTCAGATTACGTTGCTCACTTGGAGAATGAGGTCAAGAAGGTTCGCGTCATGAAAAAGAAATTGGCGGACATGACCAAAAGGTTGTCTGATATGGACGCGGCTCATCACTTGACGATGGCCGACCTGGATTGGGCCTTTGAGCGTATAAAGAGGCTCGAGGCTTCCCTGGCTAAGGAAAAGGCAGCTAAAAGGGCCTACAAGCTTTCTTTTAAGGAGCTGCATGATCGGTCCAAGCCGGGGTCGGATGATGATGAAGCAGACCCTTCCTCGGAATAATTAGTTTTTGTAATTTCTTTGTAGGGGGCATCATTCCCAAGTTGTAATCGGATTTTTTGACATTAATAAAAAATTTCCTTATTTTCGTTCTTGTCTGCTTATCTTCTTGATATCCCAATGGACGACTTTAATTAGACTGGGAACTGTGGTTTATTAGCTATAAATGCTCTTGGGAAGTTCAAGGGGTTGTCTTTTTTCGAGATGACCTTTGATCTATCCCTTGTCTCTTCCTATAAAAGGGGGCTGTCCCTACATTCTTTGTGCAACTCATTCTTATTTAACGAACCAATGGCTTCTTCTCGTGAAAATAGTGGTGACAACCTTCCTGAATATGTTGCCCATCTCGAGGAGGAGGTTAGGAAGGCTCGTATCCTCGAAAGGAGGGTTGCCTCTTTAACCGTGGAGGCTCGCCGAGCTGCTGAGATGAACGAGCGCTTGGAGGCCATGGAGAGTGAATATCAGAGGTCTCTGATCGATAATATTTGGGCTCGTGCTCGGATCAAAGAGCTTGAGGCTTCTAGAGATAGGCATATTGCTTCCAAGAAGGCCTACAAACTGGTCCTTAAGGAAGTGTATGCTCGGTCTAAGAGGAAGCCGAACGACGAAGCAGGCCCTTATCCGAAATGATTTTATTATTTTTATTGTACCTCCTTTATGTTGACTGCCCCTTCTGTAATGAAGTATCAACCAATCAATAAAGACTTCTTTTTCTTGTTTATGTCTGAATTACTTTCCCAATGCAATTTATTTTGACTGCGCATGCTTGTGGCTTCTTTAATGACTTTTCTTGGGCCTTGTGTTTGACCTTATCCACTGGATCTTCTTAATCTTTCTATCTTGGGACCACTGGGATTTTTTGAGCCCTGTGCACAAATCTTATCCTTTATATCTTAATATTGTTGCACTTTTCCCAGATTGACACGTGCAGGGGCTTTTCGAACTTTACCCTCTTTAAATACTGGCATGAATTCAAGCGTTTCTTCTCATCAGGCGCCTCTTTTAATAACGAATGGTTGCAACTCCCCCCTTTTAATTTCTTAACAGTCGCATCTTTTAATTACCCTCGTTTTCCCAAATCTCTTGGCGAACGGTTGCACTTCACCACACTAATCCTTCCTTAATTTCTCTATAAATACCTTCCTAAGATATGGATTTCTTCACACTCTCACTCTTATCTCTCTTCATCACATACAGAATTTTATCTTTTAACCTCCTGAAAATGGAAGGTTCTTCAACCAAATCTGCATTGGTTATGCAAGTGGAGGCTTTTGAAGCCTCCTATGGCCATGCACTAAAGCTGTTGAAGGATGCTGAAGAGGAGCTGAAGGTGATGCGTTATCACCATACCGAGATGGTTCGGGAATTGACTTGGCTAAGATCCGAGCTGGATTATTGTCGACGTGCTCGTCGGGCTCTAGTCGAAGAGAATGAGCTGTTGAGGGGGAATCCGACACTTCGAGACAGGAATGTCTCTGCCGGGCCCTCTCATCGATACCGATCGACTTCCCCCTATCCTCGCCCTTTTTCTTTTCTTTTTATTTCTCTCAGTTTCCCTCATTTCTTTGTTTTCTTCTTATCTTTTTTTTTTCTTTATCTTCTTCTTGTTTGTTTTTTTTTTTTTTTTTTTCCTCTTCCTTTCCTTTCATCTTCTCTCCCATCACTCTTTTTCTTTTTAATACTTTGTCCTCTTCTTTTTCTTTTTTCCTTTTTCTCTTCTTCTGCACCACTACGATGTAACAATCAACCCTGTGATCCTAAGGGTTTTTTGTTACTTCTAGAATTTGTGTCATTTTTCATTTGCCTCTTCTTTCTTCTTTTTTCATTTCTTCTTTATGTTCCTCTTCATCTTCTTCTTCCTCTTCCCCATCGTCGCCAGCTCGCTTGGACTGCTGACACAGTCGATCTTCTGTGTATGATCTTTTGTAATAGATTTTTTCGGATGTAATGGGTATTTTTCTCGGATGTAATAGATATTTTTCTCGGATGTAATAGATATTTTTCTCGGATGTAATTGATTTCCTTTGTGATGTCCTCTGATGTAATGAACAGTGATGTATCCCTTCTTATTAATGAAAATTTTATTTGCCACTTTATCTTGCACTTCTTTTTATGTTGCACTTGTGGTTTGTCGTTTTTCTGCAATCTGGATCTTTGAACATCTCGTCTTTATTTCTTGTCGAACTGTGATATCAGATGACTGTAGACCTACCCCCAACATTGTCAATCATAGGTGCATGCTCCCAAGCAATGTCAGGAAATATGCATGCTCCCGAGTATGTCAGGAAATATCATACTTCCTTTGCTCTATAAATACTCTTCAACCCTTCTTCAGAATATATCTTCTCATATTGCGTTTGCTTCTCTTTCATCTCTCATCTCCTTCTATACAAAAATAACTTTTCCTAATGTCTGAGCCCGTGGTGAGATATCATGCTCAGATGAAGGACTTGGATGCTGAGGTATCTCGGATTCGTCATAGAATGGCTAAGCTTGAGAAGGAGTATGGTGTCCTGGCTTTGAGTCTGTACAACTCACACCCCGAGGAGACAATTAAATGGACCGAGATCTCGGCCTTGGGTCGTGAACTTGATCACCTATTGGTGCGCAGGAAAACTCTGGCCAACTCCTTGCCCGGGAGAATGAATGCTTGGTCGTCACGAACGACTCATATAAAGCTCGATTAGATAGCTCTGCTAGGGAGACTGCCTCTCGGTCTGGCAGTTCTGTTGTCCCACCTACTGATCCTTGATTAGATTAGTCTATTTTTCTGATGTATTTTCCGTTTTGGAACTTGTATTTGAACAGTTGTATCTTTTCGTATTTCGTGCCTTTGTCTTGTGAACCGTTGCAACGCCTCGTACTCTGTGCCTTTTCGTTTTCTTTTGTACCCTTGAATTTCTTTATAACCGCTCTCTATTGCCTGTATTTCATTATCCAATCTCCTTTTCTCTCTCCTATTTCTTCTAATCTTGCTTTTGTTTGAGATGGCTCCCATTACTAGATCTGCCTCCAAAAAGAAAGCTCTTCTGGAAGAGGAGCCTACCTTCTTGCTACCCCGTCCCCCTGGTTTCGGGGAACAGGATTTAACTCCTCTTCAGCTAAAAGAAATTGAGATGTCGTGGCTGAAGCATGATCTTAAGTGTGCTCAGACCGAAATGAGGTGATTCAAACAGTATTGGCAGGAGGAGAGTGCTGCTCGTTTTGAAGCCGAGCAGAAGTGCAAGTCTCAATCTCATTCTCTAAAACAAGTGGAAATTGGCATTTCTCATTTGATTAGGGAAAAAGAGCGTCTGGAGGAGCTCTTGGTGAAGAAGGATGCCGATATGGGGGCTAGTTCGAAGAAGTAGGATTGGGTGTATTTATTGTAAACTTTTCTTTTCCTGTTGTGTCGTTTGTTCCCCCTTTTGTGGATGAATAAAATTTCTGTTTTGCAATTTGATCCTGTCTATTTTATTTTGTATCTGTTTTGCCTCTATGTTTATATTATTCGATGTATCTTGGTACCGAACACCGAGCATGGTGCACCGTTGTTATCCCCCCGGAGAGCGTTGTTAGGCTTGATGCTTAAATGCCGTCGAGCTAGGAACGGTCTCCGCCCACCATGTTCAGTGAGCTATTCGGGTAGGACACGGTTTGGTGTCGAGGGACTTAATCGGAGGACATACTCGGTTGGGTAATGTTGGTAGCGTATGTTGGAAGCTTTTCGTGGTAGGGTCCACTGACCGTTTATTTCGGTGTAATGATGTGAACTGTCTTGGGTAGTGGGATACACTATCTGACGTGGCAAGATCTGGAGCCTTGATTTGCTGACATAGCAGCAGTTGGGATTTTTCTGTGGTTGGAAAAAAGGTGAACCTCTGTCACACGAAAAGGCGGTTCTTATTTTATTCTTTTTGTAGTTTCACTCCTTTTTAACTGTGCCAAATAATCCCTTTAGCTTTTTACCTCATAATTTGCTGAAAAAATATCTCTTATCTTCTCTCTCTAGGATTTGTTCTTCCCGCCAAAAACTTGCGGCCTCTCTATCTAGGGTTTGTCGAGAGATTTGCTGCTGCTTTCCCATTCGTGTTCTCGAATATGACTGTAAGTGTTTTCGAAATATCTGTATGTGATAAATTGTTGTGGTCATGTATGTGACGTTGATATGTGGTTGTGTTTGCCTATATATGTTTAGTTAGGAGGTTGATTGGTAGTGTGCGTTTATGTATAGGATTTTTGTTGCAGCGGAAAACTTTTGGGTTTTTAGTAATTGGGGGTGGGGGTCTCATCGTGTGATTTGTTTGTGGTTAGTATACTGATTGAAATTTTGATGATGTTTGGAGTGGGTATTTGTGTGTGGTTAGTATACTGATTGAAATTTTGATGATGTTTGGATAGGAAATTCTGACCCAATGCTTGGCCCAAGTTGACCCATTTGTGGAAAAGGACTTTAAGGAGCTCGCCGGGATACCCGACGACATACACATTCGGCTGCCAGTCTCGGATGAGGAGGTAATGGGATTCGTTGCTGCCGGCGAAGTAGCCGTACATTCCTCGGCATTTTTTACTGGGGGTCTTAGACTTCCGTTCACTGCGTGGACAGCTTCGTTCTTCGAGGCTGTCCGGATCGCGGGCCCAACTAGCCCTGAATGGTTACCGTACCCTGAACGGTATTCAAAGGTTGTCGGAGTTGGCCGGGATACCTATCGAACTGAAGGATGTGTTCGGGGTCTACAGTTTGAGTTTTGATCGACGCAACTCTTATTTGAAGACCTTGCGCTCCTTCTCCCAGCTTGTCATTGGTCTGCCGGACACGAATAAGGAGCATAACCTTGGTGTGGTGATTGCTTCCGGCGAGTGGGGTTGCGCTGGGCACCAGATTCCTGGGCCTGCTACCGCGGCTCCCGATATTCCAGACCTTGGCGCTCCCAACGTGGAAGCTCTAGTGGCTCTTTGGAATTGGTGAGGGCCTGGACCGACGAAGGATCCGTCGAGCCGTTCTGCTCCTATGCTGTTAGGTTACCCTGCGGGGCTAGTGACAAAGGGGAATCCTGTGCCCGAGATCCCCAAAGAGCCCGAGGAGGAATTCCTAAAAGTTGTCAGGGCACGAAGCGCTGCTCGGGGAGGGAAAAAGGCCGTTCGTTCTAAGCGCCGAGCATTTGATCCCGTTACCGGGACAACGAAGAGGGCTAGGGGGACGGAGACCTCGGTCACCGAGGAGGTTGCGGATGTTGACACGGGTGTGGGGGTGGTGGCTTCTGCCCAAGGTGATACCACCGAGGATGTTTCTACCCATGCCGGTGTACGTGTTTTTAATTGTGATCCTATTTCAGCTACTGACGTCTTCGTCACTTTAATTCTTGTTTGTTTTGTCTGATAATTCTCTTTTTCGTCGCTTTAATTGTCGTCTTGTTTCAGCTACTGACTTCTTCTTTGGTTACCCTTGCTCTTGCCCGGTCTATGGGTATTATTGTGTTTCAGGGGTCGTTCGACAACATATTCAGACATATCAACCTCTTGGTGAATATGGGCGAGGGTACGATGACCCTGCCGGTCGTCTCACCCATCCGTACTGAGGAGATGAGCGAGCATAGGGCCCCTGAGACTGGTCCTTCAGGGGAGGTGAGGGAAGAAGTGGAGGTTATGGTGGGTGGCGAGGATGAGGTTCTTGAGGAACCTGAGAAGGTGTTGGTGGACGGGGTGGCGATGACCCGTTATATTGACAGGTGTGGGGGTAAATTTTTGGAGCAACCCCGTGTCTTGAGGATGGGGTATACTGCTCTTAAACCCCTCGTTGTCAAGGATGCCGAGAAGATAGCTCTTCGGCCTGCAATGTCGGTTATAGAGCAGGCCAGTACTGATGCGCTTCGGGTATGTTGCGTACGTATTTTGTTATATAGGTCGTGATGCTTTTATTTTGGCTGGTATCTGATGTTTCTAAGTACAGGTTTTCATGGATATCGTGGTGTTAAGGGATCAGCTGTCAGCACTAGAGGCTGAGAAAGAGAAGATGGCCGAGGATAAAGCTCAGCAAGTTAAGTTGATCTCCGAACTAGAGGCGGAGAAAGAGAAGCTGATGGCCGAAAGCAAAATAACGGCTGAGGAGAAAGCCCAGATGGCTAAGTTGGTCACCGAGCTAGAGGCGGAGAAAGAGAAGCTGATGGCCGAAAGCAAGATAACGGCCGAGAAGAAAACCCAGATGGACAAGTTGGCCTATGATAATGAGAAGTTGGTGGGAGACAACTTACGCCTGACTGAGGAAGTCGAGAAGTTGGGGGCCGAAAAAGAGGAGTGGGTCGAGAAGCACGACCTTTTGGAAGCTGATAATTTGCTCATGGCAGAGGATGTAGAGGCCGGAACATCCGAGGTGGCTGTCCTGAAAGTGGCGCATGCGGAGGATAGGGCAAAGCTCGCAATGATGGCTAACTTCTCCGTCTTCTGCGCCCATGTTCGGGCTCTAAACTTTGCGAAGGTCCCATTATCGGACCGGGCGTGGTCGGAGTTGGTTTATCCCTGTCCGCAAGGTGCACCTCCTAAACCGCAGGATTGGGCCAATCTTCGAGATGAGGAACTCCCACGGCTGCCGGGACATACTACTTTGACGGCCCTCCGTCCCCATTCCGGGTCGGCTCCCACGACTCCTCGGTCTGCTGCTGCCGTGACTCCCCTACCCGCATCCCCTCAGGTGGAGCCTTGACCATTTTCTTGTAGTATTTTCTTTGCATCTTAGCGTAAAGCCTTTTGGTGCCCGAATTGTGGGTCTCTTTTGTAACTACAAAGATATGCTTTTGGGAAGTGATAATATAGGTGATACGTTTTCTTTCTGTTTGGCTTTCATGGGTAATTTCCTTGTTTGTGGGGGTTTGTCTTTTGAAGGGTATAAAAACAAAATCTTGTCAGGTACCTGTCAACCCCATTGCCATGGTGGTCTGTACCTCGCCTAGTCGTAGCGTATGCGATGTTATAGATGGTCTTGAAAGATCTAAGGCGTCCCTAACTGCCGAATTGAAGTCTGCGCGTCATGAAATCGAGGGGCTGAACGTTCATATTTCAAACTTGTCGATTCGATTACGGGACTTGGGAGATAATTTCAGCAAGAAGACCGCGTATTATACGGCAAACAAGGGTAAAGCAAAAGAGCTTCTTGGTGCACTTCGGCGTTCTCGTGATGAAGCCCGAGGCCGTGTGACGAGCTTGAACTTGGTCATAGGGGCCGTTTTCAAAGACGCGGACCTACTGCTATCCTTTGACAAAGCGTATTGGGCCCGAGTCCGTGCTTTAGAGGTGATTGACCATGTAAAAGGGATGCGTGGTGTTGCCCGGGCTGAATGCATGGTTGATGCGATGGCCGGGGTAACAGAGGCCACGGCCGCCTTGAACCGAATTGATGCGGTCGTGCAGAAACGTTTGGTGACGCAAATCGCCTCACTGCGAGATATTCATTTTGCTGATGTCGTAGAGACCTCAGCGTCTGTCGATGGGTTATCGGACTAATGATTGAGTAGCTTGTTTTGTCGCTTTTCTTGTAGCTTGTATAAAAATATGCGTTTTGCTATTTCCGTTTTTTCTTTTCTCACTGATGAATATTCATATCTGCCCTTTCTTCCTCGTTTTTTGTTTTATAGGCGCATGTTACTACGTCGCACCAGGCTGGTTCTCCATGCCTAGTTAGTCCGGGGTTATGACCTATTGGGGTTGCCCGGGATGAGGTCTCATCTGGTGCGGCTAGTGAAGTGCACGCCAACTGGCCTTACATCATTTTAATGGGCAAATACGTCGAACTGCGCGATCAGTATGCCCGACTTAGGTCCAAGTTGAAAACCCAAGCGTCTTCTTTTCGGGAATATGTTCGTCATGCCGAGCATGTTGTTGAGGTTCAGGAGCGTCGTTTAGATCGATATTGGCGTGTAAAGGAAAAATACCTCGGTAAACTGAAATCGTTGGTTACCCAAGCCAATATGTTGGTGAAGTATTTCCGTCTGTCCTGATCCAGATACGATGCTTCTGCGGCTATGATTGAAGCTCGTAAGTTTCCCTTCGACGATGCTCGTCGTAAAGCGGCCTCGGACGCTCACGAGATCGCTAGAGGAGCCGAGTTCTCCGCGCGGCTTAAGACGCTGACATGCGTTGGTGCTCATACGACCAACTTTGATGCCCTCATTTCTGAGGAGCGTTTTGATGGCGAGGAGACCGATGGGGATACGGCTACGGATGACGAAGAAGTCAAGCTTGGTCAATTGCCATCATGTTCCTCATGTAGTAGTTCTTAAATCCATTTCTTTATTGCTGGTTGTATCTTGTTGCCTCCGTAATGCGGGCGAGAACTATTTGCTTTATTCTTTTATTCATGCGTTGGATTTTTTTATTGTCATGTTGTTTCCTTTGATGAGATTGCTATTCCTTTGTTTTCTGTGCTGGGTATTTGATCGCCTTCATTTTATGGTCGCGTTGCTATTTCCTTTGATTCTTTTATTTCCTGCATTATTCTTCTAGTTTCTTTTCTGCCTTTGATCCTTGCTCGTTGGATTAGTTGGTACCTGCATATATTTTGAGTATTCCTAGGCATTCTTTTAGACATGCCATGTTGGGAATTTCATAGTATTCCTTGGCACAAAGGCCATTTGGGAATTTCACAGTATTCATAGGCACAAAGGCCGTTTGGGAATTTCATAGTATTCCTAGGCACAAAGGCCGTTTGGGAATTTCATAGTATTCCTAGGCACAAAGGCCGTTTGGGAATTTCATAGTATTCCTAGGCACGTCTGCCGTTTGGGAATTTCATAGTATTCCTAGGCACAAAGGCCGTTTGGGAATTTCATAGTATTCCTAGGCACAAAGGCCGTTTGGGAATTTCATAGTATTCCTAGGCACAAAGGCTGTTTGGGAATTTCAGCTGCACTCGTTAGACAGCATAAGATAATTTATTTATTCAAAAGACAATGTCATTAAGTAAGAGAGGTAGGGTGGGACCTGTATTTGTACTGGCCAGACGGCCTAGATGTAATACTTCTTTAGGTTAGCCACATTCCAAGAATTTTTCTCCCCTCTGCTGTTTTTGAACAGAACGCTTTTGAGTTTGTAGGTAACCGGGCTTGTTCTTTTGACGATCTCGTACGGTCCTTCCCAGGTAGGGCTCAATTTGCCATGTATTTCATTGCGGGTATAGACCGTTACACGTCGTAGCACCAGTTCTCCTATCATGAATTCTTTGGACCCTTTTACTCTCTTGTCATAAGTTTGCTTCACGCTTTGTTGGTATTTCGCTAGGGTAAGGGATGCTATCTCTCGTTTTTCGTCTAGCATGTCGAGTTCTTCTCTCATTCTTTGTTCGTTGCCTCCCTGCTCGACTAAGGTCGTTCGGAGTGTGGGTAGCCCGATTTCCGTTGGTATGACGGCCTCAACGCCGTATGCTAAGCTGAACGGGGTTTCCTTTGTGCCCGTCTTCGGTGTAGTTCGGCACGACCATAAGACGTTGAGTAACCGCTCGGGCCATCTCCCCTTTGCTTGTTCGAGGGTTGTGTTGATGCCGTCTAGTATTGTTCGGTTTGACACTTCAGCTTGTCCGTTACCCTGTGGGTATGTCAGCGTCGAGTAGAATTTACGGATACCTAGTTCTTCATACCAGAGCTGTAGATTAGCATCTTTGAACTGGGTTCCGTTGTCAGCGACAATAGCGTACGGTATACCAAACCTTGTGATGATGTATTCCCAGATGAATTGTTTGACGTTGCTGGCTTTGATTTCTCGGAGGGGTTTAGCTTCGACCCATTTGGTAAAATAATCCGTCGCAACGATCAGATATTCCACACTGCCAGGTGCTCTTGGGAGTTTACCGACCAAATCAATTGCCCATTGTACAAACGGCCACGGAGCCGATACTGGGGACATCAGAGACGATGGGAGACGTGGTATTTTGGCGAATCGTTGGCATTTGTCGCAACTTTGGACATATACATCGGCGTCTCGCTTGATATAGGGCCACCAATATCCTTGTGTGATAGCTTTGTTGGCAAGGGACCGCCATTTGATGTGTGCTCCGCAGGATCCTTCGTGGATTTCCTCAAATACTGGCAGTTGTAGCTCGGACCGGACGCACAATAGGTGAGGTCCTCGGTAACTGGATTTGTATAGTTTGTCGTCCTCGGATAGCCAGAACCGATGTGCTTTTCGCGTAATTTTCAATGCCTTTATCTTGTCCGCCGGAAGCGATCTGTCTCGTAGATAGCGACTCATGTCATCCATCCACCCTAGCTCGTACTGGATTGACGTTATTCGGTCTATTCTTCTGGTGATACTCGGGGCTTCCAGAAGTTCTACTATGATCGACCGAGTGTCAGTTAATGTTAATGTCGAGGCTAGGGTTGCCAAGGCATCGGCATGGGCATTTTCGGTGCGATTGATTCTTATCAATTCGCACTGTTCGAAGGTGGCCATCAAGCTTTGGACTTTCTCTTGGTAGAGAATCATTCTATCATCTTTTGCTTGGTATTCGCCGATGGCTTGATTTACGATCAGCATGGAGTCCGAACTCGCAATTAAGTGGGAGCACCCTAGCGATCGGGCAATGAGCATGCTGTTTATCATGGCTTCGTATTCTGCCTCATTGTTGGTAGCTCGGAAACCCAGTTTGATGCTTTTCTCTATGATTGCTCCTTCGCTAGACTTGAGGACGATCCCTGCTCCCGAGCCGTCCTTGGTGGCTGATCCATCAACATGTATTTGCCAGTGTGATTGTGGGGATACAGCTAACGGCTCGTCATACCCTTCGGTGAATTCTGCGACGAAATCGGCCAAGACTTGTCCCTTTATGGCATGTCGGGGTGAGAATTCGATATGAAATTGGGATAGTTCGACCCCCCATGCGGCCACTCGGCCACTGATGTTCGTCCGTCGAAGTGACTCCTTGATATGAAATTTTGTGTATACTCGGACCTGGTGAGCTATGAAATAGTGCGGCAATTTCCTGGTAGCAACTACCAGTGCCAAGCACAGCTTTTCCAATGGCAGGTATCGGGTTTCGGCTTCAACCAGAGTTTTGCTAACGAAATAGATCGGAAATTGTTCGCGGCCTTCTTCTCTTAGGATGACTGCGCTCACAGCTGTAGTGGAAACTGCTAGGTAGCATGCCAGGATATCTCCTTTATTTGGCCTTACTAGCAATGGCAGCGTCCTTAAGTATTCTTTGAGGCTGTTAAATGAAGCTTCACATTCCGGGTCCCACACGAATTTTCTATCCATTTTGAGTGATTCAAAAAATGGCCGTCCCTTGTCTGCGGATCGGCTGATGAACCTGCTCAGCGCGGCCATCATTCCCGTGAGCTCTTGCACCTGCTTCTTATTCTTGGGTGCTGCCAGGTTCTGGAGGGCTGTGATCTGATCGGGATTAGCTTCTATTCCTCGTCGGCTGACCATATGCCCCAAAAATTTTCCTTTGCTAATGCTGAATGCGCACTTGCTCGCGTTGAGCTTCAGTTTGTGCTCGCCCAACGTTCGGAAGACGTCCCTAATGTCTTGGAGATGGGATATGGCTTTTTCGCTTTTGACGACCATGTCATCGATGTATACCTCCATGGTCTTCCCTATATGCTCTCTGCATACCTTCGTTATCATCCTTTGGTATGTTGCTCCCGCGTTGCGTAAACCGAACGGCATTACCGTATAGCAATAGTTTCCCAAAGGCGATATAAACGACGTCTTTTCTTGATCCTCGTGGGCGAGGGGGATTTGGTGGTACCCCGAGTATGCGTCAAGGAAGGTCATCCGTTCTGCTCCCGCTGTGGCATCCACCAGTTAATCAATCCTTGGGAGGGGAAAATGGTCCCTCGGGCAGGCTTTGTTAAGATTGGTGAAGTCTATACAGACTTTCTCCTTCCCGTTCTTTTTAGGAACGACGACCGGAATGGATAACCACTTTGGATAGAAAACCTCCCTTATGGCTCCGGCTTCTAATAACTTTTGGACTTCAGCAATTATAGCCGCTCTATGCTGGACAGATACTTTTCTGCTCCTCTGAGCTATTGGCTTGTATTCGGCGTTAACGCTGAGGTGGTGACACGCCGTATTAGGATCTAGTCCTGGCATGTCTTTGGGACTCCAGGCGAACTTTTCGATGTTGTTGAAGAGGAACTCTTCTAACTCTTCGGATTCCCCTTTAGGAAGGTTATCGCCGATGAGGAAGTAATGCTCTTCGTCCGTATCCGGAATGTACGCCTTCCTAAGCTTCTCTCCTACTTGCTCCTCAACAACCCTTTCGGTTTTGGCTACTTGGTTGATTAGATTTTTCGTGCTGGTGGGTTGTTCAACAACGACCAGCTGCTTTTTGAGAGCCGCGGTTATGTCTTTGCAGCGTCTGGAATCCTCTTGGCATCCTCTGGCCGTCTCAATCTCTCCCCTACCATTTGGGTATTTCACCTTTTGGTGATAGGTCGACGGTATGGCTCTCATGGCATGCAGCCATGGTCGGCCCAAGATGGCATTGTGGCCGGAGCTGTCGTTGACCACTAAGAACTCCACGGGAACTGACACGGATCCGGTGGTAACATTAAGGACGATCTTTCCCAACGGTCTAGTCGTCTCGGAGATGAACCCGATCAGTGTGACGTCAGTCGGCTGTAAGTCTTGGGGCTTGAGCTCCATCTTGTCGAAGAGCTCTTTGTCCATGATATCACAAGAGGCTCCTTGGTCGACAAGCACCCTGCTGACCGTGTCAAGGCCGATTTGAACGCGTAGGTTAATGGCATCCCCGTGGGGGTATATCACCCCTTCTTCGTCGAGGTCTGAGAAAGAAATGGGCGGATGTCGTTGTGGTGTGCATTGCCTTTTAGAAGTCGACGCCTGTGATGCCCTGGCTACTCGGCCAAAGTGCGCCAATTGTCGTTGTCTTGATCGTTCCCCACCCGTGCCCTTAGGTCGTGACATATGAACAACGTTGATTATTTTACCTTGTCGGTTGTCGGCCCCCTCAATGGCCAGTTGTTTGCCTTTGTTCCCAGCGCCCTTGATGAACTTGGTTAAATAACCGGCGTCACCCCACAGGTTCATTTTCCATCGCAGGTTACGGCAATGCTCGGTAAGATGGCCGTGATCTTCATGATATGCGCAGAAAAGCTTTGAATCTCTCAGGCTGGGGGGAGAAGCGATCGGTTATGGTCGGCAATACCAACTTTCCCTGCATATATCCTTAAGGATATCTTCAGCAGACCGGTTGAAAGTGTATCTCAGCTCGACCGGTTCGAAGGTGTTTCGACGCTCCCTCTCTTGGAACCGACCTTGTTGAAGTGGCTTGGGGGGCATTGGGTAGGTGAGCTGGAGTGGTTGATGTTCGTTGATCGGTGTAGGGTATGCGATCTGGAGCGGTTTGGGCTCAGGCTCTCGTTGTCGCTCTACCCTCCTCGGGATCTCGGGACCTTTGTCCTTTCTGGTCGGGTTGAATGCTTCTCCCTGGTTGTTCCTGGCTCTTTTGCGTCCCACCTGTGCTTCCCTGACCGATTCTCTCCTTGGTAGAGTTTGGTTGAGAAGCCGCAATTCATCATTTTTGTCGGTGAGGTGGGTACAGTAGGCTAGCAGGGAGTCGGTGGTCGGGAAGCTTTTGCCTATGAGCTTCCTTCTCGCCCAACTGCCATTAGGGATGGAATTGATAAAGTTTTGGATGGCTATATTATTGGCGTACTGCGGGATCTAGTTAGCTACGTCGATAAAACGTATGCAGTAGTCGTTGAGCCTTTCATTCGGCTGCATTGTCATTTTTAGAAGGGTATCGATGCTAACCTTCTTCTTCCGATGAGCAGCGTATCGGGTTGAGTACGCTCTTAGCAGCTCTGCCCAGTTTCTTATGGACCCTCGTGGTAAGTTGTGATACCACGACGAATCCTCTTGGCCCAAGATGTTTTTGAAAAACTTGCACATCAGTGCATCGTCATCACTCCATACCTCCATCTTCGTCTTGTAGTGTCGCAGATGGTCGATCGGGCAGCTCCTTCCATCATAGAGCCTAAACTCGGGGATGACGAACCCCAGAGGATTGCGGTACCGCGTGATTTGCTCTTGTAGGATACCCATCTATGAAGTGTGGGTTGATTGTTACCCGAATAGAATATTTGGGTCTAATTTTTATGTTCTATCAAGTATCTGTCGCTTGGTGACACAGCTTTACTCTTCGTATGTGTAGGCTATGTAATGTTTTATTGACTCTGAATTATGATTTTGGTTTATAAACTAAGTCTTATCTGGTGATCAACTGTGTTGAGTTTTCGTTTATGATTTTTCTATCATGGTACACTATCTTTCAATGGTGTTCTCTTGTTTGCCATTTTGCTAATCTAAAGTATAAATCACTCAAGACTCGTCAATGTGAGGTGAGATACAGTTGCTACAGTGATGTGGTACTATTAACATGATCCCTGTCGCAAAACAAGGCTCGTCTGGTAGCTTTATACCGCATATGTGTGACTCTAAAAATTCAGGGTGCAAAAATGATAAGACCCAAAACTTCTTGAGACGGTTTGCGGATTGTCACTTTTGGAGGTGTTGCTAATTGCTAAAGCTTATAGGCAGTTCACAACTGTCTTAAAAAAAAGACGGTTTTCAAATAGCTTATTAATTAAAAGTCGGTTTTCGATTGTAATTCGCCTTCAAAACATTAATTTTTACAAGGGATGAAACACTACGGCTGCTAATACTGCATTAATTAAGGCAATAACAAACCGTCTTTCATAGTTTCATAACACCATTAAAATCCTTTTACTTGCAAAGACTGGGTCGAACGCGAGGAGAGAGAGAAAGAGTCGAACGAGATACGTGGCGAGCATTTTTGAGTTTATGCGGTGATGATATATAATCTAAGGGTGTGAACATTTCGTGTTTTAGTGTGGAATCTATAACTTATTTCCAGTAGTAGTATTGAAATAACTCCGGTATCATAACCCATTAGCTTCCCTCTTGCCGCGGATGTTGAAGTATAGTCCCGATCTTCAACAAAAACATTATTTGATATTGGCAAAAGTATTTTCAGTTTGCCCATATGTTAGATCTAGGTAACCACGCGGAGATTGAATTAGGTTTACAAGTTTTAATCCTTTCTAGCAATATAAATAGATAAGCAAGATACACACAAGCAAACGGGATATTATATTACTCTTATGTAGTGATAGTATTTCTGCAAAATCTAGAGACAAGTACAAATTAACACTGGGAGTTCATAATAGTATGGTAACATACATTATGTTATCAACTACTTTAATCACTGTTTCAAAAAACGTATGGTAACATTAAGTTATCAACTACTTTAATCATTTCAAAAAACGCGTTTCGTAGTGAAAAAACTCGATTTAATGCTCGATAAAAGCTTAAAAACCTCGTTTTTCCGCTTTTTAAGCAGCTAAAATCTTAAGTTTTTTACGCTTTTAACATAACTCTTACAAAAACGCTTTAGTTAAGATTTCTCTTTTTAAAATACTGTTTTAAATTCTATTTGAAATAACCATCAAATCAAAAAGCAACTTGAGTTCAGGCTACTTATTTTTAGGTCAAGCAGCAAATTGCTGGTACAATGAACGATTAGCTAGATTTTGCTTTTTTAAATAACTCATAACACGAGTTGTATATCACAGTGCATGAAATCCCGCTTGTACATGAAGGCTTATGTCCAGGTCAAGATTAAACAAATCATTAGTAGTTAGTACAGTAAACTTCTAATTAGGTTTCAGTACTTTATCTATAAACAATATTTTTGTACATTCTCAAAACATGAGTTCTATACGTAACGCAAATCTCTCACAAATTAATTATTTTGTCTGGAAAATATATTATAATCACTTCCGGAAAGAAGTCGGAAGAAGGCTTCCTAAAAGAAATCGAGAAAATGACAATCAATCATGGCCCAAAAACAACCGACAAACTAATTTCACTTCATTTTGCTTGAGAGAGAAGAAATGTAGAATAAGTTACTCCTTTATTGCCCTGTCCTTGGTTGAATTGATTTGAGGATATGCTAGAAATAAGTTCACAGACCTTTTTAATGGTAAATTAGGAACCTACGTATGACCATGATACATATAATAAGTTTAAGCTATAGCAGTGGCGGAACCAGAGCTATAGGCTTTGAGCTGTTCAAGCAGCAACGACAAGTGTGAAACGTTAGCAGTCTGTCATACTGATACAGTTATATGAGCTACTTTCTGATACAACATGCCAACATTTTCCTTTTTCTAAATAATTATTCACAAGCATTACCTTGTATCTGATGCCTTAGTTTTTTTGGATCAAAACCGATCTCCAATCCACTTTAAACTATAAATAGATTGCATACATGGACATGCTTCTGAAATGCTTCAATCTTAAGGAGTGAGAAGAAAAAAAAAATGATTCAGAAAACATTATCTTGCCTACTTTAGATTAAAGGGAAAAAATAACCCAACTTGTACCAGAACTCAAGTAACATGAGTAACATGACTACAACTTTGCACCAGACCATATGTCTCCTTGATTCGACCCAACACAAGCATACAGCCCTTACCCTTTTTTTTATTATGGTCGTCGCAACTCAACTGTGTAATACTATGGCATGAAAAAGAAAAAGAAAAAAAACAGACACTTAATTCATCTTTCATGCAAATCAAGCATTCTCTCGGACTACTGGCTTCCTATCTAAAAAGAACACATTTATTCAACGATACAATCTGAAAGTGAAGAACTTGGTTGATTTATTATGTAAGATCCTAAAATTGTGTAATAGTGCTTGTAGAATGTTAGTGTGCTCTATTCTTGCATACGTAGAGATCGAACGCTTGTTACATATTCTGATAAAAGTCCATACAAAAACTACGCTTATTGTGAAGAAATAGTATTGCTGATAAGCAATACCTAATCACACAACATCATAAATGCACAGGTCAAATAATTGCATAAATAGAGATACAATTAATAATCTTTTAATTTCACGCCAAAGTTTTTTATTTAAGAAAACTACATGAATTACTTCAACAAATGATGAAATACGGCTTCACACAAGTTCTAGGCCTAGCTAGAACAAAACCTGACACCAGCGGTGATTTACAAAATAAACTTGACTAACTAATTTTAGTCATCTTTCATCAATTCCTCCAGTGGAGATTATGAGGATGTTGGGAGATAGTTCGGATCTTGTTCGTAGAAAATTGTACACAAAGATGTTGTACATGTGGAGTTCCAATGAGCAATATTGTTTAAAGTATCATAACTCATATGACTTCCTGTTGCCGGTGATGTTGGAGGATAGTACGGATCTTCATACTCGCTAATGACTCAAGTATCATAGCCCGTTAGATGTCCTCTTGAAGGAGATGTTGGAGGATAGTACGGATATTCATTAATGACTCTAGTATCATAGCTCATTAGCTGCCTTCTTGAAGGAGATGTTGGAGGATAGAACCGATCTTCATACTCGCTAATGACTCTAGTATCATAGTCCATTAGTTGCCCTCTAGACGGAGATGTTGGAGGATAGTTTGGATCTTCAACGACAACATCAAACGAACCTGCACCAATTATGGCGTCTTGATATTCAATTTCACCCTGTAGACTCGCCCACTCTTCTCGTCTTTTGCGCTCAACTTCTGATGGTCCCCTAGAATTCGGGTGATCTTTCCGAACGTGTTGCACCAACTCCTTGCAAGTCCCACTAAATTCACAATCTTCTTTTGGACAACTTCTTGATTTCGAGTTTATGTAACTAAAGGCACCATGGGGGACCTTAGTATAGCCCGTGATTTCACCACGACAAAGAGGACATAATGTTGATGATGAGGATCTCATGAATTGGCTTAGGCAATGAGATAAGGTGGATGGGGTGTCGCATTTGTACGGACTACAGTTGGGTGAACTACATACGAGGAGGCGGGGATTGTGAGGATATTCCAAGCAAATAGGGCATATGATTTCTTCCCACTCCGATCTCTTATTTCTTGGTGACTTGGATCTGGAACCATCATATGGATGCGATTTGTCACTGTCTTGTTTGCAACCAACACGCCTACTTCTATTCTTTGGCATCTTGCTCTGTGCAAGATTAATTTAATGTTAACTTCAACTAATCTGAATCGTGTACTAGTAGTATAGACCGGTCAAAGAAGCAGTATTACTTTTATGTTATGTTAGTCCTTATGTATGTTCAGAAGTTATAGACATATACTACTCTAAAGTCTAAACCTAGTTCAAGTAGAAGTAAGTTTCTTTTAACACGTTACTTTGTTACGGGGTATTAATTTCCTCGGGGTATTAATTTCCTCTTGGACTTTATTTCAAAAAGTTCTCTTAGTATATTTGTGGAGTTACAATGACGTTATTTCCCAAAGAGATTAAACCAAACCAAAGAAGCAAACGGGTGAGATTAAAAATCAAATAAGTCTACCAAAAATAATTGACAAAGTATAGCTCTAACAACTATACAACATAACCATCAATCAATTATTAATCATTATAAAATATGTGTAAACATAAATATATGTATAGAGAGAGAGCGAGGAGAGAAGGATGTACTTTAAGATGTCGATCTGACGGAGCAAGGTGGCGAAGAGAAGTGAGTTTAGAGAGAGATTAGTTTATGCAAACCAAGTTTTTTCTTATTACACAGTAATTTGTTATTACTTGGCCCCTTTTTAATTAATAATGATAGTGTTACCTCTTTTTATTTTTGAAAGTAGATAGTCATGTTTCCTTCTTGTATTAGGTTTCTCAACATCACGTGTGTCCTAAGTTTTCTTTAAAATAAATAAACTTATTTTTTAACATGTCCATATTTCTTAAAAGATAGGGCACCTATGGTATTACAACAAGATAAGGATTTAGGGACAACTTAGTTAGAGATAATCAAAATTTATTTCTAAATATTATTAGTTAGGGACAAAAACAATTATCTAGCTAGGGACAAAGAAGATTTAATTTTTGGAGACAAAATTCTATTTTTTTGTTTGTTTTTCATATAACACATATTTTGAGCCAATTTAAGTTTGTCCCCAAATATACTTGGAGACATTAAATTCTCTGCTTATGCTAGTATGAGAATTTCTTTTGAGACAAAACAAATTTTAATTTGGTCCCTAAAAATCAGATTTGGGGACCAAATATTTATTTTTATCTCAAAAAAATGTTTTGGTCTCTAAAAAGTACTAGTTATGGATAGATTTTAATTATCTCCAAAGAAATTGAACCTAAATCTTGAATTTTTTGTAGTGAGCATTGACGGAGTATAAATTGCTCCTATTTCAGCATTAATTAACAACTTTAATTAATACATATGTTGGTAATAATCATTATGGTAGTAATTTACTAGAGTAATAAATATTTTGAATTAATGGTTTGACTAACAAGTGTTTCGGGATATTGGTTAAGTGATAATCGATACTTAAATGTAGACACTTTATTTATGGAGAGTAGCTTACCATTAATAATCTTTCTATTTCTTAATCATGCACTTAATGATTTATGGTATGTTTTAATAAGAATTGTTTTTTTTTTCCATCTCTTAATTGAGAAAACATTGTCCATACGTTGAAAATTATTTTTCATTCCCAAACTTTCATAAACTTCAATTTGGACTCACCACCTAGAAACTCAATTCACATATTTGTTTACATAATATAATTATTAGTTGTGACAGATATGTTGTGCCAAACTATACACTACAAAAAAGGCCAGATCCCAGACGGAAATAATAACATATTTTGTTTTTTAATACTCTAATTAGGAATGACATGGCGACGGAAGTGAATTTTACTGACAACTAGTATAATTTAGCGACAGATTCGTAACAGATTTGACCGTCCCTAACTAATTGATTTTTTTTGTGATACTTTTTTGTATATTTAGGCTGAGTATACCTTATTTTCTTAATACATGATTGTATTTTTTTTCCAATTTTTTTAGTAAGCCCTAGTTATATATATTTATAACTTGAATCCAATTTATTTTTTTTTTGAAAAAAAGTAAGAATTTATATATTTTTTAAATTTATATCTCTTTAAAATTTCAAATTACACCAAAAAAACAATTAAATTGACAAAATGTTGTAAAAACATGAAAATCGATTTTTTTTAAAGTAGCTATTAACAACACGATAAAATCACTGACTTTACAAAAAAATTTAGAAATTTTAATAACATTTATTAATTAAAAGAAGGCATAGTTAAAAAAATTATACAAAAATGTATATCTAGGCTCCCGCTCTTGAGTTGGGACCGTTAGTAGTAAAGAACTGTGAAATTATTATTTTCTTAGGTGAACTATGAAAAATCAAACATGCAAAAGAAGAAGAAAATCAAATGTCTCGTGACTCTCATCTAACATTTATTGTAGTTAAATATCACTACAAAATAATATTGAGTTAGTTAAAGTTTAAATATCAGGACACATGTTCGTCGGGAAGGTTACGTCTTTGTATTTTTCTGGTATGGATGTGAAAGTTAGCTTTTGTTTTTTACACACAAGAAAGTAAAATGCAAGTTAATTAATATGAAAATGTGAATATTCTATAATATACGTATAAGTATGATGAGTTTTATTTAATTTAATTTACAATTTAGTTATGAAAATTAACATTCAACGAAAATGGTCGTACCGCAAGGTTATAATTTGTAATTTGAAATGCATGTATAGATCTATTATGTTATTTATTGGGTTCGTAAACCATTTAGCACAACGGAAGAGCGTCAAACAAGAACAAAATTCGTAAAACTTTTAATCAGAGCAATTGATAATATTAAACAATATATACTTTTAATTAGACATAACATAAAAGAGTAAGAGTTATACCTTCTGGACAAAAGAATGTTAAAATGAATACTTACTGTCGAAATCCCGAATATACTATCATTTCTTGCTAAAGTCCGTATTAATGAGAACGCGTATCGAACGTCTAGAAAAATATCCCAGATTTCTTTTGTCTCACCTAAGTGCGGCTGTATAACTAAGAAAACCTTTTTATTTTTGTTACTATATATTAACCGAATGTATGTATACTACCAGGAAAACCTTTTTCCTCGTAAACTTATGGTCAGCCAAATTCTTGTGTGTTTATGCGGCGAGTAAATTAGTTTTTAGTGACCTGGGTTTTGGCTTATTTTAGGATAAGTGACATAAGTTTTTTTAATTTCGGTTTTGTAACCTAAGTTTAACTTTGTTAGCATTTAATGACCTGCCATCCTATTTTTTACAAAAAAAAAAACATATTTCTTGCTAAAATGACTAAAATACCCTCATTAAACTGAAATTTTCCTTCAAAATCTGAGGGTATTTTAGTCTTTTTAGCAAGAAATATATTTTTTTTTTTGAAAAATATGATGGCAGGTCACTAAATGCTAACAAAGTTAACCTTATGTCACAAAACCGAAATTAAAAAAACTTAGGTCATTTATCCTAAAATAGGCCAAAACCCAGGTCACTAAATACTAATTTACCCTTATGCGGCTGTATAACAACTTAACAAGTAATCTATCAACATGGTAGCCTAATTGTATATATATATATTTTATAGTTTTCCTAACTATACCTTTTTTTCACTAATAAATATTATTAATTTTTTTTTTTGGTAAAGTCACTGATTTCATCGTTTTGTTAATAGTTACTTTTAAAAAAAAAATCGTTTTTCATATTTTTATAACATTTTGTCAATTTAATTGTTTTTTTTTGGCATTATTTGACATTTAAAAGAGATATAATTCAAAAAATATATAAATGATTATTTTTTTTTCATTTTTTTTTTGTTTCAAGTTATAAATATATATAACTAGGGCTTACTAAAAAAATTAGAAAAAAATAAATTTATTTATTAAGAAAACAAGGTTGTAGCTCTCTTTTCACTCTCTCTCTGATTGTAATCTCACCAACTTAAAAATTTTCACCATTGTGGACAAAATAATGATCTGGTTGAGCTTTATTTGCATTTTTTGAGAACTTTTTTTTTTTCCACTTGATCTCATCTAATGGCCAACATCATTTCATTTTATGCTCCAATAGAAATTTTTATTGGAGCCCCCATCCCAATGAGCAAGTCAATTGTTTATAATAATGTCAAGATAGTTACATAACCAATTTAGGAGATACAATCAACTCAAATTCCTTTCCAAATTACATACAAACTCCTTTTAATCAAGTAACTTACATATACGTCTATATGGGTGGTTACAATTTTAGTCAAACTAGGATTTGGCGGTACAGTCAAAAGTGACTTTTAAGGCCAAAAATACTTTTCAAAAAGTTTTTTTTTACGTTTGGTAAGGTTTTTTATGCCTAACTTTTTGAAAAGTTTGAACATTTAAAAGTCCGTTTTCAAATGTCAGGATTAGTTGCTTTTCAAAAATGACTTATGAAAAGTTGGAAAAAAAAAGGAAATAAAACACTCATATTTCTTTAGTGGTCTCAATTTTCATTTTCTTATATATGTAAGTTAATCAAAAAATAATATTATAAAGAAAAATAGATTTATTTCAAAAAATAGATTTTCCAGAAAAAAACAAATTATTTTTAATAAGAGCAAATTACATTTAAAGAAGCCTATATCAATAAAAAAAAACTTATTCCTAAAAAAAGTTAATGACTTTATTCAACGAATATGACTTACTTCAATAAAAGTGACTTATTTTAAAAAAAAACTTACAATAAAAAATATGACTTATTTTCAAAATTTTACACTTGATCGAATAGAAAAGTGTACATAAGTAGCACTATATCAGTTAAAATCTCTCAGAATCATCATGCTATCAAATGAAGTCGGAAAATTTATTTATTATGTTGACCATACGAACAATAAGTATCAAAAGATATTGCATACATTCATCCACATGTAGCAACTACTCTATAAGGTCTCATTACATTAATTATTTATATAAAATGGCTTGTTTTCAAAATTTTGACTTATTTTTGAAAAATAGACTTTTTTTTTTTTTTTATAAAAAGCAAGTTATTTTCAACTAGAGCAAATTATATTAAAAAATGACCTATATCGATAAAATAACTTATTTGTAATAAAAGTACTCACTTTAAAAAACAACATTTTTTTTAAAATGACTTATTCAATAAATGACTTTCTTCAGTAAAAGTGAAATATTTTCAGAAAATTTGATGTTTTTTTTTCTTAAAGTCCGACTTTTCTAATTTTGTTGGATTATAATAGTGCTATAATTTTAGTTGACATTGAAATTGTATACAAGTATTTATACACCAAACACTACATGAAACTTTTAGATAAAAAAACACTTATACGCCAAACGTGTTTTTTTGTTAAAAGTGCTTTTCGAAAAGCCATTTTTCTAACAACACCTGTACAAACAGTAATTTTCGAAAAGCACATTGTTCCCAAACGCAGCCTAAATAATACGGTTCAAAAAGTTTAATTGTGAGAACTAGATAGATAATGGTTTAATAATTCGAAATTATTAAACACTAACATTTTTTGTACGTCAAAATTATATTTTCCAAAGTTAGCAAAGGTGACTTGTGAACCTATAATTTCAAGCTCCAATAAATAGATAATTAATCAAACTCTTTTAACTAATATTCATTTATTAATTCTAGTATTACTCTCTTATAAATCTAGAATTGCACTCTCGAATATTATAGATATATATTTATTTCGCAAGTTGTTCATTGATATAGTCATTACCTATAAATTAACCCTGAACAAATAATTCATAATTAGAGTTAAGTGTAATCCGTTAACATATGTAATTATTTTTTTATCTTGAGTACCCTGATTTCTAATGAACATGTATATCTATGAACATTTTATAGATGTGCGCACTAACATTTCAAACTCTAAATTAATACTCAAGAGAAGTACTCCATCTGTTTCATTTTATTGGGGCACTATGGGGAATAACAAAAATTAAGGGAATTTAATGATTGTCTTGCTTTTTTATTTAAATTGATTTTTTTGCCCTTAATTATTGTTTCACACTCTGCTATGTTATGTTGTAAAAAGGATAAAAGTGTAATGTAACAAAAAAGTTGGTTTATATTTAAAAATAGTGCCCCAATAAATTGGGACAACCAAAAAATGAATATTGTCCTGATAAATTGGGACGAAGGGAGTATTTATTTGCTTCTTACTATAGAAGCAGTGGATTCTATCTTGTAATAGTAGAATTTCAGGCTACTCAATCTATTATATTCCCAAGATATAAGAGTTTGAACTTAGTAATATCAAATCCTTTCATGTAAATCAAATAATCTAATTTCCATGAAGGATAATCTAATCAGATCAATTTTGATCTTAAATTCGATCAAACATACTCTAATTTGTTTTTATTCTGACACATTTTAACAGAGGGCAAATGAAGCGGATCTCGA
The DNA here is from genome assembly GCA_963682055.1 of Primula veris. Lineage (NCBI taxonomy): Eukaryota > Viridiplantae > Streptophyta > Magnoliopsida > Ericales > Primulaceae > Primula > Primula veris. The sequence goes on along the minus strand of OY821742.1, from coordinate 29,619,138 downwards.
GGAAATGTTGATGCCTCTTGTAATCTCTCTCTCCCCTAAAATGGCTTTTAATTATAATTACCGTTTTCGCGATTTTCGATGAGAAATACCATTTTTGAGCTACGTCGATGGTGTGATTAGTAGTGTGGTGGTTGAAATATGTGTCGGTGAGATGGTGGTGGAATATGTTGAAATTAGTGACGAATTTGATTGTGAAAAGATGGAATCTAGGCGGAGATTGAGGTTTAAACGTACTCAAATTTGATTCAAACCCAAATCCCCATTTTTCCTAATCCGAAACATTGCAAGAACGAATCTTTATCGTTCATTTTAAATATTGAGGTTTTGGTTCAACCGTATCTGGTCCCGATGGTGGCGAGTATATCATTGGTGGCTAAGTATCTAGAAGAATTTTTTAAAAGCAATTTCAGGTCTAAAGCTTTCCGTTTAGGGGTTGGTGGAGGGGCTTTGGTCTCGTTCTTGAATACCCGATTATGGTTTGAAGTGGTTGGTGTGTAGGAGGACGAGACTGTTTCTGCCCTCGCCAAGCGGCATTTTGGGTTGCAGGATGACAAGTACATACATGTGTGTATATGCGATGGAATAGAGTATGTGAAGAAACTAGTTAGCGCAAAACATGGTTGTGATATGGGAAATTGTGAGTTTGATGTTGTTATGGTGGATTTGGATTCGAGTGAAGTTGGGACTGGTTCCATGGCTCCGCCAATGGAGTTTCTTGAGGAGCCTGTTCTTTTCTCCACACGTGCGGTTCTTTCTGAGAATGGTATTGTTGTTGTTAATGTGATTCCTATGAATAAATTGTCGTACAAGAAATTGGTCAATGGATTTAGAAAGGTTTTTGATGAAGTGTACAAGATAGATGTTGAAAATGGGGAGAATTTTATTCTTATTGGTAGTAGGATCCCTATTAAGGTTTATTCTAGGGAGTGTGAGGGTGGTTTTCCCCGGAAGTTGAGAGAGGCTATTTCGGGGAAATTTATGCAGGCTTTAAAGAAAATTTGAATATATTTGGTGAAAAGGTTTAAGTGTATACATTGTTCAGTTAAATTTGAGAAGGCCCTTTTCTTGTTGTTAGTTTGAATTTGAGAAGGGAAGCAGTAAAAACGTCCCGAATATTTGAGAATATGAGAGAAAATGAAAAAAAATGAAAGAGAACTAACTAGAATTGTTGCGATGGATGAGGAAAGTGGGACTATTATAACGCACGTTGCAAATATTATTTCATGACTTTTATGTTTACAATTCCATGAAGTTATTGGAAAAAAAAATATTCGGTACATCAAACTATAGCGCGCTTAACGATTTGAGTAACCATATTTAAAAAATTTCAATTTGGGTACCACACTATAATAATTTTTCAATTTAGGTACCACCGTCTAAAAAATCTCGGAATCATGTCACGTGACATTTGACAAACATTAATTTGAGAGTGTAATTTGACAATTTTACACAAAAATATGTAATCGTAGAAAAAAATTTCTCCCAATTTCACACAAAAAAAAATTAGCACATAATACAAAATTTTGTTATGTGTGAAATTAGGGAAAACGTTTTTATAAGATGACATATTTTTGTGTAAAATTGTCAAATTACCCTCTTAAATTAACGTTTGTCAAATGTCACATGACATGATTACGTGATTAATTTAGACGGTGGTACATAAATTGGAAAGTTATTATACTGTGGTACCTAAATTGAAAATTTTTAAAAGTGGGTACCAAAATCGTTAAAAGTAGATAGTTTGGTGTACTAAACTTATAAAACCCCTGAAGCTATATTAGAATCTGACGCTCTAGCAAGAATTGGGTGGATTTATATGAAACGAGGCGCATGAGAGAAATACAGTTAAGACTTCAGAGAGATTTTTTTTGTCAGGCTGAACAGAGACATTTTGGTGCGTCTTTTTCTATTGTTACATTATTTGTTAATATTTTTTTTTCATCAAGTTAATTGCTTCTATGTAGGGTTAGTTTAATTATAATATACCATTAATATTTTAGTTTTAGCTTTGACTAAGTTAAAAGGATAGTTATAGGGTAGAAAGACAATTTAATAGGAAATTTGGGGAAACAATTTTTGGAATGTAAGAGCAAAAAACTAAGTTTACAAAAACTATAATTTTTCTAATCTTAAATTAACGTTTGTCAAATGTCACATGATTACGTCATTAATTTAGACGATGATACCTAAATTGGAAAGTTATTATAGTGTGGTATCCAAATTAAAAAATTTAAAAGATGGATACCCAATTCGTTAAAAGTAGATAGTTTGGTGTACTAAACTTACAAAACCCTGAAGTTATGTAAGAATCTGACGCTCTAGCAAGAATTGGGTGGATTTATATGAAACGAGACGACATGAGAGAAATACAGTTAAGACTTCAGAGAGATTTTTTTTGTCAGGCTGAACAGAGACATTTTGAAGCGTCTTTTTCAACTGTTACATTATTTGTTCATATTTTTTTTTCATCAAGTTAATTTCTTTCTATGTAATTATAATATACCATTAATATTTTAGTTTTAGCTTTGACTATGTTAAAAGGATAGTTATAGGGTAGAAAGACAAATTAATAGGAAATTTGGGAAAACAATTTTTGAAATGTAAGAGCAAAAAACTAAGTTTACATAAACTATAATTTTTCTAATTTTACCTAACACTTTTACATCTAAATAAAACATTAGCTTTCCTATAAGTTTTCTTATTTTTTCTTTCTCCTTCTAACTAAGAATGAAAACACCAATGATTAGAGTTATAATATTAAATAATTATGGGAGAGACTTTTTCTTTCTCATTTATGGGGCATGTTGGAACACATCTATAATTTTATGTTTCACAATAGAAAGCGGATGAAGGATGTTTTTTTTGGTAAAAGTCAAAATAATCCCTAAAATATGGATAAAAAGATGATATAAGGTGTCTATGGTGCTTGCTCTAAAATATGTATATTTTATATGTTGAAATTACAATTTTCAAAAGTAATTCACTTAATTAAGTACCTTAACTATGTTTGTAACTTTTGAAATTTAAATTTCGATATTTCTAAGTACACAAAAGTTACATTCTAGATTGGACCTAGCTTTAATAATTCAATTAAAATGGTATTAAGGGAGCATAACCGAAGAAGTGGTTATATGTCAATTTAAATAATAGTTATTGTATATTTTGTGTGTTTGAAAATCATTACCGTTTAGGATAATGTTGGGTTTTATTGATTTAATTATGACAAATCTAGGACAGATTATGTTAGTCTTGCTCGAGTTGTAAGATGACCACGGGTTATTTTTCCCAGTGCTAGACATAATTGCTAAGCTATAGCGGTTACTTTGTCATTGGAAAGAAAACCAATTTATAGCAAATCTTAATTTTCTAATTGGTTAAATTAAGAATCTTTTTACTAATAAAAGCTAGCAATTAATTGATAATAAAAGGAATACAAGAGTTCAACTACTAGACATATGATATCTAAAAAAATTATAGGAAAAACAATCCAATCCAGAGAAAGTTTCACTTTCCCGTTCTCTCTGGGGGATTCTTTATTCCATAGGCAAATTACTTCTGACTATAAGGGACGTGGGATTGCAGCAATCCCACGTCTACGTGTCCCTGGAATATTTTTTTTTTTTTTTTTTTTTTTTTTTTTTTTTTTTTTTTTGATTTCGTTTTGGTATATCAAAAATTTCCTCAATTTTACCTAAAAACTTTTCCAATTTTATTCAAAAACTTCTCCAATTTTATATAAAAAAAAAACTATAACCATCAACCATCAAACTACTTCATATATCAAGTTAATATATTTTTTTATCAAATCAACGTCAATTTACCATTACAATTATCCTCAATTTTACCAAAAAAAAAAACTCTCAACCGAAAAAAAAAAAACAAACTTCTTCAATTTTATCCAAAAAAAACCCTAACCATCGACCATCAACCATCAAACTCGTTCGTATATCAAATTAATATATATTTTTCTCAAATCAACATCACTCTAACACTACATTTATCCTCAGTTTTACCCTAAAAAAACAAAATTGGGATATGTTTTTTTTTAGGGTAAAATTGAGGATAAATGTAGTGCTAGAGTGATGTTGATTTGAGAAAAATATATATTAATTTGATATACGAACGAGTTTGATGGTTGATGGTCGATGGTTAGGGTTTTTTTTGGATAAAATTGAAGAAGTTTGTTTTTTTTTTTTCGGTTGAGAGTTTTTTTTTTTTGGTAAAATTGAGGATAATTGTAGTGGTAAATTGACGTTGATTTGATAAAAAAATATATTAACTTGATATATGAAGTAGTTTGATGGTTGATGGTTATAGTTTTTTTTTTATATAAAATTGGAGAAGTTTTTGAATAAAATTGGAAAAGTTTTTAGGTAAAATTGAGGAAATTTTTGATATACCAAAACGAAATCAAAAAAAAAAAAAAAAAAAAAAAAAAAAAAAAATAAAATAAAATATTCCAGGGACACGTAGACGTGGGATTGCTGCAATCCCACGTCCCTTGTAGTCAGAAGTAATTTGCCTATGGAATAAAGAATCCCCCGTTCTCTCTGCTTACCCGGTTACATCAACCAACCTAATTGGTATCATGACAAGTTGACAACTTTACCATAGCTGTGCACACATATGTTTTGTAGTTTACCTTAAACTTAAACAGATTGGATTAATTTTGTTGCCAACAGAGGCAGTGCTATGTGTAGCTGCATCCCCACAATTTACCAAAATGTCATTTCTATTTATTTTGCATAGGTAGCCGAGTCTACTAAAAAATAAAAGAGGGACCAACCTCATCGTGGTGATTATCGTACACCTTTGATATCAGTTACATGGATACAGTGCTTTACCTTTCAGTTTAAAAATAACTAGAAACTGTAGTTTAGGTACTTCTTTAAAATTTTGTTTTAGTTTTTCCAGACCCTTATTTACAAGAGCTGACTCCACCCTGGTTGCCAAAAAAAGACCAGCCTATTTCGACTAAAAAATATATTGTAGCTACTCCTTGAAAATACTGAATTTTCTCTTTTGAGTTGATGGTTAATGACTCTATTCTAAAGAAAACGATATGTGCTGAGTTGATTGGACATAGTTCAGCTTTATTGCTTATAGTCTGCAGCAACTAGTTTTGTAAAGTTGTTTACGCCTAATGACAGTTTTGGTACAATTATAAATAGGGAATGAAACTGGAACTAAGGCGACACTGAAGAAATCAATTATTAAATATTCATTGTATAGTTTTTTCCAATAAACTTGATAGTTTAGGCATGCATTTACGGATATAACTTTTTACGAGCTATACTTTACTTTTTTGTTAGAAACTGTAGGGGGGATTAATCCAATTTGAATGTGGTACTAAAATTCTATCTTTCCCTTTGAATACCCCCAAAACCAAGCCTTTTTCTATCATATTCCCCCATTGAGAACTACATTTCTTCAATTTTACCCAGCAGACAACACATTCAGACATTACCCAACTCAAACGTAGGATCTTCTCTTTTTCTCTATCTCACTCCCTCTCTCTCTTATTCCTACGCTAAAGACGAGAGGGAAACATTCGCAGCAGCTGTCAACTTCATAGTCAGATTGCGCAATGGTAAAATGATAACCATAATTTATGAAATCCTAGTTTTTTTCCCCTCAGTTTATGTGTTGTTCTCTTTCATTTTCTGTGTAAATGTTTTTTTATTTATAACGAGTTCTCTTCTGCAGCCCCCAAAAGTTGTTTTCACTAAATTAGAGGATCTAGGAGTGAGCCATTACTCATGACTTTGATTTAAGCGCCAAACAGTCTTTAGTTTGCTTATTGTATGGAATGGTGTCATGAGTTTGATCTGGCCACTGTATTATTAGATTTTAGTATTATGCTACTAAATAGTTAGATGAATACTTGGTGTTGGTTGATGTGATATATGGATGCTGTATCCTGTCATTAGATCTTGTGTTTGTTTCCCTATATACTTAATTATTCTAGAAAATTTGATTATACAATAAAAAATTTCAACTGAGTTTGTTCGTACAAGATATTTATGTTTTTCAATGTGGTGATAAACGGTCCTGTTTTAGCTAAATCGGAAACCAAGACGGTCTTTAGCATTAAATTTAAGTATCGTTCGGTTTGATCAACTTTGAACGGTTCGGATCTGGTCGATAATTTAGATTCTATGAATAGGTTTCGGTCTGGCGGATCGGAATAATTTTGCTGAGTTATTGGATATGATTTTGTGTTATTTTTCCTAGTAATTCACCCTTGTTTGGTCAGTTAAAATAGTTTGTAATTTCAGGTTGAAGTGTGCGATATATGTGGCGGCGTTGGTAATGCAAATGCCATTTTAATTTACCCCAAGTGCAAAACCAGTCGTGAGCATGGGTAAGAGACGACCCTCTCTCTCTCTCTCTCTTTCCTTTCATGTTTGTATGTGCGGCAATATTAAATTTGAAGTTTTTATGGTCTGTTTTTCCAGTAATTGCAGAAAAATCTATCCCAATCGTACTGATGATTGGTCATGTCATGAATGAGGGAGAAAGGACGTGTTCATCTAAAAATTTGAGGAAAGAATTAGCTTCAAGTTCTTCAGGCTGTAAATATGACAAGCCTGCACATTCATCACTTGCTGACAAGTATAGGAGAGTCAAAATGGCGACAAAGGGAAAAGTGAAGCCATTGCTCCCCCTGAAGCGATTTTGCTATCTTCAAGTTCAAAGAGATCTAATGTTCCAGTGAAAACCATCAATCTGGTAAATGAATCTTCAACGAAAATAGCGGAACCTATGTATACAGCCTCAAGTTTCCGAAAGATGAAATCCGTACCCTTGCCATGCAAAAGGCAGATCATTTCTGTGGTTCAGCGACAGTGACAAGACAGCCGGATATTACAAGTTCCTAAAGGTGATCTCTTTGTGTTTTATAATTTTGTTGTGCTATGCATATAATTTTTGGTTTGTTGATAGTTTTTTAATTACTTGATATTGATGGGATAAGGAAAGCCGATATAGACCTGGAGGAGTGTTCTCTGCTGTAGTGTAGATCCATTTTGTTTCTATTCCCAGTCAGAAACATAAAAAGATTCGGATTTAAGTGAGGGGATATGGCAGTAGGAGAATTTGTAAATAACTTTTAGCTTCTATTTGTTTTTGTGTAAATGAGGCAAGTGAATATTTATGTTTAAAATAAATTTTCCCCATGTTTGGTTTGAAGGAGAACTTACTTGGTAGGTAGATTTCCTGAATTTCAAGGAAAACAGGGTAAATCAAATACCCCGAGAAAAAGCCAGAAACACTTTGCGGAAAGCTGGAGTTTAGAAACCCAGACGAAATAGGCACATCCTTTCTCATCTTTCATATCCATATTAATTCACCATGATCTCTCTTAGATAAACCAGTACATCAAATCATCTCCACATCATTGTACGAGCTCTATATTTTGTTGTAGATTACTTTTTTTAATCAACATTTTATGTTTCGGCAGTTTTTACTCCATGTGTATCATCGGCTTTTTAAATTTGACTTCCAAACTTTTAACAACTTTATTGCCTTGCTCATTGCCCAAACAGGACGGCATCCTATTTAATTACACCATCAAGAATTCTAAAACATCTTTTTTTCTTAATAATTTAATGTGTCTTCTGTTTTTGATGTTTAAATTTGAATATCTTTTATTATATTTAATTTGTTGACACCAACCAAGACTACAGAACTGGATATGTTTAATTTATATATATAATATAAGTTTAACAAATTGGCATAAATTAGAATTTGAACAAAGAAGTACACACAAAAAAATCGTATGGCCAACCATCAGGAAATGAGCAGAAAAGAAAAAGCTTCGGTGCAAAACTTTCCTAAGTAAATATTCTCCTCCATAAAACTAGACCGTAGATGTCCTCTCATTTACCCTTTAAAGGATAAATCTGAATTTAGCATCGTTTGTTTATGTTTGTGTTATTTTTTAGTGCAAACATCATGCTTTGCAATTGGAACTTGTTTGGCATGTGTGTAGGTTGACATATGCAGACTCAATTAAGTTACTATATGACTATTTGTAGAAAGAGCTTACCTTGTTTGGTTGAAACTTGAAACATGGGATGCGATTGAGATGACATTGGATTTTGATTGCAGTGGGTCCCCATAGATAGTATGTTTGGTTTGGATTATAAGTGCACTAGGAAGCAGATGACATGAGGATGTGGTATTGTGCCATTTAGCCTAAACCTCATTATAAATTACTCATTAGTTATATTGCCAAACAGTTTTAATTGAATGGTGGTAATTGAAATGGCATACCTAGACTCATTTGAATGGTGTGCCATTTGACATGTCTTACTAGACAATGGAGGAGTAGTGAATATTTCACGTTCCAAAATTGGACTTAAGTGTCGCATTATAAAATCCAATTATTTGATATTGATTGAAGGGTCACATTTAACTATTAAGTAGACTGATTTCTAAATAATTATGAATATTAACACACAAGTCGCAAGGCTCAGCAACGTTTGTAGCCGTGCCGCCCACCAGAGTGGACGGCGGTCGGAGGTGCAAACGGTGATCCGGAAATCCAAATCTGGGAGTGGCCAGAGGTTCAAGAGAGAGAGGGATGGCCAACGGTTGGGCAATGACGATAGCAGGAGGTGGTTTTCATCCGATGCTTTCGCGGTGGTCATGACTAGTCATTGTGCTGGTAGCGATGGTGACAGTAGTTTGATGACAGTTAGGACGATGTAGGGTTGGGTCGAGAGAGAATAAGTGATTGGGGAAAGTGAAGAAAAATCTATGTTGTCTCTAAAAACCAATTAGTGTTTCAAATTTTGTTAATAACATATAATTTCGAAAACGTGTATGCTAAAACCACGATTTAAAAGACGCTCCCGGGAACCCAAATTTCCCAACAAAAAACATAAATAACGAGCTAAACGTGCATAACATTCTCAAACTGAGAGGATTAGTAGAATTTCCGTCTAAACTTTTTAAGTAATTAACCCGAAGTCTGTGTTACTAAATGTTTGTCCTTGTTTCAATTTTAGAAATTTTGATATTGTTTGTACATATTTACAAAGTGAACTAAATATTTTTTCAAAATTTTTAATATACCTTTTTTTTTTTCTTTTTTTAACAAGACAGTCGTTACAAATAAAAAGAGAACCTCACAAAATTCAGTGAGGGGTGTGATTGGTCTTTTGGCATAGAGACAAATAATTTATATGTTCATATAAATTATTTGTCAGTCAGAAAATAAATAAATTTGAAACTGATTGAAACAAAAAATCTGCTTAAAACATATTGAAATGGACTAATTTATATACATATTCACCAAATGTGGAAAAACAAATGAATGGGAAAGCCACCCAAATGTTTATCCCACATCAAAGAGTAAAAACTATTTTGAATAGTTTATATACATATTCACCACTAAAAAGTGGTAATAATGAGTAGCCTAATAGATGTGTGTGCAGGCAAGTGTACCACATACGTGCTTGCTTGGTCTCGGTCTAAACACATAATTTTCCCATAGCATTTAGAAAGAGAGAGAACCACCCACTAACAGCTCGACCTTGACTCGTCGCCAGTTTCTGGCGAGTCATCCGAGACGTTGTACCTTGGAATCGAAACGCCAACGCAACCAGAAACATTAAGGTGGTTGGGCGAATATCGGTTAAGGGCAGACAATCTTAACAGTCGTCTCGTATTTTATTTTTTCTGTCTTTTCAAATCAGTATTTCAATACCGCAATTTAAATTCTGCAATTTACATTTCTGCCTTTTCTATTCAGTATTTTAATTTGTTGTACTTAGCTGTAATATTTATATTCTATCTTTACCTTTCTGTAATTTATTTAAAGTACTGTTTCTATTCTGTAATTTCAATTCTGTAATTTAATTATGTAATTAGAATAGTTTCATTTCAGTCATGTAATTTCTATTTCAATCAGAACAGTCCGGCTGTTAAGTTTATACTTTTCAGTCCGGCAGTTTCTATTTATTGCAATTCAGTATATCAGATTATTATCAATAATCTGAATAACGTTTATTTTGATTTCTATTCAGTACATACATATTGTAATATGTAATTTCAGTTTCAATTCTGAATTAATAAAAATTACATTGGTTTTGATTATTTCTTTTTAGTAATTTATTATTGTTTAATTGTTATTTCGTACACGGAAACCAACAAGGTTTTTGATGAGTTGTACAAGATAGATGTTGAAAATGGGGAGAATTTTGTTCTTATTGGTAGTAGGATCCCTATTAAGGTTTATTCTAGGGAGTGTGAGGGTGGTTTTCTCCGGAAGTTGAGAGAGGCTATTTCGGAGAAATTTATGCAGGTTTTAAAGAAAATTTGAAGATATCTTGTCAAAAGGTTTAAGTGTATACATTGTTCAGTTAAATTTGAGAAGGCCCTTTTCTTGTTGTTAGTTTGCATTTGAAAAGGGAAGCAGTAAAAGTGTCCGAAATATTTGAGATTATCGGAGAAAATGCAAAAAAATGAAAGAGAACTAACTAGAATTGGGGCGATAGATGAGGAAAGTAGGACTATTATAACGCATGTTGCAAAGATTATTTCATGACTTTTATGTTTACAATTCCCTGAACTTATGTAAGAATCTGACGCTCTAGCAAGAATTGGGTGGATTTATATGAAACGAGGCGACATGAGAAAAATACAGTTATATTTTTTTTTGTCAGGCTGAACAGAGACATTTTAATGCGTCTTTTTCTACTGTTACATTATTTGTTCATATCTTTTTTTCATCGAGTTAATTGCTTTCTATGTAGGGTTGTTAGTTTAATTATAATATACCATTAATATTTTAGTTTTAGCTTTGACTAAGTTAAAACGATACTTATAGGGTAGAAAGACAATTTAATATGAAATTTGGGGAACAATTTTTGGAGTGTAAGAGCAAAAAACTAAGTTTACATAAACTACAATTTTTCTAATTTTACATAAAACTTTTACATCTACATGAAACATTAGCTTCCCTATAAGTTTATTATTTTCTTTCTCCTTCTAACTAAGAATGGAAACACCAATGATTAGACTAATTAACCCGAGGATTAGTAGAATTTCCGTCTAAACTGTTTGAGTAATTAACCCGAAGTCTGTGTTACTAAATGTTTGTCCTTGTTTCAATTTTAGAAAATTTCATATTGTTTGTACATATTTTACAAAGTGAACTAAATATTTTTTTCAAAAAATTTAATATACCTTTTTTTTTCTTTTTTTAACAAGACAGTCATTACAAATAAAAAGAGTACCTCACAAAATTCAGTGAGGGGTGTGATTGGTCTTTTGGCATAGAGACAAATAATTTATATGTTCATATAAAAATAAATGTCAGTCAGAAAATAAATAAATTTGAAACTGGTTGAAACAAAAAATCTGCTTAAAACATATTGAAATGGACTAGTCAAACTGTATAAATTATCTGACTCGTAAATAAGAACATACAATTACCAGTTCTTTATTTCCGTATAAAATCCATAAGTTGAAGAACTCAGCCAACTCACCATTAACAACTTACGAGAATTCTCTCATTATCTCTCATCAACACCTTATAACACTAAATCAAGAACCTACAAATGTCAGAAAACGCAACTAAAAAGCAAAAAACAGGGCCTTCTCATTGCGGAAATGCTTCAAGAATTGGGCTGAATGACAGGTATCTCGATTCTTTACTCTGATTTTTTTTTTTAAATTCATGAAGTTAATTACAATTGCTTCTGGATTAATACAAACTTTTTTTCTCCCTTCCAAGGCACAAACTTGAGATGAATTTTCGATTATACTCTTCGACTAATAATTCTTAATAAAGTAGACACAACACATTCTTTTGGATGTCCAAAACTTCATCCTGATTTTCTTTTTGATTAATTCCATCAATAACCAACAGATTTCAACTTTTTTTACCACTTACAAGAATCTGTCTCTCATTACCCTACTGAACTAACCTCCATTACTTTCTGTGTTTTCCACATTGGTTATAGTGCTCTGCAACTGCACGGTCAATTAAGAACCAGAGTAAACTCAGAAAGTATACCCGAGAAGGGAAAAACCAGGTCACCTCCTTCCGAATTTACCTCCAGCTGTCAGCCAAATTACAGGTTACATATTCTTTACTCTGGAAATAGATTTGTAGCGTCTTCCTTTTTGTTCCCCCGCGTTAAACCTACAAGAAGATATTCGAGGGAAATATTTCTTTCAAATCTTTAGACAACAATTATAATCATGATTATTACTCTTTCTAACAATTTTCAGCACATTGGATATTCTGTAATGATGTGAAATTTTCCCTATATAAAACTACCCAAAACAACATTAATATAATAATTAGTTCCAGAACAACAAGGATAGACTTGTGAAAACGAAAGATAGGTTTATTATCATCGTTGTACATACACTTTAATTACCAGAATTCTTACTATTACCTAACTGCACATTCAATTCAGATTTACAAACATGTCGGAAAGTAAACACAAAAAGCAAAAAATCGAGGATCGTCCTCAAGGAAATATCCCTGGGTGTCAGTGAAATAACAGGTACTGATATTTTTTTAATCAAACTACTGTACAGAAAATAATCATCTTTACATGTTGCATTTTCTTGGTTTTTCAAAATTTCGATGTAATGTTCTTTATAATTAATGCATAATAACCGAGAAATTTCAAATGCATCAACTTCTTTGTATCCCTTCAAATAATTTCTCTAATTCCTACCTTAGCGAACTAACCTTAATTATTTAATGTTTTCCACATTGGGTATAGTGTTCCACGACTGCATGATCAATCACGAACCAAAGAAATCTCCAAGAATTCGGTGAGGAAGGAAACACCCGGGCCTTCTCCCCCAGAAATCTCCACGAAAAGTCAGCCAAATAACAGGTACTATATTCTTTACTCAGGAAAAAGTAAATAGCGTATTCCTTTCTCCCCACGTTAGACCTGCAAAAGGTATTCGAAGACAATGTTTCTTTAAAATCTGAAGACTATAATTAAGTTTCATAAGTACTCTTTTGAACAGTATTCAGTACATGGTATATTTTGTTATGATATGAAGCAGGGATGGACTCTTAAAAACAAAATACACGAGTAAAATCATCCAGCCTAGTTCAGTATTGTGCATACATTTTTTACCAATTCCAAGAATACTTACTATACCTAACTGCAAGTTCCATCCAGAACTACAAGTATGTCGGAAATTAATCCTAACAAGCAAACACTTCTGGATCTACGTGGAGGAAATATCACAGGGTGTCAGCCAAATAACATGTACTCTAAAACTACGTAAAGTAGACAATTGACATCTTTACTAGTTGCATTTTCTTCATAGTTCATAATTTCATCAAATTAACCGTGTTGATTAATTTATTACGAAACAACAGACTTCAATCGCATCAACTTTTTTGTGCTGCTTCCAAGATTTTTTCTCATCCCCACCGTAGCAAACTAACCTCCATACTTTTCCCTTTTTCCACATTTGGTATAGTGCTCCACAGGTGCGCGGTCAATCAAGAACCACTAATATGACAGACAATACACACAGGAAGGGAAAAACTGGGCCTCCTCCTCCAAGAATAACCCCCCGGAGTGAGCCCAATCACAGGTAATATATTTTTTACTCTGCGAAAGATGTTTTAACTTTTTCCTTTATCGCCCAAGTTAACATCTGTGAGATGACATATCACTTTAACTATTCATTTGAACAATGTGTTCAGCACATAGGATATCCTGTTATGACGTGGCAACTTTCCCTACATAAACTACCCAGACGATAATATGGTTTTAGAACAACAGGAATGGACTTAGTAAACACAACATACGTGTACAAGATACAGCCTACTGGAAGAAAAAGAGAATTTTACAAAGATGCAAACCAAGGCCCCTGATTTGGCTTAGTTCAGAATACGTAGAGTAAACGATTCTGTTATTAACCTTAATTTTAACAATTTAGTTTCACTTCAATACTATCCCTCCTAAGCATGCTGCAACAAATGATTGTTTCACGCAGGGAAATGGCATGCCTAACTACTAAATTGATTAGTGGAAAGCAAGTACCTTAAAGTTATTCGATATACCTACTGTATTCAATATTGTATGTGATGCTTTCCATGAAAAGTTAGGATTTTTTCATTTTTTGTGGGAATCTAATGAAGGACAACGATTGCAGATGGGTACGAGGAGTAAGTACTCATATGGCTGAGACGAGCAGATTTACTAAACAGTTAAGCCAAAGTGATAAAAATGATTTCTTATTAGTTAAAAAGGCTAATGTTTTTCATAAACTCTTTTTATCAATTCCAGGAATTCTTACTATTACCTAACTGCACATTCAATCCAGAACTGCAACTATGCTGGAAAGTAACCCTAAGAAGCAAACACTTGAAGAAATTCAACGTTTTATGGTTTTTAATTGATTCAGATAATAAAAAATATTCAAATGCATCAACCTTTTTGTACCACTTCCAAGAATTTGCCTCTCATTCCCATCCTACCAGACTAAGCTCCATTTTTTTATGCTTTTCCACATTGGGTATAGTGTTTCGCATACCAAAAAATTCTCAGAATATTCAGCCAGGAAGGAATCAACCGCGCCTCCTCCTCCAGGAATCTCCACCAAAAATCAACCAAATAACAGGTTCTTTATTATTTACCCAGCAAAATGTTTTTTAGAGTCTTCCTTTATCCCCCATGTTAGACCTGCAAGAAAGTATTCAAGGCCAATGTTTCTTTAAAAGCTTAAGACGACAATTAAGATTGACTACAAAAACTCACTTGAACAATATTCTGTACATAGAAGATTCTGTTATGATGTGAAACTTTCACTAATCTACATTGATATAGTCCGGAAAAACAGGATGGACTCATGAAAACAAACAATTCATGTAAATCATCCAGCCTAGTTCCGTGTTGTGCATACACTCTTCTTTACCAATTCCAAAACTACTTACTACTACCTAACTGCACATTCAATCCATGACTACAAATATAATTTGAATGTAACCCCAAGAAGCAAAAAATTGAGGATCCTCCTTGAGGAAATATCACACGGTGTCAGCCAAATAACATGTACTAGTATTTTTTAGTCTAAAACTACGTATGGTAGACAATTGACATCTTTACGTGTTGCTTTTTCTTCATTGTTCAAAATTTCATCAAAATATTCGTGTTGCTTAAATTATTATATAACCAACAGACTTCAATTGCATCAACTTCTTCGTGCTACTTTTAAGTCTCTCTTCGGTACCATACCAAATTAACCTCCATACTTTTCTGTTTTTCCACATTTTGTATAGTGCTCCACAGATGCATAGTCAATCAAGAACCACTAATTTATCAGAAAACACACACAGGAAGGAAAATACTAGGCCTCCTCCTCCAAGAATCATCCCCATGAGCGAGCCTAATCACAGGTAATAAATTTTTTACTCTGCAAAAATATATTTAACTTTTTTCGTTTATCACCCATGTTAAACTTACAAGCAGATATTTATTGGCCCTTGTCTTTAACATCTGTGAGATGACAAATCACTTTAACTACTCAATTCAACAATGTGTTCATCACATAGGATATTCTGTCATGATGTGACAATTTTCCCTGCATAAACTACATAGACGACATTTAGTTTTAAAACAACAGGAAGGGACTCGTGAGACACAACATACCAGTACAGGATCCAGCCTACTGAAAAAAGAAGAAGAGAATCTTACTAAGACGCAAACCAAGGCCCCTGATTTGGATCATTTTAGAACATGTAGAGTCATCGATTCTGTAATAACCTCAATAAAGATATTAGTTTCACTTCCTTACTATCCCTGCTGCAGACATGATTGTTTCACCAGGGAAATAGCATGCCTGGCTATTAAAAAAATGAGTGGAAAGCAAGTGCTTTAAAGTTATTCGACATGCCTACTATATTCAATATTGAATGTGATATTTTCTATCAGAAGTTATATTTTTTGCATTTTTGCAGGCAACTAATTAAGGACCATGATTGCAGATGGGCACAAGGAGTACTCATATGGCTGAGACGAGCATATTTACTGTTGAACTTAGAGTTCAATAATGATTTTGATTATAACTTTGATTATGTCGTTAATGATTTTACTATTTCAATGATATAATGCTTGTCTTGTCCAAAAAGAGAAAACGTATATTTCAGGTTTTTAAATGATAGAGAATTCGTTAACGAAGCCATAGGTTCAAGCGGAACCAAATTCGGAGCTAAAACGAAGAAGTTATGGGCTTTCGAAGAAGACCGGAAAAACTGCCAGAATTACAGACGACCGATCGTCTGTACAAAAACGACCGATCGTTTTTGTTCTGATTTCTTCCAGAGAGTCCACAAGAAAAACGATCGATCGAAACTCAGAAATGACCGATCGTTTTCTGAATAACGACCGATCGACTGTAGAAAACGACCGATCGTTTCTACAGATTTCGAAAACAGCTTTTCAGCTTTTTCTGGAAAACAGCTTAAAACCTCTAAAAAAAGCCTCAACCACTTCCAACGGTCATATACAGAAAAACAGTCTTTGGTGATTATAAAAACCAACCCAATTCACTTTCCAAAGACACCAATCACAATACCAATCAACTTCCTTCAACCTCTCATTAAAAACCCTAATATCACCAATTTGGTGTATACATATTCGAGGAAGAGGAAAATCAAAGAGAAAGAGATTCAAGTTCGATCATCATCAACTCACCAATTAGCTTCTTGAGAAGCAATTAGAATAGTGAGCGAAGTTACATTTTTGTAACTAAATTTGTATCGAGTGTTTTATAAACTCATTTGTGAGCGAGTGAACGGGTAGATGCTTTGTAAGCAAGTGAAGCTTAAAAGCTCTAGGTTTTTCATTCGGGTACTCATAAATTGAGGGGGAGTCATTGACTCATAGTCGTGTTCTCTTGCACTTGTATCAAGAGTAGGAACCTCGGGTAGAGGGTGAGCCAATCGGTCGATTGAGCTCGATAGGGTTTGTAAAATCCGGAAGAAACATTTTAGTGAAATACTCGGTAGTACCGAGGAGAGGACGTAGGCGCGTTTGCCGAACCTCTATAAATCACGGTGTCATTTTCTTCCCTTGCTTTTACTTTCCGCAACTTATTTTCTTGCTTGTTTATTGCTTGCGTTTAGTTATTTTAGCAATTTATTAACTCTTGTTAAAACGCTTAAGCTTAGAATTGCATAAGTTGGGTGGTTAGTTGCATAGAATTTTAATTAGGCGAAAATCGCCAAAACCTTATTCACCCCCCCTCTAAGGTTAGCCGCACCCGGGCCAACAATTGGTATCAGAGCCGATGCTCTTGCATATAGGAATCTAACGATTTAAGAGTTAATATCCCGATGGCTAACTTCCTTAATTTCACTTCCGCTATAGCTTCATCACCCAATACTCCACCATATTTTGATGGGGTAAATTATTCATATTGGAAGGATAGGATGAGTATGTTCCTACAAAGCTATAATGTTAAACTTTGGATGACCATTAAGTTAGGATATACCGCACCTACATCTGAAAATAGCGAGAACCAAATCCCCGTAGAGGACCTAGATAATGCTCAACTAGAAGCCTACTCTACGAACGCCAAAGCGATGTACGCTATTGTTTGTGCCGTTTCTCCTAACGAGTACAACAAAAGTTCCGCTTGTAAAACCGCTAAGAGTATGTGGGATAAGCTATTAGTTATGCACGAGGGAACTAACCAAGTTAAGGATTGCAAACTCCAACTTTTAGTTCATGACTACGAACTCTTTAAGATGAGCGAGGGAGAAACTATTTCCGATATGCTTGCTAGGTTTACAACTATTACTAATGGATTAACATCTCTTGGTAAGTGTTTGTCTTGTAAGGAAATGGTCTCAAAGGTGATTCGAAGCTTGCCAAAGGAATGGAAACCGAAGGTCACCGCAATTCAAGAGGCGCACGATATGAACACCTACACTCTTGATGCATTGACGGGCTCTCTCCTCACTCATGAAATCACCCTCAATAGTCACAAGCCTATCTCGAAAAAGAGGGAGATAGCTTTCAAAGGAACCACTTGTGACGAAAGCAATGAGCTATCCAATGACGACGAAAATTCTAGGCAAATCATTCGAATCGTCAAAGAAATACTCAAGCTAAAAGACCACCGCAAACATAAAGGTAAATCGTCAAATAATTCAATTTATTCTAACGATTTTGTTTGCTATACTTGTGGCAAGGAAGGACACATGGCGAGAGATTGCGCCAAGAATCGCAAGAACAAAGGCAAGAAGAAGATATCCGCTTCGAGCTCTAGCGATATCTCCGACCAAGATGAAGTCGCTCACCTTGGTTGCTATATGGCCATGGAAGACGACCATGAACAAAACCTCTCATCCTCAAGCGTAAGTGACAACGATGAGGTAAAAGATTTTTCCCATGATGAATTAATTCATATGTGTGGAATCTATTCCGAAAAACTTCCTAAGCTTGTAGAGAAGGTTAAATCTCTTAAAAGGATAAATTCTTCTCTCAATGAAGAAATAAGATCCTTGACAAGAGATAAAAATGAAAATGAGTCTATTCCGAAATCGTCATTTTCTTTAAGTGATATAGATGACGAAAAGGAAGACTTGAAAGATAAAAACAATGATCTCATTATTCAAAACGAGTCTTTACAAACCGAGATCAATTTTCTTAAAAATGAGATGTCTAGACTTGCTAAAACTCCTTCAAAACCATCTTCTTTAGATTGCGATTTATTAGAAAATTTTGAAGAATTAAAGGATGCTTTCGATAAAGTTAAAAGCAAAAACAAGGTTTTAAGTTCTCATGCTTTTAACTTAAATGACAAGGTCAAGCTTTTAGAAACCGAGAATGAAACGTTGAAAACTAAAAACAACGAGCTTGTCATTTCCATTGAAAAACTCGAGTTAACAATTTCAAAGTTTTCTAAAGGTAAAACCATTTTAGATAACATGTTGAGTTGTCAAAAAGATGTCAAGGATAAGAGTGGTTTAGGTTTTGATTGCATTAATTCCACTTCAAACAAAACCCGCTTCGTTAAAGCCTCTAATATTTCTAAAACTCCTACTCCGCCTAAACAAGAGGTTGTTTTTACCAAAAGGAGCACTTCCAAGATTTTTCAAAAATCTTTTAATGATAGGAAAGGTGTAGGTTTTCAAACCAAATCGGATGCTCCGAAAAACCTTTCCAAAACTACGTATAACTATCGTTATACTAAAAAGTCTAAGCATTGTGTGCATTGTAGTAGAAATGAGCATATTTCTTCTAGATGCCCTTATCGTTTCCATGTTAGTAGAAACGATTTGAAATGGGTAGTAAAGACCCGAGCCACTAACAATGTCGGACCCAAAAGAAATTGGGTACAAAAAGACAAATCTTGTGTTGTAGGTATCTCCATCCAAAAGGAGAAAATCAACAAGTGGTTGGCAACGCCGACAAAAACCGTGGAAGTCAAGAAGATCGACTCCACCGTCAAGAATGAGGTGCCATTAATCGACAAAGGTGGAAGGCATACCAACAAATGGTACCACCTATTTGGACTTGGCAACGCTCAATGCAAATGCCATTAGCGAGCGGACTCGACCTCACAACACATATGCGGTATACTCTAATCCTTAGTATTTACATATATGTGATTAGTTGGGTCGGGCATATGCATCATAATTACATTTTTCATGTTTTGGTTTTTCTTTAAAAACCCTTCACAAAACCCCATATTTTTTATTATTGATTGCATTTTGATAATGCCAAAGGGGGAGAAAAATGATATCTAGAGTTATACATTTTATTAAAATGGAGGAGATATTTTTCTTGTAAAATCATCATTAGTTTGTCATAATCAAAATGGGGGAGATTGTTGAACTTAGAGTTCAATAATGATTTTGATTATAACTTTGATTATGTCGTTAATGATTTTACTATTTCAATGATATAATGCTTGTCTTGTCCAAAAAGAGAAAACGTATATTTCAGGTTTTTAAATGATAGAGAATTCGTTAACGAAGCCATAGGTTCAAGCGGAACCAAATTCGGAGCTAAAACGAAGAAGTTATGGGCTTTCGAAGAAGACCGGAAAAACTGCCAGAATTACAGACGACCGATCGTCTGTACAAAAACGACCGATCGTTTTTGTTCTGATTTCTTCCAGAGAGTCCACAAGAAAAACGATCGATCGAAACTCAGAAACGACCGATCGTTTTCTGAATAACGACCGATCGACTGTAGAAAACGACCGATCGTTTCTACAGATTTCGAAAACAGCTTTTCAGCTTTTTCTGGAAAACAGCTTAAAACCTCTAAAAAAAGCCTCAACCACTTCCAACGGTCATATACAGAAAAACAGTCTTTGGTGATTATAAAAACCAACCCAATTCACTTTCCAAAGACACCAATCACAATACCAATCAACTTCCTTTAACCTCTCATTAAAAACCCTAATATCACCAATTTGGTGTATACATATTCGAGGAAGAGGAAAATCAAAGAGAAAGAGATTCAAGTTCGATCATCATCAACTCACCAATTAGCTTTTTGAGAAGCAATTAGAATAGTGAGCGAAGTTACATTTTTGTAACTAAATTTGTATCGAGTGTTTTATAAACTCATTTGTGAGCGAGTGAACGGGTAGATGCTTTGTAAGCAAGTGAAGCTTAAAAGCTCTAGGTTTTTCATTCGGGTACTCATAAATTGAGGGGGAGTCATTGACTCATAGTCGTGTTCTCTTGCACTTGTATCAAGAGTAGGAACCTCGGGTAGAGGGTGAGCCAATCGGTCGATTGAGCTCGATAGGGTTTGTAAAATCCGGAAGAAACATTTTAGTGAAATACTCGGTAGTACCGAGGAGAGGACGTAGGCGCGTTTGCCGAACCTCTATAAATCACGGTGTCATTTTCTTCCCTTGCTTTTACTTTCCGCAACTTATTTTCTTGCTTGTTTATTGCTTGCGTTTAGTTATTTTAGCAATTTATTAACTCTTGTTAAAACGCTTAAGCTTAGAATTGCATAAGTTGGGTGGTTAGTTGCATAGAATTTTAATTAGGCGAAAATCGCCAAAACCTTATTCACCCCCCCTCTAAGGTTAGCCGCACCCGGGCCAACATTTACTAAACGGTTAAGCCAAAGTGACACAAACGACTCCTTATTAGTTCAGAAGGATAATGCCGAAAGATACAATTAGATGGTCCAGGGAAGTTTTTGAAGCCAAGTGTTTTCGATCAACATAAGAGAATTTGGTCGAAAATGGAAATGATAAGTTATTAAGATAAGAGAGGAACTATAACGTACAGGATATGCAAAAACTGGAAAGATTACGTGGATCGCCACTCTTTAAAGGAAGGGGACTTTGTATCCCTCTATAGACTGAATGAAAGCAGGTTGAATAGTGAATGTCAGCTCCGATTTCGTTTAGATTTTGAAAAGGCAAAAAAAATTAGAGAGGGTCTTCCACAAGAAATGCAATTTCTATTCGAACTACAGATTGGGTTGGAGGATTATCAACAGCGAAAACTGTGTGTACCATGTAACTTATCGAAAGACCACTTCCCTGTTCTTAATGATTCAAAAAGCAAGGCAGTAATTACCATTTCTGATGATCACTTTGAAAACTTCCAAGTGGAAATGGTTAGCAACTTAAATACAAATTCATATTGTTTTTACTCTGGATGGTCGAAATATGTTGATGCTAAGAGGTTAGATCCCTATGATATGGTTGCCTTTTTTAGGCATGCTAGGCCTGACCATTCTTATCACGTTTTGGTCCGATATAGGCGCGTTAAAAAAGGATCTCTAAATTCTAGTTGGAGGGAAGAGGGGAAAGGCAAAGCTGCATTGGGTTCTAACGAGAGGGAAAAGGGGAAGGATAACGGCCTATCGAAAGCAAGTGGGAGAGATAAGGGAAAGGGTATAGCGAGCTATTATTCAGATTAGTAAAGTTTTTTTCTGAAATTTGTGTATAATAAGTATTCGACCTATTTGGTATTGTTAGTTCTAGCTATAGATGTCGTGAAACATGCTTTTCAATGAGAAGGAAAAAGCCCCGTAGAGCTCTAGTGAGAGGAAAAAGCAGAAGATAAAGGTGTAGCGAAAATCAAGTGAGAGAGATTACGTCAACCTCGGCAAGGGTATAGCTAGCTACTGTTGATTTTATCAGTGATTTTTTTTCTGAAAAATTGTCCATGATAAGTCTGCCACTTTATTTGATATTGTTAGGTCTGGATATATCTTTCAAGAACCTTTCTTGTAAAGGGTCTGCTCTTATTTGGTGGTGCTAGTTTAGATATGATATATATTTTCTCTGTCACAAGTCCGCCTTTATTTGGTGATGTTTGTTTAGATATAATATTCTTGTTTGTCACCAACATATAAAATGTGTCTTTTCGGTTCAAGCAAAACACGAAGGTGTCTTTTCGGTTCAACAGATACCCGACAAACACGAAAATGTATCATTTCCTCTATCTTAGTAGGGTTGTCAGAACTCAATCACAGAACAGAAAGAGAAAATACGCTTCTTTTCATGAAAAACAAGCGTTCTCCGGCAGTACTAGCTTCTCCAAAGAAACGATCTATTCGACTGTACATTCCCCTAAAAATTAGACCTATCTTATCACAACCATGACCTTGAAATGAAAAAATATGGTTCTTTAATAAATAGTACTTCATTAATTTCATCAATAAATGATAGGACAAACAATTCAACTGATACAGAAATCAACTTCGGTTAAATCACCACAGTTGATAGAAAGAATAAGTCAGTGACTAGGATGAACTTATGCTTTCCCAATTATTTCATTTTACTATCAGGAAATTAAGCACGCTTCCTAAACTAGTGAATGGGGGATTAGACACTGTTCTTGTAACCTGTACATTTACGGTGGTAACACGAAAACCATATTATTTTGTTAAATAATCGAGAAAATCACATATCTGTAACGTTTACAGCTACAGTAAATAAATAGATCCTGTAATATTTTGTAGTAGTATGGTAACATACATTTAGTTATCAACTAACGGTTTTTAAATTCTATTTGAAATAACCATCAAATAAAAACAATTTGAGTCCAGGCAGCGCACTAAATCCCGCTTGTACACGGCTACTTATTTTTAGGTCTAGCAGCAAATTGCTGGTAGAATAAATAACTAGCTAGGTTTTACTTTTTTGAATAACCTCATCACATAAGATGCATATCACAGTGCATGAAATCCCGCTTGTACATGAAAGCATTATGTCCAGGTCAAGCAAGAAATCGTTAGCAGTTAGTACAACAAACTTCTAGCTAGTTAGGTTTCACTTTATCTATAAACAATATCTTTGCAAATTCTCATAACATGAGTTCTGAATACAAATCTATCACACAAATTAATGACGATGTCCGGAAAATTGATTTTTATCGATTCCAGAAAGAAGTCGGGGGAAGGCTTCCCCTAAAAAGTCGGGAAAATGGCAAGCAATCATGGCCCAGAAAAGACACACAGACTACTTTCACTTTATTTTGCTTTGAGAGAGAAGAAAGGTAGAACAAGTTACTCCTTTATTGTCCTTGGTTAAATTTATTTGAGGATAATCTATGCCCGAAATAAGTTCACAGACATTTTTAATGCTAAATTAGGAACCTACTCATGTTAAAGAGTCTTTGAGCTGCTCAAGCTCAAGAGCAACGACAAGTGTGAAACGTTAGCAGTCATACAGATACAATTATATGAGCTACTTTCTAGTACAACATGTGAACATTTTCATTTTTTTAAAATAATTATTCATAAGCACTACCTTGTATCTGATGCCTTAGTTTTTCTGGATCATAACCGGTCTCCAATCCAGTTTCAACTATGTATAAAGAAAAATATAAATAGATAGCATACCTCAACATGCTTCTGAAATGCTTTAATTTTAACCAACTATTGCTCCATCCAGAAGAGTTGTTTACCCATCAAGTATAGCACTGGCACCGCAATACTGCAGAATAGAAAAGATGATGGCAAACTTAGAGAAAAATAAGTGCAATACTAGTTTTAGGAAGTGAGAAAAAAAAAAACAATGATCCAGAAAACAGAATCTCGCCTACTTTAGATTAAAGGGAAAAAACAACCCAACTTGTACCAGAACTTAAGTCAAGTAACATGACTGCAACTTTGCACCAGACAATATGTCTCCTTGATTCGACCCACCAACACAAGAATATAGCCTTGCCCTTTTTTTATTATGGTCGTCGCAACTCAACTGTGTAATGCTATGGCACGAAAAAAAAAAAGAAAAAAAACAGACACTTCATCTTTCATGCAAATCAAGCATTCTCTCGGACTACTAGCTTCCTATCCAAAGAACCCATTTATTCAACGATACAATCTGAATTGGTTGATTTATTATGTAAGATCCTAATTAGTGCTGGTAGAATGTTAGTGTGCTCTATTCTTCCATACGTAGAGATGGAACACTTGTTACATATTCTGATAAAAGTCCATACAGAAACTATGTTTTTTGTGAAGAAAGAAGTATTGCTGATAATCTGTACATAAGCATACAACATCCTAAAAGCACAAGTCAGATAATTTAATAAATAGAGATACAATAATCATTTCAATTTCATGCCAAAGTTCTTTTTAATAAAACTACATGAATCAGCAAATGATGAAAAATGGCTTCACACAAGTTCTAGGCCTAGCTAGAACAAAACCTGACACCAGCCGTGATTTACAAAATAAACTTGACTAACTAATTTTAATCATCTTAATTTCATCAATGCCTCCGGTGCAGATTATGGGGATGTCGGGGGATAGTTCGGATCTTCTTCGTAGGAAATTGTGCACAAAGATGTTGAATATGTGGAGTCCCAACGAGCAATATTGTCTCCAGTATCAAAACTCATATGACACCCCGTTGCCGGTGATGTTGGAGGATAGTACGGATCTTCATCCTCTCTAATGACTCTAGTATCACAGTCCGTTAGCTGCCCTCTTGAAGGAGATGTTGGAGGATAGTATGGATATTCATACTCGCTAATGATTCCAGTATCATAGCCCATTAGTTGCGGTCTTGAAGGAGATGTTGGAGGATAGTAGGGATCTTCATACTCGCTAATAACTCCAGTATCATAGTCCATTAGCTGTCCTCTAGACGGAGATGTTGGAGGATAGTCGGGATCTTCAACGGCAACATTAAACGAACCTGCACCAATTAGGGCATCTTGATATTCAATTTCGCCCTGTAGACTCACCCAATCTTCCCGTCTTTTGCGCTCCACTTCTGATGGTCCCCTAGAATTCGGATGATCTTTCCGAACGTGTTACACCAACTCCTTGCAAGTCCCACTGAATTCACAATCCTCTTTTGGACAGTTTCTTGATTTTGAGTTCATGTAACTAAAGGCGCCATGGGGGACCTTAGTATAGCCCTTGATTTCACCACGACAAAGCGGACACGACGTTGATGATGATGATCTCATGAATTGTGTGAGGCAATGAGATAAGGTGGATGAGGTGTCGCATATGTACGGACTACAGTTGGGTGAAGTACATACTAGGAGGCGGGGATTGTGAGGATGTTCCATGCAAATAGGGCATCTGATTTCTTTCCACTCGGATCTCTTATTTGGCCGTGACTCGGATTTGGAACCATCATATGGATGAGATTTGTCGCCGTCTCGTTTGCGACCACCACATGTTTTTCTATTCTTTGGCATCTTGCTCTGTGCGAGATTAATTTAGAGTTAGTTTCAATGAAACATAATCTTGTATATACCAGGTAAAGAAGCAGTGCTTTATGTTATGTTAGTCCCTATTGCACGTTCAGAATTTATAGACACATTACTCCAAAACCTAATCCAAGTAGAAGTAGTTTTCTTTCTACACATTACTTTGTTATTACTATTTAATTTTCACCTTTGTTAATTACTTAATAATGAGAGTTTTTTTTTCTAATATTATTACGTTTCTCACAATGTCGCTAGTCACAAAACAAGTTTGTAGTCACCTAACATTGACTCTCTGACTTTATTTCAAAAATTCTCCTAGTATATGTCCAGTTACAACGACGTTGAATTCTCAAAAAGATTAAACCAAACAAAGAAGAAATTTATTTGTACTGAACCAAAACGGGTGAGATTAAAAAGCAAATAAGGTATTATACCAAATTTTTTTGACAAATTAGGGCTCCAAGCCTCCAACAATTATACAACATAACCATCAAGGCATCAATCATTAATCATGACATGTGTCTTACGTTTTCTTTAAAATACATAAATTTATTTTTTAGCATGTCCGTATATTACTTAGTAAAAGATAGCGTACCTATAGCATTGACGATTATAAATTGCTCAGTTAATACATAATAATGAGAGTGTTTCTTAGTATTATCAGGTTTCTTACAAAGTCGCTAGTTGAAAAACAAGTTTGTACTCACCTGACACTGGCTTTCGAAAAACAATTTTTTGTGAAGGTACAACGACGCTGATTTCCAAAAGAGATTAAAACAAACCAAAGAAGTAATCAATTTGTACTGAACTAAAACGGGTGAGATTAAAAAGCAATTATTAAGCTACTACCAAAAATACAATTGACAAATTAGAACTCCAACAATGATACAACATAACCATCAATCGTTAATCATTATACAATATGTTTAAACATAAATATATGTATAGAGAGAGAGAGAGGAGAGAAGGACGTACTTTAAGAGGTTGATCCGCCGGAGTTTACAGAGAAATTAAATTATGTAAACCAAACCTTTCTTATTGTAGAGTACTTTGTTATTACTTGTCTCCTTGTTAATTAATAATGATAAGAGTTTCCTCTATTTATTTTTGAAAGTAGAGATAGTCATGTTTCCTTGTTGTATTAGGTTTCTCAACATGACGTTTTCTTTAAATTATGCAAACCAAAATTTTATTATTATTACACAGGCCGTCGTTATATACTTGGCTTCTTTTTTATAGTAGATTATGTTTCGTTGTTGAATTATGTTTTTTAACTTGACTTGTGTCTTACGTTTTACATAAAATAAATAATTTATTTTTTAATACTAGTATATTACTCAAAAGACAGCGCACCTAAAGCATAGACGGAGTATAAATTACTCTAATTTCAGCATTTATTAACAAGCTCAATTAATTAATACATATGTTGGTAATAATCATTATCGTAGTAATTTATAGGAAAAATTAAGAATTGGTCCATGAAAACAAAACTATTTAATAATTAGTCATCCTACAAAATTTAATTAGGGACAATTTCATATAAGTATCTCTTACCAACTTATATTATTTCTAGATATCTTGATAATTTCATATTTCTCATAGGTACCACTTTTTAATTATTTAGTTTATTTATTAAATGGTCATACAAACCTAAATATAATATACATATTTTATCTCTCTACAAACCCAAAAAAATAGTTTTAAATTACAACAAAATTCTATAAAACCATAAAAAAATCACAAAAAAATGAAAAAAAATGAAAAAAATCATAAAAAATCATAAAAAATCATAAAAAAATCATAAAAAATAAAAAAAATTATAAAAAATAAAAAAAATTATAAAAAATCACAAAAACTTATAAAAAATCACAAAAATTATAAAAAAAATGACAAAAACTTATAAAAAATGACAAAAAATTATTAAAAATTATTAAAAACAAATCAAAAATCACAAAAATCACAAAAAATCACAAAACTTTATAAAAAAAAATAACAAAAATCACAAAAAAATTATAAAAATTAGAAAAAATCACAAAAATCACAAAAAAAAAGAATTATAAAAAAATAAAAAAATCATAAACTTTTTAAAAAATTACAAAAAATATTTTTTTTTTTTGTCAATATAACACTTTTTATACCGAAAAGTGAATTTTTTTTATACGAAAATGTGCATTTTTTTAATCTAAATGAGGTGAAAATGTATCTAGTTCAGTCAAAAATACATATAGTTCAGTCAAAAGCGTATATAGTTCAATAAAAATGCATATAATTCAGTCAAAAGTGTATATATTTAGTCAAAAATGTATAAAATTGAGTCGAAATTGCATTCAATTCAGCTGAAAGTACATCTAGTTATTGCATACAATTCAGTCGAAAGTAAATATAGTTCAATAAAAGTGAGTATGTATATAGTTCAACTAAAAATGCATCTGGTTCAACTGAAAGTACATCTGGTTCAGCTTAGAGTGCATCTAATTTAGTGAAAAGTACATATAGTTAAGTCAAAAATGCATATAGTATAGTCGAAAATAAATATAGTACAGTCGAAAGTGCATATAGTTCTGTTAAAAATGCATATAATTCAACTAAAAGTGCATCTAGTTCAACCGAAAGTGCATATGGTTCAGCTAAAAGTGCATCTGATTCAGCTGAAACTGTATATACTTCAGACAAAAGTGCATCTAGTTAAAATTGCATATCGATATGTAAAACCGGCATCTGGTTCAACTAAAAGTGCATATGTTTCAGTTAAAAGTGCATATAGTTCAGCTAAAAGTGTATCTGGTTCAGTCGAAAGTGCATCTAGTACAGTCGAAAGTGCATAAAGTTCAATAAAAGAGATTTTTTTTTTTGTGATTTTTTTCATTTTTTTTCTAATTGTCATTTTTTTATAATTTTTTTGTCATTTTTTTCATTTTTTTATCAATTTTTAATTTTTTTTTAATTTTTTATAATATTTTGTGATTTTGTGATTTTTTTTTTAATTTTTTATATTTTTTTGTAATTTTTAAAAAAAATTGTGATTTTTTGTGATTTTTTTAAAAAAAAATCATTTTTTGTGATTTTTAAAAAAAAAAATCATTTTTTGTGATTTTAAAAAAAAAATCATTTTTTGGTTTGATTTTT
Source organism: Primula veris (assembly GCA_963682055.1). Lineage (NCBI taxonomy): Eukaryota > Viridiplantae > Streptophyta > Magnoliopsida > Ericales > Primulaceae > Primula > Primula veris. The sequence continues at coordinate 29,590,346 of OY821742.1, read as the reverse complement.
TTCATTTTTATAATTTTTGTTATTTTTTTTATATAAATAATTTATTTATTTTTTTACAATTTTTTGTGATTTTTTTACATTTATTTTGAGATTTTTTGCATTTTATATAATTTTATGTGTTTTTTTTTCATTTTTTGTGAAATATGTGTATGACGTTTTGGTAAATAAAGTAAATAATTAAAAAGTGGTATCTATAGAGAATATGAACTTATGGAGGTAGATATGAGTAATATAAGTTCAAAATTGGTACCTATTGGACATTATTTGATTTAATTAATTATTGGTCAATTATTTATAACACTAATTAAGTATTGATCATCCACCTAATTACCCAATAAAAAAAATAAAAAAAAATTCAAAAAATTGAGAAAAAAAAAATATAAATAAAATAAAATAAAACTGAAAAAACCTTTAAAAAAAGTCGGGAATCCGAAAACCCCCCGAAAAAGTGCCAAAAAAAACCAAGAAAATTCCAAAATACAAAAATCATAAAAAAATGAAAAAAAGTTCAAAAAAATCAAAAACTCGAAAAACCCAAAATTGGTAAAAAATTTAATAAAAACCTTTAAAAAAATCCAAAAAATGGTCAAAATTTTTTTATAAAACCAAGTAAATTCCAAATCACAAAAAAATGAAAAAACGTTCAAAAAAAGCCGGAAACCCAAAAAAAAAAAATCTGAAAAATGGTAAAAGAAATTAAAAAAAAATCAAGGAAGATAAAAAAATCCAAAATGAAAAAAAAAAATGAAAAAAAGTTTGAAAAATTCGGAAAAAGCTGGAAAGTCCAAAAAATGTTAAAAAATTTAAAATAACTTGCAATTGTTTTCAAATAACTCAAAATGACTTCAAATGATCTAAAAATGAGCTATACTGTTTTTAAAATTATTCGAGCTGTTTTTTAAAATGACTCAAACTGTTTTTAAACTTACCGAAAATGAATCATACTGTTTTTCAAATGATTTAAATATGACTCAGGCTATTTTTAAAATGACTCTGGCTCTTTTTAAAATTGCTTAAATATACTCATATTATTTTTAGAATGAATTAAAATGGCTTACACTGTTTTTAATATGACTCAGACTGTTTTTAAAATGACTTAAACTATTTTTTAGAATGACTCGAAATAACTCGGACTGTTTTTAAAATTACTCACATTGTTTCTAAATTACTCAGACTGTTTTTTAAATGACTGAAAATGACTCAGACTATTTTTAAAATTACTTAAAATGACTCAATTTGCTTTTAAAATGACTTAAAATGGCTTAGACTGTTTTTAAAATGACTCAGACTGTTTTTAAAATAACTTAGACTATTTTGTAAAATGACTCGAAATAACTCAGACTGTTTTTAAAATTACTCACATTGTTTATAAATTACTCAGACTATTTTTAAAATTACTCACATTATTTCTAAATTACTCAGACTGTTTTAAAATCATTGAAAATGACTATAACTATTTTTAAAATGACTAAAAATTACTCAGACCGTTTTTAAAATAATTTAAAATGACTTAAACTGTTTTAAAAATAATTTAAAATGACACATACTGACTAAGTATCTAGAAGAATTTTTTTAAAGCAATTTCAGGCCTAAAGCTTTGTGTTTAGGGTTTGAAGTGGTTGGTGTGTAGGAGGACGAGGCTGTTTTAGCTCTCGCCAAGCGGTATTTTGCGTTGCAGGATGACAAGTACATACATGTATGTATAGGCGATGGAAAAGAGTATGTGAAGAAACTTGTTAGCGCAAAACATGGTTGTGATATGGGAAATTGTGAGTTTGATGTTGTTATGGTGGATTTGGATTCGAGTGATGTTGGGACTGGTTCCATGACCCCGCCAATGGAGTTTCTTGAGGAGCCTGTTCTTTTCTCCACACGTGCGGTTCTTTCTGAGAATGGTATTGTTGTTGTGAATGTGATTCCTATGAATAAATTGTCGTACAAGAAATTGGTCGATGGATTTAGAAAGGTTTGTTGGAAAAAAACCATGTTTCATGGTGTTTTCCGAATCGGTCACGAATCCAAAAGTTTGGTCAAATTTCATGCGAAGAATCTAAAGTTTAGACTCCGTACTCAAGTGGTTTGAGTAGCTTGTGCGACAAGCTTCGAGACGGTATATCGCATGACCTATTCGGTGAATGGGTGTGAATGGAAATTGGCTCCGAAGTTGGACCATGGAAAGACGAAATCTGGAATTTGGGAAGAGGACGTGGGAAAACAAATGGATGGGGAAGCCACCCAAATGTTTATCCCACATCAAAGAGGAAAAACTATTTTGAAAAGTTTATATACATATTCACCACTAGAGAGTGGTAATAACGTGTAGCCTCATAGATGTGTGTGCAGGCAAGTGTACCACACGCGTTCTCGCTCGGTCTTGGTCTCGGTCTAAACACAGTATTTTTTACATTCTGAAAACAACATAATTTTCCCATAGCATTTAGAAAGAGAGAGAACCACCCACCAACTGCTCGACCTTGACTCGTCCCCAGTTTCTGACGAGTCATCCGAGACGTTGTACCTTGTGATCGAAACGCCAACTCAAACAGAAACATTAAGGTGGTTGAACGAATATCGGTTAAGGGCAGACTGTCTAACAGTCGCCTCGTCTTTTATTTTTTCTGTCTTTTCAAATCAGTATTTCAATACCGCAATTTAAATTATGCAATTTACATTTATGTCTTTTCTATTCAGTATTTTAATTTGTTGTACTTAGCTGTAATATTTATATTCTATCTTTACCTTTCTGTAATTTATTTAAAGTACTGTTTCTATTCTGTAATTTCAATTATGTAATTTAATTCTGTAATTAGAATAGTTTCATTTCAGTCCTGTAATTTTTATTTCAAGCAGAACAGTCCGGCTGTTAAGTTTATACTTTCCAATCCGGCAATTTCTATTTATTACAATTCAGTACATCGGATTATTAATTGATAATAATCTGAATAACGTTTGCTTTGATTTCTATTCAGTACATACATATTGTAATCTGTAATTTCAGTTTCAATTCTGAATTAATAAAGATTACACTGGTTTTGATTATTTCTTTTTAGTCCTTTATTATTGTTTAATTGTTATTTCGTACACGGAAAACAACAAGGTTTTTGATGAGGTGTACAAGATCGATGTTGAAAATGGGGAGAATTTTGTTCTTATTGGTAGTAGAATCCCTATTAAGGTTTATTCTAGGGAGTGTGAGGGTGGTTTTCTCCGGAAGTTGAGAGTGGCTATTTCGGAAAAATTTATGCAGGTTTTAAAGAAAATTTGAAGATATCTTGTCAAAAGGTTTAAGTGTATACATTGTTCAGTTAAATTTGAGAAGGCCCTTTTCTTGTAGTTAGTTTGCATTTAAGAAGGGAAGCAGTAAAAGCGTCCGGAATATTTGAGATTATCGGAGAAAATGCAAAAAAAATGAAAGAGAACTAACTAGAATTGTGGCGATAGATGAGGAAAGTAGGACTATTATAACGCATGTTGCAAAGATTATTTCATGACTTTTATGTTTACAATTCCCTGAACTTATGTAAGAATCTGACGCTCTAGCAAGAATTGGATGGATTTATATGAAACGAGGCGACATGAGAAAAATACAGTTAAGACTTCAGAGATATTTTTTTTTGTTAGGCTGAACAGAGACATTTTAATGCGTCTTTTTCTACTGTTACATTATTTGTTCATATCTTTTTTTCATCGAGTTAATTGCTTTCAATGTAGAGTTGTTAGTTTAATTATAATATACCATTAATATTTTAGTTTTAGTTTTGACTAAGTTAAAACGATACTTATAGGGTAGAAAGACAATTTAATATGAAATTTGGGGAACAATTTTTGGAGTGTAAGAGAAAAAAACTAAGTTTACATAAACTACAATTTTTCTAATTTTACATAAAACTTTTACATCTACATGAAACATTAGCTTCCCTATAAGTTTTCTTATTTTCTTTCTCCTTCTAACTACGAATGAAAACACCAATTATTACAGTAATTAACCCGAGGATTAGTAGAATTTCTGTCTAAACTGTTTGAGTAATTAACCCGAAGTCTGTGTTACTAAATGTTTGTCCTTGTTTCAATTTTAGAAAATTTCATATTGTTTGTACATATTTTACAAAGTGAACTAAATATTTTTTTCAAAAAATTTAATATACCTTTTTTTTTCTTTTTTTAACAAGACAGTCATTACAAATAAAAAGAGTACCTCACAAAATTCAGTGAGGGGTGTGATTGGTCTTTTGGCATAGAGACAAATAATTTATATGTTCATATAAAAATAAATGTCAGTCAGAAAATAAATAAATTTGAAACTGGTTGAAACAAAAAATCTGCTTAAAACATATTGAAATGGACTAGTCAAACTGTATAAATTATCTGACTCGTAAATAAGAACATACAATTACCAGTTCTTTATTTCCGTATAAAATCCATAAGTTGAAGAACTCAGCCAACTCACCATTAACAACTTACGAGAATTCTCTCATTATCTCTCATCAACACCTTATAACACTAAATCAAGAACCTACAAATGTCAGAAAACGCAACTAAAAAGCAAAAAACAGGGCCTTCTCATTGCGGAAATGCTTCAAGAATTGGGCTGAATGACAGGTATCTCGATTCTTTACTCTGATTTTTTTTTTTAAATTCATGAAGTTAATTACAATTGCTTCAGGATTAATTCAAACTTTTCTTCTCCCTTCCAAGGCACAACAGAATACTATTTTTTTATCTGAAACTTTAGATGAATTTTCGATCATACTCTTCGACTAATAATTCTTAATAAAGTAGACACAACACATTCTTTTGGATGTCCAAAACTTCATCCTGATTTTCTTTTTGATTAATTCCATCAATAACCAACAGATTTCAACTTTTTTTACCACTTACAAGAATCTGTCTCTCATTACCCTACTGAACTAACCTCCATTACTTTCTGTGTTTTCCACATTGGTTATAGTGCTCTGCAACTGCACGGTCAATTAAGAACCAGAGTAAACTCAGAAAGTATACCCGAGAAGGGAAAAACCGGGTCACCTCCTTCAGAATTTACCTCCAGCTGTCAGCCAAATTACAGGTTACATATTCCTTACTCTGGAAATAGATTTGTAGCGTCTTCCTTTTTGTTCCCCCGCGTTAAACCTACAAGAAGATATTCGAGGGAAATATTTCTTTCAAATCTTTAGACAACAATTATAATCATGATTATTACTCTTTCTAACAATTTTCAGCACATTGGATATTCTGTAATGATGTGAAATTTTCCCTATATAAAACTACCCAAAACAACATTAATATAATAATTAGTTCCAGAACAACAAGGATAGACTTGTGAAAACGAAAGATAGGTTTATTATCATCGTTGTACGTACACTTTAATTACCAGAATTCTTACTATTACCTAACTGCACATTCAATTCAGATTTACAAACATGTCGGAAAGTAAACACAAAAAGCAAAAAATCGAGGATCGTCCTCAAGGAAATATCCCTGGGTGTCAGCGAAATAACAGGTACTGATATTTTTTTAATCAAACTACTGTACAGCAAATAATCATCTTTACATGTTGCATTTTCTTGGTTTTTCAAAATTTCGATGTAATGTTCTTTATAATTAATTCATAATAACCGAGAAATTTCAAATGCATCAACTTCTTTGTATCCTTTCAAATAATTTCTCTAATTCCTACCTTAGCGAACTAACCTCAATTATTTAATGTTTTCCACATTGGGTATAGTGTTCCACGACTGCATGATCAATCACGAACCAAAGAAATCTCCAAGAATTCGGTGAGGAAGGAAACACCCGGGCCTTCTCCTCCAGAAATCTCCACGAAAAGTCAGCCAAATAACAGGTACTATATTCTTTACTCAGGAAAAAGTAAGTAGCGTATTCCTTTCTCCCCACGTTAGACCTGCAAAAGGTATTCGAAGACAATGTTTCTTTAAAATCTGAAGACTATAATTAAGTTTCATAAGTACTCTTTTGAACAGTATTCAGTACATGGTATATTTTGTTATGATATGAAGCAGGGATGGACTCTTAAAAACAAAATACACGAGTAAAATCATCCAGCCTAGTTCAGTACTGTGCATACATTTTTTACCAATTCCAAGAATACTTACTATACCTAACTGCAAGTTCAATCCAGAACTACAAGTATGTCAGAAATTAATCCTAACAAGCAAACATTTCTGGATCTACGTGGAGGAAATATCACAGGGTGTCAGCCAAATAACATGTACTCTAAAACTACGTAAAGTAGACAATTGACATCCTTACTAGTTGCATTTTCTTCTTAGTTCAAAATTTCATCAAATTAACCGTGTTGATTAATTTATTACGAAACAACAGACTTCAATCACATCAACTTTATTGTGCTGCTTCCAAGATTTTTTCTCATCCCCACCGTAGCAAACTAACCTCCATACTTTTCCCTTTTTCCACATTTGGTATAGTGCTCCACAGGTGCGTGGTCAATCAAGAACCACTAATTTGACAGACAATACACAGGAAGGGAAAAACTGGGCCTCCTCCTCCAAGAATAACCCCCCGGAGTGAGCCCAATCACAGGTAATATATTTTTTACTCTGCGAAAGATGTTTTAAATTTTTCCTTTATCACCCAAGTTAACATCTGTGAGATGACATATCACTTTAACTATTCATTTGAACAATGTGTTCAGCACATAGGATATCCTGTTATGACGTGGCAACTTTCCCTACATAAACTACCCAGACGATAATATGGTTTTAGAACAACAGGAATGGACTAAGTAAACACAACATACGTGTACAAGATACAGCCTACTGGAAGAAAAAGAGAATTTTACAAAGATGCAAACCAAGGCCCCTGATTTGGCTACGTAGAGTAAACGATTCTGTTATTAACCTTAATTTTAACAATTTAGTTTCACTTCAATACTATCCCTGCTAAGCATGCTGCAACACATGATTGTTTCACGCAGGGAAATGGCATGCCTAACTAATAAATTGATCAGTGGAAAGCAAGTACCTTAAAGTTTTTCGATATACCTACTGTATTCAATATTGTATGTGATGCTTTCCATGAAAAGTTAGGAATTTTTCATTTTTTGTGGGAATCTAATGAAGGACAACGATTGCAGATGGGTACGAGGAGTAAGTACTCATATGGCTGAGACGAGCAGATTTACTAAACGGTTAAGCCAAAGTGATAAAAATGATTTCTTATTAGTTCAAAAGGCTAATGTTTTTCATAAACTCTTTTTATCAATTCCAGGAATTCTTACTATTACCTAACTGCACATTCAATCCAGAACTGCAACTATGTTGGAAAGTAGCCCTAAGAAGCAAACACTTGAAGAAATTCAACGTTTTATGGTTTTTAATTGATTCAGATAATCAAAAATATTCAAATGCATCAACCTTTTTGTACCAGTTCCAAGAATTTGCCTCTCATTCCCATCCTACCAGACTAAGCTCCATTTTTTTATGCTTTTCCACATTGGGTATAGTGTTTCGCATACCAAAAAATTCTCAGAATATTCAGCCAGGAAGGAATCAACCGCGCTTCCTCCTCCAGGAATCTCCACCAAAAATCAACCAAATAACAGGTACTTTATTATTTACCCAGCAAAATGTTTTTTAGAGTCTTCCTTTATCCCCCATGTTAGACCTGCAAGAAAGTATTCAAGGCCAATGTTTCTTTAAAAGCTTAAGACGACAATTAAGATTGACTAGAAAAACTCACTTGAACAATATTCTGTACATAGAAGATTCTGTTATGATGTGAAACTTTCACTAATCTACATTGATATAGTCCAGAAAAACAGGATGGACTTATGAAAACAAACAATTCAAGTAAATCATCCAGCCTAGTTCCGTGTTGTGCATACACTCTTCTTTACCAATTCCAAAACTACTTACTACTACCTAACTGCACATTCAATCCATGACTACAAATATAATTTGAATGTAACCCCAAGAAGCAAAAAATTGAGGATCCTCCTCGAGGAAATATCACACGGTGTCAGCCAAATAACATGTACTAGTATTTTTTACTCTAAAACTACGTATGGTAGACAATTGACATCTTTACGTGTTGCTTTTTCTTCATTGTTCAAAATTTCATCAAAATATTCCTGTTGCTTAAATTATTATATAACCAACAGACTTCAATTGCAGCAACTTCTTTGTGCTACTTTTAAGTCTCTCTTGGGTACCATACCAAATTAACCTCCATACTTTTCTGTTTTTCCACATTGTGTATAGTGCTCCACAAATGCATAGTCAATCAAGAACTGCTAATTTATCAGAAAACACACACAGGAAGGAAAATACTAGGCCTCCTCCTCCAAGAATCATCCCCATGAGCGAGCCCAATCACAGGTAATAAATTTTTTACTCTGCAAAAATATATTTAACTTTTTTCGTTTATCACCCATGTTAAACTTACAAGCAGATATTTATTGGCCCTTGTCTTTAACATCTGTGAGATGACAAATCACTTTAACTACTCAATTCAACAATGTGTTCATCACATAGGATATTCTGTCATGATGTGACAATTTTCCCTACATAAACTACATAGACGACATTTAGTTTTAAAACAACAGGAAGGGACTAGTGAGACACAACATACCAGTACAGGATCCAGCCTACTGAAAAAAGATGAAGAGAATCTTACTAAGACGCAAACCAAGGCCCCTGATTTGGATCATTTTAGAACATGTAGAGTCATCGATTCTGTAATTAACCTCAATAAAGATATTAGTTTCATTTCCTTACTATCCCTGCTGCAGACATGATTGTTTCACCTGGGAAATAGCATGCCTAGCTATTAAAAAAATGAGTGGAAAGCAAGTGCTTTAAAGTTATTCGATATGCCTACTGTATTCAATATTGAATGTGATATTTTCTATCAGAAGTTATATTTTTTGCATTTTTGCGGGCAACTAATTAAGGACCATGATTGCAGATGGGCACAAGGAGTACTCATATGGCTGAGACGAGCATATTTACTAAACGGTTAAGCCAAAGTGACACAAACGACTCCTTATTAGTTCAGAAGGCTAATGCCGAAAGATACAATTAGATGGTCCAGGGAAGTTTTTGAAGCTAAGTGTTTTCGATCAACATAAGAGAATTTGGTCGAAAATGGAAATGATAAGTTATTAAGATAAGAGGGGAACGATGACGTACAGAATATGTAAAAACTGGAAAGATTACGTGGATCGCCACTATTTAAAGGAAGGGGACTTTGTATCCCTCTATAGACTGAATGAAAGCAGGTTGAATAGTGAGTGTCAGCTCCGATTTCGTTTATATTTTGAAAAGGCAAAACAAATTAGAGAGGGTCTTCCACAAGAAATGCAATTTCTATTCGAACTACAGATTGAGTTGGAGGATTATCAACAGCAAAAACTGTGTGTACCATGTAACTTATCGAAAGACCACTTCCCTGTTCTTAATGATTCAAAAAGCAAGGCAGTAATTACCATTTCTGATGATCAGTTTGAAAACTTCCAAGTGGAAATGGTTAGCAACTTAAATACAAAATCATATTGTTTTTACTCTGGATGGTCGAAATATGTTGATGCTAAGAGGTTAGAACTCTATGATATGGTTGCCTTTTTTAGGCATGCTAGGCCTGACCATCCTTATCACTTTTTGGTCCGATGTAGGCGCGTTAAAAAAGGATCTCTAAATTCTAGTTGGAGGGAAGAGGGGAAAGGTAAAGCTGCATTGGGTTCTAACGAGAGGGAAAAGGGGAAGGATAACGGCCCATCGAAAGCAAGTGGGAGAGATAAGGGCAAGGGTATAACAAGCTATTATTCAGATTAGTAAAGTTTTTTTCTGAAATTTGTGTATAATAAGTATTCGACCTATTTGGTATTGTTAGTTCTAGCTATAGATGTCGTGAAACATGCTTTTCAATGAGAAGGAAAAAGCCGTGTACAGCTCTAGTGAGAGGAAAAAGCAGAAGATAAAGGTGTAGCGAAATCAAGTGAGAGAGATTACGTCAACCTCGGCAAGGGTATAGCTAGCTACTGTTGATTTTATCAGTGAATATTTTTCTGAAAAATTGTCCATGATAAGTTTGCCACTTTATTTGATATTGTTAGGTCTGGATATATCTTTCAAGAACCTTTCTTGTAAAGGGTCTGCTCTTATTTGGTGATGCTAGTTTAGATATGATATATATTTTCTCTGTCACAAGTCCGCCTTTATTTGGTGATGTTAGTTTAGATATAATATTCTTGTTTGTCACCAACATATAAAATGTGTCTCTTCGGTTCAAGCAAAACACGAAGGTGTCTTTTCGGTTCAACCGATACCCGACAAACACGAAAATGTAGCATTTCCTCTATCTTAGTAGGGTTGTCAGAACTCAATCACAGAACAGAAAGAGAAAACACGCTTCTTTTCATGAAAAACAAGCGTTCTCCGGCAGTACTAGCTTCTCCAAAGAAACAATCTATTCGACTGTACATTCCTCTAAAAATTAGACCTATCTTATCACAACCATGACCTTGAAATGAAAAAATATGGTTCTTTAATAAATAGTACTTCATTAATTTCATCAATAAATGATAGGACAAACAATTCAACTGATAGAGAAATCAACTTTGGTTAAATCACTACAGTTAGTAGAAAGAATAAGTCAGTGACTAGGATGAACTTATGCTTTCCCAATTATTTCATTTTGATATCAGGAAATTAAACACGCTTCCTAAACTAGTGAATGGGGGATTAGACACTGTTCTTGTAACCTGTACATTTACGGTGGTAACACGAAAACCATATTATTTTGTTAAGTAATCGAGAAAATCACATATCTGTAGCGTTTACAGCTACAGTAAATAAAAAGATCCTGTAATATGTTGTACATACAGGTAAAAAATTATGAAAAGAGGTAATGTATTTCTTTACTTAGAAACATCACAACAATCTTACCAAGTATAACATTACAGCTACAATCTCAAAGTTACACTAAAAAGTAAAACCAATGTTATGACAGTATATATCATTCTCATATCTACACTAAAACCCATTTTCCGATACTATATATAGGCTATGTTTGGTAACATATTTGTTTGGTTCAAAATCAGTTTTTAAAAAAAATGTTTTAAAATTTTAATAAAAATCTAGATTTTAAAAATCTGTATTTTTTTTAGCTTTTTTATCCTAAAAACCAAACACCCACATATTTTTAAAATAAAAAATCCGAAAATCAACCAAGAAACACTGTTGCCAAACGGACAACTAGACCCACTTTTTTAATAATAAAAAAAAAAGATTTCGGAGCTGAATACCTGTTTTTTATAAAGTTTCTCATCACTTGGCTTCCTTTGTTTTCAATTTTAAAATAAAATCCACAACATAGTTGCTCGATTAGGGCCACACACATACAGACAGAGCACCGGCTTAATTTTTATTTATTTTTATTTTATTTGTGGTAATGTTTAGTGTTTAGAGTCTGTCTTTTTTCTCTTTCTCAATAAAATATTTTTGTAAGAATAGTTTTCCCACCAGACCAATGAATCGAGAACACGAGGCAGGATTTTTCCACGCTTAATTTTTACATTGTCTTTTTTCTCTTTTCTCAATAAAATTGTGTTTTGACTATGAAATTACCAAATTATCCTTACGTTGAAATCTGAAAATTTTAAAGTGGATTAATCGATCGGCTGTCATCCGATCGATCGGTGTTTTGTAAAATTTTACATAATGTTCAGCCGATCGATCGGCTGACTATTGTTTTACTTTACAGTATTCTCACTCTCACTCTCACACTCTCACTAAAAAAAAAAACCCTCCAAATCAGCATACTCATCAAATTCGTTCTAAACCGATTAAAGCAAACTCGTTCTATGACGATAACCATTATTGAGACTATAATTATGTTGCTTCTTCAAGTAGCTCAAATGTGAAACTTACCGATTATATACAATATTTCGATGTTGATGATTTGTATTGGGATAGTAGGGATGACATACTTAAAGATATTTCTGACATGGCTGGAAATTAGGGTTTTATTCTTTCGATTCGTAGATCGGGGAAGTTTACGGTACAAGAGTACCGTATGTTGAGATATATTGTAATGGCTCGGGTGTTTACCAGCAAAACGCAAAACAAGGTGTCTTCTACTAATTCAGGTACGACAAAAACAGACTGTCCATTTTCTATTAAGGGTTTTTTGATTAATGATGAATGGAGGTGTCGTATGGAAAATGGAAGCCATAATTATAAACCCTCCACTTAACTGCAAGGGCAAGCACGGCGTGCTCGTTTATCGGAACCCGAAAAGGAATTATGTAGGTCATTAAGGCAAAGTACTTTTAAAGTTAGTGGCATATTAGAGGCTCTAAAAGTTCGAGACCATGACAATATGTCAAACGCAAAAAACATTATATAATTTTTTTGCTTATATTAAATTTAAAGAGCGAGATGGTAGAACCCCGACATAAGAACTGCTTAATTTGTTGGACAAATATCATTATAGTTTCCTTTATGAAGTGAACTCAAGCACCTATCGCCTAGAAAACTTATTTTTTGCCCATCCCGATTCTATAAGGCTGTTCAAAGCTTTTCCTGATGTATTGTTAATGTACTGTACATATAGGACAAACCGCTTCAATATGTCATTTCTAGAAGTTGTATGGTTGAATTCGACAAATCAAACATATTGCTTAGGTTTTGTTTTTATGCGAGATAAAGGAAAAGGGAAAGCCGAAGAAACTGCATTTCAGCCAACTAGTAGGACGACAAATAACCCCACCACTAAGACAATCTTGAAGTACAGTGAGCAAATATTGCTCATGATACATAATTTCATTGATAAGTTAAATATAACAATATTTTTAATGTTGTTAATTGACGATGTGGTAAAATACAATGAATTAAAACGTGAAATTTATTTCAGCTACTCCTATTTCAGTTCTTATATTAGTGAGTGTTTACAAAATGACTAATTAATTCTAATTAAAATTAGATAACTTTGTTAAGTTAATGTTAAATTTAAGTTATATATGTGTCATTTAACATGCAATTAAAATATAAAATCATCAAAACAATCCAGAAGAATAACTTAATTACACAAACACCCCCACGAATATCAAAAGATAACATCATCAAAAGAGAGTAATGAGGATGAAAACAAGAAGAGCAACAATAAAAGAGTATTTATTTAAGGAGGAATTAACATAAGCATATCCTAACGGCAGCAAAACAAATAGAAAAGTAAATAAAAAAGAGCTGCCACAGAACTTGCACACCCGCCCACGCTAATACTCTTGTTAATAAAAACTGAACAAAACTGACTAGTGGTAATTGGTTTGTTACGAAAAGCAATAAAATCATTTAACCGGTTTACGATTTTTGTGTTTATCAAACCGGTAATATATAAATCGAGATATGGTGTTTAGTTGTTATTTGTAACGGTTTTGATAATAATTTTATACAAAACCCAACGGAACCAAATATTTATAACTGGTTTGACTCATATTTTCCTCAAAAACCGATCAAATGGAACCATCGACACCCCTACTTATTAGTTCTTTTTCCAATCGACTCCATGTTTTTTCTTTACTTGAATTAATATTAACCCCATTTCTCACCAATTTGATTTTGATTTTTGTTATCTCTTGATTCTCTTTTATATATTTTTATTTAAGTCAATGAGAAAGGCAGAGTCTATTGGACTAAATGAAACCAAATTACAATAGAACCTCCCTATATGAATACTCTATATGCAAATAAAAAAATCTCGGTTTCAATTCGTTACCAGTTATAAATAGAAATAAGCTGCACATTGTAATATTTCATAAATTTTTAATGTCCTGCCTTAATAAAATATACCTTTATATAGTGATAATTAAATAACATAAAGTTGTAAAATTATATATATGTTATTTTTTAAGACGGTTTTCTATGTTATATTATACATAGTGTTTATACATGTAAAAAAAATATGAAATTAAATTTAGATGAATTTCTATTTTTCTATATATATATATACTCGATTTTCTAAATAATTATATACTTAATTAATTTTTTAAAAAATTTATAAGTTTATCATATCATGATTTTCTACCTCCTTGAATTTTACCTAGTTAAAATAAAAATATGTACTTGTCACTTAAATATTTGTGCTAGTTAGTGAAATAAGGTATAAATATCTTATATTATACAAAATATATATTTAAATAAAATTATATTTTTTATTTATGAATCTCCCCTTAAAAATAACTTTTATATAGTAATATTTTTTCCAAGTACAGAGAACTTTTAGTGGAAATTAGTTTGATACCAGTTTGGGTAAGGTTCTATGATGTGCCCCTGGAGTTTTGGTATTGTGACAACTTAAGTAAACTTGCAAGTAAAATAGGCAAACCACTTTGTATAGACCAAGCAACGGAAATGATGCTAAGTGTGATATATGCGAGTGTTTGCGTTGAGATAGATGCGTCAAAACAATTGCCAAATACTTTGCAGGTCAAAAGCGGTGAAGATATTGTCGATATTGAAGTAAGATACCGGTGGTTACTATACGGCTTATTGTAGAAAATTCAGTAAAATTATAACAACATTTATCAACACTTAACAATAGTTTCTGTTGCTATATTGTTACTAAATTTCAGCAACAGGTCATATAGTATCAGACAAATTGTTGCTATATAAATTTTTTCATGTAGTGTTGTCAAAATAATAATAAGGGCGTTAAATTAGGATCTGATTCCAAGAATAGTAAACAGAGTAAGGTGCCTACAGGAAATGATCTAATTGAGCAATTAGAAAGCGAGCAAAAAGCTGGTGTAGTTGAACCTTCAAAAGAAAGTACAGAAATTACAATAACTTTACCAGGAGAACTTTCTCATAATCAAATAAGATTACTTAAATCTCAGAAGCTGAAATCATTTTGAGAGCTTTTGCCCAAGTTACCAAAAACATTACACTGTGGGGCTTTTCCTTTAAATATTAGTGTAGGAAACACTAATAAATTGGAGACTATGCAATTAGAAGGCTCTTCTAAAGTGATTAGTGCAGTAAATGAAGAGGAAAACACCATGTACTCTAGACCAGAAAATTGAATCGAGCAAAACAGCCAACTCGCCAATAAGCAAATAGATATAAATGAAGGGGAATTGGTAGTTGATTATACTCATCCAATTGGAAAACAGAGGTAGATGAAAAAAGGAGAAAAAGAGGAAACATGCTTAATTATGGAAAGGAATTAAAATTTCCAAAGAAGAAAGGAAAGTACAAACTCATCGTTATAACAACAGAAGCAAGGCAAGATCAGTCAACAATTATTACGATCCATATGATTATGGAGACTATAGAAGTTGTTAAGTAATAGAGACTATAAGAGAAATGGAATTGAGCGAAATTACATTAGAAAAATGGATTTACAAAAGGTTCTTACCTGTTCTCGGATAATTGGTAACGGAGGTCGTCTAGTTCATCAAAATTTCATCAAATCCATTGTCGAATGGAAAAGACATATTTCTAGCATCAATGGTGTTTAATCATAGACATGGAGAAGAGACAGATGATTAAAATATGGAAGTTTGGTCTTTTTCCAGAGAAGGACTTGAGTTTTTTTTTTTTTTTCAATTGTTCCCTTTGTTTTATTATTCCTTTGTTGTTTTTGTCGTTCTGTTTTGATTTGTATTGTAATAAGAATGTATGCCAATTAAAACTCCATATTAATAAAATAGTGGGTCACCCACGCTTCTTGTTGAAAGTAGATTAGGTTTTGTTGTTGAATTAAGTTTTTCAACTTGACGTGTCTTACGCTTTCCATAAAATAAATAATTTATTTTTTAACACTAGTATATTACATAAGACAGCGATCCTAAAGCATTGACGAAGTATAAAGTGCCCTAATTTCAGCATTTTTATTTATTTATTTATTTATTTATTTCACAAATAAACGAGCTCTATTAACCTAAGTGGGACCTAATTAACTCAGATTACATCCATAAAGCAAGATACAAAACGAAACATCTAACTAAAAGATAACACAAACTCCTATATTTACAACACCTAAGCGACCAACCTTCTAGCTCAAAAAAAAAAACCAAAGAAACAAGCCCAGAAACTTCTCAGAAAAAACTAAACAATCCCATGGATTGAAAGTTTTAGACCGAAACCAAAAGAGTTCCAAATTGTCGCAGTAGCAGCCAATAGTAAAATAATCAAACACCAAAATTATAGCTCCAGCTCCAGAAAAAACCCATACTGAGATTTTCTTTTTTTTGTAAACAGAAACTAATATTGAAAACTTTTTAAAATTCACCAGACCACTGTGATTTTAGCAAATATTCATAGTCAGTCTCCAAATTAGCCCTGAATTCAATTTCCCCAAAGACCCACTCTTCCAAATCCGCAACCTTCTGGACATAACCTTGCAAATAACTGTTTGCATGCCTAATATCTTTCAAGTCTTGTTCTTGAATTTTCATAGCTTTCTTAAGTTCCGCATTCTCCTTCTGTACCTCTTTAATCCTAAAACACTGTCTTTTATACCTAGAAAATTGACCCAAGTGTCCTTTTCATTTACCAAAACCTCTTTTACTTTCCATTTTAGCTAGCCTATCAGCCACCCCATTCGTTTCTCTATAAATATGTATCATGCTATCCCAAATCAAATCCATTAGAATAGTAATATCTTTCCATAAGTTTGTATATTGGATTGGGAGTTTAGTCTTAAAATTTCACTAATTATTAACTAAAAAAGAATCAGTTTCGATGTCTATGTTATAAAGATCAGGTTCAAAGCAAATTTGTAGTCCAATGTAGAGAGCACTTAATCAGCAAAACTATTATTATTAGTATCTAAATGGGAACAAAAAGCCATAATAATATTACCATTAAAATCTCTAACTATCCCTCCTCCCCCATCTAAACCTGGATTCCCAAAAGAGGATCCATCTACATTGAGTTTCAATCTATCAAAAGGGGGGAAGTGACCAATCTACTGCAATATGTCTTTTAATTTTAACTTTACTAACAGGAATATCACAAGCTGTCAAAGTAAGAAGGTGAAAACTATTTAAACAGGTGCAGTTAGTAATCAGTAAATTATACTTTTTGAGCCAAATATGAACTTTCTTAATAATAACATAGTCATTAAAATGAGCATTATCATATATATGTTTATTCCTATTAATCCAAACTTCCCAGTTTGTAATAAAAGGAAGAAGTTTAGCTAAATTATCCACCTAAGAATTCTTATTAAAAAATTACACCAATCAGAGATTATAGAGTGAATTCCAAAAGAAGCAGGAAGCTTAAAACCAAATATATTACAAAAGTGAGACCATACATTTATGCTCATATCGCCTTTAGTGAACTAGTGATCAGCAGTATCTATAACATGAGTATTACAACAGATGCATTTACTAGGAAGAGAAATACCAAGTTTTTGAACATCTCCATCTAACTTTATTCCAAAATTTCCAATTAAAAGTAGAAATTTTCATAGGTAAAATCTTGTTCCACATGTAATTATAGATATTATTAGTATGATAAGTATGTTGAAAATAGTGAAAAGCATTCTTACAAGTGAAATTAACATCATTGGTATGCGGTCAATATCTAATATCTTCACCTAGTCTAAAAGTGATATGATATTTGTGAATTTCTTGGAGAAGTGTAGTATTACCAATTTTTAGAATCAAATTATCATTCCAATTATTACCATCATGCAATTGATTAATCCAAAATATGGGGATTATTAACAATAAATTCTTGACTGAGAGGCTTAGCGTTTCTCCAATTTTCATAACATAAACTAATGGAGCCTTCTTTTAATAACGAACTCAATTAATTAATGCATATGTTGGTAATAATCATTATGGTAGTAATTTATTCGGGCAAATAAATAGGGTAATATACATTTGGAAATATGTAAAAGATAAACCAATTACGATGATAGTATTCTATAAAAATAAATAATTAGAAGTGTGGTGTTCTTGTGCTGGCATCGGGACCAACATTGATTGGTCATGTACATGTTATTACAGCATGCTACATTATGTCGCATGTCTGGAAGGCTCGTAACAATTAAATATTTGGGAGATCGGACTATTTTATTAGCGATACCTGATTTACAGAGTGGTCGAGTATATCGATTTCTTGGGAATCATTCATGGCTTCCGACCTTGACAAAATAGAGGAGATAGGAATGTCGTTTTTGTAGCATCGCTTAGGGTTTTTCCCCCTCGAGAACGACCTCTGCTTTTGGCGGCTTGGACTCGACCTCCTCCAGGTTGCCTCAAACTCAACGTAGATGGATGCTCTATAACAAATTATCACATTGCAAATAAACCAATGAAGCCAAAAAAATTTCTGACACAAACTAAGGTGACAGACAACTTGGTACATAGCAGTTTCTTTCTAAAAGCAAAGCGTATGTTATGCTTTTTTTTTCTATAGTGGGAATTATCTAATTTTTCATTAATAATGAATTGTCGTAACGAACTTATTATAACTGAAATCAAAATTAAAATGAAGAGAAAGGGAAACAGCCCAAATAAGACATTTGACTAATTAAAGCAAACATCTTTTAAAAGATTTAGTCACGAAAATAATTTCATTTATCAAATTTTGAATAAAATAAGGATAAAATTCTTAAACTAAAAAAAAACTAATCGTCTATTTACAAAAGGTCTTAAGTGATCACATTCATAGGAATTATGTTTGTATTTAATATATGCAACAAGGGATTACACCTCTTCATGTACCAGTGGACGAGTGTTGTCGTGTACACATATGAAAACCCACAAATATCTACATTACGACCTTAAAACAATAAGATCTACCAATACTTCTTGTATCAAGTCTGAAACACAGAATAAAGAGAAGGTGAAAACTATTAGCACAAGATCATGACCTCTTTCCTTCTACATCTACAAGGCAAAGGTCTGCCTTGAATCCTTTTGAGATCTCCTTGAAATAAAAATCAAATCAAATCAAATATGAGAACATAGATAAGAGAAGGTCATCCGAAACACAATCCCGCTTACAAAAAACCTATCTAAATTTCATCTCTTTAGTACTAAACTTATTATGAACCCACTGGCATCTAAATAATAAAAAGATCTCAAGAGGGGTTTTTCCCCGTGGATATTAGGAGGCCGATGTTGAGTGTAAAGTTGCTCGGAGGGGCCGTTAGTAGAGACAGTGGGTTTATCGCATGGTTGACCATGAAGAAACCGTCAAGGCTATTGAGTTGACATAAGGGGGTATATCGATCTCCTTTTACTTCGTTCTTTTTATGGGCATCGCCAAACTTTTTTTTGGCCTAAGGACGTGCCAACCAGGACATATGAAGGTGGCATCAATTTGGTTTGACAAGGAGCTATGTGGGGGCAATTGATGACTTGTGGTTTGTGGAGGTCCTTTCTTTAGGGACCTTCAATGACGATTAGCATATCTACCCATTCGGGTCGGGGTTCTACAGTTGTATTCAACAGTGGAGGTCTATTCGTATGCTTTTGTGGCCTCTAGGGTCCAATTTTGGGTGCTACACGACTATATCTTGCGAGATAGTGGGATTTGTGGTACGAAATTTGATTTTTACAGTGCTTTAGATTCCCTTCGTGTTACGATTCCTACTTTTGAGCTTAGTTGTTTTACTAACAAAGACCCCCCCTAAAGCCCAACATGCTTTGGCGAATACTCTTTTTAGTAAAATTATTGAGTACATTGTAGTAAAATTTGACATGACCGCTAGATAGAAAGATGTTTTTGGTGTTTACAAGCATTGCATGCTCATGATTTTCTTCTAGCTATTCTCATTGATTGGTTAGGATAGCATATGTCTCTAGTGAAGTATCGCACAATTCTTAGATACTGCCTCATGATTCCGATATTTCCAATTGATGAGTTGTGCCATGTTTGCCGATAGGTGTGTTTAGACACATTTGGAAAACATGTAGTTCATTGTAGAGAGTTTTTGGGTTTCAAGTACAGACACAATCTCGTAAGGTATGTTCTTTTTGATGTTTGTAGGCGGACAGAGATTTCTCATAAGAAAGAAGCACCTGTGAACTTCTTGACCGACCCGCAAGAAGAGCGATCGACACTCCGGTCGATAGATTTTTTAGTTTACGGGTGTATAGGAGGGAAACGTGCTTATGTGGATCTAACCGGGGTTTCCCCATTAGTGGGTTTGGAGAGCGATATTTTTACAGTGGGACATGCTGCCCTCAAAGTTGCATCGGCCAAATTGGCTAAACATGAGAAAGCATGCATCGACAACTAGCACGCGTTTGTCATGTTTGTCATGTTCGCTTTTGATACTTTTGGTTTTTTAGCACCAGATGTTGTGGAGGTTCTCAAAAGAGTTTAAAGGGACATACATACATAGCAATGTTATGACTCATAAGTCTATGGATGTTGTTTTTAACATGATTAGCTTTGCAATTCAAAAAGTGCTAGAAGGGTAGCTTGTTGCACGTTTGCTTTCCAATTCCGTGTAATCGTTTTTAACATTTGTAAAATTTAATCAATGCGGAAGATTGGTTTTGAATTGTGATTAATAGACCAAAGTTTGTTGTGTTGATAATATAAACTAAAAATTCAACTTTTTTTTTATTAGACCCAAGAAACATTTTTTTTATAGATTTCCCTAATTCCCTTCCTACACACAAAACCGTATCGTTTCATCACTAAAAAACACAAAAGAACACGATCGAAAACCCATCACCACCCTTTAAAGCACCCGAATCCCACCACACCCACCTCCTCAGGCGAACTCTCCCACGGCCTAGTGTTATTAGGGAATTTACCAACTTATAAACAACAATCTCAAACCTAGCGTTACTCACGCAAGATGGATTCAGTCCGTAGAAAGCGAAATCCCATAAAAATCAACGTCAATCAACTTTCCATGTTCATTTTTCTAGTAGTATCAGCTAGTTTTTTTTAAAACATCTCGCACTGAAAAGAACCCTAGAAATCTATTTCTTTGATGCTCGAATAAAACCAAAGTACGTAAGTAAAAATCTTGTTAATCAAGTTTATTTAGAGTCCTTTTGATTGTAACGGTGTTTACGCTGACCTCAATTTGTAATAAACCCTAGATCAATACAGGTTTATGTGCTTATCCAGAGGTTGTGATGCATGCGTAATAACCTTTCGCGTGGTACAAATACACGTAGGAGATATAATAGTATTAAAGTGTGATCTCATTGTCATTAATACTCCAGTCTCTGTTTTGGTAATAAAATATTTGTTTCTACTTCGTTACATTCTAAAAACAGAAAGCAAAATAAATCACATTGTCCTAATTTGCTATATAAATAGCACCCGGTGCCTCTTTTTTCATTCAGCCGCCAGCACCCTTTTGTATTGTACTAGGGTTTCCAACACTTTGTCTCCTCATTCTCCAGGTTTCGATACCTGGTTGTACCGTAATTGTATGTTTACCAGTGTTCACATAACTTGTATATTGGAAATTCAGTTTTTGAAATTTTACATTTCCAATTCAATCATCTTTTGAATTCCGGATCTACTATCAAAAAATGTATTACGTTGTTTCTTTACCCGTCCGGGTGAATACATTATATTTGTTGCATTCAGTAATTTTTAACTTTGATTTTTTCTAAATATGTTAGATGATAAAACCAAATCATAAAATCCTGTCCATAACTACTCACAATAGGTTGAGATTAAGCCTCGAGCATACCTATTACGAACTTTGTTTTCTATCTTAAAGAGACCGGAAGGTTTTTTTACTTGATTTCTCATGTTGTTGTACATATCACTAAAAGACTATATTATATATTCATGAACAACTGCAATAAAAATAATTTAGTTTTATTCGTCTTCGACCATTGTTCATTTCCTTAAGTGGCAACTTTTAATAATCCTTTGTTAATTAAACATATCGATTTAATATAGATACTCTCTGTTTCTTCTTACTACTTCTCTAAAAAGGAAACATTCATTTGAAGCAGTCACTCCGTTTAAAATGATATTGGCTGAGGAAGAGGAGGAAGGGGAAGAAGATAAAAAACAATATTATAAATTGGATCATCAACAAGCTTCTAATGAAAAGAGAATAAGCGATTACCAGATACGTGGTATGTTTTCTTTCTCTTCAATCAAGTTTATTTATAATATTTGTACCAAAGTCCGAAAAAAGTCTTAAGTGTTTTTTTTTTTACTTCAGACTTCAAATAGAAAAAACATTTTAACAAAATACTTATGATTTAGTGGAATTTCTAACAATTTTTAAGAGTTAGATCTTGAAACCAAAATATTTTTTTACTTGTTGTAAGAGATGTACTTAGGGGCGTAAATTTTATGGATAGACCGGATTGAATCTTATTTTGAAGACATATATACATATATATATGCATATATATCTTCCTTTTGAAATACCATGCACTTAAACCCCGTTGATCTTGAATATGCTGAACAGCCTGATACTATAAAGATGGAAGCATTAAATCCATCGACGTGTTTGCTCAACCATGCTACACTACTACCAATACATGGTACTAACACCCACTAACGCAGATAATCACCACTCGGTGATACTGACGGGGTATAAGGCAAGTATTATACAAATCCTAACAGGTCAAATCGCTATTAGGTAAACACTTATGGGTCGTAATTGCGATTAGTAAATAACTTAAGAGTAAAAGAGTCTAATATTAATTAAATGGAAGATGAAGAACTGAAAGAACAAGGTCGGTCGAACATCCCTCAAAAAATACCTCAAAGTTGTATTCTAAAAGACTTGCTACTCAAGCTCGCACACTCATACATTGTTTTTGTTGTTGTTGTCGCATCTTAGAAGGGCACACAAACCATCGGTCCCACTTAAAAGAATTGTATCGTGCGGCACAATAGCTCGATCAACTCCATCTAATCCCATAAATGTGACCCCGACAACAATCTAAATAAACTGCCCCATCATGACCGTTTTTCAAAAAAAATTGTCGAATCTAAGGGATTGGAACACAAGAAAACAAACACAATGGATTAACATAACAAGACACATTCTCTACATCCCCAAAAGCACCATAAATATCTGCGACCCTCTCTTTACCATCCATCTTGGTCGACCTATTTTCGAGACGTACTAGAATTACCTTTTTAGTTTTCCGCAATCTACAGGGTGTCCAAATAAATCTCGCCAACCATCTAACATTAACGCCAAAAATATCTTCCAACTAAGCGATGTAAGAATATAAAAATCTAGGCATAGTTAGAAATTTTAACTAAATATTAGTAGTTCGAAATGAGCTGAGCCAAACTGATGCACTTTCATATTTGTTACACTTGTAAACCTGAAATTTTGGTAAGATAACCATTGATCTTGCAGTTGTTACAGCTTTTGAATAGGCAACTATATTCAGTGTTAACAGCCAACTTGTCACCAAATTCATCCTCAACCTTAATCTCACTAGGAAAATCAGTGTCACGATAGACTTCAATACATATTTTAGCAAATTCTATATTAAAAAAATCATTAGTAGAATCATCAACATAGAGAGGTTTGCCTATTCTACTACCAATACAACTGAACCCTATCTCATTCCAAAAGTTCAGAGGGAGCTTATATATGCTTGCCCAGATTGGTACAATTTTAAGACTGCCTTTCAAGAACCTTTGTCAGAGGACAGCTTTTTGAGATGGAAAGATCTTCCCAATATATGCCACGACCCTTTATTTAGGACATGTTTGTAGCATTCTTTATATTTGAATTTAAAGAGAAATATTTCATTTCCAGTTGCTATGATTCTAATTTGGCCAAAATTTTCCATTTAAGCCGACCATGTGAGAGAACAATATTAACAGGGAGTCTATGTGAAATACCCTACAAGTGTGTCATTCCATTTTTTATCTCCTAAGACAGTAGTGTCCTTAGGCAGTCTAACAATGTTATCATGTTTCTGAATTAGAGTAAGATGAGTTTTAACAGTTTTTTTATTATCCCCAGCATAGCATGAGAATAGAAGTTATTCTGATTTTTATTCTCATTTGTAACCTCATTAATCTCATTATAGATGCTACAGTTAACATAAATTTTGTTAAGTTAATTTGACCTATAAAGATGTTAGAGATGTTTTTGTATTTTTAGCAACAGTTTTATGTATAGAAATAATAAATTGATTTAATTCTAATTGAGGAAATAAAATAAAGCTATCACGTATAACTAGAGAGGCGTCAGAAACCTTACTATAAAGTGGAATATTCCCGTTAAGTGGCATATTTGTAAATGTTTCTAGTTTTATTATTTTGTCTTGGAATCTCACCCTCCTAGTATTCTGTGGCCAATCTCTTTGGAGTGTTAGGTGAAAATGGTTATTTTGGTGGCTTGCCATTAGTTTTTGTGTGATTGAGTTGTTTAGCTAAGAGGCACTATTTGTTGCTGGAGTAATTAGGACAATAGGGGTGCTAGGGGTGCTTTTAGTAGGTGTTTCTTCCTGGTTTGAAACTTTGAAGTAATGTCGAGGTGGGTGTAATGTCGAGGGGAAGATCGTTGTAATCATCCTAGTACTTGGAGTTACTTACTATGAATTCTGTTTGTGAGGAAGTTATCTTTGAAGGTGAGTTGGATCTCTTACGGCTAATTTCTCTCATGTTATCATAAAAAAATTCAGTGATTGGGATGTTTGGATCCTATTGACATTTGTATGTTTCACCAACCAGAGTATTAAGCATTGTGATTGGTAGATAAAGTCTTGGATCTGGCGCCTCCCAATCATCATTGAACGATTGCTTGCTTTCTGAAAATGAGACCATACGAGCTGACATCTCAGAATCAGACATAATTATAATACGATTAGAAGAAATTAGGGATTGATATAAGGGGATAATTGGTAAAAATAAGAGAAGCGTTGAGGATTAGATATGAGGTAAATTCTAGGGAGAATGACGAGCTTCTTTAACTAGACAGTGTGATATATTTATATGATAATACGTTCAATCTTCTTGAAGTGCTAAAGTCACTTTTGTAACATCAATTAGAATATAAATTTTCAGAATCTCTTTATAGTAATACTCTTGTCCTCTAGTTGATCAAACCTCAAGAGATGTATTAATTGGGACAATATCACATGTTGTCCTTTAGTCTTTCTTGTTGTAGATCGGAAATGGCTCTGTCCATTTGTCTATCTTTTGCTTTATCAAGCATTTCTTTGATTAGAAAATTATGTCTTTGAATGATGGTTCTTCTGCATATCTCTTAGGGTAAATTTCTAACATGTTATCATGTAAAAGTTTAGTGATTGGGATGTTTGGATCCAATTGACATTTTCATGTGTCACCAACCAGAGTATTAGGCTCTGTGATTTGTCTTGGACATGGTGCTTTCCAATCATCATAGAATGATTACTTGCTATCTGAAGATGAGATCAAACGAGCTGACATCTCACAATCAGACATAATTATAATACGAGTCGTAGAAATTAAGGATTGATATAAGAGGATAATTTAGAAAAGGGGGAGAAGCAGTGAGAACTAGATATCAGCTAAATTCTAGTGAGAATGAGTAGCTTCTGTCACCAGACATTGTGATATGTTTATGTGATAATATGTTCAGTTTTGCTGAAGTGCTAAACTCACTTTTCTAACATTAATTAGAATATGTTTTCTTAGAATCACTTTATTTCCAAATAGTCTCTATATACCTCATTTGATACTATCGTAAGTACTACAACTCTTGAGGTTCTCTAAACTAGAGTACAAGAGTTTTATCATAACGTTTTGCATCTGATGAAAACTGAATTTCAAGTATTTTCTCCACTTATCCAAACTCGAGAGAGTTATTTTTTGAGATATTGTTCGAAGAAATGTTATGGGAGTTGGAGAGTCATTGATATTTCAATGAATGATAATTGACAGTCTAATAGTTAGCCGTGAAGTACCGAAGAAAGCCATAAGGATGTTTAATTTAGGATCTGCATGTTGGTTACTAAAAGGTTACATGGATCGAGCATGTTGAAGTGGTTGACCAAGATATTCGTGATTCATACATAGAATTCATACATTCCGGTCTTGCTTTTGGTGCAAAACGATGGATTTTCATTCTAAATAGGCATTATAATCTTCCATTTATACAATATAATGCCTCTTTAGAATGGAAATCCATCTTTTTGCACAAAAATCAAGGCCAGAATGTATGAATTCTATGAGTCGGTAATATTTTGGTCATCCACTTCAACATGTTCAATCCACGTAACCTTTGAGTAACCACCGAGAAAATCCTCAATCAAACATCATGATGGCTTTCTTTGGTACTTCACGGGTAACTTATTAGACTGCCAATTGTCATCCATTGAAATCCTCAATCCCATCACATTTGGTCAAAAAATATCTCAAAAAATTAATCTCTCGAGTTTGGACAAGTGGAGAAAGCACTTGGAATTCAGTATTCATCAAATGCTAAACGTTATGATAAGACTCTTGTTCTCTAGTTGATAAAACCTCAAAAGTTATAGTACTTGCGACAATATGATATGTGGTATATAGTGGTTGTTTGGAAATAAAGTGATTCTCAAAAATCATATACTAATTGATGTCACAAATATAGCACAAATTAACTATACTATCACAAATCCGTCACAAAAACCGTAGCTAGTAAGCTCGTTAAACATTTGTAGTGTTTATCTTCTTTTTGACTACATTTTTCCAACAACAATTGAACAAATGTACAATATTTGGCTTCTCAATTAAGTAAGTGATAGAAAATAAAAAATGGAAGTAATTCTAAAAAATACTGTAGCTATTAACTAGATGCTACAAAATTATACTCGGTTAGAGTTTAGTTATATATAAAATGCAGGTAGTCAAAAATATTCCTAGCATATATAATTATATATATACTCAAAAACATGTGTTGGCAGATCATAAATCAAACAATATTCCTAGCATATATAATTTTTATGTATATACAAAAACTGTAATGACAGATCTAAAATAAGGTGGTGCATGTATAGTTAGGGTATATAGGCAACCAAGCATGTGGACGTATTGAAGTAAACACAGCAAACCTGAAGGTGAAATTAAGATGACTGAGAAGATTTCATCCAATACAGTATATATATATATATTGCATGTAAATGTGATTTACATATATATGTGTAAGCTAAAAAGGACAGACATGTTACTTAAAGGTAAAAAAACAGAACTCATTGACTTATATTTTCACATTTAATTAAAAAATTGATACTGGGCTGTTAGGAAATCTTACAACTATTGTTTAAGCGCTGCGTGGTACTCATGAGTTGCATTTTTCACTCACTCAAATGCACTCTCTATACATATAATTAAATAATTAATGCTATTCCTTTTTCCATTTCTTTTTTGTTCTTCTACCATGACATATTGTTAGCATACTTTTTTATTTATTTGTTATTTGTATATCCAATCACTTATAACCCAAAAAGAAAGAAAATTAGGCTCTTTTTTGTGTGTACTTTTATATAATTGATTAGTACACCTCCTATCTAAGTTGGTTATCAATTTGATTCATGTAGAGAGTTTACTACGTCAAATGGAAGCAGGGGACGACATTTATTTAGCGGCAATTTATGAGGCCATAATTCATCCTAACCGTTTATTAATTTTTAAAGACTCAAATGTAAATTATGACGTCATCTTATAATTAAAAACTTATCCATCATAATTTCAGCCTCTCTCTTCTCTCTCCTTTCTTCTCCCCTAAAGCTATCAACTAATTTTTCAGACTTTGTATTTCCAAATCTTTTTAGATTTTTTTTGGTGCTTCTGAAAATAAAAAATCTTACATGTGGTAAATTTGATTTTAGCTAAATCATTTAAAAAAAAATCATGGAACAAAGTAGCAAAAGTACCCAAGCACAAGAATTATTTTGATTCCTACACAATAATAACTTTTATTCCTCTGTATTCTCAAGTTGTTATACAAATTGAACTATTCGTAGATTCCGAACGGTGGTAGATTCCGAACGGTGGTGGTAAAGAGATCCCGGATCCATTATTAGTTTTCGAGTTTTGAGACTGATGAGTTTTTCTTTTGACCTCTCGAAAATAAAAACAAAGATAGTTATTTTACATTGAGATATTTATTTGTACCCAAAAAAAAAAAAACAGTATAAGTTCTGTATGATTGTGTAAAATTGTGGAGTAACTCTGAAAAAAGAGAGATGAGGTAACATAGAGATACACGGGAGAAATAGATAATTATCCAGTGTATGTGAGCTATTTAGGCCCAAATATATTCGGACCACTAGATTTAAACCAATGGACGAGACCAACTATTGTCGCAGCAATTGTTGTGCCCCCACGGTTTCACATCAAATTGTTCAGTCTCGTCATCTCACATTTGTCACAAATAAAGGTCACTAATCAAATTATACACAAAACTATTTCACAAAAAACTAAAAACTTTAAATATTTATTCTCATAATTAAATTACGTACAAATATATTCAAAATCTTTCAACTATTCACTCCACACACACAACCCTCCTCACCAACCGCCACCACCACCTACCCATCACCACTGGACGAGATCATGTCTCGAACTCTAATGAGCATCATTGTAGCTTTGGCGTCTCGACGCTTTAACAAGTTTCTTTGAGCTCCAATGAGCTTTTCTAAGGTAGACGAATATCTGGGAGGCTCACCAAATATTCTATAAAGCTACAATGAAGCTCCAACATGCTCATAAGAGATCTTACAAGGTCCCTGCCCCTACGACGCTCGTAAAATATTTTGACTAACACAAAAAATATTTTAGAAAAAGAAATAAAAAACAATAGGAATCTTAATGGAGTCTTTAAGACCATTTACAAAACTCAAAAACAAACCATAAACTTTAAGATAGCTGGAATATGATAAGCTGCATACCTATTTATATGTACTTTGAAAAGTGCAATACTTATCAATATGTTGTTTTCAATTCAGACAAACGCATACTAGTGCATACATATAGGTATAAACTTTAGAAAAGGACATAATAGTGCATATATGTTTTTTATATGCCAATGGTGGAAAACCCCACTATTTAATTATAATTAATAATGAAGGGCATAATAGTGCATATATGTTTTTTATATGTCAAGTGGAAAACCCCACTAGTTAATTAATAATGAAGGTCGTAGCGACCTTATTACAACTCAAATCCAAATTAAAGAAGAAAAAAAAAAAATGAAAGGCTCAGCTAACTAATAGTTCTTCCTACTAGATGATTAAATCACTATTTGGATTTTTTTTCTTTAAACTCGCACCCCTTTCCATTATGTCTTTTCACAATCTACGGCCCACACATCTTATTCATGGTAATGCAACCTCGGAAATTTTCTTGAAAAATATAGGTTCAAAACTACAATCAAATTATCATATGACTATAAATAGTAATTGGTTGCACTTCAAATAGCACATCTTATTCAAGATCTGAATGACCATCATCTTCTATGTTCGAATAAGTATTTTGGTCATAAATTGAATATTTTCCCTAATCAATCTCATCCTCAAATAAAACCTCTTCCATAAAGGTGTTTTCCTTTTCCTTTTCATCAATTATTCCATCAGAGATTTTCTCCGTTATTTTCTTTTAAATAACAAAACTATTCACATGGTGATCTTACTTAGTGCAGTAAAAATAGTAATTTATAGTTATCCATACACACAGTATTGCCAAAACCCCTCCATTTCTTCGTGCCCTATTCTTACTCTTTTTGTTCATTCATGTTTCAAATTAACTCTTTTTGTTCATTCATGTTTCAAATTAACAAATCCGAGCCAAACCAGGTCTAATGACTTCGTAGTGGGTTAACTCTAAGAGGAGTACCAAATGCTCGAGCTATAGAAACATATATAATAGAGGTATTATACAAGTGGATGGGGATTTTCAAGAGTGATATCCATACCGAGGCAAGAGTAGATTCGTAAATAGAATTAAAATCGTAAGTACACTTAAAAGTTGAAGCATGGGCTTCTCATCTATGAACCAAACCTTCTATAACTATAACTTTTTTTTAAAAAAACAATCATGAAAACATCGAATTAGAATATGTTTGGCATGTAAAACCTTTATATGATGAGCAAACTTCAAATCAATATTATTGAAAACCTTTCTAATAATCTCAATGTTGGGTCTACCACGGGAGAATTTCCCTATAATTGTATATTTAACATGTTATGATAATATATAAACATCTTCCAACGTAAATTGAATAGCAGGCTCACCTTTATAAGAGTGTATTTCCTTTAGAGCTATATTTCTCATGAGTTGAGAACTTACCACCGATGCAAACAATTAATTATGTGGGAAGATCCGTCAACATAATTTGAGAGCTATCATTCAGCTTAACCCTCTCTGGTGAAGAGGTTTGTCCTGCCATAGGCGGCGGTTAGATTAATCTATTTGAGAGGGCATGTCGTGTGCAGCTAAGGCTTTTTCTAATTTCTAAAAAGAATATGGGCCTTTTTGGTCAACTTCCCTCTTTATTTTTTTTAGGATAAACCAATGTATAAGTATATTAAAATGAGGTTGAAGCCCCTAAGATATACATCAAACAGAGAACTAAGCAAAAAACAAAAGCTAAAAGCAACCGATCAATCGACAGACCGACTG
This sequence comes from Primula veris, assembly GCA_963682055.1. Classification (NCBI taxonomy): domain Eukaryota; kingdom Viridiplantae; phylum Streptophyta; class Magnoliopsida; order Ericales; family Primulaceae; genus Primula; species Primula veris. The sequence goes on along the minus strand of OY821742.1, from coordinate 29,559,789 downwards.
CCTGAACAATATATGTACTTACGCACTTTAGAAAGTTCATTCTTCTTTATATTTAAATTCATATCATTTTTTAGACTATATAAGCATTTGCACTTCAAAGTGAACAAATACTTCTCATTAAACTGCATGTCGTATTTTTCAAAAACACTTTGTCATTCATAGATATATACATTGTTATGAGCTATGAAAACAATTATTACGCAAAAAGTAAACTTGGTTCATCCAACTTAAGATTATACCGTTTTTATAAGGTCGATAACATATGTATGTGATATAGAAAGGCAAACCAAAATTTAAAATTTATACCGTTTACTAGGTACATTTTAAAAAGTAAACAATTTGACGTTCACTTAAAAAACACCTAATTTTGTAGAAAATTTAAACTTGGTATCAATCTTATACACAATTTAATAACCCACAACCTACTACTTTTTCAAATAAAATAAATCAAAAAATGAACAAAAGTTTTAAATCAGAAATGAAATAAAACGAGGAAAGAGAGGCATCATATATGTAGAAGATAGTGAGAGAAGTTTTTGGCCTTAATTAGGCTATTCATAGACTTTGGAAAGGGTAAATAAGTTTATAAAAATTTTACGAAAAAAACCGATCTTATCGTTTTGAAAGCTCTACTCTAATCACAAGTATAAATATATAATATATTTGTATATATACTACTTAATACAGTTAGATCGATTCCAACTACCGTTGCAGAAATCAAATTAACAATGAAGTTACTGAATGTTTTTTTCTGTTTCAAATCACTTTTGCCTAATATTTGGTTGAACCACAAATGATAGGAATCAATCAATAACCTAAAACCATACTAATTTTATAAAATATATGTGTATAATAAGTGTCGGAGAGTTTCACCAAGGATCGAAGACTTGTCGAATGGAAATTGACTTCAAAATAATCGGTGGAAGCACATGCTTAAAAGATAATAATCAATAGATTAGTACCACTTCAAATTAAGTTGTTGATTCGATTTATAATTGATATTAACTTCCAGGGAGCCTTAGATCCCCTTTGTACAATATGTTTTAATAAATGAGAACCATATTGTATAATTATTTAATCCTTATTAATCCGTATCCATAAGGTTTGATGTACATTAAATTGAAGTTTGATGTCTCCATGCCCTAATGTGAGAGTTGGATTTTCTTAATAAAGTGATGATAATTTGGAATTTTCCACAATTGATGATAAAATTGGTATGGAGGTTAACCACAAATATCTAATTTAGTGTTTTGATTAACGGTGCAGCTACATGTATTTCTAAATCCAATCAATGTTTATGACTAGGAGATCCTGTTTTCTCAAGATCTCTAAATAATCTAGAGTACAATCAGAATTTAAAGCATTTCAGAATCCTATTGGCTTTCTTGTTGTTACCCATTTGTGTTGGACCTTGAGGTAAACGCAGAGGGTGTGGTGAATACTTTTGACTACTTTTCGAACTATTTTTCAGTTCAGACAAGTAGCGCTAGGCTAGGCTAGTTTAATTAATATAAAAGTATATTAATGAAACTATATAATATATATATATATAAACAAGGATATATCTACAACGGATAGTATAATATATATTATTCTATTATAATAAGTCAAAACAAGTCAAATGATACTGCCCAATTTAGCCATTTTTTTTCCAAAAATACCACTAAACCTTTATATTAATTACAATAATATCATACTCCCATAAAAATATAAAAATTAAAAACTAATAAAATTATTTATCACTCTTTAACAACCAAACATTTTTTTAAATCTTAAACTATGTTTTTTTTTGGTATTATCCACATATTTATATCATAACTATACATATTTTCTATATTTTTAGTGCATTACGCGCCGCACACGCAACGCGTGTGGCACGATTACTAGTATATATATATATATATTAACACACGTATATACAACTAACAGATATCACCCAGCTACGTTATCAACTAATGTTGACGTTAGATGTTTTCTAACCTGTACAACTATCGACAAGTGAATATATAAACTCAAAAGGTTAATTCGACTTGTTTGCTTCCGACTATCCGACTATCGAGAAACAGATCTCTTTACCAAGAGTACGATCTAGTTTGTTTGCTTCGGATATTAGTCAGCACTAAGTCAATATGCAATTCTAAGTATGACAATAACAATTAACCTAAATATAAAGTTGTTCGATAGATATAACAATATAGTAAACTTGATAAATAAAGAGTAAGGTAAGAGATTACTTGACATGCGCGTTTATACAGGTTCGCCTCAATGTGAGACTACGTACTGTCAAAAAGTCCAAACTCGGACCTTGAGCTTTTTATATTAACCCAAATATTCTTTGAGTGTAGCATACTCTTTTTAAAATCTCCTCTTTTAGGGCAAAGCAACCCTTTAAAACATTGTTTCTTAGGGGAAGAGATACCCACGATCTCGTTTCTCCTTAAAAGGCAAACTTACCCAAAACAATCACTTTTCCTTAATGGACAAAGCGATCAAAAACATTGGTCTCAAAGTGAGACTTTGGATCTACGATCCAAACAAGTTTTTCTACTTGTAGTTGTACATAAGTTGTACAGTCAACAAGCTTATAAAAAAACCTTGTTTAAAACCAATTTATCGATGTGATAGATGGTATAAATAGGTTGGATCAAACACGCTCAAAACAAGAATATTGTTTATAAATAAATCTCACAAACTGAAAACTCTCTTCTCACAAGGATATATGATTTAGGCATTGATCTTGGAAAGTTGTGAGGCTTGGTTGAATGATCGACGATGTCGTTTGACTATATAAACTGGCAGGTTTTCGCCGTCGATTGAAATGAGATACCAAGACCTTTGTAATTGAGTTTGTGGCAGTGTAGTGTATTTATTACGAGGTTATGGGGTCTATTTATAGTTTGGGAGGTGTAGATGGCCGTTGTAGAAGATTTTGCATTTGAACTTCAAAAACAGCATATTCTAACAGGTTGGTTTATGTAGATTTGGTCTAACGGTCAGCCATTTTGAATTTCGAATATCATGCGTGTTAATGACTATAATTGCATATGATATTTGCCATAATACTCATTTGATGTTGTATTAAATCCACAATCGATTGGGCTTGAAGTTGGAAGTCTTTTGAATATATTTTTGAGTTTTCAAAAGTAGAATCTTGACTTTCCAAATATACATAATCCAACCCGTTAGTTTATAATCTAACTCGTTGGTTTTTTCCACACATCCTTGTTGACTTGGTATCTTCTATAATACGTATCTCCTACATAAATACGAATTTGCTCGTTGTAAAGTCTCTCAAATCATCTTTGAATGTTGTAAAATATGTTGCAACGATCCAATACACATTTCAAAGTCATTTGAACACTTTTCCAAGGCTTCTAAAAACGTAACTGGACTTTTCATAACACTGTATCTAACCAGTTAGAATAAATTCTAATCGGTTGGAATTGTCGGTTCAGAGATTAGACAATTTCATACAAGTATAGTTACTTTTTCTAATTAACTTGTTAGTCCATGTTTGTTCTTATTTGACTTTCGTAGTCTATTTCTTCAGTTTTACTTCGTTTGAAATGTGATCTAAATACCTATAGTTATCTGAAATATACTCATTGAAAATATTACTACTACGACACTTTGTTGCGTATCTAAACTTCATATTTTGTTATCATCAAAATATAATTCAATATCATAGAATGTAATATTGGTTCAACAAGTTAGAATATGTAGATGATATTATAATTTTTTCTGTTTTTTTTTTATATATAAATTAGTGGGTAAACTCACTATTTTATTAATAATAAATGTTCGTAATGACCTTATTACAACTTAAATCTACAATGAAAACTTAGATGAAATAACAACATATAGTGCTAATAAAATAATAGAAAAAATCGACTTCTATCTGTTCTTCTACGTACTTCTTAGTTGTAACTTTTTCACATCTTATGGCAGCAATTGAAAACTTTTGTGTTTAGAAGACTGTTTTTAACAATTTTGTGACCGTTAATCAAATCAACGTCATCTTGTTTGGAATAAAAACATTGGTATCATATTGGTTTTAGTCTGAACGGAAGGTTTGATCCTCCACAAAATATTGCAGCGAATTGATATTTTTGATTGGAAAGAACCCACGGAGCTCCGTGTACGTGTAGAGTCACAACGCATCAAAATCTCATCAACCAGATCTAACCTTGTAAACCCCTTCCATAAGTCATGAAATCGGAGAGGCGGGAAGGATTAGATCTACTCTTTTCATACATGAGTATCACACAGTAGAAAGGTGAAGAAAAGTGAAGGAAAAAAGATTCAGAAAAAAATTCGAATCCAAAGAGGCAGTGATAATCGGAGTAATACGTTATGAAGCCCCGTGGTAGAGGGGCGCCAAAACACCACATATACCCCGAGGCGGGTGGCGTCTAGGGTTAGGAGTAAAGAGAATGTGTTTTTTGTTTTGTTTTTTCTAGTGTTAATAAACCTATTGGCTTCCTTATTGTTAATCATTTGGAATATGTTGATGATATTGTGGCTTTTTCCCGTGTTACTTAATGGCCTATGAAGGAAATTAGTAAGGTGATTAGACTATGTGAAAAGAAAAATTGTTGCAAAAGGTTAATTACCAAAATAGTTCTTTGTATTGTTCAAACAATGTCAATTTGTTACAAAAAAAAATGCGATGGAGAATATTTTAAAAATTAGTGCAAAAAAAAAATTACTTATTTAGTTTGTGTTTTGACTCTGTGACAACTAAAGTAAGGGAAAACTTAAATGTTTGAAAAAAAAAGTGATTATCTATGTGTTCTTAATTAATACTGGTAAAACATGTACCTCACTCACTCATTATCTATTACATTACCTGCTACGCAACATCCTAAAAATTGTTATTCATTCTATAGAAAGTGTATTTTCATAGAAAAAATTGGGCCCATTAAAATATGTAAGACACTGTTGCCTAGTTTTCAAGATTCAGTTACCCGTTTCACTAACAACTATAACTCAAATTTTAACTGAAGTATTTTGGAAAAATATACCAAAAAGTAAATATATATATAAGAGTTGAACACACGACTTTAATGACGGAGTTCGATATAGTGATAGATATAGTCTTTGAGGTACTCGCCCGATAATTTATTGATATGTCAATTACAGTAACGAGTTTTGAAATTTAAACACTTCAATCTCACTACAGTTAAGTCTATGATTTTTTTTCTGAATAATCACTCGTATGTTTTTGATATCTAGAATAATATCTCTCCAATTCTTTTCTTTTGTGAAGAGTTAAGTAATACACAGTCTGTAACGTGCTTATATAATGTCGTTACAAATAATTTCAAATCTTCGTTCATTCAATCTTCAGTCTTCTAATTGATTTAATTTACTTTGTTGACCTTCTTATCAATCATATACTGGTATTTCAAAATTACTCAATATCTTTTCTTTACATGTTTTCAAGATTTGTGTTTGTCTTTAAGAATGTTTTCTTATTTATTTTTACATATCTTTACTTTTGCTCATTCCTTCTTTATTTTAAATTGATTTAATTTTTATCTTTTTGACAATATATTCTGATTTAATCATTTAACTTGCAGAACATGTCCAAATCTTTAATCACCAATCTTCTAGGGAAATATAAGTCCACATAACCTTTGGTGGTAAACTCGCCATAAGTTCAGTTATATGTGAGTTATAACTAAATCTGTCATCTGCCCGTAATCTGTCAATTACTCAACAAACGATAGTTGTAAATATTGTCATAATTAAGTAGGTATTTAGTCAACTAAAAGTAGATCTAACAAAAGAAAATAAAAAGCTTCATTGAGTTACCTGATCAAAGATTACTCTAGCTATTGAAGTTGGGGGATTAGGATTAAATTCTCGACTCTAAAGTTATGGTGGAAATGTGGAGAACAAATAAACATTATGGACAAGTTTCATGAAATCTAAGTACATTAGCCTTTTTCATCCTAATAAAGCAATAAAAAAAAAGGTTTCTAATGGTACTTGGAACAAAATGCAAGAGATAAGAGATCTAGTTCAAATAAAATTTAATAGTTAATGTGTATTGAAAAAGTAGATGTAAATTGAGATAATTGGGCAATTAAGAAGACTCATAATAAGCTCCATCAGGATAACAACACACTAATGAACTAGATCTAAACATTGCTACTAAATATTAGGATCCAAAAGTATGTCCAAACACCTAATTAAATTCAAAGAGATGTAGACAATCTAACCCAATGTAGGATTTAACGCTTGTTTTTTACGAATTTTTTGTCTTTATCGATTTCCTTAATCAAAGATGATATCTAAACTGGTATTGAGAAGGGTTTCCAGACGAATTGGTCCGAGCTCAGATCTGTCCTTCAATTGGTTTTAACGGAACAAGATAAAGGGGTGAGATTGGAAGGAGCAATATATGAGACAAACGAAGACGAGGAGAGAAAGAAAAAGGGTGAGAAAAGGGAAGGCAGCCTAGGGGCAAGTGGAGTGGTGGTGGCTCATCCCGCCCCAGACGGTGACGACTTTGAGTTTTGGTTGGTTTTAGGGTTTTTAGAGAGGTAGTGGGAGAAGAAAAGAACACTCTCTTATAAGATACTAAAAGATATAGAAGAAAAACCATGCAGTTTCTTATGAAAATCATCCACCCTCAAGGAAAGTTTTTTATTCCATCTAAATTTAATGGAAAAAAATAAAATGGTTTAACTTTATCAGCCATTTTTAAGGATAAATCGGTCAATTTATTAGTCAACTATAAAAAATCCTATTTAAGGAGCTAAAATATTTTATCTCCTATTTTGGACAATTCAGTAATTAGACAACTAACATAAAGAATTTGAAAATAGTTTACATAAATATATAAGCATGGAAAACGAAAAAAAAAAATTAAGTATATTAAACATAAATATAAATATAAAAAGAAATAATGAGTGAGTTCAAAATTATTAAAGGGTTATGTGTATCCATGCTTTTCAAGTTGTTCTGTATATATGCCTTTATCTGTATTTTCTAATAGTGCATCCAAATTTTGTCTAAAGTTCCGACATAAAGTTTTTTTATCGCTAAATCGCAAACAATTTCTCTTGGTTTAACAACAAATTGATTTGGTTGTTTCTCAAAAACTCTAAAAAATACTTCGGTACTTTCTTTTAATTTAGATTATAATTCCGGCACCAAGTCTGTCTATATATCTATATATATATATATATATATAGACATGTTAATCATTATTTTCTACATGTAGAGTCCTAAGTTAGCTTTTAACCTACCTAAAATGTTATCTAAGCATAATGTAAAACTTGTTGAAAACACGTTAGATTTTACAGCGCAAAACTGGCATTAGATCCTGATTATAGTGTGTGTGGATTTAATAAAAACGATACAGAAATATCTTACGGCAGTACTCGATCACACATAATCTTCTACCGTATTCATGTTATACTTATTGCTTCTTAGAGAAATGGGCTCTCAAACTGCTAGAAATCTTAGAAAACTGTTTTATGAGACGGTTTTATCTTTTCAAAAACATAGAAGTGTATTTATAGGATGCAGTAGAGACCAAGTACACAACAAGAATAAGACTTCTACTTAATCTAAATATCTAACCCTACTTAGAATATAATTTAATTAATAAATATTATATAGTGTTAATTAAAAAGACTAATATAATATTATTTAATTAATACTTTTATAATCATAGAATAATCTATCAGTAAATTATATTTATTTTTATTAGAGAATATAATTGCACACTTATTCTTTCTCAAATTAATATTTGAGAGCACGTTATTAAATAATTAAATATTTTCTCACGTTAAGATTACATATATCCATCGAGTAAATAAATCTCTGGCAATTAATTTACTAGGCATATTATTTACTCGATTTTACCACTTAACTTGTTCGTTGTGTCGGATATAAAATCCACTTGTAATATTTGACATAAACAAAACTTATAAGTTTCTCGAGGGATATTATTAATCCTTATTAAAGGACGTGAATTTCGGCGATTATAGATACACACCATATAAATAATGTTACTGCTCAACATACGGGTTTGTTTACCACAACAAATCTCACCCATTGCAAATCAAAGCAGTATACATTATAAATATGTGTATCGAAAATAATCTAGAGATTAATAATACAAGTAATCATAATAAATCCTTAACTATAATTATTTTATTCCGATCAGTACCATAAAATAATACCACTTTGTCATGTTCAATATACTCTAAGTATACTAGCACAAAGAGTCGGAACTCAACCGTTCGCTGTAGTCAAGACATGCCTACTAAAACTCTGTGCTACAACTATACCGATGGTTGTCCAATCCATCTAAATTTGTGAACGATAAAATATATTATGTAATAACCGTTGAGTTGATCTTCCATGTGTAAGTCGTACTCTACACACCAAATCACTTACTATACAAAAATAAAGACAAATGTAAATATAAATAATATGTACAACATTCCTCAAAACTATTCTCAAATAAATCATTCGTTGTTAATTAATAAATACTAAAACCGACAATAAACCATGTCTTTTAGTATACTATTCTAACAATCTCCCATTTATACTCAAAGCATGATTCACTACATCAAACTATCATCCCCTCTATTTATCTAAGACATTTATCGAAAAAGTCTTAAGTAAAGGGTCTACTAAAAAGTTACGGTATAATCATGTTTACTTTTAACTCTATGTTGATTTTCCAGAAATATTACTCGACTGAAAATTCAAGTCTACTAATAAATATGATTAAAGACTAACTTATTCGTAAACTATATTTAATCATTAATCATTTAAGATAATTTATTAAATATTTTACCATACTCAAACAATCTTGCCATGAGTTAGATTTATATCTATTATTAATGTTGAAGGCAAAATAAATATAATATCTAACGAATTTCATAACATACATGAGACTTCTAATTGCTAACGCATATGGAATCATCTATACAATATTCCAAATCTGAAAGGAGACATCCTTTCTTGATGACTATTATGCTAAATTCGGCTAGAATTAGAACCGATATAACTTGCTTTGTGAGAAGCCCAACATCAATTGATGTGACTGACGTATCTCAAATCGTTATATATCTAACTATCTGGATAACCATACATTTACTTTAAATAACAATCTCACATCAAATTTGATGACTAATGTAATTTACGCATAGTAACAAAAACATCCAAACATTCCCATCATGCTTCCTATACTCATACTACTTATCCGACCATTGATCAAAATCATAAGAATTTGTAGCCTGATCAAAAACATATAAACTAAGACCTACATGTTTGCTTAAGTCTAGAGACTTGTTAAGCTTTCACAACATGTGCTATTGACCATTTGCTTTAATAACATCTGGTTGTAACTTAAAAGTACTCCACAAGACTTTCATTGAGCAAAACTGTCTTGACCAGAATTCTAGCCATTTGCCAATGATCTACATTTATATCTCATTGGGATTCATTGTATCTAGTGGTTAAATTTCCAACTGATCAAGGATCATCTCCAAAGATTATCCCCAAGTACAATAAATGTCTAGGTCGTTTCAAGACCCTTTCACTACGATGAACCTCCCTATAAGTACTAAGCATTATGAACTTTTGAACTTGTGTTATACACCAACATCCTCTGTATGAATCACTCGATTTCTCCCACTGAGAAAACGTATATATGAGTTCATCATGCGATGATTCATTTTGAACTATAGGTATCTAATAAAAATAAATGTCCCTCTACCTTCTCTTAATTACTATCAAGCTAACTTTATTTTGGGTTTGTGGTTAACATACAACCTTTTTCCAAAAACCAGTCATGTATGCTAACAATGACTTCTGATTCTTCGGAAAATTGAGAAACCACTTTTCGTTTCTTTGTAATAACCTACAAGAAACAAACATCAATACTCAATTCAAACTTATTTTGTTTTTTCCTTCAAAACGTGTGTTGTACTCTCATATAGCAAAACTTTCTAAGATTAGGCTTGCGCCAAATTTAAAGTCCTATGGAAGTAATAGGTACTAAGTAAGATGTAATCGAGTGAAAGATGTACGCTAATGTTTCAACTACGTACCCCAAGAATAAAATTTACTCAATAATTTACTATTAACCTAACCATTCCTATAAGAGTATTTTACCTTCGTTTTACTTCATGGTTCTATGATTATATACTAAGTGAAGTCAAGTGGGATATAATTCCTACCTCTGATAAATAATCCACTAGCTATCCAAAGAGTTACTCGTCACCTTTTGATCGAGGTGTCGATATACATTTCCAAGATGATTATCTGTCTTCGCCTTTAATGCATTGAACACTTCAAAACATTTAAACGTATGACAGATCAAATAGATGTACATTACTTTGAATAATCACAAATAAATATGACCGTCTATTCAAAAACTCATGTATCATGGATCTCATAGGATTACAAGAATCAGAATGAACTAATCCTTACACTTTTTTATCTCATATACATTTGGTCATGAAAGACCACTTTGTCATTTTACCATCTAAATATGATTCATAAAATGGTAGTGCCTCCACTTTCAATGATCCAATAGACCATTTTAAACCATACTTGACATCATTTTTAGATTAAAATAATGTAGGTGTACGTGGCAAACTTATGTATAGTTCATTACTTGAAGGTTACTTTCTCTTAAATGATATGTTAATAATATTATTCAATAAATAAAATTGCGATGTAGAATTAGAATTTACTAATAATATAAAGATCATTCACTTATTTACCTTACTAAATAAATTGTTTATTTTTCTTAATAATCAGAGAGTAATTAAAATAAACAAAATATTTTTATCCATTATCTTGGAAACCGAACCAAACTTTTTTCTAATGGAAGATCTATATAGAATGTCTATTATTATTAACATATGATTACAACTAATGAAATTCTAATATCTTCTGCTCCAACTCCTGGCACTTTGTGTCATCTTCCAAAAATATAAAATCTCGCCATCACCAAACTGTCAGGTTTGCTAGAACCCTTGCAATAAATTGCAAACATGATTAGTGATTTCAATATCTACACACCAGCTTACAGTAGATACAATTACTAACCATTTTTTAGCAACAAGTGAAAGAGATATTAATAGCTTAGTATTAAATTAAATGTATCGGACAATATTAATTTAAATGACTTACTACCAGTTCATGAAACGTTTTCCTTTTCTTATAATACAAGTAATTTTTAACATTCGATATGCTAGTCTAGAGATTAATAATACAAGTAATCATACCGTATTCATATTATACTTCTTGCTCTTTAGATAGATGAGCTCTCAAACTGTTAGAAATTTTAGAAAAGTGTTTTATGAGACTGTGTTATCTTTTACAAAGCATAGCAGTGTATTTATAAGCTATATTAGGGACCAAGTGCACAAGAACAATAAGACTTCTACTTAATCTTGATATCTAACTCTGCTTAGAATATAATTTAATTAATAAGTATTATATAATCTTAATTAAAAAGACTAATATAATATTGTCTAATTAATAATTTTATAATCATAGGATAATATATCAGTAAATTATATTTATTTTTATTAGAGAATATAATTCCACTCTTATCCCTTCTCAAATTAACATTTGAGAGCACGTTATTAAATAATTAAATATATTCTCACGTAAATATTACAGATATACACCGAGTAAATTAATTACTGACAATTAATTTACTAGGCATATTATTTTCTCGACCTTACAACTTAACTTATTTGTTGTGTTGGATATAATATCCACTTGCAATATTTGACACAAACAAAACTTATAATTTTCTCGAGCGGATATCATCAATCCTTATTAAAGGACGTGAATTCCGTCGATTATAGACGCACACCATAGAAACAATGTTATTGTTCAACGTACGAGTTTGTTGACCACAACAAATCTCACACATTGCAAATCATAGCAGTATACATTATAAATATGTGTATCGAGAATAATCTAGTGATTAAGAGTATAAATAATCATAATAATTCAGTAGGTATAATTATTTTATTCCGGCCTGTATCATAAAATATTACCACTTTGTCATGTTCAATATACTCTAAGTATATACTAGCACAAAGTATCGGAACTCAGCCGTTCGATGTAGTCAAGACAGGCCTACTAAAATTCTGTACTACAACTATACCGTTGGTTGTCTAGTTCATCTAAAGTTGTGAACGATAAAATATATTCTGTAATAAAAAGTTATTTGATTTTTCGTGTGTAAGTCGTACTTTACACACCAAATCACTTACTATACAAAATGAAGACAAATGTAGATATAAATAATATGTGCAACATTGCTTAAAACTATTCTCAAATAAATCATTCGTTATTAATTAATAAATAATAAAATCGGTAATAAATAATGTATTTAGTATAGTATTCTAACAAAACTATAAACCATAATTCAGGGCATGGTTGGATTAGTAACTCTATATCTATTAATGAGGGGCAAGCTAGGTATTTAAAGAGAATGGTACAAGATTTTAGAAAAGAGTGATAGATGAGAGGGGCAGTTTGGATTTAGAATTAGTGTGAAAGGCACAAGTCATGAAGGTAACAACAATAAATGAGTCCTGCAGAGAGAAAGATAGAGAGAGAGACAAGTATGTAAATAATTATGTATGTATGAGAGAGAAATAGCCCCTTAATTCCTCATGATCGTCACATCACTTTCCAAAGCCCATTCCCCAATAACTCCCAGAATTCCACGCCTTCTCTCTCTTTCCCTCTCTAAACCTAAGCCTCAGTCAACCTCATGTTCCTAATTCCTTCATCATATATCATACTCTCTCTATATATCTACATTCTTGTTTCTTTCTCTAGTGTTCAATCTTTATCTCTTAATTTTTTATTTTTTAACATACACACACAAAAAGAGAGGATGTGGATGATGGGTTACAATGAGGATGTGAACTTGCAACCGGATTCATTTAATGGAAGAAAACTCAGGCCACTCGTTCCTCGGTCCGCAAGTGGTTCTTTCTCTTCTCCGAACGCTAATGGACGGAAGCTTGATAACTTCTCCTTCAATCCTCACCTAGGTATTAATTATCCGGTTTTATATAGATATATGGTTGTTATCTTAGGGCTTTCTAGGCTAAGTGTGGAGCTTAACTTAGATTGTTTTTTTGATACAATCATGGTGTTTAGGTTTACCAAACAAATAAATAACAAAGCGAATAGACTAACATTTTTCTTTCGATTATTAGCCCAAAGATGTTAGACAAGAAAATGTTTTTTTACTTGGTAGTTTTTTCTACTAGCTTAATCAGCACTAATGTAAGTGAAAATTGTTAAACTTGGAACAGTATGAATATTAGGAGACTGATATCCTCCCATTTTACAATTTCCTTGTTTATGGGACATTTAGGTCACACAATTTTAATGCATCTATATCTCTTTGTGCAGCACATAACTAAGTTTTATTTGTTTGATGTGATCAAGATCTGTGTAATACTGTTGTATATTTATTGATTTGCAGAACACTCAATATCAACAATTTATGCAAAAAAGAATGATCTTGATGAATTTGTGGAACCTTTTTTTCTTTTATCATTTCTTTTGTATAATCGGCACCATCTAAGCTTTTATAATTATAAGAATTCCTATTGAACATCTTGAGATCTAACAAACAGGAATTCTAAATCTTATATGTTACAAAAAAAAAGTGCAAGTTACTGTTGCCTACTCGGGTTGAGCTTAATATTTGAAATATTTTTTATATATTTTGAAATTATAATGGTTCAATAGTTGTGAAATTGACTGTTTGCCACATCCAGGCATAATAGATCAAACTAAGCGAGAGCTGAACACACAACAAGTTGTGGTGACCTCGCGGTGGAACCCGACCCCTGAACAATTGCAGACATTGGAAGAGCTATATCAACGGGGAACTAGGACACCATCCGCCGATCAAATTCAACAGATCACCTCTCAACTTCGCCGGTATGGAAAAATCGAAGGAAAAAATGTTTTTTATTGGTTTCAAAACCACAAGGCTAGAGAACGCCAAAAACGTCGTCGTCAAAATGAGTCTGAACCTGATCATGAACAACAACAATTGTGCCGCGACTTTGATAACGCTCAATGCAAGGAATCAGGTAACAGACTCAAAAAGTGGGGAATATATAAATTCTGAACTGAATTAACCGGGTTCATGGACTAAATTTAATTTAATTTAATTTGACCCTATCCTTGTACTCATTTTGATGGACTGGTTCCAAGTATCATCTACAAAATGCAAGTGGTTTAAGAATCACAATATAAACTAAAAAGGATGACGCTTGCCATAAAATAGAAAGGACATTTTTCTTAATTTTTTTGAGTAAATTCTTTTTTAATTTATAATATTTTTAGTCAAAATTTAATGATGATACAGTTTCACAATAGCATATGCGAAATCTTTAAACTTTTGCAATAAAAAACACTTCCCAAAATAGTAAATTTCTTAAATGATAATAGGATGTCTAGCTAAGTATAGAACAGCTAGAGAGTCGTCACTTTCGTTATGTTTCAAATATTTAAATATAAGGAGTATCCGTTCATAGGAATTATTTCGTTAAATAACTTTAAATGAAAAAAGAAATAAGAAGCATAGGCAGAGAAACTGAAGTGCTAGTAAAAAAAAAAAACTTCGGCAGACAGAAATGTCCTTGGAACAAGTCAACAAACAGTGAAATTATTATTGAAAATGACTTTTTATAAGTGTTTATAAATATATACATATCATGGTTTTATAATCATTTCCATCATCGATGGATATTTTGACTTCTAAAAGAGTTTCAAACTGGGAAGGAAAGTACCAAAATCCTTTCTAGCGAAAATAACTTTTTTAACAAATGAAATGATTCTTTCATAGTTTCAAACTTGTAAAAAATTGATTGCGCGTACTGTAAACCAATTTAGTATATATCTTTGATGTTACTCCCTTCATACCGCTAACTTTATAAGTTTTATACGAAAACACGTGAAAATTTGATTATTTTTGAACATGTAACTAAATTGTTGAAACGTAAAATTTTAATTTTTTTATAAATAGTTCAAATGTTAAATTGTATGATAAAATTTTAAAAAAAATTATTTCGACAATTTAGATACGAGTTATTTACGGATAAAAGTTGCGCACGATTTTTTAAAGGAATTATAAGGGAGGACTGAGGGGGTAAAAATTTACTCCAATGGAGAAAATGGAAAAGAATATGTAAATGATACGTATGTGTTCTCTTTTTCAGTCCATGACTCCATATGCTTATTGATTTGTCGGTTGCTAGTACATGAAAAAGTAAATAATTGGGATTGATGTTTCATATTCACAACAAACCATTGTCCCTTTTGCCACTCATTTTGTTGCTTGGCTTAAATTATAAAAAAAACTGTAAAATTATATTCTTTTGTATCGATCCCTTTTTAAATAAAATATAATATTTTTTATTTGTTATTTTGTGCGTAGGAATAGAGGCAAATAGTAAAACAGGTGTTGAAATTGAACAGACGAAGAGCTCTAGTAACATCACGCTTGTTCCAAATCTTCATCAGGTCTCACTTCTCTCTATATAGTATTGTACTGTATATATATTGTACTTTTTTTTTTTAACATATATATATATATATATATAGTACTTGAATATTTCAAAAACCATGCCTAGCTAGCTAGCCAAGCCCTAGTCTTGTACACGTAATTAAATTTGTCTTTCCTTTTAGACCTACACTTGCACGGTCTTCTAGGCTAGATTTTGCATACTCCTAACTTTTAGAAGACAATTAGTACGATCCAATACTAATTATGTTATACTCATACCCTTATGATTATCTCACGTATTTTTCTAGAGTAGAAAGTTGTATGCCTAAAATTCCCATTTGTGCAATTCCTAGATATTCAGTAGTACTATATACACTCCATAATTTTGTTTTGGTCAGCCGGTTAGCCTTATAAATAGTTTAGCTTCTAAATTAACAAATAACATAGAGAATCATTTAATCAAGGCAGACTAAATAACTTGATAATATATTATTTTCACTAAATTAATATTGATTAGATTTAGAATTATATTAATGGAGTACCTTAAAGCGGGCTATTTTCTTAGGGATTGGATTCGATATTTTCTTAAGACAGATCATAACTTAAAGAAATTGGATAGTGGCATTTCTCTAATTGCTCGTAGACCATCATTTAGATAATTTGTTCTATGAATGAGAAAATTGATCCTACAACCTAACAATCTAACAATCTAATGTTAAACTTGCACTAGTTCTCATCATTTGAATATTCATCTTATACTACTAGTTAATTTTTTTTGGCAAAGTTTTAATGCATTTTACACGGAGTTTTCTTAAAACTTTTATTCATATAGTATTGATTGAGTCATGACTGAAATTTATTATTTTCTTCTTTTTGTATTCAACGAAGTATTAGAAAGATTTAATTGTTGAAAATGAAAAAGGTGCTTTAAAAGCTGAACAATCACCTTCCTTTTTGTCGGGGCTGGTTTGTTAGAAGCAAAAGCTAGCTAAGCTTATTTTAAACTGTTAGGTTTTCGGTTCTTGAGCTAAATATTTGAATATACATTTAAATATATACTCTGAATCAGTATTTCATTGGCCTATGGGGTCGGGGCGCCAGCAATATGTGTTTGTAATCTGTGAGACCCTCTTATACTATAAGACTGTATATTGAGCTTGGAAATTTGGGTTTCTTTCATTAATATATAGAGATGTTTTACTTGTCAGGGTTGTCCTACCTTAGCTCAATAAAATGTAGGGTTGTCCAAATTTATGAAAGATGATATACCTATAAATTTGTACAAAAGAGACTTGAGACCCAACTTTTGGACAGATGATATATACCATTATTGTAGTATTATTGGTTACTATATAAATTTTGGTAAGCGCATGTTAACGAAATCTATTTCTGAATTGACATGCCAGATAGAAATAACTGGTTCAAAATTTGACTGCCTGAGTAATTACATTCTCTATTCATTATACTTTGAAGACAGTACATGACAACATGTAATAAATTTGAAATAAATCTTAGTTTTTATTGAGAATATCAATTAATGTTAAAAAGATGTGGTGCAAAATTTTATGCAAGGAAAAGATGACTTGCATCTAGCAATCTGTTATGTTACCAAATTCCAAATAGCACAAAAAAGGGGATAAACAAATCATCTTTGGAATAACATTTTGATAGTTTTACCTAATCTCATATAAGTTTTACATACATAAGCGAATATGATTGACACGTCATTAATATGTACAGTATCAGAAAACTGCAACACTAGCACTAAAAGCAGCATCAGAAAATCCAGAATATGGCAGAAGGAATGCAGATGGATTGCTACCGTTCTTTGATAGAGAATTCCACCAGAAATCTTTACTACAAAAGAATTCCACGTGGCAAATCCTGAACCGTAGGTTCACTAATGCTACAACAACTACTATATCCACTACGGTTACTTCTGATACAGTTGATCACAAGGTTAACCCTAGTTTTATAAAGAGCTCTCAAGACCAGACGTTGCAGCTGTTCCCGCTACGAAGCAATGACAAGGACGGAGACGGAGAAAGAGAGGCGGCAAACGACACGTGTCACTTCAACAATTCGTACCAGTTTTTTGAGTTCTTGCCATTAAAAGAAGTTTAATTAATTAATTGATTATGTTTAAGGGAAGTGTTGCTTACACAGATTTATAATGTCGCACTGGACCCAAGACTGGTTTATATATTATTTAGGTTTCACCGCGACATCACAAGTCAACGAAAAATATTATTGCCGTGACCTTGATGATGTACTCTAAATGTCTTTCTAAAATCCCATCAATTACTTGTTGTCCTAGTTTTGGAGAAAGAAAAGGAATGATCTATAAGCTTGTATCAAAAATGAAATAACTGGTCGATATGTGCGTCCAGGGCCAGCCCTTACGACAGTCAAAACAGACAACGATCTTAGGCTCCGGCCAACAATTAGGCGCAAAAAAATTAAGAAAAAAAATCGTTGAATATGCTCTAATTGATTTTATTAAATACATGTATGATGTTTAATAGACTCTAATTGAAGTATTTGAGAAGTAATTGATAAGAGGATGTGAGGGAGAAGAATTCGGTTTTACATAATTTACTGTAGAAAGAGAAAGAAGGGAGGCAGAAGAAGACCTCCACATGTGAGTTTTTTTTAGGAAAAATTAGCTCTAAATACTACTTATCTTACTTATTTAGTAAAAAGTTTACCCTTTAGACTTCCTTTCTATTTAATCTTTTTTTTTCTAAAATGTTTTTAAAGTTACCAACACATCTGTAATAGTTTTGTTATCTCTATTGTTAATTAAAAATGTTAGCTAAAAATGCAATTTTATCTCTCTATTAAGTGTGTTAACTTTATAAATGTTAAAAATAACAATCTTTTTAATTGTTATTAGAGCATCCACAATATTTGTGTTAATTTTAACAATATTAACTTTTATACGTCATCATTTAATTTCATGTTAAATGACACGTATGTAACTTAAATTTAGCATTCACATGAGTGTATTAACTTAACAAAATTATGTAATTTTAATTAAAATTAATTATTAATTAAAATCTCATTAATTAGTCATTTTGTAAACTCATTAAAATCTCATTCACGTTTTAATTAATTGTATTTTGCCAAATCATTAATTAAAAACATTAAAAACATTGTTATTTTTAACAACTTTTTTAACATTTATAAAAAATACACATGATTTAACATATTAATCCACAATAGTTTTGTTAACTTTTTAATGTTAAATAGTGACACATCATCGTTTAAAAAGAGGTTAAATGGCACATATGCACATTAAATTTAATAACCACATTAGTTTCACGTTAACAATGTAATCAATTTTTAATTAACAATTTTTTTTTTATTTTAATGGTCACTATTCTTATTGAGAGAATTTATAGGAGATAATAATGTCAATTGTGGGCTGTGTTTGTCTTGTCAGCATTTTCAAACATTAAAAACATTGTTAATTTTAACAACGTTTTTAACATCTCTAAAGATAGCACATATTTTAACGCAACTAATAGAGATAAAAAAAAATGCGTTGTTAGCTAATTATTTTAGTTAACAATAGAGATAACAACGGTCAACACTATTTGGAGATGCTATAAATAACTAATGAAAATAAAAAAATGAATTGTTAATTAAGTATTTTAGTTAACAATACACATAACAACACTATTGTATATGTTTGATAACATGACAAAACGGTCAAACCCATTCCACAATTAACGGTCATTTCCTAAAACTTGGTATCGCATATCTTTTTTATGTACGCATAATACTGTTTATTTTTTTTTATTTTCTCCTATCAGTTATTCATAATACTTTACATATTTTCTT
Organism: Primula veris; assembly: GCA_963682055.1. Classification (NCBI taxonomy): domain Eukaryota; kingdom Viridiplantae; phylum Streptophyta; class Magnoliopsida; order Ericales; family Primulaceae; genus Primula; species Primula veris. The sequence continues at coordinate 29,540,402 of OY821742.1, read as the reverse complement.
AGTATTTAGTATTCACTTGAACCCACGAGTTGTTTGACTCAGTCATTTGTTTACAACTGAATTTTAAAATAAAGATATGTTGAAAATAGAATATCTTATTTTCCTGTTTCTAAAATTATATCTTTCTGAAATTTGATGCTAACGTATGGCGCGGAAAAAACAGATAAGTGCTGTATTTTGGATAATTAATTTTTAATTAAAATAGATAACATTGTTAAAGTTAAAACTAATGTGGGTGTTTAAAAATATATCTGGGTCATTTAATAGATTTTTAAATGATGATTTATCACTACTTAATAATAAAATGCTAAAAATAATACTGTAGATGTTCTTAGTTTGTTAGAATTCCTATAATCCCTCGCTTATCTCCATATGCATAAATGTATCAAATCCCAAAAACGAAAGATAACAAAAAGCACAAAAATAGATTTTAATAATCCCAAGGGAATTGTTAACTATAAAATATTTTGAGAGGATAGACTAGAGTAGTTCAATAACATGCACGGCTAATATTATAGATTACAATAGAAAACAAGAAAATATTTGAGAAAATACATAAACTGACGATAACCAATTATTATAGCATACAACGAAATTATTTTCACAGCATACCTAAGATATTGATTTTGAGAAATTACGATTTTGAGAGTATACACAGAAGCTATTGATTTTGAGAAAATATATAAACTAACGATAACCAATTACTATAGGATACGACGAAATTACTTTCACATCAAACATAAGACATTGATTTGGAGAGAATACAAATTACGATTTCAAGAGTATACGTACAAAAGCTATTGATATTGAGAGAATACAAGTCACGGATTCAAAAGTATACAAAAGCTATTGATTTTGAGAGAATTCAATTAAGATTTTGAAAGTATACAAGTAGACTACTTTGACATCATATAGTTTCGATCTTGATAGCATACGATTAAATAATTTTACCAAAATAGCTATGGATTTTGATAGAACACAACTAAAAAAAAATTAACAGTATGCATACCCTAATGATATGGAATTTTAAAGTGCGTAAGATAATCATGAGAGATTCTAGGAGGCGGAGAAAGAGATTTGGAGAAACAAATTTAAAATTCAGTATGTTATCTAGGATTTAAGGGTGTATATAAGTCTTTTTATTCCTAAAAAAGACTAAACATAAATACTGTTCAACTACATACTAATTAAGTTACTAAAGTAGTACTAAACCCCAAATTTTTATTATTTTTATTTTAATACTCTAGTTTTATTACAAAATAATCCTTTATTTTGAAGACTTCTAAAAACAAGTTTATAAAAACAAATTTATAATGTCTTTTTATTCTACTGCATAACAAGTTTCAGAAAATAAGACAATACATCCAGAAATTTGCAATGGTAACACTTTTATCCTAATTATTAATGTCAATTGATAAAAAAAAAAATCAGTGAGCTGGAGACTTTTAATTAATTGTCAAATACCATTTTACAAACTTGTGGAAATAAAATATGATAATTATTTATTATTGAAAAGATTTTTTTTCAAAAAAGTTCACTCGAGTAAAAAAGACGCCTAAAAATGTGTGTGACCTAGGTGTTGTAAGGCGCCGGACCGACGCTGTGTGCATCAAGCACAATTCGAAAGACAAAACTATAACGAATGAATGAAATTGGTTAATTTATTTTTGGGGGATTTGTTTTTTGATTGTTCATGTTAATAATAACTAAATATTGGACACTTTTGGTGGTAATAAATTTGGAAAAAGACTATAGGAATGACAAATGGTCCTTGTCGCAAGTTTGGGGGACCAAGTCTTTATACTACATACTGAAAGGAACTTGGTGACATTTTTATTGCAAGTAATTCAAATACATATTTTGCTATATGTGTGTGAGTACCATTAGTGTAATATGTAGTAGTTTTTAACGGATTGTTTAACTTTTACGCTGCTCTTTTCCAATAATTTAGTGTCGCGTTTGATATATGATATATGATCTTCTAAATAACCAAAAAAGTGTGAAGATCTAACAGTTACTTGGTAGACAGCTAGCTAAGTTGGAAGAGCATGAATCAATAATAATTTTGACTAGCTTGGGTACGAGTCATTACCTTTTATCACTCCGGATGCTCTCGATATATATAAGTTATGACCTGGACAGGGGTGGCCTTGGAAAGGTGCGGGAGAGCTGTAATATCTGCACATAAAATGTATAAAAAATGCATATTGAATGCATTTAAATGATTGCAGAAGTAAGAATTTTTTTTATATAATTTTTTGAATAATTTGATTAGAATGTTTATAGATAAGATGATATTTTGTTTATATTGATGATTTTTTTCGTTTGAAAGTTAATTTTAATTATTTTACCGATAAACCATTTCATTAAAATTCATACAACGGAACTACAATTGAAAAAAGAACTCAAATTTTTGTTTGCACCGGGGAACAAAAACTTCAAGGCCGGAACTCGACCTAGGTAGAAAGAAATATATGAACTGTGACAACTCATTTCTCTTAGATTTTCCAATTTAAATGTACATAATTGTTTTTTACATATGATTGGTTGCTAGAAGAAGAGTTAAATTTGCTTTTTGTCAATAGAAAAGGTCGTCTTTTTGTCCGGATCATAATAAGACCTTCTCTCGAACTTAATTGTATATTTGGTCAGAATGTATTGTACACTTACCATAATAATATTAGTGTTAGAGGATAACATAGTACAGAATAATTTTTGAAGTCCACTTTACAAATTCCACCATGTTAGCATATCATTTAGAAGAATGTGATCCATAAAACTATTATTTTTAGACTTTATTATAGCAAAACCTATGTATCCGTTGCATGTGTTCTTTGGGGACAAATTTGGAGACAATCCGAAGTTCTCTATAAATTAAATGATATGCTTGAAGCTTAGACTAAGACAATGCTTTTGTTCTTAAAGTGTTCTTTTATGGACAAATAAAAATAGTTGTGAAGTTCGCTTGATCCTTGTATTTTGGTATGAGAAGGTATTTAGGAACTAGTTATTTTATTTCATTTATCCCTAATTAAGCATGCCTTAAGGTCTCCAAATTTCCCATTTAAAGACACTGGTTTTTTATTATCTAAGTATTTCTGATCTCTAGTTTATTGTAGAGAAGGAAAATTAAACATGTGAAAAAGTAGCCGTAGATGTTTTAAAAAAATAAAAAGAAACCAGACGTAAAAGTAAAAATGATGCTTTCATTTTACCTATTTAAGTCAAGTGATGGGATGTGTGTTAGATTTTGTACTTATGTGGAGAATAGTGATGTACATTTTTTTTTTTTTGAAATGATGAATAGCGATGTACATTAAATATGGAGGATGTAACATTTCATGGAGGGGTACACCAGAAGTATGTAAGACTAACTGACTAAGTGGAATAAAAATTACCCAAAATGCACTTTGGACCATGTTAGGTTTATTTAATGGAAAGGCTATATATATAGGAGTAAATACTTGTTAATACTGTCTCAGGATCCTCTACAACGACAGCAGGTTAATCTAGATATTGTTCTAGCGGCAATATTTGTGTATCATGTGATGGGTATGCACTGTGCTGTATGTATATATGTATATGAGGAGATTGAGAGAGATTGAATTTACCAATGAAGAAGGCCAAACTAGGTAATAGATGTGAGGGTTTTACTAATTGAGGGGGGCTTTCTCCAATACTATTTTTTATTTTTTCATGATGGATTAGATTTAGGTTTGTAACATAATATAAGAAAGAATGGAAACTAAGCTCAACCACACCTTATAAAAACCATATCTCCTCTTTTTATCAAACCTCATCGTACATTACATATTACTAAAAAAAAAAAAAAACAGTACACCATAATGAAATCCCAATTAGACGGTTGACAAAAGTAAAACTTCCCAAAATCTATATCTTATTCTTATTAATTAAATTATAAACTTATCTAGAAGGAAAATATCTTCTAACAAAAATCTTGACCATTAAAAATAAGTAAATTGAGAGTTGTGATTGATGTATAAAGATAATGTGTTTTTTTTATATGTATGGATTATTCCCATATATATATATATATATATATATATATATAAACGAAAATTAGTAGACAATTTGTAAAACTATTGAAAATCTAATTTGATTATGTCTCAGCTCGTTAACAATGGTGGACTTGGCTTGTGAGGAGAGAGAGTGAGAAGAAGGGGAGACGCAAAATGTTTAGAACAAATAGAAAGGGCAAAAGAAATGGCCTTGTCAAATTATTCGGCTCATCACTGATCGGTCACATTTTAATAATATTTTTATTCATTGTTCATTATTTTTATAAAAAATTTAAGCGTAGGTCACCTAAATAATTTAAAAAACATCTTTTAACCTGTTTTTTTTACACTTTCATATTTTTTTACTTAATAATTCAAAAAAACACTAAAAAAAAAGAGCTAAAAAAGAGCTTTTAAGTTTTTTTTTACACTTTAGTATATTTCAAGAAGACATTATAATATTTTTTTTACCTTAAAAACGGCTTCCAAACTATTTTTTATATTTTAATATCTTTCAAAAAGATATTATAAGTTATTTTTTAATCTTAAAAACAGTATTTAAACTCTTTTTTATTAGACCGGGTGACCAGAACTTAAAAAAATTTGGCCCATTACCTCCACTTAAAAAATCTTATAAAATGTGACTTGAACATAATTAACTCCAAACTATTTTATAAAATTTAATACAGACCATTGGATCTAATCCAATGGGCCAGCTTGTTTTATTGAACGCTCCAATAAAAAAATAGTATTGGAGCCCCCGCTTCCAGGTTTGACATATGAATTGAGATGTTTTTATAGGGAAATCTCGTAGGCATAATAAATTGTCTGGAAAGGTCAGTTCAATTTCCACACAAAAATGGAGCTAATGTAATAAGTATAAAAAGAGTTGCATTGGCTAAAATTTTATATTTTTAAAGTCATGATTGAAGCCTAATGGATAAGATATGTTAAAATGAGAGATAATGTTCCTACGGTTTAGGGGAGAAACTAGTATTAGGGTAAACATGCCTACATTTTTATGCATGTTAAAATATTTTTGACTTTTTATCATGTCATATAACAAACTATATCGATTGGCCTTTTAGCTTTTCTCTTAATATGAAAAATATATTAACATGAAAATCAGACCCTTTCGTAAGCTTTTAAGGGGGTCTTAAGTATGCCACTGATCAAATAAACCGTACAATATTGCATTCTAGTGATAGGGAGCATTCCCAAACAAAAATACCCAGTACTGCAAGATTGTCATGAAAAACTTTACATTTTGTGCATGTTTTTTGTGTGTGCTAATGTTAACAAAATAAGCCATTTCTTTAGCATAAGGCGGCAATGAGTGGCAATTGTAACTTTGCTTAGCGCTGCTGCAATTGCCTGCGTATGGCGTTTTTCCTCTTTTTCAATTGTATTCATTCTTAAAACTGATCTCAATCTCAAAAGAAAAGACAATAAACTGAAAACGCTCAATTTGAACTGTAAAGCAAATGGTGCTAATGCATAACATATGAATATTAGAATGCAACATCATTCATGTGTTATGGCGTTTTAGGTCTAATAATGGAGAAAATTCTTGAAAATGCAAATAGTAGCAGACGGTGACCGGTCTTATGACTGACTATATATACATGTTTATATGTATGTATGGAATTTAGTCAAGTAGAGACAAAGTACTGGCACAACAGTGATTAATGTACTATCAGAGGTGGCATGCCTAAAGCTACCTAGAAGCAACTTTAATCTAGGAAAAAGATCAAAGGCAATGTGGAAAAGATAGTATTTTGTTTCACTGCCAATTATGATTGTCAGCACCCAACCTCTAGTGTCTCTTCTCTTTCTCTTTGCATCTTTTTTTAATTACCGACCTATATATCGTATGCTTGAACTTTATGGGTTCAAATTTGCTAAGTTAGTATGTTCATATTTGAGTTGGATTATTGGATTTTTCATAGTTATTTGTAATTATTATTATTTTAAATCAAGGTTCTATTTTATTTTTAAAGTGTTTCTTTAAAAACATCAACAAAATTAGACCGTTCATAATTTTTTTGGGTATTTAATATTAAAGTAACCTAATAAATTGTCAAACAAACAATTAAACATTAAAAAAAATTATATATATATAAGGTCAAATTTTAGAGATTTTTTTGAACGAACGCTTTAAAAATAAAATAGAACGTTGATTTAAAAAAAAAATCAAAAAATAATTACGAATAAATATAAAAAAATCAACAACCTAGCTAAAATCTAATAATACTAACTTGAGTAAATTTGAACATGAACTTTGTACATATAAAGTTCATAAAATTTACTAATTAGATGGAGCTTGTCCCAGTAGCAACTAGCCGGATCACATGTCAATATTTTGAAGTATTTACACTGGGCCACCATTTTCGGTTGAGCCCACAATATGATGTGACAATATTAATATGTATGATCTACTAGTTTTTTGAAATTCGTGAGGACCACGATAATAATTCTTAACATGGAATGTGATTACTAAACTTGTACATCTGTAAGTCCTTCAAAATCTATAAGAAAAAGATTAACGGACTTAGTTCTGTTTTTCATCTTGAATGCAATTTTATTTCTTTGATAGTCGCCCAATTGTAAAACCAATTTGCAAGGTCTCTATCATTTTATGTATATAAGGTGGCAACAATTTTAAAAAAGCAGTAATGACAAATAAAACCACTTACACTTTGTGGAATTACATAATTATTTTTTTTACCTAGATACATCATGCATTCATGCTTAATTATATGAATAATTACTGATAACTTCAACTCACGGAGCCAGAAACATTCCCGTGGGGGACACAATTCAAGCTAAACCTTATCATTAATTATGCATCTCTTAGTGATAACTTGTTTTTTGTAAGACAAGTGGAAATGCTGGTAGTGGAAAGGTAGTAATTAATGAGAATGGCGACTTGGTGGTCGCTTTTTGTGCTTCTATGAAAGGTTTTTCTTCTCTGAAAATTGAAGAAAAAGCTATATTGAATGGAGTTCAATTGTGCTACACACAAAATCTAAATAATGTGCAGGTTGAAGTAGACTAAAAAATTATTGAAAACTGACAAAATCGAATGAAAAAAGTATCTATCCAGTTTATAAACGTATGGGAGGATATTGAGATGTTGATGTGCTATATGGATGGAAGTATAAGACATGTTTGGAAAGAACAAAACATGATTGCGGATAGATTGGCAAATTGGGAACTGACAAACTTAAATTATACTTTTATGGAAGTAAATGAAATTCCTAGCGATGTTTATGGAGCATTGATTAGTGATAAAATGGGCTTGGCCAGCTTTCGAATGAAATAACTTGGCTAAAGTTTGATGTGCATATGGCTTGTTTTTGTTGTATATAGCAGGCACTAGTGTTGGTTTCTTTTTTTTCTACCTGTTTGTAGGTTGTTTTTGAAACAGCTTAAAAACTGCTTTTGTGAATGTAACTGGGTCTGATCCCACTTTGTTCAATGAAAAAATTGGGTTGCGAAAAAAAAAAAAACTAAACCCTAATTATCATTCACGCTTGAACTCCCTTTACGTATAAAATAACTATGGACTAAAACAACAACGTATATAAAATAAGGTTTAGATATATAAAAATCATTAGAATGAGAGTACATTTATTATGAGGTTCTATATAATGCACCTACCTTTTCAGCGGCCAAAGTGAATGAATACAATGAGATTCAGGAACAAGATTTAGATAAAATCTTGACTTAAGAGATGCATAAATCAATGACTTTGACCGCCAAAAGCATTAAGGTAATGTGTCTGATTTCTTTGAATACTTTCCGAATCTCAACCAATAACTTTAGTAATGAACTACTCATATATAGATAATAAATAGATGCAAAGATAGATAAATGAAATAGTCTCGACCGGCAACGAGAACACGAAACGAGAAAAGTCTATTATTGGTTAAAGAAAGCATCTAATATATATTGTGTTCCAAAGTTTTCATTCGGTTAAATCCTTAAAATAATAATTCCATGACTTCAAGTAGACAAACTATGATGAAAAGTCTATTACAGAAGCCCCAAACAACTTGTAGAAATGTAAGTTTTGGAGAATCGCAAGAACAGTTGATGTCTAGATATATAATAAAAAAAACAAGACACATCAATTAGTATAAAGTTCTCCCGGAAATCAACGAGTTATCATAAGCCCAGCTCGAATTAAAAAAATCCTACTACGTTTAGGGAATCATAAACCTGAACCTTGTTTTTTGTTCTTTCTGGAAAATCATAGTTACAAAATCCACTAAATTTAAGATAAAAATAAACAAACATATATCCAATGACAAAAACCATAAAGAAAAAAAAGCAGTTTACTTAGAATATGTAGACAATCTTCATCAATCAAAAGACAAGCCTGGTCAGCAAGCTCATAGGCTAGGAGGGAGACACTGGATCGCCTCCATCGCAGTGTGTTAGAGGTTAGAGAGAGAAAATAGTCTTAAAAAATGAATAAGAAAGGTAAAAAGGGGTTATTTATATTAAGTGGCAATTATTGTAATTCTATATCAAAGTAAGGATAAAATAGTAGTTAATTATCAAAATTTAGGGGGTCACATGACACCTTCCAATGTGTTTACCCTGCTGACTTAATTTTTTTGTATTAGTCGGGTAAACTCATATTTTATTTATTTTTGGAATAAAAATGTGTTGGGAAAACATACAAAACAAATAAAAAAAGTAAAAAGATATCAGAAATGGCAAAACTACAAATGCTCAAAGCAAAAAGCAATTTAATCTGGTTTTTAATTGCATAGTTTAAGAGAATAGTATTTCTTTGTAATAATTTTCACACAAAAGCAAGATATTTTGATAGCTATGACCTTATTATCCCACCATAATAAAATAATCCAATTTCACGCATAATTGTTTTTTATAAAATTCTAGGCAAACATTAAAGTGAACTTCCTAGTACTATGATCATTCAAAGTTACTTGCTCTTCTCTTTGAATATTGAATCATTGATACTAATATGTTGGACCAAAATATGTCTTAAATTTTGAGAATAGAATTCATTTTATTCTGTCACAATTTTTTTATAGTTATAAGATCATTAACAATAGTTTCATTTCATATTAGGGGGTTATTGATAGAACCAAGACTTAATTAACCAGTTATCTTGATTGAGAGAAAAATTTCCTTTGCCTATTGGGCACAAGATTTGCTTTTTAGCTTATGTTTTTTGACATTTGGCATTATATACCAAGTGTTATTTCATTTAAGCATATTAACACTGTTTAGATGAACTTTTCTACTATATATATAGCCTTTATATATCGAAACCATAAAGAATTTTTAAACTCAAATTTCCACCAAACCTTCATTGCAAATGCACTAGAAATATCTTTAAAACTTCTTAAAACAAGTCCTTCTTCTTCTTTAGGCATACATGCCTTTTTCAATTAAACCAATGACAATTATTATTTCTATCATTTGAACCCATAAAAGATTAGCATGTAGTTGGATCTACTCTTTTAGTGACTTGCTAAGAAGGATCCATAGTTGCTAGATAATATATATGAATTGTACATGTCTACATGGCTTAGTAAAACAGAACATTTTCCCACCTAGAGCCTATGTTTTTTTTTTTTTTTTTAATGAGAATGGATTTTTCTACTACAAATAATCTTTATTGCACGCACAAACCTTATTTTAAAAGTACGAACCGTAATCTGAAACTACAGACCGTAGTCTGAAACTACGGTTTACAGGAAGGTAAATTACCTTCCTGCCCCTGCATAAAAAAAAAAACAAAAAAAACTTTTTATAGAGAAAAAAAAAACTCAATTATTTATGTTTAAAATGTAGTGCTTAAACCTTAATAGGCTTATTAAGTGTAATATCGAAAACAAAAAATACTATTTTTTTTTATATAAAACACAATGGTCATGTTGCCATTTAGTGAAGCAAATAAATTGTTACTATGTGACCCTTTTAATTTGATTATTTTCAGAAGTATTTAGTCCGTAATGTAAAAAATGGTTAACACTTGAATTAATACTTTTTCATGTACATACGAGAGTTTTACACCCGTTGCAATATGATATTATGGCTGTTTTCTTTCATTTGGCTTGTCATATTGTATCATGAATGTTTTTTTACACTTGCCTGGTTATGTTGACTTTTTGTGAAGCAAATAAGCTGTGATTTAGTGATTGTTGTAGTTTGATTCTTTTTACAAGTATTTATTACGTCATGCAAAAAATGTGTAACACTTGGAATCATACTTTTTCATGTAAATACGAGAGTTTCACGACCGTTGCAATATTGTATCATGACTGTTTTTTTACACTTGTCTGTTATGTTGCCTTTTTGTGAAGCAAATAAGTTGTGATTTAGTGATTGTTTTAGTTTGATTCTTTTTACAAGTATTTAGTCCATCATACAATTGCAAGGATCGTTTCAATATGGTACTCTGGGCTGATTATTAGCTACCTTATTTTGTGTGTGTAAGTTCATTTATTAGTTGTAGTTGCCAATGTTGTTCAATGAAACAATGAAATATATTTTGAAAAAGTTATTAAATGTACATGGAATATTAAATAAAGAAATTAACTCAACATGAAACATTACAGAAATTTCATAAAACATTACATAAATTACATAAAATGAATTAACTCAACATGAAACGTTACATGATTTTATTTGGCCCTCATTAAAACTATGTTACAACTTGGAAAAAGAGTACTCTATATAAATAACTAATCGCGTACGTGGTATGGTGTTTCATTTGAGATTTGTTTTCCCTCTTTCTTTTGTAGCGCTTTGTATTTGCTGAAATTTGATCGAAAAAGTCTCTTACATTGATCAGCATCTTGAGTGTGTATTTTCTCCCACCGACTTTTAATTTCTGACATTGGAAAGTTCTCGTCTTTAGGAACAACCTGAGCATAATGGCAGTTGTTGACGAATACCATTACAGTAATGATGTAAGATCACCCTTAACGAGCCCCGGAGAAAATAGGTAAATAAGTGGTGTTGCGAATCTTTAAACCCCTATCGGTATGACATACTAACAAGTTTACAAGTGGTATATTATAACAAGATGAAATTAGAAATTCATAGGCTGGAAATCTCACCCAATAATCGGGAGGGGCAAATTTGGTGTTGAACTCACCCCAATTCAAACTCTCAAGAATATAATCATATCCAAAACCTTCCGGAGCGAGATTTTCAAACAAATCAAAATAAATTTATTTCCTTACATGAAGCCCATGCATCAAATCACATCTAATTTCATACCAATTATTTGCCCCATCTTCTTTTTCCATTGCCTGTGCAATGACTCGGAATCCATAATGACCACCCCACGCACATCGTTTACGATATCGATGTAGTTATGTAACATGTACCATATTTGCTCATTGTATTCGAAGGGTTTCATAGGGTTAGTGGGGTTTTTAGTCGTCCTACGTGTCCTCCTACTTGGATGAACTGACTCTTATTTGGCTTTACCTTTTCCGTTATCTCCACTCGCAAGTTCTTCGTCTACATACTCCCAGCCTGACATATTTGATGTCGGTGTACTTGCCTGTATATCATTCAGGTTCTGACGACGTCTAGTTCTAAACTGCGAGTCTGGTGGCGGAGCACGCTCGTGTGAAGTGATGGGAAATCCACGGTTCCAAACAGGGGTCGAATGCTGAAGATGATGCTCATAAGAATCGACTGACTGTCTATGCCTGTAGTCGGTCTCGATGTGCATCTCATTATCATCTTCTTTAATAATCTCATTCTCGTCGTCTTCTAGAAATCTACTGTAATATGGAAAACCACATGTGCAATAAAAAATATTTTATCAAATAATATTAAACAATATAATAAAATATATTATATCAAAAATATTATTAAAGAAAGTCATATGTGGAAGAAACACGACGATAACTGTCAGTACCTCCACTACCCTCACCTCCACTCGTAAATCTACCTCCACTAGCACGTCCACCTGTACTAGGACCTGCTCTACTAGGACCTGCAATACTAGTTCCACAGTCATCTCCACCTATAGCCATATTATAGTAACCGTCACCATCGTCATCACCGTCATCACCGTCCTCGTCATCCTCTTCCTCGGACTAACTTACATGCATTTTCAATTGGGCAAAAGCATCCTTTAAATAATCCATTTTATGTTTAGCTCCGAGATGTTTAAAAGCTTTTAAACTGAAGCGCAACATCTATTTCTGTAAAAAATAACAATAATAAATCAAGATAAATATTAGATTTATGGAATAAAAAACAGTAATGAAAACTATTTGTCTAAACTTTCTGAAATCTCGGTAAAAGGTGGAATAAAAAATAGTAATGAAAATAGTAATGAAAAATAGTAATGAAAACAGTATAAAATTGGCCATTATATTCGTCGGGCCAGAAGCCGTCCGGAAACCGTACTCTGGAATCTCGGTAAAAGGTGGGTTTATAATGAGATGTGTTCTATTATTGTACCATTCTAAGTATTCTGGTGACGTCCCCGTACCTCGTGCGCCATTTATAAGCCGGTTGTGACGATCATTCCACAACGCTACCATCCCATGGAAAATTTGAGGCCAATCGAAATTTTGTTTCTTCCCCTTTCTAGATCTTCTGTCCTTGCCGTGGCACTCACTTTTCCACAGATTTGTAGGGATCACCTGACAAAAACCAAATTGCCTCTTAAATCTATCCGCATGGTGCCATTCAATCTTCTCCATGCATATAAGTGGCACAATCGAATGCCATATCTCATGAACCCGTATACAATAGTCAGGATACTTATCAATGTTCTCGTATGGCTGTCAATCTATCTATAATCTAAAAACAATCATATAATAAAGCAGCAAAAACAACTATCCAAAAAATATAAATGGCAAGTCGAAAACATAACAAATATATTGTCATAAATATATTATCTTCTAAATTTGATACTTTTATCAATTATATGCTTATATATATATATATATATATATATATATATAATGTACTACAATATTAGTAAAAGTTACATGATAGTCAAAATGCTAAATATTATATTCCAAAGTCAGAATAGTACGAGTAAAACACGAAAAGAGAATAAAACTGAATATATGACAAAAAATTGATTATTAATGAAATTTAAACTTACTTGTTCAGGCAATAACTAATCAAACTAGTCGCATATATAGACTGCTTTATGGTCGACCACACATGGATTAGAGCGCAACAACCTTTTCCATCTGTAATAATACAAGTGCTTTAGATAAACAATAAAAACAAATAAAATAACTTGATAAATACATAAATAATAGAAAGCGAAAACAATAATTAAATAATATCAAACATATAGCCAAGTGGAGGAATATGCAATCCCTCCTCAGCGTTGTAATCATCAGGTAGATCTGGCAAATCTGGACATAGTCTAACAACCCATATCCTAGTAATCGCCCACATGTCAAGAAACATCACTGCGCCACTTATTCCATCAACTTTACCTCGAACCAACTTGCACAAATTGGCCTGCAACCAAGCTAGGAGAGCTGATCCCCAACTATATTTTGTACATCTATCGAAATCCTCCGAAAAGGATAAAGGCCACATTATAACCCGATCACTACTCTTATCAGAAAAAATATATGCACCTAGCAATAATAACATGGCAACCCTAGAATGATATAACAATGTCTCATCACTAGGGTCGGGGGGTAATTCTGCAAAATGCTCTGTAACCAACCAAGTTTAACGGTTAAAGCATTTTGATCAACATTAGCCTCATTGGATGTTCTACCCAACAACCTCTACATCAAAGCCAATCTGTTAGTTTTATTCTCATTCATCTCAGACCGGATTACCGCATACCCATCCACACTCAATCCCAGTATAATCTCTACATCCTGTAAAGACATTGCTAACGCGGCACCAAAAAATGAAAAGTGTGCATTTCATCACGCCACCTATCCGCTAAAGCAGTAATCAGAGCTCGATCTACACTATAGTTACATATAACGTATATACCATAGAACCCGTCTCTAACCATATTCTCCAATATCCTAGGATAACTATTTATCTTCCATCTATAGTTGTACGTTCTTACTATTTTCGCATCCCCTCTCCCTCTTTCTCTCCCGGATGCCCAAATCTTTTCCGATCGACGACCAATATGACTTAAAATCCCCGTCTTATCTCTAATTATTGGACATGGCTCATCCATATGGAACCTATATGGAAAAATAGATATTAATAATATAAACAATTAGTGATAACCATTTAAATAAACAAATTGGCATAACACCCCTAATTTGTATAAAAAATGGCAAAATATGAAAAACTCTTAACTTTTTTTATAATTTATCATGATCCAAACAATATTAATAATATAGAGAATTAGTGATAATCATTTAAGTCAATAAATTGGCATAAAACCCCTAATTTGTATTAAAAAAAAAGGGTAAAATATGAAAAACACTAACCTTTTTACAACTTATCATGATCCAAACAATATAAACAATATAAATAATTAGTGATAACCATTTAAATCAACAAATTGACATAAAACAACTAATTTGTATAAAAAAGGTTAAAATATGAAAAACCCTAACTTTTTTACAATTTATCATGATCCAAACAATATTAATAATATAAACAATTACTGATAACCATTTAATTCAACAAATTGACATAAAACCCCTAATTTGTATAAAAATTGGTAAAATATGAAAAAATCGTAACTTTTTTTTACAATTTATCATGATCCAAACAATATTAATAGTATAAATAATTAGTGACAACCATTTAAACAAACAAATTGGCATAAAACTCCTAATTTGTATAAAAAAAATGTTAAAATATGAAAAACCCTAACTTTTTTACAATTTATCATGATCCAAACAATGTTTTCAGGTTTATATCGTTGATATCGAGTTAGTCGGGACCAGACATATCTCAAATGACTAAATATTTATATTCCGCTGCGATTATATTATTTCTAGCTATTAAATTGTAAATGTGTCGTTTGAGTTATATAAAAATAATGAAATTATTATTTATAAATGTTTTATTAAATTTTAAGCTTGTTTAATTGAGAAGTTTATTTTAAAATGTGTGTTATTTAAATCAGGCTTTGTTTAGCACGTGTTATTCTACCGTGTGACTCCATGTTGTGTTTGTGATGTTACATCTATAATTTTGTAAGTAACTTATTAACTCTAAATTTCTTACGTGAACCAGTATGTTACACGTAATCCTATTTACACCTCTCATTTTTATATTTTTATATAATGGCTTTTAAATTCATATTAGTAATATTTTTTACTATAATTTTATTGATACAAGCACACACACGTATATATATATATATATATATATATATATATATATATATATATATATATAGACGAAAACGAAATTTAACGAAACAAACAGGGCTATGATCATTAGTATCTCATTTACTAAACGAAATGTATATTTGATTTCATTATCATCTCATTTAGTAATGAACGAAAACGAGATGAGCTATTAACGAAACGAACACGAAATTTTTCATGAAATTTTTGCTTTATTCATAGCCCTAACTGTATGTCCCCTTTCGTGCCCTCTTGGTTATTTTCGCCCAAATTTTATATTTTTACAACTTGTTTCGCACTTTTTTAATTTCAATAATTATTGTATACTAATTTTTTCATGTATTCAAAATTAAATTCTATGTGACGTTTCTCTTAAAAATAATTGTTGAAGTATATCGATACATGCATAATAATAATTGTAGAATTTTTTTAAAAATTTTAAAATAAATATTTGGGTTAAATAGATAAGGGGCACGAAGGAATAGAGAGTATGGGAGAAAGGATCCAGACTCGCTTCTATGGAAGCAGCTTGAGAATGTCTTATATAATTAAAATTAAAATCAATAAAGGATGACATTTACAAGATTGTGTTTTCGTTGAAAAGGGAATCCCTGTTGACACCGAGTCCAAGACCCGTTTGCTCTAGAGTCTAGGCTATTGCTGATTGCTGGTGGGTGTTTACGAGGGTAAATGGATAATGAAATATGGATTGATTGACTTTTTATGTCCATATACATGCGATAAAAAATGAGTGACAATTTTTAAATGCGTAACGAAATGTCGAAAACCGAAAATTCTACCTCATTGGAAATATAGAAATCGTTTATTGACTTTCCTAGAAGCTCACATAATCACTGAAGAACCAAGTGTTCAAGTCCAGAAATAATTTGATGTGATGACTTAGGTCGCCTGGATATTTTTAGAGATGGCGTTTCTCGTGAATTAAATACATAGGACTGTTCCACGATCGGTTGTTTATGATTTTGAGCTATTTAGTTTAGTAGTTGCCCAAGTTAGCGAAATACTGGATATTTCAAATGTTATAGATATTTAGACTTCGGACTTTTCATGCATATGTTCCTTGATTATTTTTTATTCACATCTTATGGTTATGTTGGATCTGTATTTACAATTTAATCAGTTTATACTTGTTTGATCTATTTGACATTGCTCTTACAATTCATTGGTTTAAAAAAAACCGTCTTTAAATCATAAATAATACCCACATATATTTAATACTAAAATTGCAAAAAAAATATAATTTTACTCAACCTTGTTTGAAGATTTAATATAATTAGCATAACAAAGTTTCACACGATGTTTTTCTCATTTGTGTCGTTGAAGATCTATGTAAGTTAAAGCTTAGTCAAAAGCTCTCATAAAAACTAAAGTTGGAGATACAATATGAAATTATAAACTTCTACATTTTTATGGCATTTCTGATAAACTTCTTTATGCAAAATGTTATCTTTTTGGTATGTTTTCTTTAATGTTTTTATTTTGTTTGTGGTGAATGTTGGCAAAGACAAATACAAGGATTATATAAATCAAATAATATATACTCTTGTTTAAATAAATTATAGAGTTTCTAAAAGTTAGTTTACATATATTTGTATGAGATTGATTTATTACTTCCAATAAAATATATGTAGAGATAATAAGTAATTTTAAAAATAGAGCTTTCCTACAAAAACATTGTTCCTTCTAATTAGAATTTATTTCCCCTTATCATTTCTCTCTCTTAATTGCCCGAAAGGGGACTCAGACTCCACGCAATAGGAGACTCTTTCATTTAGTAGCCATCCGATATATTTTAAAAGCATCTAATGGTGAATAGTTAATAATATTTAAGAATAAAGAAAGGAAATAAAAGAAAAGGATCCAAGGGTTTTATTAGTTGATATATTTCAATTTTATATTTTAATTTTTATTTCACGGTAGGCCACACAAGTATTTCCAATATTTTCACAGGATTTTATTATTTGGGATCACCACCGAATTTTGAAATTTAAATTTGTTTATTTTAATTTTTATTTCACGATAGACCACACAAGGTTTTCCAATTTTTTCTTAGGGTTTTATTATTTGGAATCATCGAATTTTGAAAATTATCGGAATATATATATATCTAGTCTATTATTTTGGTTTATAGTTTTTTTAAATCATAAGATTAAAATGAACAAAGATCCGATGGTTAATAAAAGTGATGGAGGTTAAAAATTAGGGTTAGAATCCTGCGGCAAATACCGCGTACGCGGTCTGAAACTTAGCAGTAAAGGCAGAGTTAATGAGGATTTAATGGCTCCGTCGATGGAAGCAGATAGGGTTCTGAACCCACTTCACTCGTCAAAGAGCTTATCAGCAAGATATGCTCTAAAAGATACCCATGTATCTTAGATAACCAATTAGATACTTTACAAAGTAATGAAGACTTCGGATCTATACGAACAGATCTCATAATAGGGTTCATCCCTTAAAGATACGTTCATTAAGCACAAATGAAAGTATATTCAACTGCAACACTAAAAGGCAGGCGAGGAGCCCACACCGGGGTCTCCTCACAAAAGGATATCTGACTATCCAAGAAAGTAGAGTTACAAGATCAATTCCTCATAAGGCTAACGAAAGAGACACAGTCTCTCGGAAGAGCTCCCCTCACCTGCGAGCAAAGATGGCGTCGTCCCTTCAGGCTAGCCAAGTAGGTGGAAATATATGGGAGATATAGCATAATATATCTCAGCACGGCATAAGGAAAGCAAAAGATATGAAGAAGATGTGATTGATAATATCATATCAATCACAAGAGATACATCCTATATTGCCTCCACCACCTATATAAGGGGCTCATAATCCAATGAGAAGATCATCTGAACCTATACGAAATCAGACATATACTTATTATTCAGGTACCACTTAACCCTACTTACATATATTCATATTGAAAACCCTAAAAAGATTTAGCTTTCTCACTGCTCCTTTAAGGCAGAGGAGGTTAAGCGGTGTTAAACTCACCAAGTCCCACTCTATTCTAGCTAATTTTTTGCAGGTCATAAAAGGCTAACGAAGAATCTGGACCAAACCCTAGAAAGAAGCTCACTCATTGTCTCACAGCTTTTGAGCCAAGTTCACACACTAGACCTAATTTTGAAGTTCCATCAAATGGCGTCGTCCCTAAAAAAGAATCGAACCTAAAAGTTTTCAGGTTTAGCCTGAATAAATAATCGGCAAACATGAAGCTAACCACGGTCAAAGCGAATCATCGACTTGCGGAATTTTTCTCAAATGGCCGGAAAGACACCAAGTCAAGTATACGACAACCCACCCGAAGAAGCAGATGCACAGAAGGGTGGGCCAGCGAAGAGACAACGATATAGTGAGACCAATGTAGCGAATGGAGTAGCAGAGAAATTCATGAGCCCACCAAGTTTCAGTCTCGAAGACCTAATGGGCCTCCCCGTTCCGCACAACCTACCATTGTGCATCGAAGCGTCAATTGACTAACTGTATATCGGACTCGCACTAATTGAACAAGGAAGCGTAGTTCACCTCATATACCGAGATTCCCTCTTGCTTCTCGGGTATAACGCAAAGGATCTCGAAACGGTCAAGGAACAGCTCTACAACTTCAAATCAGTCCCCATGCTCCCCCTCAGATCGATCGAGCTCCCCTTCAAAGACGTTTCATTGACCTTTGGAGCCTTCCTCGAAAGGTCGTAGTTGCACTCTGTCAGAGGGGTCGCCTCTACATACCATCAAAAAGTGAAAATACCATGACAAGGGAGCATAGACACAATTCATGGCAAGCTCCCCCCAAATCGAAAAACAATCGTCATAGCAGCTGAAGCCAGAAAAAACCTCCCAGCATCCTCGGAAGAACATGACCCATTGAATGATTTCTGCCAAAAAAATAAAGAGAGTCCCGACCTCGAGCCTGAAGATAAGTTAGTGGAGGATCTAAGGAGAGTGAAAATACTAGGGGGAGATCCCAAGAGGTATTTCCTCAGTAGGAGCAGTCTATGTCAAGAGGAGGCGCAAAAGAACAAAGCCCTCCTCCTAGCTAACCTAGACATCTTCGCATGGACACCCAGCGAGATGTCGGGCTTGGACCCGGAGCTTGCCTGTCATAAGTTGATCATTAGACCATATACGAAGTCGGTCATGCAAAAAGGAAGACAACCAGCCCCCCAGCATGTAGAAGCCGTCAACGCCGAAATCGAAAGGCTCCTACTGAGGGGGCAATTTGCGAGGTAATGTACCCCGAATGGCTGGCCAAGACCATGGTAGTAAAGAAAAAGAATGGGAAATGGAGAGTCTGCATCGACTACACCGATCTTAACAAGGCTTGTCTAAAAGACCTTTTTCCCCTTTCAAAGATCGACCAACTGATGGACTCCACCTCCAGATCCGAGATGATGAGCTTATTCGATGTATACTCGGGATATCACCAAATCCACATGCAAGTGGAAGACCATGAAAAGACCACATTCATAACTCTAAAAGGCAACTACTGCTATAAAGTAATGGCCTTCAGCCTAAAAAATGCCAGATCCACCTACCAGCGGATGATAACCAAGTTATATTCGTAGCATATAGGAACAAGGATGGAGTACATCGAAGATATGGTTATCAAAAGCACTAGGAAGAGAGATCACCTGAAAGATTTGGAGCAGGTGCTTGCCATGCTTCATAAGCATGGGCTCAAACTGAACGCCTCCAAATACGCCTTGGGGTAGGATCGGGAAAGTTCTTGGGCTTCTTAGTCACCCACCGGGGAATAGAGTCCAACCAAGAATAGATTGACACCTTTTGAGGCTTACAGGCACCCAAGATAGTCAAACATGTGCAAAAATTAGCCGGAATGGTGGCGGCACTCAACCGGTTTGTCGGTCGATCAGCAGAAAAGTGCTGCCCCTTCTTTCAAACTCTCAAGAGACCTAGCAAATTTTTGTGGGATTCCAATTATAAGGTGGCCATTTCCGAACTCAAGAGCTATCTCGAGAAACCCCTGCTCCTCGTAAATCCCTCCCCAAGGGATGTACTCACCTTGTATCTGGTCGTCTCTGACCATGCTGTCAGTGCGGTCCTTATCAAGAATGAGGTGCAGAATCAGAGACCGATCTACTACATAAGTAAAACCTTGGCGGATGCCAAAACAAGATATCTCCTGATGGAGAAGTTAGGGCTCGCCCTCGTGATGGTCATGAGAAAACTGCCCCACTACTTCCAGGCACACCAGGTCGTGGTGCATACAACATACCCTCAGCGAGAGATGTGCTGAAGAGCTGAGATCTCGGGTAAAGTAGCCAATTGGATAGTAGAGCTCGGAAGGTATGATATACATTTCAAACCAAGAACCGCCATCAAAGGGAAAGTCCTTGCCAAATTTGTGGCACAGTTCACCGAAACACTAGAAGGAGCCACGGTATACGAGCTCGCGGCCAGGTGGGAGCTCTATGCGTACGGATCCTCAACCAAGTCCGGATCTGGAGTAGGGGTGATCCTCATCTCCAGTGATAAAATCACTCTCAGAAAGGCATTATTGTCACACCCCGGATTTGGATAAAACCGAGTTGTTAATATAAATTAAATGAGTTTTAAATAAAAATACAATAAACGAGATTTCAATCAATTAAATTTATAATTACATAACCAAATAGGTAACCAATGTATGACGATTATCACAGTTGGTAGATCTATTGACCTAAGGGTAGCCAATGATTTCTATATGTGATAATAGAAGAAAAAGACTTTAAACAAAATTATAAAGTTCGACATGACCTTTGTGTTTTCTATTTGTTTCCATAAAAATAAAACTGCTCGTAAAACCATTTAACTACAAGTGTTGCCAATACGATTTCACGAAATAAACCAATAGTAAGAGCGTCATTATTACCTAGCTTGCAATACACCAGATACGAATACAATATAAATGATTGTTTTAAAACGAGACTTGTATAAAATAAAAAATCTAGTATGCATGCGGTTAAGAGTGTATACATTTTAAACCAATCTCGCAAGCAGACAACTCTAAGCTTCTTCATGATTGGACCAACACCTGTACATCGATAAGAAACAAAATGTACATAAAAATTAAAGTAGGTAAGAAAAAAATCTTCGCTCTAAATAAATGGGCACACACACAACCTAGCAGTTACATCTCAACCAATACAATAAACACGCGTTATAACCAAATACAGACAATGCCTTAAGCCGACAAGCAAATAATAAAATCACTTAAATAACCGAACCAACAAAATAATAAATACAATCATTAATCACATCTCAAAGTCATCACGACGCATTCACAAGACTAACACATAAGATATTTAAAACACAAAACACGCCCACTTAACCAACACGCACTTTGGACGGAGCAACGCATCACATGACCTCTTTGTGCAATGAGACCCTCAACCATTTATACGGAGCACTGCGCCTAATTGGGGCCGGTTTCAGAGGGAGCTACCCTCAAGGTAACCGATGTTCCTCTTGCGCAAGTTCACACTATAGGTAACACACGTCTATAGTCTGATGTAGGTAACACATGTCTACATCTCACATTAGGTAACACACGTCTACGATATACACACACACAATTGTAGGAACCTATACAATTCACCGTAGGAACCACATCTACAGTTTACACACCCACACGCGCATGCACAGTCATTCATCTTAACACTCAAAATAGATATAATTCAATTAATCTCCAGATAACACTTCCGAGTCAACACATCCATGTTAACACCTATCATTTCTAATCCAATTCAACAACGAATACAGTTACACACCAACACGTAAACAATAAAACAAACGGTGACAATCGCAATAAGATACATTTGGTACACAAGCACAATAATAATCCTCTTTTAAAGATGAAGTCAATTTTATTCAATAACCCAATTGCCAAACCGAACTGGTCACTTATCAAACATTCGATACATAACATAATAGTGGTACTAACTTAGCCGAGCAATTAAAATATTAGAGGAATAACCACACAAGTCAAACAAACAAAACAATTAAGCCACTTAAAGTTTAGATTGGTTTCTTCCCCCTTACCAAACCAAACGAGAGCTCGTTTGACAAACATAACACGAGCCGAAAAGCCCACGGAACAAATCTATCCAATCTAGACAGCCGCACATGACTGTTAAACCGTCCCTAAACGCGATCAAAATGAGCCACGCATTAATAAATCTTATATAAATTCGGATTATTAATAAAATCCCAAAACTGGGTTTTTATAAAATTGAAAATTAAAGGAGCAGGCTTACACAGGTAGATAAGTCTCGACGAGTAAGTTAAGAAAATATATTTGATTGCGAAAAAAGGACACTTGAAGACCTCGATATCGGCCTCCGAATGGGCTGCCCAAAAAACCGAAATCACCATCACTGCCCACCGCCGTTGTCACCCCAAGTCACGCCAGGTTGGTCTCTGCCATGTCGCAGGCCTGGTCTCTCTTTCTCGTGTCTGGACTCTCTCTCCATATGCTTGTATATATGTATATATATGTGCGGCGTCTGTATGTATGAATGTTACTTAAAAATATATATGTATTATTGTATATATGTAGTTCAGTAATTACGTTTTAGGTTTTTCTTTAATTTACTTTCTTGCCCAGCCTACAAGGTTATTATTATTTGCAAACACGCCCAAAACTATTACACCTATTATACTATCAATTAATATAATATTATTTCACATTACACACAAGTACACATTATAAATATGATTATAAAAATAATTAAATGACAAAACAAACACACAAAATTTTGGAGACGTTACAATTATAGCTAGGCTTTCCCGTGACGAATAATGAAGCTGAATACGTGGCCCTCATCGCAGGCATGATCCTTGCTAAAGATCTAGGGTGCACACATGTGACCGCGCACTATGACTCTCAACTCGTCGTCAACCAAGTCCTCAGAGAATTTCATACGAAAGACGAAAGAATCATCCTTTATCAACAAAGGGTCGTCGAGCTCATATCCGAATTTCATGACTTTAAACTCCTGTAGATACCGAGGAACGAAAACGCACATGCAGATGCCCTTGACACTTTAGCTTCCTCAATGAAGTCCCAAGAGGGAAGAACAATCTCCGTGAAGGATGTGTTAGAACCAAGAATAGAAGGAAGGGGGAGAGAGGTACTAATGGTGGCCAGATACGAGAAGTCATCAATGACCCCGATGATATCATACATCCATAAAGGGTTACTCCCGGACAACAAAGTGGAAAGGATTGTGATTCAGAGAAGGGCCCCAGGATTCTGGCTATCCGAGGTAGGACACCTATACAAGAAATCCTATATGGAGCCCCACCTACGATGCGTCCCCCCTGACATGATCGAGGACCTTCTCGAAGAACTGCATGGAGGAACGTGTGGAAGCCATGTCACAAGATGCTCCCTCGCCCACAAGGCGCTCACACAAGGCTAATGGTGGCCCTATATGAAAAGAGACGCCGAGATCTACACCAAAAAATGTGATAAATGCCAGCGCTACGCCACCATACCAAAAATACCAGCAGAGTACATGTTGGCGATCACATCTCCTTGGCCCATCGCAAAATGGGGACTGGACATCGTAGGAAAGCTTCTAAAAGCCGCATGTCAGGTGGAGTACCTACTGGTGGCCACCAACTATTTCACCAAATGGATAGAGGCCGTCCCCCTTGTCAATATAGCGGGGTCGGATGTCCAGAAGTTCCTTTGGGAAAATATCATAACAAAGTTTGGGGTGTCGTACTCCTTCATCGTAGAATTCTGCCAAGGCTATGGAATAAAACATTACTTCTTGACTCCGGTGCACCCCCAAAGTAACGGCCAAGCCGAAGTGTCCAACAAAACCATATTGGACGGACTTAAGAAAAAACTCTGAGCAAGAAAAGGAATGTGGCCCGAGGAGCTACAATTATATGGTCATATCGAACGACACCTAGAAAAAGCACAAAGAAAATGGCCTTTAGCCTGGCATACAGCATGCATGCGCTCATCCCTATCGAAGTGAAAATCTTAACACTAAGGACCAAGCTTGTCACCTCGAAAGGGAATGATCGAAGGATCGAAGAGAAACTCACCATGGCTGAGGCAGGAAGGATCCAAACGGCTCTCACCATGGCGGAGTTCCAAAAAAAAGGGTTGTATTAAATTCTCTTTCAAAGTTATTAATAAAATTTACTGTCCTTTTGTCTATACTATAAGCAATGCTAGGTGAAAAAATAGCAAATAACATACACGCCAAGGAGGCCACTCCCCTCTGATGCAGCTCGCATCCCGAGGGGATCGCGCTGAGAGGTCCTCCGTGTATCTCCCAGTATAAGGGAACTGTACAGGGGTTAACATTTTGTGTCGATCTAAGCTAGAAAGGGGACCTCTGTTGTCGTCAGGAGGGCTCCATCCGCAAAGATAGACGTTAACCCGTATGTCGTCACAATAAAGAGGATAACGCGCAAAGAAAAGGCAAGTTCTGCCTACGCAGATTCCTCGATAACAAGTCTAAAAACTATGAATAAGAAAAATTGCATAAACATGGCATCAAATAAGAACGTCGTGGGAGCCAACCACAGATGCCAAGATAAAATGTTTAACAATCATATACCTTACGAGCATCCCTCGTAAAGTAAAGTCACCTTTTCATCCCTCACCAGGAGGGGGAACAGAGAACAGGCAGAAATATAAAGTTAATACTACGAGAGGCATAAAGACACATGCAAAACAGGCAATAGAAGAATAGCTTCCTCGAGTGCCTGATTCCTCAGCAAGAGCTCTTCTTTCTTTCGGGCATGGCAGGTTCGAATATCCTTTATAACGGCTTTCAACATCTGAAGGGAATCCATCAGTACCCCCCCTCTTTCGGTGAAGGACAAACAGCTTCTGCTCCTTGCTCATCACAGCGGCGCTCGATGAAGATTCGCCCCTCTGGTATGAAGAAATGACATGTGGATGCATGGGATGTTCCAGTAAAAAGATTGAATGCGAAAATAAAAGAAAGGACACCGGAATGATCCAAAACAAAATTTAACTCGGACCCCGAAAGGGGAGGAAGAGCAGATACCACGTCCTCTATCTCACCACGAGAAGGAGGAGGGCGGGTGTATGGGAAGAAGAATTTCAGTTAGCGAGAGTCGTTCAATGGTAGCCCCACTAATCGAAGGGCCGCCACATGGGCTGTCAGAGCCGCAACGTTAACCCTCCCCTCCTCCTCCTTGAGAATGCGCACGGACTTCACTTCGATCAAGTATTTGGCCCTCAGTCTCTCCTCTTGCCTGACCGTCTCCAAGAGGCCAGGAATCTAACGACCCAGCCCTACGGACCGAACCGCCACCCCCGTATCAACAATATTGTCCGCTTTGGCACAACTTCCCAGGAGGGTCACCCATCCTGGTACTACTCCAAGCTAAGCATGCTTAACTGTGGAGTTTCGTCCTTGCTGTTGTGCCGCACGACTTTAAAAGGCCTTGTTGATAGGAAGTGGATCTTTAAGCTCATATACCACACGAGTACTCTCATATCTGGGCGATGGGGGACTGACGCACAACACCGCACCACAGAATTTCCTTCCTAGAAATCTGGGTCGTCACAATCACCCTCCCTTTAGGTACGACGTCCTCGTCGGACACTTCGTCCTTCAGGGGCCCACACACACGTGCTAGTCCCCATATTTTCGGCCAGATAGAGGCTCTGATACCACCTGTAACGACCCGGCCCTACGGACCAAACCGCCACGCCCGTATCAACAATATTGTCTGCTTTGGCACAACTTTTCAGGAGGGTCACCCATCCTGGTACTACTCCAAGCTAAGCACGCTTAACTGTAGAGTTTCGTCCTCGCTGT
This sequence comes from Primula veris, assembly GCA_963682055.1. Classification (NCBI taxonomy): domain Eukaryota; kingdom Viridiplantae; phylum Streptophyta; class Magnoliopsida; order Ericales; family Primulaceae; genus Primula; species Primula veris. Next base: position 29,514,221 of record OY821742.1, on the reverse strand, counting down.
TGTGCCGTACGGCTTTAAAAGGCCTTGTTGATAGGAAGTGGATCTTTAATCTCATATACCACACGAGTACTCTCATATCTGGGCGATGGGGGACTGACGCACAACACCGCACCACAGAATTTCCTTCCTGGAAATCTGGGTCGTCACAAGGAATGTCCTCTTTCGGAACGACCCCCTCAGTCTCTAGCTTCCGTAGCCTCTCCTGAAGGTTCATCCTATTTGCTAATTCCTCATCACGGACCTCCCTCATAGACACTTGCAGACTGGCCAGCTGGGAGAGAGACTCATTTAGCCCCTTGTTCCTCACGTCTTCCATCTCCTCAAAAGAAGAAAAGAACTCTCCATTGAGCATGCAAGGAAGGGCCCAATGAGAGAAAGAGATCCTGAAAAAGGAAGAAAAATGTGTAAATGAAGGAAGAAAGTGCCTACGCATGACGTACGAAGGAATAGTAAGGAAGTATACCTTGGCAAGATGACGAAGTTTGTTCACGACGATAGGGAGCCTTCCATCCGACCCCTAGCTAGCTATTCGCGCGAAGGGTAGGGAAAATTCCATGTAGGGTCAACTCGAGTAATTCACCCTGGGAGCAACCTTGGGAGCATGCGACGGTCAAGAGCCTCGTCGAACATGATAGAAGCCAGCTCTTGCATCAGTAGTTTCATGAGGGGGCGCTCGCACATGGCCTCTTTTGGTCGGAAGAAGGCTTTAAGGGTCGCTCTCCCTTAGGAGACACACCATCGCTCTGAACATGCGGTTTAGGCTGAGACATAGATATCGCGTAAGTGACAGGCAATTTAGGAGAAACCGCAAGCGCCGCATACGCAATGGGAACGACCGCAATGATCGGGCCACCAACATCCTCCAATAATTTGTCCATGACGTTGTTCAGGTCGTTTGAGGAGATACACACGGTGGTGGAGGAGGATGAAGACAGTTTTATTTTTTATCTGGTTTGTGGGAAAATTTCTCTCTCTAAAGATGGCAAAACGATTGCAAGAGTTCAAAATATAAGAGAACAAAAAGAAGAAAGGTGGACACAAACTCCCATATTTATATACCATAATGATGAAAGCGCATTATCCCACTTCTCTGCATTCGTGCAAGAGTGGGGAAGTGGAAGAGATTCAACCCGTCAGTGGGATCCCACCCGTATAGCCATCATTTGGGAAGCTGCTACATGCCAAAGGAAAAAGAATGGGGAGGCATAGCCCATGCGTTCCATGTGGCAAGAAGGAAGTTCTCACCACTTCCCCCACTAGCGTCCCCTAACCGCCATAGGAAAATCGTCGAAGGAAATGGGAAAAGATAGCCCCCTTCCCACTTGATTCTAGCTAATTTTGTGCAGGTTATAAAAGGCTGCGAAGAATGTGGGCCAAACCCTATAAACAAGCTCCCTCATTGGCTAACAACTTTTTAGCCAAGTTCACACACTACATCTAATTTTCAAAATCTATCAAAAAGTGGAGTGTGAGGACTCTCTTACGTGGAGAGTCTGATACTCATATTCCCTTAATTGCGTGGGTAAATACTATTGGCATAAGCAGCCCATTGATGCTTCCAAGGAGGCAGCCAAATCAACGCAAAGTGGAAATAAGCTATTGAGCCGACAATATATTTTCAAAAATAATACATCTATTTTGCAACAAATCACTCTGATTATTAGAGATAAGTTTAGGAAGGGTATTAACTAATCAGTTAATTAGACTTTTTTTATCGCAAAAAGTGCAAAAGACATTAATCTAAATTCAGATAAATTCTTAGGATCATTACTTTTAGAAATAATGACAATAATAGTAGTAATAATGGGTCAGTAAACAAAAATGGATTGTTCGCACTAGTCACATCTTTACCAATGATGTCCCAATAAGATAAGAAGAACTGGCCGGTAAACAATCCCACTAGAACCTCAAACTTAATATTATGGCTTCGGCCGTGAGATACTATATATTTGTGAATAAAACAGTCATTTTTAGCAAATGTGTTTCCTTTTTCAATATCATTTTTTGAGTCGAGAGTAAAATTGTACTTCGTAGTTACAAGTCGTAACTCAGATTTCTGACTTTGACCAAAAGTTGACTTTTTTCAAAAATATCAAAACAATTCAAAATTTACTAAAACTTGGTTATAAAAGTTAGAAAGAGAGTTTCAAAATTTATAAAATCATTTTTTATTTTATTTATATTTTTAAGTTTCTATTGACTTTCTTTTGGTATTTTTTATAAATAGAATGAGTTTGTAAAGTATCAAAGTAATGTTTTTTTTTTAAAATACAATTTGACTATTTTTGGTACTTTGGCCCCTTTTTAAAGACTTTTTATGATAAAATGGAAATTTGTAAAATAATATTAATTACAATTTATAAAATGGAGTTCCATATTTATAAAACACAGATTTGGATTTTAAAACACTTTCTATAATTTATAAAGGTTTTTGTAGGCATTTTTCGATATTTTTGAAAAATATATAGGAAAAAAAGGCAAAAAAATTGTAAAACTAAATTTTATATAATAAAACCCATTTAGTAATTTTAAGACTCTATATTATTATTTATAATTATAATTTCAGTAAATTTCTATCTTTTTTTAGTAAAATGTCATAAGAAGTCAAAAGAAATCCCTTTATAATTTTTAAAACTCTGTTTTTTTAACGTTACCAACTAAACTTTATAATTTACTTCTTTTTTTTTTTAAATCGAAAGAAAAGTCAAAAGAAGACCCCAAAAGAATCAGAAATTGACTTTGTAAAATTTTAAACTCAGTTTTTAACTTTTATAACCATGTTCTATAATTTTACAAAAAAAAATTGGATCTTTTGTGAAAAGAAGTTGAAAAAAGTCAAAAAAACAACAACTCTTGCATGGCTAAAGTCGGAAATATGAGTTACGGCTTGTAATTATGAAATCCGATTTTACATTGAATTCAAGAAATTGTGACGAAAAAAACACCCTGCTGACAAAAAAAAAAAGTTTCTATGGGCTTAAAAAAATTCTTCTAAATTAATTAATATTCTCATGGACAGAAACAGTAAAACACGGAATCCTACAAAGTTTGACTATTGAGGTTTGATTAAAAATAACACTTCAGTATCTTTGCTCAAGAAAATAATAATAATTGACCTTACGGATATCAAAGGGCACAGATTCTATGTCAAATTCGGGGCTATCGTGCTTGTGCGCATATAATAAGAAAAAATTGCAAATATTGGTTCTCTGTTGGTCCATCCCATTTCTCCATGTTGTCTTTTTGTTTGTTTTCTTCTGGCAACATTAGGCAAATTAATTACAAATTAAATTAATAAACTTTTATTTTTATATTTACTGTAGTAAGTACACTAACGACCTGTTAATGTAATGGACCCTTCCTATATATGATGGATATGTATTCAGATACAAAATAAAAATACGTACATTTACTTGTTCAATTTTTTTAAGAAACTGTACGCTTTTATTTAATGAGATTTTTCTACTTGGGGCTCAACTGTAATTTCCTTGAAATTAAGCAATAAATAAAGGAAAAATTATCAAAACATACAACTATTTTAAATTAATTACCAAAAAATTACATCCCAACACTTTATTCCCAAAACATACAACTAATTAAAATTATAAATAGTAAATAATTTATATTTTTTTAACAGCTCTCTCTCTCTCTCTCATATATATATATATATATATATATATATATATATATATATATACACACACATATATATATACACACACATACAAAAATGTCAACTACAATATTCGCCCTCCTCTCTCCGTCACCTATCTCCACCACCTTCCGCCGCACCTCCCTCCATCTCCGATCCCGTCACCAACTCATCAAATCACAACCCTCCATCTTCCTCACACTCTATTTTAACTTCAATCTCCACCGTCCGATCAAAACGCATTCCCCCAATAACTTTATTTTTATTTTTTTTTATATGAATTAGGATTTTGTTTTTTTTCGATCGGAACATGCTCATTTTTGGGGCATAATTGGTAAGTAATTAAATAATTGTGAATTTATCGTTTTTATTTTTCACCCTAGCCATACACAATATATTTTGTATTCATTAACACTTCCCATTCTTTGTGTTTTTGTTATTCATACACAATATATCGTTTATACATACTCTTTAATATATGCATACACAATACACAATTATACATGCTATTAAATACATGCATACACAATACATTTTTTATACATGTTTTTTAATACAGGCATACACAATACACTTTTTGTACATGTTTTTTAATACAGACATACACAATACACAATTTATACATGTTTTTTAATACATGCATACACAATACACTATTTATACATGCTCTTTAATACAGTAATACATAATACATATTTTATACATGCTATTTAATACATGCATATACAATACATAGTTTATACATGCTTTTTTAATACGAGCATACACAATACATTATTTATGCATGCTCTTTAATACAGACATACACAATACACAGTTTATACATGTTTTTTAATACGGACATACACAATACACTATTTATACATGCTCTTTAATACATGCATACACAATACATATTTTATACATGCTCTTTAATACAGGCATACACAATACACAATTATACATGCTATTAAATATAGGTATACACAATACACTTTTTATACATGCTCTTTAATATAGGCATACACAATACTCTTTTTGTACATGCTCTTTAATACAGATATACACAATACACAATTTATACATGTTTTTTAATACATGCATACACAATACACTATTTATATATGCTCTTTAATACAGTAATACATAATACATATTTTATACATGCTATTTAATACAGGCATACACAATACACAGTTTATACATGTTTTTTTAATACGGGCATACAAAATACATTTTTTATGCATGCTCTTTAATACAGACATAAACAATACACATTTTATACATGTTTTTTAATACGGACATACACAATACACTATTTATACATGCTCCTTAATACATGCATACACAATACATATTTTATACATGCTCTTTAATACAAGCATACACAATACACAGCTTATACCTATTTTTTAATACATGAATGCACAATACACTTTTTATACATGCTCTTTAATACAGGCATACACAATACACAGTTTATACATGTTTTTTTAATACGGGCATACACAATACACTATTTATACATGCTCTTTAATACAGGCATACACAATATATATTTTATACATGCTCTTTAATACAGGCATACACAATACATATTTTATACATGATATTTAATACAGGCATACACAATACACAGTTTATACATGTTTTTTTAATACGGGCATACACAATACACAGTTTATACATGTTTTTTAATATGGACATACACAATACACAGTTTATACATGTTTTTTAATACGGACATACACAATACACTATTTATACATGCTCTTTAATACAGACATACACAATACACAGTTTATACATATTTTTTAATACATGCATGCACAAAACATTATTTATACATGCTATTTAATACAAACATACACACAATTTATAAATGTTTTTTTAATACGGACATACACAATACACTATTTATACATGCTCTTTAATACAGGCATATACAATACATATTTTATATATGCATTTTAATACAGACATACACAATACATTGTTTATACACGCTCTTTAATACAGTAATACACAATACATTATGTATCCATTGACAGTTTATACATGTTTTTTTAATACGGGCATACACAATACACTATTTATACATGTTCTTTAATACAGGCATACACAATACATATTTTATATATACTTTTTAATACAGACATACAGACATACACAATACATTGTTTATACACGCTCTTTAATACAGTCATACACAATACATTCTGTATCCATTGACACTGTCCATTTTTTTGTTTTTTTTCTTATTATTCATACACAATACAATTTTTATAGATGCTTTTTAATACAGGCATACACAATACATAATTTATACATGTTTTTTTAATACGAGCATACACAATACATTATTTTTATATATTTTTGTGATTTTGGATTTTTCTTGGTTTTTTTTTGCCACTTTTTGGGAGATTTTTCGGGTTTTCGACTTTTTAAAGTTTTTTCAGCACTTTTTTGGTTTTTTCGGCTTTTCGACTTTTGTGAACTTTTTTCATTCTTTTTGTGATTTTGGATATTTTTTGGGTTTTTTTTTTACCAATTTTTGGGTTTTTTCGGTTACCGACTTTTTTAAAAGTTTTTTCAGCATATTTTGGGTTTTTTTGAATTCTCGACTTTTTTAAACTTTTTTCATTTTTTTTTTTGTAATTTTGGAATTTTTTTGCTTTTTACCATATTTTTGGGCTTTTTTCGGATTCTCGACTTTTCTGAATTTTTTTTTTATTTTTTTTTGTGAATTTGGATTTTTCTTGGTTTTTTTTTTTATTTTTTGCCACTTTTTTGGAGTTTTTTCGTGTTCCCGACTTTTTAAAGGTTTTTTCAGCATTTTTTTGGTTTTTTTGGATTCTCGATTTTTGTGAACTTTTTTCATTCTTTTTGTGATTTTGGATTTTTCTTTGTTTTTTCTTCTTTTTTTAACCATTTTTTGAGCTTTTTCGGGTTCCCGACTTTTTAAAAGGTTTTTCCAGCCTTTTTTGTGTTTTTTCGTATTCTCGACTTTTTTGAACTTTTTTCATTTTTTTGTGAATTTGGATTTTTATTGGTTTTTTTATTTTTTAACATTTTTTTGGGTTTTTTCGGCATCTCGACTTTTTTGAATTTTTTTTATTTTTTTCGGTTTAGAAATCATTTTAATATTAAATAAGATAGTATTTTGTGGGAAAAAAATGATGATTTAGAAAGAGAGGAGAGAAAGAGGAGAAAGATAAATTTTTTGATAGGTGAGGAGAAATATATATTTTTTTCTATTTTGGGTTAATTGTATGTTTTGGGAATAATTTGTTTGGATAGTATGTTTTGGTAATATTTCATAACATTTTGAAAATTAACCCATAAATAAAGAACTTTTCATAAGTGTATTGTGGTCCTGACCAAGCAAAATATTAGGACGATCGAACCAATCAATAAAGATCTGACTAAGTTTAAAAAAAACTTACTCCTATAAGACTGAATTATTAGTTTAATATGCGGGTGCATTTGGTTTCAAATCCGTTTGATCATAGCAGTTAATTTATTTTTGTTCCTAGTTTCACAACTTTAAATATTGAATAAGATATATAATGCTTGCAGGGCCGCCCCGATCACCACTACTAAATCAACCAATTTGTTAGTGTCAGCGTGCCATAATAAAGCCCCAGAATTCATTATTTTTTAAAATTAATAAATATATGCAATATTCTATGTTTTTGATAAAACCATAACTTTTGTCGGTGGCGTTATATTTTTCAACAATGATATAATATTAAATATATAATAAATGGTGAACACTTCGGGATTTTTATTATTATTCGGCAATCACCGTTGATCGGATTACAATTTCCTTGTAATAATCATGCTCGACTTTAACTATTTGATCTCTCATCTTGATCTTTCTCCTTCTTCTTCGGTATTCGGTTCTTTCTCTGTTCGGTTTATGTCGTGATGTGACAAGCTTTTGGCTAGTTTCTCTCTTTTCTCTACTTCTCTCTATATTTTTTGGATAGATTTTCTGATCGCTTTCTTGGGGGATACTTGGCTATTTATAGGCTATTATGCCTCCTAGGATTTTGACAAATGTCTCCATCTCATGGGTTTTATCAGATATGGGTCCCTAGTTAAGTGGGCTTGGGCTTTTTGTAAAGGAGGTGATAACCCATTAAGCGTTGGATACCCAGTTATGATATATGAGCTGATTAAGACCTGAATAGAATATTTGGGTCTAATTTTTATATTCTATCAAGTGCTCCCTGATTTCCTCGGCATGGTTTCCACGTCGAGGGAGTCATGATTGGTCTGCCGAAGAGATTACTTCGGTTTAGCTGTTCCCTATGTTTCATTCGGCAAATGCCCCTATTTATAAATGCTCCTTGGGACCCATTTACTGTCTTGTGAACTTGCAAATTTGCTATTTGACTTTGATAAGACCCTTGGTATCTTTCTTCGAAGCAACCCTTGACCTTTCTAAACATCCCCTTATTATAAAAAGGGAATACCCTTCCTACAATTACTTATTCCATCACCACCTTACTTGTGAATTAATGGCTTCTCCCAATGGTTCTACTGGACACAATTTTTCAGATTATGTCGCTTACTTGGAGAATGAAGTCAAGAAGGCTCGCGTTATGAAAAAGAAATTGGCGGACGTGACAAAAAGGCTATCTGATATGGACGCAGCTCATCACTTGACGATGGCTGACCTTGATTGGGCCTTTGAACGTATAAAGAGGCTCGATGCTTCTCTGGCTAAGCAAAAGGCAGCAAAAAGGGCCTATAAGCTTGCTTTTAAGGAGTTGCATGCTCGGTCTAAACCGAGTTCGGATGACGATGAAGGAAGCTCTTCCTCGGAATAATTAGTCGTTTATGATTTCTTTTGTATTGGATATTATCTCCAAGTTGTAACTGAACTATTGAAAATATTAATAAAATATTTCTTTATTATCGCTCTTGTCTGTTTATCTTCTTGGTACCTTATTGGATGACTTAATTGGATTTGAACTGTTGTAGTTAGCCATAAATGCTCTTGGGAAGCTCAAGAGGTTGTCTTTCTTCGAGATGACCTTTGATCTACCCCATTGTTTCTTCCTATAAAAGGGGACTGTCCCTATATTCTTTGTGCAACTCATTCTTTATTAACAAACAAATGGCTTCTCCTCGTGAAAATAGTGGTGACAACCTTCCTGAATATGTTGCCCATCTCGAGGAGGAGGTTAGGAGGATTCGTATCCTCGAAAGGAGGGTTGCCTCTTTAACCGTGGAGGCTCGCCGAGCTGCTGAGATGGATGAGCGCTTGGAGGCAATGGAGAGTGAATATCAGAGGTCTTTGATCGACAACATTTGGGCTCGTGCTTAGATCAAAGAGCTTGAGGCTTCTAGAGAGAGGCATATTGCTTCCAAGAGGGCTTATAAATTGGCCCTTAAGGAAGTGTATGCTCGGTCCAAGAAGAGGACCGAGGATGAAGCTGGTCCTACAAAATAATTCTCTTTTCCTTTCTTTTTTGTAATGTAATTTTGTCGAGTAGCACCTTGTAACAAATTTCCCCTTGATTAATGGAAAATTTTCTTTTTCTTGCTTTTATCTGAATTATTCTCCCAATGCAATTAATTTGACTGCGCACGCTTGTGGATTCATTAATGCTTTTTCTTGGGCCTTGCGTTTGACCTTATCCATTGAACCATCTGAATCTTTGTATCTAGGGACTGAGGGGATTTCTCGAGCCCTGTGCACAAATCTTATCCTTTATATCTTAATATTGTTGCACTTTTTCCAGATTGACACGTGCAGAGGCTTTTCGAATTTTACCCTCTTTAAATACTGGCATGAACCCAAGCGTTTCTTCTCAACAGACGCCTCTTTTTATAATGAATGGTTGCAACTTCCCACTTTTAATTTCCCAACAGGCGCATCTTTTAATTACTCTCGTTTACCCAAATCTCTTGGCGAACGGTTGCACTTCCCCACACTAATCCTTCCTTAATTTTTCTATAAATACCTTCCTGAGATATGGATTTCCTCACAATCTCACCCCTATCTCTCTTCATTATATACAGAATTTTATCTTTTAACCTCCTAAAAATGGAAGGTTCTCCGACCAAATCTGCATTGGTTATGCAAGTGGAGGCTTTTGAAGACTCCTATGGCCATGCACTAAAGCTGTTGAAGGATGCTGAAGAGGAGTTAAAGGTGATGCGTTATCACCATACCGAGATGGTTCGGGAATTGACTTGGCTAAGGTCCGAGCTGGATTATTGCCGACGTGCTCGTCGGGCTCTAGTCGAAGAGAATGAGGTGTTGAGGGGGAATCCGACACTTAGAGACAGAGATGTCTCTTCCGGGCCATCTCATCGATACCGATCGACTTCCCCCTAGTCTCGCCCTTTTTCTTTTCTTCATCTTCTCTCCCATCACTCTTTTTCTTTCTCTTTTTTGTTTTTGTTTTGTTCCTTTTACTTTCTTTTTATTTTTCTCAGTTTCCTTCATTTCTTCCTCTTCCTCTTCTTGCACTCTTCTTCTTTTCTGTTTTATGCTTTGTGTTCTTCTTTTTCTTTTTTCCCTTTTTCTCTTCTTCTGCACCACTACGATGTAACAATCAACCCTATGATCCTAAGGGTTTTGTGTTACTTCTAGGGTTTTTGTCATTTTTTATGTTCCTCTTCATTCTCTTCACTTCTTTTTTATGTTCCTCTTCATTCTCTTCTTCCTCTTCCCCATCGCCTCCTTCCCTCATGCATCCTGTTCGATGGGTTTGCCGACATAGTTGATCTTCTGTAATAGATTTTTCTTTTGATGTTATTCTCGGATGTAATAGACCTCGATGTAATAGATTTTCTTTTGATGTCCTATGATGTAATGAACAGTGATGTATCTCATCTTATTAATGAAAATTTCCTTTGCCCCTTTATCTTGTCTTTCTCTTATCTTGCACTTCTTTTTATGTTGCACTTGTGGTTTGTCTTTTTCTGGAACGTAGGCTTACTCGATTGTCTTCTCTCTTTTATTTCTTACTGTACCGGTGCCATGTGATATCTGAGACATGGCAGGCTGGTCAAACATGCATGTTCCCAAGCATTTTCAGATAATACCATACTATCTTTGCTCTATAAATACTCTTCAACCTTTCTTCAGAATATATCTTTTTCCATACTGTGTTTGCTTCTCTTTCATTTCTCATCTCCTTCTGTATAATAACTTTTCCTAATGTCTGATCCCGTGGTGAGATATCATGCTCAGATGAAGGACTTGGATGCTGAGGTATCTCGGGTCCGTCATAGAATGGCTAAGCTTGAGAAGGAGTATGGTGTCCTGGCTTTGAGTTTGTACAACTCTCACCCCGAGGAGACAATTAAATGGACCCAGATTTCGGCCTTGGGTCGTGAACTTGACCACCTATTGGAGCGTAGGAACACTCTGGCCAACTCCTGGTATGAAGCCGAGGAGATTTGGGATCATGCTCAGAATGAGTTTGATAACTCCCCTTAAGGCCTCGCTAGTATGACTGTTAAAAATTCTCGGCTTAAAGAACAAGTTACTGCCCTTATTGGCGAGAATGCATACCTTACCCGGGAGAATGAATGCTTGGTCATCATGAACGACTCATATGAAGCTCAGTTAGCTAGCTCTGCTCGGGCGACTTCCTCTCGGTCTGGCAGTTCTGTTGTCCCACCCACTAATCCTTGATTAGATTAGTCTATTTTTCTTATTTTCTGTTTTGGAACTTGTATTAGAACAGTTGTATCTTTTCGTATTTCGTGCCTGTCTTATGAACCGTTGCAATGCCTCGTACTTTGTGCCTTTTCGTTTTTTGAACCCTTGAATTTCTTTATAAATGCTCCCTATTGCCTGTAATTCATTATCCAATCTCCTTTTCTCTCTCTTGTTTCTTCTAACTTGCTTTTGTTTAAGATGGCTCCCATCACTAGATCTGCCTCCAAAAAGAATGCCCTTATGGAAGAGGAGCCTACTTTTTTGCTACCTCGTCCCCCTGGTTTCGGGGAAGAGGATTTGACACCTCTTCAGCTAAAAGAAATTGAGATGTCGTGGCTGAAGCACGATCTCAAGTGTGCTCAGACCGAAATGAGGCGGTTCAAACAGTACTGGAAGGAGGAGAGCGCTGCTCGTTTTGAAGCCGAGCAGAAGTGCAAGTCTCAATCTCATGCTTTAAAACAGGTGGAGATTGGCATTTCTCATTTAATTAGGAAAAAAGAGCGTCTGGAGGAGCTCTTGGCGAAAAAGGATGCCGAGGAAGGTGGTAGTTCTAGGGCTCAGAATTAGAGAAGTATTCTAGTGTTGAAGTTGTAATTTTTATTTTTCCCGTTGTAACTGGTTGTTTTCCCCTTTGTGGATGAATAAAACTTGTGTTTTGCAATTCGATCCTATCTATTTTACTTGCTTTGCCTTTATGTTGATATATTTCGTTGTCTTAGTATCGGACACCGAGCACGGTGCACCGTGATTATCCCCCCGGAGAGCGTTGTTAGACTTGATGCTCAAATGCCGTCGAGCTAGGAACGGTCTCCGTCCACCTTGTTCGGTGTGTATTTCGGGTAAGACACGGTTTGGCGTCGAGGAACTTAATCGGAGAACATCCTCAGCTTGGTAATATTGGTAGCGTATGCAGGAAGCTTTTCGTGGTAGGGTCCACTGGCCGTTTATTTAGGTGTAATGATGTGAACTGCCTTGGTTAGTGGGATACACTATCTGACATGGCAAAATCTGGAGCGTTTACTTGTCGAAAACAGCAGCGGTTGTGGACTTTTCTATGGTTGGAAAAAAGGTAAACCTCTGTCACACGAAAAGACGGTTATTATTTTATTCTTTCTGTGGCTCCACTCCTTTTAACTGTGCTAAGTAATCCCTTTAGTTTTTTACCTCATAATTTGCTGAAGAAAAATATCTCTTATCTTCTCTCTCTAGGGTTTGTTCTTCCCGCCAAAAATTTTCTGCCTTTCTATCTAGGGTTTGTCGTGACGGTTGAGAGATTTACTGCTATTCTCCCTCGCTTGTTCGTGATCATGACTGTAAGTAGCTTCGTATTTTGTGGTTTGTTTGTTTGGATACTTCTGTGATTAGGATTCGTATTTGATTTGTGGTTGTGGTCATATTTGGTCTTAGTTGTCTATATTTGTCTATCTAGGTTGTTGAGTAGTGGTTTTTCTTCCTGTATAGGATATTGGTTGGGTTGATGGAAAACTTTTTAGGGTTTCTATCACTTGGGGGGGGGGATTTGTCGTGTCATGTGTTTTTGGGTTAGTATTTTGATGGATCTGTGATGATGTTTGGATAGGAAATTTTGACCCAATGTCTGGCCCAAGTTGGCACATTTGTGGAAGAGGACTTTAAGAGGCTCGCCGGAATACCGGATAACATACACATTCGGCTGCCTGTCTCTGATGAGGAGGTTTTGGGATATGTCCCTGCCGGCGAGGTAGCTGTGCGTTCCTCGGCCTTCTTCACTGGGGGTCTTAGACTTCCGTTTACGGAGTGGGTGGCTTCGTTCTTTGAGGCCGTCCAGATAGCTCCGGCCCAACTCGCTCTGAATGGTTACCGAACCTTGATCGGTATTCAAAGGTTGTCGGAAGTATCGGGGATAGACATTGAACTGAAAGATGTCTTCGGGGTCTACAGTTTGAGTTTCGAGCGCCGCAGTTCGTATTTGAAGACATTGCGCGCATTCTCCCGGCTGGTAATTGGGTTGCCGGACACCAACAAAGAACATAACCTTGGTGTTGTGATTGCGTCCGGGGAATGGGGCTGTGCAGGATACCAGATCCCTGGACCTGTGACCACAGCTCCTGCTATTCCAGACCTCGGCGCTCCCAATGTTGAGGCTCTTGTAGCGCTTTGGAAATGGTGGGGGCCTGGGCCTACCAAGGATTCGGCCAGCCGTTCTGCTCCCCTGCTACTTCGTTACCCTGCGGGGCCAGTGACCAATGGGAATCCTGCGCCCGAGATCTCTAAAGAGCCCGAGGAGGAATTCGTAAAAGTTGTCAGGGCTCGAAGTGCTGCTCGGGGAGGGAAAAAGCCCACTCGTTCTAAGCGCCGAGCATCGGACCCCGCTGTTGGCACCCCGAAGAGGGCTAGAGGGGTTGAGACCTCAGGTAATGTGGAGGTTGCGGATTTTGGCAGGGTTGTAGAGGTGGTCGCATCGTCCCAAGGTGATACCACCGAGGAGGTTGTTGCGAATCTCGATGTAAGTGTATTTGTTTTTGTTAATAGTTGCCTTTTGACTTTGTTGTTCCCTGCTTTATATGCTATCTTGTTTCAGTTATTGACTTCTTCATTGGTTACCCTTGCTCTTGCCCGGTCTATGGGTATTATGGTGTTTCAGGGGTCGTTCGACAACATATTCGAACATATGAACCTCCTGGTGAGCATGGGCGAGGATACGATGACCCTGCCTGTCGTCTCGGCTGCCCGTATTGAGGATCCGATAGATCTGCCTGTTGGCTCGCCCATCCGTACTGAGGAGGTGACCAAGCATGGGGCCCCTGAGACCGGTCCTTCGTAGAAGGAGGTGAGGGAGGAAGTGGAGGTGGAAGCCGGCAAAGAGACTGCCATGGGAGTTGTGGTGGGTGGCAATGACCCGTTATATTGATCGGTGTATGGGTGAACTGTTGGACCAACCCCGAGTCTTGAGGATGGGGTATACTGCTCTTAAGACCCTCGTTGTCAAGGATGCAGAGAAGATAGCTGCTCGTCCTACAATGTCGGTTATAGAGTAGGTCAGTACTGACGCGCTTCGGGATATCGTGGTGTTAAGGGATCAGTTGTCGACACTAGAGGCTGAGAAAGAGAAGCTGATGGCCGAAAATAAAGCTTTGGCCGAGGATAAAACTCAGCAAGTGAAGTTGGTTTCCGAGCTAGAGGCGGAAAAAGAGAAGCTGACGGCCGAAAATAAAGCCTTGGCCGAGGATAAAGTTCATCAAGCGAAGTTGGTCTCCGAGCTAGAGGCGGAGAAAGAGAAGCTGATGGTCGAAAGCAAAATAACGGCCGAGGAGAAAGCCCAGATGGCTAAATTGGCCTCTGATAATGAGAAGTTGGTAGGAGATAACTTACGCCTGACCGAGGAAGTGGAGAAGATGGGGGCCGAAAAAGAGGAGTGGGTCGGGAAATATGACTTACTGGAGGCCGATAACTTGGTCATGGCGGAGGATGTGGAGGCCGGAACAGCAGAGGTTGCTGCTCTGAAATTAGAGCATGCAGATGAACGGAAAAAGTTTGCAATGACGGCCAACTTTTCCGTCTTTTGCGCTCATGTCCGAGCTTTAAACTTTGCAAAGGTTCCCTTCTCGGACCGGGCGTGGTCGGAGTTGGTTTATCCCTGTCCGCAAGGTGCACCTCCTAAGCCTCAGGATTGGGCCAACCTCCGAGACGAGGAGCTCCCACGGCTGCCGGGACAAACTATTTCGACGGCGCTCCGTCCCCATTCCGGGTCGGTTCCAACGACTCCTCGATCTGCTGCTGCCGTGATTCCCCCACCCGCATCCCCTCAGGTGGAGCCTTGACCATTTACTTGTAATATTTTCTATGTATCTTAGTGTAAAGTCTTTTGTTACCCGAATTATGGGTCTCTTTTGTAACTAGAAAGATATTCTTTTGGGAAGTGATAATATAGGTGCTATGTTTTCTTTCTGTTTGGCTTTCCTTGTTAATTCCCCTGTTTGCGGGTCGTCAACTTTTGAAGGATGTAAAAACATCTTGTCAGGTACCCGCTAATCCCCTTGCCATGGTGGTCGGGACCTCGCCTAGTCGTAGCGTAGGCGATGTTATAAACGGTCTTGAAAAAGCTAACGCGTTCCTAACTTCTGAACTGAATTCTGCTCGGCGCGAAATCGATGGTTTGAATATTCATATTTCAAATTTGTCAATTCGATTACGTGACTTGGGAGAGAGGTTCAGTAAGAAGACCGCATACTATACGGCAAATAAGGGAAAGGCTAAAGAGCTTCTTGGTGCGCTTCGGCGCTCTCGGGATGAAGCCCGGGGCTGGGTGACGAGCTTGAACTTAGTTCTAAGGGCCGTTTTCGAAGACGCGGACCTGTTGCTATCTTTTGCCAAAGCTTATTGGGCCCGAAGTCGCGCATTAGAGGTGCTCGATCATGTAAAAGGGATGCGTAGTGTTGCCCGGGCTGAGCGCATGGGTGATGCTATGGCCGGGGTAACTGAGACCACGGCTGCCTTGAACCGAGTGGATGCGGTCATGCAGGAACGTTTGGGGACTCAAATTGTCTCATTGCGAGATATCCATTTTGCTGACGCCGTAGAGACCTCAGCGTCTATTGATGGGTTATCGGATTGATGATTGTGTAGCTTGTTTTGTCATTTTATTTGTAGCTTGAATATAAAAAATCTTCATTCTCCTACTTTCGTGTCTTTTCTTTTCTTTGTTCGATAAGATATCCCTATCTCTTCTATATTTGCGGCTGAATATTCATCTCTTCCTTTCTTCCCCATTTTTTTTTGTTTTTTGTTTTAGGCACATGCTACTATGTCGCACCAGGCTGGTTCTCCATGCCTAATTAGTCCGGGGCTAGGACCTACTGGTGTTGCCCGGGACGAGGTCTCATCTGGTGCGGCTAGTGAAGGGCATGCCAAGTGGCCTTACATCGTTTTAATGGGCAAAAACGTCAAGTTGGTCGATTAGTGCGCCCGACTTAGGGCCAAGTTGAAAATCCAGGTGTCCTCTTTTCGTGAATATGTTCGTCGTGCCGAGCATGTTGTTGAGGTTCAGGAGCGTCGTTTAGATCGATATTGGCGTGTAAAGGAAAAGTACCTCGGTAAACTAAAGTCGCTGGTAACCCAAGCCAATATTTTGGTGAAGTATTTCCGCCTGTCTCGATCCAGATTCTATGCTTCTGCGGCGACGATCGAAGCTCGTAAGCTTTCTTTCGACGATGCTCGCCGTAAAGCAGCCTCGGATGTTCACGAGATCGCTAAAGTAGCCGAGTTCTCCGCGCGGCTTAAGACGTTGGCATGCGTTGGTGCTCACACGACCAACTTTGATGCCCTCATTTCTGAGGAGCGTTTTGATGGCGAGGAGACCGGTGGGGATACGGCGACGGATGACGAAGAGGTAGAGGTCGGTCAATTGCCGTCGTGCTCCTCATGTAGTAGTTCTTAAATTACTCTCCTTGTGGTTGGTTGTATCTTGTTGCCTCCGTAATGCGGGCGAGGAATATTCGTTTTATTACTTTCTTCCTGTTTTTCGGATCTTCTCATTGTCGTATTGATATTTCATTAATTGGATTGATTTTTCTTTGCTGATTTCTTCGTTTGGTACTTTATTGTCTCTGTAATACGGGCCAGAACCTTCTTTCAATTTTGTTTGATGCATATTGGCCTCTTTTTTTTTCTTTTTTTTTTATATATACCTGCGTATGTTAGAAATCTTGAGTATTCCTAGGCACTCTTTTAGACATGTCATGTTGGGAATTTCACTGTATTCCTGGGCACAAAGGCCGTTTGGGAATTTCATAGTACTCATAGGCACAAGGGCCGTTTGGGAATTTCATAGTATTCCTAGGCACAAGGGCCGTTTGGGAATTTCATAGTATTCCTAGGCCTACCCTTAGGCATGCCGTTTGGGAATTTCATAGTATTCCTAGACACAAGGGCCGTTTGGGAATTTCATAGTATTCCTAGGCACAAGGCCGTTTGGGAATTTCATAGTATTCCTAGGCCTACCCTTAGGCATGGCGTTTGGGAATTTCATAGTATTCCTAGGCACAAGGGCCGTTTGGGAATTTCATAGTATTCCTAGGCACAGGGCCGTTTGGGAATTTCATAGTATTCCTAGGCCTACCCTTAGGCATGCCGTTTGGGAATTTCAGCTGCACTCGTCAGACAGCATGATAAAATGTTTTATTTATTCAAAAGACAATGTCATTAAGCAGGAGGGGTAAGGTGGCACCTGTATTTGTACTGATGAGATGGCCTATATGTAGTACTTCTTTAGGTTAGCCACATTCCAGGAATTCTTCTCCCCTCTGCTGTTTTCGAACAGAACGCTTTTGAGTTTGTAGGTAACCGGGCTTGTTCTCTTGACGATCTCGTATGGTCCCTCCCAGGTGGGGCATAATTTTCCATGTATTTCATTGCGGGTATAGACCGTTACTCGTCGCAGCACCAATTCTCCGACCACAAACTCTTTGGTCCCTTTCACCCTCTTGTCATACGTTTGCTTAACGCCTTGTTGATACTTCGCTAGTGTAAGAGCTGCTATCTCTCGTTTCTCGTCTAGCATGTCGAGTTCCTCCCTCATTCTTTGTTCATTGTTTCCTTGCTCGACTAAAGTTGTTCGTAGTGTGGGTAGCCCGATTTCTGTTGGTATGACGGCCTCGACGCCATATGCTAAGCTGAACGGGGTTTCTTTGGTGCCCGTCTTTGGTGTAGTTCGGCACGACCATAAGACGTTGAGTAGCCGCTCGGGCCATCTCCCCTTTGCTTGTTCGAGGGTTGTCTTGATGCCATCTAGGACGGTTCGGTTTGATACTTCTGCTTGTCCGTTTCCCTGTGGGTATGTTGGCGTCGAATAGAACTTTCGGATACCGAGTTCTTCGTACCAAAGCTGCAAGTTGGCTTCTTTGAACTGGGTGCCATTGTCTGCGACGATGGCGTACGGTATACCGAACCATGTGATGATGTGCTCCCAGATGAACTGTTTGACATTACTGGCTTTAATTTCGCGGAGAGGTTTAGCCTCAACCCATTTGGTGAAGTAGTCCGTCGCCACGATCAGATATTCGACGCTACCGGGTGCTCTAGGAAGCTTTCCGACGATATCAATCGCCCATTGTGCGAATGGCCATGGTGCTGATACCGGGGTCATCATAGATGATGGGAGCCGAGGTATCTTGGCGAATCGTTGGCACTTGTCGCAACGTTGCACGTATACATCGGCGTCTCGCTTGATATATGGCCACCAATATCCTTGTGTGATTGCTTTGTTGGCAAGGGACCGCCCTTTGATGTGTGCTCCGCAGGATCCTTCATGGATTTCCTCCAGGACCGGTAGCTGCATTTCGGGCCGGACACACAGAAGATGGGGTTCTCGGTAGCTGGATTTGTACAGTTTGTCGTCGTTGGACCGCCAGAAATGAGGAGCCTTTCTCGTAATTTTCAATGCATTTATCTTATCTGCCGGGAGGGTTCCGTTGCGCAGATAGTGAATCATGTCGTCCATCCAACCTAGTTCGTATTGTACTGACGCTACTCGGTCTATTCTTTTGGTTATGCTTGGGGCCGGTAGTAATTCCACTGTAATCGACCGAGTGTCGGTTAATGTTAATGTCGAGGCTAGGGTGGCCAGGGCATCGGCATGTGCGTTTTCGGTGCGATGGATTCTTATCAACTCGCACTGTTCGAAGGTGGCCATCAAGCTTTGAACCTTCTCTTGGTAGAGGATCATTCTGTCATCTTTGGCTTGGTATTCGCCGTTGGACTGGTTTACGATCAGCATTGATTCGGAACTTGCAGTTAGGTGGGAGCATCCGAGGGACCGGACAATGAGCATGCCGTTTATCATGGCTTCGTACTCTGCCTCATTGTTGGTAGCTCGGAAACCTAGTTTAATGCTCTTCTCTATGATCGCTCCCTCTCTAGACTTGAGGACGATCCCCGCTCCTTATCCGTCCTTGGTGGCTGATCCATCGACATGTATCTGCCAGTGTGATTGGGGCGATATAGCCATGGGCTCGTCAAACCCTTCGGTGAATTCCGCGACGAAATCGGCCAAGACTTGTCCCTTTATGGCATGTCGGGGTGCGAACTCGATATGAAATTGGGATAACTCGACCCCCCATGCGGCCACTCTGCCACTACTGTCGGTCCGTCGAAGCGATTCTTTAATATGGAATTTCGTGTATACTTGGACCTGATGAGCTATGAAATAGTGCGGCAACTTTCTGGTCGCGACGACCAATGCCAAGCACAGCTTTTCCAAGGGTAGGTAACGTGTTTCGGCTTCGACCAGAGTTTTGCTGACGAAGTAGATAGGGAATTATTCACGGCCTTCTTCTCTTAGGATAATCGCGCTCACAGCTGTAGCGGAAACTGCTAGGTAGCAAGCCAGAATATCTCCTTTGTTCGGCCTGACTAACAGTGGCAGCGTCCTTAAGTACTCTTTGAGGCTGTTGAAAGAAGCTTCACATTCCGGGTCCCACACGAATTTTCTATCCTTCTTGAGTGATTCAAAAAATGGCCGTCCCTTGTCTGCGGATCGGCTGATGAACCTGTTCAATGCGGCCATCATTCCCGTGAGCTCTTGTACCTGTTTCTTATTCTTGGGCGCTGCTAGATTCCGAAGAGCTGTGATCTGATCGGGATTAGCCTCTATTCCTCGTCGGCTGACCATGTGCCCCAGGAACTTCCCTTTGCTGATGCCGAATACACACTTGCTCGCATTGAGTTTGAGTTTGTGCTCGCCCAAAGTTCGTAAGACGTCTCTAATATCTTGAATGTGAGATGTGGCCTTTTCGCTTTTGACGACCATGTCGTCTATGTATACCTCCATGGTCTTCCCTATGTGCTCTCGGCATACCTTCGTTATCATCCTTTGGTATGTTGCTCCCGTGTTGCGTAGGCCGAACGGCATTACCGTATAGCAATAGTTTCCTAAAGGCGATATAAACGACGTCTTTTCTTGATCTTCGTGGGCGAGGGGAATTTGGTGGTACCCTGAATATGCGTCAAAGAAGGTCATCCGTTCTGCTCCCGCAGTCGCGTCCACCAATTGATCAATCCTTGGAAGGGGAAAGTGGTCCCTCGGGCAGGCTTTGTTGAGATTGGTGAAGTCTATACAGACCCTCTCCTTTCCGTTCTTCTTAGGGACGACGACGGGATTGGATAACCATTTTGGATAGAAGACCTCCCTTATGGCTCCGGCCTCCAATAGCTTTTGGACTTCAGCAATTATAGCGGATCTGTGCTGTACAGATACTTTTCTGCTCCTCTGAGCTATCGGCTTATACTCGGCGTCAACACTTAGATGGTGACATGCCGTTTTAGGGTCTAGGCCTGGCATGTCTTTGGGACTCCAGGCGAATTTATCAATGTTGTTGAAAAGGAATGCTTCTAACTCTTCGGATTCCTTTTTTGGAAGGTTGTCGCCGAGGAGAAAGTAGTGCTCCTCGTCAGTATCCGGGATATACACCTTCCTAAGTGTTTCTCCTACTTGTTCTTCAACAACCCTCTCGGTTTTGGCTATTTGGTTAATCAGCTTCTTTGTGCTGGTGGGTTGTTTGACAACGCTCAGCTGTTTTTGAAGAGCCGCGGTAATGTCCTCACAGCGTCTTGAATCTTCTTGGGTATTTGGCTGTCTCGATCCCTCCCCTATCATTTGGATATTTGACTTTTTGGTGATAGGTCGAGGGTATGGCCTTCATGGCGTGCAGCCAGGGTCGTCCCAAGATTGCGTTGTGGCCGGAGTTGTCGTTGACCACTAAGAACTCCACGGGAACTGACACGGATCCAGTCGTGACACTGAGGACGATCTTTCCCAACGGTTTAGTCGTCTCGGAGATGAACCCGATCAGTGTGACATCGGTAGGTTGTAGATCTTGCATCTTGAGTTCCATCTTGTCGAAAAGCTCTCTGTACATGATATCACAAGAGGCTCCTTGGTCGACAAGTACCCTGCTGACCGTGTCAAGGCCGATTTGAACACGGAGGTTGATGGCGTCGCCGTAGGGGTAAATCTCCCCTTCTTCGTCCAGATCCGAGAAGGAGATGGGCGGATGTCGTCGTGGGGTGCATTGTCATTTGGAGGTCGACGCCTGTGACGCCTTGGCTACCTGGCCAAAGTGCGCCAGTTGCCGTTGTCGTGATCGTTCCCCACCCGTGCCCTTGGGTCGTGACATATGAACGACGTTGATTGTTTTGCCTTGCCGGTTGTCGGCTCCCTCAATGGCCAGTTGTTTGCCTTTATTTCCGACGTCTTTGATGAACTTGGCCAGGTATCCCGCGTCGCCCCACAGGTTCATTTTCCACCGCAGGTTACGGCAGTGCTCGGTGAGGTGTCCGTAGTCCTCGTGATAAGCGCAGAAAAGCTTGGGGTCTCTATGCTCAGGGGGGTAGCGAGCGGCTCTGGTCGTGAATACCAGCTTTCTCTGCGGATATTCTTAAGGATATCTTCAGCAGACAGGTTGAAAGAGTATCTCAATTCGACCGGTTCGAAGCTCTTTTGCTTTTCCCTTCCCTGGAATCGGCCTTGTTGTGACTGCCTGGCTGGCATAGGGTAGGTGAGCTGGAGCGGTTTATGTTTGTTGATCGGTGTTGGGTATGCGATTTGGAGCGGTTTGGGCTCAGGTTCTCGTGGTCGCTCTACCCGGCTATGGACCTCGGGATCTTTGTCCTTTCTGGTCGGTTTGAATGTTTCTCCCTGGTTATTTCTAACTCTTTTGCGACCCACCTGTGCCTCTCGGACCGATTCTCTTCTTGGTAGAGTTCGGTTGAGAATACGCAGTTCGTCGTTTTTATCGGTGAGGTGAGTACAATAGGCTAGCAGGGAATCAGTGGTCGGAAAGTTTTTGCCTATGAACTTCCTTCTCGCCCAATAGCCATTAAGGATGGAATTGATAAAGTTCTGGATGGCTATATTATTGGCGTACTGTGGAATCTGGTTTGCTACGTCGATGAAATGTATGCAGTAGTCGTTGAGCCTTTCATTTGGCATCATCGTCATTTTCAGAAGGGTTTCAATGCTAACCTTCTTCTTCCGATGAGCAGCGTATCGGGTGGAGTACGCTCTTAGCAGCTCCGTCCAGTCTCTTATAGAGCCCCGTGGTAAGTTATGGTACCATGACGAAGCCTCTTGGCCCAAACTGTTTTTGAAAAACTTGCACATCAGTGCATGGTCATCACTCCACAGCTCCATCTTTGTCTTGTAGTGCCTCAGATGATCTATGGGACAACTCCTCCCATCATACAGCCTGAACTCGGGGATGACGAACCCCACAGGATTGCGGTACCGCGTGATCTGTTCAGCACATGGGGTTTCTTGGCATACGTTCCAAGCCTGTTGGAACGCTTCATCCGTGGCTTGGTAGAGGGAGGTGTATCCCCCCTGATGTGGTGGTGGGCCGTATCCTCCCCCGATCATGTGTTCGGGATACCTACCGTCCTTCGGGTTTCTGTCGAGGACATGTTCTGTATGAGCGTTTGGGTGGACGAAGGTTGGAGGGATCGTTATCGGGACGTTGCCCCCTTGATGGGGCATTCCTGTATCTGGTCGTCGGCCCGCCGCTTTTTTAATTCTTATAATTCAATTTAATAGCCAATAATAATAATTATAAGAACAATTATTCAATGACAAAAAAAAAATTACATTTTTAAGACTGTGTTTAGGACTAGAAATGAACCAAACAGTTCATGAACAAGTTGTGATCGTGTTAGTTAGAAACAAGAAAAATAACATGTTATATTTTAATACATAAAATTGTACGTCTATATACAATCTGCATATAATATTTAACCTTATTTAAGATTTTAGACTTGAAAAAGTGTAGATGTATTTGTAATTTGTTGTGGGGTGAATTGTTGTGCATAGTACGTACTAGTGCAGAGTGATACGCCCCAAATTAAGCAGCAGAGAGATTCGTTCGGCCATGTGAATTTTATTCAACTTTATTTACCAAACTAAGAGACGGACGGTGGACAACCATACATCCACTGACATCCACACCCTCGATAATAGTAATTTTTTGTCATTTCTCATTTGTACTTTTCACCCCCAAGATCTTATCTAGCTACTTCACTTCATAGGTTTAATACAAAATAAAAATGCGTTTATCACTTTATTCACTGCATGTAATTAACCGTACTATTTGTAATTACACTTTTTTGGTATTCTGAATATACTTACTTTGTTAATAAAAATACGTTTATAAAAATGTTTCTCGGGTACTGGTTAGCCATGAAACCACTTTCAACGTCCTCAATATTCTTTGTTAATTCGAGGAAATCATTTGTAATCCCAAATTAATATAATACATCCTACTCATAAGCATATGGTAACCTAAGTGCAGATCATCGAATACGACAACACCTTTCATAATTTCGGAAACTATGATTTTTTTTATTTTTAACCATGTATTTTCACGAAAATATGTTAAAAACATTAATTTGGCATCCCTCATTTTAGTTAATTTAGTAATTAATGTAAATTTTGGCATCCTAAATATACATTTATGATTTCGACTATGAGTCATGCAAACAAATGACGCTATAGAACTTTAATTTGGTATGCAATTTTCATTTCTAAGGCGCAACGCAACATATTGTGGAATGGTTTTTACGGATCCGTTTTTGCTACCCTATTTATATTAGGGGAACCTATCCTTTTTTTTAGCCATTAGATCAAAATTCAATTCAATCCGAACCTATCCTTTTTTTTAGCCATTAGATCAAAATTCAATTCAATCCAACGGTCAACAAAAATTATGGTTTTTTTTATAATGAATGATTAACAAAAAATTATGTTTTTTTTTTATAATGAAGGATTAACAAAAATTATGGTAAAATGTCTATTTTGCCTTCACCGTCGATATTTTTCTTGTTTGAGCACATCGGCACGGTTTGAGAACGACACGAGTACATGAACGGTACATCTACTCTACTTTTTCGACACAAATTTTATTTTTATTTTTATTTTCACACGTACCGTACTTGAAATGACGTACCATATCTGTACCGGCTAATTCAGACAAAAAATATGAAATACTCGTGCTTAACTAGGTTTTATGTATATAATTTTTGTATTTGGACAAAAATATATTTTTTTCATTATTTTTGTTAACCTTATATTGCATTTACTTTTGATAAAAAAAAAGATCCGCTCTTACCCTCTAACACACTGAAATCTTCCCAGAATAATTGAGAACACATTCGTGCGAATACACAACATTTGACTTTCTAACCATTCCAACAAGTTCATTTACAATTTAAGGAAGAATGTAAATGATATGAAAGGAGTTGAATACGACTGTTTTAATTAATATTCATGTTTGTTTGTGTTTATTTCATGTTGATGAATAAATAATTGACACCGAACACCATGAATGGTTCTTTTCATATGCATGACTAAACAACATGCCCAAATGATCTTTTCTTGCTACTTGGTCATGAAATGATAGACCTTTGCGAATATTACAAAATTATCTGATATCAAGAGTTATTTACAAATAACCAACTCATTTGATTTGTCGTTATATTAAAAAACATGATCTTAATTTCTATGTGAACATATTTCCCCACTTCTATTAAAATTATTGTTAAATTTAAACCTTTTATTACAATATCAATTATTCTCTACATATGTAGATTGATTGAATAAATGGATCGAGCTCTTCACGAGTCGAACAATGTATTTCTTAAGATCGGTTCGTTTATTAAACAACCTTAGTAGTTTGTTTATGTTTAAACGCGTAACGGGTGAACACTAGATCGTTCATGAACAATTTGTTTTAATCGTGGCCTTATTCTCACCTCCTAGAAATGCAATTTATTCTACTTATTATATTTACTTAAGTTGGTATATAACCAACTAACCACTAAAATATTTTGACTGAGTGTAATTTTTACGAGTCTAGATTTACTACCACCACATAATTCATTTGTGCTCTCTATTGAATCTCTTCCATTCACCTTTTTACTATTTTTACAATTTGGTTCGTCAATTTATAAACACGTAGAACATTGTCTTGACAGATTTCATAAAATTTGACATAATATTGACCAAAATATTTATAACTCGTTACAATGTGGGACATAAGATCTGTACCATGAGTGATTACAAAACTATATCGAATCTCATTTTATTGAACAAAAGGGGTCCCCGCCTTTACACTTTATTCATTTACAAAAAACTACTACTAAAAAACTACTCTACTTGTACTTACTTTGCTACTAGTATAAAACTGGTCACTTAGTTAAAGCTCATTTCTTTATTTTTCATTTCTCTCTTATTTTCAGTTACTGTTGGGCAAACATGGTGAGGAATTTCTTCATTTCCTTTTCCATCCTTATTGCTCTCATTTCAGGTACCTATCTCATTTCCATTAATTAATATTACTATTTACTAATATTTATTGTAATGTTATGTTGTTGAATAGATGTATGTTCTTTAACTAGCTAGTAGTTCTGATTAGGAATGTTTTCAAGAGTATACTTTTTTATTATCCACAAAAGAGAGCTTCCCCTCTCAAAATGCAAGTTTATTGGTGATTTAATGCTTCAAAGCATAAAAAGCTTAAGGTTTTAGTGGCCTAAAAAGCAGAAAAGCGAGCTTTTTAAGCTTTTACCAAGCTTTTTTACTACAATTTGAAGCGCGCTTTTTAAAACAGTGGGTCTAAGAGATCGACGTCTACCATTGAAGTTTTAGTCTCTTTATTAAAAAATGTGCACAAATGACTGATATAAATTATAATGACAAACAAATAAAATCTTCAAAAGAAACTGTTGTCTGGACGCTCGATTCTGTGGTTTTTATATCTTTTTTTTGGCATGTATCATTACTTTGTATTTGTATGTCAAACCAATTTGGGATCAATTTGGTTCTAGCTACTTTATAGTCACAGCAATGGTAAATTATCTAACAATTTTTTATGTGAATTCCATAGTTTCAGTTGAAATACTCATATCCGATTAAAAATTTGTGAAGTGAGTATAATATTTTCACAAAAGCTAGTTAGTTATCCTAAAATGACTAACAAATTTACTAGCTAGGTCATTTATTTTCAGTTCTCGTATGTTGTCACAGAAATAATACATTCCCAAACAAATTTGTGTTTGATCTCCACAATTTCAGTTGAAATCCTCATATCCGATCCAAGATTTCAAAAGTGATTATAAACCTTTTGTAGTAGCTAGTTGTTTATCCTAAATTGACACTAACAGATTTACTAGCTAGGTGATCCATTTTCAGTTCTCGTATACGAGGGGTAATCACAGAAATGGTCAATTTTCAAGAAATTTTTATCTGATCTCCACAGTTTAATTGAAATACTCATATCCTAGTCCAGAATCTGGAAGTAATTATAATCCTTTCACAACAGCTACCAAGTTATCCTAAAATGGCACTAACAAACTTAATAGCTAAATGATCCATTTTAAATTTTTGTAAATGGTCATTTTCTGAAGAAATTTGTATTTGATCACCAATAGTTTTAGTTGAAATCCTCATAGGGTCCAAATTTGGGAAATGATTATGATCTTTTCACTGAAGCTACCTAGTTATCCTAAAATGACAACAAACTTACTAGCTAGGTGATCCATTTTCTATTCTTGTAGGGATAATACTATTAACTTTGTTTTACAAAATAGATCAAATGCCACCCCTTTTATAAAAAAGACTATATCAGTTTCCCTTCCAAATTTATTTTACAAAATTGTGCGTTTTTTTTTTGTATCAGTGGTAGTATCTGCTACGACACTGACACTGGTGAACAGGTGTGGCCACCCAGTCTGGCCCGGTATCCAGCCAGGAGCAGGCCACCCTATCGTAGCTCGTGGCGGTTTTGAGCTCTTACCAAACAAACCCTACTCTCTCCATCTCCCTGCTGCCTGGTCAGGTCGCCTCTGGGGCCGTGTCGGCTGCTCCTTTGACACTGCAGGCCATGGACGTTGTGCCACCGGAGACTGTGGTGGTGCACTTTATTGTAACGGTGCTGGTGGTGCTCCACCAGCAACACTGGCAGAGATCACGTTGGGTTCGGACCAGGATTTCTATGATGTGAGTTTGGTGGATGGGTATAACTTGGGGATAGCGATAACGCCTTTGAAGGGATCGGGGAAGTGTAGCCCTGCTGGCTGTGTTAGTGATCTCAACATGATGTGTCCCGTCGGACTACAGGTATTTTAGATTTTCTTTTATCAGAATACGTGTACTTTAATCCAAGTAGTTTGGCATTTTTAATAATAAAAAAAATTCCGAGTATTTTAGCATATTTTTGTCTATTTGAGTCCAAGTATTATAGGACTGTTTTATGGGAATCTGGTTTAGTAGCAATTTTGTTTATCGGAATCTGAGTATTTGCATTCTTTTATTGAATGCGAGTATTTTAGAATATATATATATATATATATATATATATATATATATATATCAAAATCCGAGTTTTGTTGTAGTTGTGGACTTGTGGTGGTAGTGCAGAGCTGCTGAAATGGGTCATCTCGAGTGTATGTCTTAATGTGATGATGTAGGAAAAAGATAGATGTTCCATTGTTTTGATGAATCCCGGGTCTCTTTTTTCTGCACCTATAGATGAAAAACTGATGATGTAACATGACTATTGCAATGTTTGCGATTTCACTGCTATAGCATCAGCTTGGCATTGTTCTTATCTGTATTATTTTTCCTCAGTCAAGATCAATGTTTTAAATAGCATTATCGCTAGCGTAGCGTTTTTTCGAGAGAAACGCTAAAAGCGCTAATAGCGTTGCTACATAGCGCTTTGCGGTGTATTTTTTTTGCCTAAATATGCACTAAACTTTAGAATATATAACAATAAAAAAAAAATGTATAGTTATATTAGATAGTAATTAAAAAAAATTGTTGTAGGTAAGTTTCGAATTAGGGTATGTTGGAAATTGCAACACTGTTTCAACCATCTGGACTGCATACACTTTTATGAAAATTACACAATATATATTAATTATTTATATCCGCTGTTTTTTTTTCCTAACTCGCTATTTACGTTTTTGGTCAAGAATTTCGCGCTTTTTGCTCTTTTGGTCCACTATAGCGCGATTTTAGCGCAATTCCAACCAAATAGTGGTTTTCCGTTGCTTTTTTTCCCAAAAAGCGCTATTTCGCGCTATATAGCGCGATTTTTAAAACATTGGTCAAGATATGATTCTGTTTTATTAAATAAATCATTATCAAGAAATTAAAAGATTGTCAACTATTATAACTTGAATCTTTGTTGAATATACTGAAAATCTTAAGTGCGATATGACTCTACATTTGTCCCCCTCTGATAGAGTAATGTTATAGCGTAAATCTTTGCTAAAGTTACTGAGAAGCTTAAGTGTGAAATTGTCACTAGATTTGCCCCCCTTTTACTTAGAGTTCAATGTACGTGTTTGCTGACTAGGCCATATCAAATCACAAGTTTGTAGTAACTTAAACTTGAAGATGATAAGCACAATGCAAGTATGTGTTTATTCCATGATCTTACTAGAATAGAGGTTGATAAATCACTAGTTTGGTTGCAGCCTCTAAAGCTCATCCTTTTACTTAAAAGTTGACAAAACTGGTTGACCAACTTAGAAAAAAATAACTTTTCTGGTTATTTGGCAGCACACTTATATCTAGTAAGCCAGAAAAAATTGGTTGTCCTGCGCAGAACAGCTATTTGCGACTAGTTCATATCAAATCAAGAGTTTGCAGTAACTTTAGCTTGAAGACCATAAGCACAATGCAAAGATGTGTTTATTTCATGCTCTTGCTAGACTAGAGGTTTGTAAATCCCTTGTTCAGTTGGAGCTTCTAAGATCTGAGCTCATCCTTTTGCTTAAAAGTTGGCAAAACTGGTTGATCAGCTTAAGATAAAAAATGTTTTTAGAAAGAAAAAAAAAAGAGAAGCTTTTCTGGTTATTTGGCAGCAATTACACTTTTATTTGGGGTTGGCCTTAGTAACCCAAAAAAATTGGTTGTCCTGCTCAGAATAGCTATTTGCTAACTAGGTCATATCAAATCAAGAGTTTGCAGTAACTTTAGCTTGAAGACCATAAGTACAATGCAAAGATGTGTTTATTTTACATGTGATACTACAAGACTATATTTTTGTTTAAATTTGTTGGGAGGAAGGATAAAATTGTAAATAACTAGGTCATATCAAATCAAGAGTTTGCAGTAACTTTAGCTTGAAGACCATAAGTACAATGCAAAGATGTGTTTATTTTACATGCGATACTACAAGACTATATTTTTGTTTAAATTTGTTGGGAGGAAGGATAAAATTGTAAAATTTAAAAAATAGTCCGATTACACCATTATTCAAACAAACAACCAATGGGATTAGTTTCCGAGATTAGAAATACTATCATCATTTCTAATACCATTGTAATCCCTAGGACTCATAGTCCCGGGATTAGCAATCCCGCAACCAAATGAGGCCTAGAGGTTGATAAATCCTTTGTTCAGTTGGAGCTTTCTAAGATCTGAGCTCATCCTTTTGCTTAAAAGTTGGCAAAACTGGTTGATCAGCTTAGAAAAAAGGATTTTCTGGTTATTTGGCAGCAATAACAATATATCTAGGGTTGGCTGTAGTGAGCCCCCCAAAAACTCGGTTGTCCTCCTCAGAACATTTATCCTCCTTAGCCCTCTAAACTAACAGTCCAGGCTGCTCTTAGCACAGTTTTCAGCAAGATGTCTGAAATGAATATTTGTATCGTCTTAATTTTATCCTGTCCTACTGATATACTCCATATATATATGAATATATGAAAATTAGCGCTGTTCCAAATGGTTATATGTTTTGTGACACTTTCGTCTTAATATAGTTCAGTCCTGCTAGTAATAATATGTATGAAATTAACTCTGTTCCAAATGCAGGTAAGGTCGCACGATAATCGCCACGTGGTGGCTTGCAAGAGCGCGTGTTCGGCCTTCAACTCTCCACAATACTGCTGCACCGGCACTTTCGGTAGCCCTCAGTCCTGCAAACCAACAGCCTACTCTAGGATTTTCAAAGTGGCTTGTCCCAAGGCCTATTCATACGCCTATGATGATCCCACAAGTATCGCTACTTGCACCAACGGAAACTACATCATCACCTTTTGCCCACGCCACTCGCCAAAACATTAGTTGTTTGTTGCTACTCTAGTGCGTTTGAGTCGTTACTCTAGATTATCTAATGGAACATTATATAAATTATATGTATGACACCATGATGTAAGTTACTATCCATCCATCTTTTGTGGGGTTTTACGTACTAGACTTGGATGTATGATGGGTATTAGTAATAGTATCTCGGAGGACTTGGTGTTTGCTGGCCTGCTAATGATATTGCATTCCGTATTAGAAGTTGATTACTGTCTTATATATTCTGTTTTCTGCACAGTCTGAAGTTGACACATCTGATATTTGTTTAACCGCCTTTTATTTTATTTTATATATTGTCTTGCATTTAGTCCATATGGAGTCTTTTTGGTTTAACCAACTCCGATACAGTTTACTTTTCTCAACAGTGAGGACATTATTTTAGTTGTGGGAGTGGATACATCTTCGTTGGTTACTCACGAAAATAGGAATTTTTTTTTAAAATTTTGAATATTTGTTTTTTCTTAGTTATTTAAAACCCCATTTGTTTTTTTTTTATATATACGAGAAAAAAAATCCAAAAAAAAAATAGAAAACGGAAAAAAATACAAAAATATTTTGAGTCTTTCTTTTTATCTATTACTTTGGAGAATTTTTAGGTGTTTTAGAATTTTGTAGAGATTTTCTGCCACTCTTACGTTATATATAGTTCCTTAGTGTTTATATTAGACAGTCGCAAGGATTTTTAGAATAATTAATCAGAATTGAGGATTTGCGGACCTGACCAGTCAACCTGACCAATCAATTTACTGCAGATTTGGATCGGAGCTGATTTTCTCGAAATTCAACCATTCACTCCGCCTCATTACCGCACAAAAAGTGTATCTACTCTATAACTCCGTTTTTTGTTAATTTTGTGAACATTTTGCGTGTTGCATTCGTGAATTGTGAATATCGTGTTAAGATTGCATAAGAAAAGAAATGAAAAAAGAAAAGAATTTTTGTTTTGGTTTATCTGTTAGGAAACCCGCTTCTTTAGATAAGGTTGGTTTATCCTTAATCATTTCACTTAAGCCAATTTAGGACGAGATAATTGTACAAGTTGCATGTTATACCTAAAGTTTAAAGTGTGTTTACGTTTACTCATTTTCCCACGACAGTCCCTAAAAACTTGCAAATACCATTTTTATAAAACTTTCACACTATATACAAATCTTTATTTTAAGAAGACGGTGTCCTTGATCTGGGTACCTTTGCCAGTACCCCCTAGCCCCAGCATTAGCTTAGTGGTGGATCGACAGGTGCGTAAACCCACCATTCTCTAAAATAACATGTCTAGCCTTACGGCATATATATTTATAATTCGGCTAGTTTAGGAATCCGCAGTATGTCTAATAAGTCTTCACTTACACACAAGTGTAAGCAGAGATTGGAAAAACATTTTTCTAGACTTAGTACTGTCACATGCGTTCTATTCATTGAGATGGTTGAATACCCTCCCAGCAATGTCAAAAGACAGGTAAACGGGAGTTGGATATAAGTATCATCAAGCCTTTACAGGACAGATGGAAAAGGTCCGAAAGAATAAATGGGTAAAAAGACCCGACGAGATAAGGAGGAGTGGTGTAGGGGGTAAACAAATAAGGAAAATAAGTCGAAGGATCAAATGTGTAAAAAGGAAAAAATAATAATAATTGAAAATGAAAAAATGATTTCCTATTATATGAAAAAATGAGAGATCTTGTGAGTAAACTAGCATGCGGATTATGCAATAGTATATATTTTTATTGTATAACCTTTTGGTTTTCTAGTTAAATTTAGTAAAAATGATGAATTGTAAGGTGTTTTTCTCGATCAACTGTCGATTTTCGGGTTAACCGTATACGCTAATCATAAAGCATGTACAATATTAAATCAAGCTATTTTGGGACGAGTGACATTTTTAACGACAAACCTTGAGTATATTTAGAGGTTTTATCCTATTTTAATATAATTATAGTTACTTTTCATCTAGTTGCATCCGTATGAGTTCGTAAGGGTGGGAGAGTTAATTGGTAGATTTAAAATGTAATCAGTTTGTGGATATTCTTTAGTAAATTCTCACGAGACAAAACTCGTCATTTTACGTTTAAAAGGTTTAACGGCTTGTTGCATACGCTAAATGCAATCGTATTTTCTACGACAGTGGTTTATTCTTTATTTTTATCATATTTAGTTTTAAGCTAGTTAGTGCACTAAACTCAAAAGAAAAAGAAATTTTTGAAAGACGTCTCTTCTAAAAACGCACTCAAATTTAGGCTGTAGTTGAGTATAACATTCTCGTGATAACCCAATTATATCGTCCACAAGTAATTTACTTAACGTATTTCAAAACGAAGTGCTGCGAAACAAAATAAAATATTAACGAGGTAAAGTGTAACAATTTCACAATTATAAACCTTTTTATATTTTTTGTAACTTAGAGAACCTTTTTATAATATTCGAAACTCATATTTAGAGAACAAAATACAAATTTTTATTAATGATTAAAAGAGATTTATTTTTAGTTTTATAAGATAAGGGTTTTCGGGAAAATATTAACCACCACTTCTATTAAAACATTTATATTAATGATGACTTTTTTAAAAGCTCCACACTTATAAAAATAGTCTAATCTTTACAAACGGGTGATAATAATTAATAGAACATGAGTTATGGTTATTATATAACAATATTAAAATAGGTTGAAAATTAGAGAGTTTTCTTACTAAATACTAAATGTGCCAAAAGTAATTTTGTCGACGATTAGTCAATAACAACAAACTTTTATTAATGATAAATAACCATTATTATTGATAGAATTTATTATAACCAATATGTCAATAAACAAAATATATAACGTTAAAAGCACGTAATCATCATCGACACAAACATTTTAACAAGAAAGTGAGGCATTACCCCCTAAACCCTTTATTAAAATCAAGTTAACATAATAATAAGGAACAATACACAATAATAAAAGTGAAGCATATTAAATAAAGAGGGATAGAATGGTGATGTAAAATATTACAAATCCCGGATGGAGGAATCTTGTAGTAATGCAAATTATGGAACTAGTATATTTCTAAATTACTGATTTTTTTTACTTGTCTTTTTTTCTTTTCTTTTTCGTCTCTCCTCTTCCTTTGCTGTGATATGTATTTATATATAAGTGAGACATGGATTATTATGGACAAGATACACGAAATTTTCAAAAAAACTATAGATCAATCGTACTAGTACTTTGTTTTTTTTTTTCCTTTTTCTTTTACGTGTGTGATAACGTAACAGAGAATGCATTGAAAACTCATGATATTTTTTTGACATTTGAAGCTCTGACATTTATGACATCGAAACGCCATTTTTTTTTTCTTTTTTCATTCACAGTCTGAATCTTTGTAGCTCAATCAACGTTCTTAAGATGATAGAATTTGCAAAAACTTTGTGATTGAAATTTGTAAGAAATTCTTCAAGCTTTCTGAAAATTTAAACATCGTAATTTTCCGACTTCCGTAACTTCTTTAATCACAGAAATACTAAACTGAACTTTTTTTTGTCCGAATTTATTTATACATTTATAATACAAAAACAAGTAAAATAGTACAAAACAATAATTTACATAATAACACTTAATTCATATATTTTATTATCTATTAGTTATTAAAATATTATACGATAACCTTTAATATACTACAATATTTACAACTAATCACACACACCCCAACTAGCTCAACACTCGTCCCGAGTTTGCAAGATTGAGTTTTATACTTTAATTAACTACTCATAACTCACTTTCGTACGAATCACGGTTCCATTTAGCGTACACAATAAGCCGTTAAACCTCTAAAGCGTAAGAGGACGAGTTTTGTCTCATGAGAATTTACTAAAAGTACACTCACAAACGTCATAAACTAGTTCCTTTTATTTCAAAAAAATATGCCATACTTAGTCTATTAGATTAATTATCAAAGATTATCTAATGCAAAAGATTGGAATAAAAAGACTAATGATGTAGAAAAGCTTGAAAGTATTTTTATGACTCATCTAACTCTTTTCGAATTTTCAATAATCATAGATTCTAGTCGATGCATAATTAACAATCGTAAAAACGCCACTTTAACATGCACAAGTTTTGTACTATTTTTTTATTTTTACTTTTAAATAGACATTGCACTACTAGACTTAATTACTTGTTGTGACAATAATAACAAAAATAATATAAATTAGCAACTTTATATATTTATTTATTTTTCTCTTTTATTTCCAACTTCGTCAATCCTCCAATAAGTTATTATTATTATTTTTTATATTATCTTCTCGCTTTTCAACTACATGTATTTTGCATTATATAAAGTATATTTGTATACCGGAGTGCATGCAAAGTGAATTATTATTGCATCCCCGTTTACTTGCTCTATTTTGAATATCTTTTTCTCTTTCTTTTTCGCATGCCCCTCTTCCCGTACCTCCTATTGGATTTTATATCCGAAACTAGTATGCAATTTTTCACGTGTCACGTCTTCCTTCCAGCCCCCTTTGCTCAGTGGGGACCAGACTGATTTTTGTTGGAAACTTGTCTTGGAGGTGGGACAACCCGTTACCCGATCGGCCATGGCCCCACCTCCATTGGGCCGAATGGATCTTTGTGCCGGATAAGCTTGGCCGATCGGGTCTTGAGCCTCATCAACTGCTCCCTTGATGTCGGGCGATTATCGCAGCCTAACCTGATCAACTTCGTTTTTCTCTTGTTGTTTGGCGCAGTGTTTCAGGATCGCGGCTTTTCCCATGTGTTTTTTCTATTTTACACTTAGTAGCCCCCACTCTTCATTTATTCTTTCCTTCTCTTCTTAGAGATTCCACCCTCTCTCCCCTTTATCATTTTTTGAAGCTTCCTCCACTCATACCATTTGTCATCTTCATGGATCTCACCCATCTCCCTCTTCTCATATAAGCTTGCGTGGCCAGTTCTTTGCTTCTCGTCCGTCTCTCATGAGGCGACTCTCTACCGAGGTGTTGATTTTCTATTGTCGTCTTTATTCCTCATTTTATTATTATTATTATTATTATTTTCATTTTCTTTTATTTTCTTTTCTTTTCTTTGTATCTGCCTTTTCAGCTGACTCCCGTTCCGAAGAACCGCCGTTCGGCGGGAGGCGGGTCCCACTTGGGCGGATGGGTTTGGGTCCGTTCAGCTTGCCTGTTTCCGGTTTAGTGACAATTTTTTCTTCCTTTGTCCAGGTCGTTCATGGTGAAGTTTAGGGATCCTCCGTTGGTGGGTAATAGAAAATGCATTTTGATTAAGGAAATCCTGACCCACGATGATGAGGAAAATTGGTTCGTTGATGAACATGGGCTGGAGGGGTAGCGCATTCGAGCTCCCACTTCGGATGTCGAGGTTAAAGGTTTTTTGACAGGTGAGAAAGATGCGGTGATGATACTGGTGTCTGCTTGGCCGATCGGGTCTTGGATCCGTTGCGCTGCTTTTGGTTGTTGGTTCGGTGGGATGGCTCATGACCCGATCGGCCATGGGGCCCGTATCCACTAGGCCGGACGACTTTTTACGTAGGGTAGACCTACATAAGGCTTGGCCGATCGGGTCTTCGGTCCGTTGCGCTGTTTTTGGTCGTTGGTTCGGTGGGACGGCCCGTGACCCGATCGGCCATGGACCCGTATCCACCTAGCCATACGGCTTTTTACGAAGAGTAGGCCCACATAAGTCTTGGCCGATCGGGTCTTGGGTCCGTTGCGTTGCTTTTGGTTGTTGGTTCGATTTCCCCCTACGGCCCCGGCATCACCGATGCGTTTTAGTTTACTTATTTTAGAGGTTTTGTCGTGTTTATATTTTGAGGCTCATCAATTAGACCACGAAATGGTCATTTTTTGGTGTTAATTTGGTACTTATTAGCATAGTCTTGTTAACATTTAGGCTTGTTTAAGTCATGTTTTATGTTTTTCGGTATTTTTCCGATCTATTTGCATTTGTTTGCGTTTTTTTAGAAAAAAGCATGAATTTAGCACAAAAACAAGACAAGGACGCAAGAACACCAAATGAAGGACTAAAAGAGAATATTTTAGAAGACAAAGGACCCCAAAGAAACCCCAAAGATAGTTGCAAAACGGAATCAAATCAAGATAGAGCAAAGAAGGATCTAGAAGCCCGACTTGACCGGTCAGGTTAAGTTAGAATTTAAAATTTGGATAAGATAGAGTTTTTTAAGTTTTGATAAATACTCTCCTATTCCGAAAATAAGAAAAAAAACAACTCATTATTATCAGTTTTATCATTAGAAATTCGTTTTTAGAGAGAAAGAAGAGAGAAAAACTCAAAACTTGTGAATTTGTACACGGATTACTCGTTTTTCGACGTTTTATCGTAAGATCCGATGAACTGTTCGGAAGGCCATAAGCAGTTCCAATCACTACATGTTCTTACTTTGTACGTTGTTTTTAGTATCTCTTTTGCTTTTCTTGCATGTTTACTTGCTGTTTACATGTTGTTTAACATTAATCTAGTATCTCTTGCATGCAAAACTAGTTAAAACAAATCGGTAACGTCGTAAAAGATAGTTATTGATTAGTTAACGCCGCATGTTAAGAAACGTATCTTGGTAATAAACTAAAAAAGCCTTTAAACAACCCTTAATAATATGATTTTAAGTGTTTTAAACCCCCGAGTAACGAGCCATTGGATTGGTCGTTACTAATTAATTGACACCTAATTAGTAAACACTCATAAAACTATCTATCCCAACAACCAAACGGTTCCACGGACGATAACTTTGGTGTGCTTCCCAAGGAAAATACTACTGCTATCCTCGTGTTCATGCGAGACCTTTCGATATATAGGAAAAAACTACGTACCGAAAAGATAGACGAACATGTTATCATATATTTTAACACATATACTAGTCGTATTAATCAAAATGATAAAAACTTTGCTACTATTTCATTAGTACCTCTAGAAAAAAAAAAAAAAAACAATAAATACATCCAATTTAACTTAGTACCATTATATATATTTATATCTTACTTTACTCATCTATAGCGGCATAATAATCTCAGTACTAACTTGCTAAATTTTTAAATTTGTTATCGAGATACTAGCTTGTCAAATTTAATATAAGCATGCAATCAAATCAATCAAAATAGACACGGCAAGAAACGAGGGACCAATAAGACATGTGACCTGACCTTATCTAACCTTTTCAAACTCTAAATAAGAACATAGAACTTTCGGCTATGATTCCAAAAAATATAACATCCCAAAACTAATAGGTCATCACATGCCTAAATAACACGTGCGGCAACACGTGATAGATAAATTCTAACTTTAAACAATTATAAAATACACACTAAAAGGCTCAATTGTTATCAAATAAATCATTAATAACAAAATCGACGTTCCTTACAAGTACATAAAACCTTACAAGCTAAACTGATATATAAACGTATCGGAAATAAATACTAAATTCTATAAGGTCTGTTTGGTTCCGACTAACTCGATCTTAGTTTTATATGCCTGAAAACATTTAAAAAACGAGGGTAAGCTAAACGAGATTAGTGAGTGATCAAGTTTGTAATATAAATATAGGTTCGAAAATAGGTTTTCTCATCTTATCATTTCCTTCCAAAAACAATATTTTTATTTTCAACAAAATTCCCAAAGTATGAGTATAAATAAAATTGTAATAGAATTTAAACAAATATCTTTTAAACGTTTTAGTGGTGTGATCAATACGATAATATAAATTAGATATAAACTTGATTGGACTTCCCAGACTTCCTAATACTCTTTTATTCGTTGGATCCAGACTTTCTAAATCTTTTTTTTTTTTGATTGAACTTCCCAATCCTATGTGAATGTCAGACTTTCTGTATCTCTTTTATTTTTTGTACTTGGACTTTCTAATTATCTTTATATCTCATTTTTATAACTTAAATCCAATTATAAATCATAATGATCACACAAAAAAAAACTTTATAGGTTCTTTACGTATATAAAACTTTATTTCTTTATATGCAACCTTCCGATACAAAATATACATACACTTTTCATACATCGAAAATATAATTTAAGCCTATAAACACTTGTTAGAAAATGCAATGGGATTTTATAATAAGTAAGAAAAAACACTCACCTATGGATACGGAACAACCGAAACATTTTGACTAGTGGTGTCAAATACACTACTAAATATTTTTATATTTATTCCAATGAAAAAAAATCATGTTATATTGAATTTAGCCATACAATAAAGCTATATACTTCTGAAAATTCTACATATTGATCAATTTGTTGTCCATAAGTTATAAATATCATGAACATTCTTCAAAATTTTAACTACTTGAGCAAAAAAAAATTAAAAAAAGTAACTTTAATTTTCTGGATATTTTTGGAACTTGAGTACTAAATATAAGATTGGCTCTTTCACTTCTCTTTATTAAGTTGTTTTTTAATCGGGTAATTCCCTATAAGTAACTCATAACAAATTATATTCCTCCTAGGTATCTTGATAATTTCACATTTCTCATAGGTACCACTTTTTAATTATTTAGTTTATTTACGAAATTGTCATACAAATCAAAATATAATATACATATTGTATCTTTCTATAAACTCAAAAAAATAGTTTTAAATTACAACAAAATAAAAAAAAAACACAAAAAAATTATAAAAATGAAAAAAATCACAAAAAAACATAAAAAAATATAAAAAAATATAAAAAATCAAAAAAAATCGAAAAAAATATAAAAAATTATAAAAAATCACAAAAATCACAAAAAATTATTAAAAAATAAAAAAATCACAAAAAACTATACAAATGAAAAAAAATTATAAAAATGAAATTTTTTTAAAAAAATTACAAAAAATGAAAAAAAATCACAAAATTTTTAAAAAATTACAAAAAAAAAATATATAATTTTTTTTGTCAATATAACACTTTTTATACCGAAAAATCAAAAAAAAATATAAAAAATGACAAAAAATTATAAAAAGTCACAAAAAATTATAAAAATTATAAAAAATAAAAAAATCACAAAAAAAAAAAATTATAAAAAAATGAAAAAATCATAAACTTTTTAAAAAATTACAAAAAATATATAAATTTTTTTTTTGTCAATATAACACTTTTTATACCGAAAAGTGATTTTTTTTTATACAAAAAAATGATTTTTCCATGATAAATATGCATTTTTTTAATCTGAATGAGCTGAAAGTGCATATACTTCAGTCAAAAATACATATAATTCAGTCAAAAGCGTATAGAGTTCAATAAAAGTGCATATAGTTCAGTCGAAAGTGTATATAGTTAGTCAAAAATGCATAAATTTGAGTCGAAATTGCATTCAATTCAGCTGAAAGTACATCTAGTTTCCGTTGGAAGTGAATACAATTCAGTCGAAAGTAAATATAGTTCAATAAAAGTGAGTATACATATAGTTCAGCTAAAAGTGCATCTGGTTCAGCTGAAAACACATCTGGTTCAGCTTAAAGTGCATCTAATTTAGTAAAAAGTACATATAGTTAAGTCAAAAGTGCATATAATGTAGTCGAAAATGAATATAGTATGCATATAGTTCTGTTAAAAATGCATCTGATTCAACTAAAAGTGCATTTGGTACAACTGAAAGTGCATATAGTTCAGCTGAAAGTGCATATGGTTCAGCTAAAAGTGTATCTGGTTCAGCTGAAAGTGCATATGGTTCAGACAAAAGTGTATCTAGTTCAATAAAAGTGCATATCGTTCTGTAAAACCTGCATCTAGTTCAACTAAAAGTGCATCTGGTTCGGCTGAAAGTGCATATAGTTTAGCTAAAAATGCATTTGGTTCAGTCGAAAGTGCATCTAGTACAGTCGAAAGTGCATAAAGTTCAATAAAAGTGATTTATTTTATTTTATTTTAAATAATTTTATGATTTTTTATGATTTTTTTAATATTTTTTTTGTGATTTTTTAATTTTTTTTAAATTTTTATAATATTTTGTGATTTTTTTTTCATTTTTTATAATTTTATGTGATTTTTTTCAATTTTTATAATATTTTATGATTTTTTTCATTTTTTATTATTATTTTTATTTTTTCATAATATTTTGTGATTTTTGTGATTTTTTATAATATTTTGTGATTTTTTTTTATTTTTTATAATATTTTGTGATTTATTTTTTATTTTTTATAATTTATTTTTTATTTTTTTTCTATTTTTTTTTTAATTTTGTGATTTTGTGATTTTTTATAGTTTTTTTTGTGATTTTTTTTATTATTTTTTTATATTTTTATAATATTTTGTGATTTTTTTCATTTTTTATAATTTTATGTGATTTTTTTTTTATTTTTTATAAAATTTTGTGATTTTTTTTTTTTTTTTTTTTGTGATTTTTTGTGATTTTTTTGTGATTTTTTATGATTTTTTGTGTTTTTTTAATAAAAATACATTTTTTTTAATTTTTACAATTTTTTGTTATTTTTTTTCATTTTTTTTTGAGATTTTTTGCATTTTATATAATTTTATGTGTTTTTTTCCATTTTTTATGAAATATGTGTATGGCGTTTTGGTAAATAAAGTAAATAATTAAAAAGTGGTACTTATAGGAAATATGAAATTATGGAAGTACTTATGAGTAATATAATTTCAAAAGTGATACATATGGGGCATTATTTGTTTTTTAATTGTATTTTTTTTCATCTAGTTTTTTTTTTTAAATAAGTTTATATTTCTTGACAGAGTAGGCCATTTAGCTAGTCAAAACAACCGGCTATCTCAGTGTTACGATTTGCAAATAGTTTTATTTTGAAAAAAATTGTACAAAGAGGTGAGGTTTTTTTTTTACCTCCTTATAGGAATAAAAAGTATTTCATTACAAATATATATATATATATATATATATATATCGTATTCTAACTTGCACGTTACGTAATAACTTGTCGACGTGGATATCATCCTGTTGAAATCAAAACATTTCTAACTTGTCAAACATTTTAAAAATTTCTTGACTTGAAACATTTTAATAATAAAATAAATTTATTGATATATTACTTTAATACACCTAATATTTATTATACATATAGAGAATGCATATGAAATATTGGACTTGATTTTACACATTTTCATATACATATATATTTTTTTTTCTAAATACATGCATTTAGGTTTTAGTACTAATTGGTTTCAGTTTCAAATAGAAGTCAAAAACAGAAAATGCAGAGCAACAAGAATGAAACACTTTCTTCTCCCTCTCATTCATACAAAATCCAATAAAATCCCCAAAAGACCTCTCTCTCTCCTCCCCAACATTCCCCATCCTCCACCACCCCCGATAACCGATACTTACCACTACACCAAAGCCATCCACCGTCTCTCCTCTTCCGACCCTTCCGCTGCACTCTCTCTCCTCTCCTCCCTCCGTCTCCGAGGCTACATACCCAACTCTCTCAACCTCAGCTCCATTCTACATTCCCTCTGCCAATCTCGTAGGTTCAACGAGGCACATACGCATTTTATACATTTCCTTGATGCCAACCTGGTGCCCGACGAGAGGACTTGCAATGTTTTGGTCTCCAAGTTGTTGGGTTCCAGAAACCCCTATTTGACATTACAGGTTGTTCAATTAATAATAATTTATTATATTGCTATAAACTTATGACCTTTTTTTTTTTAGTTATTTTAGCTTTTCAAAAGTTAGGTTTTAGGTCAAAAACACTACAAAGAAGCTAATATTTTTGGGATTCTTCAAATAAAAAATACCCAAAGTAGAAATATCTTAACTAAATCATTTTGTATATTTACAAGTTACTTAAGTTGAATAATATATATCAGACTGTCATATACTTATTGTTTTTTTTTTTTTTGCTTTTCAAAAGTTAGGATTCCTCACATAAAAAATACGAAAACAGAAAATTTCCAACTAAATCGTTTTGTATATTTACAAGTCAATTAAGTTGAAATAAGTAAAAAATACCGAACTTGCAATGTTGTGGTCTCGAGGTTGTTGGGTTCGAGGAAACCCGATAGCACTCTACAGGTTGTTAGGATAATAATTATGTATCAGATTGTTGTATTTTTTTTTTTAAGTTTTTAAACCTGATGATCGTGGTATTCTAGGGGGTCTGAATTAATTGGACCAATCGCATTACTCAATTAATTAAATAGTAGCTGTTAGAATAATGATAAATAGTATCCCCGATTGCAATTTGATTGAAAAGCTAGATTTTAGGTCTATATATGTATCTATGTGTGTGTCTGTTTATATTTAAGGTTTTTTCAGCGCAACTTGCAATGTTCAATTAGAAAAAGCTACGGCTGTTTGGTATTGTAGCTTTTTCAGCTTTTCAAAACTCAGGTTTTAGGTCAAAAACACTAGAAAAAAGCTGAAAGCAAATAAGCTAGTAATTTGTGGATTATCATAGCTTTTTTCACATAAAAAATACCGAAAGTAGAAATTATCCAACCAAATCATTTTGTAGAATTACCGACGCTTCCTACTTGACAAAAACCATCCACGGCCTCTCCTCATCCGACCCCTCCGCGGCACTCTCCCTCCTCTCCTCCCTCCGTCTCCGGGGACGTAATACCCTCAACCTCATCTCGGTTGTACATTCTCTATGCCAATCTTGTCACTTCGACGAATCCCACGCACAGTTTATAGAGTTGCTTGACGCAAAGCTGGTACCCGACAAGACGACTTGCAATGTTTTGGTGTCGAGGTTGTTGGGTTCGAGGAAACCCGATTTGACATTACTGGTTGTTAGAATAATAAATTAATAGTATATCAGATTGTTATATACTTATTGTTTTTTACTTATTTTAGCTTTTCAAAAGTTAGGTTTTAGGTCAAAAACACTAAAAGAAAGCTCAGAAGCAAAGAAGCTAATAATTTTGGGGTTCTTCACATAGAAACTACAGAAATTGGAAAATTTTCAACTTAATCAATTTGTATATTTACCAGTCGCTTCATTTTGTGTATATATGTAAAAGCTTTTCTCATCTTGACATGCAATGTTGTCAGTTTTTATTAAAAAAAGCTATGGGTGTTTGGTATGTTAGTTTTTTTGTAGCTTTTAAAAAATTAGGTTCTAGGTAAAAATAAAATACTAAAAAAAGCTCAAAAGCAAAAGGCTATTAATTTGGGGATTAATAGCAATGTTGTAATCTCAAGGTTGTTGGGTTCGAGAAAACCTGATAGCACTCTACAGGTTGTTAGGATAATAATATTATAATATATCAGATTGTTGTAAATATATATTTTTTAGTTTTTTAACCCGATGAGAGAGCGTGGTATGCTAGGGTGTCTGAACTAATTGGACGAATCGTCTTGCTCAA
The DNA here is from genome assembly GCA_963682055.1 of Primula veris. Classification (NCBI taxonomy): domain Eukaryota; kingdom Viridiplantae; phylum Streptophyta; class Magnoliopsida; order Ericales; family Primulaceae; genus Primula; species Primula veris. The sequence continues at coordinate 29,470,509 of OY821742.1, read as the reverse complement.
TAAATATCAAATAGTAGCTATTAGAATAATAATAGATATTATCCCCGATTGCAAGTTGATTTAAAAGCTAGCTTTTAGGTCAATATATATACATATATATTTTTAGATAAGGTTTTTTCAGGGGGACTTGCATGTTCGATTAGGAAAAGCTATGGGTGTTTGGTATATTTTGGCTTTTTTTAGCTTTTCAAAAGTTATGTTTTAGATCAAAAAAACATAAAAGGGTGAAAAGCAAAGAAGCTAGTAATTTGGGGATCATCTTAGCTTTTTCACATAAAAGTACTGAAAGTAGAAATTTTCCAACCAAATGGTTTGGTAGAATTACCGACACCTCCTACTGGACCAAAGCCATCCACCGCCTCTCCTCATCCAACCCCTCCACTGCCTCTCCCTCCTCTCCTCCCTCAGTCTTCGAGGCTACGTACCCAACACCCTCAACCTCAGCTCCATTGTACATGCTCTATGCCAATCTCGTCGTTTCAACGAAGCGCACACACAGTTTGTAGAGTTTTTAGGGGGTGGTTTTGTGCCCGACCAGAGGACTTGCAATATTCTGGTTGTTAGGATAATAATATATTATATTGTTAAATATTGTTTTTTAGTTTCTTATAGCCTTTCAAAAGTTAGGTTTAGTTCTTATCCCCGACTACAAGTTGATTGAAAAGCTAGCTTTTAAGTCAATCCAAAGGTTTTTTCAGCGCGATTTGCAATGTTGGAATACCAATGGGTGTTTGGTATGTTAGCGTTTTTTTAGCTTTTCAAAACTTAAATTTAAAGTCAAAAACACTAAAAAAAAAACTGAAAAGCAAATAAGATGGAGTAGTAATTTGGGGATTATCTTAGCTTTTTGCCTTTTTCACATAAAAAAATACCGAAAGTATAAATTTTCCTACAAAATCATTTGGTAGAATTACCGACACCTCCTACTGGAACAAAACCATCCACCGCCTCTTCTCATCCGTTCCCTCCACGGCCCTCTCCCTCCTCTCCTCCCTCCAACTCCGAGGCTACGTCCTGAACACCCTCAACCTCAGCTCCATTGTACATTCTTTATGCCAATCTCGTCGCTTTGACGAGGCACACAAGCAGTTTCTAACGTTTGTGGAGTCTGGTTTAGTTCCCTTATGAGAGGACCTGCAATGTTTTGGTTTCGAGGCTGTTAGGTTCGAGGAAACCCGACTGTACTCTACAGGTTGTTAGGATAATAGTATTATACCATCAGATTGTTATATATATACATTAATGTTTTAACCCACACTTTGGTTAGGTGATGAGTGTGGTATTCTAGGGTCTAAACTAATTGCACGTTGCTCAATATATCAAATAGTGGCTATTAGAATAATGATAAATATAAGCTCTGACTGCAAGTTGATTGAAAACCTAGCTTGTAGATCAATATATATATATATATAAGGTTTTTTCATAATGACTTGCAATGTTCGATTAAAAAGAGCTATGGGTGTTTGGTATGTTAGCTTTTTTTTAGCTTTTCAAAAGTTATCTTTTAGGTCAAAAACACTAAAAAAGGCTGAAAAGCAAAGAAGCTAGTAATTTGGGGATTATCTTAGCCTTTTCACATAAACTAGTAATGTCGTAATTTGGTCACCTCCCACTACACCAAAGCCATCCACCGCCTCTCCTCATCCAACCCCTCCGCCGCCCTCTCTCTCCTCTCTTCCCTCCGTCTCCGAGGTTACGCCCCTAACACCCTCAACCTCAGCTCCATTGTACATTCCCTCTTCCAATCTCGTCGCTTCGACGAAGCCCATGCGCAGTTTATAGAGTTTCTTGATGCAAACCTTGTGCCGGACGAGAGGACTTGCAATGTTCTGGTCTCTAAGTTGCTGGGTTCATGAAAACCCGATTTGACATTACAGGTTTTTAGAATAATAATAATATGTCAGATTGTTATATCATTTTTTTAATTATCTAACCCTCGCTTTGGACTTGTGATGTTCTAGTCTCCAGGCTGTTGGGTTCGAGAAAACCCGATAGCACCCTACAGGTTGTTGTGTGTATTTTATATTTTTTTTAGTTTTTTGTTACCCGATGAGCATGGTATTCTAGGGTGTCTGAACTAATTGGACCAATCATGGTGCTCAATATATCATATAGTAGCTATTAGAATAATATTAAATATTATACCTGACAAGTTGATTGGAAAGCTAGCTTTTAAGTCAATATATTTATAAATATACATATATATATATATATATATATATATATATGTATATTTATAAATAGGGTTTTTTCAGCGCGACATGCAGTGTTCGATTAGAAAAATCTGAGTGTTTGGTATGTTAGTTTTTTTCAGCTTTTCAAAATGTAGGTTTTAGGTTAAAAACACTAAAAATAGATGAAAAGCAAAGAAGCTAGTAATTTGGGGATTATCTTAGCTTTTTCACTCACATAAAAAATACCAAAAGTAGAAATATTTTAACAATTTTGTATATTTTCAAGTCAATTAAGTTGAAGTAAATAAAAAATGACTTATCAACGAAAGTAAGTTATAAGTCACTTGTATGGATAAAAGGTAAGGCGATGCCAAACAGTACATTGCGGTGTCTTTTAAGCAAGCCTTATTTCTCATTACTTTTTAAAAGCAGCTAAAAAACAACAGATGCGAAACGCACCCATTAATAAATCAGGTTTTTAGGATAATAATACATTTAATCATCATATCAAGTTGCATTTAATTTATTGTTATTTTATTAATATAGGTTGTTCGTAGCTTGTTTGCGAAGAATGGTGATTTCGTGCCGTCTTTGGTGATTTATAACCGTTTGATTGATCAGTTGTGTCGCGTTTATCGGCCAGATGAGGCGCATGGATTGGTCTATGATATGAGGTTTAGGGGTCACTCTCCGAATGTCGTTTCGTTTACTACTCTGATAGGTGGGTATTGTAGAGTCGGTGATTTGGTGTCTGCTCGAAAGGTATTCAATGAACTGCCTGAGTGGGGTGTTAGGTCGAATTCGCTTACGTATAGTGTTTTGGTTCGTGGGGTTTTTAGACGACGTGATATCGAGGTTGGGAAAGAGTTGATGGACGAAATGTGGCGGGTGATGAGTTATGATGTGGGTGAAGATTCGTGTACAAAAAGCGCGGCTTTTGGGAATGTTATCGATGGTTTGTGTGTCGAAGGTTTTTTCAGTGAGGTTTTTGCTATTGCAGAGGAAATGCCACAAGGTAATAGTGTTAGTGAGGAGTTTGCGTATGCGCAGATGATAGATTCGCTTTGTATAGTCAGGAGATACAATGAGGCTGCGAGGGTTGTGTATATAATGAAAAACAGAGGGTTTAATCCAAGTTTAGTTTCTTATGATTCTATAGTACATGGGCTAAGCAAGGAAGGGAGTTGTATGAGGGCTTACCAGTTGCTAGAAGAAGGAAAACAATTCAAGTATTGTCCTTCTGAATATACTTACACTGTCTTAATTGAAGGCCTGTGTAAAGAAAATGACCTTATTAAGGCCAAAGAAGTTCTTCAATTGATGTTGACGAAAGGAACAGACAAAACTAGAATGTATAACATATATCTAAGAGGTCTATGTCTTTTGAATAACCCGACTGATCTTTTAAATGTGCTTGTTTTCATGCTCCAGACACATTGCGAACCCGATATAATCACATTGAATACGATTATTAATGGTTTTTGCAAGATGGGTAAGATACAGGAGGCTTTGAAAGTATTAAATGATATGATGATGGGAAATTTTAGTGAACCTGATGTGGTTACTTTCACGACCATTATTAGTGGCTTATTGAGTGTCGGTAAAGTTGAAGAAGCTCAAAATTTGTTGAATCATGTTATGCCCGAAAAGGGTATTAGGCCCGGGGTTGTGACTTACAATGCTGTTCTTCGAGGGTTGTTTAAACAAAAACTGCCAAATAAAGCAATGGAGTTTTTCAGTAAAATGGCCAAGGATGATGTGGCAGCCGACAGTGTCACTTATGCTATTATAATAGAGGGTTTATGTGAATCTGATTTAATGGCGTCGGTAAAGAAGTTGTGGGAAGATGTTATTTGGCCGTCTACGGCTCATGATAATCACGTATATGCAGCTATACTTAAAGGGTTTTGTCGGTCAGGAAAATTCAACGAGGCTTGTGATTTTTTATATGAGCTGGTTGATTGTGGACTTGATCCAAATATTGTGAACTACAATATTGTAATTGATTCCGCTTGTAAACTAGGGTTAAAGAAAGAGGCTTACCAGATTATTGGAGAAATGAGAAAAAATGGGATTGTTCCAGATTCTATCACGTGGAGGATCCTTGATAAATTACATGGTAGTTTCATAAAGCAAACGAATTCTGAGATTAATCGTATTCAATTTGTCGAGCCTTATGGCTGATCAGTGATCATATTGTTCAAGACAACTGTCTGAAAGAATACTCTTTTGACCAGTAAGTGTTGGGTCTCGAAATAGTTGTAGTATCACACAAAACTGCTACGTAAATACTGTTGCAGGATTGTTTGTGATAATGGAGTGGGAAAAGTCATCACAAGAATGGGAGTTTGTGCTGTAGCAATGCTTAAAAGACGATGAAGTCGCCGCTTAGAGAAATAGCACGTCTTAACTGGCCATGATTGGTGTTGGTGATTTAGGCATATTGCAGCTTTTATGCGTGGATTTGTTTTTCTTTGTGAGCTAGACTGCATCTTGGTTAATTGGCTTAACCACTGAGCTTTTCTGTTTTCTTGGCCTAACAAAGCAAGAAGTTTTAACTTACCGGAAAAAAAAAAATTAGGCTGGATGATCCTAGCTTTCGTCTCAACCTCAAATTATCCAGCTTATTTTTGCTTAAACTTCAATCAAATAGGTCTTCAGCAAAGGTCAGAGCTGCATACCCTCCTCAATAGTTTCGCTGTGTACCCTCTTATCACAAAATGACTACTGCATTGTGTTATGAGTGGAAACCCTCTGATCAAAAAAGAGTGGAAACCCTGAATCTGAACCATGCTTCTTTTTTTTGGCATGTCAACTGCATTGAGAATGTTTGGATTAAAAGGAAGGGAAGAATTATCAGATATACGTAGATTTCACTTTGTATATTTAATTTCTGTTTTATTGATTCATATACGAGAATTTTGAATAGAATGACATAATATCTGCAACATCAGATTCCCATTTTTGTTTTGTTCCTCCCCTTTCAGCTCCCCACGTGATTATTATAAAAATTACTTTAAATAATCCACATGATCATTCGCTGTATATGCTAGCTTATGGTGTATCAGTCGATTTATATAAGGTAACCATGTTCTTATTACCTAATTATAGATATTAGGGGTGTGCACGGGGCGGATTGGTCTCAATCCTAACCCGTCCCGTAAAATAAATGGCGGGACGGATTGGGGCGGTTTAGTGAAATTCAAATCACAACCCAACCCAACCCATTATAATTAAAACCCCAACCCAATCCAACCCAACTCAACCCATTATCAAGCGGGGCGAATTGTGTGCCGGTTGTTTCTTGAATTTTCATTTTAGTCATTAATTTTTTATTATTTCGCATAATTTACCTAAATATTTTTTAAAAAAAAAATCTTTCAAATAGAAATATAAACTAAAAGCCAACCAAAATACGTTTAGAATGTTCGGAACAAGTAACAAAGCTAAAACAAAACAAAACAAAACAAATTGTTCTTCATCAACATAATCAAAATCAGAAAACTACATAACAATTGAAATCAAAATTAATAATCCACTGAGTATGACCATGAACCGGGATTATTTAGGCAGTGTCGACCAATTGTTTAAGGCTTGAGGGTAGTGACATCTTTGAACTGCAAAAATTTACAATGAAAAGTTGAATTGGTATGTGACAACATATTGAAATTCCATTAAGAGTTTACATTAATTTTATTACCTTTTACATCTCGTTTTGTTGTCTCCTAAGAAAGTGTGTTTGTACAACTCTCCACAGATAATATTTCTACATTTAATGACAAACAAATAGTTACTATATAAAATAAGAATTTTGAGAGACCAAATTTAAAAATGAAATTCGTTCTACCTTCTTCACATTGCTCGTAAAACGTGTATGATTCGATGGATGGTTCATCTTTTATATATGTTGTGATATGGTTGCCCTTGATTCAGTTTTGAAGACATAACAATGCCTCGACTGATTTATATTTATATTTATATATATATATATGCGGATTGAAACGGGTTGGGGTGGATTAACCCGTGGTTTGGAAACCCCAACCCTAACCCACCCCACGAATTTTTTTACGGATTGGGGCGGGGCGGATTTAACTTTTTTTGACACCCAACCCGCCCCAATCCGCCCCAATCCGCACGGATTGGGTTACGGGGCGGGTTTGCGGATTTTTTGTCCAACCCTCATAGATATATTTGTTGTTGATTAAGTAATTTTTCTTCTCCGTTTTCCACATCAAACCTATACTTTCTCCAACACAATTTCTGACTGAATCCATAAGAGAAAGTTGAACCTTTAAAGAAACTTAGAAAATCAACTAAAAAATGTGTTAGATGTGCCTATACTTCAGCTCACTGTTCTGTTAAAGCACTCTTCTGTTTAGTCACTTCAAAAAATGGATCATAGTCTCTTGGTAATTTCTTAAATAGTCATGATTCATGAATTACGTATCGGACGTTTAGATGCGATAATAGCATGTCTACTCCGAAAATTGAAAGATAGCATTAAATGGCATGAAATTTTTTGAAAAAAAGGGATTTGTAGAAAAGTATAGAGGTTTTGGTAGGTAGACTGGAAACTGATGTACTACTGGTGCGTTTCTCTTAATTCTGAATTGAGAATTTATTAAGAAAATGTTGTTATTAAGCAACCCCAGAGCCAGCCTGGTGTTTGTTTATGAATGACTATCGTTTTTAATCTTGTTTCATCCTTCTACCAAATAATTACTATTTTTACTCTACTTCGTAACTACTGCCCTACTCATTCCATTATCACCTCTTTACTTAATTTTGGACTTGTATAACAACGAGCAATTCAAGTTAAGTACTACACATGTTTTCCCAAATGTCTTTTACAGATGTACTTTGTATTACTATCGTTAGCTGCATTTTTCACAACTAATTCTTTCATGCCAACAAAGAACCTAAACCTAACAGCTAAGAAGGGCTTCAAAGTGTGGCTTATCCATCGTTCCTCTCCGCACTCACCCTTCTATGACCCACTAAAAACCGTCGACGAGATTATTGCTGAGAATCACCAAATCACTGATGAATGTCAACTCATTATGAATACCACAAGGAACGTTGATTTCAGACGAAAACCCGCAAGCCTCGATTTTGCGCTTGTGTATATGGGATAGGAACCCCGGGTTTTGAGACAGTCGGAGTTCCAGACACAAGCAGCAGCCTTATTTGGTTACAGTGCGGTAATTTTGTAGGTGTTCGGAACAATGACCATGATGTTTGTGTTGTGTTTGATTCGGGTCTGGTCCGGGATAGTATCAAGATTTAGTTGCTTGAGTTTCCAGAGTTTAGTCTTTTTGTTTTACTATTAACCAATATAAATGGAAGTTTTAATGGAGGGAATAATTTCACTTAAACATTTTATTTCCTTTGTTAAGTTATCCTATCATTGAGATGTAGCTCTTTCAATAAAAGAAACACAGAATATACGAAATGACTAATATAGAATTCTTTCTTACTACAGTAGTACAAAATGTAACCGGTTTCATTCAAGGATTAAGGATAGCACTAATCCATGGTTAATCATATGCACAATGCAAGCAAGCAGCAAACATGAGACTAATTCACCCAAAAAAAAGAAGCAAACATGAGACTAAGTATTTCTATTCGTGATGTATAAAAGAAGACTACTCCACGCTTCGAATGTCCAGCATCCTGGTAAACTTACAAATTTTTGGCTTTTTTTATCAACACAGAAAGGTATACAGTGAGCGACAAGAAGATCATTATTGTAATGGCCAAGTAGATCCTTGTATGCTTCTGTATGAAAACATTTCAAAAGATCTCACTAAATTGGAAAAAAAATACGATAAAAAGACAAAAAATAACTGAGTATATCAATAAATAAAGTGAAACAGATAAAACTTCAAAATCACTCTCTTGTAAGAAAAGTTAGTAAGTTGTTACCTTCTCCTCCTGAGCCCCTGAGCATGTATGAGCATCCCAAAATTGACGCGTGAACAAGTCTGCATTAAATAGATAAAATAAAAACGCAAGAAACATACATGAACTAGACAAGAAAGTGAAAAGAAAAATAGAGAGATAGAGAGCCTATATTGTGCTCTTAGAACACACGAGTACCATGAAGCCTGCTTTTGGATAGACCCTCACTAGCAGGGAAACAGCTATCCGCAAGACTCTGCACAAGGTTACAGACGACAAGTTCGTAATAAATACATGTACTAGTAGCAGTCAACAACAACACGTCATGTACATAAGCAAAGGTACCTCACAAAAGTGGTGATTTTTTGTTACTGCTGCAGGATTACATTTCATATTACGAATCTTTGCACCCGTAAGAAGATCACAATGTAATGCCCCACATACTTCTGCTAAGCACTTGCCATCAGTGTTTTAAATAGCGTTATCGCTACCGTAGCGTTTTTTCGAGAGAAACGCTAAAAGCGCAAATAGCGTTGCTACATAGCGCTTTGCGGTGTATTTTTTTTTTGCCTAAATACATATAAATATAGCATTAAATTCAAAACATCTAATAAAAATTAACTAAATATATATAAAAAATTGTAACTAATAATCACAAAATGATTATACTTGAGATGCCAGAGTATTTACTTTGTTTGCAAGAGTTTTGAGATTTGATTCTCTTTAAACTCCAATAATTTCATTAAAATTTTGACCAAAAAAAATAAAAAAATTAAATATATATATATATATTTTTTTTACTGCACCCGCTATAGCGTAAATAGCGTCCACTATAGCGTAAATAGCGTAAATAGCGTTCCTATAGCGCGAATTTAGCGTTTTCCATCCAAATACGCGTTTTAACGTTGCGTTTTTCTTTCAAAAACCACTATATCGCACAACGTTGCGCAACGTTGCGAGCTTTTTAAAACAGTGCTTGCCATCAATCTGAAAATTTTCTTGTATCATTATCTCGTAGAAAAGGTCACACAAATGATGCAATTTAGGATAAAAAACAGAAAATTAAGTACCTTAAGTTTTTTCTTCATTTGCCACAAGAATTAAAATAAAACATATTACATACTATACTGCAGGTATGCGACCAGTCCAGAAAGGGAGGTGGTCCCCCCCAGCATTATCAGAAAAGTGAATCTCTAAGTATAAATGCAAGAGATGTATTTTAGCTCCAGAAAATTCTATTTAAAACCTTCACATACGTTACATACTAACTTGAGAAAGGTTATTGGAAAAAAATCTAAAGTTATTACTGTATCAAGTTTAATCCGTTCGAATACATATATTTGATTCTTGGGAAAATCTTTATGACCGATGTAGCACAAGTGGATTCTTTACTAAAAAAATATTTATGCCTTGAGCGCCTATTCCAACAATTGTACCGTCGATGGCCGTATTCCCCTTTCAATACTATGTACCAAGAACCTAATGGGAATTTAAAAAATGATGCATAAACATGATTACATGAACATGTACATAAAACAGTAAACAGTCCAAGCCACGTACAGTGTTTAGAGTATCATTGTGTTGGTCTTCAAAATGCTGATCAAGATGATTCTCTGACTGGAATGTTTTCTTGCAATAACTGCATTGCCACTCATTTATACCCAAATGAAGCTTATTCTTCTCCTGGTCTTTAAAGAAGTCATTATCACGATTTAGTCCACATTTTTTAGAGAGTTGATACCCTTCCCATTCCACAAAGGGCATAAGATGCTGCAAGGTACATATAATGCAATTAATTGTTATACATGTTATAGAAAACAGGATAAACATTGAACCATATTATAAAAATAAGTTCACCTCTTCGATAACTTCATTAGCAGCACGACTTCGCTTTCTGGAACAATGCACTTCATGTTCTCTGAGCATCATTGAAAACCCTTAATTAGTAGAGTAAGCCATATATACCCATACCGAGAGTACTAGAGTGGTAATATGATTGGGTTGTGTGACCATTTTTTTTTTTAAATTAGGAATTTACCTCGCTGGTGCATGAGCACTAGAACCCTGCAATGCAGAGTCAGTACCTTAGATGATTAGAATGATAATTTAATCCAATACTATTTTTAAAACACAAGTAATATTCTCTTACGCGATTATGAAGATAGGTCTTCAGAACTTCATCAACATCTTTCCAAGCGGCATCCCTGCATTTTCAACACCATCAACGAATGAATAATTATATTAATGTTTATCACTTCAAATTTACATAAAAATCAGTCAGAAAAAGTAAAGACTTTACCATTCAGGTGAAGCCCCATATACAATCTGCATTTCAAAATAAAATTGTAAGTAGAAGATTTATTTATTCCCCAGTTTGTGATTGTTTCACACAAATTTTCACCAAGCGCTGAAGACAGAAAAAATGAATGCGAAGCAAGGTAAATTTTATTTTGAAATGCCTAGGAGATGCTGGAACTGAATACGTAGAGACCTAGGCATCAAAACGAACATGTTCGACTTTATATTTATATCTAAAATTTAGCAGATACTTTATATTATGATTTCCATCCTAAATTAAACATGTCAAGTCTGTACACATAGCTTTCTTCCATGGGAGGTGATCAGGCCAGCTGCTATCAAATAGATCAAATCCATTAATAATTTCCTTTTCTTTAAGCTTTACAAAGATCTATGTAAATGAGAGTTTTAAAGCCTGTTTCGTCTCCCCTATTCCGCAAATCTATTCTTGTTAGCCAAAACCTTAATCAGCAACAACACTACTTGAAAAATCAGTGCTCGTCCTACATTGAAATATACAACCTTATCCAATGGAGAGTGGCTTGAATTTCTCTACTTCCATAATTTGAGATTATTTTTAAAACTACCAAAGTATTATCAGTTTACCTTGCAAAATCAAAGCACAACTACATATAACTCCTTAAGAAAACATACATCATGCCATCATGCTAATTATTTTGCATCTTATATATTTTCACATATAAGAAAATTTTAAAACATATTTTCCCTCACACTGTTATTTGCAGAAGTTATTTCTTACCATAAATTTCATAGAAAACACTAGTCCTTATAGTTCCCTTCTTCTTTAATTAAGAAATTATTAGAGATTTTATTTCCTTAGTAATCAGTTTCATTCCACACAAAACAGGCTCACATTTGGTCATGTTAGATATGTCAAGTTTTGGTCATGTTATTGTTTTTTTCATATGTATTCGTAAAAAAAAAAAAAACAATTTTTTTTCCTTAAATCAACGTTTTACTTTATTTATTAAGTGTTTGTTCAAAAAATATGTAAAATCAAGCAAACAATTAAATATAAAAGAATATAAATGGTCAAATTTTACAGATTTTTTTGAACAAGCACTTTATAATAAAATAAAACGTTGATTTAAGAAAGAAAAATAATCGGAAAAAAATTTACGAATACATATGAGAAAAGCGATAACATGACCAAAAACTCAACAATCTAAATAATAGAGCTTATTTATGATTTTATTAGCTCGTAATTTGTTCTACTCCCTCCGTTCCAAAATGTTTGTCCATTACGAAACTACGTGCAACTTTGACCGACAAAGAACTCGTATGTAAATTGTTAAAATGGAAATTTTCAAAATTTATTCAGAAAGTTTAAATGCAAAATATAGTCCAAAATACAGTCCATATATATAGCTCTCTTCTGTAACTAGCTAGAAACTTAATTATGATTTTCCTTTCTTTTAATCAGTTTTTTAATTCCACAAAATAAAAACAGATAGCACATTGGAGTAATATTTATTATCAAATTAGAAACCCTAATTGATCAAGATTCATGTATATATGCAAATATTGATATCAGAAATACCGGAGAATCTTCTATAAGGTCCCATAGCGTAATTTGCACCATTAACACAAAACCCATCATTAAACACATTGCTAATCGTGCTCCCATCAAAGCACAACTGCATATAACTCCTTAAGAAAACATACATCATGCCATCATGCTAATTATTTTGCATCTTATATTTACGAATACATATGAAAAACGCGATAACATGACCAAAACTCAACGGTCCAAATAATAGAGCTTATTTATGATTTTATTAGCTCGTAATTAGTTTTGTTTTACAAAATACAGTCCATATATAGCTCTCTTCGGTAACTAGCTAGGAGCTTAATAATGATTTTCTTTTCTTGTAACAATTTGTAACAATTTTCAAACAGATCATTTTCTTTAATCAGATAGCACCAGGGGGGAAGCTAAGTGGGAACGATCGGGTGCCACGGCACCCCCCATAATTTTAGAAATCCCAAGTGACGCAATTTTTTTTTAGTACAATTTCTTTTTAGGTGTAGATTTGGCACCCCCATAAAAATATGTTACTTGTATATATATTTTGGCACCCCCCATTTACACATTCTGGCTTCGCCCCTGGATAGCACGTAAAGTAATCAGTATTTTCTTTAATCAGTTATTGTCACATAACAGTTCACGTGCATATAAGTTCCGCTTATGAAGGGCAATATTGTCATTTATTAACACAAAACTCATCATTAAACAAATTGCTAATCGTGCTCCCATCTCTCTCTCTCTTTCTTTTCTCAGGTTTTTTTTTTCTTATTTTGGTACGTGTTTTACAAAAAAGAAATTCAGTTTGATCAAAATAAATACGAAGACTTACAATTACAAATAGTTACATATCGATCAACTTAATTACAAAAAAAACCCACATATGTGTACTTATTTACAATTATATAGATATACTTATTTATAATTAGATACATATGTCATAAAAAATAATAAAATATACAAAAAAAATCATAAAGATAAAAAAAAAATGAAAATTATTAAAAAAAAATCAAAAAAATTGAACACAGTATCAAACTGTTGGCCCGTGCGGCTAAAACCTTAGAGGGGGGGTGAATAAGGTTCTTAGGCGTTTTTCGCCTAATTAAAATCTAAGCAACTAACCACCCAACTTATGCAATTCTAGGCTTAAGCGTTTTAACAAAAGTTAATGAATTTCTAAAATTTCTAGACGCAAGCAATAAATAAGCAAGAATATAAGTTGCGGAAAGTAAAAGCAAGGGAAGAAAATGACACCGTAATTTATAGAGGTTCGGCAAACGCGCCTACGTCCTCTTCTCGGTACTACCGAGTATTTCACTAAAATATTTCTTCCGGATTTTACAAACCCTATCGAGCTCAATCGACCGATTGGCTCACCCTCTACCCGGGGTTCCTAGTCTTGATACAAGTGCAAGAGAACACGACTATGAGTCAACGACTCCCCCTCAATTTATGAGTACCCAAATGAAAAACCTAGAGCTTTTAAGCTTCACTTGCTTACAAAGCCTCTACCCGTTCACTCGCTCACAAATGAGTTTATAAAACACTCGATACAAATTTTGTTACAAAAATGTAACTACACTCACTATTCTAATTGCTTCTTAAAAAGCTAATTTGTGAGTTGTTGATGATGATCGAGCTTGAATCTCTTTCTCTTTTATTTTCCTCTTTCTCGAATATATATGCACCAAAATGGTGATATTAGGGTTTTAATGAGAGGTTGAAGGAAGTTGATTGGTATTGTGATTGGTTGATTTGGGAGAGAGATTTGGTTGGTATATATATATGCCAAACAGTCTGTTTTTCTGTATATGACCGTTGGAAGTGGTTATGGCTATTTTTCAGTGGTTTAAGCTATTTCCCAGAAATTGCTGAAAAGCTGTTTTCGAAAACAGCAGAAAACGATCGGTCGTTCTCTACAGTCGATCGGTCGTTTTCAGAAAACGATCGGTCGTTTCTGAGTTTCGACCGGTCGTTTTTTCGACCTGCTCACTGGAATATTTTGGACCAAAAACGATCGGTCGTTTTTGTCCAGTCGATCGGTCGTCTGTAATTCTGGCAGTTTTTCGGTCTTCTCCAAAAGCTTGTAACTTCTTCGTTTTAGCTCCGATTTTGGTTCCGCTTGAACCTATGGCTTCGTTATCGAATGCTCTATCATTTAAAGACCTGAAATGTACATTTTCTCTTCTTTGGAAAATACAAGCATTATATCAATGAAATAGAGAAATAGTAAAATCATTAAAACATAATCAAGGTTATAATCAAAATCATTATTGAACTCTAAGTTCAACACAAACAGTATTATAAATGATTGGACATGATTAAATATGATTAAACAGGATTAGACATGGAAGATTGGACAGGATTGGATCAAACATGATTAGACATACACGATTGTACATACACGATTGTACATGACAAAACAAGATTAGACATACATGATTGAAGATGATTAGACAGAATCAGACAGGATCATACATATTTTTTGTATAAAAAATGTAATTTTTAAAATTTTGGTTTTTTTAATGTTGGTTTTTAATTTTTTAATATTTTTTAATATTTTTTTGGATTTTTTAATGACATATGTATCTATTTGTAAATAAGTTCACAAAATATGTAGCTTTTTATAAAAAAGTCATCAAGTTTAAAACAGTCGTGTTTTTTATAAATAAATTTATAAATATATACTAAATTGTCATTTTCTATACCACGTAACATGCAGTTTTTGTTAATTAATAAAAGAATGACAAGTCCAGACTTATATTTTAGTTTTCTCTTAAATTCGTCTATATGCTTTTGTAAAGTTTCCGAATTAGTGTTTTTGTTATTTTTGAACCCTTCATTGAACGTCTCGGCCTACCAAATACTGCATTTTGTAACGTTTCGGTAAAACAAATGTACCATTTAGAATGATATGTCCAATATTTTAGTCGAAAAAATAGGTTTTTATCAGCTAGTCATATTCAACAAAAGTAAATGTATTTCATGTTATATATGATATTTCATTAAATCCTTAAACACGTTAAAATTAACATAAGGAGAGGATTTATATTATATTAAAGAAAATATCAATCTTCAAGGGATAAATACGGTTTACTATCATACTATACTCACGGTAAAAGAGATGTCTACGTCGTTATGGAAATTGTGACGTTTTTTTGTGTGACAAACTTATTTGCTGCGGTTTTTATGACGGTTTTGTGACAGTATAATCAATTTGTGACAAGATACTCAATTTGTGACAATTTGGTGACAGCTTTGTACTCTCATAAAATTAATATTACAAAATATTTTTTAATGACTATACTATCAACTTTTAACAAAAAGTATCATGAATTACAACTTTTGTCAAAAATTTACAAAATAGCTACAAGACATATTGTTGTCACCTAGCAGGCTAGCAGCTAGAAAGAGAGATGATCATGTGTCTATGCATGCATGCATTTATGAAAGCTAATTCTATCATTAACCCCACAAACTCAGTCACTAAAATGGTCCAACGCATGATCTATCTCTTCGTTCTTCCGCTCTATTTGCTTTGGCTCTGCCCGGATCAAAATATTAACAAATTGGGGTTTGTTAATAGATTTAAGGCATGAAGGCTAATTTGACCATATCAATTCAAATTATTGTTTAGTTAGGGTTAAATCCCCAATTAAACCCTCTCTAAATCTGAGTTAGGGTTGTTGGGTAAAATCCCCAATTTGACCTCATTAATTTTTTATTTTATTTTTTTAAACAAGCTCATTATTATTAAAGAACAATGAACGAAGATACAGACTTTCGGTGCCCCTAGAACAGGCTCCAAGAGGTTAAGCAAAATAAGATAATATAAAACCACAAAGGCGCCCAAAAGCCTACAACTCCGTACATAAACTCGTCGACTAATCCCACCTTAGACAGACCGTACATCTACACCCAACAGACATAAAATAAAAACATAAAAGAAACTCAACTATCAAGAGAACTAAAATATTGTCGCGCGTACCAATCAAGGTAAGGATAGTAATAGGAAGTCGCAAATGATAGTACATACCACAATGGACAAAAGGAGGCCAAAAAGAACAAGCACTGGCTCATAAAAGCGCCATCAGGATGCCATCACACAAATAAACACGATCTGAAAAGGCCAAAAATGCTTAAGAACCTAAAGACAACATCCAAACACTCAAAGCAGACTAACCTAACAACAATCGCAAACCCCAACTACCAAACCTAAGCAAAACTCTAAAGAGTCATCGCGATAGCACAATCAAAACAAGCCCCGTCAGTACTCACCAAACGATAGTCGAGAAACGATCATATTATATAAAACACCAATTTAGGTATAGAATAAACCATCCGGCAGATCCAATATAGAGAGCAAACGGCCCGACTTGATATAAGCAAAATATACAACCTCAAAACGAGATAAGGACTTACTAGACCGCGAGTAAGCATAAGCAAAGGAGCCCTACAAGTGTAAACCCAATCTGGCACTGGAGTTGCGATCGAGGTGCCAACACACTCTTAATCCGGTCTAATCATGCCTCAAACCAAGATCCCAGTTGCAACAATACTACCACCAAAAAGGGCACATTTAACACTTAATCGGATCTAAAAATGGGGAGAATTTCGGAGGGCGAGAAGGGGTAAGGAGAGTACGCAATAAAAGGTGCATTGAATGGGTGAGGAAAGAATGTGGAGATACGATGAGGAAAGAAGATCTATGGGCAGAAGGAGGTTGGGAGAATCGAAAGAGAACAAAGTTGAGAAAGTAGAAGCGGAAAGGGAGAAAGAGGGGACTGAAGAGAGATGAGAGCAGAGAGAGAAGAGAGGAGAGAAAGGAGAAGAGATTAGAGGAGAGAGGGGTTGAGATGAGAAGCTGATAAAACAATAACTTTGATGGGTTGCGTTATGCTTTTCAACGATATTAATAAAGGTTAAAGAAAGTAAATGTTGGACACGTTGTTGTTCTTTCTTATTGATCAGTAATTGTACTTGCTCGGATTATAATTTATTATTACACTTATGCTCAGTTTAATAATCTTGTCTTAATCTTGATCTTGATCTCTATTCTTGATGCTCGGTCTTTTTCTTTAACTTCTCTCGGTCACTTTCTTGTGAGATAAACTCTGACAATCTCTCTCTTGTATATCTATTCTCTGTAATTTTTCCGATCCTCTTTCCAGTGAAGATACTTGGCTATTTATAGACATCTATGAGTTATAGGATGTTGACAAATGTCTTCATCTCATGTGTCATCTCATGGACTTTTCCACTGTGGGCCTTCGTGAATTGGGCTAAATTACTTACATGGATAATTGCCCTTATCCTTAAGTGGGGAAAGTACCGTTATACCCCGGGTCTTATTTTTTTGCATTGGATACCCATTAATAACGTATGGTTTGGTTAGTACCCGAGTAAGTAGATTCATGTCTAATTCTTGTGTTCTATCAGAAGTGGATGAAAAGGGAAGAGAGCGGAGACGAGGTGAGAGAAAAGAGGCATGGGGGTAGGAGGAGCGCCACCGCCTCTCTCCCGCCCCAGGCTGGCGGCTGATATAGGTTTGAGGGTTGGGTGGAGGCGGGGAGGTTTACTATATGTATGAGTTTGTTTTTATTGATTTTGACCTCGTTAATTAAAAAGTAACGTTCAATTCGGGTTAAATCCTTAATTAAACCCACTAAAAATATGAATAGGAGTTTATGGGGGTAAATTCTCAATTTAATCATATCAATTCAGAATTAAGGTTTAATTAGCGTTAAAAATCACTTAATACTCCTTAATAAGATTTTGACATAAGAAAAGAAATTAAGGTTCAAATATTAGCGTTAAGAATCCCTTAATTTAGAATTAAGGTTCAATTAGCGTTAAAAATATCTTAATCTCTTAATCCCTTGTTAATGGGCAGGTCTGAAATCGCTTAATCCTGCTTAATAAGAATTTTTTTTTTTTTTTTTATTTTAAAAATCCATTAAAATATGAATAAAGGTTCAATTTGAAAACTAAATACACAACAATGTGTAGTACTTTATACCACATAAATTGTGTTTTTTCATGAATTGATATATATACAAGGTATTTCATAATAAAGTGCATATTACTTTTGAGAAGGACTTGTATGCTTTGTATGCGATTTTGTGTATGTCTATTCGCATCAATGTATATATGTAACAATCTAAGGTAGTGCATTAAAACCATCCAAATTTTGTCTCGTAACACTAAACTATCAAAAAAATCATAACTCAATCAAAAACCAAAAGGCGCACATAAATTCTCTCATTTGCAAATTTTATCATATATTAATTTTAGCTCTGGTCTATTCGGTAAAGATAAGCTTTGTTTTTTAAGATTTGGCATCATTAATTGGAATTATATATCAATTGTTTTTTTAAAGTTTATGAATTGATTGGTGATCGATTAGGTCATTGAGTTTAAAATATTGACCAATCAAAATTTTAGTTGAATTAGCATTGCTCAAAATTGATTGTTAAGAAATCAGAGGTGACCAATGGATATATGATCACCACCGTCAACTAAATTATCACTTTATTTCTTTCTATTATCAATTTTTTGTTTTTCAGTTGTATCGATATATGACTTGTGAGGGTGGTGATAAGATGTGCTTGTGACGAACAACCTTATATGAGTATGGAATTAATATTAATGGAACGAGCCATAAGAAACTGGGTTAAGAGTTTACAACAATATGTGAAAAATTAAAAAAAGGTATGAACTTTGAAAAAAACAGACATCGAAAAAATTGGGTATTAACTTTTAGTTTCGTATGAAGTTTGAAAATATGAATTGCGAAAGGGTAAGAAGTATGAAAATAAGATATTTGGTTCAAGAAAAAAGTATTAAGTTTGAAATAAGGGTATGAAATTCGAAAATAGGGTATAAAGTCCGAAAATAGTGTATGAATTATGAAAAAAAAAATGTCACCAAGTTTGAAAGAAAAAATATTCAATGTGGCAAATTAGGTTGAAGTGTAAAAATATTAAATGAAGTAAAAAGAAGGTATAAAGTACGAAAAGATGGCCAAAGGCTTGTAAAAATGGGTATAAAATGAAAAAAAATTCGATAGCCGTTTTTCGGTGAAAAAAATCACTTTTCGGTTAAAGATATAGTGTTTAATCACTTTGCTGCCCTATTAATATTAATATTAGGGCAGCCTATCCTTTTTTTTAGCCGTTGGATTAAAATACAATTCAATTCAACGGTTAACATAAAATATGTTTTTTTTTATATAATCAAGAATTAACAAAAATTATGGTAAAATGTTTTTTTGTCTTAACAGACGGATTAGAACATAGACACCACATGTACGGATACGTACGGTACACCATTTAAAATAACTGATATGACAAATGAAATATCGTTGATATTTTTTGTCTTTGACCACATCGGCACGGCTTAGAAACGACACGAGTACATCTACGGTATTTTTTCGGCATGACAAAGAATTTAATTTTTATGTTTTTCTTTATCCGTACCGTATTTGAAATGACGTACCGTATCCGTATCGGCTAATTCAGACAAAAAATATGAATTACTCATGTTTACCTAGGAGTTTATTTATACAATTTTTGTGTTTGGACAAAAAGGTATTTTTTCATTGTTTTTGTTAATCTTGGATTGAATTTACTTTTGATTCAATGGCTTAAAAAAATTAGGGCAGCCTGCCCTAATGTTTTTAAGGCAGCCAAAATAGATCCGTATAATAGTACCCTTTTTTTTTTTTTATCATTGCCCTATACAAATTTCGATCAGAGAGTTCGATTGCAAAATAGAGATAATACATGGTATTATTTGCAAAACATATATAGAACATGGGGTTTATCTACATTTCTTAAATTTCTTCTGCAGTGTTGGAGGGAATATGATGCTTTACAGTAAATAGCTGTACAAATTGGTAAATACTTTAGGCTGGCTGGGCAACAAAACCGAAATCACCAAACTGAACCGAAAACCGGATAGTAATCTTAAAAATAAAATACAACTCTGAATCGGACTAAAACCGAATATGCAGATTTCGATTTTGTGTAACAGAACCAGACCAAACCGAGTATGAGACGGAATAACCGGATAAACACATTATATTACCAAAAATAATAGTAAAAACAAAGTATAAAAAAAATACCGTAATTAACACCCCTAATTTTATACACGAGTAACAATTAACATAACCGGAAAAAAAATACTACTATTATTCATTATAATGCACCAGACCCATCCCTTGTATGTGTCAAATTATATATATTTTCGAATAGTTAGTCTAACACTAGCTTGTTTTCTCAGTAAATTATGGATTTTTTTCAAATTTTGTAACAATTACTTATTTTTGGACCACAAATGTCATGACCCTTCGTTGAATGTCCCGAGTTTCCCGACCTACGATTGGAAATTTACTCGAAAAATAGATTTTTTATCAGTTAGTCATACACTATAAGAAAATTTTTAGATAGCAACTATTTATTTTTTTAGTTTTGATGATAAAGTGAGTGTCGTTAAATTTTAAACAATTAGCAACATAATTAGTTACTATTTTGTTGCTAAAATTTAGCG
The DNA here is from genome assembly GCA_963682055.1 of Primula veris. NCBI lineage: Eukaryota > Viridiplantae > Streptophyta > Magnoliopsida > Ericales > Primulaceae > Primula > Primula veris. The sequence continues at coordinate 29,450,040 of OY821742.1, read as the reverse complement.
ACACTCAATTTGTCAACAATTTTCAACAAATAAACTTTTGGTATTGAAGTTTTTCTTGTAGTGATATTCAACCAAAGTAAATGTATTTCGTGTTATATATCTATGAGATTCAATTAAACATAAAGATAGGATTTAACAAAAAATAAAATCAATCTTCTAAAAAGGAGTCCAAATCTTCTACCCCATTTCTCTACCCCCTTCCGTGCCCCTTTGCTTATTTTATCCAAAATTTTTTTCTAAAAAACTTGAAAAAAATTGTACAATTACTATAATACATGTATCAATACATTTCAATAATTATTTTTAAAAGAAAATCCACACAAAATTTATTTTGGAATAAATGTATAAATTAGTTTAAATTAAACATTGAATATTAAAAAAATTGTTTAAAACAATATTATGTTCAAATGTTTTAAAATTTGAATACAATATAATATAAAAGTTTATAAAGTTGCGGTAGAAGTTGTGAAAATTTAAAATTTGAGTGAAAATAAGCAAAGGGGCACGGAAGGGGATAAAGAATAGAGGGTAGAAGATTTGGACTCCCTAAAAAGGATAAATACTAAATATGTTTACTATACTATATTGTTTAGTATCAGTTTTTAACAGAACGCATATTTAATTGAAAGTTTTGTCAAAAATCATACCAAACGGTTATTGTCACGTAAACAGTTCAGGTGCATACAAGCGCCGCTTATGAAGAGTAATATTGTCATTTATTAACACAAAACGCATCGTTAAACACATTGCTAATCGTACTCCCATATCTCTCTCTTTCTTTTCTCAGGTTTTTTTTTTCTTATTTTGGTACGTGTTTTACAAAAAAGAAATTCGGTTTGATCAAAATAAATACTAAGACTTACAATTACAAATATTTACATATCAATCTACTTAATTACAAAAACTCACATATGTGTACTTCTTTACAATTATATATACATACTTATTTATAATTGGATACACATGTGATAAAAAATAATAAAATATACAAAAAAAATCAAAAGTTAAAAAGAAAATCGAAAAAATTGAAAATTATTAAAAAATTCAAAAAAATTGAACATAATATCAAACAGTATTAGAAATGATCGGACATAATTAAATATAATTAAACAGGATTAGAGATACAAGATTGGACAGGATTAAAAGACATACATGATTAAACATGATGAAACAGGATTAGACATACATGAATTTTGAATAATTGACATAATATCTGCAACATCAGATGCCCATTTTTGTTTTGTTCCTCCCCTTTCAGCTCCCTACGTGATTATTAAAAGATTCACTTTAAATAATCCACACGATCATTCGCTGTATATGATAGCTAATGGTGTATCAGTCGATTTATATAAGGGAACCATGTTCTTATTACCTAATTATAGATATATTTGTTGTTGATTAAGTAATTTTTCTTCTTCGTCTTCCACATCAAACCTATACTTTCTCCAACACAATTTCTGACTGAATCCATAAGAGAAAGTTGAACCTTTAAAGAAACTTAGAAAATTAACTAAAAAATGTGTTAGATGTGCCTATACTTCAGCTCACTTTTCTGTTAAATCACTCTTCTGCTTAGTCAATTCAAAAAATGGATCATAGTCTCTTGGTAATTTCTTGAATAGTCATGATTCATGAATTATGTATGGGACGTTTAGATGCGATAATAGCATGTCTACTCCGAAAATTGAAATATTGCATTAAATGGCATGAGAAAATTTGAAAAAAAGGGATTCATAGAAAAGTATAGAGGTTTTGGTACGTAGACTGGAAACTGATGTACTACCGGTGCGTTTCTCTTAATTTTGAAATACTTTACGGAGTTGAGAATTTATTAAGAAAATATTGTTATTAAGCAACCCAGAGCCAGCCTGGTGTTTGTTCGTGAATTTACGGATTTTTTGGCTAGATTATTGCTTAGATAAGAATTGACGACTCTTGTTTCAGTTTATAGTTTATCTTTGTATGCTATTTAGATTTAGTTTAGCTAAAATCAAATGCGCGAGCCATATCTTGAATTGAAAATTATAAAAATCTTATCGTAAACAACTAGTTTAAATTAATTAACATTGTCTTCGTGGAATGAATCTTGCTTATCATATTAAAATTACGGTCGACCCTAGTATTCTTCCTAGGTTAAAAATGATTTATTTTATAACACGTTTTACGTCCGACCAGTTTTCAACTCAACATGGATGCCTATAGTAACCTTACCCTAATTTATTCTCAAAACAATAGAAGCGATCTCATAGTGCCCCTTGCGAGTGGGTGTTTTGCCAAGCTTGCTGAGGCGTTATTGATGGAAAAGAGTGTTGTCACGAAACTCTGGATGTTGTTATCTGAAGAAGATCGAGAAATGATTCTAGACGTATGGAAGGAAAGGATGAACAAAGTTGAGGAGGCTAAGAAGACGAGATTAGGCGAGGAGCTTAATAATAAGTCTATTGTGAGAGTGTGCAATGAAGTAGAAAAGGAAGATGAAAAGAAGATTGATACTGATTGGTAGCGCTAATACGATAATGATGAAGGAAAGTCGAACAGTGAGAGAGGAGCAAGACATTGTACCCAATCTCACATTTATCCTTTGTCCTTAGATAAATTCCGACATACCCATAAGTATCCTTCCTATGTTCATAGAAGACCGCACCCTTACATCTAACCCAACTTCTCATCCATACTCAACTTTTCTACCTATAGAACAACATCTCCGATCAAAAGAGATAGATCCTAAGGAAGACGAGTCAATCGAAAACCACCAATGGTCGCTCAATCTAAAAGGACGGTGAAACAAAGAGAGGAGTCAACCAGGTAAGGGGATTTCAATTATGAGATTGAGAAAAAAATAGTGATTAAAGAGGAGTTCAAGGAAGAACCCATAGTTAGAGCGGTTAATGAGCCCATAGGTTTGTTTAAGGTGAATGTAAATCATTTGGTAGGATACGACGCAAACAAGGGCGCTAAAGTGGAGCTTGAGGATAAGCGCATAGTTAGAGATGTGGAGGAGCTCGTGGATTTGAAGAAATCTAAGTCATGTATTATCGAGATATAGTTGGACAATAGTGACTATGGAAAGTACCCTAAGTCCGATAGGGGATCTTTGTCCTGCCTTGCCATGAGAGTTTGTTGAGCATTCATAGTTTAAATCTGATGAGCAAATACATTTTTTAGCCCACGACCCCTGTGAAGCCCTCTTATAGGAATAGAGGAAAATCTAGTCGAATGAAAGGTAAGATAAAAGTCATTGATTTGAAAACTCGACTGTTTTGTAACTATTTGATACGCTAGAGAGAGTCGGCCGTTCGACCATCTAAAGAAGCCCAAGAGTCCTCCTGAGACGAATGAAGTAGATACCGCAAACCACCCATGGACTGAGAAATTTCCCAAGTTGTTGAAGAAGAAAGGGTAAAGTTTGTTTGGTCATCCGCATGACCGAGGTATGTGTAAAAGTTGACGTTTTTAATCATACGTTCTTATCAAATGCGTGCCAATTGTTTTTATTTTATTTTTTTTGTTTTATTTATCTTTTTTTTTATATATTGTGTAGTCCTGTGTTTGAGTCAGCATGTACTTTTTAGTTTTTTGCATGAAATCACCGTTGATTTCTTATGATCTCTCTAGTCAGTGAAGACACTGTCCGAGCTAGTTGGGGGGTGAGGCACATCACCGTTGATTGCATGTAAAATTGGGAGAATTTTTCAAAAAAATTATTTATTTTTTTTGGGTCAAAAACCCTCATATTTTTGTTTTATTTTATATGTATCTCTCACTTGAGAGAGTTCTTAAGGAGTTGCTATTATTAAATATGGATTTTTTTACACACATTTCCTGTTTTTTGTAAGTTGTTCGTTTAGACAGTTCATTATGGAGAATACAATCCAGATCGCAAAAAAGATAGTAATGGAATAAGAAATGAAGATGGAGTCTAGCTAGAGATATCGTCCGATATATAGATGTTATTGTCACGCCCCAAAATCCATAAAACACGGACAACGAGGCGTGAACCTTTTAAACAAAGAAAAGAGAACCTGTTGGTACAAAATTTGAATTTTTAAAAGAAATAAATTACGAGCTAAAGGAACAATTGGCAATTAAATAAAAATGTTGCCAAACACGGCTACAAGACAAGTTTTATAAAAGCTAAGAAAATAACAAACGAATGAATTTGCCCATAGGCTACAACCTCGAAAATGGTCTAACAAAAAAAATGCAATTGAAAGAATCCCCGAGCCCATGCGATACTGCGCTAATGCTCTTATCCGAACGTCTCAATCTAAATTGTACCTAAAAGACAAAATTGTAACGGTGAGTCCCACGCACATACATAGACGGGACGACACCACAAAATACCACCACTCCATCCCATAAATGCAAGAACCCACAAACAACAACTACGATAATCAACATATAAAAAGAAATATAATAACATCCTACAATGAGATAAATTAAATAACTTCAACACACATCAATAACATACATGGACCTCTCACGCCACCTACCCCAGTCCGTAAGGTAGGTAATTCCCTATCCCTTCGGCCGTCTTATGTCCCCGGAATTAGGAAGAGACATAGACCATTGCTAACATAAAAATAGATTTATAGTGCGCACTTGGACCTCTCACGCCACTCGTCCCATTCCGTAAGACGAGTCATTCCCTATCCCTTCGGCCGTCTTATGTCCCCGGAATTAGGGAGAGACATAGACCATTGCTAACAATAAAATAAATATAGTGCACACTGGGACCTCTCATGCCACTCGCCCCAGTCCGTAAGACGAGTCATTCCCTATCCCCTCGGCCGTCTTATGTCCCCGGAATTAGGGAGAGACATAGACCATTGCCACTACAGCTAAATCACAAGGCCTCGACCAATAATATAAAACCATTCAATTATCACATTCTCATACGCCGCTTTAACGTAATTCAATAATACCCATAATAATAGGTGCTAGATTCACAACTAGCCAAACAAGTCTATCAACATAAATCTCATTCAGGCATTTTAACAAACACCTTGTATGCATAAACTACAATTCATCTTTATTCAACATAAATTTACCCAATTTCATCAACAACTATATAATCACATAATCAACTCATAAAACATGCAAACCCATCCATAATCTCATTAATTCGAAATTAATATGTCTCAATTCTCAACTTCTACAATTCAAATAATGGAATTAAAAGTACAACAAATAAATCTCAATTAACAATTTAAGAACCTAATTAATATAAAAGGCAAAAGCCCCCAATTTATAATAAACACAAAACCTAATCCTAATATACACACTCGTCTAGTCGCAATGGATAACCCCCGTTATCTTAGCGCGTAGAGGAGATGCTTCCGGTAAGAACCCGCTAGTGGTGGTTTGCTCTTCTTCTTCTTTTTCTTCTTTTTCTCTCTTTTTCTCTCTTTTCTCTTGTTTTAGGTTTGTTTTTTGTTTAATGAATTAAAAGTGGGCTGATTTGAGGTTTAGAAAAACTGTTTTGAGAAAGTTTGTGGAAGCGAACTATTTGGTCCCCAAAGTTCCAAAAGTTAACTTTTAATCAAAATTATAAATTTACTACTCAATAATAACAAATCTTTAGAAACAAATCTATTGGGTCCTTTTTGTTTATAAAATTAGTAACATGTTTTTAAAATAAAGTTTTTCGGAAGAGTTTCGGTTTTTGGCTAAAAATTAGTCGAGTAACCGGTTTTTGGTAAAATTTGTATAAAACGTTTTTGGATGAATTAAATCATGAATAAAACCATTTATAAAAATACGGGATGTTACAGTTATTCGATACGACATTGTACACTAAGGTATATTCAATCTATAAACTCCGGCTTTTATTATTTTTGTACATATTTTTCGTGTTTAGTCTATTATGTTTGGTTGTATATAATTGTGTTAGAATTGCATTTTCTACATTTTGCATGATAAATAAGAAATGAAAAACAAAGGAAAACTATTTTTATTCGTGAACATGTGGCGAGAATTTGGAAACCGGAAAATACTTATATCACTTTATGGTTTTAAATCTTTAGATACGACTGTTTTGTTATTAATTATTCCGCTCACACCAATTTAGGGAGATTTAATATTGTATAAGTTGCATGCTAAATATATTCTTATAGTGTATTGGTGATTATCAATTTTCATGCGACAATCACTAAAAATTGCTAATAAGATCCGTTTTACAAAACCTAAATTATTACTTGCTTAATTATAAAATTGTGTCAGGTCTGTTACTTGTTGCAAAATACTCTTATCATACACTTCTCCTTTGTCCTTAGATAAATTCCAACATACCCATAAGTATCCTTCCTATGTTCATAGAAGACCGCACCCTTACATCTAACCCAACTTCTCATCCGTACTCAACTTTTCAACCTATAGAACAACATCACCGATCAAAAGAGATATAGCCTAAGGAAGACGAGTCAATCGAAAACCACCAATGGTCGCTCAATCTAAAAGTATGGTGAAACCAAGAGAGGAGTCAACCAGGTAAGGGGATTTCAATTATGAGATTGAGAAAAAAATAGTGATTAAAGAGGAGTTCAAGGAAGAACCCATAGTTAGAGCGGTTAATGAGCCCATAGGTTTGTTTAAGGTGAATGTAAATCATTTGGTAGGATACAACACAAACTAGGGCGCTAAAGTGGAGCTTAAGGATAACCCCATAGTTAGAGATGTGGAAGAGCTCGGGGATTTGAAGGAATCTAAGTCATGTATCACTGAGATATAATTTGACAAGAGTGACTATGGAAAGTACCCTAAGTCCGATAGGGGATCTTTGTCCTGCCTTGCCATGAGAGTTTGTTGAGCATTCATAGTTTAAATCTGATAAATAAATGCAGTTTTTCCCCTGTGAAGCCCTCTTATAGGAATAGAGGAAAATCTAGTCGAATGAAAGGTAAGGTAAAAGTCATTGATTTGAAAACTCGATTGTTTTGTAACTGTTTGATACGCTAGAGAGAGTCGGCCGTTGGACCATCTAAAGAAGCACAAGAGTCCTCCTGAGATGAACGAAGTAGATACCGCAAACCACCCATGGAGTGAGAAATTTCCCAAGTTGTTGAAGAAGAAAGGGTAAAGTTTGTTTGGTCATCCATCTGCATTACCGAGGTATGTGTAAAAGTTGACGTTCTTAATCGTACGTTCTTATCAAATGCGTGCCAATTGTTTTTATTTTTTTATTTTTTTTTTTGTTTTATTTATCTTTTTTTTTATATAATGTGTAGTCCTGTGTTTGAGTCAGCATGTACTTTTTAGTTTTTTGCATGAAATCAACATTGATTTCTTATGATCTCTCTAGTCAGTGAAGACACTGTCCGAGCTAGTTGGGGGGTGAGGTACATCACCGTTGATTGCATGTTAAATTGGGAGAATTTTTCAAAAATTTTACTTTTTTTTTTTGGGGTCAAAAACCCTCATATTTTTGTTTTATTTTATATGTATCTCTCACTTGAGAGAGTTCTTAAGGAGTTGCTATTATTAAATATGGATTTTTTCACACATGCGTTTCATGTTTTTTGTGAGTTGTTTGTTTAGACAGTTCATTATGGAGAATACAATCCAGATCACAAAAAAGATAGTAATGGAATAAGAAATGAAGATGGAGTCTGGCTAGCGATATATTCCGATATATAGATGTTATTCGATACGACATTGTACACTAAGGTATATTCAATCTATAAACTCTAGCTTTTATTATTTTTGTATATATTTTTCGTGTTTAGTCTATTATGTTTGGTTGTATATCATTGTGTTAGAATTGCATTTTCTACATTTTGCATGATAAATAAGAAATGAAAAACATAGGGAAACTATTTTTATTCGTGAACATGTGGCGAGAATTTGGACCGGAAAATACTCATATCACTTTATGGTTTTAAATCTTTAGATACGACTGTTTTGTTATTAATTATTCCGCTCACACCAATTTAGGGAGATTTAATATTGTATAAGTTGCATGCTAAATATATTCTAATAGTGTAATGGTGATTATCAATTTTCATGCGACAGTCACTAAAAATTTCTAATAAGATCCGTTTTACAAAACCTAAATTATTACTTGCTTAATTATAAAATGGTGTCAGGTCTGTTACTTGTTGCAAAATACTCTTATCACACACTTGTCCTTTGTCCTTAGATAAATTCCGACATACCCATAAGTATGCTTCCTATGTACATAGAAGACCGCACCCTTACATCTGACCCAACTTCTCATCCGTACTCAACTTTTCTACCTATACAACAACATCTCCGATCAAAAGAGATAGATCCTAAGAAATTCGAGTCAATCGAAAACCACCAATGGTCGCTCAATCTAAAAGGACGGTGAAACCAAGAGATGAGTAAACCAGGTAAGGGGATTTCAATTATGAGATTGAGAAAAAAATAGTGATTAAAGAGGAGTTCAAGGAAGAACCCATAGTTAGAGCGGTTAATGAGCCCATAGGTTTGTTTAAGGTGAATGTAAATCATTTGGTAGGATACGACGCAAACAAGGGCGCTAAAGTGGAGCTTGAGGATAAGCGCATAGTTAGAGATGTGGAGGAGCTCGTGGATTTGAAGGAATCTAAGTCATGTATCACCGAGATATAGTTGGACAAGAGTGACTATGGAAAGTACCCTAAGTCCGATAGGGGATCTTTGTCCTGCCTTGCCATGAGAGTTTGTTGAGCATTCATAGTTTAAATTTGGTAAGCAAATGCAGTTTTTAGCCCACGACCCCTGTGAAGCCCTCTTAAAGGAATAGAGGAAAATCTAGTCGAATGAAAGGTAAGGTAAAAGTCATTGATTTGAAAACTCGATTGTTTTGTAACTATTTGATGCGCTAGAGAGAGTCGGCCGTTCGACCATCTAAAGAAGCCCAAGAGTCCTCCTGAGACGAACGAAGTAGATACCGCAAACCACCCATGGAGTGAGAAATTTCCCAAGTTGTTGAAGAAGAAAGGGTAAAGTTTGTTTGGTCATCCATCCGCATGACCGAGGTATGTGTAAAAGTTGACGTTCTTAATCGTACGTTCTTATCAAATGCGTGCCAATTGTTTTTATTTTATTTTATTTTTTTGTTTTATTTATCTTTTTTTTATATAATGTGTAGTCCTGTGTTTGAGTCAGCATGTACTTTTTAGTTTTTTGCATCAAATCAACGTTGATTTCTTATGATCTCTCTAGTCAGTGAAGACATTGTCCGAGCTAGTTGGGGGGTGAGGTACATCACCGTTGATTGCATGTTAAATTGGGAGAATTTTTCAAAAATTTTACTTTTTTTTTTTGGTTCAAAAACCCTCATATTTTTGTTTTATTTTATATGCATCTCTCACTTGAGAGAGTTCTTAAGGAGTTGCTATTATTAAATATGGATTTTTTTCACACATGCATTTCCTATTTTTTGTGAGTTGTTCGTTTAGACAGTTCATTATGGAGAATACAATCCAGATCGCAAAAAAGATAGTAATGGAATAAGAAATGAAGATGGAGTCTAGCTAGCGATATCTTCCGATATATAGATGTTATTCGATACGACATTGTACACTAAGGTATATTCAATCTATAAACTCCGGCTTTTATTATTTTTGTACATATTTTTCGTGTTTAGTCTATTATGTTTGGTTGTATATAATTGTGTTAGAATTGCATTTTCTACATTTTGCATGATAAATAAGAAATGAAAAACAAAGGAAAAACCGGAAAATACTCATATCACTTTATGGTTTTAAATCTTTAGATACGACTATTTTGTTATTAATTATTCCTCTCACACCAATTTAGGGAGGTTTAATATTATATAAGTTGCATGCTAAATATATTCTAATGGTGTATTGGTGATTTTCAATTTTCATGCGGCAGGCACTAAAAATTGCTAATAAGATCCGTTTTACAAAACCTAAATTATTACTTGCTTAATTATAAAATGGTGTCAGGTCTGTTACTTGTTGCAAAATACTCTTATCACTAGCAATTTCATGTAGGGGGGCCGACAGTAGGTCTGGGTCGACTCTGTTTAGGGAGTGGATCATTTTGCGTTGTTTTAAACGACCACATAGTCTTTTTGGCATATATATATATATATATATATATATATATATATATATATATATATATATAATAATAATAATAATAATAATAATAATAATAATAATAATAATAATAATAATAATAATAATAATAATAATAATAATAATTTGGCTAGAATAATAATCCGTAGCAATGCCCAATAAGTCTTCATTTGCACATAAGTGTGAATTGAGATTGAGTGAACATCATTCTAGATTTAGTACTTACTTGATTTTTAAGTTGATATGGTTTAATACCATCAGCGATGCTCTAAAAGGCAGGTAAACGAAGGAGCTATAATACCGATCTAGTCTTCATAAGTTGAGTAGGGAAATTTCTGGATAGATAATATGAGAAATTTCCGATCGTATAAGGAGGAACGGTGTACTTAAATTGTGGGAGGATAAAACAAGCCAAAGCGCTCAAATAAAAGCCAAGGGGCAAGGAAAAAAAGAATATAAAAAATAAATCTAAGAGCTCAATAGCCAAAGCGATTATGGATTCGCAGGCATAAAAAACATAAGTTTTAAAATGAAGTAGCATGGAGGTATGCATATTATGTTATTTTATTGAAAGGCAAGTAATAGTAAAGTTTAATAAAATGTTGATTTGCAAATGTTTTCTCAAAATAACTGTCAAACTATGAATAGTGAATATACAATTGACGATAAATAGACAACGACATTTGCAATGTTATCCAAGCTATTTTGAGCCATGAGGCATTTTTAACAACAAACCCTAGGTATCTTTAGAGGTCTTACCATGCTTTGATATAACTATGAGATGATTTTCACTTTCTTGCATCTGTGTGATCTCGTAAGAGTGGGGAGGGTAGCGTTGTCACTATATGTTTTTTGGAAAACTTATTTGTTTATGGGTGTCATTCTAGTAAACCTCACGAGACTATAACTCGTCCTTTTTGTTTTAAAGGTTTAAAGGCTTATTGCACATGCCAAGTGCAACCGTTATTCCTACGAAAGTGGGTTAGGATTTTATTTTTTATTTTTTTAGTATTTAGATACTCAGATTAATTCTGCCTATTTACTGCTTCCGACACTTGAGGGCGAGTATCGAGTTAGTTGGGTGGTGTGATTCGACCTAGAATATGTCATTTTGAGGCCTTATTTATGGGTTTAAATCCAACTTTACATTGCATAAATAGGTGTTTTTATGCCAATTTACTATCTTTATGTGTTTTGGAGTCGTTTATCTATTTATATATGAAAATTGCCCTTTTTAGGTGTATTTATGTGAATAACGCATATGAAAGGACTCAAGATGCAAGTTGAAGAAGTTAAACGACCCAAAAGATGAAGATATTAAAGATATATTCGGTCAAATATGATAGAATTGGGGAGGAAGGAATAAATCCAAACAAAAAGAAAATAAATTAGTTTTCCTCCATATGATTCGAATCAAGACTACTTATTCGAATACGAAGATCTTTCGCCGCCATAAATCAATAACGTGTCGTAATTTTATTGGCCAAACACAGTGCCTTATTCAAATAAGACCCTCTTATTCGAATAAGGGTTTTTAGGAATTAGGTTACGAAATTTTCTGAGTTGAACACTATAAATACAAGTGTAATTCTATGTAATTTTTCAGGCTCTACCTCCGCACAGAAACCCTCACTTCTAATATATTGCTCTCTTTGAATTTATATTAGATTTTATCCTTTTTTTATTTCTTCTTACGTTCGATGCTTTCTCCCTTATTGCATCTTCCATCTAGCCTCTTACTGAGTTCATGGTGATTTATCTCCCTAAAATTTACCTACTCGGTATCATCCTTCTCCCTATCCTTTTTATTAATGCATGTTTATATTTATATTTCTTCTTTTTATTATTGTTTTTATCATAGATTAAGATTAGTTATGGAATATCGATGAGTAGATATTGACGACCTTTATATAAGCTATATCATTGTTTAGTTTAGATTAAACGACCTAGAAAAACTTGTGTTTAATTAAATATAGTTTAATTATTTTATATAATCTATTGGGAGAACTCATGCTTACCCACAATATAAATTTTATTACTATGATTGCCCTTAGTACTCTTGCTAGGTGAAAAGGAATTTATTAAAAATAACATGTTTTCAAGTCGATCAGGGGAGAAATGCACATTAACGTTGATGATGAATGACGTGAATTAACATGGCATATACCCACTATGTCTCATCTAGATCCCCAAACAGCACATAGTGATAAGGAAGTGCAGAAAATCATAGGTCTGCAAAATGTTGCAAATCAAATGTCAGATGCATTTAATGACCTAGCGAATGTCACGAGCTCACATATACCTGCTGCAAATGTGCCTGCAAGGATAGACGTTCATGTGAGACACCGTGATCGGGTTAAACACATTGATCTAGTTGTACTCACCGAGCAAAGGACGATGCCGTCGGCCATCCAGTCCGCCGCCTTCCCAAAAAAAAGGAAGGACAGACTTTTTCAAGGATGTTCTGCCTCGAAAGAGGAGAAATCCTGTCACATCCATTTTGCCACAAGAGATCATTAAGGATCACGATGATGTATTAGAGGAATGTGTTCCAGATGAAACACGAGTTCATAATCATCCCAATAACCCCAAAATATCTGTCGATTATACTAGTTTAGATGATATTTTGAAGCGAAACAAGACTGTCATTGATGATGTGTTCATATACGCAGTGGCCACTGATATTATGAGCAATGATGACATGGAATCTCGTACCGTTGCTGAGTGTCAGGGAATAACGGACTAGTCTCAATGGAAACAAGCAATGCAGGCTGAATTCGATTCCTTAACGAAATGAAGGGTCAATGTTAGACCAGTTGGTCATAAATGGGTTTTCGTAAGAAAGCGTGATGAGAATCACGAGATTGTTATATACAAAGATTGCCTTGTGGCGCAAGATTTCTCTCAACACCCTGGAATTGATTACGTTGAGACGTATTCTCATGTAATGGACGTTATTACGTTCCACTACTTAATCAGTTTAGTAGTTTTCAAAAAACTGAACATGCAGCTCATGGATATGGTCACAACGTATATCTACGGGGATCTGGATACAGAGATTTACATGAAAGTCCTTGAAGGACTTAAGTTGCCTGAATCAATTAGTTCCTGACCACGGAACACATTATCGATTAGACTGAGACGATCACTATATGGATGAAACAATCCGGACGAATGTGGTATAACCGTCTAAGTGGATACGTGGTAGCATGTGATTATATGTTACTAATATATCATGCGGGTGTAAAGTAAAAAATAAATCGTATACCTTACTCCTGTTATATTGATAAAGGTCAACACTACACCAAAATGGCCATTTTGGAACACTAGTGTTATTTCAATTTGGAACACTTATTTTATGTTCCTAGAATCTGGAACGCTGCAAAAGTGTTCTTGAAAAAAAAAGTGTTTCAAAATTTTCAGGAACACTAAATAAGTGTTACAAATACTTCTACTAAAGCATGTGCCACTCACGTGATCATTTTATAAGTGTTCCTAATTTTCACCTATTTACCATGAGGTGAAAAAAAACGAAAGCGGCCGGAATCAGAAACTAAACTATTCGGTTTGCTTCACTTTTATTAATTTGAAAATGAAAAAATCCAACTGAACCGAAATAGTATGATCCGGTATTGTTTTGTTTCACAAATTTGCAAAAAAAACCGAAACCGGAAACTGGAAACCGGAAAAATCATAATTTATGAGCCATTATTTTTTTCCTTAGATAATATTCATTGTTTTTTTTCTAACATATTTTTGTCTGAATATAATGTAATTCCTTTTTTCTCAAACTCGATTAATTATGTTGTTGTTGGTTTTAATTTATTTTATTTGCATATTTTTAACGTTGTTTTAAATTTAAGCGTATTTTCCTATAATTGTATTTTTTTTTATCACTGACCACCTAAACGTTGTGCAAAGTAGTTTTATTGTTTTATTAGTCCGTATTAATCCACGATCTGCACAACTAACGGGGGGAAGCTAAGTGGGGACGATCGGGTGCCATGGCACCCCCCATAATTTTAGAAATCCCAAGTGACGCAATTTTTTTTTAGTACAATTTCTTTTTAGGTGTAGATTTGGCACCCCCCATAAAAATATGTTACTTGTACATATATTTATAGCTAATGTTTGAACCCAAAACACAATAATTAAATTTGGGCCGAAAGACCCAATTATATTTTTCTTTGATATTGGACTCTTTAAGATTTAATTAAAAAAAAAAATAACATCAACAACACTTCTCTTCGTGCGTGTCAGCGTGTGTATCAAAATAAAAAACAAAGTTGAAAAAAGAAAAACTCCACTCCTCTGTGCTGCTGTGCACCGCATTGATTGGGGTTAGATTTAATTAAAAAAACATCAACAATTCTATCCTTCTGGCTCGGCAAGGTATACTCTTCTATTTATTTTTTCCTTTAATATGTTTCTTTTTATTATATGTATTGATGTTATGTTGCACCATAGGTGTTTGATTAAAGTACTCAAAGGGAAAAAAAAAAGGCTATTAACTCTTAGAGTTTTAATCTGCAGATCTGACATCGCTAATATTTTTATCGAGTATAAAATGGGAAAGACACCTAAAATAAATTCGTTCTTTAAGAGAGCTAATGTTTCTCCGACGGAAGAGAATGTTGGTAGTAGTGTTGATCACGTGACAATCGATACGCCTAGTCCTCCAACAAAAATTCAAAGAATCGACACAGTAGAATTTGATATTAATTCGTTAGAGCGTGATCCTGGATTACGTAGAAAAATTTGGGAGTATCCTGTTAATAGGCGTGACGAAGTTCGTAGGGCGTACATAACTCTACATGGTCCAAATCGTCCTGATTTAGGAAAAAAATATACGTATACTCTTGCATCCGCCAAGGCTCGTCCTCGAAGATTTCAAGCTCCGTGGTTTGCTTTATTTTTGTGGTTTGAATATTCAGTGGCCAAGAACAAGGCTTTCTGTTTTCCTTGTTTCCTTTTTGCGCCTCCGGATGGGTCTAGTTTTGCAGGACATAGTGCATTTGTTGTTGAAGGTTTTGATGGTTGGAGGAAGGTCAATAGCGGGAAAACTTGTTCTTTTCGTTTGCATGAAGGTGTTAATTCCGATTCTTGTCATCGAACCGCTGAACATAAGTGGAAGGAAATACAAAACCCAACTCAAAATATTGAAAGGGTGATTGTAAAATTTTCTGCCGAACAAGTTTTTAACAATCGCATTCGCTTAAAAATTTCTATTGACTTGGTTCGAAGATTGGACTTTCAAGCTATGCCTTTCAGAGGGCATGATGAGAAATCAACATCAAACAACCGTGGTAATTTCCTTGAGTTTTATGATTTATTAGCATCATATAATGAAGAAGCCACCAAAGCATTGATAAATGTTCCAAAGAATGCCACTTACAAGTCGTCTGATATTCAAAAAGAAATTTTACATATCTTTTCTATAAAAGTGAAAGAGGCGATTCGAGAAGAAATTGGACATGCTAAATTCTGCATTATAGTGGACGAAGCTCGAGATGCGTCAAAAAAGGAGCAGATGACAGTAGTTATAAGATTTGTTGATAAAAATGGTGTTTTACGGGAGCGTTTTTTTGGTATTGTTCATGTTCCCAACACTATGGCAGTGACACTAAAAGATAGCATATGCTCAGTTCTCAATCACCACAATCTCGATATTCGGAATATTCGGGGACAAGGATTTGACGGTGCAAGTAATATGCGGGGTGAGTTTCATGGACTACAAGCTTTGATATTAAGTGATTGCCCATATGCTTATTATGTTCACTGCTTCGCACATCGATTACAATTAGCATTAGTGGCATCAGCAAAAGAAGTGCTTCCAGTCGACCGATTTTTTGCTAAATTGCTTCGGATCGTGAATATTGTTAGTGCATCATGCAAGAGAAATGATGAGTTGAAAGCTGCCCATGCCGATGATATTGCTTTCTTAATTTCCATTGAAGAGCTTGAGACTGGAAGAGGATTAAATCAAATTGGTAATCTGCAACGACCTGGTGATACTCGCTGGAGTTCTCACCTAAAGTCTGTTTCTAGCTTGATAAAAATGTATAGTGCTGCTTGCATGATTTTACTTAATATTTATGAAGATGGACCTACTTCTCTAAAGGGAGAAGCTCGTTCAACACATAAGGCATTAACTTCCTTTGAATTTGTCTTTATACTTCATCTTATGAAGTCAATGTTAGGAATCACGAATTCTCTTTGTCTAGCTTTGCAATCTAAAACTCAAGACATTCTTAAGGCTACTTCAATGGTTTTATCTACTAAAAGCCTTCTTCAAAATCTTAGAGATGATGAATTCGATGATTTGGTTGCTACCGTCAAACTCTTTTGTGAATCACGCAACATTGATATCCCAAACTTGAATGCAAAATATTCTTCGAGGTATGATCCCACTCGTGATAACTTTTCAGTACTTGACCGCTATAGAGTTGATATTTTCTATCGTGCTATAGATTCTCAAATTCAAGAACTAAATCGTCGCTTTGATGAGCAAGTAATGGAATTGTTAGTTCTTAGTTCTACTTTGAATCCTAATTGTCACTCTTCAATATTCAAAATTGATGATATTTGTCTACTTGTTGACAAATTTTATCCGGAGGACTTTACGGAGTTTGAGAAAAGTAACTTGAAATTGGAACTTCGACATTACGAGAATTGTGTTATTTCTCTTCCTGAATACAAGAATTTATCATCGATTTCCGAGCTTTGTCAATGGTTGGTAGAAACAAAATGGTCTACAACATATCAGCTTGTTTATAGAATTGTGGTTCTCGTGCTTACTCTTCCCGTTTCTACCGCCACCGCAGAAAGATCATTTTCAGCTATGAATATCATCAAAACTAGTATTCGTAATAAAATGGAAGCCGATTATCTTGAAGATTGTATGATGATGTATATTGAGAAAGATATTGCTTCAAAATTTAGCACGGAAACTATCATTGATGCATTTGCGAATCTGAGCAGCCGTCGGGTTCATTTTTTTTGATTTTATCAGGTATCATGTTAGTTATTTGCAATAATTTGTGTTTATGCTTTGGTATTTGTTCAACAACACTTAAATGGGGTATATAGATTATGGGTGAGTATGGAAAATTATTATTTTAAGTTGCTTTTTTTTTTTGGTATATTTTGGCACCCCCCATTTACACATCCTGGCTTCGCCCCTGACAACTAACACACGTACAACCACTCTCTCTCTCTCTCTCTCTGCTTCTTCACACCTCCATACATTCCCGTCTAGCCACAAAAAGGCAGGGGTCGGGTAAAAAAAAACTGGGATGGGTTTTTTTTTTTGGTATTGGGCCTTGAGCAAAATAAATAAATTTAGACTGGGTTTTGAGCAACCAGTACTGTTGGGCCGCCCATGGTCGCACCGTTGGCTCGGTAATGCCACCCCATGCTCTCTTGGTGTATGCTCATGTCATTTTTTTTTCTGTAAAAAAGATGATCTGGGTTTAATCGAACCCAGTTATGGCTGTTTGATGAATTAGGTATATATGTATATACATATAGAGAGATATAAACGAAATAATGAAACTTTCTTATTAATTAATCACAGCTTTACACAGTATTTATACTGGATACATCAAGTATCCAGTTCCTTACAAATCAGTCCAACATATTTCATAAGTAACAATAAACTGTTACAACATTAGATACATCAAGTATCCAGTTCCTTACAAATAAGTCCAACATATTTCATAAGTAACAATAAACTTCACAAACCATTTATTCTGGATACATCAAGTATCCAGAACTTACAAATTAGTACAAGTACTTTATAAAGTACTTATTCTGGATACTTGATCCAGAATTTTTACAATTTCATAGTTTTATACTTAATATACCCTTCTCAAGATGGAGAGTGCAAAGATAAAACTCCCATCTTGACCAACAATCCTTGAAAAATAGGATTTCCCAATGCTTTAGTGAATAGGTCTGCCAAATTATTAGAAGAAGACACATACAAAGGATGAACAATACCAGCATCTATTTTTTCTTTGATAAAATGACAATCAATTTCAATATGTTTTGTTCTTTCATGATTTACTGGATTGTCTACTAATGCTAAAGAAGATTTACTATCTGTAAAAATAGGAACAACACCATTATGAGAAATACCAAAATCTTTTAACAACTGTAAAAACCAAACTATTTCACAGCTAGTATTGGCCAAAGCCCTATACTCAGCTTCACAAGAGCTTCTGGAAACCACATTCTGTTTCTTACTTTTCCAATTAACCATTGATTCACCCAGAAAAATACATATACCTGTAACTGACCTTCTTGTAATGGTACAGCCAGCCCAGTCACTATCAGTAAAAGCTTTTAATTTCAAGTTAGAAGAAGATGAAAAAAGAAGACCTTGTGCTGGATTCATCTTGACATATTTTAAAATTCTTATTACTGCATCAAAATGTACTTTTGTAGGAGCTGCCAAAAACTGACTTAGAGCATGCACAGAAAAAGTAATATCTGGCCTTGTAATAGTTAAGTACAACAGTCTACCAATTAAACGCCTATAAGACTTAATGTCAGAAATAATACTGTCTACATCATTAACCAGTTTTTGTTTAGTATCCATTGGAAAACAAACAGGTTTTGAAGCCAATTGGCCTGCATCAGCTAACAGCTCAAGTGCATACTTTCTTTGACAAATGTGAATACCTTTGTTACTTCTTGCAACTTCTAATCCTAGAAAATCTTAATGGCCCTAAATCTTTCAATTTGAATTTTTCATTCAAAAAACACTTGACAGCATTAATCAAATTAGAAGAAGAACTTCCTAAGACTATATCATCCACATAAACCAATAGAGTAAGAAAATCCTGGCCCTTTTGTAATGTAAATAAAGAAGGATCTGCATAAGACTTAACAAAACCAAACTCTAAAAGAGCACTACTTAGTTTAGAAAACCACTGCCTAGAAGCTTGTTTTAAGCCATAAAGTGACTTTTGTAACTTGCATACAAAAGAATCATCAATTTTATGAAATCCTGGTGGTAACACCATATACACTTCTTCATTTAATTCCCCATGTAAAAAAGCATTATTGACATCTATTTGTTCTAAAAACCAATTTTTAGAAGCTGCTACAGCCAAAAAACACCTAATAGTAGCCATCTTTGCTACAGGTGAAAAAGTACTCTCATAATCTATACCTTCTTGTTGTGTATAGCCTTTGGCTACAAGTCTAGCCTTATATCTTTCTATAGTACCATCTGATTTATGCTTTATTTTGTACACCCACTTACATCCTATAGGTTTCTTATTAAAAGGTAATTTAGTTAAAACCCAAGTTTTGTTATCTTCTAAAGCTTTGATTTCATTTTCCATTGCTTCTACCCATTTAAAATCAATAGAAGCTTGTTTATAAGTTTTAGGTTCTATAGCAGAAGAAACATTTAAACTGAAGGATTTATAAGTAGGAGACACATGTTTATAAGAAACAAAAGAAGATAAGGGATAGTTCATAGATGAAGAAATATCAAAAATATTACCAGTACTGCAATGAAAGTCTTTTAAATACTGAGGTGCCTTTGTTGTTCTTTTTGGTCTTTCACCTTTAATGTTAACCACCTCATCAAACCCTTGTCTTGTATCAGTCTTTGAACAATCAATATCCATTAGAAAATCATTTTCAATATCAAGCATACTAATCTGATTATCAAAGAAAGGAAAAACATTTTCATAAAAAACTACATCTTTTGACAAAAAAACCTCATTACTTTTGATATCCAGTAATTTATATCCTTTTATACTAGTGCCATATCCTAAAAAAACACATTTTTTACTTTTAGAATCAAATTTACTTCTGTTTCTAGCCAAAGAACTAGCAAAACATAAACATCCAAAAACTTTCAAATGAGAATATACAGGTTTCTTAGAATATAAAAGCTCAAAAGGAGACTTATTAGACAATAAAAGAGAAGGAGTTCTGTTTATTATATAAGCAGCAGTCAACACACATTCACCCCAAAAAATTAATAGGAATGTTTGATTGAAACCTTAAAGCTCTAGCTATATTCAATAAGTGTTGGTGTTTCCTTTCCACTACTCCATTTTGCTGTGGCCTATCTACACAGCTTGTTTGATGTATTATGCCATTATCTAAGTAGAAATTTACTAAACTAAATTCTGTACCATTATGACTTCTTAATATTTTAATTTTAGAATTAAACTGAGTAGAAACCATTTTATGAAAATTAGGAAGAATGACTGCAGTTTCAGACTTCTGTTTCATAAAAAAAACCCAAGTACACCTACTAAAATCATCTACAATAGTAAAAAAAAACCTATAACCATCTAAAGTAGGAACAGAATAAGGTCCCCATAAATCACAATGTATTAAATCAAAAGCATTTATTGCTTTGGTCAAGCTAATAGGACAAGGATTTTTCTTATGTTTGGCAAAATGACAGATATCACAAGGATTATTGGAAAAAACAAACTTATTACAGGGATTCAAACTGTTTACAAGAATTTTGAGTACAACCTGTGATGGATGACCCATCCTATCATGCCACAACTTTTGTTCTTTTACAGAAATTGAACTACTAGAAACATTATTCACAGAAACAACATTATTAAGCTCACTCTTATTAAGAAAATAAAGGCCATCATTTTCAGCTGCTCTATCAATCATCTTCAAGGAGACCTGGTCCTAAATCAAACAAGCCTTAGATGAAAAAACTAAACTATACCCTGAATCCCTAGTTAACTTACTAACAGATACCAAGTTAAAATTGAAAGTAGGTACACAAAGAACATTGCATAGAACTAAACCTGTGTTAAAAACTATAGTTCCTATGTGACTAATACTAGCAGTTTGTCCATTAGGTAAATTAACATGTGAATTAAAAACTTTCTGTGACTTAGAAAAATAAGAAACTGAATTAACCATGTGTTCACTAGCTCCACTATCAATAATCCAAATATTAGGAGATAAAAAACCTTTATTTAAGACAAAAGAAGAGCAAGAAATTGGTATACCTGACATACCAGTGAAAGCAAGATTTGAGCAAGATACACCCTGAGATTGCCCATTAAAAATGTTACCAGCTTCTACACCTTGCTGAGGTAAATCTAGAGGAGTTGCTGTATGACTAGATGAAGGACATACACTCTGATCTTGATACACACCCCTCTGGCTAATTCCTATCTGACCTACTGAATCTTGATTCATTGAAATCACATTAGCCCTTGGTACATTACTACTATAACCTTTCTGTGAACCATTAAAATTAGACCTTGGTCTACTTTTCCATCCTGGTGGATACCCATGAATTTTATAACATTTATCCTTCCCATGACCATCAAAACCACAGAAAGAACACTTAATAACACCCCTCTGTACATCTTGAATCTAGCCACATTACTAGCATTACTACCTACCATATTCTGGTTAGAAGTACCAGTACTATTAATGGCAAAAGCCATATTCTGATTCAAAACCATATTCTGATTTACAGCCATGTTATGTACACTCCTTTGCTTTTCTTCTTGTATTAACATAGTATACATGTCATTTAAACTAGGCATTGGTTTCATTAGCAAGATCTGGCTCCTAACATGTGAATATTGATCATTTAAACCCATTAGAAAAATCATTTTGAACATCCTATGCTCCCTAGCAACTATAGCAGCCATAAAATTACAAGTACAACCCCCAGTAATTCCACAGATGCATCTAGGTAAAGGACTTAAAACAGACAAGGTGTTCCAATGAGCTTCTAACCTAGTAAAATAGGCTGAAATGGTTAAGTCTTTTTGAACAATAGAATGTATTTCTTGATGAATTTCATAGATTCTAGCCTCATTACTTTGAGCAAATCTCTCATTAAGCTCTCTCCACATTCTAGCAGCATTATTAACATAAAGAATAGATTGTCCTATTTCTTGATTCACAGAATTAAGAATCCAAGACATAACAATTAAATTGCATTGAACCCATGCCCCATACCATACATCATTCTCAGTTGGACATACCAAAGTTCCAGTAACAAACCCTAATTTTGATTTAGCCCCAATGGCAATTTCCATTGTCCTCCTCCAATTATGAAAATTAGTCCCATTTAAAACAGGATTAACAAGACTAGTATTAGTGTTTTCATTGGTTCCTATATAATAAGGGTTCATAGTGCTAACAACAGGTGGTTGAATGGGTGGATTAACATGATTTTCGTAATTATTATTCGGAGGAATCGACATATCTGGCTTTTATATAAAAGAAAATTAGGTCTAAAACAAAAAACCCCAAAATCAACCAAGAACCCTAATCAGAAAATCCAAGAATACCACAAATCGATTACCAATCTATTATTACCAATTACAGTTATCAATTATTCAATCAAGAAGTGAATAAAGATCAACCTATTGTGTAATTAGAGAGAAAGAGAATAAACAAGCAAACCAGTCATAAGAGCTGATTTATTATGGAGAAATACGCAGCGGAGACCCCCCAAACACATCTGATACCATGTAGAAAAGATGATCTGGGTTTAATCGAACCCAGTTATGGCTGTTTGATGAATTAGGTATATATGTATATACATATATATATATATCAGCTTATAAGCAATTATAGAGAGAGAGATATAAACGAAATAATGAAACTTTCTTATTAATTAATCACAGCTTTACACAGTATTTATACTGGATACATCAAGTATCCAGTTCCTTAAAAATCAGTCCAACATATTTCATAAGTAACAATAAACTGTTACAACATTAGATACATCAAATATTCAGTTCCTTACAAATAAGTCCAACATATTTCATAAGTAACAATAAACTTCACAGACCATTTATTCTGGATACATCAAGTATGCAGAACTTACAAATTAGTACAAGTACTTTATAAAGTACTTATTCTGGATACTTGATCCAGAATCTTTACAATTTCATAGTGTTATACTTAATATTTTCCTTTTTCTGCATGTGTTTGATTGTTTTCCGCTTTTCCCTGTTACCAATTGTTTGATATATATAAATTTCGTTTTACAGTAAAAATGAGCATTTGTTTGAATTATGGTGGTTCTCAATTGATCTAATTTCGCTGCGAGGTCAGTTGGAATTGGAAAATTTAGCTTTTTGATTCTTGATGGTATTTTTGTGTGTGTGAATCTATTAGTTTAATTTATTCTCTGTATCGTGTTACAAAAGGATATGTTTTCACACTTAGGGTTTCTACTGTCAATACATTTAATCTATATATGGTTTTATCAGGGCTTATCACAAGTGATTTGTTGATGTCCAATTCAGTTAATGTCAATCAAGCACTGATCAATGATGAAATATCAAACTTAGAAAAATGTTGATAACGTGTTCTAATACTATTATGATAGAATTAATTGGAGGCCTGTAACATTTTAAGAGAATTATTAGCTTTTATTACCACTTGTATCTTTTATTAGCATAACACTTGTATCTTTTATTAGCATAAGTTACCTTTTGAAACTAGTTTAATTTGGTTTTGCTATCACTAACTTAAATATAAAACGGATACAAATTCTATTTTAATCCATTACCCTATAACACTCTCTCTCAAGAAAATACCAACAATTACTCCGAAAAAATCCACATCTGTTGTCGTCAGAGCTCTGGCTATACGTGAGCTCCGGCTATACGCCACCACCACCTCTGCCGCAGCCTCCACTGCACCTCCGTCTCGATCAGATCTTCAGGGACCGTATTTCTCTCTCTGTGTGCTCTCATCTCCTTATTTGTCTCTGCCTATACATATATATATATATATATATAACTATATATATATATATATATGTATATGCATACATAGCAACGATGGCGAAGATTCTCGCTCAGCTCTCGTCATTGCGAGCAGTTTCTCTCTCTCCCCGTCACGACCTAACCTCGTCTCTCTCAGTGGCGCTCAATCTCTCTCTTAGATACAGATCGATGGCGAAGATGGTTTTTCTTCGACTGTCCTTTCTCCGGTGATGGACGTCATCGTCGACGGAGCTCTCTGGTCCCAACAATGGTGGCGGCGGGTTATACAAGCCCTGTTTTTTTTTTGTAATCGAACAAGCCCTGTTTTTGTATTAGACTCACAACCCATTCTTTTTTTGGAGATCACTGTGAACCCATTATTTTTGCACATGACATGCTTTTGTGAATTTGATTAAATAAGTTAATTGTAATTCGTTACTTTAATTATAGTATTAGATTGTATATTAAATTAAAAAGTTGTATTATATTGTTTATTAGATTATAAAAAAATACATTACATTATAAAATTTTGTATAAAATTGTCTATTAGATTGTTAAATAATTTATATTATATTTTCAAATAAATTATATTAGATTTTCAAAAAAATTGCATTATATTGTCAAAAAAATTGTGTTACATTGTCATAAAATTTGCATTAGATTCTCTATTAAATTATCAAAAAATTGATTATACTGTCAATTTTTTATATTAGATTGTGAAAAAAACTATATTAAATTTTCAAAAAATTATATTAGATTTTCAAAAAAATCGTATTAGATTGAAAACTTTTTTATATAAGATTGCCGAAAAAATTGAATTATATTGTCAATTTTTTTATTAGATTATCAAAAAAATTGTATTAAATTGTCAAAAAATTATATTACATTGTCAAAAAATTTGATTAGATTGTCATAAAAATTACATTGAATTATCTATTAGATTATCAAAAATTTGTATTAGATTGTCACAAAAATTGTTTTATATTGTCTAAAATTTTGTATTAAATTATCACAAAAATCGTATTAGATTGTCTATTAAATTGTCAAAAAAATTGTATTAGAATGCCACAAAAATTGCATTAGATTGTCAAAAAAGATTATACTAATTTTTTTAGATTTTTTTTTTCCAAACTTTCTATTTTTTTTTAAAAAAAATTCCTTTTTTTGTTGATAATTCTGAATTTTTTTATTTATATTTTTCTGGATTTTTTTTTTAATTTTTTTTTTTTTTGAGTCTTTTTTCTTTTATTTTTTTATTTTTCGGTCAATGCCAGAGTCCGAAGGTCAACGCCGGAGACCGATCAATGGTATTAGTATTGGTCAAACTTTTATTGGGACAAATGTGTTGGACTCATCTATATATTGACATGAGTTACTAATTTCCAATAAATATTTTGAAAGTATTACTAACTAGTAAGTATTAAATTAGTAGTTTAAAAAGATAATGGCCTCCAATTCACTCATAACGTTATAGGTATCAGTGAGAGAGAAGGAGAGAGAGAGTTGTAACACACTCAAAATTCTATACTTAGTATTATAATCTTCATAAAAGTGTTATATATTTTTACTTAAAATTTAATATAGATTTTACTATATTTGGACTCCGATTATAGTAAATATGAGTTTTTAAGTGTTTTAGTTCAAACAGTTAGGAAACAGCAGACAAACGGGATTGATCTACCATTTTGTATTCTATTTTATCAAAATTTGAGCATATAATATAAATGGAAACTCTAGACCTATATTTTATCTTTCCAAATATATAAAATTCGAGTAATTTGGACTTGCATGAGAATATTTGTGGCTATTTTAGTAACATAATATCATAACATTCCAGACCAGCATATGTGTCACTTTGTAGGATAATATAGACCGATTTATCCTGCGAATTAGGAAATGTACAAAAACTAAAACTTGTAGATCTATCTCTTATCGGTTCAGACATCCATCCCATGCTCCATTTGTACAAATATCGAATTCTCTGTGAATATTTTAGTGGACAGGTGTCCTAAAATTTCCAGAACAGCATATGTGTCACTTTATAGGATAATTTAGACCGACTTCTCTTGCGAATTAGGAAATTTACAAAAAATGAAACATGTATATCTGTCTCTTGTCGGTTCAGACATATATCTCATACTCCATTTGGACACATCGAATTCTCTATGAAACTTTTAGTGGACAGGTTTCCCAAAAATTTCAGCACATTTAATGAACAAAACACATAAGTCACTTTTCCAACACTATAAATACCTCTACACCCCTCACACTAAAACATACTTCAAAAAGTATAACATTATATAGAGATTATAATATTATATTGAGATTACAAAGTTTCTTTATGCTAAAATTAGTGAGTATTATAATTATAAGATATAAACACTATATATAGAAAGAGAAAGAGAAAGAATACTATATTTAGTGGGTAATAAACTAGTAATTTGCGTAAATCAGGGTGTGATGAAGGTCAAGAGAGCCACAATAATTTTCAATAGAGAATTCAACATCATGTTGGGGAATCTCATTTGGTAATTCTTCTGGGAAGACATCTGGAAAGTCACGTACTACTGGAATCTGTATCGATGATGTAAGCAATGTATCCTTCACATCCCTTATTGAGGAGTTGTCGTGCCTTTACGGCGGATATTATAGATTTTGGAATATGTTGACACTCACCTTGGACAATGATTTCTGAGTGATCAGTGAGTTGAAAGATAACCTTCTTTCGGAAGCAATCGAGAGTGGCATGATAAAGAGATAGAAAATCCATTCCAAGAATTATATCAAAGTCGGACATATATAGAGGAACAAGATCAACGATCATCTCATGATCAGAAACTTGTAAGATGCAATTTTTATATACTACATCTGTCAATACCAAAGCTCCTACTGGCGTAGTAACTGCCAACTCATGTTTGATGGTATTTACGGGGAGGTGTACCGATGAAACTAGTGTAGTGGATATAAATGAATGGGTAGAGCCAGGATCGATTAATACATAAAAGTAATGATTATATAGGCTAATCGTACCAGTGACAATATCGGAAGTAGCATGAACATCCGAGCGATTCATGTTGTAGACTCTTTCAGGTACGCGCGCTCCAACAGCTGTGTTGGTTCCTCTTGCTTGTACGTTTCCTCTGTCAAGCGTCACAGCATCTGGCATCATTGTATACTGACGAGCCACGTGACCATCCTTTCCACATCGATAACATTTTGTGGTTGAACGAGTGTATTCACTTGCATAATGACCCTTTCAGTTACAACAAAAACATGTCACATCCTCCCTTCTGGTGTGTTGGTCAACTTGATTTTGACCGAATCTCTGCTTGTCATTACCTTGACGATGTGATGTGTTACCTCCACCATTTCTCCGTTGGAACCTAGTACCATTGCCACGAGAGAAAAGTCGGGGCCTTAAGTCTACTCGTTGTCGCTTGTTTTGGATATTGGCAAGCTCTTTCTCATCTTGTTCAACCGTGTAAGCTTTATCAACTAGTTTGGGGTAAGTAATATTGTCAAGTAGAGAGAGACGAGATCGGAGAGACAAATCCAATCCCTGCAAAAATCTTTGAGACTTAGCTTCATCCGTTTTCACCAAATCTGGGGAAAAACGAGATAATGAAGTGAACATCCTTTCATACTCTGCTACAGTTCTTTCATCTTGAGCAAAGTTAGTGAACTCTCTCTCCTTACGGAGACGATAAGAGATAGGGAGATAATGCTTATGGAAAGCATCGTAAAAGTGGGTCCATGTTAAAAAAGTCAGGTTAGGATTCGCTTTAAAAATTAATCGCTTTGTGCTTGCCCACCAGCTACGTGCATTCTCTTTCAACATGAAGACTCCTAGGTTAACCTTTTGATCTGGCGTCACGTCCATCACCTCGAAAATAGATTCTATATGGATCAACCATTCTTCCGCATCCTCCGGAGTTGTGTTTCCAAGAAAGGTTGGAGGGTTCAACCTCATGAAAGACTCGTGCAACTTTGAATGGGTGCCACCCGCCGGAGTAGTATGCCTTGTGAAGAAACATAACATGGCATTTTCCACCTCGCTTTCCATGTCAACTCATGGTGAGTCTGACCCTTGTTCTTCTCCCAGTGAGGATTGCCCATTGTGTTCCATAATACTATTTAAAATGTAAAAAACAACTAAGTAATCTATCTGTAATTATGCCTTATAGTGTAACAAGTATTGTAAAATTTATAACAAACACACATATAAGTTTTTATAACATATTCTAGTAAAATCGGGTATATCACTAAACAAGGTAACCTTAGCGAGCAAATCCAGAGTTCTAGCCAAGAGTAGAGATAGTCTACAGGACCTCTAACCTAGGCTCTGATACCAAATTGTGAGGAACACTTTTATGAAGACCTTTATTTATTTATAATTAATGATAACATAACTTTATTCTAACTTAAGGAAAGAGAGAATTGTAATAAAACTTGGGTTCCGAATAAACGTACATCATTTTCGCAAATAATACAATGAGATACCTATTTTTATTTCAAACCAGAAAGTGAAAACTTTATTTGGAAATTATTTTACAAGTGTTTCTTACATAAACAAGTCAAAAAAACTTAATGTCCCCACTCCTTGACCCCTGCTAGATTTGCTTTGTCACTACCGATATCTGAAACGAAATTATATAAGCAACGGGGTGAGTATTTCCTTGAAAATACTCAGTAGGACTACTAACTTAAAGAGACCATAATAAAGTATAACATGTGAGTACAAACCGTAACTGCATACTTTCTGCAAAAAAAAATGGTTAGGCAAATAACGAGTAAAATATATAATCAATATGACGCATGCTCATAATTATTTTAACAATACTGCATAAGTCTCATGTCCTTGAGCCCAAGTTGGTTGTGTAAGGTCTGTCCCATTACACATGGTACCGAAAGTCACGCCCCACTCTAGGTGGACCAAACATCACGAAAAAGCTCATACCCCACTCTAAGTAGATACGTCACACCCCACTCCAGGTGGACATAGTCGTGGAAAATTCATACCCCACTCTAGGTAGACAAGTCGCACACCGTTCCGGATGGACAAACCTCTCCCAAACCGGGAGGATCAATGCAAATGTCATGCCATGATATATCAAATAAGCAAATCAAATCCCACTAAGTTTCAGATATGAATTGTTATATGCATTGGTTTAATAATATTTAAGCATACCTCAAGTTTGATAATTTAACGCAAAAGGATGTTAAGGCAATATTATAATAACTTTAAGGTTTTGAACCCACCTCTAACCGTTAACTGTGCTTGGCTATGTCTCTAGCACTAAGCCTTTCTTAAGTATTATTGTGGTTCTCTTGACATTCGTCACACCCCGATTTACGCAAATTACTAGTTTATTACCCACTAAATATAGTATTCTTTCTCTTTTTCTTTCTATATATATATAGTGTTTATATCTTATAATTATAATACTCACTAGTTTTAGTATAAAGAAACTTTGTAATCTCAATATAATATTATTATCTCTATACAATGTTATAGTTTTTGAAGTATGTTGAAGTGTGAGGGGTGTAGGGGTATTTATAGTGTTGGAAAAATGACTATGTGTCTTGTTCATTAAATGTGCTGAAATTTTTGGGACATCTGTCCACTAAAAGCTTCATATCGAATTCGATATATGTCCAAATGAAGCATGGAATGGATTTCTGAACCGACAAGAGACAGATCTACAAGTTTTATGCTTTGTAAATTTCCTAATTCTCAAGATAAGTCGCTTTAAATTTCTCTACAAAGTGACACATAAGCTGTTCTGTAAATTTCAGGACACCTGTCCACTAAAATCTTCACAGCGAATTCGATATATGTCCAAATGGAGCATTGTATGGATTTATGAACCTACAAGAGACAGATCTACATGTTTTATTTTTTGTAAATTTCCTAATTTTCAAGATAAGTTGCTCTAAATTGCTCTAAAACGTGACACATATGCTGTTCTGGAAATTTCAGAATACCTGTCCACTAAAATCTTCACAGCGAATTCGATATGTGTCCAAATGGAGCTTGTAATGGATGTCTGAACCGACAATAGAATGATCTATAAATTTCATTTTTTACATACTTCCTAATTCTCAATATAGGTGGCTTGAAATTACTATACAAAGGGACACATATGCTGTTCCGGAATGTTCTGATATCATGTTACTAAAATAGCCACTAATATTCTCATGCAAGTCCAAATTATTCGATTTTTATATATTTGGAAAGATAAAACATAGGTCTAGACTTTCCATTTATATTATATTCTCAAATTTTGAGAAAATCAAATCCAAAATGGTAGATCAATCCCGCTTGTCTGCTGTTTCCTAACTGTTTTGAACTAAACTACTTAAAAACTCTTATTTAATATAATCGGAATCCAAATATAGTAAAATCTATATCAAATTTTAAGCACAAGAAAATATAGAACACTTTTATGAAGATTCTTATACTAAGTATAAAATTTTGAGTGTGTTACAGAGTACATTATTATATTAATGATTAGTATGAATGAAATGTATGAAATACAAGACCCATAAACTTTTTTATATAAATATAGGGTAGGGTTACAATCAATAGAAAGTCTTAGCTTAGACCCAACTAAAATTACATTAACTAAGTATCAATACATCCACTAGAATTTTATAGAGTGTTCTGGAAGTCAAAATTTTACAGATTTTTTTTAATAAACAATTTCGAAATAAAACAATATATTGATAAGAAAAAATGTATTCAAAAAATAATTACGAATCGTGAAAATGGTGAGCGAGTTTCGCTAACGCCCCAAATGGGGGAGTCTGGTGCCCCTCCCCCTCAAAGAATACTTTTCATTCGAATTTGAACTTCCCACTTCCCAAAGTAGACGAGTTGTACAATGCTTAAACGTATGTAATGATAACGGGTCCATTTATGTTGCACTACTCTATTTTTAGGGTAGCATGTATTAGATTTTTGAGTACTATTGGATTAAATGCAATCTCATCCAACGGTCAACAAAAACTTTGGAAAAATCTCTATATTGTTCCAACGGAAAAAAAAATTATATGAACCCGGTCCAATATTATTTAGGGTGTGTTAACCAACAGTATTTGTTAGTTTTAATTTTGAATTAATTTTAGATTAGATATTTTTGGTTTTATTAATAGGTGTTATGTTTTAGTGGATGACACATGCTAAATAATAGTAGATCGAGTTAACGGTAGTGTTACTCCAACATACGGATCGTATACATACACAAATTTTTTTAAGTTCCCGGTATGGATACGGTACGTCATTATAAATACGGTACGCATGGCGAAGAAAATAAAAATACAAATTTTCAATCCTACCGAAAAAGCACTGCATGTGTGTTGGAAAAAAATAAGAATATCTTTTAACATATGTTTTGACTCAACCTCGGATTTATTATATTATTATTGATTTTCTCGATTTTTTTTAACGTTTTCTTGAATTGAAATCTTTTTTTTTTACCGTTAGCTTGGATTGATTTTGATACAATGATACTCAAAAATTTAGAGCTGACTATCATAAAAATAGTACAGTTAAACCTCGATAAATTAATAACCTCGGTAATATAATAATTTCTTCCGGTCCCGAGTTGGGCCAATGGAGTAAAGTAATATTCTTGTTAAATGCATTAAATAATAATAAAAATTGAATCATTAAGCGCCCAATAAAAATATAAAATAATTATTATTAAATTTCATGAAGAAAAATATAGAATGTAGACCAAAATTTTCAATCAATCAACAATATTATCGCAATAATTATTTTCTTTTAAAATATGTATTTATAGTTGATTTTTTTTTTTTCACCTAAACCAAAATGAATCTCATTCTTGACTTTTTGTAAATCTTGTATAATTTTCGGAATATTTTGCTCGTGTTGGAGCAAATAGTTACTTAAGGTGACTATTGCTTGAAATGCCTCATTTGACGACACATTTGGGATAACGCTACTATCATCTGGTTTCGGATCATTTTCACCATCATTGTTCATTACCGATTGAATAATTTCTTAGTCTGTAGGTGATTCCATAACTGCATCATTCTCGTTATCATAATTCAAAATATGTTCAATATCCATCACATTTCTATATCATAAATTAGAAATGACATCATATAATTCTTGGATATCTTCATCTAATTCACCAACTTCCGGTCCGGAAACATTGTTTTCTTCTGATCGAATCTTGTAATGCCGAAAACAATTTGCAATTGTTGTTGTCTTTACATTAAAATTCCAAACCATACTAGCAAAATTAATAGCATTCAAAATATTAATTTTTTTAGAATTTGGTGCTTCAACCTCAAGGCCTTGTAAAATACTAGAATAAAAACGACGGCGGTAATGAACTTAAAATGCTCGAATAATCCCAGCATCACATGGTTGAATCTTAGAAGTTGTGTTAGGAGGTAAGAAAAATACCTCTACATTTCTCAAGCCTTCAACTACCTTTGGATGAGTCGGGTAATTGTCTAATATTAAGAGAACATTCATGTCATTCGTTCTCTTATCAAACCGACCAACAAAATCTTGAAAAAGCAAGCCAGTCATCCAAGTTTTCTTGTTCGATCGATACTCGTAATTAATATTGTTCATGTTCACATTTTTAAAGCATCTCGAATTTGCATACTTACTAATAACCCAAAGTGATACTTTGTCAGATCCATCTCCATTGCAGCAAACAACAACAGTAATTCTCTCCTTATCTTTTTTGCGTCCTTCGAGCTGCTTGGTAGCAAGTGAATGATCAACTTCCAATCGGTAAAATAATCCAGTTTCATCCATATTGTAAATATCCTTTAATTGAAACTGGTCTAGTTTTGATCGTATTCCAGGAAAAGCATTTTCAATGTTCTCCATGATGACTGAACCACTTTCACCAAAACGTCGGTAGGATTTGATTTCGTATCTTCCTTTGAAACGTTCTAACCATCCACTGGAAAAACTGAATTCTGGATTAGTTTCACCATACATTTTTTGCAAAAACTCTTTTGCTTTTTCTTGGATAATTTCTCTGAATATATTTACTTTATCTTGCCTTTGAAGAAACCACTCATATAAAACTTTCTCTAACTCAGGGTATTTTGTCAATCTGTGACTTTTAATCTCGATATTTTTCATTTCATCTGACAAATATTCCGACGCCTTTTTAAGATTGTTCGATATTGTTGATTGACTAATGGACAAATCAAATTTTTCTTCCACCCATGCTTGCAAATCTTTTTGGTTAATAGTTGGATTATTTTTGTTATACTCGCATATTGTACTCCTTATTTTATCGGTTAAAGTTGATTTTTTTACTCCTTTAATTGATAGGAAAACATTGTAACAGAAAAATAAAAAATACACTCACAATGTCCTCCAAACACCCACATTTTATAGGTTAAGAATAAATCTTTTTATTTTCTATGGACGTGAACTTAATTTTTAGATACATTAACTTACGTAAAAGCTTTTAAATTTTTCTAGATTCAAATAATATTTGTAGTGTTTTTTAATTTTTCTTATCACATATACAATGTATACATGTTATATTGGAAAACTCTATTTAAAATAATAAATATACATTTATCGATAAATGAATAATTTATTCATTTATTGATAAATTAATAAACTCGATAAATTAATAATTTTTTCCGGTGGTAAGTGTATTACTTTTTAAAGGTCTAACTGTAGGCATCAAAAATGTATCCCATGATAACACTCATAAAAAAAGTAAAGCATTTATAAGTTTCAAGATTATCTTAAAACAAGACAAAACTGAACTAGAGTAAATATTTATATCTTTGTATCCAGCCACATGAAGAAAATAGTAACATGTTTAGAAATTTGTATTAAGATTTACAGTGTCGAAACTGATGTCCCTTGGTTCTAGCTAGGTGGTTTGGTTTCAATATTTTGAGCTACCTTCTACCAAATACAATTACTAATTTTCCACTACCCCGTAACTACTGCCTAGTCATTCCATTATAACCTTTTACCCCTGCTTAATACTTAGTTTTAAACTTATATAGTGGTACCACGCACCTTTACCATATAACGAGCATTCAAGCTAAGTACCCTAAACACATTGCCCCCCAAAAATCTTTAAAGATGAAGTACTTTGTACTACTATCTTTAGTAGTATATTTCCTCTTCATCACAGCCAATTCTTTCATGCCAACAAAGAGCCTTGACGTAAAAGTTAAGAAGGGCTTCACAGTGCGGCTTGTCCATCGCTCCTCGCCGCATTCACCCTTCTATGACCCACTTAAAACCGTTGACGAAATTATTGCAGAAAATCACCAAATTGCTGATGAACGTCACATTATCATGAATACTACAGGGAACATTGATTTCAGACGAAAACCCGCAAGCCTCGACTTTGCGCTTGTGTACGGTATTGGAACCCCGGGTTTTGAGACAGTCGGAGTTCCAGACACAGGCAGCAGCCTTATTTGGTTACAATGCGGCGATTGCAAAATCTGTTACGACCAAGACATTCCCAAGTTTAACCCGGCTGGTTCATCTACATATGCTTTCATTAGATGTGATGATCATGTGTGTAAGATATATGAATTGTTCTCATGTATTAAGAATACTGAATTTTGCACGTTCGGGGTTCACTATCAGAAGGGACCGGACGCATTAGGTGGTGTGGGTAGAGATACTTTCACTTTGTTTGATAAACAAACCGTCATGAGAATCCCAAATGTCATATTTGGCTGCGGAGTTATTAATCACGACAATTTTGGATCACGTCTCCCAGGAGTTGTCGGATTGGGAAATGACAGCTTCTCATTGGTGAATCAGTTGCAAGGTCCAAAAATATTCTCCTTCTGTCAGAGTGAAGAGCCGAACGACGGCACATTTATCAGGTTTGGTGAGGACGCGGAACTCCTAGGACTGAACACGCCGCTTGAAACTAACTCCAAAAAACATTACCATCTCACTTTAGATGGTATCAATGTCATGAACGAGCCCGTTGACATCTGGCGCACTTACTTCTACCTGAGAAAAGAACTAAATTATGAAACCGGGGTTGTCCTTGACACGGGCGCAACGTATTCGTATCTGATACCGGAAGCGTTTGATGCACTAGTGAAGGTGGTGAGTTCCTTCATGAAGAATCAACCGGTTATAGCAAAAAATTGGGACTTATGCTATGGAAAGAGGCGGCATCGCTATGAGGAATTGCCGGAATTGACATTTTTATTCCGCAACTCACCAATGAAACTCTCATATCGTAGTGCTTGGATCATTGACGGTACAGGTAATTTCTGTCTCGCATTCAAAAGAGGGACATTCCGTTTCTCTGTTTTCGGTATGTACCCACTACGAGGTTACAATATCGGGTTCGAGCTAGAGGCGAATAAACTATGGATATCCCCTGTAAAAGTGTGCCATGTTTGAAGTTTTGTAGATTTTCGGATTAAAATTAAACTATAGTTAAGCACTGCTGCTCAACAGTGCTTAAAAAAGACCAACAAGCCCAAGCTAGTAGTTTAAGAGAAGATTCTCTTTAAGGGAATGTTATTGTGAGGGCAGTCTTGCCAATAGTTATAAACATTTATCTTATCTTTACTTTAGAAAAATGTTTCACTCTCGAGTCTAATCTTACTTAAATAATCAGAAAGGCAAGACTGTAATTTGTCTTTTTTACGCTTTTTACTCCAACCTCGTCTCTTGGTAGCTCTTTTTCTCTAATTCCTCTTCTATGAGGTAAAGTTTGACTTAGAAATAAATAATAGAAGGGAGAAGGAAACGGTTACTTAGTCAAATTGATATAACTTGGTATTGAAGGACAAAAAAGACAACCGTAGACTTAAGTTTTAGTTTATTTGATTTTCCTATGTACTAAAAAAAAATTAAAAAATAATAGACTAAATTAGTTGGTCTTTTTGAGTCCCCAGACAAGATAGCTGAGGATGCATGTGAGTGAGCTTAACGTTTTTTAAATTTAGATTGGAGACACAAAGAAAACAATAGCCAGGATACAAAATGTGCAGTGAGTTGAGGGAAAACAATGAAGAGAGTAACTAAAACTTTCTCTTACAGTTTACATTTTTGTTTAAGTTTTCAGAGTTCATCTACCTTCTCTAGAATTGGGATCTTCAAAATTTTCTACAACCCGATTTCTCAATATTGGAACCTTAAACTAGGAAATGAGAGAAATTAATCAAATTGGTTCTTAAAGTGAGAAGTAGTTACCAAAATTGCAGTTTAAGATCTAAAAGAAAGCCCGCTGAACAAACTGTGTGGGATGCGGAGAGTTAACATAGAGTTACACAATTATCTATAGTTTGGCTTAATTGATACTTATGCTTTTATCTGAACCCTTAAATGAATCAGATCTTGATGTCTATGTTTGTGTTCAATTGATATCTCATGATCCCTTCCCGGTATATTTTTTTTTGATAAGCCGATCCATTCCCAGTATATATATACGAATGTTTGTACGCAGTTTGTATACATAATTTAATAAACCCACATGTAAGAATAGCAAAAACAAATTACTTCATAAGACGAAACGAAAACGTGACTGAATTTACATCTATACGAGACAAAAATGCACGTAAGTTTTTTAGTTCGCCACAAAAACGAGACAATAACGAAAAAACTCAAGAACCAGACGACACGAATACGAACTAGACCAATCTCGTCTCATCCTCGCCCTACATGTATCAAATATGTAATTTTTACTCTCACTAAATGATCTCTAGTCAGTCTACCTGAATGAAAGTAATACTCCTTATTGCACATACTATAAGACTAAAGGTGGAAAAGGAAAAGACCAAATTGAATATTTTCATACATATACATGTAATTATATAAACACCAAAGCTAATACACATCAGGGATATTCAAATACATTCATAGAAAAGAACATGAACTAGACAAGAAAGTGAATAGAAAAATAGAGAGCCTATATTGTGCTCTTAGAACACACGAGTACCATGAAGCCTGCTTTCGGATAGACCCTCACTAGCAGGGAAACAGATATCCGCAAGACTCTGCACAAGGTTACAGAAGACAAGTTCGTAATAAATACATGTAATAGTAGCAGTCAACAACACGTCATGTACACAAGCAACGGTACCTCACAAAAGTGGTGATTTTTGGTTGCTGCTGCAGGATTACATTTCATATTACGAATCTTTGCACCCGTAAAAAGATCACAATGTAATGCCCCACATACTTCTGCTAAGCACTTGCCATCAACCTGAAAATTTTCTTGTATCATTATCTCGTAGAAAAGGTAACACAAATGATGCAATTTAGGATAAAAAACAGAAAATTAAGTACCTTACGTTTTTTCTTCATTTGCCACAAGAATTAAAATAAAACATATTACATAATACTGCAGGTATGCGACCAGTCCAGAAAGGGAGGTGCTCCCCCCAGAATTATCAGAAAAGTGAATCTCTAAGTATAAATGCAAGAGATGTATTTTAGCTCCAGAAAATTCTATTTAAAACCTTAACATACGTTACATACTAACTTGAGAAAGGTTATTGGAAGAAAATCTAAAGTTGTTACTGTATCAAGTTTAATCCGTTCGAATACATATATCCGATTAAAACTATGAATAAGATTCTTGGGAAAATCTTTATGACCGATGTAGCACGAGTGGATTCTTTACTAAAAAAATATGTATGCTTTGAGCGCCCATTCCAACAATTGTACCGTGGATGGCCGTATTCCCCTTTCAATACTATGTACTAAGAACCTAATGGGAATTTAAAAAATAATGCATAAACATGATTACATGAACATGTACATAAAACAATAAACAGTCCAAGCCACGTACAGTGTTGAGAGTATCATTGTGTTGGTCTTCAAAATGCTGATCAAGATGACTCTCTGATTGGAATGTTTTCTTGCAATAACTGCATTGCCACTCATTTATACCCAAATGAAGCTTATGCTTCTCCTGGTCTTTAAAGAAGTCATTATCACGATTAAGTCCACATTTTCTAGAGAGTTGATACCCTTCCCGTTCCACAAAGGGCATAAGATGCTGCAAGGTACATATAATGCAATTAATTGTCCTAAATGTTATAGAAAACAGAAAAAACATTGAACCATATTATAAAAATAAGTTCACCTCTTCGATAACTTCATTAGCAGCACGACTTCGCTTTCTGGAACAATGCACTTCATGTTCTCTGAGCATCATTGAAAACCCTTAATTAGTAGAGTAAGCCATATATATCCATACCGAGTACTAGAGTGGTAATATGAATGGGTTGTGTGACCATTTTTTTTTTAAATTAGGAATTTACCTCGCTGGTGCATGAGCACTAGGACCCTGCAATGCAGAGTCAGTACCTTAGATGATTACAATGATAATTTAATCCAATACAATTTTTAAAACACAAGTAATATTCTCTTACGCGATTATGAGGAGAGGCCTTCAGAACTTCAGCAACCTCTTTCCAAGCGGCATCCCTGCATTTTAAACACCATCAACGAATGAATAATTATATTAATGTTTGTCACTTCAAATTTACATCAAAATCAGTCAGAAAAAAGTAAAGACTTTACCATTCAGGTGAAACCCCATATACAATCTGCATTTCAAAATAAAATTGTAAGTAAAAGATTGATTTATTCTTGAGTTGGAGATGCTGGAACTGAATACGTAGTCGTAGAGACCTAGGCTTCAATACGAACATGTTCGACTTTATTTTTATATCTAAAATTTAGCAGATACTTTGTATTATGATTCCATCCTAAATTAAACATGTAAAGTCTATTACTATACAGATGGCTTTCTTCCATGGGAGGTGATCAGACCAGCTGCTACCAAATAGAACAAATCCATTAATAATTTCCTTTTCGTTAAGCTTTAGAAAGATCTATGTAAATGAGAGTTTTAAAGACTGTTTCGCCTCCCGTGTTCTGCATATCTATTCTTGTTAGCCAAAATCTTAATCAGCAACACTACATGACAAATCAGTGCTTGTCCTATATTGAAATTATATACTGTAACTCCATAATTTCTCTACTTCCATAATTTGAGATTATTTTTAAAACTACCAAAGTATTATCAGTTTACCTTGCAAAATCAAAGCACAACTGCATACAACTCCTTAAGAAAACATACATCATGCCATCATGCTAATTATTTTGCATCTTATATTTACGAATACATATGAAAAAGGCGATAACATGACCAAAACTCAACAGGCCAGATAATAGAGCTTATTTATGATTTTATTAGCTCGTAATCAGTTTTGTTTTACAAAATATAGTCCAAAATACAGTCCATACATACATAGCTTTCTTCTGTAACTAGCTAGGAGCTTAATAATGATTTTCTTTTCTTGTAACAATTTTCAAACAGATCCTTTTCTTTAATCAGATAGCATGTAAAGTAATCAGTATTTTTTTAGTATCAAATATTAAACCCTAATTGATCAACATTCAAGTATATATGCAAATATTGATATCAGAAATACCGGAGACTCTTCTATAAGATCCCATGACGTAATTTGCACCATTAACACAAAACCCATCATTAAACACATCGCTAATCGTGCTCCCATATCTCTCTCTCTCTCTCTCTCTCGTCTCAGGTTTTTTTTCTTCTTATTTTGGTGTTTTACGAAAAAGAAATTCAGTTTGATCAAAATAAATAGGTACATATCAATAATATTAATTACAAAAAGTCCAGCCATCTGTACGTTAATCAGATACATGTTGTGATTATTTACGTTTAGAAATATATGTTATAAAAATTAATAAAATATAAAAAAAAAAAAAAAATATTGAAAAATCAAAAAATTTGAATATAGTATCAAACTGAATCAGACATGATTGAAAATGATTAGATAGAATTAAAACATACAAGATTGGACAGGATTTGACAGAATTAGACAGGATCACACATATTTTTTGTATAAAAAAAATGTATTTTTTAAAATTTTGGTTTTAAAAATTTTGGTTTCTTTAATTTTGGTTTTTAATTTTTAAATATTTTTTTCGATTGTTTTGGATTTTTTAATGACGTATGTACATATTTGTAAATAAATTCACAAAATATGCATTTTTTTTGTAAAAAAAGTCATCAATATCAAAACAACCGAATTTTTTTTATAAATAATTTTCTAAATATATACTAAATTATCATTTTTCTCACATAACATGCACTTTTTGTTAATTAATAAAAGAATGACAAGCTCAGTCTTATATTTTAGTTTTCTCTTAAATTCCTGTGTATGCTTTTGTAAAGTTTCCGAATTAGTGTTTTTGTTATTTTTGTACCCTTCATTGAATGTCTCGGCCTACCAAATACAGCATTTTGTAACGTTTCGGTAAAACAAATGTACTTTCTAGAATGATATGTCCAATATTTTAGTCGAAATAATAGGTTTTTATCAGTTTAGTCATATTCAACCAAAGTAAATGTATTTCATGTTATATTTATATCATACTATTAATATAAGTCAAGCAAAGAACTTTGATGCTGCTAAATTTTACCCAAATTTTTCAAAAATACAATCACTCTAATATTATAATTACTCTTAAATGTCGTTATTTAATTCAAATACATAAATAACTTAAATAAATGTCATGTTCCACACATATTTATATTTCAAACAAAATCGTCATAAAAGTAAAATATTATATTACTCTTTATATAGAATTGTTAATTTATTATATTTATTCATCGATTTTTTTTTTTTAAATATTAACTTTATTTACCGGGATCATATATATGTCACTACGTATCGCACACGCAACGCGTGGGCAACGATTATATATATATATATATATATATATATATATATATATATATATATATAAACTAGTAAAATCGTGGCACACGCGTTGCGTGTGCGATACGTAATGACATAAATTCGATCTCGACAAATAAAGTTGATATTTTCTTAAAAAATTAATATCAAAAAAATAAATATAATAAATTAAGAATGTTATCTAAAAAGTAATATAATTTTTTTACTTATAAAAATAAAGCACATATGGCGATTTTGTTTAGAATATGAATATGTGTGGAAAATAAGATGTATTTAAGTTATTCATTTATTTGAATTGAATCATGGTATTTAAAAATAATTATAATATTAGAATGAGGGTATTTTTGGAAATTTTGGGCAAAATTTGACAAATTCAACTTTCTTGGGTTGACTTATATTAATAGTATGATATGAGATTTCATTAAATGCTCAAACATGTTAAAATTAACATAAGGAGAGGATTTCTATTATATTAAAGAAAAAATCAATCTTTTAAAAAGGGATAAATACCGTTTACTACCATACTATACTCTAAAAGAGATGTCCAAATCGCTATCTGAATTGTGTCGGATTTTTTTTTACGAGATTATTAGCTGCGGGTTTTTTTGACGGGTTTGTGACAAAATACTCAATTTGTGACAGTTTGGTGACAATTCTGAACTCTCACAAAAACAACATTACAAAATTATTTTTTAATGACTATATTATCAACTTTTAACAAAAAAATTATCATGAATTGCAACTTTTGTCAAAATTTTACAAAATATCTACAACGTGATCATGTGTCTATGCATGCATGCATTTATGAAAGTTGATTCTATCATTACCCCCTACAAACTCAGTCACTAAAAGGGTCAAACGCATCAATATATATCTCTTTGTTCTTCCGCTCTATTTTGCTTTGACTCTCCCCGGATCAAAATATAAACAAATTGGGGTTTGTTAATTGATTTGAGGCATAAAGGCTAATTTGATCATATCAATTCAAATTATTGTTTAGTTAGGATTAAATCCCCAGTTAAACTCACTCTAAATCTGAGTTACGGTTGTTGGGTAAAATCCCCAATTTGACCTTATTAATTAAGAATTAAGGTTCAATTCGGGTTAAATCCTTAATTAAACACACTAAAAATATGAATATTGTTGTAGAATGTTCTAAAATACTCTAGAAGATTCTAGTGCATGTCTTTGGCTTGGGCTTTAGTTGAGATCAAGTGGGTTTGTAGCCCACTCATCTATCTATATAAAGAGGGTTATGTGTCGTGTATCTAAGACATTCATTGATACTGATCAATAATACAATAATGTTTCCTCTCTCTCTACCTCTCTCTACCTAATACATATAGCTAATAATAGTATTACAACACGTTATCAGTATTACTCTCGGAGATTGAACTACTAGGATTTTGGTTATCAATAAATAAACCTTGAGCTTTATCCGGGTTTTAGGATTTTCTTATATCGACATTCACCAACATACATGAGTAAGGCATGTATTGTGGGACAGTTGATTGTCTCGTTGATAGTGGCACTATACACACTATCTTAAAAGATAAATATTTTTTTATCAACTTTACGGCTAAAGTAACCACAGTGACAACAATTTCGGGCTCGTCGACCCTTGTTGAAGGCTTTTGTAAAGTTTAAATTCACGTTGTCAAATGGTACT
This sequence comes from Primula veris, assembly GCA_963682055.1. NCBI lineage: Eukaryota > Viridiplantae > Streptophyta > Magnoliopsida > Ericales > Primulaceae > Primula > Primula veris. Next base: position 29,407,816 of record OY821742.1, on the reverse strand, counting down.
CGTGTTGAAGTATCTGATGCCTTATATTCTCCGAGGTCCAGTCGTAGCTTGTTGAGTTTTAAGGATATCCGAGAAAACAAGTTTCATCTTGAAAATTCTCGTGAAAATGGTATTGAATACCTTCACATTACATCCACTCAATACGACCAAAAGCGTATTCTGGAGAAGTTGAAATGTCTTTCAAGTGGTTTGTATATTACTACAATCTAAAACTTTGAAAGCAATCTAATCATTCGGCGGGATGAGAGAACTTTTATGTTATGGCATGACCGGCTAGGACACCAGGAACAAAATACGACGTTCCCAACGATGAACGCGTCTCATGGGTATCCTTTTGGAGGAAAGAATTTCGTGATTAATCTGAAAAGCCTATGCAAAGCATGCTCGATTGGAAAGACAAATCTCAAACCAATTCATGTGAAACCTACGAAATTGATTTTCCAATTCCTTGAAATAATTCAAGGAGATATTTGTGGACCTATCCAACTAACATGCGGACCATTTAAATATTTTATGGTTTTGGTAGATGAATCGACAAGATGGTCACACGTAGCTTTTTTATCCACAAGAAATGCAGTGTTTCCAAAACTCCTACCCAGATCATTAAATTGAGGGCTCATCATTCGGATTATCCAATAAGTCTATTAGACTTGATAATGCCGCGGAATTCACATCGAAAACTTTCGATGACTATTGCATGACTTTAGGAATTAATCTTGAACACCCAGTTGCATATGTTCATACCCAAAACGGCATCGCAGAAGCTTTTATTAAGCGGTTGCATATGATTGCAAGAATTTTGGTTGTGCACACGAAACTTCCTATTTCTGCATGGGGCTATGCTATTTTGCATGCTACTGTGTTGGTCCATCTGTGACTCATGGCCACCTAACCACTATCCGTGTACCAGTTGGTAACTAGATATGAGCCCGATGTCTCACATTTATGCGTGTTTGGGTGCTTAGTCAATGTTCCAATTGAGCTGCCTAAGCGTTCAAAATTTGGACCTCAGAAACGACGGGGCATATAAGTCGGTTATGAATCTCCGTCCATAATACGCTATTTAGAGCCCTTGACAAGCGATCTCTTTACCGCTATAAATGCGGATTGTGACTTTGATGAGACATTCTTCCCGTCGTTAGGAGGAGAAAAGCATGTTAACGTTGATAAGGAACGGCGTGAATTAACATGCCATGTACCCACTATGTCTAATCTAGATCCCCCAACTACACATAGTGATCAGGAAGTACAGAGAATTCCAGGCCTTTAAAATGTTGCAAATCAAATGTCATACGCATTTAATGACCTAGCAAATGTCACAAGATCACATATACATGTTGCAAATGTGCCTACAAGGATAGACGTCCCTGTGAGACGTCGTGGTCTCTGTGAGACGTCGTGTTCCGGTTGAACATGTTGCTCCGATTGTACCCACCGAGCAAAGGACGCTACCATCGGCCGTCCAGTCTGCCGCCCTTCCTAAGAAAAGAGGAAGGCCGACCGGTTCCAAGGATGTTCTGTCTCGAAAGAGGAAAAATCATGTCGTATCTGTTTTGCCACACGAGATTATTAAGGATCACGGTGATGTATTAGAGGAGCGTGTTCCATATGAAACATCAGTTTCTAATCATCCTGATAACCTCGAAATATCTGTCGATTAAACTAGTTTAGATGATATTTTGAAGCGGAACGAGACTGTCATCGATGATGTGTTCAAATATATAGTGGCCACTGACATTATGAGCAATAATGACATGGAACCTCGTATCATTGCTGAGTGTCATCGAAGAACGGATTGGCCTTAATGAAAATAAGCAATCCAGACTGAATTGGATTTCTTAATGAAATGAATGGTGTTTGGACCTGTAGCTCCAACATTGCCCAATGTTAGACTAGGTGGTCATAAATGGGTTTTCGTAAGAAAGCGTGATGATAATAATGATATTATTAGATACAAAGCTCGCCTTGTGGCGCAAGGGGAATTGATTACGATGAGACGTATTCTCCCGTAATGGATGTTATAACATTCCGCTACTTAATCAGTTTAGTAGTTTCCGAAAAACTGAATATGCAGCTCATGGATGTGGTCACAACGTATCTCTATGAGGATCTGGATGCAGAGATTTACATCAGAGTCCCTGATGGACTTAAGTTGCCTGAATCAAGTAGTTCCCAGTCACGGAACACATTCTTGATTAGACTAAGACGATCACTATATGGATTGAAACAATCCGGACGAATGTGGTATAACCGTCTAAGTGAATACTTACTCACCTTGGAATTTGTTAATAATGAACTATGCCCATGCATGTTCATAAATAAATCCACTTCAGCATACACGCTTGTTATTAAACAGGTATCAACCAATGATGATTGGAGTCAATCCACGCTGAAGAATCACGCAATGCTTGGAAAGATTGAAGCCAATCAATAAAGTCAAAAGCAATTTCAAAAGACATTCAAGATAGAAGATTGTTTTGATTTGCTTATATAGTTGATAACTTAGCTTGTAAAATTTTGTGTGTTCTAAATTATAAAGAACCCATTCTAGAGAGAATACGCAAAGAGCTTTCAAAAAGAAAACAATGGTGGGATGCCATTGATTTATAATTGATAGTTATAGAAGTAGGAGCAATATAGAGATAGGCAGAAAAACCTAGAGGGAGTCTGAGAGTTTTTTATTAAGACTTGAATCCTATATTGTAAGCTTTTTATAATATCATAATCTGGGTAAGTGCCCCGGAGACGTAGCCTAGTTAGGTGAACTCCGTTGTTAAATGTGCGTGTGAATTATTACAAGTACATTTAACCTTAAACTGTTCTGTCCATTAATACACTAGGTTCTAACTGTGGTTGCAACCTCACTTGGAACCTTACTGCAAAACTGCAACTAGAACAGCGGATAGGAATTTCAGAAGTAATCAATAATGAGATTGAATCGATTATACAAAACCACACTCTTAGGAACTAGTGGATCTTCCGCAAAGATGCAAGCCCCTAGGCCACAAGTGGATATTCAAGAGGAAGTTAAAGGTCGATGGCACGATCGAGAAGTACAAGGCAAGACTTGTAGTCAAAGGCTTCATCCAAACTGAAGGTGTCGATTATTTCGACACGTACGCTCCTGTCTCCAGGAAAACGTCGATTCAGATCGTCATTGCTCTCGCATCATTGTTTGATCTGGAAATACATCAGATGGATGTAAAGACGGCTTTTCTAAATGGAGAATTATAAGAGAAAATTTATATGGAACAACCTGAAGGGTTTGTGGTTACAGGAAAAGAGCACATGATGTGCAAACATGTAAAGTCTCTGTATGGACTTAAACAAGCAGCCAAACAATGGCACGATAAATTTGATAGAATCATGCTATCAAATGACTTTCGCATAAATGAGTGTGACAAATGTGTCTACATGAAAGGAAGTGAAAAGAGTACTGCATAGTAGTCTGCCTTTATGTGGACGACATGATTATAATAGGAAGCACTGATAAGATCAACTCCAGTAAGAAAATGTTGACATTATACTTGTATGAAAATCACCAAGACGTCAGAGGGGTATGTCCTGTCTCAAGGTCATTATATTAGACAAACACTTGGCAAATTTGACGGTGGTAGTAAGGCAATGTTCAGAACTCCAATTGAGTTCAACTGTAGCCTGAAAAAGAATTTCGGTAAAAGTGTGAGACAATTGGAATTCTCTAGGATTATAGGCAGTCTCATGTATGTGATGAACTGTACTAGACCTGATATAGCCAACTCAGTAAGTAGACTGAGCAGGTATACTAATAATCCAAATGAGGAGCACTGGAAGGCCATCGTAAAGCTTCTCAGATATATGAGATATACAGCCGTTTATGGGCTGCATTATACCAGATATCCAGCGGTACTGGAAGGGTATGCCAACTGGATATCAAACTCCAACAACACAAGATCCATGAGTGGATATGTATATGTAATGGGAGGTGCTGCTGTGTCTTGGAAATCCTCCAAACAAACTTGCATCGCAAGGTCAACTATGGAATCAGAATTCATAGTCTTGGACCTGGCGATTGAAGAGGCAGACTGGCTGAGAAGCTTCTTGGAAGTGATTCCAATGTGGCCAAAACCTTTTCCCGCGATAAGTATGCATTGCGATAGTCAATCAGCTATTGCCACTACACCAAAATGGCAATTTTGGAACTCTTGATCAGGAACGTTTTATTTCCGTACCTGGACTTTGGAACGCATAATAATGGTTCCAAAAGAGAATAGCGTTCCAAATATTTAATTTATTAATTTTTATGTGAAAAATATTTAACTTATACCGTGTGCATTAGGGGTGGATTTTTTGTACCGATTTGTACCAATCGACCGATTTTCGAATCGAACCAAACGAGTTGTTACCGAAACTTCGGTATACCGACTTTTCGGTACGGTACAACTGAACCAAACTTTAAAAGTTGGTTCGGTTTCGGTATCCATTTCGTATGTTTGGTATAATACCAAATCGAACCAAACATTAAAATTATAAAATATATATAAATTACACATAGTCATAACTTACAAATAAATTGTCTTATAGTTTAGCTTAATTTTACTTACAATTTATTTTTCTATTTACAAAGTCAAATACAATAATTTCGTGTTTCTCCATTTTTTTTGTCTAATGTTAAAAAAGAATTCTTATTTTATAAGTGTTTACTATTTTAATCAAATTCACGATAAATGTAGAAATATAAGAATAGTTGTACACATCTTACTTTTTACAAACTTTTTTGCTATTTTATTGCTATCAAGAATTGTCTTTTAATAATAATAATGTTTCAGTATAAAACGGAAAACCGACCCATACCAACCGAAAAAGTCGGTATACCGACTTTTTCGTTCGGTTATGATCCAAACAAGTTCGGTTCGGTATTGGTATACGATAAAAAAAATCACTACAGTACCAAAATCACCGTGCATCTCACGTGATACTTTACTAAACAAGTACAACCTTCTCTCTGCCCCCTTAGTTCTGCCCTAAAATAATTTACATAATATAATTTTACCCTCTATCTCTCTCTGGTCTTTTGATATGATTTTCCCTAAATATTCAACACTTCAACTCAAAGTTTATGTTATCCTCTAAATCTTTTTATATACGGGACAAGCTTAATCGATTGTGTGTGGGAGTTATGGGCTGTGGCAACATATATGTATAAATCAGTGTTCCTTAAAAAAATACTCCAATTGAAGCCTCGCAATCAGGTACAATTTTCGATTTATACTTTATATTTTGGCTTTTAAGTTATTTTCAAATAATTAGGGTTCATAGATACAGTTTAAGCTGAATTTGTATACTTTATATTTTGGCTTTTAAGTTATTTTCAAATACTTTATATGTAGGCAGATAGAGATCTATTTTGCTAGATTTACCTAATATCTGGCTGTTTTTGTTTAGGGGATTGTTTGGTTACTGTGTAATAAAAAAAAATACCGATTTTTTTGGAGTTTAGAATTAAAACTGGGAAGTTTTTGGGATTGGTAAATGGAAAGATTATTGCTTTTGGTTTTTTGGGATTTGGGTGCGTAAAGATCGAATCTTTTTGCTTTTAAATTGGTTTTAGGGACAGGGACTTTATCTATTTGTCAATTGAAAAAAACTGCTGGTTGATAATCGTGTGTGATTGTCAGATTGATAGATGGATTTATCATTTTTTAGAAAGGAAATTGAATTTTAGGAAAAGGGTTTTATGGGTTTGAAATATTGGGTTAACGTTTTTAATCGGATAAAGATGAGGTAGAATCTGTAAAGAACCGAATGTTGTGTGGCCTAAAAGGTATTTGGATTACAAATCACTCGCTCTTTAGAGGGGGTATATATTCACATACCTTAATTTATAACGTTCCTATTCTATTAAAGGTGGTTTTGCTAATTTGGATGTTTGTTTATTGAGTATTTGGACATGGGTTTTATCTTTTTGGTATTTTTATTTTAAGGCTAGTTCAAGAAGCTTTTAGCCCGTGTTTACACGGATGTAAAAGTTGTAAGGCGTACAGTGTATTGGGAATTTGGGATTGTGAATCACTAGCTGTTCAGTGGGGTATAGATTAAATTTGATTTTCCTTTTTTGCAGCGATTTATTGATTTGTATGTTGTTGTTATGTTGGTATTTGGAAAGATTTCGTCTTATAGTCCATTGTACTTTATGGCTACTTCGAGAAGTTTTTAGGAATGATATATGGACATTTTACAGATTTTTTACGAAGGAAAGTAAGAGTTTAGAACAGGGTTTTGAAGATTTAGGCAGTTACCCTTTTTTTGGACATAAGCACGGTAAAGTATTGATATTTCTTATTTGGGTATTTAGGATTTAACTTTCCTCTTTTGTTAAGTACACACATATGTTGGTTCATGATTTAATTTGTATGTTCGGAATTTTAGATCAATGACAAGCCATTAATTTCCACTATGAAAAGTGAATATTAGGAAAAAGGCTTTATGGGTTTGGAAGATGTTGGCGTTTACCCTTTTTAATTTGGATATAAGCATGGTAAAAGATTGTCTTTTTTTTCCTTCTTATTTGGGTATTTAGGATTTAGCTTTCATTTTTTGTTAAGTACAATGATGTTGGTTCAAGAATTTAAGTCGTGTGTTTGGAATTTTGGATTAATGAAAATCCGTTGATTTCCAAAAATGAAAGAGAATTCTGGAAAAAGGTGTTTGAGGTTTGAAAAATTAGACATTCTAAAGCTCTTTGATCGGATACACACGAGGTAGAGCCTATAGGGATTGTCAATGTTGTGCTGTCTGGGAAGTACTGTTTCATTGCTAATCATCTCTGTTCAGTTGGGGTACTTTTGGAAACCTATATCAATGGGAGTGTGTCCTTACTTCTTTGTTAAAAAAATATCATTTTTAAACATTATTTGGGACCTTTTGTTTTGTATGCTATGATACTGGTTTAAGAGTTTTAATCATATCTTTGGAGTTTTGAATTGATTGTTGGAAAAATAAAGGCTTTTCAAACCCTATGCTTTTCAAATTTGCACTAAATTTTTGAAACTTATTTGTTTTCCTAAACAGAGAAACTGGAGCTTTATGTGCAATGAAAGAAGTTGAATTGGCTTTCGATGACCCGAAATCTGCCGAGAGCATAAAACAATTAGAACAGGTCAGATTAGTATTTTCAATTATATGTGGTGTTTTCTTCTGCCATTATCATGCACAGGAAAATGAAATCATGTTGTAAAATTATATTCGAAAGTGTTGTCTTTCTTTTGACAAACACTTTACTTGCCTTGCTGAACTTTTCATCCAAGTGATCGAGCTGTTTAAAGTCTTAGTACATAACTACATACATGTCTAATGTAGTGATACTCTGCGGTCGCGGAAATTTAACAATTTGTCTTAATTGTATATGAATACATGTACCAAAAGATCTAATATACAAATACATTATTTAAAGTGTTAAGCTGACATGTATTCATGATTTTATAGGAAATTAAAGTTCTCAGCAGACTGAAGCATCCAAACATTGTGCAATACTATGGTAGTGAAATTGTGAGTATTTTCCGTGTAATATTAACCGTAGTTAATCCTCAGTAATATGAAGATATTCTTGCTCATTTATTCAGAATTACTTCTTGTTCTTTACAGATTGGAGATCGTTTTTTCATTTATCTTGAGTATGTCCATCCAGGTTCAATCAACAAATATGTCCATGAATCGGAGAAGCAATGACGGAATCTATTGTGCGTAATTTCACTCGTCATATTCTCTCTGGTCTGGCTTATTTGCATAGCAAGAAGACAATACACAGGTAATTATTTCTCATTTCATCTTTATCCATGTCCCGTAAACTCTAGTATGCAGTTTGGATTGGAAATATTCTTAGGAGAAAGTTATTGAAACATATTGTAGGCACTATGTCGAACTGAATATTTGAATCTGTACGATAAAAATTGTATATTCCAGTAAAAGTTGTTAAACATTATGTATGTGAATTGCAAATTCAGCATCAATTCGTATTAGAATTAAGAATATAGCTTGGCCTATTTTATCGGAGACATCGACTTCAAATATTGTAGAAAGACATCCGAATTTATTTTCAATTGCTGATATCTTTTTATTTGTTCTTTTTTTTATGATACAGATTTGTGAACTTCGTTTACTGCAAGGCAAAACCAGCAACCACCATTTTTTGGACAAAGCTAGCATAACGATTTTGCGTAGATCAATTGAAGTTAATACTAACTTTTGATTTGGATGTTTTGCGTCGTAGCAATATCTTTTGCGCTATTCAAGTGAAATCTGATGTGTAAATTAATGGATAATATGTCGGTTTTAATTATTGTGTTGTTATGGAACTAATTAGATATTTGATGGAAGATTATGCAATATATTTGGATTAATTATTTTTGTTAACTTTTTTATATGAATTTGTGTTTGTTTGGAATAAATTAGTGATATACTAAAAACTTTTGAATGTGCCAATTTCTTTTTAGTAGAATGCAAATAGTTGTGGATAACAAAATTAAAAAAATTAATTTCAGTCCCCTATTTGGAACACGTAAATGTCATTCCAAATATTACTTTGGAACGCCAAACTTCCGTTCCAAATTGATAACATTTGAAACGCATATTGTCCGTTCCAAATTTTATTTTCAGGAACGCATATTTTCCGTTTCAAATGACTGGAAGGCCATTATTAGGAACGCTTAAAATGTGTTCCTGAAATGTATTGGAATGCCATTTTACCCTTCCAAATTGCCCATTTTGGTGTAGTGTGCGCGGGCTCAGGACCATATGTATAATGGAAAATCTCGACATATACGTCGGAGACATAAATCCGTAAGAGAATTGTTAGCTAACGGTGTTGTATCCTTAGATTTTGTGAGATCAAAGGATAACATTCCGGATCCATTTACAAATGACTTGACTCATGAGAGAGTCGAAGCGTCATTGAACGGAATGGGATTGAAGCCCATTAAATTGGTAGCCTCCCCATAGGCAACCCAACCCAGATAGGATTTACCTGCTGGGTTCAATGGGAAACTGAACTGTGGGGGCATCCGAACAAAGCACTCGGGAACCTGTAGTTCACAACCCATTTTTGCGATGACAGAGTGATATGCATGTAACATAGTAAGGATGAGCATGAGGCTCTTAATGATCCAAGTATCTCGAAGATCGAGTTAGGTGAGTCAGGACACCTTCTACTTAGAACCACCTATAACGAGTGTGTAAGGCCGATACCATGTGATAAACGTGGGCTAATTCACTAGAGCACTCAGTTGAACATGCCAAGGCAGTCCAGACCAAATATGGACAACAACTAAAGGGCTTAGTACGTGGGTAGAGAGAGCACTGTGCGATTGTCATTCTTGGATACACAAAGCTTAATGGTTCAAGGCTTTACAGCTACCTAATAGCAGTATTCTGGATGGTACTCCGCTACGGCAGGTTTAAGGTGTGCGCTACCTGACCTTAGGCAGTGAACTTTTGCGGTTCTCTTGTTTGCATTTTAGGACATGGGCTTTTAAGCCAATTGCATTCATGTGGGGGATTGTTGGAAAACCATGTTAAAACATGGTAGATTCTGAATGGTCATAAAACCATCTTTGAGTCAAGATTTCAAGCGGCAGTCATTGTCTTTTGACACCATATTCAAGACGCTTGAGTAGATGGTATGACAAGATACGTAACGGTATATCTCATGACCTATTCGGAGAATGGGAGTGAATGGAAATTGGCGTCAAAAATTGGGGTTGAGAAAGATGAAAACTCTTAATGCTGGAAAATGGGTTAAATGAGGATAACTCATTGGGAATTGTCCCACATTGGATAATGAAGAGCCATTTTTACAATATATATACAAATCTATCTCATGTGGATATTAAGTTGTGTGTCCACATACAAATGTGTGTATTGTGTACCACATGCACGTTTGCTCGACCGAAGCGCGCCTGCTCGACGGAAGCTTCCAGCAAAGCTGTAACTGTTGCAATGAATATGAATTCATTGCAGAGTTAATACTCCAGTTTCGAATTTCAAAAGCTGACAGTATTAAAGTGTGACTTTAATTGCTAAGATACTCAGCCAGACTATAAATAGCCACACCCCCCACAGGTCAAAATACAACATTCTGAAATCAAACACAACAGCATATATCATCTCTCTAAATAACATTACATTTTAGTCAGAGAGAGCTACCCACCAACAGCTCGACCTTGACTCATCGCCAGTTTCTGGCGTGTCATCCGAGACGTTATACATTGGGATCGAAGAGCCAACGTAACAAGAAACCAAAGGTAGTTGGGCGAATATCGGTTAAGAACAGAGTTAAACAGTCGTCTCGTCTATTTCTTTTTTTTGTCTTTTTTTTTTTTTATTTCATTTCATTTCTGTAATTTAATTTCAGTATTTCAATTTTCTGTCCTTAGCTGTAACATTTCAATTCTGCTTTTACCTTTCTATAATTTATTTAAATTACTGTTTCAATTCTGTAATTTAATTCTGTAATTAGAATAGTTTTATTTTAGTACTGTAATTTATTTACAGAAACAGTCCAGCAGTTTAGTAATATACTATTCTGTGTAGCAGTTTCTCTTAATTAACAAACAGTCCAGCAGTTTAGTTTTATATTATTCTGTCTGATAATTTCGTTTAATTACAAACCAGTCAAGCAATTTAATAACTTATATTATTTTGTATGGAATTTTAATTAATTGCATTTACATTCTGCAAGTGTCGCAATTTTGTAATAGAGTCACATTCCGTTTAATAGAAATAAAATTGTTTATTTCTTTTCAATCCTTGCACTTTTAATTATTGTTTTTACGTACGCCAAAACCAACAAATCTAAAGTTGTTACTGTATCAAGTTTAATCCGTTCGAATACATATATCTGATTAAAACTATGAATAAGATTCTTGGGAAAAATTTTATGACCGATGTAGCACGAGTGGATTCTTTACTAAAAAAATATTTATGCCTTGAGCGCCCATTCCAACAATTGTACCGTGGATGGCCGTATTCCCCTTTCAATACTATGTACTAAGAACGTAATGGGAATTTAAAAAATGATGCATAAACATGATTACATGAACATGTACATAAAACAGTAAACAATCCTGTTAGCCCGTGTGCTAACCTTAGAGGGGGGTGAATAAGTTTTATGGCGATTTTCGCCTAATTAAAAATTCTAAACAACTAACACCCAACTTATGCGATTCTAAGCTTAAGCGTTTTAATAAAGTTAATATAATACTAAAATTACTAAACGCAAGCAATAAATAAGCACGAATATAAGTTGCGGAAAGTAAAAGCAAGGGAAGAAAATGACACCGTGATTTATAGAGGTTCGGCAAACGCGCCTACGTCCTCTTCTCGGTACTACCGAGTATTTCACTAAAATGTTTCTTCCGGATTTTACAAACCCTATCGAGCTCAATCGACCGATTGGCTTACCCTCTACCCGGGGTTCCTACTCTTGATACAAGTGCAAGAGAACACGACTATGAGTCTACGACTCCCCCTCAATTTATGAGTACCCGAATGAAAAACCTAGAGCTTTTAAGCTTCACTTGCTTACAAAGCCTCTACCCGTTCACTCGTTCACAATTGAGTTTATAAAACACTCGATACAAATTTTGTTACAAAAATGTAACTACACTCACTATTCTAATTGCTTCTTAAAAAGTTAATTGGTGAGTTGTTGATGATGATCGAGCTTGAATCTCTTTCTCTTTGATTTTCCTCTTTCTCGAATATATATGCACCAAAATGGTGATATTAGGGTTTTTAATGAGATGTTTAAGGAAGGTGATTGGTATTGTGATTGGTGACTTTGGAGAGATGATTGGGCTGGTTTTTATAGACCAAAGGTCTGTTTTTCAGAATATGACCGTTGGCAGTGGTTTTAAGCAACTTTCCAGAATAAGCTGAAAAGCTGTTTTCGAAAACTGCAGAAAACGATCGGTCGTTTCTGGGTTTCGATCGGTCGTTTTTTCGACGTGCTCTCTGGAAGAATTTGGACCAAAAACGATCGGTCGTTTTTGTCCAGTCGATCGGTCGTCTGTAATTCTGGAGTTTTTCGGTCTTTTTCGAAAGCCCGTAACTTCTTCGTTTTAGCTCCGAATTTGGTTCCGCTTGAACCTAAGGCTTCGTTATTGAATGCTCTATCATTTAAAGACCTGAAATATACGTTTTCTATTTTTGGACAAGACAAGCATTATATCATCGAAATCGTAAAATCATTAAACGCATAATCAAAGTTATAATCAAAATCATTATTGAACTCTATGTTCAACAAGTCCAAACCACGTACAGTGTTGAGAGTATCATTGTGTTGGTCTTCAAAATGCTGATCAAGATGATTCTCTGATTGGAATGTTTTCTTGCAATAACTGCATTGCCACTCATTTATACCCAAATGAAGCTTATGCTTCTCCTGGTCTTTAAAGAAGTCATTATCACGATTAAGTCCACATTTTCTAGAGAGTTGATACCCTTCCCATTCCACAAAGGGCATAAGATGCTGCAAGGTACATATAATGCAATTAATGTTGGTTTTCCGTGTACGAAATAACAATTAAATAATAATAAATGACTAAAAAGAAATAATCAAAAACCAGTGTAATCTTTATTAATTCAGAATTGAAACTGAGATTACAGATTACAACATGTATTGACTGAATAGAAATTAAAACAAACGTTATTCAGATTATTATCAATTAATAATATGATATACTGAATTGCAATAAATAGAAACTGCCGGACTGGAAAGTATAAATTTAACAGTTGGACTGTTCTGATTGAAATTGAAATTACAGGACTGAAATTAAATTATTCTAATTACATAATTAAATTACAGAATAGAAACAGTACTTTAAATAAATTACAGAAAGGTAATGACAGAATATAAATATTACAGCTAAATACAGCAAATTAAAATACTGAAATAAAATTGCAGAATTGAAAAGACAAAAATATAAATTACAGAATTTAAAATGCGGTATTTAAAAGACAGAAATAAAAAGACGAGGCGACTGTAAACAGTATGCCCTTAGCCGATATTCGCCCAACCACCTTAAACTTTCTGGTTGCGTTGGCGCTTCGATTCCAAGGAACAATGTCTCGGATGACTCGCCAGAAACTGGCGACGAGTTAAGATCGATCTGTTAGTGTGTGATTCTCTCTCTTTCTAAAATGCTATGGAAAAAATTAAGCAGTATTTTCAAAATGTAAAAAGTGTGTTTAGAGAGTGGGAGAGAGCTGCCTATTTATAGGCTAAGCTGAAATCTCAGCCATAATGGTCACTTAATTAAGTATTCGAAACTGCTAAATTAATGATGCAATTATTCTCATTTAATTGCATCAGTTACAAGCTTCCTGGAATTTTTGGGACTGTTTTGTTATTATCCAAAACTCTCAGACTTTCTTGGAACCAGAACCAGAACTGGAACCGGAACCGGAATCGGAACATTCCCCAAGTCCCAAGTCCCGCGACCGTGACCCGTGACCCGAGACCCGAGTCCCGAGACCCGTGCCCGAGACCAAGACCGAGCGAGCGCGCGCATGTGTGGTGCACTTGCCTACACACACCTATGAGGCTACACATTATTACCACTCTCTAGTGGTGAATATGTATATAAACAATTCAAAAAAGTTTTTCCTCTTCGATATGGGATAAACATTTGGGTGGCTTACCCATCCATTTGTTTTCCCACTTCCTCTCCCAAATTCCAGATTTCGTCTCTCCATGGTCCAACTTCGGAACCAATTTTCATTCACACCCATTCACCGAATAAGTCATGCGATATACCGTTTCGAAGCTTGTCACACAAGCTACTCAAACCACTTGAGTACGGAGTCTAAACTTTAGATTCTTCGCATGGAATTTGACCTAACTTTTGGACTCGTGACCAATTCGGAAAACACCATGAAACATGGTTTTTTTCCAACAATCCCCCACATTAATGCAATTGGCTCGAAAGCCCATGCCCTAAATGCAAATCAAGAGAACCGCAAAATTTCACTACCTAAGGTCAGGTAGGGCGCCTTGAACCTGCCGTAGTGCATCTTCATCCGGAATACTGCTATTAGGTAGCATAGATGCTTTGAACCCGTTAGCTTTGTGTATCCCAGTATGATACCCGCATAGTGTCCTTTTTACTCACATACTAGGCCCTTTAGTTGTTGTCTATATTTGGCCTGAACTGCCTTGGCAACTTCAACTGAGTGCTCTAGTGATTTAGCCCAAGCTCATCACATGGTACCGACCTTACACACTCGTTATAGGTGGTTACAAGTCAAAACTGTCCTGACTCACCTTACTCAACCGTCGAGTTACTTGGATCATTAAGAGCCTCAAGCTCACCCTTACAATGGTACAGGTCTATCACTCTGTCATCGCGGAAAATGGGCTGGAAACTACTGGTTCCCGAGTGCTTTGTTCGGTTGCCCTCACAGTTCAGTTTCCCTTTGAACCTAACAGAAAAGATTCCGTTTAGGTTGGGTTGCCTATGGGGGGCCACCAATTTAATGGGATTTAATCCCATTTCGTTCGACAATGCCTCGACTCCTACTTGAGTCAAGCCTTTTGTTAATGGATCCGCTATGTTTTCCTTTGATCTCACAAAATCTAAGGATACCACACCGTTGGATAACAATTCTCTTATGGATTTATGTCTCCGATATATATGTCGAGACTTTCCATTATATATATGATCCTGAGCCCGCGCAATAGCTGATTGACTATCACAATGCATGCTTATTGCGGGAACAGGTTTTGGCCACATTAGAATTCCTTCCAAAAGACTTCTCAGCCAATCTGTCTCCTCGGTTGCTAAGTCTAACGCTATGAATTCAGATTCCAGAGTTGACCTTGTGATACATGTCTGTTTGAAGGATCTCCAAGACACAGCAGCTCCTCCCATTATAAACAGATATCCACTCGTGGACCTTGTGCTATTGGAGTCTGATATCCAATTGGCATCTGAGTAACCTTCCAGTACCGCTGGATATCTGGTATAGTGCAGCCCGTAATTAGCTGAAAACCTCATATATCTGAGAAGTTTCATGATCGCCTTCCAGTGTTCCTCATTCGGATTGCTGGTGTACCTGCTCAGTCTACTCACTGAGTTTGCTATGCCTGGTCTAGTGCAATTCATTATATTCATGAGACTGCCTATGACCCGAGAGAACTCCAATTGATTCACACTCTTACCAAAATTCTTTTTCAGGTTATAGTTGAACTCAATTGGGGTTCTAGACATCGCCTTACTGCCCTTGTCAAACTTGTCTAGTACTTGTTTAACATAATGACTTTGTGACAAGGCATACCCCTCTAATGTTTTGGTAATCTTCATACCAAGTATTACATCAGCTATACCCAGATCCTTTATATCGAATTGTTGTGACAACATTTTCTTTGTGGAGCTGATTCTATCAGTACTCCCAATTTAATCATGTCATCCACATAGAGACAGACTACGACACAATCTCTTCCACTTCCTTTAGTGTAGACACATTTATCGCATTTATTAATGTGAAAACCGTTTGATAGCATAATTCTATCAAAATTCTCGTGCCATTGCTTTGGTGCTTGTTTGAGTCCATATAGAGACTTTACAAGTTTGCACACTTGGTGCTCTTTACTAAGAACTACAAACCCTTCCGGTTGTTCCATGTAAATTTTTTCTTCCAGTTCTGCATTTAGAAACGCCGTCTTGACATCCATTTGCGACAACAACACTACCTCCGTTGTCAAAATGTTTCCGCTTGATGTTGGAGCTTTCGACCACATTGGCCTTTGCCATCGAGATGTTAGCACCACCGCCTCTCCTTACAGAGCGACGGTTGCTCACCTCGATATTGAGCTTCTCAATGAGTCCCTCCAGCCTCATTTCCTTCCGCTTGTGTTTCAGGTAGTTTTGAAAGTCTTTCCAAGACGGTGGCAATTTCTCAATCATGAGTGCCATCTGGAAAGGCTCATTAATCACTAGCCCTTCAGTCTCAAGGCGATGATAAATGAGTTGGAACTCCTCAACTTGCTCCATGACACCCCTACTGTCAGTCATACGGTACTCATGAAAGTCCATGACAACAAATCTCTTTGTGCCATCGTTATTCACTTTGTACTTGTTTTTGAGAGTTTCCCACAGCTCCTTTGCAGTAGCTTTGGCCTCGAAAATACTGAACACCGTGTTATCTAGAGCACATAGGACATAGTTCTTGCATAGGTAGTCGGCATGTCTCCATGCCTCAACAGCAGAGAACGACTGCTCCTCTAGATCGTCCTCGCTTAGGACGGGAGCAGTCTCCTTAAGAAACCTGGTCAGATTTAGGGTGGTGAGATAAAACAGCATCTTTTGCTGCCAACGTTTGAAGTTGTCCCCCCTAAATTTTTCCGGTTTCTCCAGATGAGAACTCGGCAAAGTAGGCACTGCCGAATACATCGGTGCCTTGCCGTTGGCCGCAGCCTTGGCTCTAGCCGCAGCCTTGGCCGCGGCCTTGGCCGTAGCCGCTGCTTCGGCCGTAGCCTCGGCTTTGGCCATAGCATCCGCCATAGCCGCAGCCGCGGCGACCTCAGCTATGTCATCAGCATTAGCCCCCACATTCGCATCGTCCCCAGTGTTATGGACATTTCCACCAACTACTGGGTCATGCTCACTCCCGACAGGAAACTCAATGGGTGAAGTGTTTGCCATCTGAAACGATAACACAAAAAAAACGTATGAGATACGTGTACAATAAATTCTATAAACAAAACACCAAAACTGAAATTTGGGTTTGTAAAATTTTTTTATTTAATTAACAAAAAGAAAATTAAACGGTTTCCTTTTGAATACCAATAATGTTGACATCAAAAGGATTAAATAACGGTTCTTCTTGAATACCAATACGGTTGGTATCAACAATATCCTTAAAACAAAAATTAACTGTTTGGAATTTTTATTTGCAAATCAAATTCTAATATGATTTAGAATTGAAAACAAAAAAACATTATTCCTTATAAAATAAATAAAGAATTGTATTAATTAATACACGAAAGAAACAACAGAATATCGGTTAAGATTGTTGGTTTCCGGGTACGAAATAACAATTAAACAATAATAAAGGATTAAAAAAAATAATCAAAAACCAGTGTAATCTTTATTAATTCAGAATTGAAACTGAGATTACATATTACAACATGTATGGACTGAATAGAAATTAAAGCAAATGTTATTCAGATTATTATCAATTAATAACCTGATATACTGAATTGCAATAAATAGAAACTGCCGGACTGGAAATTATAAACTTAACAGTCGGACTGTTCTGATTGAAATTGAAATTACAGGACTGAAATGAAACTATTCTAATTACAGAATTGAAACAGTACTTTAAATAAATTACAGAAAGGTAAAGACAGAATATAAATATTACAACTAATTACAGCAAATTAAAATACTGAAATAAAATTGCAGAATTGAAAAGACAAAAATATAAATTACAGAATTTAAAATGCGGTATTTAAAAGACAGAAATAAAAAGATGAGGCGACTGTAAACAGTCTGCCCTTAACCGATATTCACCCAACCACCTTAAAGTTTCTGGTTGCGTTGGCGCTTCGATCACTAGGTACAACGTCTCGGATGACTCATCGGAAACTGTGGACTAGTCAAGGTCGAGCTGTTGGTGGGTGGTTCTCTATCTTTTTAAAATGCTATGGAAAAAATTATGCAGTATTTTCATAATGTAAAAGTGTGTTTAGAGAGTGGGAGAGAGCTGTTGAATTAATGATGATAATTGCATCGTTACAAGTTTGCTAGAATTTTTGGGACTGTTTTATTATTATCCAAAACTTTCAGACTTTCTTGAAACCAGAAATGGAACATTCCCCTAGTCTGAAGTCTCAAGCCCGCGACCCGGGACCGAGCATGCGCACGCGTGTTTGGTGCACTTGCCTACACACACATATGAGGCTACACATTATTACCACTCTCTAGTGGTGAATATGTATATAAACTATTCAAAATAGTTTTTACTCTTTGATGTGGGATAAACATTCCGGCTTCCCCATCCATTTGTTTTCTTACTTCCTCTCCCAAATTCCAGATTTCGTCTCTCCATGGTTCAACTTCGGAGCCAATTTCCATTCACACCCATTCATCAAATAGCTCATGTGATATACCGTTTCGAAGCTTGTCACACAAATTAGTCAAACCACTTGAGTACGGAGTTTAAATTTTAGATTTTTCGCATGGAATTTGACCTAACTTTTGGACTCGTGACCAATTGGAAAAACAACATGAAACATGTTTTTTTTCCAACAATTAATTGTCCTAAATGTTATAGAAAACAGAAAAAACATTGAACCATATTATAAAAATAAGTTCACCTCTTCGATAACTTCATTAGCAACACGACTTGGCTTTCTGGAACAATGCACTTCATGTTCTCTGAGCATCATTGAAAACCCTTAATTAGTAGAGTAAGCCATATATACCCATACCGAGTACTAGAGTGGTAATATGATTGGGTTGTGTGACCATTTTTTTTTTAAATTAGGAATTTACCTCGCTGGTGCATGAGCACCAGGACCCTGCAATGCAGAGTCAGTAATTAGAATGATAATTTAATCCAATACTATTTTTAAAACACAAGTAATATTCTCTTAGGCGATTATGAAGATAGGCCTTCTGAACTTCAGAAACCTCTTTCCAAGCGGCATCCCTGTATTTTAAACACCATCAACGAATGAATAATTATATTAATGTTTGTCACTTCAAATTTACATAAAAATCAGTCAGAAAAAAGTAAAGACTTTACCATTCAGGTGAAGCCCCATATACAATCTGCATTTCAAAATAAAATTGTAAGTAAAAGATTGATTTATTCCTGAGTTGGAGATGCTGGAGCTGAATACGTAGTCGTAGAGACCTAGGCTTCAATACGAACATGTTCGACTTTATATTTATATCTAAAATTTAGCAGATATATACTTTGCATTATGATTTCCATCCTAAATTAAACATGTCAAGTCTATACACATAGCTTTCTTCCATGGGAGGTGATCAGACCAGCTGCTACCAAATAGAACAAATCCATTAATAATTTCCTTTTCTTTAAGCTCTACAAAGAACTATGTAAATGAGAGTTTTAAAGACTGTTTCGTCTCCTCTGTTCCGCAAATTTATTCTTGTTAGCCAAAACCTTAATCAACAACACTACTTAAAAAATCAGTGCTTGTCCTAAATTGAAATATACAAACTTATCCCATGGAGAGTGGCTCGAATTTCTCTACTTCCATAATTTGAGGTTATTTTTAAAACAACCAAAATATTATCGGTTTACCTTGCAAAATCAAAGCACAACTGCATATAACTCCTTAAGAAAACATACATCATGCCATCACATGCTAATTCTTTTGCATCTTATATTTTTTCACATATAAGAAAATTTTAAAACATAGTTTCCGTCACACTGTTATTTGCAGAAGTTATTTCTTAGCATAAATTTCATAGAAAACACTAGTCCTTATAGTTCCCTTCTTCTTTAAATAAGAAATTATTAGAGATTTTATTTCCTTAGTAATCAGTTTCATTCCACACAAAACAGGTTCACATTTGGTCATGTTAGACAGGTTAAGTTTTGTCATGTTATTGTTTTTTTCATAAGTATTTGTAAAAAAAAATCGATTTTTTTTTCTTAAATCAACGTTTTAATTTATTTATTAAGTGTTTGTTCAAAAAATATGTAAAATCAGGCAAACAATTAAACATAAAAGAATATAAATGGTCAAATTTTACATATTTTTTTGAACAAATGTTTGTGGACTGAATACTTAATGGTCAAATAGCAAGCTTCTCGAATTCAACGAAGGACAATAAATACTCCTATCACTTCATATTAATTATAATAATATCATAATCCTATAAAAATATAAAAAGTAAAAACTATTTATCACTCTTTAACAACCAAACATTCTTTTAAATTTTAAACTATGTTTTTTTTTGTATTATCCACATATTTATATCATAACTACACTTATTTTCTATATTTTTATTACACTACGCGCCACACACGCAACGTGTGAGACACAGTTACTAGTATATATATATAAAAAGAGAGACAGTCTCATCCTGGTGAACCTCGATTCCACTCGTAATAATTAATCATTTATTTTCATATGAAATATATTTTTTGTGAAAATTATATACATATACATGTAAAATTAAGCAAAATTATGACTTATTTTCGAAAAGTTTGATTTATTTGACAAAAGATGGACTGCAAGCAAGCCTCCAAATACTAATTCCCTTCCCCCATTTTTATTTCAATTTCAAGATTTCACCCTTTCATTTTTGTTCTGCATCTTTTCCCCCTATTTTATTATCA
Organism: Primula veris; assembly: GCA_963682055.1. NCBI lineage: Eukaryota > Viridiplantae > Streptophyta > Magnoliopsida > Ericales > Primulaceae > Primula > Primula veris. The sequence goes on along the minus strand of OY821742.1, from coordinate 29,387,461 downwards.
ATTATTGGATAATAAAATACACAAAGTGTTCTCTCTCTCCGCTCAAAAACAAAACAAGCCCTACATCTTAGATTTCCGCCGCTACAGTCTTTTGCTTACAGGTCTCTCTCTCTCTCTATCTTCCCTCTTTATATAAAAGTTTGTGTTTACTTACTTAGGATAATCGTCTATTTATTATTGATCAATATTTGTTTAGATAGGTTACTTTTTTCCAGCTTTTGTGTTTATTTATTGTTTAGACTTTCTACATGTATGGTTTGATGTGTTTATTTTAGTTTGAATTTAGATAATTTGTATTTAATGGTCTATAGCTGTAATTGGTCTAATTGTTACAATCAAATAAGTTGATTTTAGATTTTTTCAATTTCAAATCATGTATATCTGTATCTAAATGTTTAATTGTATGTCGAAGGTTTGTGTATTACCATGTATCCTGTTTGTGTATGTCTTTATTTCTTTCTTTCTATTTTTCTAATCTTTGAAGGGATGTTCTTATATATCTAGAGCTTAAATTACCCCCAAAATTTAAATCTTGTGTTATTATTTAAGTTACAGCGTAATCTCGTAATACCATGTACCTATTCTCGTGAATGGTATTAATGTATTTTGATAAGCTATGCATTGAGCAGAACCACTTTGTATCCCGAAACTTCTTTATAGATGCTAATTTAGTTGTGGACCTCATGTAGGAGTAATAGTTATAATGCTTTGATGTTTGGGGTCATTTTTGTTGTTTTACTGTGTAAGATATCTTTTTCTTTCGCCATAAATCAAAACTTATTCTTAATATTCTCTTTACAGATTCTGCGAGAGCCTTAATACTATCAATTTGCTTGTACGCAGTTTCACATTGCAATTATATTATTTTCGACAGTTGCTCCTCCAGGCATTTTGAAGGAAAATACTCTCAAGTGTTATTTAAGAAGATTTAGTATATATCCGTTCCCAAGCTTGTGTTAGGCTTTTATATATTCTTTCTATATTGCTTGAAATTGGCTTCACAAATTCGTATGGTTTTGTTAATTTCCTTCCTGAATCCTTTGCAGTAAGTATTAAAAAAGATTGAAATTCAGAACAATTTCACTTTCAAAACATACAAGAACACACCTTTGATACACATACGTTCAACATACGCTCAGGCATTAGATACAAATGTACACATATACAAGTCATCTTGACAAGTTGGAAAAAGAGTACTTTATGTTTGTGTTAATTTTTGCTTGGTTAAAATGTCAAATTTCCAAACAAACAAGCCTTTTAAGCCCTTTATTTTTTCATCTTATCTTAGGTTTGTTTGTTTGCAAATTGCAAGCAATTGAATACTACATCTTTTGGTTTGTTTGCAAGTAGATGTGAAGATTACATTCAGTTGATGATAGTTCTTCTGAAAGCGGTGGTTCTTGTTTATATGGTCCAGGTGCTCATGGGTGATGTGGGCATGCTCGTTGATAATTTACTTTATTATATTCGCAGGTCATTTCTCTCTTATACTTTATTTAAAACTAGTCTGTTCTATCTTAATGCAGATGTTAGAAATGTTTGTGATTTTGAAGTATAAATTAGTATGAACATAGTAAAGTATTACTCGTATATGTTTGCACGTCATTTGTTTCAGTTTGTGTACTTTAAACTAGTTTATATACGCAGGTTCTATTTCTAGTTTATAGTTTGAATATACACTACAAAATCCTCAATTTTTTACATTCAAGTCATTGTTAGTATTTGTTGAGTTATTCTGAATGTACGTAATTTTGTGATTTTTGCTGTATCGAATACTGAATGCTTTAACCTGAAATCAAAGTGTTACGTCTTTTTGGTAACTTTCAAAATGATGTTGAGCTCTTTTACTAAAAACTGCAAAGATGCTACATATCGTTTAGTCTTCAGTTGAAGTGATTAATTGGTCTAAAAAGGCTAGTTTGTCGTGTTTGATATCACATGTTTTTAAATCTGTAACTTATATTTTCTTTTCAGCTGTTGACGACATTCAAGCCAAAAAGCTGAAGTTATCTCAGATGTCGAACAAGACCGCTATTCCGATGATAATCTTATATTTAACTACATCAAAATTGCATTTTTGGAACAGAAATAAAGTGTTCCTAAAAGATTTTGGAACACAGATAAAGAGTGCCTAAAAGTGGCATGCCAGATTCTTGTAACACTTTAAAAGTGTTCCTGATTTCGTTATTGGAACGTTTTTTGGGTGTTCCAAAATTGGAACGCCAAAAAGATGTTCCTATTAAAACATCCAATGTCTCCCTTATGAACACATTTCGGAACACTATAAAAGTGTGTCTAAATTGACACAAGGTAGATCACTCCCCACATGAGCAAAAATAGTTCAAATGAACCATGATTCATATTTTTTTAGTTTTGTTAATTTTTAAAAGACCTCGTTTCATAACTGAATATAAGATCGAAGAAAAAAAAATTAAATATAGCTTTATTGAAGCCAACATGTCCAAACTTATAATTTGAAATCTTTCATCGAATTAATGTACACTTTCATAAGTCAGAAAGTTTGAAGATTAGATCAAACAATTACGAATAAAAATATTCAAAGAAGGAACAAACCTAATAATTCTAAAAATATTCAAAGATGGAACAAATCTAATAATTATTCTAAAAACAATTAAAAGCTTTTACGTTTTGCAAACGCCACGTTTCAACTCTGCTCCACTCGTTATACAAAGTAACAAATATGAAAACCCTGAGGAAAAAACAAGAGAAAGAGTAATAGTTAGGTAAGACTTAATAGCCACATTAAGAAAAGTGAACACAATATGTTAGAGGCGGCATAAACTATACGAAAAACAATTGGTAGAGTAAGGAAAAAACCAAATCTCACCTATGAATAGTTTTCTACAGGAACGATTAGCATTTTGGTTATTTTATAATATCTATTTCAATTTACTGAAAAGTAGTACAGACACCTTTGATAATTTGTTCCACCTCATGTTTTCTAAAAATTTATTTGTTACTCCAAATTCAGTAAACAATAATTTATACAATGAATACAAATTAGCAAAATAAAATTTTAATTCAAATGAAGAAAGAAAAACAAAACAACATTGACTTTTGGATATAAAATTGTAATTTCCGGTAGAAAAATAAACATTTTTTTAAGTGGAAGATTTGTTCTTTACTTGGGAGGAAAATTGTAAATTTCTTCAATCATCACTACAAGTGAAACCCATATAAAGGGACAGAAGAAAATTTGTTCTACACAAGAAAATTAACAACATTACATCTTTGCATTAGGAATTTCCTTGTAGTATCTTTCGCATAACCAGATAATGTGGCTACCGATACAAAGGAAAGGGAAAGTAACAATTATATTCAATGTAGAATGTGATTTTTGCAAGAAAAAAACTTACACCGTGATTTGTAGGGCATACACTTCAAAATGAGTAATCTGTATTACAAAAAAACTGGATTGTAACATATTCATGTTACACAAAGTTAAAACCTTCCCTCTACTTGTCTAATCCGTAATATTTTAGAAATATTTTTGAACCAAATTGCCAAACTTATCTAAATTCTCTCCAAATCATGTTGTTGTTTGAACTAAAACAGCTAATCTAAAAAAGGAAAAGAGAGAAGGAAATCCAAAGAGGAAAAATGACGGGAGCTGGGGTGATAGAAATATCGCAGTGTAATGTAATGAATTTTGTAAAATAAAAAAAGCTTGACGTCATCTTGGGTCTGATAATTTTTGTAACTGAAACGCGGTTGCCTAGGCCTTTTTCCGGTTTAAAGTCTTAACGAAGTATATGGAAACCATCTATGTCGGTACAAGCTAGAGTTATAACTAACATTAAGTACCTGAGTTTCTTCGGGAGACCCCATTCCTTAACCACGAGCAACATGCCGCATAAAGAGATGAGGAAACATAAACCATCACCTGTACGTAGTAAATCAGGTATAATTTCATAAGAAAAAAAAGGGAACAAGGGAGAGGACACCAAGTCCTCTAAACCGCATAAAACAGCCATATAATGAAGAAAATTTATGCCATTTGATCAATACCGGGACAAAGTTCACATAAGACTACTATCTCTCTTCGTTTAAATTGTACAATACATGTTGAAAATATACCAGAGTGAGAAGCGAAGTGGTAGAGTTTCCATCGAGACCGGAGAGTGTCGTTAGGGACTCACCGCAACAATTTTGCAGTATACTGAACTATGTATACCTAGTATAACAGCAAGAAAGATTAGCTTATCGACTTTTGGCTAAAGAACTCTATCAATTGTATTTGTACCCAACTCAAATCCCCACTTAGACTATTAAGAAATAGTTGGAGAGGTTTGGAAGCTCACCCGTGAATTATTTTCCCATCTTCCTCATACATTTCATGAACAATATCAGGGAGCAAAAAATCTGTTTGTGACTTGATAAATAAAAGCAAGGGGGCTAAAACGAAAAACCCGTAAGAGAGTAAAGTGTTCTAACTTACCGCGCTCTAACTTTTTCCGCACGCTTGACATGTCTTTAAAACAGGTCTTTTCGGTGATAAATGTTCAATGGATTTTCCCCCTGATAGAAAAGCGAGAGCTGTCACCTCAATTATGAAACGACGTTGTTTATTTTAAGAATGTAGCGTACTTAAAAAGAAAGTTACCAAAACGCCTTGATTTTTTACTTTCAAAGGCAGTTGTTTTTCGCCTAAAAAATACCTGCCTCAACTGCTAAAATTTTAAGGCGGGCTTGCTACCGCCTAAAAAAATGGTTTTATTGCCATTAAGTTAACATATGAATAACAAAGTTTTCACACACATAAGCTAGACTTGGAATAGACTTAAATGCAAGTTCAACAAACTTATAAACAATCATTTGTAACATATTGTATCAAAGCTCAATTACATTAAATCAAATACCTTATATGCACACTCAAATGCAACAAACATGCAAAAAATCAGTTGTGAATATAACTTTATATTTATTACTTATTTTCACGCATCCGACCAGTTCACAAATAGCTAATATTCCTTATTATTTTCTTTTACCTAATTGGACTGGTTTTTAAAACAAAGAAGAAACTAAACATACAACTGATATTTATTTCCCAGGTTCGATCTTGTATACTTTTAACCTGTGGTTTGTGGGTTCGATTTTGTGTACTGGGTATTTTTGTCACTAACTTTTAACTATAGGTTTCAAATCATGTAAAAAAGAGCGTTTTCTAACCTAATTGAGAGAGGAATTAAACTACTAGATTCACATAGGAAAAAAACATCAAGAGTAAAAAACCTAGGATTCAAACTGACCTCCCGACGGGATTGAATCAATTGAGAGCCTCATAGATTCAATTAAAGAGGAGAGTCACAGGTTTTGTACTTACCATCGGGGAGAAGGAGGAGAGATGTGGGCTTCTTCTCTCTCATCTGATAAGCATTTGTAACTTGAGATTTTGAGAGTGGAGAACGTGTTAGCAAACATAAAGGGATTTAATTAAGAGAACACTTTTTTAATCATCACGTGCGTGTCACATGATCTGTAATTCTTATTGGAATGCTTTTTTAGTGTTTCAAACTAATTCGGAACACTTTCTTTCTCAAGAACACTTTATTTGTGTTCCGAATTTCCGGCACAGATAATAAGCGTTCCAAATTAAACACATCTTTTCTTGGCTCAAACTCGAGGACAGGTGCATGAAGTTTGTTGCCGGTAGCGTTTAGTGTTATTTGGAAATTTGTTTACTTATGAATCTTTTAGATTTGTTCCTAGTAGTTTTGGATTGTAGTGCATAATGTTGGAATCTATGCGAGAATGTATATTGGTTGTTTCATGTTTGTTTTGGGGATTGTATGGATAATAATTTCAATTAATGTTAAATTGTCTTTTGATTAATTTTTTTTTAAATATTTGATATTTAAATAATAATATAGCAACATACTATAAGCTTTAAATAAATAAATAGTAACAATTGCAACATTAAAAATTAAAAGGAAAATTATGAAGAATTGTAACAAATTTTTGACAAAAACTAGTTATGTTAGAGAAGTGGTGCATTTTCCATCCAAAAAGCTTGTCAATTAGTAACATAAAGAACATGTTACAATTATGTTACTGAAATTGCAACATAAACAATGTGTTACATTTATGTTACTGAGTAATATTGTGTTGCTAATTTAGTTGCTGAAATCTGCAACAAGATAAACAATAACATATCAGTTTTTGTTGCTAAATTGTTGTTGATCCTAGTTCAAATAATGCCTCATAGGTATCATTTTTTATCTTTAATTCCCACTAGGTAGCTATCATAATTTACATTCCCACTAGCCACTAGATACCACTTTTATCCTATATAAACTTTTATTTTTCTGTTTTTATTTATCGCCTCTATTTCTATTATAGATAGAGAAAGTTATTGGGCAAATTATTTAGTCCAAACCTAGAAAACTCAATCTCCGACGCTCCATCATCTTCTTTATCTCAGGTTATCTCCGTCGTCTTCTTTATCTCCGTCATCTCATCTCTGGGCGAAAGTAATTCTAGAGAGAGAAAATTATTAGGCGAATTGGGTGCGATCTCATCTTCGCATGTATGTTTATTCATAAAAAAAACTATTATAATTACTAGATCTATTACTTTTTATTTGGATTGGTTTACTGTGAATTCGAACCAATAATGTGGTTTGATCTTATCATTGGCTGATTTGGGTTAAATTCATTTGTGTTAATTTTTTTGCTTCTTTGCTGTCAATTTACGGCCGAAACGAGCCCATTTTAGGGCTGATTTGGGGTCTGTTTTGGTGCTAAATCGAGTCCATTTTAGAGCTGAATTGGAGTCTGTTTCGGGGCTGAATCGGACTCCGGTTCGAGGCTAAAACAGATTTCGGTTCAAGGCTAAAACAGGCTCTTAGTTAGAGTGTTATTTAGCAGGACGTATACAACCATGTGCTGAGTTATGGTTGCACCAATTTGTACCCTTAAAGTGTTCGATGAAGTGTTCGAGTTTCGTGCAATAGATTTCTGCCAATATATATGATATGCTACTTTAACTATAATTTGTTTTGAGACCTAGAAGAACAACAAATATCTATTTGTTACATTTCTATTGTATTCGGATCGTATGCTTTTTGTTTATAGAATTTTCTTGTAATTTATTAGTTTCTCGTTAGATTGGTTGACTGTAATTTATAGTTTAGTTGGGAGTTGGGACAATTACTAGATTGTTATTTTTATTTCAACTTTATTGGGACAGTTTTGGAGTGGTTTTTGGAACGGTTTTGGGTGTTTCAAGTTTTTTTGAACAAGAGCAGTGGCAGAACTCGTTTTAGGGTTGAGACGGGGTCCAATTAGGGGATAAAACGAGCTCATTTCGGGACTGAAACGGAGCTCGTTTCGGGATTAAAATTAGCTTGTTTTAAAGCTAAAGCGCAACTCGTTTTGCGGCTAAAACATAGCTCATATTGGGGCTGAAACGATCTTGTTTCGGAACTGAAGTACATCTCCTATTGGCGTTGAAATGGGGCTCATCTTGCGGCTGAAACAGAGCACGTTTCGGGACTAAGACGAGCTTGTTTTGGGACTGAAACGCAGCTCATTTTGGGGTGAATTGCAGGTCGTTTTAGGACTGTACGAGCTCATTTTGTTGTTATAATGCAACTAGTTTTTATTTTTTATTGTATCAATGAGTTATATTTACATTTTTGTGATGCCTATATCCGGTCATGCTTTTGATTAAGGCTGCGACTAAGTTGTGAATACGACCGCGACTATTTTGGGATTAACAAGAACTAATTTGTTACTTAACATTTGCAACTTGAACTAGTGTTGACAGGTTTGGTAAATGACTTGGAGTTGGACTTATGTATTTTCATTGTTTGTTTGGCGTGCGTAATGCTTGTTTGGTTGAGTTTATATAATTTTTAGGTGTACATGTATGTATGATTTTGTTTAGTGACTATAAATATCTGTAAGCTCAAAATGGTAAGAGCACTTGCACCAACATTGAGATTCAAGAGTTTGGTGGTTCGAATCCATCCGGATTTGATTTTTTTTAATATTAAATTAAAATATATGCAATTTGTGGTGAATTATATTGTGTTTATGTCAAACATTATTCAATTTCGATTAAACTAGATGAACTTTCAACATAACTAGATGCAATTTCGACTGAACTAAATGCACTTTCAATTGAATCACATGCATTTTCTGCTGAATTAGATGCTTTTTTAGCTATAGTGCATCCTGTTTAGTTGAAAGTGCATATGGTTCAGCTGAAAGTACATCTAGTTCGGATGAAAGTACATTTAGTTCGGTCTTGTCAGTTGAAAGTGCATCTAGTTCAATAAAAGTGCATCTCGTGCAACTGAAAGTGCATCTAGTTCAGCTGAAAGAGCATCTAGTTCAGTCGAAAATACATATAATGCATGTATTTCAGCTGAAAGTGCATCTAATTCAGGTTTTTTTCCCATTTTTGTGTTTTTTTCATTTTTATAATTTTTTGTGTATTTTTTTTCCCATTTTTATTATTTTTGGTGGGTTAATTTTGGAAAATACGTTTTTGTGATTTAAAAAAAAAAAATATGTTTTTTTGTTTTTTTTTATAAAAATACATTTTTTTTGTGATTTTTATCCTTTTTTAATAATATTTTTAGAAAAATACATTTTTGTGATTTTTGTGATTTTATTTCATTTTCTATGACTTTTTTTTTAATAATTACAATTATCTTGATTTTTTTGTAAAGATACATTTTTTTGTGATTTTTTTTTCATTTTGATTAATTTTTTGATATTTTTTTATAAAAATATTTTTTTTTATTTTTTCCTTTATTAATAATTTTTTGTGATTTTTACCATTTTTTATAATTTTTTATGATTTTTTCGGTTTTATAGAATTTTGTTGTATTTTTTGGGTTTCTAGAGAGATAAATCATGTCTATTATGTTTTGGGTTTGAAATGATATTTTGGTAAATAAATCTAATAATTAAAAATTGGTATCTAAGAGAAATATGAACTTTTTGAGATATGTATGAGTAATATAAATTGGTATGAGTTAGCTATAAGGAATTCTCACATCCTAGTTTGCAACATAAATAGCTTAAAAAGCAACACAAACTTTTGTTGCTATAGGTATTTTTTCTTGTAGTGAATACTTTATAATAAAATAAAACGTTGATTTAAGAAAGAAAAATAATCGAAAAAAAATTTATGAATACATATGAGAAAAGCGATTACATGACAAAAATTCAACAGTCCAAACAATAGAGCTTATTTATGATTTTATTAGCTCATAATCAGTTTAGTTCTACTCCCTCCGTTCCAAAATGTTTGTCCATTACGAAATTACGTGCAACTTTGACCGGCAAATAACTCGTATGTAAATTGTTAAAACGAAAATTTTCAAAAGTTAATCATAAAGTTTAAATGCAAAATATTGTCCAAAATACAGTCCATACATATAGCTCTCTTCTTTAACTAGATAGAAGCTTACTTATGATTTGGGCAATTAACATAAACATATACTCTACAACTATTATATTAACAAAAACATACCCTCAAAAGTTACATTATCAAAAACATATTTTCAATTAATAATTAATAAAAAATAAAAAATATGATTCATCCCTCCCAATCTCTTTTCCATCTCTCTTTTCGACGGAGATGCGGTCGTTTAAGGCGAGGCCCATGACGGCGACGTAGTAGTTCGAGATCGGAGGACGGGTAATAGTTGAATTTGTTAATTATGCTCCGTTTGTTTCATAGTAAAAGTTTTACATGGGGAAAATATTTCCATGGGAAAGTTTTACACTGAAAACTTTTGTTTGCTTTTCATTTACACGCGGTTGGTGCATAAAAAGTTTTCCAGCTAAAATTTTATACAAACTCAAGTTTTTTTAACAAATAATTGGTAAAAATCTCAACATGTATAGGAAACTTAACCTAAACACATATTTTATTTCATATACGTCACTTATAATAACTTATAATTTTTCAACATATAAACCCATAAAATTATAAGTATAGAAGATATTATTGACTTTTTTTAGCTTTTTCAAATTTTCTTGGGTTTTTTAGATTTTTCGGAATTTTTTGTTTTATTTTTTCCATTTTTTGTTATTTTTTAGATTTTTTCCTGTTTTTTTCTATTTTTATTGGTTAATTAGATTTTAGCTTTTTCAAATTTTCTTGGGTTTTTTAGATTTTTCAGAATTTTTTGTTTTATTTTTTCCATTTTTTGTTATTTTTTAGATTTTTCCCTGTTTTTTCCTATTTTTATTGGTTAATTAGATTTTAGCTTTTTCAAATTTTCTTGGGTTTTTTAGATTTTTCTTATTTGTTTTTTATTTATTTTCCATTTTTGTTATTTTTTAGAATTTTTCGTGTTTTTTCCTTTTTTTTATTGGTTAGTAGATATAATTGGACTAATTATTAAATAATTTTGAAAAAATAGACCTATAATTAATAATAGTTATAATACTAGTATTAGAAAGAATATAGAGAGAGCCTCCGTAAACCGTTTACAACTTTATTTGCGGGGTAATCGTTTCCCCCAATTTTACTAGATATGTGGGAAAAGTTTTTCCAAAAAAAATGTTTTACGTTAAACCAATCACCCGAAAATTCTATTTTACCCGTAAATGTTTGTTTACCTCCATTTTACAACAAAACAAACAGAGCCTTAGTGTATAATGTTGAAAAATAAGTGTATAAATTACGTGAATTAAATAAGGGTATGGAGTTGAAAATTATGTATATGAATTATATAATTAAGTATATGAATTATGTAAATTGGGGTATGAAATTTGATAATAAGAGTAAACTCTACGAATTAGTATATGACCTTTTGAAATAAGGGTATGAAAAATACAAATTAGGTTATAAACTTTTTAAATAAGGGTATGAACTTTTGGAATAAGGGTATGAAAAATACAAATTAGGGTATGAACTTTTGAAATAATGGTATGAACGTTTGGAATAATGGTATGAAATATACAAATTAGGGTATGAACTTTTGAAACAAGTGTATGAACTTTTGGAATAAGGGTATGAAATATACAAATTAGGTATGGACTTTTGGGTATGTTTTTGTTAATTAGAAATTTTTGTGTATGTTTTTTTTAATTTAGTTTCAAAAGTAATATGTTTTGTTAATTTATCATTTTTCTTTCTTTTAATCAGTTTTTAATTCCACAAAATAAAAACAGATAACGCATTAAGTGGAGTAGGATTTATTATCAAATTATAAACCCTAATTGATTAAGATTCAAGTATATATGCAAATATTGATATCAGAAATACCGAAGAATCTTCTATAAGATCCCATGGCGTAATTTGCACCATTAACACAAAACCCATCATTAAAGACATTGCTAATTGTGCTCCCATCAAAGCACAACTACATATAACTCCTTAAGAAAACATATATCATCCCATCATGCTAATTATTTTGCATCTTATATTTACGAATACATATGAAAAAAACGATAACATGACCAAAACTCAACAGTCCAACTAATAGAGCTTATTTATGATTTTATTAGCTCGTAATCAGTTTTGTTTTACAAAATATAGTCCAAAATACAGTCCATATATAGCTATCTTCTGTACCTAGCTAGGAGCTTAATAATGATTTTCTTTTCTTGTAACAATTTGTAAACAAATTCAAACAGTTCATTTTCTTTAATCAGATAGCACGGAAGTAATCAGTATTTCTTTAGTATCAAATATTAAACCCTAATTGATCAACATTCAAGTATATATGCAAATATTGATATCAGAAATACCAGAGAATCTTCTATAAGATCCCATGGCGTAGTTTGCACCATTAACACAAAACCCATCATTAAACACATTGCTAATTGTGCTCCCATCAATGCAAAACTGCATATAACTCCTTAAGAAAACATACATAATCCCATCATGCTAATTAGTTTGCATCTTATATTTACGAATACATATGATAAAGACGATAACATGACCAAAACTCAACAGTTCAAATAATAGAGCTTATTTATGATTTTATTAGCTCATAATCAGTTTTGTTTTACAAAATATAGTCCAAAATATAGTGCATATATAGCTATCTTTTGTAAATAGCTAGGAGCTTAATAATGATTTTCTTTTCTTGTAACAATTTTCAAACAGATCATTTTCTTTAATCAGATAGCACGTAAAGTAATTAGTATTTTTTTAGTATCAAATACTAAACCCTAATTGATCAAGATTCAAGTATATATGCAAAGAGTGATGCTATAGGCACACTCATAACTAACCCGAAAAGTCTAGCCGATGACATAGAACAATTCTAGTCAATTTTTTTAAACACGTGTTAAAAAAATGATACAGATACTAAGAAAAGAGAGTCATCTCATTCTCAACAATAATTACTATCTTAATCCTTCTATTTATTTATTTATGCATATCGTTTATTTGTATTACTATTCAAAAACTTGTGGTCAAATTTTGACATTAACGTTTGAATAAAAAAATTAGAAGATAGCAGTACAAGTCACGACACGTAATAAAAACAAAATCAACTAAAAACCCAAATAAAAATATATTAGAACCCTAGTTGAACCTATCCTAAATTTAAATATTAATTAAAAATAAGAAAATTTGTTAAATCTAAAAATAAAACCCACTAAAAACACAAATAAAAATATAATAGAACACTAGTTAAACCTACCCTAAATTTAAATATTAATTAAAAATAAATTTTTTGTTAAATCTAGTATTAATAAAAATCAAAACATTTGATGATGTGGATATGCCATGTAATGTGGGTTGATTTTTTGGATAGGAAAAATGTGTGAACAAAAGTATTTTCAATATGCAAATATTGATACCAGAAATACCGGAGAATCTTCTATAAGACCCTATGACATAATTTGCACCATTAACACAAAACCCATCATTAAACACATTGCTAATCGTGCTCCATCAAAGCACAACTGCATATAACTCCTTAAGAAAACATACATCATGCCATCATGCTAATTATTTTGCATCTTATATTTACGAATACATATGAAAAATGCAATAACATGAACAAAACTCAACAGTCCAAATAATAGAGCTTATTTATGATTTTATTAGCTCCTAATTAGTTTTGTTTAACAAAATACAGTCCATATATAGCTCTCTTCTGTAACTAGCTAGGAGTTTAATAATGATTTTCTTATCTTGTAACAATTTTCAAACAGATCCTTTTCTTTAATCAGATAGCACATAAAGTAATCAGTATTTTTTTAGTATCAAATATTAAACCCTAATAGATCAAGATTCAAGTATATATACAAATATTGATATGAGAAATATCGGAGAATCTTCTATAAGATCTCATGGCGTAATTTGCACCATTAACACAAAACCCATCATGAAACACATTGCTAATCGTTCTCCCATCAAAGCACAACTGCATATAACTCCTTAAGAAAACATACATCATGCCATCATGCTAATTATTTTGCATCTTATATTTACGAATGCATATGAAAAAGGCGATAACATGACCAAAACTCAACGGTCCAAATAATAGAGCTTATTTATGATTTTATTAGCTCGTAATCAGTTTTATTTTACAAAATACAGTCCATAAATAGCTCTCTTCTGTAACTAGCTAGGAGCTTAATAATGATTTTCTTTTCTTGTAACAGCTTTCAAACAGATCATTTTCTTTAATCAGATAGCACATAAAGTAATCAGTATTTTTTTAGTATCAAATATTAAAACCTAATTGATCAAGATTCAAGTATATATGCAAATATTGATATCAGAAATACCGGAGACTCTTCTATAAGATCCCATGGCGTAATTTGCACCATTAACACAAAACCCATCATTAAACACATTGCTAATCGTGCTCCCGTATCTCTCTCTCTATTATCAAGGTTTCTTTTTCAGATTTTCTTATTATGGTCGAGTTTACGAAAAAAAAAATTAGTTTGAGTAAAATAAAGGGGGAATTCCCTATAGGTAGCTCATACCAACTTATATACCTCCATAAGTTCACATTCCCCATATGTACCACTTTTTAATTATTTACTTTATTTACCAAAACGTCATCATACAATCCATAAACATAATACACATATTCTATCCCTTTAGAAACCCAAAAAAAAATAGTTTTAAATTACAACAAAATTCTATAAAACCGAAAAAAATAAATAAAATTATAAAAATCACAAAAAATTATAAAATATCACAAAAATTACAAAAAATTATAAAAAATCACAAAAAATTAAAAAATAAAACAAAAAAATGTATTTTTTAAAAGATATGAGAAAATGGAAAATAACACAAAAAAATATATTTTATAAAAAAAACATAAAAAACATATTTTTTCTATAAAAAAACATATTTTTTCTATAAAAAAATCACAAAAAATGAAAAAAAATTACAAATTTTTCAAAAAATTAGAAAATGTATAATTTTTTTTGTCCATATGCCACTTTTACACCGAAAAATCTGTTTAAAATCTGTTTTTTCATCAAAAAAACACTTTTTCCATCAAAAAGTGAATTTTTTTTTAACCATAAAGTGGTTTTTCCATGAAAATGTGTCTTTTTTGTAATCTAAATGAGCTGAAAGTGCATCTAGTTGAGTCGAAAATACATGCAGTTCAGTCGAAAGTACATATAGTTCAGTCAAAAGCGTATATAGTTCAATAAAAGTGCATATAGTCCAGTCGAAAGTGTATCTAGTACAGTCGAAAGTGCATACAATTCAGTAAAAAGTCAATATAGTTCAATAAAAGTGAGTATGCATATAGTTCATCTAAAAGTGCATCTGATTCAGCTGAAAGTGCATCTAATTTAGTCGAAAGTAAATATAGTTAAGTCAAAAGTGCATATAGTACAGTCAAAAATGAATATAGTCCGGTCAAAAATGCATATAGTTCAAAAAAAGTGCATATACTTATGTCAAAAGTGCATTTGATTCGGCTAAAAGTGCATCTGTTTCAGCTGAAAGTGCATATGGTTCAGCCAAAAGTGCATGTGGTTCAGCCAAAAATGCATCTAGTTCAATAAAAGTGCATATAATTCTCTCAAAATTGCATCTGGTTTAGCTGAAAGTGCATCTGGTTCAGCTGAAAAGTGCATCTGGTTTCAATCTCCCAAAAAATTGGGTTTGTTTCAACTCAAGCGAGTTGCAATTCGGACAAAATCTCATAAACTTTTGTATTTTACATAACCTGCACATAAACATGCGAAATTCAAGTGAATTTAAAACAATAAAATCTAGGTGTTGCTGCAAAAACAATTTATTTTCAAATTGTACATCGGTATCAGCCACAAACACGCACATATGCACACACCCTTGGTCAAGAAAAATGAACCCATAATAGTAAAACCAATGAATCACATAATCCTCTAATCAACAATCCAACATGTAATCAAAAGAGTAAAAAAAGATAAACAACTCGAAATCCCCCAAAAGCTCTAATTCGTCATCAATCTAACCTAATATTCCTTAATTTCTCACATTCCATCTCGATCTATACTCAGACGATCATTGTATGATCGATCCATTATTGAGTTAGTTTGCCCTAATTTTTCTCCATCTATACATACATATATAGATATAGAGAGAGGAAGAGAGATTACCTTAGCGACATAACCTTGAGATGAGCAGGTTGGCGTTGCCGCTTGAGCTCGCCGGAGACAGCATCGTCGAAGACAGCCTCGTCGGAGACCCTAGACCCCATCCACGTCACCATCGTCCTCCACGTCATCACTGCCCTGTAACGCCATCATTTTTTACTACCATCATCTCCGAAAAACTGTTCGTTTTCAGATCTAAAGAGGAGAGAGAGTAGCAGCAAGGTCGGAGGAGGAGAAGAAAGACCGTCGGAGAAGGGATCGCCGCTAATGGCAACGTGGATATATATATATATATATATTATAACGCATGAGAAAAGTTTAACGTGAATGAAAAACAGAAAAATAATTAAATATATAGTAATATAAAATGGTAACTAAGAGAAATAAAACTTATCTTAGATAGCTAGTGGTAATATAAGTTGAAAAGTGGTGTCTGTAAGACATTATTTGTAAAATAAATAAGTAACAAGTTGCAGTGTTTGTCTACTTAATAAAGGAATTGCAAACCAATCTTATATTTTAGTTTTCTATTAGATTCGTCTGTATAGTTTTGTAAAGTTTCCGAATTAGTATTTTTGTTATTTTTGGACCACAGATGTCATGACCCTTCATTGAATGTCCCGAGTCTCCCGACCTACGATTGGAAATTTACTCGAAAAATAGGTTTTTTTTATCAGTTAGTCATACACTACAAGAATTTTTTTAGATAGCAACTATTTATTTTTTTAGTTTTGATGGTAAAGTGAGTGTCTTTAAATTTTAAACAATTAGCAACATAATTAGTTGCTATTTTGTTACTAAAATTTAACGACACTCATTTTGCCAACAATTTTTAAAAAATAAACGTTTGGTATTGAAATTTTTCTTGTAGTGATATTCTACCAAAGTAAATGTATTTCATGTTATATATCTATGAGATTCAATTAAACATAAAGATAGGATTAACAAAAATTAAAATCAAGCTCCTAAAAAGGAATAAATACTAAATATGTTTACTATAGTTTTTAACAAAACGCATATTCAATTGAATTTTTTGTCAAAAATCATACCAAACAGTTGTGCGTAACTCTTCACGTGCATACAAGTGCCGCTTATGAAGAGTAATATTGTCATTTATTTCTCAACTCAGGCAGTCCAAAGGACAAACCCATCGTCTATGACCTCTCTATCTCGCTCTCTTCTCTATTTGGCGTTATCACTGTACAAGTAAAACATAACACCAAGTAAACAATTAGGATTTTTTGATTGATTGAAGGCAAAAAAGGTCACTTTGATTATATCAATTCAAACTAGGGTTCAATTAGAGTTAAATCCACTGATCAAAATCTGAATTAAGGTTTCTGGGGTAAAATCCCCAATTTGTTCATATTAATTAAGAATTAATGTTCAATTCGGGTTAAATCACTAATTAAACCCACTAAGAAATTGAATTAGAGTTTTTGGGAAGTAAAAGTCCTCAATTAAACCCACTGAAATTTGAATTTATAAAACTAAATACACAAGAATGTGTACTGCTTTATACACTACAAGAAAATTCTCATATTCTAACTATCAAATAAGTTAGTAAAGCTCAAAATCAGTTACTATATGCAATTTACTAACCGAAATTCTAACTAGTGCATCAGTTAGTAAAAGCCTAGTTAGTAAATTTTACTAACTGAATAAGCGCTAGTTACTATATAACAAGTGAAATAGCAACTGATTTTATCAGTTAGGGATTAATTACCAACTGATTTCATCAGTTATAAATTACTAACTGATTTCCATAGTAACTATTTACCAACTAACAACAGTTGCTATTTTCTAACTACAATACCAACTACTTCAGCTACTTTTTGCAACTAACAATACCAACTAAACATCAGTTAGTAAATGGTCACTTTTCTAAACTGGAAATATGCAAATTTTAGACCCACTAGCTAATTAAATTTAATAAATGTGATTAAAACAATAATATAAGAAACTAATTACGCCGAACCAACATTTCATTAAATATTAACAACAAACTATAATCAAAATTATCATTTAAAATCAAATTATAATACAAAATGGTACAAGTCTAAATAGAATAAATTACAAGCTAAATCAAACTATAATACAAAATGGTACAAGTCTACATAGAAAATCACCGTGAGGCCAAGTTGTCATGGCCATCACTACCATTCTTGGAGACACTATGGGTAAAACTGAACCATTGTTTTCTAAATTCTTGGTGTTTGTGCCTTCATGATGCTTAAATCGGAAACTCAACGGCAACACATTCCTCAAGATATATATCATACATAGATGTTGTGTTTTTTCATGATTTAATACGATACATCTTATAATAAATTAGTTTGCAAGACTTACAAATAGATACATACTAATCAAATTAATTACAAAAAACTCACCTATGAGTTTTGACAAAAACTTGTAGGCGGTATATGAATTTTGTCTATGTCTATTCCAATCAATGCATTTAAGTAAGAATGTTTTGCACTAATATCATGCAAGTTTTGTCTAATAATGCTAAACTATTAAAAAAAACATTCATTACTCGATCAAGAACCAAAAAGTAAACATAAATTCTCTTTAGAGCTCAAAAGAACTCACCACATAACAAACGGTGGAGCAAAATTTGATCCCTTTAAAAATTTGGAAATATTAACAAACCGACCAATTCCGAAACTATATTACAAGTAACTGTATACTCATACAGTAAAGCCTCTATAAATTAATATAATTGGGATAGGAGAAATTTATTAATTTAGAAAGATATTAATTTATAGATTAATTCATTATTTTTTATTATAGATTTTTATCAATTCAATAAATATACTCGTTAATACTAATATAAAACTCATTATATATTATTAATATTATTCGTTAAACTCGTTAGTAAAATTTAATACACTATTTCACTTACTAAAATATAAATTTGTTACATCGTAAACCGCGTGATAAACAAAGAAAATATATTAATACACTAAATTAAGGATGAGCTCCAACTATATTTAAAATTTAAAATGAATCAAATAAATATAGAGTCGTATTTTACTAAATCGCCATAGTAAGGTTTGTAACTTTTAACAATTATTAATTTATGATTTTGGGAACCATATATTTATATAAATATTTTTCAAAATTTTATTATCTTATTAATTTATCGAAATTAATCATTTTTTACATCCGTACAAGTCGCGACGAAGAAAAATATTATTTTAAATAGTTTATTAATTACCGGTATTAAATTATATATGTTCTACCGTACTATTTATTCCCCAAAATACAACTTTCTAAATGCACATGCCACCACATATTTCTCTCGTTTTCTCCCTCCATCCCTTCTCGTTTTCTCCCTCCATCCCTCTTATTGTTTTTTCTTTATCTCTATGGATGGGTATGAATGATAGATCTCTACTTTCCTTTTCTACAAACTTTATCGGATATTTTTGGCCATGTTCTATTTGGTAAGGATGAGCTTTGTTTTTTGAATTTGGATTCATTAGCTAGAATTATATATCAAAATGATTTTTTTAAGGTCTATGAGTTCATTTGTGATCAATTAGATCATTTGAGTTTGCAATCTTGACCGATCAAAATTCTAGTCAAATTAGTGTTGCTCAAAATCTATTGTTGAGAAATCGGAAGTGACCAATGAATATGATCACTGCCGCCAACTAAATTATCACTTTATTTTTTTCTATTCTCAATTTTTTGTTTTCAATCATATAGATATATGACTTGTGAGGGCAGTGGTCAAGTTAAAAGTTTACAAAAATACGTAAACTATAAATCAATTAGGTATGAACATGGACACAATAAAGCATAAAAAAATTTGGGTATGACTAAGTATGAAGTTTGAAGAATATGAACTGTGAAAAAAATGTACGAGGTATGAAAATATGATATCATGTTTGAGAAAAGGTATTGTTTGAAAAAAGGGTATGAAATCCGAAAATATGGTATTAAGTCGGAAAATAGTGTATGAGTTGTGAAAAAAAGGTTCAAGAAGTTTGAAAGAAAAAATAAGAAATATGGCAAATTAGGTTGAAGAGTAAAAAAAAAGTTTATAGGAAGTCCAAAAAAAAGGTATAAAGTACGAAAAAATGGCCATAGGCTTGTAAAAATGGGTATAACATGAAAATAATACTGAGTATGAACTCGATAGCCGCTTTTGGCTGAAAAAAAAAATCACATTTCAGTGAAAAGTATAGTGTTTAATACATTTCAGTTTTAGGGGTTTCTTTTACAATTTGTTTAGATTTTGTTTTGTTATTATGCATTTTTCTTCTGTTTGAAATTTATCATCCATTTTTAGGATATTTTTATAACTTTTAACATATTGTTAGGTTTATAAAGAGATAAAGTAAATATTTAGAGCTTTTTAAAAAAAAATATTTGAAGAGTAACAATTTTGCAAAGAAATAATTTGGGACACGTGTTTTTAGCAATATAGATTATAATAATAGTACTTTTTTATTATTTCCCCGTACAAATTTCGATCATGAAGTTTGATTGCATACTACAGAGATAGTGTGTGGCAATATTTGCAAAACATATATATATATATATATATATATATATATTTGCATTTCTTTGTTTTCTTTTACAGTGTTAGAGACTTGGAGGGAATACGGTGTTTTAGTAAATCTCAAACCACACACGGCATTAAAATGGTGTAAATTTTATATTAAAATAATCACAACAAAATAATGTTTGATTTAGTAAGAGTTAAAATATGTCACAAGTCTGTCACTAATTTAAAAAGTTGTCACAAATCTGTCGTAAATTGACTAAACTGTCACAAAGCCGTCACAAAAACCGTCGCTAATAAGCTCGTAACAAAAAATACCGTCACTAATCCCGTCGTTATTTGGGTATTACAACAAAAACTATATTTTATATAATATTCTTGTTGGATACGTTGTAAATAAACACAATAATTTTTACGGAAAAGAAATTGACAAATAAACAGAAAAATGGTTTTCTCAAATATATAAATATCAAATACAAGATTTAACATAAAATAATGTAAATGATAGCGAAATGGACTAAAGTCCGAGACGAGGTAACTGCAAGCAGTTTCCCTTAAACGTTATTTGTCTCGTCATCTCTGCTTCTGGCTAAATGGGGCACTTCGTTCCCAAGGTACAACGTCTATCACATGTGACTCGGCGGAAACGGTATCGAACCATGGTCGGGCCATTGGTGGTGTTGTACTCTCTCTCTCTATATGTATGCATATGTATATGTGTGTGAATGTGTGTATATGCCATGTATTTTCTTTGTCATAAAAAAGCTTAGAAAAATGATGAAAGACCATCATATTTATGCAAACTTTTGTAACTCATGAAAGCCATCAATATGGGGATATAAATATTTTGAAACTCCTACAACTTAATTGCATTCAAAACAAAACAAAACCAAAGGTTTTTTTTCCAACAATACTCCACAAAAATGCAATCATTAAACATGCACAGCGCAACTAAATGCAATCGAGAGAAACACGAGAATTCACTGCATAAGGACAGGTAGCGCGCGCCTTGAACCTGCCATAGCGAAATACCTTTCGAATATACTTGCCTTAGGTAGCGTAATGCTTTGAACCTTTAGCGTTTTGTGTATACCAAAATAATACCCGCACAGTGTCTTCTCTACACTACTTACTAAGCCCTTTAGTTGTTGTCCATATTTGGCCCTGGACTGCCTTGGCAAATTCAACTGAGTGCTCTAGCGATTTAGCCCTAGCTCATCACATAGTATCGGTCATACACATTCGTTATAGGTGATTTTCAAGTCAATGGTGTCCTGACTCACCCCACTCGATCTTCGAGATACTTGATTCATTAAGAGACTCACGCTCACCCTTACAATGGTACAGGTCTATCACTCTTTAATCATAGAAATGGGTTGAGAACTTATGTTCTCGAGTGCTTTGTTCGGTTACCCACACAATTCAGTTTCCCATTGAACCCGAGACTGAAGTTTCCAGTTCAGGTTGGGTTACCTATGCGAAGGTTTCCAATTTATTGAGCTTCAAACTCCATTTCCCTCGATGATGCTCCAACTTCTCCACGAGTCAAGCATTTTGTATATGGATCCGCATTATTATCCTTAGACCTTGCAAAGTCTAAGGATACCACACTGTTTGCTAGCAATTCCTTTTGCGGACTTGTGTCTCCGACGACTATGTCATGACTTTGTCGGGACTTTCCATTATACAATTACTCTAATCCCGTTCAATAACTGACTGACTTTATCAGTTCACGCTTATTGAGGGAACAAATTTTGGCCACTTGGGAATACCTCCCAAAACTTCTAAGCCAATCTGCCTTTTTTCAGTGTCTACAACATTATGAATTCTGATTTCATAGTTGATCCACGTATGCATGTCTGTTTTACAGACCTCCATGAGACTGCAACCTCTTTAAGTACAAATATATCCACTCGTGGACCTTGTACTGTTAAAGTTCGAGATACACTTGGTATCTAAATACCCTCCAAACATTTTGGACATCTCGTATAATGCAGTTCATGATTGACAGTATAAATCATGTATCTGAGAAGCCTCATTGGCAAACCTACTCGGTCTGCTCACTAAGTTGGATATACCTCGTCTATTGCAGTTCTTGACGCACAAGAGACTACCTATGATAAGTTAGGTGTTTGTTTTAGTCCATATAGTGACTTAACAAGTTTTCGCTCCTTGACTTACACAGAACCACGACCCAATGGGTTGTTCCTAATTCTCTAGATCTCCATTTATAAAACACATGTTCTCATTAATTAATGATGCGTCTTTCCTTAGAGATTAGAGTATAGACATTAAAATTATCAAAACCGTCAGTTTACTTAAAGTAATTGACTTTATTTCTCACGTGTCTATCAACCTCATTGTTGATGGCATCTTCCCACATACACATTATATGGATAACATTGATTATTTCAATATCGTCGATTCACCTTCACTCATGAAGGTCAAGGGACAAAGGAAGTTTCATTACTTACCATTTTACCATGCCGAGACACTTCATCTTCCTTATAAGATTCACTTTCCCCACTTTTCCAGCACCGTTTGAGTGTTCATTTGTCTTGGGTAGCGTAATGCTTTGAACCCTCAACGTATTGATCACACTCGCCAGGCGTTAGAGTTTTTTGCGGAAAAACTTCTCTTTTAGAAAATATGTTTCTCGGGCATAGAACAATGTTCTATATGCACTTTAAAGTCATATGCCTTATGCACTAGAAACCGATCAGCACTATATTTTGTACTTATCCGATGAACACATAATCTACCGTTTTCGATCCTATCCAAGTCTTTCAAGGAACAAGAATTGAGACATTTCTTAGGTAGCACCAAACTTTCACGAACTTATAGTCAGGCACCATGCCTTCTATAATTCTGACTGTTTGGTCCAACTTGCTAAGCGGTAGTTTGTTCAACACATAGCTTGCAGAAAGCTCACTTCCCGCACAAATTCAGAGTTTAACCCTGAACTTATCAACATGATATTCATCGTTTAAGAACTACATTTTTGCTCGAGAGCATAATAAGTCGTTATTTAACAATTGGTGTCATTCCAACAACACAATTGTGTGAATGGCATCTCATATTCATCGTTTCATTTACACTGACCATGTATTCATATCCATGTGAATATACCGTTTCGGAACTAGTTAGACAATATCTAACACGTCCAAGAATAGTCTATCACTTAATGATTAACACTTAATCATTGGATTAAAGTTGGTAGATTAACACAACAGAACACCCATGATTAAACATGTTTTCCGACAAGCCTTAATCCTCAACAATAGAATTCACGTATTCATTCTTACTTGAATGAATATCTCGACTGATTTATCTTTACTTCTCATTAAGTAGACATATCAGTGTTTTGTACAACCATCAATAAAATGAGAAAATACCTTTTAACCCCTTCTTGGTTTGCACGCATCTCAAATGCATCAAACCATTAGGTTATGTACTCCGTTCAAAACATAAAAAATGTACTCACAATGTCCTCCAAATATCCACATTTTATAGGTTAAGAAAAAATCTTTTCATTTTCTGTATGCATGAACTTAATTTTTAGATACATTAACTTTCACAAAAACTTTTAAGTTTTCCTACATTCAAATAATATTTATAGTATCTTTTGATTTTTCTTATCACATATACAATGTATACATGTTATATTGGAAAACTCTATTTAAAATAATAAATATTCATTTATCGATAAATGAATAATTTATTCATTTATCGATAAATTAATAAACTCGTTAAATGAATAATTTTTTTCGGTCCCAAGTGTATTACTTTGAAGAGGTTTAATTATACAAGCCTTTTTGTTTCATATATTAGTTATATTTAGATAAATATAATATAGATTTATACTTTTGAATATATGAAACTATTAAAATAAAAAATATAATTAAATTAAAAAGTTTTACTGTTACTTAAAAAATATAAATGATCATTATTTTCCGATTATAAAAATTATAATGATAATGTATTTCATTTAGTAATATAATTGTTGCTTGTGTGAATAAAATAAAAAATAAAAGAATCTGATTAAAAACATATTAATATTTTTATCTACTCAATTATTTGTAGTTTCACGCTATTTTTTCGACTACATATTAATTTATTTTTGCATTTATTAGGGGTGTTATTTTCAAACTAGGATTACGTTTCGTGTTAATTACATGTTTAGACTTGTCAAATAAAAATTGTTAATAAAAAATGATCTTATCGTAAAATAAAAAAGATGCGTGGGGAGATTCGGGATAAACATATCCCGACCCTATGAGATCCCGAAAATTCGGGTCCTGAAAAAGTCGGGTCGGGATCGGGATTTTTTTTTCACTTCCAAAAGTAATCGGGTCGGGATACGGGTTGAGTTTTTACGAGTCGGGTCCCGACTCTAACCCATCCCTAGTTTAATGTAGTATACTTATGGTGATTAACAATTTAGCTAGTCGAGTATCACTTTTAATAATTTAAATACCGATCTATAAATTTTATTATTAAGCAGCTGATGTTAAACATAAAGACAGAATTACACTCACATTTATAATTTTATCAACGTCCACCAAATCACCGCAATTTCGTTACGATCTTAGGTCCTTTGCTGGGGTACAAATTGATAGGTTAATTTACAAGTGGGGTACCTAAATTGGTAATACTAAGCGTATTTTTTCCTTTAAAAAACACACGTAATTGTGTAAAGTTAAGTAAGAATTAGCATCAAACTAAACAAAAAACAATTTATGGGGAGTGAAATGAAAATCGCTGATATTTAGATTTAGGAATATTAAAACAATAATTAACCCATTATTAATAGTTAACACCCCCTAATTTCGTACACGAGTTAGAAAGAAAGAGAGAGAGAGAGAGAGAGAGATGGCGATGAAGCTCTGCTTAGTCTTTCTTTATCTTATTGTGCAAGTTAGCTCTCTTCGAATGTTAGATGTCAGTGAGTTGAATTGGAACGAATCTCAAAGGTCAAATTACTGTATAAGACTAAAAGTAAATACTATAAAATATATAATCATTGCTATGAAAATGGATTAATAAACGGTTACTCATTTTTTTCTGTAGAATTGATTACCAAGCTGCTTTGAAAATGGTGGGAGAAGCGATTGTTAGTGCTTTTCATATGCATCAGCTCAAGTATAACCATTCATTTTCAGAGGTAATACTATATCATTTATCTTAAGTTAATTTCGGAGAGAGTTGTTTTGCTCGTGTTATTGTTAGTATCCATTTAAAAACCAATCATTTATAAATATACTACTTCGCGACGCGTAATGACATAAATCTCGAATGTTTTTTGATTATGAACACAATATTCTTATTTGGTATCATTTATTGTAATTATTTGGGCTAAAACGAATTGTTAATTAACTTGGGGTACATCGGTAATTAAGAAAATATAGTGAGTCAAAATTGTTAATTAAATTAGGGTACGATGGAAATTATTAATATAAAATGAGGGTATTTTTTGAAAAATAGGGGCAAAATTTATCAGCCTCAGTTTATCTAGAGTTTGCTTATTATAATAGTATCTTCTTGTTGAAACTCAGTGAATGATTAAAATTGAATGAGGGTATGTTAGAATTTAAAAGTTAGTTATATTATTTTAGAGTTAATGTTGCGGGGAAATAAATTTGGGACTGTTAAGAGTTATATGAGAATTCAGAGTTATATTCTGTATATAATTTGAACTGTGTTTTTGTGGAATGATAATGATTACAAGAAAATAAAATCTCAAATAAGCTCTTAATTTATATAGAAGGGAACTATATGGACTATACGTAGCGTTTTCTGTGAAATTTATAGTAAGAAATAATACCTGCAAATAAGAGTGTGTGGGAAAATCTGTTTTAAAATTTTCGTATTTGTGAAAAAATATAAGATGCAAAATAATTAGCATGGCATTCTTGTTCTCCCAATGACAACAGTGATCACCATTTGCATTATTTGCTCATTCTTGGTAACAATATTGACCATGATGGTATGCTAAATGCTTTCTTAAGGAGTTATATGTAGCTGTGCTTCAAATTTGCAAGGTAAATTGATATTGCTTTGGTAGTTTTAAAAATTATCTCAAAATACCGAAGTAAAGAAATTCGAGCCACCCTCCAATGGATAAGGTTGTATATTTGAATCTAGGACAAGCACTGATTTGTCAAGTAGTGTTGTTGATTAAGATTTTGAATAACAAAAATAGATATGTGGAACAGGGGAGACGAAACACGATATTGAAAACAAGCTCAAAATACAGTTTACTATTTAGCCTAATGCATAGTTGTTATTGAAGTGCAGGTTCATAGTTATGCAGCTCTTCCGATGGCCACTGTGAGGGGAAAGGTAATATTTTACTATTTTTTCACTTTTTGTCTTAAACAATATTTAATCACAAAGAGGATGGGTGTTATCTATGAATTTAAGTGACTAATGTATTATAAATTTCCCATGAAGCAGCATGGAGGTCTGATTTGCTTTGCTATCTTTCTGATGGTTGTTTGCTTCCTCAGTTTGCTTTATGTGAGGTGAATTTCTTACTTTGTCCTATTTATTACGGCTAATTTAGTGTTCAGTTCACCGAACTTCATATTTTTCGGTTGTATTCCTCAGTCTAACCGAAAAGTTAGTTGCTACTTTACGCTAACATTTCCCTTAATTTTTTCACTTCATAAAAAATACCATAGATTGGGAGCTTAAATAGAAAAACGGTAATAGAACAGTAAGCAAAATGCTACTCCAGTACATAATGGAACAAAATGTTTATTTTCACAATTAATGAGTTCCGCAACCTATGTTTTTATATAGTAATAGAAACCACATGATTAGTAACTAGTAATTATTTATGGCTGAGAGCAGTGTCACAAACACTATTAGAGCTGGTTTTGGGATGTCTTGTCATGTGATCAGTTTAATTGGAAAGTTAGGGTAAATCTCCTATAATTTCTAATCGGGATATAGATCCAGTGGCGGAACCAGAATCAGATTGCGCGGGGGTTGACCATTAGTTTGGAGATTCTATAACCGGCAGGCTTTAGTAGGATGTATGGTAAAATATCAAATTTATGTTAATACTTACCCAAATGGGGGAAGAGCCAAGGGGAACACCTTTGTATGTTACCAACTAATTTGTCCACTGTATCCTTTGTCCTACTAATGAACATGAAGCAGGAGCCACTAAGAATGGTCCTATGAGGTGGCTCTTTGCTTTCTGGAAAAACACTTGCAGCGCCAGATAGGGTAAATAATAGACTGTGAGGGTTCGTCAATTGATGAGATTAAATTATATTTTTGCAAGTTTGTTTTTATTGATCGTTAGAATCTCTTGCGCATCAAGTCCCGAGACTTTTGGTGCTCGAAAGACTACTAATTCAGGATATTTCATTAAATATAGAATTGCAAGATCTTAAAGCTTTACAAAACAAAAGTGCTAAAACAACAAATTCTTATTTAATTAACTACCACAAGGAGAAACTCAACCAAATACTACACAATAAGCACGTATTAGAGTACTTGTTAGATCTAGCATGGTATGTATACACACGCACTGACACACACTATCACTGCACAACGTAACTGTAACTGCAACTTCTCTAGAAGATTTTTGAGAAGTTGGTTCATCTCGTAGAGGCTCAGTGATGCTAACTCTCGGGTGTGAGATAGTACCTGAGGACTGACACTAGTTACATGAGCAAAATCAAAATAGAAGGTCAAATTCTTCCCAACAATACCGAATGGTGTCCTCTTTTTTGGTTTTTAGTCACTTTGTCTTTAATTTTTTATGGTCAATGACCTTACTTGTCTTTTTGTAGTCTCTTAAACTCTGGCAAAAGCTTGCAGAATATTATTTGATCAATCTCAATTGAAGAAGTTTATATATTGAGGCTTTTCTTTGTGGAAAAAGTGTAGTGAGTATTAGGAAAAAAGAAAAATTTGGGTACAATCTATTTCTTTTGTTATTTTGTGACAAAAATAAGTTCCAAAAAACACGATTATAAAATTGTAATCAACTAAACTTATTCATATGTGCAGGAAGGTGAGAACAGCTACTAAAGACAAGTAATATGCCCTATACTTCCATGCATAAGGGTGTTTTAAAAAGTGGTAGGTGGTTGTACATCTGAAATCTTGTTAGTTGTATGTGCAGAGAATTGTGAAAATCTTATTGACTGTATGGCTAGTTGTATTCCAAAAACCAGTTGATTTAGTCTTATAAATCTAAATATTCTGTTGCCTGCTGGATTTAGCTTTCCCCCTTGTATATATATTTTTTTTCTTTTTAAACACATTGCTTGGATTACCTCTCTAGAAAGTGAGACGAAAGGTCTTCTAGTACAATGTACAAATGAAACAATCTTATTCTCAGAGGTTCGTTGAACTAATTTTTGTCTTTTACTTTATTATCTCACCAAATTATCCCTTTTGAGTTTTGAGTCCCTAATAGTCTCATTTCTGTATAGACTGGAGGGTTCTCCCCCCACTCGTTTCCGCCTCTCTTCCTCAAAATTGTTTCTATCAATTGAATTGGGTCTCCATCTTCACTCATTTTGTTCCAAACAGTCGTGGTTTTTCATCAAATTATAACTGTAATATGGACAAAATAAAGCTTACAAACTGTAGTAAAGGAATTAGAATGGACACTAGATCTAGATAGACGTTTTGGTTTCTACAGAATGAAAAATTGCTTTCAAAGTAGAAGTCTCACTAGAGATGCTAGTTCACTATAAGCATCTTTCCGAGGAATTAAAAAATTCTCTGGAAAAAATAAGATAGGTAGTGATGAGGGAATATTTGTATTCCCTTTTATCCGAGCCTCTCATGATAAACAAAACTGACACAAAAAAAAGATGGCATCGTGAGAACAGACTCAACGAACAACTTTACTGTCGAGTTGGCTACCTCGGATAATATGATGGAATACCTCGGAAAAACCTCCAAGCACGGTTCCGTCTACATAGGTACACTACCTAGGATCTCGGGCATATCCTCAGTCCGTCGAGCATCGTACGGAAACGTTAGTCAAAATGACGCCAAAGTTATAACAAAATTGGCGCCCAAAACATCGTGCGGAGTGCTGCCCCAACCACTATGGAACTGTCATGCGTCTACCAGCAGACCGATATATGTGGAGGACCGTTAGATGAGTAAGTACGTTAACCATGATTTTTTGGCTGATAATCAAAGATGAACACTATAAATACAGCACCAATGACCTCAAGAAAGAGGTTGATTGGTAGGTTGGTGAATACATACCAGAAAGACATACACTAAATACTGAGATATTCTTTCTCTAGAAATCCGAGCTTAACTAAACAGAATAGTTATAACTCCAATCCGGGGTAGAAAGCTAAACGTTTGCAACTTGTAAACATTCTCCAAATAAATAAAAGAGTCTCTCCATCGCCTTTCCTATTTATATCTCACGTTTATTCTCGTAATTACATTTATAAATATCCTTGTACGTTGTGAGCTTGTGCGTTCTAGATTACAAAACTAAATTAAGCCGAGGGTAATAAAAAATTACGCTCGGCAGGTGGCATTTCCAAGTTTCTTTCATCTTCACTGACTTTTGAACCAGACCCATTATTAGACTGGGTCAGAGCTGTTGAGTCTAACGTACAGGGGTCAATAGCCCCATATATTAAGCCCAGTTGTCTAGAAGTAGAGAAGGCTAAGACATGTATAAATAATTAATTTCACCAACAAACAAATGTTTTTGTTTTTTGAGATTAAACGGCCAATTCATTAAAATAAAAGGTAAGGGATTACATGAAGTAGTAAAACCAGAAACAACAACAAAAACTTAAACGAAATCATCTCTTAGGCCTCATAAATTAGGACTAGCCGAGACAACCTCATTAGGAGTAATTTCTCCTTCTTCCATCAGAACTACATAACTTAAGGCACCACTGGAGTTTTGCTTCACATGTACCACATGTACTTTATAGACCACCAATTCTTGAAAAATGTTACTCAAAACTTCAATATTTGGAGATACAACATCCGCAACTTCTCCTTCAAGAACGTCGAACGTATTGTTTAAAGGAATGGGTTCATGAGAAACTATATAGGTGGATGCAACGGTGGGCGGATGAGTGAAAGAGCTAATGGCAAGTGGTTCAGTGAGAGAGGTGGCGGGAGGGTCGGTGGAAAAAATGTGAGTTTTTTCATAACATATTTTTGCTTTTTTTTAAGAGGCAACGGGGCAAACGGATGTGCTCGATGATGCTTTTTTAGTGGTGTTATGTTCAATGGTACTTGCTGAATGAGCTAGCACGTAATGGTCTCCCTACCACTCGCCATCCTCACCGTGAGACTTTCTAACAAAACAATAGCAAGGAAGGGAATTGTAAGAGGACTCACCAGTTGCTAGAGGAAGGAAAAAAGTTCAAATACCATCCTTCTGAATATACTTATGTCGTCTTAAATGAAATCCTTCGTAAGGAAATGATCTTTTCAAGGCCATGAAAGTTCTTCAATTGAGGTTGATGAAAGGTGTAAACAAAATTAGAATGTATAACATATATCTGAGAGCCTTTCGTTTTTTTAAATGTGCTTGTTTTGAGTTTTGATGCTCCAAACACAATGGGAAATTTTGGTGAACGGGATGTGGTTACTTTACTACCATTATTAGTGGCTGAGTGTTGGTAAAATTGAAGAAACTCAAGATTTGTTGAGTCAAGTTATGCCCAAAAAGGGTATTAGGCCCCGGGTTGTGGCTCACAATGATGTTCTTCGAGGGTTATTTAAACAAAAACTGCCAAATAAAGCAATGGAGATTTATATTAAAATTGCTAATGATGATGTGGCACAGTGGCAATGACAGTGTTTATGTATGCTATCATAATAGAGGGGTTTTGTGAGTCTATATAATGGCGTCGATACATCAATTTTGGAATGATATTATTTGGCCGTCTAAGGTTTATGATAATCATCTATTTGCAGCCATACTAAAAGAATTGTACTGTCGGTCAGAAAAATTCAAAGAGGCTTGTGATTTTTTTTTGTGTTGGTTGACTGCGGAGTTAGTGTGAAGAGACTGGATTTTTCTACTGCAAATAATCTTATTACACGTACAAATCGTATTTTCATATTACGAACCGTAGTCTGAAACTACGGTTTATATCTTTGTGAAAACCGTACTTTTAACAAACCGTATTTTCATACTACGAACCGTAGTGTGAAACTACGGTTTGTTGGAAAATTGTAGGAAAACATGTTTTTAAACATGGTTGTTCCAAGTGTGCAAGGACCATCTTTGAGTCAATTTTCGATGCGACTACTCAGTTTTTCTGAGGCCATACTCAAAGCGTTTGAGTAGCTCGTACGACGAGCTTCGCAACGGTATATCGCATGACCTATTCGGAGGAAGGGTGTGAATGATAATTGGACTCGAAGGTTGGTACTCGAAAGAGGAAATAAAGTCAATGCTGAAAAATGAGAAAAGAAATGGGATTTAACCCATGAGGATTATCCCACATTGGAAAATCATGAGTGATTTTTACAATATATATACTAAGCTATCCCATGTGGATATTAAGTAGTGTGTCCACATACACATGTGTGTCGCTTGCTTGCTCGTCGGGCTTGCTTGCTCGTCGGGCTTATAACTCGACGGGAAAAAGTGCGCCTGTTCCTGTTCGGGAAAAGCGCGTCTGTTCGGGAAAAGCTTCCAGCAAAGCTGTAACTGTTGCAATAAATATGAATTTATTGCAAAGTTAATACTGTATTTTCGAATTTCGAAAACTGACAGTAGTAAAGTGACTTTAATGGCTGAGATACTCAACAAGCCTATAAATAGGCAGACCCCCCACATGTCAAACACAACATTCACAACATTCTGAAATAAAAATCCAGCAGCATATATCATCTCTCAAAAATCAGCATTACATTTTAGAACCAGAGAGAACCACCCACCAACAGCTCGACCTTGACTCGTCGCCAGTTTCCGGCGAGTCATCCGAGACGTTGTACCTTGGGATCGAAGCGCCAACGCAACCAGAAACATCAAGGTGGTTGGGCGAATATCGGTTAAGGGCATACTGTTAACAGTAGCCTCGTCTTGTTTTATTTTCAATTCTGTCCAGTTTTCAATTCTGTCCAGTTTTTTCAATTCTGTCCAGTTTTTCCAATTCTGTCCAGTTTTTCCTATTCTGTCCAATTAGTACTATTCTGTTTGTACTATTCTGTAATTAGTTTAAAGTTCTTTTTTATGCTGTAATTACTATTCTGTAATTTAATTCTGTAATTAGAATAGTTTCAATTCAGTCATGTATTTTAAATTCATAACAGAACAGTCCGGCTGTTAAGACCGAAGTTGAAAATCAACTCAATAGAAAAATTAAAACATTGAGAAGTGATAGAGGCGGTGAATATGAATCACCATTTGAAGAGATATGCACTGAAAGCGGCATTATACATCAAACCACAGCCCCATACACTCCCGAGCAAAATGGGGTTGCTGAGCGTAAAAATAGAACGCTAAAGGAAATGATGAATGCTATGCTAATCAGTTCTGGGTTACCCCAGAACATGTGGGGGGAAGCGATACTTTCCGCTAACTATGTTTTAAACAAGTTACCACATAAGAAGCGAGAAAAGACTCCATATGAATTGTGGAAAGGTCATCAACCCAGTTATAAGAACCTGCGGGTTTGGGGTTGTCTCGCAAAGGTCCTAGTTCCCACTCCTAAGAGGATGAGAATTGGTCCTAAGACGGTGGACTGTGTGTTCATCGGATATGCACAGAATAGTAGTGCATATCGGTTTCTCGTGCACAAGTCGGACAATCCCGATGTGCACGTAGATACGTATATGGAAAGCCGAGAGGCCTCTTTCTTTGAAGATATCTTTCCCCGGAAATTACCTTCTGTACCAACTGAAGAGTTGAACAGTGAAGGAAATGTGGGGGCAAGTGAACCGACAGAGGAAGAGGAAGAGGAAGAGCCTCGGCGCAGTAAAAGGGCAAGGAAGGAAACTTCCTTTGGACCTGATTTCTTAACCTTCATGGTTGAAGGCGAACCGGTGACATATAAGCAAGCTATGTCAACACCGGATTCCCAATATTGGGAAGAAGCCATTCAAAATGAAATTGAATCAATCATGCAAAACCACACTTGGGAACTAGTGGATCTTCCGAAAGGATGTAAGCCCGTGGGCCACACGTGGATCTTCAAGAGGAAGTTAAGGGTTGACGGCACGATTGAGAAATACAAGGCGAGACTTGTAGTTAAAGGTTTCAGGCAAACTGAAGGTGTCGATTATTTCGACACGTATGCTCCTGTCTCCAGGAAAACGTCTATCCGAATCGTCATTGCTCTCGCAGCTTTGTTTGATATGGAGATACATCAAATGGATGTAAAGACGGCGTTTCTAAATGGAGAACAGGAAGAAGAGATTTACATGGAACAACCGGAAGGGTTTGTAGTTCCTGGTAAAGAGCACCAAGTGTGCAAACTTGTAAAGTCTCTATATGGACTCAAACAAGCACCAAAGCAATGGCACGAGAAGTTTGATAGAATTATGCTATCAAACGGTTTTCTCATTAATGAGTGTGATAAATGCGTCTACTCTAAAGGAAGTGGAAGAGACTGTGTCGTAGTCTGTCTCTATGTGGATGACATGATCATAATTGGGAGTAATGATAGAATCAGTTCCACAAAGAAAATGTTGTCACAACACTTCGATATGAAGGACCTGGGTATCGCTGATGTAATACTTGGTATGAAGATTACCAAAACATCAGAGGGGTATGCCTTGTCACAAGGCCACTATGTTAGACAAGTTTTAGACAAGTTTGACAAGGGCAGTAAGGCGATGTCTAGAACCCCAATTGAGTTCAACTGTAACCTGAAAAAGAATTTCGGTAAGAGTGTGAATCAATTGGAATTCTCTCGAGTCATAGGCAGTCTCATGTATATAATGAATTGTACTAGACCAGACATAGCAAACTCAGTGAGTAGACTGAGCAGGTACACCAGTAATCCAAATGAGGAACACTGGAAGGCCATAATGAAACTTCTCAGGTATATGAGGTTTTCAGCCGATTACGGGCTGCACTATACCAGATATTCAGCGGTACTGGAAGGGTATTCAGATGCCAACTGGATATCAGACTCCAATAGCACAAGATCCACGAGTGGATATATGTTTATAATGGGAGGAGCTGCTGTGTCTTGGAGATCCTCCAAACATACGTGTATTGCAAGGTCAACCATGGAATCTGAATTCATAGCGTTAGACTTAGCAACCGAAGAGGCAGACTGGCTGAGAAGTCTATTGGAAGGAATTCCAATGTGGCCGAAACCTGTTCCCGCAATAAGCATGCATTGCGATAGTCAATCAGTTATTGCGCGGGCTCAGGATCATATGTATAATGGAAAGTCTCGACATATACGTCGGAGACATAAATCCGTAAGGGAATTGTTATCCAACGGTGTGGTATCCTTAGATTTTGTGAGATCAAAGGAAAACATAGCGGATCCATTAACAAAAGGCTTGACTCAAGTGGGAGTCGAGACGTCATCGAACGGAATGGGATTAAAGCCCATTAATTTGGTGGCCCCAACATAGGCAACCCAACCTAAACGGAATATTTCCTGATAGGTTCAAAGGGAAACTGAACTGTGGGGGCAACCGAACAAAGCACTCGGGAACCTGGAGTTCCCAGCCCATTTCCGCGATGACAGAGTGATAGACCTGTACCATTGTAAGGGTGAGCTTGAGGCTCTTAATGATCCAAGTAACTCGACAGTCGAGTAAAGTGAGTCAGGACACTTTCGACTTGGAACACCTATAACGAGTGTGTAAGGCCGGTACCATGTGATGAGCTTGGGCTAATTCACTAGAGCACTCAGTTGAAGTTGCCAAGGCAGTCCAGGCCAAATATGGACAACAACTAAAGGGCCTAGTACGTGGGTAGAGAGGGCACTGTGCGGGTGCCATTCTGGGATACACAAAGCTTGATGGTTCAAAGCTTTACAGCTACCTAATAGCAGTATTCTGGGTGGTATTCCGCTACGGCAGGTTCAAGGCGCGCGCTACCTGACCTTAGGCAGTGAACTTTTGCGGTTCTCTTGATTTGCATTTAGGACATGGGCTTTCGAACCAATTGCATTCATGTGGGGGATTGTTGGAAAATTGTAGGAAAACATGTTTTTAAACATGGTTGTTCCAAGTGGGCAGGAACCATCTTTGAGTCAATTTTCGATGCGACTACTCAGTTTTTCTGAGGCCATACTCAAAGCGTTTGATTAGCTCGTACGACGAGCTTCGCAACGGTATATCGCATGACCTATTCGGAGGAAGGGTGTGAATGATAATTGGACTCGAAGGTTAGTACTCGAAAGAGGAAATAAAGTCAATGCTGGAAAATGAGAAAAGAAATGGGATTTAACCCATGAGGGTTATCCCACATTGGAAAATCATGAGTGATTTTTACAATATATATACTAAGGTATCCCATGTGGATATTAAGTAGTGTGTCCACATACACATGTGTGTATTGTGTACCACACATGGGCTTGCTCGTCGGGCGGGCTTGCTCGTCGGGCGGGCTTGCTCGTCGGGCGGGCTTGCTCGTCGGGCGGGCTTGCTCATCGGGGTTTTAACTCGACGGGAAAAAGTGCGCCTGTTCCTGTTCGGGAAAAGTGTTCCTTTTCGGGAAAAGCGCGCCTGTTCGGGAAAAGCGTGCCTGTTCGGGAAAAGCGCGCCTGTTCGGGAAAAGCTTCCAGCAAAGCTGTAACTGTTGCAATAAATATGAATTTATTGCAAAGTTAATACTGCAGTTTCGAATTTCGAAAACTGACAGTAGTAAAGTGACTTTAATGGCTGAGATACTCAGCAAGCCTATAAATAGGCAGACCCCCCACATGTCAAACACAACATTCACAACATTCTGAAATAAAAATCCAGCAGCATATATCATCTCTCAAAAATTAGCATTACATTTTAGAATCAGAGAGAACCACCCACCAACAGCTCGACCTTGACTCGTCGCCAGTTTCCGGCGAGTCATCCGAGACGTTGTACCTTGGGATCAAAGCGCCAACGCAACCAGAAACATCAAGGTGGTTGGGCGAATATCGGTTAAGGGCATACTGTTAACAGTAGACTCGTCTTGTTTTATTTTCAATTCTGTCCAGTTTTAATTCTGTCCAGTTTTTTTTTTTCAATTCTGTCCAGTTTTCAATTCTGTCCAGTTTTTTCAATTCTGTCCAGTTTTTCCAATTCTGTCCAGTTTTTCCTATTCTGTCCAGTTAGTACTATTCTGTTTGTACTATTCTGTAATTAATTTAAAGTTCTGTTTTATGCTGTAATTACTATTCTGTAATTTAATTCTGTAATTAGAATAGTTTCAATTCAGTCCTATATTTTAAATTCATAACAGAACAGTCCGGCTGTTAAGTCTATACTTTTCAGTCCGGCAGTTTCTTTTAATTGCAAATCAGTACATCAGATTATTAATTAATAATAATCTGATAACGTTTGTTTTATTTACGATTCAGTACCTACATGTTGTAATCAGTTTATTGTATTTCATCTGGAAATTAATAAAGATTACACTGGTTTTATTTAATTATTGTTTAGTCCTTTATTTATTATTAATTGTTCTTTCGTACACGGAAACCAACACGGTTTATACCTTTGTGAAAAGCGTACTTTGAAAGTACCGTCCGTACTTTGAAAGTACGGTTTAGAAGAAGGTAAATTAACTTTCTGCCCCTGCGTAAAAAAACCAAAAAAAAAAAATCATTAAAAAAAACTCAATTATAAAAAACTTTTCATAAAAAAAAACTCAATTATTTATATTTAAAATGTAGTGCTTAATATACCTTAATAGGCTTTTTAAATGTAACATCGAAAACAAAAAACACTAAAAAAAATTTTTTATAAAACACAATGGTCATGTTGCCATTTAGTGAAGTAAATCATTTATTAGTTGTAGTTGTCAATGTTGTTGAATGAAACAATGACATACACTAGGAAAAAATTATTAAATTGTACACGGAACATTAAATAAATAAATTAACTCAACATGAAACATTACATAAAACATTACATAATTTTAACTAATATTATATTCTCGATAACGTTATCTTATCATATCTATATTATATCATTAAATAAATAAATTAACTCAACATGAAACATTACATAATTTACATAAAACATTACATAACTTTAACAAATATTATCTTATCGATAACGTTATTATCATATCTATATTATATAGAATAAAATATGATGCGACATTCACGGATTGGTCGAAACGGATTTTTTTTATTTTAACAAATATTATCTTATCGATAACGTTATCTTATCATATCTATATTATATAGGATAAAATATGACGTGACATTCACGAATTGGTCGAAACGGATTTTTTTACTTTAACAAATATTATCTTATCGATAACGTTATCTTATCATATCTATATTATATAGGATAAAATATGACGTGATATTCACGGATTTGTTGAAACAGATTTTTTTTTTATGAAAAGTTTTTTATAATTGAGTTTTTTTTATAATTTTTTTTTTACGCCGGGACAGAAAGGTAATTTACCTTCTTGTAAACCATACTTTCAAATTACGGACCGTACTT
The DNA here is from genome assembly GCA_963682055.1 of Primula veris. Classification (NCBI taxonomy): domain Eukaryota; kingdom Viridiplantae; phylum Streptophyta; class Magnoliopsida; order Ericales; family Primulaceae; genus Primula; species Primula veris. The sequence goes on along the minus strand of OY821742.1, from coordinate 29,349,787 downwards.
GAAAGTACGGTTTTTACAAAGGTATAAACCGTAGTTTCAGACTACGGTCCGTAGTCTGAAAGTACGATTCGTACGTTGAATAAGATCATTTGTAGTGAAAAAATTGGGGCTCTATCATAAACTAGTGTATATTGTTATAATGGACTCTGATTGTGGAGTTGACCAGATTGTCAGACAAATGAGAACAAATGGGGATTGTTCCAGTTCTATCACATGGAGGATCCTTGACAAATTTCATAGAAGTTTTATAAAGCAAACGAATACTGATACTAATTGTATTCAATTTGTCAAGCCTTATGGCTGAACATGCTGTGCAAGACAACTTTATCTAAAAGAATACTATTTAGATCAATGGCGTGTTTCTTTGCGAGTTTAGTTGTTTAAAGGTCTCGAAACGTTGAACATCACATAAAACTGTCTGAAAATTATCACTTAGATATTGCCGCAGTGACCATTTGTGATACTGGCATGAGAAAAATGGTACAAAGATGAAAGAGTTTCGTAATTACAAGTCACCGTCTGGAGAAATAGCATGTATAAGATAACCGTGATTGATGGTGGGGATGTGGCCTTTGTTGTAGCTTTTAAGCTCGGATTTGTTTCCTTTTTTGAGCTAGAGTGCATATGGGTAAATTAGCTTTACAACTGAGGTTTTCTGGGTTTTTTGGCCTGAAAAAGCAAGAAGTTTTAAGATGGATAGTCCCAGCGTTTTTCTCTCAACCTCAAAATATTCAGCTTATTTGCATGCCTCCCCTCTATTACTTTGTTGTGTACTTTCTCATGACTACTGAAACCGTTAAGGTGGAACCCGGAAAATGGTCCGGAAAAAAAAAGGGAGATGAAATCATTTTCCAACCTATGTTTGGCATGTCCAAAAAAACTTCAAGGGTGTGTTCGGAAGCCGGAAAACTCATGAAAAAATGAAAATGATTTCCCGAGAAAACAATTTCTTGTGTTTGTTTGCATAAAAAAACCAATGGAAAAAAAAAACAAAAGAAAATGAGGGAAAAATTTGTGTTTAGAATGAGAGAAACCATTTTTTCTTTCAAAAGTGAGAAAAATGAAAACGAATGGGAAAAGTGTTACAAGCTCATTCTCTCTCCCATTTGTTTCTTTTATTTTCTCTTCATTTCTCAATATTCCAAACACATGGTTGGAAAATTATTTCAATTTAATTTTTCTTACTTTTACTTTTTTGTTTCAATTTTTTTTTTCGCGAGATTTTTCGGGTTCCAAACACGGTTTAAGGAAAAGGAAATAAATTCTTAGCAAAGAAGTTTCCTTTGTTTGACACTCTGGGAAAAGTAGTGTTGAAGAAAATGAAACTAGTACATAATAAATATACAAATTGTCTAATATACAAAGTAGTGTTGAAGAAAATGAAAACGTATATTGAAAAGCTCACTTGGTTTATTTGGCGGATGACGGCTATATTACTTGAGATGGTAACAAGTTGAGCGATGTGGCGTAAGGAAACTGGTGTTTGATTGAAAACCAGCATCAACCAAAAAAAATCTATCTTCTGTGATAATCAATTTATCATCTTCTCTTTCCAATGCATTATGTAAAATTCGAGAATCGGAAGCCAGTCCTTCCCAACCAGGAAGAACATATGTGAACAACACATCAAATGAGCAATCAGCTAAAACATTTTGAGTTGGATAACTCTTTCTTCCTCTATACTTCTGAACATCACAATTAGGCACTCTTACACGAAAATGGGACCCGTCTATAGCACCACCACAATCCTGCAAAATATCACTGGTTCAACTACATGCTCTAAATAAACGGAAGCTCATAATTAACTCGCTTTCAAGATAACTATCCGTATCAGTTCCCTTACATGACTCATTTACCTTAAATATGAGAACATTGTTATAAAATTGTACACGCATCGGTTTCCTTATCCATTATCTTAAATTTACATGAACTCAAATATCACTCAAATATAAGGGATTAATACGTTAGCTTATAATTAAAATAATAATTTCTATCTCTTACTTTTCTCTATTATTCTCTCACATTTATTTGTATTTTTCACATATAAATTAATAAAATAACAAAAAGATGAGTCGTATAGTTTTAATAGAGAAATTGATAAAAAATCTGATAATTTGTATAAAACAAAACGTTTACTTATAAGTTGTAAAAGTGTACTTTTTACTTTAAATACGAGAAAATTTGTAAATTATTTAATTTGGTTGCTCTATTAAATTAATTTGGATTGAAATAAATTGATAGAAATATATTAAAATATAGTAATATTTAGTTATGATAAAAAAATTGATAGCAAAGGTGAAAAATATATAAAGTTAAACTGTTACCCTACAAATATAAAAATGATGATAATTACCTTAAATATGAGAAAAAGTGTAAGAAAACTGGTGCAACTGCTCTTAAAAGACGGTCAATACTTGGAGTTGTCCCTAATTTGTGAGGGGCAGTCCACTCCAGTAAGTTGTATAATGTGTTACAATAATATAATAAAATACATAATGTATTGTCGGTTTTATTATTTATTTATTAACAATGAATGATTTATTTGAGAATAGTTTTGAGTAATTGTGTACATATTATTTATATGTACATGTGTCCTTATTTTGTATAATAAGTGATTTGATGTGTAGAGTACGACTTACACACGGAAGATCAAATCACTGGTTCTAACATAGTATATTTTATCGTTCATAATTTTATATGGAGTGTACAACCATCGGTAGAGTTCTAGTACAAAATTTTAGTATGTCTGTCTTGACTACATGGAACGGTTGAGTTCCGACCCTTTGTTCTATTCTAGTATACTTAGAGTATATTGAACATGCCAAAGTGATATTATTTTATGATACTGACCAGAATAAAATAATTATACCTAACGAATTATCATGATTACTTGTACTCTTAATCGCTAGATTATTTTTAATACACATATTTATAAACGTATACTGCTTTGATTTGCAATGGGTGAGATTTGTTTTGGTCAACAAAACCGTACGTTGGACAGTAATATTATTTATATGGTGTGTATCTATAATCGACGGAATTCACGTTCCTTAACAATGATTGATGATATCCCCTCGAGAACCTTATAAGTTTTGTTTGTGTCAAATTTTGCAAGTGTATTTTATATCCGACACAACAAATAAGTTAAGCGGAAAGGTCGAGAAAAATAATATGACGAGTAAAATAATTGTCAGTAATTTATTTACTTGATAGATATCTATAATATTAATGTGAGGAGAAAATTAAATATTTAATAATGTGCTCTCAAATATTATTTGAGAAGAAACTAGAGTGCAATTATATTCTCTAATGAAAATGAATATAATTTATCCATAGAATATCGTAAGATTGGTAAAATATTAATTAGATAATATTATATTATTGTTGTTAATAAAATTATATAATATTTATTAATTAACTACGAATCTAAGTAGGCTTAGAGTTCTAGATAAAGTAAAAGTCTATTCCTTTCTTGTGCATTAGGTCCCTGATATATGCTACATATACAACTCTTATGCTAATAAAAAATATACAATATCTGATAACCAGATTAAATTAGAATTTCCTAACAATATGAGAGTCCACCTCTCTATCTAAGAGCAAGACGGATAATAGGAATACAACAGAAGATAAGTGTGATCTACCTCTTCCCGTGAGGTATTTCTGTATCATTTTTATATAATTCATATACACTATAATCAGGATGCAAGACCAGTTTTCCGTTACAAAATCAAACATGTTTCCATCAATTGGTATCAGAGCCGTGATTATACTGTATTTTGGATTTAAGTTTATATACTTGTTGATTGAATATATATTTAATTATGTGTACTTTACATAATCCGTAGTTTATGTTTCGTATCAAATTATTGCATGCACATGTGACCTATGTATTGGATCTGGAAATTTTTTTCTATTTATAGTCACGGTTAGATAGTACTATTATGTTGTTAATATGCATGATGTTGTTTTAAATATTCATTAATTCTGTTTTATATTGAGTTTGACATACAATATTGTTTTTTATGAAGACACGTAGCATGTGGTATGTAACATATGTGTATTTGTTGGAGATTGTTGTTTATGAGGAGTAACACTACATGTTAGATTACATACTAGTTTATAGGTGAATATAGTGTATGTATGTACAATACTTAATTGATATGGTGGGGTTAAGATTAGACGAACCTCAGAACCTGTTCGTCATTGAGCTTTATATTTGTATGTGTATTGCATATAGTATATACTAAATAGATAACATACAACATGTATGTATGTATGTATGTATGTATGTATGTATGTATGTATGTATGTATTTATAATGTATATACTGGTGGGTATATATTAAATCCAGGATTTGATTGTAATTGAATTCGTTGAGTCTGACCTATACATTATCGGAGCTGGGCTTTGGCCGGAGCAGCACAGGTTAGGGTTTATTTACCTTAGCTGGTGATAAAAATTGATCAGGAAGTAAGAGTTGTGAATTTAAAGAATGGGTGGACTGTCCTTGTTATTTCTTTAATTTGTTGTACTTTCACAATGGTCCTTATAATTTTAGAGTTGCCGTTAGATCCCAATGTATTTTGAAATAAACAATTTTAATTGAAAACAATTTCAAATGATTACAGTTTGACCCACCAGTTTTAGTTTTTGATAGATTTAGTACACCGGTTTATATATAATCTGAAAATCTGCATATAATTAATTAGTAACTGTTTAGATTTAATTAATTTTTGTAATTGATTAATAATAGTTAAGGTGTAATTAATTATTAACTATTTAGATTTAATTAATTTTTGTAATTGATTTATAATAGTTAAGGTGTAATTAATTAATAATTATTTAGATTTAATTAATTCTTGTTATTGAATAATAATAGTTAAGTTTTAATTAATTATGAACTATTTAGATGTAATTGATAATTAGTTTATCAATTTATAATAGTTTCAATTTTGATTAACTTGATTAATTAATATTTTTCAGACTTAATTAGTTTCTTAATTAATAGTTAATTGAATAGACTGAAACAAATTATAAGTGATGTATTTAATTATCACACGTTGGCTATAGTTTCTTTCTCCATATCGGATGAAATTAATTATGGATCACTAAGTATAATTTGTATCCCTAAAATTATAAATAAATAAGTGGGAGAGTAAATTTATTTCGTATAAATGTCATAGTCTCCATCGTTACTTTATAGATGAAGTAATTATTTTACGCGTTGGCTATAGTACCTTCCTTCCCATCGGATGGAATATTTACGGAATCATCAAGTATAAAGTATAAATATTTAGTTAGTATCTAATCATCTCTCCATCTGAGAGATTATATACTAGAACAATGGATTTATAATGGACGATGGTATTTACTTAGATATAATTATTATTATAGCTCTCCATCTGAGACTATGTTAATATTTATAAGACCAAAATTAAGCCAGATATTTAATATTTACTTTGCATTTGTCTAGACAGTAAAATTAAATGGCTAAACTAGCATAGGGAATGTTAAATAATATACGTCCTCCCATCAAGACATATTATTTACGGTGATTAGGCTGGTGGTAGATTAAAGTTTCAAATATTGGATTAGGGACCATATTTTTTAATAATCCATAGTTATTTTTGTTGCTCATTTAATATTTTATTTGTAATTATTTTCTAATGATAATAAATCGCATTTGTGCCACTATTTAGTATACTTAGAAGTAAAGTTGATGATTTGATTTATTATGACTGTAAAAGGAAAACTATGATATTTTTATTTGACTCCTAATAAGCAAAGTTTGTGTTTTAAGGTATGTCCATCGGTTCTGAGTGAGTGGGTAACTAATTAGTTGACCCAGTCTTATCGGAGGTGGATTGAATATAATTTGATGAGATATAGCGGTAATACATATTGTTATTCATGACTAATGTATTGCGACATCAACATCAATTTATGTTATATTTTTATGACATCACGATTAATCTAAAATGTATATTTGAGATTCAAGATTGTGATAGTAGAAAAAATAACATCTGAAATTTCTTAAACACAATAATGACGAAAAGACACAATTTAAGAATTATGTTCTTGAACTAGGGATTTTTAAAGGTGAAATCAATGGCAAAAGTCAAGTTGATAGTTAAGGCACCAAAAGGTCTCATGAAAAGTCTAGTGTTGCTTAGATTAATGGAAAAGTGTCTATTTCTAAACCGAAAGGTTATAAGAAAAGGAAAAAGTCACATGAACCGGTAGCAAGTCATTTAAACTAATATTGTCCAATACATTTAACTTAAGATTAAGTTATAAGTTATGTCTCTTTCACCTGTTGCTGAAAATATTTAGTGATTGTATCTACCATAAGCTGGTGTGTAGATATTGGAATCACTAATCATGTTTGCAATCTATTGCAAAGGTTCCGGTAAACCAGACAGTTTAGTGATGGCGAGATATTATACTTTTTGAAAGATTGCACAAGGTGCAAGTAGTTAGAGTGAAAGATATTAAAATTGATTAGTATTAATCATATATTGATAATAGTAGGCATTCTATATAGACCTTCCATCAGAAAGAACTTTAGTTCGGTTTCTAAGATAATGGATGAAGACATTTTGTTTATTTTAATAACTCTCCAGTTATTAGGTAAAATAGATAATTTTTCGGATATGGGAAATAAGTGAATGATTTTTATATTATTGTTAAATTCTAATTCTACATAGCAATTAAAATTTGAATAATATTATTAACATAGCATATTAGAGAAATTAACTTTCAAGTAATGAACTATACATAATTTTGGCATGTACAGCTAGGTTCTTTTAGTCTATAAAGGATGTTAAGGTTGGTTTAAAATGGTCCATTTGGATCATTGAAAGTGGAAGCACTACCAACTCTTGAATCATGTTTAGATAGTAAAAATGACCAAGTCATCTTTCACGATCAAAGGTTATATGAGTTAAAGAAGTGTAAGGATTAGTTCATTCTGATTTGTGTAATCCTATGAGATCCATGATACATGAGTTTTGAATAGACGGTCACATTTATTTGTGATTATCCAAAGTAAATGTTCATTCATTTGATGTATTATACGTTTAAGTATTTTGAAGTATTCAATGCATTTAAGACGAAGACAGATAAGCATCTTGGAAAGGTATATCGACACTTCGATATGATCGAGGTGGCAAGTAACTCTTTGGATAGATAGTGGACTACTTATCAGAGATAGGGATTATGTACCAGTTGACTTCACTTAGTATATAATCATAGAACAGTGTAGCAAATGGAAGGTCAAAGACTCTTATAGGAATGGATGGGTTGATGGCGAGTTATTCATTTTTAGGATACGTAGTAGAAAAATTAGCGTACATCTTCCACTTGGTTTTATCTTAGCTAATACTGAATACTTCCTTAGAATTTTATATTTGGCGCAAGCCTAGTATTAGGAAGTTCTGCTATGTGGGAGTCCAACACACGTGTTGAAGGGAAAAACAAAAGAAGTTTGAATCGAATGTTGATGTTTGTTTCTTGTAGGTTATCCAAAAGAAACAAAAAATGGTTTCTTATTGTTTTAAGAATTGGAAGTCATTATTAGCACATATTGACTGATTCTTGGAAAATGATAAGATGTTACCACGAATCCAAAATAAAGTTAGCTTGATAATAGTTATGAGAAAGTAGAGTGACATTTATTTTTATGATATACATATAGTACAAAATGAAACGTCGCATGATGGACTCACATATACGTTTTCTCAGTGGGAAAAATCGAGTGATTTATGCAAATGATGTTGGTGTCTAACACCAGTTCATAGGTTTCTAATGCTTAGTACATAAAGGGAGGTTCATCGTAGTGGGATGGTCTTGAAACGACGTTTTACGTTTCTAATTTTAGGATAATCTTGCGAGATGATCCTTGATAAGTTGGAAATTGAACCACTAGATACAATGAATCTCAATGAGAGATAGATGCGGATTATTGGCAAATGGTTAGAAATCTGGTCAAGACAGTTTTTCTTATTGGAAGTCTTGAGTGTAGTACTTTATAGTACAACAAGATATTCTTTAAGGAGCCAATAGCACATGTTGTGCAAGTTTAATAAGTCTCTAGACTTAAACAGACATCTAGATCTTAATTTATCCATTTTTGACCAGTCTATAAAGTCTTATGACTTTGATCAATGGTCGGATAAGTACTAGAAGCATGATGGGAATGTTTTGATGTTTTTGTTACTATGCGTAAATAACATTAGTCCTCAGATTTGATGTGGGATTGTTATTTACATTAAATGTATGGTTATCCAGATAGTTAGATATAAAATGATTTGAGATAAGTCAGTCACATCAATTGATGTTGGGCTTCTCACAAAGCAAGTTATATCGGTTCTAATTCTAGGCGAATTTAGCATACTAGTTTCCAAGAAAAAATTACTCCTTTCGGATTTGGAATGTTGTATAGACGGTTCCATATATATGTGTTGGCAATTGGAAGTCTCATGTATGTTATGAAATTCGTTGGATATTATATTTATTTTGCTTTTGGCATATTTAGTAAATATAAATCTAGCGCATGGCGAAATTGTTTAAGTATGATAAAATATTTAATGAATTATCTTAAATGATTAAGTATTAAATATAGTTTTACCAAGAAGTTAGTCTATAATCATTTTTGATTAGTAGACTTGCATTTTCAGTAAAGTAGCAATTCTAGAAAATCAACATAAGTAGAATTAAAAGTAAACATGACTACATCCTAACTTTCTAGTAGACCCTTTATTAAGGCTTTTTCGGTAAGGTATTAGATAAATAGAGGAGATGAGAGTTTAATGTAGGGCATCATGACTTTAAGTATTAGTGTGAGATTGTTAGGATGATATACTAAAAGACATGATGTATTGTCGGTTTTAGTATTTATTTATTAACAATGAATGATTTATTTGAGAATAGTTTTGAGCAATGATGTACATATTATTTATATGTACATGTGTTTTTATTTTGTATAGTAAGTGATTTGGTTATAGAGTACGACTTACACATGGAAAACAAATCACTGGTTCTAACAGAATATATTTTATCGTTCACAACTTTAGATGGAGTGGACAACCATCGGTAAAGTTGTAGCACAAAGTTTTAGTAGGTCTGTCTTGACTACATGAAACGGTTGAGTTCCGACTCTTTGTGCTAGTATACTGGCCTTGTTTGTTTCTTGGATGGTATAAAGAGGTATTATTTATAACCTAGTATAATTAGTCCTGGAACTGGTATAAGGAGTACAAGTTATACTCTCACAGTCCTAATCCAGTGTTTGACAATTGTTATAATCAACGGTACTAAATATATGGATGATTCAATTAAATGTTTGATTTTAATTTATTTTGAGTCTATTTCAATGTTTGATTTAAAATACCAAATTATGACGAGATAAATTCTATAATTAAAATTAATTACGTTAACTGTAACAAAATAATTTCATAAAAAAAAAACTTCCATACAATGTTAAACACAATGTCAACTAAAAAAACACACAGCTTGATGATAAAAAATCATTGCTCAAACTAATCAAATAGCTTAAAATAAGCTATACAACTAAAAGCTAAGCACGACATATGTATAAACTAGCAGTCTGAAGTCATTGTAATCGATAACTAATCATGGCATGGAGCTGGAGGAGCCAACTCCGCCAATAACTTCTCAACGTAACACATCTTTTCAACCTCGGTCATGGTAAAAAAACATATCCATTTTTTCTGTGTTTGCACAATCAATAGAATCACTTTTAGCCTTTCGTCAAAAGTTTACGTGCGACCAAGTTGCAAGCTCCAGTTGAATCGACCGCCTCGAAGCTGAAAGATCAAAATTGTAACCAATCATGTTAGAAACATTGGTCATTGTAACCTTAGAGTCATTGCGATAACCAGTCACCGCCTCAGCCATTTGAGTTATTGCAGAAGCAATGACTTCATTGCTACGTGGCCGCTTCCGAGTTGTGGCTTTCCTAGCATTCTTGTTGTATGGGGGTTGGGCAGAAGTAGATTGCTCATCATTCAAATCATTCATGTTAATAGGACCATCATCATTCGTTTCGACTTCCGCAGTGAAGGCGCGTTCAACATCTGATGGGCCCTCAGCATACTCTCCAGTTGCTCGATCCCTTCCGAAAATGATACACCAAGAGTTGTAGTATGGAAAAGGTTTATTTCACATCCCATCGGCATCATGATCTTTCTAGAAAAAAATATATATATTACATTGCAAGTTGTAACTCCCCTGAGTTGAGTTACTTGACTTATATGTTATTGTAAAAAATACACAAATACATTATATAACAACATAATTTTAAATTTTACCTTCTTGTAGTCCTTCAATACTTCATTACTCTCTACTTCAATGACCATGTCTGTTTTGTTGAATCCAAATCCACTATTCGATAGCATGCTATACAAGGTATTGTAATGACGTTTCCATGTCTTAAGTTTTGAATCAATGTGCGGATATCCTTTCAAATCCGTACCCGGAAAGGCGGCAGCCATTTTCTTTTCAAGCAATGATATGTATCCTGGCCTAAATGAACCATTGTCACATTTCCATCCTTTCACAAGTAGCTCTTTAAGATCTGCCAATAGAACTTATTCTTCCATCGTTGTCCACGTTCTTCTGGTTCTAGAGCTTTTATTTTTCTTCCCTTTATTTGTACCGCTATCCATCCTATTAGACACAATTCTGTTTTAGTCAAGAATAAATTGAAAAAGAAAAAAAATAACACATAAATAACATATATCATGTAGTATAAATCAAGTCATCAAGTAGTTTAAGTAACAAAATATAAATTGAACAACATAAGAAGTATTCAAAACGAAAAACAAATGTCACAAGGTCAATAAATTTAAAAAGCACACAAGTTGGATAGCGGACATCGTTTCAAATATCCTAACTAACACAACTAATAACAAGTTACAAAATTAAACCGTAACAAGCTTTCATTCCCCAGGCCCTCGGTTTCTAGTTGTCATCCACTGATTATACATTTGAATGGCCAACCCGTCTCTCCATTTGGTCCACTCGTCTGAGCTTTCGACTGTATCAATAAGATCATCCATTTTTATGTCGGTATGTGCAAGCTCTTGACCATTCAAATGCTCCTCCAACGGGTCCAGTGGCATCTCCGCTCGAATGAGATTATGAATAAGTGCACACACAATAGCGATACGGTTATGTGTTTTGGTCGGAAAGTGGCTTGGACTTCTGAGTATGGCCCACCTCAATTTTAGTAGTCCGAAACACCGTTCTATGTCATTACGAGCTTGTGAATGCTTCATGTTAAAAAATTCTTTGTGATCTCTCGGTTGTCCCGTCTTCTGTCCATAGAGACAAATGGTAACGTTGACCATCATAAGGAGCTAAAAATCCTTCCCCATTGGTGTATCCCGCATCCACCAGAAAAAAATAACCTGTAGAAAGACATTATCATATAGTTATAAATATAATTGTTTCAAATTAAATCTTTCAAAGTATATTCAAAGAAACAAAATTACCTATAGGAACTTTAAGACCATCAGGCCTAGTAATAGCGTCACGAAGCACCCTGGAATCTGCAGCTGACCCCTCCCAACCAGGAAGTACATAAATGAAATTCATATCTTGAGAACATATGCCCAAAATGTTAGTGCCTATCTCACCCTTTCTTGTCATGTAACGTGCCTTATCTATACATGGAACCCGTATTCTAATATATGTACCATCTAGCCTAAATAATTCTGCAGTTACAACAAAATTAAAAATTAAATTGTCATAAGTTTGTTAATGATTATTTGAATATGCTTTGTCATGATAGCAAGTTTATATAATGACAAAGAAATACCTGAAAGGGACTCCATCGAGCATCGAAACAATTGGGAGTAACCGGATTTGGTGATTTAAGTAGTATTCCATGTAGAAGTACAACTCCCGTCAACACCATATTGAAATGCCTACTAATAGTCTCGCCTGATTTATATAAAAGATACCTAATCCCTCTATTTTTTACATGGTGAGCAAGCACATTTAAAAATATGGCAACCTTCTCCTCAAGGCTTACATGTCTTGAATCACTTAGATGGCAATTTACAGCATTGAACACAATACAGAAAATGTTCGTCTATCCATACGAAGTAGGTTTAGGCAGTTAACATCACTATTTTTCACTAGTCGGTTTATATTATCAATTTGATATTGGATAGGGTTTATACTCATGGGGATAATAGATCTCTCGCCATTCTCAGAAAGCTCTCCCTCATTTTCATTAACTAAGCTCTGAAGAATGATAGAATCAATCGATAATATAGTCATAGTAAAAATCGTAAATTCTTCAATCATGTGATCAAGTATAATGAGTGCCTCATACTCATTAGTGAAGTCATCCATCCTACGGTACCATCAAATAAGCAAACATTTCATTTCAATATAGGTTGGTTTAGCTACAAATTTGAAGCAAATAAGATTGTGTACTTGACAATACAAAAGAAGTTAAATTCAATGCTTTTAGCTATATTAGTACAAAATGTATCTATATTCCCTTGAAAGGAGATATTACCTTTAGAAATCTACATCACTATGTACTTTACAAAGCAATGATTATAACCACCGACCATGATATTTTTAAACATATACAAAACCTCTCTTTTACAAACTCGAATTCTCATTTCCCTACTATAGACCTTTGGTGACAGCTTTTGAAATTGAGGAAAAATATAACATGATTATTAAAAACCCAACGGTCTATCATGTCATAAACCCAGAATAGCAAAAAAATTGAATCACGTTAACTAAATAAAGTCCAGCTTTTAGCATAGAGAAGCAAAACTTGAAAGCTAAAACCAAATAAATCCCTAACCCCACCGATTTCACTAAAAGTTCATGCCTAACAAGCCATGGTTCTGAAATTTAACCCATCTATCAATAATTTAATCTTAATCTACAAGATACTAAATCCATATCATCAATAAGAAAATTAAATCAAAACATGCAACAACTATCTATGTAGGTGTACTTCCGTTTAGTAAGCACGAAATAAAAAATTGTGATAAACATCTAAGAAAACAAAATTAATGCTAAAAAAATTATAAGATCTATGTAAAAGTGAGTTGGATTAGTGTATCTTACCTTTTGATGCAATAGTTGAAACCGTTTCTATTTCTAAGACGATCAAATGAAAATATATTGATGGGTGAGAGACATGTATTTAAAATTTGGTGGTGAATTGTGGAGCAAATAATTTATCAGATGCAAAAATAAATATAGTTTGAAGGAGAAAGTGTTTACTGTCAAATGAATCCACTATCCTTGTGCGCGTACTACTAATAACACCCCCACATGACTTAATACATAATCGCACCTATTATATCCCACTATCTCATATACTCCGCCGTCTATATTATTTTTATTTACCCACATTTAACCGCTTTCAAATTAAACCGGTTAAATGTGGGTAGGTAAATATGGAAGAAAATAATGACGTGTAGGGTTTTTGGGGACAATTTAATTATTTACTCGGAAGTAACAAAATTAATAAATAAAAAAATACAAAATATAAATTACTTGAAACTGTTAACTTGATATAATAATATAATTATAAAATATTTTAATTTTGTATTTAGTTTGAGTGGAAAAAAAGCAGAGGAATATATTAATTAATAGTGTGATAGAATGAGTAAATTTATTTATTTTGTAGATAAATGAAGTGTAATGAGATGTAATGAAGTGGTGTTAGAGTTATTTATTTTGTAATGAAATTGAGTGAAATGAATTGGAAAAATAAATAAAAATAAGATGTGACGTGGACTTAGAATCTTTTACGGGTCCTCAAATAAGTAATTTGAGGCCTCAAATAAGTAATTTGAGCCCTCAAAAACGACTCTGCCCTCGTATACCCCATTTAATACTTGTTGACAAATTATGTCACCAAACAATATATAAGGTGGGCCCAACGTTATTAATAGTACTATAACCCCTTGATCCTTTAAGCCCTTAGAGTATATTGAACATAAAGAAAGTGATATTATTTTATGGTATTGACCAAAATAAAATAATTATACATAACATGTACTCTTAATCTCTAAATTGCTTTCAATACACATATTTATAATGTATACTGCTTTGATTTGCAATTTGTGAGATTTGTTGTGGTCAACAAACCCGTACGTTTGACAGTAATATTATTTATATGGTGTGTGTCTGTAATCAACAGAATTCACGTCACTTAACAATGATTGATAATATCCGCTTGAGAAACTTATAAGTTTTGTTTGTGTCAAATCTTGCAAGTGGATTTTATATCCGACACAACAAATAAGTTAAGTGAAAATGTCAAGAAAATAATATGCCGAGTAAAATAATTGTCAGTAATTTATTTACTTGTTGGATATCTGTAATCTTAATGTGAGGAGAAAATTAAGTATTTAATAATGTGATCTCAAATATTATTTGAGAAGGAAGTAGAGTGCAATTATACTTTCTAGTGGAAATGAATATAATTTACCGATAGAATATTCTAAAATTGGTAAATTATTAATTAGATAATATTATATTATTCTTGTGAATAAGATTATATAATATTTATTAATTAAGTACTAATCTAAGTAGGGTTAGACTTCTATGTAAGGTAAAAGTATATTCCTTAGGCTACATATACCGCTATTATGCTAAAAAAAATATATACAATTTGTGATAGCCAGATTAAATTAGAATTTCCTAGCAATATGAGAGTCCACCTCTCGAGCACGACGGATAATAGGAATACAACAGAAAATAAACTGTGATCTACCTCTGCCTGTGAGGTATTTCTGTATCGTTTTTATATAATTCATATACACTATAATCATGATACAATGCCAGCTTACTGCAAAATCGTGTTCCATCCTAATGAATATATCATCCAACGAAATTATGGCCTTAAAAACTTGGTGAAAATGTCTACTAACCGTCTCAGATCATCTTTGAAAAAAAATTGCACACTTCAATTTCTCTCATTATGTCTGACGATACACAGTATTATGGGAACTGTCTTTAAGAATACCCATATCTTTAAGTAAATGAACTAAGTCGCAAAAGCATTCTTACCCATTCGCAACCTCACCATTAACTCATAGTCCGCTACTTCAGAATTTGACATATCAGTGTTATTTAGGTGCCTCACCGTTAATAAAAGGCAAGTTGCATATGACGTGTACATAAACTACACAACTAGCTGCCCATTTTTTTGGGGTAAATTTTGAATTGTTAACTTATCTACAAGTTGATTAAAAATTGATGGATGAAACTGAAACTAATAAATGATTGGTCCATTTCCCCTAACTAACCAATAAAAATGTAAAAAATTAGAAAAAAATGGAAAACAATGCAGAAAATAAAAATGGAAAAATAAAAAAAAACAAAAAAAATATCTGGAAAAAAAAAATATCTGAAAAAATAAAATAAAAATTTAAGAGGCAAACCCCGAAAAACCACGAATAAAATTTTAAAAATCCCAAAAAATATAAAATCAACAAAAATCTAAAAACGCAAAAAAGAAAATAGTCTGACTCATGTTAATTCATATTAAAAATAGTCTGAGTCATTTTAATTCATTTTAAAAACAGCCTGAGTCGTTTTAAATCATTTTAAAAACAGTCTGAGTAGTTTTAAGTCATTTTAAAAGCAGTCCGAATCATTTTAAGTCATTTTAAAAATAGTCTGCGTCGTTTTAAGTAATTTTAAAAACAGCCCGACCCGTTTTAAGTCATTTTAAAAACAGTTTGAGTTATTTTAAGTAATTTTAAAAACAGTTTGAGTAATTTTAAAAACATTCTGAGTCATTTTAAGTCATTTTAAAAACAATATGAGTCATTTTAATTCATTTTAAAAACAGTATGAGTCGTTTTAAATCATTTTAAAAATATTCTGAATCGTTTTAAGTCTTTTTAAAAGCAGTCTAAGTAATTTTCAAAACAGTCTGAGTCGTTTTAATTCATTTTAAAAGCAATCTGAGTCATGTTAAAAAACAGTCTGAGTCATTTTAAGTCATTTTTAAAAATAGTCTGAGTCATTTTAAGTTATTTTAAAAATAGTCTGAGTAATTTTAAAAACAGACTGAGTCGTTTTAAATCATTTTAAAAACAGTCTGGGTCGTTTTAAGTCATTTTAAAAACAGTCTGAGATTTTCAGTTATTTTAAAAATAGTCTGAGTTATTTTCAGTCATTTTAAAAACAGTCTGAGTAATTTAGAAACAATGTGAGTAATTTTAAAAATAGTCTGAGCGAGTCATTTTAAAAATAGTCTAAGTCATTTTAAAAACAGTCTGAGACATTTTAAGTCATTTTAAATATAGTTTGAATCATTTTAAGTAATTTTAAAAATATCCTGAATCATTTTAAAAATCGTCTGAGTTATATTTAAATCATTTGAAAAACAGTATGAGTCATTTTCGGTAAGTTTAAAAACAGTTTGGGTCATTTTAAAAAACAGCTCGAATAATTTTAAAAACTGTTTCAGTCATTTTTAAGTTATTTGAAGTCATTTGAAAACAATTGCCAGTTATTTCAAAGTTTTTAACATTGTTTGGACTTTCCGATTTTTTTTGACTTTTTTAAACTTTTTTTCATTTTTTTGTGATTTTGAATTTTATTTATTTTTCTTGGTTTTTTTGATTTTGTTTTACCATTTTTCGGATTTTTTTTGGGTTCCCGAATTTTTTGAACGTTTTTTCATTTTTTTTTAATTTTAGATTTTTCTTGGTTTTTAAATTTTTTTTTACCATTTTTCGGGTTTTTTTTGGATTTCCAACTTTTTTGAACGTTTTTTCATTGTTTTGTGATTTTGGTTTTTTCTTATTTTTAGGCTTTTTATTTTATTTTATTTTTTACCAATTTTGGGTTTTTTCGGGTTCCCGTTTTTTTGGAATTTTTTTTCCTTTTTTTTTGTGATTTGGTTTTCTAGATTTTTCTTGATATTTTTACCATTTTTTCGGGTTTTTTCGAATCCCGACTTCTTTAAAGTTTTTTCAGTTTTTTGTTTTTTGATTTTTTTTCCATATTTTTTAATTTTTTGATTTTTCCGTATTTTTTTTCCATTTTATTTTTGTTTTTATTGGGTAATTAGGTGGGTGGACCAATCCTTAATTAGTTTTATAAACAATTGACCAATTTTTAATTAAATTTTATAGTGTGACAAACTCTTAAATAGTTTTGTATTTATGAATCAATCCTTAATTTGCCTTTTTTTAACTTCTCCCATGTTTTCTATAACATGTTAAAGCTCATTTTTTTTAAGGATAAATTAAGAAAAACATAGCCAGAAATTTCTAATTAACAAAAATATACTAAAAAATTCATAACCTAATTTGTATATTGCATACCCTTATTCAAAAAGTTTATACAATTGTTTTATAAGTTCATATTTTTATTCCAAAAGTTCATACATTTATTTCAAAAGTCCATACCCTCGTTTGTATTTTTTATACCCTTATTTCAAAAGTTCATACCGTTATTTCAAAAGTTTATAGCCTAATTCGTACAGTTCACTCTTATTTTTAAAGTTCATACCCCAATTTACAGAATTTATATCCTTATTTACATAATTTATAACCATAATTTTCAACTTCATACCCTTAATTCACGGAATTCATATACTTATTTTTCAACCTTATACACTAGTTAACAAATTCAATATTTTCCCGTTCTCCGATCTCGAACTATCACGTCGTCGTCGTGTGCCTCTCATTTGACGATCGCATCTCCGTCGACATCAATTTTGAGTTTTCAACCTCACTCTACACCCTCGCCACCCACTCCGACGGATGTCTCCATTTCAATTTCTGCCGAATAGAAAGATTGGAGAAAGAGAGCGAGCAGGAGAGAAAGGTCGAAAAGAGAGATGAATGATGAGAGAGATAGAGGAAAGAGAGGGGAATGAGGAGAGAGATGGAGGAAAGAAAGCGAAAAGAAGGGGAAGGAGGAGGAGGGAAAGATTGGAGAGTGGGAGAGAGAGAGATTGGAGAGATGGAGAAGAGAGAGAGTGGAAGGATGATAGATCGGAGAGATGGAGAATGAGGAGGAGAGAGAGCAAGAAAGATGAGGAGAGAGCGAAAAGAGATCATGAGTGATTAATGAGGTTTTTTATTTTTTATTAATTATTAATGTAAGATATGTTTTTAATAATTTAATTTTTGAGTGTATGATTTTGTTAATATATTAGGTGTGATATTTTTATGTTAATTCCCCCTTTTTTTAACTAGTTGATGATCGTTGCAGCCCTCTTTTGAAGATAAAATCTCTCCATTAATGGAATGAAAATTAAAAAACAGGATGAGAGAGAACTCGGATTCAAAGTGAGAGAGATGATTTGAATTTCAAAAGATTATAGAGAGCTAGATATTGAGAGAGTTGTTATGAGAGGGAGCAAAAAGTGTTTTGATTGCCGTCTAATTTTTTTCTCCTAATTTTTACGCGCTCAATTGTTTTCCTACCTTTCATTTTCCGGTCATTTTTGGGAGGAAAGTGATTCTCCCGTTTTACCCATCAAGTTTTCTCACCCTTTCTTTTCTTTTACAACCAAAAACAAAAAAAAAAAAAAAAAAAAATCGTATCATGTCTTTTCTTTTTCCAAACTATTTTCCGGGTTTTAAACACAAGTTTGATGTAAAACCATGAATCTGAATCGTATATATCTTTTGCCTGTCAACTGCATTTACCAAGTCTGAAATAAAAGGAAAGGAAGAACTATCGGATACACCTACAATTTCACTTTATACATTTAGTTTATGTTTTATTGATTCGTATAAGAGAATTTTGTATAGAACTCATGAAATCTGTATAAAATTTTCAGCTCCCGACGTGATTATTAAAGTTATACTTTTTGATCATCCACATGATCATTCGCGGTATAAGTTAGCGAATGGTGTATCAGCAGATCTAAACAGGAAAACCTTGTTTTACCTAATCAATAAAAAAATTCTCGAGTTTGTTCACATGTACGTATATATATGGGATGATTTATAGACACAATACAGTAGAAAACACTAAACATCAAGATCACAATGGTCAGGATTAACTTAAAAAAATAAGATCTATTCCTTTTCTTTTAGTTTGAGAGATATATACACTTTCCCCTTAAGTCAGAGAACGACTTCATCCAGAGATAGAAACAAATTTTCTATAACAAAGTATAGGCCTAGCCTTACAAATCAAATACTTACAAGGTTGAATTCGTAAAACAATTAATGTTCATTTTAACGATGAATATATATGTGCTGGATTGGTTCTTGTGGATAAAATAAGGATTTATTATCCAATCATTTTTATGAAGTTATTAGAATGGAATATGTGGAAATGGAGGATTATCCAGGCTTTAATTTGTTAATGCAATGGAATTAAGTTTCTTTTAAGTTTGAACGTGACTACCCAATTGGCCTGGTGGAAAAGATATGAAAATGGGCGTAAAGGATTTAGTTTAGAGGGAGAGAAATACAGGAGTATACAGAGAGAATAAAACATTTACTTTGTAATAATTTTATTTAGTTTTAATCTCAACCATTGAAATAAACGGTTATATATATACTAGCGCAGGAGACCCATGCCATGCGTGGTGCAACTTGTGAATTAGTGATAACCGGTTTGCAAAATCAACTCATGTCATACCTAAAAAAAACTCGCAATCAATTATCTCGTTTGTAGTATCCTAAAATTCTGGTATGACATATTTGAAAATGCAAAAAAATAATGAAATTACATTAGACTAAAAGAGATGGGTGTGTATCATTGGGGTGGTTTTTTTTTTTTTTTTTATCATATATAATAAATAGTAACTATTAGAATGATGGTAAATATTATCCCGGACTGCAATTTGATTGAAAAGCTAGTTTTTATATATATATAAGGTTTTTTCAGACTAACTTGCAATGTTCGATTAAAAGAATCTATGGATGTTTGGTATGTTAAAATTTTTTTAGCTTTTCAAAAGTTAGATTTTAAGTAGAAAAGCCTATTAAAAAAGAGAAAAAAAATACACAAAGGCAAAGAAGCTACTTGTAAAAAATGGGAATTAGTATATTGGGGATTAGCATATTTTTTTCAACATGGAATGGATATGCACCAAAGTATTTTCTGCAATAAAACAAACTTGTACGTTGTTTCATAGGTTTGATTTTTCAGGTTTTAAGGGACTAAGGGATTACTATTTACAAATTGTTGTGATACATTATATGGTTGTCCATATTCATGTATAGATTACATACATTATGTATAACCTTTAAGTTTAAGACTTATGACTTTCTAGCTTTCCGCATATACATGTATCTTGTTCCACCCATTCACTATATAAAGGGGTAGAAGTCTTCATAGTTTAACACATATTCATACTTGAATAAGACGACTTTACTCTCTCTCCATACATATCTTACTATGTCGATATTTTGCTAATAGTTGCCACACAACACGTTATCGGCACTTTGCTTAACGACGGAATAAAGAAATAGCTAGATAGTTTCATTAGAAGTGAGTATACGGATCTATTTCTTCTTCGACGAGTTAGGAAGAGGGTTTATTGGGTTGCTAGATCACATATCGATCATCCTTTTTTTTTTTTGCATTTCCGAATTAAGGTACACAATTTCTACTTGTAATAAAACGTAGAAATTGCATGATTAATCTATAATAAAACCGGAAATCTCAAGTTTAAGATTTATATATATCACATGATGGATGCTTTTTTTTGATGAAAAATTGCTATTGGAACTCATGTATGTCACTTATAACTTGTAAAATGAGACATGATAAACTGTCGGACCTAAACTGTCATTTTTAGAACATTGGAGGACTAATCTGTGACTTACTGAAACTATAGGACCAGCACTGAAATTACCCTTAAAATGCATATAGTTTCCTTTATTTACACTCGTAGTCCATGTAGTTACTCCTTATACACAGAATAGTATATATGTACGAGTTTACCCATTATTTAGTCCGAAAATACTTATTTACATGCAAATGATGTAAGATTTAATTGCTACAACTTCTAAAATTTGTAGAAATATTGTAAAAAAAAAAAAAAAAAAAAACCTCTTGCATGATAGTATTAATTGCTTGTGTGACATTAACTATATTTAGCCTATTTGCATGCCACCATTTATTGCCTATGAATTGATGTAACCTATGCGATGTATTAATTACACATAGAAAATGGCAAAAGTCACACTTTAGTGTTGGATTTAATAATAACTCATGTGTTTTAATATTACTACTCCATGTTAGGACTAGTTTACATGAGTACGGTATGCCTTTATATTTTGTTGAAAGCTATTTTATATGTTACGTGAGCTTATAAATTGACTCGAATTTGAACATTTTACAATGTATCTCTTTTGAGAAATTTTCCTCAAGGTTAAACATTTAGATGTAGCTTTTGAGTTGAAAATTTGTGAAATCCGGTATATATATTCACATTTAAGTTGGAATAATTATGAATCTTCCCCAAATAGACTCACCTATTTGGATACGATGTCTAGGAAAGATAAAGGCGGAAGTCTCACTCCTAATGAGGTTGGTTTTTAAGAGGCATTCATGCCCACCCCCCTCACCGTCTTTCCTGGTCGTGTCCAAATAGAGCTACCGAAAGGGGTTGAGTAAATAATAAGTTCCCCGAATGTATCTATATAGGTGTATTTTCGCTGAATTGGTGTCTCATTATCGGCCCATTGTTCGATTAAAGAGTACCTATTCAATTGAAAGCAAAACTAGTATTTTTCGAACCTGTCGATTCGAAACAAGTTTGTGCTTATGCAAACCATAAACATATAAACATGTTGATTTATATGATAACTAATCCAGTATTTTTCTCCCGTTGTAGAAAAATGTCAATCAAACTTGACTTTTCGATCCTCGATGCCGGTGGCAAGAACTACTTGGACTGGACTCAAGATATCCAGAACCATCTAGATGCCCAAGGCTTGTTGGACGTCATCTACGCTGAGGATGAACGTGAAGTGGAAGTGTCGCGTGAAATGAATGCGAGGGCGATGATTCTGTTCCGCCGCCACTTATCAGATGCAATGAAGTCTGAGTTCATAGCAATCACCTCACCGAAGATGTTGTGGGACTCTCTTAGAGAGCGCTTCGACCACCAAAAGACCATATGGCTTCCTGAAGCCCGCCATGATTGGCTGAATCTGCGATTTCAGGACTTCGAGAGCGTTACGAAATATAATGCTGAAGTATGCAGGATTCGTGCTCTTCTCCAGTATTGTGGTGAAACATTAACCGACAATGACTTGCTGGAGAAGACCTACACCACATTTCCTACCTCTGACAACTTGCTCCAAAAGCAATATTGTCAGTCCAAGTATACCAAGTTCCCTGAGCTCATCACCCAGCTGTTATTGGACGAGAAAAATAGCATCGTTTTAATGAGGAACAACAATTCTCGTCCTGCTGGGACAAAGGCTATTCCAATGCCTGATGGTAATGTTGTTCGTGGACCTCGTCCACGATATGGGAAACGAGAAAAGGGCCAGTCGTCCCGTCAGCCAAGGAACATGGGTGAACGTAATGCTCGTCCAGCCAAGCGAGGTTTGGACAATCGTCCGAACCGAGGACCTGTGGCTCCTCCTAGGCAGTCTCGTGGTGGTAGGAACAACCGGGCCAGTCGTCCCAAAGCAAGAGAACCGGACGATATGCCAACTCTATGCTATAAATGTGGTGGAAAGGGTCATATGCAAAGGACTTGTAGGGCAACTCCCCAAGAAGTCGAAAACTACCACAAGGGTAGAAGGGTCGAAGCCAACATGATTGAAGCTAATGCAAAAGAAACTCTTGAGACCCCTGACTTTGAGGCTCACATGGAAGAATAAAGTTTTTTTCTTCGTTTCTTTTAATAATTGAGCTGTTTTGCTCCTGGATTATGTTATTTCAATTCCATTTCGGATTATGTTTTTTTTCCTTTGGATATTGTTCATTTCTTTTGGATTATGGTTTGTTTTATGGATAATGTTTTGAACATTTCTCGTATAATTTAAAGTTATTTCATTGAGCAATTCCTTTTATTCGTGTGACCGACTTTAAATTATTTTACTTTTAGGCATGTATTGTGGGGCAGTTGATTATCTGGTTGATAGTGGCACTACACACACTATCTTAAAAGATAAATGGTTTTTTATCAACTTTACGCCTAAAGTAACTTCAATGACAACAATTTCGGGCCCGTCAACCCTTGTTGAAGGCTTTGGTAAAGCTAAATTCACGTTGTCAAATGGTACTACTGTTGAAGTATTTGAGGCCTTATATTCTCCGAGGTCCAGTCGTACCTTGTTGAGCTTTAAGGATATCCGAGAAAATAAGTTTCATCTTGAAACTACTCGTGAAAATGGTATTGAATACCTTCACATTACCTCCACTCAATACGACTAAAAGCGTATTCTGGGGAAGTTAAGATGTCTTTCAAGTGGTTTGTATGTTACTACAATCCAAAACTTTGAAAGTAATATAATCATTTGGCGGGCGCCGATTAATGAGAGCACTTTTATGCTATGGCATGACCGGCTGGGACACCCGGGTCAAAATACGATGCTTCGAACGATGAACGCATCTCATGGGCATCCTCTTGGAGGAAAGAATTTCGTGATTAATCCGAAAAGCCTATGCCAAGCATGCTCGATTGGAAAGACTAATCTCAAATCAATTCGTGTGAAACCTACGACATTGGTTTCCCAATTCCTTGAAAGAATTCAAGGATATATTTGTGGACCTATCCAACCAACATGCGGACCATTTAAATATTTCATGGTTTTGGTTGATGCATCGACAATATGGTCACACGTAGCTTTGTTGTCCACAAGAAACGCAGCGTTTCCAAAACTCCTAGCCCAGATCATTAAATTGAGGGCTCATCATCCGGATTATCCGATAAAGTCTATTAGACTTGATAATGCCGCGGAGTTTACATCGAAAACTTTCGATGACTATTGCATGACTTTGGGAATTAATCTTGAACACCCAGTTGCGTATGTTCATACCCAAAATGGCCTTGCAGAAGCTTTCATTAAGCGATTGCAAATGATTGGTAGAACTTTGGTTATGCGCACCAAACTTCCTATTTCTGCTTGGGGCTATGCCATTTTGCATGCTGCTGCGTTGGTCCGTCTGAGGCCCATGGCCACCCAACCACTATCTGCGTACCAGTTGGTAACTGGATATGAGCCCGATGTCTCACATTTACGTGTGTTTAAGTGTTTAGTAAATGTTCCAATTGAGCCGCCTAAGCGTTCCAAATTTGGACCTCAGAAACGACGGGGTATATATGTCGGTTATGAATCCCCGTCCATAATACGCTATTTAGAGCCCTTGACAGACGATCTCTTTACCGCTAGACATGCACGTTAACATTGATAAGGAACGACGTGAATTAACGTGGCATGTACCCACTATGTCTCATCTAGATCCCCCAACTGCACATAGTGATAAGGAAGTGCAGAGAATCCTAGGTCTGCAAAATGTTGCAAATCAAATGCCAGACGCATTTAATGACCTGGAAAATGTCACAAGATCACATATACCTGCTGCAAATGTGCCTGCAAGGATAGACGTTCCTATGAGACGCCATGTTCCTGTTGAACATGTTGCTCCGGTTGTACCTACCGAGCAAAGGACGCTGCCGTCGGCCGTCCAGTCCGCCGCTCTTCCCAAGAAAAAAGGAAGACCGGTTGATTCCAATGATGTTCTGCCTCGGAGGAGAAGAAATCCTGTTGCATCCGTTTTGCCACACGAGATCATTAAGGATCACGGTGATGTATTAGAGGAGTGTGTTCCAGATGAAACACCAGTTCCTAATCATCCCGATAACCTCGAAATATCTGTCGATTATACTAGTTTAGACGATATTTTGAAGCAAAACGAAACTGTCATCGATGATGTGTTTATATACGCAGTGGCCACTGACATTATGAGCAATGATGACATGGAACCACGTACCGTTCCTGATTGTCAACGAAGAACGGACTGGCCTCAATGGAAACAAGCAATCCAGGTTGAATTGGATTTCTTCACGAAACGAAGAGTGTTTAGACCTGTCGTTCCAACACCACCCAATGTTAAACCAGTTGGTTATAAATGGGTTTTCGTAAGGAAGCGTAATGAGAGTAATGAGATTGTTAGATACAAAGCTCGCCTAGTGGCGCAAGGCTTCTCTCAACGCCCTGGAATTGATTACGAGGAGACGTATTCTCCCGTAATGGACGTTATAACGTTCCGCTACTTAATCAGTTTAGTAGTTTCCGAAAAACTGAATATGCAGCTCATGGATGTGGTCACAGCTTATCTCTACGGGGATCTGGACACAGAGATATACATGAAAGTCCCTGATGGACTTAAGTTGCCTGAATCAAGTAGTTCCCGGCCATGGAACACATTCTTGATTAGACTAAGGCGATCACTATATGGATTGAAACAATCCAGACGGATGTGGTATAACCGTCTAAGTGAATACTTGATCGGCTTGGGATATGTTAATAATGAACTATGCCCATGCGTGTTCATAAAGAAATCCACTTCAGGATATGCGATTATCGCAGTCTATGTAGATGATATGAATCTCATAGGAACCTCGAAAGAGGTGTTTGAAACTGCTGAAATCCTGAAGAAGGAATTCGAGATGAAAGATCTTGGGAAGACACGGTATTGCCTCGGCCTGCAGATCGAGCACCGTAAAGATGGAATTTTAGTCCATCAAGAAAGCTACACCCAAAAGGTGTTGAGGCGCTTTAGTCATAGTGACGCTAAGCCGTCCTCTACTCCCATGGTCGTCCGCTCTCTAGACATTAATAAGGACCCCTTCCGTCCAAAGGAGGACAATGAAGAGATATTGAGCCCTGAGTGTTCATATTTGGGTGCAATAGGAGCACTATTGTACTTGGCCCAATGTACTAGACCGGACATCTCGTTTGCTGTGAATTGTCTAGCTCGACACAGCACCGCGCCAACATGCCGCCACTGGACTGGCATAAAAGACATTTTCCGTTACCTTAGAGGTACTACGGACATGGGGTTATTCTATCCCTTTGCGCCGAGTGGATCTAGCTCCATTGATCCTCGAAATAACGCAACCCTTGTCGGTTACGCCGATGCAGGTTACTTATCAGACCCGCACAAGGGACGTTCCCAATTTGGTTATGTATTTACCATTGGGAACACGGCGATATCGTGGAGGTCTCGTAAACAGATCTTGGTGGCTACTTCGACGAACCACTCTGAGCTACTCGCGCTCTATAAGGCGACTAGAGAGTGTGTATGGCTTCGAGCAGTTATTGGCCATATTCGAAGTACGTGTGATCTACCTTATGATCCTGATGAACCAGTTGTTATTTATGAGGACAACACCGCTGTTATTGATCAAGCGAAACATGGTTACATCAAAAGTGATGCCACTAAACATATCTCGCCAAAGTTGTTCTTTACACATGAACAACAAGCGCTTCAAAGGATTGAAGTGAAGCATATTGGATCCGAGAACAATCATGCAGACTTGTTCACCAAGTCACTGCCAAAATATTCGTTCCAAAAACATGTTAGAGCGATCGGACTTAGGAAGCTCTCCGAGCTTTCCTAAACGACATGTTTCCATGCACCCTGTTGTGTGCAAGTGAGGGGGAGCATCCTGATGTATGCTTATCACCCTATTGTGTGTATCCTCACATATGCTTAGCACCCTGTTGCGTGCAAGTTCTCACTAGTTATTATTCCCGCACCCAGTAGTGTGCATGTGAGGGGGAGCATCCTGATGAATGCTTGTATACGCTTTTTGTCCTTAGTTCAAGGGTTTGTCCCACTGGGTTTACCTTGACAAGGTTTTTAGCGAGACACATTTCTAATCCCATTCTCATTTATGATTGCCGAAATCAGGGGGAGTATCCAAGTTATATATTTCTAACCATCGTGCACTCTTTTGTCATTCGATTAGAGTTTTGTCCCACAGGGTTTTCTCTAACAAGGTTTTAATGAGGCACACCGTGTATGGTTATTTCTCCCGTTTTTACTGATAGTTATGCACTCTTTTGTCCTTCGACCAAGTTTTTTCCCACTGGGTTTTCTTGGCAAGGTTTTGATGAGGCACATATTTTCTAATCAGTTCATTCACGCACTCAATGGCGTTTCGGCCCACTCCATTCGGCAACACCTTTTTTTGTCCTATGATCCGGTTTTTGTCCCACATCGGGTTTTCCGGGCTTGAGGTTTTATGTGTTGACACTAGCGAATGCGACTCAACAACTCATCAGAGTTTATGAAGACGAGGAAGCTTGCAGCATGTTTGGACACCCAAAGGGGAGTGTTGTGATACATTATATGGTTGTCCATATTCATGTATAGATTACATACATTATGTATAACCTTTAAGTTTAAGACTTATGGCTTTCTAGCTTCCCGCATATACATGTATCTTGTTCCACCCCTCCACTATATAAAGGGGTAGAAGTCTTCATAGTTTAACACATATCCATACTTGAATAAGACGACTTTACTCTCTCTTCATACATATCTTAATATGTCGATACTTTGCTAATAGTTGCCACACAACACGTTATCGGCACTTTGCTTAACGACGGAATAAAGAAATAACGACGACACTTTGCCACATATACATATTGTTTTTTTTTAGCTTTTCAAAAGTTAGGTTTCAGGTCAAAAACACTCAAAATAAGCTCAGAAGCTAATAATTCTGGGATTCTTCACATAAAAAAAAAAAAACCAAAAGCAGAAAATTTTCAACTAAATCGTTTTGTATATTTACAAGTCAATTAAGTTGAAATAAGTAAAAAATACCGAACTTGCAATGTTGTGGTCTCGAGGTTGTTGGGTTCGAGGAAACCCGATAGCATTCAACAGGTTGTTAGGATAATAATTATGTATCAGATTGTTGAAATTTTTTTTAAAAGTTTTTAAACCCGATGATCGTGGTATTCTAGGGGGTCTGAATTAATTGGACCAATCGCATTACTCAATTAATCAAATAGTAGCTGTTAGAATAATGATAAATAGTATCCTCGATTGCAAGTTTATTGAAAAGCTAGATGTTAGGTCTATATATGTATCTATGTGTGTCTGTTTATATATAAGGTTTTTTCAACGTAACTTGCAATGTTCAATTAGAAAAAGCTATGGCTGTTTGGTATGGTAGCTTTTTCAACTTTTCAAAACTCAGGTTTTAGGTCAAAAACACTAGAAAAAAGCTGAAAGCAAATAAGCTAGTAATTTGGGGATTATCATAGCTTTTTTCACATAAAAAATACCGAAAGTAGAAATTATCCAACCAAATCATTTTGTAGAATTACCGACGCTTCCTACTGGACAAAAACCATCCACGGCCTCTCCTCATCCGACCCCTTCACGGCACTCTCCCTCCTCTCCTCCCTCCGTCTCCGGGAACGTAATACCCTCAACCTTATCTCGGTTGTACATTCTCTATGCCAATCTTGTCACTTCGACGAATCCCACGTACTGTTTATAGAGTTGCTTGACGCAAACCTGGTACCTGACAAGACGACTTGCAATGTTTTGGTGTCGAGGTTGTTGGGTTCGAGGAAACCCGATTTGACATTACAGGTTGTTAGATTAATAAATTAATAGTATATCGGTTTGTTATATACTTATTGTTTTTTAATTATTTTAGCTTTTCAAACGTTAGGCTTTAGGTCAAAAACACTAAAACAAAAGCTCAGAAGCAAAGAACCTAATAATTTTAGGTTTCTTCACATAGAAACTACAGAAATTCGAAAATTTTCAACTTAATCAATTTGTATATTTACAAGTCGCTTCATTTTGTGTATATGTAATTGTGTATATATGTAAAAGCTTTTTTCATCTCGACATGCAATGTTATCGGTTTTTATTAAAAAAACTATGGGTGTTTGGTATGTTAGTTTTTTTATAGCTTTTAAAAAATTAGGTTCTAGGTAAAAATAAATTACTAAAAAAAGCTCAAAAGCAAAAAGCTATTAATTTGGGGATTAATAGCAATGTTGTAATTTCAAGGTTGTTGGGTTCGAGAAAACCTGATAGCACTCTACAGGTTGTTAGGATAATAATATTATACTATATCAGATTGTTGTAAATATATATTTTTTAGTTTTTTAACCCGATGAGAGAGCTTGGTATGCTAGGGTGTCTGAACTAATTGGACGAATCGTCTTGCTCAATAAATATCAAATAGTAGCTATTAGAATAATAATAGATATTATCCCTGACTGCAAGTTGATTTAAAAGCTAGCTTTTAGGTCAATATATATATATATACATATATATTTTTAGATAAGGTTTTTTCAGGGGGACTTGCATGTTCAATTAGAAAAAGCTATGGGTGTTTGGTATATTTTGAATTTTTTTAGCTTTTCAAAAGTTATGTTTTAGATCAAAAAAACATAAAAAGGTGAAAAGCAAAGAAGCTAGTAATTTGGGGATTATCTTAGCTTTTTCACATAAAAGTACTGAAAGTAGAAATTTTCCAACCAAATGATTTGGTAGAATTACCGACACCTCCTACTGGACCAAAGCCATCCACCGCCTCTCCTCATCCGACCCCTCCACTGCCTCTCCCTCCTCTCCTCCCTCAGTCTCCGGGGATATGTACCCAACACCCTCAACCTCAGCCCCATTGTACATTCTCTATGCCAATCTCGTCGTTTCGACGAAGCACACACACAGTTTGTAGAGTTTTTGGAGGGTGGTTGTGTGCCCGACCAGAGAACTTGCAATATTCTGGTCTCAATATTGCTCGGTTCGAGGAAACCCGATAGCACTCGACAGCTTGTTAGGATAATAATATATTATATTGTTAAAAATTGTTTTTTAGTTTTTTAGCCTTTCAAAAGTTAGGTTTAGTTCAAAAACACTGAAAAAAAGCTCAAAAGCAAAGAAGCTAATAATTTGAGGATTACTAGCAATGTTATAATCTCAAGGTTGTGGGTTTTCAAAAAACCCGATAGCACTCTACAGGTGGTTAGAATAATAATAAATATTATCCCCGACTACAAGTTAATTGAAAAGCTAGCTTTTAAGTCAATCCAAAGGTTTTTTCAGCGCGACTTGCAATGTTGGAATACCAATGGGTGTTTGGTACGTTAGCTTTTTTTAGCTTTTCAAAACTTAAATTTAAGGTCAAAAAAACTGAAAAGCAAATAAGATAGAGTAGTAATTTGGGGATTATCTTAGCTTTTTGCCTTTTTCACATAAAAAATACCGAAAGTATAAATTTTCCTACCAAATTATTTTATAGAATTACCGACACCTCCTATTGGAACAAAACCATCCACCGCCTCTTCTCATCCGCCTCCTCCACGGCCCTCTCCCTCCTCTCCTCCCTCCAACTCCGAGGCTACGTCCCGTACACCCTCAACCTCAGCTCCATTGTACATTCTTTATGCCAATCTCGTCGCTTCGACGAGGCGCACAAGCAGTTTCTAACGTTCGTGGAGTCTGGTTTAGTTCCCTTACGAGAGGACCTGCAATGTTTTGGTTTCGAGGCTGTTAGGTTCGTGGAAACCCGACTGTACTCTACAGGTTGTTAGGATAATAGTATTATACTATCAGATTGTTATATATATACATTAATGTTTTAACCCACACTTTGGTTAGGTGATGAGTGTGGTATTCTAGGGTCTAAACTAATTGCACGTTGCTGAATATATCAGATAGTGGCTATTAGAATAATGATAAATATAAGCCCTAACCGCAAGTTGATTGAAAAGCTAGCTTTTAGATCAATATATATATATAAGTTTTTTTTAGCTTTTCAAAAGTTAGGTTTTAGGTCAAAAACACTAAAAAAAAGCTGAAAAGCAAAGAATCTAGTAATTTGGGGATTATCTTAGTCTTTTCACATAAACTAGTAATGTCGTAATTTGGGTCACCTACACCAAAGCCATCCACCGCCTCTCCTCATCTGACCCCTCCTCCGCCCTCTCTCTCCTCTCTTCCCTCCGTCTCCGAGGCTACGTCCCTAACACCCTCAACCTCAGCTCCATTGTACATTCCCTCTTCCAATCTCGTCACTTCGATGAAGCCCATGCGCAGTTTATAGAGTTTCTTGACGCAAACCTTGTGCCGGACGAGAGGACTTGCAATGTTCTGGTCTCTAAGTTGCTGGGTTCACGAAAACCCGATTTGACATTACAGGTTTTTAGAATAATAATAATATGTCAGATTGTTATATCATTTTTTAATTATCTAACCCTCGCTTTGGACTTGTGATGTTCTAGTCTCCAGGCTGTTGGGTTCGAGAAAACCCGATAGCACCCTACAGGTTGTTAGAATAGTAATATACCAGGTTGTGTGTATTTTATATTTTTTTTAGTTTTTTTTGTTACGCGATGAGCATGGTATTCTAGGGTGTCTGAACTAATTGGACCAATCATGGTGCTCAATATATCATATAGTAGCTATTAGAATAATATTAAATATTATACCTGACAAGTTGATTGGAAAGCTAGCTTTTAAGTCAATATAAATATATATATATATATATATATATATATATGTGTGTGTGTGTGTGTGTATATTTATATGGGGTAATTCCCTATAAGTATCTCATAGCAAATTATATTCCTCCTAGGTACCTTCATAATTTCACATTTCCTCATAGGTACCACTTTTTATACTATATGAGTTTTATTAGTCATTGATTTTTTAAAAAAATGAAAAAAAATCACAAAAAATCATAAAAAATCACAAAAAATCACAAAAAATCATAAAAAATCAAAAAAATTATAAAAAATTATAAAAAATCACCAAAAATCACAAAAAAATTATTAAAAAATACAAAAATCACAAAAAAATTATAAAAATTACAAAAAAATTACAAAATTACAAAAAAACATAAAAAATTACAAAAAATCACAAAAAATCACAAAAAATTACAAAAAATCACAAAAAATTACAAAAAATTACAAAAAATCACAAAAAATCACAAAAAATCATAAAAAATCACAAACAATTACAAAAAATCACAAAAAATCACAAAAAATCACAAAAAATTACAAAAAATCACAAAAAATCACAAAAAAATACAAAAAATCACAAAATCACAAAAAATCACAAAAAAAATCACAAAACATTATAAAAAAATAACAAAAATCACAAAAAATTATAAAAATTATAAAAAATCACAAAAATCACAAAAAAAAGAATTATAAAAAAAAATTAAAAAATCATAAACTTTTTAAAAAATTACAAAAAATATATAAATTTTTTTTGTCAATATAACACTTTTTATACCGAAAAGTGATTTTTTTTTATACAAAAAAATGGTTTTCCCATGATAAATGTGCCTTTTTTTAATCTAAATGAGCTGAAAGTGCATCTACTTCAGTCAAAAATACATATAATTCAGTCAAAAGCGTATATAGTTCAATAAAAGTGCATATAGTTCAGTCAAAAGTGTATATAGTTAGTAAAAAATGCATAAAATTGAGTCGAAATTGCATTCAATTCAGCTGAAAGTACATCTAGTTCCGTTGAAAGTGCATACAATTCAGTCAATATAGTTCAATAAAAGTGAGTATGCATATAGTTCAGATAAAAGTGCATCTGGTTCAGCTGAAAGTACATCTGGTTCAGTTTAAAGTGCATCTAATTTAGTGGAAAGTACATATAGTTAAGTCAAAAGTGCATATAGTGTAGTCGAAAATGAATATAGTACAGTCGAAAGTGCATATAGTTCTGTTAAAAATGCATCTGATTCAACTAAAAGTGCATCTGGTACAACTGAAAAGTGCATATGGTTCAGCTAAAAGTGTATCTGGTTCAGCTAAAAGTGCATATGGTTCAGACAAAAATGCATCTAGTTCAATAAAAGTGCATATCGTTCTGTAAAACCTGCATCTGGTTCACCTAAAAGTGCATATGGTTCAGCTGAAAATGCATATGGTTCAGCTAAAAGTGTATCTGGTTCAGCGAAAGTGCATATGGTTCAGACAAAAGTGCATCTAGTTCAATAAAAGTGCATATCGTTCTGTAAAACCTGCATCTGGTTCAACTAAAAGTGCATCTGGTTCAGCTGAAAGTGCATATAGTTCAGCTAAAAGTGCATCTAATACAGTCGAAAGTGCATAAATTTCAATAAAAGTGATTTTTTTTGTGATTTTTTTCATTTTTTTTTATAAATTTGTGATTTTTTTCATTTTCTTCATTTTTTTTATAATTTCTTGTGATTTTTTTCATTTTTTATTTTTTTTATATTTTTATAATTTTTTGTGATTTTTTTCATTTTTTATATTTTTTTTATTTATTTTTTATTTTTTTGTGATTTTTTGTGATTTTTGTGAATTTTTTTTATTTTTTTATTTTTTTTGTAATTTTTTTAAAATTTTGTGATTTTTTCATTTTTTTTATTTTTTTTTTATTTTTTTTTCATTTTTTTTCATTTTTTTTCATTTTTTTTTATTTTTTTTTATTTTTTTTTATTTTTTTTTATAAAAATACATTTTTTTTTTAATTTTTACAATTTTTTGTGATTTTTTTTCATTTATTTTGAGATTTTTTGCATTTTATATAATTTTATGTGTTTTTTTTTCTATTTTTTATGAAATATGTGTATGACGTTTTGGTAAATAAATTAAATAATTAAAAAGTGGTACCTATAGGGAATGTGAAATTATGGAGGTACCTAGAAGGAATATAATTTCAAAAGTGGTACCTATTGGACATTAATTCTATTTATATATAGGGTTTTTTCAGCGCGACATGCAATGTTCGATTAGAAAAGCCGAGTGTTTGGTATGTTAGTTTTTTTCAACTTTTCAAAACTTAGGTTTTAGGTCAAAAACACTAAAAAAAGATGAAAAGCAAAGAAGCTAGTAATTTGGGGATTATCTTAGTTTTTTCACAAAAAATACCAAAAGTAGAAATATTTTAACAGTTTTGTATATTTTCAAATCAATTAAGTTGAAGTAAGTAAAAAATGACTTATCAACGAAAGTAAGTTATAAGTCACTTATATGGATAAAAGGTAAGGCGGTGCCAAACAGTACATTGCGGTGTCTTTTAAGCAAGCCTTATTTCTCATTACTTTTTAAAAGCAGCTAAAAAACAACAGATGCGAAGCGCACCCATTAATAAGTCAGGTTTTTAGGATAATAATACATTTAATCATCATATCAAGTCGCATTTAATTTATTGTTATTTTATTAATATAGGTTGTTGGTAGCTTGTTTGCGAAGAATGGTGATTTCGTGCCGTCTTTGGTGATTTATAACCGTTTGATTGATCAGTTGTGTCGCGTTTATCGGTCAGATGAGGCGCATGGATTGGTCTATGATATGAGGTTTAGGGGTCACTCTCCGAATGTCATTTCGTTTACTACTCTGATAGGTGGGTATTGTAGAGTCGGT
This sequence comes from Primula veris, assembly GCA_963682055.1. Taxonomy (NCBI): domain Eukaryota; kingdom Viridiplantae; phylum Streptophyta; class Magnoliopsida; order Ericales; family Primulaceae; genus Primula; species Primula veris. The sequence goes on along the minus strand of OY821742.1, from coordinate 29,315,426 downwards.
GATTTGGTGTCTGCTCGCAAGGTATTCAATGAACTGCCTGAGTGGGGTGTTAGGTCGAATTCACTTACGTATAGTGTTTTGGTTCGTGGGATTTTTAGACGACGTGATATCGAGGTTGGAAAAGAGTTGATGGGCGAAATGTGGCGGGTGATGAGTTATGATGTGGGTAAAGATTCGTGTACAAAAAGCGCGGCTTTTGGGAATGTTATCGATGGTTTGTGTGTCGAAGGTTTTTTCAGTGAGGTTTTTGCTATTGCAGAGGAAATGCCACAAGGTAATAGTGTTAGTGAGGAGTTTGCGTATGCGCAGATGATAGATTCGCTTTGTATAGTCAGGAGATACAATGAGGCTGCGAGGGTTGTGTATATAATGAAAAACAAAGGGTTTAATCCAAGTTTAGTTTCTTATGATTCTATAGTACATGGGCTAAGCAAGGAAGAGAGTTGTATCAGGGCTTACCAGTTGCTAGAAGAAGGAAAACAATTCAAGTATTGTCCTTCTGAATATACTTGCACTGTCTTAATTGAAGGCCTGTGTAAAGAAAATGACCTTATCAAGGCCAAAGAAGTTCGTCAATTGATGTTGACGAAAGGAACAGACAAAACTAGAATGTATAACATATATCTAAGAGGTCTATGTCTTTTGAATAACCCGCTGATCTTTTAAATGTGCTTGTTTTCATGCTCCAGACACATTGCGAACCCGATATAATCACATTGAATACAATTATTAATTGTTTTTGCAAGATGGGTAAGATACAAGAGGCTTTGAAAGTATTAAATAATATGATGATGGGAAATTTTAGTGAACCTGATGTGGTTACTTTCACGACCATTATTAGTGGCTTATTGAATGTCGGTAAAGTTGAAGTAGCTCAAAATTTGTTGAATCATGTTATGCCCAAAAAGGGTATTAGGCCCGGGGTTGTGACTTACAATGCTTTTCTTCGAGGGTTGTTTAAACAAAAACTGCCAAATAAAGCAATGGAGTTTTTCAGTAAAATGGCTAAGGATGATGTGGCAGCCGGCAGTGTCACTTATGCTATTATAATAGAGGGTTTATGTGAATCTGATTTAATGGCGTCGGTAAAGAAGTTGTGGGAAGATGTTATTTGGCCGTCTACGGCTCATGATAATCACGTATATGCAGCCATACTTGAAGGGTTTTGTCGGTCAGGAAAATTCAACAAGGCTTGTGATTTTTTATATGAGCTGATTGATTGTGGACTTGATCCAAATATTGTGAACTACAATATTGTAGTTGATTCCGCTTATAAACTAGGGTTAAAGAAAGAGGCTTACCAGATTATTGGAGAAATGAGAAAAAATGGGATTGTTCCAGATTCTATCACATGGAGGATCCTTGATAAATTACCTTGATAAATTACATGGTAGTTTCATAAAGCAAACGAATTCTGAGATTAATCATATTCAATTTGTCGAACCTTATGGCTGATCAGTGATCATATTGTTCAAGACAACTGTCTGAAAGAATACTCTTTTGACCAGCAAGTGTTGGGTCTCGAAATAGTTGTAATATCACACAAAACTGCAACGTAAATACTGTTGCAGGATTGTTTGTGATAATGGAGTGGGGGAAAAGTCATCACAAGAATAGGAGTTTGTGCTGTAGCAATGCTCAAAAGATGATAAAGTCGCCATTTAGAGAAATAGCACGGCTTAAGTGGCCATGATTGGTGTTGGTGATTTAGGCATATTGCAGCTTTTATGCGTGGATTTGTTTTTCTTTGTGAGCTAGACTGCATCTTGGTTAATTGGCTTAACCACTGAGCTTTTCTGTTTTCTTAGCCTAACAAAGCAAGAAGTTTTAACTTACCGGAAAAAAAAAATAGGCTGGATGATCCTAGCTTTCGTCTCAACCTCATTATCCAGCTTATTTTTGCTTAAACTTCAATCAAAAAAGTCTTATCACAAAATAACTACTGCATTGTGTTATGAGTGGAAACCCTCTGATCAAAAAAAGGGAAGAATTATCAGATATACATAGATTTCACTTTGTATATTTAATTTCTGCTTTATTGATTCATATACGAGAATTTTGAATAGAATGACATAATATCTGCAACATCAGATGCTCATTTTTGTTTTGTTCCTCCCCTTTCAGCTCCCTACATGATTATTAAAAGATTTACTTTAATTAATCCACATGATCATTCGCTGTATATGCTAGCTAATGGTGTATCAGTCGATTTATATAAGGTAACCATGTTCTTATTACCTAATTATAGATATATTTGTTGTTGATTAAGTAATTTTTCTTCTTCGTCTTCCACATCAAACCTATACTTTCTCCAACACAATTTCTGACTGAATCCATAAGAGAAAGTTGAACCTTTAAAGAAACTTAGAAAATTAACTAAAAAATGTGTTAGATGTGCCTATACTTCAGCTCACTGTTCTGTTAAAAGCACTCTTCTGCTTAGTCACTTCAAAAAATGGATCATAGTCTCTTGGTAATTTCTTGAATAGTCATGATTCATGATTTACGTATCGGACGTTTAGATGCGATAATAGCACATGTCTACTCTGAAAATTGAAAGATCGCGTTAAATGGCATGATAAAATTTGAAAAAAAGGGATTCGTAGAAAAGTACAGAGGTTTTGGTACGTAGACTGGAAACTGATGTACTACCGGTGCACTAGTGAAGGCGGTGAGTTCCTTCATGAAGAAACAACCGGTTATAACAAAAAATTGGGACTTATGCTATGGAAAGAGGCGGCATCGCTATGAGGAATTGCCGGAATTGACATTTTTATTCCGCATCTCACCAATGAAGCTCTCATATCGTAGTGCTTGGATCATTGATGGTACAGGTAACTTCTGTCACGCATTCAAAAGAGGGACATTTCGTTACTCGGTTTTCGGTATGTACCAGTTACGAGGTTACAATATCGGGTTCAAGCTAGAGGTGAATAAACTATGTATATCCCCTGTAAAAGTGTGCCAGTTTTGTAGATGTTCGGAACAATGACCATGATGTTTGTGTTGTGTTTAATTCAGGTCTGGTTGGGGATAGTATCAAGATTTAGTTGCTTGGGTCCAGAGTTTAATCTTTTTGTTTTACCATTAACCAATATAAATGGAAGTTTTAATGGACGGAATAATTTCACTTAAACATTTTATTTCCTTTGTTAAGTTATCCTATCATTGAGATGTAGCTATTTCAATAAAAGAAACACAGAATACGAAATGACTAATATAGAATTCTTTCTTACTACAGTAGTAGAAAATGTAACCGGTTTCATTCAAGGATTAAGGATAGCACTAATCCATGGTTAATCATATGCACAATGCAAGCAAGCAGCAAACATGAGACTAATTCACCCCAAAAAAAGAAGCAAACATGAGACTAAGTATTTCTATTCGTGATGTATAAAAGAAGACTACTCCACGCTTCGAATGTCCAGCATCCTGGTAAACTTACAATTTTTTGGCTTTTTTTATCAACACAGCGAGGTATACAGTGAGCGACAAGAAGATCATTATTGTAATGGCCAAGTAGATCCTTGTATGCTTCTGTATGAAAACATTTCAAAAGATCTCACTAAATTGGAAAAAAAATACGATAAAGAGACAAAAAATAACTGAGCATATCAATAAATAAAGTTAAACAAATAAAACTTCAAAATCACTCTCTCTTGTAAGAAAAGTTAGTAAGTTGTTACCTTCTCCTCCTGAGGACCTGAGCATGTATGAGTATCGCAAAATTGACGCGTGAACAAGTCTGCATTAAATAGATAAAATAAAAACGCAAGAAACGTACATGAACTAGACAAGAAAGTGAATAGAAAAATAGAGAGATAGAGAGCCTATATTGTGCTCTTAGAACACACGAGTACCATGAAGCCTGCTTTCGGATAGACCCTCACTAGCAGGGAAACAGCTATCCGCAAGACTCTGCACAAGGTTACAGAAGACAAGTTCGTAATAAATACATGTAATAGTAGCAGTCAACAACACGTCATGTACACAAGCAACGGTACCTCACAAAAGTGGTGATTTTTGGTTGCTGCTGCAGGATTACATTTCATATTACGAATCTTTGCACCCGTAAAAAGATCACAATGTAATGCCCCACATACTTCTGCTAAGCACTTGCCATCAATCTGAAAATTTTCTTGTATCATTATCTCGTAGAAAAGGTAACACAAATGATGCAATTTAGGATAAAAAACAGAAAATTAAGTACCTTACGTTTTTTCTTCATTTGCCACAAGAATTAAAATAAAACATATTACATAATACTGCAGGTATGCGACCAGTCCAGAAAGGGAGGTGGTCCCCCCAGAATTATCAGAAAAGTGAATCTCTAAGTATAAATGCAAGAGATGTATTTTAGCTCCAGAAAATTCTATTTAAAACCTTAACATACGTTACATACTAACTTGAGAAAGGTTATTGGAAGAAAATCTAAAGTTGTTACTGTATCAAGTTTAATCCGTTCGAATACATATATCCGATTAAAACTATGAATAAGATTCTTGGGAAAATCTTTATGACCGATGTAGCACGAGTGGATTCTTTACTAAAAAAATATGTATGCTTTGAGCGCCCATTCCAACAATTGTACCGTGGATGGCCGTATTCCCCTTTCAATACTATGTACTAAGAACCTAATGGGAATTTAAAAAATAATGCATAAACATGATTACATGAACATGTACATAAAACAATAAACAGTCCAAGCCACGTACAGTGTTGAGAGTATCATTGTGTTGGTCTTCAAAATGCTGATCAAGATGACTCTCTGATTGGAATGTTTTCTTGCAATAACTGCATTGCCACTCATTTATACCCAAATGAAGCTTATGCTTCTCCTGGTCTTTAAAGAAGTCATTATCACGATTAAGTCCACATTTTCTAGAGAGTTGATACCCTTCCCGTTCCACAAAGGGCATAAGATGCTGCAAGGTACATATAATGCAATTAATTGTCCTAAATGTTATAGAAAACAGAAAAAACATTGAACCATATTATAAAAATAAGTTCACCTCTTCGATAACTTCATTAGCAGCACGACTTCGCTTTCTGGAACAATGCACTTCATGTTCTCTGAGCATCATTGAAAACCCTTAATTAGTAGAGTAAGCCATATATATCCATACCGAGTACTAGAGTGGTAATATGAATGGGTTGTGTGACCATTTTTTTTTTAAATTAGGAATTTACCTCGCTGGTGCATGAGCACTAGGACCCTGCAATGCAGAGTCAGTACCTTAGATGATTACAATGATAATTTAATCCAATACAATTTTTAAAACACAAGTAATATTCTCTTACGCGATTATGAGGAGAGGCCTTCAGAACTTCAGCAACCTCTTTCCAAGCGGCATCCCTGCATTTTAAACACCATCAACGAATGAATAATTATATTAATGTTTGTCACTTCAAATTTACATCAAAATCAGTCAGAAAAAAGTAAAGACTTTACCATTCAGGTGAAACCCCATATACAATCTGCATTTCAAAATAAAATTGTAAGTAAAAGATTGATTTATTCCTGAGTTGGAGATGCTGGAACTGAATACGTAGTCGTAGAGACCTAGGCTTCAATACGAACATATTCGACTTTATTTTTATATCTAAAATTTAGCAGATACTTTGTATTATGATTCCATCCTAAATTAAACATGTAAAGTCTATTACTATACAGATGGCTTTCTTCCATGGGAGGTGATCAGACCAGCTGCTACCAAATAGAACAAATCCATTAATAATTTCCTTTTCGTTAAGCTTTACAAAGATCTATGTAAATGAGAGTTTTAAAGACTGTTTCGCCTCCCGTGTTCTGCATATCTATTCTTGTTAGCCAAAATCTTAATCAGCAACACTACATGACAAATCAGTGCTTGTCCTATATTGAAATTATATACTGTAACTCCATAATTTCTCTACTTCCATAATTTGAGATTATTTTTAAAACTACCAAAGTATTATCAGTTTACCTTGCAAAATCAAAGCACAACTGCATACAACTCCTTAAGAAAACATACATCATGCCATCATGCTAATTATTTTGCATCTTATATTTACGAATACATATGAAAAAGGCGATAACATGACCAAAACTCAACAGGCCAGATAATAGAGCTTATTTATGATTTTATTAGCTCGTAATCAGTTTTGTTTTACAAAATATAGTCCAAAATACAGTCCATACATACATAGCTTTCTTCTGTAACTAGCTAGGAGCTTAATAATGATTTTCTTTTCTTGTAACAATTTTCAAACAGATCCTTTTCTTTAATCAGATAGCATGTAAAGTAATCAGTATTTTTTTAGTATCAAATATTAAACCCTAATTGATCAACATTCAAGTATATATGCAAATATTGATATCAGAAATACCGGAGACTCTTCTATAAGATCCCATGACGTAATTTGCACCATTAACACAAAACCCATCATTAAACACATCGCTAATCGTGCTCCCATATCTCTCTCTCTCTCTCGTCTCAGGTTTTTTTTCTTCTTATTTTGGTGTTTTACGAAAAAGAAATTCAGTTTGATCAAAATAAATAGGTACATATCGATAATATTAATTACAAAAAGTCCAGCCATCTGTACGTTAATCAGATACATGTGATTATTTACGTTTAGAAATATATGTTATAAAAATTAATAAAATATAAAAAAAAAACAAAAAAATATTGAAAAATCAAAAATTTGAATATAGTATCAAACTGAATTAGACATGATTGAAAATGATTAGATAGAATTAAAACATACAAGATTTGACAGGATTTGACAGAATTAGACAGGATCACACATATTTTTTGTATAAAAAAAATGTATTTTTTAAAATTTTGGTTTTAAAAATTTTGGTTTCTTTAATTTTGGTTTTTAATTTTTAAATATTTTTTTCGATTGTTTTGGATTTTTTAATGACGTATGTACATATTTGTAAATAAGTTCACAAAATATACATTTTTTTGTAAAAAAAGTCATCAATATTAAAACAACCGAATTTTTTTATAAATAATTTTCTAAATATATACTAAATTATCATTTTTCTCACATAACATGCACTTTTTGTTAATTAATAAAAGAATGACAAGCTCAGTCTTATATTTTAGTTTTCTCTTAAATTCCTGTGTATGCTTTTGTAAAGTTTCCGAATTAGTGTTTTTGTTATTTTTGTACCCTTCATTGAATGTCTCGGCCTACCAAATACAGCATTTTGTAACGTTTCGGTAAAACAAATGTACTTTCTAGAATGATATGTCCAATATTTTAGTCGAAATAATAGGTTTTTATCAGTTTAGTCATATTCAACCAAAGTAAATGTATTTCATGTTATATTTATATCATACTATTAATATAAGTCAAGCAAAGAACTTTGATGCTGCTAAATTTTACCCAAATTTTTCAAAAATACAATCACTCTAATATTATAATTACTCTTAAATGTCGTTATTTAATTCAAATACATAAATAACTTAAATAAATGTCATGTTCCACACATATTTATATTTCAAACAAAATCGCCATAAAAGTAAAATATTATATTACTTTTTATATAGAATTGTTAATTTATTATATTTATTCATCGATTTTTTTTTTTTTAAATATTAACTTTATTTACCGAGATCATATATATGTCACTACGTATCGTACACGCAACGCGTGGGCAACGATTACTAATATATATATATATATGTATATATATATATATATATATGTATATATATATATACTAGTAAAATCGTGGCACACGCGTTGCGTGTGCGATACGTAATGACATAAATTCGATCTCGACAAATAAAGTTGATATTTTCTTAAAAAATTAATATCAAAAAAATAAATATAATAAATTAAGAATGTTATCTAAAGAGTAATATAATTTTTTTACTTATAAAATAAAGCACATATGGCGATTTTGTTTAGAATATGAATATGTGTGGAAAATAAGATGTATTTAAGTTATTCATGTATTTGAATTGAATCATGGTATTTAAAAATAATTATAATATTAGAATGAGGGTATTTTTGAAAATTTTGGGCAAAATTTGACAAACTCAACTTTCTTGGGTTGACTTATATTAATAGTATGATATGAGATTTCATTAAATGCTCAAACATGTTAAAATTAACATAAGGAGAGGATTTCTATTATATTAAAGAAAAAATCAATCTTTTAAAAAGGGATAAATACCGTTTACTACCATACTATACTCTAAAAGAGATGTCCAAATCGCTATGTGAATTGTGTCGGATTTTTTTTTACGAGATTATTAGCTGCGGGTTTTTTTGACGGGTTTGTGACAAAATACTCAATTTGTGACAGTTTGGTGACAATTCTGAACTCTCACAAAAACAACATTACAAAATTATTTTTTAATGACTATATTATCAACTTTTAACAAAAAAATTATCATGAATTGCAACTTTTGTCAAAATTTTACAAAATATCTACAACGTGATCATTAGACATATTGTTGTCACCTAACAGCTAGAAAGAGAGATCATGTGTCTATGCATGCATGCATTTATGAAAGTTGATTCTATCATTACCCCCTACAAACTCAGTCACTAAAAGGGTCAAACGCATCAATATATATCTCTTTGTTCTTCCGCTCTATTTTGCTTTGACTCTCCCCGGATCAAAATATAAACAAATTGGGGTTTGTTAATTGATTTAAGGCATAAAGGCTAATTTGATCATATCAATTCAAATTATTGTTTAGTTAGGATTAAATCCCCAGTTAAACTCACTCTAAATCTGAGTTACGGTTGTTGGGTAAAATCCCCAATTTGACCTTATTAATTAAGAATTAAGGTTCAATTCGGGTTAAATCCTTAATTAAACACACTAAAAATATGAATAGTGTTGTAGAATGTTCTAAAATACTCTAGAAGATTCTAGTGCATGTCTTTGGCTTGGGCTTTAGTTGAGATCAAGTGGGTTTGTAACCCACTCATCTATCTATATAAAGAGGGTTATGTGTCGTGTATCTAAGACATTCATTGATACTGATCAATAATACAATAATGTTTCCTCTCTCTCTACCTCTCTCTACCTAATACATATAACTAATAATAGTATTACAACACGTTATCAGTATTACTCTCGGAGATTGAACTACTAGGATTTTGGTTATCAATAAATAAACCTTGAGCTTTATCCGGGTTTTAGGATTTTGTTATATCGACATTCACCAACATACGTGAGTAAGGCATGTATTGTGGGACAGTTGATTGTCTCGTTGATAGTGGCACTATACACACTATCTTAAAAGATAAATATTTTTTTATCAACTTTACGGCTAAAGTAACCACAGTGACAACAATTTCGGGCTCGTCGACCCTTGTTGAAGGCTTTTGTAAAGTTTAAATTCACGTTGTCAAATGGTACTCGTGTTGAAGTATCTGATGCCTTATATTCTCCGAGGTCCAGTCGTAGCTTGTTGAGTTTTAAGGATATCCGAGAAAACAAGTTTCATCTTGAAACTTCTCGTGAAAATGGTATTGAATACCTTCACATTACATCCACTCAATACGACCAAAAGCGTATTCTGGAGAAGTTGAAATGTCTTTCAAGTGGTTTGTATATTACTACAATCTAAAACTTTGAAAGCAATCTAATCATTCGGCGGGATGAGAGAACTTTTATGTTATGGCATGACCGGCTAGGACACTAGGAACAAAATACGACGTTCCAAACAATGAACGCGTCTCATGGGCATCCTCTTGGAGGAAAGAATTTCGTGATTAATCCGAAAAGCCTATGCAAAGCATGCTCGATTGGAAAGACAAATCTCAAACCAATTCCTGTGAAACCTACGAAATTGATTTTCCAATTCCTTGAAATAATTCAAGGAGATATTTGTGGACCTATCCAACTAACATGCGGACCATTTAAATATTTTATGGTTTTGGTAGATGAATCGACAAGATGGTCACACGTAGCTTTGTTATCCACAAGAAATGCAGTGTTTCCAAAACTCCTACCCAGATCATTAAATTGAGGGCTCATCATTCGGATTATCCAATAAGTCTATTAGACTTGATAATGCCGCGGAATTCACATCGAAAACTTTCGATGACTATTGCATGACTTTAGGAATTAATCTTGAACACCCAGTTGCGTATGTTCATACCCAAAACGGCATCGCAGAAGCTTTTATTAAGCGGTTGTATATGATTGCGAGAATTTTGGTTGTGCACACGAAACTTCCTATTTCTGCGTGGGGCTATGCTATTTTGCATGCTACTGTGTTGGTCCATCTGTGACTCATGGCCACCTAACCACTATCCGTGTACCAGTTGGTAACTAGATATGAGCCCGATGTCTCACATTTATGCATGTTTGGGTGCTTAGTCAATGTTCCAATTGAGCTGCCTAAGCGTTCAAAATTTGGACCTCAGAAACGACGGGGCATATAAGTCGGTTATGAATCCCCGTCCATAATACGCTATTTAGAGCCCTTGACAAGCGATCTCTTTACCGCTATAAATGCGGATTGTGACTTTGATGAGACATTCTTCCCGTCGTTAGGAGGAGAAAAGCATGCTAACGTTGATAAGGAACGGCGTGAATTAACATGCCATGTACCCACTATGTCTAATCTAGATCCCCCAACTACACATAGTGATCAGGAAGTACAGAGAATTCCAGGCCTTTAAAATGTTGCAAATCAAATGCCATACGCATTTAATGACCTAGCAAATGTCACAAGATCACATATACATGTTGCAAATGTGCCTACAAGGATAGACGTCCCTGTGAGACGTCGTGGTCTCTGTGAGAGGTCGTGTTCCGGTTGAACACATTGCTCCGATTGTACCCACCGAGCAAAGGACGCTACCATCGGCCGTCCAGTCCGCCGCCCTTCCTAAGAAAAGAGGAAGGCCGACCGGTTCCAAGGAGTTTCTGTCTCGAAAGAGGAAAAATCATGTCGCATCTGTTTTGCGACACGAGATCATTAAGGATCACGCTGATGTATTAGAGGAGCGTGTCCCATATGAAACATCAGTTCCTAATCATCCTGATAACCTCGAAATATCTGTCGATTAAACTAGTTTAGATGATATTTTGAAGCGGAACGAGACTGTCATCGATGATGTGTTCAAATACATAGTGGCCACTGACATTATGAGCAATAATGACATGGAACCTCGTATCATTGCTGAGTGTCATCGAAGAACGGATTGGCCTTAATGGAAATAAGCAATCCAGACTGAATTGGATTTCTTAATGAAATGAATGGTGTTTGGACCTGTCGCTCCAACATTGCCCAATGTTAGACTAGGTGGTCATAAATGGGTTTTCGTAAGAAAGCGTGATGATAATAATGATATTATTAGATACAAAGCTCGCCTTGTGGCGCAAGGGGAATTGATTACGATGAGACGTATTCTCCCGTAATGGATGTTATAACATTCCGCTACTTAATCAGTTTAGTAGTTTCCGAAAAACTGAATATGCAGCTCATGGATGTGGTCACAACGTATCTCTATGAGGATCTGGATGCAGAGATTTACATCAGAGTCCCTGATGGACTTAAGTTGCCTGAATCAAGTAGTTCCCAGTCACGGAACACATTCTCGATTAGACTAAGACGATCACTATATGGATTGAAACAATCCGGACGAATGTGGTATAACCGTCTAAGTGAATACTTACTCACCTTGGAATTTGTTAATAATGAACTATGCCCATGCGTGTTCATAAATAAATCCACTTCAGCATACACGATTATCGCAGTCTATGTAGATGATATGAATCTCATAGAAAGCTCGAAAGAGTTGTTCGAAACTGCTGAAATCTTGAAGAAGGAATTCGAGATGAAAAATCTTGGGAAGACACGGTATTGCCTCGGCCTGCAGATCGAGCACCATAAATATGGAATTTTAGTCCATCAAGAAATCTACACCCAAAAGGTGTTGAGGTGCTTTAGTCATAGTGACGTTAAGCCATGCTCTACTCCAATGGTCGTCCGCTCTATAGACATTAATAAGGACCACTTCCGTCCAAAGGAGGACGATGAAGAGATATTGAGCCTTTAGTGTTCATATCTGGGTGCAATAGGCGCACTATTGTACTTGGCCCAATGTACTAGACCCAACATCTCGTTTGTTATGAATTGTCTAACTCGACACAGCAGTGCACCAATACGTCGCCACTGGACTGGCATAAAAGACATTTTCCGTTACCTTAGAGGTACTATGGACATGGGCTTATTCTATCCCTTTGCGTCGAGTGGATCTAGCTCTATTGATCCTCAAAATAACGCATCCCTTATCGGCTATGCCAATGTTGGTTTCTTATGAGACCCGCACAAGGAACGTTTCCAATCTGGTTATGTCTTTACCATTGAGAACACGGCGATATCCTGGAGGTCTCGTAAATAGACTCTAGTGGCTATTTTGACTAACCACTCTGAGCTATTCGCGCTCTATGAGGCGACTAGAGAGTGTGTCTGGATTCGAGTAATTATTGGTCATATTCGAAGAACCTGTGATCTAGCTTACGATCATGATGAACCAATTGTCATTTATGAGGAAAACACTGCTATGATTGATCAAGCAAAGCATGGTTATATCAAAGGTGATGCAACTAAGCATATCTTGCCAAAGTTGTTCTTTACACATGACCAACAAACGATTCAAAAGATTGAAGTGAAGCATATTGGTTTAGAGAATAACCACGCTGATTTTTTCACCAAGTCACTGCTCAAGCATTCTTTTCAGAAGCACGTACGGACGATTGGCCTACGTAGGCTATATGAGCTACCTTAGAGCGACATTTTTTATGTCGGAGTCAAAATACTCGCACCCTGTCATGTGCAAGTGAGGGGGAGTATCATGTTGTATGTTGTGTACTCTTTTTGTCCTTAGTTTAAGGTTTTTTTCCCACTGGTTTTCCTTGACAAGGTTTTTAACGAGACACGTTCCCTGTTATAACTCACTAAGGATTGCCGAAATAAGGGAGAGTATTCTGTTGTATATTTCTTACCACTGTGTACTCTTTTGTCATTCGACCATAGGTTTTCCCCATTGGGTTTATTCTATCAAGGTTTTGATGAGGCAGCTATTTTGTGGTTGATCCCCTACTACTACCACCGTTGCACTCTTTTTCCTTCGATCAGAGATTTTCCCATTGAGTTTGCGCTGACAAGGTTTTGATGAGACACACACTGTTTTTGTGGTTAGTTAATTACATAGTATTTTGGCATAAATCATTCGGCTACACAGTTTGTTCTAGGTACCGGTTTTGTCCTACACTAGGTTTTCGGGCCTTAATGTTTTTATGTGTTTAGAACTGCGAATTAACTCGACTCAGATCGACTGCATGAAGACGAAGAACTCAAGACGTCCAAGAGAGAGTGTTATACAAGGTTCTAGAAGACTCTAGAAGATTCTAGTGGATGTCTTGGGCTTAGGCTTTATGGGTTTTAGTTGGGATCAAGTGGGCTTGTAACCCGACTCTTCTATCTATGTAAAGAGGGTTAGGGGTCTTGCATCTAAGAAATTCATTCATACGGATCAATAATACAATATTGTTCCCTCTTTCTCTACCTCTCTCTCCATAAAGGCTAGTTTGATCATAATCCTAACTAAACTCCTATTCAATTGTTTAGTTAGGATTAAATCCCCAATTAAACCCACTCTAAATCTGAGTTGCGGTTGTTGGGTAAATTCCCCAAGTTGACCTTATTAATTAAGAATTAAGGTTCAATTCGGGTAAAATCCTTAATTAAACCCACTAAAAATATGAATAGGAGTTTATGGGGGTAAATTCTCAATTTAATCATATCAATTCAGAATTAAGGTTCAATTAGCATTAAAAATCACTTAATGCTCGTTAATAAGATTTTGACAAAAGAAAATGAATTAAGGTTCAATTAGCGTTAAAATCCCTTAGCGTTAAAAACCCCCTAATTCAGAATTAATGTTCAATTAGCGTTAAAAATCTCTTAATCCCTTGTTAAGGGTTAGGTATGAAATCGCTTAATCCCTTGTTAAGGGGAAGGTATGAACTTTGAAAAAAGCAGACATCAAAAAAATTGGGTATTGACTTTCCGTTTCGCATGAAGTTTAAAATATGAATTGTGAAAAGATAAAAAGTATGAACATAAGATATTTGGTTCGAGAAAAAAGTATTAAGTTTGAAATAAGGGTATGAAATTCGAAAATGAGGTATAAAGTCCGAAAATAGTGTATGAATGGAGGCAATTTTTGATTGATACATTTTGAAACTACTAATTTAAGAGTTGATACCACTTTCAAAATACTTATTGCAAATTAGTACCACTTGTCAATATATACATAAACCCAACACATTTGGCCCAATAAAAAAAAATAAAAAAAAATTAAAATAAAATCCAGAAAAAATAAAAAAAAATTATAAAATATGTACAAAAAATAAAAATTTGGAAAAAAATTATAAATCCAAAAAAAAATATTTTTTTAACAATCTCTTACAAAATTTATAAAAATTTCGGAAAAATAAAAAATACTAAAAAGAATATAAAAATTCCAGAAAAAATCAAAAAAATCCAGAAAAAACAAAAACACAAAAATTAGAAAATTTGGAAAAAAAAATAAAAATAAAAAAATCCCAACAATTCTAAAAAAATTCCAAAAATAATTTTTTAACAAACTAATATAAAAATTATAGAAAAAAAAATACTAAAAAAAAATTCGAAAAAAATTAAAAAATCCAAAAATTTTATAAAATTTGGAAAAATATTAAAAATATGGGAAAAAATTAAAAAATATTAAAAAAATCCAAAAACTTGTTTTTTTTGACAATTTAATATAATTTTTTTTGACAATCTAATACAATTTTTTTAAATATAATGTAATTCTCGACAATTTAATACAAATTTTTTAAAATATAATAGAAAATACAATACAATTTTTGTGACAATCTAATATAATTTTTTTTGACAATATAATATATTTTTATAACAATTTAATAATTTTTTTTTTGATAATTTAATATAATTTTTTTGACAATCTAATGAATTTTGTTGACAATCCAATGAATTTTTTTGACAATTTAATACAAAAAAAATGATACAGTCTAATGATTGACAATCTAATGAATTTTTTTGACAATTTAATGATTTTTTTTGACAATCTAATAAAAAATATAATACAATTTTTGTGACAATCTAATACAATTTTTTTAACAATCTAATACAATTTTTTTTGCCAATCTAATACAATTTTTTTGACAATTTAATACAAAAATTTGACAATCTAATAACTTTTTTTTGGTAATTTAATACAATTTTTTTTGACAATCTAATGCAATTTTTATGACAATCTAATACAAAATTTTGACAATCTAGTGCAATTTTTATGACAATTTAATATAAAATTTTGACAATCTAATGCAGTTTTTATGACAATCTAATAGACAATATAATACAATTTTTTTGACAATCTAATACATATTTTTTGACAATCGAATACAACATTTTTGACAATCTAATACAAAAAATTTAACAATTTAATACCATATATTTGACAATCTAATACAAAACTGACAGGTTAAGGAACATTTTATAGACAATCTAATATGTAAAAACAATCTGATTTCATTAAATAAAAATATTTAATTTTTTAGATTCCAAATTATAATTCTTATTAGAGTTCTGAATAAAATATGTATGTTTTTAACATTTTAAGTCCCACTTACAAAACATTACAATACTGAAGGACCAACCTGAAAAAAAAAACCTATTAAGTTTTACATTTTAATCCATTTTATCATCAAAATTACAAATTCAAGTCATTCACCCATTAAAAGCCGCTAGGGCTTCGAAACCCCAGCCGCCGCCGCCTATGACAAGTACTAAACTCCGCCTCCGCCTCTTCAACCCCGACGATGACCACCACACTTTCAACGATATATATATATATATATAGATATAGATATAGATCGCAGATATATATATATATATATATATATATATATATATATATATATGTATGTATATTATTTTTTTTCTTTTTTGTAAGGGACAGTACCCTCATTTTTTATTATAGATATAGATATAGATGTATATATATATAGATATAGATATAGATCGTAGATATATAGATATATCTATATATATATATATATCCGTAGATATATGTGTGTGTATTTATATATATATCATATATACATGACAAAGATATACAGAGAGGGAGAGAAAACACGTCAGAGCTGCCTCTGATCATGACGGCGACGCGCGGTGGTGGATTGTGGAGATAGTTTATAGAGAGATAAAATGTTTTGGGTTAATGGATGAAAATAAAACTGAACCCCTTTATATATTTAAGTTGGTGGTACCAATATCCAATTAAAATATTTGAAAAATGTACCTTATGCTAATAAAAATTATAAGTGGTACTAAAACCTAATAATAATATTTAAGTTGTACCGGCCTCCAATTTATTCGTATGTGGGTTTATGAAAAAAAAACGTCACCAAGTTTGAACGAAAAAATATTGAATGTGGCAAATTAGGTTGAAGTGTAAAAAAAAAAAAATGAAGTAAAAAGAAGGTATAAAGTATGAAAAGATGGCCATAGGCTTGTAAAAATGGGTATCAAATGAAAAAAAAACTCGATAGACGTTTTTCGGTGAAAAAAAAAACACTTTTCGGTTCAAAATATAGTGTTTAATAAATTGAATTTTTTTGGGGTGTTTTACAATTTGTTTAGAATTTTTTTTGTAATTATGCGTTTTCTTCTTTTTGTAATTTATCACGAATTTTTAGAATATTTTTATAACTTTTAATATATTGGTTAGGTTTATGAAGATAGAAAGTCACTATTTGGACTTTTTAAAAAAAATATTTTAGGCAGTAATAAATTCGGAAAGAAATAATTTCATACAATGTGTTTTTAGTAATATTGATTGTATAATATGGATCCGTTTTTTCTACCTAATATTAGCGTAGTCTATCCTATTTTTTTTAGCCATTAGATCAAAATACAATTCAATTCAATGGTTAACAAAAAATATGTTTTTTTTTATATAATCAAGGATTAACAAAAATTATGTTAAAATGTCTTTTTTTATCTTAATAGACGGATTGCAACATAAACACCACATGTACATGTACGTACGGTACACCATTAAAATACTTAATATGACAAATGAAATATCGTTGATATTTTTCGTCTTTGACCACATCGGCACGACTTGTGAACGACAAGAGTACATGAACAGTACATCTACGGTACTTTTTCGGCACGACAAAAAAATTAATTTTTATTGTTTTCTTCATGCGTACCGTATTTGAAATGACGTACCGTATCCGTACCGGCTATTTCAGACAAAAATATGAAATACTCGTGTTTACCTAGGTGTTTATTTATACAATTTTTGTGTTTGCACAAAAAGATATTTTTTTCATTGTTTTTGTTAACCTTAATTAGATTGCATTTACTTTTGATCCAATGGCTTACAAAAAAATAGGGCAGCCTGTGCTAATGTTTTTAAGGCAGTCAAAACAGATCGGTATAATAGTACCTTTTTTTTTCTCATTGCCTTATAAAAATTTAGATCATGGAGTTCGATTGAAAAATAGAGATAGTACATGGTATTATTTGCAAAACATATATAGAACATGGGGTTTATCTGCATTTCTTTACTTTCTTCTACAGTGTTCGAGGGAATATGATGTTTTAGTAAATAGCTGTACAAATTAGTAAATACTTTAGGCTGGCTGGGCAACGAAACCGAGATCACCAAACTGAACCGAAAACCGGACAGTAATCTTAAAAAATATATATATAACTCTGAATCGGACTAAAACCAAATATACAGATTTCGATTTTGTGTAACAGAACCAGACCAAACCGAGTATGAGACGGTATAACCGGATAAACACATTATATTACCAAAAATAACAATCAAAACAAAGTATAAAAACAATACCGTAATTAACACCCCCTAATTTTGTACACGAGTAACAATTAACATAATTGAAAAAAAAATACTATTATTCATTATATTGCACCAGACCCATATTGTATGTGTCAAACTATATTTTCGTGTAATTAGTCTAACAATAGCTTGTTTTCTCAGTAAATTATGGATTTTTTTTCAAATTTTTTAACAATTACTTATTCTACTCCCTTCGTCCCGAATTAAATATTGGTCCCGAATTAAATAGGGCCAATTCCCAAAACATACAATGGGCTATAAAAAATTACCAAAACATACAACTCAAACAATTTATTCTCAAAACATACAACTTTACCAAAATACTAAAAACACGCGTACAACACGTGACCAAAAAAAAAACTTTCTGCGCCTCTCTCTCTCCTCTCTCTCTCTCTATGTGCTCTCTCTCTCTAAATTAGCCTTTTTCACAAAATCCTTACCTTATTTGCTGTTAAAATGACTCCTAAACCGAAAAAAACAAGAAAAAAACTTACAAGATCTGAATTATCACTTGTAGATGAGGAAGAAGCTACAATCGCAGCAGAAAACCCTCCAATAGCGGTAATTTATTTATTTATTTTTAGATATTTATGTGTTTTACACTTTATGTACTAATACTAATTTGATTCGCTACTCTAATTTATACACAATTGTTACATTATATGTAGTGTATGTAATTTACTTTGATGAAATAAATTTTTCTGTGAAAAAAAATAGTAAAAAAAGGGTAAAAATTACTTTTTAAAAATGTTTATACTGGGTAGTTTTGATTCTTGAGATGCATACACAATGCTGAAAATACATAGAAAAAAGAGTCGGGGCATAAAAAGTGCATACATATTGACTATTTTACATATACACGCATGAAAAACATTGTTATGTGAAAAAAAATGTTGTAAAAAAAAGATAACATTACTTTCTGAGAATGTTAATAGTTGTTGTTTTAATTCTTGACTAGCATACACAATGCTGAGAAAAACATAGAAAATAGCATACACATTGCTTGATTAAGTTCAAAACCTGTGTGAAAAGGTTATATGTTTTGGTAATTTCAGGAAAAAAAAACTTATTAATGTGCATACACAATATGAGTTAACTGTCAGTTATGATTAACTTGTAAAGCATACACAATATTAATGGGAATAAAAAAATAGTAAAAAAAGGGTAAAAATTACTTTTTGAAAATGTTTATACTGGGTAGTTTTGATTCTTGAGATGCATACACAATGCTGAAAATACATAGAAAAAAGAGTCGGGGCATAAAAAGTGCATACATATTGACTATTTTACATATGCACGCATGAAAAACATTGTTATGTGAAAAAAAATGTTGTAAAAAAAAGGTAAACATTACTTTCTGAGAATGTTAATAGTTGTTGTTTTAATTCTTGACTAGCATACACAATGCTGAGTAAAACATAGAAAATAGCATACACATTGCTTGATTAAGTTCAAAACCTGTGTGAAAAGTTTACATGTTTTGGTAATTTCAGGAAAAAAAAACGTATTAATGTGCATACACAATACGAAAAAGAAATCATGGATACGAGAGAAGCAAGACTGCGCAGATTCAAAAAAGACAACACTGTTGGTGGAAGAAGAAAACTTGTTGCTGTCACAAGTAATAAAGAGAAGCTGAATTGTATGTCAAAATTGAAAAGGGAAGACAGAAAAAGTCCTCAAAAGTATTCACCACCAGTGGTTAAAAAAAGCAAAGGAGCTGAAACTACCGTGCTACAACAAAAAGATAAAAAGACTTCAAAGGATAAAGAAGACGAAATACCTTCGTTTGAGTTGCATATTAGTCAGTTTTAAGTTTTTGTCAATGTTTTGAATGTTTTAAGACATCTTATGTATGTTGTTGTTTTATAATCTTTCAAACATGAATTTTCATTTGTAAAAATACATTATGTATGCAAATATGAAAAATGCTCTTAATCTACAAGTTATTAATCAGTTCGTAAATTTTTCTCTTAATATGCAAGTTATTTTATCAGTGTATGTACTGTACTTTTTTGAATTTTAATGTTTTTAAAGTTCAATCAATGTGTATGCCCTGTGATTAAAGTGAATTCAATGATCATTGTGTGTGTAGTGTAACCATAAAATATGTATTGTGTATGCATGTATTAAAAAACATGTATAATTTGATTTTGTCAATGTTTTGAATGTTTTAAGACATCTTATGTATGTTGTTGTTTTATAATCTTTCAAACATGAATTTTCATTTGCAAAAATACATTGTGTATGCAAATATAAAAATGTTCTTAATCTACAAGTTATTAATCAGTTCGTAAAATTTTCTCTTAATATGCAAGTTATTTTATCATTGTGTATGTACTGTCCTTTCTTGAATTTTAATGTTTTTAAAGTTCAATCAATGTGTATGGCATGTAATTAAAGTGAATTCAATGATCATTATGTGTGTAGTACTATAAAAAAATGTATTGTGTATACCTGTATTAAAAAACATGTATAAATTGTGTATTGTGTAAGGCCGTATTAAAAAACATGTATAAATTGTGTATTGTGTATGCCTGTATTAAAGAGCATGTATACAAACTGTATTGTGTATAAAAACATGTATAAGTTGATTTTGTCAATGTTTTAAGACATCTTATGTATGTTGTTATTTTATAATATTTCAAACATGAATTTCCATTTGCAAAAATACATTATGTATGCAAATATGAAAAATTCTCTTAATCTACAAGTTATTAATCATTTCGTAAATTTTTCTCTTAATATGCAAGTTATTTTATCATTGTGTATGTACTGTCCTTTCTTGAATTTTAATGTTTTTAAAGTTCAATCAATGTGTATGCCCTGTGATTAAAGTGAATTCAATGATCATTATGTGTGTAGTGTAACCATAAAATATGTATAATCTTTCAAACATGAATTTTCATTTGCAAAAATACATTGTGTATGCAAATATAAAAATGTTCTTAATCTACAAGTTATTAATCAGTTCGTAAAATTTTCTCTTAATATGCAAGTTATTTTATCATTGTGTATGCACTGTCCTTTCTTCAATTTTAATGTTTTTAAAGTTCAATCAATGTGTATGCCCTGTAATTAAAGTGAATTCAATGATCATTATGTGTGTAGTACCATAAAAAATGTATTGTGTATGCCTGTATTAAAAAACATGTATAAAAGTGTATTGTGTATGCCCGTATTAAACAACATGTATAAATTGTGTATTGTGTATGCCTATATTAAAGAGCATGTATACAAACTGTATTGTGTATAAAAACATGTATAAGTTGATTTTGTCAATGTTTTAAGACATCTTATGTATGTTGTTGTTTTATAATCTTTCAAACATGAATTTTCATTTGCAAAATTACATTGTGTATGCAAAATATGAAAATGCTCTTAATCTACAAGTTATTAATCAGTTCATAATTTTTTCTCTTAATATGCAAGTTATTTTATCATTGTGTATGTACTGTCCTTTCTTGAATTTCAATGTTTTTAAACTTCAATCAATGTGTATGCCCTGTGATTAAAGTGAATTCACTGATCATAAAAAACAACTTGTTAAAAATAAAACAAATTTAAGTGCATACATAATGTTATTATTCAAACAATAATGTCTTGTGTATGAAATTTTAGCATTGGCTCTGATGACAACAAAAGCCACTACTAGATGACATTCATAAACTGGTTTCCACGATGAAGTGCGCAGCTTGTTAATCTAATCTAGCTTCAACTGGGTATAAACAGAACTAAACAATGTCCCATCACAATGTGAATATATATCCAACAAAAATGAAATATGAATCAGATATCAAAATCCATTACTGGAATCAAAACGAGTACATTTATTGAATTCGTAAACGAGTACAGATGATATATAGCAAAAAAATATAATAACACGACAGTCGGAAAAAATATGTCATTAACTCTGTCAAAAGAAAATATATGTCATTTACATGAAAAAAAACTAATAAACTATCAAACTAATTGCCAAACATCACATTCTGTTTGAAAGAAAAAAATTCAAATAGGTTCTTTACAACTTCTCTGGCTATGTCCTTGCCAAAAACTTTATCGTTAGCAGCAACAACACCCTTCCAAGCTTTTTTGTAAGAAACAACATACCCAAAATGATTAAACAAGTGTTTAACTGCATCAGCTCCACTAAACCTTGGGTTTGCAACTAAATCCGCTTCAATTAATCATGCGATTACTTTACTCGTCAAATTATGACCTTTTGGCTGTGCAATTTCCAAATCGCAATCATGTTGCTGACTAAACTTTCTTACAATAAAAGCACCAGTACTCTTTTCAATCGTGGCTGTTACAGACCAAAGACAAGTGACATTGGATGGGTTGATGCAAACTGCAATAACAGCAGATGGTGAATTCCTAGTACAACGATATAAAAAACCACATTTTGTACAATACTTGTTCAAAACAGTCCTAAACTCATTGGCACCACCTCTGAACTTCTGACCAACGCCTCTTTAAATACCTGTCCAGTGCTTACCCATCAACATTAGCCCACTATTACTGCATTCTGCGACATCTTCGATATGCCTTACATCTAAAAAAGTTATCGTTTCAGAAGCATCAACAATGTCGAGACAGGTCCTCATAGTATTACAAAACCTTTATACAAAAACGTCAATGGAATCCAACGAAAATAGACTAACCAAACGAAACAAACAGCTCAAGTCTTCTTGACAACTTAATCGACATTTTTCATATCGAGGAATAGAATATGTCAACAACACATCACTTTTATCCAAATGCGGCCAAATATCACAAATTTTAGCCACCAAATTTTCAAAACTAATATCGATCTGAATTGCAATTATAACCATCTTAGAACTAGCAACAGTGACAACATCTAGATTGCACATCATCAAAAAACTGCCCATCGCACTACAAAACAACATAAACAAAACACACAAAAAATGTCAATGTATTGTGTATGCATGTATTAAAAAGCATGTATAAAAGATGTATTGTGTATGCCTGTATTTAATAGCATGTATAAACTGTGTATTGTGTATGCCTGTATTAAAAAACATGTATAAAAAATGTATTGTGTATGGATAATAACCAAAACACAATGTACTGCGTATGGCTGTATAAAAAGAGCGTGTATAACAATGTATTGTGTATGCCTGTATTAAAGAGCATGTATAAACAGTATATTGTGTATGCATGTATTTAATAGCATGTATAAACTGTGTATTATGTATGCTTGTATTAAAGAACATGTATAAACAATGTATTGTGTATGGATAATAACCAAAACACAATGTACTGTGTATGGCTGTATAAAAGAGCGTGTATAACAATGTATTGTGTATGTCTGTATTAAAGAGCATGTATAAACAGTATATTGTGTATGCCTGTATTTAATAGCATGTATAACTGTGTATTGTGTATGCCTGTATTAAAGAACATGTATAAAACAAATACACAGTTTTTAAAAGAGAAGTGTCAATGAATACAAAATATATTGTGTATGGCTGTATTAAAGAGCGTGTATAATAAATTTATTATGTATGCCTGTATTAAAGAACACTATCAATGATAAAAGTGTATACATAATAGTGACAATTCATACAAATAATTATTTAATATGCAATTCAACTAGTTTATAGTTAATGTATTGTGTATGCATGTATTAAAAAGCATGTATAAAAGATGTATTGTGTATGTCTGTATTTAATAGCATGTATAAACTGTGTATTGTGTATGCCTGTATTAAAAAACATGTATAAAAAATGTATTGTGTATGGATAATAACCAAAACACAATGTACTGCGTATGGCTGTATAAAAAGAGCGTGTATAACAATGTATTGTGTATGCCTGTATTAAAAAGCATGTTTAAACAGTATATTGTGTATGCATGTATTTAATAGCATGTATAAACTGTGTATTATGTATGCTTGTATTAAAGAACATGTATAAACAATGTATTGTGTATGGATAATAACCAAAACACAATGTACTGCGCATGGCTGTATAAAAGAGAGTGTATAACAATGTATTGTGTATGCCTGTATTAAAAAGCATGTATAAACAGTATATTGTGTATGCATGTATTTAATAGCATGTATAAATTGTGTATTATGTATGCTTGTATTAAAGAACATGTATAAACAATGTATTGTGTATGGATAATAATCAAAACACAATACACAGTTATTAAAAAACAAAAAAAAAACACACAATGTACTGTGTATGGCTGTATAAAAGAGCGTGTATAACAATGTATTGTGTATGTATGTATTAAAGAGCATGTATAAACAGTATATTGTGTATGCCTGTATTTAATAGCATGTATAACTGTGTATTGTGTATGCCTGTATTAAAGAACATGTATAAAACAAATACACGGTTATTAAAAGAGCAATGTCAATGAATACAAAATATATTGTGTATGGCTGTATTAAAGAGCGTGTATAATAAATTTATTGTGTATGCATGTATTAAAAAACACTATCAATGATAAAAGTGCATACATAATAGTGACAATTCATACAAATAATTATTTAATATGCAATTCAACTAGTTTATGCACCGTATTAAAGTGTATATAATGAACAGTGATTACAGTTATTATTAAGTATATAAATTTAATTACAGTAATTTTTAAAAAACAAAAAAATACCTTAGAAATTGACGGATGAACTGATGAATTGATGAAGACAATGATCAAAATAACCGAAGATTGACGGATGAACTGATCGGAGAAGACAATACCTGAATTGATGAAGACGATGTTCAAAATAACCGAAAATTGACGGATGAACTGATCGGAGAAGACAATACCGAGACCTGTGAACTGATCGGAGAAGAAGATTGAACTCGGATAGAGTATAGAGAGATAGAGAAGAGAGCTCGTAGCTGAGCACTCTGCTTTTCTAGAGAGAGAGAGCGAAGGGAGATGGAGAGAAAAGAAGACTGCGGGGAAAAAAATATAAAACAATCAGTATTTATATTTTTAAATAATTGTATATTTTGGTAATAAAGTGTTGGGCATAATTTTTTGGTAATTTGTTTAAAATAGTTGTATGTTTTGGTAATTTTCCCAATTAAATATTGGTTATTCCATTTTGTGATGTTCCAAATTAAATGAAACTTTCCCAAAATAAAAACCAAAAAAGTAATAAAGTTACCCCAATACCCTTTTCTGGATAACAAAATGTATTAATTTAACTAAAAGTAAGTGTAATATTAAATTGGAACAAAATGTATTAATTTATTTATAACTTGAAACCAAAAAAAAAACATTTATGTATTTTTTGAATTATATCTCTTTAAAATGCCAAATAAATAATAAAATACCCAGAAAGTTATAAAAAACATGAAAATCATTTTTTTCTTAAAAATAATTATTAACAAAAGGGTGAAATCGTTGACTTTGAATTTTTCCTGTTTTAAAATTTACTAACGTTTTTAATTTAATACAAGGTATAGTTAGGCTAATTTTAAAAAAAATATATAGTTGGTCTAATTGTTGATGGTGAGCGATAGGGCAGAGTTCGGTCCGGTTCGGCTTTTGGCAAAACCGAAACCGAAACCGATCATATTTTTTGGTTCGCTTTGTTTCGGTTTCGGTCTTTTTCTTTTTTGGACCGAACCGGACCGGTTTTTTCGGTCAAGTTTCGGTTATTTTTCGGTTTTATTTTTGGTTTTCGGTCTTTTTCGGTTTTTTTTTGTTTTTTTCGGTTTTTTTTTCCGGTCTTTTTCGGTTCGGTTTTACTGAAAACCGAAACCGACCCGAAATTTTTTCGGTTTTTCGGTTTCGGTCTTTTTCGGTTTTTTTCGGTTTGATTTTTCCGATTTTTGCCCAGCCCTTGTGAGCGAAATGAAATTAGTTGATATATCATTTAGGAGTATAAAAACAACAATTAACACCCCGTAATTACGTACCCGAGTTCTAGAGAGAGATGGCGATTAAGTTGAAGCTCTGCTTAGTCTTGTTGGATTTTTGTACTATATCGAAAAACAATAAAATAAATAACAAAGGACTGAAATGGAAATAAACAATTTTATTTCTCACAAACGGAATATAAATTACAATTCCTGAGTCAACAAAATTAAAATTACACTAATTTAAATTTCAGACAGTTTTAATATAAATTATTAAACTGCTGGACTGAATTGTAATTGTTTGAAACTGTCAGTCAGAATAGTATAATTACTAACAGCTGGACTGTTTAACAATTAAAAGAAACTGCCAGACAGAATAGTATGATTACTAAATGTCTGGACTGTTTCTGTAAATAAAAGAAATTACAGAACTGGAATGTAAATTACAGAATAGAAAAGACTGAATTGAAATTACAGAAAGTAAAGGTACTGGAAAGTAAATACATAAATTAAACAGTACTGAAATGAAATTACAGAAAATTAAACAGTACAGAATTAAAAAGACTGGAATGTAATAAACAGAATATAAAGGACTGAAATAAAAAGAAGAGGTAATCATTCAATTCTGGGAGTTACACCCCCAGAATCCGCCCTTCATTTCTGCAATTTATTCTCATTAATTCTCATTAATTGCTGGCGTTTCAACTTGCTGGAAACTCTAGGGACTACTTTTGCATTTTATACAAAACTCTCTATTCAGATTTGACCCAAGAGACATTCCCCAAGCCCGCGCACGAGACCCGAGCGAGCACGTGTGTGGTACACACTAATACACTTAAGTGTATGTGGACATGTTAGTTTAACAAATACATGGGTTGGACTTGTATATATATATTGTAAAATTAACTCTTAATCTTCCAATATGAGATAACCCTCATTGGTTTTCCATTTAATTAATCAATTTTCCAGCATTGAGGTTTTGTCCTCTTTCGAGAACCCAACTTTGAAGCCAATTAGTATTCACACCCATTCTTCAAATAAGTCATGTGATATACCGTTGCAAACTCATCACACGGGTTACTCAAACACGTTGAGTACGGTATAAACAACTCAGAGTTGTCACATGTAATATTGAATCGAAGTTGGTCTTGTGACCATTCGGAAACACCATGAAAACAATGTTTTTCCAACAAGTCTTTCTTTATCTTCTTGTGCAAGTTAGCTCTCTTGGAATGTTAGATGACATTGAGTTGAACGAAACTCAAAGGTGAAATTACTGTATAAGACTTTTTTTTTACAAGGATTGGTTTTTTGTTTTTTTAGTTAAAGTTGCATGTATTTTCATAATCAATGATTATTTTAGTAATCTTAGAAATAAAGAGAGTATTTATTTATGAGAATTGGTTTTTATTTTCAAAATTGCACGTATTTTTGTTAGCGGCGATTATCTAGGAACGTATTTATTTACGAGAACTGATTTTTTTAGGCCAATTTAAACGGAGCTTCGTAGTTTGAAAATTATTGTATTTTAGTTTTAAAATTGCTATGAAAATGGATTAATCAACGTTCGTAATTTTCTGTAGAAAAGAATTCAAAGCTGCTATGAAAATGGTGGGAGAAGCGATTGTGAGTGCTTTCCATATGCATCGGCTCAAGTTTAATCATTCAATTTCAGAGGTAATGATTGGATTAGTGTATCTTTAATTACAATTGCTATGAAAATTGTAATTTTAATGATGGTTTTTGTTCCATCTACCTCCACCGCCAGCGCATTGACGTTCGTCTGACGAAATAGCTAATAGAGCTCATAGAGCGCACCAAACACGATCATGACGGTCTCAACGACCACTGTGATGTGTTCGGGCCCCCACCAACTGCTATCCTTCTGATTTGCACCAGACGAAGATCCAAGTATCATATTTGTTCTCTTTATTTTTATTTTTTAAACTTACAAGTCAAACTGTTTTTAATTACAAGTTTGAGAAGTTATTTTTTTACATATAAATACTACTCGATCGGTCTTTGTTAAAATAAAAATAAAAATAAAAGAAATAAGTAAAAAAAAAAGAAAAAGAAAAAGAGAAAAAAAAAGTAAGAAGGAATAAAAAAAACCTTTCTAAGTAATACATGACGATACTCCCGAAAAAATCCTCAAGCGTTTGGCAACCCAAAGATGTAATCGAACTTGTTTCGGAATTAACAGCAGGTCTCGTTGCCTTTTACGGGTTGCTGAAGCTAATAAGGTACATGTGTCATGCTCCACGTAATGCAGCAGTACCAGAGGAAGATAATTATGTTTAATAATAGCTGGATTAGCAAATTTAGGGATCTTCGGTTACTAATTTGTCATCATTCTTGTTGGTTTTGGGTTTAGTAACATTTTAATAATGGTCAATTCTTGTCATGTGTTTTCAGAGATAATATAGTCATTTCTATAAATTAAGAATGTTGTAGTGTGTATATGTATATAGATTTTTATTGTATATGTGCATTATGCAGGGTAAATTTTGGATTATACCATAAAAATAAAAGTATTTAAGGATTGGTCCATAAAACTGAAACTAATTAAGAATTGGTCCATTTCCCCTAACTAATTAATAAAAATGTAAAAAATCATAAAAAAAAATAAAAATTCCAGAAAATAAAAATGAAAAAATGCAAAAATAAAAAAAATATGAAAAAATGCAAAAAAAATTAAAAGAAGCAAAACCCCGAAAAAATATAATTTTTTTTTAAAAATCCCAAAAAATAAAAAAAAATCTCATAAAAACAACAAAAATCTAAAATCAACAAAAATCCAAAAACGCAAAAAAAAAAAAAACAGTCTGAACTATTTTAAGTCATTTTAAAAACAGTCTGAACCATTTTAAGTCATTTTAAAAACAGTCTGAACCAAAAACAGTCTGAACTTTTTTAAGTTATTTTAAAAACAGTCTGAACTATTTTTAAGTTTTTTTTAAAACAGTCTGAACTGTTTTTTTTGAAAAACAGTCTGGACTATTTTTTTTTCAACCAGTCTGAACTGTTTTTTTTTTAAAAACAGTCTGGACTGTTTTCCTTTAAAAACAGTCTGGACTGTTTTTTTTTTTAAAACAGTCGGAACTGTTTTTTTTTTTAAAAACAGTCCGGACTGTTTTTTTGAAAACAGTCCGGACTGTTTTTTTTTTTTTGAAAACAGTCTGCACTGTTTTTTTTTTAAAAACAGTCCGGACTGTTTTTCTTTAAAAACAGTCCCGACTGTTTTTCTTTAAAACAGTCCGGACTGTCCGGACTGTTTTTTTTTAAAACAGTCTGAACTGTTTTTTTATTTTAAAAACAGTCTGGACTGTTTTAAAAAAAAAACAGTCTGGACTGTTTTTGTTGAAAAACAGTCTGGACTGTTTTTTTGAAAAACAGTTTGCACTGCTTTTTTTTTGAAAAACAGTCTGAACTGTTTTTTTTTTTGAAAAACAGTCCGGACTGTTTTTTTTTTAAAAAACAGTCCCGACTGTTTTTTTTTAAAAACAGTCTGAACTGTTTTGTTTTTTTTTAAAATAGTCTGAACTGTTTTTTTTTTATAAACAGTCTGAACTTTTTTTTTAAAAACAGTCTGAACTGTTTTTTTTTTTTTGCGTTTTCGGATTTTTGTTGATTTTAGATTTTTGTTGATTTTTTAGGATTTTTTTTTTGATTTTTTAGGATTTTTTTTAAAAAAATCGTGTTTTTTCGGGTTTTGCCTCTTTTATTATTTTTTTGATTTTTTCATATTTTTTTATTTTTGCATTTTTGCATTTTTATTTTCTGAAATTTTTTCATTTTTTCTGATTTTTTACATTTTTATTGGTTAATTAGGAGAAATGGACCAATCCTTAATTAGTTTTAGAAATAATGGATCAATCCTTAATTAAATTTTATAGCTGGACCAATTCTTAAATACTTTTGTTTTCATGGTCCAATCCTTAATTTTCTCCATAAGGTATTGTACACGAATAAAAGTAACTAGTTTTGAAGAAAAAATAAAGTTAGAAATAGCAAATTTCTTGAAATGAGTGGATTGTCTGTGAAAAACTTACATGTTTTCCACGTCGCTAACTTTTATTTAACCAAATTTAATGGCGGAGTGTCAATTGATCAATTACAATGTTATTCAAATCACTAAAAACTAATACATTGATATAGTAACACTATATAAAAAAAAAAAAAAAACTCAAATAGCGACGGAATTAGTGACGGTATTTTTTGTTACGAGCTTATTTGCGACGGTTTTGTGACAGTTTAGTCAATTTGTCACAGATTTGTGACAACTTTTTAAATTAGTGACAGAGTTGTGACAGCTTTTAAGTCTCACTAAATTAAACATTATTTTGTAGTAATCATAATTATAACTTTTAATAAAAAAAATTATTACTAAATAAAATTAAATAAAAGATGCCTCGGATGAAGGCTCATCCCCCCCCCCCCCCCCCCCCCCCCCCCAACAATCCTCAAGCCATTGGGAACCAAAAGATGTGATTGAACTCGTGTCTGAATTAACAGCTGGTCTCGTCGCATTGTACGGGTTGGTTCAGCTACTAATGTACCTGTGTCAAGCAAGATCACGTAATGCAGCACAGAGGAAGAGCCCGGCAACATATAGAGTTGCCCGGAATCCTTAAAAAAATCACTGGAATGTTCAAGAAGTAAAATCCGTTTAATAATGTCGTGACTACGGGGTTTATAATTTATCTATTGGAAATTTAAGGCTTTTTTAGATTCTCCAATTTATAACAATGTTGTGACTACGGGGTTTATTATCTCATGGTGCCAAATGTTTCAGACTCGGCATGGCGAGATTATCGCATATAAATGTCTTTGTTTTGCTATCGCTAATTAATTTCCATATCCCATGAACTTGATTTTAGGAGCATGCCATCATATTGCTACAGAAAAGTTTATTCTGCACTATACCTACACACCTTGTGTTAAATTTATAAAATCTACTTTCAAGGCGAGCAGTAATCAGTAAATTTCATTGTCACCCAATTTTGTCTTTTCTTTTGTAAATCAGGCATAAATTTGCTTCTGTTTCCTAAGCACATTCTCCGAACACTTTCTAGTGTAGTAATCCCCAATTTGTTTCTCGTAGGTTTTTTAAAACAAAAATCAATGTGACAAATTCGGAGTTCATATGTGCAGAAAACATACTATATCATTATCAGATAGTAAACAACTTCTAATACGGAAGGAAAAGTAAAACGCATAAGAACAAGGCCAAGCTGATGTTATAGTAGTGGAATCGCAAACATTGCAATAGCCTTGTTACATCATCCGTTTTTCATCTATAAGTGCAGAAAAAGAAACCCAGGGTCCATAAATCCGGTCCATCGTCTATCTTTTTTCTACACCATCGGTAAAAACAGACCCTCGAGATGACCTATTCCAGCGGCTGCACTACCACAAGTCCACAACTACTGCAGAATTCAGATTCTGATATAAAAAAACTCACATTCGATAATTTTTTTTTGCAAATAATCGGATTCCGTTAAACAAAAATGCTTAAATACTCGGATTCCCATAAAAAAAAGTGCTGTAATCGCCTCGATGCTTGTTTGTGAATGGCGTTGTCGTTTCTTTTTTTTCCTTTGGTTCATGATAACAATTTTTTTTTACATCTACATAAAAAGTAAAGATCTTCCGAACGTCTCATATAGGGTTCATATTTTTAGGAATCCATATTTGATAACAAAAAATACGGAACTACGTGTAAGCGTAGGCTTAATATGGAAAAGTACTATGTCCTTAGCCTACGTCATTCATGGTCCATTAGCCAATTTGCAATTATGTTCATTAATGTATAACATACATAAATTTATAACACAGTCAAAGACGTGTTCACGTAGCTCCGGACGCCACACGTCATGAACACATGTCATGGTACGAAATTTAATTTTGACCTTCATTAGAAATAAAAATGTTGTCACACTGTATAACAATATCAGCATAATAAAGACATAAAGTATTTAATCTACGCGGTAGAATAACAAAGTGGAACCAGCCTTTCCTTTTCACTTACCTATCAATTATCATCATCTACGTGTTGTCCAAATTTAAGGGTGAAGGACCAAAAACATACTTAGAAGCAATTAAATAAAACAATGAGTTTAATTTACACATTGATGGATGAAAATGTAACAAGTAAATGATATTTAGTATGAGTAAACATATACTCTTTCCGTCTTTCAAGTGTTCTCTCACCCGTTAATTTTTATATATAGATTGCAAAGTGAACCTTTGGTAAATTTAATAAAATAGTTCATGGTTGAACTACACAATGTAATTTTTTATTTTTTATTTCGGCAAATACGAAAAAATCGCAAATCTAAATTAAACGTATTTTCGTATGAACCAATTGTTTGGAGACGGATGGAGTATAAAAAATTCTTAAACTATGATAATACATAAAATTTATACACATCTTATAAGTTTGGACACTATTCGATTTGTTGCGGGTTAAGCCAACCCAAACCAAACAAAACCACGTAAACAAATTGCTTATTTTGGTGTGTATTAGCCAAATTTAAAAATGCAAATATTGTAGCGATAAAAAAACGCAAATAGCATCGGTAAAAGCGTAAAAAGCGAGTTTTTTTTTTTTTTTTTACAAAAAATTAACTAATTTTTTTATTAAAAAAATGGATACAACTACAGTAGAAACTCGATAAATTAATACTCGATTATTTAATAAACTCTCTAAGATAATATTTTTGGCCGGTCCCGACTCGGGGATAGGGTGCTAAATTAATAATTCGCTAAAATTATAAGATAATACATTTTTGATAATTTCTTTAGACCCCATATAAAATATAAATTAATAATTCCTTATATATAGCATATTACATGAATGATTTACGAAGGTTTCTTGAAAAATGACTCAATTGTCTTCTTTTTTTGTTGAAATCAATTTCCCCTTGAATCTCGTCTCTAATTTTCCTTAGAATGGTAAGAACTTCTGGTGTTGTTTTCTCATAGCTCAACAAGAAATTGTTCAATGTGATTGCCGCTTTAATAGCTTCGTTTCGCGAAGGGGGCTCCATTGTAGAACTTTCATCATCTTCTTCATCGATATCATCTTTATTAATTCCAATAACGCTTTCAATAATTGGAAGCTTGAAAGGTGTTTGTAAACTAAGTATTTTACTATAAATTAATAAAATATTAATTAATATATAAATTATTAATTATTAATTTATCGATTAATTAATAACTCTTTTAATTAATAAATTTTGGTGGTCCCAAGTGTATTATTTTATAGAGTTTCTACTGTACGTTGTTTTGAGTTACAACTTATTTCTTTACATAAGTATACATAAATAAGAGTTATAATATTGTAATTATTGTAATATATTATTAGACTATTGGGTTTTACTCATAGTGGGCCTAAGTTGGCATTTCTATCTTGTATAACCCTAACCTCTAGTATATAAAGAAGTTAGGGTCCCCTTTTATTCATACATTCTGATTAATAAAGATCATGTTATTGTCTCTCTCTATATTCTATCTCTATATCTATATACATATATATGTGAGCTAATATGTCACACAACACGTTATCAGCACTTTGCTCGCGGAGATTGGAGGAAAAAAAAAAAAAAAACATATGGACAAACTTTGAAGTTTTAGTTATATCGGACTTCCGCAACATACCCGAAATACGGTATAAAAATAACTTTACCTCTTGCAAGTAAATATGAAATTGCATGTGAAATCTATACTGTATATCGAAGTTCCAGTGACATTTAAGAAAATAGTTTAATGCTTTTCCATTGCCTTGTATCATGAGAACTGTTACTATAGAACTGTTACTATTGCATGTTACTATTGCTGTTACTATATACTGAGCTAATATAGTATAATTGCTTAGAACTGTTGCCTTGTATCACAACACCGGTAAATTAATGCTAAATTATACAAACTGTGCCCATATGAATTGTTACTATTGCATGTAATCTTGCTTTGTTATTAGACGTAATAGGTAATTGATATTTACTACTACCTTGTTAGTATATAACCACGGGTGTAATTGCTTAGATATTGCATGTCTAAAACCTGTAGTAGCGAATCTGTAATGTTCAGAAGTTATAGGACCTAATAATATTTGGTAAAAAGCAAGCGAATAAAAATTGCATGTTAATTGAATAAATTGATATGTTTCCATGTAAATTTAACCCCTTTGCATGTTAAAATATTTTTTTTACCATATATAGAATTGATTGGTAATTAAAAATATATTGCTTGCTTGCATGTTAAAACTATCATGTATAAAATTATTAATATGGCGATAAACATAGATAATTGATTGATATCTTGTTAGCATAATCATATCTTTTTGATATTATCATATATATAAATATCACATATGCCAGTAAATTATTGGATTAGATCTAATTGATAATCTTAAATTGATTTGATTTGATATGTTAGAATTTTTATGGATTGATTGATAATCTTAAATTTATTTGATTTGATATGTTAGAATCTTTATGGATTGATTGATAATCTTAAATTGATTTGTTTATAACACCAAATCTACTGGATGATTAGATAGATCCTAAAATATATTTACTGACTATTTATATATATGTGGTTAATCTAGATAGATATTGTCTATATTGTTAATATAATTGTCATATATAAAAAGCGAAAATCGTATATATTCACATTTAAGTTGGAAAAATTATGAATCTTCTCCAAATAGGCTCACCTATTTGGATACGATGTCTAGGAAAGATAAAGGCGGAAGTCGTTCTCCTAATGAGGTCGGTTTTTAAGAGGCATTCGTGCCCACCCCCCTCACCGTCTTTCCTGGTCGTGTTCAAATAGAGCTACCGAAAGGGGTTGAGTAAATAATAATTTCCCCGAATGTGTCTATATAGATATGTATTCGCCGAATTGGTGTCTCAGTATCGACCCGTCGTTCGATCAATGAGAACCAATTCACATTAAAAGCAAAACTATTTTCGAACCTGTCGTTTCGAAATAAAGTTTGTGCTTGTGCAAACCATAAACATATAAACCAGTCGTTTTATATGATAAATAATCCAGAACTCCCAACACATGTTGGATGCCATATATGATGAGAAAAATCGCAAAACATACTTGCGAAATGACTGTTTAGACGTTGATGTTATTCCGTCACCACATGTTAGTCACCCTGATGTGTGAAAATATGATGCCCAATTTTTTTTGGATGCCATCTTTGATGAGTAAAACACGAGTTTGTTGTTACCTTCATGATGAATGCTAAGGCGTTGATTTTATTCCGCCGCCACATTTGAGACGTGATGACGTCTATGGTGAATAAATGTCTGAAATTGACATATTGGAGTAATCCTTCACCAAAATACTAGCTTGGAAATTGTATTCCATAAGCAGTATCGTGAATTTATATTCATTATGTTCCTTTATCGCCCATCTGTTATTGGATAAGAAAATTATCCCGGTGAGTAGTTTTAATCCTATTGGGTCAATGGCGAATTGTTTGCCTGATATTAATGCTCTTCGTGTATATATTTTTTCCACGAATCGAGAACCGAGACAAGTGTTATTTGTCTCGAATTGTCGCGATCCCGATGAATCGCCTAGCCAAGCGAGATTTTAGACAATCGTCAAAATCGAAAACTTGTGGCTCCAAGACAGTAATTGAAAGGAACAATATGGCCCGTTGTCACAAAGTAAGAAATAATGCTCAAGGAGCCAACTCTATGCTATAAAGACAAAGGTCATGCACGGTTACTCAAATAGTTCACAACTATTATAAACGTGGAAAAACCGATGCTAATGTGGTTAAAGTTAATTGAAAGAAAACTCTTGAGACCCCCGATTTTGTGGCTCAAATGAGTTTGATACCTTTCTTTATTGATTTTGATAAATCATTGAGCCATTTTTTTTCGCTCATCTGGATTATGTTTTTCCATTTGGATTATGATTTTTCCATTTGGACATACTTTTTGATTATGGTTTGCCTGTTTACGAAATTTCTCGAAATAATTTAAAGTGTTTTGAGCAAATTTCTTTGACAAATGTGACCAAACTTTAAATTATGAAATTTTAGGCAATACTTGTGGGGTAGTTGATTTTTTTGGAAATAGTGGGTAACAGTGTACCACATAATTTCACCAACTATTTGCCTAAAAGAGTACTCAGTGACAATCACTGATTCTGGACCTGTCGTTCCAAATCGAAATCTTTGGTAAAGCCAAATTGATTTGTCAAATATGAGGCGTTATACTCCTATAGGTCCTGTCGTACCTTGTTGAGTTATAAAATATTCGAGAAAACCAGTGTTACCTGGTAATAGCTCATGAAAGAAATGAAATTTATTTACATAGCCTCCACTCAAAAACGTATTTTAGAGGAGTTGAAATGTCTTTCAAGTGGTTGCTACCACATTCTTTAAAGCACTCAAAGTTACCTTATCATTTCGCCTGTCGTCGAATGATAAATGATTTAGATGCTAAGACATGATTGTCTGTACTATCATTCACCTATCGTCGATTGATAAGAGCATTTTGATATTGTGGCATTGACCGGATGAGATATTTCTGGGTCAAAAGACGATGCTTGATTTATAATCGCATCGCATTTGGATTCTCTCTGAGAATATATTTCACGATTAATCCGAAATTCATGCCATTAATGCTCAAATTTGAAAGACTATTATGTGTGAAGATCATGAAATGAACTCGTAGAATTCTTGTAAAGAATTGAAGGAGTTATTGTGGACTTATCCAACCATAAGACGGACCATAAATATAAATGGTTATGGTTGATGCATCGACAATATGGTCACATTTTAATGTTGTCCACATAAATGCAGCACTTTCCAAACTTTTAGCCCTATCATTAAGTTTATGGCTCATGATCCGGATTATCCTGAAAAGTCTAGTTGACTTTGATAATTCCGAAGAGTAAAAAATCGAAATTTCGATTTGAATTACTTGAGTTTGGAAATTAAAATTGAACATCCTGTCGATTATGTTCAGACCCAAATGGACTCACGGAAAGTTTGATGATGCGACTGCAAATGATTGCACGCATTTCTTGGTCTTGCGCACCAAGATTTATATTTCCGTGTAGGGTTATGCTATTTTGCTGCATTGGTCCGTCATGAGGCCCATAGACACTCAAACACCATATGCGTACCAGCTGGTTACTGGTTATGAGCCAGAAGTCTCATATTAACGCGTGTTTGGAGTGCTTAATTAATATTTTGATTGAGCCGCTATAGCGTTCAAAATATGGACCTCTGAAGGGGACATAAGTCGATTATGAATCCCATACCTATCATTTGATAGAGTAACCTTGGCAAGCGATCTCTTTACCGCATGATATGCGAAAGTGACATCGCTAAGACTGTTCTCCCCGTCGTTAGGGGGAGATTTGCACGTTACCGTTGATAAGGAACGACGTGAAGTAACGTGGCATAACCCACTCAGTCTTAGCTTGATCCCCAAAACTGCACTTAGTGATAAGTAAGTGCATAGACTCCCTCAAGTCTAACTAAATGCCAGACACATTTAATGACTTTATGAGATGTCACGAGATCATTTATACCTGCTGCAAAATGCTTGCAAGGATAGACGTCCCTGTCGGACGCCGTGTTCCTGTCGTAACATGTTGCTTTGGTCGAACCCGCCAAGCAAAGGACGCTGCCGTCGGCCGTCAGTCTGTCGTCCTTCCGAAGATACGAGGAAGTTGACCGGTTCCAAATTCGTTCAGCCCCAGAGGTGGTGAACTGAAACTCGTTTGTCGTACGAGATTATAAAGGAGCAAGGAGATGTGTGATTTTCTCCTCATCCTAAGAATCTCGAAATATCTGTCGATCATGATATCTTAGACGATATTGAAGCGAAACGAGACTGTCATTGATTACTTGTTCATATATTCGGTGACGACTGATAATATGAACAAATTATGACAGAGAACCATATAATGTTTCCTGAAGTCAACGTAGAATAGATTGGGCTAATGGAAACTTGCAATCCAAGTAGACTCCTTAGCGAAAGTGTGTTCGGACCTGTAGCTCCAACACCACCAATGTTAAACGAGTTCGTTTATTTGGTTATTCGTAAGGAAAAGTGATGAGAATAATGAGATTGTAGAATGCTCGCCTAGTAGGGCAAGGCTTCTCTCACACCTTGGAATTGATTACGATATGGTTGATTTCCTCGTAATGGACGTTATAACGATCCCCTACTTTACCAGTTTAGTAGTTTCTGAAAAAATGAGTATGCAGCCATGAATGTGGTCACGGTTTTATCTCTATGGGGATTTAGACAAAGAGATATAGATGAAGGTCCCTGTGTGACTTCATATGCTTTAATTAAGTAGTTCCTGACCACGGAACACGATCTCATTTAAATGAGACGTTCACTATATGGATTAATATAATTCGAGCGGATGTGGTATACCGCCTAAGTAAGTACTTGATTAGCTTGGGATACTTGAACAGGTATTATGCCCTTGCGTGTTTTATTACGCGATCCATTTTTGAATTTGCCTTCGAGATGAAGGATCTTGGGAAGACACGGTAGTGACTCGACCTGATGATCGAGTCCCGTAAAGATTGAATCTAAGTCCATGATTCAGACTACACCCAGAAAGTGTTATGACGTTTTAGTCATCATGACGCTAAGTCGTCAGATTCTCTCATGATCGTTCGATCACTAGACATTGATATAGACCCAGTCCGTCCCTGATTAAACGATGAAGAGATATTGAACCATGATGTTCATATCTAAGTACAATAAGCGCATTATTGTACTTGGTCTAATGTGCTAGGACGAACATCTCATTTGCTGTGAATGGTATAGCTCGACACAACATCGCGCTAACACGCTGCCATCGAAATGGCATAAAAGACATTTTCCCATTACCTTAAGGTAACTGTGGATGAGGGCTTGTCTTATCCCATTTGCGTCATCGAGTGTACCTACCCTTTTGGTACTCGAATTAACGCAACCCTTTTTCGGTTATACCGATGCTGGTTACTTATCAGACCCGCATAAGGGATATTCCTAACATGGTATGTCTTTACCATTAGAAATAAGGCGATATCTTGGAGGTCTTGGAATGACTCCAAACGAATCATTCTGATCTACTCGTGCAATTTTTCGTTGTCATGCTATTTACGCTTTTAGTATAGTTTTCAGAAAAAACGTTAGGCCAATGATAACATTAATTAAAACCTTCATCATAATTGCTTCCTTTTGAAGTTTTTCTTTACTTCATGTACCAAAAAAAATAAAAAAAATCTTTACTTCCAAGTTACATCTGATCTGGAAATGAAAAGAAAAGAAACAGAATACTAAAAATAGAATTAAAAGTAAATAAATAAATAAGTCCCCAATCCTCTTTTTCATTCCTTATAAATAAACCACTCCTCACTTCTCCTCTCTTCCAGGAACTCTCTCTCTCTCTCTCTACATCTGCAAATCTACATACACACACACTCTCTCTCTACATCTCTCTCTCTAACCAACAATGTCGACCGCTAAGCCGCTCTCGGTTTACCTGCAAGACGAAGCCGAGATCAAAAAAGTGTTCAACCGGTTTGACATCAACAATGACGGGAAGATCTCGTCTTCGGAGCTCGTAAACGTGATGAAAACCCTCGGGTCTGAAACCTCCGACGAAGAAGTCCAGAAAATGATGACACAGATCGACCTCGATGAAGACGGAGTTATCAGCCTCGATGAGTTCACCGCATTTTTGAAGGCCACCGAAGGAAGTGAGTTTGTGTTCACGAATTGTGTCATGTGTTGCTAATTACGATTTGTATGCTGGGAAAATATAGTTGGTTTATTATTAGTATTGTTTTTCTATGAGTTTTGGATCTGGGATTGAGTTTAAGGTAATACTAGTTTTTTATAATAGTTGGAATAAGGAATTTTGGTCAACTTCTTCTGTTACTACTAATTACTGCTTTTATTCCGCTTTTTTTTTATTTATTTTTTTTATATATATATCATGTTCACTATGGCTCCGTTTGGTAACATATTTCTTTTAGTTGTTCGGACATTCAGATTATTTAGCTTTTGAAAATCAGATTTTTAGCCTAAAAAAACTACAAAAATCCTAAATTTCAAATTCTGGATTTTGGTTGGATTTTTAAAACAGATTTTTTAATTATGATTTTTGACCAAATAATTTGTTGCCGCTGTTACTAATTAAGATTTCTATGCTGGGAAATATTTTGGTTATTGTTAATTTTCTCTGAGTTTGTGGATCTGGGATTGAGTTAGGTAATTTTTAATAATACCTGGAATAAGGAGTTTTGGACAACTTCTTATGTTACTAATTACTGCTTGGTAGCGTTATTATAAAGTCGATTTTTTCTTAATTGAGCCCTAGCTTCGTTATTTAGAATACAGTCTCGTACTTTTGAATTTTTGACGTTTTCGAAGTTGGACAAAATATGTAAAAAACTAAAATGGATTGTTATAAGTTTAAGAATCAAAGAAATCCTGAATAAGGCTTTTGCAAACTAGCTCACTTCTATTACAAATTGATTGTTTTTAGCTGGAATATATATACTACATGACAATTACCTTTTGATACATTGCGTAATCATGTGTGTTGATTATTGGAAGAATGTGCAATAGTAAGCTATTATTTAGGGATCTCTGTTTGGATAGAACTTTAATTTATGCGAAAATATATGTTGGGGAATACAACACATTCCTTCGACTGAAACGATGATTCACAAGGTCTAAATTGAAAAGAAAAAAGAAACTAATAAAATACCAACAAATTCAAAAAAGTTAACAAATTTTAAAAAAGTCAAGGCTCGTACCTCTAAAGTACGAGTTTGTTTTCAGAATAACGAGTCTGTTTTTCAAATAACGAAACTAGGGCTGGATTAAGAAAAACTCGACTATATAAAGACGCTACATGACTGCTTTTATTCTGCTTTTTTTTTAATCATGTTCACTATGTACTATCAATGTTTTAGCTTCACTTTGGTAACAGATTTTCGTTGATTGGGCTGATTTCTAGATTTTCGTCTCCAAAATGTGTTTGGACAGTCATATGGATTATTTTGTTTTTTAAAAAGCTGATTTTATGCTAATTAAAAGGGTTACATTTCCAAAAATCAAGACGATAGACTTTCGTTGGAATTTTTGACCAGAAAATGTGTAAGTTCACTGTAGTTAACCTTTTTAAGTATAAAATCTGAATATTTAAGTGGTTTATGGAAGGTGAGGCTGGGGACGGAGATGCTGAGCTGAGGGATGCTTTTTCGATGTACGATCAGAACAAGAACGGGTTGATATCGGCGGTTGAGCTGCACCAGATCTTGAGTAAGCTGGGGGAGAGTTGTACGGTGGAGGATTGTGGGAAGATGATCCAGAGCGTTGATTCGGATGGGGATGGACATGTTAGCTTCGACGAGTTTAAGAAGATGATGGCGAACGAATCTGCTGCGAAGTAGCGGGTATTATTTTGCTTTTCTGATGTTTGATATTATAAGCTGGAATAATGAAATTTGGACAACTAATTAGTAGAGTTTTTATTCTGTCTTTTTAATATCATGTTCACGAATTATGTCACGATTCTGTTACTAATTAGGGTTTCTATGGCTAATGAATCTGCTGGGAAATACGGTTGGCTATTATTGTCCAAATGTTTGATGTTATTAGTTGGAATTATGAAATTTGGACATCTTCTTTTAATGCTAATTACAGTAGAAACTCTATAAAATAATACACTTGAGACCATCAAAATTTATTAATTAAAAGAGTTATTAATTAATCGATAAATTAATAATTATTAATTTATATATTAATTAATATTTTATTAATTTATAGTAAAATATTTAGTTTACAAACACCTTTCAAGCTTGCACCTTTCAAACTTCCACTTAGTTTACAAACACCTTTCAAGTTTCCACCTTTCAAGCTTCCACTTAATTATTGTAATTAATCAAGTTGATAAAATTAGAGACGAGATTCAAGGGGAAATTGATTTCAACAAAAAACAAAAGACAATTGAGTCATTTTTCAAGAAACCTTCGTAAATCATTCATGTAATATGTTATATATAAGGAATTATTAATTTATATTTTATATGGGGTCTAAAGAAATTATCAAAAATGTATTATCTTATAATTTTAGCGAATTATTAATTTAGCACCCTATCCCCGAGTCGGGACCGGTCAAAAATATTATCTTAGAGAGTTTATTAAATAATCGAGTATTAATTTATCGAGTTTCTACTGTAGTAGGGTTTTTATTATGTTTATTTTAATCATGTTCACCGATTATGTCACGGTTCTAAAACTAATTAGGATTTCTGTGCCTAATGAATCTGCAGGGAAATTTATTATTGTTTTTCTCTGAGAGTTTGTGGATCTGGCAAATCTGTGCCTAATGGTTTTTTTTTTAAATCTTATTTATTAAACATCAAGTGATTTCACACTTATATCCGTTAACAAGATTCCAACCATGCACATCTTATTTGATAGTGCGAGGTCTAGCCCACTACGACATTGGGTTACATTATTTAATAATATAGCTGGAATAAGGAAATTTGGACAACTTCTGTTAATTCTAATTACTGCTTGTTGTCCGCTTTTTTATCATGTTGGCTTGGTAACAGATTTTCTTTGGTTGGGCTGATTTTTAGATTTTTATTTCTAAAATGTGTTTGGATAGTCTTATTAAGCAGATTTAGGCTTTAAAAGGGTAAAAATTCCAAAAATCAAAACTATAGATTTTCGTTGATTTTTTTTTAAATAATTAGGTATTTTAATTTCTGGAATCAATGCTATAATAACTTTGTGGATCTGTATTAGTAGGTAATGTTTAATAATGACTGGAATAAGGAAATGTGGACTTCTATTTTTACTAATTAGGATTTTTATTCTGTTCTTTTATCATGTTCAGGAGTTATATATGTCACTGTGTTAGTATTGTTAATTTCTCAATTCCTTGTTAATTAGCGGTTAAGTAATAATTCTGGATAATTAAGCGGGTTGTGTACTAAGCATGACGAGGGATATTTATTGTTAAAGTTATTCGGTAATTTCTGGATATAGAATCAAACCAATCGCAATCAGTTTTGTTTGGTTCGGCAGGTTTAAAAATCTAAAGAAAAGTAAAATAAATAAATAAGATAGTTAAATTTAGTGGTGTTCGCGATTTGTTTCGGCTAGGTTTTTACGGATACACAATTCAAACCAGTTGAATTGATGAGGGATTATCAACTATGCGGATGTCTGTGTAAGCTTTAGACCTGATTTCGCCTTACAAGTGGTGTTAAGGTAAAATGCAAATTGTGTTCAGGAGTATTCGTTAATCGTCACAGAACAAGTTAATTAGTTTGATTTTTCATATGATTGCATTAAGACAGATATATAAAGAATTTATTTACACTCTTATAGCTATCAGGTAATTCGTATTTCAAGTTTCATCTTTCTGCCTAATTTCGTCTCATGCTGCCTAATATGACTTTTTACGGCTGTTGACCTGAAATTAGCCTAATCTATTGAGCTTAGTGGACATCCAAGCGGTTTAGAATAATAATGCTTCAATGGTTTTTGGAATAAAAAGTAAATTAATTCAACATCTGTAAACTCCCACACAACAAAGAAACAAAGAAGTTCATTTCCATTTGTGACTTTCTTTTGTTTAGTCAAAATGCAGTACGAGAGGAGCTTCTTGGCAATTTCGCTATTACCTTTCTTCTATTTTAAGTAAAGCATGACACAAGAATGGTAGGCCAAATCTTCGTTTTTGGCTGCAGATGATGTAAATAATTGATTTTCTTTTTAAGTGCTGGTACAAAAATTGACCCCTTTAAATATGAGGTATACTGTTTTATAGATATATATATATATATATATATATATATATTCATACAACTCAGATGATGGGTGTCCTCAGAAGTCAGATGATGACATCTTTTAGAGGGTCCATTTACATCGATTCCATAAATTTGACTCTGAGTCAGAGTTACTCTGAGTCAAAACTTACCTTTAAAATGCTCAATTTTATTTTAATTCTTTTTAATTTTTAAAGTCAAAATTATGTAAAACTTACAGATATGAAAATAAACAACAAACAACACTTTGTATCTATATATTATTATATTTACATATACATATTTATAATATGTATGTATACTACATATATAATATTCAAAATTTTCAAATAATAGTTATAACTTGATTTCATGAAATTGAAAAAAAAACAAAACTCATATAATATTAATTTTAACAAATTAAAGGCAATTAAAATATAAAATTAGCTATTTTTTAGCACAATTTCTGACTCTGAGTCAGGACCCTGCTTCCCTTTAAACCCAATTTGTAATTCCTCAATTACTATTTAATTGTTCATTACGAAACTACGTACAGTTTTGATCAATCAATAACTTATA
Organism: Primula veris; assembly: GCA_963682055.1. NCBI lineage: Eukaryota > Viridiplantae > Streptophyta > Magnoliopsida > Ericales > Primulaceae > Primula > Primula veris. Next base: position 29,271,264 of record OY821742.1, on the reverse strand, counting down.
TCAAAATTGTCGGAATGAAAATTTTCATTGATCATATAGTTTAAATGTTAAATTTTATGATTAGATTTAAAAAAAATTATTTTGACAATTTTAATACAAATTATAAACCGGTTAAAATTACACGTAGTTTCGTAATGAACCATTAAATAGTAACGGATGGAGTAATATATTTTTTTTCATAACCTCTTTTCTATTTCACTTGAATTTATTATGAATGATAAACAAAATTGTCGTGCAAAAGGAGCATATAGTGTGCATAGTACAGGCAAATTTTTATCTTGATGTGTCTGAAACGTGTTATAATTGGTGTTCCCGGACCCTTGTGACAGATCATAATTTATAATTTGAATAGTGTGATTTCGTAGGACATTAATTTGTAAGCACTAGTGTTTATGGGTGCACTCATGTTTTGGTCGTGTTAATAGTGACACGTTTAGTCATGTAACCAACCACTGCCTGGTACTTTTCTATTTCCATCCCTATTAAAAAAAAAACTATTGTAATTGTGTCAACTGATTCTTGGCACTCAAAAGTCAAAACTAAAGAAGATTCGAGCTCAAGGACAATGAGAAAAAAAATTAATTTAAGTCTTTGCTAACCTTTGATTATTTCCATTAATGGTCTGAACTTTGACAACTCAAACTCAAACTCAAACTCAAACTCAAACAGTAATTGAATTCAGAGACATTCTAGATCAAAATGGAAATAATCAAATTCTAGACATTTTTTCATGTTCTTTCCGTAAGCCATTTTTAATAAAACCTAAACTTTCTAAGATACCTTTACAGTGCGACAACATTAGTTTAATTTTTTTTTGTCAATCGTATTCCTTTGTTCCTTTATCATAAATTAAACGATGGTCATAATGGATTTCGTACCATGACTTGTTATTCGCGTCCATGACGTGTGGCGTCGGACGTGTACACAAGTCTTTGACTGTACTATTGTTTGTACATTAATGAAGTTAATTGCAAATTGGCTGAGACTATGGTGAAAATGACATAGGCTGTGGACAGAATATTATCAAAATGAAAGCCCATGCTTACACGTAGTTCCACCTAAGGAATTTTTGCTAATAGGTAAAGGAATTAGGTTCCATTTTGTTTTTAATTTTTATAGTTTTATCGTCTTGAGGACCCAAGTCATAACAACATTTATTTTAGAGGTTAGGTGCCGACGGATTATCAGGTGGTCGATATGTGATTTTTAAAATAAAAAAAAAAAGTATTTAAGGTACGGAAATAGCTGGAAAAACTACGAGACTGATGTGCTAAAATAATAGGCCCGTCACTGGTCATGAATGTATTCATAAAAATATGAAGCTTCCGACCTCCCTAAAAGGTGTTTGGAATATCTTTTCTTTTATGAAGATATACTATAGGGGGAAAAATTGTTGTCATGAAACATATGGAGAAAAAGAAAAAAGTTATACACGTTCAAATAACACATACGATGAGACGAGATTATAAACTACAACGCCGTTCACAAGAAAGCACGCACCGCTATGGGGTTGCTTAGCCGACAATCTTTTTCTTATAAATTTCTTACCTTGACAGAAAATTCCAGAATTAAGCGAAAACCGCCAGTAGACGTAGTAGATTATTTTCATGTTACCAGACTCGTTTAAAGACGTAGCCTTCATTTTAAAGACGTAGTAGATTATTTTTAATTAAGCAGGTACCACTACCGCTATTTTACAAATGGCCCATATATTATCGAATTTCCTCACGCTATTCCCACAGCTTTCGACATGATCTGCCAATGTTCCTGAGTTAGATGTACGTCATTATCGCAGGAAAATATCAGACACGTAAATCATGCTAGAGTCCTGACAATTTAAGAATAATTAAGTAAATGCGATCCAATTTTGAAGTGCAATCAGACAAATTAGGAGAGTGCTTGGACAGAGCAGAGCTGTTAGTATAGGTCTGTTTAACTATTTCTTTGCTTAATTTTCTCATTTTATTTTTTTTTATCAGGTTAACTAATTCCTAAAGATTTCGGGGAGCAACCTTGTGTATTATGTTTGTGATTTCGTTTGCGAATACTCATTCATAGTTCACTCCTAAAATATGATTCATGAATTGTTGTCACGATCCATGAAATAGAAGACACCTTGATTTTCTTGGTTTGTTACCAAAATTCTGCTTACCAAGACTGACATACATGTGAACAAACTCAAGAAAATTTCTATTGATTCTCCTAATTACATCCACTGATACACCATTAGCTAACTTATACGTACTGCGAATGATTTTGCTTTTATACAATCAGATAGGGAGCTGAAACTAAACTAACAAAACAAAAAATTGTATGTGTTCCAGATTTCCTATCGTTCTATTAAAAATTCTCTTATACAAATCAATAAATCAAACAGAAAGTAAATATACAAAGTGAGGTATATCTGGCTGTTCTTCCTTTCCTTTTATATCAAGCTTGGTAGATGCAGTTGACAGGGAAAAGATATATGATTGAGATTCATGATTTCCACTTATAATAACGGTTTCAGTAGGCAGTTTATGATCAGACATTACACAGCAAAGCTATAGAGGGGAGGCAGCTTAGGACTGTTTGATTAAAGTTCTTAGGCAAATATGCTGGATTTTTTGAGGTTGATAGAAAGTTGGTACCATCACAGCATCACTACACCAAATTGTACATTTTGGAACGCACATAAGCGTTCCTATTAATTTTAGGAACGATTAATAGGAACTTTAATTTTTTTCCTTCTTCTAGCAACTTGGTAAGCCCTCATACGACTCCCTTTCTTGCTCTTGTTTTGTTAAAGACTTATCATGAAGATGGTGAGAGGTAGGGAGACCATTACGACGTAAGAGCTACCTCATTCGCCCCAAGGGCAGACATTTAACTGTTGTTGAGACCGATCATTTAGACAGACTTATTGATAATGACGCATGCCTTGGCCTTTCTATACAGGACTTAAAATATGGGGCTATTGACCCCGATATTTTAGACGCTTTAGCTACAGCCTACTCTAATAATGGGTCTGCTTCGAAAGTCCGGGAAGATGAAAGATACTTGGAAACGCCACCAGTCTTATTTTTGTCCTTAAATGAGTTGAGGTGAAGAAAATATAGCTTGCATTGTACTAGAACCTGTAGTGAGACTTCTGCTTTGGAAGCAAATTATCAATCTGTAGAGACCAAATTAACCCATGGCTGTCGTCTGTTTTTAATATTTAACAAAGCTCTACAAGGTTCCCATAAGGTTTCTTTCGCCTTTTTTTATTATTATTACTAATACTTTTAGGTTAATCAAATCGCTATATGAAGCTCCAGTAAGCACGTCAAACACACAGGGGTCCACCAGAGAACGGTGAGGCCGTTAGAGACTTGGGCTGCTCGTCTGGGCTCTGACAGAGATCGTAGAGATCGTCGGAGCTCCGAGAGAAATTGACCATCAAACCGCTTCCCCAGAGCTAGGGGAAGCTTGCGCGGAGCTTCTTACAGCTCTTAGAACTACTAAAAATCTTATTTGAGCTTCAAACAACTCGATGAAGCTCCACACATCTAGCTAGGTGGAGCCTCTTCGAAGCTCTAGAGAGCTCGTCAGAACTCCAGGAAGCTGATAGGAGTGTCAGGCAACTTTCTGGAGTTCCGGATAGCCTTGCTAGTGGAGTTCATTAAAGTCCGTCGATGCCTCACTGAGGCTCCGGTAGGCTTGTCAGAGCTCAAACAGCTTGTCGGGTTATCATACACTTTCTGAAGCTTCCGCCTGCCCGATGAAGCTTCATTAGAGCTCGTCATGGCTCCAATAAGGGTGGCAGCAAGTAGGTGATTGGTGGTCGGTGACAGTGAGCAGGTCGTTTCTAGCATAAGTCAAACAAGCCAATTAGTTTAATTGATGATACTTCAATAGGCACGAAAAAAAGGGATATTTTTTCCCGAGAATAAGTCGTTAATTTGCCAAATAACAATACAAGGAGAATCTTTGTTATTTGATGGTATACTTTGAGTAATGTAAGACAATTATATTTTATTATGACGACATGGTTTCAATTTGTAAAAAAAATTTCGGTTTTTTTCTTTATGAAAGTTATGGAATTTTTCCGGATAATGTTAAAAGGCGCAAAAAAAAGTATGGTTTAGATGTAGAAAGCGGGACAGACCCAGTGTTGTGTGTCGGGGTGAGTTGTAGTTTAAAAAAAATAAAAAAAATATAGTTTAGAGTAAAATAATTTGCTGTATTGCACTTTTTGGCTATTAGGGCTAATATAAAATATACGTTTCCCATTTCAAAAACTTGAGAGCACTTTCCAAAAGTACGATGGATTTATGGAAAAGAAATTAAAAGTGTAGAGTCACCCTTCTGCCAAATACTTATTTCCTAAGCAACTACTTACTTTAATTGGGTCCTAAACTAATGACTGATTACATCAAGGTGACCATGTCAACTATTAAAAAGTACAAATTTTAATCCCGGTTTATTGATTTTGTTGTTAATAGTTATCAAATTTGTTGGACTAAAAGCTTAAAATCATAACTTTGAGAATCATTAAGTAAATTGAGACCAAACTTTTTTCTCGTTCTGATCATATAAGCTAGCTTAATTATTCGCTAAAAATTGCATCCCAATTGATATAAGATGCCTCAACATGAAAAAAGAAGCTTGCTTTACTCTATAACGTTGCATGTCGTATTTTGATTAGTCCTTGGTATACTCTATGTTAAAATAATAATACTATTAAAGTGTTATTTGGAAAAGTTTGAATAACTTTTTGGATAATGAAAAAGTTTATTTAAAAGGTGAAACCAACCCATAAAGTGAGGTAACACACACCATCTTTGTTAATACACTAGTTTTGTATAAGCTACATTTTACCTTTACCAACATCAAGAAACATCAATTATGTCGTTGTCTATGTTATCAGTATATCACTCAATTACTTTTATCACAATTACCAGCCAAACAAGTCCTTATTAACTCAGCTTTTCGTTATAACACTCCAAACATATTCCTATACAAACTTGTTCTTTCACTTCTTTCCCTTTATTATATATTCAAAACTCTCACTAATTCCCTTTGTGTGGCTTTTTATTAAGAAAGATTGTACATGGCTAATTCTTTTGATGATTATTGTGATTACCTTTTTAAGACTGTTTTGATTGGGGATTCTGCTGTGGGAAAATCCAATCTTTTGTCACGGTTTGCTCGAGATGAATTTCTCTTGGATTCTAAACCAACTATTGGAGTCGAATTTGCATATCGAAACATTAGAGTTGGTGACAAATTCGTTAAGGCGCAGATATGGGACACTGCCGGACAAGAGAGGTGTGTGTTTCAAGTTTTTTTTTCTGTCTTTCCTCGGCAAGGTTTTAAAATTCTATCAACCAAAACGAAGTTTGAACATTTACGTATCAGACTTTTGAGTTTTCACGTTCCTTAACAGTTGATCAGTTAGTTACCATTGCTTTATTTATCGTACTTCATGTTCTCAAATAATGAAATTTCTTCTAAAGATCATTTACCATGGTTTTCATGTTTGTTGTTTAATGGTTGAACATATTTGAGTTGATCAAGAAAAACATTGTACTGTAGATATACTCCAATCTGAATCAAACTCAAACTAAAGATTGGGAAATGGAGTATAATAGTATTAGAGAAGTTCAAAAAATAATTTGATCTATGATCCAATGACTTTTAAACAAAACAAAAAATGTATCATCATCGAATAACGCAAAAATGATACTGTATCATCACTACTTTGCTTCTCTAAGTTCTTTTATTGCAATTCTTTATATTGTGAATTATCATAATCGTAGTTCTATGTAATTGATCCAGTTGTTTAATTCCTTTTCTTTAATTTATATTATAAAGTTTCCTAAGTTCTTCTTTTATAAAATTTTACCATTACGCTTTATATGGAATAGTCAATATCCTAAACTCTAGATAAATTTAATTTCATTTGTAGAGGGACCTTAATCTTAATTATAAGTAGGTGGTCCTTATCATGGCCGTCTAATCTAACTCGTTCCACATTCAAAGTATAGGTGAGTGATTAGGCTGAAAATGATTTATTACTTTTTTAAAAAAAAATGAAGGCTACTTATAATTATAAATTTTCTATCCCTATTCTCTATTCACTTTCGGGTTCACTTGCTTATTTTCATTTAAATTTTAAATTTTTACAACTTGTTCCGCAAATTTATAAGTTTTTATATTATATTGTATTCAAATTTTAAAATATTTGGACATAATATTGTTTTATACAATTTTTTTAAGATTTAATGTTTAATTTATACATTTATTTCAAAATAAATTGCGTGTTGATTTTTTTTTAAAAATAATTATTGAAATGTATTGATGCATGTGTTATAGTAATTGTATAATTTTTTTCAACTTTTTTAAAATATTTTTTTTGATAAAATAAGTAAGGGGGTATAGAATAGTGGTAAAAGATTTGGACTCAACTAGAAAAGATTATATTACTCCATTCTCCATATTTGAGAAATTTGAGTAGATACAAAAATTTAAATATGTACCTTTTTGTGAGCCATGGAAGGAAGTATTTAATAAAAACAAAACAAAACAAAACAAAACAAAGACAATAACAGGGAAGAGGAAATTCAACTAAGTATAAATTCTATCGCTTACTAGTATTTCCACTTAATTTGCCAAATGACCCTTCTTATGGAAATTGATAGGGGTTTTCTTTCATGCATTTTACGTTATTTTGTGTGTGTGTGTGTCTTTTAACTTTAAATGATGATTATTAACCCCAAAAAATAAAACTTTAAATGATCTAATTTTCTTGGCCTAATTTTACGTTAGCCTTTTTTTTTAATATCCAGTACATAAGTTTGTAGACCAAAATTGTTTTAGTAAAATAGTTTGAACGACTATGTGGACTTCACTATCACTGAGCAATCCTTACTACACAGATCTGGGCAACATATATATGTGAAAATTTCTATTGGGCTTTATTGGTAACCTATTTACTGTATTCATAAATCATATCTCGAAGTAACATGAGGTAAGGTAACAACTTGAGTGGGAATTAAGAAGAAGAAAAGAAGTTGTTTATTTATTTGTTTTTATTTGGGTGTCTATACATCATATAAATTAGTTGAAGTGAAAACACTGTTGTTCTATAAGTTAGCATGCTTCATAGTTTCATTATTCGGCTTTTAGACTTGGATAAATTTGGTTTCTTTGGATAAGTCAATTAATATGCCATTTTTTGTGAAGCCTACAATTACAATTTACAATGCAGTAGTCTTGTATACCGAATTGTTTTCCATTCACTTTTGCAAATTATAATATGCATGTAAATAGCTAGATATTCATTTACAATATTATTTATAGCTCCAGTTTTACCCTCATAATATATATATATGTAACCTCACAAAAGGATTAAACAAAGCAGCAAACTGAAGCGCATGGAAATAGATCATGCCAAGAGAATGATGAAATTAAACTTTATCACAGAAAGACAAAAACTATAGGGTATAATACTATAATATTTTGTGTAATTGATCTTGAATCTTGACTTGCACTAATTTAGGCTTTTTATTTTCGTTTTAATGATTACCCACATCATTTCGCAAGTCACGGGAGGATAAAACTATCACACCAAAAGGAGTCAATGCTTTTATATATGGTTAATGCTTCCAAATTAAGCAACTTTCTAAAACTATGATATTTTATGTAAAATAAAAACAAAAGTTGCACCAGTGGTTTACCCAGGTATTACATGGGAGGAGGGACCGTTAACTTTGTATTAAATAAATAATTTAAAAAAAATAAAAAAATCTTTTGTGCTTCAAGCGATTTGTAAAATGTAATTTCACAGAATTAGGTGTTTAATTGTATTCAATATAAGTCAAAATATATTAATCTCTATCGTCTAAGACATGTTTAGTGATAACATGACTAAGCCCCCTACATTGTACTATTATGTTTTTAGCTTGCCTTGCTGCTATTATTTGTTTTGAGTGTGAAAATGTTGCCTTTGGACGGATTGTGTAGATTCGTTAGATTTAAGGGAAGTTCAATTTTGGGCCGTCTTATCAAATAATATAAAATTAAATAATTTTTGAAGTCGCAATATTTTATTTTATTTTAATCAGCAAAGTAAGCATGGTTATCATTAATTAAAATAACAACTTTATACAAGTATCACTGTCTCTGTAACAAACTCCAAAAATCTAAGAAAAACTCAAAATACAGAACAAATACCCTTAAAATCCTTCCATCCGGGTAGCCTAAAGCAAAACACCAAAAAAATCATGAAATACAAAAGAACAAGTCTCAGCTATCAAAATAAAGAGAACTGAAATATTGTCGAACGCGCCAATCGAGCTATCGATTGTGGAGAAATGTCTGAAGGTCTCGTGTCAACCAAAAACAAACTCAAATTTATAAAAATAGTTTCAGCACAGACTAGCACAAGAAAACATCATTGGGGTGCCAGCATACAGTTAAGCCCAATTTAAATATATCAATCACCAAGAAGGACCTAAATGAGCAAACCCGTACGCCAACGGTTTTTATAAAACCGCACAAACATCTAACCAAACAATATACACAATACGATTGTGACAAACAAGTCGTCCTGTCAATACTCGTGTACAATAACCAATACAATATCATATCGTATAATACGCCTAAGTAGTGTAAACGAGAAAACATAACTAACCAAAATCGTTTGACTCATTAATAGCTCATGTTCAGCTAAACCAAATCTATAATCTCTCGTTCAAATACGAGAATAAGGAAACACATACCATACCACATGTAGAGGAAAGTCTGAAGGGTCTGCAAGAGTACCCATCTCTGTCCGACACTGTTGTCGTAATCGAAGTGGCAACACACTTTAAGACCCGGTTTAAGCATGCCTACAAGTCCGCGATACTTAAAAATTCCCGACATACCAAATCGTAAACCGTAATGTGAGGCCGTCGCACCTACTTCTACCCTATACTAATCGATCGCTCAAAAATTACACTGATAGGTTCATTGAAATCGTAAAATATTTCGTAAGATGGTCACTGAAAAGGGAAATAAAAAGGGAAGGAGGGTTTTTGGGATCGGAGGAGTGAGCATATGAGCAAAGAAAGAGTGATATACATTGAGGGGATGAGTGGTAGTGTAAAATCCCGTATTTTATTTTATTATATTTAGTTACTAATGTTTAATATTTTAGGATTGTTTTGAGATTTTGGTAACTTGGTGTGATCGTTTAGTATTTAGCAATCATTAATGGACCAAAGTAGTAGTAATGATTATTAGGAATTAAAAATCAATAAATTTAGGGGAAAAGCCTCATAAAAGAAAAAGAAAAAAAACCCGAAAACTCAGTCTTTAATTTGTAACGTAAAGAAATATAGAGCGATTAATTGGCAGAAAGAAAAACGTATTCATCTATAAACTTATATACACATAAGAGAGAGATATATATACACATATAGAGAGAATACGCCTATATTATACAGAGAAGTAGAGAGATTAAAATAAGACAGAGAGAGGTGTAGTTCGATTCCGGGTCTAATTCTTTTTCTCACCGAGGCGGCTACTCATATTTGATTAAAAACTATTTACCTCTACATAGCTGAATATATATAGTTGATGGATTAGTTGTTGATTATTTATGCCTTAGTGTTACCATTCCAGTTATCAAACTTATCCCACAAAGGTCAATATGAGATTAGATAGTTGTATGCTCTATTTTTTTTATTAAATAAGTAACAAAGATTTGATTAATACTATTTGATTTTCTATTACTCTGGGAATACTGTAGTTAAATTCCTAAAGATTCTCATTTTTAGTCAGATATTGGAAGTTGGGTAGTCGAATATCTTGTCGTTTAACGATGGTTGGATGTTCAGTTACTTACATGTAGACAATAGACACTAATCATAAAAGGGTTGATTGGTAGGTTTTTAAGTGATAATACTGGAGTTGCAAAGTATATAAAATGAACCAGTAGTTTGTAATTCACAATTTCAATAGCTTGTATGACAATGTATGCGAGTATGTGGTAGGATTAGTTACAACCAATTTCAGAAGGCTTGTTTGGGTGGAGTACAATGACAGCACGTAGTGGTCGCATTTAGTTGCTGTAGTTAAAGTTCCATATTATTTATAATATATCGCATGATGTTTCAGGTTATAGCAAGTTATTCGAGTAACTTATAAGCCGAGGGTCAAGTGAGTGGGTTTTGTCTTGCTATTATAAATATCGCATTGCATCTTTTGTTAATGTTTTACAGGCTCATGGGTAATATTTTTCAAGTACTATTTATATATGTAAACAATTGATTTTATATTGTTACGAAAACAAAAAAATATCGAAAGAAAGAAAAGAATTAAAAAAAGTGATTTATATACAGTGAATCTGTATAAAGAGAATGAGTTTATATCTTATAAATATAAAGGTTATATCTACAGTGTATCTGTATAAGGTTTCAAGATTATTATTTTTATGATTTGCATTTGGCACCATGAGAATAAGTTCAACGGAGAATCCCTGAATAAGGGGAAGAGGAAAGTGGGGTGACGTTGTCAATTAAACGAAATAGTTTAGTTCTCAACGGTTAACTTAGTGATTGTACATAACTTCGTTAACCGGAACGTTTAGGAAAGAAACTCAGCCGTCATACTGTGATGACCTTAATTACGTAGTGCACGTATGGTTTATACACCTGAGAAAAAGATCGACGGTAAAGAGATTGAGTAAGTCAATCGGGCTTGGTAGCCTAAGATATACATATTATCGTATTTGCTTTTATCATAAAAAGAAAGAAATGGATTTTTTTTATTATTCTGTGATTGATTAAAAGGATTTTATTTTGATGAAAGAAAAAAAAAAGCAGTTATTTATCGTGTTATTCCAAGTTTATTTAAGTTTTGATAATTGCATTGAGAATTTTTATTAAATAATGTATTATTATTATTTTAGAAACTGAAAAGGAAAATCTTATTTTCGACCCATATTATATATTGTGAGGATTTATCTCTCATTGAGCTCGCTTCTTTTTCTTTAAAATGTTTTCAGATTACAAGCAGTTAATTAGAGTTGATATCGAGTCAGTTTGGGGACCAGACAAACCTTTAAGATTATGTGTTAATTTCGATGCGATTAAGTTTTGAATTAGCCTGTAAGAATATAAGTGACTTGTAAGAACGTGAATTTCGAAATTGTTGTTAGTGGATTTTTAATAGAAATTGATCCTTTTTATTGTGTATTTTATAAATGTTTAAGTTAGGTTTTGTTTAATACGTGTCACCACACGTATTATTCGGCCGTGTGACTCCCTATCAGGCATGTGATGTTACATTTTTTGGTATCAGAGCTGAAGGTTCTAGGCTTGTATTTGGAGTCAGTTATGCTAGATGAGGTCGCTAGATAAGTTCACTAGATGAGGTATGGTCCAAGCCCCTTAGGTGTTTATGTAATATGTGGATTTATTTTATTAAATTTTATGATCTGTTTGTATAGATATGTTAAACAAGAGAGGTTACAGATTTCAAGTTCCTTACACACTTGAACATTGTGGGAAAATATTACAGAATGGTCATTTTCATATTGAGGTTAAGTGGTTATGATATAGTAAAGTTTTAGATTTCAAATATAGAATAGAGGTCTGATCTTTGAGTATTTAGTTTCCAAGTTAGATGCGAGTTGTGTTTTTATTTTTGCTGCTTGTTTATTTGTTCCCTACTTATACATTCGTAAAGGATTTTATTGGTTAAAATTTTACTTTGTATTTTGAAGCTGGACATTAAGATATTTTCAGGACCGCAAGCATTGCTATTTAATCAGATAATCAAGTGGTATAGTTGGCAGTAATGGAAGAATATTGGGTGTATGCTTGGAAGAATATTGGGTGTATGCTTGCTAGCTGAAATTTAAACTAGTGAGCGTATATATTTCAAGTTATGACAAAAACAAATTCGAGGTATATTCTTACTAGTGTATGAAGTTGAACAACTAAAATTAGAAGTCCTTATCACACAGAGTAGTTAATATTGTCAAACGTTGTAAGAAACACAATAGAATGCTCATAGATTTCTTATTACATTGGGTAAGCTTTTGATTAGAGGTCAATTAAGACAATGAAGTGCTTTAATTTCTAATGTCATATTTTTATATCAGATTTGCTATATTGTGACTTAAGATTGGTTGAGTTAAAAGTTGTGTATAGTTTAATTTCGAAGAGTAATTTCACAATGTAGACATTTTCTTGGTGGTCCTATTTAATTTGGGTCGTATAGAGAAATATTGCTATTTCCTTTATGTGATTGGATGATTATGTTGATATGGAATGTTCTAAACCGTACACTTTATTTTGGGATAACATAGAAATTATAAGAATCTAGTTTACATTGATTTCAGTAGGTGCTTCACTTTGACAGATGTTGGAGTTAAGACTTTGTTTGTTTGAATTAATCTTATTTTCAATATATCGTTGTTGCCTATAAATAATTATTTATTTATTTCTTTTAATAAAATTTGAGAAATAAGTTTTGATGGACAAAAGTTATAGAATTTCAATAAAGAGATGAATGTTTATGTGTTATTTTCTTGTTAAGTGCGACAACAGAACTTTGTCGTAGTAGTAAAAATTGGTGTCATGATCCCAACAGAAATGTTTCTTTGAGTTTGACTTAATAGCTCCCCTGAATAAGCATTTCGCCTAAAGGTTAATATTTAGCATACATTAGCTGGTGATCCTTTTATACAAGTTGGTGCAGAAAAAAATTTGTATCATCAATTGGATCAGTGCATGGTTTTGTTTTGCCTCAAGGAGCTAAAGCTAATCAGAGAGAGTTTCATATTACAAATAGGTTTCTAGTAATACAATTAGTTGGGAATCTACAACTTAGTTTTTTTTTTCTTGTCAGATTCTGAAATGAACTACTAGACTTGTATTCTACCAATTAAGAACTGAAAAGTAATAACTAGATTAAGTTGGGTATGTAGAAAAATATATATGTATATATATACACGTTATAGGCTTGGTTTTGGAAAAATCAGAGAGTAGGTGTTATGTTATTCAAGTATGCTAACTTACAAACTCGGAAAAGGAATTATGTTAGGCTAACCTAATTTTGGGATTTTTTTTTTTAACTAAATGTTTAGGAATAAAGAAACTCGACGAGGAATAAGTTACATATACGTATAACGAGATTACTATTAGCTTGTGGATGGCATATATGTTTCCGGGAATATTGAAAGAGTGTATCCTGGACTTGTTAAGAATGTATACAGTAAGTATTTTGATGTTGTTTTGGTACGATTAGCTGAATATAGATTATGGTTGTGTAGTTGGTTAGCCTTTTAACAGCCGGATTAGTCAAGGATAGAGCAACCATTCGAGATATGTTGTGTATCGTTTCAATTGTTTTATTGCATGAATGGTGATTTGCAAATTGAGATATGTATTCATATAATTAACCAGTAGAGATACTAGTAAGTATAGGTGACAGCAGAACTAGCAAAAAAAAAAACCAGAGTTATATTGTCTTGGGTTGGTTGCAGCTAATTGGTTTTGAGTATGGCGTTGGGTTGTCGATTCAATTTAAGTTCCTATTTACTTCATTTCAAATGTATTTTTTTTTATATGGTGGACTGATGTTATTACTTATTATGACATATAATGCTACAACTATTGATAAAGTGTATAGTCATTTGAAAAGATCTTAGTTTGTGTATTAATTTAAGTTATAATTTAGTGAGTACTGTTAATGTTTATGAAGTGTTGGTCCAAATAGCTAGTAATAGTTTAAACCAAGAAATATTTTGAGTTGTTGAAAATTTTGGTTTTCGATTTCAGGTTACCGTTCTTTTGTGGTTCTAGATAAATTTTTTATTTTTTTATTTCCTTTTGGTCTACACCATCACTGAGAGAGCTATTGGTATTGGGTATGTGTCACTGTGTGGTTATTAGTAAAATATATGATGTTTGGTTGGGAAAAAGTTTTAGTTATTTAGATAGTACAAAGAAAAAGAAGAAAATGAGAGAAGGAGACAGATAAAAGGCATGTTGCAATTTAATCAGGGTTCGCATCGGAAGCGAGAGTAGTTCTAGGGGACTTAATTTATTTATTTGTTAGTAAAAAATTCAAGAATGAAACCTTAAGTATTGGGATCCTGTATTTATCATAACTTATCTAATAACTCTGCCATATATTCTAGTTGTGAGTAAGTTAAGCATATCCTCTCTAAGCTAGAAATATACATTGGTGGTAACCATGGTGCATTAGAGTATCTAAGAAATTATGAGATTAATAGACGTGATGGAGAAGGAGCAACATTATCTCTAGAGGTAAGTGGACAATGGACATGTAAGCTAAGTATTATCCTTAAGTAACCAAACTACTAAAAAGTTCTAATTGTCAATGCGTTGCTTGTACATGGACGGACAGCTTGATAATTTAAGATGAGCAAGTTCACGATTCGAGAGTTAAGTTTCGGGACAAAACTTCTTTAAGTGGGGAAGAGTGTAAAATCCCGTAATTTATTTTATTATATTTAGTTACTAATGTTTAATATTTTAGGATTGTTTTGAGATTTTGGTAACTTGGTGTGATCGTTTAGTATTTAGCAATCATTAATGGACCAAAGTAGTAGTAATGCGTATTAGGAATTAAAGATCAATGAATTTATGGGAAAAGCCTTATAAAAGAAAAAAAAATAGAAACTGAAAACTGAAAACTTAGTCTTTAATTTGTAACGTAGTGAAATATAGAGCAATTAATTGGCAGAAAGAAAAATGTATGTATCTATATACTTATATACGCATAAGAGAGATATATATATACACATATAGATAGAATACGCCTATATTATACAGAGAAGTAGAGAGATTAAAACAAGACAGAGAGAGGTGTAGTTCGATTCCGGGTCTAATTATTTTTCTCACGGAGATAGCTACTCATATTTGATTAAAAACTATTTATCTCTACATAGCTGAATATATCTAGTTGATGGATTAGTTGTTAATTATTTATGCCTTAGTGGTTACCATTCAGGTTATAGAACTTATCCCACAAAGGTCAATATGAGATTAGATGATTGTATGCTATGTTTTTTTTTATATAAAATAAGTAACAAAGGTTTGATTAATACTATTTTATTTTCTATTACTCTGGGAATACTGTAGTTAAATTCTTATATATTCTCATTTTTAGTAAGATATTGGAAGTTGGGTAGTCAAATATGTGTATAAAGAATAAAAAAAAAGTAATTTATATACAGTGAATCTGTATAAAGAAAATGAGTTTACATCTTATAAATATAAAGGTTATATACAATGTATCTGTATAAGGTTTCTAGATTATTATTTTTATGATCTGCTTATGATTTGTATTTGTGATCATAAGAATAAGGCCAACGAAGAATCACCGAATAAGGGGAAGAGAAAAGTGGAATGACGTTGGCAACTAAACGAAAGAGTTTAGTTCTCAACGGTTAACTTAGCGATTGTACATAACTTCGTTAACCGGAACGTTTTAATGAAGAGACTCAGCCGTCATGCTGTGGTGACCTTATTACGTAGTGCACGTATGCTTTATACACCTGCAAAAAAGATCGACGGTAAAGAGATTGAGTAAGTCAATCGGACTTGGTATCCTAAGATATACATATTATCATATTTGATTTTATCATAAAAAAAAAAAAATGGATTTTTTTTATTATTCTGTGATTGTTTAAAAGGATTCAATTTTGATAAAAGAAAAAAAAAAGGAGTTATTTGTATCGTTATTCCAAGTTTATTTAAGTTTTGATAATTGTACAAGGAAAATCTTATTTTCGACCCATATTATATATTGTGAGCCTTTATTTCTCATTTATCTCGTTTAGCGCCCCCCCCCCCCCAAACCACAAATGTTTTCAGGTCACAACAAGTTAATTAGAATTGGACCAAACAAATCTTTAAGATTATGTGTTAATTGCGCTACGATTAAGTTTTGAATTAGCCTGTAAGAATTTAAGTTACCTGTAAGAACGTGAATTTCGAAATTGTTGTTAGTGGATTTTTAATAGAAATTGATCATTTTCATTGTGTATTTTATAAATGTTTTAAGTTAGGATTTGTTTAATACGTGTCGCCACACGTGTTATTCGGTCGTGCGACTCGCTATCAGGTCTGGGATGTTACAGGTAGAGTGGGCCGTAAGGGGAGGAATGGGGGATAAGAGGAGAAAAACAAGCAGAGTAGGTTGAGTAAGGAGAGAAATGGGGGAACAATATGAGTTTGAAGGCCCGAGGGCAGAGGAGACCGGCAGACAGCTCATCCACCCCAGACGACAGAAAGAGACGGTTAGGGTTTTATGAGAAGAGAGGTAGAGAGAGAGGGGTCCTAGTGAAGTCGTAATATACAATACCCAGACTAACACTTTATGTTCTTTCTTCATTCTTTGCAGATTTAGAGCCATAACTAGTTCATACTATCGCGGTGCACTAGGCGCATTACTAGTCTATGATATCACCCGGAAGGGCACATTCGAGAATTTAAAGAAATGGTTACACGAGCTTAGGGAATTTGGAAACTCAGACATAGTGATTGTTCTTGTGGGAAATAAATCGGATCTAAACCACTCGAGAGAGGTTAGTATTGAAGAAGGGCAAAGCCTCGCCAAATTGGAAGGGATATACTTCTTAGAAACATCTGCACGTGAAAATTTGAACGTGGAAGAGGCGTTTGTGCAAATGATTACCAAAATTTATGAAGTTATGAGTTCGAAAGTTTTGGAACCAAACACTAATGGTAATTTGTCGTCTCTTAATGGAGAAAAACAAATTATTAATGTTCATGATGAAGTATCCGCCACTAAACAAACAGGATGTTGTTATAATTGAATTTGGATATATTTTTCCTTTTAAATTCATTATTTGATGAGGACATGATATTTAAATGGAAATGGGAAATGGGTTAACGTTTTATTTACGTTTTAGGACGTACGGATTAATAGTTTGTGCACACCGCCAGACAAGAACAGCGCAAACATGCATTTGGGAAACATGAAATTCATTTTCTGCTTTGACATAAAAGTTAACTTTTCAATACTTTTCGTTTTTTGTTATCACTAATGTAAAATGGTGGCGATATTGTTGTTCTTGGCTTGTTTGACATACAAACCTACACAAACTTTTCTATGAAAAATAGACTCGATTTGGCTTAAGTCTTTCTCTCATCGACGATAGTAAGGCACCGTTCTTACTATGGCTATTGCGTGAAATGGTTTGTTTACGGACAAAAGAAATTTTCATTTCTCCAGTTTGGTTTTTGATTTACATTTTAGATATAGACATGCAAATTGATAGTGTTATGGAAAATTTCCAACATCGATAATATATTTATATTGATCAAGCTTGTGAATTGTGATTCAATAATGAATGCCCTCATCCTTCCTATCATAAAATAAAGACTTTTGCTGGGAATGGATATATTTTAATACAAACACATTTATTGGTGAAATAAATTTAGCAACATGTTATACACATTAACTCAAGAGAAATCTGCCATTCTGAGAAGATCACTTGCAAAGTTTGAAGTACAAAGCTCACGGATATTTATAGTACACCAGATCCAAATAAGGGTTCACTGATTTGGATCAATTTTCAGATTTGCTTACTTTTAACTAGAGAAAAATATAAACCTGTAAAAAATTGTTAATTTAATACTAGCTAATAGGAGAATTAAAAAAAAAAAAACCGAAGGGGTGCACCTGTAGAAGTCGGTTCTTCGTTATTAACAAACAAAACCAGAAAAATATTACACCATCCATAATTTAGGAATACGATTATTTTTCTATAAATGTATTTTTTTTTAAAAGATGCACTTTAGTCTGAAAAATATTACACGATGCATAATTTAGATATACGACTATTTTCATTGTAAGCGTATTTATATATTAAAAAATGCTCAGTAGTGAGTTTGCAACAAAAAAAAGTCATATTGTAAAGGAAGTATTATGTTTTCACCTAAAATTAATTCAAATAATTCGTACTATAAAGCTTATTGTGCCCAGATATATTCCCAACTTTCTAAAAAAAAAAAAGTACATGTATTAGTTCTAGGGAAAAATGCATTAGATTTTGAAAGGGGGAAATTTCGACACTTACGGTTGTATGGAAAGAAGCAAAATTAGATAAATCTATACTATTACTATACTACAATATTTTAAAAAAATAAAAAATCACTACAATATCTATACTATTACTTTATGTCAACGCCCGTATAAAGTTTTTAAACAAGTATTTATAAAAAAATCTCTTCAATTACATAAATTGCAAATAAAATAAATACTAAATAAAACTACTATATTACGTTAACTGTCATTCCACTTTCAAATTCATTTGTCTATTTTAGGTTTCTCTCTCCTCTTATCTCCCTATCTCTCCAATTTTGTTACTATTTCAGGTATGAAAACTTATTCTTTTTTTCCCAATAATATTATTGTTATTAATTTATTTGATTTCAATTTTATGGTTGTCAAGTTTATATTCGATTTAATTAGTATATATGAATATAGGTTACCGGCAGACCAACGCATCGCGTGAGCATGTTCGCTAGTATATATTATACACAGGATTAATTGTAATAGACTTCAGCCTTTTGCTTCATGTGTGTGATCAAACCCGCTACCTCTTACTTGAGAGGGGGTAGATTATAACATCCGACAGCCAAACAATTAATTTATGTGGGGCTATATAAAGATCATATTCTGAGTTTACATAAAAGTTAAAAATAATTGAAACATATTTTTAAAACTTTCGAGGTGGCCGTGGCCACTGCCAACTCCTAGCTGGGTCCGTCAAGATTTTCTTGACTTACCTACTTATAAAAAAGAGAAAGTTAGATTTTGCGAAATGATAATATGATGCTGAATTGGCAAGTGAGAATAATGTTTCATTGGTAGCACGTGCACACGATACGACACGATGAAGCGGTAAAATTTAAATATGTGACACAACATGCTTAGTACACAATTAATATATTTAATTTACTAAAACATGATAGATTATAAATATATTAATCGCAACCGGTAAATAATATTTTGAACTTCATCAACTTACCCAATGACAGATGTGACCGCAACATTGGTATCAGTGAAGTAACTATAATACAACCTAAAATGGGTTACAACACCACACATATCACTAAAAATATGAAATTTTTTCATGTATTTTACTGAAAAGTTAACGATTATAGATTTTCAGCACCTCCATAATTATAAAATATTATACACGTATACATATAATTATATCTCACCCAAATCTAAATACTAGTTCCGCCACTCTTCGGTATATTATCGATACAGATATTCCTAATAGGTCTTAACATTTCGACTTCCATTTAATATTCAAATTCGTTTGATTCTGATATTTATATATCATTATTGATATAAAACGGGTTGCTTTTGGATAAAAAAAAATAACGTTTACATCGGTCCGAACAAATTAGACTTGATAATTGGTAGTATAACTCCATATCGTCATAGTCATGCATGACTATGCCATAAATTAGTATGGTTTAGGCATAGTAGATCAGACTTTTGTTATATAAATATGTGTTTTTTTTTAAAATAGAGGTTGTGTTATTTGCCTGTTTGTTCCGTAATACAACTTTCTTATTGATATACAACTTATTGAGTTTCCGTGACTCATGCTCATATAGTTCTATATGTTGAGCTACTTCACATTAATGTTACGTTCACCGCTCTTACACTTCTTCATACACTCGTCTCTTTATATACTATTTATAACTTGTGACAGAAGTGGGGACGAAAAACGCCAAAAGACAAAAAAATAATTTTTTTCTCAGTTCTCTTGAGAAATATAAAGAGTAATGAAAATATTCGCCTTTGTTTTTTTTTATAAGTGAAGACAGTGTCACAGTAAATTTCGTGATTTACCAAATGTTGGACATATTAGGATCCAACTTAAAATAAAAAGGTCCAATAGTATATATATCAAAACTATTAGTACCATTACAATAATTATTCATTTTTCATCATCCATAACTAAAATCTGGAAAACATTAATCTCTCTCTCTCTCTCTCTCTCTCTCTCTCTCTATATATATATATATATATATATTTGTGTGTGTGTAATAATTTGAAGTATGTAACTAAAACAGTAGAGTATAATTTAGCGTTACAAATTATATCTTCAAAAAACACAGTAAAAAGAGAGAGATAATACATATAACTTAATTGATAACAGCTTAAGAACAAATTTTAGGGCTATATTTATATACACTGATTATTTGAAAATGGCAAATTGGATCTCATCCAAGCTCAAAGTCGCCGAAACATTTCTTCAACAGGTAATTTTTTATATTTAATTATCCCTAATTTTCATTTCCAATGCTCATTCTTTTTAATTTTATTATCCAACTCCTTAATTTATTTATTTTGCAATTGAAATAATATTTAGATCGATCAGCAAGCAGCAGAATCATTAAGAAAGAACGAGAACCCGAGATCCGAGGAATCGGGTCCTGAAAATCCTAGGAAAATCTCCGGTTTAGTTCCGTTAAAGGATCAGTTGAAAAAGAAGAAGGATATTAATGAAATTAATGAGAAAATCGGTTTACGTGGTAGTAATGTAGGAAAAAACGTCGACCCGAATACGAAAAATGGAAACTTTAGTAGGATTAATCGAGAGAATAAATTTGATAATGTAAGGCCTGAAAAAAGTGGATTAAGTGGTAATGTAAAGCCCTTGATAGGCCTTGAGAATAGTGGATTAAATGACGGTGATTGGACCGAGTTGTTAGGTGTCCCGAGCCAGCCTACTTCACCAGCTGTCAATCGCCAGGTGGCGAGAGGAGGTGGGGTCCGGAGAAGTGGTTTCAAGAAGGGTAATTCAAGCTCAAACGTTTTGGTATTGAAAAATGGAAATAGTGGGGCGAGAGATTTGGGAAAAACCGAATCTTTATCGGGTATTAAAGTTAAAGATGAGAGCTTTGATGGGGTAGAAACTAGGGTTAGCGAGAATGACATGGGAAAGGTCAAATTGGGAAGTGAAGTGTCTTCGAATTTGGATATAAAGGAATTAGATGAAAAGAAAGAGAGTTTGAGTCAGGTGGTGGAGAATAAGAACGATCAAGACGATGAAAATGACATCTTAGAATCGAGTTATAAGTATGAGGACGTAGCAAACAGTTCTCAGTTAAGTTTAGTCCACGAGTCTACTAATACTAATATTTCCGATACGAAAACTGGTGATGGGGCATCCGAATTAAAGAGTGGTGAGAGTAATATGGGAAAAGACTTAAAAGGTTCTGTTGGGGAAAGTAATGGATTTAGTGTTCGAAGGTTGAGTTTTCCATCGTTGAATGCTTTAAAGAAAAAATTACCTTCGGTTAGTGACGATAGGTCTTCTTCTTCGGAAACAGGGTCCAGCTCTTCATCTGATTCGGAGAGTGAAGGAGAGAAAGAAGTACGGAGGAGGAAGAGGGCGGAGATATTAGCCGAGAGAGCAGCGGCGAAAGCCGTGGAGGCTATAAAGGAAAAAGAGAATTTGGTGGCGAGGTTGGAGGGAGAGAAAGAGAGTTTGGAAAAAATACTTGAAGAACGGGTCAAACAGCAAGCGCTAGAGGTAATTTATCCTCGAAAAGATTTCAGCTTTGTGTTTGCCATTGTTCTGATTATTTTGGAGTTAAATTTTCTGTTTATGTAAAAAATAATCCCTTTGCATGTTTATAAAAAAAATTAACTGCTATAATATGATGACACAGAAACTGCATGGCTATATTTGAAAGTATGACATACTTGAAAATCATACTTAGGTCTAGGTTGTAATATACTATTGTACAAGAAGGATATGTTTTGTTTCAGATTTTACATGGTATTTGTTTTTTGTGTACTAGATATTCTGATTGTGAAAATCAAGTTTCCAAATATTTTTTATATAGCATTTATGGCAGTTGTATACAAATCGCTAAAAAATTACACCGTTAAAAAATAAACAAGTGCAAGCGTCAAGGCCAATTAGGTATAACTTACAACTGAGTTGAGAACTTGTGATTGAAGATCTTTTCTAGAGAATAAAGTCCAGTCAGCTATATCTAAGTTCTTACATAGGTTTGATAGAAGAAAACTTACTGTAATGTAAATTGACACATGCCAAAAGTCGATCTATTACTAATGTAAGACAAACATTTTTCTGTGGATTTCCATTTGCGTCTATTGTTTGCTTTCCTTTGTGAAATAATATTAAATGGTTCCCTTAAATTTTCTTTACTGGTTTTTTGAACAAAAGGCTTCGGAGCTGCAAAATACTACGACTGAAATGATGGATGCTGTTGATTTAGAGAAAGAAAAACATAAAAATACCAGGATGGAAGCTCTTGGACGACTGGCTAAACTTGAGGTAATTTATCGGTTGCCTTCTCATCTCTTCACTAAATGGGAGAATTATTAATCATTGAAAACGCTTCTGTTTTGCAGACTACAAATGCCGATCTTGCACGATCCCTGGCTGCTGCACAGTGGAACCTTGAAATCGAGGTATAATAGGAATGATATTCATCTTTCATTTTCTTGTTTTTGCTTTCAAATATGCACCACTGTAATGAATCTGATAGAGCTTAGATCCAAACGAACACAAATATGACACAACCCAAATGAACATCAACTCAGACTTCTTTTTGGGACAGATTTTCTATTTATTTCAACGATGAAAAAACTCGGAATATAAATGCAGAATTGAAAGGAAAAACAAAACAAATTAACCCAGATTCATTTTCCTCCCCCCTAAAGAGCTCACTATGTTGATACTTATACTGCTACTCGGAAAGTAATTTTTGGTAATTACAAAATGGCCCTTAAACTTCTAGAAATTGCACATTAAACACATGCATTCTTAATTGTTCATAACTTGACCCATGCAACCTTTTCTTTGTTTACTTCACTCATCCTTCTCCTTTTCTTTCTTTTGTCCTCCATCCGCACTCATTACAACCACCTCATGGTTTATCTGAAATGTTGAGGTTTTCTAACAGAAGGAGAAGGCTAAGCAATTATATTGTGCAAACCCTTGTCTTAATACTTGTTTTTAATTGTGACAAAAAGGATCCAAAAGTAGAGCATGCTTTTCATCTTTTTGCTTTCGCCTGTATTATTGGTTTCTGGTCGTATGTAAGTTCTGTCACATTGATGTAATTCTTTTTTCATATTCTTTTGTTGTATTTAGATTAATCGGGTTGCAGAAATTCGGCAGCTTATTGAGTCGAAAGAAGCAAGCCAGGAAGGTATATATGCATATATATCATTACTTTATTAATGAAGAACGTAATACCTACTCCTAGAGTCTAATGCACCATAAAAGGGGCTTAGCATTGCATGTAAGGGACAATGTACACAAAGAAGAGAAAGTTGAGCATAGACATAAAAAAAATGATAAACATGAATACTGTTGTTATTTTGGGAGATAGCTACTTAAACTAATACCAGACTCATACTTTTAACTTCAGAAGTTGAAACGTTCAGCACTAAAAGACATAAATGTCCCTTGATTGAACCTTGAATAAGTTGGGCAATAACTATCACTTTTCTGATTGCCTAAAGAGAATGTCTCTTTTTATGTGTAAAAAAATCGTGAGTTGGTTGGATTTATGATAAACCAGGTCTTATTTACTTTTCACACTTTTCTAGTGAATGGCTATTCCTCTGTTTTTGTACTGATTGTATATACTCATAATTTTCGCATAGAATTCAGGAGGAAAATATCAGCAACTCATGAATCTGGGAACCAAGTGAGTAACCTGTCCTATTTTGATAACTTTAGTGGATTAACTTGTTAAGTCATTTTCTTTGCCATATCAACTGCATAAGTTATTAATTGAGTTTGCCATTTTGTTTGCATTTTCCTTGAGAACACATTAGGTCGTTGCTACCAGAGGAGTTGAATTTGAGCATGAGATAATTGAGTCAGAATACACTTTTGTAACTGAGAAAATCAGACAACTGCAAGAGAAGGTGAAACTCTATTTTTCCCCCTTTACTCTCCCTGTTTGTTAACTTAATTTTGATACGATGTTTTACCCCAACAATGCAAGGGCCATACTCTTAAACAGTTAAATATATAATTGAAGTGTAGCTTCCACCTTTAACTTTCTAGTTTAAAATATAGGATTCCAGTTAGATCCCAAAGGTCGTAAGAGCATCCACAGTGGTATTATTATCTCACTTGCTAAATAAAATTGTTAGGTAATAAACATTTTCCCCTTCTGTTAGTGTACCCACTAAATTTAATGTTGTTAAAACTTTTGTTAAATTTAACAAACAAGTTAAACGGATGACGTCGCATTTTGGTTTGACACACTCCTAAACTGAAGGGAAATTAACCTCCTCTCGCTTTCTTTTTTATTTCCATTAACATGGTTCTTTTTTCTAAATCAATTATATATAATAAAATATTAGATAACTTTGTTAAGAAAAAAACACAATTGTGAGACTTAAATGGTGGTTAAGGTTTAACATACATATGTAGCACAATTTGGAAAATGAAATTTAACAAAACTATTGCGGATCCTCTAACATTTATCCTTAGAAACGAATTTGCCATAGTTTGACTGTAACTGCTTAGTCTTTGCAAGGGATAATCAATTTTAACTGATGTTTTCTTAATCATAAAAATTAACAGATATACTTAATACTGGCTCATCCCTGTGAACTATCGAAACATTAACTGCTACTATCTATATCGGTCTCTTACTCTCTTTGCACATTTCAAATTCTTATGCCTTAATTGTTGAAAATCTCGTGTTCAAGATAATGGTGACTTTGACTTTAATATAGAAATGGAGTCTTGTTAATCTGAACATTGCAATTCCCCAAAAATAACAGTGAAGTGGCTCCTTCTTAAGCCCTTCAATAGTTTCTCGTGATATTATCACCTTCCGCTTGGTATGCTTCTCTCTCTTAAGAACCTAACTGTCTTGTTTAATACACAGGCAAAAACTCTGGAAATGAACATCGAAGTTACCCGAAAAGAGATTGAGGTTCCAACTGAAGTAGAATTAGAGCTCAAGCGAAGGCTTGGGCAGTTGACTGACCATTTGATTCAGAAACAATCCCAGGTAAGGAAAATAAATCATAACGGCCAAAGATACAAACCATAAATAATATTTCTTTGTTGTGGATGTGGGACTATAAGGATGAGGGCATCCATATTTTTCTGAACTATGAAGCACGAACATGTAACTGTCTGGCGTCCACCACAGAAACAGAATTTCTAATCGATGTGCTGAGTTGAAAGTGTAGTGCGCAAAAGGACAAAGACTTGGGGTGTATTAGTCTATTAGATCATTCAGTTAAAAGTTTTCATTTTAGAAGTAGAAGAAACTTTTTTCTGTTTCTCCATCTAGGCTAATCTTTTAGCAAATATAAGGATGTTTTAAAATTCAGTAGAAGAACTATAACAATTTTCACATTTTGATGCTTGAGTATGAGACCTAATTGCTTTCTCTATGCTTGATTTTAATAAGGTTGAATCGTTGTCCTCGGAGAAAGCCACGCTAGCGTTTAGAATTGAGGTAATCATCAGCATATCTAGTTCAATTCTGTTAATATATACATTTTAAACTTAAATAAGATTTTGCAATTTCTTTTCAACTCTTCAGGCGGTGTCGAGATTATTAGACGAGAACAAAACAATGCTCGCCAGTACATCGAACAGGGACGATTTGGAATCGGGTACGTGGGAATTTCCAAATTCAAAGCTTAGGCCAATGTTTAAACAGAGAATCCAATCTGGGAGGGAACACTTTGGATTATTGGTTCGTCAATTAGACTCAATTTATTGTGCCGGAGCTTTGTATCTAAGAAGAAATTCAACGGCAAAAATATGGTCTCTCATATACCTTGTATGCCTTCATTTATGGGTAGTTTACATTCTTATGTCACATTCTCCAGTATCGGATGAGTCCAGGTCAGGTGCTGTTTTTTCGTTAGAGAACATAAATAATACCGGAGGTGTTTGAAAGTAAAGTGTAAACTATTGCCCACTCTGTTGCCTCTTCTTTTTATTAGGTGTATCTATTTTCTCGGGTTTTGGTTATTATGATCCTGAGAAACCGATGAGATGCACATTAGCAGTCAACAGTGTTAAAGGCATATACTTGTGTAAAACTGGTTAGATTATATATACAGAAGTTGATTGTTTGTTTTAACATTTGGGTAAGTTGCCAGTTGGTTCGATTACCCCTCTTTTTGAAGCTTGATCGTTTAGGTGTGTAGATGAGAGGTGGTTTTGTTTTTTCTGAATAGTTTGCGTGATGTCTGATTCTATTATCGAAAGTGTCGATGATATTACCAAGTTTTTGAATGTTGAATGACATTTCTGCAATTTAGAGGCTTTCCGCTGTTTTTAAAAAAAAAAAGAAGTATTGTGAGGTAAACAATTCATGAAAAGTTAATAAAATGTCAACTGTTGATGAAAGATTTGTACATTGTTTAGAATTTGAGATGTTTGTGCAGTTGCGGAACCAGAATTTGATGAAAGTGAGAATGGAAGTCATATATGGACGTTTGTTTATATATCAGACTTACAGTCCATTTTAATTTGAAAGTAAAGTTGCACTACATGTTAAAACTAAAAAACTAAAGGAGATTACAGATAGGTTTACGTTTTGGTAGTTGCTTTCCTTTAGGTCCAAATGGAGGAAAAATATTACAACCAAGTCTTATTCTCACTGACATCAGCAGAATTAATTCCCAAAAGGTCATAATACATATACTAATTAAATTTCTAATTTTAGTTTCTTTCTATCTAATACCATGCCTTGGAGAGCGATTTGGAGTTCCTTTCTCTGTCCCTATCGTGGTAGCACAATTAATGGAGGCCTGCGACGGTGGTGGTTATATGACGATAATGGTGCTGCAAGGGCAGTGTCCATTGGTCGTCGTCGGTGCCATACATAGACGACGGCTCTTTCTCCCGCTTTCCCCCTCTCTCTTAACCTCTCTTTGCGGTCCATAGGCGGTGACGGACATGGTTTAAAACCCTAGCTGGTGAACAATGGACCATGGGGGTAAATGGAATTAGAAAAAGAAGCGGTTTTGTAATTTTTAAGTTTACAAAAATTTCAGTTTGGTAGATATAGTTTTTAAGCATTGTAAACCCTGTGTTGAATTGTATACGCGCTTAATAACATGAACTGTGTCACTTAATGACTTGAACAATATACAAATTATAACTTGAACTGTATATACCTTATAAACCTAATTAACTATAAACGTAAACGTGGTACATTTTATGTTAAAAAACATATATAATTTTGCAAACTTGACTATATTAAACTTACAAGTTGAACTGTATCTGCTTTGAAGTGTACACATACATAACCGGGACTATATACATTTTGTAGATTACTTAAAACACTCTATAACCTAAACTATATGCACGTTATAAGATCAACTGTATATGCTTTCTAACTTCAACTTTGTACACGTTTGATAATCTGAACTAATTTTTTATTGGTCTAAAAAATATGATAGATTAATGTATACAAGTATTGGATGTATATATATAGTTCTAG
This sequence comes from Primula veris, assembly GCA_963682055.1. NCBI lineage: Eukaryota > Viridiplantae > Streptophyta > Magnoliopsida > Ericales > Primulaceae > Primula > Primula veris. The sequence goes on along the minus strand of OY821742.1, from coordinate 29,243,743 downwards.
TATTGAGGTGTATATGATTAATAGTGTAGTATTTTAAGGTTATTGTTCAACAGTTTAAGAACTAATAGATAATTAAACGGGTGACTTATGTATTAATATGTTATTTATAGTTTTGTACTATCTTATTCTCGTTTTCGTAATATATTTGCAAAAATAAAAGAGAGCAATGTTCACAATGAAATCAAATTTATGAAGGAAACTCATGTATCTGGAGAAAACAAAATGGAACAATAGAAAAATAGTTAACAAGTCACTATAAATTCGGATAAAACATACCTATTCAGTATTTTGCGGTAAATCTTGCAATGGAAGTCGGAAAAATATGATCTTTAAAATTTTCGGATAGGTAAAATTTTCTACAACTTTTTTTCACAAAGTTTTCCCAAATTTTATCATCTGAATGACCAGAATTGAGTCGCAAGAATTCCTTTCATGTTTACACCTCATTCAATAAGTGAAAGACCAAGTGAAAAGTAAAACACGATGACCAACCATTTCTATGTCAAACACGATGACCAACCATTTCTATGTCGACTGTATGTCATTAAACAAGCACGATACCGGGTACCCTGTAACTGTGCAACATAGACCCTGGGTAAACCTAAGATAAGGAGGTTGTCGCCTCCATATTAGCCGCCTAGCCTTTTACAACATTTATTGGATTGATGGTAAAAAACGATATGAAAAATTGTAACTAGACAGTTGGCATTACTCAATATGTTCCTTCCAAAAACTTAAAAACACTGCAAACTATGCGCATTTTTTTTCTTATCAAGTACTAACAACTTCGCACCTTACGTAAATTCAAGCAGGTGCAATGGATACTTTATCGACCTCAACAATGTACTCTAAGGCCGCGTTTGGAGGAATGTGAATGTCTGGCTCAAAATCTGCCCCTTGCTCTCCAAACCCCAAACGAGGTGGAACAACAACTCTTCTTTTGCCACCGGCCTTCATTGATTTAAGCACATATTCGATCCCTTCACATAATCCTTTGCTGTAAGGCCTCGATCCCATTACTAGAGCCAATGGCTTCTTTTTTCCACCACCAAATGTGTCGACAAATACCTGTCCATTTTCTTCTATTATACCTTTGAGATCAATCACAACCAAGTCTCCTGGCCTTGGAGAAGCACCTCCTCCGACTCGTAGTTCATAGTACCTAATAGCCGGATTACAAACTTCAGAAAAAATAGTAAAGATAACAAAGAATCATGAGAAAGTTAGGTAATAGTGAAGGTTATGAGTAATTTTTACCGTATTCCATTAGGCAACACCACCTCTTCTTGCTTCTCAACATCCCTAAAAGATACACAGCTTAGATTTGGATATAAACAAATAAAATACATGTTTTGGATGAGACAAATTTTCTATGGGTCCATGTAGGTCTTCTTACAGATATTTGAAGATTGTTGACACTTTGTTATCGCAAAACCTGTGTTGAAAAATCCTTTCCAGAAGATTCTTGTGGAAAAAAGATGTCATTTGAGTCGCAATATTGGAGCGTTAATTTGTTAAATTAATTTGACGGGAAAGACACTCAAGTAGAAAACGAAAAAAAAAATGTTACCAGAAATACATGCAGAGTTAATCTAACATTTGTAAAATGCCTCCAAAGTAATTTGTTTTAATGAAGAAATGCTCACACAGATCCAATTTCATGAAAATGACTCAACTAGAATTTTCGAAGCTGGTCCTAAATTAACTTATTATGGATCGATAATCTTAGCTAAAACAGAAACTTTCACCAAATAACACATCTTCTATATGATTGGCCAATTTGTTGGAGCTGAAACTTGGAAAAGCTCCTCATTTATTCTTTACAAATTAGATATTTTTTCCAGAAAAAAACTTGAATATAAATGTTCAATCATACGAAGTATATACCTTGTGTTTGCCTGTTCCTGCGTGACCTCGAGCCGAGTTTTGATTTGCTCAGAGAGAACACCAATGCCCAAGAAAGCGGCCCAAGCAAGGCCTGCTCCAAGTCCAAACCTTCTTGTCAAAGACGAAGCTATCCAATCAGTAGAATCACTACTTCTTGAAGAAGTGGTCGGTTTTTTACCTTGTACTTTAGAAGGCACCGGCTTAGCTAGCGGTGTTGACGTGGTACTAAGCGGCTGAGATGGCGGTGGAGGTTGCTGAGGTGATGGCGGAGATTGCGATGAAAATGAAAAGTAGTTTTGAGCTTTTGTAGTTTGGTGAGATTGAAATGGTGGTGGTGATGAACCAAGGAAAGTAGTAGCCATGATTTTTTAGTTGCGAGATTGGGCAATAAGTGGTATAAATATATAAATCATCAAAACCTTATCCACAATATATGACTGGATTTTATGATTCACTTGTTTTTTCTTTTATTTTCTTTGTAAACAGTTAAACATGCAGACATTTTTAGTGATATAAGTTGTAACTAAGGCGGTAAATGAGGCGGAAATTTTGTGAAGATTTTTATGTTGGTTTCGTAAAGTTTGTGTCGTTTACATTCATTACTAAATAAAATGATAATGAAATAAAATATGCAATTCGTTTAGTAAACGAGATGATAATGATCATAGCCATGTTCGTTTCGTTAAATTTCATTTTCGTCTAATATATATATATATATAGAGAGAGAGGGGAGGATATACGAGTGTATTTTTTATCAATAAAAACATATTAAAAAATATAATAATATGAATTTAAAAATTATTCTATAAAAATATATAAGGTGTGGTGTAAATATGATTACGTGTAACATACTGCTTCACGTAAAAAAAATTTAGATTTACTAAGTTACTTACAAACTAATAAGTATGTGAATTAGGTGAAATTTTCATGAAAAATTTTGTGTTCGTTTCGTTAAAATCTCGCCTCGTTTTCATTAATTACTAAACGAAAACGATAACAAAAAACTCAAAAACTAAAACGAAATTGACCGTTTTCGTTTCGTTTCGGTTCATTATCGGCCTTAGTGGTAACACACAGATTCGATATACTTAGGATTCTTAAAATATTTATCGACAGAAGTTGCTGTTTATTTTTTCTCGTGTTCTCTATATTTAAACAGACTAATGTCTTGAAAACCAAGACTGTTCAATGTACTTTCCTATAATTGATAGTACAAGATAACTAGTACTCTTGGTTTCACTATGATGTTTTGTACTTCTTCCAGAATTGTCGTCTGTAACTTTTCCAGCTTAAAACTTCTTTTTTTCCAAGCTCAGAAACGCTTTCAAATTGATCAACCAAATACGGCATTTACACAAATTGTTAGGATTTTTTTTAAAAATAAACTCAAAAACAGAACTAAACAGGTATCGGTTAATTTGCTTACATGTGCCATATATGAAATCCAATCCAAAATATCAGATAAATATGCCACATAGATATCGGTGTACACAGTACAACCATTTGGCCAATTGGTTGAATAATCCTCAATCCTACCAAACTTAGACAAAAGGTATTTTCGAGTAGTTCTAATGATCAAGTACTGAACAGAACAGGCACCAGTTTGAAAATCACAAAAATATAGAAAAACTAATTACTACTCATATGATACATTAGGCCTTCTATTCTTGGGGGTAGTAGCATTACTGAAACTAAACAATGCTCCAAATTGATACAGGATCATCAACATAGGCTGAGGGTGAAACCCAGACAATTAGTATAAATTATACTAGAAGAAGAAAAACACAACAAAAAGAATTAAAGAATCATATTTTTTTGACAGCAACTTCCAATAAATTTTACAAACATATTCACAATTATGAGGGTGGAACTGCTTGAACATTTCAATGATATGTGGAATGACTTGCCGGAAAAAAGAACAGTTATCTAATATTTTATGTGCAGGTCAAGGAAAGAAAAAAAAAATACTTGTTTTTTACACCTTTTTAGAGTAAAATAGGATTATTCTCCATTATTTATCATGCTCCTTTCGTCATTGACTATTTTGGCCCATTTGGTTCAGTGGGCGACTCTTCTGGCCACTGCTTATTTGTCTCTGATTCTGTGCTGAGTTTACGGTCTTTTGTAGAGGCTTCAAAGCCGCCATTATCTCCTTAAATGAAGGCCGCAATTTGGGATCTCTGCATTTAGTAACAAGTTATTAAGTATGTGTATTAACTGATACATAAGTAGCATATATCTAAGCATGTATACTCTGCAAGAATCAAATATCCTTCAGGTGCCATAGGTGCGTCAACTTTTTCACCATTTGAAGCATCAACATATGAAAACAAACTTGGCATCCATATTCGCCTTGTATTTTTGTGATCTGGTCAATTTAAAATCTGGGAAAAAATACATTTACTATACCAAACTATACTGTTGTTAACGATTTGGGTACCCACCTTTCAAATTTTTCAATTTATATACCTCACTATAATAACTTTCCAATTTTGGTACCACCGTCTAAATAAATCACGGAATTATTTCACGTGACATTTGACAAACATTAATTTGAGAGACTAATTTGATAATTTTGCACAAAAATGTCATCCTAGAAAAACTCTCCCCAATTTCACACATAAAAAAAATTAACATATAATCCAAATTTTTGTTATGTGTGAAATTGGGAGAAACGTTTTTATAAGATGACATATTTTTGTGCAAAATTGTCAAATTAGCCTATCAAATTAATGTTTGTCAAATGTCACGTGACATGATTCCGTGATTTATTTAGACGGCGTTACCTAAATTGGAAAATTATTATAGTGTGGTACCTAAATTGGAATATTTGAAAGGTGGGTACCCAAATCGTTAAAAGCAGATAGTTTGCTGTACTAAACCTATAAAACCCCTTTAAAATCACTGTTTGGCAAAAGAATTACATTTTTTTTTTATCTTTTCCACATGCTATCAGCATATACTTAAAAAAACATACTTAACTGGTAAAGAAGTAGGTTATTAAGAAAATTCGGTCACAAGTTAAAGATGATTATCCCATGCCCTAAGTTTGTATCATGATACTTATTATAGAAAAGAATTTGACACGTTCATGATTGGCCAAAAAGAATGGTTGCTATGTAGCCAGGTATTTGGTATGCTTAGTTTAATTAAGTGCTAATTCAGATGACAATTTATTTAAGAAAAATTAGGGTATGAATCGTATGAGTTTACTATCGACAGGGGCGGACCCAATGGGAGGCTGGGGGTGGCCGTGACCACCCCGACGACGATTTTCAATTTTTTTTCATACATGTAATTAAAAAAATTCTGAGATATATACATTGATGGCCCCCCCTAATTAAACAAAAGAGTTGCTGGTGTAATGGTGAAATTGGACCATAAGGTAGTGGAAGGTTAGGAGTTCAAATCATGTTAGCTTCTTTTTTCTAAATTTTTATGTTTTTTACTTTGAAATTACCAAATTTTCTAAATATTCATTGTATTTTTCCAAACAAGATTACATACAAAATTATTTTATCGTCCAATGTCATTTGTCATGACTTAATATTTATTTTATGTTATGTTGAACGTAGAAAAAAAAATTGTATTATACCCTATGTTTTTCTATTCGACATATTTTTTACACCACGACCCCCTGAAGAAAATCATTCTGGTTCCGCCACTTACTATCGACTGTATATGTGCCTTTAACTAAAATAAAATTATTAAAGGGTATATACTCACGTTTGCCAACATTTTGAAATAATATCAGCGATAGCAGGGTCCATGTTATTAGGTATGTCTAGACGGCGATGCTGAAAACCCACTGCACCAACAACTTGCATCGGGTTCAAACCGTTCCAAGGCTGCTGCATTGTAACAAGCTCCCACAATATCACGCCAAAGCTATACACGTCACACCTGCAAATTTCATTTTCAGATGTCACCAAACATGTGGGGATTTAGATACATGTATAAGATTCAAATACGTGATTTGCAAAACAAAAAGATTAAACTCACTTTTCATTTGAAGGTTCGTTTCTGAGTACTTCTGGTGCCATCCACTCCGCCTATAGACAATAGACAGTGATTTCATACGTAAATCCTTAATCTAATATTTTTTGTTTAAAGAAATACAAATCCGTAATATTTCAAAATCGAAGAAACTTAATTTTAGATCAACGACCCAACATACAATTGTACTTCCAACACTATAAAATACAAAGTCGTAAAGAACGAAATGAGCCTACAGCTTACCGTCCCTGCCGTTGACCTTGAAGAAAGAAATGTGCTATGTTTCAGTCGAGATAAACCGAAATCACAAACCTAGCAGAAGGAAGTCCAATAGTATTAGGTTGGCATGTGTAATATCTCACTGAACTAACAATTGATAAGGGGAATATTTAGTGATGATGCCACTTTATTCCATTTAAATTTTGACTGGGTGGTTCTTAAAAGGGTTAAAAAGAAAAGCCTTGAATTATGGAAAGGATCGAGAAACTGTTGATTCATAATTTAACGTTAACAACCAATCCCTAACGTATACAAGTTTTCAAGCAGCAATTTAGTCATAAGCTTTTACACTTTTATCACTTTTAGCTTGTACACTTTATTTCTTAGCTCTCACACTTCTCTCTTTTGACAGGTTGAGAACGCATCTAGTGAATAATATATGTGACCTTTTTCTTTTATCAGAGGTCCCTTCAAATTACGAAATTGATCCACAAACAGAATATTTGTACTCGAACTCTTATAAGATGTGAGCTCCAAATTAACAGACATGAATTCACATCACATTTGCAGTAAGAGTTTGTCTAGCATAATGTAGGTATTTGTAGAAGAATTGTTAGTAAAAAAAGGTGAGATGTCAAAAAATGTAAGGCTGGGGAAAAAAGCACCTTACCTTGACAACCCAATTTTTATCAACAAGGAGATTTGGAGATTTTAAATCGCGATGAACTATAACTGGGGTGCAATTGTGCAAATAATTCATTCCTCGAGCCTGAAAGTTCAATAGTTAAAGAAAATACATTATCAACCTCCAGACGGCCTAAAAAAGCAGAAGCTAAATTCTTTTAAATTGTGAAAAGGTGTATCTTACAGCATCGAGAGCCATCTTCATACGCCTTCTTTCGTCTAGTTGATTGTTAGGCCGATGAAGCAATCTATACAAACTACCTCTGTCCAAACACGAAGCATGTATTGAGATTCAGAAGATAATTAATATAAGTCTGTTAAAATGTGGCAATTCTTTCACAAGACTACTTAAACGAGAGCAGGTTAACCCTACAAATACGAAAAAATGTAGATTCTTGTAATTGACATGCTTTTTTTTTTGAAGACCATAATAGGTGACAAACAAAGGGGGTGTAAATATCTTTAATACCTAGGAAGAAATTCTGTAACAATTGAGAGATTTGGAGAACGAGTAATAGCTCCCATGAAAAGAACAACATTAGGGTGTCTGATCCTTTTCATTATCCGGACCTAACAAGAGAGGAAAGCGAACACTTTAAGAACTATTCAATGACAAGTGACGAACTTTTATAACCATTCCATTTAATCTCACATTTTTTAAGGACTGAAATGTAAATTTAATTTATAATTTATATATGCTATACATAGATTAGTATAATTATTTCAAGTGTTTTTTTTTCATATTTCTCAAGGATTAATAGTTATTGTATCATTTCCGGTACCAAACTATTGTAATTTATTTAAATGCCAAATTATGCCTTCACAGTTTATACACTTCAACCCTGATAGGTCTACAAAATGTGCAACTTAATGATAAGAGACACCCTCACACAAAACTACAAACAAGACAAGTAATTTTATGCTTTTTTGTTTGTAATTCCAAGAAAATTACATTAATATAATGAACGTCTACCTCACTTCTGAACTCTTCGAGAAATTCAACAGTGATATCTTGATCCAAAAACTTTTTGACAGCAACCTCCTGAAAGTCAGAAGAATGATATTGAGGTTAGGGGATTATCTATGACAAATGATGTCTTAAAATATAAAACTATCCATTAATGACTACAAAAACTGAAGTACTCACGGTTCCATGCCAATCCCCTCGATACACCTCTCCATACGACCCTGCAGTGTAGGAAAAACATGGGACATGAAGGCAGATACTGCCGAGGAAGAGGATAACATAAACAATGCTCAGGTGAGAGCCAATTTGGTACAACAGAGGGCTTGTTTGGCTTTACATTTTAAGCAAAACTAAATATGGTCTAGATTTTAAGCGGAAAAAAAAAATTAGTTTTAATGCTGGAAGCTAACAAGACACGTAAGAGATGGAGCAAAAAGCTTCTAGACCTCACTGTTTTGGGGTAACAATAAGCATACATACATTGTGGTTATTCCACTTTTACCTTTTCAGTCCCTAATTTAGTAAGAAACAAATAATCCGCTGTCATTAGGAATAATCTTACTTGTTAATAGGCATCCATTCTATCACTACCGAAAGTAAGCCTCAAAAGATACACAAATCAAATGCAAAATAAATGTGGGTAATTACCGAGCCCAATACGCTCCCCCAATGTGATCTCCTCCCATTGTATCTCACAGTCCGCCACATCATCAAGGGAGGAAATATCTGATTTCGTGCTATCATTACCCACCGATCTGTCCGATGTTCTCTCTCCTTCTGTATTAGCCCCTTGAGAATCACCATCTGCGTCCCCATTACCTCGTGGCTCATAATTACGTATCTCTATGTTATTTACAACAGCAGTTGTTGCTACAACAGCCGCAGCCGTAGCAGCAACTACTGGGATTTCAAGGCTCGCATTTCCAACCTTATTCTTAGCTGCAACCACCATCGAAGACGCAACTACCGCTGCTACAGCCATAGCTGCTGCTTGTCCACTAGTTTCTCTCTCATCCACCCGATTCTCCACGTATTTTTGAGGCAGAGGTGGCAGACACCGAACCCGAGAAAGATCATCCCGAGCCTTATTTTTTTGGTTAATTTCCCTATTTTTATTACCAGCCCTATTTTGAACTAGGCCATTATCTAATTGTTCAGAGTAAACTTCGGTGAATAAATTCGGAGGAGCAACAACACCACTCTCAAGTAACACATCGTGTAACTTTTGGGCTAATTGTGGATTTTCTTTTGCTGCATCAATCATGTATTGTGAAACGTCTTTTACTTTCATTTTATGAGCAGCTGGTGAGCTAACCCCTTCAGTCCATGAAGGGGATCTTGCATGCATATTAGGGTAATTCGCCCGTGAGGGTATATCTGTCATTTCCTTCTTTGAATTACTGACATTTTTCGGCATATCAAGGTTCTTGGCTCCTTTTACACCGACCATTGGTGTAATTGCTAATTCTGAATGTTCTTTGAGAGAATTGGTAACTTCGGTACTAGATGATGATACATGAGATGTTTCAACTTGTTCAGGAAACGGAGAAATAGTAGGTATGAAATATTCTTCGACGTTTCTATATGGTCCTGCTACATCAGCTGGAATGAGAGTTCCAGGGTCTGCCATTAGGTCAACAATGTATTCCCTGAAATTACAATATATTCCTTGCTCAAATTAATATATACAAATTCTAGAAATGTAGATTGAATGATTTAATAAGACTTCAAGAGAGACATGAAATATATTAGAACCTACATTACATGCTTAGTTCTGTGAGAATATACGATTAGCACATCAGAAAATATGTCTATCCCAAAAAATTAGTAACAACAAAGGGTCTTTTGGTGAAGGCACAATTAAATAACCATTTTTAATGGAGAAAACTCTTTGAACGAAATTGTACTATTGCTTTAATCCCGTCAGAGAGAAAAATCAGATATAAGAACTAATATCAAGGTTATGTTTCTACAAGTAACATACCTTAGAAACACCCAGTAATGAAGCTAGCTATGTAGGAAGAGAAACCAAAATATATAAACAACACATAAAATGCTTATGCTAAATATTTGGGATCTTTAAACAATAATGACTCATCATTATATTCCAGACTATAGAGACTAGAGAGATCATAAAAAACTTCTCTTACATGTACTGTTATTACATGTCCAATGATTTATATAAGATATTCAAGTGAAGTAAAAGGAACTAATATATCCCACACAGAGATCCATCAGCACTCCTTCAGAATAAATATGAAAATTAAAAGTAGATTTAAGAAAAATTACCTTCCATCATCTATCTTGACAAAGTTCATTGCCGCATCATGAGAACCAGTAAATTGCCAACCTTTTACCAATCGACAAGGGATCCCCACACTATCAGCCAAGACCTACAATTCTCAATAAGAACACATAGCTAAAAAGTAAATGCTCAAGTTTACTATCAAAGCCTCAAAATCTAGAAGAACGCAACACAGGATTTCATTCATTATTAAAAGGGTTTATAGGGTGTAGTAAATACGTATTTTTTAATTTGTCACTGGATTAAAGAAATTTTGATTGTGTAATAGTGTGTACTGGAAAACATCATTTTATCAATTTAGCATGCTGTGATCAATTTTGAACCCTCAAATTATATGTTTTTTAGTTTTGTACACTGAACAATTACATTTATTTTAAAAATGACAGAAATATGCCTAGGTATTGAAAATTCGTATAGGTTAAGGCTAAGAAGTTGAGAAAATCCTGTAAGTTGAAAGAACCAAGTCAACAACCGTACACAAAATCAACTAAAAGGTGTAGTTCAGTACACAAATAATAGATATTAATAATTGAGGTTATGAATTCAATTCGTCCTGCAGATTAAAGTACAGAAGGTTAATTACCCATTATTGAATAAAAGAAGATGTGGACATACTGTGAATTACATTCTCATTTTTCTTCGCTTAAAATGCATACACAACCACCAACTGATATATACCTTAAATAACAATGCACGGTGACGGGCCAACCCAATTGTCAAAGAGCCCAAAGGTAAAACCATGTTTTTAAATTTTGACCTCAAACTAATGCTTAAACTCTTCCATACTCTCGACATTTTATCAGGATCTGTAACTGGTCCTCCCATAAAATCCGACACCAAAGCAGCAATTTTTCTCACCATGTCATCTCTAACAACATTTAATGACTCAGCTCTTGATATAACAGCAACTTCTAATGCCTTTTGCTCGAGTTTTAACAGATTAGCATCACCAGCCCTATTGACCAGAACTGCTTCCCATGTGATGATGTCAGATACTGGTGCTCCTTGAAGGTCGATAAGAGATGGCATCATTGATGACATGGACTCTGTTAAAATTCCATATACATCGTAGAAGCCGTCGAATATCTTGTCATCGTAACTGAGTGCATTATAGTTCTGTTTAGCACGAAAACTTCAGATATTATATTATAGTCCTTAGAAAGTAGTAAAGTACCAAGTGAATACTGAGTCATTGGAATAAAAAGAAAGGGTTGCAAAAACATTAAAGGCTTATTTCATTGGAGTTTTTGTGATAATAAACTTGTCTGTCCCCCAAAAAGTCCAGCTGTTAGGATAATAACCTGAGCTTAAAGGCTGCAACCAAAGTACCACAGAAGGCCTAAATTAAGCCACAAAATAAGAAAATTCCTAATTGAGGGCTTCTTTGGTAAGCAAAGAAGTTGGCCAACCAAATACAATCCAGCTTTTAAGGAAAGAAGCTAATAAACAGCAGTTAAAAGCTGTAACCATATACTGCCTAAATGCATCAAAACCAATAATACCACTGAAAATTTTGATTCTTAAAAGACATTCATTAAGGATTTTTCAACTTCTAATGTAACTTATATGACGGTTTATGAGGAGTTGATCTCAGAACCAACTTGATTATCATACTTCATACATGTACATAGATTATCAAGCAGACAAGTACTGGGAACGTCAACAAAAACTGCACAAATGACCAATCTCATCGCAGTTTGGAAACAAGTTCACATATTAATTAATGTCACTTAGTTAACGACCATTTAAACGTACAGTAGCATAATCTCTTCAACATCTAAATCATGTCCATTTATTTTTAAATTCAATTTGGGATTTCCTCTGCATTTTACAATATACCTCTCAGACCTATTCCAATCAATAGAAATGTCCTGTGAACAAAAAATATTTTGTCACTGCGACGTCATAAACATCATACCATAGAAATTAATTAGTCCATGACTTCTTTTAAATAAAAAAGTTGCAAGAGGTATCATTTCCACCATAATGCACCACACCTCTCAATTAAGGAAAAAATAAACATTTCATGCAGAATTCACCTAATTGATCCTAATATTAAACTAAAATAAGGCCAAGAACAATGTCAGCATGAAATAATTATATACCCGGAAAAAAACATAACACATGAGATGATATTAATGATTAACTACAATGAAATAAAATCACTTTGGTATCACTAGAGCTGCACTGAGACTAAAAATGCAAACTTCTAAAAGAATGAAAAAGAATTACCCAATATCTATATGCGACAACTTCCGCTGGAGTATTCTCAGGTGGACATGATCCCAGACTAATCTGCTTAACAGCTTCGATTTGAACAGCCTCAGGGTCCTCTCTAGCACTCAACTCCAATGCTAATTGTATTTGACACTCCTCTTCTATATCCGCATCTCTCGAGTTATTAGAACCCGAATCACCTCTGACAGTTTCCAAAATAGAATCCAACGGTTCACTACTACTAGCCGAATCCGACTGCTCTAATTTCACCCCTCTTTGAGCATTCGAAGATGATGGGGGACTAGAGATGTTCTTGCTAGTCACCGAATTTAACCATCCCGAAAGAGCAGCAAAGGGTTTATTCTCGTTGTTTTGATGGGACCGAGAGTGCGACCTATCAGGTGACAAAACGTGTCCGGTTTTAATTCCTCTCGACGAAGTAGACCCTTCAAAATCTTCGGATTGATTGGACCCTAAATGTAGCTTCTTTAAAAAATTCTTCATATCGGTTTCCTAACACTAACAGGATCGATGCTAAATGAGAAACCTTGAGGTTATAAACCTCTTCATTGCCTTGACCAATTCATCAACCGCTTATCGAGTGATTTCGAACTAAATCATACAAAATCTTATGGCATAAACCCCTAATAAATCCTAATCACAGTACATCAACAATAACAACATCTACCGACTATACATTCACCAATATATCATAACCCATACAATCACTCTTGCACAAAAACAATCTCTTCTCAGATAAAAATAAATTCCCCTCTTTTAATAGATATTTCAACACCAATGATGAAAAACCCCTAAATAGTGAATCTTACATCTGTTTCAACAAAAACCCAATAAATATTTTCCAAATTCAACACTATCCAGATGATCAGCTTGCAAAAAAGACCATTTCTTTTCACATGGAAACAAAAAATCCAATCTTGACTATACCACCAATATTAAAAGCCCCAAACTGTGATATGCAATAAATATAACAGGGTTTAATAAATAAAGTACCTCAGCATAATAATAAGCAATCTAGCAAACCAATAACAAAGACTAGAAGAAAGTAATTAAGTGAAGAAACATTTTTAAAATTTAGAAGGAAAAAAAAAGGTGCAAGTGGTATAGTGTAGTAGAATATGAAAATGACCCACTTGGGGTCCCCTCAAAGATAGAGAGAGAGAGAGAGAGAGAGATTTCAATTTCTCTTTCAATTGGTGGAAAATTAACAGTCCATTTTTTAAAATAAAAATTTTATAGGAAAAAAACCACAACCTGCTTACTTAACTTATTTTAGTAAACTATGTCCCACACCCGTTACGTGTGACGTGCAGTGTAATTAAAATATTAAAAAAAATATAGTTATGATACAAATATATGGATAATATAAAAAAATAGTATAAGATGATAATACTTTAAATAATATTTGGTTGTTAAAAAGATATAAATAGTGTTATTAGTTATTAGTTTTTATATTTTTTTTATGTGATTATGGTATTATTATAATTAATAAAAAATTATAGGGGTATTTTTGGAAAAATTTTTACTAAATTGGGTAGACTCGTTTGACTTGAGTTGACTTATTATAATAAAATGATATAGTCTGTATATATATATTATGAGGTAAAATGCAAATTACCACCTGAAACTATAGGTCATTTGAAAATAACCTTAGAAACTATTAGTTCTTATAATTTGCCCCATAAATTATCTAAATTTTGCAATTAACACCCAATGCATCTTTGAAATGATACTCCCTCCGTTTTAAATTATAGGTGCACTGCAAAATCAACTTTTTAAACTTTTTTGTTTTTTTCTCTTGAAATACTAAAATTAACCTTTAAATTTGTGGATGTGGGATATTGACATATTCTTCTAGGCACGTGTATATATATTAGTTAAGGCTATAAATGTAAACATTGCACCTTTTTATTTCTATTTTGGGAAAGTTTCATTTAATTTGGAACTTATCAAAATAGAATAACTATCATTTTGGGACGGAAGTAATATACATTTATGCTCGATGGTCAGTTTTGGTTGATTTTTCATTTATTATGATCATTTATTTGATATTTATGTATGTCAAGTAATTATTACATAATGACCCACAAATCTCACTAAAAAAATAAAAATAAAAATATATATATATATATATATATATATGTATGTAAATCCGTTTATGTTGATTTTTTTACGATTAATATTGGCTTAACACGTGTGCATTGACAAACTACATTTATGAAACAAACAATTTTGTGAAGCGAACAAATTAATAAAAGATTATTTTATTTTAAAGATGATCTTGGATGTTAATTACAAAAGTTTAATAGTTTATAGGGGTAAATTACAAGAAATCATAGGTTAGGGGGGGGGGGGGGTTAAAATTACTCATAGCTTGAGGGGGTTATTTGCATTTTACCAATATTATAAATATAATTATATATTATCTTACTACTGGTGGACCAAAGAGAGAGGCGTGGGCTGAGTTGGAAATTTGTGGTTTATAAAATTGTTGAATAAATAAAGAGCAAGTTGCACCTTTTGCTATTTAATTCTGATCCCTCTACCTTGTTTTGTCGTATCTGTTTAGTGGCTTGACGCAATAAAACAAGACCGAAAGTAGTAATATAATAGTATTGATTAACATGCTTTGAATGATTAATAATATGCTTAAAAAACCTTAAGTTGATTAGAAGTATTTAATTGGTGGAGTAGTTTTTCACTCAACACTTTCTACTGCAATTTAAAATTTTGGTGAAATTTGATAATTTGACTGGTCATACACATTTTTTTTTTTCTTTTCATGAACACCGAAGACTTTCTCGGTTCGTGATAATTTTCAGAACCGGAAGGAGGATAATTTTATTCGGAAATCTATATCTAATATAAAAAAAATAGGGTCTAATATATACCATTTTTTTCTATATTCAACATAACATAAAATAAATATGAAATCAAGACAAATGATATTGGAAAATAAAATAAATTTGTATGTAATAATATTTGGAAAAATACAATGGCTATTTAAAAATTTTTGTAATTTTAAAATAAAAAACATAAATTTTTAGAAAAAAATAAAATCTAACTTGATTTGAACTCCTAACATTTCACTAACTTATAGTCCAATTTTACCATTAAACCAATAACTCTTTTGTTTAATTAGGGGACCATCAGGGGCGGAACATCACTATTACCGGTGCTGCCATCGCAACCACACAATTTTCAAAAATTAATTTTTTTTAATAGTGTTTTTTAAAATAATATACATATAATATATTCTACCAACCTTTTAAATATTTTTTTTTGCAACCCTTTTAAAATTATGTATTGTTACTGTAATAACATATTATGACTTTTTATGTGCTCTTAATAGTACTAATTAAAAAACAAGTAACAAATTATTGAATACACTATGACACTAACGTATATACCATATTGATATGTGACACACATTTTTAAAAAAATTAAACCATAATAATAATAATAACATATAGTGGTGGTACAAATATTATTTAAAATAATTTTGGTAGTTTTGTATGCAAAGATGTATAATGAAATTGTGTAACATATTTTGGTTTTCGTTTATATCTATACAAACTGAGTATATGTAAACTTGAATATTTGATAGAATAAGTTTGTATTTTTCAAGCGGTTTTAATAGTTTTATACATTTGTTTGTTCATATTTTTCCTTTTAATAGCTCGGTTTCTTAATTTTACCTTTTTATACTTTCGTTTCTTTATACCTTTTCTTTTCGTACCATTTTTTTCTTAATTTCTATTTATTTTATTGATTTCTAATTTTTATTTTGTTTTTGTTCAAATTTCAAATGGTAAAGCTTTTGGCACATGAACGTGTCTTTATTGATGCGTCTTTTTTTTTTAGAGTTTGAAAAATATGTTAAATTGACCCCAAAAAAATAAATAAATAGAAACCGGATATTTGTTTTAAGAAATCGGGAATTTTTTTTATAAAGTCCTGCTTTTCCGCTCTTTACAATTTTAAAAATATTATGTGCTTCTATTTTTGTAACCCCAAACATTTAGTGTTGGTATCGCCACGGGGGACCATCAATGTATATATCTCAGATATTTTTTAATTGCATGTCTAAAAAAATAAAAATAAAAATGAAAATCGTCTCTGGGTGGCCACGACCACCCCAGCCTCCATTTAGGTCCGCCCCTGATAACTTCATATTTATTTTTGGATTATCCGGTATTAATACGGCACTCCATTACAAATACAAAACACGGAAAATAAAGTACAAGTCTATTTTCTTATTCTTTGACCAATTCGACAGTCATATTTATGCCTCCTATGCTTTTTCGATACCACCAAATATTTATAATTATTTTTTCAAAAAAATATAAGTTTTTATATACATAAGTTTTTAAATATTTATAATCAACACTTAGTGATAAAAAAATAGTAATAACAAAATGTTTTGCCATCAATATCATACTATTAATATAAGCAAACCCAAAAAAAATTGAGTTTGCCCAATTTTGTCTAATTTTTTCAGAAATACGCTCACTTTATTTTAATAATTAACAATATAAATAATCTAATTAATTAACTATTTGTCTTCACTATATTTTCCTAATTACGGATGTAGGCTAAATTAATTAACAATTCGTTTTAAACTCTATAACTATAATAAATGATAGCAGGTCTGAATATTATGTTCAAAATAAAATATATTACAAGATTTATGTCATTACGCGTCTCACATGCAACACGCAGGTAAGTTTTATTAGTATATATATATATATATATATATATATATATATATATATATATATATATATATATATATATATATATATATATATATATATATATATATATATATATACACACGTCCTCAAACTCAAGAATATTACTACTTAATTAAAAAAAATAAGGAATGTATATCAAGTTTACATATAAATAAAAATAAAAAGAGTGAAAAGCATACGTAGTATGGAAAGTTTTTCTTTTAATCTTGCAATGACACCGTCAATTCCGTATACTTGCATTGCACATATTACACAAGAGGTATATAGGATTCTAGTGAGTGACAACAAAAACAAGGTGGAATTTGAGTGGAACTGGCAATTTCAACCATCCATATTCAGCTCTCATCATATATGAATATAAAAATGCCATAATGATTGTGACTATTCAATACCTTGTCCATAAAATTGCACTTTTCCAGAGAGCCATGGCACGTCCATAAATGACTAGCATTAGTAATTTCTTATACAATTAAATATTACCATTCTTAAGATAACGTCAAAATGTTCTTCTTTTTCTCCCCTCACAAGATACAAATATTGTAAAAACACATCGATAAATTATAAACTTTGATCAGTTAAGTCGTGCTTCTCAAAAATAATTATTTAAGAGATTATAGATGACAGTATAGACGAGCATATATCTTTACAATATAATATCAACTATCTAATGTTCGGTATAATATATGTGTCTTCTTATTCGATATTTGTCTTCGGGTTTCGAATTGACTTTGTATGCACATGTACTTTCTAGTGAGATAAGCTCTGAAAACTCTCTATACTGATATGTCTTTTTCTGTTGAAAAATCAGATGATATATTGTACTGCTATTTGACTTTATTTATAAGGATACGTGCACTGTAAGATGTTGACATGTGGCATTTTCATCTGTTGATCATGAGTTTTTAGTTTAATGGACTTCTATCATTTGGGATCAGTCCAGTGCTCCGAACAAAAGAAACTCTTTTTAGCCTCACATATGGGGTCGAGGTCGTTATCCCAACAGAAGTTGGACTTCCCATGCTCCGAAAAACACTAGTCGAGCAGACCTATGAAAATAATACCCGATAAGTTGTATTCGACATCGACCCGACCCATATAACTAACACGGATATCCAACGCATCAAATATGGGTAACTGAGTTGGTGCATTAGCTGAAAATTCAGCGGGTAGATGTGTAGGAAAACCATCATCATCTTGAAATTCCTCTTCATTCAAAGCATTAAAGATTACTCAGGTCCCTCAGCTAATTCTCCAGTTGCTCGATTACTACCAAACAAGAGGCACCAGTTGTCGTAATACGGAAACAGCTTGTTACGGTAATTTTTTATACTCCTATCCTTCCGCAAGTGTAAGAACAAAACTATCAAACTCGTTACTCAAGTTGTCATTCTTGAATTTTAATTCAATCCCAGAATTGGAAAACAGAAACGACGAAATATCAAAAAACTAACATTTCAATATTGAATCCTCAAATAAGCTGGCTTATCTACTCAAAAGTTGAAGCTAGTTTTAGAATAAAAACTAACCGAAAGTAAAACTAAAAACTATACTCCAAAACTTAGTATTATCGTTTTTCTACTAATAGGCAACTCAGAAAAGACAAGATAAGAAGTCACGTTTTATCCAGTTATACAAAATACTCATATTCTAATTAGTCAATCGACAGATTACACCTGAACTAAACAACAACTACAACTAATATTCAAACCCAATAACATCATCCCCGAGAACTCCTATATAAATACAAATGTATATATGCATAGTATAATCAAAACTGCAAACTTGGAGCTACTCTAAAAATCATACCTTCACGTAGTTTGCCCATACTTCATCACTTTCAATGTTTATTATTTTTTCTGTATCATTCCATCCAAATTCACTTGTTTGTAACATACCAAAAACTGCATAATATTGTTTTTTCCACCGCATCACTTTGGACTCAATATGCAGATCAGCGCACAAATCTGTTCCTGGAAATTGAATTTGAAGCTATATCTCCATTTGTTTGTAATACCCAGGTTTAAAGCCATTTTCATTACACCATTTCAGATTACTAAGTTCCAACATTGTCCATATTAGAGCATCCTCTTCTTTTTTTGCCAAACTCGATGAGAAGTACCTGAGTTGTTTTTTCGCCTACCTCGCTTTTTTCCTTGCTGACTGCTTTCAGTGTTCTCCATTCCTACGCCATGTAATAAAATCTTAGAGTAAAAAATAAAATGATCAATCCCAGAACAACAACAAGTAAAGCACATTCTAGTCCATATTGAAAAGCTATTAACAAAAATTGATATATATAAACAGCAAAAACACCCAAACAAAAGAATAAGCAAGCATCTGTTCATAGCAAAAAATATGTGATACAGACAAAGAAGAAAACATGAAAAATACATTAATTATAAGCACATAATTCACAACACGAAAAGCGACAAGGTTGATCATATATTTCACACTAATCAATACATAATATTTAAACCAAACATTCAACATATAATAATCATGTCTTATTATAGGTTCTCTAAAGTCCACCCCCTCTAGTTGGCAACCAATTATTATAGATATTAGCGGTAAATTCATCTCTCAAATTAGTCCATTAATTGGACGGTTCAATTCTGTTTATTGGTTCTCTAACGGATGGCTCAGCTATTTGCTCATCGAGTTCCGCCTCCATAGGATCGACATCCATTGACTTTCTAATGTGATTATGTAGTAGGCAATATGCGGTTATGATTCGAACTTGGGTTTTAATATGATAGAAAGACGGACTTCGTAAGATAGATCAACGTAGTTTCAGCAATCCAAAACATCGCTTAACAGCATTCCTAGCTTTCGTGTGTTTTAGATTAAAAACTCATCATTAGATCTTGGAAAGCGATCTTCTCGCCAAAGATTCAAGTGGTACGCGTGTTCCTATAAGGTGTAAGAAACCCGTTGCCATTAGTGTAGCCTGCTTCTACCAAAATGTAGTAACTGTTAGGCACCCTCAACCCATTTTCTTGTGTTACTGCATCTCGCAACACACGAGAGTTGGCAGCTGATCCTTCCCACCCAAATAGGACATACGTAAACTGCATATTTTGATTACAAATCCCTAAAAGACTGGTAGCTAGCTGACCTTTTCGATTTCTAAATTTAGGTGCATCATTTGTACGTACATAAACCCTAACATATGTTCCATCAAGAGCACTAAGAAAATTCTAGCATCGTAAAACATAAAACTATTATTAGTAAGTGTAAGTAAATACCACATGTTAGTTACTTTGTCCAAAATTAGAAAAAAAATTACCTCAAAATACTTCCAAACATTATCTGTACTATTGGCAAAAACATGTTCTAGTGTTGCTAGTAGTTCACCTTGAAGTTGTATAATGCCGCGTAGGACATCGTTAAAGTGTTTACTAATAGTTTGACCAGACCGTCTAAACTCAAACCCAACAATACAATTTTTAGTGTGATTTGACAAAGCTTTTAAAAATATTGCAGTTTTTTCTTCCAATGTCACATGTCTAGAATTAGTCAAACTCCCGTCATTTTGAACTCGTATACATAATTGCAAAAAAGTACGTCTATCCATACGTAGTTGAGATATACAATGATTGTCATTACCTCTTACCAAATGATTGATATGGTCTATTTGCAATTGGAATGGATTCAGACCTCTAGGTATGACATCCCTACCATCACTACATCCATTGAGTAAAGCATGCAAATTGATCATGAAAACAATACATGCATGATTGACGGAACTTACTATTTGTTGCAATCCTACATATGCTTCGAATAGTGTTGTCTTATTTTCCATCAATAAATAAACAATCATTAACTGTATTGCAAGAAAGTTTCATATAAAGCAATATCTTTCTCAAATTGACAAAAGAGATGTACGGAGGGACTAGAATGATTTAGCAAAAAATTAAAGCGGGTATACTCGGTGCTAATGCTCCTATTAGAAACCTCAACCCACAACGATGGTGCAAAACAGCAAAAGTATCATTAACAAAAGAATTCTAACTCTATAATAGTACGTATTTATAATGTTAATATTAGATAATGAGAGCTCACCTAATGAGATTTCACTAAATTAGCAATTAAATCACACACAAATAAGCTACCCACCTAGCAACCGGCTGATTTGTAAACCAGAAATTGGCCAAGAAGATAAAATTTAAATTATTTTGGTTTTTCCATTTCAAGAAACAATTTTATTAATTTATGGTGAGAAAGTGACCACAGACAAAAACTCAGTTATGAAGATTTCTGTACAAATATTTTACCTGCTAAATTTTCTGTTTGTTGAAAACAACAAATTCGAATATAACACAAATATTAAGAACACATAACTTGGCATGCATGAACACAAAAATTAAGAGCTCAAAATTTGAGCTATAGATTAGTAAAACCTGATACAAACAAAAAAAAATAAAAATAGGAAAATTAAACAATAACGAACTTATATAAAATATAAACTTTATTCTCAATTTTATGGTGAATAAAGAACTTAAAAAATACTTATTACTTAACAAACTGTAAAATTGTAAATAAAAAATAATCGTACTTCAACTCTATTGATAGAAGAAAGATTTTCTAATTGAGGTATGTAATACTTCCCCTCCGTTTAATATTTATATACAGAAAAGTGTTCAACGAATTGATGATGAAGAGACGGCAACTTACTAAGGTGTTTATACATGATGAATATAAGGTGACGTATACTGTTATACACATAAGAAAGGACGGCAAATATCAAATTTTTTTAGAATATCAACATAAAATTAATTAGAATTGATGGACAACTAACCAAATTAATGATGAAGGAGCTATTTAATTTCAACTTTTTTACCTTTTCATTACTGTAATACAGAGCATGCATTGAATTAGGATTTGCGAATTGAATTCGTGAAGTGGGTATGTATTTATTATTATATATATATGTATCTATATATATCTATATGTATCTAAAAGAGATGGGAACAAAAATGAAACAATATCATTGAATTAGGATTTGCGAATTGAATTCATGCGGTGGGTATGTATTTATTATTATGTATATATGTATCTAAAAGAGATGGGAACAAAAATGGAACAATATCATTGAATTAGCATTTGCAAATTGAATTCGTGCGGTAGGTATGCATTTATTATTATGTATATATGTATCTAAAAGAGATGAGAACAAAAATGAAAGGGTATCTAAAATAAATGGGGAAAAAATGGAACACATATGTGAGGTTATTTTTGTAAATAATGAATGAATGGAAGTTTGTGTCAACGTAATACTACATGTGTGGTGGATTTCTATATACAGTACACCCTTTTCGTGATATTTCTAATTCAGGGTCATTACATATCCCATTTCGAACAGACTAACCGAACGTGGTTATGATGGACCCTACATGATTTAAAATCCTATCACCCTCTTTTAACCCGTGGCCTAAGTAACTTAATCTAGATTTTACTAACTCATGAACTAATAGGTCGTCGAAGGTTTTTCCCCCTAACATTGGGGCGTTTCAAAGTGTATATCATGCGAAGACCGTCCCTAATTAAGGAGAAACACTATTATAAATCCGGTTTACCACATCAGATTAATGATGTGATGTGCCATCTCACTCTCTACATTACATGTGTACAAAGTACAAAGTGTATAAAAAAGGTTAAACGAAAGCAGTACACAATTAAATAATGATAAGAACCAAGTTAAGTCAACACATTAACCCACTAATTGCTACTTCTCATCCAATGAACAACTTTTTTTCCTAAAAATATGATTCCATTATAACTAATTTGTAATTTTATCTTACAAAAAAAAAACCAAAATTTTTACATTATTTTTATTTTATTTTAGGGTAGATATTTTAGGATTTTATTAATATGTGTTGGGTTTTAATGTGTTAAATTAATTTAAGGGTAGTTATTATTGGTCAAATTTATTTTAATTTAAATTAATTTTGGGTAGATATTTTTGGGTTCTTTAATATGTGTTGGGCTTTTAACATGTGGCGAATTAATTAAACGTTGGTTATTACTGTGTTCACCAATAAGAATAAAAATTGGTTAATATTTTTTATTACCTTAATAATGATTTTTTGTATGGTTTTAATATTTGGTAAATGTGCCGATATAATATAATATGTAAAGAAAAATAGTAAATTATGTTTTAGGAGGGAGAAACGTGGATAATGGGTTGTAGGCTCATTAGGTTTGAATTTTGAATTTGGTAATACATAATTCGGTGGGTATGACTACAATATAAATAGTTACTTGTCAAATATGTATTGAATGGCGCACCACACACGTGGTACACCGGGTGTACCATAGTGTTACTCCTAATTAAGAGATAGATCTATGTTTAGCGAATTCCTTTATTCGTTTATATTTTATTCCATGTGGCGGATCCACTAATCACATTGCTCAAATCGACTTAAAAACATGACACGTAATGTGTTTACAAATTTAAAGTTAAATTACAATTAAAGTTAAATTACAATTGTGTTCGGTAACAACCCAATGCGAATACATTATAGATTACATCGTTTGTTAAAATACTTGAAATGTTTTGTCGACATATATATACAACTAACATATTAATTATTCAACTAAATTTCATTTATTTTGTTACAAACCTACTATTTCCATCAATTATTTTCACCTACTTACAATGACAAAAAAAAAAAACTGCTTCCTTATCATTCACCCTATAAATCATTAAAACAATAATATTATATTATTTTTACTCTCTTTCCAAATCAAATAAAAAAATTTGTTCTACATGGCCAAATCTTAATATACCCCGATTACCATCATTTCTATGTCTTCTGTTTATACCGCGGAAAGATTGAGTCATACATATATTTAAAAAAGACTAATAGTATTTAAATTCTTTATAGTTTATAATGTACTCACATCATCTATAGTTTCATCTAACAGATAAAATTAAAACAATTCAATGGTATAAATTTATGTATGAGTTTGGTAGTTTTATTTTTATATAATTTTAATATATAAAATATAAATTATGATTTTATAAATTAACAATTAAATTTACAACACAATAAACATTATATCAAGCAACTCTAGAGGATATATAATGTTGGTATCGATTCACTTGATCCTAAGTAACTTAAAATAAACGTTAAATTACTTAGGATATAATCATGTTTATATCAACACAATAAACATTATATCAAGCTAGCTGGTTAAACAGAATTAATCGCTGATGACAAATTTAAACGATGCTAGGCAACTTTACTTTTTTTCTTTTCTATAATCCAATGTAATTATTAGATGCCCAAAAATTTCATTATCTGAATTATCAGCGTAACATGTATGGTACTTGATACAATGTTCAATATAGGTTTCAGTAACTTTAGACTTTTAAGTTTTAACTCCTGTTTTTTTTTAGTATGTTTTATTTCTAAAAATAAGAATTTAGCATTTTCTCTGTTCTTGTAAATTGGGTTTCATTTAGAATTGGAAGTGGGAGGGACTGATATTTTATATAATTTTTCTCATACTCTATGTGAGTTTTTTTTTTTTTTTTTTTTTTAAAATGATTTGGGGATGGTGAGTTTTTAAGTTTTTGATAAAAATACATAGAATTGTTTTACCTTTTTGTAATTTTTTATCAAAATGTGGGGCTACCCCGATTGTCTACACTCAGTTACATCCTTGTTGGTCTACATCAACATAAAATGTGATAATTAGTATCCATGCGAATGTTATTGATGCAGCGAAGTAACTAGACGGGACAGTCGGGAGCTGCAGCTCGTCTTATTTTGATAAAAAAAGATAAGATTTTTCTATAGTTAGAAAAACTACAGTATAGTTATTGGCCCAATTTGAACGAGCAGAACTATGAATCCAAAAGAGTGGGGAAATATTGAAATTATTGGAAAACTTTGAGGGTATTAAATTAGAGTGTATTACCATAAGCCATAGCTCAAAAAATAAAAATAAATAAACATTCTCTGAGAAAAATGACAAAACAGCAAAAATGTCGCAGCTATATACATACATACGTTTATTATGGTCAGTCTCTTCTTTCTTTTTATCCCTAATATAATTGCTCACTTTTATCTTAATAATGATCATTTTTATTATTATTGTTACTATCTCTCATTATCACACTCACAATTTCTGTGAATGAACAGCTAGGTTTCATCAACTTAGACTTTAAGTTTTAACTCCTGTTTTTTTTAAGTGTGTTTTATTTTTAGAAATAAGAATTGAGCATTTGCACTGTTTTTGTAAATTGGGTTTCATTTAGAATTGGAAATAGGAGGGGCTAGTATTCTATATAATTTTTCGTATACCCTATACGAGTTTTTTTTTTTTTTTGTAAAATGACGGGGGATGCTGTTTTTTTAAGATTTTGATAAAAATATATTTAAAATTTTCACTTTTTTATCAATTTTTTTCAAAATGTGGGGGCGACCCCGATTGTCTCCACCTAGTTCCGTCCTTGTTGGTTTACATTCACATAAAATGTGATAATCGGTATCCATGCGAATGTTATTGATGCAGGGAAGTAACTACACGGGACAGTCGGGGGCTGCAGCTCGTCCCATTTTGATAAAAATTAACAAAAAAGTATAAGATTTTTCTATGTATTTTGATTAAAAAAATTAAAAATTGGTGTTTCAGACCCGACATACTATAAAAATTAATCATAAACACTAAAGAGTAATAAAAAAATCATATAAAAGTAACAGCCCTTCCCCTTTGAAATTCCTGGTTCAGTCCCTGATTGATTGATGTAAGATATTGTTTTGGAAATAACCAATTTTCATTATATGAGTTGTAATTTTTCTGTATCGGCCCTATGGCTGGACTATACTTCCAGCTGGCTGGGGTAATGGTCTGACAAGGGTGATTTTTTTTTCTCTTTTCTAAACGAACTCTTTTTAGGTAGTTTTTTGTTTACCTGTGCACGGTTAAACCCTTGTATGACTTTGGGCGAAAATTTACAAAGGTGGAAATTATAGGAGGGAAATTCTCTGGTCCGACTTATGTGTTGGGAACCTTGGGACCAGCACTGTTTTTTTTTAACAATTTTGATCTATGTGGATAATATTAGTAATGAAGATTTGTCCGTTTCCATATTTGGATCTATGTGCACATACACTAAGATTTACGGAATAATAATATGGAAAAGTTATTTTCCCGTATAATTTTTGCATAAAAAATTAAGTTTGATTATTAGAGTGTTATATAATTTGATTTATAGGGATTCCGGTAGAAAGCAAAGGAGATATTAGCTTTGGGTGGACGCAGACTTAAAAGTTTGTTTTTAGCATCAGTGAGTCCATAGAGTGATTTGAGTTTGCCGACTTTGTGTAACATTAAAAAAACATTGTTAAATTAGTCACTTCATCTCTCCTATGATCAAGGCCGAAAGCAATGCTTTCAAGCCATATCACTAATAAAGTACTCCCTATCAAATAACACACGAACGTCTGAATATGTAAGGCTATCAAATCCATAATTCCCCCTTATAAATTTACGCATCCAATCACCACCACTTGTGCTTTGCTCAAGGACTGATAAGTGTGATTGTTTGTTTGGCTATAGTTTCCGGCACAAAGAAATGCTTATTTAACAAAAAGCATTACAAAAATAAGGACATAGAGCCAGTATATCAGGCCAACAAAAATATTGATCTAAAGGGTACGTAGCACAAAAATGGTCCAAAGGCATCATAAAACTTAACAACTGAGAAGACCCAGGGATGTGTAAACTTGAAGAAATTCCTTTGAATAACATCAAGGAGAAAATCTATTGTTGAACAGTGCTAAGGCCTGAAAAACTCTCTGTAGAAGTATTTTTTTTAAAATGACCAAAACTCTTAACATAGGCAGAGAATATTTAACATGAGAAGAGTTAATAAACAGAGAAAAAAGGCGAATTAAAATAGAAAACAACAACAATATTAATAATTGCCTAATTGATACCTACGAATTGTTAACTTGCATGAAGGTATGCCATATTTTTTCTTAATTTTTTAATGCCAACGTTTGAGGGCTGTAACCTGGAAATTGTTTTTTTTACTCCAAACTACAATAGTTTCAATATCTCAAAATCTAATGACTTTAGAATGTGCGCATAAAATTCGATGTTTTTACTTCAGTTTATGGCTTGGTTTCCGATATGTTTGTATTCTTTGTTCCTTAAAGCGCGATATGGAAGACATGCCATACATTTGTCATTAACATTTTCTTATACTTAGCTTTAGCTAATGATGTTATAGTATGTGTGGCGCATGCTTCTCTTGACTGCCTTTAGTACTGGCTTTTTTGTAGAGAAACTTAGGAACACTTGCAATCTAGAAGTATTAGGTTGTGATTTTTGGATATCTCTGATGTGAAGGAATTAGAAGGCCTTTTCATTTGCATCTTCAAAAATAAAAATCGTCTATTAGGTTTGTCTAATTGGTTTTCCTTATTAAAATGTGCTACCGTCTTATGTAAATATTAAGTTGTTAGGTAGAGAATCTCATAAATAATCTTCAGCACTACGCTCACTTGTTGCATATATTTTCTTCAAGGATGTTAATTTCTTTTAATTGCTGAGCAAGATCTAGACGTGGTTGATTTGCCTAATTTATGTGTAACCATCTAATTTGAAGCTTAAATTTTAGGAGGAGACACATCTTAGTTTACTATCTATTATCTTCCGATCTGCTACAATTGCTTCTTAGAGATTTTTGTCTACTTATACATTCTAGTGACTCGCTTGAATTGATATCCACTTTTGGGTATACTGTAGATGCATTTCAGGCTGGCTTGTCATAACCAATATAGAACTATGTTCCACATGCTAGTTAATCATAGCGGTAATGCTCATTTTGACATCAGGTTGTGACTTTCTTGATTTTATTTATTCATTTAAGTTAATATTTGAAGCCGATGCCCCTCACAAATTTCACTCTCATTACACCACTCAATGTATATCTAATATAGGTCGAAGCATCTTACTATGAATCTATGATTACATTTCGACCTCTGACTAGCTACATATCTTCCTAGAAGCTATATTCATCAATTTTATGGAATGCAAGCATAATGATCTTCACAAAACATGTGATGTCATTTGTAACTCCCTATGAAAATTACAAGATGACAAACTTTATGGATCAATTACCGTTTTATTCTTTTTACAGCTTGATTTCTTTGACATGTAGCATAACCATACAAATTTAGTTGGAAGTGGGTAACTACAGGACATAACTGCATGCACCTTTTTTGAAAAACTTTAAAAAGCTTCCGACGGTTACAACTCAATAACTCATGCCAAGATAGTTGTTGATACTTTGACAAACTGTTGACTTGGGTTTCAGTTTGGTGTTGCCTGTTCCGTGACTGCTATTGTTTTTGTTTGCATGAGATAAAATTTGTTCTACACTTGGAATGAGAACACCTTAGTAGTTCGTATAAAAAGAAAAAAAGGTCAAAAACAGCTTAAAATTGAGTAGAGATTAAAGAAGAAACCGAAATGGATAATTAATTAACTATCGCATTGATCTGCTGAGCACTTTATTTTGTGTTATCAATAGCGACTGATATGATGATCAGTGCTGTCATTTCAAATTAGGTGAGTAAATATATCAGACCAACATATAGATGGAAAAACTGGAAGATTTTAGTATATAACTTTGGCATTCCTATTAGGTTGTTTAAATAGTTTATCTTTAATAACCGGTTAGTAGTTCTATGTGCAAATATGAATAACAATCAGTTTTCGATGTTTAAGCATTGGGTTATTTTTTCCGTGTTGGTAGTAACATATGCTTTTCCACGCGAAGATAGGAATGAGGAAGAACTGGTGTTCCACGTGTCGGTTTTATTTCAAATAGTTTTAAAATTTTGACTGTTATGCAGGGTAGGTCTCATCTATTTCTCTATAAAAGCCTACAGTCACCCGAGACTCATATCATCCTCACTAGTTCTTTTTCTTTTCTCATTTCTTTCCTTTCCCTTGTTTCCCTCTCTCGCATGGGTTCAAGTCAGCCTTCGTATGCATGTCATTACTTAGATGATGTGGTGGATGTGATTATACCCAGTATTACCATGCATGCTTATTATGGGTCCAAACACATTACCAATGGTTGCACTATCAAACCTTCAATAACTCTTGAACCTCCCAGGATCACAATTAGTGGCTATCCCGATGACCTCTACACTTTGGTCTGCCTTTAATAAAAAAATTCCAAATCCTTATTTAAATTTAATTTACTTGCCTTTCCTGTATTAACCAATGTTGTAATTTTTGGTTCAATATAATGTATTTCTTATTACATTTTCTAACTTATAGGTGATGACGGATCCTGATGCTCCTAGTCCAAGTGAACCCTCTTTGCGGGAGTGGGTACACTGGTCAGTCTCGTTTTTGGTAGCGAGTTTCACCTTTTTGTTGTAATTTTTTTATTTCTACTTTGACATGTTTATTTATTTCATCTTTCAGGATAATCACCGACATTCCTGGTGGTACTGACCCAGCTCAAGGTAATTATTAATATCCTAACTCTTGTCGTTTTCGATAAATCTTCCCCCCCTTTTTAGAAAGAAAAGATTCACCGGTACTTTAAAAGAACACGTGTTTTCTAAGAGTATATGATTTCGGCCAGAGAAGTTTATACATAAATAGACCTGGTTCATTTGATCTCTCTCTTTTTTTCCTTTTTCCTCCACTCTTCCTTTTTGGGGTGGCTCCAGATAACCTCTGCTATAAATATTTGAATTTTGTATGAGGACATTTTTATTTCTTCACATAGGTGAACTTTTTGGTTACTTAAATGCTATGGCTTACCAATCTAGTCACTTAATCTTCGTTTTTCTTAAGTTAGTTAACTGCTCTTTACATGCTCGGATTGACACAGCCTGTCCTTGTCGTGCACGTTTGTAATTGTATTTTTTTTTTTTGTAACACTAAGTTATCAAGATCTGGGGACTCGTAACTTATAAAGATGTTTCTACTTCAGTTTAGGGGTTTATGAAGCCATTGTTTTATTTCGTAAAGTTAAAAAATGGTCAATGCAAGCGCTAAGTTAGTTAACTGCTTTTTGCATGCTCGGGTTGATTTCTGCCTGTCCTTATCATCCACGTATGTATATGTATTTTTATCTGTTCCGCACTAAGTTATCAAGATTTGGGGTCTCATAACTATTAAATATGTTTCTACTTCAGATTTGGGGTTTACGAAGCTATAGTTATTTTTCTCTTAAAGTTAAAAAATGACATAGATGTACGCTAACATTGGTTACATACATGGGGTTTATAAATCAAGATCTTCACAAACCATTGTTTAAATCAATATCAACTATATATAATAATAAGAAGACAAATTCAGTCATACCAGTTACTGTTGGGTTTTTTTGTGCAATGAGATTTTTTCAACAACTGCGGAGCGAGCGTTACTATGAAAAGTGTGATAGAAGTTGTTAAATAGTTAATAGAAGACAAGTTAGCAGTGCACCTTTTTCAAACATGAAAAAGTTTTGACGGTTACAACTCATCCTGGTGGAGATATTGACATGTTGATGAACTATAAGAACTTCCAGCTACTTCTAGTGTGTTCTTGCCTTTCTGCCCTTTTCTTCTTTTAGTAATATATGCTGAGAAGTAAGAGCCTTCTGTCCATTTAGAAAAAAAAGAAGCAATTCGCAACTAGTAGTAATCTTGTTTATTTCAAAATTATCACAATTACCGGCTATCCCCATGACCTCTACTCTATGCAATTGGTTAAACGTTCACAAAATCTAATTCCTTGAGGTTTTCAAACTAATTTTGGGAGCCTTAGATTTTTATTGCAAAGAACAAAAAATAAATTTGAGAATAGTACTATAAAAGGTTTAAGTAAGGATACATGTTTGAATTGCTTAGGGTGCAATGTGTTATGCTTGCTATAGTGTACATTAGGAGTTTGATACATTGTATAAGACAAAATATACTTGCTAGTTTCTTTATTTCCAGCTCACTTCTGCGATTCATGTCGATTGTTGCTAAATTTATAGCAGGGAAGGAAATCCTGCCATATCTGCCTCCGCGCCCGCTAGCTGGAATCCATAGATACGTACTGATCCTGTATAAGCAGAACGGTCCTCTTGGGTTGGTGGACCCACCTCTAACCCGAGCTAAATTCTGCACCAGAGCATTCGCACGCTACCTGGACTTGGTGTGCCCTGTGGCTACGGCCTATTTCAATGCCCAGAGGGAGCCGATGAACCGCAAGCGCTGAGTGAAAAATGGAAGCTTTGAAGAAGTGGGTAGTTGCTGTGTTCTTGTGTTTGCTGTTTTCGCTGGTTTTGGAAGTTCTCTTGCTATGTTGCATCAAGTTCGAGTCATTTTCGTTTAAGTTTTAGTTGGTATGGAGTGTTGTCCACTCTTTCTGCTTTGTTCAGAGTTGGAGTTGCGTCAGAGTTTAAAGTGTAATAGTTTGTGTGTAATAATGAAATTGGTCGGTCGTTGTGTTATGTTGCATCAAATTTGAGTCAAATTGGTCAGTTTTAGTTGCTTTGGAGAGTGTGGTTTCACTCTTTATGATTTCTATGGGAGTTGGAGTTGCCATGGTGACTAAAAGAGTGTTAGTGTGGGCTGTATAATGAAATTTGTCTGTTTTTCTGAGTGTTACTTGCCCACTTTTTTTTACTTGGAATTCCTTTTTTTTTTTTGATAGATTATGTGGTGGGACTTGTATATCTTTACAAATTCTCTTGACAAGGATGGGTGTGCATTATTCCTGAGGAAGCAATATTAAAAGATTGATAAACAACTAGTGTCGTAATGGACCGAATGGCATACATCTGGGCGCATATTTCATAGATTTCGTATTGAAACTGTGCACGACCAAGGAGGAAAGGGAAACCAGCTATCTGTAACTTTTGTTTGCATGGATTGCATTTTCAAAAATTGGAAATGCCTCTACGAGAGAAAGGTCGTACAGTATTCTAAACTAGATTTTCGGACGTCATATGCACGATATTCATCTTCAAGATTTCAGAGCAGATATTGGAAGTGCATTATATCATTGTTTTACTAATCATACATTATTATGAAGAAGTAGAAACCAGTAAAGTTGTAATTTTTTCGCACCAAGTACTTGACGATGTTGAATAACCCTCGCTAGCCTTCATAATATCTATTTCATTGATTGTAGTAAAGCCATAGTTTTCCAAGAGACATATATTATTGCCCTCGAGACATCCTAATCCCTTCCAATTGACCCGCCACTTCTTTCCTAGTTGGCCTTCCCCTTCCATTCAAGAATAGGCATTTTTTTTGGGCAAGATGAGCCACCACAACATCTATTCTATCTTCACTTTTTTGAAATCTGAGGATCAATCATCTCTTTTCTATCTTCACTTTATTAATTTGAGATCAGATCAAGCATCTCAAGTACCAGATGCTCTTCCATTTCTTGTAAGATTTGTGAAGCCAAACCTCTAAATTCATAGAAACCGCTGGAAGAAAAATTGGCTTCCACCCCTTTAGAAGCTCAACAAGAACAACTTCAAAGCTATACAAGTCACTTTTGTCGGTGAATTGGCTTTTCTAGAAAAACTCAGGATCCAAGTACATGATGTCCCTCCTATACTTCCGTAGTCAAGTGAGTTTTATCTAATAAGATCGACTGATCTCGATGATCGAAATCCCAAACTCTAGCTTTGTATTTGTCGTCTAAAATAGATTTGTCGATTTGAAATCCCGGTGAAAGATAGGCCTTGGTGCTGCAAAATGCGGATATGAAAGGGCTCATGCTATTTCGTTAGCCATTCTTATGAATTTTTCATTGAGATTGTAGATTTGTTGGAAAAGAGTTTTCGTCAAAGTTGAACTCGTAAACCAGCAAAGGAACTTTGGTCTCTAAGCAGCAACCCGAGAGCTTAATTTTGTTTTTTGGATTTATTTGCGAGAGAATGGCAACTTCGTTAATGAATTGCTCTACGTTTGTCATGTCATCAATTTTGGACTTCTTAATTGCAACTATATTCCCATCGGACAACATTTCTTTATAAACAGACCTCGACCTCCTTGGCCAAACACTTGATTCACATTGTAACGACCCAGATTTCCTGAAAGGAAATTCTGTGGTGCGGTGTTGTGCGTCAGTCCCACATCGCTCAGATATGAGAGTACTCGTGTGGTATATGAGCTTAAAGATCTATTTCCTATCAACAAGGCCTTTTAAAGCCGTGCGGCACAATAGCGAGGACGGAACTCCACAGTTAAGCGTGCTTAGGTTGGAGTAGTACCAGGATGGGTGACCCCCCTGGGAAGTTGTGTCAAATCGGACAATATTGTTGATACGGGGGTAGTGGTTCGGTCCGTGTGGCCGGGTCGTTACACACATTATACTGTTATAGTTACCAGTAGCTTTATAAATTTCATAACAATTTTAACACCTCTATTTTATCGACATAACCATCGCTTGAGGACATGTTTTGCTGCAAGAATAATCCACCATTTTGTTTCAATAACTTCTACTTCTTCCTATTGTTATTTCTTTTATCACCAATTCGTAAAGACACCACCCCGCAGTGAGAATTAAGCACAAATTTTAGACAGATTGAACCGACAATTCATAATAACCATTGGTGTAGTTGTCCAATTACGGTTCAACTGGTGGTAAAAGAAGGGAAAAAATATTCGTTCTTGAGGGAAGACTAGAAACTAGGGTATACCTTAAAATTAGATTATAATTTTTTAAATTGGATCATGTTGAGGAAAAAAATCCATCATCATTGGCAAAGTTAGAAGGCATGAATTCTAGATTAATGCTCTCTATGTAAGGTCTTAATAGCCTGTTGCCGAATTTTCCCTCAATTTGATCGATTTCCTTGCCCTCGTCTTTGTACGACTTGTCGAAGTAACAATTCGTGCTGATACCAAAAGAGTACGGAATTGATATCGAACCGCATATACTTTGCCTGTTGTGTTTTCCCAAGAAAATGAATGCTTCTCGTAACATCCTTTAACATCCATAACAGGATCATGATACGAATGACATGCGGCACATCCATTTTTTTCCCCATAAAAGTTGTAATTTTATATGCAAAACTACTTCTTCCTTTTTTTTAATAATAATAAAATGAATTGGAATGTTTGTATCTCGAAATATTGGTTAAAGTTTTGGTCTTTGTGTCATTAAAGTCTAAGTTGAAAAGTATAAGAATAGCTTATATTAATGTTTATTTTTCTTTAGTACAACTGGCTCACATGTTATTATTGCTGAAAAAGTACTTATGTTAGGACCAGATTTCTGGTATAAATATTTTGTGTTGTCTATTGCTTTTTACTAAATAATCATAATTGTTTGTTAAGAACTAAGACAGTAGTGTTAGGTTTCAAGCAATGTTGCAACCTCAGTTACAACCTATTAAGACAGTAGTGTTAGGTTTCAAGCAATGTTGCAACCTCAGTTACAATCTACTAAGACAGTAGTGTTAGGTTTCAAGCTATGTTGCAACCTCTGTTACAACCTGCTTAGACAGCGCTGGTGGTTTCAAGTACCAGTTGCAACCTCAGTTGCAACCACAGTTCCAACCTGCTGTTTAGCAGAATTCTGTCAAGTTCTGTATTTCTTCATTACTACTCTTTAAATGTTAATCAATTGTTTTAAAGTATGCAGGATATATTCTCATATGATCTTAAATGTTTAATATGTGTTTATTGAGAATATCAAAGTGTTAAGGAAATATATTTTCTAAAAAAATAAAGATATTAGTTTATAAGGTTATGTTTCCTTTTAAATATGTATCTCTATTCTTATGTTTGTCCTTGTCACTTGTTTCAATCTTTGATTTTTATATATTCAGTAAAGATACGTTTAAAGATTGATTGTTATATGGAGTTGAATGTTTCATATGTTTATGAAAAGATATTATCTTTAAAAATATTATCTCTTTATACTAACTTATACTTTCAAGCTTGTTACTAAACATGTATTAACCAATGATAATTGGAGTCAATCCACGCTGAAGAATCACGTAATGCTTGGAAAGATTGAAGTCTATCAACAAAGTCAAAAGCAATCAAAAGATATTGAAGATAGAATATTGTTTTTACTTGCATATATACTTAGTAAATTTAGCTTGTAAATGTGTGTGTTCTAAATTATAAAGTATCCATTCTTGAGAGAATACACGTGAGCTTTTAAAAAGAAAAACAATGGTGTGATGACATTGATTTATAAATGATAGTTATAGAGTATGAGCAATATAGAGATAGGCAGAAAAACCTAGAGAGAGTCTAATAGTTTTTCATTAAGACTTGAATCCTATATTGTAATCTTTTTATAATATCATAATCTGGGTAAGTGTCTCGGAGACGTAGCCTAGTTAGGTGAACTCCGTTGTTAAATGTACGTGTGATTTATTTCAAGTACATTTAACTTTACACAGTTCTGTCCATTAATACACTTGGTTTCAACTGTGCTTGCAAACTCACTTGAAACCTCACTGCAAAACTGCAACTAGAACAGCGGATAGGAATTTCAACTTAACCATGGTACAAGTGCCCCCATGGTGGTTATTAACAAATCGAAACAGATCCGATAAAATCATAAAAGAACGATTACATCACCAAGACTAAAAAGCAGTAACTGATAAGCACAATACATGGGCCTATCTAGCTGCAATTTTAGGGAAAAAGATACTAATTAAACCCTCATCGTCAGCCCTAATAACCAAAGAAAATTGAGCTAAAGAGGAAAAAAGGTCCATCATAATAGACAAATTTAAACATGAATTCTAGATTAATGGTATTTGTATGAGGCTTTGATAGTCTGTGGCTGAAATTTCCCTTGATTTGATCGATTCCCCTGCACTCGACTTGGTACTACTTGTCAAAGTAACAGTTCGTACTGAACCACTTATACTTTGGCACTTGGGTTTTTTTACCAAGAATGTGATTGCTTCTCAGTGACAGTGACATCTTTAGCATTCATAACAGGATCATGATACAAATGACGTGCTGCATATGAACATTCATCCTTGAAACCTGACCAGGACTCGGTTTTATAAGAAATTGAGTCCTGGGTTCGATTTTGATGGACTAAATAGATGTAAGAAGAAGAAAAATGAAAGTCGATATGATAAAAACCAACATCTCTTAGTTACAAAGTCGATTCATTAAGTAGAGATATATTTGGGGTCTGTGATTGAAGTTTTGTTTTTCTCTTTCAATGTTAGCCGAGTCGTATTCGGAGGGAGGAGAGTATTACTGGCACAAACCCAAACCTTTCAACTGGAAACTAGTCGTGATTGGTATGATCTTCTCTATCCTCTCAATCTTGTACATGTTTCTTCAAATAGATCTCTTCCTGGTTGCTACCTGAAAACCATAAAGATCAGCGTAATGTTTCTTTATATGAATTCACATGAAAGGTTTTACAACAATCTCCTTCTACCTAATGATATTGTTATATTTATGGAAAGTCATTTGTAATACCAGTTTGGAAACAAATTAGTTCACAAAAGGTAAACCCCTTTGGCATATAATTATATTAATGAGACTGTTGATGAACGTATACTCTTTTGTACTCAATCCTCAATATCCTTGAAAATAAAAAGATTCCCATGCAATCGAAATAATACTCCATTCAGTTTCATGATCATTGTGTGTTAAACGCCATGTAGGTGTATGCTCTCCCATTGGAGGATTGATTTTGGTAATTTTCCTTTGGTGGCTATATAAAGTAGTGAGGAGAGAAATTAATAGAAGGATGAAAGTTAAATACTTCAAAAGAAACGGTGGCTTGTTATTAC
The DNA here is from genome assembly GCA_963682055.1 of Primula veris. Lineage (NCBI taxonomy): Eukaryota > Viridiplantae > Streptophyta > Magnoliopsida > Ericales > Primulaceae > Primula > Primula veris. The sequence continues at coordinate 29,206,931 of OY821742.1, read as the reverse complement.
AACAACAAATTTCATCAAGTGATGGTACCATTGAGAAAACGAAAGTTTTCAGTTCATATGAGCTAGAGAAAGCCACTGACCATTACAATGTTGATCGAGTGCTTGGTCATGGAGGTTAAGGTACCGTGTATAAAGGAATGTTGTCTGATGGGAGGATCGTTGCTGTCAAAAAGTCACAAATTGCAGATGCAACAAAAGTCGGGCAATTTATTAATGAAGTTGCTATTCTTTCGCAAATTAACCATAGAAACGTTGTGAAGCTCTTGGGCTGTTGCTTAGAAACCGAAGTTCCTTTGCTAGTCTACGAGTTTATCTTGAATGGTACACTTTTTCAACATATTCACAATCCACACGAGGACTTCCCATTAACATGGGCAATTCGGCTAAGAATATGCACTGAAATAGCAGGAGCTCTCTCGTATATGCACTCCGCAGCCTCCCTGCCAATATATCACCGTGATATAAAGTCGACAAACATATTGCTGGACAGTGAGTACAAGGCAAGAGTTTCTGATTTTGGAACATCGAAATCAATCGAGGTGGATAAAACACACTTCACTACTCTAGTTCAAGGGACATTCGGTTACTTAGATCCAGAGTACTTTCGGTCAAGCCAGTTCACTGAAAAGAGCGACGTGTATAGCTTTGGAGTTGTTCTTGTTGAGCTCTTGACTGGGCAAAAACCAATCTTTTCCAACTCATTACAAGAATTTAAAGGATTGGCTTCACATTTTGTTGAATTGATGGAAGAAAATAAATTCCTTGAAATGATTGATCCGCAGATTTCAAACGAAGGTAATATAGAGGAGATGGTCGAAGTTGCTAACCTTGCGAAATCATGCCTAGACATGAATGGGAAGAGGAGACCAACTATGAAAGAAGTTGCAGTGCAGTTAGAAGGGATACGGATGTCGGGGGTAAACAATAATACTCATGATTACTATGAAAAAGTCGTTGAAGAAAGTGAAATTAATGATTTGGAGGGTTCTGATGGTTCTTCGACATCGACGACGAGGACTTGGTGAAAAAACTGCAAAGCTTCATAAGGTAGCCAGATGCAGATTATTTGCATCCAAAGACTTGATTGCATCGGAGCTTCTTGTTATTTAATGTGTAGAATAGTAAATTTCTTTTATGATGTAAAATGCAATAATTAGGAAGAAAAGACATACAAAATATTCATGTGGAATGCTTAACGAATTACTTTTCTATTGGAAAATAAGAGTTATTGTAAAACGTTATGATTTTTCTTTAACTGATTTGGAGGATATGAGTTTCATTTTTAGCCTCTGTATGTCTTCTCTATTATTGCTTGTTTGGAGACGAGATGTATTTTTTTTAGGGGATTGAGACACGTATATCGAACCCTAGCGAAATCAATAAACGTATCAAGAAGAAAAACCGATAACTTAGAGAATAAAAACAAGGAATAAACGAGCAGACAAGTATATGGTAATGGAGTTCACCCAAAAATGGTTATGTCTCCGGTGTCGCTGCAGCAGCGAGCACGACTCATATATATGTTTAAATCCATTATAAATTTATATTCGCCGCAGCTACACATGAACATTCATCCATTGTAAATTTATATGCAAAACTACTAGTTTTCTTGTTTGTGTTTGTTATTTTTTTTTTGGAAAATTGCTATTTTGTTAATCAGATGAATTGCAATGTTTGTATTTTAAAGTCTTGGTTAAATATATTATTGAGTCAGGAAAATTGAGTGCGTCAAGATATAGACAGCAAGTTAGAAGGTAGAAATTGTAGCGACTGTAATTGTTATGATAGATTATCTGGAAAACTGCTTAATTATATTTGGCCGTAGCATCAGCTTGGGCCGCAGCCGCCGTAGCATGCGTCTGAGCGTCAGCCCCCACATTTACATCGTCCGTAGTGTTATAGACATTCCCACCAACCACTACGTCATGCGAATTCACCGAAGGGACAATAGAGACTTCGGGGACATTTTCGTTCGTCATCTTTCGGTTTCTGAAAAGACAACCAAAAGACTATAAGATAGTCGTATATGAATATTCTTGAACAAAACACAAAGTATAGAAAATTTGCTTTCCGTAAAAGAATTTAGACATGAATTCTAGATTAATGGTATTTGTATGAGGCTTTGATAGTCTGTGGCTGAAATTTCCCTCGATTTGATCGATTCCCCTGCACTCGACTTGGTACTACTTGTCGAAGTAACAGTTCTTACTGAACCACTTATACTTTGGCACTTGGGTTTTTTCCCAAGAATGTGATTGCTTCTCAGTGACATCTTTAGCATTCATAACAGGATCATGATACAAATGACGTGCTGCATATGAACATTCATCCTTTTTTTTTCCCTCAAAAAATTGTAAATTTATATGCAAAACTACTATTTTCCTTGTTTGTTTGCTATTTTTTTTTTTTTGGAAAATTGCTATTTTGTTAATCAAGTGAATTGCTATTTTGTTAATCAAATGAATTGCAATGTTTGTATTTTAAAATCTTGGTTAACATTTAGGTCTGTGCACGAAAGTATACGTTGTAAAGTCTGAGAATAGCTTCTATATATTATTGAGTCAGGAAAATTGAACGGGTCAAGAAATAGACACCGAGTTAGATAGTAAAAATTGCAGCGCCTGTAATTTTTCTGATTTATATGCTGCAAATTGCTTAATTATTTTGTCTTATTGGAATGAATACTTAATTAACTTAGCTCATGACCACCTTCTTATTTGTTTGATACCCTCAAAATAAATACAATAATTTCTACGGAAAAACGAACGGAAAAACAAGAGAAAATAATTTCAACAAATTATTAATATATCAAATACAAACCTTAATAAAAGAGAATGTAAATGATACCGAAATATATATCAAATACAAACCGTAATAAAAAAGTATGTAAATGATACCGAAATGGAGTAAAGTCATTAAACGAGTTGACTGTTAAATAGTAACTTTTAAACGATATTTGCCCGTCACCTCTGCTTCTGACTAAATGGGGCACTTCGTTCTCAAGGTACGTCTATCACATGTGAGTCGACGGAAGCGGTATCGAGTCACGGTCGAACCGTTGGTGGTGCGGTACTCTCTCTCGATATGTATGCATAGGTGGGTGTGTGTTTGTGTATATGACATTTTCATGTGTTTTTATTCTTGTAAAATAGATAGATATATCATATACATTTATATCAAAAAAAACATGATAAATTGCAAGTCATCAATGTTATCATTGGCGGACATTAAACTTTGCAAGTTACAAAAACTATTTGCATTCAAACCAAAATTCAAAAATAATTCCAACATTATTGAAGGAAAATAAGTAAAATAAACATTAAAATGCCCCGGCATAGTTATGTTCCTCTGTGTGGATCATTTAATGTGGGATAGTCTCGTTGAGAAGGTTTGTTCAAAACTTACTTTAGGGTCAAATTCATCTAATACTGTTCTTTCTGTATAAAAAGTAAAACTTGAAATTGATGTGTTTTTACTTTTTACATATTTTCATTCTATGAAATGGTAATGAACTATGCGGAACACAATTCAACACGTTAGTTAAGTCAAAGTCCTCCACTAAACTGTCTGATCTTGACAGGATTTAAGTAAGTTGGATTTTTCTTTGATGACTTCTTGTGCATGACTAAAATAATTCAAAGAATATCAGTAACCAGTGAACATTTATATTTCCACTGAATGATCAGGAAGAGTAAACAAATAAGATAAACAAGCCAAGACAATAAAAAAGAAATTAAGAGAACAAAATGTTTTGCAGAGTGCTGATAATGAATTTTACCTTTGTGCTATGGTTAATTCATTTGTCCAGTGTAGCTTCCTATTTCAAGCAGGGACCAGACTGCAAATATCAGTATTGCGGTGACGTAGAGATTTCGTATCCCTTTGGCATAGGCCAGAATTGTTCCTATGATAAGTGGTTCCAAATAGATTGCAAGACGGTCAGTAATGAATCAATGCCTTACTTGAAGAGTATAGGTCTAGAGGTGACCAGCATAGATTTAAAGGACAACATAATTGTGGCCCTAATTTCAACGAATTTAAGTAGATACAGTGGTCAGGGGAAAGCTAAGTGGGGACGATCGGGTGCCACGGCACCTCACATAATTTTAGAAATCCCAAGTGACGTAATTTTTTTTTAGTACAATTTCTTTTTAGGTGTAGATTTGGCACACCCATAAAAATATGTTACTTGTACATATATTTTGGCATCCCCATTTACACATTCTGGCTTCGCCCCTGACAGTGGTGGTTATGACTTGAGAGAAACTCCATTTTCCTTTTCACGCAGGAGAAACATTTTTGTTGGGATAGGCTGCAACATGATCGCATACACGTCTAATGATGAACTTAGCATATGGTGTACCAGTGTATGTGATTCTTATTCCGATCCGTCTAATTCGAACAATTATCGAGGATGCACGGCCGATCTCCCACAAAATATTCAGACACTTAACCCCGTGATTGTAAGTGTCGTACATAACGAACTCATCAAGACTAATAGTACCCCAGAACGGAAGGGTGCATCCGGTTTTGGATTCGTAGTTGATCGTTACTCGATGTCAGAAAACTATTATGGATCAAATTATTATAGATCAAATTATTATGGATCAAATTATGGATCAAATTATTATGGATCAAATTATTATGGAAGTAAGAGATATGACTATGACGACCCTGATTTCGCATATTGGATTTTCCAACGACAAAGCGGAATATCATCTCCTGACCCCAACAGGCCTTACTTTTATTTTGACAGACAGGAGGTCCCTGTGGTTTTGGAATGGGAATTTTATAATGCAACGCCGACCTCATTTGGAGTGGACAGTAAGAGTACCTCTTGCGAATCCAATGTGCAATGGTTTCGAGTTAATGATAGATCTTATAGCAACTCCAGTCTCCAATGTTTTTGCAGAGACGGATTTACGGGGAATCCTTATCTTCATAATGGATGTCAAGGTAACAAACACGCATGGTTTTCTTAAATTCTTTTAAACAAATGGATTTGTATGCTAAATTTTTTTATATGTGAAATTGGTGATAAAGTTTTTCTAAGATAACATATTTTTATGCAAAATTGTCAAATTAGCCTATCAAATTAATGTTTGTCAAATATCACGTGACAGGATTTCGTGATTTATTAAGACGGTGGTACTTAAATTGAAATTTTATTATAGTGCGATATCTAAATTGAAAAATTTGAAAGGTGGGTACCCAAATTGTTAACCGCACTATAGTTTGAGGTAGTAAATGTATTTTTTCTCATTTCCCACTAAAAGACCTATTAGTAAGGAAGAAAAAGGGTATACATTAATTATTGACTTTATCAATGTCTAAACGATGTGAGAAAATTCAACAATTAGTACAATGAACTTGAACAAAATTTTCTTGCCCATCAAACAAGCTCCAAAAGGCGAAAGAATAAAATTGGGAGCACTAATATAGAGATAAAACCGTCGGAAAAGCTCGCCGATTCACTCAAAATCCACCCAACCCAAGAAAGCCAAAATAAACCCCCTGCAATGCGTAGAGTATTACGGAATTGCATGGAAGAGCAATCAAATGACCTATCTTTCTATGATGACTAACGCAGTACAAGAAAGTGTCTAAACACTCATAAACGCTTTATAGCTATTCTGACGCTATAGTGATTGTGGTTAAATTTGTAACACAATAGCAACAATTTATACTTCTATTTGTGTTTCAATTTAGCCACAAGCGTTATAAAGTTAGATAACAACCGAGTGTCTATCAGTGTTTAGACAATTTCTTTTAGTGTGACGATAAACAAGTCTGTCTACATTCTAGATTTTGTTCTTGATGGAAACACGAACACCGTTTGGGACTCATGTTTATAAAAAAAAAAATGAGTTATTGGTTTGGTTGTGATGGACTATATAAAACGAAGAAGAAAAAGGATGAAACTTGATATGAATTTGACCAACATGTCTTAGTTACAAAGTCCATATATGTAGAACTCATAAATTTCTATATATAAAAAAAAAAAAAGAAGATAAATTTGGTGTCTGATTGAGTTTTGCTTTTATCTTTGAATGTTAGTAGAATTTGTTGGAAAACATGGTATATCAATGAGTGTTCCTAAGTGGTAAAGTGCCAATTTTAAGCCGTAAGTTAAGTGTTAAGTACTTAATATCTTATGCCGTGCTCGATTGTGTTGGAAAGTACGTCCAACGAGTTTTGAGACGGTGTATTCATATGCCTCAACCAATAGATGAAGTGAATACGAATTGGCTTTAAAGTAGGGTGTTTGGCTAACAGATTTTGGGAATTATATCACATATCTATGAGATATGAGTCTCATGAACAATATATATAGTATTTTGTAGGGGTGGGTTAGGGTCGGAACCTGACCCGTAAACGTTCAACCAGTATCCCGGCCCGATTACTTTTGAAAGTGAAAAAAAAATCCCGATCCCGACTCGACAAAAGTCGGGACCCGAATTTTCGGGATCCCGTAGGGTCGGGATAGATTTATCCCGAATCTCCCGACATATTTTTTTATTTTATGACGATTTCATTTTTTATTAACAATTTTCACTTGAGAAGTCTCTAAACATGTTATTAACACGAAAAATGATCTTAGTTTAAAAATAACAATCCTAATAAATGAAAAAAGAAATTAACATGTAGTAGAAAAAATAGTGTGAAAATACAATTAATGGAATAGATAAAAAATTGATACGTTTTTTTATCAAATTGTTTTATTATTTAGTTTTATTCACACAATCAACAACTATCATACTAAATGAGATACACTATCATTATAATTTTTATAATCGGAAAATAATAATCATTTATCTTTCTTGAAAATAACAATATAATTTTTTAATTTAAGTATATTTTTTATTTAATAGTTTCATATATTCAAAACTACAAATATATATTATACGTATATAATTATAACTAATATATAAAACAAAAAAATTGTAACTCATATGATAGAGTGCTTATATTGTATGTTAGAGGTAAAATGTTTGATTCTCAATACTTGCATTTTATATAAATTAATTTATATTTTTATATAAAATATAAACTAATTAAAAAATCGGGTCGGGTCGGGTCGAGACACCCGACGAAAATCAAAATTGTCATCCGATCCCGATCCCGATCCCGAAGTTTGTCGGGTCGGACAAAATCCGACATTTTTGGGTCGGGAAATTTCGGATCGGATGCGGGTCGCGGGTCGGGTCGGGATTTCGGGATTTTTTCCCCAGCCCTAGTATTTTGTGTGTGCGATTATTATTAAGTACTACTACATTACATGTACATGATGTACATACTTACGCGTGGGGCCACGACCTTCGACTTGGACTTTTGGGTCTGAACTTGGAAACGAGTTTGGACTTGGGCATGGGTCGGGTTTGGCCTCGGCGCGACCGACACAGGTTGAGCTCCGGTCCGGTTCGGTTTGGACCGAAGTGTGGTTTGGTTCAAATTTACTTATAAGTTTGATTCAAAAGTTTTTAGAAACAATTAATTGCTAATATAGCATCCAGAGCATACATTCTCATTTCACCAATTGATAAACTATTACACATTCACTTAAAGAGAGAGTACCGCTCCACGAACGTATCGACCGGACGACTAGATAGATGATTCATTCGAGCCGTAGAGAATAGACGTTGTAACTTGGGAACTCATTGCCGTTCAAGACCAGAAGTTTAAGATTGTGGGAAATTTGAGTTTAAGGGGACATGATTAAACTGTGGTCTCGTCTCGGATATTTATATCCATCCTTATAAAATATCATTGTTTGCATTTCAGTCATTTACTTTGCTATATTTACGTTTCAGCCCTATAGTTTCGGTTAATTACGTTATGTCCTACAATTTCTAATATTTATATTTTCAGTCTTACAGTTTCAGTTTATTACAAATCAGTCCAGCAGTTTCAGTTTATTACAAATCGGTCCAGCAGTTTCAGTTTATCACAATTCAGTCCTTAAGTTTCATGTTATTTTAAAATAGTCATGTAATTTCATATTATTGCAGTTTAGCCAAGCAGTTTCGTTTTATTAGAAAACAGTCCAATTTCATAAATAAAACTTTATATTCTTGTTTGGCTTTATTCTGTTAATCAAGCTTTTTATTGCATAATTTTATATTGGACAACCAACAGAATCGTACTATGAGGGAGGACCCGAAGAAGAATATCCCAAAGAATATCCCAAACCTTTCAACTGGAAACTAGTCGTGGAACGAGTCGTGAAACCAGTCGTGATTGGTACGATATTCTCTATTGTCTCAATCTTGTACATGATTTCATTGAAACTGATCTCATCTTACTGGTTGCTACCTGAGAATAATAAAGATCAATTCAATCTCTTTTATTTGAATTTAAAGGAAAGGTTTTACAACAATTTCCTTTTACCTAAAAATATGTTATAATACTAGTTGGGAAAGCAAAGAGTTCACAAATAGTAAGCTTTTTTTGGCAGGGGCGGCCCGCTGATGAAGGTTGTCCGAGACTCAAAAAGTTTCCTTGCCCCAAATTGTTGGTTTTTTATATAAATTGTTTTGGTAATGGGGCTTGAACCCTTGACCTTTTGATAGAAGCTCAAATGTGAATAACACAAACGACTCCCTCACACACATTTATATCTTTATTTCTTGAATTACTATTACATAAACTAATAACTAAATTTTGGGCCTAAAAATTGCCCTTTATTTTTGTTGGGCTTCTCTTGCCCAAGGCTTCGGTCTTGGTTGACTGACCCCTGGGCCGTCTCTGCTTTTTGGCATATATACTTATAAAAGTATATTTATGAGACTGTCGATATGCACCTACTCTATTGTACTCAATCTTCAATAGCCTTGAAAGGTATAACATTCCTCATTGTGTGCTTAACACCGTATAGGTGTATGCTCTCGTATTGGATCGTTGCTTTTGTTACTTTTCCTTTGGTGGCTATACAAAGTAGTGAGAAGAGAAATTGATAGAAGGATCAAAGACAAATACTTCAAAAGAAATGGTGGCTTGTTATTACAACAACAAATTTCATCAAGTGACGGTAATATTGAGAAAACGAAGGTTTTTAGTTCTTATGAGTTAGAGAAAGCCACTGACCATTATAACGTTGATCGAGTGCTTGGCCAAGGAGGCCAAGGTACAGTGTATAAAGGAATGTTGTCTGATGGGAGAATTATTGCTGTAAAAAAGTCTAAAATTGTAGATGCAACAAAAATCGGGCAATTTATCAATGAAGTTGTTATTCTTTCACAAATTAACCACAGAAACGTAGTTAAGCTCTTGGGTTGTTGTTTAGAGACTGAAGTTCCTTTGCTAGTTTACGAGTTTATCTTAAATGGCACCCTTTTTCAACATATCCATGATCCAAATGAGAACTTCCCATTAACATGGGAAATTCGTTTAAGAATTTGTGCTGAAGTTGCAGGAGCTCTCTCGTATATGCATTCCGCAGCCTCCTTGCCAATATATTACCGTGATATAAAGTCGACAAACATATTGTTGGACAGTAAATACAACGCAAAGGTTTCTGATTTTGGAATATCAAAATCAATCGAGGTGGATAAAACACACTTTACTACTCTAGTTCAAGGGACATTCGGGTACTTAGATCCAGAATACTTTCAGTCAAGCCAGTTCACTGAAAAGAGCGACGTGTATAGCTTTGGAGTTGTTCTTGTTGAGCTCTTGACCGGACAAAAACCAATATTTTCTATCTCATTACAAGAATTTAAAGGTCTGACTTCACATTTTGTTGAATTTATGGAAGAAAATAATTTCCTTGAAATGATTGATCCGCAGATTTCGAAGGAAGGTAATATAGAGGAGATGGTCGAAGTTGCTAACATTGCGAAATCATGCCTGGACATGAATGGGAAGAGGAGACCAACTATGAAAGAAGTTGCGGTGCAGTTAGAAGGGATAAGGATGTCGGGGGTAAAAAATAATACTCATGATAACAATGAAAGAGTCATCGAAGAAAGTGAAATTGATGATATGGAGGGTTCTGATGGTTCTTCGACATCGACGACGAAAACTTGGTGAGAAAACTGTAAAGCTTCATATGTTAATCAGATGCAGATTATTTGCAACCTAAGTGTTAAATGCATCGATGTTCTTGTTGTGTAATGTCTAGAATAATGAAACAATGTTTAAAATTAAAAAAATTATGTGAAATACAATAATTGGGAAGAAAATAAATACGAAACGATCATGTGGAAAGCTTATAACGTATGACTTTTCTATTGTAAAATAAGAGTTATTGAAAAACGTTACGATTTTTCTCCAATTGATTTGAAGGAGTTGAGTTTCATTCTGATTCTTAATCCATATCTTCTCTTTTATTGCTTGTTTGGAGATGAGATGTAATTTTGTCAAGCACAAGCCATGATAACAAGACCGGCTAGCTAAAAGTGTCAGACCACATGAGCAATTTGTCGGTTTCACTCAACATGCTTGTTTGGTTGATGGTAATGTTTGTTTGTATAGTTTGAATCATGAGACGAATTGTTTGAAGTTTCTCTTGGAGCGACGCCTCACATGGACGAGGATATAAATCTGACCCTCGTACAGTTTCAAACCAAACGATTGAGTTTCCGTTGTGATCGGTATAGGCAACAAGGTTACAACCAACACCCACGAAAACATTTCTCGTGCTTGAGAAGACAAAAGGAGTTTTTTTCAAAATCTAATTTTAATCCTCTGTGTACGCAAACTTGGATCATGTTGAGGGAAAAAATCCATCATCATAGACGAATTTAGAAGGCATAAGTTCCAGATTAATTCACTTAATTTATGTAAGGCTTTAATAGTCTGTGCGCATACCTAAAGGGTAAGGTACTCATACCTAAAGGGTATGAGTACTCATACCAAAGGGTTTGCGCATCGAAGTAAGAGTTTGCGCCGATACCTAAAGGGTAAGGTACTCATACCAAACCAGATATACTTTGCCAGTTGGGTTTTGCCAAGAATGTGAAGCATCCACAACAGGACCATAATACGAATGACATGCTGCACATCCATCCTTTTTTTTTTCTTTCCTATAAAAAAATTGTAATTTTATATGCTAAACTACTGCTTTATTTATTTATTTTGGAAAATTGCTATTTTGATAATCAAATGAATTAGAATGTTTGTATTCTGAAATCTTGGTTAAAGTTTTGGTCTTTGTGTCACGAAAGTATAAGTTGAAAAGCCTAAGAATAGCTTATATTAGTGTTTTTTTTTTTTCTTTGGTACAACAGTCTCATTTGTTATTATTGCTGAAAAATTAATTAACCATGAAACAACTGCCCCCATGGTGCCTATTAACAAATCCAAACAGATCCGATAAAAGGACGATTACATCACCAAGACTATAATACCAGGGGCGGAGCCACATGGGGACCAGAGGGGGCACGTCCCCCCACCGGTTTGGCTTAGGTTCTATTATTATCTTTTAAAAAACATTAATAATTCATCGGTTTTCTCCAATTATCATATAAATTATCTGATCAATTAAAATATAATATATCTTTTGTATAATAAACTATTATACTATGTCGTGTTTGTATAGTTGGCCCAGTATTTCATCATAATTTAAAATATAAAACATGATGATTTAATACCAAAAACTATTATATTTGTTTATTGGCATTCAATCTTCTCTCTATCCAAAGTTGCTGGTTGTAAACAATGTGGTTTTTATTTGGTTTCTTCCGTTAGTTAATCAATAATTAATTCTTGCAAGTGTTAACCAATATACTGTTGAGTAACTAGTAATGAAATATGTAAAATATTTTCTTAAGATTTTAGAGCAAAATTAGTTATTTCAAGAATTGTTACAAAAAGCTCTATGCGCATTTTTTTTTAAAGATAAATATAATTTCAATTGCATGTTATATCCTTGCACAAATTTAATCAGATACTCGTGTTTTAACTATCAAATGAAAATGAGCGGTTTCTATCATTCTCCTGCCTAGGGCTGGGCAAAAACCCGCGAAAACCGACCCAGACCGGACACCGAACCGAAAAAGACCGAAACCAAAAAAATCGAAACCGAAAAAGACCGAAACCGAGAAGACCGAAAACCATTATGGCCGGTTTCGGTTCACTGCATAACCGAACCGAAAAAAACCGTAAAACCGAAAAAACCGAAAAACAGAAAAAACCGAAAAAAAACCCGAAAAAACCGAAAAAATATACTAATTAATTCTATACCATACATGTACAAATTAATTTCTTTGGTTAAATAAAGAAACAAACAAACAAAATAAAGGACCAGTAATGTAAATATTTTTAGGGGTTCCTTAATTTCTTATCAGTTATTACTCTCACTCTCACTCATTTCTTAGCCGCATTCTCTCTCAGTCTCTCTGTCTCTCAGTCTCTCTCTCTCTGTTCCAAATTTCCAATGGTGAGCATCCATACCATCCCTTTTGTTGTTTGCATTTTTATTTTTACATAATTATTAAAAGTAGTAGATCATTACACAAGGCACAAGCTATGGATGTTTAGTAAATGATTAGTTATAACTATGGATGTTTGGACTTTTATGAATTGAAACATATTGTTTGGTTGTAGCTTTATTGGAAAAAGCTGGATTTTTGTATTAAAAATGAATTTTGTAAATTCATACTTTTTCGTATTGCAAATTAAATTTGTAAATTCTTGATTTATTTTTTATAAATTAAATTTGTAAATTCTTGATTTGTAAATTAAATTTGTAAATTCATACCTTTTGAACAGGTTATAAAATAAATAAGTTTAAAGTGTATGTACCTATAAACCTGAACCAAAACCGGTACCGGAAAACCAAAACCGGTACCGGAAACCGAACCAGAACCGGAACCGGACCGAACCGAACCGGTTTGTTTCGGTCCGGTCCGGTTCGGTTCACATTTTCAGAAAACCGAAAACCGAAAACCGAAAATAACCGGACCGAAATTAATTTCGGTTTTGGTTCCGGTTTACCAAAAACCGGACCAAACCGGACCGTGCCCAGCCCTACTCCTGCCCACCGAGTAAATTAATCTGCAGAGACTCAACTTTTCTCCTTATACCCCATCATCATAGGGTAATATCACTTTACTGTCCTGAGTTTTTTGTCATATTTATTTCAATGACCTGAATTTCAAAGATGTTGAATTGGTGACCAGGTTTCACATATAATTTGATTTGGTGACCTCATTAACTTCATAAGTTTTAAACAATTGCAATACAGCCCACTTAGTTTAAAAATTAATAAAATAGACACTGATTTGTTGAAAATGATAAAATTAACTCTGTTGTGTAACATATTAGCTCACATATATATGTATATAGATATAGTGAGAGAATATAGAGAGAGACAACAAGACGAAGTGTTTATTCATTAATGAGTGATAGAGATAAATCAAGAGACCACTGACCCTCTTTATATAATAGAGGGTAGAGTTATTACATATGCTAGGAAAGCCCAAGATAGGCCCAATAGAGTAAGGCCCAAGATGGTCAATAATATCCTACAACACTCTCCGTTTGGACATCTTGATTTCTTCGTCTTCATGCTGTCGATGTGAGTCGAGTTCATTCACAGTGCTAAACACATAAAAACCTTAGGGCAAGAAAACTCAGTGTGGGACAAAACCGATACCTAGGAGAAACTGTGTAGCCGAATGATATAGGCCGAAATATCATATAAGTAACTAACCACAAAACAGTGTGACTCATCAAAACCTTGTCAGAGCAAACCCAATGGGAAAATCTCTGATCGAAGGAAAAAGAGTGCAACAATGGTAGTAGTAGGGATCAACCACAAAACAGGTGGCTCATCAAAACCTTGCTAGAGTAAACCCAGTGGGAAAAAATCTCTAGTCGAATGACAAAAGAGTACACAGTGGTAAGAAGTATACAACATGATACTCCCCCTAATTTCGGTAATTTTAAGTGAGATATGATGGGAACGTGTCTTGATAAAAATCTTGCCAAGGAAAACCCAATGGGAAAAAACCTTGGTCTAAGGACAAAAAAGAGTACACGAGCATGCGACTGGATGCTCCCTCTCACTTGCACACGACAGGGTGCGAGAATTTCGACTACGTAGTAATTAGTGCAATAAGCATTCACCTGGATGCTTCCCTTCACTTGCACACGATTGGGTGCAAAAATTTCATTTTTCAAGAAATAGTACGAGCATTCGACTGCATGCTTCATTTACTTGCACACGGCTGGATGCCAGAAAATCTAACGTGGAATAGAACGAGCATTCAACTAGATGCTCTTAAACTTCATATGTGATGATTCATTTCGACAAGAAAGGCTAAATAGCATAATCTAGTCATGTCTCTCTTGATCGACAACAACAAGTTGTCCTCAAATAAGACAAGTGTTTTATCTGGATCGTGAGACAGAGCATATGTAATTCAAATATGGCTATGAGCTCGAAGCCATATAAACTCTCTAGTCGTCTCATAGAGCATGAATAGATCAGAGTGATTCGTTTGGAGTCATTCCAAGACCTCCAAGATATTGTCTTATTCCTAATGGTAAAGACAGACCATGTTAGGAATATCCCTTATGCGGGTCTGATAAGTAACCGGCATCGGTATAACCGAAAAAGGGTTGCGTTAATTCAAGTAACGAAGGGGGTAGGTACACTCGATGACGCAAATGGGATAAACTAGCCCACTTCCAAAATTACCATAAGGTAAGGGAATGTGTCTTTAGTGCCATTTCGATGGCAGCGTGTTAGCACGATGCTGTGTCGAGCTATACTATTCACAACATACGAGATGTTCGTCCTAGCACATTAGACCAATTACAATGATGCGCTTATTTTACTTAGATATGAACATGATGGTTCAATATCTCTTCATCGTCTCATCAGGGATGGACTGGGTCTATATCAATGTCTAGTGATCGAACAATCATGGGAGAATCTGACGACTTAGCATCATGATGACTAAAACATCATAACACCTTCTGGGTGTAGTCTGAATCATGGACTTAGATTCAATCTTTATGGAACTCGATCATCAGGCCGAGTCACTACCGTTTCTTCCCAAGATCCTTCATCTCGAAGGCAAATCCAAAAATGGATCGCGTAATAAAACACCCAAGGGCATAATACTTGTTCAAGTATCCCAAGCTAATCAAATACTCACTTAAGCGGGTATACCACATCCGCTCAGATTATATTAATCCATATAGTGAACGTCTTATTTAATTGAGATCGTGTTCCGTGGTCCGGAATACTTGATTCAAGCATTATGAAGTCACACAGGGACCTTCATCTATATCTCTTTGTCTAAATCCCCATAGAGATAAAATCGTGACCACATTCATGGTTGCAACTCAGTTTTTCGGAAACTACTAAACTGGTAAAGTAGGGGACTGTTATAATGTCCACTACGAGGAAATCAACCATCTCGTAATCAATTCCAATGTGTGAGAGAAGCCTTGCGCTACTAGGCGATCATTCTACAATCTCATTATTCTCATCATTTTTCCTTACGAATAACCAAATAAACGAACTCGTTTAACATTGGTGGTGCTGGAGCTACAGGTCTGAACACACTTTCGCTAAGGAGTCTACTTGGATTATAAGTTTCCATTAGTCCAGTCTATTCTACGTTGACTTTAGGCAACGGTACATGGTTCAATGTCATAATTTGCTCATATTATCATTCATCTCCGATTATATGAACAAGTAATCACTGACATTCTCGTTTCGCTTCAATATCGTCTAAGATATCGACAAATATTTCGAGATTCTTAGGATGAGGAGGAAATCACACATCTCCTTGATCCTTTATAATCTCGTGCAACAAACGAGTTTCAGTTCACCACCTCTGGGGCTGAACGAATTAAGAACCGGTCAACTTCCTCGTATCTTGGGACGGACGACAGACTGACGGCCGACGGCAGCGTCTTTTGCTTGGCGGGTTCGGCCAAAGCAACGTGTTATGACAAGAACACAGCGTCCGACAGGGACGTCTATCCTTGCAAGCATTTTACAGCAGGTATAAATGATTTCGTGACCTCTCATAAAGTCATTAAATGCGTCTGGCATTTAGTTAGACTTGAAGGAGTCTATACACTTACTTATCACTAAGTGAAGTTTTGGTGATCAAGCTAAGACTGAGTGGGTTATGCCACGTTACTTCACGTCGTTCCTTATCAATGGTAACGTGTAAATCTTCCCCTAATGACGGGGAGAACAGTCTTAGCGATGTCATTTTCGCATATCATGTGGTAAATAGATCGCTTGCCAAGGTTACTCTATCAAATGATAGGCAGGCGATTCATAATCAACTTATGTCCCCTTCAGAGGTCCATATTTTGAACGCTATAGCGGCTCAATCAAAATATTAATTAATCACTCTAAACACGCGTTAATATGAGACTTCTGGCTCATAACCAGTAACCAGCTGGTACGCATATGCTGTTTGAGTGTCTATGGGCCTCATGACAGACCAATGCAGCAAAATAGCATAACCCCACACGGAAATATAAATCTTGGTGCGCAAGACCAAGAAATGCGTGCAATCATTTGTAGTCGTATCATCAAACTTTCCGTGAGTCCATTTGGGTCTGAACATAATTGACAGGATGTTCAATTTCAATTTCCAAACTCAAGTAATTCAAATCGAAATTTTGATTTTTACACTTCGGAATTATCAAGTCGACTAGACTTTTCAGTATAATCCGGATCATGAGCCATCAACTTAATGATAGGGCTAAAAGTTTGGGAAATGCTGCATTTCTGTGGACAACAATAATCATGTGACCTTATTGTCGATGCATAAATAATAACCATTTATATTTATGGTCCGTCTTATGGTTGGATAAGTCCACAATAACTCCTTTAATTCTTTACTAGAATTCTACGAGTTCATTTCGTGATTTTTACACATACTAGTCTTTCAAAGTGAGCATTAGTGGCATGAATTTCGGATTAATCATGAAATATATTTTCATAGAGAATCCAAATACGATGCGATTATAAATCAAGCATCGTCTTTTGACCCGGGAATATCTCATCCGGTCAATGCCACAATATCAAAATGCTCTTATCAATCGACGACAGGCGAATGATGGTACAGACAATCATGTCTTAGCATCTAAATCATTTATCATTTCGACGACAAGCGAAATGATAAGTTAACTTTAAATGATTTAAAGAATGTGGTAGCAACCCCTTGAGAGATATTTCAACTCTTCTAAAATACGCTTTTGGTCGTATTGAATGGAGCCTATGTAAAGAAATTTCAATTCTTTCATGAGCTATTAACAGATAACACTGGTTTTTTCAAATATTTTATAACTCAACAAGGTACGGCAGGACCTACATGAGTATAAGACTTCATATTTGACAAATCAATTTGGTTTTACCAAAGATTTTGATTTGGAATGACAGGTCCAGAATCGTTGTCACTGAGTACTCTTTTAGGTAAATAGTTGATGAAATTATGTGGTACACTGTTACTCACTATTTCCAAAAAAATCAACTACCCCACAAGTATTGCCTAAAATTTCATAATTTAAAGTTTGGTCACATTTGTCAAAGGAATTTGCTCAGAACACTTTAAATTATTTCGAGAAATTTCGTAAACAGGCAAACCATAATTCAAAAGTATGTCCAAATGGAAAAATCATAATTCAAATGGAAAAACATAATCCAGATGAGGGAAAAAATGGCTCAATGATTTATCAAAATCAATGAAGAAAGGTACCAAACTTATTTGAGCCACAAAACCGGGGGTCTCAAGAGTTTCCTTTCAGTTATCTTTAACCACATTAGCATTGGTTTTTTCACCTTTATAATAGTTTTGAACTATTTAAGGAGTAACCGTACATGACCTTTGTCTTTATAGTATAGAGTTGCCTCCTTGAGCATTATCTCTTGCTTTATGACAACGTGCCATATTGTTCATTTCAATTACTGTCTTGAAGCCACATGTTTTCGATTTTGACGATTGTTTAAAATCTCGCTTGGATAGGTGATTCATCGGGATCGCAACAGTTTGAGACAAATAACAATTGTCTTGGTTCTCGATTCGTGAAAAAAAAATGTACACGAAAAGCATTAATATCAGGAAAACAATTCGCCATTGACCCAATAGGATTAAAACTACTCACCGTGGCAATTTTTTTATCCAATAACAGATGGGCGATAAAGGAACATGGTGAATATAAATTCACGATACTGTTTATGGAATACAATTTCCAAGCTAGTATTTTGGTGAAGGATTGCTCAAATATGTCAATTTCAGACATTTGTTCACCATAGACGTCATCACGTCTCAAATGTGGCGGCGGAATAAAATCAACGTCTGAGCATTCATTTTGAGGGTAACAACAAAATCGTGTTTTACTCATCAAAGATGGCATCCAAAAAAAAAAAATTGGGCATCACATTTTCACACATCAGGGTGAGTAACATGTGGTAACGGATTAAAATCAACGTTTAAACAGTCATTTCGCAAGTATGTTTTACGATTTTTCTCATCATAGATGGCATCCAACATGTGTTGGGAGTTCTGGATTATTTATCATATAAAACGACTGGTTTGTATGTTTATGGTTTGCACAAGCACAAACGTTTTTTCGAAACGACAGGTTCGAAAACATTAGTTTTGCTTCTCATGTGAATCGGTTCTCATTGATCGAACGACGGGTCGATACTGAACCACCAATTCGGCAAAACGTACATCACTATATAAACACACTCGAGAAAATTATTATTTAGTCAACCCCTTTCGGTAGCTCTAATTGAACACGACCAGGAAAGACGGTGAGGGTGGAGGACACGAATGTCACTTAAAATCCGACCTCATTAGGATATCGACTTCCGCCTATATCTTTCCTAGATATCGTATCCAAATATGTGAGCCTATTTGGGGAAAGTTCATAATTTTTCCAACTTAAATGTGAAAATATATGATTTCGCAAATTACCATATTATACATATGTGTACATGACAGTAAATAAAATAGCACATGACCGTGATTATTTTACCTGCTTGCATGATTAAATAATATATAACTAACATGACAGTACATATTAGGACAATATAAATTTACCAATTACACAAGCAAGATATAACTCAATATATTACAATTTTATTGCTATATGTGTAAGTCATGTACATGGTAAATAAATCATGCATGTAAGTACTATATATTAATTAACAATTAACAATATACATACAAGTCCCCTACAAGCTAATTTTAAATTACACCACAACATGCAAGGAAAGAAATTTTACAGCCTTTTTTTTTATTTACTATATTTGTTCTCTGTTCTCGTTACATACAATACTGTACAATTCTACGATTTAATTCATACATGTGTATATACAGACGTAAACATTGTGGTATTATTACTGCTATAAATAAAATCTCAGTTCAAACAATATAAGATACCGAGTTCATGGTAAGCTTTTATGGGCATGTTAATATTTTAGGTTTTTATTACATGTGGCCGCATAGTATAAATAGGTGATGTCAAAAATTTGACCATGCATGTACAACTACAGCAAATATTAACCGACACGCACATGCTAAGCAATTAATATTAAATATTGTCTCATACATGTCACCGATTAATTAACATCCATATATGCACCAAACATTAACAGTTTTCTAACACATGATATATGCAGTAATAATTTAGTATATATGTACGGTTCAATTTTGTTTTACTAGACATGCGATATGTATTTTTACTTGGGAAAAAAAATATGTACCGTACTCCGGATTTTTGGAGAAGCTCGAAACGAATCCAATAAAATCCGGATAAAACTCAAGTTTTATTGATATCCAATATCTGTGCGTTTACCCAAAATTTTCAATATACGCGAGCGTATATCTTAGTCTCCGCGAGCAAAGTGCCGATAACGTGTTGTGTGACATATTAGCTCACATATATGTATATAGATATAGGGAGAGAATATAGAGAGACAACAATACGAAGTGTTTATTCATTAATGAGTGATAGAGATATACATCAAGAGACCCCTGACCCTGTTTATATAATATAGGGTACGGTTATTACATATGCTAGGAAAACCCAATAGAGTAAAATCCAAGATGGTCAATACTATCGTACAACAAACTCTTTAATTTTATATTTTTTGTAAAACACATGTTTTCCAATAAGTAAATTTTTCTTTATAATAAATACAATTTTAAACATAATTTTTGTTCTTTTCAGAAAGGTTTTAATCTGAAAAAAAATTGTTTTAACTAGTAAAAATTACCCTACATCCGTAAATAATTTTTGATAATTAAAGAAAAGTATACAGATTAATATTAAAAATTGTCTGGTAAATTACAAAAAATTATTAAAGAAAATTACACGGAGTTATCGCACATAAAATTTTACGTTCCCATGAGTTCAGTATAGAGTTATACTATTTTTTTTCGTAACAAAAAGGTTCACAAAAAGACAAATTGGCACTTTTACCAGACTATCAAATAATCAATATACGCGTAATTTTCTTTAATATTAATGAGTAAAATTTTCTTTAATTATCAAAAATTATTTACGGATGTAGTGTAATTTTTGCGGATTAAAACAATTTTTTTACGGATTATAACCTTTCTGAAAAGAAAAAAAAATTAAATATAGTGTTTATTTTGTTGGAAAAATTGTTTTCAAAGTCGTTTTTTTTAAAAAAATTATGTCTAAAATTGTATTTATTATAAAGAAAAGTTTCTATATTGAAAAACGTGTGTTTTACAAACATTGAAAAATTAAAGAGTTAATCTTGTCATTTTCAACAAATCGGTGTCTTTTTTATTAATTTTTAAACTAACTGAGTTGTATTCTAATTGTTTAAAACTTGTGAAGTTAATGAGGTCAATAAATTAAAGTATATGTGAAAACTATGTTACTAATTCAACATTTTTTAAATTCAGGTCACTGAAATAAATATGACCCAAAACTCAAAGACAGTAAACTGATATTAGCCTCTCACCATATCACTCCCTTTTTACATTATCGTTGTGATCAAAAGTGAGGCTACTTGACAACCAAAATCCTAGTTAAACAACTTAAGAGAGGCTTAAACTAGCACCAAAAAACCAAAAAGGCAGGTTTAGCAAAAACACTAGAAGTGCTATCAGAAATCTAGTCTTGGCCATCAATTAAGACTAATATGAAAGCTTATATTAATGTGATAATTATTGAGTCAAGAAAACTGAAAAAGTCAAGGAATAGACACCGAGTCAGAAAGTAAAATTTGTAGCGACTGAAATTGTTTCGATAGATTAGCTGAACAATTTTTTATTATTTTCTCTTATTGAAATGAATGGTTAATGAATTTAGCTCATGAAAGGCTCTGACATAGTTCAAATTGGTTGGGCTGGCTTAATTCGCGGTTTGGTAACCCAACCCTTACCCAACCTACAAAATATATTCCGGGTTGGAACGGGTTATGTTATAATTTTTTGGACACTCAAACTGCACCAATCCGTATAGGTCTAGAGGTGACCAGGATAGATTTAATGGAAACAGAATTATGGCCCTAATTTCAACGAATTTAAGTAGATACAGTGGTGGTTATGACTTAAGAGAAACTGCCTTTTTTCGGGCTGGAGAAATTTGTTTGTTGGGATAGGCTGCAACATGATAGCATACCCGTCTGAGGATGATCTTACCGTATGGTGTAGCAGTGTTTGTGATTCTTATTCTGATCCGCCCAGTTCGAACTATTATCGGGGATGCGTGGCTGAGCTTCCAAAAAATATTCAAGCTCTTAATCCTGTAATTGCAAGTGTGGTACATAATGAACTCGTCATGTCTAACAGTACTCCAGAACGGAAGGAGGCATTTGGTTTTGGATTTGCAGTTGATCGATACGAACAAAACGGGTCCTATTATAGTGAGCTAACGTATGACAGTTACTTTTATATCGACACACAGGTGCCTGCAGCTTTGGAATGGGAATTATATAATGCAACGTCGGCCTCATTGGGAGTGAACAATATGACTACCATTTGTAGTGCCAATGCGCCTCATTGGGAGTGAACAATATGACTACCATTTGTAGTGCCAATGCGCGATGGTTTCAAGTTATTGATAGATTCTATACCAACTCCGGTCTCGAATGTTATTGCAGAGACGAATGTACGGGGAATCCTTATCTTCATAATGAATGCCAAGGTAAAAGACATATTTCACTAATAACTCTAATTTTTGAAGGAAAAGGCTATAATAAACACAAGTGTCAAACTTCAACCCAAAATATTGAAGAAATTAACCATATTTTCGTATAAAAAAAGTCATGAATGATTCAACCTTTGATGTCCGTGTCGTGTTCTTCATAATTGACAATTATGCCTTGAAGTAAACGAAAACACCTTTTTTTTCTCCAAGGACACTGTATAATTTTATTAGTATACTGAACTTGCACAAAATTTTCTTTCCCCTCAAAAAAGCTCCAAGAGGCGAAAAACTAAAATTTACAAGCCCAGTGGGAGCACTAATACAAAGATAAACCGTTGGAAAATCGTGCCCGTTGGAAAATCGTGCTGATTCCCCCAAAATCCACCCAACCCAGGAAGCCAGAATAAACCCCCTTGCAAAGCGTAGAATATATTACGGAGTTGTACGAAAGAGCAATCAAATCACCTAGCTCTCAATAATGATTAACGCACTATAAAAAGCTAAACAATAAACACTCATAAACGATCTGTAGCTATTCTGACACTCTATTGGTTGTGGCTAAATTCGCAACAGAATAGCAAAATTTTATACTGCTATTTGTATTATCAATTTAGCCACAAGCACTATAAAGTCAAATAACAACAGAGCGTCTATTGTTGGAAAACCATGTTGAAACATGGTAGCTTCCGAATGATCACAAGACCATCTTTGAGTCAAGATTCCAAGCGATAGCCGTTGTCTTTTAACACCATACTCAAGACGTTTGAGTATATGGTATGACAAGTTTCGTAACGGTATGTGAGTAAATGGAAATTGGCGTAAAAAATTGGGGTTGAAAAAGAGGAAAACTTTTAATACTGGAAAATGAGTTAAATGAGGATAACTCATTGATAATTGTCCCACATTGGAAAATTAAGAGTCATTTTTACAATATATATACAAAGCTATCCTTTATGGATATTAAGTTGTGTGTCCACATACACACACAAGCGTGTTTGCTCGTCGGCAGTTTTCGGCGAGTCATCCGTCTATTAAACAGTCGCATTGCCTATTTATTTTCTTGTATTTTTTATTCCTTCTTTACATTTCTGCAATTTTATATTCTGTGCATTTCAATTATGTAATTTATTTTCCTTTTCAGCCCTTTACTTTTCTGTAATTTCTATTCTGTTATGTAATTTAATTTTCAGTTCTATAATTTCATTTATTTACAGAAACAGTCCAGCAGTTTAGTAATTATACTATTATGTCTGGCAGTTTCTTTTAATTAACAAACAGTCCAGCAGTTTAGTTTTATACTATTCTGTCTGACAGTTTTGTTTAATTACAAACTAGTACAGCAGTTTAATAACTTATATAATTCTGTCTGGAATTTAATTAATTGCATTTACATTCTGTAAGTGTCGGAATTTTGTAATAGAGTCACATTCCATTATAGAAATAAAATTGGTAAACCTCACAACGGGAAACTAGTCGTGATTGGTACGATATTCTCTATTCTATCAATCTTGTACATGCATTCATTGATTCTGATCTTTACTGGTTGCTATGAGAGAACAATAAATATTAACTCAAACCCTTTTATTTGAATTTAAATGAAAGGTTTTACAACCATTTTCTTTTACGTAAAGAAATTTTATAGTTCTAGTTCGAAAGGCGAACAGTTCACAAAAAGTAAATCCTTTTGGCATATATACTTATATTTATGAGACAGTCAGTGTGCACGTACTCTTTTGTACGCAATCCTCAATATCCTTGAAAAGTATAACATTCCTCATTGTCCTTTTAACACCATATAGGTATATGCTCTCTCATTGGAGCGTTGCTTTTGTTACTTTTCCTTTGGTGGCTATACAAAGTAGTGAGAAGAGAAATTGATAGAAGGATCAAAGACAAATACTTCAAATGAAATGGTAGCTTGTTATTAGAACAACAAATTTCATCATGTGACGGTAATATTGAGAAAACGAAGATTTTTAGTTCTTATGAGTTAGAGAAGGCCACTGACCATTATAACGTTGATCGAGTGCTTGGCCAAGGTACTATGTACGAAGGAATGTTGTCTGATGGGAGGATTGTTGCTGTCAAAAAAGTCTAAAATTGCGGATGCAACAAAAATTGGGCAATTTATCAACGAAGTCGTTATTCTTTAGCAAATTAACCACAGAAACGTAGTTAAGCTCTTGGGTTGTTGTTTAGAGACTGAAGTTCCTTTGCTAGTTTACGAGTTTATCTTGAATGGCACCCTTTTCCAACATATTCATAATCAAAACGAGGACTTCCTGTTAACATGGGTTAGTCGGCTAAGAATATGTGCTGAAATAGCAGGAGCTCTTTCGTATATGCACTCCGCAGCCTCCCTGCCAATATATCATCGTGATATTAAGTCGACAAACATATTGTTGGATGATAAATACAAGGCAAGAGTTTCTGATTTTGGAACATCGAAATCAATCGAGGTGGATAAAACACACTTCACTACTCTAGTTCAAGGGACTTTCGGGTACTTAGATCCAGAGTACTTTCGGTCAAGGCAGTTCACTGAAAAGAGCGATGTGTATAGCTTTGGAGTTGTTCTTGTTGAGCTCTTGACCGGGCAAAAACCAATTTTTTCCATCTCATTACTAGAATTTAAAGGTCTGGCTTCACATTTTGTTGAATTGATGGAAGAAAATAAATTCCTTGAAATGATTGATCCGCATATTTTAAAGGAAGGTAATATAGAGGAGATGGTCGAAGTTGCTAACCTTGCAAAATTATGCCTAGACATGAATGGGAAGAGGAGACCAACTATGAAAGAAGTTGCAGTGCAGATAGATGGGATAAGGATCTCAGGGGTAAACAATAATACTCATGATAACAATGGAAAAGTCATCGAAGAAAGTGAAATTGATGATGTGGAGGGTTTTGATGGTTCTTCGACATCGACGACGAGGAGTTGGTGAAAAAACTGAAAAGCTTCATATGGTAGCCAGATGCAAATTATTTGCAGCCTAAGTGTTAAATGCATCGAGGTTCTTGTTATGTAATGTGTAGAATAATGAAGCAATGTTTAGTATAAGATTTTTCTTTTCATGATCTGAAACACAATAATTGGGAAGAAAATACATATGAAATGACTATGTGGAATGCTTAACGAATTACTTTCTATTGGAAAATAAGAGTTCTTGTAAAACGTTGTAATTTTTCTCCAATTGATTTGGACGATATGAGTTTCATTCTTATTCTCTGTCCGTATCTTCTCTTTTATTGCTTGTTTGGAGACGAGATGTAATTTTGTCAAAGACAAGCCATGATTACAAGATCGGTTAGCTAAAAGTGTCAGACCACATGAACAATTTGTCGGTTTCACTGAACATACTCATATGGTTCATTGTAATGTTTGTTTGTATAGTTTTAAATCCTGGGACGAATTGTTGGAAGATTTTCTTGTAGCGACGCCTCACATGGATGAGGATATCAATCGAACCAACCTACAGTTGCAAACGAAGAGAATGACTTTCTGTTGTGATTGGTATAGGCAACAAGGTTACAACCAACATCCACGAAAGCATTTCTCGTACTTGAGAAGACAAAAGGGGATTCTTCAGAATCTATAATTTTAACCCTCTGGGGACGCGAACTTGGATCATGTTATTTAGAAGACATGAATTCTAGATTAATGTTATTTATGCAAGACTTTAATAGTATGTGCCTGAAAAAACCCTCATTTGATCAATTCCCCTGGACTCGACTTTGTACACTTTGAAGTAAGAGTTGCGTAGATACCGAAAGGGTACAGTACTCGTACCGAACCACATAAACTTTGGAAGATGGGTTTTGGACAAGAAAGTGAATACTTTTCGTGACATCTTTAGCATCCATAACAGGATCGTTATACGAATGACATGCTGCACATCCATCTTTTTTTTCCTCAAAAAAATTGTAATTTTATAGGCAAAACTACTGCTTTTTTTGTTTGTTTGGAAAATTGCTACTTTGATAATCAAATGAATTGGAATGTTTGTATCTTGAAATCTTAATTTTTGTTCAGGTTTTTGTGTCACGAAAGTGTAAGTTGAAAAGTCTAAGAATAGCTTTTATGAATGTTTTTTTTTTCTTTAGTACAACTGGTTCATTTGTTATTATTGCTGAAAAAGTAATCAACCATGATACAACTGCCCCCATGGTGCCTATTAACAAATCCAAACAGATCCGATAAAAGGACGATTACATCACCAAGACTATAAAACAATAATTGATAACCATAATACATTAACCTATATAGCTGCATTTTGGGGGGGAAAGATGCTAATAAAACTCGCATCTTCAGCCCTAATAACCTAAGAAAAGTGAGGCTACTTGACAACCAAAATCTTAGTTGAAAAGCTTAAGAGAGGCTTAAACTAGCACCGAAAAACCAAAAAGGCAGCTTTAACAAAAACACTAAAAGTGCTATCAGAAATCTAGTCTTGGCCTTCAATTAAGACTAATATGAAAGCTTATATTAATTGTTATTATTGAGTCGGAACAATTGAACGAATCAAGGAATAAACACCGAGTTAGAAAGTAGAAATTGTAGCGACTGAAATTGTTTCGATAGAATAGCTAAACAATTCCTTATTATTTTGTCTTATTGAAACGAACGGTTAATCTCATGAAAGGCTCTGGCATAGTTAAAACGTGTTGGAGCGGGTTAACCCGCAGTTTGGGAGCCCAACCCGTAATATAACCTAACCCAACCCACAAAATATATTACGGGTTGGGCGGGTTGGGTTGAAATTTTTGTACACTCGACCCGCACCAATCCGTACGGATTGGGTTACGGGTTGGGTTTGTGGGGTTTTTTCCCATCCTATGGGGGACTTTATTGTCAGTCATAACGGACTAGTAACTATGCACTTCAGGAGCTGTTAAAGCTCATATGGACATTTTCGTGTTCATCCATACTGGTTTTTCTTTAAACAAGTAAAAACACAAATTATGTTTTCAAAGTTTACCTTTCCATGAAATGGTGATGACTGATGAGCTATGTTGATCACAATTCAACACGTTAGTCAAAGCCGTCCACTTTAAATACAGTATGATCTTGACAGGATTTAAGTAAGTTTTGTTTTTGTTTTTTTTAAGACTTCTTGTGCATGACTAAAGTAATGATCAACATGTAAGTCAAAGTCGTCCACTAAACCAGTGAACATTTCCGCTGAATGATCAAAAAGAAAAAACAAATAAGATGAACAAGAGAAGATAATTATAAAAAAAATGTTGATTTCCGTGGACGAAATAACAATTAAACAATAATAAAAAATTAAAAAGAAATAATCAAAAACCAGTGTAATCTTTATTAATTCAGAATTGAAATTGAAATTACAGATTACAACATATATGTACTGAATAGAAATTAAAGCAAACGTTATTCAGATTATTATCAATTAATAATCTGATGTACTGAATTGCAATAAATAGAAACTGCCGGACTGGAAAGTATAAACTTAACAGACGGACTGTTCTGATTGAAATATAAATTACAGGACTGAATTGAAACTATTCTAATTACAAAATTAAATTACAGAATTGAATTACAGAATATAAACAGTACTTTAAGTAAATTACAGAAAGCTAAAGACAGAATATAAATATTACTGCTAAATACAGCAAATTAAAATACTGAATATAAAAGACAGAAAAGTAAATTGCAGAATTAAAAATACTGAAATGAAAAAAAGACAGAAAAAATTAAAAGACGAGGTGACTGTTAGACAGTCTGCCCTTAACCGATATTCGTCCAACCACCTTAAGGTTTCGGGTTGCGTTGGTGCTTCGATCACAAGGTACAACGTCTCGGATGACTCACCGGAAACTGGCGACGAGTCAAGGTCGAGCTGTTGGTGAGTGGTTCTCTCTCTTTCTAAGATGCTGTGAGAAAAGTGTATGTTGTTTTCAGAATGTAAAAGTATATTTAGAGAGTGGGGGAGAGCTGCCTACTTATAGGCTAAGCTGAAATCTCAGCCATAGTGGTCACTTAATTCGGTATTCGAAACTGCTGAATTAATGATGCAATTATTCTCATTTAATTGAATCAGTTACAAGCTTGCTGGAATTTTTGGGACTGTTTTGTTATTATTCAAAACTCTCAGACTTTCTTGGAACCAGAACCGGAACCGAAACCGGAACATTCCCTAAGTCCCAAGTCCCAAGCCCGCGCCCGCACCCGTGCACGCGACCCGCGACCCGAGCCCGAGCCCGAGCGAGCACGCGCGTGTGGTACACTTGCCTACACACACCTATGAGGCTACACATTATTACCACACTCTAGTGGTGAATATGTATATAAACTATTCAAAATAGTTTTTCCTATTTGATGTGGGATAATCATTTAGGCGGCTTCCCCATCCATTTGATTTCTCACTTCCTCTCTCAAAATTTCAGATTTCGTCTCTCCATGGTCCAACTTCGGAGCCAATTTCCATTCACACACAAGCTACTCAAACCAATTGAGTACGGAGTCTAAACTTTAGATTATTCGCATGGAATTTTACCAACCTTTTGGACTCATGACCAATTCGGAAAACACCTTTTTTCCATGGTTTTTCCCAACAATCCCCTACATGAATGCAATTGGCTCGAAAGCCCATGCCCTAAATGCAAATCAAGAGAACCGCAAAAGTTCACTGCCGTAGCATAGTTTCATCCGGAATACTGCTATTAGGTAGCATAGATGCTTTGAACCCTTTAGCTTTGTGTATCCCATCATGATACCCGCACAGTGCCCTTTCTACCCACGTACTAGCCCCTTTAGTTGTGGTCCATATTTGGCCTGGACAGCCTTGGCAAATTCAACTGAGTGCTCTAGTGATTTAGCCCAAGCTCATCACATGGTACCGGCATTACACACTCGTTATAGGTGGTTCCAAGTCGAAGGTGTCCTGACTCACTTTACTCGACCGCCGAGTTACTTGGATCATTAAGAGCCTCAAGCTCACCCTTATAATGGTACAGGTCTATCACTCTGTCATCGCGGAAAATGGGCTGGGAACTACTGGTTCCCGAGTGCTTTGTTCGGTTGCCCTCATAGTTCAGTTTCCCTTTGAACCTATCAGGAAAGATTTCGTTTAGGTTGGGTTGCCTATGGGGAGGGCCACCAATTTAATGGGCTTTAAACCCATTCCGTTCGATGACGTCTCGACTCCTACTTGAGTCAAGCCTTTTGTTAATGGATCCGCTATGTTTTCCTTTGATCTCACAAAATCTAATGATACCACACCGTTGGATAACAATTCTCTTACGGATTTATGTCTCCGACGAATATGTCGAGACTTTCCATTATACATATGATCCTGAGCCTGCGCAATAGCTGATTGACTATCACAATGCATGCTTATTGCAGGAACAGATTTTGGCCACATTGGAATTCCTTCCAAAAGACTTCTCAGCCAGTCTGTCTCCTCGGTTGCTAAGTCTAATGCTATGAATTCAGATTCCATAGTTGACCTTGCGATACACGTCTGTTTGGAGGATCTCCAAGACACAACAGCTCCTCCCAAAATAAACACATATCCACTCGTGGACCTTGTGCTATTGGAGTCTGATATCCAGTTGGCATCTGAGTACCCTTCCAATACCGCTGGATATCTGGTATAGTGCAGCCCGTAATCGACTGAAAACCTCATATATCTGAGAAGTTTCATGATGGCCTTCCAGTGTTCCTCATTCGGATTGCTGGTGTACCTGCTCAGTCTACTCACTGAGTTTGCAATGTATGGTGTAGTGCAATTCATTATATACATGAGACTGCCTATGACCCGAGAGAACTCCAATTGATTCACACTCTTACCGAAATTCTTTTTCAGGTTACAGTTGAACTCAATTGGGGTTCTAGACATCGCCTTACTGTCCTTGTCAAACTTGTCTAGTACTTGTTTAACATAATGACTTTGTGACAAGGCATACCCCTATGATGTTTTGGTAATCTTCATACCAAGTATTACATCAGCTATACCTAGATCCTTCATATTGAAGTGTTGTGACAACATTTTCTTTGTGGAGCTGATTCTATCAGTACTCCCAATTATAATCATGTCATCCATATAGAGACAGACTACGACACAGTCTCTTCCACTTCCTTTAGTGTAGACATATTTATCGCACTCATTAATGCGAAAACCGTTTGATAGCATAATTCTATCAAACTTCTCGTGCCATTGATTTGGTGCTTGTTTGAGTCCATATAGAGACTTTACAAGTTTGCACACTTGGTGCTCTTTACCAGGAACTACAAACCCTTCCGGTTGTTCCATGTAAATTTCTTCTTCCAGTTCTCCATTTAGAAACGCCGTCTTGACATCTATTTGATGTATTTCCATATCAAACAAAGCTGCGAGAGCAATGAAGATTCGGATAGACGTTTTCCTGGACACAAGAGCATTCGTGTCAAAATAATCGACACCTTCAGTTTCCCTGAAGCCTTTTACTACAAGTCTCGCCTTGTATTTCTCAATCGTGCCATCAACCCTTAACTTCCTCTTAAAGATCCACTTGTGACCTAGTGGCTTACATCCTGGCGGAAGATCCACTAGTTCCCAAGTGTGGTTTTGCATGATCGACTCAATCTCATGATCGACCCAATATTGGGAATCCGGTGTTGACAATGCTTGTTTATATGTCACCGGTTCGCCTTCAACCATGAAGGTTAAGAAATCATGTCCAAATGAAGTTTCCTTCCTTGTCCTTTTGCTACGCCGAGGCTCTTCCTCTTCCTCTGTCGGTTCACTTGCCCCCACATTTCATTCACTGTTCAACTCTTGAGTTGGTACATATGTAGGTAATTTACGGGGAAATATATCTTCAAAGAAAGAGGCCTCTCGACTTTCCATATACGTATCTACATGCACATCGGGATTTTCCGACTTGTGTATGAGAAACTGATATGAACTACTATTATGTGCATATCCGATGAACACACAGTCCACCGTTTTAGGACCAATTCTCATCCTCTTAGGAGTGGGAAATAGGACTTTTGCGAGACAACCCCAAACCCGCAGGTTCTTATAACTGGGTTGATGACCTTTCCATAATTCATATGCAGTCTTATCTCGCTTCTTATGTGGTAACTTGTTTAAAACATAGTTTGCGGAAAGTATCGCTTCCCCCCACATGTTCTGGGGTAACCCAGAACTGATTAGCATAGCATTCATGATTTCCTTTAGCATTCTATTTTTACCCTCGGCAACCCCATTTTGCTCGGGAGTGTATGGGGCTATGGTTTGATGTATAATGCCGTTTTCAGCGCATATTTGCTCAAACGGTGATTCAAATTCACCGCCTCTATCACTTCTCAATGTTTTAATTTTTCTATTGAGTTGATTTTCTACATCGGTCTTACAAAGAGCGAATTTCTCTACTGCTTCGTCTTTACTTCTCATTAACTAAACATAACAGTATTTAGTACAATCATCTATAAATGTGATAAAGTAATTTTTCCCACCTCGTGTTTGTATAAACTTTAAGTCACATACATCCGTGTGTATTAGACCGAGAGGTTCACTTTCTCGTTCAACATGTTGAAACGATGATTTCGTTAATTTTGCATCTACACATATCTCACATTTGTGTTGCTTATTAAAGAAAAAATTTGGTATTAGTTTTAGTGATATTAATTTCTTTAACGAATTATAATTCACGTGACCTAATCTACCATGTCACAAATGAAATGACTCAAATAAATAAGCAAAAATAGAATTTTTATTATTAGCCGCTTGGGCAACAGTCATTACATTACTTGTGCTAGCCTCAGCTTTAGCACCTTTATTGGGAGCAGGTGTCCCTACGTTTAACTTAAACATTCCGTTGGTCATATAGCCACGGCCTACATAGACACCATTTTTTGTGATTACAATTTTATCAGATTGAAAGACAAGTTTGAACCCGTTCTTCACCATCACAGATCCGGATACTAGATTCTTACGGATATCCGGAACATGGAGCACCCCTGTCAACCTCAGCTCTTTTCCAGAGGTCATGCTCATCACCACCGTTCCTTTTCCTTCCACCTTGAAAGTAGCATAATTCCCCATGAAGCACCTTTCTCCCTCTACCGCCTCGTAGGTCTTAAACATCTACCGGTTAGAGTAGATGTGGCTTGTGGCGCCGGTATCCAGCCACCACTCTTTAGGGTTGCTCCCCACGAGATTCACCTCAGAGACCACAGCAGTGAAGTGGTCATCATCTCGTCCTCTCTCGGCCAGATGTGCCTGAGCTGGAGCTTCCCTCTTCCCCTTGCCTTTGAAGTTCTTCAGGGGGGCTTAGGCTTTACAGTGTTTTTATTGTCATAACAGTCCGCGGCACGATGGCCGGTCCTGTTACATACAAAGCAGGTTCTCGCAAATTTCTTTGTAATAACAGTACTGCCTCCGTTGTGAAAACATTTCCGCGGAGCTTTCGACCACATTGGCCTTTGCCATCAAGATGTTAGCACCACCGACTCTCTTTACGGAGCGACGGTTGCTCACCTCAATATTGAGCTTCTCAATGAGCCCCTCCAGCCTCATTTCCATCCGCTTGTGCTTCAGATAGTTTTGAAAGTCTTTCCAAGACGGTGGCAATTTCTCAATCATGAGTGCCACCGGAAAGGCTCATTAATCACTAGCCCCTCAGGCTCAAGGTGATGCTAAATGAGTTGGAGCTCCTAAACTTGCTCCATGACACCCATACTGTCAGTCATACGGTACTCATGAAAGTCCGTGACAACAAATCTCTTTGTGCCAGAGCTATTCACTTTGTACTTGTTTTCGAGAGTTTTCCACAGCTCCTTTGCAGTAGCTTTGGGCTCAAAAACACTAAACAGCGTGTCATCTAGAGCACACAGGTTATAGTTCTTGCATAGGTAGTCGGCATGTCTCCATGCCTCAACCGCAGAGAACGACTGCTCGTCCAGATCGTCCTCGCTTAGGACGGGAGCAATCTCCTTAAGAAACCTGGTCAGATTCAGGGTGGTGAGATAAAACAGCATTTTTTGCTGCCAACGTTTGAAGTTGTCTCACCTGAATTTTTCCGGTTTCTCCAGATGAGAAGTCGGCAAAGTAGGCACAGCCGAATACATCGGTGCCTTGCCCTTGGCCGCAGCCTTGGCTCTAGCCGCAGCCTTGGCCGTGGCCTTGGCCGTAGCAGCTGCCTCGGCCGCAGCCTCGGCTTTGGCCGTAGCATCCGCCATTGCCGCAGCCGCGGCGGCCTCAGCCGCTGCAGCTACGTCCTCGGCGTTAGCCCCCATATTCGCATCTCCCCTAGTGTTATGGACATTTCCACCAACCACTGGGTCATGCTCACTTCCGACAGGAAACTCAATAGGCGAAGTGTTTGTCATCTGAAACGACAACACAAAAAACGTATGAGATACGTGTACAATAAATTCTATAAACAAAACTCCAAAACTGAAATTTGGGTTTGTAAAAGAATTTTATTTAAAAACAACAAAAGAAAATTAAACGGTTTCCTTTTGAATACCAATACGGTTGATATCAAAATGATTAAAACGATTCTTATTGAATACCAATACGGTTGGTATCAACAAGATTCTTAAAAACAAAAATTAAATTGTTTGGAATTTTTCTTTGTAAATCAAATTCTAATATGATTTAGAATTGAAAACAAAAAAGCATTATTCCTTTTAAAATAAATAATTGTATTAATTAATACACGAAATAAACAACAGAAATATCGGATAAGATTGTTGGTTCCGTGTACGAAATAACAATTAAACAATAATAAAAGACTAAAAAGAAATAATCAAAAACCAGATTACAGATTATTATCAATTAATAATATGATGTACTGAATTGCAATAAATAGAAACTGCCAGACTGGAAAGTATAAACTTAACAGCCGGACTGTTCTGATTGAAATATAAATTACAGGACTGAATTGAAACTATTCTAATTACAGAATTAAATTACATAATTGTATTACAGAATATAAACAGTATTTTAAGTAAATTACAGAAAGCGAAAGACAGAATATAAATATTACAGCTAAGTACAGCAAATTAAAATACCGAATATAAAAGACAGAAAAGTAAATTGCAGAATTTAAAATACTGAAATGGAAAAAAGACAGAAAAAATTAAAAGACGAGGCGACTGTTAGACAGTCTGCCCTTAACCGATATTCGCCCAACCACTTTAAGGTTTCTGGTTGCGTTGGCGCTTCGATCCCAAGGTACAACGTCTCATATGACTCGCCGGAAACTGGCGAGAGTCAAGATCGAGCTGTTGGTGAGTGGTTCTCTCTCTTTCTAAGATGCTATGAGAAAAGTGTATGCTGTTTTCAGAATGTAAAAGTATATTTAGAGAGTGGGGGAGAGCTGCCTACTTATAGGCTAAGCTAAAATCTCAGCCATAATGGTCACTTAATTCATTATTCAAAACTGGTGAATTAATGATGCAATTATTCTCATTTAATTGCATCAGTTACAAGTTGATGGAATTTTTGGTACTGTTTTGTTATTATTCAAAACTCTCAGATTTTCTTGGAACCGGAACAAGTCCCAAGTCCCAAGTCCCGTGCCCGTGACCAAGACCGAACGAGCGCACGCGTGTGTGGTACACTTGCCTACACACACACCTATGAGGCTACACATTATTACCACTCTCTAGTGGTGAATATGTATATAAACTATTCAAAATAGTTTTTCCTCTTTGATGTGGGATAATCATTTGGATGGCTTA
Source organism: Primula veris (assembly GCA_963682055.1). NCBI lineage: Eukaryota > Viridiplantae > Streptophyta > Magnoliopsida > Ericales > Primulaceae > Primula > Primula veris. The sequence continues at coordinate 29,172,118 of OY821742.1, read as the reverse complement.
CCCATCCATTTGATTTCCCATTTCCTCTCCCAAAATTTCAGATTTCGTCTCTCCATGATCCAACTTCGGAGCCAATTTTCATTCACACCCATTCACCGAATAGGTCATGCGATATACCGTTTCGAAGCTTGTCACACAAGCTACTCAAATCAATTGAGTACGAAGTCTAAACTTTAGATTATTCGCATGGAATTTGACCAATCTTTTGGACTCGTGACCAATTCGAAAAACACCTTTTTTCCATGGTTTTTCCCAACAAGAAATTGAGAGAACAAAATGTTTTGAAGAGTGTTGATAATGATAATGAATGTCACCTTTGTGCTATGGTTAATTCATTTGTCCACAGTAGTTTCCTATTTCAAGCCGGCACAGGACTGCAAAGATCAGTGTTGCGGTGGCGTAGAGATTTTATATCCCTTTGGCATAGGCCAGAATTGTTCCTACGATAAGTGGTACCAGATAGATTGTAAGACGGTCAATAATAAATCAATGCCTTACTTAAAAAGTATCGGTCTAGAGGTGACCAGGATAAGTCACAACACAATAGGGACCCTGATCCCAATGAATTTAAGTAGATACAGTGATACTTATGACTTAAGAGAAACTCCCTTTTCCTTTTCACGCAAGAGAAACGTGTTTATTGGGATATGCTGCAACATGATTGCATACACATCTGATGATGATCTGAGCGTATGCTGTACCAGTGTTTGCGATTCTTATTCCGATCCGTCCAATTTAAACTATTATCAGGGATACGTGGCCGAGCTCCAACAAAATATTCAGACACTTAACCCTGTAATTGTAAATGTCGTACATAATGAACTTATCAAGACTAATAGTACTCCAGAACGGAATGATGCATCTGGTTTTGGATTTTTAGTTGATCGATACTGGAACACGCAGATGCACCACCCAGGGGCTGCCCAGGCCCAAGCCCAGTAAGGGCCTTGGGCAAGAAGGTAAAAAAAAAATTTGGGGGGCAACATGGAACACATAATATATATTGTTTAAATTTATTATATATATATATATATATATGTGTGTAGTTTAAATGGTTATAACCATATTCTAACTCTTAAAAGACCCAAGTTCAAGTCTTTCCAATAACACAATATTTTTTTGACATTTCTAATCTTATGTATTCTTAATACAAAAACAATTGTTTTATGTCTTTTAAACTATTTATTTGGTTTAATTGTTTTATTCCTATGAACACACTATTTGTTTAGCTTAATTTTATTTATTTGTTATTAAAACCATGAAATTTAACCCAAATAGAAAGAAATTTTTTTTGCTCAATAATATCACTATGAGCAACAACAAAAATTGAGCCTTGGGCAAGTATAGAAGCCGGGCCGCCCCTGGCACCACCCAGAGTCTTTGATATATGTCCAGACCTACTATTTGAGGATGATTTCACATATTGGTGGTTTGTCCAACGACTCAAAAAAATATCATCCACTGACCCCAACAGGCCTTACTTCTATATTGACAGACGGGTCCATGTGGCTTTGGAATGGGAATTTTATAATGCAACACCGGCCTCATTTGGAGTGGACAATACGACTACCTCTTGCGAATCCAATGCGCTATGGTTTCTAGTTAATGATACATTATATAGCAACTCCAGTCTCCAATGTTTTTCCAGAGACGGATTTACAGGGAATCCTTATCTTCGTAAGGGATGTCAAGGTAAAAACACGCATGGTTTTGTTAAATCCTTTTTACACAAAGGGATTGTTTCGTTGCTAAGTTTTCTCCTAGCTAAACTTGTATTTGTTTATACTCGGTGCATGCCATTCAAAGTTCTTTTTGTGTTTCTGTACTAAAATGTTGGAAGATTAACATTTTATTTGTCGATGTGGCACAAGTCAGTTTATTTGCTTAGAGCAGCAGGTAGACGAACCTTTTTTCACTTGGGCCTCTTAACTTTTCTTTACCCGGTTTACCTTGTAGCAGGATTCATATCCTGCATTTTTTTCACTCGACCTTTGATCTCCATGATGCGTTCTTCATAATTTGCAATTATAAGGATATGTCCGAAGAAAAGAAAATACCCTCTTTTCTTCCCAAGGAAACTGTATCACTTTATTAGAATAGTGCACCAATAAAGTTTTCTTGCCCCTGGAAAGAGGAGAAAAGAAAGTTAAAAATGCCAGAAATAAAACCCTCCAGCAAGCTGATCAATCCCTCCTAAATCCTCCCTCCCCAAGAAAGCCAAAAGAAACCCCTGCAAAGCGACTGTATAACCGAGTTATCCAAAATAACAATGAACATAGCTCTCTAAGGAAGATAAAAAAGTCAAAATTAGATTCTAGAATTTCTAGTTGTTGGGAACTTGAACACTGATCGGGACTCCGTTTTACAAGAATTTCAGTCCTGAGTTTGATTGTGATAGATTATATAAATGTCACGCCCCGGATTTGGGTAAACCCGAGTCGTCAATATTATTAAAAAAGAAAATATTTAAATAACGAAACATGCGGAATGCCATTCAATAATATGTCAATCAATAGAACCAAATAAATACTTCAGGGCATGCCGATAATCACATTTTATTCACTAAATTGGCCTAAGGGTAGCCAACGGTGTTCAAATGAGACAACACAAACAATACAGTACGTTTTTTTTTTTAGAAATTTCGGCATAAGGTTCGCGTATCTATTTGTTTCTAATAAATTAGACATGTTTGAACAACACATAACAAAATCACCACGCGATTACCAAATAATCCAACAAGGATAAATCAAATCCAACCCAGCTGACATTCAATAAAATAGCGTAATCTAAAATAAACTTGCGTTAAACGCCTATTAGGTCCACAAGGCTCAAAATGATGTAATACCAAAATGAATAAAAACAAGTCTGACGTGCACACGATCACGTGTAATATGATAATGAGCCCCATACAAGCATTCTAAACTTCGCCACAGTCTACATCAACACATGTACATCGATCATGAACAAAATGTACAGAAAACAAAGAAAAGAGGTAAGAAAACAATCTCGTTTTAAAAACGGCGCGTGCTACTAAGCACGCACAAATAGTCCTAATATGGCAAATATGATATCTTGGCAAATAATGACAAAGGGCAATTGCATGAAAAACACATCAACAAATATAACTCGCAACACAAGTAAATGAACATATAATCAAGATCAACTGAATTAATAATAAAATAAAATAAAATAAAACAAAACAAAATAAAACGAGACTCAACGAAACACAAAGTCGGGATTGTCTCACATGTACCCACTTTTAGAGCCACTATGCTCTAGGACCCAAAGTGCAATGGTTCACTCACCCATATTCTGACACTAATATGTGACCAAAAGATATGGGGCCGGCTTTAAGGGGACTAACCCTATGGTACCGATATACCTAATCCTTGCGCAAGTTTCCGGGATCTCACCGTAAGCTGACACAGCTCCGCCTTAACACTTGGTACTGCAATCCCTAAAATAAATATAAGACTCCGAATACCAAACACGAAAACCGAAAACTTCACAATAGAACATAAAACACACTTTATAATATTCGATGTAATTAGATAAACACATCACCACAAAAGTATACACGGTATCACCACTGCCACACTTTCACCATTTTCACCACTTTCACGTTTTTAAAAGATTTAATTAAATAACACATTTAAATCATCTTCTTTTTTTCCACAATTCATTTTCTAATAAAAATAGTAAAATCGTCATACACAATATAATCACCATAAATAAAACAATGCGAAGCCTGTTACACACAAAGTACAATAACATGATGCAATGCACACTAACCATTTTACATAGCCTAGCATACAACAAACAACACACAAAACCGCCTTTAAAGCGAAACCATATTCCTACCCCTTACCTACGCAAACGAGAGCTCGTTTGTCAAAATATCCCAAACTCGAGCAGAAAACCTACCGATCCATCAAAACCAGATCTGGACAGCCTAATAACAGTCTATAAACAGCCCCTAAACGCAATTAAAATGAGCTACCGATTAATAAAACTATTATAAATTCGGATTATTATTAAAATCCAAAATTGGGTTTTTATAAAAGTTAAAATCAGATGAAACGGTTTACACGGATAGATAGCTCTCGAAAAATAGGCTAAGAAAACATATTTGATTGTCGAAAACGGGCACCCGATGATCTCGTAATCACCCCTCGAAGCCGCAGCCTTAAAACCCTAAACCGCACCCACTACCGCCACCTACCACCGCAGCCTGGCCGGTCATCGGAGTCGGCTGCCAGGTCGCTGACTTCGGTCACTCTCCCTCTTTCATGTCTTCTCTCTCTATCTCTCGTTCTATGCATGTATATATGTATTCGATGCATATATGTATGTATATATATATATATGTCTGTATATATGTGTGGCTGTGTATGTATGTAGATATATATATATATATATATATATATATATATATATATATATATATATATATATATATATATATTAGGTATTAGCTTTTAATAAAATTACTAGTTTAGTCCACACGGTTATCATGAGCTGCTTAAACACCCAAAATTATCTCATACACTTGCTATTTCGTATTACATGTTAAAATATAAATTCACACACTAACTTAATATCACTATTTAATTAATAAAACCCATAATAAACACTGAGTTTTCGAGTCGTTACAATAAATGTAAGGAAAAATAAATGAAACTCGATATGATAATTGTTGAGTTGTGGAGCCAAATGTATTTTGGTCATGTTCATTAATTATCTCACATCAATAAAAATTGTAATAAGACCCACTATGGGTTCTATATATGTCACACCTATCTTATATTTTAATTATCACATATTTGAGAGAGAATATTATAGAGAGAGAGTTCTAGTTGTAAGAGAACCATAAATTTGTGATCAATCTAGATTACGTTTGTAATTCTTCTTATAATATATATAAGTGTCACGTGTAGCGGCCCGGAGACGTAACCATTGTTGGGTGAACTCCGTTATCAAATTGTGTGTGCGATTTACATTCTTCTCTTTCTTCAAATACGCCTGATTTCCTAATAAGTGATATCAGAGCTCGGGGTTTGTAGAAACAAGGTCAAAGATCGGGAGGAAGATCAGTGGCGAAAGAAGACAGAAGCGCACATGGGATCGAGAAATTCGATGGAAAGTACTTCGCATTCTGGAGAATCCAAATAGAAGACTATCTGTACGGAAAGAAGATGCATCAGTCACTTCTTCTCGAGAAAAGGCCGACCACGACCACCGAAAAGGCATGGAAACTCTTAGACCGACAAGTGTTGGGAGTGATCCGGCTAACACTATCTAGAAGCGTGGCGCACAACGTCGCAAACCACGTAAATAAGTTCATCGACACCGTAAATCAGTTGGATGCGGTTGAGATAACTTTTGACGATGAGGTAAGAGCCCTAATACTGCTAGCCTCTCTACCGAACAGTTGGGAGTTCATGCGAGCTGCTGTCAGCAACTCAATTGTAAAGGAGAAACTGACTTACAATGGCATCCGAGATCAAATACTCGCTGAGTAACTCATGAGACAAGATATGGGTGAACGCTCAAATGATGGAGCAGCCTTTAACGTCGATTCAAGATACCAGAGTAAGGACATATTGGACGAAAGAGGTCGTTCAAAATCGAGAGGTAGAAGGGGGCAAAGCCGAGGTGACAAAAATAGCGATCGAAGCAAGAAGAATCTCCGATGCTATAACTGTCAGGGTATGGGGAACTTCGTCCATGAGTGCAAGCAGCCGAAGAAGGAAACCGGCAGTTGTCATGTGGCAAGTGTTGCGAGCGACGAGAATTTGGGTGACTGTTTAGTGCTTGTCATACAGAGAAATATAGATTCGTGGATTCTAGACTCTGTGACATTATTTCACACGACCGCTCAGAAGGACTTACTTGAAAATTACAGTACGGGTAATTTCGGTAAAGTGTATCTAGCCGACGGAGAAGCGTTGGATGTTGTTGAAAACATTCGAAACGGGTCGGTATAGAAGCTAACGAAAGTGAGGAATGTTCCGATGTTGACCAAGAATCTGATCTCAGTATGACAACTCGATACAGAGGGACACTCCATTTCTTTTAGCATTGGAGCTTAAAAAGTTTCACGAGGAGCTATGGTGATAGCACGAGGGAGCAAGGTCAGTACATTGTACATGACAACCGATGATGAATGTACAATTGCGGCAGCTGTGTCGCAAAATTGCTTTTAGCTGTGGTATCGACATTTAGGTCATATAAGTGAGAAGGGGATGAAGGTGTTAGCAAAGGACAATAAACTTCCAGGCTTGAAGTCTGTCAATCTCGACATGTGTGAATGTTGCATCTTCGGAAAGCAAAAGAGTGTGAGCTTCCAGAAAGGTGGAAAAACTCCTAAGGAGGAAAAGTTAGCACTTGTCCACTCTGATGTATGAGGGTCATCCCCGGTAACCTCACTGGGAGGATCTTAGTACTATGTGACCTTCATTGATGATTCAATGAGTAGGACATGGATCTACTTCTTAAAACACAAGTCTGAAGTGTTTAAGAAATTTCAAGAATAGAAGGCCATGGCCGAACTAGAAACCGGGAATAAACTGAAATGTTTGAGGTCCGATAACGGTGGAGAGTACATTGATGCGAAGTTCGTAGAGTTTTGTGCACAAAGAGGCATTCGGATGGAGAAGACCATCCGAAGAACGCCACAACAAAATGGCATGGCCGAGAGAATGAACCGAACAATCAATGTGCGTGCTAGGAGTATGAGGCTGGAAAGTGGGCTGCCCAAAGTCTTATGGGCGCATGCAGTAAGCATGATGGTTTATCTCATTAACCACGGACCATCAGTGCCATTAGAAAAGAGAATTCCCGAGGAAGTATGGATAGGAAAGCCTATCTCTTACGAACATCTGCGAGTGTTCGGTTGTCTGTCATATATCCATGTCGATATAAACGATCGTACCAAGCTTGAGTCAAAGTCCAAAGTTTGTTACTTTGTGGGGTACGATGGAGCTGAGTTCGGATATCGTTTCTGCTGTGGTCAAACAAAGAAGATCATTCGCAGTAAGGATGTCATCTTCAACGAAAGCATTTTGTACAAAGATCGACCAAATGTGGTGGTGGAAGAACACGCTCTCCCGTCCGAGGAAAGTGGTATAGTCGACATGAATGCGTTTCCAAGAATGAAGTTGGAAGAGAACGGTGAAGATGAGACAGTGGTGCTCGACAACCTACCAGCACATACTGAAGAAGACGAGGAGTTACCCCAAACTGCTCAACCTGAATTGGGCCGAGGTCATCGTGAAAGGAGACCTACTATCCGATACTCTCCTTCAATGCATTTCATACTACTCAATGATGCAGGCGAGCCCGAGAGTAGAGAGAAAGCACTGGAGCTGAAAGACTCGAGCAAGTGGGAGCTCGCCATGAAGAATGAGATGAAGTCACTAAAAGAGAATGTGACTTGGCAGTTAGCCGAACTGTCCAAGGGGAAAAGGGCACTGAGTAACAAATGGGTGTTCTGACTAAAAGAGGAACAAGATGGCTCGAAACGGTACAAGGCACGATTAGTAGTCAAAGAGTTCCAACAAAAGAAAGGAATTGACTACACTGAGATCTTTTCTCCGGTCTTAAAATTGACGACTGTTCGGCTATTGTTGAGCATTGTTGTAAATGAGAATCTTCATCTTGAACAGTTAGATGTGAAAACTGTGTTTCTCCACGGAGATTTTGAAGAAGAAATTTACATGCTACAACCTGAAGGTTTTGCCGAAAAGGGAAAAGAGAGACAGGTCTGCAAACTAAATAAGACCTTGTACGGGCTAAAACAAGCACCACGACAGTGGTATAAAAAGTTTGACAGTTTCATGGTGGGTACCGGGTTCGAAAGAAGTGATAGTGATCACTGCTGTTTCTTGAAGAGATTTGAAAACTCTTCGTACGTCATACTTCTTTTGTACGTAGATGACATGTTTCTCGTCGGATCGAGCCTTGTAGAAATTAACAATGTGAAGCAACAGTTGGCGAAACACTTTGAGATGAAGGATTTGGGTACCGCAAATCAGATCCTCGGTATGAGGATTTTCCGATGAAGGGATGGGTCTTTTTTTCTGTAACAAGCCGAGTATGTGAAGAAAGTGTTGGATAGGTTCAGTATGAATGATGCGAAGGCTGTAGGCACACCACTAGTCGCACACTTTAACTTGTCGAAGGGACAATCACCCTCGGACGAGGAAGGAAATGATCGTATGTCGAACATATCCTACGCTTCAGCAATTGGTAGCTTGATGTACACTATGGTCTGTACAAGACCGGACATTGCCCACGCAGTGGGAGTTGTAAGTCATTACATGAGTAACCCGGGCAAGCACCATTAGAAAGTTGTGAAGTGGATATTGAGATATCTATCAGGTACTGTGAGTTCGGCATTATGTTTCCGAAAGACCTCGTTAGGCTTGCACGACTATGTTGATGCTGATCTGGCTGGTGATATGGATAGCCGAAAGAGCACAACGTGATGTGTTTGTACCTACCGTGGTACTACAGTGAGTTGGACATCTAAGATGCAAAAGATCGTTGCACTGTCAACCACAGAGATTGAGTACGTCGCGATGACGGAAGCAACCAAAGAGATGATTTGGTTGCAAGATTTATTAGAGGAGCTTGGTCAGAAAACCAAGAAGAGAGTTCTGCACTGTGAGAGTCAAAGTGCAGTTCAACTGGCTAAGAATCATGTATTCCATTCATGCACCAAGCACATACAGATCCGTTATCATTCATTTGGGCTGTTCTAGAAGATGGAATCTTCGCGCTAGAAAAGATTGAGAGTACTAAGAACCCCGCCGATATGCTAATGAAGGCTGTTACAATCGACAAACTGAGGTTATGTGCGACCTCAGTAGGACTCCGAGCTTGACACTCAGGGTCGCCGCTACACTGGAAGTATGGGTAACTCGCCGACAATGGAAGAGTGCTAATTACTATACAAGGATACCGATGAGAGCATTCTGCTCGGGGGAGCACAGTGAGTTCAGTGATCGGGGGTAATCAGAGTTCTTTTGAAGCACTCGACATTTGACTCTAAGTGAGAGATTGTTGAGTTGTGAAGCCAAATGTGTTTTTGTCATGTTCATTAATTATCCCACATCACTAATAATTTCAATAAGACCCACTATGAGTTCTATATATGTCTCACCTATCTTTTATTTTAATTATCACATATTTGAGAGAGAATATTATAGCGAAAGAGTTCTAGTTGTGAGAGAATCATAGTTTTGTGATCAAGCTAGATTACGTTTGTAATCCTCCTTATAATATATATATAAGTGCCACGTGTAGCGGTCCGGATACGTAGACATTGTTGGGTGAACTCCGTTATCAAATTGTGTGTGCGATTTACATTCTTCTCTTTCTTCAAGTACCCCTGATTTCATAATAATAATAATCAACACGCGTTCATACCATTTGCTTTTGACACTTTTGATTTCTTAACACCATATGATGTGAAGATTCTTAAGTGAGTGTAAATGGTCATGCATAGTAATGTCATGATTCCTAGGTATATGGATGTAGTATTTAGAAGAATTAGTTTTGCAATTCAGAAAGGGCTAGCGGCACAGCTTGTTTCTTGCTTGCCTTCTATTTGAATGTAATCATTTCATAATAATTAATAAAATCATTAATGAAGAAGATAAATTTGGTGTTTGTGATTTGAGTTTTGCTTTTCTCTTTCAATGTTAGCCAAGACGTATCCGGAGGGAAGAGAAACTAGTCGTGATTGGTATGATCTTCTCTATCCTCTCAATCTTTTACATTCTTCTTGAAATGGACCTCTTCCTGGTTGCTATCTGAAAACAATAAAAGATCAATTTAATGTTTCTTTATATGAATTCACATGAAAGGTTTTACAACTATCTCCTTGTACCTACAGATATTGTTATATTTATGGAAAGTCATTTGAAATACTAGTTTGGAAACAAAATGTTGGTGATTTTAGTATCATCAATGTATTTTAGTAGTAATGTGATTTATTATAGGGCGATGCAATAATGCGTTAAACTCGGAAACGAGTTAGGGAAGTGCGGAGTGCACGCTCGTCGAGCCAACGTATAATTGAATATGAATAATTGAAACGGGGTTCCAAGGGGCAGAGCCCCTGGCGGGGTCCAAGGGGCGAGAGCCCCTGGCTGGGGTCCCGCTGCCAGGACAGCGGGCGGGGTGCGGGGCAGCGCCCCGAGCGAAATTTTTTCCGAACAGTTGCTTCCTTTCCGGAAAATTTTGAATAGTTGGACCCTTTCCCAACCGACATAACCGGTTTTTCCGAACAGTTGCTTGCTTTCAGTTTCGGTTATTGATCTCCTATATAAGAAGTCATTTGGCCTCGGTTTTGGATACAGAAACATATAAGAAAATTCTCTCTACATTTCCTAATCTATTCTCCTTGCCAGAAACAGATTGTTCTTCAAGAATTATCCCCACAAAGATTTCGTGAACCCAGGCAATAATAGGGTCGAAATACTTTGTTCGGAAAGTGTACGAACACGATTCTTCGAAGTTATCCAGGATTATCATACCCTAAATTTCTAACACAAAATAGTTCACAAAAAGTATAGTTTGGCATATAATTATTAATGAGACTGTTGATGAACACATACTCTTTTATCCTCAGTATCCTTGAAAAGAAAAAGATTCCAATGCAATCGAAATAATACTCCTTTCAGTTTCATGATCATTGTGTGTTAAACGCCATGTATGTGTATGCTCTCCTATTGGAGCAATTTTGGTAAGTTTCCTTTGGTGGCTATACAAAGTAGTGAGGAGAGAAATTAATAGAAGGGGGAAAGTTAAATACTTCAAAAGCAACGGTGGCTTGTTATTAGAACAACAAATTTCATCAAGCGATGGTACCATTGAGAAAACGAAAGTTTTCAGTTCGTATGAGCTAGAGAAAGCCACTGACCATTACAATGTTGATCGAGTGCTTGGCCAAGGAGGTCAAGGTGCCGTGTAGAAAGGAATGTTGTCCGATGGGAGGATTGTTGCTGTCAAAAAGTCACAAATTGCAGATGCAACAAAAGTCGGGAAATTTATTAACGAAGTTATTATTCTTTCGCAAATTAACCATAGACACGTTGTGAAGCTCTTGGGTTGTTGCTGGAAAAACGAAGTTCCTTTGCTAGTCTACGAGTTTATCTTGAATGGTACACTTTTCCAACATATTCACAATCCAAACGAGGACTTCCCATTAACATGGGCTATTCGGCTAAGAATATGTGCTGAAATAGCAGGGGCTCTCTCGTATATGCACTCCGCAGCCTCCCTGCCAATATATCACCGTGATATAAAGTCGACAAACATATTGGTTGACCGTAAATACAAGTCAAAGGTTTCTGATTTTGGAACATCGAAATCAATCGAGGTGGATAAAACACACTTCACTACTCTAGTTCAAGGGACATTCGGGTACTTGGATCCAGAGTACTTTCGCTCAAGCCAGTTCACTGAAAAGAGCGACGTGTATAGCTTTGGAGTTGTTCTTGTTGAGCTCTTGACCGGGAAAAAACCAATATTTTCCATCTCGCTACTAGAATTTAAAGGTTTGGCTTCACATGATGTTGAATTGATGGAAGAAAATAAAATCCTTGAAATGATTGATCCACAGATTTCAAAAGAATGCGTAACTAATTATTCTTCTATTGGGAAGTAAAAGTTATTGTCAGGCACTTCATTGCAATTTTATTTTTTAAGCAAGCTACATTGCAAGTTACAACTGTTTTTTAAGCAGCTTTTAGACCAGAACATTGACGCCAATATTCCCATAGTGTGGTAAAAGTTGAGGAAATATTTGAAAAGTAAACTGTAAGCCCTCCAAATTGATAATTCAAGAATTTACTAGTCTTGTATACTTAAAAGTTGAAGCTTTAATGAATTGACTTACAAATCGATTCCAACTTGGATTGCTATATGTAGTAGATGGTTCACTTTAAGCTAACAGTCACTAAAAATGTTTAACCTCGCATATTCATTCACGTGTTATCTTAAAAGATTAAGTGTTACAACTCAGGTTGAAATTTTCAAATTAGCAATTCCAGTTTCTAAATAACATTTACAATATGTCAATGTAATGAAACCACACTTTAATTGTTCCTTTCTCTCAACGTTTTTTTCCATGAGTAATATAACTATGTTTTTAACAATTTTAACATGAAATTTGATTATTTGATGATTAAAAATATGGTGTGTGAGTTGAATATTAAAAATATCATGTCAATTTTCTTCTTTTTCTTGGTTGCTATGGCCGTTCAAGTTCTCCAACATGACTGATCATATTTCATTGGTAATACTCAATTTTATACATATTTTTACGCAAATATGAAAAGCCAGTCAAAAAGACTACCATAGATTTTAAAAGGTCTACAATTGGTTGTTTAGAAGTGTTTAGTCATGAGGAATTTTTTTCTCAAAAAAAAGAAAGTTAAGAGAATAATACTGTAGTTTTGATCTCCTTTGTTTGTTTTACATCAAATTGGAAACTAAACTAACCTGCAAACTCGAACAATGTGTTTTTGTTAGTTTTTAATTTTGTTTTGAGAATAATGTATTTTTCTTTAATCATACTATCTCATACTTTGAGTACTATACTAGAAGTTGTACCTTCCAAACTATATAATTTAGTTGAAGAATTCTTTACTAAACAAAGTATAGGGGGAAATGACAACCACCCCAGGAAAATCTTCTCTAAATAATAAATTAATTTGAAATTTATACTTTCAGGTTGGGTTTTTAAAATATGGAGGGGAACTGTAGTCCTACCTCCTTCCGTGGTCACCGACTAACCGAGCACACGTGAGAGAGATGGACTTAGTTCTGGGGAAAGTTGTCGATGAGAGAAAGAGAGACAAAACGGAAGCACTATAAGATATGGGTATTATTTGGCAGAATAAGTCCCAGAAATTATACCCAAGTTGATTAAATTTTGTGTAACATATTGTACGATTATCAACAACAAATTCAAATTAGTACTATTCCTAATTCAACTTTATTTCATTGACTTTTCACTTTTCCTGACTTCATAATAAATAATTGCAAAAAGAAGACTAAGGAGTAGTACTATTTTCTAGACTCGGTCCATCGGAGATATTTCTAATACCAGTCGTACATTTAAAACCGCACTATACATAAAATTATAATTTGCAAATTCATATGAATCACAAAATTGCCACTTTCCGAGAAAGAAAGAGAGAAGTAAAATTAATATTGCATAGAAAAGTGTAGTTTCTGAGAAAAAAGAAAGATGAGTGTGCAGCATGTCATTCGTATTGTGTTCCTGCTATGGATGTTAAAGATGTCCCAAGGAGTTTCGCCTTATTGGGCGAAACCCAATTGCCAAAGTTTGTGTGGTTCTGTACCAATACCCTACCCTTTCGGTATTGACTCAAACTGTTACTTTGACAAATGGTACGAAATCGAGTGCAGGGAAAAGCTAGATGGCTTGGGGAGCGCACAACTAAAGCCTTATCTAAAAAGCATCAATCTAGAACTTTTATCTTCTGATTTTGTCCTTGATCATGAATTACAATCTGAAATGAAACTTAACACAATCCAAGCTTTGGTTCGACAAGGATCCAAACTAGAGTTGGAAGGAACCCCTTTTTTTGTGTCAAACACGGGAAATGTCTTTGTGGGTGTTGGTTGCAATATTGTTGCTTATTTGAATGATCACAATGAAAAAGCAATGGCTTGGTGTGCAAGTGTATGTGGGTCTGATTCGTATCCTCGTCCGTGTGAGGCCTCACTACGAGTAAATCTTCAAACCGTCCGTCCTAAGATCCAAACTATCCAAACAAATGCTACCATTAACCAAACGAGCATGTCCGCTGATATTGATAATAGCTCTTGTAGTTTTACTCTTTTAGCTGAGCAAAAGTATTATAATGATAGGATGTCTAGGTATTCCGATAAAAGCTTCTGTTCAAGCTTTTCGGCTCTGGAATACATGCGGATAACAATTGGATTCATGTTGGATTTTGATGTTTTAAAAGAAAATACGACGGACTTATTTTACAGAAGGGATGTGAGCACAAGTTGCGTAAAAGAGCGTCCCATGGTTGAAATTAACAACATTGTCATTAGCAATCGCAGTATTCAGTGTTCTTGCAAGTCTGGACATTACGGAAATCCATATCTTCCAGGTGGATGTATATCAAGTAAGCAACACAAAAAGCATATCTAATTCCTTAAGTTTCATCTTTATATCTCATTTTATGAAGATGTAAGTTTTTTATCCAAAATTTCACAATATCTAATTTAGCATATAGTGCAATAGTAAGTCTGCTAAAATAACAAATGGTCTAATTTTTGTAAACCTTTACCCAGGTTTAGTCCGAAACATTAACAAAATGAAAATACCTCGCTCCCGTAACAACGGGTGTAAGGGGTGATGAGTAATCATAGGTTTTCTCCTACTCACAAAACCTACGTTTCAATCCTATATGGTGGGGAGCACATCGAAACTAAAGCAAACTCTTAAACATACAAACAAGTTTGTTATATTTTTTTTCAGCACCGTCACTTAAGATTCTTAGCGTAGTTAGTCTGGTCTAAAGTGTAACATGAATGAGAATTCATTACTGAAAGAAGATTTGTGTCACGGTGAGGGTTATAATTTTTTTGTGCTTCGGACCATGGCGGTCCATTTAGAAAACGAAAGCGGAAAAATAACTAGGGAAAGGGTAACATAAAACACGGCTAAAAAACACAGGTGATCAGGGCATACGAATGAAACAATAATTCATAGCTGGCATCTAGAAATATACTTAAGCGGCCTTTCTTCCTCTCAAACGTGGGATAATTCTTTTTTTAACATTCCCCCATTACCACTTATACATATGTATATCAAACATCTTTTTATGCGATTTTTTTTTTCAGATCCAAGTCAGGGGAAGAAACAGAATTGGACAACTATTATTATCGGTACATATTTTGTCCATTCGATCTTGTAGAGACTGTCTTTGCTTATTACGTCTTGTTTAGTTGCAGCTTTTATTAAATCAGATGGATTTCTTTTGTTCAAGAAAAACTGAGTTCACCACATTAAAGCTTGTAGAGTTTTAGGTCAAAAACCTAAAAGAGCTCAACTTTTAAGCTGATAATCCAAATATAGTCCAACTTTTTTTGAAAAAAAAAACGTTATAAAAATGTTGACATTACCAAACAATGAGGGTGTTACCGCTCTTTTCCAAGTAGTCTTATATAATGATATGTGCAGGTGTGTGTTCTGTTGTTGGAGCATTGCTTCTCATAATTGGGGGTTGGTGTTTTTACAAAGTAGCGAAAAAAGAAATTAGCAAGAGAAAAAAGGATAAGTTTTTTAAACAAAATGGTGGACTACTCTTACATCAACACATGTCCTCGAGTGATGGTAATGTCGATAAAACAAAGGTGTTTAATTCATATGAACTTGATAAAGCTACCGATCACTACAATGCAAATCGAGTGCTTGGTCAAGGAGGTCAAGGTACTGTTTACAAAGGAATGCTGTCTGATGGGAGGATTGTTGCTGTTAAAAAATCCAAAATCGTTGACACAACTAACTTAGAGCAGTTCATTAACGAGGTTGTCATTCTTTCGCAAATAAATCAAAGAAATGTAGTTAAGCTCTTGGGTTGTTGCTTAGAAACCGAAGTCCCTTTGCTAGTTTATGAGTTCATCTCGAACGGAACCCTCTTCCAACATATCCACAATCCAAACGAGGATTTTCCATTAACTTGGGAAATCCGTTTGAGAATTGCTACAGAAATAGCAGGAGCCCTTGCGTACTTGCATTTTGCAGCATCGATGCCCATCTTTCACCGAGATATCAAGTCGACAAACATATTACTAGATGATAAATACAAAGCAAGAGTTTGCGATTTTGGCACATCAAGATCGGTTGATATTGATAAAACTCACTTGACCACAAAAGTACAAGGGACATTCGGGTACTTGGATCCGGAGTTTTTTCAAACAAGTCAATTCACTGATAAGTGCGATGTTTACAGCTTTGGAGTTGTTCTCGTTGAACTTCTAACTGGGAACAAACCAATTTTCCCCAGCGAAAATCAAGAACTTAAAGGTTTGGCTGCACATTTCTTAGAAGAAATGGAAAACGATCGTTTTATTAAGATGATTGATCCTCGGATTTCAAACGGAGATAATTTGGAAGGGATGGTAGCGGTGGCTCATCTTGCCAAAAAATGCTTGCACTTGAATGGGAGGGCAAGGCCTACTATGAAAGAAGTTGAAGGTCGATTAGAAGGGATTAGAATGTCCCAAGAACATTTAATGCCTCAAGTGAGTTTTGGCTTCACCACCAGCCATGATCAACTGGATATCGGAGAAGCTTACTATCATTATTCAACATCGACGGATAATTGGAGTGCAAGCATTACAACTTCATCCTTCTGATCGTGTTTCCATTACTTATTATTTTGTGTTTAGTAAGATGATGTCTATCTGTTGCATGTTCTATATATGAACTGAAATAATCTAGATGAGTATCATGGGTATAGTGGCACAATATCTAGACCTTAGCAGTGATGGTATAGGTAGAATTTTCGACCACTCTTGTAGAGCACACTCAAGAATCATTGATATACTCTCCATACGAGTTTGGAGGATATGAGTTTCATTCTTATTCTGTCCATATACTCTCTTTTATTGTTTGCCTGGAGATGAGATGCAACTTTATTAAAGACAAGCTCTTTAAAAATAGTAAAAACACATAATCGGAAAGCTTTCGGTATCAATTCTTTCAGTATCACATTGTGTTTATGTGTTTGATTTCCTGTATAGGTATCTCATTTTCGTATTAGGAGTCACTTGCCAGATCTATATAAATAATTACAAATTCCTGTATATCCGTGTTAGATATCTGAACATCCAAGATGACTTGAGTTTAAGAAAAGGATGCTAATATATTCTCAACCAAGTGCGTTACTTATTATAGTTTATAATAATAAACGTGTTTGTGGAATTCATGACTTGGTAAAGGAAATTTCGTAGTAATACTACAATTTTAAAAGGAAAACCAAATTAATTTTCAATATTTTACAACGTAATGAGACTTTCTGATCTGAGATCCAAAAGTAAACCAACCAATCATAATCACAAACGACTAAGAGCTGTTTTGAAAAGGAAATAAACAAACTAAGAAAAAAAAAATGGACACAAAGCTCTCCTTACGGATAACTTATAATTGCTAGTAATAGTTCTTGACTAATCACTATTGCAATTAATTGACTAAATTTGTATGATCTTATCTAGAAAAAAACATAAAAAAACCAAAGGGCTAAAATGCAACTCCTTCCAATATCATTTGACATGTTTGCTGCATTCTGTTCCTTCAAAATATTAGACGTCAACACGTTTATTGAAGTCCATTAGAAAACTGTATGATAGTAACCGGGAATATAAATAAGTTTGATTTTAAAAATATATCAAGACTTCTTGTAAATTGTAATGATGTCTTACGTAAAAATAAAATGACGAGACTTGGCTATTTTTTTTTATATTAATGGTGGGGAAAACCCACCTTTTTATTGATTTAATTAAAAAGTGGATGAAAAACCCCACTAAAACAAAACAGAGAACCATTTGAGACCTACTTCAAAATTACAAAGCTTAATAGAAAATAATAAAAACTTTCAAAAAGAAACTCGAATAAATGCAAAACACTTCTTAGTTGGGGGACCAAAGCTGTAATTGACCATAAAACCACCGCTTCATCTGGTCCACCTCTTCATTTGCCAGATCATTTCCATCCTTGAGATATAGATATAGAGAGAGAGAGACAAGCTCACCCTTCTTCCTCATTTCTCATACATATGTAAGAAACCCCTTTTTCTTCCAAAACCAATATCTTTCTTAATTTAATTGGAAAATCATCAATATTCTCTGAGATTACTAGATCAGAAGAACAACCCAGATTCGCCAGAAGATCAGCACCTGAATTCGCCTCTTTTTCCACATGATTCAAGAGATAAGTAACCTTCTTCAACTGCTCTTTTATATTATAAATAAGTGCTTTTATTGCCCAGGGACACTTATTTTTATCATTCAAAATGTTGATAAGTTGTAGACTGTCACTCTCTATGATAATTTTGGATTGATTCACCACAGAGAGTCCTTGTTGTATAGCTTTTGCTTCTGCTTCAATCCCAGATTTGCTAATAATTTTACCATAGTAGCCTTGAATAAATTTGCCCTTATAATCCCTAAGAAGACCACCTACTCCACTAGAATTAATGGAGTTTTTAAAACAACCATCTGTATTCAATTTTACATAGCCACTAGGAGGATTTAACCACTTAACAACCCTAGCTTTTTTACCATTCCTTAATGAATGTAACAGACTTATTTCTTCCCATTTCCAACTTTTTGGGAAGCTTTTATCAATTTGTGAATTGCTCTGGATTGATCTAATAATATCCATTATAATATTATGTACACTCATTATTCTATTATCAAATTTACTTGCACAACGAGCTTTTCAAATACACCATATAATAAACACAGGTAGAGCTTTTATAATCTTTTTTTCTGGTTGACAGTTTCTTTTATTTTCATGAATCCACCAAGAAATAAATCTCCCTCTTATTGTTATAACATTCTGCTTGACCCCAAACAAATGAGTAAAATACTTCCAAACTTCACTAGCAATAACACTAGTACTCAATAGGTGCTCTAAGCTTTCTTCTTCTTTTCTGCAGCATTCACAGCTAGAAGCTAACTGAACCCCAAGTCTTTGAACTGCTAGATCAACTGGTACTGCCTCATGGATACACTTCCATGCAAAACAGGAGATTTTCAAAGGTATAATTTTCCCCCAAATCATTTCATAAAGCCAATTTTTTGAGAACTTATGTCTTGTAATATTCCAAGCAGATTTAAAAGAGAATTCACCATTAATGTCTTCCATCCAAATAGCTAGGTCTGGTTCATTCTTCTTATAGATTAAGTTCTGGATAAACAAACCTTGTTGATAAATAGAAAATTTTGCAGCTATAACATCATAATTCCACTCTCCATTATTGATAAAACTTGATAGCATCAATTTATTATCAATATTTAGAGACTTGAGTGGACCTATACCCACCAAGTTGTCTAGATTAACAGAAACATTACCAGACCCAATCAACCAGAGAATAAATTTTTCTGTAACATCCCTAACTTGTATCATTCTAGACCAAGTGTTAGAACCTTTAGTAACAATAATCTCATTAGGATGCTTTTTCTTACAATACTTTTCTCTCATATACTGAGCCCATAGAGAATTTTTTGTTCTAAACTTCCACCAAAGTTTAATAGCAAAAGCTTCAGTTATATATTTAAAACTTCTCAAACCTAGACCACCCTCAATAGTAGGTCTACAAACTTTACTCCATTTAACCCAGTGATGTTTATGTTTACCATTAGAATTACCCCATAGAAAGTTTGCTATAATTTGATCTATCTTCCTTATAACCAGTTTTGGAGGATTCATGGCAGCCATAGTATAAATAGGAATAGTTTGAAGAACATTTCTAGCCAGTAATAGTTTGCCTCCCATAGTTAAAAACTGAGTTTTCCACCCTGACAGTTTACTTCTTACTTTGAGAATAAGTTCATGATACAGTAGACACTTCTTATGTCCAGAATACAATTTACACCCTAGATAGGTGAAAGGAGGTTTTTTAACTGCAATTTTCATTATATTGCATATTGCTTCTTTCTGCTTTGCTGTAACCCGTTTAGAAATATACATGTAACTCTTCTCCATATTAACCTCTTGCCCAGAATCTGTATTATACATCTGTAGAACCCTTTGAATATGATTTATAGAATTAATATCAGCACCACTGAAAATTATAATATCATCTGCAAAAGCCAAATGAGTAATAATAGGAGTTCCTATAGTTGCCTTGAAAGATTTCCAACTCTTTTTGATCATTAGAAGATTAAGATTTCTGGTCAATATCTCAGAACATAGAATAAATAGACCTGAGGATAGAGGATCCCCTTGTCTTAACCCATTAGAAGGCTTGAAATAACCTGTAGGAGCACCATTAACCAGAACAGAAATACCATTACCAGAGATAATTCTCCAAATTCTATCTATCCATATTTCTGAGAAGCCAAACTTTCTAAGAACACTAACAATAAAATGCCAAGAGATCTTGTCATAAGCTTTCCTCATATCTAACTTCAAAGCTATATTCTTCCCACTGTTCTTCTTATTAAGAGTAGAAATAAATTATTGAGAAAGAAGAATGTTATCAATAATATCCCTATTTTTCACAAAACCACTTTGATTTTCTGAAATAATATTGGGCAGAACAATAGATAGTCTAGTAGACATAATTTTAGAAATAACTTTATTGCAAAATGTACACAAACTTATTGGTCTGAAGTCAGAAAACTTATCTGCATTGGCCTTCTTTGGAATTAGAGCAATTAGAGTAGAAGACATGGCATTAGGTAACTCAAAACCAGCAAAAAATTGCTGAACTGCCTTTAATACATCCTCACCTACAATATCCCAGCAGTGAGTATAGAATAAGCCATTAAAGCCATCAATACCAGGAGAACTACTTTTCTTCAAATCCCATACTGCAATTTTAACTTCTTCTATAGAAATTTCCCTTATTAAAGAATCGTTCTCCTCTTTTGTAACACACTTGGATATAATATCCAAAGAGTTGTAATTATAGCCAGTAGTATTATTAGCTGCTAAAAGGGTTTGAAAATAATTGATAGCTTCCTTCTGTATGTCTTCTTTAGCTGTTAATTCCTGCCCATTTTCATCAATTATGCAGTGAATAATACTTTTTCTCCTTCTCTTTTTAACAACTCTATGATAGAACTTAGTGTTTGCATCAACTTCTAATACCCATCTTAGATTAGCTTTTTGATTCCAGAAATCTTCCTCTATTTTTAACCTGTAATTTAGATTAGCTTTTAATCTACTAAGCTCACTTCTATTTTCAGGTGATGGGTCTTCATGAAAATGCTGTTCTGCACCCAGAACCAAGTCCTCAGCATCAATTACCTTCTGAAAAATATTTCCAAAGGTAACTCTACTCCAACTAGATAGGATTTTTCGAATTCTTTTTAAATTTTGCACCACAGAGACCATGGCATTACCTTCCTTATGAAGTATCCAATTTTCTGTTATAATACTGGTAAAATCATGATGAGATAACCAAAATTTCTGAAAGATAAATCTTCTAAAATTATGATCCCCTTCATTGTTAAATGTAAGTAATAAAGGGCTATGATCAGAATTAACCTTAGAAAGATGCTCCAATGAGATACTTTGAAACATATCTGTACATGTTTCATTAACACAAACCTTGTCTATTCTCTCCATAATCAAGCTATCACCTTCCCTTTTATTCCACCAAGTGAACCTTGATCCCATAAAATTTAGTTCATAAACCCCACACTTGTCCAAGCATTCCAAATAGTCATTAGCTCCATTTACATTAATAGCCAAACCACCTATTTTATCTTCTTCTTTAGAAACAGTATTAAAATCCCCAACTATTATCCAAGGATTACTAGTTTTAGAGTCTTCCAAAAACTGCCACAAGTTCTTTCTTTCTTGGACTGTGCACTTAGCATATACAGCTGTAATTTGAATAGTAGAATACCACAGCTTCACTTCAAAATTGATGCTCTGACAACCTTCATTACCCATAGTAATTTCTAAATCATCATTAGAAAACACCCATATTTTATTATCTTTGTTGAACGATGTTCTTCAAATCGATTATTTTAATGATAACAAAAAATTGTAAAATATGATAAAAGCTCGTTTTGCATACTAATCATTTATCGAGTGTGTCAAAGGTTCAAAATGATAGTATACGTAATTACGAAGCCATTGGTTCAAGCGGAACCTAAATCGGAGTTGGAACGAATTAGTTACGGGGTTTCGAAGATTGTCGAGAAAACCGAAACATTCCCAGAACAAAAAAACGACTGATCACAGGCAAAACGATCGATCATAAATGAACTGATTTCTTCCAGTGAGC
The DNA here is from genome assembly GCA_963682055.1 of Primula veris. Classification (NCBI taxonomy): domain Eukaryota; kingdom Viridiplantae; phylum Streptophyta; class Magnoliopsida; order Ericales; family Primulaceae; genus Primula; species Primula veris. The sequence goes on along the minus strand of OY821742.1, from coordinate 29,150,093 downwards.
ACTTAGTAAAAACGACCGATCATAGAACAAATCGACCGATCGTTTTATAGTTGAATTTCTTCCAGTGAGCACTTAGTAAAAACGACCGATCATAGAGCAAATCGACCGATCGTTTTATAGTTGAATTTGTCCAGTGAGCCAAGATGAAAAACGACCGATCGTTTTACAGAAACGACCGATCGTTTCTGTAGAATTTCAAATTCCAGCTTTTAAGCTCTTCCTGAAAATTGGGCGAACTGCTGCAAAAACAGCATTGAATGAACTCAACAACCAGCAACGGTCTGAAATTAAATGCTGGACCTTTTTCACTCTACAAAAAGCCCCAAAACCCATTGAAGAAAACATACATCAACATTCAACAATTTAAGCAATTACTACAAAGAAATTCTTCAAGCTTATACTACTCAATTCTCACTTGTAATCATAAATATTCTCGAGCATATTATTCTTGTGATCTTATAAACATCGAGATTTTATTTGTTAGTGAGCGATCCATTCAAAATCAATCTTGTAAAAGAGTATTGTTATAAACTCATTTGTGAGCGAGTGATCGGGTAGAAGCTTTTCAAGCAAGTGTAGCTTAAAAGTTCTAGGCTTTTCATTCGGGATACTCATAAAGTGAGGGGGAGCTTAATCGGGTGATTAAGCTCGTTAGGTTGTAACCTTGCAACGAGATTTTAGTGAAACACTCGGAAGTGAAACTACCGAGGAGAGGACGTAGGCGCGTTTTGCCGAACCTCTATAAATCTTGCGTTTTTTCTTTTCCCTCAACTTTTACTTTTTGCAAATTATTATTGCTTATATTCATTGCTTGCTTAGAATAAATTAGCAATTATTTGTTAACGAAATTGTTATAGTTATAAAAACCACTAATTTGTTTAGTTAATAACACATAGATTTAATTCCGCGAAAAACGTACCAAAACCTTATTCACCCCCCCCCCCTCTCTAAGGTTTAGACACCTACGGACCAACAATTGGTATCAGAGCCTAGCTATTCTATTCATAAAAATCTAACGATTTTATAGTTTAAAGATCCACTATGTCTTCATACGCCGACTCTAAATCCATAACTAGGCCACCATTCTTTGACGGTACTAACTATCCCTATTGGAGAGACCTTATGAAAAATTTCCTTTGTGGTTTTGAAATAGACCAATGGATAAGTATTAGTAAAGGATATAGAACGCCTAGGAGAAATGGCGAAGATAAACTTGTAGAGGAACTAGATTCCGATGAACGCCTTGCGTTTTCCCTAAATTGTAGGGCTATGACTTCCATCACTTGTGCGCTCTCGCCTAGTAAATATGATAAGATTTCTGGTTGTGACACCGCTAAGCAAATGTGGGATAAGCTAGCTATTATGCACGAAGGAACTAGTCAAGTTAAGTACTCTAAAATTAGCATGCTTATTCATGATTATGAATTGTTTAAAGTTGAAGATGATGAGTCTATTGCTTCTATGTACACTCGTTTTACTAAGATTACTAATGATCTTAAAAGACTTGAAAATGTATACTCTAGCAAGGAGATGGTGACGAAAATCCTTCGAAGTCTTCCAAGGAAGTGGGAATCGAAAGTGACGGCTATACAAGAAGCCAAGGACATGAACACACTTTCTCTCGACAACCTCATAGGATCCTTGAGCACTCATGAGCTAGATATGACGACTCGAAAATATGAGGATGACTCGAAAAAGAAGAAAGGCATCGCCTTCAAAAGCACAACAAATGACGATAGCGACAACGATTCCTCAAGTGAGGATGATGAAATGGCTCTCTTCGCCAAACGCTACAACAAGTTCCTAAGTTGGAAAAAGAAGGGTGGACAACGATTTCGGGAAAAGGAGTACAAGGGAGAGCCTTCCGACAAATTCGGAAAGAAAAAGGAATACAAGAAGGCATTCTTGGCCGCATGGGGGAGCGATGATGATAGCTCCGATAGCGACAATGAAGAAGTCGCAAACCTTTGTCTCATGGCTAGAGAGGACGATACCGAGGATGTAAGCTTTCACTCCTCTAATTCTTCTATTGCTAGTGATGATGATTTTGATATAAATGATGTGTTAGCATCCTTAGAAAAAGCTAGAGGTAAAAACAAATCCTTTAGAAAATTGTTAATTACTCTACAAGACGAACTCGAGAACTTAGCTATAACAAATGACTCACTCACATCTAAAAATGCCGAACTTACCATAGAAAATGATAAGTTAGTTAAAGACCTTAGTTCATGTAAAACTAAGGCGGATAGCGCCGAACTTACTCTCGCTAAATTCACGAAGGGAAGTAAAATGCTAAGTACTATATTAGCTTCTCAACAAGGCGCATATGATAAAACCGGTGTAGGATACAACCCACTCTTAGCGGCAAAGCATAAAAATCTATTCACCAAACAAGTGGCGAAAAATGAAAATAGACCACCTAGTTACTCCCGTAAGAACAACTCTTATAAAAATAACTTAGTTTATAATCATTTTGTTAAACCTATCTCGCATGTTAAATGTATTACGTGCAACCGTAGTGATCACTATGAAGATTACATATATTGCCCTTATAGGTATAAGGTTAATAGAAATGATTTGGTTTGGATTCCAAATGGTCGAGACTCTAACCCTCAAGGACCCAAAAGTGGATTAGGGTACCAATGATCGTTTTGTCTTGTAGGTATGCTTGAGGTCAAAAATCAACGAGGACAAGTGGTTCTTGGATAGTGGATGCTCAAGACATATGACGGGAGACAAAACAAAATTCACCACTCTTGCACCTAAAGACGGAGGCTTTGTGACCTTCGGGGATAATAGCAAGGGTAAAATCATCGGTATTGGTAGCATTTCTAAACCATCTAATGTTGTTATTGATAATGTATTACTTGTTGATGGTCTTAAACATAACTTGCTTAGTATAAGTCAACTTTGTGATTTGGGTCACAAAGTCATTTTTGAAAAATCGCATTGCATTATTCATTGTATTTCGGATAATAAAACTATTCTCATGGGTCAAAGACAAAATAATGTCTATATGATTGATTTGAATAGTTCGGTGGATGATGAAGTTAAGTGTCTTGTTACTATCAACGACAATGGTTGGTTGTGGCATAGACGACTTGGTCATGCAAGTCTTGATTTACTTGCTAAACTTTCTAGTAAAGATTTGGTAATAGGTTTACCAAAAACTCCTTATATAAAGGACAAACTTTGTCACGCTTGCCAATTAGGCAAACAAACAAAGATTTCTTTTAAGTCTAAAAATATTATTTCTACTACTCGTTGTTTGGAGCTCATTCATATGGACTTAGTTGGCCCCTCCCGGACACTTAGTCTTGGCGGGCGTGCATATGCTTTCGTCATGGTTGACGATTTTAGTCGCTTTACTTGAGTAATGTTTTTAACTCATAAGCATGAAGCATTTAGAAAATTCTCTATTATTTGCAAAAAGCTCCAAACACGAAAGGGTTATATGATCAAAAGTATCCGAACCGATCATGGTAAGGAATTTGAGAATACTCCATTTCAAACTTTTTGTGATGAAAATGGTATTGATCATAACTTTTCGGCCCCTCGTACGCCCCAACAAAATGGGGTAGTTGAGAGGAAGAATAGAACCCTAGAGGAAATGGCACGGACCATGCTTTGCGAAAATAATTTGCCAAAGTATTTTTGGGCCGAAGCCGTAAATTCCGCTTGTTATATTTTAAATAGAGCCTTAATTAGACCCATATTAAAAAGGACACCTTACGAATTATGGAATGAGCGAAAGCCCAATATTTCTCATTTACGTGCATTTGGTTGTAAATGCTATGTTCATAATAATGGTAAGGATAATCTAGGAAAATTCGATGCTAAGTCCGATGAAGGTATTTTCGTCGGATATGCAATATCGACTAAAGCCTATAGAATTTTTAATAAAAGAACTTTATTGGTGGAAGAGTCGGTACATGTTTCGTTTGATGAGAATTTACCGACGATTGATAAGCCTTTAATTGTTCATAATATTAATGATGATATTTTTCATAAAGCATCTTCTTCAAATATTGGCGCATCTAGCTTAGAGTCTACGCCTAGTATAGAGGTTGAACCCGGTGTTGATGAAGTCACTATAGATATACTTCAAAAGGACTTAGAATCTAGTGTACACATTCATGAGGATTTGCCTCAAGAATGGCGATATGCCAATCACCATCCGCAAGATTTAATTTTGGGTAACCCGGGAGAAAGAGTGCATACACGTTCTTCTTTAAGAAATATAGTTAATCATTTTGCATTCTTGTCTCAATTAGAGCCCAAGAACATTCATGAATCGGAACTCGATGAGAGTTGGGTATTAGCTATGCATGACGAATTAAATCAATTCGAGCGTAGTAACGTATGGACTTTAGTACCTAGACCGCGTGAGAAAACCATCATAGGTACGAAATGGATATTTCGTAATAAGATGGATGAATCCGGGGTAGTTATTAGAAATAAGGCTAGACTAGTAGCTCAAGGGTATAACCAAGAAGAAGGCATCGATTTCGATGAAACCTACGCACCCGTAGCTAGACTAGAAGCCATTAGAATGTTGCTTGCGTATGCTTCTTTCAAACGTTTTAAATTATTTCAAATGGATGTTAAGAGTGCATTCTTAAACGGCTTTATTAATGAGGAAGTTTATGTAAAACAACCACCCGGCTTTGAAAATCACGAGTTTCCTAATCATGTTTACAAACTTCGAAAAGCACTTTATGGTTTAAAACAAGCACCCCGGGCTTGGTATGAAAGACTTAGTAAATTTTTGATCAAAAAGGGTTTTTCTCGTGGTACTTTAGATACTACTCTTTTTATTAAAAAGGATGGTAAAGACATGCTTTTAATTCAAATATATGTTGATGATATTATTTTCGGTACTACTAATGCTCGCATGTGCGAGGAGTTTTCTAAGTGTATGCAAGGTGAATTCGAGATGAGCATGATGGGTGAACTCACATACTTTCTTGGATTGCAAATCAAACAAACAAAGGACGGAATTTTCGTCAATCAAGCCAAATACACGAGGGACTTGCTCAAACGGTTCAACATGAGCGATGCAAAGCCGCTAGGAACTCCTATGAGTCCGGCAACAAAACTAGACAAGGATGAATCGGGTAAAAGCGTGGACCAAAAGCTCTATAGAGGTATGATTGGATCCCTCTTATATTTAACCGCAAGTAGACCCGATATCATGTTTAGTGTTTGCTTGTGTGCTAGGTATCAATCTTGCCCTAAAGAATCACATGTTATAGCCGTTAAGCGCATTTTTAGATATCTAGTAGGTACATGTAATTTAGGATTGTTTTATCCGCATGATACTTCTTTTGAATTGCTTGGCTATTTCGACGCCGACTTTGCCGGTTGTCGATTAGATAGAAAAAGTACTAGTGGCACTTGCCATTTCTTAGGAAACGCCTTAGTTTCTTGGCATATCAAGAAACAAAACTCGGTTGCGCTTTCTACGGCGGAGGCGGAATACGTCGCCGCGGGAAGTTGTTGCGCACAAATCCTTTGGATGCGTCAACAACTAAACGACTTTGAATTATCTTTCGATAGTGTGCCTATTTTATGTGATAATACTAGTGCTATAAATCTTTCGAAAAATCCGGTCCAACACTCTCGCACTAAACATATTAATTTACTTCATCATTTTTTAAGGGATCATGTCCAAAAAGGGGATATTACACTTGAATATATAAGCACCAGTAGGCAATTAGCCGATATTTTCACAAAACCCCTTAATGAGGAACAATTTTGCTCTATTCGCCGAGAGTTAGGCATGTTTGATGTGTGATATATATATATATATATATATATATATATATATATATATATATATATATATATATATATATATATATATATTTGATTGATTTTATGTATATTTAAGTATTTTTACATTTTCTATGCCAAATCAGTGTCGAAATGTGCAAAAAAAAATTCATGTTCTGTAACCCAGTTACAGTCGATCGATCGTCTGTAAAAACGACCGATCGTTTTCATACAGTCGACCGATCGTTCCTTAAAAACGACCGATCATTTTTAACGTGGACTCACTGGAACAATTTGGTTATATTTCGACCGATCGAAACACAAAACGACCGATCGTTTTGCTGTTTTTCAGTTTTAAAACCTTTCTTCAAACCCTAATTCAAATCATTTCACATATTCACTCTCTCTCAAAATTCGCCCACTTCTCTCCAAATCACCCAATAATCCCTATTTTCTATCCAAATCAATCAAAAATGGTTCGTACAAAGAAAGCCTCACTCAACCTCGTTGATGAACATGAGGACGAGATCGTGCCTCCACCCACTCGCCGCCAGGCTATTCCTCGCGCCCCACGCACCGGCTCATCCACCGCTTCTCGCTCCGGCCCTCTACCTCCTCTCTATCCACCCGAGATGGGTAAAAGAGGTATATTGTCTAACTTCACTCTAGACATGGCGTTATTCCGTGAACGATTTCCCGCTCTCATGATAGATTTAAGTTTTTACAAACTCGATACTATCCTCACTCTTAAAGAGCCCTTTTACAAAGAAAATGTCTATGAATTTTATCATCACCTAGTTCTCGATAGGGATAATGATGACGCACTCCGCTTGCGTTCATCGTTTAACGGACAACCTTTCGTTTACGGTATAGACCGTCTACGAACCCTTTTACGCCTAGATAGCGATGGTATCTATGAGTCTAGTGAAGAACTATGTGAGACTCTCGCGATTGATAACTTTAACGATCTCAAGGATGAAATTTTTCATCCCAACCACCAAAATCGCTCCAACAAAGCCCATGGCCTTCTCTTTAAAAACAAACTAGCCTACCACATCCTCTCTCACATAATCCTCCCACATACCTCCAATTTCACGGATGTTACCAATGAGTACATCTTTCTTTTGGGATGCATCCATCGCCGAGTCCGACTTGACTTTGCATCCCTCATTTTCTTTAAGATGGATTCGCTTAAAACAAAATCCAAAAATGGGTTACCTTACGGTGCCCTAATTTCGGCCATTTTAAAGGACCTAAATCTCGTTCCCGGTGGAACATTGTTCAAAAATAAGGATAAGCACATTTGGGAAACTTCCTATCTTTCCCAAATGTCCATAAAATTCCACAATACCGACAAGTCCATAACTTGGTCCGGTAAGCGGGTATCCGGCCCCGACTACGCTCCTCTTTCCCCCGAAGAGGAAGAATACGTCGGCCCTAAACCAACACCACAAGCCGCTCGTGAGGATTTCTCCTCCGAGTCTCTTCCCCTAACCGATATCCCTACCTCCTCCCGTCCCTCTCGAGGTCGCGGAAAAGCTAAAGTAGGATCTTCGACTCTTCCTCCGCGCACCGAACAATTCTATAACGATCTCTATATTGATCAATATCAAAATGCACAACTTCAACGTCGCATGTTTCGCTCCATGCATCCTAGTCAAGAAGATATGGACGAAATCGATAGGTTAAGCAACGAGCAACGGGCGAGGTTCCATGGTTATTTTCCCGACTTTGCCGGTCATAACAATGACGAAGACGAAGAGGATGATGCGACTTCCCACCGCGACTAGGCGGATATATCTTTTTCGTGTTTTTGATGATGTCAAAGGGGGAGAAATACCTCTCTCTTTTGTCTTTGCGTTGTATTTCTATTATTTCCTTTTTAGTTGAACAAGTTGTTTTTTTGATGTAATAAGTAGGAAACGGTTTTACTTGGCTATTATGATGCGTTTCTTCTTATATTGCTCTTGTTTATATGGCATTGTGTGATTGCAATTTTAAATATGCGTTTGTATCTTGTTTGATATTATTGCATTTGGTGCGCATAGATTGCTAGTTGATTGGGTTATATATATTGTTTTTCTTTTGTGGCGATTGATCATTTTTAGGCAAAACTATGGCCAAATTTTCGCTTGCATATAGATCTTCGTAATCCCTATTCGTTTAGCATTGTTTTAACGTCGTTTTAAAATCGAATGTTATGACATTTACTTGCTTTTTCTCTAAAAACTTTTATCCAAGTAAAGCGTCATCTATACATTTCGGTTATACTTGTTTAAACAAAAAGAGCTTATAGTATGTTGAAGTCAATATTTTGTCATCATCAAAAAGGGAGAGATTGTTGAACGATGTTCTTCAAATCGATTATTTTAATGATAACAAAAAATTGTAAAACATGATAAAAGCTCGTTTTGCATACTAATCATTTATCGAGTGTGTCAAAGGTTCAAAATGATAGTATACGTAATTACGAAGCCATTGGTTCAAGCGGAACCTAAATCGGAGTTGGAACGAATTAGTTACGGGGTTTCGAAGATTGTCGAGAAAACCGAAACATTCCCAGAACAAAAAAACGACTGATCACAGGCAAAACGATCGATCATAAATGAACTGATTTCTTCCAGTGAGCACTTAGTAAAAACGACCGATCATAGAACAAATCGACCGATCGTTTTATAGTTGAATTTCTTCCAGTGAGCACTTAGTAAAAACGACCGATCATAGAGCAAATCGACCGATCGTTTTATAGTTGAATTTGTCCAGTGAGCCAAGATGAAAAACGACCGATCGTTTTACAGAAACGACCGATCGTTTCTGTAGAATTTCAAATTCCAGCTTTTAAGCTCTTCCTGAAAATTGGGCGAACTGCTGCAAAAACAGCATTGAATGAACTCAACAACCAGCAACGGTCTGAAATTAAATGCTGGACCTTTTTCACTCTACAAAAAGCCCCAAAACCCATTGAAGAAAACATACATCAACATTCAACAATTTAAGCAATTACTACAAAGAAATTCTTCAAGCTTATACTACTCAATTCTCACTTGTAATCATAAATATTCTCGAGCATATTATTCTTGTGATCTTATAAACATCGAGATTTTATTTGTTAGTGAGCGATCCATTCAAAATCAATCTTGTAAAAGAGTATTGTTATAAACTCATTTGTGAGCGAGTGATCGGGTAGAAGCTTTTCAAGCAAGTGTAGCTTAAAAGTTCTAGGCTTTTCATTCGGGATACTCATAAAGTGAGGGGGAGCTTAATCGGGTGATTAAGCTCGTTAGGTTGTAACCTTGCAACGAGATTTTAGTGAAACACTCGGAAGTGAAACTACCGAGGAGAGGACGTAGGCGCGTTTTGCCGAACCTCTATAAATCTTGCGTTTTTTCTTTTCCCTCAACTTTTACTTTTTGCAAATTATTATTGCTTATATTCATTGCTTGCTTAGAATAAATTAGCAATTATTTGTTAACGAAATTGTTATAGTTATAAAAACCACTAATTTGTTTAGTTAATAACACATAGATTTAATTCCGCGAAAAACGTACCAAAACCTTATTCACCCCCCCCCCCCCCCCCTAAGGTTTAGACACCTACGGACCAACAATCTTTATGTGCAAACACATTATCAAAGCCTATTTTCCTCTTATAACCATTAATTTTATCTTGCTGCACCATAGGTTCTATACAGATCAACAGCACAATATTATTAATAAGACACAATTTTTTTATTCTTCTTAAAGTAGCTCTGTTCCCAATACCCCTCACATTCCATACTAGGGCCTTAATCATTAAATATACCTTTTCCTTTCCCCCACATTAGAGGATGATCTTAGCTGCATTAAGCTTTCTTTCTCTTGACTCTTCTTCTTTGCCATTTCTATCTTTTTTTTCTTTTTTTGCTGACTCTTTGAAAGTTGAAATTCCCATTCATTTGATTCTTCATTCAAATTTTCTAGCTCTTGATCTTCTACTTGGTATTTACTTACTCTTTCTTCCTCATTATTACCATTTGGACTCTTTTCAATAACTTCTGTGATGACAAAGATATTATTTATAGCACTAATGTCTTGATAACACACTATAGTCATACTCTCTTCTCCACCAATTTTGTTCCCATCAGAAATAACTTCAAAACCTTTAGCACTTTTAACAGAGCTTTTTTCCTTATTGATAGAAACCTCAGGACAGTCACATATAATTTCTTCATCAACTTTTTCATCTTGTTCTTTTTCATCTTGTTCTTCTTCATCATCTATATGAACTATAACTGTATCTTGTTTCTGTTTTGCAGGGGTACTCTTCTTACTATTCCCCATATCAACTGACATCTGCTGCTGAGTATGAAATTTGGCTCTGTACACCCACTCTTTTGTACTTTCTTTCTTTCCTTTTATTTCCTTAGTTAGCTTATATGATATGGCCTCTTTTTCCTGATTTGGTTTGTATAATATGGCCTCTTTCTCTCTATTCTTAGGCTGCTGCTTTGTAATAATGTCCTTCTTTTTATTTCCCATCTTATTTTCCATAGCTGGCTCTGTATTTTTGAACTTACACTCTTTTTCTTTATGACCTTGCTTAGAGCAATAACTGCAGTAGTCTGGTAGGTCTTCATTTGCAATACTGCCAAAATCCCCCTTCTTCACCATAGCCAATTCTTACACGTTCAAACAGCTATGCTTTTAGGTCGATTTCAACACAGATACGAGCTAGACTAGGTCTAGTTAGCTTAGAGGTAGGCTCATCAACCCTAAGAGTTTTTCCAAAGGCGCTTGCTATAGAATATATACTAGAGGTGTTGTATAAGTGAATAGGCAGTTTTGGCAAATTTATCCACACAGGAGCCAATGATGTTTCTACTTCAGGATCAAAATTATAAGTCCACTTAAACACCCTCATAGGATAGTCTTCTATATACCAAATATGCTTTAACCAAATTCTAGTGAAGTCTTCCTCATGAAAGCAACGAATTAGAACATGTTTGTGATCCAGAATTCCTATATTACAATTAGCTTTTAATTCTAATTTCCAAACAGTTTTCTTATAACTGCTATCTCTGGTTTACCATGAGTAAATTTTCCGACTATGGTATATTTAAAAGGTTCAGCAAGTTGCTTTATATCTTTCATAGAGAATTGGATTAAGGGTTCACCTTTATAAGACCCAACTTCTTTTAGAGGTATTTCTGGTTTTTTAGGTATTGCGCTAACCACAGACGCAAACGATTTAGTAGGGGTGGGATCTGGCGGCATTAGCTGCCTATTTAGTACGCTGACTGGGGTGGATTTATCGAAGTCCTCCATACTTACGGCGGCTAGGGTTATTCACCCTAGTCGTCTCTCTCTCTAGGGTTTTTTACGTACTAATATGAGACTTGGCTATTCAATGAACAGAGAAAATAATCTAGAGAAACAAATATAAGAGAGAAAATAATTGTTACAAGGGTGCTAACTATATGTATAACCGTTGCGCTATTGTTGATACATTCGTCGCATGTAGCTTCATATGTTAAGCATAAACCCAAATCGCACTGCAAAGGTCAGTATTAAGGTCGAGTACGTATTTCCTATCCCCTTGGTATTGACATGAATTGTTCCTTTGATAAGTGGTTTGATATAGATTGTAGTACAAGAGACGACCAAACAAAATATAGGCCTTACTTAAAGAGCATCGTGTGTCACTAATCGGTAAGAACACGATCCAGATCCTTCTCCCAGTAAATTAATTTTAATAACTTTAACTGATATCTCTAGTTATGTCTTAAAAGGAACTCCATTTTCCTTCTCATGACATCTCTTTTACACTTAATCCTCGAAGTATTGATATTAAAACAAATTAACATTACTTTCATCGTCGGCCTTTTGAAAACCTTGTAGGGGTATGCTCTTCCGTTGGAGCATTACTTTTGGTAATTTTCGTGTGGTGGTTGTACAAAGTAGTGAAGGAGGAAATTAATAGAAGGAAAAAAGGAAAGTACTCCAAGCGAAACGGTGGTTTGTTATTACAATGACAAATTTCCTTGAAGACAACAACATTGAGAAAACAAAGGTTTTCAGTTCGAATGACCTAGAAAAAGCCACTGACTGTTATAATGTTAATCGAGTGCTTGGCTAAGGAGGACAACAGGCCGTCTACAAAGGAAAATTGTCAAAAAGTCAAAAACTGTAGACAGTTACAAGAGTCGAACAATTCATTAACGAAATTGTCATTCTTTCGCAAATTAACTATAGATGGTTAAGCTCTTGGGTCGTTGCTTATATAATGAAGTTCCTTTGCCAGTTTATGAGTTCATCTTGAATCGCACACTTTTCCAACGTATTCACAATTCAAATGATGAATTTCCCTTAATTAACATGGGTGGTGCGTTTAAGAATTAGTGTTGAAATAGCGGGAGCACTCTCGTATATGCACTTTGGGGTCTCCCTGCCAATCTACCACCGTGATATAAAGTCGTCAAACATACTATTGGACGAAAAATACAAAGCAAAAAATTCTGATTTTGGCGATATTGATAAAACATACTTCACTACTCTAGTTCAAGGAACGTTTGGGTACTTGGATCCGGAGTACTTTCGGTCAAGTCAATTCACTGAAAAGAGTGATGTGTATAGCTTTGGAGTTTTACTCGTTGATCTCTTGACAGGTCGGAAATCAATCTTTTCCAAATCGTCACATGAGTTTAAAGGTTTTGGCTTCGCATTTTGTTGAATCTATGGAACAAAAAATATCATAGATTTTATTGATCCTCGGATTTTGAAAGAAGGCAAGGATGAGGAAATGGCCTTAGTTACTCATGTTGCGAAAGCATGCCTAGACTTGAACGGGAAGAAATGAGCTCCTATAAAGAAGTGGGCATTGCAGTTGGAAGGGATTAACATGTCGTAGGAAAAAGTTAATCATCCTGGTATCTTTGAAATTACTGAAAACAATAGAACTGATCTTGCGAAGGGTTTTAACGCTTCCTCAACCTCAACGGGAACTTGGTGAAAATGTCAAAGCTTCGTCCACTTGATGTTTTCCCTTGCTTGCTTGGTCATTAATGGGCCAATTTTCTATGTGAAACCACTTGTTTGCCGAAAATTACGAGTGTTTGATATTTTCCCGAGCCTATATCTTCTTACAAGAGTTCACAAGCTAAACCATATATGATGATGCATCGGATTCTGGACTTGAGATTGGGAACAAAATTTTATGACTGCAAAACGTACCTCGTTTCTTTTTTTCACTCAGTTATGTTGGCCAAAAGGACTATCGGACGGCTTATAATATGTCGTAAAGAAACCCTTCTTAGCTCATTGTCAACCAGAAAAGGCACTTATCAACTAAACATTTCTACCTCTCTGGTAAATATCAAATAACCGGGCAGTAAAAACAAACACTTCATAAATACTTCCATCAAATAACTAAACTACTTATAATCTCTCCACTTTGATATCATTAACTAGTTCCTTACATTTAGTTATTGTTGTTGGCTTCTATACATTTCTATTTTTTACTTCAAAATTTATCTCTGTTGCACAGAAAAGAAACCAGAACATAGTATTTGAAACAAAACGTGTCATATCTTCCAGTATAAACAAAACAAAGATTTGAATATCAAGATTCAAAGAACAAAAAAAAAAATTGGCTTTTAAGCTTAATCACATATGGTCAGCTTTTAAACCTGCGACAAATATTTTAACTCCCAAAATTTTGTTCAAGATTTGCGGTGTACAATTGAATTTACCATAAGAGAGACATCAATTACCTTTAGTTTGACCCTAAACATGTCTACTTGTCGTTTCAAAAAATTGATAACATCGACGCTCTCCAAGTAGTTCTGGCTCAAAACATCACAACTTAAACTGTTAAATTTTCTTAGGATACGTAAAAAAAAAAACATGCCAGTGTTTAGACTTTAGAGTTTCATGTTTCTGTTGTACATGGTTCACTTCAATTTATGACGGAACCAAAATTACAGGCAAATTTCCTAAAAAACTACAAGTTAAAAAAAAGTAGTCAATACATCAAAAGACGAAAACTACAAATACCATTACACTCGGCGGAAGAAATTCAAGATGCTGTTTTTGTTATCTTCCTTTTTGTTGATGTTGCTATTGTTAGACTTCTCTTTCTTAGCTTTCTTTGTTTTATTGATGGGCTTAGAGTTCACACTCTTTTGTGACTCGGGCGTCTCAGATAAAATATCCAAGGTGCCAATTTCTGTTAAAACTGAAACTTGTTCAGTGATTATCTCATCTTTTTCGAGTTGTAATTTATCGACCTTCCTTTTCTTAAATGGGTTATTCTCCGGCATCTTTAAAGGAATTCTATCTCTACACATCTTATTTTCATTTGTTGGTGGAGTGATAAAGGGGCACATTAACTTCTCTAGTGCCGCCGCTTCATTCACGAAATTGCATTCTTCTTTCAGAGGCTTCTGCTTCGTCAATGACATTCCTACAAAAATATTACATAGTAATTTGTAACATCGTGCTAGTTTCGAAGCTATATGCTGTAATTTAGTATGCGATAACTTCTGCATATGCATCACCGGTAAGTAGAAGAAAGTACCAAAATGCCGAGGCTACCTAATTTCAGTTTTGTTGCTTTGTTTTCTTTTATCTTTTCCACCCAACGACAATAAGCGGCGTTTAAAACTTTTTCAGTATCGTAAAAACTGAAATTATTTATAAGCAGATGCAATTGTGTTGTGTCTTAATTCTTAGAATAGACCACATTAAGAAAAGTTCCTAAACTGACTGAACACTTATTGCATGATGTTTAATGCCAAGAAATTGAAAATAGAATTATGTGAAATGAGATTAACAGCTTACTTGCGGTTCGTCCGTTGTTGGTTCTGTGAGAAGTAATAACCGAAAAGCAGCTCACTTCTTTGGTTTCACTACTAGTGTCTATTATTGGGAGTTTATTTGAAATTTGATTGATGGTAGTAATAGATTTTAAATTACTTTTCGAACTCGGAAAGTGATCAAAGGCCTGCATGGTGCTTGGATCCAACGTACCCTCGGCAATTGCTATTGCTGTCGCTTGGGGAATATCCCTACTTCCAGTCAAGGGGAAACAGTTAAAATGTAAATGGAAAATAATATCCATATTTCAGGATCAATAAGGACTTGTTTGGCACCTGAATTTCGAAAAAATGCTTCAAGATGGTGTAATAAAGAGCGGCCCGGAAATCATTGGGGGACAAAACTTTCGCATCTTGCAAAAGATAATGTCAAACAAGCCCTCTAAATCATAACAATCAATACAGAACTACCTAAGGGCAACATCAGTTACGACTTAAAAGCAAATAAGCTGGAAGGTTCTTTAAGCTTAAAGCTTCTCAAAAAATACAGCTCAGCTTTTTCTGGCCAGAATGGAGAAAAACCGGCTTAGAAGCTGTTGAAATAAATGCAATCCAGCTCTTAAAGTACAAAAAAAAATCAAAGAAATAAACTAGCTGAAAGGCTGCAGACAAACAAGTTGAGATTCAGTTGTCGTATATAAAGATCAGAAAGGATACGGGCCCAAGAAGTCGTGGTCACCTTGTAGAGATTGCAAAAACTTTTCCGTAAGAGGTTTTAAGTGTTTCAATCTCTTAGAAATAGCATCATATCTGCATTAAATTTGAGAAATATGAAAATAATTAGCAACACGCTGTTAAACAAAAACTTAAAATTGCCTGTTTGAAATATTAAATCCATATGAAGTGCATACATTAAGGCATGTTGGAAAACTGCTAGTGCTTCTCCAAAGGATTTGGTATAATCTTCAGGCATTACGCTACGCTTTTCGAACTTCAACATAGATAGAGCCTGGAAGCAAATCATTGTATAGCCTTTTATATGTAATGCAATATGTGAAAACAATGACTGGAATACCAAAATCAAAATGATAAAGACAAGGTAAGAAATATGGACTGTTGCATAGTCCTCAAGGAAAGACCAGATTAGCTACTACAGTGCAAATATATCATGGTCATTTTCCCTGTCAATGTCATTTAGAAATCCTTAATTATTTTTCATATTCACTATGCAAAAATTCCATTTTCTAACCCAGAGTGACAGTTATGACTATCCTAAACCCCTCCTCAAATGTAGGTTTATTTTGGTTTCAAAACACTATTTCTATTTTTGTTTGAGAAACACTAAACCAATAGTTATTAACATGAATTATTTTCCAGGTCACACATTTCAAAAGTTTCAGAGACCAAAGTATCTGTCAAACTCATTGATGGTTTCTTTTTATTAATATAATCAACTTAGTACCCAACTACTTAACTGTTGTTCTTTCTCATATAATATACTGCATATGAAGCATTGTCTATTGTCATGAATACAGTATGACCAACAGTAAAAGCTTACACGGTCTAAATTTTGATATTTGGAAACCAGAGAATAAGCTTTAGCTATCCCAATTCCAGGAACAGATGGAAGGAAATCACAGCCAGCTAAGACACACATGCCTGTCAAAATAAGAATACATACAAAGTATTAACTTCGAAACCAAAAGATAAGTACATACAGTGGCGGAGCCAGGATCAGTAGATTGGAGGGGGGGCGGGGGGTAGACCCTGCCAGCCCCCACCTAGCTCCTCCCCTGAGTACATGAGTTATGCAAGTCAAAGCGTGGTAAGACATTTGATATAAGTAGTTTCTTATTCACCTGTAAAAAGTTCCATATTGAGATTCCGAAACGAAGGCACCTGGTCTGCAGACTCGAAAACTTTGCTTAGAACTATCTCCTCCCCATTGCCAAACCGGTCCATCTTGAAAATGATCTTCTTGCAAGAAAGTTAAAGACTTAATCAGATAATTATACCATATATTAAAATCAAATCAAATTTACAAGATGAAAGCAAAACTGTTCTCCCAAGTTCTTTTAGAGGGTTTTGCAAAGTTCTTACCGAGGGGCAACCATATGCCAGTAGATCACTATCCTCCGAGATAACTCCGTCGATTCCACCTTTATCTGGTTCAAGGTTAGCCAGGTATGCTAACTGAGCATCAGCTTCATATGGAGCTACCACAAATTCAATTTCCTCCGATCTCAAAATCTTACAGAATAAAAAAAAGTGATAAGACAACTGCAGAGTCAAAATTCAGCAAATTTTTCAAAATTGTTGGATTTCCACGTCTTTTTCTGGTCATAACACTGTCTATTAGGTACCTGAATTAGGTAATGTGCCATCGATGGATTAATACTTATTGCTCTCTGTAAAAGAAGAAATAGGAATTAATATGTAAACAAATAAAAGAGATGTAAGGTAGAAAAGTAAACAAACTATAGCTCAGAATTAGAATGAAGTGGTAATAAATGGAAAGATGGCGAAGGAGAGAGAGATTAAGATGAACGAGTAAGGACTGCGATGTTTGAGCCTAAAACTGCTACTTTCACAAGTTATATACAACGAACCACTAAGGTTTTGAATATTTCAACACATTGGTTAGCAATTTAGATACCTGTAACACGTGGAAAGCTAAAATGTATATGTAAAGAGCTTTTTTTTCCCACATGATGGTATGCATGTATTCATTCAATGATTTTAAGGCTCGATACAGACTAAATTTCACAACGCCTCGTAAGAACTCATTTCTCAAACAAAACACAGAAAACAACTTACCATTGATTATACAACGTGAATAAAAATCTCTTAAAAGCTAAAACTATAAATACCTGGAAAAGCTCAGTAGCAGCTGTGATATTGCCTTCCTTAAGCTTCGCCATTGCTAAATCACGATTTGTTTTTCTTCGTCTGAATCGAATTACCCTTTAGTTTTTTATAAATGCTAGATAAGCCTATAGTTTATTGTGAAAACAAGTAATATACCTTGATCGCTCATGCTCAGTTGCAGCCTTGCATGGAACATTTTGACCGTCAAAAACAACAACTGGTGTTATTTTGTAGTGGCGGAGCAGATTAACTCGGTGCATAAAGTAGTTTAAATACTGAAATTTCTTTTCACCTTCGGTATTAAGACAAAGCTCCATGCTGCATGAATATGCTGGTATTTTCAATAATTTGAGTTAAAATTTCATTCAGATAAGTACAACACAAAGTCTAAATATCGAGACAAAATTTGCTAACAAGTGTCATTGTTAACAGCACAAGTTACATATGCTTGTTTTGCGGGGGCTTCTAAACCAAGATTATTCAGCTTTTTGGCATGAAAGCTGGAATGCATTTGGCTTTCAGATGTTAACTGTTGGCTCTTCACTTAATATATATCTACATTTTTATTAATCTTAAAAGGCGATCTTCCTTTCTTGCAAGATACAAAGAAAGAAATTGGTAATGATAAAAGTACTAGCAGAAAGATATCACCACATAATATTATCATTTATCAAGGTGCAATTTTTCCTTCCTTTTGATCGGTGCAAACTTTATGAAGGATAATTAGCCACTATGCTAAATTATAGTAATTATTTTACTTATAATATGCAATATTCATATATCAAATGATTTTCAGACTAGAGAAATGACGTGTCAAAAATGATTAAAAATTACTAACTTAATATAAGTAAAAGCTTCTAAGTTATGCCTTTGCCTTTTCATGCTTTTAAGCAACAAAGCTGTCATTTTTTGGGCTAAGGAAAACCCAGATGTATCAATGACTCAACTTGACCTTTTATGTGCAAACAAGCCAAAACTCTGCAGTAAATGATCTTAACCAGCTTGGAAGCTAAAAAAGTAAAAATGAGCCCGTGTCAAAAATGGTTAAGCAACAAAGCTGGTTATAATGAGTACAAGTGTTTATCTTTCCTCAAGCAACAAAGCTTATGAAACTTTTTATAGGTACAAGTGTTTTTCTTTTCTCGGCAACAAAGCTGTCATTGTTAAAACCATGAAAAATACAGATGATTTCATCACTCAACTTGATCTTTTAATCCCCACTTAAACTAACCCTAAGTATCAAATCCATAAATTCAGCAGCACATGCCAATCAATATTCATTTTATGTAAAAGAAAACATAAAAGATTAGATGTGAATCTACTCCTAGTTAAATATGCCAATCAAAAAAGTTACCTTAGCTTATGCTTTACTGTAAAGTGACTTATAACTTATCAGTCATATTTTTACTTATGGTAATTTATAAGTGACTTCTAACTATATACACAAATAAAACTAGAAAGTTTCTATTTTAGGTGATGCTTTCCGTGAAAAAACTTACAAAAAAGTGAATTACTACATTTACTGCTTTTGACTTTTTTTTACCAATACCTAACTTTTAAAACCTAAAAAAAATAGCCTTCCAAACACTTCTAGCTTTCTTTAAGCAAAAAGCTAAAAAAAACTACGGAAACTTTTTTTTGCCAAACAAGCCCATACAATTACTGCTAAAAAGTAGCTTTTAAAAGCTAAAAAGTCTAGCTCCCAAACACCCGTAGAACTTTCTTAAGCAAAAAGCTAGAAAAAAAAAAGTAAGCATTTCTTTTTTGCCAAACAAACCCATAAATTTTAAATCATACCCCCTTTATGTAGCCATGAATATGCATCAATACCCACCTGCAAAACAAAATGAAATCTAAAAAATAAAAAATAAAAAACATTAAATAAAAGCACATTTTTAGCATATATAATAATACAAAGCTACAAAAATATATTTATAATAGATGAGAAAAATGAGATTACTCGTTTGCCCGCATATTTCTTAATGTGAATAGGTTCCACGTGTGGTTTCATAAACTTGAGCAGATCTTTTATACCCATTTTTTCCGTATATTTCTCGTATGTATATATATATATATATATAACTGTATGTATATAAATTATAAATCTATATAATGATATAAATGTGTGTTTTGTGTATATATAAATAGATAGCGGCTGGGTGGGTGATATTGTGGAGAAAATGGCGGGAAGAATGGGAAATTAAATTTTTTTGCGCTGATAGACGAATTATTTAGGTAAATATTACTAAGCTACGAACATATATATGTGATTATTTATGTTATTTTGTTTGGCCACTTAAAATTGGACACTTACATAGTAAAGTCATTTTTTTTTACTTCAATTTGTACAAAGCGAAATTCATTTGATTATAATCCGAGTAGAGTTTCACACACACAAAAAAAGAGCAATTACTTTGCGAAAAGAATGGTTGCACTTAAATAATGTCTTTGAGACTTGAATTATGTGTATACATATTTAGTTCCCAATCATTAAAGGTAAAACTCATTCCTCCTCTGTGTTCTTTTTAAGTAAATCATGATTATTATTAATTAAAACAACAGGCGAGTTTAGATGTTCCTGGATAGGGGTGGCAAAAAAGACCGATACATGATAACTCGACTGAAACCGTCCGAAACCGAAAAATCGATAACCGCTATAAACCCGATTGAAATTTTGGCCCAACCGAGACTGATGGTTACGGTTTGGGTTTGGTTTTCGAAACTATAATCACCAACCCGATCGGAAAACCGTAACCGAAAACCGAATCATTAAAACCGGAAAATAACCAATGTAAAATATACATATTATAAATGAAATTTATACGTTACATTGTTTTAAAACTGGTTTAACATTATTAATTCATTTCAAATTTCTTTTAATTCATGAGTTTTATTTACATATTTTCTTATATAATAAGTTTTTACCAAAAATTTATACCATAAGAATATTCGTGTAAAACAAAACAAATAAACAAGCGTTATAATTTTGAGTTACACAACTTATAAAAATAAAAGAATCTAACAGCCGATTATAACCGATAGATAAGACCGAAAACCGCTTGACCGGTCGTATATTTGGGTACCGGACGGTTATTCTGCATAGTTTTTGTAAAAAAAAACCGACCGATTATTTTCTAAAACCGGAGCATAATCGAAACCGACCCGACCAAAAGCCGAAAGTTTTGATTTTGGGTGGGTGGTCAAAATTGCCAGCCATACGGCCTAGAACAGGCTCCAATGGAGTAAGTATAAAACAAGATACGAAACCACATTGGGCGTCGAGAAAACTTATGACCTAACGACCCACCAAATCATCCCAAGCTAAATCGATGAAACAGATTATAGAAAAGACACCTGTCACGTCCCAAAATCCGTAAAACATGGACATCGATGCATGACCTTTTGAACAAAAGGAAAAAAGAACCCTGTTGGTACAAAATTTAAATTTTAAAAGAAAAAGACTTGAGAGCTAAAGGAACAATTAATCACTTAAATAAAAATGTTTGCCAAACGCGGCTACAAGACAAAATGGTTTAACAGATTTATCGAAAAAGAATACCAAACGAATACTTTGCTCGTAGGCTACAACCTCGAGATGGTCTAACTAAAAGAATGCAACTGAAAGAATCCCCGAGCCCATGCAATACATTGCTAATGCTCATATCCAAACATCTCAACCTAAGTTGTACCTGAAAGACAAAATTATAACGGTGAGTATCACGCACATACATAGACGGGACGGCACCACAAAATACCGTCACTCCATCCCATAAATGCAAGAACTCACAAACAACAACTACGATATTCAACGTATAAAAAGAAATAATAATAACATCGTACAACGAAATAAATTAAATAAACATCTATAGCAAATATGGACCTCTCACGCCACCTACCCCAGTCCGTAAGGTATGTCATTCCCTATACCCATCAGCCGTCTATTGTCCCCGGTATAGGGAGATACATAGACCATTGCTAACATGAAAATAGATTTAAAGTGCGCACTTGGACCTCTCACGCCACTCGTCCCATTCCGTAAGACGAGTCATTCCATGTCCCTTCGGCCGTCTTATGTCACCGGAATTAGGGAGAGACATAGACCATTGTTAACAATAAAATAAATATAGTGCACACTAGGACCTCTCACGCCACTCGCCCCAGTCCGTAAGACGAGTCATTCCCTATCCCCTCGGCCGTCTTATGTCCCCGGAATTAGGGAGAGACATAGACCATTGCCACTAATCTAAATTACAAGGCCTCGGCCAATAATATTCAACCAATCAATTATCACATTCTCATACGTCACTTTAACGTAATTCAACATAACCCATAATCATAGGTGCTAGATTCACAACTAGCCAAACACTCCAACATCATAAAATCTCATTCAGACATTTTAACAAACACCTTGTATGCATAGACTACAATTCATCTTTATTCAACATAAATTTACCCAATTTCATTAACAACTATATAATCACATAATCAACTCATAAAACATGCAAACTCATCCATAATCTCATTAATTCGAAATTAATATATCTAAAGTCTCAACTTCTATAATTCAAATAATGGAATTAAAAGTATAACAATTGTTGGCCCCGGTGCGGCTAAACCTTAGAGGGGGGGGGGGGGGGGGGGTGAATAAGGTTTATGGCGATTTTCGCCTAATTAAAAATTCTAAGCAACTAACACCCAACTTATGCAATTCTAAGCTTAAGCGTTTTAACAAGAGTTAATAAATTGCTAAAATAACTAAACGCAAGCAATAAATACGCAAGAATATAAGTTGCGGAAAGTAAAAGAAAGGGAAGAAAATGACACCGTGATTTATAGAGGTTCGGCAAACGCGCCTACGTCCTCTCCTCGGTACTACCGAGTATTTCACTAAAATGTTTCTTTCGGATTTTACAAACCCTATCGAGCTCAATCGACCGATTGGCTCACCCTCTACCCGAGGTTCCTACTCTTGATACAAGTGCAAGAGAACACATCTACGAGTCTACGACTCCTCCTCAATTTATGAGTACCCGAATGAAAAACCTAGAGCTTTTAAGCTTCACTTGCTTACAAAGCCTCTACCCGTTCACTCGCTCACAAATGAGTTTATAAAACACTCGATACAAGTTTTGTTACAAAAATGTAACTACACTCACTATTCCAATTGCTTCTTAAAAAGCTAATTTGTGAGTTGTTGATGATGATCGAGCTTGAATCTCTTTCTTCTTTGATTTCCTCTTTTTCGAATATTTTCACCAAAATGGTGATAAATTGGGTTTTTATTGAAAGAGGTATTTGGATAATAGATTGGTATTTTGGAAGAGAGATTGAGCTTGTATATATAGACCAGAGGTCTGTTTTTTTGGGTTATGACCGTTAGAAGTGGTTGAGGCTGTTTTAAGCTATTTTCCAGAAAAAGCTGAAAAGCTGTTTTCAAATTCTGTAGAAAACGATCGGTCGTTTTCTACAGTCGATCGGTCGTTTTCCAGAAAACGATCGGTCGTTTCTGAGTTTCGATCGGTCGTTTTTTCGACGTGCTCTCTGGAAGAATTTGGACCAAAAACGATCGGTCGTTTTTGTCCAGTCGATCGGTCGTCTGTAATCCTGGTCTCGTAAATCTTCGAATGCTCATAACTTCTTCGTTTTAGCTCCGATTTTGGTTCCGCTTGAACCTATGGCTTCGTTATCGAATGCTCTATCATTTAAAGACCTGAAATCTACATTTTCTCTTCTTTGGAAAAGACAAGCATTATATCAACGAAATAGAGAAATAGTAAAATCGTAAAATCATTAAAAACATAATCAAAGTTATAATCAAAATCATTATTGAACTCTACGTTCAACAATCTCCCCCATTTTGATTATGACAAACTAATGATGATTTTACAAGAAAAATATTTCCTCCATTTAAATAAAACGCATTTACAACAAATATCATTTTTCTCCCCCTTTGGCATTATCAAAATGCAATCAATAAAAGATTTGGGGTTATGTGGAGGGTTTTCAAAGAAAAACCAAAACATGAAAAATGTTGTTATTATGCAAATAGCCCCACCTAATCACATATATGTAAATATCAAGGATTAGAGTATACCGAATATGTGATGTCGATGGCCGAGTCCGCTCGCTAATGGCATTTGCATTGAGCGTTGCCGATTCCAAATAGGTGGTACCACTTGTTGGTATGCCTTCCACCTTTGTCGATTAATGGCACCTCATTCTTGATGGTGGAGTCGATCTTCTTGACTTCCACGGCTTTTGTCGGCGTTGCCAACCACTTGTTGATTTTCTCCTTTTGGATGGAGATACCTACAACACAAGATTTGTCTTTTTGTACCCAATTTCTTTTGGGTCCGACATTGTTAGTGGCTCGGGTCTTTACTACCCATTTCAAATCGCTTCTACTAACATGGAAACGATAAGGGCATCTAGAAGAAATATGCTCATTTCTACTACAATGCACACAATGCTTAGACTTTTTAGTATAACGATAGTTATACGTAGTTTTGGAAAGGTTTTTCGGAGCATCCGATTTGGTTTGAAAACCTACACCTTTCCTATCATTAAAAGATTTTTGAAAAATCTTGGAAGTGCTCCTTTTGGTAAAAACAACCTCTTGTTTAGGCGGAGTAGGAGTTTTAGAAATATTAGAGGCTTTAACGAAGCGGGTTTTGTTTGAAGTGGAATTAATGCAATCAAAACCTAAACCACTCTTATCCTTGACATCTTTTTGACAACTCAACAAGTTATCTAAAATGGTTTTACCTTTAGAAAACTTTGAAATTGTTAACTCGAGTTTTTCAATGGAAATGACAAGCTCGTTGTTTTTAGTTTTCAACGTTTCATTCTCGGTTTCTAAAAGCTTGACCTTGTCATTTAAGTTAAAAGCATGAGAACTTAAAACCTTGTTTTTGCTTTTAACTTTATCGAAAGCATCCTTTAATTCTTCAAAATTTTCTAATAAATCGCAATCTAAAGAAGATGGTTTTGAAGGAGTTTTAGCAAGTCTAGACATCTCATTTTTAAGAAAATTGATCTCGGTTTGTAAAGACTCGTTTTGAATAATGAGATCATTGTTTTTATCTTTCAAATCTTCCTTTTCGTCATCTATATCACTTAAAGAAAATGACGATTTCGGAATAGACTCATTTTCATTTTTATCTCTTGTCAAGGATCTTATTTCTTCATTGAGAGAAGAATTTATCCTTTTAAGAGATTTAACCTTCTCTGCAAGCTTAGGAAGTTTTTCGGAATAGATTCCACACATATGAATTAATTCATCATGGGAAAAATCTTTTACCTCATCGTTGTCACTTACGCTTGAGGATGAGAGGTTTTGTTCATGGTCGTCTTCCATGGCCATATAGCAACCAAGGTGAGCGACTTCATCTTGGTCGGAGATATCGTTAGAGCTCGAAGCGGATATCTTCTTCTTGCCTTTGCTCTTGCGATTCTTGGCGCAATCTCTCGCCATGTGTCCTTCCTTGCCACAAGTATAGCAAACAAAATCGTTAGAATAAATTGAATTATTTGACGATTTACCTTTATGTTTGCGGTGGTCTTTTAGCTTGAGTATTTCTTTGACGATTCGAATGATTTGCCTAGAATTTTCGTCGTCATTGGATAGCTCATTGCTTTCGTCACAAGTGGTTCCTTTGAAAGCTATCTCCCTCTTTTTCGAGATAGGCTTGTGACTATTGAGGGTGATTTCGTGAGTGAGGAGAGAGCCCGTCAATGCATCAAGAGTGTAGGTGTTCATATCGTGCGCCTCTTGAATTGCGGTGACCTTCGGTTCCCATTCCTTTGGCAAGCTTCGAATCACCTTTGAGACCATTTCCTTACAAGACAAACACTTACCAAGAGATGTTAATCCATTAGTAATAGTTGTAAACCTAGCAAGCATATCGGAAATAGTTTCTCCCTCGCTCATCTTAAAGAGTTCGTAGTCATGAACTAAAAGTTGGAGTTTGCAATCCTTAACTTGGTTAGTTCCCTCGTGCATAACTACTAGCTTATCCCACATACCCTTAGCGGTTTTACAAGCGGAAATTTTGTTGTACTCGTTAGGAGAAACGGCACAAACAATAGCGTACATCGCTTTGGCGTTCGTAGAGTAGGCTTCTAGTTGAGCATTATCTAGGTCCTCTACGGGGATTTGGTTCTCGCTATTTTCGGATGTAGGTGCGGTATATCCTACCTTAATGGTCATCCAAAGTTTAACATTATAGCTTTGTAGGAACATACTCATCCTATCCTTCCAATATGAATAATTTACCCCATCAAAATATGGTGGAGTATTGGGTGATGAAGCTATAGCGGAAGTGAAATTAAGGAAGTTAGCCATCGGGATCTTAACTCTTAAATCGCTAGATTCCTATATGCAAGAGCCTCGGCTCTGATACCAATTGTTGGCCCCGGTGCGGCTAAACCTTAGAGGGGGGGGGGGGGGGGGGGTGAATAAGGTTTATGGCGATTTTCGCCTAATTAAAAATTCTAAGCAACTAACACCCAACTTATGCAATTCTAAGCTTAAGCGTTTTAACAAGAGTTAATAAATTGCTAAAATAACTAAACGCAAGCAATAAATACGCAAGAATATAAGTTGCGAAAAGTAAAAGAAAGAGAAGAAAATGACACCGTGATTTATAGAGGTTCGGCAAACGCGCCTACGTCCTCTCCTCGGTACTACCGAGTATTTCACTAAAATGTTTCTTTCGGATTTTACAAACCCTATCGAGCTCAATCGACCGATTGGCTCACCCTCTACCCGAGGTTCCTACTCTTGATACAAGTGCAAGAGAACACATCTACGAGTCTACGACTCCCCCTCAATTTATGAGTACCCGAATGAAAAACCTAGAGCTTTTAAGCTTCACTTGCTTACAAAGCCTCTACCCGTTCACTCGCTCACAAATGAGTTTATAAAACACTCGATACAAGTTTTGTTACAAAAATGTAACTACACTCACTATTCCAATTGCTTCTTAAAAAGCTAATTTGTGAGTTGTTGATGATGATCGAGCTTGAATCTCTTTCTTATTTGATTTCCTCTTTTTCGAATATTTTCACCAAAATGGTGATAAATTGGGTTTTTATTGAAAGAGGTATTTGGATAATAGATTGGTATTTTGGAAGAGAGATTGAGCTTGTATATATAGACCAGAGGTCTGTTTTTCTGGGTTATGACCGTTAGAAGTGGTTGAGGTTGTTTTAAGCTATTTTCCAGAAAAAGCTGAAAAGCTGTTTTCAAATTCTGTAGAAAACGATCGGTCGTTTTCTACAGTCGATCGGTCGTTTTCCAGAAAACGATCGGTCGTTTCTGAGTTTCGATCGGTCATTTTTTCGACGTGCTCTCTGGAAGAATTTGGACCAAAAACGATCGGTCGTTTTTGTCCAGTCGATCGGTCGTCTGTAATCCTGGTCTCGTAAATCTTCGAATGCTCATAACTTCTTCGTTTTAGCTCCGATTTTGGTTCCGCTTGAACCTATGGCTTCGTTATCGAATGCTCTATCATTTAAAGACCTGAAATCTACATTTTCTCTTCTTTGGAAAAGACAAGCATTATATCAACGAAATAGAGAAATAGTAAAATCGTAAAATCGTAAAATCATTAAAAACATAATCAAAGTTATAATCAAAATCATTATTGAACTCTACGTTCAACAACAATTAAACTCCAATTAACAATTTAAGAACATAATTAATATAAAAGGCAAAAACCCTCAATTTATAATAAACGCAAAACCTAATCCTAACATACACCCTCATCTAGTCGCAATGGATAACCCCCGTTACCTTAGTGCGTAGAGGAGATGCTTCCGGTAAGAATCCGCTAACGTGGTTTCTTTTCTTCTTCCTAAGCTTTGGTTTCTCTCTTTTCTCTCTTTTTCTCTCTTTTCTCTCTTGTTTTAGTTTTACTGGTTTGAAAAAGTTGGCTGATTTGAAGATGTAAAAACTGTTTTGACAAAGTTTGTGGAAGCGAACTATTTGATTCCTAAAGTTATAAAAGTTAACTCTTAAACCAAAAATATTGTTTTACTACCCAAAAATAACAAATCTTTAGAAACAAATCTATTGGGACCTTTTTATTTATAAAATTAGTAACAGGTTTTAAAAATAAAGTTTTTCGGAAGAGTTTCGGTTTTTGGTTAAAAATTTAGTCGAGTGACCGATTTTTGGTAAAATTTGTATAAAACGTTTTTTGGATAATTTAAATCATAAATAAAACCACTTATAAAAATACGGGATGTTACAACACCTTAAAGTACTAATAGGAAAAAAAAAATTGCTTACAAAAAAAAAATGGAGAAAACTCAGCTATCAAATAAGTAGTGAAATATTGTCGACATCGTTCCTTCTATATGTTTTATTTTGCGGTTGGCTATATTAAAAAGATTGTTGACTTTGCATATACTTCAAAACAGAGAAAGTTTAGATCATTTGTTGTTTAAATACGAATTTTTTAGAATACTGTTGTTAGGTTAAATTAGGTATTGTTTTATAAGTTCTTGTAACACTTGACCAGAGTAGATGGAGTAGGCAACCAACTTTTCTGGAAAAAAACATAAGCCGAAGTTTTAAGATACTGTTACGCTTTCAGTTATAACTCAGTTTTAACTCAAGTTATAACTGAACTCGTCTGCAATAATAAATGAACTGAACACAACGTTGATGACGGAGTTCGATCTAGTACTAGATCTACGTCTCCGAAATCCTCACCCAGTAATTTATTGATATGTCAAGGACAGTAACGAGTTTTAAGACTTACAACACCCAAACGTATATGTCTAACTCTATATCTCATAACTTAAACACTGTCAATATCTCTATACCTAAGTCTATGAGTTTTTATCAATAATCACTAGTGTGTTTTTCTCTCTTTAATAATTCTAATCTTTTTATGACAGTTGAGTAAAAACTATAACTCTACTCCGTTTATATAACACGGTTACAAGACTAAATAAAATCTTAATCAAATCTTTTTTCTTCAATATTCAATCTTGCAATTGATTTGATCTCTTTTATTTGATCTTCTTCAAGTACTGATCTTCTTTACTTTACATGTCTTCAAGATCTTTACTTATTTATCTTCATAGCTCTTTCCTTTTATCTCTTTTCTTCTTTATTCTAAATTAATTTGACTTTTATATTATGGAGAATATATTCTGATTTAATCAATCAACTACTTGTAGACCACATCCAAATCTTTAATCATTAAGATCAGAGGAAAATATAAGTCGACATAATTTTTTTCAGTAAATTCGCCATAAACCCAGTTATATGTGAGTTATAACTGAAACCGTAACCTCCTTCACCATCTGAGTCGAAAGTCCAGTTGTAATTGAGATAATAATAATTTGTGAAACACACTCAACTTAATTGATTAAAAGCACCACTTTATATCAATATTAAGATCAATTAGTCATTCTTTGAACCTAACAATCTTCCCATTTGTCATTTAGTTTGGCAAAACTAAATTTGAGTGAAACTCCCCCTGCCAATAACAATTATATAAATAATAAACATATAAGTAGCAATCAAAACTCTCCCTAAGTTAAGTTCATCATCAGTTATAACTGGATAATCATTTTTCACAACTCCTCCTGAATAGCCAAAAACGTTCTCCAACCACTCGACCATATTTCTCTTCCTTTTTGTCAAATAAATTACAAAATCAAGTCACGAGAGGGTTACCAATATCACATATGAATATTAAAAAGTATCATACACAATATCAATCAAATACATAATCAAACAACCACTCAGATATAAACAGAATAACTCACAATTTTATCAAAATTTACGCATAGCATATCATAGAATCGACAAATATTTCTAAGCATCACACCAATTTCCATTTCCATCACACTTCTTTCTTAGCACATAAACTCTCTTTAAACACATTCACCTATCAGAATAAACCAACTACTTCCCAAATAAACAAACAGATATCACCAAAATTTACTTAACATATTTTTGAAAAAAATAATCATATCACATCATTAACCAATAATCCAATAACATTCTAAGAATGATTCTTTCAATAACAAAAGACAACTCATAGATAAGAAATAATCATCAAATTAGATCAAATTACATCCCAAACAAATATCATTGACATAGTTTTATATACTAATAATAAGCTGATTTATGCAGCGGAATTATAAATAAATAACTTTAATAATCATTTTTGGAAATACTTGAGTTATTTCTCAGTTATAACATAGAACAGCAACTGCATTGGAACTGAATATACCAGTTATTCTTCCAAGAAAAAAAAACTTTATATTGACTCTTTTATTGAGAAAACTAACCATTCTTTTCCAAGTCTTCGCATGTATTTTAATTAACCAGTTTTCCCACACTATGGGATATATATACATATAGAGGATAAAGACTGGATGCACTATGAAACCCCCAGAAAATAAATTAGGCATTAGGATAGTAGCCACACATATCCAGTTCAGTTAAGAGATGGTATTTTTGATCTCCCTTGGTACGGCTGGGATATAGATAGAGGTGTCCAGAACCTACTGATCAATGTCTCTCCAAATAACATCTTGTCATTTTAACTTAAGAGTTAATATTTATATAGATAATTATTTGAAGATTTTCTTCAGTTATAACCCAGTTTTAACTCATCATTCATATGCTTTAAGATCTCAAAGAAATATGGCAGTTTTAGACTCCTCTTTTAATAAATCACATATAAAGATTTTTCAGATTAACTTTGATAATAAGCTCGTACAGATTTATCACAGTTATTTAACACAAAAGCTAACTCAAGCCTTTTTCAAAATAAATTATTAATTATAAATCTTTATAATAGTGAATACCTAAATCACTTCTTAGTTGTTCAAAATCTTTTCACATCCAAGATTTTGTAAAAAAAATATCAGTCAGTTACTTCTCAGTCATAACATGATCTAACACTAGACTTTTCTCTTCTACAAGTTCTCTTATAAAAAGATATTGATCAATACTCTTAATCCTAGAATGCTATACAATATTATTAGCTAAATCAGTAGCAATTTCATTATCGGATCAACTAATTAAACATGCATTCATTCATCATGCTCTGAAAATATCATTATAAGATTGTACATGAGAACTAAGACATAGTAAAATGATTGAGTCATGGTGTCTCTTTTTAGTCATCATACCTTCACTTACATCTCCAATGATATTGTCAATAGGGAGGTTCTTTTGAGCCCTCGTATATCGTACATTGCTTTTGGCATTCTGACTCACTTCAGCTAGAGTTTAAGTTGTAATTGGTTTAGTAACCAAGTCTGGATTATCTGCTTATTCAGTTATAACTGTAGTTGTAATTGGGGGCATGTCTTCACTTTCGATTTGTTCTTCCTCTTCTCTCATGAAACTAATCAGCTTTTCTTCCTCTGCATACTTACTAGTATCTTTGAAATCATCAAAAGAGAGATTACAAGATTTCGTAACCATTTTCATTCTCAGATTATAAACTCTGTAGGATTGACTGTTTGTTAAATAGCCTAGAAAGATGCATTCATTATTTTTATTCTCAAAATTTCCTAGTTGTTCTTTATTCTTAAACACATAACAAATTGATCCAAACTCATGAAAATATTTTAACTTATGAACCTTATCTTTCCAAAATTCATAGGATGCCATATTGGTTTCTTTTGTGATATAAACCCTATTCACAATATGGCACGAAGTGTTTACAACTTCAGCCTATAGTCTCATAGACAACTTTTTAGAATCTAACATGACCCTAGCCATTTTTAGTATAATTGCACTCATTCTTTGAGCTACACGGTCTAGTTGTGGAGTTTTGGGGAAAGAAAACTTATGAGATATTCATTGATTATCACAAAACTCAGAAAACTTTGAATCTTCAAATTCTTTTCCATGTTTACTTTTAATACTTATAATCTCTCCGATTAGATATCTTTTTTCAGTTTGTAATTGTAAACACAGTTTTTTAAAGGTTTTAAAAGTGTCTGTTTTTTGTTTTATAAATACTATCCACGAATATATTGAAAAATCATCCACAACCACTAACATATATCTATTCCCACTAATACTTTATATTTCCATATGACCTATTAGATCTACATGTAAAAGGTCAAGTACACTAGTGGTATAGACTTGGCTAACACTTTTATGAAAACTGCTTGATTGTGTATCATTCATGCAATCACTACAAGTTATTGGGAGATTAACGTTTAGTTGAGGTACACCTGTAGTACTTCCAAATTTAATAAGTTCAGCAAGAGTTCCAAAGTTTACGTGCCCTAATTTTTTGTGCCAAATTTCAGTATCACGAATTACAGTCTGGTTACAACTAACTTTTGGTGAAGTTACCACGGCCTTTTTAAAAACATAACAATTATCTGCACATCTAACACCGGTCATGATTAAGTTATTATTATCATCTATCACATGACATTTGTTTCTATTAAATTTAACATGCATACAACTTTCACACAAATTACTAATAGTGAGCAAATTGGATTTTAGACCGTCAACATGCAAAATATCGTTAATCTTAGGCATGCCCTTTTTATTGAGAGTACAATTACCAATTATCTTTCTTTTCTCACCATTTCCAAAGGTAACCGTGTTGCCTTTTATATAACTCAAATTTTTCAGTAAGCTCGCATCACCTGTCATATACTTAGAACAACCGCTATCAATATCAATCTTCACCGTGTTCAACGATACACTCATCTCTAAGCCTCTTAGTGTCAGGACAAGCACATTATATTTTCTTCTTCGGCTTTGAATTTGGAATAGCTGATGAAGTGGCCTACTGTTGGTCTATTTGTGACCCTGTTGATGACGAGGATGGAGAAGTTGCTTTAGTCGCTCGACCACCCATATTTTAATAAAAATATCAGGCAAAAAAGTTTGAAACTTATTTTATAGCAAGGTAGGACAGGCAAACACATAAAACATTCTAAAATTTGCTTGATAAGGTGCTTTTGATAAGTGGTAAAGACATTAAAAGGAGACAAATGTTAGCATTGCAATATAAGAAGCTCTTGCAAATTTTAAAATATTCCTTATAAGCTAATGATCTCGAGAATTCTCCTTGTACTTCCGTATTAGTGGGATCGCTGAAGGCCTTATAAAAACTGCTTTCAACTTAACTTAAAAGCCAAAAAAAAAAAAACTGTTATAAGTGACCCCCAGAAAGGGGGAAATAGTGGTCTACAACAAATTCAGTACTAATATTGTTCTTATCTCCGGGACCATATTTGGTTCCATAAATGAAAACTCATATTCTAAATCATCATGACCATGTCCCGAAGAATCAAAGAGAACCTGTATAACTCTTAGCCTTCGCTTCTGCACAAGAACTCACTGTATTAACAGATACTGAACCATACTACACACTCCGTCCGATAGAAATCCTTTTTGTAAGTAACATGCTACAAATGTGTCATATAAGAAAAAGATGAACAGAGATCCGTTAGAAGCTAAAAAGAGACTGGCGAATGAAAAAAAGGTTTAGTTAAAGGGTTAATAGACGATATATATAAATATTTGGTACAGAAACACCCACTAACATTACAAAACATACAAATATGACACCACAAAAATCTTTCACATCCTAGCAATTGGCCTTTCGTCCAGATGGCGCAGATTAAGACACTTTAAAGAAGAAAACTACCTCGATAAAGAAAACAAGAATATAAAAATTATGATTATTTTAAAAGCCGGGAGTTCACTTTCATATACTTGATTGTGAGGAAGATGTTACGGTAAACTAAAAAATGATGGATGTTGATATTTGTATCTCCTCTTTCTTGGGTTCTGTTTTTCTGCTTCTCCTATTCTCTTTCCATCTATACTGTTTTTCTGATATTTGTGCACACATGTTCAATATCCAACACGTTCATTAACCGGAAGGGCAGAATGGATTCAACTACTTTTGGTACTTAACAAAATTAAATCAAAAATACAATCGACATCACATCTTGCATGTGTGATTGCGTTCGCTTTCGTGATTCCCTTCCCAAAAACCAGCATAAAGTGGAAAGAAAAAAGATCTGCAAATTAGAAGTAATCTTGGCTCTGATAAAGACTAATTATTATTTAGCTCCAGCATGAAAGAGTGTCCAAAGCAAAAGTGCCTAAACATAAAGAACTAGCTCAACTAAGTCCTGCATCTGCTGAATCATCTGTCTCATCCTAAAGTGTTTGAACGAAAGCCGTATGTACTTCAAAACTGGCTAACCTAATGTGCAAGATGGCTAAAAGTCGAAGATGGTTTTAGGCACTATGTTTGAATTAACAAACAAACAAACAACTAACTAATACGACTCTTTCTTTCAATTTCCTTGACATTCAGCCCTTAAAACTGAATGCACATACCAACACGACAACTAACTAATACGGCTCTTTCTTTCAATTTCCTTGACATTCAGCCCTTAAAACTGAATGCACATACCAACTCGGGAATCTTTACGAAATGTTGGTAAATGTAGGACTGGCACAAAAAATAGTAAAAATACGATCCTATATATACTTTTTTTTTTGCCCCTTAATTAGCGTACTCTTATTTGCTTGCTGAAAAAAACGAGAGACATTGTAGCAGAAAATAAGCTTAAATATCTAAAAACTATTCAATTCTTCTCCACACTCCTTGCTGCTTCTTTTCGTTCCTTGTCCCATTTTATCACTCGTTTCTTGTGATAGTCCGCATTTTTCCTGCGTAAATTATGATAGTATTATTCGTTGATCCGGCTAAATTCTTGCTCTTCGAGTATTATCTTATTTAAAAGTTCTTTTTTAAGTGCTCTTTTTTCAGCAAGTTCTTTTACTCTTCCACGGAAGTCAGTTTCTTTGTAGACGTCTTTGACAACTTGATACAATGCGGCAAGCTCAGCTAAACCCATAGTGTTGCGCTCAACAGATCCTTTTAAATTCATCTACCTCGCCGTTGGTTTTGAAGATGAAAAGGTCCAATATAATACACTACAACTTATAACTTATAAGTAGAAAAGAAAACAAGCATACAGTCAAACAGAGACTAAAATTCACGGCAAAGATTAATCGAATAATTATTTCATACCTTAGTTACCCATCCTATTAACTTTTCTATGTAATATAAATAGTAATATAAGCATAAAGAGAAGTAAATCATACTGAATGAGGAAGAGAAATCAAAAAGAGTCACTTTAAAGCTGCAAGTCAACATGCCCCCAAATGCTATTTAGCTTAGATAAGCAGTAGAGGTTTAATAACTTAAAACTCTTACTGTTTGATAACACGGATTCAATTAAAATTGCAAATTAAAACTCATTAATTGAACTAATTATTTAAATAATTTTACTACCTGAGATACAGATCTTAAGTATATTACTACCTGGGATTAGGACAATCGCATAAAATTTCATAAGGAAAACAAAAAAGGATGGATTCCTTCTCATATAAGTATCTAAGGAAACAAAAGTTAACCAACATAAGGAAATAAATCAATTGTTTTTTAAATCACATAGCAAAACAAAAGGAAAGGCGAAATAGATGTTAGGGTTTTGGTTTGGAGCCACTTTTCATTTAGAAATTTTGCGAAATTTTGACAAAAAAAAGTGGGAACGAAACTCTGCGCCAATATTTTTGCAAAAAGTTAGACATGTAATGGAATCCTATACTTGTTAAAAAACATATAAGTTGAACATAATTAAAGTTCATGAATAGCAATCAAATAATCATTACGTCCTCATCACATGATCATTACATATAATACATCCGTTCGTTAATACTCCTTCATCCGTTCCCAATTAATTATCCATTATGAAACTACGTACAATTTTGACTGATCAATAACTTGTATTAAAATTATCGGAATGAAAAATTTCAAAAGTTAATCGTATAGTTCAAACATTAAACTATATTATTTAGTTTTGAAAATTTTCATTTCGATAATTTTGATACATGTTATAAGCCGGTCAAAGTTGCACGTAATTTCGTAAATGACAATTAATTGGGAACGGAGGGAGTTACTCAATCTTCTTCGTGCGATACGTTCTCATCAAACACGTTTTCCTCTTCATCTGACTTTGACTCGCACATGGTTGGTTCAACTGAGATTTCATTAGATGCTAATACATAATCGAGGTCATAGTTGGGAACTTGTAGGTCTCCGGGTATAATATTACCCCATCAGTAATAGGTTGGCCACTCGATTCATCATCTTGAAATGCATTCTTGTGTATTTTGCCATCCGTGCTTGATATTTGAATACTCGACTTCGCCTTGACTTTACATACGGCCCACCAATTGTGAGGGTCTTTTCGGTTATAAGTTGAATGAGGTAGAAAACATACTTGGTTAGCATGTGATGTCAAAATAAAATGATCGTATTTCTGGTACTTGCCCTTTGAATTGATACTAACCGGATCAATTTTTTTTATCTATTTTCATATAATGAGTTGGAGCCATATTAAACCATTCGCAGTTAAACAAAACTACTTTTTTATTGGCCACATAGGATACTCCAACTCAACAACCTCCGCTAGAATATCGTAGTAGTCGTCGAATGATGTTTGATTAGTGTGATCTGATGTATCCTTTATACAAACTCCACTATTAGCGGTTGACTTATTTGATACATGTTTTTTTGTATGAAACACGTATTCATTAACAAAATAGATAGGGATAAAAAAAAATTATTGTCATCAATATTTTTTTCGACCTGTTCAAGTAAATTCTTAATTATATAAGAAAAAATGTATATTATAAAATATAAATTCTTGTAAACTATTTTTTACTTACATATCTTTTAAACCACGGGACAAATTTTGAGATTAAGAGAAATTGTTTGTAATAAATGTGTGGATTTGAAATAATAAAAAAACTTACCTATCTATACAATTGAAATAGATAAGAAATAGCGAGTAAATAGCTACAGAACTTGTGGACCAGCCGAACCTAGCTGAAGTTAGCTAAATCAATTTAAATATTATTTTTTTAAAATACTAAGGAGAGAGAATAGTAACGGATCATAGCTTGAGAATTATGTATTATTTTCAACATCCGGTCAACTCAAGTATTTCCGTTGTTAATCCGTCACAAATTTGTATCAAAATTTAACATAGCAAAATCCATCGAAAATCTGTAGCAACTCCATCGTTATAATGTGACGGAATTTCCGTAACAAATTTCCGTCTCTTTTTGACTGGTTTTTTTTAGTAGTGATAATGACAACATGCATTTTCAATCATGTTTCTTGCTCTCATGATGTAAGCAACATTATTCATTATCGATCATTAAGTACGGTATATCAATAACAGACTAAGAGTGTATATATATATATATATATATATATATATATATATATATATATATATATATATATATATATTGGGTTAGCAAGCTTTTATGCAATTTATTGGTTTTTGTACTTAATATTCTATTGCTAGTCATGAAATATACTCTCCGATCATTGTAGCCATTCAAAATAATTTAATTCATAAACATAACCACAAAAAATAATACATTTACTAATGACTATAAGTCTACCTAACAGTTCATCACTAATTCCATTTAAAAGGTAGTTTTTCTTAATTCACGTTTTCAATATAATAATGGATCAAATTGATACTGTACAATATGGTTAATGGCATAGCAAACATTTTAGTTGAATTCCTTCATTGAAATTATGAAACAAGTTTCAACACGTAAGTAGAATAGCAAAAATAGATTGAAAGGTGAGATGGGATCGAGTAAGGAACGCAATATAGTATTTGGGGGAAATTGTGCAAATTTAAAATTAGAGAAATTATCCCACATAAGAGAGAAGAGTAAAAAGAGAGAGGTGTTACTAGTATATAAAAACAAGCTTACTTCAATCAATAATCATGCAGCCACACAGTAAGCACAAAGCGAACTATTCTTTCGCCTTTTACTAAAGAATACCGTGTGTTTGCTGTTTCTAAGTGGCATACGTCTTTTTTTGGATTGGGTTTCTCTCCATTGAGAAACTCTGCAATTCTCAGTTTAATTTTTTTTGACATTTTTTGTAACCCTAATAATCTTAGCACCGCAATTCGAAAAAGTGCAATGTTATAAACTCAATTCTTCTCTTACGTAATTTTCTTATTAAATTACGGTCCTAAAAAACTGATATAACAATGTAGAAGAAGACTAGACATGGCTTATTTCAAAAGAGTCTTGGGTGTTTGCATTCCCGGTAGTAGTAAGAAATTGTTTTCGGCTTGATATTAGAAGTGGGTTTCAATGTGTCGGAAACCGGATTATACCATGTCGAAAAAGGGTCTTTTTGTCATTTTGAGAAACGGTTTAAGCTTAAACATGTTTTCTGTGTTGAAAACACATTTCAATATCTTTTGTGTAGAAAACATGTTTTCCGTGTTGAAAACACAAAGCTTCTAGCTCATTGAGGCAAAAGATTTAGAAAAAGCTAAGGTGTTCAACGAAATGCAGTCCGACTATCAAAAAAACAACTGTGCTTAAGAGCTTGCACCTGAAGAAGCCTTTTGTTTTTTTATAACGAAGTGTTAAACATGAGTCATGACGAGACTATGCAATTCGTTGCAAGGTAGATTTACTTATATAACATCAAATCATGTATGTTATCATTGTTTTTCTGTGACTGCAAAAATCAAATTTTTTGAAAATTAACGAGTTTGTTTTTCTGCAGTTTTTTGAACAAAGGAGTCGGCTTATTGTTACTTCGCCTTTAACTCGTTGGCTTTTCAGGCTATAATTCAAAAAAACGTTCAAAGCAGTATAACTTGCAAGAATGTAAGCCAAAACGAATATTTCATGTATCAAAGCTGGGAGCAAAAAACCTCAACATATAGGTCGGATTTGGGTGTTTCAAGGATATAAATCTAAAAATTGTCACTGAAATTCTCTACTAGGCATTGATGGGATTGGAACATTGAGTTTTTTCTCGTCATAAATGCAAAAAAAACTTCAGTTTAAGATAACCAACTCAGTAAGCAAATAAGCAACAAAGAATACGAGCTTAAAAGCAAGAAGCTAACAAGCCCAACAACTCAATGAGAAGATAACAGAATAAATCTAAAAAATGTGGTTTTGAACTCTGGTTTAGGTGCTGGTGGTGGCAAATCCAGTTAACACAAACGTGCTGGAATGAAGGAATTTCCTCCTTCGATCCCTGAGAAGAATATTATGTGCCTACCAAGGTTTAGCCTTCGAGCAATATCAGAGCAGTTAAATGTACCCGTTAGGGATGTGAAAAATGTGATTATATGGGGAACTCGCTCTTTGACCCGTTATCTTGATGTTAATCACGCAAGTACTAGTTTTGAACAAAATTCTGTGAGGAAACTTGTTGGCTAGGATATCTGGTATATATGTGCCTTGTCTATATATTTTTTCGGATGCAATTTTAAGAAAATAAGCTGGTTTATTTGAGGCTTGGAAAAATTTAGTTCATCCAGTTTAAAACTTTTAGCTTTTTTTAGGCCACTGAAACAAAATAGTAGTCCTTTAAGCTGGCCAGCAAATATACTGCAACTTATAAAGCATATAGATTATAACTTATAAGCAAAAAAAAAAAGTTAATAGCTCAAACAAAGTAAGCCCTAAAGTGTACAATTGTCGGTAAGATACATAATTTTGATGCCACGAAAAGAACATTAATTAAGAGATTGTGTCTATTTATGGGTTCAGTATATAGTTTTTATGTCAAGACTGATACATTAACTTCACTAAAAGCACAACACTAGCTATGAACAAAAATCTGTTAGGCTAGTTAGCAAAGAATTGAGTACGTCCTCCGTTTCTATAATTTTCTTTCAGTTGCAACTTTCAAGAAAATAAGTTGATTTATTTGAAGCTGAGAAGAAATTAAGTTCACCCAGTGTAAAGCTTCAAGCTTTTGCAGGCCATTAAACATGAAAAAACTCGTCTTCTTAGCTGCCAGCCAAATGTGCTCACTGTGAGTTAGAAAACAATGTATCTTATCTTATAAGAAAAAGGATAATAAGTTCAACTTTTGGTTTAAGGGCACAAGTGTTTTTGAGATTCTTACATTTTTTTGAATATGAAATTAAAGGAGAGAGTGTGTTTCATTTTATGTCGCGATCAAAGGTTATTCATTGTCCACATGGTTTCTGTTATCGTAACATTTGTTTTCTTATTCAATTCAGTTTTTTCTTGTTTTCCAATTTTTCGGGCACATTGGTTTTGGTCGAAGTTTATTATAACGGGTCTTATGGGATACATCCTTGCCTTATTTACTCTTTTGCGGTTACTTGCAAGCAAGAAAGACGAATGTTCGATTATCGTGAAGGGTAAGCTTGCAGCTGTTATCTTCTATCCCTTTTCCATTTTTTTTGCTAAATTATTTTCCTTTTTCCTAACAAAATGTTGGAACCACATTTATTTATGAGTTGATTAGCTTAGGAAATTCGTGATATGTATTAAAATTATATAATATATTAATATAAAGTTCATTATCTATAGTAGTTGAAAGCTCACCATTTGACATGGTTTCAGGAACGAAGATTGATGAAATTTCAAGGGAAGAAAATGGACGCCACAGGCCCACAGCAGAAGAGCTCATTCAAGAAAAATTTATGGCCTATTTATATAGAAGAAAATTAAAGCCATATAATATGAACAAAAGCCAGTTTTATTAAAGTTTTAATAACACAGATGGAATGCATTTCGTCGGTTAAAGCTGTTCGTCACTAGAAGAAATGTTAACAAGCATAAGATATATACTCACTCCGTTCCCATTTAATTCTTCGTTACGAAACTACGTGCAATTTTGACCGACCAAGAACTTGTATCAAAATTGTCTGAATGAAATTTTTTAAAAGTTGGTCGTATAGTTTAAATGTTAAATTTTATGATTAGATTTTAAAAAAATTGATTTTGACAATTTTAATACAAGTTATAAACCGGTTAAAATTACACGTAGTTTCGTAGTGGACAATTAAATGGGAACTGAGGGAGTATGGAGTAGCGAAATCTCCCCCATTTGTTGCAAATTTAGTATTATATATCCCCATCCATATTTAATCATAAATGTAGTGGAAATTTATAGGATTATACAGTGAGGGCAAAAAAGCAAAAAATACAGTGGAAGTTTATAGGTTTGTTTGACTAAGAGAAGCAAATTATATACCGAAAAAGAGAGTGCTGGGTTTATTTTAATGTGTTATATCTCCCCATCCATATTTTGATTTTTTTAATAAAGGAAACGGAGAAAGCACACAATATACCCTGCTACATTTCATTTTTATCCAGAATAAAAAAAAACTCAACCTTTTCTTTCACTATTACTTTTAGATTTCAATTTAAGCAATTGAAGTCATTCAATTGGTTAGTTGATATATTTAGGTCACCACCTGGGTTCAAGCTTAGCTAGAGAAATAACTAGGTGTGGGAGTTGGGGGTCAGTGCACCCCAAAACTCAATGGAAAATTAAATTTTATCTATCTGTTTTGATCAAAATCTTTAAAAATTAGTATTCGCTCTCTCCGTATTTTACCCAAAATATATTCCTATTGGATTCAAAAAAATTTACATATAATTTGGCCCCTACCATTTCGGATTCCTAGTTCCGTCACTGTTTTAATTATATCATTTGGTTGTTTGTTATTAAAAAAATTAAAATTGAAGAAAATGCAGCATGTTTTGTGGCAACTATTAACAAAGTATCGACAAAGTAAGATATCTATATAGAGAGAGTAAAGTCGCCTTATTCGAGTATGAATATGTGTTTTAACTATGAAGAGTTCAACCACTTTATATAGTGGAGGGGTGGAACAAGATACATGTATATGCGAGAAGATAGAAAGCTATAAGTCATAAACTCAAAGGTTATACACAATGTATGTAACCGATACATGAATATGGACAACCACATGCAATGTATCACAACACTCCCCCTTGGGTGTCCAAACATACTGCAAGCTTCCTCGTCTTCATAGACTCTGATGAGTTGTTGAGTCGCATTCGCTATTGTCAACACATAAAACCTCAAGTCCGGAAAACCCGATGTGGGACAAAAAAATCGGATCATAGGACAAAAAAAGGTGTTGCCGAATGGAGTGGGCCGAAACGCCATAAAGGTGCGTGAATTAACTGACTAGAAAATATGTGCCTCATCAAAACCTTGCCAAGAAAACCCAGTGGGAAAAAACTTGGTCGAAGGAAAAAAGAGTACACAACTATCAGTAGTAGCGGGGGAAATAACCATACACGGTGTGTCTCATTAAAACCTTGTTAGAGAAAACCCTGTGGGACAAAACTCTAATCGAAGCACAAAAGAGTGCACGATGGTCAGAAGTATACAACTGTATACTCCCCCTGATTTCGGCAATCATAAGTGAGAATGGGATTAGAAATGTGTCCCGCTAAAAACCTTGTCAAGGTAAACCCAGTGGGACAAACCCTTGAACTAAGGACAAAAAGAGTACACATGCAACCATTCATGCTCCCCCTCACATGCACACAACTGGGTGCGGAAATAATAACTAGTGAGAACTAATCATACGTCAGGATGCTCTTTCTTACTTGCACGCAACAGGATACTAAGCATATGTGAGGATACACACAACAGGGTGCTAAGCATACGTCAGGATGCTCCCCCTCACTTGCACACAACATGGTGCATGGAAACATGTCGTTTAGGAAAGCTCGGAGAGCTTCCTAAGTCCGATCGCTCTAACATGTTTTGGGAACGAATATTTTGGCAGTGACTAGGTGAACAAGTCTGCATGATTGTTCTCGGATCCAATATGCTTCACTTCAATCCTTTGAAGCGCTTGTTGTTCATGTGTAAAGAACAACTTTGGCGAGATACGCTTAGTGGCGTCACCTTTGATGTAACCATGTTTCGCTTGATCAATAACAGCAGTGTTATCCTCATAAATGACAACTGGTTCATCAAGATCGTAAGTTAGATCACATGTACTTCTTATATGGCCAATAACTGCTCGAAGCCATACACACTCTATAGTCGCCTCATAAAGCGCGAGTAGCTCAGAGTGGTTCGTCAAAGTAGCCACCAAGGTCTGTTTACGAGACCTCCATGATATAGCCGTGTTCCCAATGGTAAAGACATAACCAGATTGGGAACGTCCCTTGTGCGGGTCTGATAAGTAACCAGCATCGGTATAACCGAAAAAGGGTTGCGTTAATTCGAGTATCGAAGGGGGTAGGTACATTCGATGACGCAAAATGGGATAATACAAGCCCTCATCTAGAGTTACCTTAAGGTAATGGGAAAATGTCTTTTATGCCATTTCGATGGCAGCGTGTTAGCGCGATGCTGTGTCGAGCTATACCATTCACAACAGACGAGATGTTCGTTCTAGCACATTAGACAAAGTACAATGATGCGTTTATTGTACTTAGATATGAACATCATGGTTCAATATCTCTTCATCGTCTCATCAGGGACGGACTGGGTCTATATTAATGTCTAGTGATCGAACGATCATGAGAGAATCTAACAACTTAGAGTCATGATGACTAAAATGTCATAACACCTTCTGGGTGTTGTCTGAATCATGGACTTAGATTAAATCTTTACGGGACTCGATCATCAGGCCGAGTCACTACCGTTTCTTCCCAAGATCCTTCATCTCGAAGGCAAATCCAAAAGTGGATCGCATAATAAAAACACGCAAGGGCATAATACTTGTTTAAGTATCCCAAGCTGATCAAGTACTCACTTAGACGGGTATACCACATCCGCTCGGATTATATTAATCCGTATAGTGAACGTCTCAGTCAATTGAGATCGTGTTCCGTGGTCAGAAACTACTTGATTCAAGCATATAAAGTCACACAGGGACCTTCATCCACATCTCTTGTATAAATCCCCACAGAGATAAAATATGACCACATTCATGGCTGCATACTCAGTTTTTTCGGAAACTACTAAACTGATAAAGTAGGGGACCGTTATAACATCCATTACGAGGAAATAAACCATCTTGCAATCAATTCCAAGGTGTGAGAGAAACCTTGAGCTAGGAGGCGAGCAATGTATATCCTCATTATTCTCATCACACTTCCTTACGAATACCCAAATAAACAAACTCGTTTAGACATTGGGTGCTGTTGGAACGACAGGTTCAC
Organism: Primula veris; assembly: GCA_963682055.1. Classification (NCBI taxonomy): domain Eukaryota; kingdom Viridiplantae; phylum Streptophyta; class Magnoliopsida; order Ericales; family Primulaceae; genus Primula; species Primula veris. The sequence continues at coordinate 29,106,576 of OY821742.1, read as the reverse complement.
ACACACTTTGTTTCGCTAAGGAATTTGCCTTAGAATGTAAGTTTCCATTTGTTCAGTCTGATTTTTGTTGACTTCAGGCAACGATATGTGGTTCCCTGTCATAATTTGTCCATATTATCAGTCGTCACCGAATATATGAACAAGTAAGCAATGACAGTCTCGTTTCGCTTCAATATCGTCTAAGATATCATGATCGACAGATATTTCGAGATTCTCAGGATGAGGAGGAAATCACACATCTCCTTGATCCTTTATAATCTCGTGCGACAAACGAGTTTTAGTTCACCACCTCTGGGGCTGAACGAATTAAGAACCGGTCAACTTCCTCGTATCTTGGGAAGGATGACAGACTGACGGCCGACAGCAGCGTCCTTTGCTTGGCGGGTTCGGCCAAAGCAACGTGTTACGACAGGAACACGGCGTCCGATAGTGACGTCTATCTTTGCAAGCATTTTGCAGCAGGTATAAATGATCTCGTGACATCTCATAAAGTCATTAAATGCGTTTGACATTTAGTTAGACTTTAGGGAGTCTATGCACTTACTTATCACTAAGTGCAGTTTTGGGATCAAGCTAAGATCGAGTGGGTTATGCCTTGTTAGTTCACGTCGTTCCTTATCAACGGTAACGTGCAAATCTCCCCCTAACGACGGGGAGAACAGTCTTAGCGATGTCACTTTTGCATATCATGCGGTAAAGAGATCGCTTGCCAAAGTTACTCTATCAAATGATAGGCAGGAGATTCATAATCGACTTATGTCCCCTTCAGAGGTCCATATTTTGAACGCTATAGTGACTCAATCAAAATATTAATTAATCGTTAATATGAGACTTCTGGCTCATAACCAGTAACCAGCTGGTATGCATATGGTGTTTGAGTGTCTATGGGCCTCATGACGGACCAATGCAACAAAATAGCATAACCCCACACGGAAATATAAATCTTGGTGCGCAAGACAAAGATGTGCGTGCAACCATTTGCAGTCGCATCATCAAACTTTCCGTGAGTCCATTTGGGTCTGAACATAATCGACAGGATGTTCAATTTCAATTTCCAAACTCAAGTAATTCAAATCAAAATTTTGATTCGTACTTTTCGGAATTATCAAGTCGACTAGACTTTTCCGGATAATCCGGATCATGAGTCATCAACTTAATGATAGGGCTAAAAGTTTGGAAAGTGCTGCATTTATGTGGACAACATTAAAATGTGACCATATTGTCGATGCATCAACCATAACCATTTATATCTATGGTCCGTCTTATGGTTGGATAATTCCACAATAACTCCTTCAATTCTTTATAAGAATTCTACGAGTTCATTTCGTGATTTTTACACATATCAGTCTTTCAAAATGAGCATTAATGTCATAAAATTCGGATTAATCGCGAAATATATTCTTAGAGAGAATCCAAATGCGATGCGATTATAAATCAAGCATCGTCTTTTGACCCGGAAATATCTCATCCGGTCAATGCCACAATATCAAAATGCTCTAATCAATCGACGACATGCGAATGATAGTATAGACAATCATGTCTTAGCATCAAAATCATTTATCATTCGACGACAGGTAAAATGATAAGGTAACTTTAAATGCTTTAAAGAATGTGGTAGCAACCACTTGAAAGACATTTCAACTCCTCTAAAATACGCTTTTGCTCGTATTGAGGGGAGGCTATGTAAAGAAATTTTAATTATTTCATGAGCTATTACCATATGACACTGTTTTTCTCGAATATCTTATAATTCAACAAGGTACGACAGGACCTGGAGTATAATGACTCATTTTAGACAAATCAATTTGGTTTTACCGAAGATTCCGATTTGGAGCGACAGGTCCAAAATCGTTGTCAGTTAGGATTCTGTAGGAAAGTAGTTGGTGAAATTATGTGGTACACCGTTATCCACTATTTCCAAAAAAAAATCAACTACCCCACAAGTATTGCCTAAAATTTCATAATTTAAAGTTTGGTCACATTTGTCAAAAGAATTTGCTCAAAAATATTTTAAATTATTTCGAGAAATTTCGTAAACATGCAAACCATAATCCAAAAGTATGGTCCAAATGGAATAATCATACTCCAAATAGAAAAACATAATCAAGATGAGCGACAAATCGGCTCCAAAATTAATAAAGAAAGGTACCAAACTCATTTGAGCCACAAAACCGGGGTCTTAAGAGTTTCCTTTCAGTTAGCTTTAACCACATTAGAATCGGTTTTTTTCACCTTTATAATAGTTGTGAACTATTTAAGGAGTAACCGTGCATGACCTTTGTCTTTATAGCATAGAGTTGGCTCCTTGAGCATTATCTCTTGCTTTGTGACAACGGGTCATATTATTCCTTTCAATTACTGTCTTGGAGCCACTGGTTTTCGATTTTGACGATTGTCTAAAAGCTCGCTTGGCTAGACGATTCATTGGGATCGCGACAGTTCGAGACAAATAACACTTGTCTCGGTTCTTGATTCGTGGAAAAAAAATGTACACGAAGAGCATTAATATCAGGCAAACAATTCGCAATTGACCCAATAGGATTAAAACTACTCACCGGGGTAATTTTTTTTATCCAATAACATATGGGTGATAAAGAAACATGGTGAATATAAATTCACGATACTGCTTAAGGAATACAATTTCCAAGCTAGTATTTTGGTGAAAGATTGCTCCAATATGTCAATTTCAGACATTTGTTCACCATAGACGTCATCACGTCTCAAATGTGACGGCGGAATAAAATCAACGCATTAGCCTTCGTCTTATGAGTAACAACAAGCTCGTGTTTTACTCATCAAAGATGGTATCCAAAAAAAATATGGCATCACATTTACACACATCAGGGTGACGAACTGTGGTGATGAAATAACATCATCGTCTAAACAATCATTTCGCAAGTATGTTTTGCAATTTTCCTCATCATAGATGGCATCCAACATGTGTTGGGAGTTCTGGATTAATGATCATATAAAACGACAGGTTTATATGTTGATTATGGTTTTCATAAGCAGAAATTTTGTTTCGAAACGGCAGGTTCGAAAAACACAAGTTTTGCTTTTGTGAATAGGTTCTCATTGATCGAACGACAGGTCGATACTGAGACACCAATTCGGCGAAAAATACACCTATATAAACACACTCGGGGAACTTATTATTTACTCAACCCCTTTCGGTAGCTCTACTTGAACACGACCAGGAAAGACGGTGAGGGGGGTGGGCACGAATGCCACTTAAAAACTGACCTCATTAGGAGAGCGACTTCCGCCTTTATCTTTTCTAGACATCGTATCCAAATAGGTGAGCCTATTTGGGGAAGATTCATAATTATTCCAACTTAAATGTGAATACATATACCGGATTTCGCAAATTTTCAACTCAAAAGCTACATCTAAATGTTTAAGCTTGAGGAAAATTTCTACTCAAAAGAGATACCTTGTAAAATGTTCAAATTCGAGGCAATTCATAAGCTCACGTAACATATAAATGTCTACGGGCTTTTATGTGACAAGATAAAATAGCATTCAACAATATCGTAATATAAAGGCATGCCATACTCATGTAAACTAGTCCTAACATGGAGTAGTAATATTAAACCACATGAGTTATTATTTAATCCAACACTAAAGTGTGACCTTTGACATTTTCTATGGGTAATTAATACATCGCATAGGTTATATCAATTCATAGGCAATAAATGGTGGCATGCTAAGATGCTAAATTAGTTAATGTCACACAAGAAATTAATGTTATCATGCAAGAGGTATTTTCTACAAGATTTTCTACAAATTTTAGAAGTTGTAGCAATTAAATCTTAGATCATTTGCATGTAAATAAGTATTTTCGGACTAAAACATTGGGTAAACTCGTACATATATACTATTCTGTGTATAAGGAATAACTACAAGGGCTACGAGTGTAAATACAGAAACTATATGCATTTTAAGGGTAATTACAGCTCTGGTCCTATAGTTTCAGGAGCTTTACAGAGAAACCCTAATGTTTCAGTTAGTTACAGATTAGTCCTCCAATGTTCTAAAAATGACAGTTTAGGTCCGATAGTTTATTATGTCTAACTATACAAGTTATAACTCGTTTTATAAGTGACATATATGGGTTCCAATAGCAATTTTTCATCAAAAAAAACATCCATCATGTGATATAAATCTTAAACATGAGATTTCTGGTTCTATTCTTGATTAATCATGCAATTTCTACGTATTATTACAAGTAGAAATTCATATACCTTAATTCGGAAATGCGAAAAGATGATCGATATGTGATTTAGCAACCCAATAAACCCTCTTCCTAACTCGTCGAGAAAGAAATAGATCCCTATACTCACTTCTAATGAAATTATCTAGCTATTTCTTTATTCCGTCGTTAAGCAAAGTGCCGATAACGTGTTTTGTGGCAACTATTAGCAAAGTATCGACAAAGTAAGATATGTATAGAGAGAGAGTAAAGTCGTCTTATTCGAGTATGAATATGTGTTTAACTATGAAGAGTTCAACCCCTTTATATAGTGGAGGGATGGAACAAGATACATGTATATGCGAGAAGCTAGAAAGCCATAAGTCATAAACTCAAAGGTTATACACAATGTATGTAACCGATACATGAATATGGACAACCACATGCAATGTATCACAACAGAGCATAAATATTCTACGTCCTTATTTTAAAGTTTAAATTACTAATTTTGCATGAAAACAAAACAAAACAAAATGATGAAAACAAAACAAAACAAAATGAAGTAAGGTTGTTCTAGTACTATACCTGATAGTATATATATATATATATATATATATATATATATATATATATATATATATATATATATAACGAATAGTATAAGAATAGTATAATTAATATATCAACGTCATTACTTTAGATCACTAATTTTGCATGAAAAACAAAACAAATCAAAATTAAGGTTGTTCTACTATTAAATAGCAAAATTCTCATACATGTTTCCAGCGGCGGATGCAGTTAGGGGCATGTAGTTCCATACCTCCAAATTTTTTACCAAATGTAATTACGAAAATACACTTTAAATTTATATTAATACATAATATCTCTATTTTTTTGGTACATATACTATATTTTTAATTAAATTTTATTCATTTGGTAAGATGACTTTCTTTTCTACAATGTTACAACAATACTCGTATTATAAATAAGAATTTTCGTACAAGTTTACAACGATACTAGTATCATAAACAAAAAACAAGGGTATAAATCCATCTAATCTCAAAGGCATTGAAGGTTTTTCCATAACAACTTAATTTGTTTATTGAAAATGAATGTGATATATACCACAGAACATACTTATAACTGAGATATAACTTAGCTGTACTTGAATCGTGAACTGACTGCTTATAATTAACGTTTATTCATTTGATAAGATAACTTGAAGGCATTGAAGGTTTTTACTACACAAATTAATCTGTTTATTCTAGAATTTGATAAGATTTTATAGTTTATTTTGTTTTTTTACTTTCTATTATATCGTGACGGTTTTTATTGTACTCTTATAACATTCAATGTTCGTTCTGTCTATTTTGTTTGTAAGCAAATCGACCAAACTGGACAAACCGAACAACAAACGTCGAATGAATTATTAATTGGTTTGTTTTTTTGGGAAACTAGCTATGTAAACGAATTACATTAGTTTTGTTTTCAATTTAAATAAAACCAAATCGATATATATATATATATATATATATTGATTTTAAAGAGTTTACCCGAACTTATTTATTCAAATATTAGAACACATTATTCTAACTTTACATGAATTTATAAATTTTTCGGCACTAGTCACCTTTATTATTATAAAAATTTGTGTCTCCGAATCTAAAATTCTGGATCCGCCCTGCATATTCCCTTAGATACTACTCTTATACGGCCTTTTCTGCCTCCTTCTACAAGCCCTAACCCCAATTGTGTTCAATCATTTTATCTGGTTTCTTAAAAAAAACCCTGTTTATTTGGTTAGATATTTTTTTATAGAGAAAATACAGTATAAATATTATATCAACGTCGTTACTTTAAACTACTAATTTTGCATGAAAAACAAAACGAAATGAATTAAAGGTTGTTCGTACTAATAAACCTGCTAGTATATATATATATAATGAATGAATAGCAAAATTCTCATTCTGTCATTCTGTCATATAGTACTCGTATAATTTATTCTATCAAATGTCATTACTTTTTTATTTCAAAAAAAATGTCATTACTTTAGATTACTAATTTTGCATGAAAAACAAAATGAATTAATGTTGTACCAGAGTACTAATAAACCTGATAGTATATAATATAATTGTTATGTGACATATTAGCTCGTTATATATATATATACGAGATATATATAGATATAGAGAGAGAAATATGAAAAGACAACAATATGGTATTTATTAAACAGAATGTGTATCAATACAAGAGTACTCTAACCTTCTTTATATACTACATATTAGGTTTATAAAAGATAGAAATTCCAACTTAGGCCCACTATGAGTAAGGCCCAAAAGTTCAATAATATTCAACACTCCCCATTTGTACGTCTTGAATTCTTCGTCTTCATGCAGTCGATAATCATTCACGGTGCTAAACACATAAAAACCTTACGGCCGAAAAACCCAATGCGGGACAAAACCGGTACCTAGGAGAAACTATGTAGGCGAATGATATAGGCCGAAATACCATGTAAGTAACTAAACACAAAACGATGTCTCATTAAAACCTTGGCAGAGCAAATCCAATGGGAAAATTTCTGATCGAAGGAAAAAAAAGTGCAACAGTGGTAGTGATAGAAAATCAAACACAAAACATGTGCCTCATCAAAAACTTGCTAGATAAACCCAGTGGGAAAAAACCTCTAGTCGAATGACAAAAGAGTACACAGAAATATACAAAAGGATGCTCCCCCTAATTTCGGTAATCTTAAGTGAGATATGATGGGAACGTGTCTCGCTAAAAAGTTTGCCAAGAAAAACCCAGTGAGAAAAAAACATTGGTCCAAGGACAAAAAGAGTACACGAGCATGCGACTGGATGCTCCCCCTCACTTGCACACGATAGGATGCGATGATTTCGACTAAGTAGTAATTAGTGCAATAAGCATTATGCTGGATGCTCCCCCTCACTTGCACACAAATGGGTGCAATGATTTCGTATTCCAAAAAAGAGTACGAGCATTCGACTGGATGGTTCAATTACTTGCAACGACTGGATGCAATAAAATCTAACGTGGAATAGAATGACATTCAACAAGATGCTCTTAAACTTCATATGTGAAAATTTTTTTCGACGATAAATGTAAAATAGCATAATATAATCATGTCTCTTTTGATCGATAACAACAAGTTGTCCTCAAATAACAAGTGTTTTATCTGGATCGTGAGACAGGGCATATGTAATTCAAATATGGCTAATACTAGCTCGAAGCCATATACACTCTCTAGTCGTCTCATAGAGCATGGGTAGATCAGAGTGATTCGTTTGGAGTCATTCCAAAACCTCCAAGATATCGCCTTATTCCTAATGGTCAAAACAGACCATATTAGGAATATCCCTTATGCGAGTCTGATAAGTAACCGGCATCGGTATAACCGAAAAAAGTTGCGTTAAATCGAGTAGCGAACGGGGTAGGTACACTCGATGACGCAAATGAGATTACAAACCCTCATCTTAATGGGAAATGTATTTTATGCCATTTCGATGGCAGCGTGTTGGCACGATACTGTATCGAGTAATACCATTCACAGCATACGAGATGTTCGTCCTAACACATTAAACGAAGTATAATGATGTGCTTATTGTACTTAGATATGAACATTATGATTCAATATCTCTTCATCGTCTCATCAGGGACGGACCGGGTCTATATCAATGTCTAGTGATCGAACGATCATGGGAGAATCTGACGACTTAGTGTTATGATGACTAAAACGTCATAATACCTTCTGGGTGTAGTCTGAATCATGGACTTAGATTCAATCTTTACGGGACTCGATCATCAGGCCAAATCACCATCGTGTCTTCCCAAGATCCTTCATCTCGAAGGCAAATCCAAAACCGAATCATATAATAAAACACACAAAGGGCATAATGCTTTTTCAAGTATCCCAAGCTGATCAAGTACTCACTTAGACTGTGTTCCGTGGTCAGGAACTAATTGATTCAAGCACATAAAGTCACACAGGGACCTTCATCTATATCTCTTTGTCTAAATCAGAGATAAAACCATGACCACAATCGCATGCTGCATATTCAGTTGAAACTACTAAACTGATAAAGTAGGGGACCATTATAACGTCCATTACGAGAAAATAAACAATCTAGTAATCAATTACAAGGTGTGAGAGAAGCCTTCCACTACTAGGCGAGCATTCTACAATCTCATTATTCTCATTACTCTTCCTTACGAATAACCAAATAAACGAACTCGTTTAACATTGGTGGTGTTTGGGCTACAGGTCCGAACACACTTTCGCTAAGGAGTCTACTTGGATTGCAAGTTTCCATTAGGCCAGTCTATTTTACGTTGACTTCAGACAACGGTACATGGTTCCCTGTCATAATTTGCTCATATTATCAGTCATCACCGAATATATGAACAAGTAATCAATGACAGTCTCTTTTCACTTCAATATCATCTAAGATATCATGATCGACAGATATTTCAAGATTCTCATGATGAGGAGAAATCACACATCTCCTAGATCCTTTATAATCTCGTGCGACAAACGAGTTTCAGTTCACCGCCTCTGGGGCTGAACGAATTAAGAACGGTCAACTTCCTCATATCTTGGGAAGGATGATAGACTGACGGCTGATGGCAGCGTCCTTTGCTTGGCGGATTCGGCCAAAGGAACGTGTTATGACAGGAACACGGCGTCCGATAGGGACGTCTATCCTTGTAAGCATTTTGCAGCAGGTATAAATGATCTCATGACATCTCATAAAGTCATTAAATGTGTTTGGCATTTAGTTAGACTTGAGGGAGTCTATGCACTTACTTATCACTAAGTGCAGTTTTGGGGATGAAGCTAAGACTAAGTGGGTTATGTCACGTTACTTCACGTCGTTCCTTATCAACGGTAAATTGCAAATCTCCCCCTAACGACGAGGACAACAGTCTTAGCGATGTCACTTTCGCATATCATGCGGTATAGAGATTGCGTGCCAATATTACTCTATTAAATGATAGGCAGGGGATTTATAATCGACTTATGTCCCCTTCAGAGGTCCATATTTTGAACGTTATAGCGGCTCAATCAAAATATTAAGCACTCAAACATGCGTTCATATGAGGCGTCTGGCTCATAACCAGTAACCAACTGGTACGCATTTAGTGTTTTGAGTGACTATGGTCCTCAGACGGACCAATGCAGCAATATGCAATGTATTTTGACCCCATCGAGAAATATATAGGTACGCATCACAAAATAACGCGTGCAATCATTTGCAACTGCTTAAATTTTTTGTGAGTCCATTTTGGATCGGAACATAATCAATATTATGTTCAATTTCAATTCCCAAAGTCAAGTAATACAAATCGAGAATTCGATTATTACTCTTCGGCATTATCAAGTCGACTAGACTTTTCATGATAATCCGGATCATGAGAACTTAATGATAAGGCTAAGAGTTTGGGAAGTGCTGCATTTATGTGGACAACAGTAAAATGTGACCATATTGTCGATGGATCAACCATAACCATTTATATTTATGGTCCGTCTTATAGTTGGATAAGTCCACAATAACTCTTTCAATTCTTTACAAAAATTCTACGAGTCCATTTCATGATCTTTACACATACTAGTCTTTCAAAGTGAGCATTAGTGGCATAAATTTCGTATTAATCATGAAATATATTCTCAAAGAGAATCCAAATGCGATGCGATTATAAATCAAGCATCGTCTTTTGACCCGGGAATATCTCATCCGGTCAATGCCACAATATCAAAATACTCTTATCAATCGACGACATGCGAATGATAGTACAGACAATCATGTCTTAGCATCTAAATCATTTGTCAAACGACGACAAGGGAAATGATAAGGTAACTTTAAATGCTATTAAAAAATGTGATAGCAACCACTTCAAAAACATTTCAACTCCTCTAAAATACACTTTTGGTCGTATTGAATGGAGGCTATATAAAGAAATTTTAATTCTTTCATGAGCTATTACCAGATAACACTGGTTTTCTCAAATATTTTATAACTCAAGAAGGTACGGCAGGAACTACATGAGTATAAGGCCTCATATTTGACAAATCAATTTGGTTTTACCAAAGATTTTAATTTGGAACGACAGGTCCAGAATCGTTGTCACTGAGTACTCTTTTAGGCAAATAGTTGGTGAAATTATGTGGTACACTGTTACCCACTATTTCCAGAAAACCAACTACACCACAAGTATTGCCTAAAATTTGATAATTTAAAGTTTGGTCACATTTGTCAAATGAATTTGCTCAAAACATTTTAAATTATTTCGAGAAATTTCGTAAACAGGCAAACCATAATAAAAAAGTATGGTCCAAATGAAAAAATAATAATCCAAATGGAAAACATAATCCAGATGAGCGAAAAAATGGTTCAATGATTTATCAAACTCAATAAAGAAAGGTACCAAACTCATTTGAGCCACAAAACCGGTGGTCTCATGATTTTACTTTCAGTTAGCTTTAACCACATTAGCATCGGATTTTCCATATTTATAATAGTTTTGAACTATTTAAGGGGTAACCGTGCATGATCTTTGTCTTTATAGCATAGAGTTGACTCTTTGAGCATTATCTCTTGCTTTGGGACAATGAAGCATATTGTTCCTTTCAAGAACTGTCTTGGAGCCACATGTCTTAGATTTTGACGATTGTCTAAAACCTCGCTTGGCTAGGCAATTCTTCAGGATCGCGATAGTTCGAGACAAATAACACTTGTCTCGGTTCTCGATTCGTGGAAAAAAATATCCAGGAAGAGCATTAATATCAGACAAACAATTCGTCATTGACCCAATAGGATTAAAACTGCTCATCGGGACATTTTCTCATCCATAAACAGATGGACGATGAATGAACATGGTGTATATAAATTCACGATACTGCTTATGGAATACAATTTCCGAGCTAGTATTTTGGTGAATGATCGCTCCAATATGTCAATTTCAGACATTTGTTCACTATAGACGTCATCACGTCTCAAATGTGGCGGCGGAATAAAATCAACGACTTAGCCTTCATCTCAAGGGTAACAACAAACTCTTGTTTTACCCATCTAGATTGCATCCAGAAAAAATTGGGCATCATATTTTCACACATCAGGGTGACTAGTATGTGGTGACGTAATAACATCAACGTCTAAATAGTCATTTTGTAAGTATGATATGCTATTTCCTCATCACAGATGACATCCAACATGTGTTGTGAGTCCTGGATTAGTTATCATATAAAACGGCATGATAATTTTAACATGTCGTTTTATATGGTAATTAACATGCAAGCAAGTAATATATTCTTAATTAATAATTAATTATATATGGTCATTTTAACATGCAAAGAGGTTAAATTTACATGGAAACATATCAATTTATTCAAATAACATGTAATATTTATTCACTTACCTTTTAATAAATATATATGCATGTGGGTGAATATTTATAGACCAAATATTGACTTTTATAACACATATATAATGTTTTTATACATTTAATATACTACAGGGACTATCCGTGTAATTTCAGCAAACTATATATCTATTTACATCGTTATTACAGCTTCAGTCCATAATTTCATCCATAATTTCAGACAAGTTTTAGTTTAGTTCTTTAGTAATTAGCTTGCACAACCAATAGTTTCAGCGAATTACAAAACAGTCCTACTGTTTTCAGTTTGTTACAGATTAAATCCCACAGATTAATACATATTTTACAATTACATGATTTCCGATTTACAACCCGATTATATGTCTTTTACTGATTTTGTTTGTATGAAAATACAATTTTACAGTACACGATACATATTACATATCAATTGGTTTTTATAGACAAGTTGATCATGTTATACAGTAAAAATAAAAATAAAATTATCACGCATAATTTTTTTTTTATTCAACAAATACATGCAGTTTAGGTTACTGTGTAAGGTCTTATCAACAAATATGATTTTATAATCAACAATATGTGTGTTACGATTATATATAGTTATCCATACAAGTAACAAACTCTAATACACATGGATTATATACCATGGTATATTTATCATGTTTTAATTATTCATAAAATAATACGTGCGATCACATATATGGAATAAATTAAGTTTTGAATTTGGTACCTTACGCACGGTATGTTGGTGAATGTCGATATAGCAAAACCCTAAAAACCCGGATAAACCACAAGATTTATAAATAACCAATATCCGTGCGTTTACCCAAAATTTCCAATATACGCGAGCGTAGACAACAACAAGCAAAATTCTCATAAGTACTCGTATAAGAATATAAGAATTAGGACCGAGAAAAAATCCCGAAATCCCGACTCGTGTCCTGACCCGTACCCGACCCGAGAATAGTCGCGACCCGAAAATGTCAGGTTTTGTCCCGACCCGACAAACTTCGGGATCGGGTGACAATTTTAATTTCGTCGGGTGTCCCGACCCGACCCGACCCGACCCGATTTTTTAATTAATTTATATTTTATATAAAAATTTAAATTAATTTATATTAAATGCAAGTGATAAGAATCGAACTTTCTACCTCTAGCATACCATATGACCTACAATCCTTTTTATTTTATATATTAGTTATAATTATATAAGTATAATATAAATTTATAGTTTTGAATATATGAAACTATTAAAATAAACAATATACTTAAATTAAAAAATTATATTGTTATTTTCAAGAAAGATAAACGATTATTATTTTCCAATTATAAAAATTATAATGATAATGTATCTCATTTATTATGATAATTGTTACCTCCATGAATAAAACTAAATACTAAAAAATATGATAAAAAACGTATAAATTTTTTTATTTACTCCATTATTTGTAGTTTCACACTATTTTTTATACTAAATGTTAATTTATTTTTTCATTTATTAGGAATATTATTTTTAAACTATGATTATATTTCGTGTTAATAACATATTTAGACTTCTCAAATAAAAATTATTAATAAAAAATGACGTCGTCATAAAATAAAAAAATATATCGATAGATTCGGCATAAATATAAATATAGCAAGGTCAGAGAAATTTTTTTATGCGGGTTATGGCATACCATAAGATATACATTACTCGTATCCCGCCTTTTGCCAAGCCCTAACCATAATTCCCATCCTCTCTCTCTCTATATCTATATATCTATCTCTACGGAGTATAATATTTAACACAATAACCTAATTAATTAATTAACGAATATATATATATATATATATATATATATATATACATATATATCTACAATGTCCATCTCCGGCGACGACGATCTCTCCTCCGACGAGGGTTTCGATGAGGACATGGAGGCCCTCCGCCGTGCCTGTCTCCTCTCTGGCACCGATCCCGATTCCCTTCGCCTCTCCTCCTCTGCTGCCGCATCGGACTCTGACTCCTCCGATGATGACCTGGAGCTGGTACGCGGGATTCGGAGGAGGTTTAACGGCGAAGCGCCTCTCACTCTAAAACCCCTCTCCGTGCTGTTACCGAATAAAAACGGTGATGATAATAAAAACAGTGATGATGAGGATGATGATTTTGCGATTTTAAGGAGTATTCAGAAGCGGTTTTGTAGATACGATAACGGTTTGTTTTTAATCTTTTGAATTTTTTTTGACTGCTTATTGTTTGTGTTTCTTCGACTTTTTTTGCTTACTTATTGATTGTTTGGCTGTTATTTTTCAAGTTGGTAGTTTGGATTTATTTAGTTTGATGAATTATTGAGTATAAACAGAAATAAGATTGGTTTTTAGGTACAAAAGCTAGATAACTGATAATATTTCTTATTGATTGTTTAGTTGCCGTTTTTTCTTAGAAGTAGTTTGGATTTTTTTTAGTTTGGTGAAACAAATTGGTTTATTGGCGATTAAGCAATTGGGTAGAATAAGTCAAAAAACAACCAAACAAGGCTTTATTTGTACCACCCAAGATTCGAACTAGTATACTATCGTATTAGAAGCGGTTTCAAGATGCGATAATGGTGTTTTTTGGTCTACTTATTGTTTGGTTGTATCTCTTAGGTTGGTAGTTTGGATTTATTTGGTTAGATGAAATGAGATTGGTATTTGGCAAAGTAAGCAATTGGGAAAGAAAATCTGAGCTTAAAGGATGCAGCCAAACAAGGACTTATTAGGACCACCCAGACTCGAACTAGTATATTAATAATATGACAGCCCTCCGCCGCTCCTTTCTCCTCTCCGGCACCGATCCCCAACCCCTTCGCCGCTCCTCCGCCGCATCTCCGCCAGAATCCGACTCCGACGACGATGACTTGGAGCTCGTGCGAGGGATTCGGCGGAGGTTTAACGACGAAGTGCCTCTCACTCTAAAACCTCTTTCTGTGTTATTGCCGAATAAAAAAGGTGATAATAATGATGATAATAAGGATCATGATTTTGCGATTTTAAGGAGTATTCAGAAGTGGTTTTGTAGATACGATAATGGTATTTATTTTGTTTCTAATTTCTTGATCGTTTTTTTGACTGCTTATTGTTTGTGTTTCTTTAACTTTTGCCTACTTATTGATTGTTTGGTTGTATTTTTTAAGTCAGTAGTTTGGAATTATTTAGTTTGATGAAATAAGATTGGTTTTTCGACAAACAAGCAAGATAGCTGATAATATTATTACTATTTCTTAACCTTTTGTGGCTTTGCCTACTTATTGATTGTATCTTATAACGGTGGTATATTGTTTTCATCTCTTAATTTTTTGACTACTTATTGATCGTTGTTTGGTTGTTTCTTCTAAGTTGGTAGTTTAGATTTAATTAGTTTGATGAAATAAGATTGGGTTTTGGCACAAAAGCAAGATAGCTGATAATATTGTTTGTATTTCTTTAACTTTTGCATACTCAATGATTGCGACTTTTAAGTTGGTAGTTTGGATTTTTTAAGTTTGATAATATTGTTTCTATTTCTTAAACTTTTGCCTACTTGCTGATTGCTTGGTTATCTTTTAATTTGGTAGTTTGAGGATAGAGATTGTTTTTTTTTTTGGCAAAATTAGTCACTCGGACCACGCAAGAATCGAACTAGTACATATCATATTAGAAGGGGTTCTTGTAATATGACAACGCTATATATTGTTTCTCTCTCTTGATTTTTTGCCTGCTAAATTTTTACAAGTGTTGTGCATATCTAAATCTGCAGGTATTCTGGATAACAACAATGAGAAACAAGGTAAGGTTAGCGCAAAAGGCACATACTCGGAGAAGGGAACTTCCGATAATGCTAGACCAGATAAAACAAATACACCCACAACTTATGCTCCCAAAATAAATGTACCCAAACCTAAAGCTGTTCCAAATTCTTTAGACATGCGTTACACAAACAATTTAGAGAAGGTTGGTACACCGCCCATTACAGAAGCCTTCTCACCTTCTTTTACTGAGAGACTTGATATGGATAATATACATGATTCATCCATTACAGAAGCCTTCCCACCTTGTTTTACCGAGGGACGTGATATGGATACACATGATTCACCCTCTACAGAAGCCTTTTCGCCTTGTTTTACCGAGGGACATGATATGGATGCACATGATTCAACTATGGTTTCAACTGAGGGTTCTGATTTCCCAAAAGCAGCACAGATGTTTGTTGAGGCAATACGAAAGAACAGAGCATGCCAAAAGTTTATTCGAAATAAAATGATGAAAATTGAAGCACGGATCGAAGAGAATAAAAAACTGCAACATCGTGTCAAAACTTTGAGAGGCTTCCAAATTAAGTGCAAAAAGGAAACCAGCCGTGCATTATCCCAGAAGCAGGATGCACGGTACCAGCTCATATCAGCTGTAAAGCTAAAGGGAAAATCCAAGGTAAATTCAGATCCATATTGCGTTTGTTTTTTCTGATATATCTCCTTGAGTATACATCCTTATCCAGTTATCCTCTCTATATACATATTAGTGTAATAATAAATGTCGTTTTGTAAATATTTGTTTCAAATTCATTAGCTTTTTGCTTAGGTTCTTGCAGCATTACTTGGATCAAGTTTTTTTTTGTCCCTCTCCCTCTAATACTTAATTATTTTGTTAAATTTTAAGGGTGTCTGTACTCAAGGTCTTTATTTTTATCTTTCTTATATAATAAGCAAGGATGTTGTATGACCAAAAGCTGCTTGCCTCTTGGAGCTTGTGGGTTTTTCTAGAGTCACCTGTATTTCACCAATCTCATCATTATCTCCCTGTAGTACTTTCACGTAGCTTACATTGCTTGTCCTCTTCTTGCCTCAACATCTTAAAAAACTTTTAGACTAAATCTCTCAATAGAAGACCCCATAATTTCATTCTATACCTTATAAAGTAAGATTGTTTTCAGTTGTATAAGAAACTTTAATAGATCCTCGATTTAGTCCTTGTTTTTTAGTCTTAATCACTTCTATTAGTTTATACATAAAGTCAATTTAGAGTTCTGGGATTAATTTTGTTTAGTCTCACATTTTAGCATCATCTTTTCAACGAAATTTGCAATTTTTCACAAAAAAACATGAGATTCAAATGTGATTAGTATATCTTGATAACCTGTGGCTTGTGGGTGCCATCTAAGTTTTTTGTGATAAAACTTTGGTATTACTGTGGTTTAAATTATGATTTTTTTGAAACCACAATAAGAACTATAAGTCTATACCATAGTTTATCATTGTTGTACTTGATCCTACACTTTGACTAACTAATAAGAAATCGATTTGAAAGGCCTATATTAGATTTCTAATTTTATCTAAATACAGAATAATGGATGAAATGAAGTGTAAAAGAAATTTATTTTACTTTAAGAATCTTGATCCTTGGTTAAATAAACAATCATCAACACTAATTGAAAACTTATATGATCAAATATCGAAATCCTTTTACCATAAGATCTAAACATTTAAAGAAATAACATGGTAGTAAAATAAGGTATTTCAAACGAAGACTCGGTATGGATACAACCATATTTAGAAGAGCCTTTTGTCTGGAATGTGAAAATTTTCAGGGACAAACACTGTTGAGGGAAAAATAAATCGATTATTATGAAATAAGAAATTTATGATATTCTACAAGTTCACAATCAGATTAAGATAATAAACACGTTTAATTAGAGGGCCCCTGCCTTGCAGGGGGAAACCATGCTGGTATTGATATAAGAGGCTTCATCACATAGGATCATTGTGTCACTGAGACTAAATTTTGGGGGTTGGGTGCGCGTGGAACCCGATTTTGTATTTTGATTTGCTTATAAGTTTTTATTTGGTGTCTATAAAACTGATCACAAAATGGATTTTCCTATTTTCTTTTACCTGGGCTTGTAATCGGTTAAGCATTAGTGAAATTGATTTTCGTCTCGTAAAAAATGCATATCAAATTGGTACTTAGTGATGAATTGATGATAACTTCTCAATTGTTTTCTATACTACTTAGCTGCTGATAGAGCTCTTTGCAGTTTTTTAATCTAAAACTTGGGGGGTATGACACTTTTGACCAACTTGTATGACTCTCGCAGGCTGATATTAAGGACTCTGTTTTATGTCATGGCCCTGCTGAAAATTCTCATGTTGGCTCCTATAAAATGGTCTTTGCGGAATATCACACATCATTGAGTCGGAAAAAATGGACAGACGAAGAAAGGTTAAACCTAGTTAAAGGGATTAAACAACAATTTCAGGAGTTGTTGCTTCAGAAATCAGTTGACTCAATCAGGTACATGTCTTCTTTTTCCCTTTGTTTTTTTATTATGGTAAATTTTTTGAAGAGCAACTGTCTGAGAGGACTGTCTTCTGCATTAATTTCTGGGTGAGATGCAGCAACCGTCCATATACTTTGGATCATGATTTTACTTGATCCCCACAGTTTCAATTGCAGTAGAAGTGGTCCACATACTTTAGATGAAGTTTCCATTTGGTCCTCGTAGAAGCAGTATTAATCCCCACATATTAAATAAGTTACACTAATAGTCTCCATATTAAGATTGGGTTGCAATAATGGGCTCATGTATAACCCTTTCGGCCCCGTAGAAAAAAAAACTACCTGCGTGATTTGCTGAAACTAAGCGAACCAACACTGTTATAATTGAAAATATTGGGACCATATGTTTAGTTTATTCGAACTATGAGGCCAATAAATTTTAAATTGAAACTATAGGAACCAAAATGACATTTCTTCACTAGTATGGGGACTATGTCAGTAACATAACTCTTGAATTTCTTCAAGTGAATATCCTTCAGATAATATTAGCTGTTTTTTATAGTACTGTTCCTTTTTGTTCAGGGACAGATGTTAACCATTGTATCTTTACTTGACAGTGAGATGGAGGGTGATTCAAATGACATTGATGATATATATGCATCTATTAGGGAGCATGATATTACTCCGGAGAACATGAGATTATTTCTTCCCAAAGTCAATTGGGAGCGATTGGCTTCTATGTACGTAAAAGGTCGGTCAGGTGCAGAATGTGAAATAAGGTAAAAAATATCTTATGATTCTTCAGAAAATGTGTTTTTTTTATAGTTTATTCATTATTGGTATTATAAGCATGAGACATGTATCAGTGACTTTTTATTGTTGTTTACAGCTAAGGGCTCCATAATGAGAATGTTCTTAGCTTAAAGATTAATGGTTAGAATTCAATTGTGTATGATATCTTTTAATTAACCTCTTCTTCTCCTCTTTACTTTAACATATATTCTTAGTGCATATATGTTATGGTCCATCGCGTAAAGTGTGATTGATTGGTTTGTAACTTTTTGGTGACCTGCATTTGGGAGGTGCTAAATTTTTTAATAACCTATTGTATCTTATATTGCTAATTTTTTTAATAACCTATTGTATCTTATATTCGCTTAGTAAACTACTTTTTAGTAATAAATTCTCTCTACTCTTGGCTATAGCTTAGATAGATGGATTGCTTCCTACTTCTTGAGTTCTTGTGAAGAGTTTTGTTGTTAGCTTATTAGGAGTATAACAACTGATCTAGTAGAACATCCCACTTTAACCTCAGATGTTAGTACAATTTATTTTCTGATCCTTTTAGCTTTACTTTCTGGCTCTATTAGAATATCGCTCCACATTGTATCGGCTTTTCTCTGTATCATTAGTAACTAGAAACACATCGAAAGTCTTGTTTTGGCCTCTCAAAATACTGAATGTACTACCTTTTGACCAGGCAGGTGATTTATCTTAACAAATATCATATGGCGACTTTCACTGCATAATATTTTCTCTCTCTAAAGTCAAACAGTTCATCATTGATATCTTCAAATTGACCTTTCCAATTTCCAACAAATAACATAGGCGATTTTCACTGGATACTATTTTCTTTTTGTAAAGCCATACAGTTCATCATTCATATCTTCAAGACCTTTCTCACTCCTGTAACCCGCTTCCTTGTTTAGATATGTAACCTTTACTCTTTGATTATATAAAAAAAAAAAACCTTTACTCTTTCCTTCTATACTACAAAATTATGGTGGTGTCAAGTTGAATAGTGTTGAATCGACCAGACAGAGATTGAATTGATATTTTCGTAGGTCAGGGATATGGAGACTTTTTCCTCGAGTTTCAGCTGTCCTTTTTCAACTCTAGTAAATTCATTATTTTGCCAAAGAGTAGAAACTTATTAAAAGTGTCCCTGACGAATTTCTATGGTTTCCATCCTTTCCTAAAAAACTTGATGTTGTTTGGAGCTTTAAGTCTTCTTTTTTTTTTAACCAATGCGACGCTAAAAGGTAATACGTATTTAGTCCATGAGTATTATCTCTATGATATCAAGGATTTTACTTTCATCAGAATTTGACTGGTCTTTTTCGATATTTTCTGAAGCATATGTGTTCTTCTGCCAAGCTTGCACCTCAGGAGTCTTAGTTGAACCACCCTCAAAGAGACATAGCTATTGTTGGATTTGAATTAAAGTGCAAGTAGAAATTATCAGGTGGGAAATCATGTCTGCATGTGTCTTTTAAACTTATTATATCGTCACAAGTGCATGTGATGTTCTCTTGTTTTTTTCTTTCATAATTATATTGAATCTGTGATTTTGATTTGAAACTTGATAGGCTTAATTGGACGTGTCTAGTAACGGATCTGAGAATTATTTCAGGTGGTTGAACTGTGAAGATCCTTTAATTAATCACAATCCTTGGACCAGTTCAGAGGACAAGGAACTTCTACGTGTTCTCCAAGAAAGGGGGATAAATAATTGGATTGAAATTGCTGTCTTGTTAGGAACCAATAGAACCCCATTTCAATGTTTGGCTCGTTATCAAAGAAGCCTTAATGCGTCAATTTTAAAAAGTGAGTGGACGAAAGATGAAGATGAGAAACTTTGTGATGCTGTAGCAACTTTTGGTGAGAGTAACTGGGAGAATGTAGCTGCTTCTCTTGTAGGAAGGACAGGTCCGCAATGTTCAAATAGGTTTGTACAATTTGTGTTTATTTTAACTTTGATTTGAAAATCTTAAGTAGAGAATCAGTAAAATGAAACAAGTTTAGGTGATGTGGTGGCCTCTTATTCTGATTAATGGGTAGATTGTTGCTGTAGAAATAGCACATTAATGTATAAGTTTGGTATATAGTTTCAGATTACTTTCGTAATTTTAGGCCAAACCTGACTTAGATATTTTACCTAGACATATTTAATTTGAGCCGAACATATCCATGCTCCCTTTGGATAGGTTCTTTAAAAATCCACAGTTGATTTTAAGAAATCAACTAGAATAGAGTTCCCCGGAGAATGAACTCCGGGAGGATAGAGTAAAAATGACTATGAGAAAAAATTATTCCAGACAATTATGATAAAAAAAAAAAAGTAGTCATCAGTTGTTTTTATTGTGGTATGATTTGAAGGGGTATGGTTTGGCTGTGGCAAAATTGCCCTTGTCTAAGTTGGAACTGGGACATGTGCTATCAGTGAGAACTACTTGGGCCACCGATTTGGACAAATTTTTATATCGGTATTAGAAGTCGTTTTTTAAGCATTTGGGTAAAAACACGTGCAGTTGAGTAGGTTAAGGTATACGAATTGTTTTTGGCCAGAGGTTTAAAGTACAAAATGAATTACACCTATAAATGCCTTCAACATGTGGGAATGTTTGTAAATTTTCATTTCATGCACCTTTATGACTCACTTACCGTGTCTCATGAAAATCAGTCAGTATTAATGTTTTCCATCCTACAGATGGATCAAATCTCTTAATCCAGCAAGAGAAAGAACGGGGAGATGGTCTTTGGATGAGGATAAACGACTAAAAATAGCAGTGGTTTTTTTTGGAAAGTACTGGAAGAAGGTAGCCGATTTTGTGCCTGGTCGAACTCAAGTCCAGTGTAGAGAAAGGTACCATTTAAAGTCCATGTTGCTTCCAGTATAGCCTCTCTTTTTTCTTTTTAACTGTTTTGTGACAAAGCTAATATAATATAACCGTCTTATTGTGGCGTTTGCAGATGGGCCAATTGCTTAGATCCTAGTCTGAAAATGGGTGACTGGACCGAAGAAGAAGATAATAAACTAAAAGAAGCTATTGCGGAAAATGGATATTGCTGGACTAAAGTTGCAGCTTCTGTGGCCTCACGTACTGATAATCAATGCACCAGGTAATAACCCGTAGGAGCTTTTTGTTCCTCTTGAGCTCTGTTTGTTTGTTTTTGTTTCTTTCTCATATAATTTGTGTTTTTGTATTTGATTAGGAGATGGAAGACTTTGTTTCCGAACGATGTGCCACTGCTAAAGGATGCTATAAAGATGCGAAAAGCTGCTCTCATATCGAATTTTGTAGATAGGGAGTCGGAACGGCCTGCTCTTGGACCAAATGATTTTATTCCGTTAATACTACCGAATGCACATTCCGAATCTGCAAAATTGAAGCAATCTGGAAAAAAACAAAAAAATAAACCAAGGTCCTGCTGATACTTTCCTGTGTTTTGATTTATATAATATGCTTTATTGCTTTTAATAGATCTTGTGTTATATATGGTAAACGCAGTTGAAATTTATTGGGGGGATAATTTATCAGAAAAAAGGTCTGCCTGGGGAGTCTCTTGTTGCAAGCTTTTCAGAAAAATGTTGCTGTTAGTTACTCCCTCCATCCCAATTTTAATGGAGTATTATGGGGTTCCTGGCATATTAAAGGAACACAATCACTACTCTCGTCGTTTACAAAAACAGTAAATGTAGAAACTGACAATATAACTTACTATTTTTTTAAAAATGGGACACCCCCATGTAATATTTGCCCAGCGAAATAGGACAGAGGGAGGCCTGACTGTTTGCCAACAAAAATAGGCATCCAATTATTTGTCATAAGTAGTTAGCAATCTGGTAGCTTTTTGTGCTTACTTTCATTGCTTGGTTTAATTTAGGTCGAAGAAAGCTGCAAAGAACGCTGTTACTGGTGAAAAAAACAATCCAAAGAAGAAACAAACACGTAAGAACAAAACAGCTTCTGGTCAAGAGGTAGTTCCGTTTGATGGGATAATAAAAATAAAGCCTATTAGGATCCAGAAGACTGAGTCAAGGTATGTAGTAAGAATCATAGCTTCCAGAACAAAGAAGCTCATTTTATCATTTGATTTTTAACCCCCCATTTTCTTTACAGAAAAGGCTTTTTCATGATAGTTTGTCTACAGAAAAATTGGGCACATAATTTGCTGTGCAGTAAAACTAGTTGCAGTGTTACAATTTTACTTATTGCTTTGACTTGAGCTTCACTATAAAATTTAGGTCGAAGAATGTTACAAAGAAAGCTGAAAAGGATGAAAGTCTTTTAACTAAAGATGGCAAGAAAAGCAGTTCAAAGAAGAACATGCGGGAAAGTAAGAAGAAGAAAGAAGCTTCTGAAGCAACTGAAAATGCAAAAATTTGTCATGTGACTGCTGTGCCTTTTGATGGGGAAACAAATACGAGAAAGTCTTCCAGGAAAAGGAAGATGACGTCAAGGTATGGTCATGTGTTTCTTACCGTTTTCCTTGGAAAATAATTTATGAGCGGAAAGTTATACATATACAAATTTTACGCAGAATCATGTGGCAGCAGTGTTTTGTTGAAACATGTAGTTACAATGTGGTAGTTTTGTTGAAATCGCTAAAGCGTCGCTGAATCTTTTTTTTATGAGTTTTACCGAAGCGCAAGTACCGACGTCAAAAGCGTAAGCTTTACCAAAAAAAAAAATATATGCACATAAAAGACTTAGATGTACTAAAAACCTCAAAACATTGTACTTATATATGATTTTCTTTTTTGCATTTTGGTATTTTGTTCTGTTTTTCTACAGGTAGGGCCTTCCATGATACCTTATAAAATTACTCACATTACAAATATTGACACCGAGTAGTCTTTGCAAGTAAAAGAAAGTTTGGAAGAGAAAAATCCTTGCTAAATGACATATACATATCAACAAAAGCAGAACAATACTCTTGTTTCTCCTCCAACTTTCAAGCAAATAAGCGGAATTTTTTGAGGGTGTGAAAAAAGTACAAATTATAAAAGCAAAAACAATCAAGGAAAGAAGCAGGTTACCAATTTCTATTAATCTGACTAGTTTTATTATTGCTTCATAACCAAAATGTAATATGAAGGAAATATTTTCTAGTTCATTCAATCTTAAGGGGAAAAAGTTAGACATGCAAATAAAGATTCTAAGACTGAAACAAATTGTGATTACAATTTACAATCGAACCAGGTTTTGTTAGGACTAAGGAGAATACAAAAAAATCTTTTGAATGCAAGAAAGTACTGATCAGTTAGACAGTTACTAATCACTACTTACTATTGATCTAAGGACCTAAAAAAGAAAAATTAAAGTAAAATATAAAATCAAAGAAAGAGAGAAAAAGGGAGAAAGAGACTTACAGGGAGTTTTGAAGAGAGAGATATGCAGAGGTAAGATGCCACGTTTGTTTGTTTTTGAGTTGGCGGCCCACAAATATTAATATTATTAAAGTAAAGGAAGTGTGAGGTAGAGCATCTATTAATTAAATTAAAAGTTTAAAACGATGTGTTTTTTGGAAAAAGACTATAAAGAGTACTGAGGTGCGTTTTTTAGACATTAAAGCGCGTTATTTATGCGCTGGTACTTGTTTTTCACGTTATTTATGTTTTAGTCCAAATCTGAACAAATTTAACTTACGCCTTGTGCTGAGACGCGCCCCAGTGCGCAATAGAGCGCGTTTTTTAATACACCGGTTGGTACACATAGTTACAGTGTGGTAGTATTTAGTCATAGATTATTACTTTCACCAACTCATAGCTTCATTTTGGGTTTTAGGTATGAGAATGCTATAAAGGAAGCACTAATTTGTACTGATGAAATTCCGTTAACCGATTGTGTTGATGTTGAGGAAGTTGCTGGCCACAAAACCAATGTAAATAAGAAACCGACACGGGGATGTAAGAAAGACGAAGAAATCTCTGAAGCAACTGATGCAAGAGTTAGCCAAGAGGTTTTCGATGGGCAAACAAAAAACAAAAAGTCAACTGCGAAGCATAAAATGCCTTCGAGGTAGTTACTAGGATACTGATCAGTTGTTTCTCACCGTTTTCTTTGAAAGACGCCTTAATTTGAAGAACTTTATGTTTATATGTTTAGTGGTGTATTTGTGTTTGCCTTTCAATGAAATATAGGAGTATATGTTTAATGGTGTATTTACGTTTTCCTCCCAGTGAGATAAACTTACATCATCATTGTGTATCAAAATCCTACGCGTCTAATTTTGTGCAAATAGCATTTCATTTTTCCTACACATGTTACTTGCTTCTGGTCTAATGCATCTATTCTATTTCAGAGAGGGGTTAAAAGAAAAGAATATAATTGCTACTTCCAAGTCATGGCTAAAGAAGATTGATGATCCAACAATCAGTAATTTGTCTGCGTGTGAAGATTTGGAAGTAATACCAATAGCCACTTTAGAAGAAGTGGTGGAGTATAATGGGGCAAGGGCAGGCCTAAAGAAAAAGAATATATCTAAATTGGGTCAAGAAAAGAAAAAACAACCAAAAAGATTCGATGAAGCGGCTTCGAGCTTTGGTGAAAATGTAACCTTTTCAGAAGTACAGGATCTGTATGTTGATACAACTGAAGTTAACTTACCGCCCTGTCTAAATATAGCGCCGTTGAGGAGAATTAACGTCAATGAGGCGGAGAAAGTTGCTGATTTTGGTAAAAGAAAAACAGGTTCTGTCATATCACGTTCAAATAGGATCAAATGTAAATCACTTTTGCATCAAGCTCCTGACGTCACTGAAATTAGTGATTCAGAGACTTTGGGCAGCATTATGTTGAAAGAAAGAAAAACAAGGTGTCGTAATCATTCATTAAACCCCGGTTCTGTTATCAACAAAGAGGTTGATGCCATGGATGGGAGAGGATTGGTTTTGGAAATTAGTAGGACCACTACAAAAGATAAGAAGTTTGTGCATGATCACTCTTGTTCTCTTGGAGAAAGAGAAGGCCATAAACCTCAGGCAAGAAAGAGTGAGAATGCCAAGCTGAGGGAGAAGCGTAAACGTAAAAGATCGAACAATGACAAGCAATTGAGTAACGTTGTTGAATTTGAAAAAGAAGGGGATGATATGAGTCTAGCATCTTTATTTAAGAAAAAACATAAGAAGAGAAGAGTCAATTTTGCTCCAAAAACACCTACTTTTGATGAATTACCCAATAGACCCTCTGGAATTGGTCATGTTGATGAAACTGTTGATAGTGATACTTGCTCTCCTCCCCCTGGATTTGGGGAATAGGTATACAAGGCAAGCCAACTAGAACTGGCGTG
Source organism: Primula veris (assembly GCA_963682055.1). Taxonomy (NCBI): domain Eukaryota; kingdom Viridiplantae; phylum Streptophyta; class Magnoliopsida; order Ericales; family Primulaceae; genus Primula; species Primula veris. The sequence continues at coordinate 29,080,613 of OY821742.1, read as the reverse complement.
ATGATCGGGAATTGTTTTGTTTTGTCTTTTGCAGGACGAAATTTTGTTTCTGATTACTTTTAAGATTATTCACTCTTTTTGGCCTTTTGGCCTGAGAAAGAAATAGGCGGACGGAAATAGAAAAGAGGAAATGTGAAAACAGAGAATATAATTCGTGTTATATTTTGTGAGTAGAGGTGATAGTCGTTCAACGGGTCATTTATGCAGTCTTGTTATGCATACGGGATTATTGCAGATGCCAACGGAAAAGAGAGTCTCAGGCAGTAGTTGTAATTTAATATGTATTCTTTTTTTGTGAAGTACCTTGGCATCTCGTTTTAGCTTCCTTGGTCCTTGATATGAATGATGATATATGTGAAAGTCCTTATAATGTAAAATTTTGAAACGTCGATTTGCCCGATTATTCTACTTTCTTAGCAGTATTCTATTTTTAGGCATTGTGGTTTGAGATTTTAACTTGAAGTTGTGTATATGCGCTCAGAGAAAAAAGGAGCTAAAATTAATGTTATTCTACTGGGGGATGGAAAAAATACTATAAAGTTGAAATTTAGTCTTAAAGCATCAAGTGTTAAGTGGGGTTTTTTTCAATGCAATGGATACCAAAACTGTTCCCATCTTGTTTTCTGAAACTCTCTTTTTTTTAGTAGGAAATTGGTAATAATTAACAACCTTATACCAGGAGCACTGAAACATTTTCCAATTGAGAGAGAACATTGTTGTGGACTTGTGGTGAAAAGATAATTTGATTATGTGCCCATCCCCAATAGTTAAAGAACATATCAAATAAAACAATCTGATAGTATATAATACTTTCCACATCTCCTAAAAAAACGTTACCAGTGTCAACTGATGAACATAATAGCTTGTAGGTTTTTTTTTGTTTTTTTCTCTTTTGCGAAGTGAGATGACACCTGAAATGTTCGGAGTAGGAGTCGCAGCTCCATTGGTTATTTGCAAAAAAAAAAACTTAAACAATAGATCCCAACAAAGAAACCGGCTCTCACTCAGCCAAAAAATTCACATGGGAAGCAAAAGGTAGAGCAGCTGCTACCGGAAACATCCCTGATTCCAAAATAAAAATACCATCCTCTGGTTTTCCAAAATTTATTTATACATCATTTGCCACATATGAGTTATGACTTGGATTTTAGGTATTTGGAAAAACAATTTTGGAGTTAGAAGAGTAGAGTGAACAACTATTCATGCTCATGTCTTCTTAGATTAATGGTGTCATGAAATGAGATCATATTTTTCTTAATGGTAATGAACTAATGATCGAGTTGGGACTTCATTTGGTGAATATCACACCTCATTACTATTGCTTTGTTTTCATTTTTTTTTTTTTTTTTTTTTTTTTTTTAAATTCTCTAAGGTACTGTCAATGATACCTACATCACTAGTCATATATAGCATTCATTTAGTCCATCAACCAAGCACACTTGTATTGTCTTGCTAACAATACTTGTCTCTTGTTTTGAAGTTTTTTTTTTCTTTCTAAAATAGCCAATGTAGCACTTTTTATCCTATATTTGGCCTATCTCTTCGCAAATTTGGCATTTTGGCTTACTTAAAAGAGCACTTTGAAGGTGTCCTCTTTGACAACATAAAATAATTTAAAAAAACACTCCCGATTTGCATGCGTGACATCTTTAAATACTAAAAAAGATCACTTTAATTGAAAGTGCTCTTTTCTTGTTTTCACTTTAACAATGTAATTTTCGCATCAAAATGGTGCAACTTGTACATTGTACATTATTTCATTTGCAACCCAACTATACACTAAACAAAACACTAAACAAAATATTCTGTGACATTTTTTTTTTTAATTTAATAATAGTTCTATAAATTATTCATAATACTTTTGTAACATATATTAACACTTTTAAGTGAAATACTAATACTTCATTTTTTTACTATAAAAAGCTACTAATAATTTAATAATTAATATTTAATGAGATTAGTTATTTCTTAAGATATTTTTATTTTATTATTCCAAAACATTATAATTTGTTAAAATAATTGTTTTGTATGTAATTAGTAATTAATGTCGATGAGAGTAGCCTAGTGGGCTAAAACCCGCTAGAAATAGCTTAGATATAAGGTTCGAGTTTTGTTTAATATGGTATGTGTGAAATTACTTTATCATCTATAATAACTTCTTTTTTTTTAATGTCCATGAAAAATATTATATAAATATATTAAACTATTATGATAAAAGTGAGTAGTGTTTAGTGTGAATGAATATTGTTGCACTAAATATAGTGCAACACTGTTTATTTATACCAAAATATTATTGAAATGCAATTTTTTATTGTCAGGTTGGAGCACCGTTTGGTGTGAAAATCACATCAAATATGGTGTCATGGTTGATGATTGACTTCCCTTATTTTCTGTTGGATACTTTCTGATAGAACATAAAAATTAGACCCGAATATTCTATTCGAGACCCGAATATTCTATTCGGGTATTAAACAACCCACCCATCATAGAGTGGTATCCAACGCTTGAATGGGCTATCACATGCCTTTCTTTGAGAATAAGAGTGGATATCACTAAAAGCCCAAGCTCACTTAACAAGGGACCCATGTCAGAAAAATCTCATGAGATGGAGACATTTGTCAACATCCTAGGAGGCATAATTGCCTATAAATAGCCAAGTATCCCCCCTAAGAAAGGGACCAGAAAACATATCTAAAAAATATAGAGAGAAGGAGAGAAAAGATAAAAACTTGTCAGAACGTATCACATCAATAGCCAAACCGAGCAAGATCGAGAACCGAGCACCGAAGAGAAGAGAAAGATCACATTCCGGATCGAGCAGCGAATCCGAGCATAAATGCAGTGATAGAATTGTAGTCCGAACAATGGCAATTGCCGAATAATAATAAAGATCAAGAAGTGTTCATCGTTTATTGTCAATTCATTATATATTATTGTTGAAAAGCCTAACGCAACCGACCAAAGTTATGGCTTTGTCAAATGGCGCCGTCTGTGTGAATCATCTAGTTCCCAACTAGCTTCGAAATCGAACACCAACGTTCTACCAAACGAGCAACAAATGGCAAACACCAACGAAGAAACTCGCCCAGAGGAAGTAGGCACATCGACAAACCAGGAAATCCCAGTCCACAAAGACGTGCTAGCGCATCTCCTCAACATCAGAGACCGCTACGAAGCGCTTCAGGTTGGATCTCGACTTACCGTCTCTAACGTCCAAACAGAACAACAAACCGACCATCCCCCTCAGGTCGACGGTCTTGTCGACGAAAACCCTACGGACACGGAGGCGGAACGAGCGACATCCGTGACTAGGCATGCGGGGCCACTCTTTCCAGACAACCGCCATCCCAACAAAGCAGGGCCAAGCTTAAAGGCCCCTCATCCAGCAGCCTCGGTCAACTCCAGTCCCCAACGGGTTCGTTTTCAAACGAACGAAACCAACCAGTATGGTATGACCGATGACCCCATACTAGAACAGGTAGCCCCATATCCACCCCTCCCACCGCGGATAATTACGCCGTACACTGTGGAACTACAAACCCCTGTTCGACAAGATAGGACTACGGCCGCACTAGCACGGGCCGTGGAAAAACATAATGCCCTGCTACAAGCCCAGCTAGGGGCATGCATGTCGGCCATGGCAGCGGCCGGCATCACGATACCGCCCATCCAACCGACACACACGCAAACCAACACTCGACATGAAGCGGAAGATTCTGCTTACCGAGCAGCGATGGCAGCGACGGGCTGACCTCATGATACGAGGATACCAAGACAAGGAGAGCCCGTCCCGAGGATAACCCCGACGGTCTACGATCACCAAGGCGCGCCTCCCCTACCTGATCTCGACAGAAATCCGAACAACGGGAGGAACGGCGACCACAGGGTCATAGTCGGTTACTATCCCCAACACCCATATGGGGGATACGCCCCTCACTACCCGGCACCGGATGAAGCGTTCCAACAGGCTTGGGACGTATGCCAAGAGACTCCATGTACCGATCAGATAACTCGGTACCGCAATCCTACGGGATTTGTCATCCCCGAATTCAGACTATATGATGGAAGGAGCTGCCCCATCGATCACCTCCGACATTACAAAACAAGGATGGAGTTGTGGAGTGACGACAGTGCACTGATGTGCAAATTTTTTAAGAACAGCTTGGGTCTGGATGTGTCGTCGTGGTATCATAATCTACCACGGGGATCCATACGAAGCTGGGCTGAGCTCCTCCATGCATATTCCACCCGATACGCCGCTCATAGGAAGAAGAAGGTTAACATTGAAACCCTTCTGAAAATGGCTATGTTGCCCAATGAGAGGCTCCAGGACTACTGCATATGCTTCATCGACGTGGCGAACCAGATCCCGCAGTACGCCAATAACATAGCCATCCAGAACTTCATCAACTCTATCCCCAGCGGCTATTGGGCGAGAAGGAAGTTCATCGACAAGAATTTTCCGACCACCGACGCCCTTCTGGTCTATTGCACCCACCTTACCGATAAGAATGAAGAGATGCGAGTCCTCAACCGGGCTCTACCAAGAAGAGAGACGGTCCGGGAAACACAGGTGGACCGCAAGAGAGCCAAGAACAATCAAGGGGAACCAGTCCCCCAATCCAAACGGGACAAAGGTCCCGAGGTTCAGCGAAGGGAATACAGACCCACAGAGCCCGAGCCCAAGCCCAAGCCGCTCCGAATCGCCTATCCAATGCTGCCCAAACCACCTCAGCAAGGTCGTGGGCCAGAAAGGGAACGCCAGAGGCGTTATGAACCGGTCGAGTTGAGGTATACTTTCAATCTGTCTGCCGAAGATATCCTAAAGGATATATGCAGAGAAAGTTGGTATTCCCGACCCGAACCAATCCACTCCCCCCCTGATTCCAGAGACACCAAGCTCTTCTGCGCCTATCATGAGGATCACGGCCATCTCACCGAGCATTGCCAAAACCTGCGGTGGAAGATGAATGCGTGGGGAGACGCGGGATTGCTCAATAAATTCATCAAAGGCGCTAGAGACAAAGGCAAGCAGCTAGTCATCGAGGGAACGGACAACCGACAAGGCAAAACGATCAACGTTGTCCACTTGTCAAGGCCCAAGAGCACCGGGGGAGATCGGTCCCAACAACGGCAGCTGGCCCACTTTGGGCAAGTAGCTAAAGCTTCGCATGCGTCGACCTCAAAGCGGCAATGCATGCCGCAGAGACACTCACCCATTTCTTTCTCAGATCTTGATGAAGAAGGGGTGATATACCCTCACGGGGACGCCATTAACCTACGCATCAAGATCGGCATAGACACCGTCAGTAGAGTGCTTGTCGACCAATGAGCCTCTTGTGATATCATGTACAAAGAGCTCTTTGACAAGATGGAGCTCAAATTGCAAGATCTACAACCCACTGACGTCACCCTGATCGGGTTCATCTCTGAGACGACTAAACCCTTGGGAAAGATCGTCCTAAATGTTACCACGAGATCCGTATCTGTCCCCGTGGAGTTCTTAGTGGTCAATGATAATTCCGGCCACAATGCGATCTTGGGCCGACCGTGGCTTCATGCTATGCGGGCGATACCTTCCACTTACCACCAGAAGGTGAAATGCCCTAATGCCAAGGGGGAGATCGAGACAGCCCGAGGATGTCAGGAGGATTCAAGACGCTGTGAAGAGACAACTCGTAGTTGTCGAACAGCCCACAAGCGCAGGGAAGCTGATCGACCAAATAGCACGAGCTGAGAGGGTCGTTGAAGAACAAGTCGGAGAAACACTCCGGAAGGTGTATATCCCGGATACGGATGAGGAGCACTACTTCCTCATCGGAGATAGCCTACCTAAAGAGGAATCCAAGGAGCTAGAAGTGTTCCTCTTTAGCAACATCGATAAATTCGCTTGGAGCCCCAAAGACATGACCGGTCTAGATCCGAAAACAGCATGCCACCACCTCAGCGTAAATGCCGAGTACAAGCCCATAGCTCAAAGGAGCAGAAAGGTGTCCGTCCAGCACAGAGCGGCAATAATTGCTGAAGTCCGAAAGTTGTTGGCAGCAGGAGCGATACGGGAAGTGTTCTACCCAAAGTGGCTGTCCAATCCGGTAGTCGTCCCGAAGAAGAACGGGAAGGAAAGAGTCTGTATAGACTTTACCAATCTGAATAAAGCCTGCCCGAGGGATCCATTCCCCCTACCAAGGATGGATCAATTGGTGGACGCCACGGCAGGAGCAGAAAGGATGACCTTCCTCGACGCATACTCGGGATATCATCAAATCCCCCTTGCCCCCGAAGATCAAGAAAAGACCTCGTTCATATCGCCTTTGGGAAACTACTGCTATACGGTTATGCCTTTCGGCCTACGGAATGCCGGAGCGACATACCAAAGGATGATTACGAAGGTATGTCAAAGGCATATAAGGAAGACAATGGAAGTATACATAGACGACATGGTCGTCAAGAGTGAAAGGGCCACTTCCCACCTCCAGGACATTAAAGACGTCTTCCAAACGCTGGGCGGGCACAAACTAAAGCTTAACGCTAGCAAATGTGCCTTCGGCATCAGCAAAGGGAAGTTTTTGGGTCATATGGTCAGCCAAAGAGGAATAGAGGCTAACCCCGACCAGATAACGGCTCTACGAAACCTAGCAGCACCAAAGAATAAGAAGCAGGTGCAAGAGCTCACGGGTATGATGGCCGCACTAAGCAGGTTCATCAGTCGATCCGCAGATAAGGGACGACCATTTTTTGAGACCCTCAAGAAGGATAAAAAGTTCGTATGGGACCCAGCATGCGAGGAGTCATTCAACAACCTCAAAGAGTATCTAAGGACTCTGCCACTACTAGTGAGGCCGAATAAGGGAGATATTCTGGCCTGCTACCTAGTATTTTCCACTACAGCTGTGAGCGCGGTCCTCCTAAGAGAAGAGGGACGAGAGCAGTTTCCGGTCTACTTCGTCAGCAAAACTATGGTCGAGGCCGAAACACGATACCTACCGTTGGAAAAGTTGTGTTTGGCGTTGGTCGTTGCTACCCGGAAACTACCACACTACTTCATAGCTCACAAAGTCCAAGTCTACACGAAGTTCCACGTCAAGGAGTCCCTTCGACGGACGGATATCAGCGGTCGGGTGGCGGCATGGGGGGTCGAGCTATCCCAATTTCATATCGAATTCGCACCCCGACACGCCATAAAGGGACAGGTGTTGGCTGATTTCGTCGCTGAGTTCACCGAAGGTTATGACGAGCCCCTGACCATTTCACCACAGTCGCACTGGGAGATACATGTCGACGGATCGTCCACCAAGGACGGATCGGGATCAGGCATCGTCCTCAAATCCAGAGAAGGGACGATCATCGAGAAAAGCATCAAGTTGGGCTTCCGAGCTACTAACAACGAGGCGGAATACGAAGCCATGATCAATGGCATGCTCATCGCCAAATCCCTCGGATGCACCCACTTGATTGCTAGCTCCGACTCCATGCTAATCGTCAACCAGGCTACTGGTGAATACCAAGCCAAGGACGACCGAATGATCCTCTACCAAGAGAAAGTCCAGAGCATAATGGTCATGTTCGCACAATGCGAACTAATAAGAATCAACCGCACCGAAAACGCACATGCCGACGCCTTGGCCACCCTAGCCTCGACATTAACGCTGACCAACACTCGGACGATCACAGTGGAGCTTTTGGAAACCCCGAGCATAACTAAAAGAATAGACCGAGTGACATCAGTACAATACGAGCTAGGATGGATGGACGACATGATTCGCTATCTGCGAAACGGGACGCTCCCGGCAGACAAGATAAAAGCGTTGAAAGTCACAAGGAAAGCCCCTCGGTTCTGGCTATCTGAGGACGACAAGCTGTATAAATCCAGTTACCGAGGCCCTCACCTTTTGTGCATCCAGCCCGAACTGCAACAGCCTGTCTTGGAAGAGGTCCACGAAGGGTCATGCGGAGCACACATCAAAGGGCGATCTCTCGCCAACAAGGCGATCACTCAAGGATATTGGTGGCCTTATATCAAACGAGATGCAGACGTTTATGTCCAAAGATGCGACAAGTGCCAAAGATTCGCCAAAATACCTCGTCTCCCATCGTCGATGATGACCCCGGTATCGGCACCCTGGCCATTAGCGCAATGGGCAATTGATATTGTCGGGAAACTTCCCAGAGCACCCAGCAGCGTGGAATATCTGATCGTAGCGACGGACTACTTTACCAAATGGGTCGAGGCTAAGCCTCTCCGAGAGATTAAAGCCAGCAACGTTAAACAATTCATCTAGGAGTACATCATCACAAGGTTCGGCATACCATACGCCATTATTGCGGACAACGGCACCCAGTTCAAGGACGCCAAGCTGCAGCTTTGGTACGAAGAGCTCGGTATCCGGAAATTCTATTCGACCCCAACATACCCATAGGGTAATGGGCAAGCCGAGGTTACGAACCGAACTGTTCTGGATGGTATCAAGACGACCCTCGAACGGGCAAAGAGAAGATGGCCTAAACGACTGCTCAACGTCTTATGGTCTTGCCGAACTACGCCAAAAACGAGCACCAAGGAAACCCCGTTCAGTTTAGCATACGGCGTCGAGGCCGTCATACCAACGGAAATCGGGCTACCCACACTCCGAACAACTCTAGTCGAGCAAGGAAACAATGAACAAAGGATGAGAGAAGAACTCGACATGCTGGATGAGAAACGAGAGATAGCAGCCCTTACACTAGCAAAGTACCAGCAAAGCGTTAAGCAAACCTATGACAAAAGGGTGAAAGGGACCAAGGAATTTATGGTATGAGAACTGGTGTTACGGCGAGTAACGGTCTATACCAGAAACGAGATACATGGCAAACTGAGCCCTACCTGGGAAGGCCCATACGAAATCGTCAAAAGAACAAGCCAGGCGACCTATAAGATCAAAAGCGTTCTGTTCGAAAATAGCCGAGGAGAAAAGAATTCTTGGAACGTGACGAATCTCAAGAAGTACTACGTATGAACTGGCCTCCAGTACAGGTCACAACGTACCTCAACTTTGTCATAACATTATTTTTGAATTCATAAGATATTTTGCTATTTACCAGGGTTGAGGAACACTAAAAAGTCCTCCAACGTAACCGGGGGCATAAGAAATTCCTAAACGGCATGTATGACTTATTGCCTAGAAATACTAAAAAGTCCTCCAACGTAACCGGTGGCATAAGAAATTCCTAAACGGCATGTATGACTTATTGCCTAGGAATACTAAAAAGTCCTCCAACGTAACTGGGGGCATAAGAAATTCCTAAACGGAATGTATGACTTATTGCCTAGGAATACTAAAAAGTCCTCCAATGTAACCGGGGGCATAAGAAATTCCTAAACGACATGTATGACTTATTGCCTAGGAATACTAAAAAGTCCTCCAACGTAACCGGGGGCATAAGAAATTCCTAAACGGCATGTATGACTTATTGCCTAGGAATAATAAAAAGTCCTCCAACGTAACCGGGGGCATAAGAAATTCCTAAACGGCATGTATGACTTATTTCCTAGGAATAATAAAAAGTCCTCCAACGTAACCGGGGGCATAAGAAATTCCTAAACGGCATGTATGACTTATTGCCTAGGAATACTAAAAAGTCCTTCAACGTAACCGGGGGCATAAGAAATTCCTAAACGGCATGTATGACTTATTGCCTAGGAATACTAAAAAGTCCTCCAACGTAACCGGGGGCATAAGAAATTCCTAAACAGCATGTATGACTTATTGCCTAGGAATACTAAAAAGTCCTCCAACGTAACCGGAGGCATAAGAAATTCCTAAACGGCAAGTATGACTTATTGCCTAGGAATACTAAAAAGTCCTCCAACGTAACCGGGGGCATAAGAAATTCCTAAACGGCATGTATGACTTATTGCCTATGAATACTAAAAAGTCCTCCAACGTAACCGGAGGCATAAGAAATTCCTAAACGGCATGTATGACTTATTGCCTAGGAATACTAAAAAGTCCTCCAACGTAACCGGAGGCATATAAAATAATGGCTCAGTCCCACTTATGTAGGTACCAACTCCATCAAGGAAAAAGGGGAAATAATAGTTCTGGCCCACATTATGGAGGCAATGAAACATCGAACGAAGAAATCAGCAAAGAAAAATCAATCCAATCAATGAAATATCAGTACGACAATGAGAAGATCCGAAAAACAAGAAGAAAGAAATAAAGCAAATAGTTCTGGCCCACATTATGGAGGCAATGAAACATCGAACGAAGAAATCAGCAAAGAAAAATCAATCCAATCAATGAAATATCAGTACGACAATGAGAAGATCCGAAAACAAGAAGAAAGAAATAAAACAAATAGTCCTCGCCCGCATTACGGAGGCAACAAGATACAACCAACCACAACGAAATTAATTTAAGAACTACTACATGAGGAGCACGACGGCAATTGACCGAGCTCTACCTCTTCATCATCCGTCGCCGTATCCCCATCGGTCTCCTCGCCATCAAAACGCTCCTCAGAAATGAGGGCATAAAAGTTGGTCGTATGAGCACCAACGCATGCCAGCGTCTTAAGCCGCGCGAAGAACTCGGCTCCTTTAGCGATCTCGTGAGCATCTGAGGCCGCTTTACGACGAACATCGTCGAAGGGAAGCTTACGAGCTACGATCGTAGCCGCAGAAGCATCGTATCTGGATCGGGACAGGCGGAAATACTTCACCAAAATATTGGCTTGGGTTACCAGCGATTTTAGTTTACCGAGGTATTTTTCCTTTACACGCCAATACCGATCTAAACGACGATCCTGAACCTCAACAACATGCTCGGCACGACGAACATATTCACGAAAAGAGGACGCCTGGATTTTCAACTTGGCCCTAAGTCGGGCACACTGATCGACCAACTTGACGTTTTTGCCCATTAAAACGATGTAAGGCCACTTGGCATGCCCTTCACTAGCCGCACTAGATGAGACCTCATCCCGGGCAACACCAGTAGGTCCTAGCCCCGGACTAACTAGGCATGGAGAACCAACCTAGTGCGACATAGTAGCATGTGCCTAAAAAAAAAATGGGGAAGAAAGGAAGAGATGAATATTCATCCGCAAATAAAGAAAAAACACGAAAGTAGAAGAACGAAGATTTTTTATATACAAGCTACAAGTAAAATGACAAAATAAGCTACTCAATCATCAATCCGATAACCCGTCAACAGATGCTGAGGTCTCTACGGCATCAGCGAAATGAATATCTCGCAATGAGACAATTTGAGTCCCCAAACATTCCTGTACGACCGCATCCACTCGGTTCAAGGCAGCCGTGGTCTCAGTTACCCCGACCATAGCATCACCCATGCGCTCTGCCCGGGCAACACCACGCATCCCTTTTACATGATTGAGCACCTCTAATGCGCGACTTCGGGCCCAATACGCTTTGGCAAAGGATAGCAACAGGTCCGCGTCCTCAAAAACGGCCCCTAGAACCAAGTTCAAGCTCGTCACCCGGCCTCGTGCTTCATCCTGAGAGCGCCGAAGCGCACCAAGAATCTCTTTAGCCTTTCCCTTATTTGCCGTATAATAGGCGGTCTTCTTGCTGAACTTCTCTCCCAAGTCACGTAATCGAATTGACAAGTTTGAAATATGAATATTCAGACCCTCGATTTCACGACGAGCAGAATTCAGTTCAGAAGTTAGCGACGCTTTAGATCTTTCAAGACCATCTATAACATCGCCTACACTACGACTAGGCGAGGTCCATACCACCATGGCAAGGGGGTTAACAGGTACCTGACAAGATTTTGTTTTTTACATCCTTCAAAAGACGACGACCCACAAAAAAGGAAATTAACAAGGAAAGCCAAACAGAAAGAAAACGTAGTACCTATATTATCATTTCCCAAAAGAATTATCTTTCTAGTTACAAAAGAGACCCACAATTCGGGTACCAAAAGATTTTATGCTAAGCTACATAGAAAATACCGCAAGAAAATGGTCAAGGCTCCACCTGAGGGGATGCGGGTGGGGGAGTAACAGCAGCAGCATACCGAGGAGTCGATGGAACCGACCCGGAATGGGGCCGGAGAGCCGTTGATGTAGTATGCCCCGTAGCCGTGGGAGCTCCTCATCCCGAAGATTGGCCCAATCTAGAGGCTTAGGAGGGGCACCTTGCGGACAGGGATACACCAATTCCGACCACGCCCGGTCCGACAGTGGAACCTTAGCAAAGTTTAGGGCTCGGACATGAGCGCAAAAGACGGAAAAGTTAGCCATCATTGCTAACTTTTTCCATTCATCTGCTTGCTCTACTTTCAGAGCAGCAACCTCTGATGTTCCGGCCTCCACATCCTCCGCCATGAGCAAGTTATCGGCCTCCAGCAGGTCGTATTTTTCGACCAAATGCTCTTTCTCGGCCCCCAACTTCTCGATTTCCTCGGTCAGGCGTAAGTTGTCTCCCACCAACTTCTCATAATCAGAGGCCAACTTAGCCATCTTGGCTTTTTCCTCGGCCGTTGTTTTGCTTTCGACCATCAGCTTCTCTTTCTCCGCCTCTAGCTCGGAGACCAACTTCATTTGCTGAGCTTTATCCTCGGCCAAGGCTTTATTTTTGGCCATCAGCTTCTCCTTCTCAGCCTCTAGTGCTGACAGCTGATACCTTAACACCACGATATCCACGAAGACCTGTATTTAGAAACATCAGACACCAGCCAAAACAAGAGCATCACAACCTATATAACAAAATGTGTGTGCAACATACCCGAAGCGTATCAGTGCTGGCCTGCTCTATAACCAACATTACAGGCCGAGCAGCTATTTTCTATGCATCCTTGACGATGAGGGGCTTAAGAGCAGTATACCCCATCCTCAAGACTCGGGGCTGCTCCAACAGTTCACCCCTACACCGATCAATGTAACGGGTCATTGCAGCCCCGTCCACCAACACCTTTTCAGGTCCCTCAAGAACCTCATCCTCGCCACCCACCACAACATCCACGGCAATCTCTTTGCCGGCTTCCACCTCCACTTCCTCCCTCACAACCTTCTCCGAAGGACCGGTCTCAGGGGTCCTATGCTCGATCACCTCCTCAGTACGGATGGGCGAGCAAACAGGAAGGACTATCGGGTCCTCGGTATGGATAGGCGAGGTAACAGGCAGGGTCATCGTATCCTCTCCCATGTTCACCAAGAGGTTCATATGCCCGAATACGTCATCAATCGACCCCTGAAACACAATAATACTCATAGACCGGGCAAGAGCAAGGGTAACCAACGAAGAAGTCAGTAGCTGAAACAGGATGACAAATAAAGCGACGATCAAGAGAATCAAAAATATATATATATATATATACACACACACACACACGTACATCGGCATGAGTAGAAGCCCCCTCGGTGGTATCACCATGAGAAGAAGCAACCACCGCCACTCCAGTACCAACATCGGCATCTTCATCACTTACCGAGGTCTCAGTCCCTCTAGCCCTCTTTGGGGTCCCAACAGCGGGGTCCGATGCTCGGCGCTTAGAACGAACAGGCCTTCTCCCTCCCCGAGAAGCGTTTCTAGCCTTGACAATTTTGAGGAAGTCCTCCTCAGTCTCTGTGGGAATCTCGGGTGTAGGATTGCCCTTGGTCACCGGCCCCGCAGGATAACCTAACAACATGGGAGCAGCACGGCTCGCCGAATCCTTTGTCGGTCCAGGCCCCCACCAGTTCCGAAGAGCTAACAGCACTTCAACATTGGCAGCACCTAGGTCTGGAATATCGGGAGCCGTCGTGGCAGGTCCCGGAATCTGGTGTCCAACACAACCCCACTCTCCGGAAGCAATCACAACACCAAGGTTATGCTCTTTGTTAGTATCGGGAAGACCGATGACGAGCCGAGAGAAAGAGCGCAATGTCTTCAAGTACGAGCTACGACGCTCAAAACTCAAACTGTAGACTCCGAACACATCTTTCATTTCGACTTGTATCCCAGACAATTCCGACAACCTTTGAATACCATTCAGGGTACGGTAGCCGTTCAGGGCCAATTGGGCCGGAGCAATCTGGACGGCCTCAAAGAACGAAGCCATCCACTCGGTGAAAGGAAGTCGAAGACCCCCAATAAAGAATGCCGATGAGCGCACAGCTACCTCGCCGGCCGGAACAAATCCCATGACCTCCTCATCGGAGACAGGCAGCCGAATACGTATGTCGACGGGTATTCCGGCCGACCTCTTAAAATCTTCTTCCACAAATGGGCCAACTTGGGCCAGGCATTGGGCAAGAATGTCCTATCCAAATATCATAAACACTACATCAATATACTAACCAAACACAAATAACACGATGAGAGCCCCCCCCATCAATTACCAGAAACCCAAAAGTTTTCCAGTGCAACAAAAATCCTATACATGAAGACAAACTACCAATCAACCTCCTAAATAAACATATATAGGCAAACACGACCATATATCAATGCCACATACATGACCACAACAACAAATCAAATACAGATATTTCGAAAACACTCACAGTCATATTCGAGAGCACGAAGGGGAAAGCAGCAGCAAATCTCTCAACAGTTAGGAGAAACCCTAGATAGAGAGGCAGAAAATTTTTTGGCGGGAAGAACAAACCCTAGAGAGAGAATATAAGATATATTTTTTCAGCAAATTATGAGATAAAAACCAAAGGGATTACTTAGCACAGTTAAAAGGAGTGAAGCCACAGAAAGAATAAAATAATAACCGTCCTTTCGTGTGACAGAGGTTTACCTTTTTCCCACCCACAGAAAAATCCCCAACTGCTGCTATTTTCAACAAATCAACGCTCCAGATCTGCCCACGTCAGATAATGTATCCCACTAACCAATGCAGTTCACATCATTACACCTAAATAAACGGCCAGTGGACCCTACCACGAAAAGCTTCCAGCATACGCTACCAATATTACCAAACCGAGGATGTCCTCCGACTCATTTCCTCGATGCAAAACCGTGTCTTACCCGATAAGCACACCGAACAAGGTGGACGGAGACCGTTCCTAGCTCGACGGCATTTAAGCATCAAGTCTAACAACGCTCTCCGGGGGGATAATCACGGTGCACCATGCTCGGTGTCCGATATATGATATCAACATAAAGACAAAGCAAGTAAAATAGACATGATCAGATTGCAAAAGCAGAATTTTTATTCATCCACAGACGGGGATACAAACAAACAATACAATAGGAAAAGAAAAGTTTACAAGAAAATACAACACCCCATCCTACTTCTTCGAACTACCCCCCATATCGGCATCCTTCTTCGCCAAGAGCTCTTCCAGACGCTCTTTCTCCCTAATCAGATGAGAAATGCCAATCTCCAATTGTTTTAAAGCATGAGATTGAGACTTGCACTTTTGCTCGGCTTCTAAACGAGCAGCGCTCTCTTCCTGCCAGTACTGTTTGAACCGCCTCAATTCGGTCTGAGCACACTTAAGATCGTGTTTCAGCCACGACATCTCGATATCTTTTAGTTGAAGAGGAGTCAATTCCTCTTCCCCAAAACCAGGGGGACGGGGTAGCGAGAAGGTAGGCTCTTCAAAAAGGGTCTTCTTTTTGGAGGCAGATCTGGTGATGGGAGCCATCTCAAACAAAAGCCGGTTAGAAGAAACAAGAGAGAGAAAAGGAGATTGAATAATGAAATACATGCAATAGGGAGCGTTTATAAGGAATCAAAGGGCACAAAGTATGAAAAGGCGCCAAGAACGAGGCGTTGCAACGGTTCATAAGACAAAGGCACGAAATACGAAAAGATACAACTGTTCAAATACAAGTTCCAAAACGAAAAATACATCAGAAAAATAGACTAATCTAATCAAGGATCAGTGGGTGGGACAACAGAACTGCAAGACCGAGAGGCAGTCTCCCGAGCAGAGCTAGCTAACCGAGCTTCATATGAGTCATTCATGACGACCAAGCATTCATTCTCCCGGGCAAGGTATGCATTCTCGCCAATAAGGGCAGTAACTTGTTCTTTAAGCCGAGCATTTTTAACAGTCATACTAGCAAGGCCTTGAGGGGAGTTATCAAACTCATTCTGAGCATGATCCCAAATCTCCTCGGCTTCATACCAGGAGTTGGCCAGAGTGTTCCTACGTACCAATAGGTGGTCAAGTTCACGACCCAAGGCCGAAATCTTGGTCCATTTAATTGTCTCCTCGGGGTGTGAGTTATACAAACTCAAAGCCAGGACACCATACTCCTTCTCAAGCTTAGCCATTCTATGACGGACCCGAGATACCTCAGCATCCAAGTTCTTCATCTGAGCATGATATCTCACCACGGGGTCAGACATTAGGAAAAGTTATTATACAGAAGGAGATGAGAGATGAAAGAGAAGCAAACACAGCATGGAAAAAGATATATTCTGAAGAAAGGTTGAAGAGTATTTATAGAGCAAAGATAATATGGTATTATCTGACAATACTTGGGAACATGCATGTTTGACCATCCTGCCATGTCTCAGATATCACATGGCACCGGTACAGTAAAAAATAAAAGAGAGAAGACAATCGAGTAAGCCTACATTCCAGAAAAAGACAAACCACAAGTGCAACATAAAAAGAAGTGCAAGATAAAAGAAGGGCAAGATAAAGGGGCAAATATAATTTTCATTAATAAGATGGGATACATCACTGTTCATTACATCAGAGGACATCAAAAAGGAAGTCAATTACATCTGAGAAAAATATCTATTACATCCGAGAAAATCTATTACAAAAGATCATACAAAGAAGATCGACTGTATCAGCAGGCCAAGCGAGCTGGCGACGATGAGGAAGAGGAAGAAAAAGATGAATAGGAACATAAAGAAGTGAAAAATGCAAAGGAAAGAAGCATAAAAAGAAGAAGAGGAACATAAGGAAGAAAAGAAAACTATGAAGAAAAGAAACAAAAAAGAAAAGAAAAAGAAGTCCTGCTCAAATAGAGAGAACAAAGTATAAAAAAAAAAAAAAAAAAGAGTGCAAGAAAACGAAGAAGAAAAATGACAAAAACCCTAGAAGTAACAACAAACCCGAGGGACTCGGGGTTGATTGTTACATCGTAGTGGTGTAAAGAAGATGAAGAAAAAGAAAGGGGAAGCGCAGAAAAAAAAGAAAAACAGATAAGAAGAAGATAAATAAATGAAGGAAACTGAAAAAAATAAAAAGAAAAGAAAAAGGGCGAGGCTAGGGGGAAGTCGATCGGTATCGATGAGATGGCCCGGCAGAGACATCCCTGTCTCGAAGCGTCGGGTTCCCCCTCAACACCTCATTCTCTTCGACTAGAGCCCGACGAGCACGTCGGCAATAATCCAGCTCGGACCTTAGCCAAGTCAATTCCCGAACCATCTCGGTATGGTGATAACGCATCACCTTCAGCTCCTCTTCAGCATCCTTCAACAGCTTTACTGCATGGCCATAGGAGGCTTCAAAAGCCTCCACTTGCATAACCAATGCAGATTTGGTTGAAGAACCTTCCATTTTTAGGAAGTTATAAGATAAAATTCTGTATATAATGAAGAGAGATAAGGGTGAGATTGTGAAGAAATCCATATCTTAGGAAGGTATTTATAGAAAAATTAAGGAAGGATTAGTGTGGGGAAGTGCAACCGTTCGCCAAGAGATTTGGGAAAACGAGGGTAATTAAAAGATGCGCCTGTTGAGAAATTAAAAGTGAGGAGTTGCAACCATTCGTTATTAAAAGAGGCGTCTGTTGAGAAGAAACGCTTGGATTCATGCCAGTATTTAAAGAGGGTAAAATTCGAAAAGCCTCTGCACGTGTCAATCTGAAAAAAGTGCAACAATATTAAGATATAAAGGATAAGATTTGTGCACAGGGCTCCAGAAATCCCAGTGGTCCCTAGATACAAAGATTAAGAAGATCCAGTGGATAAGGTCAAACACAAGGCCCAAGAAAAGTCATTAAAGAAGCCACAAGCATGCGCAGTCAAAATAAATTGCATTGGGAAAGTAATTCAGATATAAACAAGAAAAAAAAGTCTTTATTGATTGATTGATACTTCATTACAGAAGAGGCAGTCAACATAAAAGAAGTACAATAAAAAGAATCATTTCGTAGAAGGGCCTGCTTCGTCATTCGGCTTCCTCTTAGACCGAGCATACACTTCCTTAAGGACCAGTTTGTAGGCCCTCTTGGAAGCAATATGCCTATCTCTAGAAGCCTCAAACTCTTTGATCTGAGCACGAGCCCAAATATTGTCGATCAGAGACCTCTGATATTCACTCTCCATGGCCTCCAAGCGCTCGTCCATCTCAGCAGCTCGGCGAGCCTCCACGGTTAAAGAGGTAACCCTCCTTTCGAGGATACGAGCCTTCCTAATCTCCTCCTCGATATGGGCAACATATTCAGGAAGGTTGTCACCACTATTTTCACGAGGAGAAGCCATTTGTTCGTTAATAAAGAATGAGTTGCACAAAGAATATAGGGACAGTCCCCTTTTATAGGAAGAAACAAGGGGTAGATCAAAGGTCATCTCGAAGAAAGACAACCTCTTGAACATCCCAAGAGCATTTATGGTTAACTACAGCAGCTCAAATCCAATTAAATCATCCAATAAGGTATCAAGAGAATAAACAGACAAGAATGAAAATAAAAGATGTTTTATTAATATTTTTTCATGATTCGATTACAACTTGGTGATGACACCCAATACAAAGAAATCACAAGACTAATTATTCCGAGGAAGAGCCTCCTTCAACGTCATCCGAACTCGGTTTAGACCGAACATGCAACTCCTTGAAGGCAAGCTTATAGGCCCTTTTTGATGCCTTTTGCTTAGCCAAATAAGCCTCGAGCCTCTTTATACGCTCAAAGGCCCAATCCAGGTCAGCCATCGTCAAGTGATGGGCCGCATCCATATCGGACAACCTTTTTGTCATGTCTGCCAGTTTCCTTTTCATAACGCGAGCCTTCTTGACTTCATTCTCCAAGTAAGCGACATAATCTGAAGAATTGTCTCCAGTAGAACCATTGGGAGAAGCCATTAAGTCACAAGCAAGGGGGTGATGGAATAAGTAATTGTGAGAAGGGTATTCCCTTTTTATAATAAGATGATTTTTGGAAAGGTCAAGGGTTTCCTCGAAGAAAGATACCAAGGGTCATATCATAGTCAAATAGCAAATTTGCAAGTTACCAAGGAGCAGTTATAAATAGGGGCATTTGTCGAATGAAACATAGGGAACAGCTAAACCGAAGTAATCTCTTCGACAGATCAATCATGACTCCCTCGACGTGGAAACCACACTGAGGAAGTCAGGGAGCACTTGATAGAACATAAAAATTAGACCCGAATATTCTATTCGGGTATTAAACAACCCACCCATCATAGAGTGGTATCCAACGCTTGAATGGGCTATCACATGCCTTTCTTTGAGAATAAGAGTGGATATCACTAAAAGCCCAAGCCCACTTAACAAGGGACCCATGTCAGAAAAATCTCATGAGATGGAGACATTTGTCAACATCCTAGGAGGCATAATTGCCTATAAATAGCCAAGTATCCCCCCTAAGAAAGGGACCAGAAAACATATCTAAAAAATATAGAGAGAAGGAGAGAAAAGATAAAAACTTGTCAGAACGTATCACATCAATAGCCAAACAGAGCAAGATCGAGAACCGAGCACCGAAGAAAAGAGAAAGATCACATTCCGGATCGAGCAGCGAATCCGAGCATAAATGCAGTGATAGAATTGTAATCCGAACAATGGCAATTGCCGAATAATAATAAAGATCAAGAAGTGTTCATCGCTTATTGTCAATTCATTATATATTATTGTTGAAAAGCCTAACGCAACCGAACAAAGTTATGGCTTTGTCACTTTCTTAGAATTGACTCAGTTTGACGTACGTCAATTCTTATTACGCCTTCTAGGCCAATGGCTAGACCGTTATTGGTGAGATAGAGGCCTGGTGACAGGGCGAGACCGTACCCTACAATAGTCGGGCCGTCTTTAAGGCTAAACGGGATTAAGTATATGTCAAACTAACACACTATTGTTACAATTTTTTTTCCTTTTTACATTCTCTCAAATTGTTAAGATTTTAAAGAAATATTTATGAAATTTAATAATTTATTCTTGACTATTTTCATTATGTATGGTGTTGTTCATCAAGATCTATATTTTTTTGATTTTTTACTTTTTTGTTTTCTCTAACTTAAAATATGGATGATCTTTGAAAATATAATTGCTTTAATGAATAGAAACTAATTACTATTAGTTTTGATATTTTTGTTGTAATTTTTACAGTAATAATATGACAAGGGCTTGGAATATTATACACTAGAAGTATTTGTAATTGTGTTAAAATATTATATGTGACATTCAAAATTAGTTATTTGTTATTACAAGTCTAATCAGTACAATCACTTTTGAATTACATATTCTTTTAACTTTCTTTTTTAATTTGTGCATTGTTTCTTAACTTTTTAGTTTTACCACCACTTATAATAATTATTCATATTTAACATTTATTACTATAACAACACAATTGATAAATTTAATAAAATAAAACAATAGGTATGAATGACTTATTTTGTGTTATTTTTATGGATTGGTATATAGAGCACTTCCAAAATGTTCTTTTTAAGTTGCTATATAGGCTAACAAGTTGAAGATTGCACATTAAGAGTGATATTTTCATGTATCAAAGAGTGCACTTTCATCCTCTTTTAAGTAGGTCAAAATGATAAAATTTGTAAGAGATAAGCCAAATCAGAAATAAAAGATGAAATGTATGATATTTTTTATAAAAAAATCCTTATTTTCTCCGTTCACACCTTTACCCTTATTTTCTTTGTACATTTGAGGCTATGAGACCCCTAGGCCTCAAACTATGCTCGTAAAAAATAACGAAAACTTCTAAATAAAGATAAGTTACTACTTGACAAAGACAAATTTTTCGGACCAAAAAGAGTTTTCCAATTGAAAATAATTTCCAATCAAAAGACAGATTTCATATTGATAGATGTGACTA
The DNA here is from genome assembly GCA_963682055.1 of Primula veris. Lineage (NCBI taxonomy): Eukaryota > Viridiplantae > Streptophyta > Magnoliopsida > Ericales > Primulaceae > Primula > Primula veris. The sequence goes on along the minus strand of OY821742.1, from coordinate 29,059,636 downwards.
ATTAAATGGGCATTCATGCCCTAATAAAGTTGTTCACCCTTTATTTTTTAAATAAGAAAAAAAAAATAAAAAAAAATGGGCATTCATATTTGTTGATACTTGTACTTTTGAGGTAAGGTTTTTGAGGATTATATGAACTTCTTTTATCTACTCGTCAGATGAATCAAATAACTATAAATTAAATATACTTTAAATTAGATTTTGTTACTTGAATAGTAAATTTTAATAAATAAGATTAAGTTGAGAATACGTATCCAACATTGCTTGTAAAATCGCTTGTAAATAAATAAATTAGATCTTGAGGAGCATACGTACTCAAAATTGCTTGTAAAATCCGGACAAACATTATCTTCTTCTTGAAATCCAGATAGTCGTATATCTCTACCCTATGATTGAAAATTATGTTCCATAATAATGTTTAGATATATAACTATGCAACGAGTAAACTTGTAGTGATTTACAGAATTTTGAATGAAAATGAGTAACGCTACTCACCGATTATATAGCATAGAAATTTAAAATCAAATAGAACCCGGATAAGAAATTAGTGGACTGGAAAAAACGTTTCAGATTTAGACAAATTATAACGGAGCAATTGTATCAAAAAATAGCGGAGTGATTATTTGAATGATTATTTACCAGCTTAAAACAACATTTAAAATACATAAAATGAGTGGTTTTCAAAGTGAAATCTCCATTTAGAGTTGAGACTTTCAATTGAAAAAGTTATTTTGGACATGATATTTTGTGTTTATCAAGTCATTACTTATCTTAATTTAAAAGTTGTCAAAAAATACATCTCAAGTGTAGAGTAAGTGAGGTAATGTTGTAGAGACTAACGTTTGACAGAATATTAAAGAAGTTGGTTATTTAATGATAGACGACTTGTGCGATGGAAGCCCAAATGAGCGTCGTTTTTGGATATATGGTCCAAAGGAGATAAGTTATTTGACTTGACCATTATATTGATAACTCCGCTAAAATACTTTTTGTGAATAGTACTAGTGGGTAATTGAACCTTTATACATCAAGTCAATATCTCAGGTTTCGATTTTTTTACTATATTTTGTCAACAAACAAAAGAACAAGGATTAATTAGAGTAGTTTCAAACATAGACGAGGAGGAATAAGAGAAGTCTAAATGTTCTAAGTTCTATTCATATTTTCTATCTTATTTAGCGCCCACTTGATTTTTTAACCCTAAATAATTATTCAAAAAATAATAATAAAAGATAATACAATTAAATTTAACACATGTATCAATACATTCTAATAATTTTTTTAGTCAATTTTTTTTACATTTTGGAATAATAAAAAAAACTGATGTAAATTAAATACAAAATCCAAAAAAATAATGTAACTCACTAGTATCCCAATATTATGAATTTTGTTTAGAATGCGTTGTAACGGTTTATAAACATATTAAAAAAGTTGTAAAATTCAAAATTTGATCAAATATAGCTTTGTAGCCTAAAAATTTGATAATTTGAAGCAAACTAATCCGATTGTTGAAACATATATTCGTCCGACACCTTCAATTCATAGAATTCTAAAAGAAAGGATGAACTAGAGGGAGATAAGAAGGAAAAATAAAACGGAATGGATAACAAAACGTAAAAATCAACAAAACGGAATGGAATCATACACATCTTGTTGTAATGCTTGATGAACTAATATCCGGAGCTCGTTCTATTTAAAAAAAACATAGGGGCAATTGTATCAACATTTATCAAAAACAAATCTCTAAATATAAGATACGGTGAGCGCAATTTCATCGTTTACGCCGTCGGACACTTAATTAAACGAAAATTGATAGTTTGAGACCAAAATTGATAAAACTTAAAAGATTGACTACAAAAATTAGTAAAATCGAATACGACATGATATTAAATAGTAGTTTTTTCCCCAAGTGAAAACTAATACGGAATGGATGATTTGTTTTGAGTGCTTATAACAGACGGGACTTGTAGTTAGGGCTGGGCGAAAATCCGGAAAAACCGAACCGAAAAACCGAAACTTTTTCGAGAAAACCGGACCGAAAAAACTCGAAAAAGACTAAAAAACCGAAAATTAAACCGAAAAATAACCAAAAAGACCGAAAAAGCCCGAAGAAAAACCGAAAGACCGAAACAAACCAGTTCGGTTCGGTATAATAAATAAAAAGACCGAAAACCGAAAAAAATCGAACTGAAATTTATGCTCGATTTCGATTTCGGTTTTACCAATAACCGACCCGAACCGGACCTAAACCGACCCGAACCGGACCTAACCCGGCCCATGATGTAGTTGCAGTAGTAGTAGTAGTAGTATATATATATATATATATATATATATATATATATATATTGCTATAATTGGGTAAGTTTTTGTATAGAAAAGGAAAAAGAAAAAAAAAGAAAAAAAAAGTAGTAGTATCAATAAAACGATAAGAGTGGAGTAAAGAGTGAAAAAACTAAAACCAAAACGGGTGGAAAAAAAAAGGTAGGGGTAAAAAAGGAAAATAGAAAGAAGGAACCCTTGAAAAAGAGAAACCCTAATCCCAGACCCCTATATAAACACATGTATACCACTAACCATCCCCCTCACAGCCACTCTCCATTTTCATATATATATAGAGAGAGAGAGAGAGATATACATAGTTTTAGAGAGAAAGAATCATATAAGCCATGGGTTCGGAAACAATGGTTCTTCGTGGTACGATGCGAGGTCACACTGATTGGGTAACCGCAATCGCTGCCCCTATTGATAATTCTGATACTCTCGTAACCGCTTCTCGTGACAAATCCCTTATCCTCTGGACCTTAACTAAGGAATCTAAAACTTATGGAGTTGCCCGTCGTCGTTTAACCGGCCACAACGGCTTCGTTCAGGACGTGGTCCTTTCTTCTGATGGTCAGTTTGCACTTTCTGGGGCATGGGATGGTGAATTGAGGCTCTGGGATCTGAATGCCGGGACTACCGCAAGGAGGTTTGTGGGACACACCAAGGATGTGTTGAGTGTTGCCTTTTCTATTGATAACAGGCAGATTGTTTCTGCTAGTAGGGATAAGACTATTAAGCTCTGGAATACTCTCGGGGAGTGTAAGTATACCATCCATGATGCCGAGAGTCATTCCGATTGGGTCAGCTGCGTTCGCTTCAGGTCCTTTTCTCTTTTTCTTTTCTTTTCTTCTCTCTTTATCTATTTGTGTATGTATGTGTTTGTGTGTATATTTAGCTCTCTCCGGTTTGATTAAAAGTGTCACTTTTTTTTAATTTGGAAAATAGTGGGAGTTTTTAATAATTTTCGAAAGTAGAGGGACTGTTTTTTAATAACATCAAAACTTCAAAACCTAACTTAACATTCGTCAATTAAGCGCCGCATATCTCTTTTTTCTAACGGCTTTGTCCAGGAAGTGGTCCTCTCTTCCGACGGCCAGTTTGCTCTCCATACTATATACACGTACGCACATGTGCGTGTGTGTTTATTGATTATATGTTCTGATTGTTTTGATTATTGTTTAATTTATATATTAATATATAGTTGTGTGCGAAGTTGATTCATAAACAAATGACTAAAGGAGTATATATATTGATGCATATGTATATCTGTGTCTAATATGGAGTCATACAAATGACTAGATATTCCTTTTAGAGTGTTTGCTGATATTTTATTTGTTGAATAAAGGGTTTAATGTGTAAATTTTAGATTAATAGACTTTTTTTGCAGTATAATTGAAGATAGAGGTTCTAAGTGGAATATCTGCTATATTATAATAGTTTTCAACTTTGCAGGGTTTTTGAAGCTACATTATAAATTATAATCATTCTACAAATTTAAAATTCCTCATTATTATCACTATGGGGGAATGAAGGATCTTTAACCCTAGTTGTTATGACCTTTTCTCTAATAGATATATGTTAATTTTATGTGCCCTTTTTATTGATTATTTGTTTGGTTGGATTAATTACTATGTTTTAATTCGAGGTGTTCTCAAATTTTTTATATACTTCTCTCTCTATGTGTATGTTCTTTCTAAGTGGATGAACTTATGATGTATTAAATGCATGATTTTAATCTAGTATGTGTGTGTTTATGTTTATAGTGTATCTGTTTGGTTGTTGACCTCATTGATATGTATTAATGTACTTTTGAATGCTAACTCAAGTCTGTTTAGGTTGAGATTTGAATTTAGGAAAGGTTTATTTTTTTGCCAAGTTTTATTTTAGGTTAGATATATTAATTACTGTATATCTTAAATTGTTCTAAAGACTTGATAACTCAGGCAAAGTTTTTTTTTTTTGACGAAAACATATTTGATGTATCTTTGCATGGAGATCAAAAGGTGAAAAGCTAATTCGAGAAGCTAGCTTTTTAAACCAAACATTTTACTGCTGCTTTTAAAAGCCATCTTTTTGGTCACTATTTTTTTTTACCAGCTTTCTGGCTAAAAAAATCTGATCCTGAACAGGTCCCCAAGCTGTATGTTTATCAGATTTTTACCATTTACACTTAATTTTAATCTTTCGATTGAGCACAATCAAATTTTACCATTTACACTTTTAACTTTAATCTTTCGATTTTTACCATTGTTTGATAGTGTCATTAGGTTTGACCGTGTTTACTATTTACATACTTTCCTGATTTGGTGCATGTTATCTTTTCAAGCTACCTTAGAAATCTATGGTGTTTTGATTTTTTTTAGCTTCTGAAAAAGCTAGCTTTTCGATCAAAGAAGTTAAAAAAGCTTAAAGTCGAGAAGGTAGGAATTTGTTTCTATTTAGCTTTTCATGAATAAAATTTGAGGGCTGACGGTTTCATGAATAAAGTTTGGAAGTCATCTATAAGATGAAATAAGTAAATAAATGATTACTTAAAAGAAGTTGTAAGTAAAAAGCTTTTGTGGTGCCAAATACTTAATGTAGCTTTTTTGAATTTCTTTTTCCTGACTGTTTTTTTAGAGATCAGCTATTTTTCCCGCAAAAAAACTGGTATCAGATCCTTAATTGTAGGAACAATTATTTTTGTGTAATTTGAGAAACTTTTGTTTGTTTTGGAAGTTAACTACTTCGGTGTAGTTTTGATTCTGTATTCCCCTAGCCGTGATTGTTTGACTGGACATTTCCTGTTAGGATAAAGGGTTTGTCATTACGTTACGTACGTTTTATTTTATGTTGAATCATCTCGATAGATTTGTAAGACTGATGTAAGGTTGAATCAATTGTGTATTTTCTTTGATGGATGTGTAAAGTGTCCATCACGGACAGTTTTATACATATTTAATGATGTTAAGTGTTGGCAGTTGTACTCTTTTTTGTTGTTTTTGTGTCTATTTGTGCAGTATGAAATATATATTATGGATTGGTTCTGTATTTGAATGTGGTGTTTTGCTTTTTCTATCTCTACCATTTACACTATTAGATATCTCTGTAGATAGTTCAAACTCCCTCCTGCTTTCTAACAGGTGCATAGATAGTAGATGAAAATGGACGCAGCATTATTTATTGCTGTTGGTTTCATTTATTTTGTACGAGTTCATCTCTTTATTTACTTAACAACTCTTGTTAACATTTTAAAAGAAATTGTTTTTCGCTATCTTCAAAAATGTAATTAATTTTTTTATTTTCTAGAAGGTCATTTGCAGGTGTACTGTTATATTTGTCGTCTGGTAAAAGCCTTTAATGCAGCATACTTTGATTTGATTCTCTGTTGCCTAAAATTAAAACTATTGATTGAGAAATTTTACTAAGAAGTCCAAAACTTTTCAGTTTACTGTATCGTGAGACTAAACTAACAGGTGTTGATTCTTATTTATTGCTTTCTATCTTTACATTCAAGTCTTTAACTTGTGTACACCATGACATGTCTGGGAAGATGTTTTTCTGAAAACTTTTTTGTGTTCGTTTCTCTCTTAGATTTCAAATTTTCAATTGATGTGGAAGTTCAATTTTTAATTTTTTTGAATCATTTTTGTAAACAGCCCCAACAATCAACAGCCAACAATTGTCTCTGCCTCGTGGGACAAAACAGTCAAAATCTGGAACCTCTCTAACTGCAAGCTGAGGAACACTTTGAGTGGCCACAAGGCTAATGTCAATACTGTGGCAGTTTCACCCGATGGTTCCCTGTGTGCCAGTGGTGGAAAAGATGGTGTTGTCCTTCTATGGGATCTGACAGAGGGAAAGAATCTCTACTCTCTCGATGCTGGCTCAGTTATTCACTCTCTGTGCTTTAGCCCTAACAGGTACTGGCTCTGTGCTGCCACTGATAATTGTATCAAGATATGGGATTTGGAGAGTAAGCTGGTTGTGGTTGAGCTCAAAGTTGATGCGAAACATGAGGCTGAGTTTAATAATGATGGCAGTGCTGTGGAGTCTGGTGGTGCTAACAAAAATAAGGTAAAGTTTTTACATTTTATGTTCTCTTATATTCTTGTATGGAATTTCCTTCATGCTATTCTTGAAATGTTTCTCCTCTGACTTCGTTGTGTTGAAAACCAAGGATGGTGTTAGTTGAATTTCTTATGTGGGGTTTATGTCTTAATAATTAATTACACTAAAAGTTCTGCTAACATATCTGTCAAATGTTCCTTCTCTCGACATCTTTTTAAATGAATTCTTCTCTCGTTTCTTCAATCGTATTGTTGTCTTCTCTGAGAGTTAGTAAAAATAGCTATGGATAAAAACTGAAATCATTTTGATAATCAGTACTTCTATTGTATCTTTTGTTTTGACTACCGACTGTTTCCAACTTTTGCATATGCAATAGTAACAACTTAAGGTTTTTCTGATAATAATATCTGGAATATACCACTTAACTATGTAACAAGTGTATTGATTTTTTGGTATTCAACGTGTGTGGAACATATTTAATGCATTACGTATTGTTTTGTTTTTGGTTTACAAATGTTCCTTGCTGTGAATGGTCAAATAAGAATTTTTCTGTGGTTGGATTTTAAAGTTGGGATTCCCAGTTGTATTAGGAAATTGTCTAGTTACAAGATTTACATCTATCACAAACTCGGCTTCTCCAGTGCTTCTATTGGCTTGTTCGTTTTCATCCAAGTAAGCACTGTTAGTAACCATGTTATAGTGTTTTACTACTTCTATAGGTTGTAGTATCAAGAAGCATTTATTTTTATAGCGGCACACTGTTTTTCTCATGTTGCGGTTGTGTTTTAAAGTTGGAATTCCCAGTATTAATTGTCCTTTACCTCTAATGTCTATTGGGCTCGTTCATTTACATCTTTCGGTTACCAGTTTTTGCTACTTGTTGTGATGTTATGTAGCATCTGTTTTATTATGATAGGGGGTACGTCGTTTTAACTATCTTTTACTTTTGGTATGACATTGCAGATTATGTACTGCACAAGCTTGTGCTGGAGTTCAGATGGAAGCACGCTATTCAGTGGATACACCGACGGTGTTGTCAGAGTTTGGGGAATTGGTCGCTACTAAGGGCTCTGCGTTTGCTGCCTACTCGTCTCTCTTTAATGCGTACCGTCTTTTAATTTTCAATGGAATTTTGGTTTTAGATGTTGGAATTACATTGGATCTCTGTTTTTGGTTGCGAAACCTTTCGCTTTCTGTTTGTGGATGGTTTTTTGTAGTCGTCTTTTATTTTATGACTTAAAGCTCAAAGTATTACTTTTAGCACTGCCTTGAGATCTTCATTGAGTTTTGTCTGAAGTGGCCCATTTTGAATTTACTCTGCAGAAATTTAAATTGGTAGTGGAAATGATCTTAGCTGGATATATTAGCTGTCTAAATTTTCATTGATTTCATTAATTTCCTTGGGAGTATGAAAACAAATGGATTCTGAAACAAACGTGGTTACTATTATGCTGTGTACCACTGTTTGATCTTTAACCTCTTCAGAACAGGTTAACCATTTAAATATAATCTAGTAGTATTAAATTTGTAATTAATTAAATGTTCTAGATTTCTTCAATTACAAAGAATTGGGAATCAGTTGTTTCTTTGCAGTGTATATTTTTTTTTTATCGAGAAATCTTGATTTAACTTTTGTTGATATTGTTTCTGGTGATTTTGTATCAGCTTAAGCTTTTTCATAAAGCGTAATTAGGGCCATTGCTTGTTTTTCATAAATTGAAAATTAGCTGGGTGTGTATGCACTTTGAGCTTTTGTGAGAGACGTTATTTTTATTTAGCCTTGTATGAAAGGTTTTTTTTTTTTACTTATTCAGAATTTAGGTTCTTGCTCAAAAAATGTTATTAATCTGCCTTTTTATTGCAAAAATTATTCATGGCAAAATGAATGAACATTGATGAAATGGTCTCAACTAAGCCACACACATACTGGCAACTTGGACCAAGTTTTCAACCCGAATTCAGCACAAATAAACCCATAGCATGGTATATTTTGGACTCCTTCATAAGGGACTTGCTCCGGGAGACGGTGACTAGGTTGTCCGAGTTGTCGATCGGATCTGGCTGCGATTGTGGTTACCCAGTCGGTGTGGGCCCTCATCGTGCTGCGGAGGACCATGGTTTCCGACGTCAATGCTTCTCTCTTTCCCGCTCTAGAGTTATGTATATATGTGAAAATGAGAGGAGGGGGTTGGTGCTGTTAGAGGTGCTTATATAGGGTTACTTGTTAATTTATGTTTTGCCGGTGTGTTTTGTCACTTTTGTGAGACGTTCCGTTTCAGTCTTATCGATTTGTGATACTGCAACTATGCTCAAATCGATTTGTGATACAAATGAAACTGTTTGGTTTTCACCAAGCATGCATCCCCTCGTAAACGTCTTTCCTACTGGTCGAAACTTATCTGACAAATAACTTCTTTAGCTTTGGACCATTAGAAACTATTAGGCAAAGAAATGAGTCCAATAGAAACTCCAAGGTATGCTTTGGCGAGCACCTTTATATTTGTGACAATAGCATCGATCTCCCAAGGGGGCGACTCATTCTTCATTTTGAAGGATCAAATTAGAATTGGGTTGTCGGAATCGATTTCTATATTAGCCAATTACTGTATTTTGCCTTTTGACATGACATTTTCAAGGTCCACGTTTGTGCAACCAGAGTTTTTGCCGACTTGAATGAACCACTTTAAATGTCCACAAGTTCCCTCAATTCATTTCAAACTATTATACCTCACCTGGGCTAAACACTAGCTACTTTCCTTAGGTGAAGCATATATGTTAATTTTAAATAGCCGCCTAATGGTGTACTTTGCCTAGATTGAAGACCTAAACTTTCAAGACTAATCTCAGAAATACTTGGATTATAACATTCATGAACAAAGTCTTTATATAGCCGATTTGCTTGATGAATAAATTGTTCTCGTCCAAATTATCTCGCTAAATACATATCATTCCTAGCCTTTCATATTTGCCAACAAATGTTCATAATTAATTTCAAGCTATAGTCTCGAATACTTTTCGAGTGCGTTCCCTTGGATCGATGTGAGCACAACGAGCTATCAAACCAAACAGGTCTGGTCCATGCGCTTGGGGAAGGATGTGTGTTGCGGGTGCTTCTACATGGACCTCAGAAAGCGGCCTGCTCCAAAAAGTGATGGACTCTAGGAGCATTATTTGATTTCGAAATGTTACTCCACATGTGGCGAGTGCGAGGTGGTGTCTCAAGGGCCTCTAACCAATAACCAGATTTAACCAAATATTTCTCCGTCTTATTGTAATGCCAAATAAGCTTATCAAAACCAAGGCTTTTATACATTCGCTTTCTTTTTCACACCGTATATGTAAGTTAAAAGCTTTACTCGATCTTTTTAAAGCAAAGTGGTTGAGATTTTTTATGGAGAACAAAATTATTTTAAAGGGGACGTAAATGAAAAAGCAAACAACTACCTTACTATTTCAAGCATTATATTAGGCGAATAAATTTAGTACTGCTGATTTTATTTGAGGACTTTAAATCTACATTTTTTTGTGGTGAGGATGTTGCACATCCGCATACAAAGCACAGTGTCAATATCGGTCTTATGGCGGAGACATTTGATTCACAAAACGAGCTCGGTGATGAACGTCAACGCTATGACGAGAATGGTCCCCTAGGTGAGCTCGATATGGTTGAGGGTTCTTCAACATTCAACGTTTGTTTGGAAACGACGGTTCTGGTGATGATGAATAATTAACGAGAAATGTTTATTTAATAGTTAGTTCGTATCTACAAGTTACAAGAAACAATGACTCAAATACGATAAAATGTGAATTTAGACATCCAAGATAAATTGTTGTAATCATTTGATATGGTTGTCCAAATAAATAGTATTATACTTACAAGTCATAATGTTGAAACATTTAATAAAGAGGATATACTTTTACACTAAAAATATATATTTTTTCACGGTCAAATTGTAAGTCAAATCGGTTCGATCGGTTGACTTTTTTTGATTTTTTTTTTTTAAAATTCGTAAATGTATAAAACCTGGGCATACTCGGTCAGAATCTGAGTTTATAAATTTACAATATTTTTTTTAATTTTTATTGATTTTTTTTATGACTTTTTTGCTCTTTTATTAAAGAAAATAAAAAATGTAAAATTAGTATAAAATGGTTAGAGAATCTGCACAATGAGTTTTAAAATTTACAGATTCTTATTTTCATAATTTTGTTGATTATTTGAATCATTTTGATCTTTTTAAAAAAAACCTCAAAAGATAAAAAAAATATCACAAATATGTTTTTTTTCTTTTTTTTTAAATAAAAGACAAAAATAATAATAAAAAATTAATAAAATGACTTTGCAAATTTTTAAGCTCAGATTCTAAAGAGTATAACCAAGTTTTATACATTTACGATTTTTCCTGTATTTTATATTTTTTGATTTTTTTCAATAAAATCCGAAAATTCAGAATAAAAAAAATGTCAACTGGTTAAACCGTAAGTCAAAGTTCTTTGTAATTTTGACTTATGGTTTAACTGTGAAAATATATATTTTTAGTGTAAAAAGACCCCGTCTTTAATAAATTTGATGAATAATTACAACTCTTCCTATTATTTCTCTATTATTGAATTTACGAAATATCATATAACATACTCAACCTTTACCATACGATTATAATCGTAAAACGAATTTGATACAATTCGAATAAAATTAATGTTTATCATAACCTTTAAATTTCAAATAAAAACATACTAATTTTTTGGGGTTGCTTTTTGGGTTTATTGAATTCCAATACAATATTTGTTTTAACCAAAAACAAACAATGGTTGGAATTGGGTACAATATTTGTCTATCTGACCATAACCCCCCTAAAAAGAAAAATTAAGATTTTGAGAGTCCAAAAAAACACCCATTAAAGCTTGCTTCAGAGTTTTATCTCTCAAACCCCATTCCCACATATACATTTAATACATATTAAATATACATACATACATACATACATACATAATTATATATATATATATATTTATATATATAAATATAGAGAGAGAGAGACGGCGGATTACTCCGCCGCTGTGAGGCCGGTGGAAGAGTAACCCTAAGTCGATATATATACTAAAAAATAGAGATTAAATGTGGTGGGTTTTTATTTTCTCTCTCTTTTTCCTTTTTATTCTAATCCTTAATTTTATAAATTGTGATTTGACTTATTTTTAGCTACTTCTTAGTTTTATTTATTTATTTGTTTGTTTGATAATAAGTTTTTGGTGGTGTTGTTGATATTGTTAATGGACATGTATTTGGACTTGTTTGGTTGCAGCTTTATATATCTTAGTTTTCTCCTTTTTTACTTACATAGTTATAAGGTGTATTTCTTATTTAAAAAAGAAAACAAGTTATAAGGTGTATTTCATTTGCTTACCTAACTTTTGTTTTAAAAAAAAACATGTTTTTTGTTTGATCTCTGGTCCAAACTAGCTAGATATTGTAAAAAGCTTCTATTTTCTCTTGAATTTAATTTTTTTTTTTTTGGGTATATATGCTAGTCTTAATTCACCAGTGACCATACAATAAAAAAAGTTAAAAAGTTTTTTCTTTCCATTTGCTATCATTTGATGTGATAGGGAATTCCGGAGAATGCATAACAGGAAAATATAGGTCATATTTTTTTATGTTTTCATTTTCCCATCATTTGATTTTTTGGGAAATTTTAAGAAGGCATAAGAGGAAAACATAGTTTTTTTTTATTTCATTTCTGTTACCCATTATTTGATTTGGTAGAGAATTCTAGAGAAAGCATAAGAGGAATAATATATGTTATTATTTTGATTGATTTATTTTTCACTATCTCATCATTTGATTTGATAGGGAATTCTGGAGAAGGCATAAGAGGAAGCTATATGTTACAGTTGGAGTTTTAGGAAGTGGGTACTGTCTATACAGGCTCTATGATGGGCACAAACGGAGGCTCGTTGATCTAGAGAGAGAACTTGCGAGGGAGCGTGAAAACGAGGAACTCATCAAGGCTCAGTAAGAATTAAGCTCCGTCTAGTATTTAGCTATGTTGAGGATTGTTTTTCTTGCTTCTAAATGCATGTACTACGTTTTCCTTATACTTCCCATTTACCACAAGTTTGGGAATCTTCATTGATTTTAAGCTAAATTCTGTACTCCCATCAGTTTCCTTAGCGGTACTCTGTAAGCACATTTCTCAATATTGGTTACCTGAATTTGATAAACCAAATGGGTTTCTTGTAATTATACTGGCATGAAATCGATAGAGCTATGTAAAAAGGAATGTATTAATGTTGGACATTGTTGTTAAATGTACAAAGTATTAAAGTTAGGAGAATCAAAAGGAAACTGATCGTTTATGTAAATAAAAAGCGGTCATAGAAAACTGGAAGAGTGACACTTTTACCACAAATTTAGGAAAATTGCAAGACACTGTAGTAGGTGCTTTATTTCAATCTGTACTTACTTTTTTTGAATTCATATTGACAGATTGCAAGCACATTTCGAGAATGTGCAAAGTATAGCAGATTCAACAACATTGCCTCATTCCATTACGTACTTGGGTTGTACAGTTGCGGAAGAGCTGGATCTTGTGCATTTGACAGAGAGGCTAATGAAAGGAAAGGGTCAACCTAATGCTCTTACGCCTTCGGAGAAACTTGAGCTGTGGGATACGCTCAAAATCTTGAGTATGATTTTTGAAATATTGTGCCGTCTTTTCAATATGGTTTTTTTCTTTTAAATGAGGTGCAAACGTGCTAAGTTTGTTGGGTGTTTTTCTCTCTCTTGGTGACTGCAGGTTTTACACGAATGGTTCTGTCTCTTTGGTCAATGACAATGCTTAGCTTATATATTAGAGTTCAGGTTAATATATTAGGAAGACATCTGTATATTGACACAGCTCGAGATCTTGGAAATTCTCTTTTTCTGGTAAGAATTACTATTCCTTAAGAATGGATTGCTTAAATGCATACACATACCTGTTGGTCTTGAGACTTAACGTACAAATATACTGGAATGTGGGATCCCACCTTCATGCCGTGTATCTATCTATATATATTTTTCCCTGTATGTATTTATATCTTTCTGTCTCCCTATATATAGGGGATGGTTCAAGACGCCCATTTTGACACCCAGACTAACACCCCATTCAACCCTTGAAATCAAGGACTGAGAATTAATCTTAGGGTAAACAGTAAAAATTGACTTTGCAACTTTTTTACCTAATTAAGTTTACGTGTATGATGAATCCCCTGACAACCAGGGAAATCAAATCAGTACTCTTGATTTATTCAACCTCTCTCTCACTCCCAAGTTTTAGGGCCCAATTGCATCGGTAAACTGTTAGTTAAACCCAACTCTTGCTTTGGAATTTTTTATATGCTAAAAAACAATAAATTTATAAGATATTCATCTTGCCTCTTTTGCTTCAGTGGCAAGTCATAAGGTCAATTACATGTTTTTTAGTTTGTAGGTTGGAAAATATTTTTTGGTGTGCTTGGAGATTATTGTGTTGTAGGGATAGTTTATTTTGGCACGATTCGGCAGGTGAAAATGGATACCATTGTGGTAGTGGTTGCATCTCAAATATGGAGACGCAGGGACTGAGAGAGAATGGTTGGGAACAATAATAACACGTATTAGGCTATTAGCTATTCCTTCATACAATTGATTCCAATAGTTAAGATGGGGTGTTAATCGGGGTGTTAAGATGGGTATGCCTTGAACCGGCCCTTTGGTATCCGGTGGTCTTTACTACGGTCTGGGTTATTTTCTAAAATTAGGATGTACTTGGCTGGGTCAAGGTTATATTAAGAAACTCTTAAGTAAGGGTGTAGGGTTGGAGCATTGGTTAATATATTCCTCGAGACAATCTCTGTGAAATTAATCAGTTAATTACGTTGGGCCTTTCTCAATCTATGCCTTATTGTACAGTGTCCCGTTTATCAAGTTATTCTTACTCATTTTTGTTTTTTTCTTGACACAAAGATTGACCAGTCACTACTCTCCTGTCTCTCTAGTTTACTTTAGTTCATTTGTTGATTAGAATTAATAAAAATGTTTAAGCCATGGGAGGGAACTTCTGTATTTTTTTATTACCAGCATGCTCTTTCACGTACAATGCTTTGGTGAGCCAAACATTTACATTCTTATCTTTCTTTTTCTACCTTAGCTGCTACTATATTTAAATGTTGGGTAGATTTTCATTTAATAGCTTAAGCATTATATTTGTGAAACACGTGATAGAGAGTGGGAGAATTCGTGTATCAAATCAATCATTGTAGTGCGTCAACCTCTTTTATAGCCTGAAAAGTTTATTTTTTTAAATCCCTGGGAAAGAGGATCAAGTGGGTATTGCGAAAAGCTTAATGCACCATCTCTCTTCAACCTTTGAAGAGAAATTTTATATTGTTTTAATCGATATAGATCAAAGTCTCCAAATGATATGCCTAAATTTGATGTATATCATTGGTTTGGAGCACGATACTTTTTTCTGAGGTATTTACTGATACTCGTAAAGTAAGACGAAGGACGATTGCTCTTGGATGACGTTAGTTTTGTCAGGTTGGATATAAATTAAACACATCGTAGTTATGCTCGTTATTGCTCAACTAGTTAAGTAAGAAGGACGACGAATATTTATTTGGAAAATATTAATGTTTTTCGATTAGGTAGCTTTGTATCTTGAAAATTTTAAACTAAATTCAGGGAAAGAGTACACATATTATGGGTTTTACTGGTGTCTAGATACTATTACTGTTAATAAATCTACATACCAGTAAAACCCATAATACCAGGTGCACCTTCTTCCCCTAAAAGTGCACCTGGTATTATGGGTTTTACAGTTTACTGGTATCTAGATACTATTACGGTCCATTTAAAAGTTCGTTACTCCTTCCTTATGTTAACACAGACAGATTTATTAACCAAAAAGAAGGTAAGCGTGGTTTTAAGAAAAATGAAGCAACCCAGAGATTAATGTCTGGGCTTCAAAGTTGGTCGTTAGCGAATATACGACCAAAAGGAAAGGAAAATCAGTGGACTTCAACTTTTGAGTGTTAACCTGTGCCTCTTCAGCTATCGCTCTATAATTACATCTTTTTCTTTTCCAGTAATGTCCATCCAGAATTCGTGTATTGGCATTCCATTTACATGTGTATTTCAGATACCAGTATGTTGATCTGTTGTCGTTATTGGCTTTTTACCTGATCGAATCTTGGATATCTATTACAAGCTTTTCAGTATTCAGAGCATTATTCCTTCTCGTATTGGAATTGCCATCCTCATAAGTTTCTTCTTACGTTGGATTAATTCCACCGAGTTTCTGCTGTTATATTTCACATCATATAATTCGTATTATGTCTCATCCTTTGTAATTGGGAACTTAACGTGGATCTATCATCTGCAAACAACCTTGAAAGATTTCTTATCCCTAATAGAGCCAATTACTCTGCTTAGCTAGGAAAGATATGTATTTCACATGTTATTGCTACTGGATGATCCCATTTTCATTTAAATCTCTTCAGACCAGCTTACAGATGACCATGTTTCTTGTTTCTTTGTTAAGAGTCAATATATGGTATACACAGACCATAGTTCTCTAACTTTTAACTGGGACATGGTTGGCCAGGGTATGAAATAGAATATATGGAAAACTGGCGTAATTAATAACATTTTTTTTCTGTAATTTTGCGTTATATATCAACTCATGCCAGCTATTTAATACTCGGGGATTTCTGTTTCTTGAAAGATGACCCTTTATGTTTTATTTGTATTTGCTTTTCAGGAAGAAGGTGACTTGATTGACAAAGACGACCAGCAGAAGTTTTTAGCAAGTGCGGATTATCTTTCTAATTATGGAATGCCCACTTTGATTACTAATATGCAAACTGCGACAACTGAAGTCTTGAAGGGGTAAGGTTTTATAGAAGTTATTTGTTGTTGACGGTTCCAACTACCATTACCTGTTCTTTGCCGAAATACTAGTTTCAAAGTTATGGCAAACCTGCTTAGGCTAGGATGGCTAATTTTATTTTATTCTAACTATTTTCAAGACCTAGAATGCACATATACTTCCAAGACATTTATCGTATAAAATACCAAAACGTATATGATACTATGCGGGAAACACTCGGATTCGTGTCCGATCCATATCGAAAATTGAAATTGATTATCAACCCGCTGCCACTGCTTGAGATACTTTGCTAGAATCATCTAATTATGTCAACTAATTTGAAGATAGAAAGCTAAAACACTAAATGGTATAGAGAATTGTAAATCATTCTTGGGTGAACTGATGCTCTAAAAACACATCAAAACATTTGGATTTTGGTTTTTTGTTTGAACTGCTTAATAATGGATTTTAATTGCCGATTACAAAAACAATCAAAATGTTTTTTAATTCTGTATCTATGACGTTTGTGGTATACCCAAATCATATTTTTATGTAATACATGGGTGTAAGTTCAGACTGTCTCACATTGGTTTGATTTGCAGTCTTGTATTTAGATTTATCACTCCACTTTTTTATTCAGCAATGAGGCCATTTTTTGAAGTACAGTGTGGGTTTTTAATCTTTACTGAGTGTAGTTTTTTACGCTCTGCAAGTGCATGCGTCTTCTTGTTCAGTATTTTAAAAAAGGAGAACAAGTTTAAGAATTTGACCATTCAGTAAAGAGGGAGTCTTAAATGGTACCATTTTGTAAATTACTTGGGAATAACTTTTTAGACCTTCACTTTTGGGGTTGCAAATGTTTATGAAATCGTGTAACTTGTATCAATGGCGGCATTTGTCACTTGGTATTCTGTAGTGATCGTATTTGAACTCCATTTGCAGGAAGCACTTGAAGGATTCGTTTAACACAAGTGTACTTCAAGAGACAATTGTGCAGGTTTTGGACATGTTCATGAGCATGGGAAGCCCTCATCACTGGGTGGATTATTTAATGCCTGAGAATGCAGCGTTTTACAAACTTGTTGTGTTACCAAACAGTGACAATGCTGGACTAACAGATTATTCCAAATTTGATCAACTCATGGCAGAGACACGCGAAGTGTTGTACAAGTGAGAATATGCTGTCACTTTTGTCTTCCTCATTTGTTTTGGTTATAAGGTGGTAAAATTTAATGGTCTAAGATTTCTCCACTTATAGTTGCATTTGGTATGCCGAATACAAAATACGGAAAAACCGATCACCGATACCAGTTTAAGAAAAGTGTTATTCCAAATAAACTACAGAGTCTCATTGCTTTTGAGTCCAGATTAAGCAATTCATCTGAACATTGTAACGATTTACAGGGTCTTAAAGTTTTTGTGCCTGTTTATGGCATTTGTGTAATGAACCTGGTTCCCGGAAAAATACAGAGAAAATGAGAGGAATAAAAGAAAATAGGATGAGGATCAACTTTGATCGATTTAGAACTCATGGGTGTTTTCTGCAATTACTTGAAAGTTTTGGGTTTCAGACAGAATTCTTCTTTAGTATAAATAGTGTCTTCATCTGTGAGGGTTATGGGGAAGAAAATGAATCTGAATTTATAGCTTTAATTTTATCTTTGTTTTCCCTTTCAGTTCTAGATTTCAGTTTCGAATTTGTTTATATTTGTATGTTTGAATCTTTGAGATAAATAGAAAATCTGTCCTAAAAAATAGTCTGAGTTTGATATTCATTTGGGTTGTGTTATATTTGTGTTCTATTGAGTCTAAGATTTATTAGATTCGTTACAATTTGTTTTTGCACCCTCAACTTGAATTTTCATTTTTGTACCTGAATTTGATCGTTTGTTTGATTTGAATCGGTTTCATCCGATTTTGGACGAAAAGGTTTCACGTGCACTACGCATGCTCTTATTCTGTTAGGTTGAAGGGTATATTAGTCTTTTTCTGTATGGATAATGGTTTCAACTGTTGGATCAAAACGATCTATCGACTTATACTAGATTAGATATTAATTGATTTTAACCATTGGTTGAATCAAAAACATCCAACAGTTTAAAATTATTGAAAAATAAAATAAATAAGTTTGGTTTTAGGTGGCAGTGGTGGGTGCAGGTCTGGTTGGTGGTGTATGAGGGATTATAGAACTTGAAATGAATGATTTTTGTTAACGATATATATATATATATATATATATATATACTCCGTATCTCTTTTTGACAATCAATTAGACTGTATTTTGATTTTTCGATTGTTGCTTTTCTTCTCTTAATACTGTTTTCACCTTGCAGCGCTGAATTTGGGAACATTGTCGACATATCCTTAAAAACAGTGGTAAATGCACTAATGGAAGATATCAAGGTTCAACTGGGAGAAGAAAATTTACTATCTGGTATGCCCTTGGCTAAACTTCTACCTCAAGTTGCTCAAATTAGTCCTCTACTGCTTGAAGAACCAAACAAGAACCGGTATATCCAGCTTATCCAAAAAATACCGGAAGTCGAACTATTTTTCACGCTTCTTTACGCTAACATGCCCCCTCATTAGACTAGTGTGTTATATTGTAAACTTTTAGTTTCAAGGGTGCAATGATGTAAAAAAAGGTTATGTATGATAATCTTTCTTAAAGCCTCAACAATTTAAATCAGAATAAGAAAGTGGGGAATGAAATTAGTCGTAGCGAATTTTTGAAGTTTTCACCTAGGGATGGTGATTATTGTGTCCGAGTGTTGTATTAATTTCTCTCAAAACATTGATGCTGATAAAATTATCATGCATTTTCTTTGAGCTTGCACATTTTCAACGTTTTCGTTTTATGATATAATGTGTGCTTTGCCATGATTAGCAATTTTCGCATTATTTTTTGTTTGAAACTCGATCTTATTTAGCTTTTGATGCCAAACTTGTTGAATCCGAACATTTCTAGAGTGAATTGAATCAATAACACGAAATTTCTAATAAAACTTTATTTATTTCATAATTCTGAAGAAAACTAAGAGGCGCTGATCTCTGGTTTTGAGCTGAAATACAAATGATAGTGGAGCACTTTAATTGTGCCCGCTCTCTCTCCTAAAACTTCATCCTCTATCTCACCGTTACCAATTTGCTCGCATCTATCCTTCCAATGTCCGTCTCTCTCAAGTCTCAACACTATTTCCTATACCTGCGTCTTCCGTTTTGTAAATTGTTACATCGTTTGACTGTTATGTATATTATATTTTTTTCTTATGTTTTCTAAAGCAAACTTTAACTCTCAAAAGTTTGTGAAGGGGGAAGTTTTCTTAAGCTGGAATTGTTGTTTTCGGTTCTATCTGAATCAAAAGGGGAACCTCCAATCCCTAATTTTGAAGTTTATATGGGTATGTCTAAGAAAAAGGAAATAGGCAGTAGATTCGTGATGGTGAAAATTGGAACGACAATAGATAATGCAGTCTGGTGGTGAAGCGTAGAGAAAGAGAGTGAATAGTTACGACAGGAATATGATTGGGATCGTCACAATCTTAGAACTGAAATGATCCAAGCTGTTGATTTAGACTGATGTTTAATCAGTTTTTCTAAACTCTAGGAGAATCTCTTCCCTTTTACTAATGACGTTTTATTTTTATTTATATATATAAATTAGCTTGAGACTTTTGTCAGCCACAATCGTATAGCAATTCCTTGGTGTGATTGATTCGAATGATAACTTTCTCACTCTTCTTGTTGAATATTCTGGTTCAACAGCAATACTCCACAACCGACAGTCGGATAGCTTAGCTTTAAACAGAAATCATACTTCCAAATTATTATAGAAATTTGTATGAACTTACCCACGGGTAATTAAACATGCACATATTTCTTATTCCATCAAGCACGCATTATGTTTAATTAAGGATAAACCAACGTGTATATACAAAATAATCAGGTCGAGATCTCTAAAGAATGAAAGGAACAAAAAACAAAGTGTATTTATTACTTGTTTGCGTGAACACCCAATCCTCTAAACCCGTTACTACTTGAGTACTCGTTTGCACGGATTTTCAAAATGTATTTTTTTATATTAATTTTAGGAGTGATTATGCAAGTTGTGGAAAATTAGCCACTACAATGAAAAAAAAATAAACCCAAACCCAACAAGTTTCTAACGAGGTGAGTTGATATATCAATTTCAACCCGCACATACTTTTTGATCCCCAACCCGCACCAAATTGCTATGTGGCCACTCGAAGAACCACCATGCACTAATTGTTAGCCTAAATCCAATACTGGTCAAAATGTTCCAACACCTTAGTCCGGATCGAAATATTCATCATTATATATAGGAACAATTAACAAAAACATACCCTACCCCTATTATATTACCAAAAACATAGCCTCAAAAGTTAAATTAGCAAAAACATAACTATATATAATTATTATTTTTCTAATTCTAATCAAACCATAATCTAACCTATCTCTCTAACCGCAACTCTCTCGGGAAGTTGAAGTTCTCTTTTACATATCACAATTGCTAACAAATATAAAGGACGTGGGATCAGCAATCCCACGTCTACGTGGTTTTTTTTTTTTTTTTTTTTCTTCTTCTTTTCTTCCTCACGTGTGGCTGCAAATTTTTTCTTTCTTTTATTCTTCTTCTGTTATTCTCTTCTTCAGTTCTTTTTTACTTTTAATATATCAAACAATTTCTCAATTTTACCCAAAAACTTCCCCAATTTTATCCCAAAAAAACCCTAATTACAAGATAAATATTTAAAGGTCAATAAAAAAAGTTAAAAACTTTTAATTAATAAATGTTATAACTTATTAATAATTATATTTATTGACATAAAATTAAAGCTCAATAATAAAAAGAAATACTTACTTGATAATTGTAGTGGTAGAGTGATGTTGATTTGAGAAAAAAAAATGATCTTAATTTGATAAAAAATAGTTTGATGGTTGATGGTTAGAGTTTATTTTTTGTAAAATTGGGGGAGGTTTTATTTTGGTAAATTGGGATAGGTTTTTTTTTTTGGGTAAAATTGAGGATAAATGTAGTGATAGAGTGATGTTGATTTGAGAAAAAAATATATTAATTTGATATAGCAAGGAGTTTGATTGTTGATGGTTAGGGTTTTTTTTTGGTAAAATTAGAAGTTTTTTTTTTTTGGTAAATTGGGAGAGGTTTTTTTTGTGTGGTAAAATTGGGGATAATTGTAGTGGTAGAGTGATGTTGATTTGATAAAAAAATATATTAATTTGATATATGAAGGAATTTGATGGTTGATGGTTAGAGTTTTTTGGGATAAAATTGGGAAAGTTTTTGGGTAAAATTGAGGAATTATTTGATATATTAAAAGTAAACACGAATTGAAAAAGAGAATAACAGAAGAAGAATAAAAGAAAAAGAAAAAATTTGCAGCCACACATGAGGAAGAAAAGAATAAGGAAAAAAAATAAAAATTTAAATCCACGTAGACGTGGGATTGCTGATCCCACGTCCTTTGTATTTGTTAGCAATTGTGATATGTAAAAGAGAACTCCCAAACTCTCTCTCTCTAATCGCACCTCTCTCTCTAACGGGGAGTTATCTTTCCCATAGTGTAATTATTTTACAAATATAAGGGACGTGGGAATTCGAATCCCACGTCTAGCTGACATTTAATATATTTTTTTCTTTCTTTTCTTTCTTCTCTTCACTTGCTGCGAATTATTTGGTTTTTATTTTCTTCTTTTTCTTCTCTTCGTCTATTCTTATCTCTGAATTCGTCATTTTAATATATACCAAATTCCCCAATCTTACCTAAAAACTTCTCCAATTTTATCCCAAAAAAACCTTAACCACCAACCATCAAATTCCTTCATATATCAAATTAATATATATTTTTATCAAATCAACATCACTCTACCACCACAATTATCCCCAATTTTACCCAAAAACAAAACATCTCCCAATTTACCCAAAAAAAAAAACATTTCCAATTTTACCAAAAAAAAACCCTAACCATCAACCATCAAACTCCTTCATATATCAAATTAATATATTTTTTTCTCAAATCAACATCACTCTACCACTACATTTATCCCCAATTTTAACCCCAAAAAAAACTATCTCAATTTACCAAAATAATATCTCCCCCAATTTTACAAAAAATAAACTCTAACCATCAACCACCAAATTACTTCCTATATCAAATTAAGATCATTTCTCAAGTATGGATAACAATTATAATATTTGGGGAATGGATCTTAATTTATCTCCTCCGGATAATACTCCCCAAAACACCCAATTTCCGATCGAATCTAATCAAAATACTTTTTTTCCATCTCAAAATATCAATTTTCCGACTGATCCTTATGACAATGCTCAGTTTTCTTATGATTCATATTTGAATAATCATCCCAATCCGTATTTTGATAATCAGTTTGTAAGTGGTGACTATAATTACACGAGTCACCAACCTGGCGCATCATAAGAAATTTTTACAAGTCAGTTTATAGAACCTCAGCAGGATCATGATGGATATAACGAAAATCCCCAACCAGATGATAACGAACATAATATTAATTCTTCGCCAACTGAATTCGGGATAGGTTATGATTATAGAAATCATTTCCAAAGTACTCTGGTTTGTCTCAAAAAATCCTTTTCATATTTTAAGTAATTGTCTATTTTTATTTATTTTCAAAATCACGTGATATACTCTGTTTAATGTTGTAGCTAAAAATAATTATTTACATTTTTTTACAATCGTTTATAGTGTGATTGAATAAATTAGATAAATGAATGTTATTTATTAGATAAATATTTCGTTTAATGTGTTTTTTTTATAAGTATGGTATTTATATAGAATGAATTGTTATTTCCCAAAATTGACTTAAAAGACTTGTTTTGTTTAAGACTCATATAAATAATTTAATCAAAAAATTTATTTATTTGTTTTGGATTATTTCAAGCAATTCTCAGAGGGAGGCTATACAAACGTAGTTGTGAATTCGTACACTGTGCCAACAAGAAGTCCAGTACTAGCTGGAATTTGGTGTTGGAATTCAGAATACTTAGTATTATGAAATTTAGATTGTATCAAATAATGTAATTTTTTTTTCATGTTAGGTTTGATGGATTTTAGCGGTTTATGGTTTTCCTTTGGAATGTTTGAGTTGTATACTAGCTGGTTTATTTCTTGCTAGAAACTAGTTTTTTACGATTTAAATTTTAAACTGTTTAAAATATTTATGGATGCTTATGTAATTGATTAAATCTATACTATATAAAAACCGCCCTGAGACATGCGTGTTTAGTCGTCCTCCTTTCCGTGTACTGCTCCCACTCCTCTCGTTCATTAGTCGCTGCAAATATAGTTATGATATATAGGTGAAAGTTTTTCGCGAAATTTTTTCTTAATTGTAGAGTTATTTCTTAATATCTTATTTCTACAGGTTTTTGCTTCACTCAATGAAATGAAAGACTACTTGTATGAGATATCGACTGGTCTAGGTTTTTTTTTACTACAACGTACTCGAAAAATATCAATGCACACTTTGATAGTAAAAGTCGAGTTTCTTTGAAGTGTAAAAAACATGGGGATCCGAAACCGAAAAAGTCTGATAGCAGAGACACGAGTTCTGGTAAATGTTTTTGTTTATTTAAAATCGAGTGTTACATGGAGGAAAACAATTGGAGATTTTACATAGAAAATGGAACGCATAATCATAAAAATGATATTTATCCAGAAGCTCATTCACAAGCGCGCAGACTTAATAAAGATGAAAATGGTATGTTTAGAACTATGGTAGATAGTCTTGTCAAGCCGGGGACTATTCTTTCTGCAATAAAACGTAAATTTCCTGGCAATAAGTCTAATAAGAAAGACATATATAATCTTAAAGCCAGGGAAAAAGCTAAAGAAAGGGTAGGTAAAAGTCAAATACAACATCTCATGCATCTTTTGGATAGAAAAGAGTTTATATCGTTTCATAGGACCAACCCACACACAAATCAACTAGAAGATTTGTTTTATACGCATAAAGATTCTGTGAAGTTGGTATGTGCATTTCCCAATGTATTGTGCTTGGATTGCACTTATAGTACAAATAGGTTTAACATGCCATTTCTCCAAATTGTGGGCGTCACATCGACACAAAATACATTTTGTGTTGCTTTTGCTTGTTTGCGTAATGAGCAACAACCTACTTACGAATGGGCTTTAGAGTGTCTCCGGATGATAATGAAAAATTTTAAGACCCCACGAGTAATGTTGATAGATAGGGATCAAGCGTTAACGAATGCTGTGCAAAATATTTTTCCTACGACAAACCATCTATTTTGCACATTTCACATTTCGCAGAACGTCGTAACACATTGCAGTCCAAAAGTCCCTAAGGCTATATGGGCGAAGATGTATAAAGATTGGTTAACTCTTGTTGATAGTGAAACTGAATATGACTTTGAAGCAGCACGCATGACACTGTCGAGTGTCTACAAAGCATATCCAATTGCTTTGAAATATATGTGTGATTTATTAGATAGTCACAAAGAAAAGTTTGTGGCCTGTTACACTAACAAGACAAGGCACTTCGGGAACAGGACGACTAATAGGTATGATATTTACAAATTTTTCTGATATATGTATTTGATTTTTATATATAAATAATCATGTTGTTTAATTAACATTTTATTTGAAATAGGGTCGAGGGTGCTCATTCTACATTTAAAAGATATATTGGAACCTCCGGTGGCGACCTTGAAAACATGGTGATATACATAATTGACTTGTTGTCAATTCAACACAATCGAATTAGGGGGTCATTGGGGAATAGTATGAATGTTGTTAAAAAACAACACGAAATTCCATATTTTTCAGAATTAAGAGGTCAGATTCTATTATTTAATTAATGTTTCTTTTTTAAAAATTTCATATTTTTATTTCTCCAAATTATTTAGCTGTTTCCGTTGAACTTATATAGTTGCATTCTCACTTTTATATCAGGTAAATGTTCTCTTCACGCAATGGATATGATGCTAAAAGAGGTTAAGCAACTCGAATGGATAAAAGCAGACCCTACATGCTCTAGCTGTGAGATAACATTGGTCTACAATCTTCCATATTGCCATGTTATTCGTAACTACGGAGAGCGAGGTTGTCCTATTCCACTAGAATGCATCGATCCTCACTGCAGAAAATTAAGGTTTGACGAAGAGAATATAGCGGAGGATGAAGACAACATTGCTGTGCATATAATGGCTTTAAGGCGAAAGTATGATCAAACGAGTGATCCAATCATGAGGGAGAATTTCAAGGCACAAATTGAACTTTTGTATAATCCTTTAAAAACAACAGCCAGAAAGCCTCTGGTCAAACCACGAAATAAACCATCGTCAAGGGGGAAAAGACCTACCAAATATTCAACCACACGGGACCCATCTGCCTTTGAATATACTCAATTTTTCAAGGATCAACAGACACAAAGAAGACGCAATTACAGCAGTGCAAAAACTAATTATGGTCCATCACCCCCCATACCCCATATGTATTCAGTTTATGAGAAACAGAAAGGTAAAGCAACATCGCAGTCAAGCCCTCATTTCCGCAAGTCATTTAAATATATGGAGCAGATTCCATCTATGTTTCACGATCATATATTGACGGTCAATGATGCAGTCGGTGATGGGCATTGTGGGTTTCGAGTGATTGCAAAGGCAATGAGAATGAGATTAAGAGCCGATGATTGGAGTCAAGTGCGTAAAGACCTTTTCCATGAAATTGATAACCACCCAACTTACTATTTTGATCTTATTGGACAAATAAGAGGTTACACTTTCATTCGGAACTCATTTAT
The DNA here is from genome assembly GCA_963682055.1 of Primula veris. NCBI lineage: Eukaryota > Viridiplantae > Streptophyta > Magnoliopsida > Ericales > Primulaceae > Primula > Primula veris. The sequence goes on along the minus strand of OY821742.1, from coordinate 29,033,531 downwards.
TTGGAATGATCCGTATAATATGCCAGATGAAGAAAATTGGATGCACTTCCCAGAGTCGGGTTATGTAATTGCATCAAAGTACAATATGGCAGTGGTGACATTTGACGAAGGATTGACAACTTATTTGCCTATGCATACAGCTCCTCCGACAAATCCTTCTATGATTGTAATGGCCAATGTGAATAGAAACCATTACGTGGAGATCATCATTGATCAAAGCGGAAACAATGTCAGGCCTTTTCCCATGCCAAATATTAGTGTCGGGTTAAAAAGACTCGCTCTTGTGAAGCTTCTCCATGGGAAGAAGTTTTTAGACCAAATTTTAATTATTATGAAGCTTTAAGAAGAATGTCGAGACCGGACACTTATTTTGGTGTTACCAATTTATCAGATGATGAATAATTATAATGTTGTAACAAATTTTAGCTATTTTACGTATTTCACATTTCGTGAATTTTGCTTAAAGTCTCTATTTATTACTTGGCTATTGTTATTTCATTACTTGGCTAAATACAAACGGGAAAACGAAATAAAATTGTCACACATGATTTGGTACAAAATATATAAAATGAAAATACTACTAACTCATGCACCACTAAAAACATATTATTAAATAAAAATACTTCAAAAATCCGTGCTCGGTCCTTCGTCAGGAAAAACATTGGGGTTTGGGGTTTGGTACTCATTAATCCAATCGCTTGTCATGTCATGCGCAAACGATGAAGTAGAATGTCGAGGCTAAACCCATGGACTCCAATCGCTTGTCATGTCATGCGCAAACGATGAAGTAGGCATTTGAGGCTGAACCCATGGACTCCAATCGCTTGTCATGTCATGCGCAAACGATGAAGTAGAATGTCGAGGATATGTGTATGACGACTGTGGGATGTAACAATCACTAGTAGAGTAAGTCGGACCCGAATCTGGACCCGAAGGTGGATGTGGTGGGACACTCGGAGGCTGTTGATGCGGTATTTCGGCATGGTCCAGCACTGGAGGTCTCCTTCCAACAGCTTGAATCATATTCCAATATTTTTGTATCTTACTCATCTTACCCCTTCGAACCGCCTTTTCATAATTTTGTTCCAATTCTTCAAACTACAAAAAATAAAGACATTAAAATACTGATTAATAAAACTATTTAAAAAATGACCACTAAAAGCAATGGTGTCCTGAATTAATATTTTATTTTCACAAGGTGAGAAGTCATTAAGGTCTAAAGTCTCAAGTCATCAAAATTATAAAATTAAAAAATATTAATGTTAACAATTAAAAAAAATAGCTAAATAAGTACCATGTATGTCATAACGCCCGCAACTGGCTGCACACCTTTTTCTTGTGGGTGCGTCACAGGCGGACCTATCCTTTTTCTGGTGATTCTATTATACCATCTCATGTAGTTATCACTTGCTATTTGGATGTCATTATGAAATTCGGATGTTTGAACGTGTTCTGCTCTTGCATTCCAAGTCTCAAGGTGCTCTTGATAACGTTGCACCCAGTTATAGTCCGCATGACCTTTACGGCTCAGTGTGCGTAAGTTTTTAGAGTTTTTGGTGGGAGGAGGTATTTTTTGTATCATACCAAATTGTGGCATCACTCTTTCCGGATTATGATACTCCACTAAATCCGTACATATAAGAGGGACGCTTGAACGCCATATACATTGACCTGCCTTCGAGCAATCAGGCAAATCAGCCAGTTTTGGATACGGCTCCCAAATGACCTGATAGTAAAAATTAAAAATTATTAATAGTGAGAAAGAGGGTTACAATTTTCTATATATAAATGGACAAACAAATATGAAAAAATATTTACCTGACGATGACCCACCATGTCAAACAAGTCACGAAATACCCGAACGATATGAAAAGGGATACCTGATGTATACGTCACCTTACATCTAGACAATCTGTATAATATTTACAAAACCAAATAGCAAAATTAATCATATAATTCATATCAATAATTTGAACGACGAAAACTAAAAGCAAACTTATCAACCTGCGTCCAAAGTGATAAGATGGAAACCCTTCAGGTGGCGTATCATCTGTTGAATATTCAGGACGCATAAACCTAAATCTACTCCATGCCCAATATTGCAACAATTGCAATACGCCAGTCACCCCCCTTTTTGATTTGCCTCTTTTGTCAATAAGAGATGCTTTTGTTAGTGACCTATATGTATATCCCAATATGGCTGAACCCCAACTATATTATCCGCAGATATCAAAATCTCTCATATAAGCTAAATAGTGTACTGGCACACCAACTCCTTTGTCGTCTTGTAAATACTGACTTCCAATAATCAATAACATACATGCTCTTGTAACACGCATAATATAGTCCACAGATGAAAACTTGTTGACAAATTGAGGGTTAAATGTATAACACAACCAACTAAATTTAATCACCCCATCATTAGTAAAAGTATCACGTGTAACTATACCTAATAAATCAGTTACCAAAGCATGTTTAGCCGTTGTTGTAAATCCACTTTCATCGCATACAAGAGCATTTCCGTCCACTTTAACCCCACCTAATACCTCTATATCTTGAAGAGTCATTGTTAACTCTCCAATCGAAAAATGAAACGTACTAGTCTCTGGTCTCCAGCGCTCGATTAATGCAGTTATCAAATGATTATCAACTTGTTTATATCCCAAACTATACAACCCATAAAAACCAGCCACATTTAGCAAATATAAAACTCTATGATCATCAATTATCGGAAACCGATTATAGTTACGAATATCCTTTTTTTCGTCTAACAAAGTTGATCCCCAAATGATATTACAAATATGATGTTTCTGCTCATATAAAACGGTATCATCAATGGGACCTGGATTTAATTTTATTTTTTCTGTCATAGGTACTGTTGGCCCGTGTGCTAACCTTAGGGGGGGGGGGGGGGGTGAATAAGGTTTATGGCGATTTTCGCCTAATTAAAATTCTATGCAACTAACCACCCAACTTATGCAAATTCTAAACTTAAGCGTTTAATAAACTTAATGAAATGCTGGAAATCATAAACGCAAGCAAGAATATAAGCAATAATAAAGTTGCGGAAAGTAAAAGTTTAGGGAAAGAAGATGACACCAATATTTATAGAGGTTCGGCAAACGGCCTACGTCCTCTCCTCGGTACTACCGAGTATTTCACTAAAAAAATTTCTTACGGATATTACAATCCTATCGAGCTAATCAACCGATTAAGCTCCCCCTCACTTTATGAGTGTCCCGAAATGAAAAGACCTAGAGCTTTTAAGCTTCACTTGCTTACAAAGCCTCTACCCGATCACTCGCTCACAAAAATGAGTTTATAAAATACTCGTTACAATTTTATCGAAAATTGAAACAACACCCACAATCGATTGCTTCTAAAATAAGCTAATATGTGGTTTCGATGATGTTTGATCTTTGTTGGAGCTTGTATCTCTTTATCTACAATTTTCCCTCTTTTGAGTATATACACCAAAATGGTGATATTTAGGGTTTTGTATATAGGGATTGAAGGATGATAATTAGTGTGTTGATTGGTGAGTTTGGAGAGAGATTTGAGGTGGTATATATAACAGCAAAGTCTGTTTTTCTGGGTTATGACCGTTGAGGGTTTTAACAGCTATTTTTCAGAATAAGCTGAAAAGCTGTTTTCGAAAACTGCAGAAAACGATCGGTCGTTTTCTACAGTCGATCGGTCGTTTTCCAGAAAACGATCAGTCGTTTCTGAAAAACGATCGGTCGTATATTCGACCTGCTCACTGGAAGAAATCTGTACAAAAACGATCGGTCGTTTTTGTACAGTCGATCGGTCGACTGTTTTTCTGGCAGTTTTTCCGGTCTTCTTCGAAAGCCCATAACTTCTTCGTTTTAGCTCCGATTCTGGTTCCGCTTGAACCTGTGGCTTCGTTTTTCCGAGCTCTATCTTTCTGGCGTTCTGCAATTTAGAAATTCTCTTTTTGGAAAAAACAAGCATTATATCATCGAAATAGAGAAATCGTAAAATCATTAAAAACATAATCAAAGTTATAATCAAAATCAATTATTGAACCCCATGGTTCAACAGGTACCTAAACAATTGAATATTTTAACAAATATCACTGTCAAATATAAATGATACAATAAAATATTTAACATAAATTTAAATATATGAGTTAATACGTTTAACTTCCAAAAAATTATAAGAATCCAACAAGTTAATTACTAACCTAAACTCCAAAATAATAAAATGTCTCTAACAAAACAAGTTCACATGTAAATGCCCAAACAAGTTTTTTTTAATCATTTATCTAAGTTATTTTCATTACTCAAGTGTTATTAGAGCAACATATAACATTATATAATTAGAATTCAATATTAGTTGTGATTAAAAAAATTTGAAGATAAATATTTAAAGGTCAATAAAAAAAGTTAAATTTTTTTAATTAATAAATGTTATAACTTATTAATAATTATATCTATTTACATAAAATTTAAACTCAATAATAAAAGGAAATACTTACTTGATAATTGTAGTGGTAGAGTGATGTTGATTTGAGAAAAAAAAATGATCTTAATTTGATATAGGAAGTAATTTGGTGGTTGATGGTTAGAGTTTATTTTTTGTAAAATTGAGGGATATATTATTTTGATAAATTGGGATAGTTTTTTTTTTTGGGTTAAAATTGGGGATAAATGTAGTGATAGAGTGATGTTGATTTGAGGAAAAAATATATTAATTTAATATATGAAGGAGTTTGATGGTTGATGGTTGATGGTTGATGGTTAGGGTTTTTTTTTGGTAAAATTGGGAATGTTTTTTTTTTTTTGGGTAAATTGGGAGATGTTTTGTTTTTGGGTAAAATTGGGGATAATTGTAGTGGTAGAGTGATGTTGATTTGATAAAAAAATATATTAATTTGATATACGAAGGAATTTGATGGTTGGTGGTTATGGTTTTTTTGGGATAAAATTGGAAAACTTTTTGGGTAAGATTGGGGAATATGGTATATATTAAAATAACGAATTCAGAGATAAGAACAGACGAAGAGAATAAAAAGAAGAAAATAAAAACCAGACAATTCGCAGCAAGTGAAGAGAAGAAAGAAAAAAAGGAAAAAAAAAATAAAAAAAAAATATTAAATGCCAGCTAGACGTGGGATTCGAATTCTCACGTCCCTTATATTTGTAAGTAATTACAGTATGGAAAAGAGAACTCCCCCTCTCTAACACACGATAATCGCACCTCTCTCTAACACGTGTTAATCACCCATCTCTCTCTAAAATGATTAAAAACTCACAAAATATGCATATACTAATTATAAAACGTCATACCCTAATTTCAAAACTTTATACCTTAATTTCAAAATTTTATACTCTAATTTCAAAAACTTCATACACTAATTTCAAAACTTTATACTCTAATTTTAAAACTTCATATCCTAATTTCAAAATTTCATACCACAATTTCAAAACTTCATACCATAATTTCAAAACTTCATACCCTACGTATGAATTTCTCTCAATATTATACATATGGATTCTTCTCTTTCAACTTGAAACACACAATGTTTACAATAGTCTCAAAACTCAATAAATAGAAAACAATCTCACCAATTTCATATATTTTTCATATATTACGGGGTATCAAATAGTGTAATATTTGTGTATTACGTATGTATATATCTGTATTTATATGTATATGAGATATCTATATAATCTACATGGTGTTCGGTAGTTAGTGACGGGTTTTCGTGGTGGAGTAAGGAAGAGAGATAGAGTGGAAAAAATTGATGAGAGAGAAGAATGAAGAGATACATAGAAGAATTGGTGAGAAATAGGAATAGAGGAGAGAGAGAGTAAGATGAGAGAGAGATAAATAAAAAAATAAACAATATTAAATTTAAATTTGTTTGATATGTTTTTGATAGTTAAAGTTGTAAGTATATGTTTTTGGTAATTTAGTTTCAAAAGTAGTATGTTTTGTTAATTTATCATTATATATATATATATAATTTTTTTATTTTTTTTAAGAAATAAATCATTTCCGATCCGCAACCCAGTCGACCGACTCTTCAGCTTACCAAGAGTTGGCTCTCCTGAAAATTCCAGTAGCAAATACGACTATACGACTATGATATACGGACATGCAGAATAAAATAAAATATAAAGAGTCGGACACGTGTCGGACATATTCATAAAAACCCTATTTATGGTATATATGAGAAAGTAGTGTTGTTTGGCTAACCAGAACAATATACTATATTAACCACTCTACTTTCCGAGTTGTGTCATAGATTATAAAAATACGACGTTTTGACGTATAAATAAGCACCATAGAAAAACGAGTATTAATTTTTTTTGTTTTTGGTGTCACTAATTAGATTTAGCCACAGTTAGAGAGAGAGAGAGAGAGAAGGGAATAAGAAAACAAATGGTGAAAATCAGCAACAAAGAAGACGTACTAATGCTGGAGGCCCCAACTCCGTCGCCAACAACTCGATCTGCTTCGATAATCGATGCTTTACCATACATAGACGACGATTACGGCCACCCTACGGTTAAAGCAGAGGTCGATCGTCTCGTAGAAGACGAGATGCGTCGCAGTTTAAAAAAACCATCCGATTTCCTCAACGACCTTCCTCCTCTTATTAAATTCAGCTTCCAGGTATCACACCTCTCTCTCTCTCTCTATATCAAACACCGCTATTTACATACTCCCCCCGTCCCAATTTAATTGGACACCTGCAATTTTACAATGCAAAAAAAATAATACTATCAACTTTATATGTACTACTTTCAATATTTACAATCCCGACATTTAAAAGTGTATTAATTCTGCATTGAAAAATTGCACGTCTCCCAAACTTCCAATGGGACGGAGGGAGGACTATTTAATATTCATATAAATTAATTAAGATTAACTATTTAAGTCTAGATTCACGAGGGTCATATACAGTTATTGAATATCATGGGGTATTTGTTCGGAGGTCGTATAAAATAAAAAACTAACTATCCGGCATACCCATGCCGTCAACTATCAAAATAATCGTATTATCATACCCGTACTTCATATTATTCAAAACAATATGTATGTAATACATATTATTACATTAAACATGATTTATTCCTTATCTCCGTGAGTATTGTAGTAGTAGGACCGATATTCACAGTATGGGATTAAGAAGCAAAGAGCTTATGGAATTTGACTCTGTAGCTGCTAAAGGTTTTTCTACGGTGTTTGGAATTGGAAAAGAGATTGATTTTAGATTGTAGGGTTTCCCATTGTGAAAACTAAAGTTTTGGCCAACTCAAGAAAAAAAAGGGTGGTTGTACATGTTCATGTTCATGAGGATCCTGTTATAAGGAAGTGTTACCTTGTGGAAAAAACAATTGCTGGGATATGATGTTAAAATGATTTTACGTGTGATGAACGTTTTACAATAAAATCCGTGTTAGATAGTTTGTTTCCAAAACCGTATACATAACAACTTGAGGCTTGCTTAGTGTGTGTGTAAAATTGGAAAGAGGTAACTGAGAAGAGAAAGAGGCAGAATATACAGAGGTTTCTCCATCTTGAAATACTATGGGGCATTAGAAAAAGCTTTCAGTTACATTAATTTTATTTTTAGAAGGGGGTGACAGTAGTGAAAAACGAAAGATGGGTTATGAAATTTATGGATAAACTTTCATTACTTTGCTTGAAATTGGTGGAGGAGAGGTTAAGAATGACAGGGTTTTTGCTTATAAAGCTAGGTTATCAGTCCTAGGCTTCATCCAAAGGAAAATATACCTTAATTTATTGTTTTGAAGTCAGTATGACATCGAAATGAGGAAGAAGAAACATGTCAGTCAATAGTAAGGGAAACTTTTCCGGGCTACAGGGTAACTGCTAGACCTGCTTCCAGTTTTTGCAGATGGTGGAAGAGAGAGAAAGAGTACAAAGGCTTAGAAATTTGCCTTGCAAAACTAGGGCTAGCCTAAGAAAGTAACTTCTAGTCATGGTTGACAATTGCATCTCTAGCTACATATATAACGCCACAAAAAACATGATCCTAAACGTATGTGAAATCAAAAGATCGGTTAAATAGCGATATTTTAAATTATTTGGAAACAAAGCTCTATGAATCCAGTTCAGTATTACCGAGATATGCTACAAAGACTTGAATACTTTTACTTCTTTTTAATTGAAAATGCATTAGAGATAGTAAAGTGACTGCTAGTATTCGAGATGTTAAAATTACTTCTTGCTGTTGATATATAGTTAATCATAAAGTAGTTCAGGTAGTTTATGGCTAAGTTAATAGTTATGTAAAATTACATATTGAAACGCAGTTATCCTAGAGAATTATTGAGATGAACAAACATGGAACGTTAGCTGGTAGAGAGGATTATCTATTAATTTGTAAACGTGTTGTATATTTCAGGACCATCCAATGCTTTCTAGAGAATATGAACGTGTTAGAGCTGGAAAGCCTTATGTGCCATCATTTGATACCACCCGTAAGGAAATTGATATGCCTCCCATGAACAAAAGAAACGATGAAGCTGCTTGGAAACAAGTACTGCACAAATCTCAGCAAATGGTACAGCAGGAAAACATCAGGTATAGTACTTATTTTTAAGGCTTATTTGCTTCCTATTTTTGTTTCAAGCAATTTTTGTATGTCTTATTCTTGCTTTTCTAGTTTGGTATGAAGATACAACTGCAACAAAGTACTAATTTTAGATGTTAACGTAAATAGACTTACCTGTCAGTAAGAGGGGATTATGAAGGGTGTTAAAGAAAGAATGACTGCAATTGGCAAACTTTGGATTAGATGGAAGAAAATTTCACTTGACACTGATTATAGTAGATTATACTTTTTTCAAGGTATCAAACATAACTGTTATAATCTAAGACACCGTCTTAGGAATGATAGAGGAATATCATACAAAAAGAGTTATTTAATTTGTTTTCAAGTGATCTCGCCATGGAATAAACTTCCTCGAAAATATTGTTTCAAAAGTAGATACAAGATTACACAGTACGGTCACAGAGGAGAGAGAAAACTATGGGTTGTACAGAAGAAAGTTTTTTTTTTTATTGAAAAGATTTAATCCCAACCCTCTATTTATAATGGTCGTGATTAGTGTGTCAAAAATCATGGCACACTTTATGTTCATATAACCGGCCCCTATATATGTATGTATGTAAATTTGATGAGAGGGAAAGAGAGACAGGCATATTTGTGTGTGTCTACTGTCTGAGTAGTACTATCAACAGAGAACATATATTAGCTTCTTGTTCCACTTAAGCGAGTGGTTGAAACATGGAAAAGTGAGTTGTCCTCATGTATCACCAAGGGTTGGATTGTTCATGTTCTTTTTATACATGCAGTTGCAAATGGGCAATTACACTATTTCTTACCTTTTCTCCTGTTGTGTATTCTTTTACAATCGATGAACTTTTTTGATTAGTTATAACATGAGTTGTTAATGCTGTAGGCTGGAGAATCTGGATTTGATGTCAAAATATGGAGCTGATATCTGGAAACTACACAACCAACGACTAGAAGCATTCTTATCCAGGTTTATTTTGTTCCCCTTTCTGTTTGAATGGATCTGTCTATGGATGTTAGTTCACAGCTAAACATAGGCTCTTTGCCTCGACTTGCTTATTGAATGAATGTATTACTTTTGAATAGTCTTAAGGCTTTCAAACTGACTTGTCGTTTTGAGATGTTTATATGTCTTGCCAGTCTGCACCAATCTCCTCCAGATCTGAAGGTTCCCTGAAATTTCTTTGTTGTCAACATAAGAAATATCTGATAGTCAAAATATAGTTTTATGAGGAAGAAAAGATTTATGCGTGTACTTCACACTTTAACTTGCCTATCTCACGGCCAAATCTACATGAGCTTTTTTAACGAGCTTCTAAAGGAAATATTAATCATATTTTGCTTCAGTATTTGTGAGATCTGGCTGACTTCTTAAGGAGATGAAATAGCGAGTTATGACATCCATGCTCTGGTTTCTCTTTTGAGAAGTAAATTGGATATCTTTGATTACAATAGTTCAATGATGATTAGTTTTGAAGTTTCTAAACAGGATCACAGTCTTTGCATCTAAATCATTATCTTACACACCCAAAAAAAAAAACATAATCTTCAGCTAGATCCTTGCAAATAGCTGTGGCGCTTAGTGGTCAAATGAATCTTTAAACAATATGACGGAGCATTCTTTGGAATAAAATTATTATCTTATCACATATAAGAAGCAATTCAGGGCAATGTGAAACCTATTCCTAGGGCGGATGATACAGCTTGATAGCAATATTCTAAAGAAGTTTAGTGATAGTTTAAGCTCTGGGGTCTAAACTATTAGGACTTATTATTCTGATATTATGAGCTTTTTGAGAATTAAAAATCTTTCCCGTGCTGTTCAAGTGATTTGAATATGTTATTTTTCTCAATTTTATAGAATACACTAAATATTTCAGAAAAGGACTCGTGTATGATTCCTCTAACTAAGGGTAGAAGCCTAGACTCTAGAACATACCTGTCAACTACCTGTTCTCAATTGTGGCTTTCAGTTATTACCCAGCGGTGTGTCTTATTGATTTTCCTTTTCCTGCCTTCCTGCTGACAATTTTGATTTCGCTTTCCTTAGTTCTCAATTTACATTGGGTCTTTTCTTGGTTTCATTTATGTTCTCTTTTCCCAGAATGCGAGCTCAGGCTTTGGAACTAACTGAAAATATAGAGAAAGTGAACCGTGAAAGAAAACACCACCAGGTAATTAACAATCTGATCTTTCATGCGCAATCTTATCATCTGCGTTTTCTATAAAATTTGAGGTTTCTTCCTGATTATTATTGTTTCGTTTTGTAATTGATTAGCAAAACACTGGATACGAGCTCAATGCTCTATCTGCTCAGTGGAGGGAGTTATGTGAAAAGAATATTAAAATTCAAGAAGCATGTGCTGGAATTGAAAATCCTATCAATGGCATGAAGAGAGAAGCTGCAGAAAGGTATTTGAACTGTTTTCCACATTTGTTTAAGCAATTTTATTATTGGATAGTTTTCTTGATAATGCCTTTATTTTCCTATGTAGGGGGTGGAATTTGGCGGCGGTTATGGAGAATGGATCGACGTTGCAGTAAGCTACAAATTTTCTCAGGTACTTTTTAGTTTTTCATACATTCCTTATCTGATTTTTTTGGGTCTGTGGGGTATTATTTCGTTCTATTCTCCTCTCCCGTTTTTCTCATCTTCATATTCTCCTTTTAACAATTCGTTCATTTTATTTATGCACTAATCATTCAATTGGTAAATAACCTTTTTGTGGCTATACTTTGCTTACTTTGCAGCATTGGATATTGTAAACTTTTACGCGAGGAATGATGAACAAGACATTTATCTGCTGTGCCTTACATGCTGAGTTTCTCTACTAATCTCTCCTGAAGAGCAAATATAACCATGTTTTCACCCTTCGACGATTTTGGATACTGTCATTCCCTAATGTTCTATTTCTGCAAATTTCGCCTGTCTATGTAACTCCAAGAATCTTTGGTTTTATGGAGATTCTGAAATTCCGTCTTTCAACTCCAAAAATCTTTAATCCTTCCTGATGCAGATAGACATAGATGGTTTAAAATTGAGGTAGTCATTAATCTTTGGATACATTGCATGAAGTGATTATTAGGGTAAATTAGTCTTTAGTGACCTGGGTTTTGGCCTATTTTAGGATAAATGACCTAAGTTTTTTTAATTTCGGTTTTGTGACCTAAGGTTAACTTTGTTAGCATTTAGTGACCTGCCATCATATTTTTCAAAAAAAAAAACATATTTCTTGCTAAAAGGACTAAAATACCCTCAGATTTTGTAGGAAAATTTCAGTTTAATGAGGGTATTTTAGTCCTTTTAGCAAGAAATATGTTTTTTTTTTTGAAAAATAGGATGGCAGGTCATTAAATGCTAACAAAGTTAAACTTAGGTCACAAAACCGAAATTAAAAAAACTTAGGTCACTTATCCTAAAATAGGCCAAAACCCAGGTCACTAAAAACTAATTTACTCTGATTATTATAGAAAATTAGTGTACGTCTTGTTGGCACTTGGCTTTTTAAAAGACCAACATGTGAGAAAGTGCACTAGGAAAAATCAATCTATGTAGCTTATAGTATAAAATTTGAAGTGCCCTTTGTGTTTTTGACAAACTATATAGTGTTCTGGACAACAGATGGACCAGGATTTGATTGGTAATGCACCTCTGTATTAAGTACATCAACAAAATACTTATTTTTGTTAAATATGGGTGGGAGGATAGAGTCCGATAGGTGATTTATGAATTTAACTTGGGCACATAGCAGTGCCTGTACGTTCAATCCTATTTTAATTTAGGAGTTGGTGATTGTTTGGCATTAGGTGTTAATTATAAAGTTTAAATTGCAGATGATGAGTTCCCTTGTACCAACTACCAAACTAAGGGATTTATCATTCTTGTAGATGATTAAACTTATTTACGGTCCAAGTTTTACTCCCAGTTGCTGTTACAAACGAAAAAAGCTGAATCTCTGACAGATACTATCAAATATGGCCAAATCATTTTCTAACTGCAGCGATGAATTAATAGGAGTGGGCATGGGGCGGGTTGGGCTTAACCCGACCTGCAACCCACAAAAATTATTTGGTGCGGGTTGGAGAACTTCAAATCTTAGTTCGCTTGCATGCACACACTATTTTTAATACTAATATATTACGCGTTGATACAAATCCCCAACCCAAACTCAACCAACATAATATATTGTGGGTCAGGTTGAATTTTTTTGACAATGAACTCGCACGGATTGCGTTGGGTTATGAGGTAGATTTGCGAGTTTTTGTTGCCTATCCTAGATCCCTAGACTCAAATCATGGCATAACAATCTGCATTTTCCGAGGTTAAAATGCATTTATAGCTTACACTTTGGATCCTACTTTGTACATAAATCCGAATAAAACATCTAGTTGGCCCTTCTACACAGAAGTAGTGAGCCGCTCCACTCGTAACCAAGGGCCTAACAGAACAATGTAACCAAGTTGGGACCCAGTGTAAAATATATACTGCAAAACTACAATGCGCGTTTTAACATTTATTATTGCGAAAAGAGAATTGTTTACTGCTTGTTAGCAGCCAAGGACCTAATGTAGGCAATATGAGCTTTATACATGTTTTGCATTTCTTCTCTTGGGGGCAAGCATTCCTTGATTAGCGCAATTTCGCAGAAATTGTGTGCCCATTCTTTAACACAAGGGAAATTATTAAGTAAAGTCATTTCTCCAGCTTCTTCCATAGCACTTAGCACAGTAGGGATCCAGCCAATTACTAGATCCATGTAGCCTATGTTTTCCCCATTGAAGAACTTTTTCCCTTGAATTTGTTTCTCAAGAAATGAGAGTGATTCTTTTGCAGTGTTTATAGCTCTTTCCTTTTTTTCCCCCTCAGCACATGCAGCATCGAATGCTCCATATACACACTAGAAAATCAAGAAGTTGGAAAAGGAAAATTGGTGAAAAGCAAGCAGAATTACGCCGCGTGCACAAAAAATTGTCAAATTGTCATCTACTTCGTTGAAGCTTAAATGTATATACCGCTAGAACTTTTTTTTAGAATTAAAAATTGGCATCTACTAGATAAAATTGTCTATGATATATCCTTCTATATTATAGTATATAAAATATTAGAACTTTGTGTGACGATCATTTTCATATTTTAACATGTTCATGAGTCTCCTGTATAATTCTAATAACATTGGTAGTAAATTCACTTCTATCTGCAATGCCAATTTTCTTATATTGTTTAAATGTGACATCAATTATCTTATCCCTTCATAATTGTGGATAAATGAGGGTTATCAAAAGAGTAATGTTGAGTGGTCCTTCGAGGCTTTGAGGAAAAAAAATCAAAAATAGTAATGTTCGATTGATGATTGAGTGTGCTTCTTTTACTTATGCAATTCTAAAATTAATAGAAGATACACCAATGATAATTTAATATAGGAAACAAATGAGGTCAACTCTGTACACTTTTATCATCACGAAGAACAGCTAGCAAAATCTTTACTAATTAAAGTTGAATATGTCTAGCTATCTGCTTCTTTATTCTATGTTTTCCCTCTCTTTATGTAGAGAAGTAGTAACTGTTTTCTTTTCTTGGATAGTTACTCTATAGAAGGGAGACCTTAAATTTGAAAATCTGAATAATCAATCGTCGATGCCAAAAAATTCTAGAAGACGAGATTTTTTTTTTTGCTATATATCCTGCCCGCGTACAAGCAGGATTGTGTAATTTTTACCTTGCACCATCAAGGTGATCCGTGTAACTCTTGGGAACAAGGCTCACACACAATAAAACGACAAAAACAGCCACAATAGTACATATTATGATTTTCTTAAATACACTACATTTACCTTCTCGTCGTTAAATTTAGCCCAAAAACGAGCCATGGCTCTCTCGTATGGATCACGAGGAAGGAGAGAGTAATTATCTTCCCACGCCTCATCGATATAATCAAGGATCACAAGTGACTCCGCAACAGCTATGTCATCACCATGAACAAGCACAGGGACCTTCTTGTGAACCGGGTTGTAGTGGATCAGTAAGGGACTTTTGTTCATAAGATCCTCTTCTATGTACTCATACTCCACACCTTTCAGCTTTAATGCCCACTCTATCCTGGTGCAAAACAAGCTCTTTTTTGAACCAAATACTTTTACTCCTACCATTCTTGCCTTTGTTGCCCTTGAAAAAAGAATTAAAGTTCTTTGTTTGCGTGTTTTATGGTTATAAGATGTAAGAGGTTTCAAGGAAAGTGGCAATTAGGACTTTAGAAGCAAAGTATGACTTTAAATAAGATACGACTATAGCAATTAATTGTGTGAAAATAAGCCCGTTGAAATATGACTGTTGCAAAATATCTGTTATTCGGCCCCACCAAATAAGAGTAAATTGATTTGGTGTGAAAAATAAAAACTAAAAGAAGGATGTTAAAAAATACTACAATATTTTAGTTATAATAAAGAATTTTATAGGAAACTGAAAATTGTACAAAATAAATTGTTAAACTAGAAATATAAAAGTGGTGTTAGTCACCTTATGTATGAAAGAAAGTGTAGAGAAATTGATGTTGTTACTCTAATAAGAGACTCTTTCATTATAAACTGACTTTTTAAAGAGCATTGTATTGCAATTCTTTGATAAAGAGACACTATTATTATTTAATAAAGACTAAAGAGACTGGTTTACGTGTTCAGGAAGCAGGCTAGTGTGTAGAAAACTTTTGTTTAGATTTATCAGTGCCTATAGATTTGAAATAACGTGCAGGTGACGTTGTCGAGTCGTGAAATCAGTCTGTTGCACATAAATGCTACAGTGTCCCAACTCCCCGCCCGTAACAGGAATTTCGTGTATCAGGTTTTCCCTTCAGGTTTGGGAAACAAATAGTTGCAAGTATTTTTTATTTCAAATTCTACCATATTTACTTTGTGCACCATCCTATCATGCTTTTCCTGTATAGTCTGTAATGGGGTTTTTAAAAAGAAATCCTTTGTCTATGGTTGGTTCCTAAGTAGTGAACAATATTCTCGAGAAAGGTAACTTTAGTATACTCATCACTCCGTTCTTATTTAATTGTCCATTACGAAATTGTCCACTACGGAATTTTGACCGGTCAAGAACTTATATCAAAATTGTCGGAATGAAATTTTTTAAAATTTGATCATATAGTTCAAATGTTAAATTTTATGATTAGATTTTAAAAAGATTCATTTTGACAATTTTGATAGAAGTTATAAGCCGGTCAAAATTGCACGTAATTTCGTAGTGGACAATTAAATGGGAACAGAGGGAGTAGTTGCTAAATTTTGTAGATTGATATACAAAATCAAAGTCTCATGATTTGAAAGTATATACAAAAGTCCAATAGCAGTGCCTGTATGTGCAATGCCTATTTTAGTTTTGCTTTTAGTTGTTAATTATGAAGTTTGAATTGCAGATGATGAGTTCCATTGTACCAAACTAAGGGATAGATCATTCTGGTAGATGATATAACTTATGTTATTGTCAAAGTTTTACTCAGTTTCTGTTGCAAACGAAAAAAGTTGACAATCTTCATTGACATAAATATGGCCATCAAATCATTGTCTGACTGCAAAGATGAATCTAGAGGCGGGTTGATGCGGGTTTGTCCCAACCCTCTTGCACGGGTTGTTGGGACATAATGGGTTTGCGAGTTTTTTCCCCACCTAGATGAATACATAAATGTACAAATCATAAAGTAATATGCATTTTCATGAGGTTAAAATGCATTTATTGCTTTGTATTGCACTACACTTTGGATCCTATTATGAAAAGGAGATTTGTTTACTGCTTGTCAGCACCCACGGGCCTGATGTAGCTGATATGAGCTTTAAAGTAGTTTCGCATTTCTTCTCTTGGGGAAAAGCATTCTTTGATTAGCTGAATTTGGCAGAAATTTTGAGCCCATTCTTTAAGACAGGGGAAATTATCAAGTAAATTCATTTCTCCAGCTTTTTCCATAGAACTTAACCCAAAAAGGGATCCAACCAATTACCAGATCCAAGTAGCCTATATTTTCCCCATTGAAGAACTTTTTTCCTTGGATTAGTTTCTCAAGAAATGAGAGTGATTCTTTTGCAGTGTCTATAGCTCTTTTCTTTTCTTCTCCCTCAGCACATGTAGCATTCCATGCTCCATACACACTAGAAAATAGAGAAGTAAGAAAATGAAAACAAGAAAATAATCATGATCTCAATTAGTTGGAAGGGAAGTAGATTATAAACATAGCTCGTAGACTTGGTATAAAGCAAGCAGATTTTTGCGTGTACAAAATTTTATGGGCAAATTGTCATCTACTCAGTTAAAATACCGCTAGAACTTATTCATTGAAAACTGCTATTACTAATTATAAAATTGTCAATGACACATCTTTCTTTCTAGTATATAAACCCTAAAGTATTAGAATTAGGAGTGGTAATCAGTTTTTATCTTTTAACATGTTCCTGGGTCTTCTGCATGTTTTGGTAATAACATTGGTAAACTATCTGCAATGTCAATTTCCTGATATTGTTTAAAGGTAACATCAACTATCTCATCCCTTCGCAATTGTGGATAAATGAGGTTATCAAAAGAGTAATTTTTACCTTCCCGTGTACATGCAGGATTGTGTAATTTTTACCTTGCACCATCAAGGTGATCCGTGTAACTCTTGGGAACAAGGCTCACAAACAATAAAATGGCAAAAACAGCCACAATAGTACATATCACGTACGCTTTTCTTAGCACACCACATTTACCTTCTCGTCGTTAAATTTAACCCAAAAACGAGCCATGGCTCTCTCGTATGGATCACGAGGAAGGAGAGAATAATTATCTTCCCACACCTCATCGATATAATCAAGGATCACAAGTGATTCAGCAACAGCTATGTCATCACCATAAACAAGCACAGGAACCTTCTTGAGAACCGGGTTGTAGTGGATCAGCAAGGGACTCTTGTTCGTAAGATCCTCTTCTATGCACTCATACTCCACATCTTTCAGCTTTAATGCCCATTCTATCCTGGTGCAGAACAAGCTCTTCTTTACACCAAAAACTTTTACTGCTACCATTTTTGTTTTTGTTTCCCTTGGAAGAAGAATTAAAGTTTTTGTTTGCGTGTTTTATAGTAATAGGAAGTAAGGGATTACAAGGACTTTAATTAGAAGCAAAGTATGACTTGTAAAGTCCTAATAGGAATCTTTCATTAATTATGAACTGACTCTAAAGAGCATTGAATTGCAACTCTGTTCAGGGAGTAGGTGCGTGGGAATCTTTTGTTTACATTTAACTATTGCCTCTAGATGGAGATGATTTAATCTTTGTTTATAATAGATGGAAATGAACATAGTCGAATAATTAATGATATAGATAGAGACTTATTAACACACATATCTTTGTTTTATGCTTTGCGTTCATGGTTTTTTATAAGGTAAATTATAGTTTTTTATATGCCTCTTTTGAAATTCTGTGATTTGTTTATATTTATAGTTACTATACGTTTTATATTTCCTTTCGGCTTTGATTGTTCCTACAAACTTTTGTAGAGTAATTGGCATACTGATTAATTTGAGAGTATAGTTGCTGCATTTAGATTTTAGAACACCAAAATTGGATCAGTGGGCAAGTTTGCTGTCACACTCAATTTTTTTACAGAGAACCCGGGACGTGATATTTGTTGATAAATAAACTTAATCCGACATTAAAGTTGGGACTGCACAGTGAACATTTTTTGAGGCTAATTAAAGAGCGAAGTTGAAGAGGGGTATGACCCGTCAAATTAAAGGTCTTTAAGTCTGGTTTTTAACGATGAAGGTTTCAAGTCATTTAGAGTTTTCTATAATAAGTTATGACCGTTTTAGTAACTGAAGGTCAGAGTTAAGGACAGCTGTTTTAGAATTGATTTTGGGTACGAATTCTAAAGGTCTGTTTTAATGTTAAGAGTATATAAATTGAAGAAGCATTCTGTGAAGAACGCAAGAGAGATAGAAAAAAATATAATAAAAGATTAGATAGAAAATATCTGTGTTTGTTATGTACTCTCTTCCTCCAATGAAGAACAAACGGTTTTATCAAATTGGTACCATAACGCCAAGATGAATTCTGGGAGTACATCGTTGGGGCAGATGCCGCTGCCACGACTTACCAAGTCGAACTATGACAATTGAAGTATTCAAATGCGTGCGTTGCTCGATGCACAAGATGTGTGGGTATTAGTCGAAAATGGCTATATAAAACCGGAAGCTACCGGTAACATGACGGCGAATTAGTTAAAGGAGGTGAAAGAAATTCGTATGAAAGACAAGACTGCTCTCTATCTCTTGTTCCAAGCGGTGGATGAGTCGGGTTTCGAGAAGATTGACGGTGCAACAACTTCGAAGGAGGCGTGGGATAATTTGCAAACAGTGTTCAAAGGCGCTGACCGAGTTAAACAAGTACGACTTCAAACACTTCGAGGCGAGTTGGAGGCAATGAAAATGAAGGAGTTAGAAGGAATATCCGACTATATCACGCGTGTGCAAACAGTGGTGAATCAACTTAAACGCAATGGAGAAATCCTAACTGATGCAAGAGTTGTGGAGAAGATTTTGGGGTCATTGACAGAAAATTTCGAGAATGTTGTTTGCGCGATTGAGGAGTCAAAGAATTTGGAAGAGATGACCATCGATGATCTCGCTGGTTCTCTTGAGGCACATGAACAACAAAAGAAGAAGAAGAAACAAGATTCGTTTGAGGAAGCGCTACAATCTAAGGTGTCTATTAAAGAAGAAAATGTACTCTATACTCAAAACTTTCGCGTTAGAGGGCACGGCCGTGGAGGTCGCGGAAATGGTCGCAGTGGTGGAGGCCGAGGTCCTATGAGGAGAAGAGGCAGTCAAGCCAACAAAATTGGTGAGGTAGAGGACGTGGTCGTGGGAGAGGCGGCCGGTCAAATTACTCGAATGTCGAGTGCTATAAATGTGGCAAGTATGGTCACTATGCGAAGGATTGCAACTCCGAAAAGAGTTACAATTGCGGCAAGGTCGGGAATTATCCAAAAGATTGCTATTCCGAGAAGAAAGTAGGTGAGAACACCAACCTTATCATGGAGGATGAGACGAAAGATGTGGTTCTCATGATGGCATACAATGATATCAATCCCGACAGCGACAAGGTGTGGTATCTCGATACTAGGGCTAGCAACCACATGTGCGGGCACAAGCACCTATTCAAGGAGATGCGGGATGTTGAAGATGGACACGTATCGTTTGGTGATTTATCAAAGATTCAAGTAAAGGGCCGATGTAAAATCTGTTTTTATCAAAGAAATGGTACATGTACAAGCTCAACTTGCGAAACATACGGGAAAAGTGTCTACAACTCGACATGTAGGACAAATCGGCATTGTTCCATCTAAGGTACAATCATCTCCATTATGGTGGGCTAAATGAGTTGGCCAAGAAGAACATGGTCCATGGATTACCGGACATGGACTACACCGCCAAGTTTTGCGAAAGATGTTTACTCGGCAAGCAAGCAAGGACCTCATTTCCGAAAAATGCAGAATACCGTGCGAAAAAAACTCTCAAGTTAATGCACACCGACATATGCGGTCTGATCACACCTAAGTCATTCAGTGAGAAGAGGTATTTTATCACCTTCATTGACGATTACACAAGAAAAACGTGGGTGTATTTTTTGAAAAAAAAGTCTGAGGCATTCGAGGTGTTCAAGAAATTTAAGGTGTTAGTTGAGAAGATGACCGGGTCTTATATCAAGGCTTTACGGTCAGATAGAGGTGGTGAGTACATGTCAACCGTTTTCATGAATTATTACGAGGAACAAGGGATCAAGAGATTCTTAACCGCACCCTACTCACCTCAACAAAATAGTATGGCCGAGAGAAAGAATCGGACCATTCTCGACATGGTTCGGTCAATGTTGAGAAGCAAAGACATGCCGAAAGATTTCTAGGCAGAAACGGTTCAATGTGCCGTGTATGTGCAAAATCGATGTCCACATGCGAGATTGGCAGACCAAACACCACAAGAAGCTTGGAGTGGACAAAAACCGACTGTATTGCATTTCAAAGTATTCAATAGTGTGTCCTATGTGCACGTACCAAATCAAAGAAGGACCAAACTAGATGATAAGAGCAAGAAGTACGTGTTTATCGGGTATGATGAGAAGACGAAAGCTTTCAAGATGTTCGACCTAATTGAAAAGAAGGTGGCTATAAGCCAAGATGTGCAAGTGAATGAAAAAAAGTGCATGGGACTGGAACAATCAAAAGGAGGTGATGCAAAAGGAAGAAAAAGGAGAATCATCAACCGCTACACCGATAATAACACCGACAATCACTCAAACATCTGATGATGAAGAAGGTCCGAGACAACCAAGTATGCGAAGCATGCAAGATTTGTACGACTCGACAAGTGCGGTACATTTAATTTGTCTTTTGGCGGATGCTGAAACAATTACGTTTGAAGAAGCGGTACGAACTAAATAATGGCAAGCCATGATGGATGAAGAGATAAAGTCTATCGAAAGAAATAAAACTTGGGATTTGGTGGATTTACCGAAAGGATATCAGCCCGTAGGAGTAAAATGGGTATATAAGAAAAAGATGAATGCCCAAGGCGAGATAGGAAGATACAAGACACGGCTGGTTGTGAAGGGCTATAGACAAAAGGCGGGGATCGACTATGATGAAGTCTTTGCCCTGGTTGCGAGAATGGAAACAATTCGACTACTAATCGCTCAAGCAGCTCAATTCAAAGGGGAAAAATTTCAAGTGGATGTCAAGTCGGCATTTTTGATTGGCGTGCTAGAAGAGAAAAGTCTATGTGGAACAACCACCCGGGTACATGAAAGCCGGGAAGGAAAGTAAAGTATTGAAGTTGAGGAAGACTCTATATGGGTTGAAGCAAACACCCCGAGCATGTAATACCCGAATCGATACCTACTTCAAGAAGAGCGGGTTTACTCAATGCCCATATGAGCATGCACTATATGTGAAAAAGAATGAAGGCGATTTGCTCTTTGTCGCTCTTTATGTTGATGACCTCATATTTATGGGGAACAATGCTGAGATGATAGAGAAACTTAAAAGCGTGATGACTCGGGAATTCGAGATGATGGATTTGAGTTTGATGAAGTATTTCCTTGGTCTGGAAGTTAGACAAGGAAATACGGGGATTTTTTTGTCACAAGAAGCATATGCGAAAGAAATTTTGAAGAGGAACAAAATGGCGGATTGCAACTCGGTATTGACACCGATGGAACTCGATACGAAACTTTCTAAGTTTGACGATGGAGAACGAGTAGATGCAACCAAATACTGAAGTCTAGTTGGAAGTCTCTACTATCTCACATGCACAAGGCCGGACATTTCTTATAGCGTTGGAGTAGTAAGTCGATTCATGGAGGAGCCGGTCTACACACATTTAAAAGCATTAAAGAGAATTATGCGGTATATTCGGGGAACCGAATCCCTTGGGTTATTCTACTCCAAAACCGATGATTTCAAGCTAGTAGGATATTCCGACAGCTATTGGTGCGGAGATGTAGATGACCGAAAAAGCACATAGGGATATGTATTCTATGTCGGAAACACGACATTCAATTGGCTGTCGAAGAAGCAACCGATTGTGACATTCTCAACTTGCGAAGCTGAATATGTGGCAACATCTTGGTGTGTGTGCCACACAATTTGGTTAAGGAATTTGCTAAGTGGGATGGAGAATCCACAACATGAGGCAACCGAGATTCGAGTCGACAACAAATCAACGATCGAATTGGCGAAAAATCCAGTAAATCATGAAAGGAGCAAACACATCGACGTTCGTTTTCATTTTATCCGAGATCATGTGAAGGAACAAAGCGTGAAAATGGTTCATGTCGCAAGTCGTGATCAAGTTGAGAATATTTTCACAAAACCGCTACCGACACTGCTACTTGAGAATTACAAGTTGATGCTCGGGATGAAGGATATACGAGAATTAAGTTTAAGGAGGGATGTTGATAAATAAACTTAATCCGACATTAAAGTCGGGACTGCACGGTGAACATTTTTTGAGGCTAATTAAAGAGCGAAGTTGAAGGGGGTAAACGTTGCTCAATCTGGGGGTATGACCTGTCAAATTAAAGATTTTTTAAGTCTAGTTTTTAATGGTGAAGGTTTCAAGTCATTTAGAGTTTTCTATAATAAGTTATGACTGCTTTAGTAACTGAAGGTCAGAGTTAAGAACATCTGTTTTAGAATTGATTTTGGGTACGAATTTTAAGGGTATGTTTTAATGTTAAGAGTCTATAAATTGAAGAAGCATTCTGTGAAGAACGCAAGAGAGATAGAAGAAAATATAATAAAAGATTAGATAGAAAATATATGTGTTTGTTTTGTACTCTCTTTCTCCAATAAAGAACAAACGGTTTTATCAAGATTATGAACACATCAAATAAAATAGCTTGGCTTGTTTTCTATTTTCTAACCATTTCTTGGTCAAAAATCAAAAGTAATCTTCCTTGGTCAACCAATGTGCCCTAGGAAAAATAATCTACTTAGCTTGTAGTATAAAATTTAAAGTGCTGTTGCTGTCTATGACAAAATATATTGTGTTCTGGAAAATGGTATATTGATAACAAATTTATTGGATCTGGATTTGATTGGTATTGCACCTATTTATTAAGAAAATGTTTTTTTTTTTTTAATATGGGTGGGAGGGTTGAGACTCGAGAGTCCAATAGTTGAAAGATTTTAACTAAAATACATGGTGATTTTGAATATAGTGGCATGACACTCTTGTTTCACCAATTAGTTCATCTTATGTTCTTTCCCTTTTACTTTCCGTACGAGGTAGATTGATCGGAAGAAATAGCTCTTTTGCAAGTTAATTGGCAGAAGCAACGCAAAAGTATAGCTCAAAACCAATCAACTAAAATGCCATCTAACAGGATTCTTTCTGCTTTTCTTTGTTGACGTTTCTTCCTGAATATCATTGTTTGCTTACAAATGCAAATGTGATGTATGCAGTGTTGTTTTTGCTGCTATGCATTGCAAGTTGCAACTATAATTCGTAACAAATGTTATGTCCTACACCTGATTTGAATTTAACTTGGTTCATATAGCAGTTCCTGTAACGCGTAATGCCTATTTAAATTTAGGAGTTGATAATTGTTTGGCATTTAGGTATTAATTATGAAGTTTGAATTGCAGATAATGAGTTCCGTTGTATCAAACTAAGGGATCTATCATTCTTGTAGATGATTAAACTTATTGTCAAAGTTTTACTCAGTCTCTGGTACAAACGAAAAAAGCTTAAAATATTCATTCACTGACAGAAATACGGCCGTCGAATCATTTTCTTACTGCAGAGATGAATAGATAATGTTCAAATCACACCGCATTTTCACGAGGTTCAAGTGAATTTATTGCTTTCTATTGTACTACATTTTGGATCCTACTTTGTATATAAGATCCGAATAAAACATCTAGTGGTCCTTCTAGACAGAAGTAGCGAGTCGCTCCACTTGTCTTTCTCTCGGTTTAATATTTGATGGCTAATCGAGAGCCTAAAAGAACTATGTAACCAAGTTGAGACCAAGTGTAAAGGGCAAAACTACAATACGCGGTATAACATTTATTATTGTGAAAAGGAGAATTGTTTACTGCTTTTTAGCAGCCAAGGACCTAATGTAGCCGATACTAGCTTTAAAGTAGTTTTGCACTTCTTCTCTTGGGGGCAAGCATTCATTGATTAGCGGAATTTGGTAGAAATTTTGAGCCCATTCTTTAAGATGAGGGAAATTATTAAGTAAAGTCATTTCTCCAGCTTCTTCTATAGCACTTAGCACAAAAGAGATCCAACCAATTACTATATCCAAGTAGCCTATATTTTCCCCATTAAAGAACTTTTTCCCTTGAATTTGTTTCTCAAGAAATGAGAGTGATTCTTTTGCAGTGTTTATAGCTCTTTCCTTTTCTTCCCCCTCAGCACATGCAGCATCAAATGCTCTATAGGCACGCTACAAAATCAAGAAGTTGGAAAAGGAAAATTGGTGAAAAGCAAGCAGAATTACGCCGCGTGTACAAAATTTTGTTGGCAAATTGTCGTCTACTCCGTTAAAGCTTAAATGTATATACCGCTAGAACTTTTTTTTTATTAAAAATTGGCATCTACTGCATAAAATTGTCTATGATATATCCTTCTATATTAGAGTATATAAAATATTAGAACTTTGTGTGACAATCATTTTTCATCTTTTAACATGTTTCTGGGTCTCCTGTGTACTTGTAATAATATCAATGTTTTAAAAATCGCGTTATATAACGTTATATAACGCGAAATAGCGCTTTTTGGGAAAAAAACGCAATGAAAAACCACTATTTGGCTGGAATTGTGCTAAAATCGCTATAGTGGACCAAAAGCGTAAAAAACGCGAAATTCTGGACCAAAAACATAAATAGTGAGTTAGGAAAAAAAAACAGCGGATCTAAATAATTAATATATAGTGTAATTTTTATAAAAGTGTGTGCAGTTCAGATGATTTATACAATGCTGTAATTTTCAGCAGACCCAAGTTACTATATAATATAACTACAAATAATGGCGGTACCACTTTTGAACTTATATTATTCATAACTATCTCCATAAGTTCATATTTTCTATACGTACAATTTTTTAATTATTTACTTTATTTACCAAAACACCATACACATATTTCATAAAAAATGAAAAAAAAACACATAAAATTATATAAAATGCAAAAAATCTCAAAAAAAATCAAAAAAAATTTTAAAAATTAAAAAAAATGTATTTTTATAAAAAAAAATCACAAAAAATTACAAAGAAAAAAAAATCATAAAAAAATCATAAAAAATCAAAAAATCATAAAAAATCAAAAAATCACAAAAAATCACAAAATTTTAAAAAAAAAAATTTTAAAAAAAATCACAAAAAAACCACAAAAAATCACAAAAAAATCATGAAAAAATGAAAAAAAATCACAAAATAAAAAAAAATAAAAAAAATCACTTTTATTGAACTTTATGCACTTTCGACTGTACTAGATGCACTTTCGACTAAACCAGATGCACTTTTAGCTGAACTATATGCACTTTCAGCTGAATCAGATGCACTTTTAGTTGAACCAGATGCAGGTTTTACATAACGATATGCACTTTTATTGAACTAGATGCACTTTTGTCTGAACCATATGCACTTTCAGCTGAACCAGATACCCTTTTAGCTGAACCATATGCACTTTCAGCTGAACCATATGCATTTCTAACAGAACTATATGCACATTCGACTGTACTATATTCATTTTCGACTAGAGTATATGCATTTTTGACTTAACTATATGTACTTTTCACTAAATTAGATGCACTTTAAGCTGAACCAGATGTACTTTCAGCTGAACCAGATGCACTTTTAGCTGAACTATATGCATACTCACTTTTATTGAACTATATTTACTTTCGACTGAATTGTATATTTTTTTGTAATTTTTTAAAAAGTTTATGATTTTTTCATTTTTTTATAATTCTTTTTTTTGGGATTTTTTTTCATTTTTTTATAATATTTATACTTTTTTGTGATTTTTTTATAATGTTTTGTGATTTTTTGTGATTTTTGTGATTTTTTATGATTTTTTTTTATAATTTTTTGTGATTTTTTATAAGTTTTTGTCATTTTTTATAATTTTTTTTGATTTTTCGGTATAAAAAGTGTTATATATTTTTTAGAAAGTTTGTGATTTTTTTCATTTTTTTATGATTTTTTGTAATTTTTTAAATTATTTATAATTTTTATTTTTTTTGTGATTTTTGTATTTTTTAATAATATTTTGTGATTTATGGTGATTTTTTTATAATTTTTGGTGATTTTTTATAATTTTTTTATAATTTCTTTAGATTTTTTGTATTTTTTGTGATTTTTATAATTTTTTGTTGTTTTTTTTAATAATTTTTTGTTATTTTTGTATATTTTTTTGTGATTTTTATAATTTTTTTGTGTTTTTTTTTATTTTGTTGTAATTTAAAACTATTTTTTTGGGTTTGTAGAAAGATAAAATATGCTTATTATATTTTGCTTTGTATGACAATTTGGTAAATAAATTAAATAATTAAAAAGTGCTACCTATGAGAAATGTGAACAAATATAAGTTGCTATGCTTATAGGGAATTAGGCCATATAACTATAGATTTATTTTTTTATTGTTATATATTCTAAAATTTAGTGCATATTTAGGCAAAAAAAATAGACCGTAAAGCGCTATGTAATAACGCTATCAATGCTTTTAGCGTTTTTCTCGAAAAAACGCTACGATAGCGATAATACTATTTAAAACATTAAATAATAATGGTAGTAAATTCACTTCCATATGCAATGTCAATTTTCTTATATTGTTTAAATGTGACATCAATTATCTTATCCCTTCATAATTGTGGATAAATGAGGGTTATCAAAAGAGTAATGTTGGGTGGTCCTTCGAGGCTTTGAGGAAAAAAAAAATCAAAAATAGTAATGTTCGATTGATGATTGAGTGTGCTTCTTTTACTTATGCAATTCTAAAATTAATAGAAGATACACCAATGATAATTTAATATAGGAAACAAATGAGGTCAACTCTGTACACTTTTATCATCACGAAGAACAGCTAGCAAAATCTTTACTAATTAAAGTTGAATATGTCTAGCTATCTGCTTCTTTATTCTATGTTTTCCCTCTCTTTATGTAGAGAAGTAGTAACTGTTTTCTTTTCTTGGATAGTTACTCTATAGAAGGGAGACCTTAAATTTGAAAATCTGAATAATCAATCGTCGATATAAAAAAATTCGAGAAGACAAGATTTTTTTTTGGCTATATATCCTGCCCGCGTGCATGCAGGATTGTGTAATTTTTACCTTGCACCATCAAGGTGATCCGTGTAACTTCTTGGGAACAAGGCTCACACACAATAAAACGACAAAAACAGCCACAATAGTACATATTACGATTTTCTTAATACACTATTTTACCTTCTCGTCGTTAAATTTAGCCCAAAAACGAGCCATGGCTCTCTCGTATGGATCACGAGGAAGGAGAGAGTAATTATCTTCCCACGCCTCATCGATATAATCAAGGATCACAAGTGACTCCGCAACAGCTATGTCATCACCATGAACAAGCACAGGGACCTTCTTGTGAACCGGGTTGTAGTGGATCAGTAAGGGACTTTTGTTCATAAGATCCTCTTCTATGTACTCATACTCCACACCTTTCAGCTTTAATGCCCACTCTATCCTGGTGCAAAACAAGCTCTTTTTTGAACCAAATACTTTTACTCCTACCATTCTTGCCTTTGTTGCCCTTGAAAAAAGAATTAAAGTTCTTTGTTTGCGTGTTTTATGGTTATAAGATGTAAGAGGTTTCAAGGAAAGAGGCAATTAGGACTTTAGAAGCAAAGTATGACTTTAAATAAGATACGACTATAGCAATTAATTGTGTGAAAATAAGCCTGTTGAAATATGACTGTTGCAAAATATCTGTTATTCGGCCCCACCAAATAAGAGTAAACTGATTTGGTGTGAGAAATAAAAACTAAAAGAAGGATGTTAAAAAATACTACAATATTTTAGTTATGATAAAAAATTTTATACGAGACTGGTTTACGTGTTCAGGGAGCAGGTTAGTGTGTAAAAAACTTTTGTTTAGGTTTATCAGTGCCTATAGATTTGAAATAACTTGCTGGTGACGTTGTCGAGTCGTGAAATCAGTCTGTTGCACATAAATGCTACAGTATCCCAACTCCCCGCCCGTAACAGAAATTTCGTGTATCAGGTTTTCCCTTTAGGTTTGGGAAACAAATAGTTGCAAGTATTTTTTATTTCAAATTCTACCATATTTACTTTGTGCACCATCCTATCATGCTTTTCCTGTATAGTCTGTAATGGGGTTTTTAAAAAGAAATCCTTCGTCTATGGTTGGTTCCTAAGTAGTGAACAATATTCTTGAGAAAGGTAACTTTAGTATACTACTCACTCCGTTCTTATTTAATTTTTCATTACGAAATTACGTGCAATTTTGACCGGTCAATAACTTATATTAAAATTGTCGGAATGAAAATTTTTAAAATTTGATCATATAGTTCAAATGTTAAATTTTATAATTAGATTTTAAAAAGATTCATTTCGACAATTTTGATACAAGTTATAAACCGGTCAAAATTGCACGTAGTTTCGTAGTGGACAATTAAATGAGAATGAAGGGAGTAGTTGCTAAATTTTGTAGATTGATATACAAAATCAAAGTCTCATGATTTGAAAGTATATACAAAAGTCCAATAGCAGTGCCTGTTCGTGCAATGCCTATTTTAGTTTTGCTTTTAGTTGTTAATTATGAAATTTGAATTGCAGATTATGAGTTCCATTATACCAAACTAAGGGATCGATCATTCTGGTAGATGATATAACTTATGTTATTGTCAAAGTTTTACTCAGTTTCTGTTGCAAACGAGAAAAGTTGACAATCTTCATTGACAGAAATATGGCCATCAAATCATTGTCTGACTGCAGAGATGAATCTAGAGGCGGGTTGATGCGGGTTTGGCCCAACCCTTCTGCACGGGTTGTTGGGACATAATGGGTTTGCGAGTTTTTTCCCCACCCTAGATGAATACATAAATGAACAAATCATAAAGTAATATGCATTTTCATGAAGTTAAAATGCATTTATTGCTTTATATTGCACTACACTTTGGATCCTATTATGAAAAGGAGATTTGTTTACTGCTTGTTAGCAGCCAAGGACCTGATGTAGCTGATATGAGCTTTAAAGTAGTTTCGCATTTCTTCTCTTGGGGAAAAGCATTATTTGATTAGGGGAATTTTGCAGAAATTTTGAGCCCATTCTTTAAGACAAGGGAAATTATCAAGTAAATTCATTTCTCCAGCTTCTTCCATAGAACGTAGCCCAAAAGGGATCCGACCAATTACCAGATCCAAGTAGCCTATATTTTCCCCATTGAAGAACTTTTTTCCTTGGATTAGTTTCTCAAGAAATGAGAGTGATTCTTTTGCAGTGTCTATAGCTCTTTTCTTTTCTTCTCCCTCAGCACATGCAGCATTCCATGCTCCATACACACTAGAAAATAGAGAAGTAAGAAAATGAAAACAAGAAAATAATCATGATCTCAATTAGTTGGAAGGGAAGTAGATTACAAACATAGCTCGTAGACTTGGTATAAAGCAAGCAGATTTTTGCGTGTACAAAATTTTATGGGCAAATTGTCATCTACTCAGTTAAAATACCGTTAGAACTTATTCATTGAAAACTGCCATTACTAATTATAAAATTGTCAACGACACATCCTTCTTTATAGTATATAAACTATAAAGTATTAGAATTAGGAGTGATAATCAGTTTTTATCTTGTCATTTAGGTATTAATTATGAAGTTTGAATTGCAGATAATGAGTTCCTGTAACGACCCGGCCCTACGGACTGAACCGCGTATCAATAATATTGTCCGCTTTGCCACAACTCCCCAGGGGGTCACCCATCCTGGTATTATTCCAAATTAAGCACCGTCCTCGCTATTGTGTCGCACGACTTTAAAATGACTTGTTGATAGAAAATGGATCTTTAAGCTCATATACCACACGAGTACTCTCATATCTGGACGATTTGGTACTGATGCACAACACCGCACCACAGAATTTCTTTTCTGAAAATCTGGGTCGTCACAATCACTCTCCCTTTAGGCACGACGTCCTCGTCGGGCACGTCGTCTTTCAGGGGGTCCACACACACGTGCTAGTCCCCACATTTCCGGCCAGATAGAGGCGCTCTGATACCATCTGTAACGACCCGGCCCTACGGACCGAATCGCCACGCCCGTATTAACAATATTGTCCGCTTTGGCACAACTTCCCAGTGGGTCACCCATCCTGGTACTACTCCAAATTAAGCACGCTTAACTGTGGAGTTTCGTCCTCGCTATTGTGCCGTACGGCTTTAAAATGCCTTGTTAATAGAAAATGAATCTTTAAACTCATATATCACACGAGTACTCTCATATCTGGGCGATGTGTGACTGACGCACAATACCGCACCACAGAATTTCCTTCCTGGAAATCTGGGTCGTCACAATCACCCTCTCTTTAGGCACGACGTCCTCGTCGGGCACGTCGTCCTTCAGGGGGTCCACATACACGTGCTAGTCCCCACATTTCCGGCCAGATAGAGGCTCTGATACCATCTGTAACGACCCGGACCTACAGATCGAACCGATACGCCCGTATCAACAATATTGTCCGTTTTGGCACAACTTCCCAGGGGGATCACCCATCCTGGTACTACTCCAAGTTAAGCACGTTTAACTGTGGAGTTCCGTACTCGCTATTGTGCCGCACGACTTTAAAAGGCCTTGTTAATATAAAATGGATCTTTAAGCTCATATACCACACGAGTACTCTCATATCTGGGCGATGTGGGACTGACGCACAACACCGCACCACAGAATTTCCTTCCTGAAAATCTTGGTCGTCACAGTTCCATTGTACCAAACTAAGGGATCTATCATTGTTGTAGATGATTAAACTTATTGTCAAAGTTTTACTTCAGTCTCTGGTATAAACGAAAAAAGCTTAAAATATTCATTCACTGACAGAAATACGGCCGTCGAATCATTTTCTTACTGCAGAGGATGAATAGATAATGTTCAAATCACACTACGCATTTTCACGAGGTTCAAGTGAATTTATTGCTTTCTATTGTACTACACTTTGGATCCTACTTTGTACATAAGATCCGAATAAAACATCTAGTGGTCCTTCTAGACAGAAGTAGCGAGTCCCTCCATTTGTCTTTCTCTCGGTTGAATATTTGATGGCTAATCGAGAGCCTAAAAGAACTATGTAACCAAGTTGAGACCAAGTGTAAAGGGCAAAACTACAATACGCGGTTTAACATTTATTATTGTGAAAAGGAGAATTGTTTACTGCTTGTTAGCAGCCAAGGACCTAATGTAGCCGATACTAGCTTTAAAGTAGTCTCGC
Source organism: Primula veris (assembly GCA_963682055.1). Lineage (NCBI taxonomy): Eukaryota > Viridiplantae > Streptophyta > Magnoliopsida > Ericales > Primulaceae > Primula > Primula veris. The sequence continues at coordinate 29,001,954 of OY821742.1, read as the reverse complement.
ACTTCTTCTCTTGGGGGCAAGCATTCCTTGATTAGCGGAATTTGGTAGAAATTTTGAGCCCATTCTTTAAGACGAGGGAAATTATTAAGTAAAGTTATTTCTCCAGCTTCTTCCATAGCACTTAGCACAAAAGGGATCCAACCAATTACTATATCCAAGTAGCCTATATTTTCCCTATTAAATAACTTTTTCCCTTGAATTTGTTTCTCAAGAAATGAGAGTGATTCTTTTGCAGTGTTTATAGCTCTTTCCCTTTTTTCCCCTCAGCACATGCAGCATCAAATGCTCTATAGGCACGCTACAAAATCAAGAAGTTGGAAAAGGAAAATTGGTGAAAAGCAAGCAGAATTACGCCGCGTGTACAAAATTTTGTTGGCAAATTGTCGTCTACTCCGTTAAAGCTTAAATGTATATACCGCTACAACTTTTTTTTATTAAAAATTGGCATCTACTACATAAAATTGTCTATGATATATCCTTATATATTATAGTATATAAAATATTAGAACTTTGTGTGACAATCATTTTTCATCTTTCAACATGTTCCTGGGTCTCCTGTGTATTTGTAATAACATTGGTAATAAATTCACTTCTATCTGCAATATCAATTTTCTTATATTGTTTAAAGGTAACATCAATTAAGATTTTCTTTATACACAAACACAGCAGTTACCTTCTCGTCGTTGAATTTAGCCCAAAACCGAGTCATGGCTCTCACATATGGATCACGAGGAAGGAAAGTGTAGTTATCTTCCCACGCCTCATCGATATAATCAAGGATCACGAGTGACTCAACAACAGCCATTCCATCACCATGAACAAGCACAGGGACCTTCTTGTGAACCGGGTTGTAGTGGATCAGCAAGGGACTCTTGTTCATAAGATCCTCTTCTATGTACTCATACTCCACACCTTTCAGCTTTATTGCCCACTCTATCCTGGTGCAAAACAAGCTCCTTTTTGAACCAAATACTAGTATATATGTGTGTATTTTGTAAGATAGAGCATAAGAAGTTTGTAATTCAATAGCCTATTAGACATTTAATCTTCCATTGAGTTTCTTTGTAAACTTTCTTTTACTTAATTGTGGATTATATCCGAATTACTTTAGAAAATATTCTGCAGCTTACACCTCTCAAAAGAAAGTCCAAAAACTTTCATAACTCGATAACCAAAACCAAAACTCATGCCAAATGTAGTCTCCTCTGCAAAAGTAAGGCAGATGATTTTTTTAGCCCGAATGCTCACCATGTTTAAATAACAAAATTGGAATTACTCAAAGGTTAATAGTTTCGTCGTTAAAATGCAACCACATACTACAATTTATGTGAATATTACAAAAATTAAGGGTAAAGATTGATAAAGTCATGTTTCGATCTTGTTAGGTGAATTTTGATGAAATAAGAGGTTCAGATCAGCGTATACAATGTTCTGCAGATGAATTTGAAGAGGGGTTTAAAAAGCAATCGAGATAATGTCTGGAAAATTATATCCAAAAGTAGATCAGAATAAAAACTTTATTTGGAATTGGGTGTTTGGCTTTGCTTTTAATCGCCAATGTAAAGAAATTGATACTCCTGTTGGTTTCTGTACAGAAATTGACTCCCATTTTAAAAAAAAACTTATTAAGCACCAGAAATATGATCTGCTACATAGATAGGTGCTTGGCTATGCAGCAGTGTAAACACAACATTGATACGATGGGGCGAAATGGGCAAATATTTAATTTTGGGACACGACAGTGTTATAACACAGCAATTAATTAATAATGAATCTACTATATAACAAGAGGATTGAGGTCTCTTTAGTTTGGTAAACCTGTATGCTACATTAGTTGAGGTTTTTCTAGATGATCCAGAATTCTAAGTGGTCCCATTGGTCTACATACAAAAGCTCTCGTACTGACACTTGCAAACCAAGGAATAAGAGCAAACCCAGAGTCTAAAACAACAACTATATCATATCTATGTTCTATACCCATCAACCCCAAAATTGTCCTTTCTTGAGCTAGCCATAGCCCGGCTGTCCTTTTAGAACTTCAGACAATCTACAAATCTGTGACCCAATCCACCACAATAAAGGCATCCATTGATTCCAAGTTTGCTACCAATTGCTTTGATTTGCTCTTTCGGATCATCCAACTCGGAGAGGATTGGCGGTATTCTTTGCTTTGCTTTTTGTAATATGTGCTTCAGATCCAAAAGAGTCGTCTCACTCTGGTTCCTGTTAATGAATGTGTAGAGAAGCCTCCACGACCCAATTCATTCTTCAAGCATAACAATTGGGGCCTCCTTCTGCTGATGGGGTCCACAAATTTGAAAAAATAGCATAGATTTACAACTTATTTCTATTAGTTACATAAAAAAGATACTGCTCTACTTATATTCAACAATAGTGTTGCAGTGAGTGTATGGTCGCTACGTGGACTTTGAAACTAAATTTACCAAATCAAACAATATAAGAATAATTATTGATAAAATTAAATCTCCACAAATAAAAAGAAAACAAAATAAACTTTTGCTTATTAATCATATAATTTTAATATAGTTGTATATAATAAATTAAAGTTTATTTTTTGGTTCATATATTGGATATTGATAATTTAGATGTCCGGATCATTTTTCGATTTTCGTAAGTAATCAAAAATTAGAGAAGACTCGATTTTCAAGTCTGCTTTGAGCCACTAAAATACTAGAGACGGCACTGTGAATATGGTAGCGATACCAGTCTTACCACGCCTCCATGTTCTACCTATCCGATGCACATAGTTATCCACTCGTCCGAGCTTTCGACTGTATCAATAAGGTCATCCATTTCTAAGTCGGTATGTGCATGCTCTTGACCATTCAAATCCTCCAACGGATCCAGTTGCATCTCTGCTCGAATGAGATTATGAAGAATTGCACACGCAATGACCATACGGTTATGTGTTTGGTCGGAAAGTAGATTGGACTTCTGAGTATGGCCCACCTCAATTTTAGTAGTCCAAAACACCGTTCTATGACATTACGAGCTTGTGAATGCTTCATGTTAAAAAATTCTTTATGATCTCTCGGTTGTCCCCCTTCTCTCCATAGAGACAAATGGTAACGTTGACCACGATAAGGAGATAAAAATCCTTCCCTATTGGTGTATCCCGCATCCACTAGAAAAAAATAATATGTAGAAAGACATTATCATATAACTAGTTGTATATATATATATGATTGTTTCAAATTAAATCTTTCAAAGTATATTCTAAGAAACAAAATTACCTATAGGAACTTTAAGACCATCAGGCCTAGTAATAGCATCACGAAGCACTCTAGAATATGCAGCTGACCCCTCCCAACCAGGAAGTATATAAATGAAATTCATATCTTGAGAACATACGCCTAAAACGTTAATGGCTATCTCACCCTTTCTTGTCTTGTAACATGGCTTATCTATACTTGGAACCCGTGTTCTAATATATGTACCATCTAGAGCACCAAAACACAATTCTGCAGTAACAACAAAATTAAAAATTAAATTGTCATAAGTGTGTTAATGATTATTTGAATATGGTTTGTCATGATAGCAAGTTATATAATGATAACAAATACCTGAAAGGAACTCCATCGAGCATCGATACAATTGGCAGTAACCGGATTTGGTGATTTAAGTAGTGTTGCATGTAGACGTACAACTACCGTCAATACCACATTGAAATGCCTACTAATAGTCTCGCCTAATTTATAAAAAAGATACCTAATCCCTCTATATTTTACATTTAAAAATATGGCGACATTCTCCTCAAGTCTTACATGTCTTGAATCACTTAGATGACAATTTACCCTTAGCATTGAACACAATACATAAAATGTTCGTCTATTCATACGAATTAGGTTTAGACAATTAACATCACTATTTTTCACTAGTCGGTTTATATTATCAATTTGGTATTTGATAGGGTTTATACTCAGGAGGATAATAGACCTCTCGCCATTCTTAGAAATCACTCCCTCATTTTCATTAACTAAGCACTCAAGAATGCTAGAACAAATCGATAATATAGTCATAGTAAAAATCGTAAATTCTTCAATCATGTAATCAAGTATAATGAGTGCCTCATACTCATTAGTGAAGTCATCCATCATACGGTACCATCAAATAAGCAAACATTTCATTTCAATATAGGCTTGTTTAGCTACAAATTTAAAGCAAATAAGATTATGTACTTGACGCTACAAAAGAAGTTAAATTCAATCTTTTTAGCTATATTAGTACAAATTGTATCTATATTCCCTCGAAAGGAGATATTACCTTTACAAATCTACATCGCTATGTACTTTACAAATCAATGATTATAACCACCAACCATGATATTTTTAAACATATACTAAACCTTTCATCTACAAACTCGGATTCTTATTTCCCTACTATGGACCTTTTGTGACAACTTTTGAAATTAAGAAAAAATATAACATGATTATTAAAAACCCAACGGTCCAGCATGTCATAAACCCAGAATAGCAAAAAATTTGAGTTACGTTAACTAAATAAAGTCCAACTTTTAGTATAGAGAAGCAAAATTTGAAAGCTAAAACCAAATAAAGCCCGAACCCCACCGATTTCACTAAAAGTTGCCGCCTAACAAGCCATACTAAAGAAATTTAACCCAACTATCAATAATTTAATCTTAATCTACAAGATGCTAAATTCATATCATCAATAAGAAAATTAAATCAAGACATGCAACAACTATCTATGTAGGTGTATCTTCCGTTTAGTACGCACGGAATTTTTTTTTATGATAAACATCTAAAAAAACAAAATTAATGGTAAAAAATTATAAGATCGATGTAAAATTGAGTTGGATTAGTGTATCTTAACTTTTATTGCAATAGTTGAAATCCTTTCTATTTCTAAGACGATCAAGTGAAAATATATTGATGGGTGAGAAACATATATTTAAAAGTTGGTGATGAATTGTGGAGCAAATAATTTATCATACGCAAAAATAAAGATAATTTGGAGGAAAAAGTGTTGACAGCTGTCAAATAAATCCACTATACTTGTGCACATACTACTAATATCAGCCTGAGCCTGTATGTATAGTTATACATTATCTCATTTATTGGCATGGTTTGATCGCGTCTTTTATGTTTAAAAATATACTTTTGATAAGTGGGTTGAAAATTATATTTGTTCTGTTTACTTTTTAGCAAGTAAATGTTATTTGATGAACACCGTAAAAATATACTTTTTATAATATTGTTAGGTGATTTCATGTACTTTTATTTCTTTTTTTTAAAGATCATTATAGCTTTTATGTTAATCATTTTACAACTTAAATAAATTACAACATGTAAGGTTAATAAAATAGACTTGAAATTGACAAAACTACATAATTAACAATTTGTTCTTTGACTTTTATAAAAGTATACTTTTATAGAAAATTTTGTTTGGCAAAATCTGGTACTCTTACTTTTTTTAGTTTAAAAATATATTATTCGAAATATTTTTTTTAATTTATTCCATTTGGAAAAATATTGTTTCGCTAAAGATACTTTTTTAAAGAATAGCAAAAAAAATTAAAATAGCACTACAAAACTTATAAAAGAAAAAAAAGTAACGTCAAATTACCAAGTTATTTTTTCAAACTAAATATAAACTATAGTTTAACAAAAATGAACCAACAACAAAATAAATGAAAAATATTCTTAAAAAAATAATAGTAAATTTGTAAATGAGGAATTAAAGAACAAGTTACAGAGAAAATGGGACGTTACGTGTTTCCCTTAAAAATAGAAGTATAAAAGAGAAAATAACAAGAATGTAAGTTGCTTATAAACAGCAACAATATTTTATAAAATCCAAATAATTATCAGATTTGACTTTCTCTTGTGAAAGCATGATGTAACTTAATTTTGAAAAGTTTACTTATACACATTTACTTTTTGGAAAAACATTACTTATTTAATGACAACCAAACACCATTTACTTATTATAACTAAAATGGCCCAAAAGTATGCTTTTGGTGGACAACCAAACAACCCCATTGCAGATCACTGTATCTTATACCCTATTTAATACTTCTTGACAAATTATGTCACAAAACAAGATATAAGGTGAGCCTAACATTATTAATAGTACTGTAATTGTAATAAGGGGAGGATATATAAACCCTGATAAAAACACCAATTTAAACATCAAAATCCTAGCCATTCATTTTAACGGTCAGGATTAAAACTAATAAAAAAAAAACATACGGTAAACTCTCTCTCTCCCTCTTTGCAGACCTTCTCTATTGCAACACAATACACATCTTCTCCATCTATCTCACTCTCTAAATCTGTTAACGTGACGGATGCTCTCCCTATTGCATAATGGTCTAGATGTTCCGCCATCTCTTTTTACGGTATTATCACACCCTCGATTTTTTATTTTATTTTTGGGAATTATGTTAACTATATTTAATTGATTTTGGGGTTTTCTTTGGAAATAGTTTTAATTGTTGTTGTCTCCTCTTATCTTTTGGAAATAGTTTTAATTGGGGTTTCTCTTTTATGCTTGTTCTTCGTCGTATTTTTCCTTATGGTTTTATTACACTCTCCCAAACTTTTTGTTATGCTGTCAAATTGATATCGATGTTGATGTTTACACTAATATTCATATAATCCAATGATGATATTAGGGTTCATGTTTTTATTGTTCTAAAATCAGGATGAACTAGGTTTAATTAATATATGACTTTTACCTTAAGTGTTCAATTAGATTATATATGAAAATTAGGTGTTATATCCATACTGGATCACTTAATATATTATACATTGCGAATTTAGGAATTGGGGGTATCATCACCTATATTGGAGTCTATTTTATGACCTCACTTAAAAAAAATCATTTATTCTGTGGGAGGTTTTTTCTTTTAAGAAGATAGGTTTTGATTCTTAACTATTGGATTCAGGTACTTATTGTCTTGTTGAAATAATGGATTCACATGATCTTATCATGGAGTTTTAAACATTTGATTTTAGGAACATACTATGAAAGGACCAAACTAAACATTTATCTTAAATTTGTGTATCAAGTCCTGAAGACTAATTTTGATCAAAATTTAAAACTAAATGACTCATTTGTTTATATACCCGTCAGATCCAATGAAGTAAGAAATCACAGCAAGAACACTTATACAGATTTGAATTATTGCAGTAGTGGTTTTTATATTATATTTTTGCAAAGTTATTGGCGTGTTTCTTATGAAACATTGTTAATATATTTGATTTTCCGATTTCAACTTCTAGCAGTTCTGGTGGCTCGTGTGTTGTAGGAATTATACTCTATTCATGCATACCCTCTTGCAATTATAGTTGGCGTTATCATTTATAGGAATTTGGTGATGCCAAGTTGGTTGACTTTGCTGCAAATTGAAGAGACAAGTATCAAGAAAAATGCTATATCAGGATATCTAACAAAACTCCTCGAGGAACGTTATGTTAGTAAAAAGTCGTATTTGGACCCTAAAAAAATTACACCAAGGTGGTTAGAGGATCAATCCATTGTTGACGTTGAAGATCAAGTTGATAAAAGAGCAATTTGTTGCCGTTTTGTTCAATGATATTTCTGCAAGAAGTATTTTTTTAATGTAAAGCTAATCTTATTTATTTTTGAAGAATGTAGTTGTATGCATCTTTATAAAATTTGTTTCTATAATTCGAGATATATTTCGTGACGATAGAGATTGGATATTTCATGCTCATTATAAGATTTTATACGCATCTTTATAAGATTGGATATTTTGTGCTGAATATTTCAAGATATGCTTATACAATGACAATATGATTTTAATGTTTTATGTTATTGAAACTTTGACAAGTTTGAAGCAATTCGTGAGAACAAAAAAATCGACACCACTCTGAAACTCTAGCACAAGCTTTAAACTTCAAACGGAGCTAACTAGCAGCAACAAGAACAAGGAATTTTCCTTAAGAAAAGGACTTGCAATCACGGGTTATAGGCAGAGCTAAACAGCCACACTAAGAATCAAGAAAAACAGCCTCATTGTTGCAAAAAAACAAATCGTCTTCACCAAATATCATATTCAAGAAATTTTTTACATTAAAAACAGGTTTCATTAAACCATCTTGAACCAGCTTTTTCACGGACTCCTGCTTTCATCATCTTCTAAACGGAATAACATTCTCATGTTCGGTTTTCTCCTTTATGACTCACTCCTGCAAATGATATAAAGACATTAACCAAGTGATATACGGGAAAAAAAATGATGAAATAAATTAAATAAAAAATAAATCTTTTACTCGATCACCTGCGTAATTTTTACTCTTTGGATTTTGAGGACAAATTCTCCCATCATGTCCAAACTCTTTACATGTTTGACACATTCTTTTCTTCTTTGTTGACAACTCAATACCACTTTTAATTGTTTCTGGCTTTGAACTATCATGTTTGGTCTCTTTTCCATTTTTGTCTTTCTTTCTTCCCTTAGTTTGAGAGACATTCGTATCCAAAATCACACTTTGAGTTGGTGCGGTTGAATGCAGAACATTGGTTTTATTGATAGAATGACATGTAGAATCACATATTTTTAGGATATTATCATAAAGAGATTTCATAGTCTCTATGTAAAATTTGTAAGCTTCTTCCGATGTCGAAGCCAAACAAGCAATTTTAGTTGATTCTTGACACATATGGCCAAGTCTCAAAACATCCGTCTCTTCTTTTCCATTGTTTTGCACCAGATCTGATGAAAATCTAAATTTGTTGGCTTTTTAACGCAATCGCGACAAAATAAAATGCTCAGGTATCACATCAATGTGTGGCCAAACAAACACCTTTAGAATGTGCCTAGACAATATTCCTACAAACTCAAAACTTTGCATTCGTATTTACCTGTAAAGATGACAACGAACAATAATTAATAAAAAGCGAGACATAGAGAATAAAATCTACAAGATATAAATTTAAACAAGTTTATAGTTAAAAACATACCTTCGTAGATTTTTGAATACAAAGTGACGATGAATTTTTGAGTTTCGTAATCCCTTGAAGTCAGTGTGTATGATTTTAATCCGCCGGTGTTTTTATTTTCTTAGAGTATAAAACTAAAGGCTTCGTCCATCTCCAACTTGAATTTGTTGAAAAGATTTCTAGTATAAATACTTGCTGCATGTTTCAACAAATACTCGTTACCCTTAACAATCCGATACTTGTGTTCGGACACGAAATCTTCATGATTTTCCCTTTCATTGATCATTTTCAAAGCTTGGTCATACTTGACGACAAATTCACTAAAAGTTGTTTTCCACGTGACAAAGTCATTAAAAAATGAATTGATTCCCTCACTACGTCCGGTAGTATTCATACCGGCAAAAAAACTGTCATGGTTATAAACAGGAACCCACGATTTACGAATAGTATACAATTGTTGTAACCAATCGTTAGTTTCTAGACCATAATCCGTCATCATTGTTGCCCATCTGTCTTCAAAATCGTCTACCTTATACGTGAACCAAAGACATCTTTTCATCTCTTTCTTGAACTTTGATTTCTTATAGTACGCATGGGATAATTTTTCCAAGATTTTTTTTAATATGTATTCGATGATATGCATTAGGAAAGACATGCAATTGCTCCTTTCATTGCCAAATCTTGATATGTGATTATTGAAAGTGGCGGAAGTCCCCCCATGGCTTTAAGCCACGTCTCAAATAACCATGTAAATGTAACCTCTGACTCATCTTGCAAAAGCGCACATCCAAATTGTATCGTTTGCCAATGGTGATTCACTCCAGTGAATGGGGCAAAAGGCATTTCATATTTGTTTGTTCGATATGTTGTGTCAAAACAAATTATATCTCCAAAATATTGATACGCCATACGAGATTGAGCATCCACCCAAAAGAAATTTGTCGCCCTCATATTGTCATCCATTTGGATATCATAGAAAAATTGTGTATTTTGTGCTTTTTTAGTCTGAAAATATAACATCATTGACTGTGCATCTCCCACATCTAAGTTCTTAAATTTTACATTACTCAATGCATTATAGACCCGTCTATTATCAAATCCCATATGCTTCCCACCAAAAACCGAATTAATTTTTGAAATTTTGATGTGTTCCTTATGAAATGATTCGGCCAATACCGTAACTGCCTTAGGCAAGTATTGATTTGATCCCATTTTCATCCTCTTTTTTGGAGTGATCATTGAATGATTGTGACTCACTTCGAACACTGTTACTTTCCATTCATCATCCCATTGTTTCTTAACTCGCATTTGAGCCTTACACTCAGTTTTAAGCGTTGAACAATTTATGTTTTTTCTTTTATTTTTCTTTTCAGCAATCTCATTATGTACTTCACCGTCTTCGTCAGTTTTGGGAACACATTTTCCTTCTCTAACATAGACAAATTATTTACTGATCAGTTCATCTGTTCGTGGTCTTTTGCTAGTAGTTCTAACTCGAATCCAAAAACCATTTCGTCGACCGTAATCCTTATAATATTTGTGTGCTTTCTCAAGGGTTTTAAAGGACATACCAACTGCTGGTACATTTGATACTTCTGAATCATTTTTTGATATTGGAAAATTATTGACCTCCAAATCATGTACTTCTACATCATTCACTTCGTCATTGTCGAAATCCAAAGTTTATTCTTCTGTATTAGAAGTTATATTTGTATTCACAGTGACCTAAATAAGAATTAATCACAAACTTTTTTTTATCAAAAGAACATACTAACATTGAAGATTTGATTGTTTAATATAAAGGTAACAACCGGAAAGTTTTGACGCAACACAACAACCATAAAAGAGAAAAAAATAATTGACAGAACTTTAAAAAGACACGACGAGACAACAACAATTAAAACTATTTCCAAAGAAAACCATAAAAGTCAATTAAATATAGTTTAACATAATTCCCTAAAAAAAAATCGAGGGTGTGATAATACCGTAGAGAGAGAGTGCGGAACATCTAGACCATTATGTAATAGGGAGAGAATCCGTCACGTTAAGAGATTTAGAGAGTGAGATAGAGGGATAAGATGTGTATTGTGTTGAAATAGAGAAGGTCTGTAAAGAGTGAGAGAGAGAGAGTTTACCGTATATTTTTTATTTTATTTAGTTTATTAGTTTTAATGCTGACCGTTGAAATGAATGGATATGATTTTGATGCTTAGGTTGGTGTTTTTATTAGTGTTCATAGACGATGTCTTATTGTTTTGGAATTAAATAGTTTACTCATTTTCCTTTCTTCTCAACTAATTTATACTTTTACCCCTTCATTCTTCTTCTTATTATTAATTAGTACGTACTAGTAGTTGCCCACGGGCTAATTATTGTTATGTATTCAACTCTTTTAATATTGCAACTTATTGCACATTATTACCAATTTTTTCAATTGAATGCCAAAATCTAGTAATTTTATACTAATCTTATGTCCACGAAAAATGACATGCTGTTTTAGTAATCTCTTTTGGCACTAAATACCCACCGGTCTATGCCTTTACTTTATTATCACCCAAATTACAATTATCCCTTCTTGTTGTAGTTATGCATAAATCTTGTTACGCGTTTTATTCAATTAGCCCCTTTATTATTATTATTATTATTATTATTATTATTTTTATTCAAACGAGGTAACTATTATTTGGTTGCATTCCGTTTAGTTTAGTTAAATTCTGGCGAAATCAAAAGTCAAACCAATTGAAATACATAGGTATAGTTGGGTTTGGCTTAGACAAACATTATCATTTAAACCGAGCCAAACCAAACTAATCACAACAGATTTGGATCAAGTTAATTTGGTCGGTTAAACCTTAAAAGGAAACTAAAAAAAATTAAATGTAAGTTTACACTAATTATAATTTACTTATGCTAAGAAAACTCAATTGTATTCTTTGTAAAACTCATACCATCTCCAACGCACCATAAAAACGTTGGGCTTGTTTGGTAAACCCCAAAAGTATGCTTTTCATAGATTTTACTATTGCAAAAAACGGGCCTTTTTAAGAATAAGTTTGGTTATTTAATTACTAGCCGTTATTGCTATGAAGTGAGTTTTATGTTCTTGGCCACGCCGGATTGGTACTCAGCAGTCACACGCATGGGCCAACTAATAAAATTATTACCATCACCTTAATCAGACTATCACTTAACCTCAACACTTATATTACAGTTTCAACCATCACACGTATTAACATAATCACTGCAATAAAATTGCTAACACAATAAAAAGCCATATAACCATCATCTAAACAATCCATCTATAAATATTAATTTAACACCAAGCATACACATCAACAAACAAACATATATAAATTCCCGCAATTAAAGATCAGATCAATTTCTGTTTCCTTACAGAAACAAACGAGAGATCGTTTGTCAAAACTTTCAAACTCAAGCCGAAAACCCACCAAACAATCAAGACTAGATATGGGCAGCCCACAAATTGAGCTCAAACAGTCCACAAGTAGATAAAGTTCAAAAAATAGATCAAGAAAATGTATTGGATCACAAGAAACAGAAACCCAACGACCTGGGAATTGTCAGCCAATATTTGTGTATGTCCTATCTATCTATTACAAGTAAAACGATTTTTAGTAATGGGTTTTGAAAGTTTCACTCACTTAAAAGAAATATTGCCTGATTTGTTTATTTACCTATACTAGTCTACAATGGCTGTACAATTATAAAATCAATGAACTTAAGTATTGTTTATTTATCATTGTTATAAGGATTCTGATTGTAATGAAATTTCATATGATTTTAGCTTTGTACATAGCTTTAGCCTCTTCTAATTTAAGGTTTCTTTTCAAAACAAATTTCACTTACTATTAGTATAATTATAGTAAGGAGTTGAATTCTCTAGCTGAATGAGTTTCACTTGTTTAACCGTTTCTTTTGGGTACATGTTTTCATTAAATGAATTATGACTTAATCGAATTTCATATGTTTTAAGAACGTTCTTGTGATCCATACGTTTTAGTCAATTTTATTTCAAGTTTTGAGAACTTGTGAGAAGCCGTTTTTGATAGTTTTGTTGAAGTAATTTATGTAATATTATTAAAAACGACTCTGGTGTGAAATTGATGAAAAGATTATTGTTATGTGCTTATTTAATTACAGCTTTTGGCAATACTACTTTCTTCACAATCAATACTACTTTATTTAATTACAGCTTTTGGCAATACTTTAACAATATTATTACTCGTGATTAGAAATTAATATAACCAATCAAAACCGTCTCAGATTACTTCATTTTTTTAAAAAATAAATTTATATTAAAATATTGCATTTTCATAAAATGTAATATTTTAATATAATTTTATTTTATTACAATTAAATTAAATAAAAAAATGAATAGAAAATGGAAACAAATATAAATCACAAGCAAGAAACATGAAAACTAATTACGTTGATTTGTCCAAAATAAGCACGAGCCCACATCGACATAAGTATCGAAACGAATTTCAAGTTCAGTTCACATCCAAACAAAATAAAACAGCCTAAAGTTCACAACCACGGATCGAAACACCAAAAGACAGACCATACAACTGCTGATCATAACCATGAAAATACCACTAAAACACAAAACATTAAAACAGATTGTTCATAAACACCAAAAGCTCGACAAAGAGCTTTTTAAAAGCAGCCTCCATTAACCATAGTACTATCGTCAATCATAATATCATTTGGTTTGACTCTGTAGCAATCTTCCATTCCTAAATCAGCACAATTTCCTCCATTTCCTCCATTTTCACGTTCGCTCGACTGTGTTCCATGGGAGCCAATATGCTTGGCCAACGTCTGGACAATAACGGGCAGATTCGTCATTAACACTTGATGGAGATTCTGCTGGACGACGGTGGCATGGTCAACACAATGGTTTGCTGAAGATTCTGTTGAAATTCATCTCCCCCAGGGGTCTCTTTGATAACATTTCTACGAAAAATAATTGAATAAACAACAGAAAATAATTTCAACAAATATATTAATATATCGAATACAAACCGTAACAAAATAGAATGTAAATGATACTGAAATGAACTAAAATACTTAGACGAGTTGACTTTTAAACAATAATTTTTAAACGATATTTGTACCGCCATCTCTGCTTCTGACTAAATGAGATATTTCGTTTCCAAGATTCAACGTTTATCACATGTGACTTAACGGAGCGGTATCGAGCCACGATCGAGCCGTTGTTGGTGTGATTTTCTCTCTACATGTTTGCATGTGTGTGTGAATATGTATGTGTGCATGTATTTTATTTCTCATGTAAAACCCATAAAAAAAAAGTATTGAAAAATGATGAAATACCATCATATTTAAGCATTCTTTTGTAACTTATAAAAGTCATCAATAAGAGCACATAAATATTTTGAAACTTGTACAATTTAATTGCATTCAAAATAAAAACGCACAAGTTTTCCAACAATCACTGGTAAAGCAGAAGATAAGTTAGATCACAAGAAGTGGCCTTGTACCGTTGTCCGTATATTTCTCCATCTTTAGATTAAGACCTCCTAGCAGACCATCTATTTTAATTAGGTAAATGTGCAAAAAATAGCATCTGTTTGATATATTCCCATCCTATAGCCAAGTATATGTTGGTTTCCCCTTGCTGATCCCCACACCTAACATGAAATTCTAACTTGTGGGATATGTTTTATTATTTGTAGAACAATTGTAACCAAGATTAGAGTTGAAAACTCAAGTATTACGATATTATCTCATGTACTTTTGTTTCTCAATTTAGAATTTACTGCAGTACTACAAATCGCAGGTGAATAAACTTTGAAAAAACGCAAGACTTCTGTGAAGCCTGTAGAGCATCTGTGTTATGCAAAGGGGTACACTCAGCGCACATCGATTCTGATTATCAATCCGCGTTGCCATCAAACCAGCCACCGTTAGGACCATATCTAACTCGTTGCTATGACTCATAACTAGCCGCCCGTCTGAACCGTATCAAGAGTTTCCCTGCCTCAAATCTGTCCAAAACTTGAACCGTATCAGACTTAATGACTTAGCGCTCCTCAGGGGTGGAGCTAATAAAAAACAAATTAAGGGGTACACTTAACCGCACAATTTTCGAAAATGTTATATTTTTCTATAAGAAAGTTTTAAAATAATTTAAAAACAGCGTGTCTTGGAACCCCGTAATATAACACTTAGTAATTTGCACTCAAAGAATGTTAATCATGATTCCGTCCTTGGCGCTCCTATACGCCAATCATAAGACAGCGACCTTCACAAACATGCCACACGAAGAGCAAACCCGTTGACAAACCGAACACTAGCACTAAGGTGCTAACAGTTGGATTAGTGGAGTCCGATAATATCGAAAAATATATCATCAATTGGAATAGATAACCGAATTAAGCAACTTTTGGTGCACATTTTGCTAGTATTATATAATCATGTTTCCTTTTTTATGATATCACATTCTCTCAACTTTTAAGAGATTGGTCATTCTGAACAATTCAATTCTTTACTATATAAATGGTTGCATGTATGTCATCTTCCTTGTTCTCGTTCCCATCCACAACTCATTTAAACATATTGCAAAGCTTTTCCAAAATTCATGATAGAGAAGTAAGGTTTTGATAATGATGACATTCGATGCATGGTTAAAATCGTGGACTGGTAATTTACTCTCATCGCATACACACATGGAAGCTAAGTACAGACCATCGGGGCCACTACATGTAATTTCAAAATAAATATATATATATTTCTATTTTAACCATGTATTTTTACTAAACTTTGTCAAGACTGATAAATTGGCTCTTTCTCATAAATTATTATTTAAATTGGCTCTTCCTCATAAATTATTATTTCACTTGCTATTAGGTTTATGTAATTTCAGCACCCCCTTTAAAGTTTATCGGCTTCGCCCTGCGGCCATACACCAATACACCAATACACGTCGACACAACTTTTATGTAGTTTTTGGTATGAAAAAAAATGTACTTCTACCAGCGGTCACATCCTCACAGATTGAACACAGAATATAACATAGACACATGGGGAAAATAACCTCGTAGGAATATGAATGGCTGTTATCCATTATTGAGAAATTACCTAAACATGTTGAACAAGCACAAAATCAACTTTTTTTTCTGTAAGTATATGCGAAGACCAGTATATACACATATATTGTTATGTTCAGTTTAGCATCTTTAATTAATTAAAACTCTAAACTGACAAAAGTTAATGTTTTAATCTTTGAACAATTAGTCAGGAAATAGCCACCTTACATTGAACTTCAAATATAGCTATCGTTTGACAGGACACTACACGACATGTAAATTTTAAATATATTCTGGTGCATACATATATATATATATATATATATATATATATACACCTAAAGATTAACGTATATATTCTAGCTATTTGCTCATTTTGAAATAACGTACCTACTATATAATATTCTATCCTCACCAAAATAGTTCAAAGATATTTTGGATGGTAGATATTTGCAATGCATATCTACATTTTATATAAAGTACTGTATAATTAATAACCTAGAGCATATAATATTGTAAAGCCAAGTTAACTTGTAAGGGTGTGATAGTTATCCTTCACCAACTCTACTAAGAAAGTCATGATACAATTGAGACTAAAAACAGTGGCCATCATTCATCAATTGGATTTATTAAGTTTTTTTTTTATGAAATAAGGATTTATTAAGTTTAAATACCGTAATCTATGAACATTTTACCGCTTAGTACCATGAACTACGAGTTTTTCCTTTCAATACCATCGATTATACACCATGTTAGCATTTGATACAAAAACGTAAATAACTTGATAGTTGGTGGCACTAAAATGGTGTATACTTGATAGTTGAGGGTAAAAAAATGGGTTTTAGGTCATAATATTATCACTTTAAATCATGTATTGTTATCTAACTATTTTAGTTAACAATAGAGATAACAATACTATTGTAGAAGCTCTTAGTTATATTAAATCATGTGTTATCTTTATAGATGTTAAAAAAGTTGTTAAAGATAACAATATTTTTAATTTTGTTAATTGATGATGTGACAAAATACCATTAATTTGAACTTGAACTCTATTTCAACCATTACTATTTTAGTTCCTATTTTAGTGGCATTTACAAAATGACTAATTAATGATATTTCAGTTAATAATTGATTTTAATTAAAATTAGATAACTTTGTAAGTTAATACACTAATGTGAAGGTTAAATTTGAGTTACACATATGTCATTTAACATACAATTAAATGATGATATGTCAAAATTAATATTGTTAAAACTAACACAATTATTGTGGATGAGCTTAGAAATTGGCGGTTTCTATTATGTAATTGAAAAAATGCAGTTATATATAAATCTTCCACACAAAAACAATTGCAGTCTATGAAAATTCCCCAATTGTTCTATGTTACAAAATGACAAGAAATTAGAAACTAACAATCCCAAGATTCATTGAGGTTTTTGATTTTTTTTTTAATTTAACGTAACATTATTCCAGCTCTTATATAAAAAATAAAATAAATATCAAGTGCATGCACTTTAACGTTAACAACGGAAAATTATTACTCAATACCCTTTCTTTTGGCCGGTTATTAAAGACACCACTAATATTTCACTTTTTTTTATTTCATTACGTCCCAAAGTTTTATTTTCTATACTTCATCCATGAGGTTTCCAAACACAATCCATATGGTACTTTCATGCCACCTTTTAGACCATTTCGCAATTGCTTTAAATTCTTCGAAATCATGCTAAACATGATTGATTGTTATATGTAGGTATCATGTGTGAATAGAAGATAAAAATTAACTTAATATATGATAAATATTGAACATCTATATATATTTTCCTAGACAATAAGACTATCAATAAAACAAATAAGTTATGCATAAATAAAAGTAGCAATGCAATCTATTTTATCTAATTAATAGTATTCATATTTTCTCACATACTATTGAAAGTACACTTTTTTTATTTATATTTTAATGTTTAATCAGATATATAGTAAATTAAAACTCTATTATCACCAAAGAATGATTTTACCTATGTGTAAAAAATAAAACATGAATTTTGAAACAGCAAATATTTGGAGTTAAAAATGTTGTGCCACTAAAAATTCAATCATAAGTGCTTTTTTTTATCAGTAAAAGGGAAAGTGATTCAAATGTGGTAACATGATCAGATTCATGATTGATGAGTTGATGAAACTAAAAGAGTGGGATTGTATTAAATTAATACTTCGGATCAACTAATTTAATAATATGTGATAGTTTGGGGATGGATTTAGTAATACCTCATTTCCTTTTATTTTTGCATGTAATATATATTCCTGGATAATCAATAATATTCAAGGAACATGGTTCTATTATTTACATAATAAACTTGTTGGGAGACCCGGTCTACTCTTGAAGATGGTAAATTTAGGTGATTTTTTTTTCTTTTTTAAAAATTTAGGATGTCCACCAAGGTCTCATTTCCCTCTTTTTAGTAGACATTGTTTACCAATAAGTTACTCCGTATGTACAATGTAATGACCTGTAAGGCTGTAAGCACATAACAGGATTTAGTCAGCTTAATGTACTCCGAATGTTGCACTCGTTATTGAGTGTTTGAAATTTTAATTAATCTTGATATGTTTAGGCCATGTTTGTTTGTTAGATAAGATAAATATGTACTATTGGTAAATACTGTAAACCGTAGGTACTATATACACTGTAAAAAAATAGCAGTTTACCATCAGAGCGTCTGTTACTAAACTGATGGTAAAGTGAGTGTCGCTAAATTTGGTAACAGTGACAACATTTTTTGTTGCTAAACTGTTGCTAAAATTTAGCGACACTCACTTTACTATCAGTTTTTAAAAAATAAATTGTTACTATCTTAATTTTTTCTTGTAATGATATTAATACCACCTACGAATTGGTATAACTAATGAACCATATTATACATGTAATGGTCTAATACCGCTCTTAATACCAATTGACAAATGGTCTCCCAGACAAATTATTAAGTGGAACCAATGAGATAATTAGTCTTATAATACGTAAACATGACCTTAGCATATACATATACATATGTAATATGTTATTATCAAGTTGTGATTACTTTCTAAATATCGGTAAAAAGTCCCAAATGACATATACTTCTTTTTGGAACCGACAGACGTTATTGTCTTGATCAGGTCATGATGGAATTAGGTTCATAACAGGGAGAAATAAGATTATTTGTAATACAATATTTTAGTTCAATAAGCATTTTTATCCTCTTCCTTGTTGATTTGTAAATATATATGTGAAATAGTATATGTAGAGATTTTTTGACATACGTTCAGAAATTTCCTTAGATTCGTTGATTTAGCTCAGTATACATTAATCGTTCATATATATCTCCTATTAAACCAAACAAACCCAATGGAACGGATTGATTTATTTACGGATTAACGGTATGAATCGGATCAAGGTTTATGAAATAACATAAGGATAAGAAGAAAAACGTAGGTGAAACAAGTGTAACGAAAGTAAAAGCAAAAAGATGCAATGAAACAAACCAATATTCGAAATGCAAAAATTGGCCAATATCTGGAACACATGATAATACTATTATATTTTGTATTTTTAACTTGGTTTCGATAAGATTACAGACGAATTACATGGATTTAGCTATTCGGATCATGTAGATTTTACTGGTTTGGATTCATATTAGAGAATTCTGAACTAAACCATTAATAATAGATCAATTAAATTAGAATCCAAAACCAAATCATTTTAATATCACACCCTTCCAGAGGCCCGTGTGCTCGTGAATAGGATCGGTGTCGGTGAACCAGAGGCAAGGAGCACGGGAGAAGGACTTGGTATTCTCCCACCTTGTCATCTGGTACCCACAAGTAAGGCTTCTTCATCTCGCAAGAAAGGACGGGATACCCTTTGTCCTCATCCTCATCCACAAGGAGAGGGAGGGGCTCGCAACCTTCACCCTCTTGCCCTTGTCGGGCTTAGCAAGGGAACAAATGATCCAACCTTGCCTTCCCCCTTTGGAGTTTCGGAAAGAGTAGGCAGCTCCCCATTGGTTCAGAAAATCGAGAATCAAGATAGTTAATTAATGACTAATTTTAAAGGTCCATTAGTAATTGCGTCACTTTGGTGAATTACGTACGTAAATTTAATCTCTATGAAAAATCCAAATGCCTTGGAAAGTCTTGAATATTGCATCTAAATTCTGAAGTACTTGTGTCAATCAATTATCATGAGATTTCGATAATTATATACTAATAAATCCATATGCTACTTATAGTACAAACACAAACTATTCACAAAACAAAAATACGACACTAATATAAAGACGGTTTTGACGACGAGGCCCTAGTATATCGATCGTTAACTGTTAAATTTCTTTTCAGAATCAAGTTGTGTTTAATTCAATTATAGTAATTGCATTTATAAACTTTAAATGTTATACCTATCATAAACACTTTATAATTACAATTTTTTATGTTATTGATTTACTTAAGTAAAAGAAATTTTATTATTAAATTATAATGAAGAATTCTAAACAAATGTCTACATCCTTAACAACCCATCTGAAATTGATTAGCATTTTCCATATAAAAAAATAACCGACATGTCTACTTTAGAGAAGGAAACTTCTTAAGATCTATATGATTATTACAACATATAATGTATAAATTTAGGTCAACCATGAATTTTTTTGAATAAAACATTAATCCGATCTCCTCAATTTCAGAGATCCATTCACATAATCAATTCATCAAACGTGGCTTAGGTTCTCTTCTTTAATTGTTTAATTGGTTAATTTTCTTTCCTTTTCATCAATTATATCTTTACATGTTATCCAAGCCTTGACCTGAGTTTGATTCGCAATGATAACGTTTTCATTTGTCTGGAAATTGCAATCAAGCATAGACTGGCGTCCACATTTTCTGTTTACACAAATATATAATCAAACTTATAAGTTACCTACTAATTAATTATCATGTACTAGTATAATACAACACACGTTGCTTTCTCACCTAGACATGTTGAATAATGACATAATTGCAATGTCCTCTTCATAGATTAGGTTTAGGTATTTGGGCTGTTTGGCACATCTAGCTAAATGTATGTTTACAAATGAAATTGTACGTATGCTACTTATTATAAAGCAGGTTACCTTCAAATACAAAGTTATTAATTATCAAAAAAAAACAAAAAACAGTGCACTCCTTGAATATATCATGGTAACTGATCGCACTTCTTGAATATATCATGGTAACTGATCGCACTTCTTGAATATATCATGGTAACTGATCGCATAACTTATTAAGTTGTGCTTATTTATAGTGGTATAACAGTACTATATAACGTTCTTTGCGATAAATCAAAGTGCTTTGTAGCATCTACACCTAAGAGGTAAGTTTGTCTAATTCGTGGATTTGATAATGGAAAGGTTATTTCTTTTAGTAAACCGCCGGAGTCATAAAACAGTTAGCTAAGTTGACGAGTTCTATAGCATTCGAGTGTTTTGTAATTGCAGAAGTGTACACAAGGATTTATTTAAAAACTTGAAAATTATTTATTAGAGTTTAGTATTACTAGCGGGTTTGGTAGCGTAGACCCATAAAGGTTTGGCGTTGCGCCATAGATACAACCCACAACACCCGATCCCATCACATTAGAGTCTAATATATATATACTTTTGTTCTACTTTCCTGTTACTTTATTTCGTATATCACAGACTTTATATATTTTCATTTACGAAGGGTTTGTTCTGTCCTCTACCACCACGTTGTTAAACTGTTAATAAAATTTAACGACACTCATTTTACCGATAGTTTTCAAAAGATTTTTATTGCTATCTCAACATTTTCCTGTAATGAAAAACTGCACTTTTCAATCATCCATCATGTCAAAATATTGTCGGCAGGAGAATAAACTGCGAACCACTTTTGAAGGAAACGTAAAGGATCTTCTAGTATATTATAAGTTTAATTGTTTAAACACTAAGAAATGTAAACCAAGTAAGTAATTAAACAAAAAGATAATTAGATACCGAAACCTAGACCAACTTAATTTAAAATAACAAGTTGTAGTATAATTGACTAAAAGAAGAGGGCATTACCGTGTATGCTAAAGGCAAGTAATTGTATGAATGTTAGTAAACTAATTTCACATTCTCCATCAAATTTTGCATCGACAGTTTCCCAAAAGTTTTATTGCGTTTCATTTTCCTTTTTTTTAAACGGTTCTGCTAACACGTGACATGTTAAGGTACAACTACTATGGTAATGGTTATTGGTATAATAATATCATTAAATGTAACAACTATATGTTAATCATTATTGAGAGATTTGAAAATTAAAAATATATATGCTATTTTTGGAATTGAAGTTAATTGACTAATCAAAAGTAATTGAATTTCAAGTTAAATATGCAGATAAAATAAAATCACATATATATGCAATATCAGTTACAAATAAAAAATTGTTTACAAAAAACTCGGAAATATTGACATCTTAAAAAGTCCGCAATAAGAAGATAAAAAAACAAAAGTTTCTATATAGTTAAAGAAATAAAATGTCGGAAATTGAAAGCATTGAAAATAATAAATTTTATCGAGAAAATAAAGTTAAATTGTAATATAAAAGTAGTTCAAACATTTGAAGATTACGATGTACGTGTGAAGTTCATGTTTACCTAATTTTAAAATGAATTTATTTGACAATAGTTTAGTAAACTTTAAGCGTGAAATTGATGGGGGGAAATTCCTCCAAAATCACAATAGAACTTTTTGCACTAAATGGCAATCATGACGTTTTATAGAATGATTAGGATCGGTATTAGCAATGTAATTGATGCAAAAAATAAAAAAAAGATTATACTTAATCCGCTATTTTACAAGATATAATGTTATTTAATATTGTATAAATTTATTTTCATAGTATAATTAAGGTATAAAAAATAAATGATAGTTCGTTTAATACTCTTAACTTGTGCTCCGGGCACACAGCCTTTCCCAGTTTCGAATGCCGATGAAGTCAAATAAATGCATCATTTAAGTCATTTTTGGTAAAGAATAAACTTCCTGCGAAATATTGAAAAATATGAATGAGAAGATTTTACCGTATCTTATCTTATTGAAGATGTAAGTTAATTAAGGAGTTAGGAGTATTTTTATTGAGCTGGTTATAAAGTGTACTTTCCTTTCAAAAAACTCGTCACGAGTATTGGCATGGAAATACACTGTGGATTTTGAAGGATACATGTGACTAGTTAAAAAATAAGTACCCGATCATTTATTATATACTAGTAATCATTACACACGTGTTACGTGTACGACGCGTGCTATATATAAGATCCGAGTAAATAAATTTTTAAAAAGTATATTGATTGAATGAATATATTAAATTAGAAATAGTGAATAATATAATATTTTTGTTATACAAAATACACGTAAAACGATTTTATTTGCTATATGATTATAATTGTTTTAAAAAGATAATGATTTTTTGTGTTTTTTTATATTTTGAATTGAATAAATGTAAATGAGTAATTAGTAAAAAATATTAAGAGTATTTTTTAAAAAAATAACCAAAATTTGACAGTTTTTTTTTTTTTTTTTGACACATATATATAGTATGATGTATATTATATCAAACTGATTTAATTGTAAATGAATTGAAAGAAATTAATTTCGAACCTTATTGTGATTTATTATAAATAATGAAATGATTACACTGAGATCAAATACAAGTAATCAACAAGCTGCGCATCGTGAATCAGAATACAAACGTTCAGATTATTCCCGATGAATACAAACGGATCAATAAAAAGAAATTGCTTCGTAAGGATAAGCCTAATTATCTCCACGCATAAGAAATGTATACCCTTTCAAAAAATAAATAAATGTATTACTACCTTTAGTAACAATGTTTATTCTAATTGCTTTCACGATCGATTGCGTTTCTTGTTCCTACTGTTTGTGTACAATCTATTCAAACTGCATGTGACAAAAAAAAAATATCAATGTTTGATCATTATTACAATTTACAAAAAGTAGTTGCACAACTTTAAAAGCTAATTTTTTTTTCCAAAAATTTAGAAATTATTGTACAACCCTTGAGGAAGTAATAAATGTTGCAAGAGTACGTATCGCTGTACATAGATTCAGAGGCTCATAGCTAAGATCAATTAGAGCGTGAGCATGCATGACGGTGAGACACTAGAATAATCAAATAACCTAAAAGGAGCTACATAATTAAATTTTGGGTATCATATATCATTATGTATCAATTAGAAAGATTTTGGTCTCTTTCCTATATACGGTCTTCCTAATAAATAGCATATTCCTTTTTTTTTTTAAAAATCAAAGGTCAGCTAAATTTGAAACGCGAAATTGAGGAAAAGTTTTGCTTTACAAAAAACAAATATTCAATGGCAATTGAAGGGGAACCCATCTAAATATTTTCATTCTGTTGTTAAAGGGAGAAGAAAAGGAAGCTTAATATAGCACTAAAGGATACAAATAGTAATGATTTAAAAAATGCATGAATATTAAAACTGAAGCTTATAAGTACTTTCAAAAGTCATTCATAGGATATCTTTAAAGCTATGGTTTTGTTTTTTTTGCTAGTTCGAAACTTATAGTGGCTGAATTTTATGTTCCAATTCCCCTTTACTCGCTTATGTTAATATAAGAAAAATAAAACCATGGTGCTTTATGTATGCTAAAAGCTACTTTACCATTTGCACCATTATTAATTTAAAAAAGTTATAAGAATTTATACACTACAAGAAAGTGTTGAAAGCCCCGACATTTTCTTGTATTCATACCTTAACACAAAAACATAATTCTTTTATTCTTGAACAATCTTTTTTAAGCTTCATAAAAAAAGGTTAGTTGCATGTTTTAATTGTAAACTTTCTAAATCATAAATTGTTTTATCATATTTCTTAAACTGCGGTTCATATATATATATATAAAATATTATTTTACATTGATACCTTTCAATTTATTATTTTATATGCAATTGTGGCCCAATTTACACTGTGAACAAAGGCGGTAAATAGTTTTGTAACAAAGTGGATAGAAAATATCGTCCGGCAGAAGATACAGACAATATCAAAATGAAGCTAGCAATGTTGTCACATTGTTGTTGGACATGTAGTTGATGTGATATACGTGCAACAAGAATAACTACTATTATATACAGATTCCAAACATTTTTAAACAAATTTAGTTGGTTCACCATTTCATATATTTCATTGACTATATTTGGTAGCTGTATGTTAATTTCTAATTATAATCGACCATCAAATTTGCGTAACATGTCTAATGGTTTTCTCCCAAAACCAAAAAAGAAAAAAGATCATAATAAGACATGGTTTTGTTTAGCAGTCAACTTCAGAGTCCCTTTCAATCTCCCTAATTGAATAAATTTAAGATTTTTAAGAATCAATCATTGAAATTAAACGTACCTAATTCTACTATTAAAAATCCTAGCGATGTTTTTAAGATCTCGCTCCTCTTAGTTTCCATGATACAAATTCAGTTTCCATGATAGGCAATAACTAAGCCATTCCAAACATTGTCTTTACAAGGCTTTATTTTAGCCTTCAGGACAATGTTATTTTAGTCTTCAAAAACGTTTTATTCCTTCATAAGTGTTTACGTAAATGGCGTATAATACGATATTTGCCAGAAGCTTTACGAAGCATGATCAGAAGAAGCTCCGGTACGGAGCTTTTGTGGGTTGTTTAATGATTGTGTTAAGCATTTGCACCGTCTTTAAACCAGACTTGAACCCTATTCCATCTCGTAAGTCCTTTCTTTCTGAAAATATTTTTGATTTTTGAAAAAAATATAATTCGCCTTTGTTTAACTTTTATGGTTTTAAAGTTTTGCTTTCTCAATTTATTTTTCTGGCAAGTGCCTTTTTCTAATCTTTTATTTGTTTTTGCAGTAAATTTAATGGTGCCGGTAGGGTTCGGGCTAAAAAACATGCTTATGACCGAGGAAATAATAAAACCCCGTCATATTGGTAAGTTTATTGTTTTTCAACTCCATGAACGATTTCACAATTCAAAACGGATCCAAAAGAGCTTTTTTTTCTTTTTTCTCACTTGAAAACGGTACACATATAACATGCACCAATGCGTAAACACAAAATATGTGCAAAAAATGAACAATACTCTACATAATTCAAAATGGTTCTTGCAAGCGTAACATCACACTGGGTTTACTTAAATATTGGCATACGTTGTGTATTGTTTTATTACTATAAATGACATAGCGACCAATAAAGTTATGCAAATCCAGTGACTGGGATAATGTTTTTACAGACGCCGTAACAGAAGAGTCGAAGTCTAACTTGGAGCCCAAATCTATGAATATCAAAACAGAAGAAATGAAGTCAATTTTAGAACCAAGACCTATGGATATCAAAACATACGATATCAAACAAAAACCAAGCAGAACCCTGCCAAAATTAGCTGCTACAACTATAGAAGAAAAGAATGTACTTCCCATCATAGTAGAGCCGATACAAACCGATGAGAATAAACTATCTCATGACGTTTCGAACTCAAAACTAACCTACATTAACCCAGTCCAGACTGTTTCAAACCCAATCTCAAAAGAGATACAAACAGATGCTTTAAAGAAAATCACTATCCAAAAGGAGAAAATTGGGCCAATTTGCAACACTTCAATGCCTAGGACAGATGTATGCGAAATAAAGGGAGATATACGAATAGACGGTAAATCAGCTACCGTATATCTCAACTTGCCCAACACTGATTTACTGCCAGAAAAAAATTCATGGAGCATAAAGCCTTACGCTCGAAAAGAAGACAAAACAGCGATGGAAGGCGTGAGGGAATTCAAGGTAAGAATGGTAAATTCACCCCAAGAAATTGTCCCTCAATGCTCCCACAATCATAGTGTTGTAGGCATTGTTTTCTCAACAAACGGATACGTCGGAAACCATTTTCATGATTTTACGGATACGATAATTCCATTGTACATAACGTCGAGGGAATTCAATGGGGAAGTGAAGTTTGTTGTGACCAACGAAAACCGTTGGTGGATAAATAAATATAAACACATTTTTCAAAAACTGTCCAAGTATGAGGCCATCGACATAGACAAGGAAAACGAAGTCCACTGCTTTCCGAAAATGATAGTTGGGCTAAAACAACACAAAGAACTCGATGTCGACTCTTCAAGATCACAACACTCTATGGGATCATTTAGACAGTTTTTAAGAGAAGCTTATTCGTTGAAGAAACAAAAGGCTATTAAATTCAGAACCGGAAATGGAAAAAAATCTAGAGCCCCTCGTCTTTTAGTCGTCTCAAGAAAAAATACACGGGCTTTTTTAAACGAGGCCGAAATTAAAGATATGGCTAAAAATATGGGATTCGAAGTGGTTGTCGCTGAGGCAGACTCAAACGAGGCTAGGTTTGCAAAGATAGTTAATTCTTGTGATGTTATGATGGGGGTACACGGGGCCGGGTTAACAAATATACTTTATTTACCCGATAAAGCGGTATTTATTCAGATACTTGGATTGGGGAATATGGAGTGGCTAGCAAGGAAATATTTTGGAGAGCCCTCGAAAAGTATGAATTTACGGTACTTCGAATATCAAATCGGATTAAACGAGAGCTCGTTAATACAACAATATCCTCTCGGTCATCCGGTGTTTAGGGACCCTCAATTGGCGGCTAAAGGATGGCTTGCTTATAGGCAAATTTATTTGATTAAGCAAAATGTAAACCTTGATGTGAATAAGTTTAGAGGGACTTTACAAGAAGCACTTAAGGTCCTTCATCAGTAAATACTTTTGGATGAAGTCACTTTCTTTTCTTTTTTACCTTCAAACAAGAAGATTGTTACATACAGAACATGCCAGTATCATTTTCCATGAAGTCATTCATTTTAGTTTGAGATTTTTATATCACATCCCTTGATCTTTTACTATTTTGTACACCTCCCAAATTAATATAAAGAATACGCATATTATTTCTTTTACAAATTGTCTCTTGGCATTGGCTTCTTGTGTGATTTACACCTACTCTAGTCCTTTTCATGTATATCGGCCCCTAATTAATGAAAATAGATTACGGGGTTCAAATGCACAATATTTGCCCCATATATATAAGATTTCTATTTTTCCTAACTCATTTACCAAAGGGGAGATTCACTAATAGGTACATAAGAGACATAATCTCTAAAAACCCGAATTATTAAATCTCTCTTCAGATTTGATACATATGTAAATTTATAGGGCTAGAATAGACTTAATTTTCATTATGAAACAATATATTTCAAAATATTCCTTTAATTTCTCAATAAATCACTCTCTCTTATAAATATTACCATCTTTTGTCTCTTTCATATCTTATCTCTCATCTCTTTAGTTCTGAAAAATTAAAAACTCGTATCTGCAACAATAATGGAAAAATAACGTAGCATTATTCTGAACTCTTATCTAAGATTTATAAAATAGAATATATGGTAAATTTTTATTAAATGCACATATAATAGGGAGAGAAGAAAGATGATGAGATGTCATTGATATTAAAGGTAATTTTTAATTAAGTACCATTAATGTGTATCTTTTCATTATATGGTAATTTTTATTAAATAAGCATATAACAGCATCATCTTTCTCATTTTAAATGATAATATAAATAAATAAAATAATATGTACTAATCTTTAAGAGTGATTTAAAATCCGAATTTTCTTTAATTATGTATCTTTTGATTATTTTATCGATATATATTTAGTGGCCGGTATAACTCAATGTATACCTCTTTACATGCAAACCAATAAAATCTAAGTACACTAAAATAATATCCATCACGTTCTTCGAAGTGAGACAATTTCGAGCAGTACTTGTCACATAATATTCTGTGTAAATAATGGAAAGTATCTTTATTTACTTGCTGGCTTAGCTCGGAGTGGTTATTGCATTATAGGCTAGAAAATGTAATGGTGTTTCCATCTTGAATTATTCTTCTCTATAATGTAGCAAATGTCATTGCCAATCAGAAAAACTAAAAGATCTTATTCATAGTTTCACCGAACATTTGGGTTTGACTATATAAGAATAAGAATTAATCAATATACCCAACAATCACGCATACATAAATGGAAATATACATGTTAGGTCAAGTGGCAGTTGTCACCCATGGCCTTTTTTTCTTATATGTCCTCGGAATATATAAATCATATGATCTCAGTCACCTTATATATTATACTCCTACCAAAATAATGTATATGGGTCACTGTGTAACAATGAATATATATCTAATCGAATAATTAGTAACAAAATCACCAAAACTGTCCACATAAATTCTATACGTTACTCACGCATTGCGTGTACACACGTGATATATATATATATATGATTCGGGTAAATAATTTTTTTAAAAGTATATTGATTGAATTAATATATTAAATTAATAATCATGAGTAATATAATGTTTTTGTTATACAAAATACACGTAAAACGATTTTGTTTAGTATAGAATTATAATTGTTTTGAAAAGATCATGATTTTTTTGTGTTTTTTATATTTTAAATTAAATAAATGTAAATGATCAAAATTTGACAGTTTCACTTTTTATTGGACTATATATATATATATATATATATATATATAATGATGATATATAAGGAGTATATTATTAGTTTAACTACTTTGGCAATACCTAAATTCACTTAGATACATATATTTGGGTGTCAGCTAATTATTTATACTGACACATACCAAACAAATACTATATAGATTCCACACATTTTCGAAGAAGTTTTGCTAGTTCACTTGAGAAAAACATGTGACACACACATACATACATACATTCATATATATATATATATATATATCTGCCAAGTGACAACCCATTATTTTTTTTATTTTTTTTTAAGAAAAGTATTAATTAATTACAATAAACATTCATGTATACAACCCATTATTTATATATATAAAAATTACTTCCTCTCTATGTCTCAATATACAAAACTATACGTAACTTTTAATCGATAAAAAACTTATGTCTAAATTGTCAGATGAAAACTATTCCCAATATACAAAACTACGGGTAACCGTGAGGTGAAAAACTCATACATAAATTATCAAATAAAACATTCCAAACTTTTAAGAATTTTTTTGGTCAAAATTGAACGTGGTTTTCTTATAGATTAAGTAATTTGGCATTAAGAAAATATTAAATCTGTCCCCAAAAGAAACAGATAGAAAAATTGTATATGTTGTATTAACAAACAACCACGGGATTCCTTTTCAAAATAATAAGGGAAATAACGAATCAATGATTGAAGTTTAACACTTCAACTTATTTAGCTCTTATATTTAATTAATGTTTAATTCACCAAAAATCTAACAGAATCTCACTCCCCCATTCTTGGAAGAAGCTAGCAAACAAGTAGTCATCAATGGCTCTACAACTAATTAGGTGTATTGCTTTGCTGTTAGGGTGCAATTTGGTGCGGGGTGGGGGGACGAAAATTGAGACTTCAAAGCGTGCATATTACGTCCGATATGTTTTTTCTTCTTTAACTAATCAAATTATAAGTTGAACTATTTTTAGATATATTTGATTAGTTAAAAGAGAAAAAACATATCCGACGCAATATGGACGCTTTGAGTCTCAATTTTCGTCCGATATGTTTTTTCTCCTTTAACTGATCAGATATATCTAAGAACGGGAAAAACAGTTCAACTTATAATTTAAGTATGAAATCTTAGTATGCACCATGATATATGCCATTAACTTCCATGTGGAATAATTTCCAAAAACCAACTCATATTTGTTGTAACCTCATTGTAATTAATAACACAAAACCTATCAGATTCTAAGTCCAAGTTCAATCATCGATAAGTATATAAAGGGCAATCTAAGTTGCATGGTACGCATAAATGTATTGTACCCCTACGATACAGAAACGGTGATACAATTTTTTTGAAAATTTCAGTTTCGGTACGTTTTGGATATGTCAATTGTTTTGACATTTTTTTTACATACACGTGTTAAGACAGAATACAAAATAAGAATTATATAAATATAGACAAAAAAAAATGCACATTAGTCCTAACATAATGGATCATTAGCTTTAAATCATTAGTACGTGTTAAGATATGATATGACATGAATATGCATAGTTATAGGCTCTTTTGATAAAATAAAATAAAAAGACTAATTAATATTAAAAAAAATCAAAATGCATTTAATTGAATTCGTTCAATGCCTACTACTATGTTTTTGTTTTACTATATATCCTTCATTTTGTTAATTATCATATTTATTGTTACAAAATTTCTCAAAAAGACAAAATTAGTTTTCTTACTAATCTTATTAAAAAAAAAATATATAGTGATATGCCCACAGCTTTTTGGGATAGAAAAAAGCATATTGTCACTCTTCGCTATGTAGAAGATTTTAAAGATACTGATATCACTACTATGGCTCGGCCTGCCCAGATGGGCCCCGACCTTATTGATTATTGTAAAGAAGAAATAAAATCTTTATTACAGAAAAAAGTTATTCGTAAGTCTTATTTCCCTTGGAGTTGCACTGCTTTTTATGTTTATAAGAATGCTGAAATTGAACGTGG
Organism: Primula veris; assembly: GCA_963682055.1. Taxonomy (NCBI): domain Eukaryota; kingdom Viridiplantae; phylum Streptophyta; class Magnoliopsida; order Ericales; family Primulaceae; genus Primula; species Primula veris. The sequence goes on along the minus strand of OY821742.1, from coordinate 28,970,320 downwards.
TGCTCCGAGACTAGTTATCAATTATAAACCTTTAAATAAGGTATTAAAATGGATTAGGTATCCTATTCCTAACAAAAAAGATTTATTAACTCGAATTCAGTCTGCCAATGTATTTTCTAAATTTGATTTAAAATCTGGTTATTGGCAATTTATGAAAAAGGCAGGTATAAAACTGCTTTTGTTGTTCCCATGGGACACTATGAATGGAATGTTATGCCATTCGGTTTAAAAAATGCTCATTCAGAATTCCAGAACATTATGAATGATATATTCTATCCTTATTCTGCTTTTAGTATTGTTTATATTGATGATATTCTCATATTTTCTAATGACTTAGACCAACATTTTAAACATATTCATATTTTTATTAAATTAATAAAAAATGCTGGATTGGTGGTCTCTGCTAGTAAAATGTCTTTATGTCAGACATATATTCGTTTTTTAGGTCAAGAAATAGACCAAGGAAAAATTATTCCTATTGATAGAGCTATCCAATTTGCGGATAAATTTCCTGATATTTTACAGGATAAAACTCAATTACAACGATTTTTGGGAAGTCTTAATTATATTGCAGACTATTACCAAAATCTCTCTATTGATAGTGCTCCTTTATATGAAAGGCTAAAAAAGAATCCACCTATATGGAATGATGTTCACACAAAGGCCGTAAGACTAATTAAGTCGAAAGTTAAAAGCCTGCCCTGTTTGGCTCTTATTTCCCCAATTAGTTTCAAAATTGTTGAAACAGATGCATCTGATATTGGATACGGTGGTATTTTGAAACAAAGATTTCCTTCGAAAAATAAAGAGATATTGTCTCGTTATACTTATGGTAAATGGAATAATGCACAACAAAACTATTCCACTATTAAGAAAGAAATTCTTTCAGTTGTCAATTGTATTTCCAAGTTCCAAGATGATTTATTAAACCAAAAATTTCTTCTGAGGATCGATTGCAAAATAGCAAAAGATGTCTTAGAAAAAGATGTAAAAAATTTAGCATCAAAACAAATTTTTTCTCGCTGGCAATCTATTTTGTCTATTTTTGATTTCGATATCGAATATATTAAAGGTGAAAATAATTCGCTTCCTGATTTTTTAACCAGGGAATTTATTCTTGGCCCCACATGAGCCAATCTAGTCATGGCCGCGGCCGACGAGGATATTCCTCTGCCCATGAGCGACATGAATTCGATAAGAAGAGATATTCCTCTTCCCCATCTATTGCTGGCTCTAGCTCTTCTAAGAGTCCTGCTGTTCGCTCTAAGAAAGAGCCCGCTGATTATGAGGATTATTTATCCTCTGGAAAAACCCAAGAAAGCTTCCTTGAAGCACTAAAAGAACCCGTCCTTCCTGGCATCAAAAAGGATAAAGACGAATTAATTATTCTTCTCCATAAAGGAGATGAGAGGTTATTTACCTCCCCTAATACATTGGCCAAACGCTATTTTGATTCTGAGGTTCATTTCCTCTTTTTGACAATAAAGATTTGAAATATTTTCAATCTATTCTTATTGAAACTGGTTCAGTGGTTTTTAATCACATGAATCAAAATAAGCACACCGGGGATATTTCCTTTAGTAAAGCTTTTATTAAAAAAATCATTCATATTACTGAATGGGGTTTAAACCGAAACAAGCCTATGCAGCTAAAATTTTCACACCAAGATTTTAATTATTGGGATTATATTTCAGCTTGGCGATATGCCTTTTATTACCAGAATAGGGCAGAAAAGCATACTTGGTTTATCCGATTGGAACCAACCCTATTAACTCAAGAAATGCCATATTGGTTTTATGAATGGTTCTCATTTATTGGTCCCAATGAGGATATTCTTCCTCCAGATATTTTTTGTCAATATGAAGATTATTTTTTATACAACCCAAAAAATCGAGGGGTTACAGTTATTAAAGGAAGTAATTTACTTCGCTTTCTTACTCTATTTAGCCTGCCTTGGATCTGGCAATGGTCTTATGCAGTGAAACCAACTGAGATTGGTCTTATGTCTTTGGTTCGACAATCTTATTATAAATGGTGGACGAAGTTTGATTACAAATTAGTCATCATTAAAATTCAAGAGGCTATTACGTCTTTTAAAAAAATGGAACGGGAATATGCACCCGAATCAAAACAAAAACTACAAAATTAGATTTGCCTTCTTTGACAGATCTCAAAAAGCAATTCCCCTTGGCTTCTTCTATGGAATTAAAAGCAAAATTATTTGCTCTCGTACAGAGTCAATTAGACATTGATTTTACTGATTGTCTCGCCAATAACTCTTCATCTAATTCTTTAATGGAAGAAGACTCTGGTGCTGAAGAAGATTTTGCCCAGAGTAATGAAGACATGGAAAATTATTTGGACCATCTTATAGATGAACAAGTGCAAAAACCCACAACTAAGGATAAGGGCAAAGCGAAAGCTTAAATTATTTTCTTACTAAATATAAAAAAGATTCCTTCAATTACTACCATAAATTTTACGTTTCGATGGGGCCCAATGAGCACCCGGCGTAATTACGGAAAAGCTGTTGAATCTATTTTTATATGGGCCAGTATGTTGGCCAATTTAGCCGCCCATGTTTTGGCAGTTTATGGCTAGTGCACTTTTATACGCCTTTCTTTATTTAGCCGCCCATGTTTTGGCAGTTTATGGCTAGTGCGCTTTTATGCGCCTTTTCTTTCCTAAGTGCGATGATAGTGCGCTCTTTTCTTTTTTCCTTTTTCTTTTAGCTATGCCTATAAAAGCAGACATTAGTCTTGTAGAAAGGCAAGCAATTTCTGAAGCGTGTAACTCTCTCTCTCTCCTTGTAAAAATTGCTCAAGTTTGAATAAATATAAGATTCGTCTTTGGTATCAGAGCCATCTTATTTAACAACTCGTCGCATTTTGATGCAACCTCACAAAGCCCAGAAGAGGCGTAGAAGGTATAAGCACTTTTTGTTTGTTGACTGTTGTTAGATCCTTTGGTTTTTTTTTATCCGCATTTTTATATTTATTCATGATAACCTATTATGTTCTCTAAAATGAGTCGATCTAATTCTTCTCGAAATTTTTCTAGAGGAAGTTATACTTCCAACTCTAATAAAAACACGTCTAATATGCGACAAGAAGAATGTCATTATAATGATATTCCTGAAATGACTAACTTTGAAGAACAGTTAGCAAATTGGCACCTTCCTAAGGTTAAGCCTTCTGAGATATATTCTATTGGTATGTTTGATTTTAAAATGGCTATGGCCGTTAAAACAATTGAACAAACGATCCCTATTAACCGAGATATGGAAACTATTCAGTTGCTTCATAAAGAAGAACTACGTAGATATTTTGATAAATTCAAATATGTACATCTTGGTATGGTACAAGTAGCTGTCAAACCTCTTACAGCTCAAGGATTAAATACTTTCGTCCTTATCGCTTTACGTGATTGTCGTCACTTAGAATTTAAAGATTCCTTATTAGGTATAATTCAAACCAGTTTGTGTAACGGTCCAGTATATTTCAACTGTTTTCCTAACTTCTCTGTTTCGTTAACGGATAAAAATATTTTAGATGTTTTTACTCTAAATATCCAAACCCATGGTTATAAACTCAAAGAAGAAACTGAACCTTTAAATATTACTTATCGAGTTCATTATAAAGCTATGACTACTCTTAGTCCTCGTGCAAAAATATTTGACACAAAAGGCAAAACTGTTTTAATTGAAACAAACTTATTAAAATATGATGTCCAGACCCCTCAAACTATTAAATGGGATGATATTGAACCTCCCATGGAATGGAATTTATTGTCAGCAAGCCTAGCTGAGCCTGTAGAAAATAAAAAAATTTGAGGAAATTATTCAAACAAAAGAAGGACATGTTTTCGTAAAATTTGACAAAGGCAAACGACTTGCGTCGCGAAATTCTTTTTCAGATTATGAAAGTTCTTTTAAACAGAGTCAATCTGACAGGTTTTATACTCCAAACCCTTCTTTAGCTTCTTACCAAACGGCTAATAAATTAGTTTTTGAGGGTGTTTCTAATACTCCTCAAAGTATTCCTCGTGCGATTTACCATGAAGAGAAAAATGAACCAGAAACCCTTTCTGAGTTTGATAATATTTCTATTATTAATATGTTATCTATTCCCTTCACTTATGATCGACAAGATTGTGTGAGAGATATGAATCAAGAGAAATATAATTCTTTCCGTACATGGTTCTTTTCCACGTATAGTCAAACCGAACAACAACATTACAAAACTCTATTTTATAATCATATTGATCGCATAAAACAATTGGTTTCTTTCCCTATATAGTTTATTGCTCAGGCAACCATAGAGGATAGTCCTTTTTTACATGTTTTAAAAAACTTTCGTAGAAATTGGACAACAGCAAAAGGAGATACTATTTCTGCCATTCATCCTCCTTCAGAACTGTTAAAGCTTAGGTCTGGGGATACGATTATTGAATCTGTAGCCTTTTCGCCGCAAGAAAAATAGTTAAATTTCACTAATTTAACCCTTCAAACTATTTGTTCCCAACTTAATCGTATTGAAGAAAAAGAAGCTATTATCGTCCCTCAAGATACAGCAGATATAGCTAATTCCTCTTATACGCAGGTTATTGAACCTACCATATTAAAACCTAGTATTGATATAACTGTTTCAAATCAAAATACTGATATTATTACTTTACTCACCCAGCAATTAGAAAACCTGAATATTGGGAAGGGAAAAAATATAGCTGTCTTATCAGAAAACTCGGCTGAGATCGAGCATATTGATATTTTTGAAAAACAACTCTTGGCTATGGAGAATACTCCAGAACAAGCTAGCATTAATCAAAATGTTTTTGGTAAATCCACCGCTTTTGGTCGAAAATCGGTTCCAACTGCTCCTATGAAGCATTATTATTCTCGACCTAGTCCACAAGATCTTCTTTATGAAGAAGAAGGTGGTAATATTTTTACTAGTTTTAGTGCTCGAACCATTTATGAATGGAATATTGATGGTATGACAGAATACCAGATTATGATTATGTTACATAGAATGACTATGTATTCTACAGTATGTTTAGGTGCTAATAACACCGATTACCAAATTGCTGAATTTATAGTCGCCGTATTTGTCGGTCAATTACGTGGTTGGTGGGATAATGTTTTGACCCTTGATCAACAGCGTACGATATTAACAGCCACAAAAATGATTAGGAACCCTATTAAGACTGAACAAGGTGTAGATACCTATACGGATACAGTCTCACCCAATGCAGTTTATACTCTTCTCACTGCTATTGTACAGGCATTTATAGGTTCTAATCCTGTGAGACTTAAATAAAACCCTACTTCTAGAGAGAGAAAGAGAAAGAAAGAGAGAGCGCCGCTTCTCCTATTTCTTCCTTATCTCCTCACCTTCTCACCATTAAAATACACCTTTCTCATAAAACACACTAATATATTCCATCTCAAATGGGTTAGATTCTCTCTCCCCACAAGCTTTTTCAGGATTATTGAGAGTAATCGAACATGGCGAATAACAAGGAAGACGAGATCTTAAAACCAAGCTACGTATCAATTGTTTCAGGTAAATCATCTACACTAAATGGATTAGAAAGTAAGGTGGATTTACGCACTATTGAAATCAATGATATCCAACTCCCACTTAGACAAAGTAATAGTAAGGGTTCAGAACCTGCTGTGATCTTTTCTCAATTAGAACTTCAAAGGTCTGAGGTGCCTTTACAATTAGCGCTTATAGCAAAATTCAGCAAGGGTAGACCAAAGATAGAGAATATTAGGGAACATATTGCCAAAAATTGGGGTTTGGATAAGATGCCAATTGTAGGGCTAATTGACTATAGGCATGTTTTTATAAAAACGCTTAATATAAATGACTACAACAAAGCCTGGACTAGAACATCACATGAGATGGAGGGGGCTTTATACAGGCTTTTTAAGTGGACAAGTGATTTTTCACTTTTTAAGGAATCGGCTATTGCGCCTGTTTGGATAAGAATCCCCCTTTTGCCACTAAATTTTTGTGTGCTTTCTTATCTTAAAGCCATTACTCAATCTTTAAGGGGTTTTTTAGAGGCTGATATAGCTACTCTTACTCATGTAAGACCTATGTATGCTAGAGTTTGCATAGAAATGGACCTGTCAAAACATAGGGTTTATAGAATATGGATTGGCTCCTCTCCAGAGGAGGGATATTGGCAAAGGATTGATTATGAAAAATCCTCCAAATATTATAGTGTGTGCTGTTTACAGGGGCATGAACATTTTGAATGCAAAAGAGTTAGAAGTGGAGTAAGCATAGGTAAGCAAGATGAAAAAGTTAGCTCTGAAAACATTAATAAACAGGGGGGTAACCCTGAAAATAGGGATAATCAAAAGAAAAAAATGGGTTTAAAACAGGCTTACATAGTTAAGCACCCTGCTAAGGGTTTGGTGATGGATAATATAGATCCAAAAAGAAAATTCCTCAGAAAAGAAAAAGGAAAATGGGTAGAGATAGAAAGTGAAGAAGAAAGAGAGGACACAAGTAATAATTTTTTAGAAAAACCCACCAGTCCTAAGGAAAAACTAGGTGAAAACGAAGAAGACAATAACCTTATTGTGGCTATTTTGAGCACAAAGGAAGACAGTATAGCTTTGGAAGTTTTAGGAGAAAATCAAAAAGTTGAACAAAAGAAAAAGGAAACTGGGGATACACTGTCTACACATGGGAAGCAAAAAAAGGAAAGAGGGGGGGGGGGGGGGGGGGGGGGCAAATTCTTAGTCAAACCTTCTCTGAACAAGTTTCTAATTTATCTAAAACAAACAAAGCAAAAAAAAGAGAGAGAAACAGGGCAAATAAGCAGGCAAAGCTGAACATGAGCACATTGGAAGATGAAGATGACCCTCATACACAGGATATGGAAGAGGTAATGATACTATAGTCTGCTGAGAAAATGATGGATACCCTTCACTTAGACACTTGTGTAGGAAGGAGTAAACAAGCTGAGAATGAGGGATATTACTCAGATGCACCAAGAGTGAAAAGAGGAGGTAAGCCACCACAAAGATACTCACCTGAAGGTAAACTTACCAAAAAGGTACAATCTAATCTTTTAAATGTATAATTACATCATTTGGAATGTAAGGGGCATTGCTAACGCACTGTCACAAGCTCAACTTGTTAAATATATTAGGAAGTATAAACTTGATTTTTTTGCTCTTTTAGAGCCTATGATCAATTTTGATAAGGCACCCCCTTTGGCTAACAAATTTAAAATGGACTTTGTTATCTCTAACACTAATGAAGGAGGGAAAATTTGGTTCTTTTATAAAAAGGAGCTGGATATTAATGTACTGCTTTCTACTTCTCAATCTATTACCATTCACTTCAAGTCTCCTATTGAATCTTTCTTAATAGTTGTATATGCCAAGTGTAATTATATAGCTAGAAGGGAACTGTGGCATGACCTGACATGTTTGGATTTTAATAATAAACCATGGAAAGTGGTAGGGGATTTCAACACTATTAGGTATGACCATGAGAAATTAGGTGGTAACACTAAAGCTAGTGCTGATAAAAGTGATTTCCTTGATTTCATTAGTAACAATACTCTTATTAATATGCCTCATAATGGTTCAATTTTTACTTGGAGTAGGATTAATCTTGGTAAAGTGGTTTTTGAACAACTAGATAGGGCTTTGATTACTGCTGCTTGGGAAGTTAGTTACCCTAATATAAAGCTTCTTGTTGCTGAAAGAACTGTATCTGATCACTCTGCACTTATTTTTACTACTGTTTCAGCACCTTCCTTTGGCCCCACTAATTTTAAGTTTTTCAGGATGTGGACTAAGCATGAGGGGTTTAATGAGATGGTGGCCAATAATTGGGGTACCCCTTGTAACTTAGAGGGCCTGGACAATTTCTGTTTCAAGCTTAAAAGGCTTAAATTTTGCATTAAAAAGTGGAATAAGAAGGTTTTTGGTAATATACATGGCAATCTAGCCAAGGCAAAAGATGAATTGATTTTTGCTGAAAACCAACTTGTTGATGTTGGGGATAACTATTGTGACCAATATCTTAAAGTTCTCAAAAACTATAACACTTTAGTTTTACAGGAAGAAATTTTTTTTCAAGCAAAAAGCTAGAGTTAAATGGCTAAAAGAGGGTGACAGAAATTCCAAGTTTTTTCATCAAATGCTAAAACACAAAAGAGCTAAGAGTAAGATTTTGCAAATAAAGTTGGATGATGGGACCTTTACTGAGGATTTAAAGGAGATTCAAAGTGAGGCTGGTAATTTTTTTACTTCCCATTTTTCATTTTCACCTGTTAATATTGATACTGACCTGTGTCATGTTATACCTAAGTTGGTCAATGAGACTGATAATAGGATACTCAACACTATGCCTAGTGATGAGGAGATTAAAAAAGCTACTTTTGATATACCTATTGATTCTGCCCCTGGCCCTGATGGATTCTCTTCCTCTTTTTATATTCATTGTTGGGATGTTATTAAAAATGATTTGATAAAAGCAGTGCACAGTTTTTTTGAAGGCAATACTTTACCTATGGCTGATGTTTCCTCTCTTATTATATTAATCCCTAAAGTGGATTACCCCACTGATTTTACTCAGTTTAGACCCATAAGTCTATGTCAAGTTCTGTACAAGATTATATCCAAAATTCTTACTGCTAGATTGGCCAAGATTTTACCTAAAATTATTTCCAATAATCAGAGTGGTTTTGTAGAAGGTAGGCTCATTACAGATGCTATTCTACTGGCTCAAGAGTTGTTTAAACATTTGGGGGAGAATGTTAGGGGGGTAATGTGGTTTTCAAACTTGATATGGCCAAGGCTTTTGATAGACTAAGCTGGTCTTTTCTGATAAAAGTGCTTGATTTTTTTGGTTTTGATAAAAATTGGATAGATCTTATTATGAGATGTGTGGCTAATGCTAGATACTCTATTTGTTTAAATGGGCTATCCACTGGTTACTTTACTTCTGGAAAAGGTTTAAAACAGGGAGACCCTCTCTTCCCCCTTCTTTTTATTATAGCTGAAGAGGTTTTAAGTAGGGGACTGAGGGAGCTAATGATTAAAGGCACTTTAATGCCTTATAAAACCTGTATAAATGTAGAACCTGTATCTCATATCCTTTTTGCTGATGATGTTTTAATTTTTGCAAATGGTAGTAAATCTAATCTAGAAGTGCTTATGTCTTTTATTAATAAGTATGAACAGGCTTCTGGTCAAATGTTAAACAAAGCTAAGAGTGTTTTTTTGATCTATAAACCTAAAAATGGTAGAAAAAGCATTATATCCAAAACTACAGGTTTCAGTGAAGGGTCTTTACCTACTAAATATCTAGGAATACCTCTCCACAATTCTAAACTTACCTCTATTATGTATGATCCTTTGGTTGATAAAATTGGCAAGAAAGTGGCAAGTTGGAAAGCCAATTTTTTGTCAGCTGGGGCTAAGCTAACAGTTATTAAACATGTTTTATCATCTATGCCACTGTACATTCTTGCTGTGTTAAACCCCCCTAATCTAGTCATTGACAAGATTGAAACCAAATTTGCTAACTTTTTTTGGGGAGAGACAGAAGGTAAAAACAAGCATCACTGGTTGAGATGGGGGAAATTAACTTGCCCTGTCAATGAAGGTGGTATAGGGGTGAGAAGTCTAAAGGAGTTTATGAATGCTCTTCATGCCAAGATGTGCTGGAGACTTATGGAAGTTGAGTCTCCATGGACTGTTTTTATGTTTCAAAAATACTATAATAACAACCCTAATTGGGGTGATCATGTGGCCAATGCCAACCATTCTTGTGTTTGGAAAATGATTAATCCTCATTTTAAAATCCTGGTTGATAATAGTTTATGGGATATTAGTGAAGGTTCCATTAGTTTCTGGTACGAAAACTGGATAGGAGATGGGCCCCTATGCCAGTCTTTTAATGTTATTTTTCCTAATGTCCTGTTAAATCAGGTCATTAACACTAATGGCTGGGACACTAAATTGATGTGGCACATGGGGGGAAATGAGATTTTACTTAAAGTCACTTGCAAAACTCTGTTTTTAAGAAAAGGTGATGATGTAAGATACTGGCCTTTTACTTTCAATGGGGTTTTTACTGCAAAAACTTCTTATAATTTCATTAGAGAAAAAAAACCTATCCTTAATGTGGCTAAATATATTTGGAACACTGTTTTACCCACTAAAATCAGTATTTTTTTCTTGGAAGCTTTGGTACAATGCTGTCAAACTGGATGAGGACCTTAAGAAATTTGGGATATGCACAGTTACCATCTGCTCTTGTTGTAAGGATCACACTCTTGACACAGCTGATCATCTTTTTGGATCCAGTGAAATTTGTAAACAGGTTTGGAGCTATTTTGCAAATGTGTTTGGTTTCAATATATGCCTTTCAAACTGGTGGAAGCAAAATATGGTAAAATGGTGCAACTTATGTGACTCTTCTCAAACTGGTATGCTCACTGTTTTAGTCCCTTTCATTGTTGTATGGGAGATTTGGCTAAGTAAGAACAGTAATAGATTTGAAAATGAAAAGATGTGTGCTGAAACCATTATTAAAAAGGTGATTAAGTGGCTGCAAGATCTAAATTTTTTACTTAAACCCAAAAAACCAGCCAACAGCTTTCATTATCTAACACTTATGTCTTTAAAGTTGGAAACCATTCACTGTAAAAAGAAAAAGGCCAAGCTGGTTTGGTGGAATTGTCCACCCACTGGTAGATTAAAACTTAATTTGGATGGCTCTGCTCTTAGTAATAATTCTAGTGGTTGTGGTGGCATATTAAGAGATCATAAAGATAAGCTTGTATTAGCTTTTTCTAACTATTTGGGAAAACAGTCCAATATGTATGCTGAGATTTTGGCTCTTAAAAATGGTTTACTTATTTGCTACACTATGGGAGTAACAAATGTTCTGGTGGAAACTGATTCTGAATTGATTGTTACTTGGTGGAGAACCAAGTCTTATTCAGGCATAAAATTTGCTTCTATATGGAGGGATATAATCACCCTTATGGATTATGTTGGCCTCACTCTAATACATGTTTTCAGAGAACAGAACCAAGCTGCAGATAGTTTGGCCAAAATGGGGTCAAATGGTACTAATTTCATGACAAGCACGGCAATGGATTTACCAAAGAATATATATGCTGCTTATTATCTGGACCAAAAAAGCACTCCCTGTCTAAGGGGTAGCTATTTTAAGACTTAGAAAAGGTTTAAAACTTTTGTTTTATTCCTTGGGCTAATGATGATATTTTTCTGAAGTCATTTGAATTACCAAAAGCAAACTTTCAATGAAGACTTCCAGTCTGAGAATAATGTTGCGTTCTGGAATTATAATACATTGGATAAGAACAGATTTCTAAAGCTTATGAGGATTTTTTTCTGAAGCTTCCTTTGTTCAGTTTTCTGGTTTCAAAGGCAACTTTTCAATGAGGACCAAAACTGAGAAAAGTTGCGCTTTTGTCTGCTAATTAGTTTTTGACAAATATTGCAGGTATATACAGTTGGCCTAGAGTTTTAACCTCTTTTGGTACCAAGTTTTATGACATTTTCCTTAGGCAGTTTCTTTGTGTACATTACTAGAAGGTCTTTGAATGCATTAAGATCCAGCGCTCTATTTGCTAATTGGAATTTGAAAACCAAGAATCAAACGCTTTAGATCACTACTGGTCTAGGAGATACAAGGTGGAGGGGGTATAACGAGAGGCGTTTGTCTTTTAGTGCTCATTTTCCGGTGAAACAAGAGGGCTTGCTGGCTGTTTGGCATATTTTCACCTTTCTAGCAATACTTTCTATATGGCTTTTTTAGTCAATGTTCAGAATAGTTCTTGATGTAATGACCACTATGGGGGTCTATCCCATAGAGACCTTTATTTATATAATTTCTGTTTTGTTAAAAAAAAAAAGAGGTTCTAATCCTGTAGCGATTGAAAGAAACAAGGATTTATTAATCAATCTTAAATGTCCCACTTTAACCCATTTTAGGTGGTATAAGGATGTTTTCCTTACCAAAATTATGTTAAGACCTGATGCAAATGCTGATTTTTGGAAAGAAAAATTCATTGCAGGTCTTCCTAATCTTTTTGCTCAAAAAGTTAAAGATAGGATTTTACGAAAAACTGGGAATACAACAATCCTCTATCATGAATTTACCTATGGTCAGCTTATTAGTGAACGTGTCGGTGAAGGGTTATCTCTTTGTAATGACATAAAACTTAAAGCGCAATTAAAAAGTCAAAATTTGACAGGTAGAAAAGAAATAGGTACGTTTTGTGACCAATTCGGATTTGATCTTCAAATCCCTCAAAATTCGCATAGAGATAGTTCCTCTAAGAAAAAATATTGTTCTAAATCTAAAAGGTTTTCTAAGAAATCCTCCCAACCAAAACACGACCGCCATACGGGTTTATTTCGACCTAGGTCCTCTCGACCAAAACCAAAACCAATCCCGAACCCTAATGCTACCATCATTTGCCGGAAATGTGGCAAAACAGGTCATTATGCCAACAGATGTTGGACAAAAAAGAGATTAAATGAAATCTCTGATAAAGGTCTTAAAAAACAACTTATAGCTGTTATGCTCTATTCTTTTGACGAAGAAGTTGAGACCAATGATATTGAAATTTATAATAGTAGTACATCTGACATTCTAGTCCAACCTCATCCTCTTCCGATTGTGAATGCAAGGATAATAATTATAAAGCTATGCTTGATATGAACGGTTTAAGTTTGAATGTTCTTACTTCTCAAGAACGATCTATATTAGATCTTATTAATGAAATTGATAATTCTGAGGTAAAGAAAAAAAATGATTGAACATTATTTAGATGTTCTTACAAAAGGTAAGAAAAAGGAAACGCCTTATATTCCTCAGGAAGCTTATTCTCTAAAATATGTTTTTCAAGGATTACCATCAGCTCCTTCTAAACAGATTTCTTATGAAGAGATTTATCACGAAGTAAACAATCTAAGAGCAGATATTAACATGCTCAAAAGTAAAGATATTTCTATTTCTGATTTACATAGTGAAATTCATATATTAAAAGATGAAGTAAAATTTCTTCGCAATTTCATTCAAACAGAAAAAGATATTCCTGTTGAAGAAAAAACATATTCTAATAATAATGACACTTTTTTAAATATTATTGATAAAATTACATACCAAAAGTGGCATTCCCATGTTACTATAGTTGTAAATAAAGAATTTACATTTTCAGGTCCAGCTCTTATTGATAGTGGGGCTGATTTAAATTGTATTTGTGAAGGATTAATCCCTACTCACTATTATGATAAAACGACGCAGTCTTTAAACACTGCTGATGGATCTCGTATGAAGATTCATTATAAACTTTCTAACGCTTATATTTGCAATTCTGGTATATGTTTCTAGACAACTTTTGTTATGGTCAAAGGCCTTACCCAACAAATCATTTTGGGAACTCCATTCTTAAATTTAATAGAACCATTTATGGTCACTTCAAAAGGTATTATTTTCGAAACCAACGAACAAAATATTATGTTTGATTTTATTTCTCAACCCCAAGTCCGCGAAATTGATATGATAAAAGAAACTTTAATTTATAAAGAAAATCAAATTAATTTTTTATGAAAAGATTTAAAACTTATGAATATTTCTAAACAACTTATTTCTCAAAAAGACAAAATTAGTTTTCTTACTAATCTTATTAAAAAAGAAATATGTAGTGATATGCCCACAGATTTTTGGGATAGAAAAAAACATATTGTCACTCTTCGCTATGTAGAAGATTTTAAAGATACTGATATCACTACTATGGCTCGGCCTGCCCAGATGGCCCCGACCTTATTGATTATTGTAAAGAAGAAATAAATTCTTTATTACAGAAAAAAGTTATTCGTAAGTCTTATTCCCCTTGGAGTTGCACTGCTTTTTATGTTTATAAGAATGCTGAAATTGAACGTGGTGCTCCGAGACTAGTTATCAATTATAAACCTTTAAATAAAGTATTAAAATGGATTAGGTACCCTATTCCTAACAAAAAAGATTTATTAACTCGAATTCAGTCTGCCAATGTATTTTCTAAATTTGATTTAAAATCTGGTTATTGGCAAATTCAGATTGATGAAAAAGACAGGTATAAAACTGCTTTTGTTGTTCCCATGGGACACTATGAATGGAATGTTATGCCATTCGGTTTAAAAAATGCTCCTTTAAAAAAGACTAATTAATATTAAAAAAAAATCAAAATGCATTTAATTGAATTCGTTCAATGCCTACTACTATGTTTTTGTTTTACTATATATCCTTCATTTTGTTAATTATCATATTTATTGTTACAAATATAAGTATAAGGTACCTTTGTAGTATCGGTATCAGAAAAGCATCTGGTACGGATATGTAGGCAGTTTCGAATTACCCGCTACTTAGAGCATCCGTATCTGATAACTCAAAACATAATTTTTCCTAAAATTTGAGGATTATGGTATAAAAATTGGCATGTATCAGGAACCCTATAAATTACTTAAATTTCAGAAAACACAAAATTCACCTTATATATGAGTAATGTATATGATTTTCTAGATAAATATAATAGTAATAAACTATCATGTGGTCCATATTTTTGTGATTGTAATATTGTTATGATTATTAAATGATAATAAACAAATAAAAAGAAATAATGTAGGGTTATTATAAGTAAATTAATAGAGAAGCTGAAATTTTGCATAAATATAAACGATTTATTAAAAGATATAAAATGTGTTAGATTTGAGTAAATGGTTAAGAATGTTGATACGGTTGTTATTATATAGCACGGTAGTTCAAATCCGCTACATTTTAAACTGCATGCGTCAAGAAAACCCCTTACAAATTATTTTTTGTTCGCATTTCTAACATTTAGTTAACTACGTACATTTTGGTTGCAGAAGTTACATGTTGAATAATGGGAATGATCACCTTGGGAAATTCAATGCATGATACGTTGAAGTGAACTTTCTAGATTATTGTCAATATAGTTGAGATTAAAGGATTTCATATACATGTATCTTTGACGATATATACTTCTCCTTTAGATACTAATAACAAGGAAGTAGGTGTAAAACACGCCACATCTACGATTTAAGAAGACATAAATAAGGTAGACAAGGTTTTTTTTTTCCCCAGCAAAACGATTGATATTATATTAACATAAAATGGGCCAAACCCAGTTATATTGGTTGAAATTTACAAGATAATTGCAGCACGAACACCTCGAAGGGTACAAGCCTCCTTATAGACAATCAACTATACCATTAAGTCTAAGATGACTACACACTTGCAACTATAGTTTTACACGTTTTGAGGCCTGCTAGTAAAACTTATAAATAATGACCTAAAATTATCTTAGCGACCCCATAGTTGTATACTTTAAAACAAAACAACGAGATCATAGAAATTAGTTTTTATAGGTTTAATACACCAAACTATCTGATTTTAACGATTTTGGTACTCATCTTTCAAATTTTTCAATTTGGGTACCCCATTATAATAACTTTCCAATTTAGGTACCACCGTCTAAATTAATCACGGAATCATGTCATGTGACATTTGACAAGCGTTAATTTGATAGGGTAATTTGACAATTTTGCACAAAAATATGTCATCTTATAAAAACGTTTTCCCCAATTTCACACATAACAAAAATTTGGATTATGTGTTAATTTTTTTTTTATGTGTGAAATTGGGGGAAAAGTTTTCCAATAATAACATATTTTTGTGTAAAATTGTCAAATTACCCTCTCAAATTAATGTTTGTTAAATGTCACGTGACATGATTCCGAGATTTATTTAGACGGTGATACCTAAATTGGAAAGTTATTATAGTGTAGTATACAAATTGAAAAATTTAAAAGGTGAATAGTTAAATTGCATATTCTATAAACCAATTCCTAATTTCTAGGGGGAAAATAACTTTTGTACACCTATGTATCAACTTTTAGTAAGTAGTACACCAATGTATTAAAACTCAAAAGTCAGACATTTTCTACGGATCTACCCAATGTTGAACAATTAGTACACCATGTTATCAACATTCTAAATATCGATATCAGTATTGTAACCATTGTTAAGTATCAGATATTTGAAGCTCATGTGGCTCGACGACCACTTTGTTTAAAAGACTAAGAACTCCTTTTCACCATTGGATAGTAGTTAATAATCGATTAATAGTAATTGTGTTTTGCTTGAGAGTGTACGTTTTATTGATCTATATTCTGAAATAGTACACGGTCTATAATGAAGTCCCACAGGGTAAAGTATGTGATAATCTTAAAGATTAACTTGTTTGTGGGTTTGTTGTATTTCATGACTTGTAACTTGTTCTATTCTAAGTTTCTAATGAAAATATCTAATGTTTGCTAGCATTGATGAATCCTGTCAACTACTTAAAGATCATTTTTCCTTTTTTTGTAGTTGTGAAGTTGACACATTTTTTATGCTCGTAAAACACCAAATATTGTTTAGTCTTTCATGAGGAGTATGTAAATTCCTTTAAGATGCGTCAGTTTTGTTTTGTTTCCGTCTTTCTGATTAATGAGGTAATTAAAATTTTAAATGTCTATGTATAAGAATTTGCATTACCTGTACAAGTTTACTTGTAGAGACCACAGATTGCATTATCTTCGGATTAGCTCATTAGCTGTTTCTCAGACATCCGAAATGTTTTATAAAGTTCGCTAGTTAAAACTTAAAACCCAATATTTTCTTCCTTACGTCCACATTTGATTGCCTACTGCACCTGATTTTCATACACTAAAGAAAATTAAGAAATAAGGTCTAGTGAACTCGCGACTTCCCCATTTTCATATGATTGTCAGACTTAAACTTGTTATTACTTACCTTTTCTCAGCCATCGGAACTGTATGATTGCTAGACACTCAAACAAATAAGGACTCGTGGAACTAGTTTTCTGCTCAACTTTCTTGAGGAGAGCGCCTATATAGATTCCATGCATTTACCAATCGAACCGGATCTTTACATTTAATTAAATGGAAGAAAAAGAAAACCTAGACATACACCTTTCAATGCCGAGAGAATCTCAGACTTTCCGGAGATCATCTTCCTTAATTCCAGTATCCTTTTTTGGACTTTAAATTATGATTTTGTGAACTTGTTTGGTTTAAGGGACGTCGGGTTAGACAATAGATTCTTTACTTTTGCTTTCACAATCAAGAAGATGTTTCCTCAATACCGTGTCTTCCTCCTTATCTTCGTTTGAGACTTTATCTTCTCTAGTTTTTCCCCATAGGACTAGGTAAAGCCCAAGTACAATGAAAACGGTACCTATAATCCTGCAAGAAGCCAAGCTAATTAATTAGATGTGTTTAGAATAGATGCAGGTTTCCCTTGTTGGTTTATATGCATAAATAAACATGTTATGTAGGGCTCAAGGTTTATAGAATTGATTTAGCATACCCTCCAGAATATAACTGATCACCGAGTATTGCGCAAGCCATAATTGCTACTAATACTGTTTGCACTGGTTGGAACACGGCCACGTAGACAGGACCTCCTTTGTGAATACACCAAGTTTGTAGCGAGATCACAATTCCTGACGACACAATACCCTAAATCCCCCATAAAAAAGCATAAATTAAATTTGACTTATTCAGATTACAGACTTATTAATGATTATTTTCACTAAATAATAGCTTTGGTTATAGGAGAGTTGACTGACAGCATATAGAATTGTGAATAGTTCTTCTCCTGATTTTATTTTCCAATGCTCGGGATCAGTTTCTACAAAAGCTGCTATGACTAAGAACTGGATCAAACCGAAGAAAACTGTGAAGGAAGTTAACGACAGTTTAGCTGGGTACTTCTTCACTACTGGTGCCTGCACAATCACAAAAAGACTATCTTATTATGTTTATCATGATTGTTATACAATTATATGCATGATCATTCAACAAATTTCTTGAAAGGTTTTTTCTTTTCACTTTTTTCTTTTGTAGTTATAACTTATAATGTTTCATTAACATGTAGTAGAATATTACTAGTTGTAGATCAGACCTGGAATACCATCCAACCTGCCCATGATAAGCAGTGACAAACCAAGTAAAGACATCCCAAAGTCCAGTTCTGGAAATCTGTAGGACTTGAATTGACTTCTTTTTGTATTTGAGTTCCATTTATTTGGTTTAATAGAGGTGGTCCTTTGTATAAAGTTATGACAGTGGCACCTCCAACACTTGCAACCGTTCCTAGTACCTTTGCTATTCCCTCTCTCCTAGCTATACTAACTTGTTCCAACCTGAGAGAAACGAAAAGAAATCAAGCTAATGTTTAAAAATATGGAATGTTAATATGAAATCCAGAAGAAAGTATTGTACCACTAGTTATTTGTACCAAATGTGACGAAAAGGCCATAGAAAGTAGTGATTTTAGTTGCTAATAATTTATTTAACATCAATTTTATAGACTTCTAGTGAGATTTTTTCCGTATTGATACAAGTAAAACAGATAACAAGGAATTCATTAAAAATTATATGAAAGACTATCATTTTTTGATATTGGAACTAACCATGTAGAGATACATACCTTAGGCTACAAGCCATGATAAAGGTGATTGCAGGGACCGAGTTCTGCATAGCAGATGCAAACGTTGGGTTTGCATAATATATACCCAATAAGTAAAACCCTTGATTGGCTGTGATTCTGAGGTACATTAGAACAAAAAAATCAATTATGAATCTAGAAAATAGACATTATTGCTCATAATTCCTTGGAAGAGCATGAAAATTACTCACCCAATTAATGCTAGGAGGAAAAACTGAGCCAGTAATGAAAAGGTAAGAGGTGGTCTCTCTTTCCTGAATTTTGTTGATTTTGAAAAGCTGTTAAAGAATGCTCTCGGAACATATTCTATATAATGAAATAAAATAAAAGATAAACCTGCTGCGTAACGATGCAATAACTGAAGATGAAGTTGGACTTCTAACAAAGATGACATGACACACGTGTCCTAACGTTATTTCACTTTAGTTCCCTCATTTTCCCACTTTTTAGCAGTTTTAAGTGTTGTAATTTCAAGTTTTACCATGGTTTATTACTTCTGAACTAAACATCATTTGAGCAACTTCATTCACCAAAGAAAAGTGGTTTGATTGTCTCAACTGAAAGATGAGGGACCGAAAGACAGAATTTAGAGTAAACTTCGTGTAGTCTCATTTATCAACACCAAATAGACGTGCAAATACATGCTTAGAAAGTTAGAATCAGCTAGTGAAATAACTCACTTCTCCAAGAAATAAGCAAAAGGGCTCAAAAGAATTAGGGCAATAATGTTTCTGTAAACTGGATAAACAACTTTACTAACACCAATATTGAGTGCCATCCTCGATACTATATGAAACCCTGCAAAACAGAACTGTAGGCTGAGAAGAGCTAAAAGCAGCTTCATTTTTTCAACTCTTTCCTTTCCCATAATTCTTTTGCCTTAATTTTTTTATGATGGGTTAGAATGTACTTATGTATGTATATATGTATCGAAGAACACCACTTAAATTTTGAATTATTTGATGCATGAGGGTGTCAAACTGCTTCACAAGCATATGCAATACAATTATAGACTAATTATGGTTTCTAATCTTTATATTTTATTGAATCAAGTATTATATTATCTCTTTAGTACATGTATATGGTAGTTAGATGCATGTAGTGTCTGATTTTCTGTAGATTTGTTCTTTGAATGGAATCCTCGAGTTCTTTTTTGAGTTCATCTAATAAATCAATTAAGTTAGTTGACTTGAATAAATAATAATGCTGGAAGACAGACTGGAAATATATCATGTTGGGCAGGGTCAGGGAGTTAAAGAAAAGACCGTATTTCTTTTTATTTTACTTTTGACCACATAAGTCTTTCCATTGACCTTGAACAATCTATACTCTATCAGACAACTGTCAATTGGTAGATTTAGGCACTAAGTTTATTATTAAGTTACATTGTTTTGATACTTTAATATTGGCTTGGGTCTTTTTGCAGGCAAATGTTAGCTTGGATTAGACCTTATAGTTTTTCGTCTCTCGTATCTTGATTTGGAAATAAACATTAGGGTCTTCTGAGTCAGGTTATGGATGTAAAGCGGCATATCCAGTTTCATTTACTTGGTAGAAGCTACATTTACCTACTTTTTTCTGTTAAAAAATTAATAAGGAATAGACGTTCTATATGTAAGTTTCAATGATGTTGTGGTCTTTAAGACTGTTTGTGTTAGTTCATAGGATTGAGTTACATTATTGTGTTCTATGCAATGAACCCGAAACTTGATTTGCCTCGTGTGAAATAGAAGGACATATATATAGCTTTTTGTGCTAGATTTTGGCTAACAGATATAGTCATTATTTCAAGTTTTTATCCTTGTCTAATGTGAAATAGAAGGACATATATATCAATAATGCTTTAGAGTTCAGACTGCGGGTTTAATCCTGTTTCCTTGCAATAGCTTTTAAACTTTTAATGGGTTTGTCCCTAAGCCGGATAATTATCTTCATACGGGAATATGATAAAAGACTAGACAAATTTCAAAGGACTTTTGTTGAAAACTTGAAATCAATGTCAATGGTTTCTCTTAAATTCCGCGTAAGTCATAGTTTGATCTGAGTAAGTCGTAGTTTGATCCGAGTAAGTCGTAATCAATTAGTTTGATCTGATGCTTGAAGATTGAAATAATTGTAATTTCATGTGAACCAAGTTGGGCAGAGTGGGTGAATATCAGAGGGTGCATGTGGTCCTTCATATAGTCTTATTATTTTCTAAATACTAGGCAATATTTTTCATGAAAGGAGAGCACAGAAAATACTCATCATGGTGGGCAAAATAAATTATTGATGGCGAAGGTGCGTGAATTCATAATAGGCCTCATCCATATCTTACTTGAAAATGTTGCTCAGCCAACTTCGAGTATTCTGCTACATTTTGCTAATGAATTTTTAGCCTAATTTGGCACAAAAAAATTGTAAAAATTCTTGGTTTTAGAAAAATGAGGCGACTTTGGTGACTTGTCTCATCATCGTCTTTATGAAGCGTAGAGCCGGTAGACAGTGTACACTGTACTTTCATCTATCTTAGATTCAGATAAAATTAATACTATCATGCAATGTATCAGAGACCGTATAATGGAAGGCATACCCGTCTTCAAATAATTCAATGTTGATTGAACAGTTTGGCAATAAACCACGACCTCTCTTCTTTCTCATTATAAAGGAACTTTTTTTATTGTCAGCAACTCTTCGGATCCATCAGCTAACATGTTTTGACTCTTATCGTATTCCCCATTAGTAATTATTCTTCGTTTTGGGGATATTAAGGTTCAAAATTTTATGGTGAAAGAAAATCATCGACCCACATCTGCATGTGTATGCATCTAAACATCTAGCATTCTTGTTATACGTAAGGGCATAGTATGTACTTAAGTTGGAATAACTTGGTCAATAAAAGTGTTTCGACACTGATTTACTGAGGTTTGAGAAACTATGAAAATGCCCCCTTGCTTTGTGACATTGACAATGAAGAAAAACATGAGCTTATAAAATTAGAGAATATATTCATGGGGCTGAACATGGGACTGTCTCTAAGGTCATGATTTTTTCAAACAATAAATCCATAATTATATATTTATAAATATAGATATAAGAGAGCTCAAACAGTTGGCTTTAAAAGATTCATGCAGGATACATGAGACAGAAAAATGAACAGCCATTTGACATTTATTATACATCTTCGAAACAGGGGTGCATGCTCATAATTTCATATCCCCTCTCTCCATTATTATCCAAACAATTACATTTTTTTTAAATATATTTATAGATTAGAGATCATGCATCTATTACTCGAAATGTGTAACTCGATGTCAGTTCCTTTCCAACTATGGTATATATAACTTGTAAGCTGTACAAATCTTTTACAGCAAACTAACTTACAAATCTTTTATGCTTGCATATCTCGCAAGTTGCAATCTATACAACACATCCTATAAGTAAATTATTCTCAAATATCAAAACTCTTGTAGGGTAGAACGTGTGATGTTTGAAGGAGATTTCTGGCATCTCTATCTTCGTGTATCTTTCATGGCATAATTTTCGATGCTTGTTGTAAGAACGAAAGTTCACAAGCAGAGATCGAAATATCCCGTCTATTGTTCAATTTATTGAGAGCTTGAGCGAGTTCATTCAGAAATGCTCTTGTAATTAACCAAATATATAGCTACGATAGTAGCAAATACTCCAATGAGTTGCACTGGTGAGAAAGTCTCGCCAAGATAGAAGAACCTGCACATTAAGCAATAAATTTGTTTGGTTCAATAGTGCAAAATTGCAAAAAAGCAAGATGCAAAAGAGCAGATCACTTATAATGCTGTACTTTTTACAATCAGTTTTAGCAGATCAATTATAATACTATACTTTTTATAATCAGTTTTAGTGTCTGATATAATAACAGGGCGCCATGATGTAAGATACCAAACTCTTGTTATATTTATGAAATTAACCAACTATATTGCAGCTATAGTAACTCATAGTTAAGCAATTATGTTAACTTTTGCAGTTTGCTTTCTTAAACCATACCCGAAAATTGAAGCAAACATTGGCGTTAAAAACGTAAGGGAGCTGAGCTTCGTTAAACTACCTGCAATTTCACAAAAACCATCTTAAATTAATAAAGCTAGAAGTGGTAATGGAATACACATGAATACAATATATATATATGTGTGTGTGTGTGTGTACTCCGTCCATCCCAAAGTAAGTTTCCACTAGTAATATATGTGCAAGTTTGACTTGCAAAATTTTCATATCTAAATTGCCGAAATAAAATTTTCAAAAGTTAATCACTCGGTACCAACTATGTGTTGACGTTTGGAAAAAATTTTATTTTCAATGTAGATACAAAAATTTTGCAATTCAAAGTTGCATCATGTATTTTGGTAAGGGAGACTAAGACGGAGGAGTAATACATCACTAGATAGTGCACAAATGTAACCTTTAGTGGCATTGTAATAGTATACGCCATAGCTAGCTGCACTTCCAAAAATGGAAGTATATAGAAGAGCCAACAGGTCATTTGACGTAAGCTGCATAAAACTCCCATTGAATATTGGATCATTGTTTAAAATGGATATTACCGCCAGCGGAATTCCTCCAATAACCATGTGCTGCCATTAAAAACGAATTTTAGGGGGAAAATAACGTTATCTGAAATAGGAAAAAGAAAATGTCGATAACGTGCCCAACGTCGTTTTCAGGAAAGAAGATTACTTTTTTACTTAGAAAATAGAAGTACTGAACATACATATATAACACAGTAGTACTAATCATATAGATATAAGTTGATTACCAAATCACTGTTTTTTGAAAAAAATGCAGTATTATACAGATATTCCAAATGAAACCCTAATTTTGAATGATAAAACATAAACTAACCCATACTAGAAAGGGATCTTTCAGTACTAAATTCTTTTAGAAAAGAGAGAAGAAAAATACCATATCTGTACAGCCATTCAAAAGGACACAAGTACTGGTACTAAATTTGACTAATCGATATTACTAAATCTCGCCAATCCAGTGGCCATTTAAGGATCCGAGTACTTGATAGTTACTAATTATATATGTGTGTGTATATATATATATCATGGCAAACTTACCCATCCAGTGGCCATGATAGGATCCGAATATTTAGAAACCCAACGAACCATAACAGTACCAACTGCCATGCTCTGAGCTGCTAGAAGCATCCACCACTCTCCACTTCCCCACAACGAGTTATCATTTTCCAGTGAAAGTGCAGGAAGCTGATTAATTAATTTCATCATTTAAAAATACAAAAGCAATAAATGCGGTGTACCACAAATAACAAAATATCAGCTTTATGAGACAAGATCAATATGCATCCATGTCCCGTAAAAAGCTTAAAGTTGACCACAATTAAGAATAAATAGAAAGTATTGTAAAGATGGATCAACTGAACAAGTGAACACACATTATAATCTCTTTTTTCTTTGGTAAGTATGTTAATTGTTGGTCAATCTAAGAAATGACAATGGAGAGGAAGTGAAATAGGGTCCAAAATGTTATATCAGAACTTGTTTCAACTATAAAACGCAACACTCTATAAGGATTGAGATGCTATAACACAATATTTGAGATAACGCTATATCGGTTCAACTTCTACATTAATCACTTCCCACAAACACTAAATATATATCTACGAAACAAAATTCACAGTAAAAAGAGCAATATTCTTTAACAAGAGTGGACAGAAACCTGTAAGATATGCACCCTGAAAATGTTGAATCATTTTTTCCGACTTTCATGCATTTTAAAGACACAAGTGATCCCCATTTTTGATAATGTGAAAGAAAAAAACAGATTGCAAACACGGGAAATTACATAATTTTATTCAGATTTAACATATATATAGTACCTCAAGTAGTAAAAGGCCAATTACACCAAGCACTAGCCCTGAAACTCCAACAATCCCAATAGTCTCGCCAAATAGTAGGGAGGCAAATACAGCTACTGTTAAAGGCTGTGAATCAATTATTACCTACAATAATATACTAAACTCTATTAAAAAGTTATTTTGTCAAATAACCATATCGTTGGTACATATGAACGAATAAAATAAATGCATTTAGATGTCTACAAAGTCAGCAGTCAGCTGCCTAGGCTAAAATGAACTACTACTAATTAGCTTAAAATTTAAAGATGCCGAGGACAGTGATTAAGTCTAACGTTCAGAATAAATAAGCATCAGAGTTCCAAAAATTTGTAATAACACGTATTTATAGGGTAGCACTTACACTACCCAGCCCCGCTGTTGTCCTCGTCAATCCTTCAGCAAGAAAACCCTGCAAAAATACCATTATTTTCAATTCCTCCGAAAAAAAAGTATATCCAAAGCAGTACATAATTCACTTATCGCTTATGCAATAACATATACACACACCTATGAAATACAGTGCTTAAGCTCATAATTAGCAGTGCAATGAAACATTGGGAGGGGAAATCCACTGGCATTCTGGTAACTATTTCAGACAAAGAAAGTGATTGTTTGGTCGCAATTTTTGACGTTAGAATCTGTTTATATGTGTTGGCTTGGAGGCTTAGGGTATTTAATTTCATGAAGGTCTTTACTTTTGTGACCTAAATGTTTATAAGCTCAAAGAGCACACCAATCCCCACAGCTTTATTTGCTTAGCAAAGCTGATGATAAACAAGCACAAAGATTACCGTTTCAGGTCTATCAAACACAGTCGATGTTAGCTATAAAGAACCAGCTGAGTGAAACACAACCATTATGATTCAATAATCACAAGACAAATCCCACTTCTGGTACCCCTTAATTGAAGTACCAAACAAACTTTTACAAGCCTAAAGAACATCAATTTTAGCAAAAAATACTTAGAATTTCAAAACCATTTTCAATAACCTTCAATAAGCACATCAAGCTACAAAATCAACAATTGGACTTACAAAATTGAAATACCACATAATTTCCCCAATATTGTCATTACCATGTCACTGTTGCATTCGTAATTTACATGCCTATGATCTTCCATAAACTTTATATCTAGAGTGAATGGCGACTAGCTAAGGATGTGTATGTCATACATATCTAGAGTAAATGGCAACCAGTTATGGATGCTCTCTTACCGTTAATTTCTTCTAATATAACTACAAATTGTGCGTAATCCATTACACAGGTATATTCATAGCTTCACATTTTCCTTAACTCGGTCTATATCTACAGTAAATGGTAAATAGGAGGAGAAAATTGGAGAAATATAAATATGTTCACAACTCCACGTTCCCCAAGTCAGCTACACGAATAAGGCAGAATCGAAAACATAATATTGCAAATTCATGGGAATAAATGACTCTTGCATACTAAGCTATTGATCTATAATAATTAAAACAATGTTCTATCAAATTTCACAATTTAGCTACCAAATTACACAAAATCGAAAAACTAGTACACCAACCTATCAAATTTCACAATAACTGATACCAATCTACACAGAATCAAGCAATTGTAAACCAGCATACCCGCAAGTGCTTAATACCATGTACAACAGAATTTTTTTTTCAATTTAACAACGTTAACTACCAAAAATCACTTAATTTCTTTCAAGCAATTGACGGAGAGTGTACTAAATTGAGTGATTTTGGTAGTGGAATATATAAAATTAGACTTATCGTGGTAAGAGGTACTAAATTAAAAAAAAAATGCTTTGGACTTGTATAATCCTATAGAAGTCCTTAATTGCGATATTATGTGAACTGAGCCAGCATCATCAGAAAATCAATAAAGTTTTGAACTGTTTATTGGCATTCATTCATCACAACTTCCTATATATAATCCTAGAGAAGTCTTTAACTGCGACAATACGCGAATCAAGCAGTGTCAGGGGTGGACCCACAATTTACAAAGAGTCTATCTTTTATATAAGGAATTTCGGAAAACATAAATAACATATCTTTATATAGCAACCCAATAATAGTAATCCTCTGCCCGCGAGTACAAATCTTCTAGCTCATGTTTTATGCCCATTTCGTCCTGCCCCCTTGATTTTTTAAGCCAAAATTGTTATTCAAAATAAAATAAAATAAATACTATAATTATAATTAGATATGTATCAATACATTCCAATAATTTTTTCTTGCGAAAAATTCAAATATGTTTTATACTGGAATTAACATAAGAACTAGTGTAAATTAAATATAAAATCCAAAAAAAATAATGTAACTCAACAATATGTCCAAATATTATGAAATATGTTTAGAATACGTTGTAACAGTCTATTAACATACAAAAAATGTTATAAAAAATCAAAATTTGAGCGAAAATAGTTAATGGGGCACGAAATAAATGCTAAGTTTATGAGTGTTATTGTTTGTAAGACCTGAAAACAAGCGGCGTCGACGAGACCGAAGAGAGAGATGGAGACCCAAGCTTCGACACCAGATGGCATCTTCCGCCCTCTCCCCCATGCAAACGCCACCAGCAAGAAACCCGCAGGAATAAGACGAAAAGAGGAAACGAAGAAAGGACCAGTCACAGGCAAAACACCCTTCATTGCCACCATAGCAGTACCCCAAAAGAAAAATGGTGATATTAATATTCCCCATTCCACTAACTGTTTAATATTATTATCTTTTTGTACTAGTTTTTCATTATCCGATTCGGGTGCAGAAGTATCTTCGGGTAAGCATTCGACAGTTGTTATTGTGTCTATAACAGGGTTTTGTTTGTCTTCATTTGTTGTTTTGTTAAAACAATTGAGTGTTTTTGTTTTTGTGGATGTTTTATTATGTGAATTTTGATGAAGATGTTGTATTGTAAGAAGTGGAATGGTGAGTTTTGGGAAGAAGTTTGTGGTGTAGTAGAATGTGGTGAGAGGTGATGCCATGTCTACTCACTACTCTTTTTTATTTTCTCCTTCCTTTACAGCTTCAAATTACTAGTCCTGTGTTTTATAGCCTGTAACTATTGTATTTTACAATTTACTACATAAAATGTATTACTATTGTATTTTAACAATTTATTGCATAACATTTATCTTTTATCAATTTCATCCTCACCTATCTATTTTGTCCAATTAGCTAGTGAAATGATATTTAACAAAATAACAAAATTATAGTCACGTTCTTTCACTTATCACTTAGTGAGTGTAATTAATCATCCATCAAAAATATATCTTCCATTGTGACATATAATGAATGTAGTTTCGTCAATTTATGTTGTCGGACTCTTAATTGAACGAAAATTAATATATTATGGATAAAATTGATAAATGTTTAAGGTTTGTTACTAAATTGATAAAAGAAAAAAGTAAAAAGTACTAAATAACTTTTTCCCAATTATTTTGTACCCAACTTTTTTCTAAAATGGGCATTTGGGCAATGTATACAGTTACACGAAAACTCGTTTCACTTTCTCTAATTTCTGTTTCTCGTTTTTTTCTTCTATTATTTTACGTGTAAATTTTAAAAAAATTTCAACTTTTTCTCGTTTTCCATTTTCGTTTATCGTTTCTGTTTGCCATCCTGACAACTATGGTTCAAACCATACTCACCTAACTTTGAAAAAGTAAACGATATAGACCAAATTTTGATAAAACTTATATAAATTTATGAATTCCATAATAATACTTTGGATTAATATTCAGTTTCTTATATTTTATGAAATATAATACCTAGATTTTGAATAACTAAACAAACAATTTATTTAAATATTATATTGTTTTTGTTAGTAACTTTATTTCATCATGTTGTATGCATTTTTTCTATTTATTATCAAAATAGTATCGTGAAAGCTTTTCTAAATTTTAATATGATTTATTTTTCATATTTTTAGAGTTATAAAAAAGTTCATTTAAGATTTTACAATGTTTCACTTAAGTTTCTAAAACGTTTCGAATACGTTCTCCCCCCAAAAAATAATTTAAGAGTAAATGTATTTTATATCTAAATAGAGTTTCTCCGTCGGTAACTATGGTTCAAACACATTTCGACTAATCTGGCGATAAGGCACGTATTGTTCCAATGCATTTCGTGACTTCATGGCCGGTTTCGACATAAGTCAAACAAGTGTGTGCGTTAAGGCGCCGCTCGATGTAAAGGCATTAATTTATTTTATTTAAAGCAGAATTTTTTCCTCATATAATTTAGTGTTATATATTATTTACATTTTATTTCACATAAAGCCAACTACCTTATATGGTTTTACAATGTGTACGATAGTTTATTTTCTTTCTGTTCTAAATTAGTAGGTTCGATACTCTATTAATGCATGTCTTTTTGCATTAACTTTTTTGTTATACATATCATGTTGATAAATTTAGAGAAGTGAACAAAATTTTAGGTTCAACTTAGGCGTCGGAGAGCATAGGACTGGCCCAGTGTGGCTTCACGCTTATGCCTGGTTGCAACTGATAATGAAACGAAACAATCGAAAAAGTTATGTTCTTGTTGTTTATTAATTTAATGAAGAGTTTGTTCATGTTTATCCATCTTCGTTTCTTCACAAACGATCATAAACGGAACGTTTGACAACCCAAACATATGGATCCGAGCCGAGCTTTCTTGCGTTAGGGCTCGACTCGTGTTCATGACGAGCCTAAATAATTAGTGTAAACCCGACTCGTGAACCAAACAGAAAAATTGGGGATCGTTAAACTCGATAATTTTTAACGATAGGAGTCACATTCGTTAAACTCCTCTCGACTCGTACAAAACAACTATTTTCATATATTCCCTCCGTCTCTAAATAACAACACTTGTGGGCGTTATTGTAACTTCATAATATAAGAATATTTCACACTCTATTATTAAATTTTGCTATTTTCCAAATATATTTATTAATTAGGGACGAATGAAGTACATAGAGTATATTTATTTAGAAAATTATACTTAATTATACATATAATGATATAAATACATGTACACACACCATATATTAACGAGTCTAACAGATGATTATTCATGGTTTGGTTCATATACCATTTAAACTCCGTATATTATTAGTTCGCCTGTATAATGGAATTACGTAAACAACACATGATATTAAAGTCTAAAGCCAGTTTGCAACGACGCAACATGATAGCATAGTAATAAGAGAAATGATATTTCCATCCAAAAACTTTACCCAAAAATTTTACCACCTGATGTGGCAGGTTAAATGTACCAATCATTTTTATTTCGATATTGAAATTATGTTTTCATTTAATCCATAATTGGTCCACATAGTCCGCCACGTTAGCGGGTAATATTTTTAGGTAAGATTTTTAGTTGGTTATATCAATATTTAGTAATAAAACTTAAATTACTGATGAGCTTCATTCGGGTTTACAAACCAGTCTACAAGTTGGAAAGACAAATATTGTAAACATACACCAACAACCGGTTAAACTAACGCAGGCAAAATAAAATGTAGTTTTGCTTATGTAGTTGTATTATGAAACTTTACTAACCCAAAAAATATTATGCCAGTGGCGAGGGAATATTAGTATTCCTTTATCCGGAGCCTCAACTATCGTCAAAATTCGTCTTATCAAACCTGCGAACAGTAAGGTCGGATTTGGCATCCCGGATTAAATCATTTCGGCCAACCTCGCAGAAGGTCGGACGCACATGGCAAACACATGCCTCTCAGCGCGTGCCTCACATGTGCAGGGTGCCTTGATTTTAGGAGTCAAGCTGACTTGACCTGTGACGCCGCTTCTCTGGAATTTACCGCGGCCCAATCCGAGACAGCCACGTGTTAACCGTACTGGTCATCCGTATTATTGTTAGAGCTTTAACTCCGTTTACGCCGTTAGATCATAAATGGACTGTACAATGATCGTAGAGCTGTTATGCATTTAATGATACTATAAATACCCCCCTAATGTCCTGTTAAAGGGTATGATATACTCTCACTAGAAAAGGCCATGCTACTCATGACTTGAAAACCCGACTGACAACCCGACCTAATCCGACACCGTATTCATATTGTCATATCCCCCTTATATATTATCGAGTTATTTTTATCTTTGTCTCGTACTGACTTTATCGTTGGAGAGAGAACGCTTGGGGATAAACCCGTGCTCTCTGTTTGCTTTGTGTGCAGGCTTGCCGAGAAGGAGAAGTAAACATTGAGAAGGCCTGAACCGTGACCGACCCTTCTGCTTATCCGACACCCTGAGAGGTAGCGCAAATCATATCTGATCCAAGTGTAAGCCGATGATAGAAATAAAAATAGGCTCGCCAACCACTTGATTAGGTTAAGGATTTTAGGTAATTTGGAGTAGGAAAAGATATATCATTGATGAAAGCATTTTAATTTACATTTGAAAATAAATTGAAATACCGGTTGGTTGGGGTGAAAGAGAACAGACATGTCAGGAATAGGAATGTTACAGTAGCTACTTATATACTTTTCACTTGTGAGAGCGTCATTCTATCTCTAGTGTCTATCCATTTCGTGTTTTTTTTTTTATTTTCATTCAAAATTTAAATTTTCATAACTTATACCGTAATTTTATAAACTTTTATATTATATTGTATTCAAATTTTAAAACATTTGAACATAATATTGTTTTAGACAATTTTTTTAATATTCAATGTTTAATTTACACTAATTTATACATTTATTCTAAAATAAATTTTGTGTGAATTTTCTTTTAAAAATAATTATTGTAATGTATTGATACATGTATTATAGTAATTGTATAATTTTTTTTAAGTATTTAGAATTATTTTTTTAGATAAAATAAACAAGAAGATAAAGAAAAAAATATAAAAATGGGATAGAAGATTTCCGCACCACGAGCATCAGGCTCATTAGTTCATATATGACTGTTTCACAATCCGTTTATATAAAAATGTGTCAAATGGATAAAAAAAATTTAAATTTTGATTAATATTTAAGTTTAGGTTAGGCCCTATCGGGTTCTATATTTTTATTTGAATTTTTAGTTTGTTGTACAATTTCTTTTAATTTATCAAATTATAATTTATAGAAAATAGAAAAAATAAATTAGTTATTGAAAAACATTATCTAATCATATATTTTATAATATAACCGTGATTAAGCTAACTGTAACATAAACACTCAAATAAGATAATGATTCCAAATAAACACTCCGGGTTAAGGTGTATTTGGTCCTTTTAAAATGGTTTTTATTTGCCAATTTGGCTTTAAATGTAATCACACCAATATGCAATTTTGATACTTAAAAGATAAGTATATGCTTTAAAATAGAATACTTTTGAAATAAGTGTAGTTATAGTTTAAGTAAAAATAAATGTGTTTAGATTAAATTTGTTTGACACAAAAATCCTGTAAACAATGCTTCATTCACATTGTCCGAAACATCAAATCCTGTGTCTGGGCCCTTTCTTTCTCTCTCTCTCTATACACATATATATACATACATATATTATATATATATACATAGAAAACGATGTCATCATCACCGCGAATAACATGCACGAGAATAACAGTGTGGACATTGATTGCAGTGGTAATACAGATCGTAGGTCTCTCTCTCTTCGTCTTTTCCTTTTTCCCTCTCAATCCTTCCCTCTCCGCCTTCAGGTTTCCCTTTTTTTCATTTCTTTTTTCATTCAGTTATATTAATACCACCAAACCTTATTATTTCATTAAATCCTCTCCTCCTCCTTTGTAAATTGTAACATAACTACGACTAGGCAATGACTAAACTAGAAATTAGGTACAAGGGTTACATCACCCCCATATTACAAATACAAAAAAACACTATATTTTTTTTCCATGTATTGTATTCAAAAGTTGACGATTATAGTCTTTCACCACCTCCATAATTACAACTTTGGGGGTGCTAAAATACTATAATGGTCAACTTTTCAATACAATACATGGAAAAAATTCGCATTTTTTCGTAATATGGGGGTGATGTAACCCTTTTTAGCCTATACCTAGTTCCTCCCCTATGACTAGGAGTTGTTTTTGTTTTCAGAGCATCTACAATAGTTTTATTAACTTTAACGGATTCACTAAAAACACCATATTGTGAATGAAAACAATGTTTGTTTGCTAACTTTTTTATCTAACAAGTGACATAATAACATTGTTGTGGATGATCTCAATCCGTTAAATTGTAATGATTAGTTTCAAGCTATATTTTATTTGGTCCTCCTAGTCTTAGTCGCAGTGAAAATAGTCTTAAGTTTTTCTTGTGTAAAAACCAATTACGTAGGAAGGAGAAGATATTGAACATACGAAGAATAGCTCACTCCTGGATAATTCATGGATCGGTCACATTACGTTTTTCCATCATGTCAAATGTCTTCATGTGACAATAGCAGTTGTATACCATATTTAAAGGTTTATTTCACTTTTGTTAATTTAGTGGTCCGGAGAGCTTATATCCTCCAGAAACTGATCCAGTTAACGTTCGAAATGAAACAAATCTGCCGCCTGATGAGCTCCAGAGGTTGTACCAGGTTAGATTTCCTCAATATTACCAATAAAATAATAAGAAAATGCACGCATATGTGCTTACTTTTTTTTTATAATAAATCATATAGAATATATATCAAATCTTTCATATGCTTGGCTTTGGTTTCATATTATATGCGGTGTCTTTAATGCAGGAGCTATATCAGATACCTACTTCATTTGACCGGCTGATTTTTATGGTACGTACAAATCCACTTTCCTTCAATATATTTTTTGCGTCTAAAACCCATTTTCATCTTTATCAATGTTTAGATAATGCCAGCATAAATTTTGTCTTTTTAGGTTATTGACGGTCTTCCAGCACACTTGGTGCTTGGAAGGGATGACCAACCTCCACCAAAAAATCTTCTAGAAGCTATGCCATATACACAGTCCTTGTTGGCGAAGGGAATGGCTCTTGGTTATCATGCCAAGGCTTCTCCTCCAACTGTTACCATGCCTCGCTTGAAGGTGATTAATTCTTTGCATATTAATAGGCTTGTTTGATAAACTTCTGTTAGGTTAGGTGTACTATTATATATTTTTAGCTTTCAAAACTAGTATGTAGTTTTAACATATCCAGGAAACTTATATCCCAATTTGTTTGAGGAATACAAAAAATTAAGGGGACACAATCTGTCTTTTGTGATATATAATTATTCCGTAGGTCTTAAGTTGATGTTTGAGAGAAAGGGTGAATATTGAGAGTATAATAGCGTTCTTTACCATTTTTTAAAGCTCCAACATGGGGCATCCCAGAGAGCCATGGTATATTAATAGGCAATACAAAATGGGATGGAGGGATTACTTATTTATTCTTCTGAGGGGCGAAAAGAGCTTTTTTAAGGTATCAAAATTCATATAAATTTGCAGAAAAGTATATGTTTTTATCTTATCTACACTACAATCATTTTCCACTACTCCCAATACGAAAGGTAATTTTTTTTAACCATAGAATACCTAAAAGTATTATTTTACATCTCATAAAAAAGTCTTCTTTTCAACTTCTACAACACAACAAAATGAGGCCATTGCCCCTTATTGACTTTGTGAGTAGGTGATCCTCACCATTTTAGATATTATCAGGCTATGCTGTCTGGGGCTATTGGTGGATTTTTGGATGTAGCTTTTAATTTCAATACGCAAGCACTTTTAGATGACAATGTTATAGGTATGTATGTACACAAATAGATGTTAAACTATATTTCCATATTATTTGCATAACCTACTTGTGACCAGTAAAATAATTATTCTTTAAGATTTGTATAGGTCAGTTTTTTAATGTTGGTTGGAAAATGGTAATGCTTGGGGATGATACATGGCTCAAATTGTTCCCAAGATATTTCACAAGGCATGATGGGGTTCACAGCTTTTATGTAAGTTCTTTCTATTTTTGTTATTATTGTGTGTTTCCCTGTGTGTATAGTATGGGGTGGGGGAAGGAATAGTGTGGAAATTCAGCATTGTTTATCTTTTTAAAGAGAAAAAGAACGACCAAAGTTTTTTTTTACTTTACAGAGCATCCACACCAGCTTGCTTCTCCGGGTCCTTTTATATGTGATGAAATTTTCCCTTAATTAGCTTTAACTACCTGTTTCACAATTACACAAAAGGTTTTCTATTAATGGGTATGGATTTCGATCTGATGCTTAGAAAGGTACTACTGCACAAGGGTCTCAACTTCATTTTTTAGAATAGGAGGGGGTGCTGTAGTTTTTTTTTTCTTTTTCCGTAGTTTCTTATCTTTGATTCCAGCTTCTCTATTCGATGCTTTCTAATTATTGTATATAATATTCTCTCTCCACCTTATGTTATTTTGATAATAGTACTGCTTTTACCCAAATAACTAGGAGAGAGTAGGAGATACAAGAAACGTCGAAAACTGTTTTCTTAATAAAGAGTATAAATTTCCCCAAATATATAACAAGGAGGTGAGCTTTTTTGGAAGACTCTTGATGCTGATTATTAATTAGTTTTTATTAGTTAATTTCGTTTTTAATAACTTAGGATTATTAAAATTTCTGGTAGTTATTTGTGTCGGAGTTAATTCCCGATTGTCGTGTCTTTTTGTTCTATGTTTCATAATTGCGTCCTTCCTAAAGAGTATCTTTTGATTAAAAAATGTACCTTTATTTAGAATTCAGTTTTGGGAATTATATTTGTGTAGAGTTTGATACTCTTAATGCTATTTGATATTAGTACTCAAAGATCTTCTTTGAGATGAAGGGATATTTTTTAGTTTTCTTATAAAGTGTGGTTTGATTTGAAAATCTATATCAGATTTGTAATTCCTAGATGAAGCATGATGTGGGTTCTTAAAAATGCATTAGACTGCTATTTAGAGGTTCTGGTGTGGATTCTCAACTTAATTTAAAAGAATTTTATGGATGAGTATCTTTCTAGGAAAATTGTTTTTTGCATATTTTGTCCTGTGGTTAGGTTCAGTTCTATTTATGTGGCCATACATGTCAACATTATACACAAATGACTTTTACTACTTCAGTTTTTGCAATACGATGTGTATAAGTAGTTATCAGTTATTTATTTAAAAAAGAAGTAAATAGTAACAGGGGTGGTATTGCTGGTGAATGTTATTTAACCTTGAAAAGGCTATCATTGCTTTGAATATGGATTATATTCTTATTTTTCCGAATTCTTGCAACAGGTTAAAGATACTGTAGAAGTGGATTACAATGTTTCTCGGCACTTGCCTGATGAGCTAAATAGAACTGACTGGGATGCTCTGGTGATTGCATACATACTTAAACCCTATTTATTTCTATCTAGTTCAGCAGTGGGGCTCGACATACTTGTAACTTTAGTTTCATCGTACCATAGTTTAGCTAATTTCCTTTCCATAGGATACCATAAAATGATGATCCAGAAAAGAAACCTTACTTGAAGGTTTAAATAACCCACTTGCCATCTGCTTTAACAGACAAAAGATAAAAAACCTTTCTACATGTAGTGACCACGAATATCTAATACCTCCTGAGTTCTGCTGTCCAAGTCCCCACTTTAATTATCTCAAATTACCACTTGCTGTTTATAAAAAAAGGTTCTGTTAAATGCTTAATAGACAAAATCTTTGTCAACACCAGAGCTAATTCTAGAGGCGCTATTAATTCTTAAAGCACCTTACTTGATGACACCATAAGGTTTCTGAAATTCTCAATGATTTACATACACCTTGTGAAAAAGCAACATGGTTAGGTCTTATATATTAAGCCCTTGCTTTACTTGATTGATCTCCTCCTCTACTTCATTCCTCCTTTTTATTTTGTGGAAGTATGGATATGGTTTGGAAATTTAGATGCAACATACTCAAACAATTTACCCAAGTCAGCTATTTTTCGTCTGTTTTTTTAATTACGTGAGTCTGATGATCGAACTTTGAAATGTCTTTTTCGTTGTTCGGACATATGCATGAATTTTGTTTTGCATATATGTTGTATTTTAATGAGTTGCAAATTGCTTACATAAAACAATTAACGGGACTCCATGTTTTATTTTATGCCTTTCTTCATATTGGTTTCATAGTCGCACTCCAAATATTTAACATTTAATTTTTGGTGATTTTGTTTCAGATTTTGCATTACCTTGGTTTGGATCATGTTGGGCACATTGGGGGTCGCAACAGGTATTAGCCCTTTTTTATGGGTGCATTGTACTTCTATGTACTTCTGTTCTTATAACAAATAGGGTAAATTATAGTTGCATAGATCTTCCGTTTAGTACATTCCCTTCACTTTTTCCATCAAATTGAATTGCATGTGACATTAGGTAGATGTTTCCCTTTAGTAGATATGCTGTTCTTTACAACCAAGTATCATCTCTTTTGGATTTATACACCCAACTTGACGGAGAACGTCACATGAGTGGACTGAATGATGATACCCAAAATAATTTTGTGCTAATAAAAAAAATTATTAGTTGGGTCTACAGTATAAGAAAATTGTTAATTGAAGGGTGTACCAAACTGTAACTCCCCCTAATACATTCAGTTTTTTCACAATGTCAGTGTCTTAATGGGTCCAAAAATGAAGGAAATGGATGAAGTAATCAGGTTAATCCATCGGAATAGCATACTATCTGAAGAGAATGATACCGGGCGGACACTTTTGGTTTGTGCTACTTTCTGTAGCTGTTTTTGTCAGCATTTTCTAGATTCTCATGAAACTTTTAGTCTAATAGTTTAAACATTAATAACTACTATCAAATGAGTTAGAGGTAAAAAAATTATTTTTCCAGTCATAGAATTTCTTTTCTTTGAGGAAGTAAATATAATATTTATCTGAATATCGTCTGCAGATTGTTGTCAGTGATCATGGCATGACTATCAATGGTAACCATGGAGGTTCTTCATATGAGGAAACCGACTCCTTGATGCTTTTTGTTGGTTTGAAGCAAAAACCCTTTGATTATGATACTGTAGCCTCTAACAACGTTAAACAGGTAATAAGCTGTTGAATTAATGTTCCTTTTTGACATTATTTGAGAAGTTTGAAACCATTGCTATTTGCTAGCTGTTTTTCTATATAGCAGTTTAACGCTGCCTTTTGTTTCCAGTATACTGGAAGTGTTATAGGCAGCAAACTATCACCCTATCGAATATGCCACGTGTCATTTTACATTTTCAATAACCAACTTTTCTTGCATATTTTGGGCCTTCAAGGTTCATTGGTATTGCTATGTATGTTAATTACAGTGCAGGAGATAACTTTTTGGGTTTTTTGCAGTTTTGTACACCATACTATTGACTTTTTGCGATTTTGTACACCATACTACAAGAATATTTAATTAGTACACCATACTACCACTTTTGAGTGATTTTATACACTTCCGTCAAATAAGTTAACAGAAGTTTGTTTATTTTGTAAATACATTTTTCAGTCAGGGCTAAACAGTCAATTTCCTTTCATCGTCAAATAAATCCTAAATTCAAAGTTAGAACCAAACAAACACGACGCACTCTCTTTCTCTCAATCAGGGTTCACCTAATCTCTCAACCTAAATCCAATTTTATTTTTATTTTTTCTTAAAGTAGTGCCAAATCCCACCGCCACAAATCCTCCATCAGCTGTACACGTGTCGACCATGATTCTTCTTAACTGCCGATCAACAAAAACAACAAGAGCTCGACCTCTCCATTCTCTGTTTCACTTTCGATCACCAATCCTTTCATATATATATATATATATATGTATGTATATGTATGCATGTATGTATATGTATATATATGTATATATGTATGGATATGTATAACTATTTGAATGGAAGTGATGACAAGTGCAGGAATACGAAGGCTGGATGAGTCTTACTTGCCAAGAGAGAGAGATAGAGGAGGGAGAGAGATGTATATATGTATATAGATATGTATGTATATAGATATGTATGTTGTTGCAGGTAGGAAAAGATAGAAGAATAGATATTTCGTATTTTCCCTTTCAAAGTGAGGATTAAAAAGGTAATTGCACACATTAAATTAACACATGGGGTCACATGTACAACATCTGTTAACTTATTTGATGAAAGTGTACAAAATCACTGAAAAATGGTAGTATCGACGTATCGTGTACTAATTAAATATTTTGGCAAGTATAGTGTACAAAATCGCAAAATGTCAATAGTACGGTGTACAAAACTGCAAAAAGCCCATGACCTTTTAGATTTACTCATTAATCAAGGAGAGACTAGGTTCTTCTTTGCTAGAAGTTTCTAAGCTCAATTTATTTTGAAATTTGGTTCAAATCTACTGTATTTGGTTGATCAGCTTAAAGTTCGAACTTTTTTGGTTTTATGGTCTTGTAAGACCTAGAAGCTCTAAGCTGGATGAACCCAGCTTTTCTCTCAGCCTAGAAAAATTCAGATTATCTGCTAACAAAGTGCACCCAAATATATTTTCAAAAAAATTATTTGCTAGTTAAAATTATTTTCAAAAAATAAAAGTGCACCCAAATATACTCTAGATAATCCTTTCTCATTTATGTTCTGTATAATTTTTACTAGCTTCTAGCAATTATCAGGTCTTTACTGGCAAATAAATCCTAACTGTCTTGACCTGTTAAAGTAATGCTTTAAGTCGCTACGCCCTATCATTGGTTATACAGGTCGACATTGCACCAACAATAGCTCTTCTCTTTGGCGTGCCTATTCCTAAGAACAATGTCGGGGTCTTGATTTTTGAAGCATTTGATTCGTTGACAGGTTTGTTATACACTATCTCGTCGGTGTTATTTTCTGCATATTTTACTGAGACTATTTTATATCTGCCAAAATATTTTCTGCAACAAAGGTACTACGCTGTTTTAGCTCTTAACGTTTATTAAATCCCTTTAGTACTTTCAATATTACTCTTTATTCTGTTTTACTTTTCCATGTCGAAGTTGGAAATTTGATTTTCTTCTTTCACCACTTGTTTTTTTTTTAATTATAGCTGAGCAGAAGCTGAGGTCTTTGGAGCTAAATTCTTGGCAATTATACAAATTACTCAAATCTCAGTTGCCTGGATTATCTTGTGAAATCAATATGCCAGCAATAACTCATTGTAATGGTAGTGATGAAGAAATATTTTGTTGCCTATATGTAAAAGCCACAGCTCTGCACAAAGTTTTGCTGTCGAAAAATGTTGATGGGTAGTATACCTTTATTTTTTTAATTTTTAAATTTTAGTCAAATCAACTTCTATGAGTAGTTCAAGTCCATATTGTCTAATGATGATTCTTGTCCATGAATATAGGATAAACAGTGAGGAGTATAATAATGCTATTTTGGCATATGACGACTTTCTAAGAGCTGCTAGCAATTGGTTATCAGGCAGAACAACCTCCGTATGTGCATTTGTTCTTTTTGCAGCCTTATCATTTATTTATTGTTTCTTCTGGTTTAGGGATATACGTTTATTTCCAATATTTGTTTTGAAATCATATAGCATGTATTATGTGGCATTGCAGAAACCTGTTGGCGTACTTGCTTCTGGAATTGGAGCTATGTTCCTATCTTGCTTTTTAATCCTTAGGCTCCTTATTTATCTGGACGGAGAGCTTTATCCCCTCGAAAGGCGTAGTATTTTTGACTTTAAGTATATTATTGAGACCTGGTCTTTGGATAATACTTTCGTTATTGCTGTTCTATTCATCCTTGTTTTAAGCATGGGATCGAGTTCTATGGTTGAAGAAGAGCATTTTATTTGGAATTTCTTGACATCAACGTTTTACCTGATTCTACTCCGGAAAACAAGCAAGTCACTCACTTCTGTAATTTCAAAAAACAACTTAAAACAAGTTTTTTCTCTAGTTATTAGTCTAATTTCTGGGAGAATCATGAGAGGTTGGCATAGTGGTGGTGTTAACTGGGACCATTTTCCGGATATTTCAAAGTGGCTTGAGTTATGGGGGAAACATTACGTAAAACCTATTCAGTTTTTTGCATGGCTCGCTATCATGAGCTTAAGCTTATATTCCCTCACAATAATACGGGCGAGAAAATATTTGCTTGCGTTAGTTAGTATTGGTTTTCTAGTTCCGGGAATGCTTGTGCTGCAACACATCTTAAAATATCAAGACATCGAATTTCCAGCGCTAAGTTGTGATTCTACTTTGATGGTACAAAAATTATATTCTATTTTAGGATTATTGACACTTGGTACCGTTTTCGTTTTACCATGGATTCTGCCTGTTTTGCATCCCAAATTATCTTCAGACGGTGAAATTCGAGGGCCGAATAATTATGTAGTTGAATCTAGAGACTGTATGTATATTG
Organism: Primula veris; assembly: GCA_963682055.1. Taxonomy (NCBI): domain Eukaryota; kingdom Viridiplantae; phylum Streptophyta; class Magnoliopsida; order Ericales; family Primulaceae; genus Primula; species Primula veris. Next base: position 28,929,565 of record OY821742.1, on the reverse strand, counting down.
TTGGCTTGACGTATGTACTATTCTGGTGTCTTCTACAGTTGGTTTTGCAACAACCTATAAACACAATGCCTGTGTCATTGCTATTTGTTCAAATTATGGCCAATGTGTGCTATTTTTCTCATACGGATGTGCAACTTAAGCACTGGGTTCAGGTAAGATCTCTCTCTAAAATTGTATTTGTTTATGCAAAGCTAAAATAGTCATCAAGACAAATTTGAGTTATTCCTTTTTATCACAAGGGTCAGCAGGAATACACCAGTAAAGAACAAAAAAGGTTTCCAGTTTCGAGTCTCCTGATTGTTTCTGCCGTCCCTTGCGATGTAATTTGTTGATACGCTGATGAATGGCGATGTTTCAACCACATTAAGGCCTTGTTTGGTTGGAACATTTAAGCTCAACTTTTCTGCGAACAATCTATTTGGTTGATCCACTTGAAATCTGACCATATTTATTTTTTTGGCCCGAAAAACCTAGAAGCTTTAAGCTGAATACACTAAGCTTGTTTTCTCAACCTTAAAATTCCAGCTTATTTTCTTAAAGTCTGCAACCAGACTTAGTCCTAAAGTGTATAACCTTTATATTTTGTATATTGTTGCATGATTATTTTTCTAATGTCAGTTCTAGCCAACTCCTCAGTACCCTTTTAATTGTTTCCTTACAGGTTTCAGCACTGTACTATTTGGGAATGGCTGGCCACTTTTCTCTTGGTAACACCAACACTCTTGCTACTATTGATGTTGCCGGAGCTTTTATCGTAATTCCTCTTCAACTCACTTCTTCTTGTGTAAACACATTTAAATATTTAGTTGTTGTCGGGTGTCTATTGTACTATGCATATAGTCTTAACGATATTTCAATTTTCAGGGCATCTCAAACCACTCAATGTTTCTCTCTGGAATCTTAATGTTCATGATCACCTATGCCTCGCCCATGCTAGCATTACTTAGCATGGTGATATCTGTGTCAACAAACGATACAGGTGGTATTGCAAATTCAAATAAGGCAAGTGTTGGGCAATTTTTGAAGACAACTGCTGGGTTTCCTTGTTTGGTTCCTCTGGGAATAAATTCTGTCCTTTTGGCTTCTTATACCATTGTTCTGCTGCTAATGAGGGATCATTTGTTTGTTTGGAGCGTCTTTTCTCCGAAGTAAGTTTTAATTATTTGACAGATTTTATTTAATTTAAACGGCTCATATTAATTATCAACATGGATCATTTCTCTTTCTTTTCATAAATATAACTGAAATTCCATCTCATTACCAATTATCAATGTTCTTTGGTCAGAGAATTCTCTTTTTATGAGCTATTGATTTATTCAATTAAGTTGTTCAAAAAATACAACTTTTTCCTTTTTTTAAATTATTTAGTTTTATCTTAAGTTTTGTCCTTGGACCACTCTTTGCACATAGTTTTGCAACAACCAGAAAACTTTTGAAGCGGCATTGATTATTTCCCGATTTTGTACACCTTATTCCTAGTATTTGGTATCACTAACTGTATCTACTCTTTTCAGGTACGCGTATGTTTGTGTTACAACAGCATGTGTCTACGTTGGTGTATCTATTGTTTCTTTTACTACATTTTATGGAGTTATGGTGTTGACTTGGCGTGGCATATCATCGCAACCTTCCATTAGAGACTGAGAAGTGCTGATCAAACTCCAAAGTGAGGCCTCTTATGCAAGAGTCATCAAGACTGTGTTGGTGCAATCTGAATAGTTGGGAGAAATCAACTTTTCTCACAGTTGATATTTGTTACTTGTTAGGTACTCCCTATAGGATAGTGAATCTACTAAATTTCCGTCACCTGCTTAAAAAGGAGTTGTCATTTAACTGTGGGGAGTACAAGTAACTATTTTTGCAACTATATGGTCCAACTGTGGCTTTAATGGTGCCTATTTGATTATAGTATACACGAACAAAACCGAATCTGATTTAAACGAGTTATCTTAAGGTTCTTGCTAGAATTCAGTAGCGTATACACTATTACCGTGTCTAAATAGAAATAATATTTGTCATTAGGTCCCTCTTAGTGTTTGAACCGTAGGTTAGTTTTAGGTCGAAACTTCCTTTTAAATTAGTATCTAGCTTTTCTCCAAAAATAAAATTTTAGTATCTAGAGTCTAGACAATCATGTGATTACTTTAATTCTACCACCCATTAGTAATTTATCTACACAACATAAAATCCACACAGGAATTTTCTCTTTCACAGATTAAAGTCCGTAAATATTTCTAACAGATTCCATTATAAGTTTCAACAGACGATTTCTGGAACAAAGCGAGTTGAACTGTTTTCCATATTTAACACCCACTAAATTAAGTCGATGGTACACCATTGTATATCACATAAAACGATATGGAGATGGTTTTTCCACCACGAGAAGTAAAGCAGACATAGTTGAAATTTACTGTCACATAAAAGAATATCGAAAGATGTACCAAATCTGAGATGCTCGGTTGAAAGGATGAAAATCATCTAAAACCCAAGGGAAGATGTCTTTTTCTGAGTGATACCTGCAAAATAGCTTGATATGTAAATAACTAAATATACCAATGTTGTATATTTCTTTAATACAGTTGATAGAATCATAAGATGTAACATCAAGTATCTAAAAAAAGAGCAGATTGTACTCGTTCCTAGAATTAACTACACAAGAAACTTCTCCACAATTTTTTTCAAAGAAAGGTAATAGAGAAACAACCCAAATGACATGACCCCTCCTCTCTTATTGGGTGGGTCATTATTGCACCAAATTCTTCTAATGCATGTATAATCTTTTTAATCCCTGAAAATTGTCGCCTGACCATCTGCTTTCCTACATACAACCAACAGTGAAAAAAATAAACACCAATTACATTGCATTATATAATTTCAGCCAAGTTATTTTTGCTTCTAGAGATGTGACGAACTAGCATTTTCAAACATATATATTTTTATATTTTTAAAGAGCAATATACTCTGAGAATTCACAAACATATATATTTTTATATTTTATTTTAAAATCTTATTAAAGAGGATAAAGTGACCTTGATTCCACACCTACCCGGTCAATATAATTTAAATAACTAAAAAGTCATTTGTCAAAAAGTCACTAATATTGCTAATTTTATTTTTTATATTTTATTTTTTACTATCATCACAACGATTTTTTAACAGATGTTGGTTTGATTACCATACAAAGCTATCTTTACGCTGTCATTCTAAAGAATTGGTAACTATTTTCATTTATTTCAAAACATAATAACCAACTAGATAGTACAATATAATTAAGTAATGTGAGCTACATTTGGTAACATGCACATAAAACTTACACATGAGCCACCAATCTCGATCGAGGATAAACTAAGTTATAATTCCAAATACCAAAAGAACCCTCGTAGTCGCCATTGCACATACGTACTTTTAACGACTTAAACACGTACTCATTCTTTATCCGTGAGTTGGCATCAGTTAAGCATGATAACAGTGAAACATGATATATTAGTTTGAATTAGCCCTTAAATTAAATTCACTATTCAGAAAGTAATGTCTACCGTTTTCGTTTTATTTAGCTGATGAAGTGTGTGTTAACATTTACTAGTTTATTAAACTGTGTGTAAACATTACACTTAACAATTATAATAAAACTACTAATTAATTTATTCTTAAAGCATTAATCATGTAAATAAACACAAAAAATCTTGTAACATAATAACCGCTTTATTCACATCCCAAACATCAAATCCTGTCTCTGCGTAACAGCGTAAGCTCCCCTTCTCTCTCTATATCTCTCTCTATATCTATATACATACATACATACATATATATATATGTATATTATAACTTTTTTTCGTATATCGATTACTCTTTTGACATGGGTTTTTCTAATTAACTTATTTCAATTTATTTATAGGGTCGAATATTGTTTGCTGGTTGTCGTTCTTCCAAAAAAGACACAGAATTAATTTCGAAGAATTAATTGCGGGTTTTATTTCGTTGTATAATTAATTATATTATCAGATTGTCATCTCAAACTCACAAGAATTTGTATAGTTGATAGTTTTGTGCTGTTTATATAGATGATAGATCATCAATTTTCGAGTTTTTTTAGTTTTCCGGTTTCGTTCGGTGTTTCGGTTTGATTTGAGTGAGAATTTGGACATATTTGACTCTTCGTTAACGATTCTTATCGTTTTCAGTTCCGTTTATTTTGCAATGTGTGTGATTCCTGGATTATTATATAAATTCTGGTTGAAAGTTGTGCAGTATTATTAAAAAAAGCTGAAAAAAGAAATAAAACAAAAAATAACAGAAAAAGCAGGTTTACATTCACAACTATTATAGTAGTATTTAACTACTAAAAAAGATAATATGTCGAACATGGGATTTAACAATGGGAACAAGGTCCAAAGGCTTGGTATTACCGAGCCAATTTCTTGGGGTGGACCCACGGAGGTCGACGTGAGCAAGAACCAAGAACTCGAAAAGGTTATTTTTAAAATTAATTTTAAAAAATTGATCTTTGGTGAAATAGTGTTTAATTTATAACACTAGTCGCTACTATATAACTTTGACGAATTTGGTTGTTCAGTATTTGGCTGATATTGGATTGTATGAGAGTCGAGGAGAGGCTGTTAGTAGAGAGGAGGTGCTTGGAAGATTAGACCAGGTTTAGTATTTTTTCATTAATACAACATGGGACTTTTTTTTATGATTTGCGATGTTTTGGGGTGTATTATATGTCAGGTGTTTTAACAGATTGTGAAGCTATGGGTAAAAAACATAAGCCGTGCAAAAGGGATGAATGAACAGCTCGTACAAGAAGCAAACGCCAAGATTTTCACTTTCGGATCATATCGGTTAGGGGTAATAAGTTCTTTCATTTTGTGAAATTCTTACTCCCAGTTTGGCCTTTTAGGAGGTCATATTGTTTGTTGACTTCATAAAATATGAAGTGATAGCTACGATAAACTTTAGTGTTTGCTTGGTTGCGGTTTCAAGCAAATAAACTGGGATCGTTTTCGGTTGAGAAAAAAAGTGGGTAGTATAACCTACAGCTTCAAAGCATGTTTAGGTCATTTAAGTGTATGTTTGACTGCAAATGTTAAGCAACTAAGCTGTATTTTAAGTTTGAGAAAAAAATGAGGTTCATCCAGCTTATTTGAGGCCCAAAATTTGGAATTTTTTTTTGGCTTTCAGGCTAGATGAACCAAGTTTGACGTTTTATTTGGATATAGTTTTTGAGCCGCTGGATTCAGGTTCAGAAGGATAATAGGTTAAAAAGGCTTAAAGCTTTTAGCTTTTTTAGGCAAAAGAACAGATAAGCTAGCTGTTAAGCCTATTAACCAAATACAGTCAAGATAATTCAATCTTTAGGACTAATGTTAGGTTTACTTTTTATTCTTGTTAAGTTTTCTTCAATTGCAGTTTTATATTGGCCTTGACTTGTATTTCTAGGTACATAGTCCTGGTGCAGATATAGACACACTATGTGTTGGACCTCGTCATGCAACAAGAGAAGTGCGATCTGTTATAATAAAACTCTTTATTTAAAAGTATATTTCAGTTTCTATTTTATGTTAATTTTTCCATTATGACTTCCCTGCAGGAAGATTTTTTTGGTGAACTACAGAGGATGTTATTGGAGATGCCTGAAGTAACAGAGTTTCACCCTGTACCTGATGCTCATGTTCCTGTTATGAAATTTAAGTTCAATGGTGTATCTATTGATCTTTTGTATGCCAAGTTGTCGCTTTGGGTTATACCAGAGGTCCGTGCCTTTACTAGCTATTTTTTCCGTCTATATTTGATGTATGTTTAACTTTATCTTCCCGAACAAGTTGTGCTGTTGGATTAATCTAACGTCTTAATCTCTTTTCTATTTCCTTTGGTATATTAAGTACCTTGGCTAAGAAACTTAAATTTTGGCATAGCATATCGATTACTTAGCTACTTTATTTGTCACAGAATACTGTCGGTTCCCATTTTAATGTGTAAATTTTGTGACTTTAAAGGATGAACAGTAAGATACTCGATTACAGCTTTTAGGTGATTTCGTTAAGTTTCTAATTCCTAGATTTTGTGACTTTGGATGAACGGTAAAAGATTCAATTACAGCTTTTAGGTGATTTTGTTAGGTTTCTAGTTTCTACAATAAGCATGAAGTTATGCATTGTTAACCCTGAGCTATATAGCACCGATACTTTAAGAAAATGAGTATCGGATACAGATACGATACGCATATGCCATTTAGAGCATCGGATACAGATACGATACGTATATGCCATTTAGAGCATCGTTGACTTTTTTGTCTTTTACCGACCAGGTACGCTTTGGATACGGCGCCAATATGCCACTGATATGAGTATCTGATACGTTGGGCCAAATGTGAACCTTTTTTTTATCGGTTTGGCTAACAAGTGCCCCCGGGCCATTATTTAAGCCTTATCCATAAGTTAAATCATGTAGTTATTTATGGCTGGTAAAAATCCGATTGATTCCTTAATCAAGCAATTAATAGTTTATGGTAATAGTATTAACAATTGATATATTTTATGATTTACTAAACCAAAAACCACTTTTCCAACACAATAAAATCCTAATAAAAACATGGAACCCTAGTTGAAACTACCATAAAATTAAATACTAATTAAAAGAAAAAACTTAAAATGGCTTTTTCAACACAATAAAACCCAAAAAAAAATATAGAACCCTAGTTGAAACTACCCTAAAATTAAAAAAATCCACTCTAAGAATATTTAGAATTGAAATATGGAAATAAATGAAATAAAATATTGATACATTCGTTTCCTTAACAAATTATTCACTATAGATTTACATATATTCCCTCCAAGTCTCCCTCCAAAAAGTACTTCCATATATAATTACAAAGATTAAATAATTCTTCTAGTTGTTAAATATGTTACCTTAATTATCTTTTTTATCTAGTGCCAGTGGGGCACTTGTTAGCTTTACCCTTTTTTTTATTTATAAATTATAATTTGGAAACGGGAATATGTCATTACCTAGTTATATGATGGGTCTAATTATGGTTTAACAACATAAAAAGTGATTGCAAAGTTTTATTCATGATAAGTTTGATATAGGATTTAAAAAAATAGAAATTGGTCGAATGTGACTACACAAAAGGTTCGATCGAGAGTCTATTTCACGGCCTCCCATTCAACACGTATGGCTAATGCATGAATTTGATTTTATTATTTTTGCATTTATATTTTGATACGTTAGTAAATCTTAGCAATTATAAAAAAAATATATAATATAATAAATAATAAACGTGTCCTAGCCGTATTGTATCCTAATTTTTCAAAAAAAATCAAATCGGCGTATCGGAGTTGTATCGAATACGATACTTGTATTTGTATCCGTGCATCATAAACCCTGAGGAATTTGTTATGCAAGCAGTTTGCTTTTATTTTGACCTTTTCCTTTCCTTCGGTCAAATTTCTCCAGATTAAAACTAACTAGTATGATAGTCAAAACATTTAATGAATTGTTGTTTAAAAGAGTTTGGGAGTATATTTGTATTGTTAAAATGATTTTTCTTTTTTCTCTCCTGGTTTCCACATTTTCTCTGCAATGTCTTTACTTATTACTGTATGTTTTATTTTAATTTATTTTATTTTGTTGATACAATTTTACTCGCTTGAGAAAGGATAGAATTTTTAAAAACCGACAATTATGCAGGACTTGGATATTTCCCAGGACTCTATTCTACAAAACACAGATGACCAAACGGTTCGTAGTCTAAATGGGTGTAGGGTTACTGACCAAATTCTACGTCTAGTACCCAATATCCAGGTTGAGATTATTTAAATTTGGTATCTCTACAGCTGCTATTTGCGCATAATTTTTGTGTTGTCAATTTTCATCTTGTTATGTGTTGCAGAGCTTCCGCACAACCTTGAGATGCATGAGGTTTTGGGCAAAACGTCGTGGTGTTTACTCTAATGTAAGGGAGTTTACTTTTATTTTTTTTATTTAGCATCAGGTCCTAATTTACTTGCATGTCGAGGCGTATTATATTATTGGGAAGACTTCTGATAGTATCTGTTTGGTCCATGTATTTCTGAATTTCAGAATAATATTTGCAACAGTAGCAAGCAAAATACATGTGTTTATCAAGTATGTGCAGGATTTATAAGCCTAAAAAGAATAATTTGGGACTTTCTTTTATCTTTTTTTTGAGAAAATAGATTCTCAAAGTAACATTTTTAGCCACGTAGAGGTACCACATGCTAAAAATTTGTATTTTTTCCATTCGCTTTGTTTTGTAGGGCTAATGTTGCAATTTTTTTAAAGCTAGCAATTATGGGCTATTAATTAGTTGAGGGTATGTTCTGAGTTTGGAAACCGAAACTACCCCACACATGACCTTATATCTGATTTTTTTTTCTTTATTTTTATTTTAGGTAGCGGGTTTCTTAGGAGGTATAAATTGGGCACTGCTAGTTGCTCGTATATGCCAGCTTTATCCCAACGCAATTCCCAATATGTTAGTCTCTCGGTTTTTTAGGGTTTATACTCAATGGAGGTGGCCAAATCCTGTTATGCTTTGTGACATTGAAGAAGGATCTCTTGGTTTGCAAGTTTGGGATCCAAGAACAAATCCTAAAGATAGATATCATATGATGCCTATTATCACTCCAGCTTATCCTTCTATGAATTCTAGTTATAATGTATCGTCAAGTACCCTGCGGATTATGACAGAAGAATTTCAGCGGGGAAATGAAATTTGTGAGGTACGGTTGTTTATCTGTTTGTGGTTGTTGGGCTAATTATTTTCTTTTTGTTGTTTTCTGTAATTTTCTTTTTGTTAAAATTTATACCTCTAGGTGAATCATGAGTAATTTCTTCTTTTGGCTTTACAACTACTATTGGAAATCTTAGTTTTTTTTTTTTTTTTTTTTTGGGATAGCTTGCCATTGTGGCTTCTTAATTTATCATTTTTGTTTCTCTTTCCACAGTCTTGGATGCTGACTACGCAGTTGCTTAAAGTTTTAAAAATTATGTGTACTTGACATTTATAAGCTGTATGATTCCTTATCATGATTTGACAAGTGTATCTTATGTAATACAAGTGTAAAAAGTTTTCATTATAAAGAGGTAGTGTTGTTGTAAATGATTTTATGGTAAAATAGAAAGAGGAAGTAGTACTTAAACTCACCTCTATGGTACTTCCAGACTAACTTTTGCTCATTTTCGTAAGAGAACTGTTGAGTTTACTATTCATCTGATGTTTGACTTGTTTGTTTTCGGAAGATAGAAAATAGTTCGTGTCCGTTTGTGACTTGCTAATCGAATGTCAATCCTTCGCAATATTATCGTCCATTAAATGGAGTATTGTGTTTCAGAGTTGATTGTGTATGTTTAATCTCATGCTTCTATTAAAAGAGTGTCTTAGATTGGAATGCAAAATGTATCCTGCAGGCTATGGAAGCACACAAGGGAGACTGGAACACCTTATGCGAACCTTATCCTTTCTTCGAAGCATACAAAAATTATTTGCAAATTGATATAAGTGCTGCGAATGAGGATGACCTCAGAAATTGGCAAGGCTGGGTTGAGTCTCGCCTTCGGCAGCTCACATTAAGGGTCAAAACCCCCCTCTTTCTTCCCACTTTTTTGGTTTATCTTTTTCCGTTCCCCTCTCTTATCTTTTATAATATATATATGTATGTATACATTGAGATACCGACTTTGAATAAACTTTTATGTTTTGGTCAGTGGTTCTAACTTTGTTACAGTCAAATAGTACAATCACATAATTTGATATTATATTTCGACAAAAAATATTTTAATGGCTGAGGTACTTACTGGAATTATAAATGCCCTTTCACGAATTGTAAATAACTAAAATACCATTTCCCCCATGATAACGTAAAATAAAGTAATATTATTCTCTATTTTACCTATCGTTTTCTGTTTCTTTCTTTTTCTTCTCTTTTCGCTGACTTAAACTTATGTGCATGTACAGATTGAGAGACATACTTTCAACACGATCCAGTGCCACCTCCACCCAGGCGATTTTTCAGACAAATCCAAACCTCTTTACCGCTGCTACTTTATGGGTCTCCAACGAAAACAAGGTGTTCAATCCCCTGAAGGGGAACAGGTCAACATGAATCTTACGGTTGAGGAATTTAAACAATCAGTCGGGGCATACACCCTGTGGAAGCCTGGTATGAAGATTTACGTTAGCCACGTGAAAAGGCGAAATATACCAATTTTTGTCTTTCCAGGTGGAATTAGACCTCCACCTTCACGTCCTCCCAAAGTGGCTAGAGAAAAACCGAGAGTTCCTTTACTTGCTGATGTGGCGGAGATGTCAATGGAGACTGTGTTAGAGGATGGAAGGAAAAGGAAGAGAGTGGAAGAGACGTCGAGCGAGGTTTTCTCGAATGAAAACAGTAATAACTCTGAGAAAAATAAAAGGCCGTCTATTGAGACTCATTTTGCTACTACGACTTTTGTATCACCTAGCATTAAAGAAGAAGAAAGTCTTGCTATTGAGAAGATTATGGCTGGTCCTTATGTTGCTCATCAGGTTATTAAAGAAGAACCTTTGGAGCTTGAATATGATTTTGAAAATAAAACTGAAGTTAAATTTAACGGTGGGAATACAAAAGAAGTAAAAGTGGAACCTTTAGTTGTAAGAGAAGAAGTTATTGCTACGGATTTTAAAGTTGATGCTCCTTCCCCTAATTTAGAGTCTCATGGGGGCATAGAAGAACTCGAGGTATACTGTATTATTTGTTGTGAATTTTTGTTTTAGTGTTAATTGTTGATTGTAAGACTTATGAGTTTCATAGTTATATCTATAGATAGTGTGTATCAGGATTAGTTTTGTATGAAAATCTTGTGTTAAAAGTGGTTTAGGGGCCAAAAGTAAGAAAAATGTATAAGAGATCGGTGCTACCTTTATCTGCGGACAAGGCACAAGACAAAAAGGTTTTTCTTATCTCCGACAGCGATGTTACAATGTATTTAATGAGATATTGAATTAGAATAAAAAATTTCTTACGGGTGGAATATGTCGCCTTTTGGTGTTTTAGGTTTGTGAGACGTACATTCTGTTTTTCAGTTTCCTTGTAAGATATTCTAGGTTGTTTGTCCTTCAGTTTTATTAGGAAAAAATACAATTTAGTGCCCTGTGTTTACATAAAATTATGATTTTAGTGTACCGAGATTTCAAAATCTTGATTTAGTGTACCGAGTTTACCAAATTAACTTGATTTAGTTTACCGAGATTTCAAATTCTTGATTTAGCATACCGAGTTTAGCAGCGGAACTTGATTTAATGTACCGAGTTTACTAATTAAACTTGATTTAGTATACCAATTAAAGTTGACGACAGTACACGAAATCAAGTTTATTTGCTAAACTCAGTACACTAAATCCAGAATTTGAAACCTCGGTACATTAAGTAAGTTAATTGGTAACTCAGCACACTAAATCGAGATTTTGAATCATGAGTACACTAAATTAATTTTTTTTGTAAACATATAGGGCACAAAAGTTAATTTTCCCGTTTTATTAAAGTGGTTGTTATTTCTCCAGTCCTGATTGCAGTCTGTATTTTTCGAAATTGCAGCTTCCCTAAATCTACTTTTATCTTTTACCCTTCCTTAGAACACTTGTTGTTTTCTTTCCTTATCTATAAGAATATATTTTGAATTGTCTTTACCTTATGAAATAGTTTTTTTACCTTCAGTTCACCTTTTTCTTTTCTTTTTTTCCTTTTATAGCCTGCTGAACTTGTGGTACCTCGGTCGAATGGGATACACTCTACATCTATGGCGCCGCAAAAGCCTCTCATCAGGTAATGATTGTTTTTTATTGGTTCAGTTTTCTTGTATTATATTGAACTCATTTTAATTCCTCACTGCATCAATTGAGAGTTAGCAGATTGGTCTACACTTGAAACCAGTTCATTTTATATAGCTAGAATATTAGATGCATATAACTGTATTTTTAATGAAAATTCGGCAATTATGTGTTCGACTTTCTCCGGATGTCATATGCATATCTAAATTTCCATCTTTTATCACTTACAAGCATCAATTAAACAAACGAAGACTATTGATAATGTGCTTTTGCATGCTAAAAGAAATATGGGTTGATTCTTTTTCACCACAAGTTCTATTACTCTTGTGAAAACATTTATTAGTATGACCTTTTTGCCCATGTAATTTTACCTCACGTTTGTAATAAGACCTAATAGTTAACACTTGAGCGCATGAGAGACTGAAGTGAGATTGTGAGCAAGTGCAAGGGTGCAGATCCAGAACTCTAGAATAATGTTTAGTTTCTTGAGGGTTAATTTCAGTTTAGTGACCTGTTTTGGACCAAAATTGATTTGATGATCTGACTTTCAAAAATCTTGATTTAGTGATGTGTTATGCATTGTTAATGATTTAGTGACCTCTCGTCAACTTTTTTGGATGGAAAAGTTTATAAAGTACCAATTTAGTCCGTATAGTTATGAACTTTATAATATAACCTTAAAATTTTAAAAGATGCAGATTTCAGTTCGAAAAAAGTTAAAATTATAATATTTCGACTTAATTTTTGTAACACAATAAACAATTATTTCTCTGCAATTCAAAAGTATGTAAAAAAGTGTATTTTATTATTATTTTTGGAGAAATGTGTAAAAATACTTCTTATAATTTTTTTTAAAAAAAACTACTAATTTTTAGGAAAGACAAATTTAAAATATAATAAGTAAGAAATAATATTAATCTTTTTTTTTTCAAAAATAAGTGAATTAAAAAATAATATCGATTTTTGAAGAGGTTTTTTTCTTCGAAAAATTTGTTTAATATATAAATCTCTTTCGAAATAGAAAATATTGATTTATCCAAAGATATTTTTTTCTGGAAAACAAAGTTCTTTCCAAAGTTGTTTTTTCCTTTAGTAAACAATAAAAAAATGCTTAAGTAAACATTATATTGGTAAAAGGGAAAACAATTTAACACATTTTTTTTAATCATAAACAAAGTTGTCAAAGAAAAACTCGCATTTTCTTGAAAAAAAATTCTTTGAAATATTGCATTTTTCTCGAGAAAAGTTGCTATATTGAAAATGTGTCTTTTCCCAAAAAATATAAAAAAATAATATGAAAAGAGGTTAATTTATTTTGTTATTTTCGTTAATTTACGAGCTTAATTGTTACTTTCTAAACTATAGGGACGACACTGTAAATGTTTTAAACTTCTAAAATAAAGTTTAACATTTTCCATCCAAAAAGTTAACGGCATGTCACTAAATCATTAAAAGTGTATAACATGTCACTAAATCAAGATTTTTGAAAGTCAGGTCACCAAATCAATTTTGGTTTTGGTCCAAAACACAGGTCACTAAACTGAAATTAGAATTCAATTTAGAGCTTATACTTGGCCTTTTATTCTATCACTATATTTTTCTGTTACCGTTTTGTTCACTAAAAGATAACGACTGGGTTGTTGAAATGCTTCTTTAATTGTCAGCGGGATCCCAGATGGGTGATGAGTATGTTCGTCTAATAATTACTAATCGAAAAAAATATTGAGTTTACTCGTTGATTGATATTTAATTGAACAAAAGTAATTTATACGAATTGACCTTTAGACATTGGTTGCCTTATTATGATCTTAGTCACGGAAATTACAATTTTTTGTATGCAGGTTCAACTTTACTTCCTTCGCAAAAGCTGCTAACAAGTGATATGTCGAGGAAATGGAATCCACCTTCTTATGATCGAATACTCTGTTTGATACAGACAAAGAATGGCTATCTGGTAACCTCTTTGTTTTGAACTTCATTTATCCTCAAAACGCAGGAAAATGAAGGCAACGGGAGTACAGTGCATTTGAGAGAAACCGAAAGACAGTCTTGCATTTCCCATTCCTTTTCTTGCAACTATAAAAAGCAAAATAATGTATTATAATGATTATTTTCCTTTCTTTTTTGTTTATGTATGTTAAAATGATATCATTTGCAAACGAGTAATAATATATGAGGCTTTTACCTTTCATCTGCATTTTGTTAAATTTTAATTGGCGTTGATTTCTTATTCCTCTCATGTCATATTGGCGTTGATTTCTTATTCCTCTCATGTCTTTCCTACACCGATCTTGACAGGAAACTTAGTTTCATCACCAATTATCAACCTTTTAGTAAATATACAAGATGTTTTATCATGAAATTTATTGTATTTTTTTGTTTGGTTTGTTGCACAACTTTTTGCAGCCTTGATCTGGCCCCGGATGTCCCCATTGGTTGCTTAAACCATTCTGCACCAATTATAATTAAAAAAAAGTGAATTCGGAGAACAATGAGAACTCATATGTCGTTTCTAAGACGGTACATAGCCCCCCAACACCCATTTTTTCTCAATCTAGAATGTCATGCAAACCCGCTCCTTTCTGAAAATTCACAGGCAAAAATAAATAAATTGTCCTCGACTCAACCCTTTGCTATCATGAAAGGCTGGTGGCACTTCTTTCGGCGACCACTAAAGTCCAGTGGAGAGCTGTTGTTGTGTCGCCTGGGAAATGAAAAAGATCATGACGAATTAATGTGTAGGTGGTGGATGTCGTAGGAGGCGGGGTTAAATCATGGTTGATGGCAGTGGGGTTGAGTGGGGGATCAGGATGCCATAGTATTTTAGAAAGAAAAAAGGATGAGTTTCTATCGATATGTACCTGTGATAATAGATAAATTATTAAGAAAACATAAAAAAAAAAGGTCGTTTAGGTTTATTGTGTTTTTTGGATTTTGGTGAGCTATTTGGGTGGGGAGTTTATGTTGTAACAGAGTATCTTTAAAATGCTTAGTGATTTCGTAGTAAAAAATATGATTTGTACCATATCATAGATTAAATATTATACAAAAAGAAAACTATTATGTTTTATGTGGATAACCTACGGTATTAATTTCACCTTTTCAAATTATAAGTTCACGTCTTCATAAATCGAAACAATTTCTTATATAATTTTTACATATTTGTCATTTTCACATTAAATCTGAAAAATTAATTAACAAATTTAAAAGTAGGTGCAAAAACACAGAGATCCTGTTAAATTGGATGATTTATCGTATATGACTTCTAAATCGAAATGGAGGGAGTACTTAATAGGGTTTTTTTAGGAATAGCTAAGTTAATACTCAGGGTGTGTTTGAAACCCGAAAATTATCACGGAAAAGAAAAGAAAAGGAAAACAAAGTAAAACAAAGAAAAATTAACTTTAAATCATTTTCCGGTGGTCGTGTGTTTAGAAGTTTGGAAAATCAATAGAAAATAAAATAAAAAAATAGGAGAGAGAGGTAACTGGTTCCATTTTTTCCATTTGTTTTTCATTTTTCTCACACTTTTGAAAGAAAATTGGTTTTTCTCAATCTACACACATAATTTTCGCTCACTTTATTTTATTTTTTTCCATTGGTTTTTTTATGTAACAAAACACAAAAAATATTTTCTAATAAAATACAAGCCGAATGATATAGGTCGAAATATCATGTAAGTAACTAACCACAAAATAGTGTGCCTCATCAAAACCTTGCTAGAGCAAACCCAATGGGAAAATCTTTAATCGAAGGAAAAAGAGTGCAACAGTGGTAGTAGTAGGGGATCAACCACAAAACATGTGCCTCATCAAAACCTTGCTAGAGTAAACCCAGTGGGAAAAATCTCTAGTCGAAGGACAAAATAGTACACAGTGGTAAGAAATATACAACAGGATACTCCCCATAATTTCGGCAATCTTCAGTGAGATATGATGAGAACGTGTCTCGCTAAAAACCTTGCCAAGGAAAACCCAGTGGGAAAAAACATTGGTCTAAGGACAAAAAGAGTACACGAGCATGCGACTGGATGCTCCCTCTCACTTGCACACGACAGGTGCGAGAATTTTGACTAAGTAGTAATTAGTGCAATAAACATTCACCTGGATGCTCCCCCTCACTTACACACGACTGGATGCAATGATTTCATATTTGAATAAAGAGTACGAGCATTCGACTGGATGCCTCATTTACTTGCAAACGACTGTATGCAAGAAAATATAACGTGGAATAAACCGAGCATTCGACAGGATGCTCTTAAACTTCATATGTGAAGATTTATTTCGACGAAAAATGCTAAATAGCATAATCTAGTCATGTCTCTCTTGATCGATAACAACAAGTTGTCCTCAAATAAGACAAGTGTTTTATCTGGATCGTGAGACAGAGCATATGTAATTCAAATATGGCTAATACTAGCTCGAAGCCATATACACTCTTTAGTCGTCTCATAGAGCACGAGCAGGTCATAGTGATTCGTTTGGAGTCATTCCAAGACCTCCAAGATATTTCCTTATTCCTAATGGTAAAGACAGACCATGTTAGGAATATCTCTTATGCAGGTCTGATAAGTAACCGGCATCAGTATAACCGAAAAAGGGTTGCATTAATTCGAGTACCGAAGGGGGTAGATACACTCGATGATGCAAATGAGATAGACTAGCCCACTTCCAAAATTACCATAAGGTAAGGGAATGTGTCTTTAGTGCCATTTCGATGGCAGCGTGTTAGCGCGATGCTGTGTCGAGCTATACCATTCACAGCATACGAGATGTTCGTCCTAGCACATTAGACCAAGTATAATGATGCGCTTATTGTACTTAGATATGAACATGATGATTCAACATCTTTTCATCGTCACATCAGGGACGGACTGGGTCTATATCAATGTCTAGTGATCGAACGATCATGGGAGAATTAGACGACTTAGCGTCATGATGACTACAACGTCATAACACCTTCTGGGTGTAGTCTGAATCATGGACTTAGATTCAATCTTTACGGGACTCGATCATCAAGCCGAGTCACTACCGTGTCTTCCCAAGATCCTTCATCTTGAAGGCAAATCCAAAAAATGGATCGCGTAATAAAACACGCAAGGGCATAATACTTGTTCAAGTATCCCAAGCTAATCAAGTACACACTTAGGCGGGTATACCACATCCGCTCGGATTATATTAATCCATATAGTGAACGTCTCATTTAATTGAGATCGTATTCCGTGGTCAGGAACTACTTGATTCAAGCATTATGAAGTCACACAGGGACCTTCATCTATATCTCTTTGTCTAAATTCTCATAGAGATAAAACAGTGACCACAATCACATGCTGCATAATCAGTTTTTGGGAAACTACTAAACTGATAAAGTAGGGGACCGTTATAACATCCATTACGAGGAAATCAACCATCTCGTAATCAATTCCAAGATGTGAGAGAAGCCTTGCGCTACTAGGCGAGCATTTTACAATCTCATTATTCTCATCACTCTTCCTTACGAATAACCAAATAAACGAACTAGTTTAACATTGGTGGCGTTGGAGCTACAGGTCCGAACACACTTTCGCTAAGGAGTCTACTTGGATTGCAAGTTTCTATTAGTACAGTCTATTCTCCGTTGACTTCAGGCAACGGTACATGGTTCCCTGTCATAATTTGTTCATATTATCAGTCGTCACCGAATATAGGAACAAGTAATCAATGACAGTCTCGTTTCGCTTCAATATCGTCTAAGATATCATGATCGACAGATATTTCGTGATTCTTAGGATGAGGAGGAAATCACACATCTCCTTGCTCCTTTATAATCTCGTGCGACAAACGAGTTTCAGTTCACCACCTATGGGACTGAACGAATTAAGAACCAGTCAACTTCTTCATATCTTAGGAAGGACGACAGACTGACGGCCGAAGGCAGTGTCCTTTGCTTGGCGGGTTCGGCCAAAGCAACGTGTTACGACAGGAACACGTCGTCTGATAGGGACGTCTATCCTTGCAAGCATTTTGCAGCAGGTATAAATGATCTCGTGACAGCTCATAAAATCATTAAATGCGTCTGGCATTTAGTTAGACTTGAGGGAGTCTATGCACTTACTTATCACAAAGTGCAGTTTTGGGAATCAAGCTAAGACTGAGTGGGTTATGCCACGTTATTTCATGTCGTTCCTTATCAACGGTAACGTGCAAATCTCCCCCTAACGACGGGGAGAACAGTCTTAGCGATGTCACTTTCGCATATCATGCGGTAAAGAGATCGCTTGCCAAGGTTACTCTATCAAATGATAGGCAGGAGATTCATAATCGACTTATGTCCCCTTCAGAGGTCCATATTTTGAACGCTAGAGCGGCTCAATCAAAATATTAATTAATCACTCTAAACACGCGTTAATATGAGACTTCTGGCTCATAACTAGTAACCAGCTGGTACGCATATGGTGTTTGAGTGTCTATGGGCCTCATAACGGACCAATGCAGCAAAATAGCATAATCCCACACGGAAATATAAATCTTGGTGCGCAAGACCAAGAAATGCGTGCAATCATTTGCAGTCGCATCATCAAACTTACGTGAGTCCATTTGGGTCTGAACATAATCGACATGATGTTCAATTTCAATTTCCAAACTCAAGTAATTCAAATCGAAATTTCGATTATTACTCTTCGGAATTATCAAGTCGACTAGACTTTTCAGGATAATCCGGATCATGAGCCATCAACTTAATGATAGGGCTAAAAGTTTAGGAAATGCTGCATTTCTGTGGACAACAATAATCACGTGACCTTATTGTCGATGCATCAACCATAACCATTTATATTTATGGTCCGTCTTATGGTTGGATAAGTCCACAATAACTCCTTTAATTCTTTACAAGAATTCTACGAGTTCATTTCGTGATCTTTACACATACTAGTCTTTCAAGGTAAGCATTAGTGGCATGAATTTCGGATTAATCACGAAATATATTCTCAGAGAGAATCCAAATACGATGCGATTATAAATCAAGCATCGTCTTTTGATCCGGGAATATCTCATCCGGTCAATGCCACAATATCAAAATGCTCTTATCAATCGACGACATGCGAATGATAGTACAGACAATCATGTCTTAGTATCTAAATCATTTATCATTTCGACGACAGGCGAAATGATAAGGTAACTTTAAATGCTTTAAAGAATGTGGTAGCAACCACTTGAAAGACATTTCAACTCCTCTAAAATACGCTTTTGGTCGTATTGAATGGAGGCTATGTAAAGAAATTTCAATTCTTTCATGAGCTATTACCAGATAACACTGGTTTTCTCGAATATTTTATAACTCAACAAGGTACGACAGGACCTACATGAGTATAATACCTCATATTTGACAAATCAATTTGGTTTTACCAAAGATTTCAATTTTTGGAACGACAGGTCCAGAATCATTGTCACCGAGTACTCTTTTAGGCAAGTAGTTGGTGAAATTATGTGGTACACTGTTACCCACTATTTCTAGAAAACCAACTACACCACAAGTACTGCCTAAAATTTCATAATTTAAAGTTTAGTCACATTTGTCAAAGGAATTTGCTCAAAGCACTTTAAATTATTTCGAGAAATTTCGTAAACAGGCAAAGCACAATCCAAAAGTATGGTTCAAATGGAAAATAATAATCCAAATGGAAAACATAATCCAGATGAGCGAGAAAATGGCTCAATGATTTATCAAAATCAATAAAGAAAGGTCCCAAACTCATTTGAGCCACAAAACCGGGGGTCTCAAGAGTTTCCTTTCAGTTAGCTTTAACCACATTAGCATCGGTTTTTTCACCTTTGTAATAGTTTTGAACTATTTAAGGAGTAACCGTGCATGACCTTTGTCTTTATAGCATAGAGTTGCCTCCTTGAGCATTATCTCTTGCTTTGTGACAACGGGCCATATTGTTCCTTTCAATTACTGTCTTGGAGCCATAGGTTTTCGATTTTGACGATTGTCTAATATCTCGCTTGGCTAAGCAATTCATCGGGATCGCGACAGTTCGAGACAAATAACACTTGTCTTGGTTCTCGATTCATGGAAAAAAAAATGTACACGAAGAACATTAATATCAGGTAACAATTCGCCATTGACCTAATAGGATTGAAACTACTCACCGGGGCAATTTTCTTATCCAATAACAGATGGGTGATAAAGGAACATGGTGAATATAAATTCACGATACTACTTATGGAATACAATTTCCAAGCCAGTATTTTGGTGAAGGATTGCTCCAATATGTCAATTTCAGACATTTGTTCACCATAGACGTCATCACGTCTCAAATGTGGCGGCGGAATAAAATCAACGCCTTAGCATTCATCCTGAGGGTAACAACAAACTCGTGTTTTAATCATCAAAGATGGCATCCAAAAAAAAATTTGGCATCACATTTTCACACATCAGGGTGAGTAACATTTGGTGACGGATTAAAATCAACATTTAAACAGTCATTTCGCAAGTATGTTTTACGATTTTTCTCATCATAAATGGCATCCAACATGTGTTGGGAGTTCCGGATTATTTATCATATAAAACGACTGGTTTATATGTTTATGGTTTGCACAAGCATAAACTTTATTTCGAAACGACAGGTTCGAAAAATAGTTTTGCTTTTAATGTGAATAGGTTCTCATTGATCCAACGACAGGTCGATACATAGACACCAATTTGGTGAAACATACATCACTATATAAACACACTCGGGGAAATTATTATTTAGTCAACCTCTTTCGGTAGCTCTACTTGAAAAACGACCAGGAAAGACGGTGAGGGTAGAGGGTACGAATGCCACTTAAAACCCGACCTCATTAGGATATCGACTTCCGCCTATATTTTTCCTAGACATCGTATCCAAATAGGTGAGCCTATTTAGGGAAGATTCATAATTTTTCCAACTTAAATGTGAATATATATGATTTCGCAAATTATCATATTATACACTTGGCAATGATTAAGTATATTTAGATTGTATCTGCTTGTAGTACATATTATAACAAGATATTCTAAATCACACTTAGCAATATCTAATACAATCAATCAATCTAAATTTACCAATCAGTACAAAATATATCACAATTATTATTCTAATGCCATATGTGTAAATTTTATTCATGGTAATTACAACATGCAATGGGATGGATTTACATGGAAACACATCAAATTATTCAGTTAACATGTAATTTTTTTTTTATTCACTTGCCTTTTAATAAATATATATATGCATGTGGGTGAATATTTATAGACCGAATATTGACTTTTATAACACATATATACTGTTTTTATACATGTAATATACTGCAGGGACTATCCGTGTAATTTCAGCAAACAACTTATTTCAGTTATAGAGTTGTTATAGATTCAGTCCATACTTTCAGAAAAATTGCAGTTTGATCCTTATGTCATAGTCAATGGCTTTCAGAAAATTACAAACTAGTACTACGAGTTTCAGTTTGTTACAAATCCAGTCCGACAGATGTATATTACTACGTTTATACACACCTTAAACATGCAATTTCTGGAAACATGATTTTAACACAGTACGTTCTTAGATCCAATCAAAAAACTAAGGTATAGTCCTTTTTTTTTTTTTTCACTAGGAGTATTACAACCTTATTTCGAAAAAAAATCATTAGGTATATGTTTACTGGTCTTGTTTTGTTGCATGTACTTCAAATAAAAATTACACTGACTAACAATTTTTAACATACCAGTTGAATTTTATCCATGAATCACATATATAACATACTTCACATGTTTGCAAAAAGATTAAACTAACATGATTAAATACAATCACAGACGCATGTTACTAGCAATATAAACCGTAGCGAGGTTTATTGTTTACTGCCCTAGTGGAGTTCATATAGTACTATACATGCAATTCCATATTATATACGCTAATTAACATGCAGGTTCTACTTCTAATATCATGTGATTTATAAGTAGAAAAAAAATGTACCGTATGCCTGCTATTTTGTAAAAGGCCGATAGAACAAAAAAACTTCAAACTTTGGCCGTATGTTTTTATAACCCAATCTTCGAGCATAAAACCCTAGTATCTTAGGTTGGACTCCAATCTCCATGAGCAAAGTGCTGATAACGTGTTGTGAGTCTTATTAGCTCAGTATATATATTATATAGGAGACATAGAGAGAACATAGAGAGAGGTAACAGTAGGTCTTTATTAATCAGAATGTGTATGAATGAATGTGAAATACAAGACCTCTAACACTCTTTATATAGATAGAGGGGTAGGGTTACAAACCCACTTGGGCCCATAAAATACAAGCCCAAGAGTCCAATAATATTCTACAACAATTTTCATTTTTTCATTTTTCATGTTGCAAACACCCTTAATATAGAAGGCTTACTCTACAAAAGTAGCTACCATAACCAGCCAAGACATATTACAAAAGAATGGCACAATTGATCAATACTTACTGCCACGTGCTATAAACAAAAGCATAAAAAAGAAGACACAACTTCGATTCTACCCTCGCTTGATATGAAAATGAGATCAGTAATGGTTTAGTCAAAGGGACATGAACTGGAGAGAAATCGATGATCGATCTAGTTCAACTGCTAGATATGAAAGGGTTAACTCTCGAGAAATTAAGAACTTCACACAAATAGAAATCTAGAAGGCAACACTGGCCTGCCGCAATAGAAAAAACGATAAAGAAAATATAGATAGTAATAAGAAAAAATAATAAAAGGAATAAAAAACATAATAAATAAATAAAAATTATAGCTAGCATAATGTAGCATCAAACGAAATCAAATAGAAAAAGCGTAAAAATACACATCGAAAAAAAGAAAAAGATAGCATCAAGGAAAAAAAATATAGAGAGCAACAAGAAAAAATAAAATACCAAAAGCAACAAAAAAATTAAAATAAAAAATTATAGCATCATGTAGCATCACCCGAAATTACATAGAAAAAACATAAAAATATAAATCGATAAAATTGAACACAAAAGCATCAAAGAAAAAATAGACAACATACAAGACATCAAGCCAAAGAAAACAAAAATAGAAGAAAATGTATAACTTTATGGAGTATTGGAAAAAAATATATATACAAAATAGAAACAAAATAAATAAATAAATACAGTACAAAGTATCAAAGAGGGAAAAACCTATACATGAAAATGAGTAGAGAGGGAGACTTTTGAGTTTTGAACGTGTATGCATACCGTTGGGGGAAATTAAGCATTGGTTTTAAAAAACATAAGTATTTAATGAATGGTACTGCTCTCAAATTTAATTAAGAATTAGTCTATTTTAACAAAACTATTTAAATATTGGTCGAATTCTAATAAATATAAAAAGCCCCCAAATTCTATTTATATATCTCTCTCTCCCTTAAAAAACCCTACCTAATTATGTTTAACCTACCACCAACCACCACTGCCCCACCGCCGCTTGCCGCTGCCGCACCTCCACCGCCGCCTCTCCGTCGCCTCACCTCCACTGATGTGATCACGGTTGCTAAACCTGAACATTCAATACAAGTTTCTATTGGGCCAATAACAAGATCAAGAGCCAAGAGGTTCAAGAAAGCACTTAACGGGCTAATGCAAGACATATGTACTGATTATGAGAAATCAAATCTCGAGACGAGTCCAAACTAACCTCAACACTTGGTGAATCTGATTGGAGCCATTCAAGACACTAATTTGAAGGATAATTTCGTGGTTGTTAATGCTTGAACATAATGGAGATGAATATTGAAGATATTAATGCATGGTGGCAGATTTTTTCAATACATTTGCATGGATTCATGGACTACAACTCAAGTGTCACGAATTAATTGAAACTTTAAGTTCATTCTTGAGTTGTATAACTCAAATGCATTGTATTTACTTCTATGTTGCTGAATTTTAGTAGTTGAATAAGTTAGAAGGTCATAGGTCAATTCTATATTGAAGCTATGTTTATTTAATGTTTTTTAAGACTTTTCACATACTTGAAGTATTGTTCCAAGTATAAATAAGACTCATTTCCTGGCTTGTAAACTCATATTTTGATTAATATAATTAAGAGTTTTCTCTTTCGTTCTTCATTGAACTTTTTGAACTTATCAAGGTCTTACCTTGTGACGTTCACCCCCGACTTATCATTCGGTAGTCCATAACCGTTTGTGGCATCTTCACATACCAAGGTTCCCACCTCTATATAGGTGACGAGTCGCGATTCCATACCAACTAATCATACCAAGGTTCCCACCTCTTTATAGGTGACGAGTCACGGTCTTTAGTTTGGCTTTTAAAAAACCTGATTAGATAGATCCACCCTGGTCGATCTTGTATCATTTGGTATCAGAGCTTAGGCTCTTTTCAGGTTTTATCTATCATTTAAACAAGGAGACTTGTTTAAATGCTAACGCTAATGAATCTTCTTTTCCTAGTATGTTTCAATCTCTTTTACAGGATATCGAAGACGTATTCACCGAGGAAACACCTAATGGCTTACCACCAATAAGGGGAATAGAACATCGGATTGACTTTGTTCCCGGGGCATCTATTCCAAATCGAGCAGCCTATCGAAGCAATCCCGAGGAGACTAAGGAGCTACAAAAGCAGGTTAGAGAGCTCATGGAGAAAGGATATGTGCGAGAGAGCATGCGTCCTTGTGCGGTGCCGGTGTTACTTGTTCCAAAGAAGGATGGAACTTGGCGAATGTGTGTTGATTGCCGAGATATCAATAATATCATTGTAAAGTATCGCCACCCAATACCCCGATTAGATGATATGCTTGATGAATTGTGTGGTTCCTGTTTATTTAGTAAAATTGATCTTAAAAGTGGATACCATCAAATTAGGAGGAAAGAAGGCGATGAATGGAAAACAACATTTAAAACTAAATATGGTTTATATGAGTGCTTAATTATGCCATTTGAATTGACTAACGCACCTAGTACTTTCATAAGATTTGTGGTGGTGTACTTTGATGATATTCTAATTTATAGCAAAAACTTAGATAATCAAGTTGAGCATTTAAAACTTGTTTTAGATGTTTTAAGGAAAGAAAAGTTGTTTGCTAATATGAATAAATGTTCCTTTTGTACCGACAAACTTGAATTTCTTGGTTATATTGTTAGTGCTAAAGGGATCGAAGTAGACGAAGAAAAGATAAAAACAATTAACGATTAGCCTATTCCTAAAAGTGTTTTTGAAGTTAGAAGTTTCCATGGTTTGGCAAGCTTTTATAGAAGATTTGTTAAGGATTTTATTAGCTTAGCCACACCTCTAACTGAAGTTATTAAAAAGAATGTTGGTTTTATATAGGGTGATGAACAAGAAAATGCATTTAACTTAATTAAGGATAAACCGATAAATGCGCCTTTGCTTACACTGCCTGACTTTACTATTTTTTTTGAAATTGAGTGTGATGCTTCATGAATAGGTATTGGAGTTGTTCGAACACAAGGAGGACGTCCTGTTGTTTATTTTAGCGAAAAACTAAGTGGGGCATCCCTAAACTATCCAACATACGACAAGGAGTTATATGCATTGGAGACCTGGCAGCACTATATTTGGCCTAAGGAGTTCATGATTCACACTGATCATGAATCGTTGAAGCATTTAAGGGGTCAACACAAGCTGAACAAGAGACACGCCAAGTGGGTAGAGTTCACCGAAACATTTCCTTTTGTGATCAAGTACAAGAAAGGGAAGGAAAATGTTGTGGCGGATGCGCTCTCGAGAAGGTATACATTACTTTCAACTTTAGATGTAAAATTGCTTGGTTTTGAATACATTAAGGGTTTATATGTCAATGATTCTTATTTTCAAAATGTATTCGTTGCATGTGAGAAAGTTGCGTTTGGAAAGTTTTATAGGCATGATGTGTTTTTGTTTAGACAAAATAAATTATGTGTGCCTATTTGTTTTTTGAGAGAATTGCTTGTCAAGGAGGCCCATGGGGGAGGATTAATGGGGCATTTTGGTGTAACTAAAACTATTGATATTATACAAGAACATTTCTTTTGGCCTCATTTAAAATGGGATGTTGAGCGTATTTGCGAGAGATGTATTACTTGTAAACAAGCTAAATCTAAAGTTAAGCCTCATGGTTTATATACTCCTTTGCCTATAACTAGTGAACCGTGGATTGACCTTTCTATGGATTTTGTGCTAGGTTTACCAAGATCTAAAAGGGGCATGGATTCGGTTTTTGTGGTGGTTGATAGGTTTTCAAAAATGGCTCATTTCATTCCTTGTAATACAACCAATAATGCCACACGAATTGCTGATTTGTTTTTTAAAGAAGTTGTAACATTGCATGGCATGCCTCGAACTATTGTTTCTGATAGAGATACTAAGTTGTTATGCTACTTTTGGAAAACTTTGTGATGTAAGTTAGGAGCTCAACTCTTATTTTCTACTACTTGTCACCCCCAAAATGATGGACAAACTGAAGTAGTTAATCGAACTTTATCAACTTTGTTGCGTGCTATAATTCAAAAGAATCTAAGAACATGAGAAGAATGTTTACCTCATGTTGAATTTGCTTATAATCGAAATATACATTCTCCTACTAAGTTTTCACCTTTTGAAATTGTTTATGGTTTTAATCCTTTAACTCCATTGGATTTAATTCCATTACCCATGACTGAGTGTGAGAACTTAGATGGAAAAAACAAGGCTGAGTTTGTGAAACAAATTCATGAAAAGACTAGGCAAAACATCGAAAGGAGGACCCAACAATATGCTACCCAAGCAAATATGGGTCGTAAGAAAATTGTGTTTGAACCTGGTGACTGGGTTTGGGCGCACATGCGAAAGGAAAGGTTTTCCGTTCAAAGGAAATCAAAATTGTTGCCTAGGGGAGATGGTCCTTTTCAAGTGGTTGAAAGAATAAATGACAATGCCTATAAGTTGGATCTTCGAGGCGAGTATAATGTTAGTGCAAGTTTCAATGTTTCTGACTTATCTCCTTTTGATGCATGTGACGATTTGAGGACAAATCCTTTTCAAGTGGGATAAGATGATGTGATAACGGTTCCTAAACCTGAACATTCAATACGAGTTCCTATTGGGCCAATAACAAGATCAAGAGCCAAGAGGTTAAAGGAAGCACTTAATGGGCTAATGCAAGACATATGGACTGATTATGGGAAATCAAATCTCGAGACGAGTCCAAACGAAGCTCAACACTTGGTGAATCTAATTGGAGCCATTCAAGACACTAATTTGAAGGATAATTTCATGGTTATTAATGCTTGAACATAAGGGGGATGAATATTGAAGATATTAATGGATGGTGGCAGATTTTTCAATACATTTGCATGGATTCATGGACTACAACTCAAGGGTCACGAATTAATTGAACCTTTAAGTTCATTCTTGAATTGTATAATTCAAATGCATTGTATTTACTTCTATGTTGCTGAATTTTAGTAGTTGAATAAATTAGAAGGTCATAGGTCAATTCTACATTGAACCTATGTTTATTTAATGTTTTCTAAGACTTTTCACATACTTGGAGTCTTTTTCCAAGTATAAATAAGACTCATTTCCTGGTTTGTAAACTCAGATTTTGATTAATATAATTATGAGTTTTCTCTTTCGTTCTTTATTGAACCTTTTGAACTTATGAACGTCTTACCTTGTGGCATCCACCCCCAACTTATCATTCGGTAGTCCATAACCGTTTGTGGCGTCTTCACATACCAAGGTTCCCACCTCTATATAGGTGACGGGTCGATTTCATACAAACTAATCATACCAAGGTTCCCACCTCTTTATAAGTGACGGGTCGCGGTCTTTAGTTTGACTTTTAAAAAACCTGATTAAATAGATCCACCCCGGTCGATCTCGTATCATCCGCCGCCGCCTCTCTCCATCTCACTCTATTTACCCCGCTCTCTCTCTAGACTCTATATCTATATCTATATATATATATATATTAATGCAAAAACGCTCGAAAATATAATTTCGAAAACATGTCATTATACATCTCGGAAAAAAAAAACAAGCGGCATATCTGTGTTCCCGTCGTGAAACCCTGGAGATTTGCATTAGCCAAATCTTGATTTGGAACGTTTTTACAAAAAAAATGTCAAAGTTGATGTATAAGTTGATATTCATATAACCTCTCCATATATTATATATCAGTACATATGTGTATATATATATATATATATATATATATATATATATATATATATATATATATATATATATATATATATATATATATATATATATATATTCGTGACTGAACCAACCACCACCACCACCGCTCCGACGCCACCATGTCCATCACCTCCTCATCTCTCTCCCACTCTATTTACCCCCCTCTCTTTATATCTATATATATATATAAGTGTGTGTGTGTGTATATATATATATACTTGTGACTGCAACGAGGAGAAGGGGGGAGCGGCGACGGGCGGTTGGCGGCAGCGGAGGCAGCATCAGTGGTGTTGTTTTCATTCCGTTATAGTCTCTCTCTAGGGTTGTGAAAGTGAGGAGGAGGGGATGGATTGGACCAACTATGTAATTTAATAAATTAGAAAACTGGTCCAATATTTTTGAACTATCAAATTCCGGTCCCTCAATTAACATTTATTACTAAAAAAATGTTTAAATACCAAGTTCCATTCATTTCTAGTGAACAAAAAAAATAAAACGGCTCAAACTATTTTAAAATGACTTATATTGTTTATAAAACAACTCAGTCTGTTTTTAAAATTACTTAGAATGAGTTAGACTATTTTATAATTACTCATATTGTTTTTAAAATTACTCATACTATTTTAAAATAATTTAAAATGACTCGGACTGTTTTTATAATTATTCACACTTTATTTATAATTACTCATACAATTTTCAACATGACTTAAAACAATTCAGACTGTTTTTATAATGACTTAAAACGACTCAGACTATTTTTAAAATGACTTAAAACGACCCAGACTTCTTTAAAAATTACTCAGACAATTTTTAAAATTATTGAAAGCGAATCAGATTGTTTTTAAAATGAATTAAAATGACTCACACTGTTTTTGTAAAGATTCAAAACGACTTAGACTGTTTTTGTAATGACTTAAAATGACTCAGACTATTTTTAAAATTACTCAGGCTATTTTTAAAACAACTCAGACTATTTTTAAAACGACTTAAAATGGCTCATACTATTTGTAAAATGACTTAAAACGACTCAGACTATTTTGAAAATGACTTAAAACGACTCAGGCTGTTTTTAAAATAACACAGACTATTTTAAAACGACTCAGACTATTTTTAAAATAACTTAAAATGACTAGGACTGTTCTTAAAATGTCTTAAAACGACTTAGTTTATTTTAAAAATAACTTAGACTGTTTTGAAACGACTCAGACTGTTTTTAAACTGACTTAAAAGGACTAAGACTGCTTTTTAAATGACTTATAACGACTCAGATTGTTTTCAAAATTACTTCAAATTACTCAGACTATTTTTAAAATAAGTTAAAACGACTCAGACTGTTTTTAAAATGACCCATACTATTTTTAAAATGATTTAAAACGACTCTGATTTTTTTTTTAAGTGACTTAAAATGACTTCGACTATTTTTAAAATGATTTTAAATGACTCAGACACTTTTTAAAATGATTTAAAATGGCTCATACTGCTTTTAAATAAATTTAAATAGCTCGGACTATTTTTTGAAATGACGTTAAACATCTCAGACTGCTTTTTGAAATTACTCATGCTCTTTTTAAAATCACTTAAAATGACTCAAACTATATTTAAAATGACTCAGACTATTTTTAAAATTACTCAGAATGTTTTTAAAATGACTCAGATTGTTTTTAAATGACTTAAAATAACTCATAATGTTTTTTTTAAATGACTTAAAATGACTCAGATTGTTTTTAAAATGACTTTAAAAGACTCAGACTATTTTTTAAAATGACTTAAAACGACTCAAACTATTTTGAAAATTACTCAAACCTTTTTTAAATGAGTTAGACTGTTTTTAAAATGATTTAATACTACTCGGATTAATTTTAAATGAGTTAAACGACTCAGGCTGTTTTTGAAATTATCACGACTTTTTAAAATTTCTTAAAACGACTCAAACTATTTTTAAAATGACTTAAAACGTCTCAAAATATTTTTAAAATTACTCATACTATTTTAAAATAACTTAAACTGTTTTTAAAATAAATCATACTATTTTTAAATATTTTGCGTTTTTAGATTTTTGTTGATTTAGATTTTTTTTGGGATTTTTGGGATATTTTAAATTTTATTATTGCTTTTTCAGGATTTTGCCTTTTCCAAAGAATTTTTGGATATTATAATATTTTTAAACTCTTTTTATTTTCTGATTTTTCCCCTACTTTTTCTTATTTTTATTTAATTTTTTGGATGTAATGTATCAAAATTGCAAACTATTGGGCAACGCTGAAATTTTAGGAAATATGCAGCGCTATCTAGTGCATCGCGCACACGCGAGACTGGACACGTGTCGCACTATTATTGGTGGTCTCTGAAATGGATCAATACTTAATTAGTTTTAGTTTTTTGGACCAATACTTAATTAAGTTGTAAATAAGGTAGCAATCCAAAATTTACCCTAGAGTTTGATATAATGGATGTATTTAAGAGAGGAAAATATGGGATATAATATTGTTAAAAAATAGGAATTGTTGTATATTACACGGATAGTCCATGTAGTATATTACATGTATAAAAACAGTATATATGTGTTATAAAAGTCAATATTCGGTCTATAAATATTCACCCACATGCATATATATTTATTAAAAAGCAAGTGAATAAATATTACATGTTAATTGAATAAATTGATATGTTTCCATGTAAATTAACCATTTGCATGTTAAAATTATTATATAGAATTAATTGGTAATTAAGAATATATTACTTGCTTGCATGTTGTAATTACCATGAATAAAATCTTCACATATGGCAGTTAATAATAATAATTAGATCTTGTTAGTATAAATTGTGATATATTATGTGCTGATTGATGATAATTAGTAAATATCATAAGTAGCAACATGTATATATGTAATCAGTGCCATGTTTATGATATGCTAATTTGCGAAATCATATATTTTCACATTTACGTTGGAAAAATTAAGAACCTTCCCCAACTAGGCTCACCTATTTGGATATGATGTATACGAAAGATATAGTCGGAAGTTGATATCTTAATGAGGTCGGGTTTTAAGTGGCATTCGTGCCCTCCATCCTCACCGTCTTTCCTGGTCGTGTTCAAGCAGAGCTACCGAAAGGAGTTGACTAAATAATAATTTTCCCGAGTGTGTTAATATGTGATGTAAGTTTCGCCGAATTGGTGTCTCAGTATCGACCCGTCGTTCGATCAATGAGAACCAATTCATATTAAAAGCAAAACTATTTTTGAACCTGTCATTTCGAAACAAAGTTTGTGTGTGTGCAAACCATAAACATATAAACCGGTCATTTTATATGATAACTAATCCAGAACTCCCAACACATGTTGGATGCCATCTATGATGAGGAAATCGCAAAGCATTGTTGTGAAATGACTGTTTAGACGTTTATGTTATTCCGTCACCATATGTTAGTCCCCCTGATGTGTGAAAATATGATGCCCAAATTTTTTTTGGATGCTATCTTAGCTGGGTAAAACACGAGTTTGTTGTTACCCTCAAGATGAAGACTAAGGCGTTGATTTTATTCCGCCGTCACATTTGAGACATGATGACGTCTATGGTGAAGAAATGTCTGAAATTGACATATTGGAGCGATTCTTCACCAAAATACTAGCTTGGAAATTGTATTCCATAAGCAGTATCGTGAATTTACATTCACCATGTTCTTTCATCACCCATCTGTTTGTGGATGAGAAAATCCCCGATGAGCAGTTTTTAATCCTATTGGGTCAATGGCGAATTGTTTGCCTGATATTAATGCTCTTCGTGTACATTTTTTTTCCACGAATCGAGAACTGAGACAAGTGTTATTTGTCTCGAACTATCACGATCCCGACGAATCGCTTAGCCAAGTGAGGTTTAGACAATTGTCTGAACCGAAGATATGTGGCACCTATGCAGTTTTGAAAGAAACAATTGGGTCAGTCGTCCCAAAGGAAGAGACAATGTTTAAGGAACCAATCTATGCTATAAATGACCGATGTCATTCCCGTCTACTCCTTAAATAGTTTAAAACTATTATAAAGGTGGAAAAGCCAATGCTAATGTGGTTAAAGCTAACTGAAAGGAAACTCTTGAGACCCACAGTTGTGTGGCTCAAATGAGTTTAATACATTTCTATATAGATTTTGATAAATCATTGAGCCGTTTTTGCGCTCATCTGGATTATATTTTATTTTTTTCCATTTGGACATACTTTTGGATTATGGTTTGCCTGTTAACAAAATTTCTCGAAAATTTTTAAATTGTTTTGAGCAAATTCCTTTGACAAATGTGACCAAACTTTTAATTATGAAATTTTATGCAATACTTGTGGGGTAGTTGATTTTATGGAAATAGTGGGTAACATTATACCACATAATTTCACCAACGACTTGCCTAAAAGAGTAGTAAGTGACAACGATTCTTGACCTGTCGTTCTAAAATCGAAATCTTTGTTAAAACCAAATTGATTTGTCAAATATGAGGCCTTATACTCCTGTAGGTCCTGTCATACTTTGGTGAGTAGTAAGATAATTCGAGAAATCTTCTTTTATCTGGATATAGCTCATGAAAGAATTGAGATTTCTTTACACAACCTCCACTCAATACGACAAAAATCATACTCATGAGGAGTTGAGATGTCTTTCGGTGGTTGTTACAACTTTTTTATAGCATTTGAAAGTTACCTTATCATTCGCCTATCGTCGATTGATAAAAGGTCTTAGATGCTAAGATATGATTGTCTGTACTATCATTCGTCTGTCGTCAATTGATTAGAGCATTTTGATATATTTCGTGATTAATCCGAAATTCATGTCACTAATGCTCAATTTGAAAGGCTAGTATGTGTAAAGATCACGAAATGGACTCGTAGAATTTTTGTAAAGAATTGAAGGAGTTTCCGTGGATTTATCCAACCATAAGAAGGACCATTAAAAATTTATGGTTATGGTTGATGCATCGACAATATGGTCACATGATTATTGTTGTCCACAGAAATACAGCATTTCCCAAACTTTTAGCCCTATCATTAAGTTGATAACTCATGATCCGGATTATCGTGAAAAGCCTAGTCGACTTGATAATGTCGAAGAGTAAGAATCGAAATTTTGATTTGAATTACTTGAGTTTGGATATTGAAACTAAACATCATGTCGATTATGTTCAGACCCAAATAGACTCACGGAAAGTTTGATGATGCGACTGTAAATGATTGCACACTTCTTGGTCTTACGCACCAAGATTTATATTTCCGTGTGGAATTATGCTATTTTGCTGCATTGTCCTGTCATGAGGCCCATAGACACTCAAAAACCATATGCGTACCAGTTGGTTACTGGTTATGAGCCAGAAGTCTCATATTAACGCGTGTTTAGAGTGATTAATTAATATTTTGATTGAGCCGCTATAGCGTTCAAAATATGGACCTCTGAAGGGGACATAAGTCGATTATGAATCCCATGCCTATCATTTGATAGAGTAACCTTGGCAAGCGATCTTTTTAACGCATGATATGCGAAAGTAACATCGTTAAGACTGTTATCCCCGTCGTTAGGGGGATATTTGCATGTTACCATTGATAAGGAACGACGTGAAGTAACATGGCATAACCCACTCAGTCTTAGCTTGATCCCCAAAAGTGCACTTAGTGATAATAAGTAAGTGCATAGACTCCCTCAAGTCTAACTAAACGCCAGTTGCATTTAATGACTATGAAATGTCAATAGATCATTTATACCTGATACAAAATGCTTGCAAGGATAGATGTCCCATTTGGACGCTGTGTTCCTGTCATAACACGTTTCTTTGGCCGAACCCGCCAAGCAAAGGACGCTGCCATCGGCCATCAGTCTATCGTCCTTCCCAAGAAACGAAGAAGTTGATCGGTTCTTAATTTATTCATCCCTAGAGGTGGTGAACTGAAACTCGTTTGTCGCACGAGATTATAAAGGATCTAGGATATGTGTGATTCCTCCTCATCCTGACAATCTTGAAATATTTGTCGATCATGATATCTTAGACGATATTGAAGCAAAATGAGACTGTCATTGATTAATTATTCATAGATTCGGTGACGACTGATAATATGAACAAATTATGACAGGGAACCATGTACCTTTGCCTGAAGTCAACGTAGAATAGAATGGACTAATAGAAACTTGCAATCCAAGTAGACTCCTTAGCGAAAGTGTGTTCGGACCTGTAGCTACAACACCACCTATGTTAAACGAGTTCGTTTATTTGGTTATTCGTAAGGAAGAGTGATGAGAATAATGAGATTGTAGAATGCTCGCTTAGTAGCACAAGACTTCTCTCACACCTTTAAATTGATTACGAGATGGTTTATTTTCTCGTAATGGACATTATAACGGTCCCCTACTTTATCAGTTCAGTAGTTTCCGAAAAACTGACTATGCAGCATGCGATTGTGGTCACGGTTTTATCTCTATGAGTATTTAGACAAAGAGATATAGATGAAGGTCACTGTGTGACTTCATATGCTGGAATCAAGTAGTTCCTGACCACGGAACATGATCTCAATTGACTGAGACGTTCACTATATGGATTAATATAATCCGAGTAGATGTGATATACCTGCCTAAGTGAGTACTTGATCAGCCTGGAATAATTGAACAAGTATTATGCCCTTGCGTGTTTTATTACGCGATCCACTTTTGGATTTGACTTCGAGATGAAGGATCTTGGGAAGACACGGTAGTGACTCGGCCTGATGATCGAGTCCCGTAAAGATTGAATTTACGTCCATGATTCAGACTACGCCTTGAAGGTGTTATGATGTTTTAGTCATCATGATGCTAAGTCGTCAGATTCTCCCATGATCGTTCGATCACTAGACATGGATATAGACACAGTCCGTCCATGATGAGACGATGAAGAGATATTGAACCATTATGTTCATATCTAAGTACAATAAGTGCATCATTGTACTCGGTCTTATGTGCTAGGACGAACATTTCGTCTGCTGTGAATGGTATAGCTCGACACAACATTGCGCTAACACGCTGCCGTCGAAATGGCATTAAATACACATTCCCTTACCTTATGGTAATTTTGGAAGTGGGCTAGTTTATGACATTTGCATCATCGAGTGTACATACCGCCTTCGGTACTCGAATTAACGCAACCCTTTTTTTCGGTTATACCGATACCGGTTACTTATCAGACTCGCATAAGAGATATTCCTAACATGGTATGTCTTTACCATTAAGAATAAGGCGAAATCTTGGAGGTCTTAGAATGACTACAAACGAATCACTCTGATCTACTAGTGCTCTATGAGACAACTAGATAGTGTATATGGCTTCGAGCTAGTATTAGCCCTATTTGAATTACATATGCTCGTTCTCACGTTGCAGATAAAACACTTGTCATATTTGAGGACAACTTGTTGTTATCGATCAAGAGAGACATGACTAGATTATGCTATTTAGCATTTCTCGCCGAAATAAATCTTCACTTACGAAGTTTAAGAGTATCCAGTTGAATGCTCTTTCTATTTCACGTTAGATTTTCTTGCATCAAGTCGTGTCCAAATAAATGAAGAATCCAGGCGAATGTTCGTAATATTTCTTAGAATATGAAATCTTTGCACCCAGTCGTGTGCAAGTGAGGGGGAGCATCCAGATGAATGCTTATTGCACTAATTACTACTTAGTCGAAATTCTCGCACCCTGTCGTGTGCAAGTGAGGAAGAGCATCCAGTCGCATGCTCGTGTACTCTTTTTGTCCTTAAACCAACGTTTTTTTCCAATGGGTTTTCCTTGACAAGGTTTTTAGCATGACATGTTTCCATCATATCTCACTTAAAATTGCCGAAATTAGGGGGAGTATCCTGTTGTATACTTCTTACCACTGTGTACTCTTTTGTCCTTCGACTAGAGGTTTTTTCCACTGGGTTTACTCTGGCAAGGTTTTAATGAGGCACCTATTTTGTGGTTGATCCCCTACTACTACCACTGTTGCACTCTTTTTCTTTTGACCAGAGATTTTTCCATTGGGTTTGCTCTGATAAGGTTTTGATGAGGCACACTGTTTTGTGGTTAGTTACTTACATGGAATTTCAGCCTATATCATTCGGCTACACAATTTCTCCTAGGTACCGGTTTTGTCCCACATTGTGTATTCCGTCCCTAAGGTTTTTATGTGTTTAGCACTGCGAATGAACTCGACTCAGATCGACTTCATGAAGACGAAGAAATCAAGACGTCCAAATGGTGAGTGTTGTAGGATATTATTGGTCATCTTGAGCCTTACTCTATTGGGGCTATCTTGTTCTTTTCTAATATATGTAACCCTATCCTCTATTATATAAAGAGGGTCAATGGTCTCCTGATGTAACTACTCTCCCACTCGTATTAATGAATAAAGAACCGTCTTGTTATCTCTTTATATTCCCTCTCTATATCTATATATATACATATATACATATCTATATATATACATATATACATATATACATATATATATACATATATATATATATATATATATATATATATATAAAAGTTAATATGTCACGCAACAAGAATTAGTTAATGAAATGTCGAAATTTATTTGATGCCATGTACTAAACTATAATATAAAATTTAGACATGTTTTTATGATAAATAAGTCTTTTAGTTTTTTACTAAACCATCATTTTCCCTTATATATTACACACGCTTACATGCCCAACAAAAAAGAAACAATGAGAATAGGATATTTCAGCCTGAACGAAGAAGTTGCAATCACATTATGGTAGTAGCCAACCGCGTTCATACATTGTTTAGTTATTTTATTGTCTTACCTAATAAGCTGGTTAAATGAAAACCAAAAGAGCACGGAAACAGACTAGCTAATATTCCTTCGTAAATGGCACTCTATCGCAAGAGTTATCGCAATTTTATTCACCGATTGTTCAAAAGCTATTATTTGTCGTTGTCATTTAGATTGGGGTTTGAAGTACTATGCACTTTCAATAGTCCATCCGTTCAGAGTTAGAAAATTGAACCCATGGAAAATATAAGAGCGTGGGCTTGTTTGGTTGAAGTTTTGATGTTGGGATTGAATATCAAATGCAGTGGGGTCCATTAACCCGTGTTTGGTTATGTAATGTAGGTCGGGGCTATAAACGGAGGTCGATCATTTATTCAAATTGAGTGTATTTGGAATGTCATGAAGTGTGGTATTTTTGGTCCCGACACTAATAATCCGACCTTCTTTTCAAAAGAAAACTCAAATTCGGACGGGATTGTTGGTCCCATGAATAGTATTCTCGCAATCAAACAACAACATGGTTCCATTCCTTATCACTCGTTGATACTCGCCAAGTTACATCTAGTTCTTCTTGTATGCCACTCTTACATAAATGCATTAATAAAACTAATTTAGTTACCGCGTGCCAAAATAACCAGAGTGTGAGAAGTACTTAAATTTTTATACCCACCAAAGTAACAAACCTACAAAAATATATAAAATAAACTTGCTTACGAATTTTTAATCGGTATCCGTACGGTTTTCATATTTTTGAAAATAAAACAGAACCTAACAAGTAATGGTTTCGATAATCCGAATTTGAAACAGAACATGTTACAAAATATTCTCAAATAATTATTACAGAAAGAATGTCACTAATTACAGTCTGATCAATAAATGTACATACAATATATAAACAAGTAAACATAAAAAGAAGAGGACACAATTTTGATTCTACCCTCGCTTGATATGGGAATGAAATAAGTAATGGTTTAGTCAAAGGGACATGAACTGGAGAGACATCGATGATCGATCTAGTTCAACTGCTAGATATGAAAGGGTTAACTTTCGAGGAATTAAGAACTTCACACAAAGAGAAATCCAGAAGGGAGAACTGGCCTGCCGCAATATGCTTAACCAATTTAAATTTTAAAATAACGTTATTAATGGCTTTTCAAATCACCGATGAATAAATTTAAACTTAAGGAGGTGTTTCCTGATGAGGCGTCCCGTTAAATTTTGGAGCAGACGGAGGATACCACGGACGAGGCCTCCGACCAGGACCACGAAATTTAGTCCATTTTCCATCTGCACAAGTTCACAACAACAGTGTATTAATACATATATAGATATTTTTATCTCCCTAAAATTATTGAAGAAGGCAGCTCAGTTCATGCCCTTGATAAAGTAGCACAAGTTCGTTTCTTAGTTAAAAGCGCCGAAAGCAATTTTACTTTAGGCGAGGAACCGCTGTTGTGATGTTGCAAGAACTGTTTTTGAGGACAATTATTTTTTTACTCCGTAAATCATATTAAAGTTTGTCCAAAACTTTGAAAATTTCCAGCAGTGTGTGCTTGTCTTGTAGTTATGCATATAGGGAGTATTATGTAAGCCATATGGTTTTTGTGTTTACAACAATAATTTTCCGATGATTAGTTAATTGAGAGGATATGACAAGCTAAATTATGCTTCATATCCATTACAACATGGGGACGATATACATGTGACAAACTTTTCTTTGTTTTCGCTTAAAAATATCCATATATATATATATCCTACTGAATCCTGTAGCAGTAAAATATGACATGCTAATTGATTATTACGAAACCATAAACCAAGGTATGTGTTAAAATGTCAAATAAAGTACCTGCACTAGCCTGCGAAACTTGCACGGACAAAACAAAATAAATCAAGAAAATTGCAATGATGCTGTAGAGAAACCTTGAGAAACCCATTGAAATAAAAGAAATGCCAACTTGATTTGTTGCTTGACACTGTTACATTCCCTCTTGAATTATTACTATTTATATAACTAAGTTCATTTATTTATTTAATTAAGTTCATTGACCTTAAGCTAATGACTATTCCACATGCTTTTGTTTATAATTTCAGTTCATCTTCTGCTGACGAGGTCTCCAAAAAATTAACCGGGAATCTGCTTCCGAAATTTCAGATATGTATAAGAAATACTTATGAGATAGGATTTCTGAAATTTGTCTAAGGTCTACCTCTATAGTCAAATACGTTTATTATTTTTCATTTCGAAGTATCATACATCATTGAATAGAATATCAAAATTCCATGCTTTGACACAGACTGAAAACCTTGACTCTTTCTGTTTTGTACATTAAATTTTTTTTATGTGATGTAACTAATGTTGCCACGTTTTTTTACTTTCCAGAGAACCCCAGATTAGGTTTTTCATGTTAATCTTCATCTTTATTGCTTTGATTTATTATGTATTTCAGTAGCCTATGCCTACAATATTGGCAGTTATAAAAAAGAACTACAATGTGAATAGGATATTTGACCTGAACGAAGAAGTTGCAATAACATTATGGTAGTAAATCTTCAAAAAAAAACATTATGGTAGTAGTCATTTCTGTTCATCATATATTGTTTGTCAATAATTAGTTATTTTTATTGTTTTACCTAATAGTGTTAAAGGAAAAACAAATGAGCGCGGAAGAAGACTAGCTAATTCGCATGACACTCTACCGCAAGAGTTTTCGCAACTTAAATTCACGTGCCGAATGACAAATACAGGATTTTAAGTAAGAGGGGGGAAAACTTCAATAGTAGATTTTTGAAAATTAGACTTCTCATATGATAGAATTAATTTCTTTTGTATGCTATATAAAAATTAGGTTAGTCCATTTTTTTTCTCCCACAAACAACATATTTTAAAGTAAAAAGACGATATACAAAAGTACTTTACAAATTACATAAAATTTATTGCATGAAAACCTTTTGAACATTAAATCTTTTGTAATAACATTACTTCTACATAAAAAAAACTCAAATAGTATACACTGCCCCTGACTAATTAATAAATAAAAAAAAAGGTTTCGTAATATATTGGTAAATTATTGTTAAAGTTGTAAATGAAGATGAGAAAAGAAAAAGGTATAATTAGTTAAGGGGTAATTTAGTTCATCTAACTTCAATATGATTTTTCCTTTTAAAATAGTCAAAGGGTAAATTTTGAATATTACATTTTGGAAACTAAGGGTGGGAAAGTGTCTACCCTTCCCATAAGCTAGATTCGAATATGGCGCTGGTTGTTCAAAAACTATTCTTTGTTCTTTGTCACCTAGATTGAGCTTTGAAGTACTAAGCATTTTCATTAGCACGTCCAGTCACGATTAGAAAATCGAACCCATGGAAAATATAAGAGCGTTGGTTCTTTTATCACCCGTCGATATTCGCCAAATAGTAAATTGAGTTTACAAAATGTGTAATGTTTGTAAATAGAAAAGAACACTATAAATTTAAAATCTAAATATGTTTTTTGTTTATTTGATTATAATTAAAATAGTAAAGACATCTTACCAAACTTATTAAGGTTAAAAGTATATGGGAAAATAAGTTTTTACCATTTTAACATATTCAAGCTTAAAGTGTCATATTAATGGAAGCACCTCTCAATCAGTTATTAGTCCACCCTTAATTCCGGCCCTGGGCGTTGGGCTAAATTTTGGAGTAGGCGGCAATTTCCATGGACGAGGCCTTCGACCAAGACCACGAGTCCATTTTACATCTGCACAAACTCACAACAAGAGTATATATATATATATATATATATATATATATATATATATATATATATATATATATATATTATCTCCCATGTAAAATGAGATTCAAAAGTCGCATTAAATTATTGAAGCAGGTAGCTAAGTTCATACCCTTGATGATAAAGTAGCGTAAGTTAAGTTTGTTTCTTAGTTTAAAGTACGGAGAGCAACTTAAACCAAGGCGAGGAACCAGTGTCGTGATCATGTCGCGATAACTATTTTTATTGACAATTATATTCCTACTCCGTAAATCATATTTAAAGTTTCTCCAAATTTTAATATTTTCCAGCAATGTGCTTGTCTTGTAGTTATGTATATAGGGAGTATTATATAGCCATTTTTTATTTTTATTTTTGTGATTACAAGTTACAACGAGTTATTTCCAATGATTAGTTGATTGAGAGGATATGACAAGCTAAATTATGCTTCATGACATGTCCATAAAAAACATGGGGACGATATGTGACAAACTTTTCTTTGTTTTTGTTCCAAAAAATTCACAAATGCCTTGCTGAATCATGTAGCAGTAAATTAAACATGGCAAGATATTACGGAAGCATAACCCAAGGTAAATATTAATTAAATTAAATATCAAAGAAAGTACCTGCACTAGCCTGTGAAATTTGCACGGACAAAAAAAAAAATCAAGAAAATTGTAATGATGGTGTGAAGGAAGGGGAAGGGGTGGAATACACCTAATTATAGGACTACAAAAACTGTTAATATGGACCGTTAATAAAATTAATCTCAGCCTTTAATTTTCACTAGAAGAAAAACTGAATTAAAAGCTCAAAACATCACATAACTTGTTATTTAGAGAAAGAAGAGTCGGAGAG
This sequence comes from Primula veris, assembly GCA_963682055.1. Lineage (NCBI taxonomy): Eukaryota > Viridiplantae > Streptophyta > Magnoliopsida > Ericales > Primulaceae > Primula > Primula veris. The sequence continues at coordinate 28,888,196 of OY821742.1, read as the reverse complement.
GATATGCTCTCTCTCTCTGTATATATATATATTAAACGATACCCACGCATTATGTGTGATACGTTATGAAGATATAAATGTAGAGTAAAGAAAAATATAGGATATAAGAAAAAAAATATGATATAAATTGTGATGATGATACAAATATTTAGAGAAAAAAAAAGGATATAAGAAATTTTGTGTGGTTAAAGAAAGAGTGTAATTATTTTTTTATGAAAATAGTTATTATGGTTATTAATAAAAAAGTGTTGAACCATGAGTTCAATAATTGATTTTGATTATATGTTTGATTATGTATTAATGATTTTACGATTTCTCTATTCGATTATATAATGCTTTGCCTTTTCTAAAAATAGAAAATGTATATTTCAGAACTTTAAAATGATAGATCATTCGATAACGAAGCCAACGGTTCAAACGGAAGTAAATTTGAAGTCCGAACAAGCAAGTTACGAGCATTTCAAAGTCGAAAGTTCAAAACATAAATCTGCAGTTGCACCCACCGGTGGTTAATACAGAACCCACCAGTGGGTCAAGAGGACAAAATAAGAAGAATTTTTTCAGATGCTACCTACCAGCAGGTATACAGAAGCCACTAGTGAGTCAAAATTACAGAACCAGCCAAGATGTAACCCACCAATGGGTCAGAAGATACCCACCGGTGGGTTAAATCACATATCACAAAAAAACAACTTTTTTGAAAAGTGAAGTATCCATTGGATAAAACCCAAAACCAGTCCCAATGGTCAAAAAAAGATCCAAGAGGATTTTTGGGTTACAAATACACATTAATCTCTCTCCCAAAAACACCAATGATACACACAACACTATCTAAGATCAACCAATCACCATCCCTCAAGCTCTCTCTATCTTAAACATTTAAAATTATCATTGTTGATAAAAAGATCAAAAATAGGGGAATTGAAAAGAAAGCGATTTAAACTCAAATCAATATCAAATATCGTCAATCTCTTCCCTTACTATTTACTTTCCGCAGCTTATATTATTTGTGATTGTGCGCATGTTTTAATTTATTCATATATTATCATCGCATATTTATTATCTCAAATATATATTGAGCTAGTTGGGTTGCTAGTTGTGCTTAGAATTTTAATTCTGCGAAAAACGTCTAAAAACTTATTCACCCCCCCCCCCCCCCCTAAGGTTTAGCCGCACGGGCCAACAATTGGTATCAGAACCGAGGCTCTTACATATAGGAATCTAGCGATTTTAGAGTTAAGATCCATATGGCTAATTTGTACAACTTCGCATCCGGCGTAGCTTTATCCCCCAATACTCCACCTTATTTTGATGGGATAAACTATAGTTATTGGAAAAATAGGATGAGCATTTTCCTACAAAGCTACAATGTTAATCTTTGGAAGATTATTAAAGTAGGATATTCCGCTCCTAAATCCGAAAATAGCGAGAAACCAATCCCCGTAGAGGACTTAGATGACGCTCAACTAGAAGCCTACTCAACTAACACCAAAGCACTGTACGCTATTGTTTGTGCCGTTTCCCCCAACGAGTATAATAAAATTTCCGTTTGTAAAATGGCTAAGGATATGTGGGATAAGTTAGTGTTTATGCACAAGGGCACTAACTAAGTTAAGGATTGCAAACTCCAACTTTTAGTACACGACTACGAGCTTTTTAGGATGAGTGAGGGAGAAACTATTTCCGGTATGCTTGCTAGATTTACAACTATTACTAACAGATTAATGTCTCTTAATAAGTATTTATCCTGTAAGAAAATGGTTTCAAAGGTTATTTGGAGCTTACTGAAAGAATGGGAACCAAAGGTCACCCCAATTCAAGAGGCGCACGACATAAACACATACACTCTTGATGCGTTGATGGGTTCACTCATTACTCACGAGATCACCCTCAATAGTAACAAGCCAATCTCGAAAAGGAAGGAGATAGCTTTCAAAGGAACAATTTGTGGTGAAAATGATGAGCTATCCGATGACGACAAAAATTAAATAAAAATCATTCGAATCGTTAAGGAAGTACTAAAATTTAAAGGCAAATGCAAACATAAAGGTAAATCGTCAAATAATTCAATTATTTCTAACGATTTTGTTTGCTATACTTGTGCAAGGAAGGACACATGGCGAGAGATAGCATCAAGAATCGCAAGAGAAAAGGCAAGAAGAAGATATTCGCTTCAAGCTCTAGCGATAGCTCCGACCAAGATGAAGTCGATCATCTTCCTTGCTATATGGCCGTGGAAGAGAACCATGAACAAAATCGTTTATCATCAAGCGAAAGTGACAACGATGAGGTAAAAGATTTATCTCATGATGAATTAATTCATATGTGTGGAATTTATTCCGAAAAACTTCCTAAGCTTGTTGAGAAGGTTAAATCTCTTCAAAGGATGAATTCTTCTCTCAATAAAGAAATAAGATCCTTGAAAAGAGATAAAATTGAAAATGAGTCTAATCCCAAATTATCATTTTCATTTAATGACATTGATGATGAAAAGCAAGACTTGAAATATGAGAACAATACTCTTGTTCTCCAAAACGAGTTTTTAAAAACCGAGAATGACTATTTGAAAAAGAGAAACGATGATCTTGTCATTATGGTCAAAAAACCCGAGTTAATAATCTCAAGGTTTTCGAAAGGGAAAAACGTGTTGGACGAAATTTTGAGTTGTCAAAAAGATATCAATGACAAAAGCGTTTGGGTTTCGATTGCAACACTTTTGGCTCAAACACAACCCGCTTTGTCAAATCTTCCAGCATGTCTACAACTCCTATTCCGCCTATACAAAAGGTTGTTTTTACACAAGGGAGCATTTCAAGAGTTTTGCCGAACTCTTGCAATGATGGAAGAGGTTTAGGTTTTCAAACCAAAACCGTTCATCAAACTTCTAAAAATTCCTACAAAAAGACGTATAGTTCTCGTTATGCGAAAAAGTCTATGCATTGTATACATTGTAGTAGAAATGAGCATATTTCTTTTAGATGTCCTTATCGTTTTCGTGTTACTAGAAATGATTTGAAATGGGTAGTAAAGACCCATGTCACTAACAATGTAGGACTCAAAAGAAATTGGGGACCAAAGGACAAAACACGTGTTGTAGGTATCTTCGTTCAAAAGGAGAAAATTAACAATTGGTTGACAACACCGGTAAAATTCGTGAAAGTCAATAAAACCGAATCCACCATAAAAAATGAAGTACCATTGATTGACAAAAGGGGAAGACATACCAATAAATGGTACCACATACTTGGACTTGGAAACGGTTAATGCAAATGACATTAGAGAGCGGACTCGACATCACATATTCGGTATACTCTACTCTATAATCTTTACATATATATGATTAGTTGGGTCATACGCATCATGATAACATTTTTCATGTTTTGTTATTTCTTTGAAAACCCAACCCCAAATTTTTTTTATTGTATTTCGATAATGCCAAAGGGGGAGAAAAATGATATTTAGATAAATGCGATTTGTTAAAATGGAGGAGATATATATTATACTTGTAAAATCATCATTATTTTGTCATAATCAAAATGGGGAAGATTGTTGAACCATGGGTTCAATAATTGATTTTGATTATATGTTTGATTATGTATTAATGATTTTATGATTGATTATGTATTAATGATTTTATGATTTATCTATTTGATGACATAATGATTTGCCTTTTTCAAAAATAAAAAATGTATATTTCATGACTTTAAAATGATAGAGCATTTGATAACGAAGGTAACGGTTCAAACGGAAGTAAATTTGAAGTCCAAACAAGCAAATTACGAACATTTCAAATTCGAAAGTTCAACACATAAATCTGCAGGTGTACCCACCGGTGGTTAATACATAACCCACCGGTGGGTCAAGAGGACAGAACAAGAATAATTTTCTCAGATGCTACCCACCAGTGAGTATACAGAAGCCACTAGTGGGTCAAACTTGCAGAACAAACCAAGATGTAACCCATCAATGGGTCAGAAGACACCCACCGGTGGGTCAAATCACATATCACAAAAAAACAGCTTTTTTCCTTTTTCGAAAAGTGAAGTATCCATTGGATAAAACCCAAAACCAGTCCCAACAGTCAAAAAAAGATCCAAGAGGATTTTTGGGTCACAAATCCACATTAATCTCTCTCCCAAAAACACCAATGATACCCACAACACTATCTAAGATCAACCAATCACCATCCCTCAACCTCTCTCTATCTTAAACAACTTAAAATTATCATTGTTGAGAAAAAACTCCAAAATAGGGAAATTGAAGAGAAAACGATTCAAGCTCAAATCAAGATCAAATATCGTCAAATCTCACAAATTAGCTTATTTAGAAGCAATCAAATTGTGGGTATTGTTTTATTTTCAATTAATTTTTAAAGAGCAAATTATAATTTCATTTGTGAGTGAGTGTTTGGGTAGAACTTTTTAAGCCAAAGTGTTGGTTAAAAGTTTTAGATTAAACACTTGGGTACTCATAGATTGAGGGGGAGTCGTTGACTCGTAAACGTGTTCGCTTGCACTTGTATCAAGAGTAGGAATCTCGGGTAGAGGGTGAGCAAATCGATTGATTAGCTCGGTAGGACTTGTAATCTTGGAAAGAAGATTATAGTAAAATACTTGGTAGCGTGAATACCGAGGAGAGGACGTTGGCGGGTTTGCCGAACCTCTATATATCGTGGTGTCAATCTCTTCATTTACTATTTACTTTCCGCAACTTATATTATTTGTGATTATGCGCATGTTTTAATTTATTCATAGATTATCATCGCATATTTATTGTCGTAAATATATATTGAGCTAGTTGGTTTGCTAGTTGCGTTTAGAATTTTAATTCCGCGAAAAAACGTCTAAAATTTTATTCACCCTCCTCTAAGATTTAGCCGCACGGGCCAACATAAAGTATATGAGTAGTTTTGGAAAAAAAATGATTAAATTGGACAGACTCATTTGACTTATTATAATAGAATACATACATACATAATGCATTGATACATATACAATATACACATATATACATATACGTATATGCATTAAAAAATAAAAATACATATATGCATATGCATATGCATATATATTTATAAAATATTTTCTATGAAATAAATAATACTAATAATGTGTTAAAGTATAAGTAATTAAGGATTGGTATATTAACTGAGATTATATTCAAACATATATGGAATTAAAATTGACGGAGGGGCATTGTTTGAAAATACATTTTCAACCATATACATTAATTAAAATGTTAGAGAGAGGCTGTAGGTTGAGTTTTTTAAGTTTTAAATTTTGGTACGAGATCAAGCGAAGATTTTGTTCTCACTTTTCTATCCTAATTAATATTTAAAGTTGATGTAAAGAAAGAGATATAGAAAATATGATTGTGTATTATTCTTCTCACCAAGAAGACCTATTTATACAAGAGTAGATACATGGGAGAAAGCGAAAAAATAAATTAACACTACATTCTAAGAGACTATAGATAGAACTAAACAAATTATGCACCTAGGATAATGTACATTAACTTATCCACTAAGTTAAGAGACTCTTTTGCTTTTCCCAATGAGCACACTTCTCAACACTCCCCCTCAAGTTGGAGAGTGAATGTCTCGAACTCCCAACTTGGAAATTAGCGAAGTGAAAGTATCCTTTCCCAAAGCCTTCGTAAATACGTCGGCAAGTTGAGAAGACGAATTGACATGATGGGTAGAAACGGATCCGTCCAATATCTTATCCCTAAAATGACAATCCATTTCGATATGACGAGTACGTTCGTGAAAGACGGGATTCGCAGCGATATGTAGGGCAGCCTTGTTGTCGTAGTAAAGAACAACTGCTTGCGGATGACAAATGTCGAGATCGTTCAAGAGAGAACGCAACCAAGTTAACTCACAACAAACGCCAGTCATCGCTCTATATTCGGCTTCAGCTGAAGAGAGGGAGACGGTTTTCTGCCTTTTCGATCGCCAAGATATTAAAGAATCTCCAAGAAAGACACAATATCCAGTTGTGGACCTTCGGGTCATTGGACAACCAGCCCAATCGGAGTCGCAATAAGCTCGCAAACTAAAATTTGTGGAGGACGAAAAAAATAAGCCTTTGCCAGGGGCTCCTTTTAGGTAACGGATGATACGGAGGGCAGCGTCCATGTGCGGTATACGAGGTTCATGCATGAATATACTTAGAACATGCACATGGTAGGTGATATCTGGTCTCGAGATAGTCAAATAGATGAGGCAACCAATTAATCTACGATATCGAGCGGGATCTTTTAATAATTCACCTTTATCGGAAAGTTTTAGACCAACTTCCATAGGATGATCGACTGGAGCAGCACCAGATAAGCCAGCATCACTAATGATTTCAATTGCATACTTTCGTTGAGAAACAGCTATGCCTTTATCAGAACGCGATACTTCGATCCCAAGAAAATACTTTAAATCTCCAAGGTCTTTAATTCGAAACTGTCTTTGAAGAAAGTCCTTCAGAGATTTGATTCTATCTAAATCATTTCCGGTGATAATAATATCGTCAACATATATCAACAGCGCGGTAAAAGAGTTTCCTTGTTTGCGTGTAAACAAGGAATAGTCAGCCTTTGATTGGACGTAGCCAACTGAACAGACAGCGAGAGAGAATTTTGAGAACCATTGTCGAGAAGCTAGCTTTAGACCATAAAGAGATTTGTGAAGGCGACATACTAAATTCTCCCCCTGTCCACGAAAACCAGGAGGAGGGGATATATAAATTTCCTCGTCGAGGTCACCGTGAAGGAAAGCATTATTTACATCGAGCTGATGTAAGGTCCATTTATTGGCAGAAGCAAGAGCCAACAAGCATCGAATCGAAACAATTTTGGCCGTGGGTGAGAAAGTTTATTCATAATCAATGCCTTCTAATTGAGTAAAACCCTTAGCCACCAACCGAGCTTTATAGCATTCAATAGAGCCATCTGATCGATATTTAATCTTATATACCCAACGACACCCGATGGGTGTCTTTCCAATCGGCAAGGGAGCTAGAGACCAAGTTTTATTCTCATCCAAAGATTTCAATTCAGAATCCATCGCTCGGCGCCATTCGGGATGAACAACGGCCTCATCATAAGTTTGTGGTTCCCGAGTTCCTGATATTTGAGCTAAAAAGGAACGGTGTGATGGCGACAAGCGATGATAAGAAACATAATTAGACAATGGATATATGGTACCTTTTCGAGGACCTGGAGACGTATTGGATGATAGGTTTGAAGACGGCTGCGTGATGGGGGTCCAAGAATAATCGCGAAGTATAGTGGATGAGATAGATGGTCGAGAAGATCGGCATGTGGGCTGTTGAATTGGTTCTAGAGTAGATGGTGGGTTATCGATTGGATTTTCTGCGTTGGTGTGCTCGGAAGTAGAGGTAAGATTTTCGATAGGATTTTCATTGACGATGGGGATTTCTATAGGATTTCCGTTGTCGGTTGGATTTTCGACGGTATTTTCGTTGTTGATTGGATTTTTGTCTGGGGTGAGTCGATCATTTTCGAAGTTATCGGGTGCATTGATAAAGATTGGTCTACACAAGTTTGAGTTATCTGAATCATCATTTTGATCGATAAATGGGAATTCATTTTCATGGAACACGACATCTCGATTGGTGAAAACTTTATGATTTTCGAGATCATATAATTTGTAGGCCTTTTGACCGAATGGATACCCTATGAAAACACAACGAGTTGCCCGAGGATCGAACTTATTTGTAATTCGGTTATTTTGTGTGAAGGCTAGACAGCCAAAAATTCTAAGATGCGAGTAAATGGGCGGTTTGGAATAAAGAAGCTCAAAAGGAGTTTTATGGGATAATAGAGAAGTAGGCGTATGATTAATTAAATGAACTGCATGTAGGCAACAATCCCCCCAAAATTTCTTGAGAAGGTTGGCTTGAATTTTTAAAGCTCGGGCAACCTCTAGAATATGTCTATGTTTACGCTTGACGACTCCATTTTGTTGGGGAGTGTCGACACATGAAGTTTGAAAAACTATTCCATTATCTTGAAAGAACTTAAGGAGAGAGACAAATTCAGAACCATTATCACTTTGAATAGTTTTAACAGTGAATGAAAATTGAGTTTGGGCGTAAGATAAAAATTGTCTTAGTAATTGTTGAGTTTCACTTTTATGTTTCATTAAGAAGATCAAAGTAAATCGAGAAAAGTCATCGACAAGAGTAAGAAAATAATATGCGCCTGATAGAGAAGGGACTTTATACGGACCCCAAATATCACAATGAATCATTTCAAAAATTTTAGAAGTCGATATTGTACTAGAAGGAAAAGGGAGACGAGTTTGTTTAGCTAGTGGACAAATATGACAAATTTTGTTTGGAATAACATTGATATTCAGAAAATTTTTAGCAATAAAATCTAAACGGGAAGAAGACACATGACCTAGACGTTTATGCCATAAGTCGGTAGATAAAACTGAAGCATTACAATGGGGTTCTAATTCATTGATGGACTTGAGCTCGGTTAGGTAATATAGACCATCACGCTGCCTACCTGAACCAATCGTCCTTTTGGTCGCCAGATCCTGCAAGACACACGAAGAGGAATAGAAGGTTATTGAGCAGTTCAAATCTTTGGTAAGTTTACTAACAGACATTAAATCCACTTTAAAATTCGGTACAAAAAGCACATCATGTAAAGAATATTCCGAATTTAAAGAAATGGTCCCAGTGGACTCAATCAATGCCTTTCCACCATTAGGTAGTACGATTGGTGGTAACGAACGATGCATGTCGTTATGTGAAAAATCAGACGTCGAAGAAGTCATATGATCGGTGGCCCCACTATCAATAATCCAACGTTTGTTATTTAACGAACCTGGAGAGGACGAAGAGTTGGCATGAGGCATACCACTAGCAGAAGATTTGCTCAACAGCTCCCGAAGTTGTTGCAGTTGATCATGCGAGAAACCTGAGTTGGAACTTCCTTGGATCTCGCCTTCTTTAATTACCGAAGAGGCACTGACAGTTTTGACTCCCCCGATAGGTCTGGACTGATTGCGGCGATTCTGGGGATGACTAGGAGGAAGTCCATGCAACTTGTAGCAGGTCTCGATATAATGACCAGGAGTGTTACAGTGCGTACAATATGGTCGCACCCAAGCAGATCCAAAGCAGGGATGCCCATGGCCAGCACGATTTTTGTCCCTATTTTGATATCCACGGTCGTTGTTATTTTTACGCACAGCCATGACAGTTGAATTTTTGGCACTTCGAGAGGCGGACACCGCAAGACTTCTTTGTTTTTCATGTGAGGAAATTGAATGATAAGCTTGTCGGGTGGAAGGCAAGGGACTCATGAGAAGAACTTGCCCGCGAACATTGCTAAAAGATTCGTTAAGACCCATAAGCAACTGCATAAGACATTGTTGCTCAAGCTTAACGCCACACTGACAAGCTTCGTCGTAGGTAGAAAGCTCATCCCACAAACTTTTAAGCTTAGTATAATAAGCGGCCACAGAAAGTTGATCCTACCTAAGGCAAGAGATATCTCGTTGGATCTCATATATCCGGGGAGCATTACTTCGAGAAAAACGTTCTCGTAAGTCCTCCCAAACTTCACGAGCCGTCGAATAGAACATAACACTATCAGATAAATTATTGGAGATGGAATTAACGATCCAGGAATGAACCATATCGTTGCATCGAGACCATGATGCAAACTCATCAGGATTATCAGTAAGAGACGGAGCAACAATGGTGTCATCAACAAAACCAAGTTTGTTCTTGGCATTAAGGGCCTTTGACATAGACCTTTGTCAGGAAGAATAATTATCGCCCGTGAGGGGTTTGGAAACGAGAACCAACCCAGGATTATCCGAGTGGTGAAGGAAGAGGGGATTGGACCCATTAGATTGACTAGAGTTATCAACGGCTTCATCATCGCCAGCCATCGGATGATATTATTTTAGAGAAGCGGAAGTATTTTAAGAAAGATAGAGAGAAGAAGGACGTTCCTGCTCTGATACCATGTAAAGAAAGAGATATAGAAAATATGATTGTGTATTATTCTTCTCACCAAGAAGACCTATTTATACAAGAGTAGATACATGGGAGAAAGCGAAACAATAAATTAACACTACATTCTAAGAGACTATACATAGAACAAAACAAATTATGCACCTATGATAATGTACATGAACCTATCCACTAAGTTAAGAGACTCTTTTGCTCTTCCCAATGAGCACACTTCTCAACAGTTAATCTTCAATTTCTCATCCAACATCCCATATTTAACAGTTTTTGTAGTATTACAATAGGTGCAGTCCTCCAACCCTTCCCGTGAAGGAACCTTGAGAACCCCATTAAATGAAAAAGGATTAATGCTGGCTTGATTTATTGCTTGACACTGTTACATTCTCTTGGATGATTACTATTTATATACCGTAATTAAGTTTATTGAACTTAAGCTAATGACTATTTCAAATAGTTTTCTTTATAATTTCACTTCAATTTCTGCTAACAAGGTCAAATTTAATTATATTTCGAAAATTTGGATATGTAAAATATGGAATATTATAAACATTCGATGTACCATACATCCTATATATTGACCATTGAATGGAATAGAGAATTTCCAGTCTTGGACATGACTGAAAAGCTTGACTTTGTTTGTTTGTACATTAAAAAAACTTGATGTGATGTAACTAATGTTGTTATGCTTTTTTTATATTCCAATGCCTGAATTAATCCGTAAAAAATGTCAGCGAACCCCAGATTTGGACAATGTATGGGGATTTTTTATATTTATTTTCATCTCTGTTGCTTTGATTTGTTGTGTATTTCAGTAGCTTAATTGTGCTTACAATTTGCAGTTAACGAAAGGAACTACAATGTGAATTTAATATTTCGTCTTGAACGAAGAAGTTGCAATCACATAATGGTAGTCGCCAATTTTGTTCATAATTTATGGTTTGCCAATATTTATGAATTTGTTGTGTGCAAACTATTAGCATGCCACTAGGGTCTGTTTATGAGACCTTCAAGATTTCGTTGTGTTTCCGATGGTAAAGATATAAGAAAATTGAGAACGTCCCATATGCGAGTCTGATAAATAATCTGCATCAGCGTAACCAACAAAGGTCGCAGTATTTCGAGTGCCAATGGGGTAAGCCCACTCGATGACGCAAATGGGATAAACAAGTCCACTTTCAAAATTATCATAAAGTACCGAAATATGTATTTAGTGCCATTTGGATAGCAGCATGTTAGCGCGATATTGTGTCGAGCTATAACATTCACAGCAGACGAGATGTTCGTCATAACACATTAGATTAAGTACAATAATATGGTTATTGTACTCAGATATAAACATCATGGTTCAATATCTCTTCATCATCACTTCAGGGACGGAATGGGCCTATAACAATGTCTAGTGATCGAACGATCATAGAAGAATATGACGAATTAACGTCATGATGACTAAAGCGTCATAACACCTTCTAGGTGTAGTGAATTATGGACTCGGATTCTGTCTATACGGGACTCGATCATTAGACCGAGTCACTATCGTGTTTTTCCAAGATCTTTCATCTCGAAGAGAAAATCCTAAAAAAATATTGCTTCAAAACACACAAGGGCGTAATACTTGTTCAAGTATCCCAAGCTGATCAACTACTCACTTAAGCAGGAATACCACGCCCGCTTGGATTATTTTAACCCACACAGTGAACGTCTCATTCAATTGAGAACATGTTCCGAGGTCAGAGACTACTTGATTAAAACATATGAAGTCCAACTAAAACCTTCATCAATATCTCTCTATCTAAATCCCCATAGAGATAAAACCATTACCACAGTCAAAGGCTGCATACTTAGTTTTTCGGAAACTACTAAACTGGTAAAGTAGAGGACCGTTATAACGTCCATTACGAGAAAATAAACCATCTCGCAATCAATTACAAGGTGTGAGAGAAGCCTTGTGCTATGAGACGAGTAATGTACATTCTCATTATTCTTATCTTGCTTCCTTATGAATATCCAAATAAATGAACTCGTTTAACATTGGGTGGGGTTGGAGCTACAAGTCCGAACACTCTTTCGCTAATGAACTACTTGGATTGTGAGTTTCCATAAAGTCATTCTGTTCTTCGTTAACTTCTGCTAATGATATGTGGTTCCCTGTCATCATTTGCTCATATTATAAGTCATCGCCGAATATATAAACTAGTAAGCAATGACAGTCTTGTTTTGCTTCAATATCATCTAAGATATCCTGATTGACGGATATTTCAAAATTCTCAGGATGAGTAGGAATCACACATCTCCTTGATCCTTTATAATCTCGTACAACAAACGAGTTTCAGTTCAACACTTCTGGGGATGAATGAATTCAAAACTGGTCAACTTCCTGGTTACATGAGAAGGACTACACACTGACGGCCGACGACAGTGTCATTTGCTTGGCGGGTTCGATCAAAGAAACATGTTTTGACAGGAACACGGCGTCCAACATGGACGACTATCCTTGAAAGCAATTTTCAGCTGTTATATATATGATCTCGTGACATTTCATAAATTTCCAAGTGCGTTTGGGACTTATTTAGACTTGGGGGAGTCTATGCACGTACTTATCACTTAGTACATTTTGGGGATCAAGCTAAGATTGAGTGGATTATTGCCATATTATTTCATGTCGTTCTTTTTCAACGTTAACGTGCAAATATCCCCTAATGATGGGGAGTCTTAGTAATGTCACATTCGCATGTCATGCGATAACACGCGTTCATATGAGTCATCTGGCTCATAACCAGTTACCAACTGGTACGCATTCAGTGTTTTAAGTGACTATGGACCTCAGATGGACCAATGCAGTAAAATAGCATATCCCCACACGGAAATAGGAATCTTGGTGCGTAAAACCAAGAAAAGCGTGTAATCCTTTGCGGTCGCCTCATCATAATTTTCGTGAGTCCATTTAGGTCTTACCATAATCGACAAGATATTCAATTTCAATTCCCAAAGGGAAGTAATGCACATCGAAATTTCGATGTTTACTCTTTAGTATTATCAAGTCGACTAGACTTATTAGGATAATCCGGAACACGGGCCATCAACTTAATGATATGGCTAAGGGTTTGGGAAGTGCTGCATTTCTGTGGACAACAATAATCATGTGACCATATTGTCGATGCATCAACCATAACTATAAGTATGTGTGATCCGTAGTATGGTTGGATAAGTCCACAAATATCTCCTTCAATTCTTTCGAATTCTACGAGTCCATTTTTGTAATCTTTACACATATTAATCTTTCAAATAGTGCATTAATGGCATGGATTTTGGATTAATCACAAAATTATCTCCTCAAAGATGATCCAAATGCAATGCGATTATAAATCAAGTATCGTCTTTTGAGCCGGGAATATCTCATCCAGTCAATGTCACAATATCAAAATGCTCTTATCAATCGACGACAAGCGAATGATAGTACAGACAATCATGTCTTAGCATCTAAATCATTTATCAATCGACGGCAGGCAAAATAATAATATAACTTTAAATGCTTTACCAAAATATGGTAGCAACCACTTAAAAAACATTTCAACTTCTCTAAAATACGCTTTTGGTCGTATTGAGTAGAAGATATGTACAGAAATTTCAATTATTTCTTGAGCTCTTACCAGATAACACTGAGTTTCTTTTATAACTCAACAAGGTATGACAGGACCTACAGGAGTATATGGCCTTATATTTGACAAATCAATTTGGTTTTACCAAATATTTCGATTTGATACGACAGTACCAGAACCGTTGTCACATAGTACTCTTTTAGGCAAGTAGTTGGTGAAATCATGTGGTACACTTTTACCCAGTAATTCCAGAAAACCAACTACCCCACAAGTATTGGCTAAACTTTCATAATTTAAAGTTTGCTCACATTTGTCAAAGGAATCTGCTCAAATAATACTTTAAATTAATTTGAGAAATTTCGTAAATAGGCAAACCATAATCCAAAAGTATGGTTCAAATGGAAAAATCCTAATCCAAATGGAAAAACATAATCCAGATGAGCGACAAATTGGCTCAAAAATTAATAAATAAAGGTACCAAACTCATTTGGGCCACAAAACCAGGGGTCTCAAGAGTTTCCTTTCAGTTAGCTTTAACCACATTAGCTTCGACTTTTCTACCCTCATGATAGTTTTGAACTATTTAAGTAGTAGTCGGGAATGACATTTGTCATTTATAGCAGAGAATTGCCTCCTTGATCATTGTCTCTTGCTTTGGGACAATGTGACCTATTGTTCATTTCAAACACTGTCTTGGAGTCACATGTCTTCGGTTTTAACGATTGTCTAAATCTCGCTTGGCTAGGCGAGTGTCAGGCTCACGACATTTCAAAACAAATAACATTTGTTTCGGTTCTCGATTCGAGGAAAAAAATGTCCACGAAGAGCATTAATATCAGGCAAACAATTTGACATTGACCCAATAGGATTAAAACTGCTCATCGGGGAAATCTCTTATTCACAAGCAGATGGGTGATGAAGGAACATGGTGAATATAAATTCACAATACTTCTTATGAAATATAATTTCCAAGCTAGTATTTTTGGTGAATAATCGCTCCAATATGTCAATTTCAGACATTTGTTCACCATAAACGTCATCACATCTCAAATGTGGCGGTGGAATAAATCGATGCCTTAGCCTTCATCTTATGAGTAAAAAAAAGCTCGTGTTTAAGCTTGAGGAAAATTTTCAACTTATGAGTAACAAATGCGGCGGCAGAATAAATCGACGTCTTAGCCTTCGCCTTAGCCTCCAATACATACCGGATTTCGCAAATTTTCAACTCAAAAGGTACATCTTAATGTTTAAGCTTGAGGAAAATTTCTACTCAAAAAAGATACACTGTAAAATGTTTAAATTCGAGGCAATTTATAAGCTTACATAACATATACCGGATTTCGCAAATTTTCAACTCAAAAGGTACATCTTAATGTTTAAGCTTGAGGAAAATTTCTACTCAAAAAATATACATCGTAAAATGTTCTAATTCGAGGCAATTTATAAGATTAGTTAACATATAAATGTCTACGAGCTTTTATGTGACAAAATAAAATAGCCTTCAATAAAATATAAAGGCATGCATACTCATGTAAACTAGTCATAACATGGAGTAGTAATATTAAAATACATAAGTTATTATTTAATCCAACACTAAAGTGTGAATTTTACAATTTTCTATGTGTAATTAATACATCGCATATGTTAATCAATTTATAGGCAATAAATGGTGACATGCTAAGAGGCTAAATTAATTATTGTCACATTCCCATGTAGTTATTACATGCAAAATGTATTTTCTACAATATTTATACAATTTATATGTTGTAACAATTAAATCTTAGATCATTTGCATTTAAATAATTATTTCCGGACTAAACATTAGCTAAACTCGTACATATATACTATTATGTGTATAAGGAGTAACTACAGGGACAACGAGTGTAAATACAGGAAACTATATGTATTTTAAGGGTAATTTCAACGTTGGTCCTATATTTTCAAGATATTTACATAGAGACCCTCAGGTTTCAGAGAGTTACATATTAGTCCTCCAATGTTCTAAAGGTGACATTTTAAGTCCGACAATTTATTATGTCTAACTATACGAGTTATAACTCGTTTTATAAGTGACATACATGGGTTACAATAGAAATTTTTCATAAAAAAAAAGCATCCATCATGTGATATAAATCTTAAACATGAAAATTCCAGTTCTATTCTTGATTAATAATGCAATAATATGTTTTATTACAAGTATAAATTGTGTACCTTAATTCCGTAATGCGAAAGGATGATCGATATGTGATCTAACAACCCAATAAACCCTCTTCCTAACTCTTTGAGCAAGAAATAGATTCGTATACTCCCGTCTAATGAAACTATCTAGTGATTTCTTGACTTCGTCTTTAAGCAAAGTGCCGATAACGTGTTATGTGGCAACTATTAGCAAACTATCGACATAACAAGAAACGTATGGAGAGAGAGGAAAGTATTCTTATTCAAGTATGAATGTGTGTACAACTATGAAGATTAAAACCCCTTTATATAGTAGAGAAGTGGAACAAGATACATGTATAAGAGAGAAGTTAGAAAGTTATGTTGCGTTTTCGTGTACGTAAAAGCAATAATTAAAAGTGCAAGGACTAAAAACAAATAAACAATTTTATTTATATAATGGAATGTGACTCTATTACAAATTCCGACACTTGCAGAGACTAAATACAATTAATTAAAATTCTAGACAGATTAATATAACTTATTAAAATGTTGGACTGGTTTGTAATTAAACGAAACTGTCAATAGAATAGTATAATTACTAAACTGCTGGACCGTTTCTGTAAATAAATAAAATTACAGAACTGAAATGTAAATTACAGAATTGTAAGGAACTGAAATGAAATTACAGAACAGGAAAAATAAATTACAGAATTGAAATGTACAGAATATAAAATTGCAGAAATGTAAATACGGAATAAAAAAGCAGAAATGTAAAAGACGAGGCGACTGTTTAACAGTCCGCCCTTAACCGATATTCGCTCAACCACCTTTGGTTTCTGGTTGCATTAGCGCTTCGATCCCAAGGTACAACGTCTCGGATGACTCACTAAAAACTGGCAATGAGTCAAGGTCGAGTTGTTGGTGGGTGGCTCTCTCTGACTAAAATGTAATGCTATTTAGAGAGATGATATATGTTGATGTTTTTAATTTCATAATAGTTTTTTTTACCTGTGGGGGGTCTGCCTATTTATAGGCTGGCTGAGTATCTCAGTCATTAAAGTCACACTTTAATACGGTCAGTTTTCGAATTTCGAAACTGCAGTGTTAACTCTGCAATGAATTCATATTCATTGCAACAATTACAACTTGGCTGGAAGTTTCCGTCGAGCAAGCGCGTCGAGTATGCGCGCTTCCGTCGAGGAAACGAGCACCCGACGAGCAGGCATACGTGTGGTACACAATACACACATGTGTATGTGGACACACAACTTAATATCCATATGTGATAGCTTTGTATATATATTGTAAAAATGACTCTTCATTTTCCAATGTGGGACAATTCCCAATGAGTTATCCTCATTTAACCCGTTTTCCAGCATTAAGAGTTTTCCTCTTTCTCAACCTCAATCTTTTACGCCAATTTCCATTCACTCCCATTCTCTGAATAGGTGATGCGACATACTGTTACGAACCTTGTCATACTATCTACTCAAGCGTCTTGATTATGGTGTCAAAAGACAGCAGCTGCCACTTGTAATCTCGACTCAAAGATGGTTCTGTGACCATTCGGAATCTACCTTGCTTCAACATGGTTTTCCAGCAAGTTATAAGTCTCAAACTTAAAGTTTATGTAACCTATACATGAATATGGACAACCACGTAATGCATCACAACAAAATTATTATTTTTTTACTTTAAGGAAAAAGAAAAGGAAACGGAAGAAGATAACTAATCCTAATGGCACTCTAGCATACGAGTTTCGTGATTTTATTCGCCGAATGTTGAAAAATATTCTTTGTTGTTGGTAACCTAAATTGGGCTTCGAAGTACTAAGCATTTTCAATAAATACCATGTTCGCTCTCGGTTAGAAAATCGAATGCATGGAAAATATAAGAGGGTTGGTTCCTTATCACTCCTTGATATTCGCCAAATTGCATCTTGCCTTCTTGTTGGCCCCTTTTATATAAATGCCTCAATAAAAGGAAATTTTCAACTCAACAACTACATATACATTGTT
Source organism: Primula veris (assembly GCA_963682055.1). Lineage (NCBI taxonomy): Eukaryota > Viridiplantae > Streptophyta > Magnoliopsida > Ericales > Primulaceae > Primula > Primula veris. Next base: position 28,870,412 of record OY821742.1, on the reverse strand, counting down.
CAAACTTGAAAATTTTATTATCTCGGGTGACATTTTAAAATGTCTACTAGATTATATATGACAAGATTTATTAGCCTTACCAATATCATATTATATACACTACAAGATAATAAAGGAATTGCGACAGGACTTTCTTACTGTTAAAATAGCATTTTGCGATGGGAAAGACTGTCGCTAATGCTTTAAGAATTAACTATGCCGATCTTAGTTCGATTATGACTTAGAAACTTGTGTTAAAATGGGCAATCACTTTCTTTTCTTTCCAAACTATAATTAGATACGGTTTTACTAACTTATTTGTTATTTCAAATCTAACATGTAAAGGTGCGTCAATCCTAACATGTCTTGGATTTTGCAACAATAATATAAGTGTTCAAAATGAGCATTTTTCCTATAACCTAACATGCAGCTTAAGATTTGTCAATTCTAAAACGCAACGAAAGTAAATAGTATTAATCAAGCAAATGTTGAATCAAAAAGCAAACGCCAACAATAAGTAATCTAAAGACAATAAATATCACAAGAAAACTTAGCTCGCAAGCCTGTATGTTGTTAACACGAGACAACAATTGAAACTCGCAATTTATAAATATATAATTTGCATAAAAATGTTTAGAAAGAGAAAATGGTGACCCTTGAGTCTGAATAATGAATAATAGTTATGAAATTCGGAATTGGAGAGATATTTATCAATACTTATCAAAATTTATCTTATCCAAAATTTTAATTTTAAGCTGACTTGATCGGTCAGGTGAGCTTCTAAAATGTTCATTTGGCTCTGTCTTGATTTGGTTCCGTTTGGTAACTTTTTGGATTTGATTTTGAGGTCTTTCAACTTCTGAATTTTTTTTGTTATATTTTCTTTGATTTTCTTGCGTTCTTGTCTCATTTTTGTGCTAATTTAATGTTTTTTCCTGCAGAAAACGCAAAAACATGTAAATAAACCCGAAAAATGCCGAAAAACATAAAATATGGCATAAAGAAGCCTAGATGTTAACAAAACTATGCTAATATGTGTCATTTTATCCAATGAAAACTAGAATTTCATGGTCTAATAAGGATTTTTGAGTTACACACCCAAATAATAAAAGAAAGAGTTCCACACTCTATTCCGAAAAGAGAACCACTCTCTTTATATTTAACCAAACCACTCTATCCAAAATTTACATCAACTCCTCATATTTAAACTAGACCCATTAAAGTTCTAAAGATTCACAAACCTAGAGACACATTGGAGAACTCAAATTTAATGACACTTAAAAATGGGAAAAGACTTATGGGAAAATTAAAAGACACTATTAAATTAATTAAGTCTTCAAACTTCTTAATTGATGTTCTCGTAATCTGCATCACTAGGCTTTTGTTTTACATGTTATAATTAAAACAAAATAAGTACAAGCAATAATTTTTTCTATAATTTTATCAAAGAAATTGGGCAAAATTTATTTAGAAATACAAGGACCATTAGTTAAAATTTACTAAATACTTGCAGCGTGTTACCTTACCATACTCTCTTTCTCATTCAATCTAATTGACCCACCTGTAGTAGGAAAAATACTACTAATAAATTTTCTAACAAAATTAGAAGGTCTGGTATTTAGTCTTGGGTAACTTTACCGGGGGCGGTACAGGCACAAGTTTAGTAACGCTTGAAAAATAGGACAAAAACTAGCCTGGGGTAAAAAAAATCTGGGCTGGGGCAAAAAAAAACTTTTATTATTTTATTTTATTTTTTTGGTAATAGGCCTTGGGCAAAAGAAAAAACTGGACTGGGCCTTGGACAAACTACAATATTGAACCGCCCCTGACTTTGCCAAGAACCGGCTCTGGGAGGGGGTGGACACCGCGGATCACGTCTTCGAGCACCAACAGTTCATTTTACAATCTGCACAAACTCACAACTACAACATTTTAAAAAAAAAACACATGCAACACAGTATATATAAATAAACAGAGGGGTTAATACGCAATAACTACTTTGAACTATTAGAAAGTTATGATTAGTACAACGTACTATTTTCATTTCCATTCTAGAACGTGAGCAATAACAACAATAAAGCTATATTTAGAAACAGACTATATAACCGAGTGATGACCGGTCAATAGACATTCCAAAATTAAAAAACAATCTCTCTCAAACAATTAACAAATATTTGTCTACTCTCTCTCTTCTTTCAAAACACAATCAATTCCACCGAGGAACTAATGCAGAAATATCGTACCAAATTAATTTTTTTCCAATTTGTGATTTATCCCTCCTCACCCACCAATGAAATCACCCTAGATTATCCAATTGGTAAAGCTGCAGCCCTAACAAGGTAATCATCTACTTTATTCATAAAACTTTTGTTTTTATTCTAAAGAAACTTGTTTGTTGGCTACAAATCTTGTCACAAATGATTGATTTCAAGGTGTCGATTGTTTTACGGTCTGAATTACTGCTCACTAATGCTACTGAAAAGTTATTAACTTAGCATGCTTGTTTAGATCCTGGGGATATCATTACATGTTTCGAAATATTTTAAAAAAAGTTATCCAGTTAAAACGCTTGTTTGGGTGCAGATTTAAAGTTGCAAAGAATACACGTTCCTTTCATTTAAAGCTTATAGCCATTTCGGCAAAAAAATCTCCAACTTGCAGTGTTTGACTAAATATACTTCTGACTTCTAAGATGAAGAAAAAAAAACAGAGCTCTTAAAATGCAATGCAGCAGACAAGGCTAGACAAATCAACACTAACCACCATTTGCAAAGTTACATAAGTTGTGATTTGTTATTTTTTAACAAAAACGTTTTACTTCTTTACATATTTTCATAATGTAATCATAAATTTTCTATTTTTTAAAATTAAAATTACTTCACTGGTTGAGTGCGTGTTTATGTTTGTATAATAGTTGAAAGGAATTGGATTATGAATAAACCATTATACTTTTGATATTATAGTTAATTAGCTTTAGTCATGGTTATATTCTTTTCCAAATGTCATTATGTTAAAACAAATGGTTCTCCAGGCATTTACTAAAATCATGGAAGGTTTGGATTTTGAAACAAGAGATGATCACCGTGACCCGGATGTGGAAATAAGAGAAGATAATGAAGTAAACAATCATATTGTGGCAGAGTTATCGGAGCCAAAAGTTGGAATAATGTTTGATTTAAAAACTCAAGCCCAAAATTTTTATGCTACTTATGCAAGAGCAAAAGGTTTTGGTGTAACAATTTCCAACTCAAAAAAGAAAGATGGAATAAAGTATTGGATACAGTTCAGTTGCCACAAAAATGGATTGCCAAAGAAACTCGTTGATCCCTTGGCTACTCATCCAACAACTAAGACGAATTGTAAAACAACAATGAAAATAACACGTCAGTTTGATGACAAATGGAAGGTGACCTCTATCAAATTAGAGCACAACCATGAAATGGACCCGAAAGGGATAAAATATTTGAGATGTTATAGGAATCTTCCAGCGCATGTCCAAAGAGAGATTAAGTTAAATTGTGAAGCAGGAATTAAGATAAACAAAACTATTGATGTATTACAACAAATGGCAGGTGAAAACGATGATCAACCATGGATAGAAAAGGATCTCGGAAATCATATGGATAAAGTTAGGCGCAATGCAATCAAAGGGGGGATGCTAGAGCAATGATTAGTTATTTTCAAAAAATGCAAGCTGACAACAATGTTTTTTTCTATTTTATTGATTTTGATGATGAAAATCGTTTAACGAAAGTGTTTTAGGCAGATGCAAGGAGTAGAGAGGCATATAAAGAGTTTGGTGACGTCTTGACATTTGACACCACATACCTTGTCAACATGTTTAATATGACTTTTGCACCATTTGTTGGTGTCAATCATCATGGACACTCCATATTACTTGGGTGTGGTCTTGTGACCCAAGAAAATACAGAGTCGTTTGTGTGGTTGTTTAAGGCATGGCTTACTTGTATGTCAGGCATCCTTCCTCATGGCATAATCACTGATCAAGACAGAGCAATGCAAAATGTAATAAGCCTAGTTTTTCCGGAGACAAGACATAGGTGGTGTTTATGGCACATCATGAAAAAAGTCCCGGATAAATTCAAGAGTTACAAAGATTTTGAGCATATTCAAAATGCAATTAGTAGTTCGGTTTATGATTCGTACACCATATCAGACTTTGAAGAAAAATGGGCGAAAATGATCATTGATCACAAGCTAGAAGATCACGAGTGGTTATCACGAGTGGTTATGTCCATTGTACAATGAGCGCAATCGATGGGTACCGATCTTTGTCACAGATAACTTTTGGGCGGGGATGTCCACAACCCAATGTAGCGAGAGCATGAATTCATTTTTTAAAGGTTATGCTTATCGAAAAACTTCGTTAAAAGAGTTTGTTGAAAAATATGAGATTGCCTTACGCAAGAAAGTTAAAAAGGAAGAAGAAGTAGATTCTCAGTCCAAAAACGCACAGTACCAACACACATCCGTGACTTTGAAAATCAATTCCATGGCACATATACCGTATCAAAATTCAAACAGTTTCGAAAACAGCTTCATCAATTCATCAATTGCGAGCTTGAAGTTGGCATTGTAATTGATGGTATTGAACAATTTATGGTTGAGCATACTTTCAAGGCTGGTACGACTATTAAATTTAACAAAACGGTTAAGTTTTTAGTTCGTTTCGATGAAAGAATAGGAGAAACTTAAAATATCTCAAATAAGCAGCTTATTATCTTATATATTTAAATGAAAAGAACTAGTCCAACACCATTGTTTCCAGATTTAAATCCCAGAACAATTATTTTGGGTTCTTAGGACTAAGGTAATTGAATTCCCCTGTTCTTTGGTCTTTATTGATTATGGTTCTATAGGCTAGTGAAGTTTTATATTGTCCTTAATTTATCATTCCTTGTCTGGGTGGTTCAATGATAAATTAAAGTCGTATGTTGTAGATGTTCGAACTTGATGGAAAATAAAATAAAATTACGGTTTATAGATAGTTATTATTTAGCTTACTATACTTTTCTCAATTTTGTTGCTGAAGTTGGATTTGTAAGTGGACAGACAACCAGGCATTATTGTTACAAACCTATGATCATTCCATGGTTTAGTAGAATTACATATATACGTACCTACCATGTTAATAGACAAATGAGATTTAGAGAAGAATTAGTATTGGTTATCACAGAATGTGAGATTCGCTATTTTAGTACCTAGACTTGAGTATCTAAGTTATTTATAAGTTGCTGCTCGATTTGTTGATAGGCAATGGTTGTATTTACAATTTCAGGGATGTTATTGTCTCGATATCTCTCATAGTAGAAGTAAGTTTATTTATTTCCATGCCGTACCAGGTGAGTGGGTTTTGTCTTTCTACTACAAGTATCCCATTGCATTTTTACGACAAAGTATTTGTAGATTTTCAGTGATTATTCACAAAACAGTATTATTATATAATTATATTTATATTAAATGTTGAAAGAAAGAAAGAAAGAAAGTTAATTTTATGAAGTGAAAGTTTATATTAAAGACAGTTTTATTTTTGGTGCGCTTATGATTTTGTATTGGTATCATGAGAGAGAAGTCCAACGGAGATTCTTCCAAGCCCATCAGTGGGGTGACGTTGGCAACTAAACAAATGAGTTTAGTTCTCAACGGTTGACTTAACGATTGTATATAGCTTCGTCAACCGGAACGTTTTAAGGAATAGACTCAGCAGTCATGCTGTGTTGACCTTAATTACGTAGTGCACGTATGGTTTATACACCTGAGAAAAAGATCGACGATAAAGAGATTGAGTAAGTCAATCGAGCTTGTTACCGTAACATAATACTTTCATATTTGCGAAAATCATGATAAGAAAGAAGAAAGAGATTATTTGTATTTCATTCAATTTGTTCAAGGGATTTCTAAAGAATTGCATTGGGAATTTTACTTAAAAGAAAGCATTTAATTTGAAAAAAAAAAAAAAGGAAAAATTTTATTTATGTCCCTTATATTATATGTAAGACATTCTTTCTCATTGAATTCGTTTAGCTCACCCCTCCCTTTTAAAATGTTTTCAGGTTACAGTTGATATCGAGTCAGTTTGGGGACCAGACAGACCTCTAAGATTATGTGTTAATTCCGCTGCGATTACATTTTTATTTTAGCTTGTAAGAGATTAAGTTCTTGTAATGAACGTAATTTTCAAGATTATATTTAATGAAAGTTTTGATAGAAATTTGAGTCGATTTAATGAGTAATTTAGTGAGATTTTTTATAGTTGTTCTTTTTAGGCTTTGTTTAGCACATGCCGCCACACGTGTTATTCAGCCGTGTGAGACCCATCGGGTCTGGGATGTTACAGATTCTCAGTCCAAAAACGCACAGTACTAACACACGTCCGTTTATGACTTTGAAAATCAATTCCATGGCACATATACCGTATCAAAATTCAAACAGTTTCGAAAACAGCTTCATCAATTGATCAATTGCGAGCTTGAAGTTGGCATTGTAATTGATGGTATTGAACAATTTATGGTTGAGCATACTTTCAAGGCTGGTACGACTATTAAATTTAACAAAACGGTTAAGTTTTTAGTTCGTTTCGATGAAAGAATAGGAGAAACAAATTGTGTTTGCCGGATGTTCTAAAGTAAGGGGATGGTGTGTGTGCACATGTTAAGAGTTTGGAAATTGAAAAAGTTGTCCATGATTCCAGAAAAGTACATTTTACATCTATGGCAGAAAAATATAATGAGGAGTCACACTAAAGTGATTTTAGGTTATACTAAAACGCAAAGAAAACCTGAATGGCGTCGTTATGATGAGGTGCTTGTCGTATTAAATGAGGCTGCCGATGGAGTGATATATTCCGAAAACATGACTAACAAGCTGAGGGATACTTTGGCACAATTTATTGAAGTGAATCGGGAACAATTCATGAATAAAACGCTATCTAGGAGTTCTATGTCCATTGATGTTGGCAGTTTAGAAGACGAAACATTACATGTGGGTGATCCAAGTCAGGGGGTTAAAAGAGGACGCCCAGAAGAAAAAAGGAAAGTTTCAAAATATGAGAAAGAGGGAAAAAAGAAAAAAAAACAATGTACAAGTGCAAGCAATAAGCAGGTAAATGTAATAATTGTACTTGCATCAATATATTGACTATCTCTAATTGGGTCTGTTTGTAGTCATTTCTTTTAAATTGTTGATTTTCTATAGAATATATCTCAGAAGAATAATAAAACGAAGAAGAATACCAAATTGAAGAAAAAAGTGCAACAACTCGAATATTCAAAAAGAAGTATGAGCTTGATTGATCTCAACGAACCTGCTATTGACTTGTGAAGCTAATGTAAGTTTTTTGAATTTATGTTTCCTTTTCTCAAACTCAATCTAGTTAGTATTATTAATGATGACACTAGTTCTATTCTTGTTTTTCATTTTTACAGAAACAAGACTATCATGATCAGATTTCGAGAAGATGTGCACTATATTTTAGAAGACGAAAGACTGTTGTTTTCTTTACAAAGACCTGAATTGTGAAGTTTGTGCCATTTTGATTATTTTTGAGAAAGAAATCTGGAAAATAAGTCTGCAACTTTAATTGGAATTTTTGGATAGTCATTTTTTTATCTAGTATGAGCAGCTTTTGCCACTAGAATTTTTGACTTTTGTAAGTGACTTTTGCCACTAATTTTCCGACCCATGATTTTTTCCCAGTACATTATGATATGTTCCAATTTTCATGAGTTTTGGACAGATTTTCAGCACCTTTGATGAATTTGAGGCGACTTAATCATTGCTGCAAGTTATTCCAGTTCTATTAGTGTGGTTTAAGTTATGTTTTTGTAAATTCGCAAGCATTGTTTCAGCAAATTTTGAAGCATTACGCAATCAGTTTTGTATAAAGTAGCATACTTTAATGTACAACTACAATACAATTAAGTTCGATGCTGCCATGCTAATATACAGTTGTATGTTGAAATTAGCTCATAATGGCTCATTAAACACATCCCAAGCGTAGCCATTAATTGCTTAAAAGTTGCATACCAAACAAGCCCTCAATGACCATTAATTGTTTAAAAATTTCAAAATCAAACAAGCCTGGGAAAACTCAACAAAACATATTACACGAACATGTAAAAATATAAAGGGTACTCATAGTCAAACTACATAATCAAAGAACCATCTTTTTATCCATGGATATGTACATGCATAATTTTAATTATCTCAGAAAATCGAGAAGATCGAAGTATAATCAGACATGGAGGTGATTATTCTATGGGGTTTTGGGCTCTTAATTTGAGTAGGTGACTGATTTTATTTTGAAAGGAGGGATTTAAAATGTTTTGAAGGAGAGAGTGTGGACAGATCTCCTACCTATTTAGTTTGAGAGAGGGGAATTGATTGTGTTTTGAAAGAAGAGAGAGAGAGAGTAGGCAGATATTTGTTAATTATTTGAGAGAGATTGATTTTTAATTTTGGAATGTCTATTGACATGCCATCATTGGGTTATATAGTCTGTTTCTAATGTCTGGCTATATAGTTTTATTGGGAAAAAAAAAAAACTGGACTGGGACTTGGACAAGTTACAGTACTGGACCACTCCTGACTTTGCCAAGAACCGGCTCTGGGAGGGGGTGGACATCGCGGATCACGTTTTCGAGCACCAACAGTTCATTTTACATCTGCACAAACTCACAACTACAACATTTTAAAAAAAACATATGCAACACATTATATATAAATAAACATAGGGGTTAATACGCAATAACTACTTTGAAATATTAGAAAGTTATGATTAGTACAACGTACTATTTTCATTCCCATTCTAGAACGTGAGCAATAACAACAATAAAGCTATATTTAAAAACAGACTATATACCCGAGTGATGACCGGTCAATAGACATTCCAAAATTAAAAAACAAACTCTCTCAAACAATTAACAAATATCTGTCTACTCTGTTTCTTATTTCAAAACACAATCAATTCCACCGAGGATCTAATGCAGAAATATCGTACCAAATTAATACCCAATTTGTACTATAGTTAAGTTACAAATTGGGTATTAACTCATATACATTTCAAAAAACAATCAAATATTCCGAGATATGAACCGTTTACTATCCTGTACTTTATCAAAAATTCAATTTTCTCTCTTCTACTCTATTTTGTTCATTTTAGAGTCATGTACAATATCAATCCACTCAATTTTGTACCTAATCCGTCAATTATTTCACAAAATGGACGACACGTGTCCTCACGTGACTAACTTTTGCTGCTTTTACGAGTTAGGTTTATATTTGGTAAGAATTGGGATGAACCGAAAATAGAAAAATGTATTATTCTGTCACTTGTATTTTTTTATTTTTATTTTTTTATTGGACCTATGTTATAAATGACTAAAATACCCTTGTCGTTAAAAGACGTTAATAGAATTTAGTGACGTGCAGACACGTGTCGTCCATTTTATGAAAGAATTGACGGATGAGTTACAAAATTGAATGGATTGATATTGTACAGAGCGCTAAAATGAACAAAGTAGAGTAGAGGGGAGAAAATTGAATTTTTAGTAAAATACAGGGTAGTAAACGGTTCATACCCCAAATATTCCAAATAATATTTTACAAAAGTATAATTAAGTAAAGATTAGCAAATTACAGATTTTATATTACACGAGAGATGAGTTGAGGGGTGTAGGGGTGATGGAGAGTGGCTGAGACGGGCTTGAAATTAGAGTATTAGATGTTCATGTTTTGCGAGCGCGTGCCAGCCTGAGATACACGAGGGTTGAAATGTAGTGGATGCTTATTTTATTTTTTTAGTATGAATATTATTGATTAATGTATTTCAATTCATTATTTTTTTTTCATATTCTATTGTTATTATATTTATGTTAATATATGTTGTACTTTTATTTATCAAATAATGCCTCTTAGATAACACTTTTATACTTTAATTCTCATAAGATACCTTTAATAATAAGTTTCATTTCCCCAAGTAACACTTTTCAAAAGTATATAAACGTTGCAAAATCTATTTTTTGTAAACAGACATTTTTTTTCTCCATTTATCTCCCGTATCATCTCTCTCTTCCTCTTCCCCTCTCTCTCACGCGAAATCTCTAAATCCCCAATCACTACCCGTCACCTGCACAGTCAAATCCTACCAATGACGACGACGACACCTATGGACGTTATTGATGTCGCAGCGGTGGGGCACACGAAGGAACAATTGAGATGTGGGTTTTTTGGGGGATAATTTGTGGTGGAGGAGAGCAGCAAGGGAGCTAATGATAATTAGGATTAGGGTTTCGCAGAGGATGACAGGAAGAAAGGTGGTTAATCTTTCGATCTCTCTCTCATAGGCATGGTTCACAAAGCGACATGGTTTTTTTCTCGATTCACCTCCATTATATTCCTTTAGAATGACATGTATATATAGGTATGTATTTGATAGATATGTTATTTTTTCTTTATGCCATTCTTATAAACTTTTTTTTTTGTGAAAAGTGGGCATGTGATGTGTTTGGAAGAGAATATATGGGGTTTGAATGCCTATTTTGATGACAAATTTTTGTTCCATATGTAGTGTTTGATGAAATGGCTCATAAGAGTTTTTAATTTTCTTTGTTTGTGTTGGATAGATATTTAGGGTTTTGATAAGTTAATTGGGGATTTTATGAATTAAGAATCAAAATGGAGGTGGGCTGTGGGGATACATTAATTGGATGTAGACTCATATCTGAGTACAAAAGTGTCAAGATATTGGATGTAGAAATAGCACCTGAATTGGAGCTCGTTTGGTGTAGAAACTATACCCGTTTTGGGGCTGAAACGCACTTCGATTTTAGTCCGAATCAGAGCTTGTTTGGATCAGGTTTAGTTATAATTGGGGATATGTTAAGTTGCAACTTTTATGCTCACATTTGGTTATTTATATTTGTTATTGCAGTATTTTATGTTTTGGGTTTGAAATTGGATACAAAACCAATGAGTTTTTTTTTTGAAACAGGCCTCGATTTTGTGCTGAAACAGGAAGCGTTTTAGGGCAGATTTACGTATGTTTTGCAGTCTCTTTTGGTGCTTAATCGAACCTGTTATAAGGCTGATTTTAGGATCCGTTTTGGGGATGGAACAAGCCTGTTTTAGTGATGATTTGGGGTCTGTTTTGGTGCTAAATCCTGTCCATTTTAGGGCTGAATTGGAGTCTGTTTCGAGGCTGAATTGGACCTGGTTCGAGGCTGAATTGGACCTGGTTCGAGACTAAAACAGGCTTTTTGTTCGGGAGTTATTTGGCAGAGTGTATACAACCATGTGTCTGGTTATGTTTGCACCAAATTGAACCTTTAAAGTGTTCGGTGAAATGTCCAAGTTTCGTAAGATAGATTTTATAGTTTTGAATTTGCTTGAATTTGGCGTGTTTATGAGTAGGTTATGTATAATACAAAAGTTCATAAGGTTTGGGCCCGAATTGGATCTCATTTGAGGCTAAAACAAAGCGTGTTCTTTTGGAAGGTTTGTTTTGTAGAGTTTTTAATGTGTGTAAATATACATATCTTAAGAAAATCTTTAAGTAGCACGCCATGTGTTTGAAATTTTATAGTGTTTTGTATCGTTCATATTTAGGCAAAGACGGGATGATTTTATTTGTACATGTTTGTATGATTTTATTTAGTAATTATATACATCCGTAAGCTCAAAATGGTAAGAGCACTTGTACCAACATCGAGGTTCAAGAGTTTGGTGGTTCGAATCCATCTGGATTTTTTTTTTAATTAGAAATAAATTATTGTTCTGTCAAAAGTGCATCTGTTTCAGCTGAAAGTGCATATTGTTCAGCTGAAAATGCATCTGGTTCAGCTAACAGTGCATCTTGTTCAGCTGAAAGTGCATTTGTTTCAGCTGAAAGTGCATCTAGTTCATCTCAAAATGCATCTAGTTCAGTCGAAAGTGCATCTAGTTCATCTCAAAATGCATCTTGTTCAGTCGAAAGTGCATATAGTTCAGTCGAAAGTGCATAATGTTTAATATAAACACAATATAATTCACAAAATAAAGTGTATATACCTTACTTTGAATTAAAAAAAGCAAATTCGGATGGATTCGAACTACAAATCTCTTAAACATTATGCACTTTCGACTGGAATATATTCATTTTCAACTGAACTAGATGCATTTTGAGATGGACAAGATGTACTTTTAACTTAACCTGATGCACTTTCGGCTAAACCATATACACTTTTGGCTGAACCAGATACACTTTCAGCTGAATCAGATGCACTTTTGACATAACTATATGCACTTTTATTGAACTATATGCATTTTTGGCCGAACCATATGCACTTTCGACTGTACTATATTCATTTTCGACTGGACTATGTACACTTTTGACTTAACTATATGTACTTTCGACTAAATTAGATACACTTTCAGATGAACCAGATGTACTTTCAGTTGATCCAGATGCACTTTTAGGTGAACTATATGCCTACGCACTTTTATTAAACTATATTTACTTTCGACTCAACTATATGCACTTTCGACTAACTATATGCACTTTCGACTGCACTATATGCACTTTTATTGAACTATATATGTTTTTGACTGAACTATATGCACTTTCGACTGAATTATATGTACTTTCGACTGAACTAGATGCACTTTCAGCTTATTTTTTTTAAAAAAAATCCAATTTTTCATGAATAAATCACTTTTTGGTGAAAAAACCCACTTTTTGATGGAAAAACTATTTTTTGACTAAAAATAGCTTTTCGGTGTAAAAAGTGAGATATTGAAAAAAAAAACACTTTTTATATTTTTTTTGTATTTTTTTAGAAAAATATGTTTTTTGTGTGTTTTTTTTTATATAATACATTTTTTTTTATTTTTTCATTTTATGTGATTTTAAAAAAAACATTTTTTGTTTGATTTTTTTATTTTTTTATAATTTATGTGATTTTTTTATAAAAATATATTTCTTGTGATTTTTTTATGATTTTTTTATGATTTTTTATGATTTTTTATGATTTTTTGTGATTTTTAATAATTTCTTGTATTTTTTTCCATTTTTGTTGATTTTTTTCGTTTTTATAGAATTTTCTTGTAATTTCAAACTATTTTTTTTGGTTTTTAGAGAGATATGTATTATGTTTTGGGTTGTAGATGGCGTTTCGGTAAATACAGTAAATAATTAAAAAGTGTTATTTATGGGGAAGGTGAGCTTATGGAGGTACTTAGAAGGAATATAAGTTGCTATGAGATAGTTATAGTGAATTTCCCCTTTATTTATCTTTATGGTCTACTTCCATTTTATCATTTTTAATTGTTTACAAATTTATAAGTTTATTAAAAATATTGTACTACTTATCATATTTATACACACACGGTATTAATGGTTACTTTACGATAGTTCATAATATTAATTGAATAAAAACTTTCATATAGTGAGAGAAGGATAGTAAAAAATTGTTAAAAAGAGTGACGATGTCACCAATTTAGACAAAATCAGCCTAAATCGGGTATAGTGTTACCGAACACGTCCTATATTAGGAATACAATTAGTACGAGAAATCAATCATTAATGTATTGTAGTATAGGGTAGTAATTGGATATTAACTCATACATGCATACATACATACATACATATATATATATATCATTCTATTATAACAAGACAATCCAAGAAAAATGGGGCTATATATATCATTCTATTATAACAAGTCAATCCAAGATAAATGAGTCTGCCTATTTTTGTCCAATTTTTTCAAAAATACTCTCACTATGTTTTAATAATTACCAATATAGCTAATCTAATTAATTAACAATTTGTACTCAATGTATTTTCCTAATTAAAGATGTAGTCTAAATTAATTAACAATTCGTTTTAACCTGCATAACTACAATAAATGATACCAAATCTGAATATTATGTTCAAAATAAAATATATTACGAGATCTATGTCATTAGACATCTCACACGCAACGCGTGGGTAACTTTTACTAGTATATATATATATATACGGGAAATGATCAACTTACACCTAAGAGCACCTACAATAGTTTTGTTAAATTTTTATTATTAAATAGAGACATATGTGCATGTTAAATGCCACATATATATGTTAATTTTAATAATCATACAAGTGTCACATTAGTGCATTATTTTTAAACAACATTATCTATTAATTTATAATAAATAATTGATTTCGGATAAATAAAAATATTACAGTAGATAAATCAGAAAAGGAAAATGTGTTATTTTTGCTTTATTATAGGATTTAATATATGAGTTAGTCAACTTAATTGACATGTCATCACTTAAATATGTTAACTTTGTTGTTAAATATAACAACAATATTAACAACATTAACTTTAATGAGTTAGTTAACAACACTATTGTGAAATAAAAACATGTATATTATGTAACAAATTTATCTAACAATTGATTTAATAACACTATTGCAGATGCTCTTAATCTACACCCAAACTCAAATCTCACTATTTTCAAAATAATGATTAAGATTTGAGCACTTAAATTAACTTATATAAGGCAACATCTAATAATATGTTATTTATCCCACAAAACCCCCCGTTGAACCTCCACATAACAAATTTATATGATCAAATTTATCATGAATTCTAATTTTTTAAGTGGATTTTCGGTAAAAATGAATACTAACCCCCACATTATTCATATTGTATACAAACTCCACAAAAAATATAGTTTTGATATTTTAAAAATGAATATTTAAGTTTTCGTGTAGATTTAGGTGTGCATTTAGGTGTGAGTTGATCCTTTCCCAATATCTATTATTATTATCTCCATATTTCTCTTTTGAAACTTTCATTATTTTTCAACCAAATAGTCTTTATATTTAAATCTGATATCCTATATCCACATAAGAGTATATTTTGGATACTAAACTAAATTATTTAACTGTAAAAACACAATATGCAGTTAAGTAACAATCATGCGTGTTAGTTGATTATTGTTAACATTTATATTTATATTTGAGGATAATTTAGTCTTTTACTATTATTGTATTGTATATATCTGTATCTTCTATTTTATTACCCTAACACTACACATTATAATATATCCACTTTCCCTTTCTTTCTCTTGCTCTCTTTGTTTATCATAATGATCATTAGATTCTAACATGGTATTAGAGCTATTGTTCATTTGAGTTCGATCATAATATTGACGGATATGTCAATATCATATATATTTTTCCTTTCTCTCTCGATATTTTAGATTCCTTATGTAGTTTTCACATTTGAGTACTAGTCTCGAATTTTATAGGACTTCAATCTGAATGGTAGAGATCGCTGTTATCATACATTTTTTGAAGTATCTTTATAGGTATTTACTTAGTTCTGCTTTCAAATTTTGATTTAGTGTTCTGTTTATATTATTAGTAGAATTCTCAATGCACTCACAAAAAAGCTTCAAATATATAAATTTATAGCTACAAAATTTATAATATGAATTAAAATATAATCATCTATTTGTAGAAAGTACTTCATCGAATAAGTTATGTGTATGTTTTTTTTAATAATTGGTGGGGATAATCCACATTTTTATTTTATTAATAATGGCATAAAAATAAAAATGCGGGGGTAAAAACCCCACAAAAATGAGCATCCAAAAGTGATAGTCAAAGTGTCTGAAAAACAAATTAACACAATCTAACAAAAACAAAATTGAGTTTGCTGAACTAAAAGGAAATCTTAATAAAATAACATGGATCAATATTGTTAAAATCCCTTCATCTGGACCAGACTAGATAGTACATGTGTTCTCCTATCAACAAAATGTATCGGGGGAGTCTGGTTTGACCGCCCATTTTACTAAAATATGGATAAAAGATTACAAGTCAACGTCACATCTTATTTTTATTTATTTTTTCAATTCATTCCACTCAATTTCATTATAAAATAAATAACTCTAACACCACTTCATTTATCTACAAAATAAATAAATTTACCCACTCTATCACACTATTAATTAATACATTCATCTGCTTTTTTTTCCACTCAAACTAAATACAAAATTAAAATATTTATAATCATAATATTATATCAAGTTAACACTTTCAAGTAATTTATATTTTGCACTTTTTTATTTATTAATTTTGTTACTTCCGAGTAATAATTAAATTGTCCCCAAAAACCATACACGTCATTATTTTCTTCCACATTTACCTACCCACACTTCTAAAAACTTTAGTACGTCCGTGATTTCAAATAGTTAAAAGTCAAATGACGTGCAATTTTAAAATTTGAAAAGTTAATCGTTAAAAGTGAAATGAAATTCG
This sequence comes from Primula veris, assembly GCA_963682055.1. Classification (NCBI taxonomy): domain Eukaryota; kingdom Viridiplantae; phylum Streptophyta; class Magnoliopsida; order Ericales; family Primulaceae; genus Primula; species Primula veris. The sequence continues at coordinate 28,854,118 of OY821742.1, read as the reverse complement.
TGCTTGATTTTAAAATAAAGTGAATTTGAAAAAGATTCGTCCGTAAATTCGACGAATTCCTCCCAAAATAAATAACCCTCAACATCAATTCATTCAACTCCATTCCACTACAAAATAAATAACCCTAACACCAATTCATTACACTCCATTCCACTGCAAAATAAATAACCATAACACAAATTCATTCCACCCCATTCCATTACAAAATAAATAACCCTAACACAAATTCATTCTACCTCATTACACTTCATTTATCTACAAAATAAATAACTCTAACCAATCTATCACACTACTACTTAATACATTATTCTACTTTTTTTCCCCACTCAATCTAAACCCAAAATTAAAATATTTCATAATCATAATATTCTATCAAGTTAACACTTTCAAGTAAGTTATATTTTGTATTTTTTTTTTATTTATTAATTTTGTTATTTCCGAGTAAATGGTTAAATTAACATTTATTAGCTTGTTTTAATTTTTGTTAATGTCTACTTCAAAAACGTTATTAAATTGTAAAATCAAATTTACTTTATTTAGTATTTTTTACACTAAATATTTTTTTGTATATTTACAAGATTTAAGGGATTTTATTAGTTTATACTTTAAAAAAATTATTAAGTTGTAAAAGTAAATTTAGTATATTTAGTGTTTTTGTTATATTTTTAGTATATTTTCAATGTTCAAGGGCTTTTATTAGTGTCTAATTTTTATTTACTTGGAAATTATTATCTCTCCAAAATCATATACATTAGTGTCTAATTTTTATTATTAGTTATTATAAAAAAGTTATTAAGTTGTAACAGAAATTTTCTATATTTAGTATTTTTAATATATTTACAGGAACTTCCCCGTCTGTTATAATTGTCCCCCCAAAACCATGAATAATATGTCACCTTTGGTCACGATCTATTTAACTATTTAGAATAAAAAGATAGTACTCACTAAAATTTTATTATTGGACTCACTAAAATTGTACTACGTAAGAGCTGGGAAAAATAGTATCAAAAAACAAGAAAAAATACAATAAACGATTAAAAAAACAATCACTGGTCATCGGGTATGTTGATGTTCTCGAAATAATTGGCGGGACGAGACTACCTCTTAATGCCTCATAATAATTAAAATTTTGTCTAAAAACATCTTGCCATGGATCAGCTTCTGGAGAGTGATGCTTGTCCCATCCACTAATAATCGGGGGCAAAGGGAACGGGTTAAAATTATTCTTTTTTTGATCAATAATGACCTCGGCATAATGGTTTGTGTTAACGTGAACCATGAAAATCACAACAGGCTTTGCTGGAGGGGCTGTATGTTGTGGTAAATATGTTGTCGTACCCGTCGAAATGCTTATCATAACTACTGCTATATTATACCATGATGCAATTATGAACCCTGTCTCTGAAAATGTCATCCATTTATGTGGAGGCGCTATACAAGTCATGTCATTCCAAGAAAACGAGTCACGAATAAAACCATATCCTTTCAGTTCTCCAAGGATATCAAGATAATAAGAAGGGAAATTTTTGATCTCCTGTTGTAGTTTTACGCGCACTTTTCCTCAGTCGTCTTCTCCAAATTTCATTCCCATAGCCTTCGCAATAACACGAAAACCGCAATGACCATCCTCAAGTACATCATTCACCTCGAATATGTGATTATGGAAAATAGGTGGAATCTGCTTAATATATTTAAAATACTTGTGGGGAGGTTTTTTTGATTGCGATGATCCTTTACCTTTTTGTTTGTCGTAAACAGAATATCTAAGGGGTAAAGAGGCTGAATGATCGTATTTGGTTTTCGGGCTACTATAGCTACGTCTCCACCATTCTGCTTGCTCATCTTTATACGCCTGAGTATATTCAAAAGCAGATGGGTCACATTTTGTTGAATATTTACCTATTTTTCCCCCCTCGCTGATGATGTATTTTGACGCTGTGGTCTGAGTTCAGGTTCTCTTGCTGAAGTTTTCGAAGGATCGTGCAGAAGTTCGATCTGGGCTTTTAAATTGGAGAGAGAAACTTGATCATGAGTTTCATCATACCTTCTTAGTAAGGCTTCAACATGCACTCCAATGTTGTCTTCTTCTTTGTTTATAAGTTCGGCATCAAACCTTTTTTTTTTTTTCCAGTACGGATTAATTCTTTCTAGCGGAATAGAGCAAGCTCTATCCCAATAGTTACGTATAACATGGCGACATGGAAGGTTATTGACCAATGTTATCTCACACTCAGAGCAGGTTGGGTCTGCTGCTATCCACTCGAGCTGTCTAATCTCAGTAAGCATTTCATCCATCACATCCGCAGAGCATTTACCTGATATAAAATTTACTCTATCATTAAAATTAACATATTATACAATGATTATAAAAAAATATCCTATAAAAATTAAGTTTCCTTTTATTACTGAAAAAAACGGAATATCATGTGTTCTTTTAACTCTACTCATGCTTCTTCCCAAAGACTCCTTAATTCTATTATGTTGAGTTGAAAGCAAATCGTTAATGCATATGAACATGTTCTCAAGATTGCCACCAGAAGTTTTTATATATTGTTTAAGTGATGCATGAGCACCTTCAACCCTGTTTGAAAGAAAATATATATTAGATAATTTGTTATTTTATAAAAAAAAAATATGTACATAATGTCAAATCATAAGTTGTATACCTGTTGATCGTTCGGTTACCGAAATGTCTAGTTTTGCTAGTCCAACAAGCCACAAACTTCTTGTCATGTTTGTCTAACAAATCACACATATATTTCAATACATTTGGAAATGTTTTATAATCACTTTCCAGTTTCATGCGTGCCACTTCATAATCGTATTCTGTTTTACTATCCACCAACTCTTTCCAATCTATTTTCATTACGTCCCATACTTCTTTCAGAACTTTTGGAGAGCAATTAGTCATGACATTCTGAGCAATATGAAATGTGCATAATTGATGGTTTGCATTAGGATATAAATTTTGGACCGTATTTGTCAACGCTTGATCCCTATCTGTCAGCACAACTCGCGGGCTCTTACAATCTTTCATCATCGTTCTCAAACATTCTAAGCCCATTCGTAAGTCGGCTGCTTTTCATTACGTAACCAAGCGAATGCGACACAAAATGTTTTTTGGGTTGATGTTACTACCACAATTTGTAAAAATGGTAAATTGAACCTATTAGTACTATATGTGCAATCCATGCAAAGTACATAAGGGAATGCACGTACTAATTTTATTGATTCTTTATGGGCAAAAAATATATCTTCAATTGGTTCGTTTCGGGGTTGGTTCTATAAAACGATAAAAAATTATTTTTAACTAGGAGATTCATAAGATGTTGCATTTGACTCATACCCACCATTTCTTTAACCTTTTCTCTAGCCTTAAGGTTATAGATATCTTTTCTAGTAGACTTATTAGCAGGAATTTTTTGTTTTATAGCGGAAAGTATAGTTCTTGGATTCGTCAGACTATCTACCATGGTTCTAAATAACCCCTTTTCATCTTTTTTAAGTCTACGTGCTCAGGGGTGAGCTTCTGGATAAACAACCATATCATGATTGTGCATCCCATTTTCTATATAAAACTTCTAATTATTCTCAACTTTGTAACACTCTATTTTAAACAAGCAGAAACATTTACCAGAGCTAGTGTCTCTAGTCGATGGTTTTTTCGGTTGGGGATCCCCTTCTTTGGTACACATCATAATGGCCCTACTTTATTTATTAAAGTGTCCTTTGATATTTTTTGATGAAGTTGTTCTCAAAAAGAAACCAAAGGCTTCTGCTGTATCATTCAGGTAATCTTTCAATTCATCAATCGAGGAAAAAGCCTAAAAGAAATTAAATAGAAGTAAAAAATAAAAAATGTAAAAGAGTTACACAAGCAAAAACTCATGAAATTAAAAAAAATCTGAACTCACGAAATTACTCTGAAAATGATCCCTATAATCATATCCAATTCCAAATTCGGTTGGTTCACTATGTTCATCAAGATCCGATTGAGAATTTTTGGTATTTTCATACTGATCTCTTTGAACTTCTTCAAAGTGGCTCGTAAATGTTTGTTCTGATGGTTCAGGTTGATTCCCCATGTAGTCATAGTCATTCGGTGTAAATTGATTGTTAAAATTTGGATAAAATGAAACATGAGAATTTTGATATGGATCAGAGGGGAAATTAGTATTTTCAAACATTTCAGCCAAAAACTGGTAATTTGGATACATATTAGATGGAAAAAATGTATTATGATAATCAAATGGAAATTGTGTATTTTAAAAAGTATCGTCATAAGAACGTAAATTTAGATCTATTTCCGAAATATCATAATTGTTATCCATATGTATATGATTTTGGAGAGATAATAATTTCCGAGTAAATAAAAATTAGACACTAATACAAGCCCTTGAACCTTGAAAATATACTAAAAATATAACAAAAACACTAAATATACTAAATTTACTTTTACAACTTAATAATTTTTTAAAAGTATAAACTAATAAAATCACTTCAATCTTGTAAATATACAAAAAAATATTTAGTGTAAAAAATACTAAATAAAGTAAATTTGATTTTACAACTTAATAACGTTTTTGAAGTACACATTAACAAAAATTAAAACAAGCTAATAAATGTTAATTTAACCATTTACTTGAAAATAACAAAATTAATAAATAGGAAAAAATACAAAATATAACTTACTTGAAAGTGTTAACTTGATAGAATATTATGATTATGAAATATTTTAATTTTGGGTTTAGTTTGAGTGGAAAAAAAAAGTAGAATAATGTATTAAGTAGTAGTGTGATAGATTGGTTAGAGTTATTTATTTTGTAGATAAATGAAGTGTAATGAGGTAAAATAAATTGGTATTAGGGTTATTTATTTTGTAATTCAATGAAGTGGAATGAATTTGTGTTATGGTTATTTATTTTGTAATGGAATGGAGTGGAATGAATTTGTGTTATGGTTATTTATTTTGTAGTGGAATGAATTGGTGTTATGGTTATTTATTTTGTAATGGAATGGAGTTGAATGAATTGATGTTGAGCGTTATTTATTTTGGGAGGAATTCGTTGAATTTATGGACGAATCTTTTTCAAATTCACTTTATTTGTAATCAAGCACGAATTTCATTTCACTTTTAACTATTAACTTTTCAAATTTTGAAATTGCACGTCATTTCACTTTTAACTATTTGAAATCACGGACGTACTAATGTTTTTAGAAGTGTGAATAGGTAAATGTGAAAGAAAATAATGGCGTGTAGGGTTTTTAGGTACAATTTAATTATTTACTCGGAAGTAAAAAAATTAATAAATAAAAAAGTGCAAAATATAAATTACTTGAAAGTGTTAACTTGATATAATATTATGATTATAAAATATTTTAATTTTGTATTTAGTTTGAGTGAAAAAAATAGCAGATGAATGTATTAATTAATAGTGTGATAGAGTGGGTAAATTTATTTATTTTGTAGATAAATAAAGTGTAATGAAGTGGTGTTAGAGTTATTTATTTTGTAATAAAATTGAGTGGAATGAATTGAAAACTTAAATATAAATAAGAGATAATTAATGTTAAGTGTATTCAACTTTCAACTCATTTCGATTTACTATACTCAACTATCAACTTTTTGATTTAGTATACTGGACTAAATAAATTATTTTGATTTAGTATAAATCTGTTAAATCTAACCAGAGAAGCCTTGTAAAATGTGGAAATGGCCAATATACCCAAAAAATTTCCCTCCAAAAATGAGAAAAATATTTCCCTCCAAAATTGACAAAGAAATTTCCCCCCAAAAGTGACCAAAATTTTCACTCTAGTCTGGACTGCCTACTTATATCTATTTCCATATCTCTCTCTCTCTCTCACACCAACAGAAACATAGACACATAGACACACAGACACACACACACACACACACACACCATGCTCTGTTTATGCAAAGAACCAGCTCTTTTAACAACATGTTGGACGGATATTAATCCAGGAAGAAGGTACTATACTTGCAGAATCAAATGCTGCAATTGTTTTCATTGGTATGACCCACCAATGTGTGCTCGAGCAGTTAACATAATTCCTGGTTTACTGAAATCAAAAAATACACTGAAGGAGAAAATTTTGGTCTTGGCTAATGAGAAAAACACATTGGAGGAGGAAATTTTGGTATTGGCTAATGAGAAAAACACAATGGAGGAGAAAATGGCAGTCTTGGCTAATTAAAAAAACACACTGGAGAAAAAAAATGCAGTTCTGTCTAATGAGAAAAACACATTGGAGGAAAAAAATTCAGTTTTGGCTAATGAGAAAAAAGCAGCTTGAAAAAATGATGATTGAGGCATTGAAGTTGAAAAAAATAGGACTTAAAGAAAATAATGGGGTTTGTAAGAATTTTTTTCGGGTGTTTTTGGCTATTTTAGCTTTATTTCTAGTGATGATGGTGCTCTGTTTGGATGATGAAAAAGAAAAAAAGCAGTTCTATTAGAGCTTATTTAATGTATTGGTGTGTGAGAAATGTAATGAATTATGTAATGTGGAATGAAATGAAATGTGTTTTTTCATGTTGTTTCTATTTGTGTGCAGGCATGTGTTTGTACTGTAATTTCATAGCAAATAATTCTGATAAAAGTAAACAAATTCTGATTACATTTACTTACCTGCCATTATGAGATCTTTTCTTACTGAAATTTGACAATTCGGATCACACCTAATAGGACCTGCAAATTGTTTAGCACCCAATAGGACCTGCAAAGTGATCACAAATCTGATCATAAAATGAAAATTAGCACCTGCAAATTGTTTAGCACCCAATAGAACCTGCAAATTGATCACAAATTTGATCACTTACCTGAAATTTAGCACCTGCTTTTGACCTGCAAATTAATCACAATTGTGACATGTTTTTTCTAACAAACTAGTCATAAACTGACATCAAAGTGACATGAAATTTAATAAACACTTAAATTAACAAGAAATTCCATAATAGCAAAGTGATAACAAGTTCAAAATACCAAAATTACACATACACTTCCACATCATCATAAACTTCCACATAAACCAACAGCTTGTCCAAAACACCAAACATTTAAATCAACATCTACTTGAAGAGCTCCCACATGCTTAGAAAATAAAAAAGTTCAGCAGGATACACATGCTCACACATGTCCAAAATACCAAGCATTTAAACTAACCTAAATTTGAAAAGATACCCTTACAAAATGAAGTTGATACTCATTTGGACCCACTCTTTTGCCTTGCAATTCTTTCATGTTCAAGTACCACTTTGAAGGCTGCTGGTGAAGCATAGCGCTTTCCATTTTTGTAGATTTGGCCTTTAAGCAAATATTTGGGCCTTTTTTCTGGTTTATTCATTATACCAGCATGTATGGTGCCATTATTTTGTCCTTCATCTGATAAATCGATAAAACTCACCTCATTTGACTGTTTGTTTGGTGAGAACATGATTCTTGTGCTCCTCCTGATCTGTACATATTAAAACATGATAGTTAAACAAATATTATCAAAAGTAGTGCACTAAAAAACTAGGTTAAATAAGAGCATGTTCACTAAAATACTGTACTTACAGGGAGTTTTTTCTTAATTTGTGGATCTGGTTGGACTCTTTCTGGTGTAGTTTGAAGTTGCTCATTTACCAAAATATTTCCACTAGCTTGTGTCACACCACTTGCTTGTGTGCTAAAACCATTATCATCCTCATCATTTTGACTATTCTGATCATCACCCCACAACCACTCCCTCTCTTCTCTCTCACACATCATCTCAAAAACATCAAACTCTTCTAGTTGTTCTCTAGAATCAACTCCACTCACATTAGCCTCCACAAAATGTTCTAAACCATCAATAATTCCTTTTAAACCCTCACTAGCTCCATCCACTTGAAAAGAATCCACCCCATCATTAGCTTCATTTGCAGAATCACTATCATCACTTTCATTAACAAGTTGATGTGGGGATACAACATTTTTTTTAGCTTTCTTTTTTGGCCTTTTGTTAGCTTTTTCAGGTCTACCACATGTTTTTTTGTTGTGTCCCTTTTTTTTACATATGCTACACTTGATAATTGTGCCCACTCTTGATATTTTTGTTGGATTTTTTGGTTCCTCAGGCCCCTTTCTCCTAGATTTCTTAGGCCTAACAGCCATTACACCAACATCTGGTGGTAATAACTTAGATTTCCCACTTTTACTCCACATATTCTTGCCATTAATTGGCATTAACATGTTAGAATAAGTCTTTTTGTACACCTACTTACTATAACACAAGTGCACATAATTTTCTAAGTTGTAGCCCATATAATTTATACATGCAATTGCATGTGAGCAGGAGATACCACTTAATTGCCAACTCCTACAACCACACCATCTATGATGGAGATCTAAGGCATATGTTCTAAAAGTACCAGCCACCTCAAATCCAGAATTACCATTAAATGAAATAATATATCCATGTAATATTTTTCCCCTTTTCTCAAGTTTTTCAGCTATTATTGGGCACAATGTTGACATGGTTTGGAGGCTTTCTATGGCTATTTTTTTTTTCATTACAAATTCGATCAAGTATAACCTAAGATCCTCAAGCATTTCTAAAATAGGTTTACACCTTGCTTCTTTTATAGCACCATTAAAACTTTCACATCAATTATTTAATAGCAAGTCACACTTAGAATGAGTGGAGAAGTGTGATTTGCTCCATTGTTCACCTGGTTTGGAGGCTAACCATTCATAAGCAGTTGGATCAAGTGCCTTCATCTCCTCAAGAGCAGCATTAAATTGTGGTTTTGTCGTGACACCAACTGCCTTCCAAAGTAGATTCTTCAAAGCAACACCTTTGTGCAATAATTTAAAATTATTGTAGAGATGCCAGACACTGAATCTGTGTTCACCACCAGGTAGGATTTTGTCCATTGCTTTGATTAAACCCTAACATTATTACATGAAAAATACATTATAACATGTAATAAGGTAGATAAATAGTGCAAATAAAAAAAATATATAACATGAAAAATATTACCTTCTGCTTGTCAGAAATAAATGTGTAATCCTCAGCCCTTTCTATGTTTAAATCCTTCACCAAAAGCTTGATGAACCATTTTCAGGTTTTGTAATTCTCATTACCAACAATTGCATATGCAAAGGGATAAATACAGTTGTTGGCATCAATAGCCACTGCTGTGAGCAAAACCCCTCTGTGAGGACCACTCAAAGCCATCTATACCAATAAAAGGCCTACAACCCTCTACAAACCCTCTTTTAAGAGCACCCCAGCAAATATAAATACTCCTAAACACATCTTCACCATTTTCCCCAGCCCCCTTTTTCACTTTCATCTGAATTGTTGACCCAACATTGGTTCTTCTTAACTCAGTACAGTAGTTCCAAAGCAGGTCATATTGTTTTCCTGTTGTACCTTGAAGTGTGGTTTTGGCAATTTTAAAGGAACTATAAGCTTTTGACAATGAAACATGAGCCTCAAGTGCCTTTGATACATGTATCCTAAAGTTTTTTACTGGCCACTTAGGGTTGATTCTTATCATTTCTAAGAACTTTTTAGAAATGTATCTAGGCTTAACATTAGCAATTTTATAGGCTCTGGTACATGTGTGGTTATCAACATATGTTTTGATTTGTACAGTCAATTCATTTGGCAATTTACCACAATACATTGACCATTGACACACAACCCCTTGCTCATTAGAATTTGAACAATATAAATACATTTTTTTCTTAGCTTGTACTTTGTATTTAATGCTCTTACCTTGCTGAACAGAATACTCTCTAATAGCATCTTTAAATTCATCTGCAGTAGCAAACTTCATACCTAATTTTAGTTGTACATTGTCTAAGTCAGATTTTGCAAACACAGGGGATATCACTTGATAATTTTCTTCATTTGTATCTGAACCAACATGCTCAGTAAACTCCTCATCAGAATCAATTATACCTTCCTTAAGAACACCAATTTCACCAATATTCTGAACAAAATGCTCATAACTTGGCATTGAGGCACATCTAGGTTCTCTCAGATCATATTTCTCTCCTACATCAACTATAACATCACCTATTTTCCCCATTTCTTCCCCATCACTATCAACATAATCAGAAAACTCCTCACTTTCACCCATGTCAACCTCTTCTTCACCGGACCAAGACTCATCATCAAAACTACTACTTTCTCCATTATCATTCTCATCATCATAATAACCCTCACAATATATTTGAACAACCCTATTACCATCTATAAATTGTCTTATTGCTTTGGCATCATTATCGTACTGAATTTTAGTAATATCAGTGTCAAATTTTGCACCTACCCTTTTAAAGTACAAATAACTGACATCCATCCAACCAAAATTAGCTGCCATTCCTATTATAGGGAGGTAAATAAGTTCATTAACTTCACAATTATCAACATAACCTATCAACCCATCACCATAACCTACAGGATTTACTCGCTTTTTTCCCCATTCAAAAAAAACCCCATGATGATATTCAATAGAAAACTGAGAACTGTTCATGTCTGCAATAAAAATATTACGAGTAAATTAATTTTCTCAAATATTATAGATTTTTAAGTACATGTTTTTAATTTCAAGTACACATTTTTAATTTCAAACTTAAATTAAAAATCATTAATTGAAAATTCTAACATAAACCCTAACATGTAAATTTATAATTTAGATAAGAAGAAAAAATGACTTACCATAAGTTGGAGCGCTTTCATTGTCACCCCTAACTCTCCATTTAGGTATGGCATTAGGCGCCATTGGAACCCTAATTTAGATGTGATTGCACTCAATACAACTTTACTTTAACTGTGATTGGAACCCTAATTAATTGTGTTTTAATTTGGGAATTATAAACCCTATATATTTATGTATGTATTTATGTATGTAATAATATGTGTTGTAATGGAGAGAAATGTTTATATTTCGTTAAGTTTGTGAAAAGACAATTTTACCCTTCACACCGTCAATTAACAGGCACGTGAGGTCACGTGCAGAGCTTCTCTCTATTAAAACATACGGAATTACACTAAATCGAAATAATTTATTTAGTCCAATATACTAAATCAAAAAGTTGATAGTTGAGTATAGTAAATCGAAATGAGCTGAAAGTTTAATACACTTAACATTAATTATCTCTAAAAATAAGATGTGATGTTGACTTGAAATATTTTATTCATATTTTAGCAAAATAGGTTCTCAAACAAGTAAAATGTGTGGTCAAAAAAGACTCGCCCGTATTGGTTCTCAAACAATTAAAATGGGTGCTAAAAAAGCACTCCCCCATGTATCTGTCTTAACTGATCACCTCTAGATAGAGAGAGATCTTCACAACACATCTTATAGAAATCTTCATCTGCATCTAATACCCGGCGTTTGATTGGCATCTAAAATGATGCCTCTTAATCTTTGTGTTAAATCTGCAATAAACCCTCTTCACATTTATCTCAACAAGAAATCCGTATAGACATGTTTAGCTTCTATTCCCAAATCCTCTATCTTTTTTTTAATTAAATCAATCAGTGAGATGATTTCCCAAGGGCACAGTCTCTTCTTGTTGATTATATCAATTAATTGATTCGAATCGCTTTCTATAATTGTTCTATCATTTGTAATTAGCTGCAAACCAACATATAAAACTTTAGCTTCTATTTCAATGACTGATTTTTCTAGTTCTATTCCAGCAAAGCCTTTTAAGAACTTTCCTTCGCAGTCTCTTATAATACCCCCGATTCCTCCCGTAGGATTATTTGGATTAAAATTCACATATGTATTTATTTTTATCCATCATTTAGGTGGCTTACTCCAACGAATCACTTTAGTTTTTTCTATTTTTTGTACTGTGAATTCTTGGTGATCATCCAAATAATTAAAATTTTCTTCGAATATTTTATTCACCCTAATAAATAGAGATAGGTCGTTACTTATATCACTTATAATTTGGCTCTCTTTCATCACAATCCCTTCAAATCTTTGTTTCATCTACTTTTCCAAATATGCTAAGAATTAGAGAAGGAAGAATATTTTTGATAGTACCTTTTGGGAAGTTATTTGAGTGTATCCACCAAGTAATACACCTACCCTTGATGATCAAATTACTGTATTTTTTATCTCCATACTATTCTAAAAATACTTCCACACTTTGCTACCTAAAGGACCTTCCCCAAACAGATAATAGCCATGCTCTCCATCTTTGTTGCAACAGTCGCACTTAGAAACAATGTTAATACCTTTAGTTTTAATAAATTATCTAAGGGTATCACATTAAGAAATAATCTCCACATAAAACAAGAAATTCTGAGAGCTAGCATTTTATCCCAAATTAAAGTATTTGCCCAATTATTTTATTTTTTCTGTATGATCAGGTGCCAAGCTAACTTTACTGAGAATGTGCCTTCCACTGTCTCTTTCCAGATCATGATATCATTTTTTATTGGTAAGTCTTCTATTTGTAGAATAGAAATGATGTATTAGTTGTACTGGAATATAGTTGCTATATATTACTCATTATTCCAATTACTGTTGTCCCAGAAATTATTGATATTAATTTGATCAGCAATATTATTTAACTTAAACGAGCCTTCTCCAGTCCGATTATCCCAGTTCACATCAATATTCCCTTTACCAATCACCCAAACAATACTATTTTCAGCAATATCTTCCACATCCATCATTCTATTCCAAGTGCCATTAGTAGAATTTCTTTTAGCCTTATTAGGATGATTATTTTTGCAGTATTTAGCCTTCTTAAATTTAGCCCATAAGGACTTTTTATTTCTGAATTTCCACCAAAGCTTTACAGATAGATCATTAGCTCTGTTTTAAAATTCGCGCTACGTAGCGCGAAATAGCGCTTTTTTGGTAAAAAACGCAACGAAAAATCACGATTTTGGGTGGAATTGCGCTAAAATCGCGCTATAGGGGACCAAAAGCGCAAAAAGCGCGAAATTCTGGACCAAAAGCGTAAATAGCGAGTTAAAAAAAAAACAACGGATTTAAATAATAAATATATATTGTGCAATTTTCATAAAAGTGTCTGCAGTCAAAATGGTTAAGACTGTGCTGTTATTTCCAGCAGACCTGGGTTCGAAACTCACCAACAATAATTTTTTTTTTGATTTTTTTTTATTACTATCTAATATAACTATACCTTCTTTTTTTTTTGTTATATATTCTAAAGTTTAGTGCATATTTAGGCAAAAAAAAAATACACCGCAAAGCGCTATATAACAACGCTATTAGCGCTTCTCTCGAAAAAACGCTACGATAGCGATAATGCTATTTAAAACACTGATCATTAGTAATATCTTGTAGTCCTCTTATACCAAGACCTCCCTCTTCAATAGAAACAGTAATTTTGGACCATGAAACCCAATGATATTTATTTATCTCTTCAATAGCTTATGTGTATGTATATGTAAATGTTCAATGAAGTAGAAAATATTCATCGAAACTATTAATGACATCAGCCTAATTAAATTGGAAACCCAATTGGGAAATATGGAAATCTAAATATCCGAAAGCATGAATCTCTTAAAATACTAATAAAAAGTAAGGTGATGCAGACTACTCTTAGCAATACGGCATCTCTCTCTCTCTAAATTTAACAGACTACTACTTATATACCAGCGAAGCTGCTGCTATGACGGTAAGTATATTCATACGTACTAATTAAATCGAATATAAACTTAACAATTATAAAATTAAAATCACATAAATTAATAACAATAATATTATTGGAAAAAAAAAAAAGTTTTCATAGCTGTAATAGTAAAAAAAAATGGAGAGATAGGGAGAGAAGAGGAGAGAGAAACCTAAAATAGACCAATGAATTTGAAAACAGGATGGCAGTTAATGTAACATAACAGTTTTATTTATTATTTATTTTATTTGCAATTTATGTAATTGAATGAGTTTTTTTGTAAATATTTATTTCAAGCCTTCATAAGGGGTGTTGACATAAGTAATAGTATATATATATATATATATATATATATATATATTAAATAAGCCAAACCAACACCAATTTAGGCACTTTTTTTAAAAAATACCGCTACATCTTTATATTAACTACAATAATATCATACTTCAATAAAAATATAAAAAATAAAACTAATAAAACTATTTATCTCTATTTAACAAACAAAAAATCTTTTAAATTTTAAACAATCTTTTTTTTATTATCTATATATTTATATCATAATTATAATTATTTTCTATATATGTGTGGGGCACGATTACTAATATATATATATATATATATATATATATATATATATATATATATATATATATATATATGAACACTAAGAAAAACACAACTTAGACATCAAAATATTAACCACTAGTTTCAATCGTCACGATTAAAAGCTAGTAATTAACATAGAAACTACTTTACTCTTGCAAACATAAGATTTTCTTTCTAAAAAACCTTCCTCCCTTTATTTCTATATGCTATTAATTGTAATGATGAGTTTACATGGAAAAGATTATGGCAAAACCTATATACTAAACCCATCACGTTTATTCTGGAATTAAACATCCTCAACTTTTCATAAAAATTGTAAGTAATGGTTTTCTATAGGGTTCAATTGTTTAAAATTCTAGTTTTTTATATATGTTTTTTATTTGAATTTGGATTAACTTCTGAAATCTTTTTTAAAACTTCACTGTGATTCTTTCGATTTATATTTGCTTTATGTTTCCAAAATATTAATATCAATTTAGAACAAACATAATACATGATGTCGCTCATAAAAATTTAAATTAAATACAAAAAATTTCAAATTTTATTTGGAACTCAACACCTAGCAAACAAATAACAAATGAGTATCAATATACTCTATTTACATTTGATTAGTAAAAAATTGTTTTAAATTGTTTCAAATAATCTAAAATTATTCTTTATAACTTAAATGGAAATAGATACTAATTCTCATAATTATATCTAGCATTAACTCTCTTGGAGTATTATTATTTAGTTTCTGTTGTAATACAACTATTAGCTATATATTTAGGGAGACAGAAGTAGAGAGAGGGGAGAACAGTATCGTCTTTATTAATGAATGAATATGAATGGATGTCAAATACAAGACCCCTAGCCCTCTTTATATAGATAGAGGGTTAGGGTTACAAGCCCATCTGGGCCCATTAAGTAAAAGCCCAAGAGTCCAATAATCTTACAACACTCCCCCTTTGGACGTCTTGAATTCTTCGTCTTCATGCAGTCGATCTGAGTCGAGTTCATTCGCAGTGCTAAACACATAAAAACCTTAAGGCCGGAAAACCCAGTGTGGGACAAAACCGGTACCTAGGAGAAACTGTGTAGCCGAATGATATAGGCCGAAATATCATGTAAGTAACTAACCACAAAACAGTGTGCCTCATCAAAACCTTGTCAGAGCAAACCCAATGGGAAAATCTCTGATCGAAGGAAAAAGAGTGCAACAATGGTAGTAGTAGGGATCAACCACAAAACAGGTGCCTCATCAAAACCTTACTAGAGTAAACCCAGTGGGAAAAAAATCTCTAGTCGAAGGACAAAAGAGTACACAGTGGTAAGAAGTATACAACAGGATACTCCCCCTAATTTCGGCAATCTTAAGTGAGATATGATAGGAACGTGTCTCGCTAAAAACCTTGCCAAGGAAAACCCAGTGGGAAAAAACCTTGGTCTAAGGACAAAAAGAGTACACGAGCATGCGACTGGATGCTCCCCCTCACTTGCACACGACAGGGTGCGAAGATTTCGACTAAGTAGTAATTAGTGCAATAAACATTCACCTGGATGCTCCCCCTCACTTGCACACGACTGGGTGCAAAGATTTCATATTCCAAGAAAGAGTACGAGCATTCGAATGGATGCCTCATTTACTTACATACGACTGGATGCAAGAAAATCTAACGTGGAATAGAACGAGCATTCAACTGGATGCTCTTAAAACTTCATTTGTGAAGATTAATTTCGGCGAGAAATGCTAAATAGCATAATGTAGTCATGTCTCTCTTGATCAATAACAACAAGTTGTCTTCTATGACAAGTGTTTTATCTGGATCGTGAGACAGAACATATGTAATTCAAATATGACTAATACTAGCTCGAAGCCATATACACACTCTAGTCGTCTCATAGAGCACGAATAGATCAGAGTGATTCACTTGGAGTCATTCCAAGACCTCCAAGATGTCGCCTTATTCCTAATGGTAAAGACATACCATGTTAGGAATATCCCTCATGCGGGTCTGATAAGTAACCGGCATCGGTATAACCGAAAAAGGGTTGCGTTAATTCGAGTACCGAAGGGGGTAGGTACACTCGATGACGCAAATGGGATAAACTAGCCCACTTCCAAAATTACCATAAGGTAAGGGAATGTGTCTTTAGTGCCATTTCGATGGCAGCGTGTTAGCGCGATGTTGTGTCGAGCTATACCATTCACAACAGACGAGATGTTCGTCCTAGCACATTAGACCAAGTACAATGATGCGCTTATTGTACTTAGATATGAACATTATCGTTCAATATCTCTTCATCGTCTCATCAGGGACGGACTGGGTCTATATCAATGTCTAGTGATCGAACGATCATGGGAGAATCTGACGACTTAGCGTCATGATGACTAAAACGTCATAACACCTTCTGGGTGTAGTCTGAATCATGGACTTAGATTCAATATTTACGGGACTCAATCATCAGGTTGAGTCACTACCGTGTCTTCCCAAAATCCTTCATCTCGAAGGCAAATCCAAAAATGGATCGCGTAATAAAACACGCAAGGGCATAATACTTGTTCAAGTATCCCAAGCTAATCAAGTACTCACTTAGGCGGTATACCTCATCTGCTCGGATTATATTAATCCATATAGTGAACGTCTCAGTCAATTGAGATCGTGTTCCGTGGTCAGAAACTACTTGATTTAAGCACATGAAGTCACACAGGGACCTTCATCTATATCTCTTTGTCTAAATCCACATAGAGATAAAACCGTGACCACATTCATGGCTGCATACTCAGTTTTTCGGAAACTACTAAACTGGTAAAGTAGGGGACTGTTATAATGTCCATTACGAGGAAATCAACCATCTCGTAATCAATTCCAAGGTGTGAGAGAAGCCTTGCGCTACTAGGCGAGCATTCTACAATCTCATTATTCTCATCACTTTTCCTTACGAATAACCAAATAAACGAACTCGTTTAACATTGGTGGTGTTGGAACTACAGGTCCGAACACACTTTCGCTAAGGAGTCTACTTGGATTGCAAGTTTCCATTAGGCCAGTCTATTCTATGTTGACTTCAGGCAACGGTACATGGTTCACTGTCATAATTTGTTCATATTATCAGTCAGCACCGAATATATGAACAAGTAATCAATGACAGTCTCGTTTCGCTTCAATATCGTCTAAGATATCATGATCGACAGATATTTCGAGATTCTTAGGATGAGGAGGAAATCACATATCTCCTTGATCCTTTATAATCTCGTGCAACAAACGAGTTTCAGTTCACCACCTCTGGGGCTGAACGAATTTGGAACTGGTCAACTTCCTCGTATCTTGGGAAGGACGACAGACTGATGGCCGACGACAGCGTCCTTTGCTTGGCGGGTTCGGCCAAAGCAACGTGTTACGACAGGAACACGGCGTCCGACAGGGACGTCTATCCTTGCAAGCATTTTGCAGCAGGTATAAATGATCTCGTGACATCTCATAAAGTCATTAAATGCGTCTGGCATTTAGGTAGACTTGAGGGAGTCTATGCACTTACTTATCACTAAGTGCAGTTTTGGGGATCAAGCTAAGACTGAGTGGGTTATGCCACGTTACTTCACGTCGTTTCTTATCAACGGTAACGTGCAAATCTCCCCCTAACGACGGGGAGAACAGTCTTAGCGATGTCACTTTCGCATATCATGCGGTAAAGAGATCGCTTGCCAAGGTTACTCTATCAAATGATAGGTATGGGATTCATAATCGACTTATGTCCCCTTCAGAGGTCCATATTTTGAACGCTATAGCGGCTCAATCAAAATATTAATTAAGCACTCCAAACACGCGTTAATATGAGACTTCTGGCTCATAACCAGTAACCAGCTGGTACGCAAATGGTGTTTGAGTGTCTATGGGCCTCATGACGGACCAATGCAGCAAAATAGCATAACCCCACACGGAAATATAAATCTTGGTGCGCAAGACCAAGAAATGCGTGCAATCATTTGCAGTCGCATCATCAAACTTTCCGTGAGTCCATTTGGGTCTGAACATAATCGACAGGATGTTCAATTTCAATTTCCAAACTCTAGTAATTGAAATCGAAATTTCGACTATTACTCTTCGGAATTATCAAATCAACTAGACTTTTCAGGATAATCCGGATCATGAGCCATCAACTTAATGATAGGGCTAAAAGTTTGGAAAGTGCTGCATTTAAGTGGACAACATTAAAATGTGACCATATTGTCGATGCATCAACCATAACCATTTATATTTATGGTCCGTCTTATGGTTGGATAAGTCCACATAACTCCTTCAATTCTTTACAAGAATTCTACGAGTTCATTTCGTGATCTTTACACATACTAGTCTTTCAAAGTGAGCATTAATGGCATGAATTTCGGATTAATCGCGAAATATATTCTCAGAGAGAATCCAAATGCGATGCGATTATAAATCAAGCATCGTCTTTTGACCCGAGAATATCTCATCCGGTCAATGCCACAATATCAAAATGCTCTAATCAATCGACGACAGGCGAATGATAGTATAGACAATCATGTCTTAGCATCTAAATTCTTTATCATTCGACGACAGGCGAAATGATAAGGTAACTTTAAATGCTTTAAAGAATGTGGTAGCAACCACTTGAAAGACATTCCAACTCCTCTAAAATACGCTTTTGATCGTATTGAATGGAGACTATGTAAATAAATTTCAATTCTTTCATGAGCTATTACCAGGTAACACTGGTTTTCTCGAATATTTTATAACTCAACAAGGTACGGCAGGACCTACATGAGTATAAGGCCTCATATTTGACAAATCAATTTGGTTTTACCAAATATTTTGATTTTTGGAACGACAGGTCCAGAATCATTGTCACTGAGTACTCTTTTAGGCAAATAGTTGGTGAAATTATGTGGTACACTGTTACCCACTATTTCCAAAAAAAATCAACTATCCCACAAGTATTGCCTAAAATTTCATAATTTAAAGTTTGGTCACATTTGTCAAAGTAATTTGCTCAAAACACTTTAAATTATTTCGAGAAATTTCGTAAACAGGCAAACCATAATCCAAAAGTATGGTCCAAATGGAAAATTAATAATCCAAATGGAAAACATAATCCAGATGAGCGAAAAAAATGGCTCAATGATTTATCAAAATCAATAAAGAAAGGTATCAAACTCATTTGAGCCACAAAATCAGGGGTCTCAATAGTTTACTTTCAATTAACTTTAACCACATTAGCATCGGTTTTTCCACCTTTATAATAGTTGTGAACTATTTAAGTAGTAACCGTGCATGACCTTTGTCTTTATAGCATAGAGTTGGCTCCTTGAGCATTATCTCTTGCTTTGTGACAACGTGCCATATTGTTCCTTTCAATTACTGTCTTGGAGCCACAGGTTTTCGATTTTGACGATTGTCTAAAATCTCGCTTGGCTAGGCGATTCATCGGGATCGCGACAGTTCGAGACAAATAACACTTGTCTCGGTTCTCGATTCGTGGAAAAAATGTACACGAAGAGCATTAATATCAGGCAAACAATTCGCCATTGACCCAATAGGATTAAAACTACTCACCGGGGTAATTTTCTTATCCAATAACAGATGGGTGATAAAGGAACATGGTGAATATAAATTCACGATACTGCTTATGGAATACAATTTCCAAGCTAGTATTTTGGTGAATGATAGCTTCAATATGTCAGTTTCAGACATTTGTTCACCATAGACGTCATCACGTCTCAAATGTGGCGGCGGAATAAAATCAACGCCTTAGCATTCATCCTGATGCTAACAACAAACTCGTGTTTTACTCATCAAGGATGGCATCCAAAAAAATTTTGGGCATCACATTTTCACACATCAGGGTGAGTAACATGTGGTGACGGATTAAAATCAACGTTTAAACGGTCATTTCGCAAGTATGTTTTTACGATTTTTCTCATCATAGATGGCATCCAACATGTGTTGGGAGTTCTGGATTATTTATCATATAAAACGACTGGTTTATATGTTTATGGTTTGCACAAGCACAAACTTTTTTCCGAAACGACAGGTTCGAAAACATTAGTTTTGCTTCTCATGTGAATCGGTTCTCATTGATCGAACGACGGGTCGATACTGAAACACCAATTCGGCGAAACATACATCACTATATAAACACACTCGGGGAAATTATTATTTAGTCAACCCCTTTCGGTAGCTCTATTTGAACACGACCAGGAAAGACGGTGAGGGGGGTGGGCACGAATGCCTCTTAAAAACCGACCTCATTAGGATATCGACTTCCGCCTATATCTTTCCTAGACATCGTATCCAAATAGGTGAGCCTATTTAGGGAAGGTTCATAATTTTTCCAACTTAAATGTGAATATATATGATTTCGCAATTCTACCATTCATGGCAATAAATAACAGGTATATCTTTTCTAGATAACCACATATATACAAGGCAGTATAAAATATATTCATGATATATATCTAATCATGCAGTAGATTTGGTGATAAACTAAATCAATTCAGGATTATCAATCACACAAATTATATCATACCAAATCAAATCAAATCAATTAACTGCCATATGGTATATTTATATCTATGGTAATATCAAAAGATATATTGATTATACTAATAAGATATCAATCAATTATCTACGGTTTATTGCCATATAAGTAATTCTATACATGGTAGTTCTAACATGCAAGCAAGCAATATATTTTTAATTACCAATCAATTCTATATATGGTAAAAAAATATTTTAACATGCAAAAGGTTAAATTTACATGGAAACATATCAATTTATTCAATTAACATGCAATTTTTATTCGCTTGCCTTTTAATAAAAAAAAATTTATATGCATGTGTGTGTATATTTACCAAATATTATAACTTATCAACCATATGTACTGTTTTCGTATAAGTATTATATTACAGGACCATGCGTGTAATTACAGCAAACTATATATCTATTTTACAGCATTATTACATATACAGTCCAGAATTTCAGACAAGTTTCAGTGTAGTCTCTAAGTTTTAAACAAAAACAGTTTTAATACTACATGTTTTATCAACTACATATGCACACAAATCATAACAATATATATATTTGTACCAAGGAGTCACGTAGCAATATTATATGAATATTAGTTCTATTCATTCAGTGACTTATATGTGATGGTTAGTAGTACATGCGTATTGATTTGCATAACAGTGATATATTATCATAACAAAATCTCATAGCTTTATAAGCAGTGAACATATAAGCACGTAAATTATATGGTTGTTAACCTACAAATTTATGCAATGCATACACAGACGCTAAACATGCGGTTATAATGCTACCAGACAAAAATTAGGTTTTGAAAAACCATGTACCTTCCGCACGTTATGTTGGTGAAGATCGATATAACAATAACCTAATAAAACCCGGATAAACCTCAAGGTTTATTGAATCTAGAATTCGTACTTCGATCTCCGAGAGCAAAGTGCTGATAACGTGTTGTAATACAACTATTAGCTATATATTTAGGGAGACAGAAGTAGAGAGAGGGGAGAACAGTATCGTCTTTATTAATGAATGAATATGAATGGATGTCAAATACAAGACCCCTAGCCCTCTTTATATAGATAGAGGGTTAGGGTTACAAGCCCATCTGGGCCCATTAAGTAAAAGCCCAAGAGTCCAATAATCTTACAACAGTTTCCATATTAATTACCAACTTTTAATCTTGGCCATTGAAACTAATAGCTAAGATTTTGATGTTTAATTTGATGGTTTTCATAATATTCGTATATCCTTTCCATATATATATATCATTCTATTATAATAAGTCACACCAAGAGAAATAATCTTGCCCAATATTTCTAAAAATACACTCACTATGTTTTAATAATTACCAATATATAATCTAATTAATTAACAATTTGTTCTCGCTTTATTTCCCTAATTACAGATGTAGGTATAATTAATTAACAATTCGTTTTAACCTGCATAACTACAATAAATGATACTAAATCTAAATATTATGTCAAAATAAAATATATTACGAGATTTATGTCATTACGTGTCTCACACGCAACGCGTGAGTAATTTATATATATATATATATATATATATATATATATATATATATATATATATATATATATATATATATATATATATATATATATATGAGATCTGAGTTTTGGTGTAGATTTATGTGTGAATTTAACTGTGGGTTGATCATTCCCCATAGATATTATCTATATAAAAGATATTATCTTAGTTTTTTAAATCTAACAACAATATCTCCTACTTATCTTCCAAGCTACTATACGTGTGACTTACAAAAGATTGTGATGAATTTGGAACCAAAACATATTATTTGATTACCTCGTGATTGAGATCAATCTAAAGATTAAAAATCAATCAAGAAGATCATGCAGAATTAAGATTATGTGAAGATCTTGAAGATTGGTTTTGTTTCTTACTATACGGCCCTTTACTTGGGGCTATCTGATCTTTTCTAACATATGTAACCCTCCCATCTATCATATAAAGAGTGTTAGATGGTTTAATGATGTATCACTCTATCACTCAATGAATAAATAACCCGTCTTGTTGTCTCTCTCAATATTTATCTCTACATATTTCTACCGTATCTAATACGTCACACAACACGTTATCAGCATTTTTTTGCTCGCGAATATTGAAGTAAAAGTTAGGAGATTGAGGTATTTTGTTCGAAGATGAGGGTTTATGTCACACCCCAAAACAGGTAGGTGACACGACCGAATACCATGCTTATAAGTACGTGGTACACATAAGCCCAAACATATCAAACCATAGCAGCAAAATACATAACATAGAATAAACTTCAAAAAAAATAAAACAATGAGTCGTAGACTCTTATTTAATATCACAGAAAAACAATGAATACTTCCATGGTTTAGAATAAAAGACTCATTCTGAGAAATAATTTAGAATACGACAATAGAAATAACTATGATCGTTCGAAATAGAACTGAATCACAATGAAAATAACAATAAAATACTATGTAAACGCCTAAAGGAGATCAAAGTCCGGTCCATAATGAGTCTGATACATAGCTCAATCACAAACCTGAAAAGATTAAAATTGAGAGGGTAAGCAAACGAGCTTAGTGAATGATAATAAATACCTATAAGAAATGGGGTGGAGTTTACTGTGTAAGAAAAATATGACGCTTAAATGCATCTTTTAAATCTTTTCAGTTTTAGAAAGAAAAAAAAAATTGATTTACTTTAGTTACAAAAAAAATTATACATAGCTAAACATATAATTCAGAAATAAAACTTATACATCCATTAGCCATTATCATATCAAATACAGTACATCATAAAATATACATCAAAACGAAGGGGAACGTAGTAGTAAAATTCATTGCCATTAATTCATTTCTCTGGACAATAAACCCGTTGGATCCAACTATCGTACTCAAAAGTCACTTAGGTTGGCGACCTAAGATTTTCTTTTAAAACGATCCAGTTAAAGTCACTGCATTTAAGAGGCCTGTTCCAAAATTGTTGAGAAAACTAGAGTCACCCCTAGCCACCGCAGTCACTCCACTTAAGAGGCATGTTCCTTGGATTTTAAGTCATTCAAGTATCATCCCCAAAATAAAATCAATCAAAATCGTAAACTCAAATCATAGCAAATTATTTTGATTTATTAATCAGCAACTCAAAAATATACCCAAATCACAAAACTTCAACATCATAAAATCCTTTGGTTCCTGTAACTCAAAATATATGCGTACAATGTATACTTAACTATTTTATAATACTTTCATATAAGAAAATAATGATCACCACTTAAATAAATTACAAATTAACCTCGAAAAACAATTTAAGTGTACGTAAGGTAAGAAACCACTCACCTGGACCGAATTCGCACAACTCGGGCTCTTTCTACTACCAATAAGCTACTGACCTGAAATTATATTTAAACACCATAAATTACTATAGAACCCGATATTTTATAGTAAAATATATTAACAAGGTTAATATGCTATTTTTATCTATTTCATATTCCATATAGGTGTATTATATCTGTCAAACTTTCATCTTCATTTGATTACGTCAACCTTTAGAAACTTAGGATTGCAGGACTTAATCCCAACTACCCGACCTAGATACTACTAAATTGAAATTTGATTAGTCCTATTAGTCAAAGAACACTAAACCATTCCTAGTTGAAGTTGTTATCCACTTTCTGTTCACCTCCCGACCCAAAAAGTATAGCATACTAGCCAAAAATGGTTACCTTAATGATGACCAAAATCAAGTTTTTCTTTGGCCTTCGTCCTTCCCGTATTAGTTGTTGCACCCTTGTTCTCTCTCTAGTCAGTTATGTTTTGAAACTAAAAGACTCTAATACTTATCTGATTATTTGAACGTGCATCTAGAAATTAGGGAGTGTAATTAATTTGTTTGCACCTATAGTTATAACTAATTAGTATACTCACCCTGACATATTATTTTCGACCAGTTTTAACTTCATAAACCATAATATCAACCCGATAATATATATAAATAATACTATTTTTAATGAATTTTTATAATGTGATTTACGGGTTTCACAGTTTAACTTTGAAAATTGGATTATAAACATACGGCCAAAATTTTGAAGTTTTTTGTTGTATCGACCTTCTCAAAATAACATGCGAACGGTACATTATTTTTATTTGTTACTACAAACATTGAAAACCTAATGCTAGTAACAATAAAATCTGACATTACATGTGAAAATACTCCTCGTGATATATAAACTCAAAATTGCATGCGACTGATATTTGTTCGTAAATTGTATGTTAATACATGTGTGAGTACAATTGTAAAAGCCACTGCATACTATATGATCATATATGTGTACGTGTTTGTGCAGTGACAATAACTTATATATACTTAGCAATATTGCATATGATTTGTGTGGTTATAAAAATTGCTAACCTTACTCACTATATGTTAAATTATTATTGTATACAGAGATTATGTTACATTTGCTTATAACCTAATACAAACAAAAAGGTATATTAATTACGGGGATGATAAAACATGGTACAAACTGGTTAGCACTAATTCTGTAATAATTTTTTAGTTAGGAAAGTACTAAAACATGATTGTAAGTTGAGAAAATCATGTACTTATAAACATATAGTATACTTCCGGACTGAATATGTAGCATACTGAAAACGGTAGGACTGTTTAGAATTTCTCTGTAAATTACGGACTGAACTGTAAAACAACTTAAGGACTAAACGACAATAATCCATAAAATTTGGACTGATTATGAGATAAGGTTATAACTTAGTATCAGTTTATTTAAATTACACGCATGATCCTGTAGTAATTACTTGTATGCAAAACAGTTTATATGTTTTATAAATATCAATATTCAGTCAATATACACCCCCACATGCATGTAAATTTATTAAAAGGCAAGTGAATATAAATTACATGTTAATTGAATTAATGAATAAATTACCATGATTAGAAGTTATACGTTTAGCAGTGAAAAAATTAAATATATTGACTAAATCTTGCTATTGTAAATTGGTAATTACTAATAAATCTTAAAAAGTGTATATACACCCCCACCTGCTTGCATGATTATAACATGGAAATATACAATCTATATTTAATCACGGTCATGTGCTATTTTATTTACTGTCATGTACACATATTAAGTTGATGGCTCTTGATCCGGATTATCCTGAAAAGTCTAGTCGACTTGATAATGCCGAAGAGTAAGAATCGATATTTTGATGTGAATTACTTGAGTTTGGGAATTGGAATTGAACATCATGTCGATTATGTTCAGACCCAAATGGACTCACGGAAAGTTTGATAATGCGACTGCAAATGATTGCACGCAATTCTTGATTTTGTGCACCAATATTTATATTTCCGTGTGGGTTTATGCTATTTTGCTGTATTAGTCCGTTAGACACTCAAACACCATATGCGTACCAGCTGGTTACTGCTTATGAACCAGAAGTCTCCTATTAACGCGTGTTTGGAGTGCTTAATTAATATTTTGATTGAGCCACTATATCGTTCAAAATATGGACATTTGAAGGGGACATAAGTCGATTATGAATCCTCTGCCTATCATTTGATAGAGTGACCTTAACAAGCGATCTGTTTACTACATGATATGTGAAAGTGACATCACTAACATTGTTCTCCCTGTCATTAGGGGAGATTTGCATGTTATCGTTGATAAGGAACGATTTGAAATAACATGGCCTAACCCACTCAGTCTTAGCTTGATCCCCAAAACTACACTTAGTGATAAGTAAGTGCATATACTCCATCAAGTCTAACTAAATGCTAGACGCATTTAATGACTTTATAAGATGTCACGAGATCATTTGTACCTGCTGCAAAATACTTGCAAGGATAGACGTCCCTGTCGGATGCCGTGTTCCTGTCGTAACATGTTGCTTTGGCCGAACCCGCCAAGAAATAAGAAAGTTGGCCGTCAGTCTCTCATCCTTCCTAAGATACGAGATTTGTATGTAAAATAAGATCCCATATTTCTTTATGATGTAATTGCCAAAACAGAAAGTTCGTGATTGGTATGTAAACTGCAGGACCGATTCGTTAAAAACCGAAACATATAAGACTATATGAAACTGCTGAAACTTGTGTACTACATGTGTAATTAATGTCAAACTAAATATAAGTTAGATAAACTACAGTAGTGATCCATGTAGTTTATCCCTATTTACAGAGCTGCATATAAGTTTAAATTTGTACATATTTGGTTCTCACGTAAACTAGGAAATTACCATATGAATGGAAATTGCGTGAATATTATAAATTGGCTATAAAAATATATTAGTTACATGCATGATTTAGTTACCATGAATAGAAATTTACACATATTGCAATAGTAATAAAATATTGACTAAATCTTGCTAGTGTAAATTGGTAATTACTACTAAATTCTAGATTGATGATAATATTGATTAATTAATTTCCTTATTAGGAAGTGTTAATTTCCATGTTATAAGTACAATATATATATTTTATTTACTGCCATGTACACATATGTATAATATGCTAATTTGAGAAATCATATATTTTCACATTTAAGTTGGAAAAATTATGAACCTTCCCCAAATAGGCTCACCTATTTAGATACGATGTCTAGGAAAGATATAGGCGGAAGTCGATATCCTAATAAGGTCGGGTTTTAAGTGGCATTTGTGCCCTTCACCCTCACCGTCTTTCCTGGTTGTTTTCAAGTAGAGCTACCGAAAGTGTTTGACTAAATAATAATTTCCCCGAGTGTGTTTATATAGTGATGTATGTTTCAAAACACCATATACGTACTAGCTAGTTACTGGTTATCAGCCAGAAGTCTCATATTAACACATGTTTGGAGTGCTTAATTAATATTTTGATTGAGCCGCTATAACGTTCAAAATATGAACCTCTGAATGGGACATAAGTCGATTATGAATCCCCTGCCTATCATTTGATAGAGTAATCTTTGCAAGTGATCTCTTTACCGCATGATATGCGAAAGTGACATCGCTAAGACTGTTCTCCGTTGTTAGGGGGAGATTTGCATGTTACCGCTGATAAGAAACGACGTGAAGTAACGTGGAAAAACCTACTCAGTCTTAGCTTGATCCCCAAAACTGCACTTAGAATAAGTAAGTGCAAAGTAAGCGCATATACTCCCTCAAGTCTAACTAAATGTCAGACGCATTTAATAACTTTATGAGATGTCACGAAATCATTTTTACCTGCTGGAAAATGCTTGCAAGGATAGACGTCCCTGTCGGACGTCGGGTTCCTGTCGTAACACGTTACTTTGGCCGAACTCGCCAAGCAAAGGATGCTGCCATCGGCCGTCAGTCTGTCATCTTACCCAAGATACGAGAAAGTTGACCGGTTCTTAATTGGTTCAGCCTCAGAGGTGATGAACTGAAACTCGTTTATCGCACGAGATTATAAAGGATCAGGGAGATGTGTGATTTCTTCCTCATCCTGAGAATCTTGAAATATCTGTCGATCATGATATCTTAGACTATATTGAAGCGAAACGAGACTGTCATTGATTACTTGTTCATATATTCGGTGATGACTAATAATATGATCAAATTATGACAGGGAAGCATGTACCGTTGCCTGAAATCAACGTAGAATAAACTAGTCTAATGGAAACTCGCAATCCAAGTAGACTCATTACCGAAAGTGTGTTCGGACCTGTAACTCCAACACCACCAATGTTAAACGAGTTTGTTTATTTGGTTATTCATAAGGAAGAGTGATGAGAATAATGAGATTGTAGAATGCTCGCCTAGTAGCGCAAGACTTCTCTCACACCTTGGAATTGATTATGATATGGTTTATTTTCTCATAATGGACGTTATATCGGTCCACTACTTTATATCAGTTTAGTAGTTTCCGAAAAACTGATTATGCAGCATGCGATTGTGGTCACGGTTTTATCTTTATGGGGATTTAGACATTGAGATCTAGATGAAGGTCCCTATGTGACTTCATGTGCTTGAATCAAGTAGTTCCTAACCACGGAACACTATCTCAATTGACTGAGATGTTCACTATATAGATTAATATAATCCGAGCGGATGTCGTATACCCGCCTAACTGAGTACTTGATCAGCTTGCAATACTTGAACAAGTATTATGCCCTTGCGTGTTTTATTATGCGATCCACTTTTGGATTTTCCTTCGATATGAAGGATCTTGTGAAGACACGATAGTGACTCGACTTGTTTATTGAATCCCGTAAAGATTGAATCTAAGTCCATGATTCAGACTACATCCAGAATTATGACGCTTTAGTCATTATGACGCTAAGTCATCAAATTCTCCCATAATCGTTGGATTACTAGACATTGATATAGACCCGGTCCGTCCCTGATGAGATGATGAAGATATATTGAACCATTATGTTCATATCTAAATACAATAAGCACATAATTGTACTTGGTCTTATGTGCTAGGACGAACATCTCATCTGCTGTGAATGGTATAGCTCGACACAACATCATGCTAACACGCTACCATCAAAATGGCATAAAAGACATTTTCCCATTAACTTAAGGTAACTTTGGATGAGGGCTTATCTTATCCCATTTTGTGTCATCGAGTGTACCTACCTCCTTCGGTACTCGAATTAACACAGCCTTTTTTCGGTTATACCGATGCCGGTTACTTATGAGACCCGCATAAGAGATATTCCTAACATGGGATGTCTTTACCATTAGGAATAAGGCAATATCTTGGAGGTCTTCGAATGACTCCAAATGAATCACTCTGATTTACTCGTGCTCTATGAGTCGACTAGAGAGTTTATATAACTTCGAGCTAGTATTAGTCATATTTGAATTACATATGCTCTGTCTCACTATCCATATAAAACACTTGTCATATTTGAGGAAAACTTGTTGTTATCAATCAAGAGAGACATGACTACATTATGCTATTTAGCATTTCTCGCTGAAATAAATCTTCACATATAAAGTGTAAAAGCATCCTGTCAAATGCTCATTCTATTCCATGTTATATTTTATTGCATCTAGTCGTGTGCAAGTAAATGAAGCATCCGGTCGACTGCTCGTACTTTTTCTTGAAATATGAACTCGTGTGCAAGTGAGGGGGAGCATCTAGATGAATACTTATTGCAATAATTACTACTTAGTCGAAATTCTCGCACCCTGTCATGTGCAAGTGAGGGGGAGTATCCAGTCGCATGCTCATGTACTCTTTTTATCCTTAGACCAAGGTTTTTCCCACTGGGTTTTCCTTGACAAGGGTTTTAGTGAGACACGTTCCCATAATATCTCACTTAAGATTGCCGAAATTAGTGAGAGTATCATGTTGTATACTTCTTACCATTGTGTACTCTTTTGTCCTTCGACTAGATATTTTCCCATTGGGTTTACTCTGGCGAGGTTTTGATGAGGCACCTATTTTGTGGTTGATCTCCTACTACTACCACTGTTGCACTCTTTTTCCTTCGATCAAAGATTTTCCCATTGGATTTACTCTGACAAGGTTTTGATGAGACACGCTATTTTGTGGTTAGTTACTTACATGGTATTTCGGCCTATATCATTCGGCTACACAGTTTCTCCTAGATACACGTTTTGTCCCACACTGGGTTTTCCGGCCCAAAGGTTTTTATGTGTTTAGCACTGCGAATGAACTCGACTTAGATTGACTATATGAAGACGAATAAATCAAGACGTCCAAAGAGGGAGTGTTGTAGGATATTATTGGGGGTAATGCCCCGCTTTTTGTTAACACGTTTGTATTAATGATGATTACATGCTTTTTACATATCGATTAGAAGAAATTCTATCAATAATAATGGTTATTTATAATTAAGAAAAGTTCATTGTTATTGTGAGTTTATCAAGATTTGACTAATTGTCGACAAAATTACTTTTTATACATTTAGTACTTAGTAAGAAGACTCTCTAATTTTCAAGCTACTTTAACATTATTATATAATAACCATAGCTCATGCTCTACCAGTTATTATCATCCGTTTATAAAGATTAGACTATTTTTACAAATGTGAAGTTTTTAAAAAAGTCATCATTAATATAAATATTTTAATAGAAGTGGTGGTTAATACTTCCCCGAAAACTTTTATCTCTAAAACTAAAAATAAAACACTATTAACCATTAATAAAAATATATGTTTTGTTCTCTAAATATAAGATTCGAATATTATAAAAAGGCCTTCTAAATTACAAAAATTATTAAAAGGTTCCAAATTGTGAGATTGTTATACCTTACTCCGTTAATATTTTATTTTCTTTCGCAGCACTTTCGTTTTGAAGTACCTTAAGTAAATTATCTGTGTACGATATAATTAGGTTATTCCGAGAATATAATATTCAACTACCACCTAAACTTGGGTGTGTTTTTAGAAGAGACAAGTTTTCTGGTGCCCCTGCCGGGGACTTCTACATTAAGTTCTTCAAGTACTGTAAGTATGTTTTTAGTTAATTAATATGTGAAAAAAAATTATAAAAAAAAATGGAACCAAATATTAATCGTGCTCATAGAGAATTGGAATATTTATTAGCCTTGATACTCGTCATGTATCTTGTTACGTACCTATTTTTTCTGTTTATAATAATGTTGAGGCAATTATTTCAAGTTCTTCTTTAAATAATAATAATAATACTAAAATACTATGTTAAGTAGAATTTTATTTACAACTACAGTAGTTTACCCTGACATTCTAACATTTAATCATGGTAAAATTCGTTAAATATTGACGGTTGCAATACTTTTGCACGTTAAAAAAATAGTAATAACTCGGAGTAACGAAATATGCAGTGTAGTAACAATATTTGTAGATACATTTCATAAACACTTTAGTGTACAAGTAGCCAAAGTTGCATCATTTCTTTTATAGTAATAATGTTCAACAACACTAAATTTGGAAGCATCATATTTAATGCTTTTAGAAGTAGAACTTTAGCACATTAATTCTAGCCTTAAATATCTTGAAAAATCATACCCCCAAGTACTCGTTACTGTCTTTAAATTACAATTCGTCAATCTCAACAGTATGCATTTATAGTACAACATATTAGTTTCAACCTAAAAATAAAATAAATAAATAATAATAATAAATATATATATATATATATTAATAGTATAATATCTAAGTATTTGAGTTTCCTTACCGCAAGACATAGTGCAATACAATAATAGTAATCTTTTAATTTAAATAGTGTATGTCATCTTGGACCCGTAGTTAAACAGGCCGACTAATTAGAGAATACGTAGAATTTGATAGTATCACTCTTTTACCACGTAAATTTACACTTAATGATTTAATGGACCAAAATCAACAAAACGAACATAATTTCAAACCTGAAATGGAACAAAATGAACATGATAGGAGAAGTAATGCCGGAGATAATGTTGTAAATGAAGAACCTAGAATATTATGACAATATCTCGTGCTCGAATGCGAACCAACTCCATCATGTATTATTTTTCCTCAAAACGCAAACCAATTTAATTTTAGACCAGGCATAATCCAACTTTTGTCAACTTTTCATGGAATGCACTCTGAAAGTCCATACTTATTTATTAAATTTTTTGAGGACTTGTGCGTAATCATAGAAGATTGAAATTGCGGAATAGAAATAACATAACTTAATTTTTTTTCCATTTGCACTTAAAGCTAGAGCAAAAGAATGGTTAAATGGTTTAAAACCTTTTTCTATCCGAACATGGTGTGACATAACAATAGAATTTTTTAAGAAATTTTTTCTCGTTCATCGAACAAAAACTGTAAAAAGACATATTATGAGTTTTTCTCAAAACGAAAAAGAAAATTTTTATAAATGTTGGGAACGTTTCAAAGATCTTATAAATACATGTCCACACAATGGTTTTGAAAAATGGCACATTATAAGTTTCTTTTACGATGGTCTAAATTCTCAAACACGACAATTTGTTGACATGATGTGTCAATGCCAATTTTTAAACAAACAACCAGACGAAGCATTTGACTATTTAAACGCCCTTTCTGAAAATACACAAACATGAGAATCTTTAGGTCCATTAAAAAACGATTCTAAAAATACATCTCTTGGTCGAGGGATTTATAAACTTAGTGAACAAGATGCCTTAAATGCTAAAATTACAACTTTATCTAGAAATGTATAGGAATTAAGATTAAAGAAACCAAACTCTACCTCTATAGCAGAAGTATGCAGAATATGTGCCATAGTAGGTCAGACAACAATGGAATGTAATCTTATGCCAATACTTGATAATAAGGAAGAACAAGTAAATGCTATAGGCCAATATAGAAGGAATGAAAATAACCCTTACTCAAACACTTATAATTCCGGTTGAAGAAACCATCCTAATTTAAGATGGGGAAATAATTTCACTGAAAATCCTTCTCAAAATGTACAAGGACCTGTCGCATACCCACCGTATCAACGACAGAGTAACCCTGTTCAACAATCTTATCAAGCTCCACCTCTTAATTATCCAAGAGATAAAAGTTTAGAGGATACATTAAAAGAGTTTATGCAATTTTCTATGAATAGTCAAAAAGACCATGCCGCTTGCATTTTCCAAAATGCTCAAGAGACTTAAGAACGAGTGTTTTCCAATTAACTAATTCATTCAAGTACAAGAAAAAGGAAAATTTCCTGCCCAAAACAGGCCCAATCCTCAAGGGCATTTTCAAGTTACTAATATTCCATCATCGTCAGGAGAGTCCACTCTCCATGAACAAGTGAAGTCAATAACAATTCTAAGAAGTGGTAAGGAAATTGAGAAGACTATTTCTTCCACTGTTTCAGAACTTCTTGAAAAATCGCCTCAAGAAATTCCGTTGAATTTCTTGACTGACCCTTTAGTCTTATATGGAAGCGATAAAACTAATTCTATAAAAGTAACTGACAATGCAAAAGATCAATCTAGAGAAATGGAAATAGACATGACACCAACAATAAAAATAAATTCTCAATATAAAGTCGCTGCACCTTTTCCACAAATACTCCAAAAGCCTATATCGTCAAGTAATAATGATGATATTTATGAGATATTTAAACAAGTTAAGATAAACATTCCTCTTCTTGATGCAATTAAACAAGTCCCTTCATATGCCAAATTTTCAAAAGACTTGTGTACTATTAAAAGACATTATCATATTACAAAGAAGGATTTTCTTACGGAACAAGTAAGTGCAATTCTTCAAAATAAAACACCTTCTAAATATAAAGATTTAGCTTGTCCAACAATCTCTTGTATTATTGGAAACAATAAAATTGGAAAAACTTTGCTTGACCTAGGTTCTAGTGTTAATCTGTTACCATATACCATGTATGAGCAACTGAAATTAGGAGAATTACAACCAATCCGTGTCCCAATACAATTAGCTGATAGATCTATAAAAATTCCAAGAGGAATCATAGAGGATGTATTGGTCCAAGTTGAGAATTTCTACTTTCCTGTAGACTTCATTGTGCTAGACACGCATCCTGAGTATGACCCTAAATCAAATATTCCTGTTATCTTAGGACGACCATTATTAGCAACATCTAATGTATTAATTATCCATCGAAACGAAATAATGAACTTATCGTTAGGAAACATGACTTCCGAATTAAATATTTTTAATGTGTTAAAACAACCCTTGAAAAAATAAACTGTCCATGAGGTAACTCGTGTAGATACTCTGATCCAAAGCACATTTGATAAAACAATCATAGAAGATCTTTTACAATGTGAGTTGGAAAATAATAATGAGAAAGATGAAATAAATTTTGAGAATGATATTACCGAATGTCAACCATGCTTAGACAATAGTGAATTATTTGCAATTGGAAATTGGAGACCACGTTTTGAAGAACTTCCACCAAGTGAATCAAAACCATCACCTTCTAGTGAATCAAAACCATCACCTTCTAGTGAAATCCCACCAAAGTTAGAGCTAAAACAATTACCATCTACACTTAAGCATGTTTTTTTAGGAGAAAACAAAACTTATCCTGTCGTAATTTCTTCATCCTTAGAGCCGATTCAGGAGGAAAAATTGCTAAATATATTAAAAAGTCATAAGTTAGCCATAGGTTGGTCAATTACAGATCTTAAGGGTATAAGTCCTTTAATATGTACACATAGAATATTATTAGAAGAATAAGCAAAACCAACTAGGCAACCTCAGCGTAGATTAAATCCTAACATGAAGCAAGTGGTCCGATCAGAAGTTCTTAAAATGCTAGACGTTGGAATTATCTACCCAATCTCAGACAGCCAATGGGTTAGTCCAAACACAAGTAGTTCCTAAAAAAATCAGGTGTCACGGTTGTAACTAATGAAAAAGATGAACTCCTTCCAACACGTATCACAACTGGGTGACGTGTGTGCATTGACTACCGAAAGTTAAATGTTGTAACTCGTAAAGATCATTTTCCACTCTCATTCCTTGACCAAGTACTTGAAAGAGTAGCTGGTCATTCTTATTACTGTTTTCTTGATGGTTATTCGGGATATAATCAAATTGAAATTGCCCTAGAAGACCAAGAAAAAACTACTTTTACTTGTCCATTTGGTACTTTGGCATATCGAATGATGCCTTTTGGTCTATGTAATACTCCTGCCGCCTTCCAAATGTGCATGATGTCACTATTTATTGACATGGTCAAAAACTTTTTAGAGGTATTTATGGATGACTTTACAATTTTTGGTGATAATTTTGATCAATGTTTAACCAATCTTGAAAAAGTTCTTATTCGTTGTGAAGAAACAAACTTAGTGATTAATTGGAAAAAAGTGTCACTTTATGGTAGATCAAGGTATCGTACTAAGTCACGTAATATCCTCTAATGGTATGGAAGTAGATAAAGCGAAAGTAGAAATAATTGAAAAATT
Organism: Primula veris; assembly: GCA_963682055.1. Classification (NCBI taxonomy): domain Eukaryota; kingdom Viridiplantae; phylum Streptophyta; class Magnoliopsida; order Ericales; family Primulaceae; genus Primula; species Primula veris. Next base: position 28,818,441 of record OY821742.1, on the reverse strand, counting down.
ACTTTCACCACGAACTGTAAAAGATATTAGATCATTTTTAGGACATGCTGGTTTCTATAGGAGATTTATAAAATATTTCAGTACTATTTCACGTCCACTATGTCATCTCCTAGACAATAATATACCTTTTATTTGGAACGAGGCATGCCAAAAGGAATTTGATATTTTAAAAAGTATGTTAACATATGCGCCCATAATGAAACCTCCTGATTGGAGTCTTCCGTTTGAAATTATGTGTGATCCTAGTGATTATACAATAGGAGCTATGTTAGGACAACATAAAGATAAGAAACCGTATGTCATTTCCTATGCAAGTCAATCTCTTGATAATGCCCAAATGAATTATTCAACAACATAAAAAGAAATGCTAGCAGTAGTATTTGCCTTAGACAAATTTCGTTCATATTTGGTAGGATCTCCAGTAGTAGTATTTACAGACCATGCTGCTCTTAAATACCTAATGTCAACGTCAGATGCTAAGCCTAGACTATTACATAGGATATTTTTATTACAAGAATTTAATGTATCAGTAAAAGATAAAAAAGGAGTAGAAAATGTAGTTGCCGACCATCTATCTAGACTCACTGATGATTTTAGATATGATAGAAATTCAATATGCGACACTTTTCCTGATGAACAATTATTTAGTGTTTCACAACTACCATGGTTTGCAGATATTGCAAATTTTCTTGCCACAAACATACTACCTTCACATTTCACTGCACAAGATCGTAGAAAATTCTTGCATGAAGTTGAAAAGTTTTATTGGGATGATCCCTATCTTTTTAAATATTGTGCTGACCAAATTTATAGAGAATGTGTACTAGATAGTGAATTTGATAGTATCATTAGGTTTTGTCATAGTAAAGCATGTGGTGGTCATTTTTCATCTAAGAAAACTACGGCAAAAATTTTACAAAGTGGATTTTACTGGCCGTCAATGTTTAAAGACACTTACGAATTTTTCAAAGCTTGTGATAAATGCCAAAAATTAGGAGGAATGTCTAGAAGACATATGATGCCCTTAACACCAATTTTAATTATCGAAATTTTTTATGGTTGGGGTATAGATTTCATGGGACCTTTTCCTAATTCTTTTGGTAATCTTTACATACTTATTGTTGTTGATTATGTGAGTAAGTGGGTAGAAGCAATTGCTTGTAAAAATGCTGATGCCAAAATTGTAGTAAACTTTTTAAAGAAAAATATTATTTCTCGATTTGGAGTTCCAAAAGCTCTTTAAAAAATATTATTTCTCGATTTGGAGTTCCAAAAGCTTTAATTAGTAATAATGGCACACATTTTTACAATCGAATACTTGAAAGGATTTTAATAAAATATGGTGTTACTCATAAAATTGCCACAACTTACCACCCTCAAACAAATGGACAAGCTGAATTAGCAAACAGAGAGATAAAACGAATTATAGAAAAACAGTAAATCCTGATAGGAAAGATTGGTCTAATCGACTAAAAGATACACTTTGGACATATCGTACAGCATACAAAACAATTTTAGGACTGTCTCTTTATCGTCTAGTATTTGGAAAAACATGTCATCTCCCTGTAGAATTAGAGCATAAAGCATTTTGGGCAATTAAAAATCTTAATTTTGAAAAAGATGACACAGGAAACCTACGTAAGCTACAATTAAACAAATTAGAAGAAATAAGAAATGACGATTACGAGAATTCTAAAACAGAAAAAGCACGTCAGAAATTATTTCACCATAAATCAATTCTCCACAAAGAATTTCAACCCTTAGACAAAGTTTTACTTTACAACTCAAGACTTCATTTGTTTCCTGGTAAACTTAGAACAAAGTGGAGCGGTCCTTATATTTTAATAAAAGTATTTCCTTATGGTGCGGTAGAAATTGAGAATCCAAAAAATTGAAGCAAATTCACTGTTAATAGACAACGATTAAAACCATTTTTCACTTATCCAAAAATGGAAGATACAACAGAATGTTTGACTGATCCAATTTACAAAAATTAAAATTTTAACTAGCAATTATGGTCCGGTATAGCTACCTACTATTTGGACTATGTACATTTACCTTCAAACAGTAGGAAGAAAAGTAGTACTCGTGTTTTCGCGTGAAGAGATGTCCTTACCCAACATATATAATTGGTAAAACATTGAGGGCAATGTTGATTTTAGTTGGGGGGGAAGGAAATAGTAGTAGTTTATGTAAATATATATATATTAAAAAAATATATGTATTTGTTTACTATTTTCTCTTTAGTTCTAATGGCAGATGGTCCAAGAAATATACATATAGATGGTCGGTTATTGGTGTTTTCGATGTGCAAACGACGTTTGCTCCCAAAGGATGTTAGTACTGTAATCCAGTTCAAGGCTAAAGAGGTGAGGATGAAGGAATTACAAGGAAAAGTGGATATGCTCAAAGAAGAAGAGCTAGCTTTCTGTATGTATGCGATAAATGTGCTAGAACAAATTGCTAAAACAGTTTTAGGTTAGTCGACAATGGCTACAATATGAAAAAATACGACAAATGTGGTTTTTTAACAGGCAATAGATTTCTAAAGTGAGAATTTATTGGAGGTAGAGTAAGCGAAGATGGTGAGACACTCCGCAAAATGTTTTCCTTCTCAAGATGTCATGTCTGTAGATAGAGGAAACGTCTAGAAAATTCGACTCCAAGCAACACATAATGGGTAATCTCTTTCCGTATATGTATATATGTATGTATGTATATATTTTTATGTATGTATAAAAATAATACTTTCGTGATCAAATAGTATTAGATAAAAAAAAATTATCATTCATGAAAATAAAAATAACTTAATGTGGTCGGCCCTATAATGTGTGGGATGGAGGCTTCTGATGAAGTGTTACTAGATTTCTAAGCTTCATATGAGGTATAGTAAGCCAAAGCTGAGACACTCCCACTTGATAAATGCATATGAAACTATATAAAAATAATAAGATATTTTGTATGAATGGAGTAAACCACCTTTCATGGGACCGAACTCGTGACCTGGAGGTAGAGTAAGCGAATGCTGAGACACCCAGGAGTTAGTGCTTCATAACGATGATATTTAAGAATTTTGATAGTCTGTCTCGATACCTTTTTTCAGAATAAATTGAGCCTTTTAAATCAAATAAATTTAAAAATAAAAGAATTCTAGGTAAATGATTAATCTTATATGAACCGAACATGTACTAGTTTCTTTTTAATAAAACTTAAAATGCCACACCTCAGTGAGTCTCATTTTAAAGTTATCAGGGACAAGCTAATGAGAGTATAAAATATTATGACTGGTTATGTAGAATTGTTTGACGATACTTTTTATGTGTGTTTTAATGAATAGTCATATATTTTTTAGAAACAATTAGCAATTGTATAAAAGCTTACTAATTTTCCGTATAACTTTTTACCCTAAAATTGCACACTGATTGAACTACCATTTATTGATTTATTATGCTTAGAAGGTGGTGGTAGGAAAAAATGAGCAAACGAGAAAAACATGAAATGATTTGCTTAAGTATTTCTTTATCGCGATCATGCATTAGATAAACCTTGAACGTGGCATCCAACATTTGGTGTGACGGTATAGTGGTAAAGTTGATGAATTGAGTGCCTCCAGCGATGCTAAAATGCAGGTAAACGGGGGTGCAATAATAATTCACTTCGCATACACTCCGATATACATAAATGTTTTATAAAATGCAAACACATGCAGTCGAAAAAGAAAAAAAAAAAACTTGTTGAAGGATTGGGGAAGTTGAAAATTAAAAAGAAAAAAATATAAAGTCGCTAATTTACATTATTGTTGTTATTATTGTCCCAACAATTAATCAAGGTCAATGCTAGTTGTGCAATGTCTATTTTATTTATAAAAAAAAAAAACTTGTGAATGTTAAAGCGGCGTTTATACGGTTGTTAATTATTTATCGACTAGAATATATGATTATTCGAAATTCGAATGGAGTTAAATGAGTCATAAAATGTTTTCAAGTTTTTCTACATAATTAGCCTTTTTATTCTCAACTTTTGCATTAGAAAATCTTTGATAACTAATTTAATAAACTAAGTATGGCAAAAAAATTTGAAATCAAAGGAACTTGTTTATGATGTTTGTGGGTGGTGTACTATTAGTAAACCCTCACGAGACAAAACTCTCCCTCTTACTCTTTAGAGGTTTAACGGCTTGTTGCATACGCTAAATGCAACCGTGATTCCCACGAAAGCGAGTTAGGAGTAGTTAACTAAAAAAATAAACTTAATCTTGCAAAACTCGGGATGAGCGTTAAGCTAGTTGGGGGGTGCGATTAGTTGTAAATATTGTAGTATTTTACTACTATTGTCTAATATTTTCTATAATAATATGTGCAAGTTAAGTATTATTATGTAAATTATTGTTTTGTACGATTTTACTTATTTTTTGTATTATAATTGCAGAAATAAAGAGACCGGCGCTATGGGACAATATTGAACAGGGTGTTATAAATTCGGATAGAAAAAAAGTTCATTTTAGTATTTCTATGATTAAAGAAGCTATGGAAGTTAGAAAATTACGATCTTTATATTTTTGAAAAGGTTGAAGAATTTCCTACAAATTTCAATCACAAAGTTTTCGCAAATTTTATCATCTTAAGGACGTTAATTGAGTTACAAAAATTCGGACTATGAATAAAGAAAAAAAAAGAAAATAAAAGAAAAGAAAAGAAAATAAATAAAAATAAAAAGGAAAAGGAAATTAAGTCAACAAAGTCCAGAGAAATCAATGCATGCATTCAATGTATATTTCCAAACTAGCTTCAAATGTCAAAAAAAAATTCAGGATGTTTCAGAGCATTCTCTGTTATGTTATCACAAGTGAAGAAAAAGAGGAAAAAAATGCACCTGCTAACTGTTGATCTATATTTTTATTGAAAAAGCAGCTGATTCATCATGCATACTGTGCTATAAATAGATGTCAGAGGAAACGAAAAAACGGGGAGAAAAAGAGGAAAGGAAAAAAACAGAGAGAAGAAAAAAATCAGTTGTTGACAAATGTAATAGTTTCATGATTTGCATTACTACACGGTTTCTCCATCTGGGATTTGTAATATTTTGTATCACCATTCTATCCCTCTTTAATTAATATGTTAGCTTGATATTAATAAAAGGTTTAGGGGGTAATGCCCCGCTTTTTGTTAAAACGTTTGTATTAATGATGATTACGTGCTTTTTACATATTGATTAGAAGAAATTCTATCAATAATAATGGTTATTTATTATTAAAAAAAGTTTGTTGTTATTGTGAGTTTATCAAGTTTTGACTAATTGTCGACAAAATTAATGTTGGCACATTTAGTACTTAGTAAGAAGACTTTCTAATTTTCAAGCTACTTTAACTTTTTTATATAATAACCATAGCTCATGTTCTACTAATTATTATCACACGTTTGTGAAGATTAGACTATTTTTACAAATGTGAAGCTTTTAAAAAAGTCATCATTAATATAAATATTTTAATAGAAGTGTTGATTAATACTTCCACGAAAACCTTTATCTCTAAAACTAAAAATAAAACACTATTAACCATTAATAAAAATATATGTTTTGTTCTCTAAATATAAGATTCGAATATTATAAAAAAGCCTTCTAAGTTACAAAAATTATTAAAAGGTTCCAAATTGTGAGATTGTTTTATTTTACTCTGTTAATATTTTATTTTCTTTTGCAGCACTTTCGTGTTGAAGTATCTTAAGTAAATTCCATGTGGACGATATAATTGGATTATCCCGAGAAGATAATACTCAACTACCACCTTAAATTGGGTGTATTTTTAGAAGAGACACATATGTAACCCTGCCATCTATTATATAAAGAGGGTTAGCTGGTCTCTTGATGTATTCTCCCTACACTTATCAATGAATAAAAGACAACTCTTTTATCTCTATATTTATCTCTCCATATATATACCGTATCTAATATGTCACACAACAAAAACAAATTTAATAACAACGAGTATAGCAGAAGATTCGATGGTTTGGAAAAGGTATGAAACCTATGCTCCTTCTTTTGTGGTGCTAGCTACTCTATTCCTTTTTAACATATTATTAATTCTAATTATTTAATGCTCTAAAAAATTTAGATTCTCAAACTTTATATTCTTCTAAAATTGATCAATTTAAGCCACGGTTAAAAACCTTATGAAAGAACAGGTTGTGTCTAAATTTTTTGTTTATCTTTTGTACTAGGATATCCAACAGGCTTGTTGTGTTAGTTTCAAAGAGATTAAAGGGCATTGAATAAACAAGTTGTGGATTGGATTTATGATTTGATCCAACTTTGGGCTTATTCGTGTTTTTATTGAGACCCGTTTGCTGAATTTTATCTTTGCATTATTTCATTGGCGTGGTACATATAGAAATGAACCTACTAATACAAATCCACACATAGATAAGTGAATAATGTAACATTATTTTATTGGGAAGCATTTATGTAATCTGATTGCAGTGCATATTTAGGTCAAGTTTGTCTTTAATAACCTTATTGTTCTCTTGCTATTTAGTTCTCGTAATCTTTACGTATTTATTTTATTTTAGGTGACCTTTTCAGTTCACAAAATATTACAAGTACGTTGCTAATTCTAGCACGAGGCTACATACCATTTTGAGTGGCAACTAAACTTCATTTACTAGTCCGAGAGGCTTGGAAGAAATCGGATGACTTGCTTTCATGTTTATTCAAGATGGTCCTGGAGGAATCTTATATTAACCTTCAATTAGCAACATTCTTTGAAGCATGTTACATTAGGTTTTTAAAAAAGCACTAGCATAGGAAGGATTTTGGGTATTCATCTGGCTTCGCGTAATGTAGGTGTCGTACTTTGTATTTGTATCACCGTAATCTAGAGAAATGAATCTATGAAATATTACATGTTATTGTATCGGTGTAAGTAATGTCATTATATTCAACGTTTGTATCTGAGTAATTTGAAGTAATGAATCTATGAAAATTGCATGTTCTATTCTACCATGAGCTATCAGTGTTAAGTAATTATCACTATGTTCTACTTTATTCTTTTCACTTTGTTTTATGTATCGCGCAAGGCGCGGGCCTCCTTACTAGTATCTATCTAGTTTTCAAAACCTACCTAATTTCCATTCTTTCCGGATTTGGTAATATTACCAGTAGTAATCTCAATAAATAGGGTAAAGTGCAAATAAACCCCTAGAAGAATGGGTTATTTACAAATAACCCCCATAAACTATCAAATCTTGCAATTTACCCACATAAACTATTAGATCTTGCAATTTACCCCCATAAGCTATCAAACTTTTACAAATAACCCCCGATGTCTTCTTTTAAATGAAACACGAAAATTTGTTTCACACAAATTTTTGTAAGTGCTGAAGACGAGAAAATGAAATGCGAATCAAAGTAGATTTTTATTAATCAACAATTTTGGGGATACAATCTATGAACATTCTCTAAAAAACTAGAAAATAAAAATCATTTGATTCTTCTCAACGAACAATTTGTGATCGCTTTGTAGTAGACTCTTATGACGAATTTCGTTGAGGTTGATGAACTTGATTTAAATGATTTGAATTTGATGAAGAACTTTCCAGATTTGTTGATTTTGTTGATGATCTTCACGTTATTCAGATTTTGTGAATAACTTGATGACTTTGATCTAGAGAAACACGTTTTTGCCTTTTGTAGTTGTTCCTAAAGATCGAATGCTGATTTTTTGTAGATTTATTGGGTGGAATTCTTCAGGTTTGGTGAATAACTTTGAAGAATTTGATTTGCAGAAACATTTTACTTGTTGCTTGTAGTCACACCTGAATATCGAATGTTGTGTTGTTGCAGAAGTTATTTAGATTTGGTGAATAGCTTAAAGAATTTGATCCGTATAAATGCATTGCTTGCTGCTTGTAGTCGATCCTGAAAATTAAATGCAGATTTTGTTGAGAAAGTTCTTCAGATTTGGTGAAGAGCTTGAATACCTTGATCCGTAAAGACGCGTCTTTGTCGATTTAGTCATTCCTGAAGATCGAAAACTGACTTTGTTGCAGATTTGTTGAACTTGTTGGAGAGCTTTCTTGATTTATTGCACGCTTGTTGCAAATTTGTTGCAGACTCATTGCAGATTTGTTGAAGGCTCGTGAAGACGTTGAAGACTCGTTGTAAATTTGATGCAGATATCTTGAATACTCGCTGAAGACTTGTTGCAGGCTCCTTGAAGACTTGTTGAAAATTCGTTGCAGACTTGCTGCACATGTTCTGTCTCTAGGAGTTGAGGTGAGGCTTTCAATTGAGTAGAGAATGATGCACCCACCATTTATTTATAAATTTTGAGGTGGGATTATATTTGCAATGTACCTCATCAAATTGAGGCCCATTATCATATAGTATCATAACTTATGTAAATGAATCAAATTTATTTTTATGTTTGAAAACATCAATAATGAGTACTATAATTTGAGTAACTATTCATTGTACCACATTTGATGATTTTTAGGAAAGAAATACGTTTCTTTTATATAAATTTATCATCTTTAATTTGATGTGATGATAATTTATATTTCCTTTCCTTTTTAAACTACTAAAATTTTATATTTAGTTAGCTTGAGAAAATAGTAATTAATTTGTATTTGATTTAGGAGACACGTGTCATATTTTTAGTGGACACAATTTTGTGTATAAACACCTCCGCCTCAAGTATTATTAATAAAGTCACTTGTCCATGTTTTTAGTATTTGGAAATTGACCAAAAAGGGAAAAAAAACCAAGATAGAAAAGAAAAAAAAGGTACAAGAAGAAAAAAATAAGCAATGTACAAAAGGAAAAAAAATTATAAACGACGATACATAAAAGTAAAAAAAAAATTTAAGAAAGCAAGATACTAAAAAGAAAAAAAGTTAAGAAATGAAGGTAATAAAAAAACTGAAGAAACAAAGGTAATAAAAAGAATAAGAAACTGAAGAAATGAAGGTACCTAAAAGAAAAAAAATTAAGAAACGAAGACACTAAAAAGAAAAAAAGTGAAGAAACGAAGATGCGAAAATGTAATAAAACCAACAAATGTGCATCTTCTCATTGTAATTTTGTACTTTAATATAATATATATTCAATTCAATAAGAACACAATATTGGAAAAAAAAAAACAAGTTACTAAAAATAAAAAATAAAATGAAGAAACGAAAGTGTGAAAAGTTAATAAAACCCAACAAATATGCACACCATCTCTCGATGTACTAAGTTTGTAACTACTGTAGTACACAATTAACAAAGAAGAAAGCAGAATGGTGGTAGTTCAGGTCGTGGGATATCCGATCAGGGCTTTCCCGGCTATTCCCTCCGTTGACCCGACCAAAACCCGGACCCCGATTCTCATTTCTTAACCCGCCACGTAGGACGAGAGCGGTGAAGAATAAGTCGTCGATCTACATGGCCGACGATCTTCACGTTATGTCCGTAATTACGAATGGAGGCTCGTCCTATGGCGTTACAAGCCTTCCCACAAGTACTCTTAATAAATTCACTTGCCCATGTTTTAGTGTTTGGAAATTGATCAAAAAAAAAAAAAAAAATTCAATGTAAAAGTAAAGGAAAAAAAAAAACTAAAAACCAGGGTACATAATTATTTTTTTTAAGAAAGCAGGATACTAAAAAGAAAAAAAAATATTTAAAAAAAATATATTAAGAAACGAAGTTGTAGACAGTTATACTCAACAAATGTGCACTCTTTCCGACTCTCATACTAAGTTTGTAATATAGTACGGTCCCATTTTATACAGTCATGGAGTTAGATTGTAAAATATATAGTTACATTTACAACCATTAGAATAAAAAATGAAGGGTTAGATGATACATTTTCAATAACTAATTTAATTTTTTTAATTTTTATTATATATTAGACAAATTAGGATTTAATAAATTAAAAATAAATTTTACAATATAATAAAAACTCAAATAAAAATATAGAATACTGGCATATACTCTCTTAAATTTAATTATTAATTAAAATTTCAAAAAAAAATAATAATTGAATATTTATTTTTAAAAACGAGAATTTGTATTAGATAAAATAAAAACTCATTGTACACCTATATTCAATTTAATAATAAGAAGAATGATGGTTGTTAAAAAAAAAAAGGCCAAAAGAAACGGAAAAGAAACTATGTCATTTCCGAAAAATGAAAAAAAAATAAACAAATGTGCACCGTCTCATGCTCGTTATAAATGTTTATACTATACACATATTCAATTCAATAATAATAAGAAAAAAGAATGGTGGTAGTTCAGTCGTGGGGTATTCATTTCCTTTCGCGGCTATTTTCTCCGTTGACCCAACCCGAACCCGGACCCAAATTCTTTAACCTGCCACCACATAGGATTAGTGCGGTGGAGAATAAGCCGTCGGTTTGTACGGCCGACGAATTACATTATGTGTCGGTTCGTAATTCCGATTGGAGGCTTGCTTTGTGGCGGTACAAGCCTTCCCCAAACGTACTAATTTCTCTCTCTATATATATATGTAAAATGTATCTATAGCTATGATCGGAGGATCGCTCGCTAGTACTCTTTCTTTTTCTCTCTCCTTGTATATATATATTATTAATCGTAGCCCACACGTTACGTGTGCGACCCTTAGTTACATACAAGGACGGATACAGTTGCACCATTAGTACACGTCTCTCTTATAGTTGTATTAAATATAAATTGTGTATATTGTCTGATTTTATTACATTTTTATAATGAAACATTTTTTTCTAAAAATCTTTTATAGTTTCTTAAAAATCTTCAGAAATATTCAAATCTAAAACTGTTAGTAGCACTTCTCCTGTAGTTTTATTAAAAATAAAGTATATGGTCAGAAATAATTAAAATGCAAGTGAAAAAAAATTCCCAAGTGTACTTAATTAATTATTAGAGTTTAGAACATTATGTGCAAAAGCTTGTTATATATATCTAAACATAATATAAATATTCATCATATTGTGCCCCCGCTCAATCTAAATCCTGGCTCCGTCCCTGGTTGCATAAATATGATCCCGGATAAATAAAGTTAATATTTTCAAAAAAATGCAAAAATGGTGGAACGAACAAGGAGTATAAAAATACATGTATGATGATTTGTTTGGGAGATGAATTGAAATGTATGGGAAAGAGCATATGTATTTAGTTATCTATGTATTTGAATTGCAATAAGGTATTTGAGTAATTAGTAAATTAGAATAGAGGCGTTTTTTCCAGCCTGAAATTTCTTGGATTCCCTTATATTAATAGTATTATTAATAGTATGATGATGTATGTTTTACGTATCTATAGCTATGATCGGAAACAAAAAACATCACTATTTGGCGCTATGTTTTTTGTTACTAATATATGTTATCTCATTTTCGCCTAATAAATGTTTAATTCTTCTTTTCCTACTTTTTTTGTTTTGTTATAGTATACTCCCTCCATCCCAAATTGTTGGGGCTATAAGAAACTACGTGCAATTTTGACCAACAAATTATGTTGTCGAAATCGAATTTTTGAAAAGTTAATCACATGGTTCAAATGTTAAACTATATGAACAAATTTTGAAATTTTATATTTCGACAATTTAAAGACGAGATATTTACTGGTCAAAGTTGCACGTAGATACAAAGAGCCCCAATATTTTGGGACGGAGGGAGTATCTCTTATCAATCTATCTATGTATTTATGCATTATTATGTATCTATAGCTATGCGTTGAACTACATGCCACAATCAACCTCGTCTCAGAAGAAGGAGAAATTGAATTTTTATCAAGTGTTTTTTCGTTATATTATCTCATTTTCGCTATTAAATTTTTATTATTTTTATTATTTTATTGAAGTCAATGATTTCATCTCTTTGTTAGTTGTTTACTTTTTGAGAAAACTGATTTTCATGTTTTTATTGCTGTTTGGAATTTAATTGGTTTTTTAGCAGTTTTAAAAGTAAAAATTCAAAAAATGACAAATGTATGTTTTTTTTTTTAAAAAAAATTAGCAAGTACATGTAAATAGATTCGCTCATTTAAAAAAAATCTATTTAACTTCATATTTCATCATAAAAGTGTTTAGTGAAGGTAAAATAAATATGTAGTATTTTTGTTTGAGGAGTAATTTTTGTGGATAGTGTCCTCGGCCCTGAGGATTATTTCTGGATTCGTTTGCATCGAAATATGGTAGCCAAACATCTCATAATGCCACATTAGAAAAGCAAATGTTGTTGAAGTTGCATTAGATGAAAATTCTTTTTATTTTAATCAGCGATTGTGTGATGATTAAGGTGGTAGTATATCAGCATAATAGATATTACTTATCACTCTCGAGAAAATGGCACAGCCAATTAAAGTAGCATTACAACTAGGACTAGTTAAATCTTTCCACCCTAGCACTTACTATAATAAGGTAAATATTGGCCAGGTCTGTGATACCATCTAAACTAAAAATTCAGTCGACTAAGGTGAGACATGATTTATTTATTTTGTATTTTCTTTTATCGTCATTGCCTCATGATTGAACATTTAAACTTTCGTCATCTTTTTTTAAAGATGTGTAATGTGAGTAGTGAGTACACATGAGTTACTGAATTTTCAGAATCAGTACTAGATGTTTTAAAAGGACCTATACTATTGGTTACTTAGTTTTGTGTGATAGGATGAGAAGTAAATTTGAACATTTTTAATTTCTTATTATATATTATTGGCAAGTAGGTTTTGAGAAATTGCTGAAAGTAAAGGCTTGAGGGCTCGGAATCCTTTTTTGAAATTTGTTTTCTTTGTTCTCTCTCATGTTGTGATGGCATTGGAGTTCTCCTTGTTTTGCGTTGTCTTGTATACATTTATTTGATGATATTATATGTCAAATTGCCTTTAAAAAATAAAAGGAAGAAGTGTAAAACAAGTGATATAGGTAAAACGAACTAGGCAGCACGATAGATATAAGGAAATAAATTTTTTTGTAAAAATTATGCATTGTACCAAATGACGAGCGCTTATGGAAAGTTTTCTCCATGATGTTCCGATTTCAAATTTCTTGACAATAATATAAGGTGGTAGGTTCTGTCATCACTTTGAGTAGTTAATTTTAACTAGTGGTGCGAGTGGGAAGCAGTTAACAACTATTAGTAGTACGTCTTGTAGCACGTGATGGTGGATATAAAATTCTTGTCTACCAAGTCTTTATCATATGTCAGCATACAAGCTTGTACATGGATATTTTGTTCAAAAATTGAAACGTTTGCGGTCTATGTTGATAGGCCCCTGTAAGGAACCACCCGCTTCTGCTTCTATCTGGGGTCGGGACAAATGCAATTGGATTTGATCTTTCTCCAGAGGTAAACTATTAGTTCTAGCTTCTTACTTGACGATCCTGTGATTATTGATGTTTAGATTCTACTCTCCCTTGTGTTACTTTCAGATTTTAATTAGTTCCTTTAGCGATTAAAAGGAAATTCTTATATTTTACCGTCAAAACAATTTTAAAAGAGCTTTTGAGACTCATCTTAGGCCAGTTATTTCTCTTGGATGTATAAAGCTTAATGTTTCTACTCTCTTCAACATATATAATTTAACAAGCTTACTAATGGAAAAGATGTATTAAGGCCTCTGATAGACACTACACAAAACTATCAATCTGGCTAGCCCTAGTTTCTAGATTCCTAATTTTAGTATGGTTCTTGAAGTTGGAAAGGAAAGAAAAGGCGCAATCGAGACTCGGAATTAAAATATTTGTGTATAAGATGCAATTTAGAGTTCAACACATATATTTGGAAGTAGAGGAGAGTAGCTGTGCATGTTGTTACATGTGTATATCTGATGTGGATAAATGAACCATTTCTTCCTCAACAATTTTGTGGCACTGTTTGGTCTGTTTTCAAGGTAGTAAGTGCCTCTTCACATGACCAGTATAACAACATAACTGAAGAATGTAGGTATAATTTGTAATCAACTTTTCTTGTAATTTAGGGTTGGATTAAATTTTCTTTTGATAAGTTCTGTGCAGATTTCAGACTCGTCTCGCCATTGTATTTCAGTAACTGCTCAGATATCTTGTTTCAACAACATCCTTTCTTCTATCTTATCTGTCCGTTTTTTGTTTTTTCATGATGAGTTTAAACTTGTTACAGTGTTCATTCGCACGTTGCATGTCAAACGAAGGCTTCGATACGTGGATACTGGAATTGCGTGGTGCAGGGCTGAGCAGTGAAAATGTGAGATCTCTAGAAGACAAAAAACCTGTGGATGCTGTTTCCGAAAAGGCTAACTTCACTATTGATATTGACAAAAATGGCTCTTTCACAAATCAGTCAAATATCAATTTTGATGACGTATACAAATCGGAGGTCTCTCCTTCTGTAGGTAAGTTTTCAATTAATGTCAAGTCTTATGAATCAAGGTGACAGAAGTGGTTTTGAAACTCTGATGCTAAACTATGAACTTCTGGTTTACACGTGATGCTCCAACCAAAAAGGAAAATGGAGAATACAATCAGTTTGATCTTATGCTTTTATTTTTTAAAAAGGCTGTCAGAAACTGTTAGTTGTTGCTTACTGAAAAGTCTTCAACATTTTCTGTTTATCATAAATCAATCAGTATATTACATATCTAGGTTTTGAAGATTTTGTTTTACATTGTTAGGTTCAAGTATTAATACTGACTGGTATAATGATTTTGATTAACTTATTCATAACTATCTTTGAAGGTCAGTGGTCTATCCCTTCACAGCTTGTGGACTTGCAACAACGATTTTCAGTACGAATTGAAGAATTCCAGAAGCAAATTGATCTGATAGTGAAATATAATTGGGATTTTGATCACTATTTGGAAGAGGATGTCCCAGCTGCGGTGAGGTGATTTTGCTTTTATTGATTCAACCTAATCTAAGTAGGAATATCAATTTTGTTGCTTTTGATTTATTTTTTCCTCTTCTTTTTGGTTATAGATCTAACGTTCTGAGCTAATAGTTGCTTTATATTGCTATTGGGTGTTGTTACGTAGATTGAGTATGTAAAGATTCAGTGCGAACCAAAAGATGGAAAGCTATTTGCAATTGGTCACTCAATGGGGGGAATCTTGCTTTATGCATTGCTCTCGCGAAATGGTGAGACACGCTCTTTAACGATTTCGTTGTGTTTTTGTAAAATACCCTTATTGAGTTCAAGTGCACGTTATTTTTTCCGGCTTTATTTTTCTAATTAAGTCCCTTTAAGATAACCGAGATAAACGGAGGGAAAAAAGATAGTAGTGATGGTGCTAACAGATTCATAGATACTGAATCCCAAAAAAATGTAACCTTGAATTTTCCCATAGGCTAAACCTCATTCTAAAGTTGGGTTGGATCAATTCTTCAAGTGTGATTTGTAATTATTTCATTTTATGGTAGCATATTAATAATGATGAGAACATGTAAACAAACATACATTAATGGAAGTGGTATCGTCAGAGGGGTTATGGTTATTCTGGAATAATGCTAAGTTGATATAGTTTTAGACTTTCAATAAAACTATTTCGTAATAATTATTTCTCTGAATGCTCGATGTCTACCACCAACATTGACTTGATGGTTGAACATGATTTATTAAGTTGAATTTCGCGTTGACATTCCTTAAGCTGAAATAGTTGACAATTCGAACTAGTATGCTGAGATAAAAAAGAAAAAACAGGTATGCTAGTTTTAAATTGTTTTCGATGTACTTTAATGTTCTCTATAAAACCAAAACCAATTCTTACTCGTATATTTTCTTATTTTCCAACACAGTACTATAGTTGCTGATGGAAAAAAATATATACAAGGCATTGACTTTCTAGATTTTTTTCTGAAAAAATTATTGATCAGCTATCCAAATGTATTGATATTTAGGTGGAAGAAAAAAATGGAATTTCAGAGGCCAACTATTCGTTATTTTCATTTTTCTCAGTTTTATGTTGTTATTTGGATTAATACCCAATTAGTACTCTGTACTATCAACAAGTACCGATTTTGGACGTCAACTAATAACATTCCCAATTTGAGACGTGAACATTAAATAATAATCCAATTTAGGACAATCTGTCTAGATTGACACTTAAAATTTTGATTTTACAATTTTACCCTTTTAACCTAATTTTATAACTCAACCCATAGATTGATCTGAACCACATCCTAGATCTGATGGTCTAAAATGTAAACTGATATAAAATATTAGATTGATCCAAATGCTACAAATAAGCTAAATAAATAATTAAATACAATTAATAATATACATATTTAGTTACAAATATACATTTAAAATAAACATAATTACACACATATATATACACATACATATACTCCGTAATAAACATGTAATACGCACATGTGTATATGTGTATATATATATATGCATATACATATGTGTGTATGTATATATATATGTGTGTGTGTGTATATATATATACATATATATGTATGCGTGTGTATGTATTTACATGTATATATGTATAGTTATTTTAAAAATAATTTAAAAGTTTTTTTTTGTTGGCTTACATTATATTTTTTTTTTAATAATACTAAATCGGATATTTCTTTAAAGTTGAGGGACACAATTAGGAATGGTAATAGTTTATTCGTGTATTGACCAATCTGCTCTAGAATATGGATGATAAATCTTTTGTGATGTCATTTTTTCCATGAATTTAGACAGAAATGTCTTAAATTGGACTATTATATAATGTCCACGTCCCAAATTGGGAATGTTAATAGTTGACGTTCGAAATCGGTACTTCTTGATAGTAGTGTACTAATTGGGTTTGGGTATTAACCCTTGTTCTCTTTAAGATAATTTGAAATAAAACAACTTAAATGTTAGATGAAATATACTCGCTGTAGGTTTCAGCACAGTTGACTCAGATTTGGCAGCCGCTATTACTCTGGGATCATCTCTCGATTACACAACTTCCAAATCAATCCTAAAGTTACTTTTACCACTGGCAAGTCATTTTAACCTTGAATAGATATTAGACTATTACTTCTTGATATTACTTCTTGATATACGTTGACCATGATTGGCTGATAGATATTAGACTATTAAACTGATTCAGTTATTGAATTATTGTTGGCACTGCAGGCAGATCCTGCTAAGGCACTTAGCGTGCCTGCTATTCCATTGGGAGGATTGCTTGGTGCTGCTTATCCTCTTGCATCTCGTCCTCCTTACATTCTATCTTGGTTAAATCCTCTTATTTCTGCACAAAAAATGATGCATCCAGAGTTGTTCGAAAAGCTCGTCCTCAATAGCTTTTGTAAGTACAAAAGATAAACGATATCCTGAATAAAAGTATTCTCTTTATTGAATTCGTGCATGTGATAATTAGTTCTGTTTGACATGTCTGTGATTGTGCTTATGCTACAAACAGTCTAATTACCCAAGAATTTAAAGCCTTATTTGCTTGCAGCTTTTCCCCCTTAAAAACCGGACAACATTTGGTTGACAAGCTTAAAAACTGAGTTTTTCTGGAATTTTGGCTTGAAATAGCCAGATTTTTTTAGCTGGACAAACCTTGCTTTTTATACTAACAGTTTAAAAAACATTATCTGCTTAAAAGCTGCAACCAAGCAATACCTAAATGAAACAAAAAGTTGCAACCAAACAAGCCATGAGCGGAACAAAACTCCTGGGTTTAGCTTAAAAGAGAAAGAACTGATGGACATGGGAATGCCACTTGGTGGTGTGAATAAGTATGGAGAATTTAGACAAACACAATAATTGATGTTTAGTTCTTCTACCACTATCATGAAAGAGCATAGGCTTGTTACCTTATCTTCCACATTCATAAATTCAAGAGGTTTATGAATGTTCGTATCAATTTTTTATGCAAACCTCATTTACCTTTTACTCCCATGTTTTCCTACAATTGTTACATTTTATACAGGCACCATTCCAGCTAAGCTCCTCTTGCAGCTGGCAACTGCTTTCAGGAAAGGTGGACTTTCCGATAGGAGCGGTAGTTTTTTCTACAAGGATCATTTGTCCAAAATAAATGTGCCTGTTTTATCAATTTCTGGTGATGAGGATCTAATTTGTCCGCCTGATGCTGTGTTTGGTAAAACTGATAAATTATGAATTGCTTATTTTTATTTATTGTTTTCTCAAGTTTGTTGCTGCTTAATTAACTTGTAAGGAGTTGGTGCAGAGACGGCGAAGATGATTCCTCAGCATTTGGGGAATTATAAAGTTTTTGGTGAACCGAACGGTCCACATTATGGTCACTATGATTTGGTCGGTAGTCGCGAGGTATGTGATTCTACACCCCTCATAGACTTGTGAATTATCATAAGATTAGTTACGTCTTTCTACCCATAGTTTCACACTCGCATCAATTTTCATCGTCTCAATTGTCATAAAGCAAGTCTACGATATTTACCTTAAAAAAAATAGTCTCACACCTTTTCCATATGTTGCAATGTGGCTCTGCCCTGGATCGTTGACATGTCTGACTAACATTCTAGAAAGTCCACTTGAATTTCTCGGCATAAAGAGGGTAGTTTCATAGTTTGTATAGTTAGTGGTGTTAGATTATATGAGCTTTCTTTCTATATTGATGAAGATTTTGATTTATATATCAGTTTGGTTGTGCTAGAACCTTACTCAGTTTGTTACTATTTAATTGCAGGCTGTGAACCAAGTTTATCCCTACATAATCAAGTTCCTTACTCGTCATGATAATATCCAACGTAGCTTAGAGGATCGTATGGACAAGTATTTGCAGTTTCAAGATCCTTTTCTGTGAAGGTCTAGAGCAATATTATTGAAGAACCTTGTAGATCCCTATGAAATAAAAAAACAATGTGCTTTATTTTTCCTAAACCATTCAAAAAAACACCCATTTCATCATAATTGGATTGGACTGGCTGCATTAGGGTAGAACTATCATGTTTTTTTTGTGTATCATTAAAGTAGAAGAGGATAGATAAGCTTTTGTATGTGTCAGGACATCAAAAAGGAGCTTCGACGGTATTGACCTTGTGAAAACTTTGATAATGTTATATTGTAGTTGTAGGGTATGTAATATTTGTGGAAGTGTTGCAATCCAGCATAAATATTGTAGAACTCTGCACTTGGCTAGCAAGCTGTGATTTGAAATGGGAAGGCTGAAATCATTTGGTTCTTGACCAAAAACATTTTGATTGCTTACAAGAAATGGAGATAATGGAAACTAAAGTATCTTAAACTCGCAGTATTATAGTGTAGATTGAAATTCGGACTGAGGAAACAATACATTACTATATGTATTTCTTTTACTGCTATCTTATGTTACGAGCATGGTGTTTAACTTCAAAATAGAGTACGGAGTAATTATGAGCAGCACGGAATAGATACTTCTTACTAAAAGAGAACAAAAGACCGACATCATTTGAAAGATGAAAATAATAGCCACTGTAAAAGTAAAACTTACTAATGAATTGTACCCAAATATTTGCATTACATTTTGATTATTTCAGGAGGCAGCAAAGCTTGTAAAAGATGTATTTATGGAGTACTATTTTTAACACTGAGTTGCTACAGACAACAAATCCTGTTTACATATTTGAGCCTTCAAAACTTTCCAACTTTGAAACAACACAAGACACTGAATTCCTAACCACCCTTCTTTCACATTCAATATTTCCCACACAAAATCAATCTTCCAAAGTTATTATGAATTATCTTCCTTGTAATAAAGGAACTATACAATAAATTTTAAAATAACTTTCTGGTGACAACACTTTCAGCTGATAGAGATTTAAGTCGCTGCTAGAGTTTATTATTGAGGTGCTGCAGCTGTTTTACAGATAGGACACGAATTTCTTCGAGAAAGCCATTGTTTAACACAATCAATATGGTAAAAGTGCCCACACTCAAGCTTACATATCTCATCTTCTCCTTCATAGTCCTCCTGTAAAGAAATATGTATCGCAGTTGTCAGGAATACAATCAGTATTTGTACATGTGAGCAAAGAAAAAAGTCACTGCAGAAATGAAACACTTTCAAGGTCGTCACAAGTTGAATCCCAATTTCAGGATAGATTGTTTTCAAATCTCTCCTTTGTAAACGTGCATTACACAATGTGGTAGAAAATAAAGTGCTTATTACAAAATAAAAGTCAAGAAGGAAAATGATGCTTTTGTGAGTTTCTATGAAAGTAAAAAGCAAAAACAAGAATCCTATTGAGCTCTTGCAAAAGAGAAAGTAAAAGGTAGATGGTATCACTAAGAAGTAAAACTGTAGATAAACACAAGTACATAACCAACCTGGCAAATGCTGCATTTGCTTTCCATTTCAGTGGGGGAAAGTGACAACATCCTATTCAAAATCTTGGTTTGTTTAAGGCAACGAACAATTTCATCCTCTTTCAATCCAGTGTTCACATGACCAATTCTGTCACCAAGCTCGAGTAAATCCTGTTTACACCACCAAAATAATAATAACAGCTGATAAATGAAAATATGCTGTTCTACGAGCAAATGGAACTTACTGGAAAACACGCAGTATTTTCTACATATCCTGTTAAACATATGTTCTGTTCAGATTTCGGTTGTTTCCCCGTTTTAACCATCTAAAGAACGTAACTCCTATCAAATAAGAAAATAATATAATTTAGGAAATTCTTTACCAAGAGCTAAATATTACCCAAATTCTACATCAGAAAAGATAGTTACTTAACCTGACCATCTAACCTCTACCATCTCTTAGCATTAGCATTACGCATTTTTTAACATGGCAATAGCAATTAAATTCAAGAGGAAAAGCGCATTTGGTACCTCGTATGACATGTGATCCACATCAAGTCTTAATTCACGGTATCGATCAAATCTCTCAGATCTTCCTCCCATCGTCAGATTACTGTGAAGCATCATTATCTGCAAAACAACAGATATTAATAAATATACATCTGACAAAAATATATACTAGCAATTTTCACTTGCTTATTGACGATGTCACCAACAAAGTTGTCATCTCAAACTAATTCATAACTCTTAACAAAATACAACTAACAACCTTCAACAAAACAAATTATCATGAAATAAAAACTCAGAAATCAAATAAGGACGTCAGGAAGGATCACATCGCGTAATTAAATATTAATGACTCTAGCTTGAATACATGACAAGTTTCGGTAACATTTAAATAGTCCAAATTTTTATCCAGTATTAGCATTACAGAGTAGGTCTGGAAATGTCATATATTTGATGACTTGGTATATATCCACAATTATTCCTATAATATCAATTAACCTGCAGATAGATCAAGTTAGGGCTGGGTTCGGGTCGGTTTTTGGCAAAACCGAAACCGAACATAAATTTCGGTTCGGTTTTTTTGGGTTTTCGGTCTTTCGGTTTATGGACCAAACCGGTTTGTCTCGGTCCGGTTTCGGTTTTTTTTTTTTTTTAAATTAAAAAAAAACTTTTTGTTGTTATATATTAAAACATGTCCATTAGTACATTATTATGTTTATTTTGGTAATATATTTATTGCGAATCTCCTAATTTATATATGAAAAAATGGTAAAAAAAAAAAGTTATCAATTTGGTATCTTTTATATTATTTCCAAATTACATGTCCCCTAATTATTAGAAAAATAAATAAAACGATGTAGTAAAATGATAAAAGATAACTAGTAATTTTTTTAGTCAACTTGTTTTTTGACAATGTTTAAATAAGGTGAAATAGAGTATTTAATAATGAAAAGTTAGTATCACAATTATTTAGATAGTTACAATTTATAATAAA
Organism: Primula veris; assembly: GCA_963682055.1. Classification (NCBI taxonomy): domain Eukaryota; kingdom Viridiplantae; phylum Streptophyta; class Magnoliopsida; order Ericales; family Primulaceae; genus Primula; species Primula veris. The sequence goes on along the minus strand of OY821742.1, from coordinate 28,796,721 downwards.
ATTTTCTCTCATATCGTACATATGGGTTCTGAAACTGTTATAACTTATAATTATGCAAACATTAGTTTCAATGCTAATTGTGAAAATGTTAATTACTAGATTTTTTAGTTATTAAAAGTTGAGACAGTAACAAATTATGATTAAATTAAATGTTAACTAATTAAAATATACATAACAAAACATAATAATTGGCTGTGTAACTCAAATTTTCAGCCCCCGATTGATTTTTTTCGGGTTTTTTTGGGTTTCTCGGTTTCGGTTTTTTTTCGGTTCGGTCCGGTTCGGTTTTCGGTTCGATCCGGTTTTTTCGGGTTTTTGCCCAGCCCTAGATCAAGTAGTGCATAAACTGCACACGGCCCAATTGTACATTGGCCATCTACACCCAGGACACGTGATTTATTTCTTGTTTGTCCTCTTGGAAGAAGAAAAATACACAAACAACACTAGCACATTACTTATAGTAACTTGAAGACAGATAATCCTAAACAATTGATAAGAAGGTAAAGTATATTTAGAAGGAAAAAAAAAGGTAAAGTACATATTTTTCCTAAGACATAAATTTATCAAAAAAGTAGGCCGAAGCTACAACGGAGAGATTTTTCATGGAAGTAATAATATCAATAATGAACAGACCTTGGAAAACCCTTCAGGAGAGGGATGCCGAGCATGGCGGTGGTACCTTGACCCTCCAAATACGTCAAATCTTGAATTTATTGCCTCTTCCAAAGACTGCTCAGATTCCATAAACAAAGTAAGTTCAGGGTTAACCATTCTCCTCGTGGAACAAAAAGGGCGCTGCTGCAATTATTCACAAGAGAAGCAATTAAAGGATATAAGTAAACTTATTGATATACACGTATTGTTCATTTCGGACATGATAGACTATATATAATTCTGCAACCACAACATTTAAAAGTAAAAAACTTATTATAATGAGCAAAGAATTAAACCTTGACAAGTAAACAAAATAGAGCATAGATGCATCAGTAGACGTGAAAGAAGAAGAAACTAGGAGATATTCAAATCGGATAGAGCATCAAGACATATTGGCAGATGGGAAAGACAAGCCAACTAAGGAATTATGCGGACCAACTCCTCAGTGTGAATGATGTATATTACAAACTTAGTGAGCTGCAAGATTATGAAATTTTGGACATGAGTTTTCGATTCTATGACCAATGATATTATTGTATTCATACAGTCAAACGAAAGATATTCCTATCCACAAAGGACTTGCTCGAAAACAAAGTTAAGAATCAAGACATTTTCAATCAATTAGCGAAGGAATAACGAAGAATGAATTAACCCATGCGGGAATTTATTTATTTCTATTTATAAAAACAAACAAAAAAAACCACTCATCAAACATAGAAATGGAAGTATTTTTCTTCCCTTCCTAAGAAAGAGTAAATAATCTGTACTGCTTCTTCAGTCCAATCATGTTCATATATCAAGAAGGCAAAAATAACCAAATACCTTCACTCCTAAATATTTTGTGAATAATTCACAATCTATAACTAGTAACACAACAGAAAAGCACCAAAGTCCAAACATATCAAACAAAACAAACACCTAAGACAAAATCAAGAGACAAAAACAACCAGCCAAACACACTCAACAACAAAATACAGCATATTTTCAAATCTACCAAATAAAGTCAAGAAAATGAACCTTATCAATCAAATTCCTCACATTTGTAAACAATCTAAGACTAGAAAACAAAGGAAAATCAAGCAAAGTAACAGACATAGCAGAAACATGAACATTTAGCAATAATCTAGAGAACTAACAAACCACAAACCACAAACCACAAACCACACAAAACATACCATACCAAATAATAAAAAAGTAATCTACACCAATCTGATCAGGAAATCAAAGATCAAGCGGTAAACAACATTCCAACTGGAAAAAAAAATACTATACCATTACCAAGGAAATAAATTATAATCAAATATACAATAAGAGGATCATAAAAGTAAACACCACATAGAAACCACAACTCACCAAAAAACATAGTAATAATACCCACAAATTAATATCTAAAATTTTAGTAAAAACCCAATAGTAAAATAAGCACAAAGAACATAACCTCACGTAGCACTAAAAAACATAATGGCAATTAAAAATCAACATATATTGAAAACCCTTGCATTAAATTAAAATAAAACATAAAAAATTCTGATTGGACCTTATAAAGCACAACACACCAAGAAACGCAGTAATTAATGACCATAGTTACTGAAAAACTCGTTTCCCCTTAAACAAATGGCGTTTCAAGTGTGAAATTTAGATTCAATTTCAAGTGTGAAATTTAGATTCATTTTTCATGTTTTGTTATTAAATACAGTTTTCGGTTTCCACTGCTGACAACTATGGTAATTCGTTTCGACTCCCGACATAACCATGGTAATGACACCCAAAAACAATAATCTATTAAATTTCAGTAAAAACCCACAAACAGTAAAATGAAAAAATGAAAAAAAAACATACCCAAATGAGACTATTTGATTGACGAATGGAGTATGAAATTGGAAAAATGTTATTTAGTTTATATTTTGAGACTTAATTATAAATAAAAAAAAAAAAAACCATGATGCTACTTATGTTATTTTTTACAACTAAGTCCGAAAGTATGTAGTTATTAAACAATAAACTCTCTCAATGAAATAATCAGTAAAAACAAAAGCAAAAAAAGAGAATCCAAACCTCCCTCTCTCTATGCTGAATCTTCACCCTCCCTCTCTCTCTCCTCACCACTACGCAATCCACGGACGCCGCATCCGTTGACAATCCTCCCATCCCAGGCCCACAACACACCTCACCCGTCACACCATTATTAATATTATTACCATTACTATTATTATTACTATTCCCCTTCTTATTCTTATTTTTATTCTTCAAAACCCTCTTATTATTATTGTTATCCCAATCGGCGGCCATACGTATCGTCGACGGGACCGATACGTGTGCCGAGCTCGCCGTGCATCCTAGTAGCCCGAAATTCTTCTTTTTCGACATTATTTTATATATAGTTTTATTTATATATATATGTGTGTGTAGAGAGGGTGGGGCAGAAGGTGTGGAAGATATTTTAGAAGTGATGAGGAGTTTGAAAAGTGTTTATTGGGATTTAAGAAAGAGAGATATAGAGAAAATAAGGCATTTTTTGACAAGGAGAGGGAGAAAATGTGAGATAGGAAAAGGAATATATTGTATAAATGGTTCCTATACTTTTGGTTATTGTTTTCATAGGTGTCAACATTTTCAAATATACTCCTATCATTTTTTCATTATAACTTATAATTCATTACACAAACGTAACACCACAACACAAGACGTTCTAACGTCATTTACATATAAATACATTCATTTAACGTCGGTAATCTCATTTACTACCTATTAGATCTCTGTTTGGAGAGGATGAAATAGCTAATTTTCGTAGGAAAACTATATCTCATCCTTGATGACTAGCGACACTCAAACCCGATTTTTTGGTAGGTTCGAGAGGCTAGAGCCCCAAAAAAACCCATATATTTTTTGCTTTATTTGATAAAAAATCATTATGTTTTCTATATTTTTTGTTTATTATTAACAATACTCCAACTTGTTCCGGTGGTTAGTTGAGATATATACCTAGTACATTATTCGATTATTTCTCTAAACACGGATTCAAGTAATGTGAAGTTGTTTTTTAGTTACTTTATTTTATCAAATTAATTTACCATGTAGTTTAGTGTGATTTTTCTTGGTCTCGTATATTAAATAAAACAAAAATATCATATCTATTTTTTTATAAATATAAAAAAATTGGTCTATTTTTTTAAAAAAAGAAAGAAAATTCCTAGTATGATTTTGGTTTCCGTGGCGGAGTTTGTAAAAAAATATTGCTTGATATTATTGTATTTTTGGTTAAACGTGCACAATTTATCACATTTGATAAGTTTTAGCTAAATCTTTTGCTATTTATTTATCATATCTAATGAGTTTATGTTAAATGTTTTGTTATTTTTATGATGAAAAAAAAAAATATCATTTTTAAGATGGTCTAGAACATCCAAAACTTTTAAACCAACATTAACTAGACTATAAACTGTATCGATCATGGCAAATTAAAAACAATCATATCTAAGGTGGTGGATGTGCCAACATACATATCTTTGTTTGGAAATCCATTTGATATATAAATTGTTAGTCTATTATGAAATTACCTACAAATTTAACTGATTAAAAACTAGTCTTTAAATTATCAAAATAAAAAAATTCAAAATTAAATCACATAATTTTACATCTAAACTTTATAATTAACTTTTGGAAAAAAGAATTAGCATTTTACGTAAGAGTTTTTTACAAGTCAAAATTGTACGTACTTTCATTGATACGACATGAAAATAATATCCGATAATCTATATTCAGTGATGACCCGACCCACATATTGATGGGTATCAATCTCATCTAATATGGAAAGCATAGTCGATATAAGGACATGATGGTCTTTTACTTTGTAAAATAGGGAAAATAATTATTCATTAGACTAACTCCAATTAACAAGAAGTCCATTGCATAAAAAGTCCATGATCTGACAGATGAAAGCGTCACATGTCAACATCATGCGGTACACGTATCTCTATAAATAAAATCAAAAAGCAGTACAATGAGATCATCCGACTTATAAGCAGAAAAAAATATATCAGTATAGAGACTTTTCAAACCTTATCTCACTTGGAAAGTAGAAGCGATAAAAGTCAAATCGAAAACCGAAGATTTATACCGAGTATTAGACTAATAGAAAGTATTGTAATAAAAACATATTATAATTTATTCAATTAATAAAGAAAGATAACATTTCGTCTCAATTATTACTGTTGATTATCTAAATAATTATTATTGAGAACCGATCAAAGTCCATCTTTTATAATTCACAGTGGATTAACAATTCCGAACGGAGGTAATATGTGGTACAAAATAATGGACCACATATGTCACTGATGTGTCACTCAATCCGTGACTATAACATATTATAGGTTAACGGGTTGAATATTATGTTTTATACATATAATAAGCTAGTATTTCGCAACTATTTACTCGAGATATTGACTTAATCTAAATGGTGACTTGGAATTGAGCATGCATGTCTTCATTTTAAAATGTTGAAAACCCGATTTATCACTGATATGTGCACGCCCTCATTTATTTTTTCTTAAGTGTCTAGCGAATATCCTCTAAACGCTATTTATTTTAGACGAGTTCGCTTGTTTAATTTGGATTTGTTATAGATCGTTGAGATCGATCATATCTAATATATAGTAAGTATTACTAGGTTGCATTTTTTGTCATTTTCAAGAGTGAGTTGTGTCACTCTACCCGATCGGCGATCAGTACTGCTGTTGATATTAATTTCTGGCCTTTCATTATGCATGTATTCTAAATATTAAAATTTTGGCCTTCCCGTTTCATAAATTTTACCTAACGCCCAACAATTCAAGGGGTACTAGCTAGCTAGTGTTTCTAATAAAACTATAAGGTTCAAATAGAACTTATGGTGAAACTTAGGCATTATTGTTGGTGTCCAGATATATAAGTAATGTAAACTCAGGCATTAAATATGTATTCAATGTATATTTAATATGCATTTAATTTGATGCATGTCAAAAATATATTTAATGAGTGTAGTGTGTACTACTTCTAATTGATACAAATATACAAAAGTAGTAATTCTTAACTAGTAATTTGATACCATCATGAATTATTGTAACGAGTTCTATTTTGTTAGCATCACACCATTATCTTATAATAGTAACATGTGATGATCACTTGTAATTTATTTCCTTTATTCTTTTGTGATTCATTTTGTACTTTATACAGTAAACTAGTGATCAGAGATAAATGGCAAGGGTCGAGAGATAGAGTGCATGAGTGGAGCAAGAATATATATAGTGGGTTGGGTAAAGAATATTATACACTTTATATACTTTAGTCTTTATATAGTATGTATTATATTAATATGGCATGCATATTGATTATTAAATTACTACTAAGTAACTAAGTGCAATATAGCTGGTGGCTTTATTTTATTTTTGTGGCCGTCTGTTGGTATGGGGTCTAATATGTTTTGTTGTTTTCCTCTTGTTGCTTTTAGTCATGACTGTTGTTCCATCAATTTACTCTGTTCTGAATCTGGACTTTATTGTCCTATTGTTTGTTGCTTGCTACCGGATTATCATTTTAAAATTTCAATAACTAATAAGTGAATATAAAACATTTCAGAATTACCTTTCAAGAAAAACAGCAACAATTATTTGATTATTTCGTTATACCAAAGACTTCAAATTTCTAAAGCTACTAAATAGATACGGAACCTCTTAATTTAAAGGTAATTACCAGCCTCTTGCCATTTTCTAAAGGAAATTCTGAATAAAAGCGACGATAATGAAAATGGTTGTCCAAGGCCGGAAAGATGGACTAAGTCGATTATGGGCAGGCCAAAGTGAAATACCGATGCCACTTTTAATAACTCAAAAATTGGACGGGAGGAGGTGTTGTTGTTCGCAACGAAGTGGGGAATCTTGTTGATATCCGAAGTCGCACATTTAGGTCCTCGCATCTTTGATGGCGAAAACGTTAACTCTGAGAGTAATTTGTCAAAGAGCAAAAAATAAAAACTCGACAGATATTGACTTTGAAATAGATAATGATACACTTGTCATGTGTTGCAATAAAGCTATAAAAGATATTTCATGAAAAATTTAAGTAATCATATATATTCGTAAGTTGTGAGCCGATAAAAATTGAAAATTCATATGGTGCTTGAAATGTAGCAATGAGGCTGCAAATTACTTGATGAGTCACGCGGGATTAACTGTTTTACATTATCGCTTAGCTAGTATTCCCAACCATCTATGTACACTTTTGTATAAAAATTCAATTAATTACAAAAAACCTCTCTCATTCCTTTTTATCACGTACATAAATTTTCTATACAATGCTATGGAAGATATTTCATGAAAAATTGAAGTCATCATATTAGATATTTGTAAGGTGTGAGCCGATAAAAATTGAAACTTCATATGATTCTTAAAATGTAGGAATGAGCATGCAAATTAATTTACGAGTCACCCGAGATTGGATGTTTTAGATTCTTACTTATATAGTATTCCCGACCAGCTAGCTATGTACACTTTTATATAAGGATTTAAGTTAGTGAAAGTGTTATTTAAAAAAAAAAAAAAAACCCTCTCATCTTCCCTTTTATCAAGTACATAATTTTGATATTGTTTATTTAGGTTTTTTAATTATCTTTAGTTGGCGGCGAGGTTTTAACTTTTTGTACTTGTCAAGTAGCGTAAACTCAAATTTTTCCAGCATACAACGTAGAAACCGGAAAAGTAGTTTTGTACTGATCTTGCTGACTTTTTTTGGTCTACTTTGGAGCTGTGATTTACATTCTTTTAACACTTTCATGGGTCTAAAAGGAAGCTATTTCATTCGTCTAAAAAATAAGCTGTTTCATTGGTCGTTTTTTTTTCAAATATAATTTATTAAAACAATGAAATAATTATAAAGTTAAACGAACAACATGCAACACGGGTAAATCTTTCTAAATTTTAAAAAAAAAAGTTAGAAACACTTGGCATCAGCCTTTATTCGGGTTCTATGCTAATCTGTCAATATATGTTAAGCCATTTGACCCATTATACCAGCTGAACAGAGATATATTGTATCGTACAAGAGTATTTATCTTTAGCTCTTTGGCGTAATTGAGTTAACAACTATCTATCTTTCAAAATAATTATCCATTTTTATTATATTGAAAAATATGTATTTTTACATGGGGTATTTTAATGTGGTCGAGGACAGATTTTGAGCAAAGATTAAAAGTGTCTAGTACTAGAAATAGATAATGTTCTCAATTGATTTTTAAACTTTGTGCACCAAGTTTCGAAACAGTATACATACTTGAATTAAATATTAGTGGGTGTGAATGTTTATTTTCCATAAAGTTGGCATATTGAGAGTTGCAAATTAAGAAGTTGGAAAGCTGGTAAGTGAGAAAAAAAATCTTAAGGTGTGTTTGGAATCCCGAAATGACACGGAAAAAAAAAGGGTAAAACAAAATAAAGAAAAAAAGATAAAAAAACATCAAATCATATGATTGGAAGGTTAAGAAAAAACGAGAAAATAAAAATAAATCAACTTAAAATGTCTTACTTATTTTCATAACAAGTGTCTCAATAAATATAAAAGAAAATGTAATATTGCGTTCATAATGTCGTTTATATTTTTTTATTTTTTTAAATCTTATTAAAAAAAATTGATTGTGTCATTTTAACAAACACATTGAGTGTAGAAAAAAGAAACTATGACTACTTGATAAAAGATGACAATAATGTGTTTACAAAAAAAAATAGTAGCTTTTTAGCCTCGGTAAGTACATAAAAAGACGCGTGATCGGTTTCCGAAAAAGACAGAAAAAGGAAAAGTGAGAAATACGAATGTGAAAAAAAACTCATGCTTAGAGTTCTATCACATATTGGATCATGAATGTGCCCATGAATTGTATATATACAATCACACTCGATGTGAGTAGCGGGGGAGCCGGTATTTGGGTTAAAAGGGGGCATGATTAAGATAGAAACCGTCAATTTTCATTTAATAGTCAAAACATGAGTATATGGTTAAATTTGTGTAAGTACATAAGAATATGCGACTGAACTTTTTTTTTCATCTGAACAAAAAAATGCGCATAATGGTTTTTTAACAATCCTCGAAATAAAATAACTAGTTTTGCTCCAAAGATGTTAAGAAAATATTTCATTGCTAGTTACCCAACAATGAATAATTAATTTATAATTAACATGTAATAACGGAAGAAACCAAATAAAAATTAATTTGATATACGACCCTCCGCTTTGGATAGAGAAAAATAATTGGAATGTCTAAAAACAAGAACTAAAAACAAATACAAAAGTCTTCGGTGTTAAATTATCATGTTTTATATTTTAAAGGATTGAATCTTAAGCCGACCATATAAAGAAGACATGTAATAGTTTATTAGGATAAGTAAAATTTTAATTGATCAAATCTTTCATATGATAATGCAACTAAACGAGGGTTCTGATTTATTAATTATTATGAAATGATTACATTAAAATAGTAGGCAAGCGAGCAATAAATTGTGCCGCTAGCCATTTCTAATCGCAAAACTAATTCGTTGAATGTTGGATGTTGATCAAGAAAAAACAATTGTAAATTATCAATGTTTTTATAAAGTCAATAAAATCAATTAAGCCAAATTTTGTTCGAATTATGCAAATGACTTGTCTAGTCTTAAAAAAAAAGTCTTAAAAATTATTAATCTCTAATGACATCCCGCCACGATCTGTTTAACTTTGTTTATCTATCATGTATAACGGGTGTTATTAATCTATAATATTAGTATATCTATATTGTATTCAATACACGAAATACTAAAGGCTAATGACTTTATTTATAGCCTTACAAAATATCCTAATTATGATCAAATAGGAAATATTTCTTTTGTTTTCTTTCCTTTCCCGACTTGAAAATATTCAAATATATATTTTATAGTTAGTTAGTATTTTGTTTGAATATATTTTATAGTTAATTAGTATTTTGTGCCCAAAATTACTTCTATATATTGAAAAAAATCTACTGCTACTAGAAGAGCGATGTCCTGGGACCAGGCTCGAGGGAAAGGGAAGATTTTGATTCCTCCCTTATCGAGCTACAAGGATACTAAAGGGAAACTGCTTATTGAATTGAAATAAAAAAAACTAGATCCATAGAGAAGACCGACTCCCAGATAGGGAAAAACGGGGCACTTTGACTTCTAACAGATCAGATCTTGTTTAATTCGAAATTATAAAGATTTGTACTTTAATCCTTTTTTATCTCCGAAAATCTTTCATTCTCTAATGTTTTATTGCTTCACAAAGAATCCTCCTTTTATATCGATCCTTTTAAGTCTTCTATTCCAATAATGAGAGATCTTTAATATATTAATTCTATCATTTTGAAATTTCTTTAGTTCATCTAAACTTATTCTTCACGTTTTTGGTATCATCAAATATTTTTAACCGAATATTACAGAATTTATCCAGTATAGTCAGTTGTTGAACTAAAACGTTTATACAATAAGTGAGAGTTTATTAATAACATGTCAAACTATTTTTACCAATATGATGACAAACAATATGCCACTAGGATATCCGATTTAGAATCTAACAAGGTGTGATTTTAAAAAAATCAATCCACACCAACTTGCACCGCCTATTTTTTGTGAGTTGCGGGTTGGGTTAAGCCCAACCCATCTCAATCACCCCTACTTGCCATGTGAATCGCATTCCACTAACTCCTTATACGAATGTCCTTTTTATCTTGTTAGGATGTTATACGGGATATAGTTCCATTTATTCACCACCGTTGTATTAGATTATTCCTTATATGAATGCCCATTTTTACATTTTCTATTTTTTTTGAATTTTTTTTCAAAAAATAAATGTATGAGACTGTCATATCTTTACTAGTCTATCTATTGGTATGTCTATTAGACTGTCTATAAATATGTCTCTTAGTATGTACCTTTTTTTTTTAGTTCATGAGTTCATACCTTTTTTTTTTCAAGTTTATACCTTTTTTTTCCGAGTTTATATACTTTTTTTTTGAGTTCATACGCCCATATTTTTTAGAGTTTATAGTTTTTTTAATTCATACATATTCTTAATTTACTAAACTGTCAATTTTTTTTATTAGACTATCATTTTTTAATGTCAATTTTGTATATTAGTCTCCGTATTAGACTAATTACCTATTAGATTGTCTATTAGTCTGTATATTAGTCTGTCTATTAAACTGTCTATTAACATCTCTATTAGTTGGTCTATTAGATTGTCTATTATGATGTCATAAATATTTTATTCTTTTAATAAAAATCTGATTTTTTATGTATTTTTTTTGGAAAAGATGGTATGAAAAAAAGGGTATGCCATTTGTGAATTAGGGTATGAATTTAAAAAATAAGGGTATGAAATTTAAATATTGGGGTATTAACTTTAAATATTGGGGTATGAACTTGAAAAAAATAAGGGTATGAAATTTAAAATTTGGGATATGAACTTGAAGAATAAAATTGGGATAAATAAGGGTGTCAAGTTTAAAAATTGGGATATAAACTTGAAAAATAAGGGTATAAACTTTCAAAATTGGGATATGCACTTGAAAAATATGGTTATTAACTTGAAAAATAAATGTATCAACTTAAAAAATTGGGTATGAACTTGAAAATATAAGGGTATAAACTTTAAAAATTGGGATATATGAAATTGAAAAATAAGGGTATGAAACTTAAAACTTGGGGTATGAACTTTAAAAATAAGGATATGAACTTTAAAAATTGTGATATTAATTTGAAAAATAAAGTTAGAAATTTAAAAACTGGGGTATAAACTTGAAAAATAATGGTATGAACTTTAAAAATTGGGGTATGAACTTAAAAAATAAGTGTATGAACTTTAAAGTTTGAGGTATGAACTTGAAAAATAAGAGTAAACTTAAAAAATAAGTGTATAAAATTTTAAAAATGAGTTATGAAATTTAATAAATAAGAGTGTGAAATTAAAAATAAGGATCTAACTTTAAAAATTGAATTATGAACTTACAAAAAATAAGGGTATACAGTTTAAAAATTGGGATATGAAGTTGAAAAATAAGGGTATAAACTTTAAACTTTTGAGGTATGAACTTTAAAAATAAGGGTTGAACTTTAAAAAATTGAGTTATGAACTTGGAAAATAAGTGTATGAACGTTAAAAATTGAGATATGAACTTAAAAATAAGTGTATTAACTTCAAAGTTTGGCGTATGAATTTTAAAAATAAGGGTATAAAATTTAAAATTTTGATATAAATTTAAAAAATAAGAGTATGAACTTGAAAAATAATAGTATAAAATTTAAAATTTGGGGTATAAACTTTAAAAATTGTGATATGAACTTTAAAAATAAGGGTATAAAGTTTAAAAATTAGGACATGAACTTGAAAAATAAGGGTGTGGACTTTAAAGTTTGGGTATGAACTTTAAAAATAAGGGAATAAATTTTAAAAATTGTGATATGAACTTGAAAATAAGGGTATGAACTTTAAAGTTTGGGGTAGAAACTAAAAAAATAAGGGTATGGACTTTAAATATAAGGGTATACACTTGAAAAATAAGTGTATTAACTTTACAAATTGGGGTATGAAATTTAAAAAATAAGGGTATAAACTTGAAAATTTGGGTATGAACTTGAAAAATAAGGATTTGACTTTAAAAATTGGGGAATGAAATTGAAAAAATAAGGGTATTAAATTTAAAAACTGTGATATGAACTTGAAAAATATGGGGATGAATTTTTAATATTGGGGTATTAACTTTAAATATTGGGGTATGAACTTGAAAAAATAAGGATATGAACTTTAAAAATAGGGATATGAAATTGAAAAATAAAGGTATTAACTTTAAAAATTTGGGGTATGAACTTTTGAAAATAATGGTGTGAACTTATATTATATTCATATAAATAACTTATTCAAACATTTAAAAATGACTAAAAACCCCATTTTTAGGTTTATTTTTTTTGTAAATAATGGATTGTCCATTAAGTATAGGAGTTACATACCATTTAGTATGAGCATTTGCTCATTTATATGTTACAACGTTTTGAATTTTTGTCTTTAATATTTAACTTGTAATCTACCAACCTTTAGCCTATATAAAGAGGTTGTGGCTATGGAGTTTGGTACACCTACAACACACTTGAATACATATATTTTGACCTTCATTTTCTCTCTCTCTCTTACATATATTATTGAGCTAATTTGGCTTAAAACACGTTATCAGCACTTTGGTTGAAAAAAAACCCAAAAAATAAAATAAATCCTTCATTCGGAGCATTGGAACCATTTCTCGCTTACAGATTGAAGTTTTTTTGCTCGGAGATCGTGATATCAATCATCGGGATTGAGTATAAAACTTTTGAAAGCTTTGGGTAAATTTGTTCTTTCAACCTTCCCCAACATACCATGAGAAAGGTATATAAATCTCTCAATTTTTAGCCGTAATCTGCTGCTCTTGCCATGAAATTAAAACATGTCAGTAGCCTTTCCGCATGATACGTATACACCTAAAATTGCATGGGTAACTATTGCATGAAATATAGATAAATCCGTAACAATTATATTTGTCTTGGTATGATATGTTCTGCACATGTAAGTATAGATTGTGTTACCACATGTTTCTTAAATACAATAGAAAGCTCGGTTGACTATTATGCATGGGACAACAAACTGAAGCGTGTTTGTAGCATGTTTGTATTTGGTAGTATGACCTATTGTTTGTACAGTATAATCGAAAGAGTACATATGAATGAAACTAGTATCAATCGGATGATGATTAATTTATCACCATATTAAAAAACCACCTGTGTCACTATGCTAGATTAAAGTGAAAATCAATTGGTTGGAGACGTGATTATTTTAGTAAGACTTAATTAGAAGTCATACATTGATAAAATCCATAACCATTGTATCATGTAAATGTAAACTTTCTGCTGAACTGAATATGCCACTTACTGAAACTGTAGGAACTGATTGGTAATAATCCGGAATATGTAGGACTACTCTATAACTAATATGAAACGATTGTACTGCATCTGTATAAGGCTATGACTAAAAATATGTAATTACATCCGTAGTCCCTATTATACATCATTCTATACAAAACAGTATATGTGCATTAATTTGCTCATATTTGCTCCAATTATACATAGTTATGTATTTAGAAATGGAAATTGCATGTTATAAAAAACTGATAAGTTTATAAAATATGTAACTTAAATCATTATTGCCTTGAATATGACCGTTACAATTTGTGTGGTATGAATTTGCAACATTAAGTTAGTTAATGGCTAGTAAACCGTTACGATTTGTGTGGTATGAATTTGCAACATTAAGTTAGTTAATGGCTAGTAAATGTTTAAAAGTTATAATATATAAATAAAAATACAATTATAACTTAGATTACTAGTATATATTAATTAATGTTTAAGGGTAGTAACAAACGTAAGTTACATGTGTAAATCCCTTAATTTATTTTTGTAACTCCAAATCATGTATTAATGTAGGCTAATTAAATGTATATTATCATATAATTGATCTATCCCACGGGTTAACTTCGCTAATATATGATATTGTTAAGGTGCAAACATGTGTGATGAATTGTACTTAATATTCGATTGGATTGTATCTTAGAATTTGATTAAATTGAGAACACCTATGCGAGCACCCTCATATTAGTCATGGTTAAAATAAATTTTATCCTGCATGGAATAAGATTTTGGTAATACATGCGTGAATCTGTATGATTGTTATACATGCCTTGTTAAATTATAAATGTGATTGAATATTGCATGTGCCTTCGTGATTTAATTACTCATGATATGCTATTAGTACACGGTTGACAACTTAGTTAATTATAAGTTAGTTAACTTACTATTAGTTAGTCCAAATACATGTATGTAACGTTGAACATGCCACACGACTATTATAATTGTGTTAATTATTAGTTTTTTTTAAGTCTATTTCTATTTAACGATTTGAATATGTGAGCTTAAAATTTTTGCACAAAAATTTGTGAAACCGGTATATATTCGCATTTAAGTTGGAATAATTATGAATCTTTCTCAAATAGGCTCACCTATTTGGATAAGATGTCTAAGAAAGATATAGGCGGATGATAGAATCCTAATGAGGTCGGGTTTTAAGTGGCATTCGTGCCCTCCACCCTCACCATCTTTCCTGGTCGTGTTCAAATAGAGCTATCGAAAGGAGTTGAGTAAATAATAAGTTCTCCGAATGTGTCTATATAGGTGTATTTTTCCTGAATTGGTGTCTCAGTATCGGCTCGTTGTTCGATCAATGAGAACTTATTCAATTGAAAGCAAAACTAGTATTTTTTTAACCTGTCGATTCGAAACAAGTTTGTGCTTATGCAAACCATAAACATATTAACCTATTGATTTATATGATAAGTAATCCAGTATTTTTCTCCCGTTGTAGAAAAAATATTAATGAAACTTGACTTTTCGATCCTCGATGCCGCTGGCAAGAACTAATTGGACTGAACTCAAAATATCCAGAACCATGTAGATGCCCAAGGCTTGTTGGACGTCATCTACGTTGATGATGAACATGAAGTGGAAGTGGAAGTGGAAGTGTTGCGTGAAATGAATGCGAGGGCGATGATTATGTTCCGCCGTCACTTATCAGATGCAATGAAGTTTGAGTTCATAGCGATCACCTCACCGAAGATGATGTGGAACTCTCTCAGAAAGCGCTTCAACCATTAAAAGACCATCTGACTTCTCATATTTTTACTCGCTTTTTCATATATATTTTTTCAGTATTGCCAATGCACAACATCCAATGCCCCATTGGTACTCCGTGGCAATGAAGAAATGGAAGTGTGCAAAAATCTACCCAACTGTAAAAATCTTATACGGATACGGCAAAATGGTTTACGCCTCTTGATCTCAAATGGATACATAAGAAAGAAAGATCACATAGGAATTTAATTGTTAACGCAAGCTTTGTTTGTCAACAACTTTGCGTTTCTGATCCTAAACTCTGCTGGTTAGCTAAGACGAGATCACATATGCCCAAACCCTAAAACTCTAAATAAAAAAAATGTGAAACGTTAATCAAGTTACATTTTAGGAGTGGATATATATGTATATATATAGTCCTAGTTTGAGTAGAGATTACCGAAGAAAACCACGATATACATTTTAAATATTTCAAAGTTGATGTAGTTTCGTCCTTAGCCTAAATTTTGTCAAAAAATTAATGTTGCTTATTCAGTTGGCATTTATGGTCCTATTCTTAGTAGCCATTACAGTACAAAATAGCGTTGCATTCCTCCTAATCTCCGTTGATTAGCTAAGAAGTTGAGATCACATCGGTCTTGAATTGCTAACTCAAATGCCATCGCTCTCACCTACAAGAAGCCCCTAATGCATGACTAAGTTTTATATTAGTTGTTATTTGTTCGGATGATAAGTATGTAAAAGTTTGACTCAAGTTTGTGTAAAACAATTATATATATAGTGTAAAAAAAAGTAGTTACAGAGTTAAATTATCTTATTTTAAAAAATTCTTGGTTTTGATGAGAATTGAGGTTTGTTATTACCGAGTTCTAATTGATAGGTTATTTTTTGAGGTTTTTGTGTCTAATCAAGAATACTTGGTAAATTGTTTGAGAATGAACACAATCCTGTTCATAGCTTTAATCTTCTTACTTTAAATGTTTGTGATATCCCTGTGAATAACTAACTAACTATAATATTAAAAAACATATTGCCATATATGCATACACAATGTCGGATCTGGACAGAGAAAGGATATCCATAATGCATGACAAGATAAATTTCCAATGGTTCGACATGGAGTGTCGAGTGTTCTTTGAGTTTTACGACGAAGCCAAAAAGTCTGCTTCTTTACAATAGGATGTAATCTCTGTAAAGGTAGCAAGTAGTTGCATGCATCTTACCAAGTTTCTTAGTTTTGGTTTAAGGATATAGGAAGTGTTAGTGGATAGTACGGTTGGGCTATAATTTTGTGTAATAGCTGTAATTTGTAATCTGGGTTTGGTCACTTTTTTAATTAATGGAAATTTGTTTGGTGAAAAAGAAAAGTATATATTAACCGGTAACTATATGGTATTGTTTGTTTGTTGTATTAGTAGTAATAGAATTAAAAATACTTTCGAACTATGACGGGATAACAAATGAAGGCCGAATTAACAGTATATATATAAAATATCAATGAAGTGTTTGTTTGATTTTTATTGGTATTGTACTATTTTACAAATTTACATTTATATTCATAATAAATAAAATTGCAAAATACGCACACATACATACATACATACATACATACATATATATATATATATATATATATGATTTTAATATATATATATACTACACCACCCTTTATTCTAAATACTCCTATTTTTCAATACCACACCCCTATTACTCCAAATACCTCAATTTCTCATCATTTGTAATCTCATGTTACTAATAGTATTGCCTCCGATAGTATTTTTAATCTAATCCATTCTAATCTCATACCAATCCTACCCCAACCAAAAGAGAACATATATATATATATATATATATATAGCACTGTTAAATATACGAGCTCTAATAATGTTAATATTGTATATGATCGGTATGGTGAGGAGTCAACCAAATCTTCCACCGCTGCCAAAAACCCCCTCTCCATTGATGCTAAATTGTGGGGATGCTTGTTGGTATATGTGCGGTAGTATATGATAACTTCTTCTATGTCTTGCCGTGACCAAAACTATTTTGAGTGAAACATACATATTTTTTCTCATGTGACCTTGTCGAATTGGTGAACGGTGGTGGCAAAATTTTTGGTTAAAGTCTGTTATTTGTTTATATTGTTGGCTATTCAAAAGACATCATTTTTTTAAATGTTCAGTGTACTCGTAGTTTGAGTAGTATATGTTGTCTTATCCAGAAAGGATGTAACTGCTTATGAAAAATATCTACATGGAAAATTTCTTGTTTAAAATAAAAAATAAAAAAGTTTGAGGATGTAAAAGAATATTAAGTTTTTAATTCCAATTGTTCATTCTTATATTAGTTTTTCTTTAATTAGATGAAAAAGATGGCACAAAATTCGTCCAATTTAGGTGTTACAAACACACAATCTATGGATTTGTTTACAAATGGGAAATTAAATCTCTATTTATACAATTATACTACTTCTCCACCATAACCTACCAATAAACAAGTCTATAGTAATTCTTTAAGCATATTGCCAGACATACAAATAAATAAATATTAATAAACTTAATTACAAAAACTCATATATGTGTGCTTATTTACAATTAGTTATATATGTCATAAAAAAAAAAAATATATTAATTTTTTTTGAAACAATTCCATTTTTTTTAACATACTATCAAAACAGGATTAGATAGTATTAGACATAATTAGATAAGATTAAACAGTATTAGACATACAGATTAGACAGGATTGAACAAAATTATACATACAACATTGAACAACATTAGACAGAATCACACATATTTTTTTTGTATAAAAAATGCATTTTAAAAAAAAATTGTTTTTTTTTTCAATTTTGACTTTTTTAAATATTTTTTTGCATTTTTAATGACAAATGTATTTATTTATAAAAAAATTCACAAAATATGCATTTTTTTTATAAAAAATCATCAGGTTCAAAATTAACAAGTATTTTATAAACAAGTTTTCAAATATGTACTATTGACATTTTCCCCAAACATATTCTTAAGGAGTATTATTTTAAAGACTTTGATGGCCTACTCTAGACTTGTTGACTTTTAATGAGTCTTTTAAGTCTTATAAACTATCCATATGACCCCTCCATTTGCAATTCACATATTTTTTTTGAGAAAGGCCAAAGTAACACAAGAACGTATTAAGGAGTATAAAAAAAAAAATGGTAATATACATAAAAGGATAAAATTATTGATCGCCTGAAAATAGGGTTTATTTTTAAGCTCTTATACTGCAAGATTACGAATGTCAATTGCAGTAATAGATTCATACTATGGTAAGATTGGGTCATCCACGAAATTAAGTAAAATAACAAACTATTCTTTAACATGAATTTCAATAGTTTTATCTCGATATGGTTCGCACATTTGGCTTCTTTTGAATTTTATTTCTAAACTGACATGCACACAAAACAGAACTCAACATGCATGGTTTGTCGATCTGTGTTGGTGAGTATCCATTTTGATGAGTTGATTGCGCAAATAAATTAAACAAGAAATAGCGAACTAGTAAACAAAAGTGTTAAAAAGGAAATACTAACAGAAAAGCGCAAGGGAGGAACGCGTGCTTGAGTCGGCAAAGTAGTGGAGGAAAAATGACAACATCATTGTAGCAAAGGTTAAGAAAAATAAAGAGGACTTTAAGAAAGAGAGATAAATAATTCGTTATAAAAATAAGGACGTTAATGACTAAAACATACATTGAGTCAAAACTTATTAACAAAACATACAATATTCAAAATTTTATTTTCAAAATATCCAGTTAACCCCGACCAAGTACACCACTTTCGACCCACTCCGACTGTATATACTTATTGTCCCAACAGAAACGAGGTCTATATCGATCCCGCCACATTGCTTGACAATTGCTCCGCTATACAAAAAGATTGTAATATAATATTATTAGTTCGTTTGATAGTAATTTTTTTGGCTCGTTTTAGATTTTAGATTTTATAAATATGTGATTGTTTGGACAATCATATTGTTTAGCTTATAAAATCTAAAAATCATAAGTATGGATTTTCAATAGATTTTGAAACATGTCACTTATAATGTAAATACAAAATACTGAAGTATTCTCTATACCGCTCTTTTTATTTATATGTTAAGTTAACAAGACTTGCAACAAACATAAAATTGGTTGAATTTATTTTCATTTGATTGTATTATGTTAGTATATAAATATCGAAAATCCATAATGTTAGTTCTTATTTAAGACGTGGTACATATCGATGTTATAACATTAATGAACATTAAAGTTAAAATTAAAAATTAAAAAATAAATAGCCTCGTGAATCATTTTTAGTTTTTACCTAAGCTTAAAATAGTTTTTAATCGTGAGTTTTTGGTAATTAATTATCAAATTAAGTCTAAATTTGAAAAATTGGATGGAATTGTTGTAAGATATTATTGGACATCTTGGGCCTTACTCTATTGAGCCTATCTTGGTCTTTCCTAGCATATGTAACACTACTCTCTATTATATAAAGAGAGTCAGTGGTCTCTTGATGTATCTTTCTGTACAATCATATTAATGAATAAACACTTCGTCTGTTATTTCTCATACCTCTCTCTATATCTATACATATCTCTATATATATCTATAACGAGATAATATGTCACATAACACGTTATCAGTACTTTGCTCACGGATATTGGAGTATAAGTTAGAATATTGAGTAAAATATTATTACTACGGGATATACGCTCGCTGAATGGGTTATAAAGACGGCTAGGTTTTGCTCGTTCTTGTTCTTATTCAATCCTTGGAGCACTCGGAAAATCGGTACAATTACTCGATCCTTTTTTGTTTATAATATTGCTCGGTGAATATATGCATGTGTACCGCCATAGATTAAACAAACTGCATGTTACATGACACGCCGCATGTAAAAATAAATTAGTGTATTGGAGATTCTGTTGCATGTTTAACATATGCCTGGTCTTGACTAGTTTATTTCATAAGTACACATGTACCATAATATGTTCTGGAAAATCATTCATTCAATTGTATGCTATACTTAATCCGTGTATGATCCATGTTATGTTCCTGTCTAAACTAAATTGATAGTGGAACCGGGTACATAAACTGTTAACTTTAGTAATACCTAGTACCAGAATAAAATATGCTAAGAAGATTTGGAGTAATACCCTAATAACTCTGTAAGTATTGATAATTCACTGAAATTACATGTGTAGTCCCTATAGTTTATTTCCTCCCTATTGAACAGTATATATCCTCGAATCTGTTAATATTTGGTCAATACATGCGAAATTGGAACTTGTTAATGTAATTAGTCAATTACCATGAATTAATATTTGATTCTTTTCATGATATAATGAATCTTGTAAATTACCATGTATGTAACTTGCGTGTATATTGTAAATTGGTAAATAAAATATATTGCTAACATGCATGATTTAGTTACCATGAATAAAAACTACACATATAGCAGTATAATAATAATATATTATGTTAGATATTGCTGGTGTAACTTTGGTAAATATTAATATAGATTGATTACATTAATTTGGATTCCTTATTAGAAAATATGTACTACCATGCTACTGCTATATTATTTAATCATGCAAGCAGATACGATCTATGTATTTATTTACTGCCATGTACACTTGTGTAAAATATGGTAATTTGCGAAATCATATATTTTCACATTTAAGTTGGAAAAATTATGAACCTTCCCCAACTAGGCTCACCTATTTGCATACGATGTCTAGGAAAGATATATGCGGAAGTCGATATCCTAATGAGGTCGGGTTTTAAGTGGCATTCGTGCCCTCCACCCTCACCGTCTTTCCTGGTCGTTTTTCAAGTAGAGCTACCGAAAGGGGTTGACTAAATAATAATTTTCCCGAGTGTGTTTATATAGTGATGTATGTTTTGCTGAATTGGTGTCTCTGTATCGACCTGTCGTTCGATCAATGAGAACCTATTCACATTAAAAGCAAAACTATTTTTCGAACATGTCGTTTCGAAATAAAGTTTATGCTTGTGCAAACCATAAACATATAAATCAGTCGTTTTATATGATAAATAATCCAGAACTCCCAACACATGTTGAATGCCATCTATGATGAGAAAAATCGTAAAACATACTTGCGAAATGACTGTTTAAACGTTGATTTTAATCCGTCACCACATGTTACTCACCCTGATGTGTGAAAATATGATGCCAAAAATTTTTTTTGGATGCCATCTTTGATGAGTAAAACACGAGTTTGTTGTTACCCTCAAGATGAATGCTAAGGCGTTGATTTTATTCCGCCGCCACATTTGAGACGTGATGACGTCTATGGTGAACAAATGTCTGAAATTGACATACTGGAGCAATCCTTCACCAAAATACTAGCTTGGAAATTGTATTCCATAAGTAGTATCATGAATTTATATTGACCATGTTCCTTTATCGCCATCTATTATTGGATAAGAAAATTACCCCGGTGAGTAGTTTTAATCCTATTGGGACAATGACGAATTGTTTGCCTGATATTAATGCTCTTCGTGTATATTTTTTTTTCCACGAATCGAGAATCGAGACAAGTGTTATTTGTCTCGAACTGTCACGATTCCGATGAATCGCCTAGCCAAGCAAGATTTTAGACAATCGTCAAAATCGAAAACCTGTGGCTCCAAGACAGTAATTGAAAGGAACAATATGACCCGTTGTCACAAAGCAAGAGATAATTCTCAATGATGCAACTCTATGCTATAAAGACAAAGGTCATGCACGGTTACTCCTTAAATAGTTCAAAACTTTTACAAAGGTGCAAAAACCGATGCTAATGTGGTTAAAGCTAACTGAAAGGAAACTCTTGATACCCCCGGTTTTATGGCTCAAATGAGTTTGGGACCTTTCTTTATTGATTTTGATAAATTATTGAGCCATTTTTTCGCTCATCTGGATTATGTTTTCCATTTGGATTATTAATTTTCCATTTGGACCATACTTTTGGATTATGGTTTGCCTGTTTACAAAATTTCTTGAAATAATTTAAAGTATTTTGAGCAAATTCTTTTGACAAATGTGACCAAACTTTAAATTATGAAATTTTAGGCAATACTTGTGGGCTAGTTGATTTTTTTTTGGAAATAGTGGGAAACAGTGTACCACATAATTTCACCAACAATTTGCCTAAAAGAGTACTCAATGACAACGATTCTGGACCTGTCATTCCAAATCAAAATCTTTGGTAAAACCAAATTGATTTGTCAAATATGAGGTCTTATACTCATGTAGGTCCTGCCATACCTTGTTGAGTTATAAAATATTCGAGAAAACCAGTGTTATCTGGTAATAGATCATGAAAGAATTAAAATTTCTTTACATAGCCTCCATTCAATACGATCAAAAACGTATTTTAGAGGAGTTGAAATGTCTTTCAAGTGGTTTCTACCACAATTTTTAAAAGCATTTAAAGTTACCTTATCATTTCGCCTGTCGTCGAAATGATAAATGATTTAGATGCTAAGACATGATTGTCTGTACTATCATTCGCCTGTCGTCGATTGATAAGAGCATTTTGATATTGTGGCATTGACCGGATGAGATATTCCCGGGTCAAAAGACGATGGTTGATTTATAATCGCATCGCATTTGGATTCTCTCTGAGAATATATTTCGCGATTAATCCGAAATTCATGCCATTAATGCTCAATTTGAAAGACTAGTATGTGTAAAGATCACGAAATGGACTCGTAGAATTCTTATAAATAATTGAAGGAGTTATTGTGGACTTATCCAACCATAAGACAGACCATAAAGATAAATGGTTATGGTTGATGCATCGACAATATGGTCACATTTTAATGTTGTCCACATAAATGCAGTACTTTCCAAACTTTTAGCCCTATCATTAAGTTGATGGCTCATGATACGGATTATCCTGAAAAGTCTAGTCGACTTGATAATTCCGAAGAGTAAAAATTGAAATTTCGATTTGAATTACTTGAGTTTGGAAATTAAAATTGAACATCCTGTCGATTATGTTCAGACCCAAATGGACTCACGGAAAGTTTGATGATGCGACTGCAAATGGTTACACGCACTTCTTGGTCTTGCGCACCAAGATTTATATTTCCGTGTGGGGTCATGCTATTTTGCTGCATTGGTCCGTCTGAGGCCCATAGTCACTCAAAACACTAAATGCGTACCAGTTGGTTGCTGGTTATGAGCCAGACGACTCATATGAACGCGTGTTTGAGTGCTTAATATTTTGATTGAGCCGGTATAGCGTTCAAAATATGGACCTCTGAAGGGGACATAAGTCGATTATGAATCTCCTGCCTATCATTTGATAGAGTAATCTTGGCAAGCGATCTCTTTACCACATGATATGCGAAAGTGACATCGCTAAGACTGTTCTCCCCGTCGTTAGGGAGATATTTGCACGTTACCGTTGATAAGAAACGACGTGAAGTAACGTGGCATAACCCACTCAGTCTTAGCTTGATCCCCAAAACTTCACTTAGTGATAAGTAAGTGCATAGACTCCCTCAAGTCTAACTAAATGCCAGACGCATTTAATGACTTTATGAGATGTCACGAGATCATTTATACCTGCTGCAAAATGCTTGCAAGGATAGACATCCCTGTTGGACGCCGTGTTCCTGTCGTAACACGTTGCTTTGGCCGAACCCGCCAAGCAAAGGACGCTGCCGTCGGCCGTCAGTCTGTCATCCTTCCCAAGATACGAGGAAGTTGATCGGTTCTTAATTCGTTCAGCCCCAAAGGTGGTGAACTGAAACTCGTTTGTCGCACGAGATTATAAATGATCAAGGAGATGTGTGATTTCCTCCTCATTCTAAGAATCTTGAAATATTTGTCGATCATGATATTGAAGTGAAACGAGACTGTCATTGATTACTTGTTCATATATTCAGTGACGACTGATAATATGAACAAATTATGACAGAGAACTATATACCGTTGCCTGAAGTCAACGTAGATAGACTAGACTAATGGAAATTTGCAATCCAAGTAGACTCCTTAGCGAAAGTGTGTTCGGACCTGTAGCTCCAACACCACCAATGTTAAACAAGTTCGTTTATTTGGTTATTCGTAAGGAAAAATGATGAGAATAATGAGATTATAGAATGCTCGCCTAGTAGCGCAAGGCTTCTCTCACACCTTGGAATTGATTACGAGATGGTTGATTTTCCCGTAATGGACATTATAACAGTCCCCTACTTTATCAGTTTAGTAGTTTCTGAAAAACTGATTATGCAACATGTGATTGTGGTCACTGTTTTATCTCTATGAGAATTTAGACAACGAAATATAGATGAAGGTCCCTGTGTGACTTCATGTGCTTAAATCAAGTAGTTCCTGACCACGGAACACGATCTCAATTGACTGAGATGTTCACTACATGAATTAATATAATCTGAGCGGATGTGGTATACCCGCCTAAGTGAGTACTTGATTAGCTTGGGATACTTGAAAAAGTATTATGCCCTTGCGTGTTTTTATTACGAGATCCATTTTTGGATTTGCCTTCGAGATGAAGGATCTTGGGAAGACACGGTAGTGACTCGGCCTAATGATTGAGTCCCGTAAAGATTGAATCTAAGTCCATGATTCAGACTACACCCAGAAGGTGTTATGACATTTTAGTCATCATGACGCTAAGTCGTCAGATTCTCCCATGATCGTTCGATCACTAGACATTGATATTGACCTAGTCCGTCCCTGATGAGACGATGAAGAGATATTGAACCATGATGTTCATATTTAAGTACAATAAGCGCATCATTGTACTTGGTTTAATGTGCTAGGACGAACATCTCGTCTGCTGTGAATGGTATAGCTCGGCACAGCATCGCGCTAACACGCTGCCATCGAAATGACATAAAAGACATTTTTCCATTACCTTAAAGTAACTGTGGATGAGGGCTTGTCTTATCCCATTTGTGTCATCGAGTGTACCTACCCCCTTCGGTACTCGAATTAACGCAACCCTTTTTCGGTTATACCGATGCTGGTTACTTATCAGACCCGCATAAGGGATATTCCTAACATGGTATGTCTTTGCCATTATGAATAAGGCGATATCTTGTTGGTCTTGGAATGACTCCAAACGAATCACTCTAATCTCGTGCTCTATGAGACGACTAGAGAGTGTATATGGCTTCGAGCTAGTAGTAACCATGTTTGAATTACATATGTTCTGTCTCACGATTCAGATAAAACACTTGTCATAGAAGACAACTAATTGTTATCGATCAAGAGAGACATGACTACATTATGCTATTTAGCATTTATCGTCGAAATAAATCTTCACATATAAAGTTTAAGAGCATCCTGTCGAATGCTCGTTCTATTCCACGTTAGATTTTCTTGCATCTAGTCGTGTGCAAGTAAATGAAGCATCCAGTCAAATGCTCGTACTCTTTTTGAAATATGAAATCCTTGCACCCTATCGTGTGCAAGTGAGGGAGAGCATACAAGTGAATGCATATTGCACTAATTACTACTTAGTCG
Organism: Primula veris; assembly: GCA_963682055.1. NCBI lineage: Eukaryota > Viridiplantae > Streptophyta > Magnoliopsida > Ericales > Primulaceae > Primula > Primula veris. Next base: position 28,770,817 of record OY821742.1, on the reverse strand, counting down.
AAATCCTCGCACCCTGTCGTGTGCAAGTGAGGGGGAGCATACAGGTGAATGCTTATTGTACTAATTACTACTTAGTCGAAATTCTCGCACCCTGTCGTGTGCAAGTGAGGAGGAGCATCCAGTCGCATGCTCGTGTACTCTTTTTGTCCTTACACCAAGGTTTTTTTTTTCCTACTGGGTTTTTCTTGGCAAGGTTTTTAGCGAGACACGTTCCCATTATATCTCACTTAAAATTGCCGAAATTAGGGGGAGTATCCTGTTATATACTTCTTACCACTGTGTACTGTTTTGTCCTTCGACTAGAGGTTTTTCCCACTGGGTTTACTCTAGCAAGGTTTTGATGAGGCATCTGTTTTGTGGTTGATCCCCTACTACTACCATTGTTGCACTATTTTCCCTTCGATCAGAGATTTTCCCATTGGGTTTGCTCTGCCAAGATTTTGATGAGGCACACTGTTTTGTGGTTAGTTAATTACATAGAATTTCGGCCTATATCATTCGGTTACATAGTTTCTCCTAGGTACCGGTTTTGTCCCACACTGGGTTTTCCTTCCCTAAGGTTTTTATGTGTTTAGCACTGCGAATGAACTCGACTCACATCGACAGCATGAAGACGAAGAAATCAAGACGTCCAAAGGGAGAGTGTTGTAGTATATTATTGGTCATCTTGGGCCTTACTCTATTGGGCCTATATTGGGATTTCCTAACATATGTAACACTATCCTATATTATATAAAAAGGGTCAGGGGTCTCTTGATGTATCTTTCTGTACAATCATATTAATGAATAAACACTTCGTATGTTGTTTCTCATACCTCTCTATATCTATACATATCTCTATATATATTTATAACGAGCTAATATGTCACACACATGAATGATGATTTTACTAATTATTTGTTAAGAGTTTAAACAACCAATCTAATTTAGGGAGTATTTTATTACTGGTACATGAGCAGCCTAGCGGAAAGAAACAATTTATTAGTAGAGCAAAAGAAAGGATAAAATCATAAAAACCCTACGAAAGAGAATAATAATAAATAATAAGCTATGCATCGATTTCTTATATCCCACTCTCTAACTCGCAGCTTTCTCTCTCATAAAACCCTCCCTTCATCTCTAATTAGTAGAATTATTTCACCGTCTGCTTCTTTTTTATTTTCATTTAATTATAAATATTCATCATCTGGAAGCACCGACCCTATTTCCCCGGCGACTACCCAGATAGATGACGTCACCAACCAAGGTTATTTTCTAAATATATATATATATATATATATATTTTTTAATATTCTCCTGTCCCTAAATTGTCGAATTGCGAAATTTTAAAACTTACTCTCATAGTTTAGAGTTTAGACTTTATGATTGCATTTTGAACATTATGGCAATTTTGATTATGAGATTTTTGCAATTTAAAATTGCACGTTATTTCCTAGTTATGATTATATGACTGAGTTAATATTATCCAGTGTTTTAAAAAGCGAAATCTTAGCTAAAGCGTTTTTGCAAGAGATAAGTTAAAAGCGTAAAAAGCGTAAGATTTTAGTGGTCCAAAAAGTGGAAAAACCAGCATTTTAAGCTTTGAATCGAGCTTTTTCACTACGAAGCACGCTTTTTAAAGCAGTGATATTATCTAAGAAAATTAGGAGAAATATGACCATGATGATGATGTCACCAACCAAGGTAATTTTTAAATATTGTTTATTTAATACCCCCTAAATAGTTGATCACTACGAAACTACGTACCGTACAACTTTGTCTTGTAAATTCGTTGTTATCTAAATTGTCGAAAAGCAAAATTTTAGAACTTTGTCTCATAGTTTAGAGTTTAGATTTTATGATTGCATTTTGAACATTTTGAACATTTTGGCAACTTTGATAACGATATTTTTGCAATTTAAAAATTGCAAGTAATTTTGTAGTTATGATTATAAGAGTATAGGACGAAGTTAATATTATCTAGGAAAATTAGGAGAAGGTAAGCATTAGGTTATTCAATTAAAAAAGTTGCTTAAAGAAAGCAGTTTGAGAAAATATTACTTCAAAATTGCAATGCTTGGCCTCACCTTAGGTTTTTATACTGAAAACTTCTTTTTACTCCTGTTTTTTACTTGTTTGATCTTGTAAGTGACTGAATCTTAACTATACAAACAAGAAAACTTCTATTTTTTGGTAATTTCCTCCGTGAAAAAGGTGAAAATTTCCTAGCTTTTCGGTTGTTGGGAGCTTTTTTGACCCAGCTGCTAAAAAAAGCTAGCAAACCAAACACCCCTAGTTTTTTTAAGTAAAAAGCTAAGAAACCTAAGAAAAGTAGCTTATTTAGCAAGAAGTTAAGAGGACTTTCATTGTAGTCAGAGATTAGACGAATTTAATCGAGAATATAGTATACCGTTGAGTCAGGGTAAGAGATTGCGTCTTTGCTCTTTTTCGGAATAAGTTTTACTAGATTATTTCTGACTAAATTTCTCCCCTTAGTTTATGTAAGATAAGGGGAATCGAGGTGAATCGTTTGTTGTTGTTTACTCTCTACAGTTACACATTTGCTGATGAATAGTACTATAATTAGAGGAAAACACTCGGAATGAGTTTATTTATACTCCCTCCGTTCCCATTTAATTGTCCACTATGAAACTATGTGCAATTTTGACCGGCTTATAACTTGTATCAAAATTGTCGAAATGAATTTTTTTTAAATCTAATCATAAAATTTAACATTTTAACTATATGATCAACTTTTGAAAATTTTCATTCCGACAATTTTGATACAAGTTCTTGGTCGGTCAAAATTGCACGTAGTTTCATAATGGACAATTAAATGGGAACGGAGGAAGTAAATAGTTTGACCCAGTGGCGGATCTAGGATTCGACAACCAAGGGTGTTATTTTTTTTTAACAAAAACCTTAAGCACAAAAGACATATGGGGGTGCTAATCCTCCATTTAAAATATGTATTGCGGGTGGATCTTTTTAAAATATGGAGGGTGCATCCGCCCCTGGTTTGACTGATGCTTTTCAGAAAAGTAGATGACTTATTTTGTCTGGGATCAAACTTCAAAGACACCCAAAAGAAATAGAATTGGGTTCATCAGGCTTTTTGATTTTAGTTTTCAGTTTCTTCCGAGGAGAAAACTACTATACCTCAATTTGTAAGCTGATTAACGAAGTGCTGTATGACTTAGAAGAAGAAAATTCCATTTTTAGAAGTTGCTAATAAACCAGCCCTTGTCATAATGTTGGATATGGGTTCATTGCTATTGGGGGTATAACCCTATTTGGGCTTTATTGTAGGTGATACAGATATATATGCGTTTTATGCTTAGCTAGAATGATATTCTTTGTTGATGTATTCTTAGAGTGATAAACTTGACGCATACTTACCAAAAGAAAGCTAAATAGTAATTAGTAGTACTAATTTTATTATTATATAATTGGTAACATATAAATTTTTCATTTCTGTTTCAACTAACTGAACCAAACTACTTTTGTTATTTTGTTATGTTTTTCTTTCATTAAAGACATTAAAGTCTTCCAGTCCCTTGTCACCAAAGTGGCGTTCTAGGATTTGAAAGGACCATGATATGGTAGGTGTATACTGGAACTTGTCCAAATTATAGGTAATAGAGAAGGTTTGTTATAAATATGCTCCAAATTTTAGTTTCTAATGAATTGTCCTGACTTCTAACTGAAGAAATGCCATTTTCTTCTTGTTATGAGAGTATCGTGGAATGTGTCACAATGTGACTGGTAGTTTTTGGAAGACAAAATATGGTCGAAAGTGAGAGTATGGGACTTGATTTCCGTAATTGATTCCTGGGTCGAAGTTAGATTGAAAACAAGAAGTCTGTCGCTTAATAGTATATACTCAATCAGGACAAAGGAAGGGATGCTTTTTCTCCAAGCTTTCAGGTGGCCTACAGTTTCAGCTATGAAATACATTTCCATACGAAATATCAACTTGGAGTCAGTTTAATATAGGGTGAGAGGCTGCTAGATTAATTGTCTATGGAAAGTTTTATTCCTAAGGGGTACATTAGTGGTTGATTGTTGTCAAGGTTGTGCTTTTCCCTCGCCCTAGCATACAAATAGCTAATGGCACCCTTTTATATCTATTTTTGTTTGATTCTAATATTATTTACAGATTGTCATATGAATCCAAGCTAACTGTAGCGTTACGATATGTAGAACTATAAGAATGCAACCATAATCCAACAAAACTGAAAAAATCAAAATTGGATCTAATTGGAAATAAGCAAAACATCTTTCACAAATAAAGTTCAAGTGTAACTTTAAGTCAAAAGTAGTAAATCAGTTCTCGATTTTCTCATTCGCCATTAAGTTCATCATAATGCCCTCCAAGTTCATGCTTATCCTGTCCTGAATTCTCGCTTGTTCGTATGCAAGGTTTCAAAAAGCGCTAGGTGGGGATGAGGACGGAGAGGTGCCGCCTAGGCGGAAAAATGACTTTTGAATGTTTTTACATGTTTTCGTTGGATTTTTATGCAACATACACGTTGTAAATAGTACTATCATGTTAAATCAAGTATTTAAAGTCTATTAGCTTACCGATATACCATAGCAAAGTAATAAATATTATGATAATAATGTTCGAGCGGGTTAACACAAGCAAAAAAATGTCATTAAAGTGTCTCAAACACCAACTTAAAAATAAAACGCAAATATAATCCATAATCAACAAGATATCAAAACAAAATATCTCCAGGCTCGTCGTATACCTGCAGAGGCTGCGATAAAAAAACTAGGTTTAAGATATGTTTTACTTTATTTTATTGCTCTATATATATATTTTTTCTAACATATTTTAACCTATTTTAACCTTTTGACCCATTAGAATTTGGGTTGACCCAATTTGAGAATTATTTAAAAACGCCTAGCAAAAGTCGGGGCGGCGAGGCACTGCCTAGGCGGCCGCCTCAGCCGATTTTTAAAACAGTGTTCATATGTGAATTTTTTTTATGGACCCATTAAGCTTGATTAGCCATGATAATTTTGGGTTAGACACTTGGACCCAATTAGCTCTGATTAAGACTTGCCTAAACCTTGCAAAAGTTGACCAGCTAATTGCCGGTACTCTGTTTTTCACTTTTTTGTGGAAATAGATTTCTATAATATTAAGTTATTAACTTATATATTTCGAAAAATCTGAATTGTGATACTCGAGATGCTAAGAAGGGAACTACAACCCTTAATACTCATTACTCAGGGTCCTGATGCTTACATATATCTAGGTAGATGTACTTTATGCTCGAGGGAATTCTGCCTTTTATGTTCAGGGGTCTTATACAAATTAAATAGGTAGATGTAGAATTTTATATGCTTTTTGGTTATTCACTTGTCATTTAGTAGTTAGATGATCTCATTTTTTAATTGGTTGCAGAGCTGAAAAAACGAATAGAGAAGTTCTTTGAAGGCGATGAAGATGCAATCCCATCTATATTTGAAGCAATTCTAAAAAGAAAATTAGCTGGGAAACACGATGAGTCAGATAATGAATTGCTTGAGGAATTTGGATGCAAATCGCCGAATGATAAATATTCTGATTCGGAATAAAGTTAAACTACAAGTGGCTGTCAATTTTGTGATGCAAATGTAGCTACTATGTAGCAATAAAGGTAATATTGATTTGCAAAATTTTACAGAAATGAATTAACCGAGTCTTGTTGCCTGGTTATAAGTTACAAACTTTGTTTATATAGTTCCTGCATTTAATTATGTTGGTGTTTTGATGAGATCAGTTTCTCTTTAAACTTACTTGAATATTCTCTGCAAATTTCCTTGAACTGATATTGCAGCAAATTTTCACAAACTTGGAGTCTTAAAGAAATCATGAATAGAAAGACAGGAAAAGATTTGGCATGGGGAATTATTCATCTTTTATGTTTGTTGGATTTTTTTTATATAGTCTGTGGGAAAATTTATCTTTTTTACATCATCTGTCTCAAAATTTGATAATACGAGGGAACTGTTACTTATCCCTAAACCTTCTTCTTCCTTGTGCTAGGCTTTTAATCAGTGTTCGACTATCCATAATCAACCATTGGCTCTTTAAGTTTTTCGGCCTTTCACCAACCCAGTCTTTTTTCCTTTTTTGGGATATGCAGTTTTTAATTAAAACTCTCACAGCAGTAGAAATCTATAGAGAACCCCATAATAAGTAAATAAATAGTAAAATATGTTAAACCTCTTATATAGCCGGTGTGATACAATGCACTCGGCATCTTTTAGGTGTGAACTCTAACGGAAAGAAAGAAAGATAAGAAATGAGGTTAATTCTGAGTGATGAAAGTAGAATATAGATTTTCAAGGTTTCCAAAACAATAGCACACAAAACAAAGGAAAGGTTTACAAGGTAAGGTCAACTTTCAAGTGGAATTTCAACAGTAGTCCCTTTGAATAGCACCTTGTATCTTAGCCAACATGATTTTAAGTTTCTTCTTTAAAAGCAAGTCATTTAATTACAACTTAACAAAGCCAGCAAGTAGAAACTATAACATGGAACCAAATTTTTCGTCTGTCTTCATCTTCATCTTCTTCTTTTTTTTAAACCCGAACGTTGCCGCTTAACAACTAAGGTGGTTTACGGCGTATGTGTGTATTTGTCCACTTCTAGGAATTACTTGTGCAGTAGTTAAATTTTCTTACCAAGTTGGACATGGCGTATATAAATATGTGAATCATAATCAATGTTGTGGATCGGGTAAGGGGTTTCAAGGCATGTTTATCGTTTTCTAATATTGAAGTTGCTGATGACCATTGCAAGACCAACATTTTAGGGTAGGCTCGGCCTAGAGGAGAGTTTTTCAGAAATTTGACACTTGTGCAGCTATTTGAAATACTCCATTACAGAAGGTTTTTTTTTTTGGGAAAATGGATCCAGGATAACTTAGTAACTTTGCTTAATATTGTTCTGACTAAAGTAGCATTATACCTGACCGTAATCGTAATATATGTCAAGACTTATTTTCCCTTTCAAATCTTTAACTGGTACCTTATGTACTGTACTACTTTCTTAAGTTTTCACTACCGAAGTGATATATTGAAATATAAACAATTTGATTCAGTTTGTTATGGTTCCAGTAGATTGCATTGCGACTCAATGCTTGGCGTAAAAATGACATGACTGAGTATTAAGTTTCACTTTTGTAACTTCAGATTTATGCTTTTATCTGCGAGTTATGTGTCGATGTGTATCTGATAAATGTTGCGAGTCTGCGACTAACCAATAGGTTAATGTTACTAATTGAGGCGACCGAAGATCGCAGCTTATTCCCACTTTTAGTAAGAATGCAATACAGCAATTGGTTAGTGTTACTAATGCTGCAAATTACTTAAATGTGTAGTTTATAGTTATAAATAGGGGGTGGGCAAAAAAGCGGATCGAACCGTCCCAAATCGTAACCCAAACCAACCCGCTGCGGGTTAGATTGAGTTGGACTTTTCATTATGAACCCAAATCAAACCGCACCGCATTTAATATACGCATGTTGATTTTTGTTAGAATTTCTAGACTGCGGGTCAAACCGTAAAAAAATATATAGACCGATTAATATATTTAATAAACGTATAACCGGTTTAACTTCTCACCATGTCCTTCCTGCTTGTTCTCAATTAGAAATTTAATTAAATGTTACTTGTCTAAAATTATATTGTCACTATAATAATAATAGTTTTATCATTATATCCATCATTATCACATACGGAGAGTATTAACATAAGTACTTATTAGTTAATGAAATGCCTATTTTGCTTAAAAAAAACATAAGTACTTAACACACTCGAATACGAGATTAAGAAAGTAAAGAATGGAATTGGTTATGGTTTATATTGTGAATAACTTATGATTTATGTGACCGTGACTTACACAAATTAGATAGATTTTACAAATGTTACGTCACACGATGAGACTACTAACATAGTTTTTTTAATATATTTTTTTCTTTTCTAATTCGGAATCCGAATAATAGTTATGTTTCGAGTTTTAAATTCCAATGTTGTGATCGATTAAACACAGAGTTTTGAGATTTCAGTATAAATTATCTTTTAATTTACAAATTTAACTTGTTTGGATATTTTAGTATTCTATGTTGTACGTTTAAATTTTTATTTGCTCATTTCAATATTTGTTTAGCGGTGTAATGGGCATGAATCAAAAAAATTATGTCAAAATATTAGTGTGTGTATGCTACTATATGCTGTTTTGAGAATCTTTAATATTGTTGTAAGATATTATTGGACTATTGGGCTTGTACTTTATGGGCCAAGTGGGCTTGTAACCCTACCCCTCTATCTATATAAAGAGGGTTAGGGGTTTTGTATTTATGGATTCATTCAGATATTCATATATAATAAAGACCATACAGTTCTCCCCTCTCTCTACTTCTGTCTCCCTATATACGTAGCTAATAATGTCACACAACACGTTATCGGCACTTTGCTCGCTCGCGAATATTGGAGATTTTGGATAAACGCACGGATATTGAGTATTTATAAAACTTGAGTTTTATCCGGATTTAATTGGATTATTGCTATATCGACTTTCACCAAAATACGAGGAGTACAGTATACAAATATTTTTTCTAGCTCCTACAAATAAAAATTTGAAACTCCTATGACGATACAGTATATAAACAAGTATGATGTTTTAAACTACTGTTAATAACAACTTGTATACAGGAGTAATTTATTTGTCAATACTGCTATGTTATGTGTATAATCAGTACTACTAGTAAATTGCATGTTTATTGGTATACAGCTCGTACGGTTAAATCAAACCAACAACGTGTATGATTTGTAATTAATGTTGCATATTATTCTTGAAATCCTAGTTGTAATTGAATAAGGCCATGTCATTTGTTAATTTGACAATCCAAAGCCAAACAGGAGTGGTATTATGTACACGGTTATAACTTACACAGATACCATATATTGATTAAAACAAGATAGTTTTTGTTTCTGTAATTGACTAACGAAATTGTATGTCTATTGAACCCGTGGAATTGAGATTAAAATTTGGAACTTGTTAATGTAATTAGACAAATTACCATGAGTTAATATTTAATTCCTTTCATGGTATAATGAATCTTGTAAATTACCATATATGTAACTTGCGTGTATATTGTAAATTGGTAAATAAAATATATTACGTACATGAATGATTTAGTTAACATGTATAGAACTTACACATATAGCAATAGAATAATTAAATATTGAGTAATATCTTGCTTAGTGTAAATTGGTAAATTTAGATTGTGTTAATATGTACTACCATGCTACTGCTATATTATTTAATCATGCAAGCAGGTACGATCTATGTATTTATTTACTACCATGTACACTTGTGTAAAATATGGTAATTTGCGAAATCATATATTTTCACATTTAAGTTGGAAAAATTATGAACCTTCCCTAAATAGGCTCACCTATTTGGATACGATGTCTAGGAAAGATATAGGCGGAAGTCGATATCCTAATGAGGTCGGGTTTTAAGTGGCATTCGTGCCCTCCACCCTCACCGTCTTTCCTGATCGTTTTTCAAGTAGAGCTACCGAAAGGGGTTGACTAAATAATAATTTCCCCGAGTGTGTTTATATAGTGATGTATGTTTCGCCGAATTGGTGTTTCAGTATCGACCCGTCGTTCGATCAATGAGAACCGATTCACATGAGAAGCAAAACTAATGTTTTCGAACCTGTCGTTTCGAAAAAACGTTTGTGCTTATGCAAACCATAAACATATAAACCAGTCGTTTTATATGAAAAATAATTCAGAACTCCCAACACATGTTGGATGCCATCTATGATGAGAAAATTCACAAAACATACTTGCGACTGTTTAGACGTTGATGTTATTCCGTCACCACATGTTAGTCACCCTGATGTGTGAAAATGTGATGTCCAAAATTTTTTTGGATGCCATCTTTTATGAGTAAAACACGAGTTTGTTGTTACCCTCATGATGAATGCTAAGGCGTTGATTTTATTCCGCCGCCACATTTGAGACGTGATGACGTCTATGGTGAACAAATGTCTGAAATTGACATATTGGAGCAATCCTTCACCAAAATACTAGCTTGGAAATTGTATTCATAAGCAGTATCGTGAATTTATATTCACCATGTTCCTTTATCGCCCATCTGTTATTGGATAAGAAAATTACCCCGGTGAGTAGTTTTAATCCGATTGGGTCAATGGCGAATTGTTTGCCTGATATTAATGCTTTTCGTGTACATTTTTTTTCCACGAATCGAGAACCGAGACAAGTGTTATTTGTCTTGAACTGTCGCGATCCCGATGAATCGTCTAGCCAAGCGAGATTTTAGACAATCGTCAAAATCAATAACCTGTGGCTCCAAGACAGTAATTGAAAGGAACAATATGACCCGTTGTCACAAATCAAGAGATAATACTCAAAGATGCAATTCTATGCTATAAAGACTTAGGTCATGCACGGTTACTCCTTAAATAGTTCAAAACTATTATAAAAGTGAAAAAACCCGATGCTAATGTGGTTAAAGATAACTGAAAGGAAACTCTTGAGATCCCCGGTTTTGTGGCTCAAATAAGTTTGGTACCTTTCTTTATTGATTTTGATAAATCATTGAGCCATTTTTTCGCTCATCTGGATTATGTTTCTCCATTTGGATTATGATTTTTCCATTTGGACATACTTTTGGATTATGGTTTGCCTGTTTACGAAATTTCTCGAAATAATTTAAAGTGTTTTGAGCAAATTCCTTTGACAAATGTGACCAAACTTTAAATTATGAAATTTTAGGCAATACTTATGGGATAGTTGGTTTTTTGGAAATAGTGGGTAACAGTGTACCACATAATTTCACCAACTACTTGCCTAAAAGAGTACTCAGTGACAACGATTCTGGACCTGTCGTTCCAAATCGAAATCTTTGGTAAAACCAAATTGATTTGTCAAATATGAGGCGTTATACTCATGTAGGTCCTGTCGTACCTTGTTGAGTTATAAAATATTCAAAAAAACCAGTGTTATCTGGTAATAGCTCATGAAAGAATTAAAATTTCTTTACATAGCCTTCATTCAATACGATCAAAAACGTATTTTAGATGAGTTGAAATGTCTTTCAAGTGGTTGCTATCACATTCTTTAAAGTATTTAAAGTTACCTTATCATTTCGCTTGTCGTCGAAATGATAAATGATTTAGATGTTAAGACATGATTGTCTGTACTATCATTCGCCTGTCGTCGATTGATAAGAGCATTTTGATATTGTGGCATTGACCGGATGAGATATTCCCGGGTCAAAAGACGATGGTTGATTTATAATCGCATCGCATTTGGATTCTCTTTGAGAATATATTTCGCGATTAATCCGAAATTCATGCCATTAATGCTCACTATGAAAGACTAGTATGTGTAAAGATCACGAAATGAACTCGTAGAATTCTTGTAAAGAATTGAAGGAGTTATTGTGGACTTATCCAACCATAAGACGGACAATAAATATAAATGGTTATGGTTGATGCATCGATAATATGGTCACATTTTAATGTTGTCCACATAAATGCAGCACTTTCCAAACTTTTAGCCCTATCATTAAGTTGATGGCTCATGATCCGGATTATCCTGAAAAGTCTAGTCGACTTGATAATTCCGAAGAGTAATAATTGAAATTTCAATTTGAATTACTTGAGTTTGGAAATTGAAATTGAACATCCTGTCGATTATGTTCAGACCCAAATGGACTCACGGAAAGTTTGATGATGCGACTGCAAATGATTGCACGCATTTCTTGGTCTTGCGCACCAAGATTTATATTTCCGTATGGGGTTATGCTATTTTGCTGCATTGGCCCGTTATGAGGTCCATAGACACTCAAACACCATATGCGTATCAGCTGGTTACTGGTTATGAGCCAGAAGTCTCATATTAACGCGTGTTTAGAGTGATTAATTAATATTTTGATTGAGCCGCTCTAGCGTTCAAAATATGGACCTCTGAAGGGGACATAAGTCGATTATGAATCTCCTGCCTATCATTTGATAGAGTAACCTTGGCAAGCGATCTCTTTACCGCATGATATGCGAAAGTGACATCGCTAAGACTGTTCTCCCCGTCGTTAGGGGGGAGATTTGCACGTTACCGTTGATAAGGAACGACGTGAAGTAATGTGGCATAACTCACTCAGTCTTAGCTTGATCCCCAAAACCGCACTTGGTGATAAGTAAGTGCATAGACTCCTTCAAGTCTAACTAAATGTCAAACGCATTTAATGACTTTATGAGATGTCACGAGATCATTTATACCTGCTGCAAAATGCTTGCAAGGATAGACGTTCCTGTCGGACGCCGTGTTCCTGTCGTAACACGTTGCTTTGGCCTAACCCGCCAAGCAAAAGACGCTGCCGTCGGCCGCAGTCTGTCATTCTTTCCAAGATATGAGGAAGTTGACCGGTTCTTAATTTGTTCAGCCCCAGAGGTGGTGAACTGAAACTCGTTTGTCGCACGAGATTATAAAGGATCAAGGAGATGTGTGATTTCCTCCTCATCCTAAGAATCTCGAAATATCTGTCGATCATGATATCTTAGACGATATTGAAGCGAAACGAGACTGTCATTGATTACTTGTTCATATATTCGGTGACGACTGATAGAGCAAATTATGATAGGGAACCATGTACCGTTGCCTGAAGTCAACGTAGAATAGACTGGACTAATGGAAACTTGCAATCCAAGTAGACTCCTTAGCGAAAGTGTGTTCGGACCTGTAGCTCCAACACCACCAACGTTAAACGAGTTCGTTTATTTGGTTATTTGTAAGGAAAAGTGATGAGAATAATGAGATTGTAGAATGCTCGCCTAGTAGCGCAAGGCTTCTCTCACACCTTGGAATTGATTACGAGATGGTTGATTTCCTCGTAATGGACGTTATAACGGTCCCCTACTTTATCAGTTTAGTAGTTTCCGAAAAACTGATTATGCAGCATGTGATTGTGGTCACTGTTTTATCTTTATGGGGATTTAGACAAAGAGATATAGATGAAGGTCCCTGTGGGACTTCATAATGCTTGAATCAAGTAGTTCCTGACCACGGAACACGATCTCAATTAAATGAGACGTTCACTGTATGGATTAATATAATCCGAGCGGATGTGGTATACCCGCCTAAGTGAGTACTTGATTAGCTTGGGATACTTGAACAAGTATCATGCCCTTGCGTGTTTTATTACTCGATCCATTTTTGGATTTGCCTTCGAGATGAAGGATCTTGGGAAGACACGGTAGTGACTCGGCCTGATGATCGAGTCCCATAAAAATTGAATCTAAGTCCATGATTCATACTACACCCAGAAGGTGTTATGACGTTTTAGTCATTATGACGCTAAGTCGTCAGATTCTCCCATGATCGTTCGATCACTAGACATTGATATAGACCCAGTCCGTCCCTGATGTGACGATGAAGAGATATTGAACCATGATGTTCATATCTAAGTACAATAAGCACATTATTGTACTTGGTCTAATGTGCTAGGACGAACATCTCGTCTGCTGTGAATGGTATAGCTCGACACAGCATCGCGCTAACACGCTGCCATCGAAATGGCATAAAAGACATTTTCCCATTACCTTAAGGTAACTGTGGATGAGGGCTTGTCTTATCCCATTTGCGTCATTGAGTGTACCTACCCCCTTCGGTACTCGAATTAACGCAACCCTTTTTCGGTTATACCGATGCCGGTTACTTATCAGACCCGCATAACGGATATTCCTAACATGGTCTGTCTTTACCATTAGGAATAAGGCAATATCTTGGAGGTCTTGGAATGACTCCAAACGAATCACTCCGATCTACTCGTGCTCTATGAGACGACTAGAGTGTATATGGCTTCGAGCTCGTATTAGCCATATTTGAATTACATATGCTTTGTCTCACGATCCAGATAAAACACTTGTCTTATTTGAGGACAACTTGTTGTTATCGATCAAGAGAGACATGACTAGATTATGCTATTTAGCATTTCTTCCCGAAATGAATCTTCACATATGAAGTTTAAGAGCATTTAGTTGAATGCTCGTTCTATTCCACGTTAGATTTTCTTGCATCCAGCCGTGTGCAAGTAAATGAAGCATTCAGTCGAATGCTCGTACTCTTTCTTGAAATATGAAATCCTTGCACCCAGTCGTGTGCAAATGAGGGGGAGCATCCAGGTGAATGCTTAATGCACTAATTACTACTTAGTCAAAATTCTCGCACCCTGTCGTGTGCAAGTGAGGGGGAGCATCCAGTCGCATGCTCGTGTACTCTTTTTGTCCTTAGACCAAGGTTTTTTCCCACTGGGGTTTCCTTGGCAAGGTTTTTAGCGAGACACGTTTCCATCTTATCTCACTTAAGATTGCCGAAATTAGGGGGAGTATCCTGTTGTATACTTCTTACCAATGTGTACTCTTTTGTCCTTCGACTAGAGGTTTTTCCCATTGGATTTACTCTAGCAAGGTTTTGATGAGGCACCTATTTTGTGGTTGATCCCTACTACTACCATTGTTGCACTCTTTTTCATTCGATCAGAGATTTTCCCATTGGGTTTGCTCTGACAAGGTTTTGATGAGGCACACTGTTTTGTGGTTAGTTATTTACATGATATTTCGGCCTATATCATTTGGCTACACAGTTTCTCCTAGGTACTGGTTTTATCCCACACTGGGTTTTCCGTCCCTAAGGTTTTTATGTGTTTAGCACTGCGAATGAACTCGACTCAGATCGACTGCATGAAGACGAAGAATTCAAGACGTCCAAAGGGGGAGTGTTGTAAGATATTATTGGACTATTGGGCTTGTACTTTATGGGCCCAAGTGGGCTTGTAACCCTACCCCTCTATCTATATAAAGAGGGTTAGGGGTCTTGTATTTATGGATTCATTCAGATATTCATATATAATAAAGACCATACTGTTCTCCCCTCTCTCTACTTCTGTCTCCCTATATACGTAGCTAATAATGTCACACAACAAATATTTAGTTTTCTTTGAGTTTTATTATTTTTAGGGTTAAATTTGCACTATTTATAAATTTAAACGCCAAAATGCAAAACCCACGAACCTAACCTGTAACCAACCGCTTTAAATGGGTTGCGTTGGGTTGGGTTGGGTTGGAATTCGAAAATTTATCAACCCGCACCAAACTAAACCGCTCATTTTTTAGGTGGATTGGTTTGTGTTGGTCTCAAAGCGCAACAAAACAAACCGTGCCCCAAGTTATACATACGCATATGTCAGCTTCATACAAAATTTATAAATCAATTAGACAATATTAGAATGTTGGTCAGCCTGATATCGAAATAAAGTATGTTAGGTATGTAAACTTTTCCATCTTTTATGTCAGTTTGAGCAAAATTACAATTGCCAATTTATCGCAACGAGAGACCCAGACCGGTCTGGACCTTACCTGCAAAACTTTTGTTTGGATTGAACATGAGAGTCTGAGACCAGGCCCGATTCTGGAACATCTGTATGGTCTTATGGAGGGCATTTGATGTCTTGGACCAATGATTCAAAAGTTACCCCATTTTGCTATCCTGACAGTTGATTACTAGAAAGGAGGGAATTAAGTACGACAAGAAACTAGAGCTTTTTGTTTGCAAGTTTTACAAGCTGTTTTTTTGTTGGTATTGAATATGTCATGCATGACTACAAAATTACTAATGACTTATTCATGGTGCACTTTCTTCGTGGATATCTGTCGACATGCTTTAACTTCAGGTATAAATTTATGTTTACGCTCTTCAAAGTTGAAACTTGATCAAATCAGTCATTTTTCCAGGATATAACTGATTGCCACTTATAAGTCTTGTCTAATTAAGCTCCTTTGAGGTGCGTGTATGCTTTATAAATTGTCAGCAATAGTTGCCCTAACAACCCACAAACATCTCTGTGTGTTTTCAACTGTTACAGAGCTTACAGATGCTGGTAAGTCGTGATTTGGTTTTTATAGGCTTTTTTCTTTTACCACTTCCGTGAAGATATATTTAAGACTAAGTCCATGGGCGGATCCTTTATATACAAGGGGTGGCAGTTGCCTCCCCTTGGTTCGGGAAAAAACAATTTTTTTTCCGGTTTTTTCAAGTATATATACAGACAAACTGTGTCGATATATAATATTTAATGTAAATATACTCTTAACTTATGTTACTAGCCTAGGGGATAGCCTTTAGTTCTGAGTGTTACAGGTCCCAAGTTTAAATATTTTTGATTACCAACCGTTTATTTTCTTTTAAACTATTATATTGTTAGTGTAAAATTATACATTTATTTTTACTCTGTCAAATTATTTACTATTGTCTTCGGTTGGATTTTAGTACACATAAAAAAATCTCTGATCCCCCCCCCCCCCCCACCCCCCCAAGGTTTGGACTTAGGATCCGACCCTGAGACTAACATGTGGCTAAATGAAGATTTTATACCAAAAAGAAATTCAAAATGTTGTTGAATGTTAGCAAGCTGGTTGTGGAATTTGTGGAACTGGAAAAGAGGAAATATATTCGACCTATCAGGATATGAACGACTTGGTCTCCTGTATATGGGTGAATTTGACTATTTGAGGGTAGAGGTCCAATAAAGTCTTATCATGATTTGGTCATTTTAAGGCCAAAACTTATAAGTTGATGAGAACATCAATTAAACTATTCACATCAAACTCTTTTTAAATTTGAAGCGTTTACTTTAAAAAAATCATTAACATCAACATCAAATGAAATTATATATTTTAGAAGAGTATCACCATCACTCAGTATAAATGGAAAGTATGATTCTCATTTTCAATATAAAAAAATAATATTATTTGTGGTCCCATTTTCATCTATGTATTCTTTGAACACAAAAAACAAATTAAATATTAAAAGATAATACAAAAATTAATAAAATATTAATAGAGAGAATGATATGAATAGATTGAAAAACCAATTAAAAGTTAAGTGGCTCTTTAAAAATAAAAAATTATGGTTTTGACTCCTTATTTGACAATAATTTTAAAGAGATTGAAATGAATGCTCTTATAAACTCAGGCCAAGAACATCGATTAAGGATTTAAGGTGCATCAATAATTTAAAACATAATCTATAGGCATTTCCCGATATCGTTGGAAAAAAATCTTGCAACAAATGAAATTCTATATTTTAGAAGAGTATCACCATCACTCAGTATAAATGGAGAGTATGATTTTCATTTTCAATCTAAAAAAATAATATTATTTGGGGTCCCACTTTCATCTATGTATTCTTTGAACACAAAAAACAAATTAAATATTAAAAGATAATACAAAAATTAATAAAATATTAATAGAGAGAATGATATGAATAGATTGAAAAACCAATTAAAAGTTAAGTGGCTCTTTAAAAATAAAAAAATATGGTTTTGACTCCTTATTTGACAATAATTTTGAAGAGATTGAAATGAATGCTCTTATAAACTCAGGCCAAGAACATCGATTAAGGATTTAAGGTGCAGCAATAATTTAAAACATAATCTATAGGCATTTCCCGATATCGTTGGAAAAAAATCTTGCAACTCCCTGAACCATGTATTGCATTATCCACTGATTTAACTTGCCTATCATATATTCATATGTATCACTGGTAAAAATGTGTACATGTATGCTTATATGATGATGCTAGCGTTTATCATAAAAGAGTACTAGCATAACGTTTTGAAAGTCGAAGCATGGCCCCTGACCAAACACGATTATTAGAGATTTATAGTCATAATTGAAGTGTGGCCAATTACGAAAAGGAAAAATACCCCATAAGTCTCACTTTTTAAATTTAATCACTAATAAGTTACAAATAAGACCATTCTCACCAATTGTTCACACTTTCTAATTAATATAAATACCCTACAAATTCTATTTTTTATAACTGCCCTCTTATCTCTCTTTCTCATGTGAACTCTCTCTCTCTCACGTGAAAACTATCTCTCTCTAAAATCTCCATTGAAATAGATGAGCTCCTCATCGAATCTTTGTCCGGCAACGTTGGAGACTGGAGGTGACGACGTGGCTGTAGACGGTGGCGTGGCCGGATGGTCTGGCTGCAGATGATGTGGATGAGGGCGGTTTGAAGGTATATATATATATATATATATATATATATATATATATATATATATATACATATTTTGTATGTATGTATATATATGTTGTGTTAAATTTTCCATCCAAAATATGTTACAAATCCTTTTAGATTGGTAGATGAAACAAATACTGATGTGATTTTTTGTATGTAATCTGATATTTGTTTGGCGAAAGTTTTGTGATTCTTGGTATGTACGCATTTAGCCTTTGCTGTTTTGTTTGGGATATATTGTTAATATCGTTCTAATTGTCTTTTACGGCTTTGCTAATATTCTCATCTAAATCAGTTTTGTATAATCGAATGAAATCTGCTCTAATTTATCATAATTGCATAAATTTGGTTGGTATTTGTTTTCCTGGATTTATACAACCGTGCGTCTAGGTATGGCTGTACAAAATTGTATCCGCAACGTGTTCGATGAAATGTTCGATAGATATATTGTTATGAAGTGTATACGACAATATATGAAATTATATTGTCACTTGTTCGTATGTTTTACGTTGTAGATTGTATACTTTTGATGGGTAAGTATATAGATCCGTAAGGTCAAAATGACAAGAGCGCTTGAACCGTATAGTTCAAGAGCTTGGTGGTTCAAATACACCCGGATCTCAGCTAATAGTTGAACCTCATGTACTCTTTATTGCCTCGTGTCCACTTTTGTGCTCTTTTTATTGACTCGTATCAACTTTTATCCACTTTTTATTGACATGCATCAATTTTATGCACTTTTTATTAAAGCGTATCCACTTTTATGCAATTTTTATAGATCCGTATTCACTTTTATGTACTTTTTTAGACCCGTATCCACTTTTACGTACCTTTTATACAATTTTTATTAACCCGTATCCACTTTAATGCATCCTTACGCACTTTTTATACACTTTTATGCACTTTTTATGCACTTTTATGCACTTTTTATGCATTTTATATACACTTTTTATGCATTTTTTTATGTAATTTTATGTAATTTTTATGCACTTTTATCGACACGTATTCACTTTTTATGCATTTTTCTTTTACACGTTTTATGCAATTTTATTCATGTTTTATGCAAATTTCATGCAATTTTGTACATCTTTTATGCACTTTGATGCATCTTTTATACACTTTTATGCACATTTTATGCACATTTTATGCACATTTATAATTTTTGAATTTTTTTTGTGAATTTTTATATTTTTTGACATTTTTATGCACTTTTTATGTATCGTGTCCAATTTTATTGACCTTTTATGCACCCGTATATACTTTTATTGACTTTTTATGCACCCATATCTACTTTTATACCATTTTATGCATATTTTATGCACTTTTTATGCACTCGTATACAATTTTATTGACTTTATATGCACACGTATTCACTTTTATTGACTTTTTATGCACCCGTATGCACTTTTATCATCTTTTAGCACTTTTTATTCACCCGTATCATATGCAAATTTTATGCACTTTTATTGACACGTATGCACTTTTACGCACTTTCTTTTGACTCATATGATTATTTATTATTTATTATTTATTTTAATTATTTATTTTGGGTTTTTTCGATTTATTTTTATTTTTTGACCTTTTTATGTATTTTTTTGCACATGTATGCAATTTTATTGACCTTTTATGTACCTGTATGTATTTTTATTGACATTTTAGGCACATGTATCCACTATTATGCATATTTTATTTAATCGTATGTAATTTTATTGACCGTTTATGCACTCGTATGAACTTTTATTGACATTTCATTCATCCGTATGCACTTTTTATGTACTCGTATGCACGTTTTATGAACTTTTATGCACTTTTATTGACATGTATGCACTTTTTATGCACATTCTATTAACCTGTATGATTTTTTATTTTTTCTTGATTTTAGTTATTTATTTCAGGTTTTTCCGTGTTTTTTTTTTAAATTTTTTTGTATGAATATTTATATTTTTGACATTTTTATGCACTTTTGATGCACCATATGTAATTTTGTTGACTTTTTATGTACCCGTATACACTTTTATTGACATTTTATTCACCCGTATCCACTTTTACACACTTTTATGCACTTTTTATGCACTCGTATGCAATTTTATTAACTTTTTATGTATATGTATGCACTTTTATGCACATGTATCATATGCAAGTTTTAAGCACTTTTATTGACATGTATGCACTTTTTATTGACTCGTATGATTTTTTTGATATTTTTTTATTTTAATTATTTATTTCGGTTTTTTTTTTGAGTTTTTTGATTTTTTTTGATTTTAATTATTTATTTCGGTTTTTTTTTTTGGTTTTTTTTTTGGCACTTGTATTCACCTTTTATGCACTTGTATGCAGTTTTATTGACATTTTACATACATTTTATGCACTCGTATCCACTTTTATGCATATTTTATGCACTCGTATGCAATTTTTTTTTATGTAGTCGTATGCATTTTTATTGATATTTTATGCACTCGTATACACTTTTTATACACTTTTTTATGCACTCGTATGCTCGTTTTATGCAATTTTATTGACTCGTATACACTTTTTATGCACTTTCTATTGACTCATATGATATTTTATTTTATTTTATTTTTTCTTTATTTTATTTATTTGCTTCGGGTTTTTTTGATTTTTTTGTGAATTTATATTTTTTTGTGTGAAAAAACTAATTTTGTTTTGTGAAAAAACTATTTTTTTTTGTGAAAAACTATATTTTTTTTGTGTGAAAAAAAGTGAGTTTTTCCAAAAAATTATGTTTTTTTTTGTAATTTTAAAAATATTGTTATTTTTCATATGTATATTTTTTTAGATTTTAATAAAGAGAAATAATAATTTATAGGTTGTGATAATGATAATTTTGTAAATTGGTTGAATTTAAAAAAAGTGTGACTTATTAGGGATGTAAACATTGAGCTGTGACTATTTTACAATAAATTATCAAAAGTGTGACTAATAGGTAATTAGCCCTAACGAAAATCACATAAGTTTTTGAATGTCTGTATTGTGCCTGATCATGTGAGAGCTTATCGTGGTGGATCAGGGTATAGTATTTCTAATAATTGTTATAACGAGGGTGTGCATAGCTGTTAAAATAATAAAATATTATAAAGGTAGAGAGACGGTATAATAAATGTAGAATATAGTACTATATTGATATTGTGTTGTAGTTATATACACTTAATCGCCCATTATATATGCTAATATTGAGTAGCCAACAAATAATCAATCTCTAAACTTATGGTATACCAGTAAAAGTTATCCACGCGTTTCGTGTGATATGCGTAATAGCATAAATCTCGTAGTATATTTTATTTTGATTATAATATTCAAATTTGGTATCATTTGTTGTATTTATGCAAGTTAAAACGAATTTTTAATTAATTTAGGCTATATCCGTAATTAGTAAAATATAGTGAGAAAAAATTATTAATTAATTAGATTAGCTACATTAGTAATTATTAAAAGAGAGATTGAGCATTTTTGAAAAAAATTGACAAAATTTGGCAGACTCAATTTTTCTTTAGTTTGCTTATATTAATAGTATGATAATCATTTAGATAAAAAAAAATAAAAATAAATCAACCATCTTCTCTAATATATTTTCCTTTAATACTCCCAACCAAGATGAGCGTGTAGCGAACCGTAACAAGCATATTGGACTCAAATAAATGTTGTTGTAAAATCCGTAGAAGTACGTAGAGTAGAAGTATCATATTTGTTGTAGCAATAGCACGTTGTTGTTGTAGCATGGTCGTACCGATATAAGTAGTTGTGGCGGTAGCAATAGTTGTCATGATAGTAATAGTTGTCTCGATAACAATAAGATACTGGTAGGAGTAGCACTAGTGGAATAATTAGGTCGTAGTATAGAAGTAAAAACTAAATCGTAGTTAGAAAAAAAAAATAGTGATAGACTAAGCAGAAGTAATAGTGATAGAAAATAGAAAGAAAAAAAAAACGTAGTGTAGAGTAAAAGAAAAATTAGAAGTAGAATTAATGTAAAATTTTCTTATACAAGTAGACTAGTGGTATATTTAGTGATAACTTTTAAATAAGAACGGTAGTAAAAAGAATAGCATTTGGTAGGATAGATGTAGAAGTAGTAGTAAAAAAAAATTGACCGGTAGAAATAAATTATAGGAAAATGCGTAGCATTAGAGATAAAATTAGCATAGAAAGTCAATATAGAAGTACTATAGGTGTAGTAGAGTAGATTAGATTAAAAATAGAATTAAAAACAAGTAGCGTAGAGTAGTAAAAAACTATATAATTTTAAAACTTAATAATAGAAAAAAAAAAACCAACAGCCGGCTTCGGCACTACTCGTCAAAGCAGTCGTCAAAGCAGCGGAAGCTTATAGATTTTATCTAGGTTCTTGATACCATGTTAAAATAATAAAATATTGTAAAGTTAGAGAAACTGTATAATAAATATAGAATAAAATAGTACATTGATATTGTGATGTAGTTACATATAGTTAATCGCCCATTATATAAGCTAACATTGAGTAGCTAACAAGTAATCAATCTTTACACTTATGATATATAATCATTTAGATCAAATAAAATAAAATAAAAATAAATAAAGTATCTTCTCTAATATATTTTCGTTTAATGAGTGCGCGTGTGTAATCAAACAAAGTTTTACCACCGAAAGTCAGTGTGGTGGGTGATGGCCCTAGTGGAAAGGTCCCCCACATAAACAATCATCTTTGTCATTATATGACTTTAGTTGAACCTTCTGATATCCATTACAACCGAGTTAAAGTCTCCTTTAACATGCCGTGATGAAAGTTTGAGAATCCACTTGGGCCGCTAGTCTTTGCTAGAACATTGCACAGTTAATAAATTAACATGAAAGTTTCGGATGCTCGAAAATCCTTAGATTTTTTAGTATTATGCTTTTAAAACTCGTTCCGGAAATTCTCCTTAGAAGATTTTCCTTAACTATAAAGTATTTCAGAAAATAGATAAAGAAAATAAAGTGGATTAACAATTAAGACTAAACACATGTTTAGTAATCCCTCCGTCCCGATTTATAAGGATATTTTGCGGATAAGTGCAATTTCGCATTGTAAAATTTGTTTAAATTTTAAACGTCGGAATTATAAATTCAAAATGTTTAACATACTAAATTATATAAATTTATAATTCCGACATTTGATTACACTAATTTTGCATTGCACGTATATCCAAAATTCCTTATAATAAATTGGGATAGAGGATTATATAATACCAACATGTTAATTAGTTATTTAATTAGTGAGTGAGTTATTTCATAAGCACTCTCATTCCGAAATTAGGTTCACTTTCTTTAGCTAATAGTGACTTCTAGATATACAATCATTTTCACTTTGATTACTAATTAGCCGTAGGGACTCGAACTCAGAGTAGTTGAGAAAAAAAATGTCATATATTCCATCCGTCCCAAAATATTGGAGCTCTATGTATCTACGTGCAACTTCAACCGGCAAATATCTCGTATTTAAATTGTTGAAATTTAAAATTTTAAAATTTGTTAATATAGTTTAACAGTTGAACTATGTGATTAACTTTTAAAAAATTCAATTTCGACAACTTAGATATGAGTTATTTATCGGTCAAAATTGCACGTATATACATAGAGCTCCAATATTTTGGGACGGAGGGAGTATATCATAAAAAATGTTTCCCGTGTTTGGATCAGCTTGTAAGAAAAGAGAAGAAATTAAAGGTCGTCTTGAAAAAATGAAAAAAAATTTGCGATGTAACATGTTATCAATCATTTTCTTGTAAACGATGAGAGGAAACGAAACAAATAATAAAAAATGGAAATAAGCAGAAAAAGTAACCAATAAAACTATTAATAAAAAAAGCTTGAAGAAAGTTTTTTTTATTCCCACAAGAGTTTTCTTTTCTAAAAATGGAATAATAAGTTATATATGTTAAAAAAGCATACCTATTCTAGAATAATATAACTAATGAAGCTTAAAACTCCACATGTTGAATCCTAATCAGCCAGATAATGGACCAAGGATGGGTAATGAACCACAGACGAGTTGTTAAACTAAGGATGAGCGATGGAACAAGAATGAACGATGGGCCAAGTACGAACGATGGACAAAAAATGAGTGATGGACCGAGGAAGAGTGATGGACCAAGGATGAAGGATGGACCAATGATGGGTGATGAACCATATACGGGTTGATAAACCAAGTATGAGCGATGAACCAAGGATGAACGATGGACCAATGATGGGTGATGAACCATATACGGGTTGATAAACCAAGGATGAGTGATGGACCAATGATGAATAATGGACCAAATATGAGTGATGAACCAAGGATAAACGATGGAGCAAGTATGAACGATATACCAAGGATGAGCGATGAACCAAGGATGAACGATGGACCAAGGATGGCTGATAAACCACATACGGGTTGATAAACCAAGGATAAGCGATGGACCAGGGGTGAGCGATGAACCAAGGATGAGCGATGGACCAAGGATGAATGATGGACCAAGGATGAGCGGATGATGAACCACGAACGGGTTGACGAACCACAAACAAGTAACGAACCCCGGACGGGTGATGGACCATGAACGGGTAAATCATTATTAGGCCCCAAAATATGTTTAACTGTTTGGATATGTAAGTGTCTAGAAATATTAGTAGAAAGAGAGTAATTTTGTCCAACCACTCATATGATGGTCTTGCCTATTTATTTATAGTTAGGTTTGTGGAATTTACTTTCGTATATCATCCATCCCATGAGTTGGGATAGTGGGTAGTTGATAGACGTAATTGCCACTCTACCCACGATCTGGAGCATGGGCGGTTACTAATTAGCTCATGGTTGGTACTCATTGCTTTTTGTTTGGTGTTTCACTTGGATTCTCTTTTATGGGTTTGGACCTCAGTCAGACCATCACCTATACAGTCGAGATCTGGCAGATGGGCCAAACTCTTACCAACAATGGTTCAGCCCATCTTTGATTCTTGGGCTCGAAAACGTGGGACAAGCCCATTAATTAATATATTCATCAAAGGCTCCCTAATTTCGGGCGTCTGATAAATTGGGCATCCGGAACTAAGAATGATTTTTTGGGTGAGTGGATGAAGGCGAGACTTGAATTACGATTTATTCCTGTCGAGACTTACCACTGCCGAACCCCAGACATGTTCCAGCTGAGACACATTACGTGTTTTCCTTTTTAACTTTTTCTTTCGGTTCTTAAGCGTGTTTATTTTGTTCGACACTTGATATATTTTGGTTAAAAATGGAGAATGGGGGCCGTTAGGTATGGCGTTGCTTACTATAAGGGCTATGTGTCGGACACTCTATTGTTCAAAGGGGGTTGGAGGAACACTAGTTTGAAGATTAATTTTGTAGACTGGATACATAAATCTTGGATTCATCCGCCTTTCTAAGGTATTAATCCCAATGTGGAAGAGGTGAAGAAGGTTTCAGCTATGATTTTGTATACTGAGGTTAGGCATGTAGAGTTGTGAAACCAGTCTTTAAGGGACTACATTCTACCTCTGTACGCAAGATGAATGCCTTTTCCTAAAATGCCTATGACAAGGGTAGAGCTGACAGCCATTTTACGATTCCTTACGTCTTAATGGCTAGAACCTGGACTTCTTCTGCTATTGGGTCTGTATCCACTACGCGTTCTTAGGTTAGTTTTAGTCTAGGTTTCTATTTTGTTTGATAGTAGGAGATCTTTATTTTGGCTAGCTATTAATAATTCGGTCATCGGTTGTAATTTTGGCTCTTAAAATGATTAATCATTACAACAGACATTTTTTCTTTTATGTTCCCATGTTGAGATTGTTTTCTCCTTACTGCAAGTGTTATTTTTTTTGTATTCATTGTGTTGTTGTATGGTATATTACATGGCCGTCATCTATCAAACTAAAATTTGGATGAGACTAATCCTCATATGTGAGGTCAAGGCTTGTTGATGAGCCAGACCCTCATCTGTAAGGTCGAGGGCTGGTGATGAGTTAGAGACTCGTCTATATGGTTGAGCCTTTGTGATATGTCAGACCCTTGTCTCTAAGGTCAATGGCTGGTGATGAGGAGCCAGTGAGTCATCTACATGGTCGAGGCTTGGTGACGATTCAGACCCCCATATGTAAGGTTGAAGCAGGGTGATGAGCTAGAGAGTAATATGTAGGGTCGAGGCATGGTGATGAGTCAGACCTCATCTGTAAAGTCGATGGCTGGCGATGAACCAGAGACTCGTCTACATGATCGAGGCTTGGTGATGAGCAAGAGACTCATCTACATGGTCGAGGCTTGGTGATGAGTGAGATCCTCATCTGTAAGGTTGGGGCATGGTGATGAGCCAGAGACCCTTTTGTAAGGTCGAGGCATGGTGATGAGAGAGAGACTCATCTGCAGGGTCAAGGTCTGGTGATGATCTACACTCTCATATCTAAGACCGGGGGTTAATGATGAGCCATCGACTCATATGCAGGGTCGAGGCCTAGTGACGAGTCAGACCCCTCATCTGTAAGGTCTGGAGATGGTGATAAGATAACTCTCATATGTAAGGTCATACCTTAGAACATTTTGTAACTTGAACAATATTTGTTGTAATATATATTTTTTTTTAATTTTTGATCCGGACTACACATCTCATGTAGGTTTACCGACTTTTAGACGTGTGATTTGGACAACACGTTTATGATCTTGGTTTATCAGTTTTAGAATTTATTTATGCTCATCGTATGGCTGGCCAAGCCTTGAACTTAATTTTAATTTTGATTTAGACTACACATCCCATATAGGTTTTTCGATGGGTTTGATTGCGATTTGGACAACATATTTACTATATTGGTTTATGAGTTTTAAATTTGTGGCCCATAAAAAATATTTTATCACTTTCAATTTTCTATCTGGTCATCGTATGGCTGGCCACAGATTGATGTGGCCATCGTCTGCCAACTGGCATCTGGAAATAACTTGATCAGTCCAAACCTTGTGATATCATGCTTGTGAATTAGACATATTTTCAATGTTAAATTATTAAATTTTTATGTTGGGGGGTCATCGTCTATCTGCCTGCCTGGCCAGATTATGACGTGGCCATCATCTGGTGTTAACCATCGTCTAGCTCCTGGCAATAACTTGATATGGTCAAATCTTGGGATATCTTACTTGTGAATTGGACAACATATTTTCAATGTTGTTTTATCATTGTTTAATTTTAGGTCTGGCTATCTTCTGGCTGTCAAGATCTTGACCTGGCCATCGTCTAGCACTTGTCCATATTTAGTTTGGCACATCGCCATAGTTAGTCTGGCAACTCGCCATCGTCTGGCACCTTGCCATCGTCTGGCACCTCGCCATAGTTGTTTGGAACGTGGTCCTCGTCTGGCTGGCCACTTGGAAAGAACTTATGACATTTTACTTGCTATTTGGAGTGGAGTTTTTATAATTAGTTTTCGGAACAACTTATTTTTCATGTTGTATTAGCAAATTACTTCTTTTTTGGTCCGGATTACACATTTGGTGTAGTGTATCAGAATATTTATGGTGTAGCTAAACATCATTTATTGATGTTGTACTACCAAATGATTTCGTTTTAGGTCCGGAATACACACTTGATGTAGTTTTATCGGAATCTTTATGATGTATCGGAACAACATTTAGAGATGTCATATTACTAGATGTTTTGTTTTTGGTCCAGACTACACGTTTGGTGTAGTTTTATCGGAATCTTTATGATGTTTCTAAACAATATTTAGTGATGTTGTATTACCAGATGATTTTGTTTTTTTTCCGCACTACACGTTTGGTGTAGTTTTATCGGAATTTTTATGATGTATCTGAACAACATTTACTGACGTATTAATAGATGATTTCATTTTTGATCCGGACTAGATAGCTACAATGTAGGTTTGCCGGGCTTTAGATGTATGATTAGTAGAGATAAGTATTGCTCTCTAACCCTTCTGTTGATGTGAAAATAAACTGAAGCCTTAGAAGAATTTGAAGATGAGGGAAAGAGCTATTTCCTCCAACTCTCTTTTTTACAGATGTCCGGAGGATCGGCCATCTGTTTGACCATAGTCAGGTGATGGTCTAATCTGACCTGTCGTGGAATTTACATCAAATATTTTGGATCATCTTAAAGACCATCATAATCTAGAGCATTTATTGGTAATTGGTGACCCTATCCTCTTTGTATTACTTTCATCCCACCATATGAAATGTTGAGTAGTCGACCATTAGTCAAGCTGACCGTACGAAGAGGCACTCGGTCCATTAGGTCATTTGACACTAAACTTGCACTCATAAACCAACTGGTCAGCAAACAAACATTTTATCAGAGTATGATTGGTTGAAATGATATCAAGAGTAACAATGATTACAAGTTTATTTCATTTGACCAACGATTGGCCTTACACGATACGTGGTCCAATTGGTCATTTGACACTAAACTCATACTCATGAATCGACCGGTCCGCCAACTAAAGTTTCCTCATTCCTAACACCAACCAGTTGAATGGTCGAATGCCGGCCAAGTGGCCTTCTTGGTTTCTTTCAGTGTGAAGGTTTTTGGTTATTTTTTCTCCCATTCTTATGTTATGAGTTTTTGTCAAAGGTCTAGAGAAGAAACATGCATGATTGGACTCACCATTTGGTTAAGATCATTAGCATGAGGACTCATCGTATATCAGTCAGATGTCTGACACTCATATATTTGGTCTAGATCATCATCATGAGGGCTGGACGCCTCACCCATTTGGTCTAGATCATCAGCATGAGGACTTGATGTATATTGGTCAGAGGTCCAACATTCATATATGTAATTGGACTCATCCATCTGGTTAATACCATTAACATGAAACTAGACATATATTGGTTAGAGGTCCGACGCTCATATATGCGGGACTGGACTCATCCATTTGGTTTAGATCATTAGCATGTGGGTAGAACATATGTTTGTCATATTCGAGGTATGAAATGATATATTCATATTTATGTTGGTGGTGGTTTGACACATCCATCTAAAAGTTAGACTCATATCCTCTAGTCTCTCACTCGGAACCATTTCATCTCCTTCAAGTTCTAGGGGCTGATAGTATTCGTTGTTTGGGTAAGTAATCATATTTATTCATGTGTCGTGATGATAACTACATGTGTTATTCAACGTGTCCGGTTAGGCATCCATTACTGGTTAACTGGACTTAGTACAGGAAACCAAACTGTGCTTGTCAAATGGTTCCCATAGATGGTGCCAATTTGATGAAGCTTAAAACTCCACAAGATTGAATCCTACTCAGTCAGATAATGGACCAATCCGTATGCCCCACGTGTTACTTGAAGTAGGTTGATTGATGGACCAAGGATGGGTAATGAACCGCAGACGGGTTGATAAACCAAGGATGAGCGATGGACCAATGATGAACGATGGACCAATTATGAATGATGGACCAAGGATGAGTGATGGACCAAGGATCAGCGATGGACCAATGATGGATGATGAACCACATACGGGTTGATAAACCAAGGATGAGAGATGTACCAAGGATGAACGATGGACGAAATATGAGTGATGGACTAAGGATGAATGATGGACCAAGTATGAACGATGGACCAAGGATGAGCGATGAACCAATAATGAATGATGGACCAATGATGGGTGATGAACCACATATGGGTTGATAAACCAAGGATGAGTGATGGACCAAGGATGAACGATGGACCAAGGATGAGCGATGGACCAAAGATGAACCACGAAAAAGTAACGAACCCCGGACGAGTGATGGACCATGAACGGGTAAATCAGTATTAGGCCCCAAAATATGTTTAAGTGTTTGGATATTTAAGTGTATAGAAATATTAGTAGAAAGAGAGTAATTCTGTTTAACCACTCCTATGATGGTCTGCCTCTTTATTTATAGTTAGGTTTGTGGATGTTACTTTTGTATATCATCCATCCCATGAGTTGGGATAGTGGGTAGTTAATAGATGTAATTGCCACTCAATACACGATCTGGAGCATGGGCGTTTACTTATTAGCTCATGGGTGGTACTCATTGCTTTTTATTTGATGTTTCACTTAGCTTCTCTTTTATGGGTATGGACATCAGCCAGACCATCATCTATACGGTCGGGATCTGGCGGATGGGCCAAACTCTTACCAACAATGGCTCAGCCCATCTTTGATTATTGGGATCGAAAATATGGGCCAAGCCCATTAATTAATATATTCATCAATAACTTATTTAAAAGAAACTGCATGACAAGCTTATTTAAGAAACAACTCATCTTTAAAGAAAGTAAAATATTTCAAACAAGCAACTTATTTTTCCTAATTCAACGATTTTAAGTAATGATTTATTTAAAAAAAACTAATTATGTAAAAGGAAGAGGGGCGTGGGGTGTTTGGACCTAATTTTTGCGGGTTATCGATTTTTCTATCTTTGTTTTTTTTAAAACTATTTTGGTATTTTCTTTGTTATTTTCCAACTTTATGACATTTTTTTTTAATTAGTTATAGATTTATTTTAGTTTTTTTGCCTTTTGTAGACCAAAACTTAAATAATTACTCTAATTCGTTCCAAAGCCTAATTTTCTGGTATTTCCCTTATTTTGAGTTAGGCACCTAATGCGAAAAACAAAATTCCCTACCAATTCGTCTAATTCTTTTTCCGTATTTTCTATTTATTTTTAACAAATAAGTTTAAAATGATTTCATATATTTTTATTTATGTTCATTTCCTATAATTCTTTATAATGTTTCAACTAGTTCTCCGAATTACAAACATGTATAATCTAGCGATTGTAAGTTATAGCATTCTAATTCTGTAAGAAAAGGCAATGATGAATGATAAGAATAA
Source organism: Primula veris (assembly GCA_963682055.1). Lineage (NCBI taxonomy): Eukaryota > Viridiplantae > Streptophyta > Magnoliopsida > Ericales > Primulaceae > Primula > Primula veris. The sequence continues at coordinate 28,739,887 of OY821742.1, read as the reverse complement.
CAACTTTACTTGACTTTGTTCATGGAGCACGCGAGCATTATATTTTACTTTTGACCTTAAAAATAGCTATTATGTGTGCATGAAGCCATGATAATTGTTAATCATGACAAACACCAATGACATGCATGATTGGCATCACTAAGTAGACAAGTGTAAATCTATCATTTATTAATAATTTTTATTATTACAATTTGACTGAAACAAAACACGAAAGTATATGAAAAAAAAAAGATATACTACTAGTTTCAAGAGTGTCGAATTGGCATGCATGATATCATAAACCACATACTATTCCGTGGATGCTCAAATATGGGAAGCCACATTTTAATTGTGTAGTGGTTTATTGATCCACGTATGACTATCTATCACACAAATATTAAACTCAATGTGTAACCATAAACATCTCTCTATGCCAAAAAAATATATATTTATAAGGGAAATGCAATCACATTTTTGCACTTTCGTCCGTCCTAATATAAAAGAATTGCAAATGGACCTTAATTAAATAAATACAGGGTAGAGCCTACCTAAGAACATCCATTAAAAACGCGACAAGAGGGCCTTAATTTCTAATCAAGAAGTTATATGTTTCGATGTAGATTCAAGATGTCATGTTATGCCAATTTTATTCAGAAAAAATCGCAAGAAAGTGTTTGTTTAGGTGATTTATTCAAAAAATGAATCTCTATTTAAAATAGGGGTTTGTTCTATAGTAACCCTGAAACTCTATATGACTTGACCCTAAAACCCTGAATCTCCCAAGCAACCCCCCACAACCCGTCCATTAGACCACCACCATCATTCTCCGTTATAGAGACCACAACTGTATTTGACTTGACCCTCTTTTGATAACCTCATCTTTAGTAAATAAAAAAATAGGTTGAAGATTCAGGAAAAGTTGGAGATTCAAGAAAAAAGCACATCCCCATCCACTTACAGTATTCACAATATTGCCAGAAACCTTTCCATTCTCCGTTATAACCTATCCGAAGCTTGTTTTTCATCTATCTAGTATGAGCAAATTCAATACAAACCCTTACTTGACTAGGCCTCGTTAGGCAGAGCAGCTATGAGACTATCCAATTTCAATGGAGTGCGTAACGTTTTCGTAATATAAAAGTTACTAGGCTTATTATATAAATGAGTAGAAAGTAAATTAAGGCTAAAATTATAAATCCACTTGAAGACAGTCATAGGATAACTATGTGGGAACCAAGATTCTTTAAGCCATAATCTTAAAAAAATCTCATTTGAAAATATCTAATTAAGACGTCGACATGCTTATAATTTATAACTCCAATTGAAACATTAACTTTCATATCCATAGGCACAACTAACTTTCTGATATCATTGATAGAGGGACGAACATGAAAAAAACCCAAAAGCATGTACTGAAAAAGAGAACAAACCATATCTAACTTTTGTGTAAAAAAATAGCCGATTCTCCTTGATATTCTTCCAAATCCTTGAATTTATAACCCCAAACTATGACTTTTTTTTAACAACTTCGGTAAAAATATTTATTGAGTTATGATGGATATGGTATGCTTTAAGGAGGTGAGGGAGGAACAAGCTCGAAGGAATTTGGTCTCGAATCCATTGGATTCGGAGGAGGGAGATAAGCTCTTTTATTTTGTCATTTTTTCTCTTTAATAGCGGCTTTATTGTTTTTAACAATCTGATGACATACTCTCGAGCAGCATATAAAAGGAGTGTTTCTTTTGAAAACAATTTTTTTGGATGCACTAATTTGTATTATAAGAACAAAATATGAATCTGGGTAAATCGCTCCTTTGATTTAATAATTGTGCTTCAAGAAGATATATGTGCTAATTATAGTTGTTTTGGATGTAGATTTTGAGCAAACAAGTTGCTTTATTTGAGATTAAGAAAGAAAAACTAGGTTAAAAGCTCTAGAATTTTAAATGTTAGAAGAACATGATAATAATCCGTTTTAAAATATCTTGGCTCAAAATATATAACACAACTCTTAAAAAATTAGGGTCAACATTAATGGTGTGTTTGAAACTCGAAAAAATCATGAGAAAATGAAAATGATTTCCTGAAAAAAATATTTTCTTCTGTTTGCTTGCATAAAAAACCCAATGAAAAATAAAACAAAAAAAAGTGAGAGAAAACTGTGTTTAGAATGAGAGAAATCATTTTACTTTCAAATGTGTGAGAAAAATAAAAACAAATAGAAAAAGTGAGACTAATTCCCTCTTTCTTATTTTTTTTTCTATTGATTTCCCAACATTACAAACACATCACCCGAAAATGATTTCAAGTTAATTTTTCTTGATTTCTTTTTCGTGACATTTTTCGGGTTTCAAACACACCCAAACTGTAGGCAAGAAGCCTGATACAATCCTTCCCTACTATCATATGTTCAAAGTTTCAAACTTTACAGACAATGGATGTTTTAGAGAAAACAAATACATAAAGTCGCTTATTATGGACGTGTAGAGTTTTTTTTACATAACATCAGGGTAGTCACATTTAAATATCCAATAACACGACTCAAATGCGTTTGTTATTCACTATAAATACGAGAATAGTCATAATTACACCCACACTAGTTTTTTCTTACCTTGTCAATCATCTATAAATAGATGTTCAACCCAAGCTAATTTCACCACATCAACTCATTCCCCCCTCTCTCTTTCGTTCAATCTCTTTTTCTCTCTCAACAGATCACAATGAAGGCAACACCATCCACTGTCTTGTGTTCGGTCCTAGCGATGCTCCTCCTCTTGAGCTACGAAACTGATGTGGCAGTGGCGGTGACATGTAAGCCAACACAGCTGAGCCCATGTCTAGCGGCAATGCAATCGTCCAAAACCCCCCCTTCAAAGCTTTGTTGCACTAAAATTAAGGAGCAAAAGCCTTGCCTTTGCCAATATGTGAAGAACCCATTTCTCAAGAAGTTTGTCACCTCTCCAAATGCCATGAAAATTTCTAGAACTTGCAAAGCCCCATTCCCCAAGTGTTAAATTGGTCATCTCCCTTTCTCTTTTTATAAGTTTTATGCATGTGTTTGCTATATGTTTCTCTATATGTGTAATGTATGTCATGTTTCTTCTGTTGCATCACTATAAGAATGGACATTTCTTTTCACTTTGTATGGTATTTATGGTGATAGATGTTAGATTTACTTCTTATATATATTTAAGACGATGATGACGTTCTTATAAATGTACTTCAATACATGTTGGTTGTGGTCATAGCGCAACTTGTAAACGAAAAACTTGCTTTTCAATCTCACCACAAGTTGGTCCTTGCTTCCCCAAATGATTTTTTTTTCTTCTCTCTTTACTTTTATTCTATCTTCTTATTTTTCTTATTGATTTCTTATTGAGGAAAAGTTACCAGAAAATAAAAAAAGAAACAAAAAAAAAATTATGATACGGAAATTAACAAATAAACTTAAAATTTGTATAAAGTTAAGCCTAAACAGTTTCTTAAAAACTGTAACAAGGAGATGTCCAAGATACATGCTGTTCTTAATCGGTTAACGGATGCAAAATAATTGACAGATTGTTTTTCAGAACCTACAAAATAAAGGAAAAGATTAGTCATGCATTCAATTACACCATTCGGAGCAATCTAGGACCATGTTGTTTAAGCAACTTAGGTGTAGATCAGTGCAAACATCGATTATGGTTTGCAATTTAATTTAAAAGGAGTGTCACTGTCCTTCAAACGTGTTGTTTCCACTTAAAAGGAGTGTCACTGTCCTTCAAACGTGTTGTTTCCACGTAAATAAGTGTCATAGGAACACAGCAACAATTGCAGTAAATAACGGGTAAATTACCCAGATTATCGATCCAAAGACGGATTTAGACTCAAATGAAATTATGTTTTCGAGGGTTTACAACGTTTTCACTTCTAGGGTCGTCAATCATAATCATGCAACTACATGTAAAATTGTGGTGGATAAATTAACGAATTTGAAAGGGTACAAGCCAATTCAATTCAATTATAGTTTTAGTCTTTTCTTTTTTTTACTAATAACTAACTAATTATCAAAGTTAAAACCATCAACAGTTAGGGACTTTGCGAGTTAATATTTAACGTTGTACTACATGCCAAAGGATTCAAAACAAGCAATAACATGGTAAAAGTAACATAGAGCGACAAATATCACATATCACAGAAAAGAATAAAGTTAACTAGCAATTGTTGAGAACAACAAATATCAAATAAAAGAATATCTTAACCGGCAATTATCTAAAAATTAAAATTTTGGCCTTCCCGTTTCATAAATTTTACCTAACCCCAAACAATTCAAGGGGTACTAGCTAGTGTTTCTAATAAAACTATAAGGTTCAAATGGAACTTATGGTGAAACTTAGGCATTATTGTTGGTGTCCAGATATATAAGTAATGTAAACTCAGGCATTAAATATGTATTCAATGTATATTTAATATGCATTTAATTTGATGCATGTCAAAAATATATTTAATGAGTGTAGTGTGTACTACTTCTAATTGATACAAATATGCAAAAGTAGTAATGCTTAACTAGTACTTTGATACCATCATGAATTATTGTAATGAGTTCTATTTTGTTAGCATCACACCATTATCTTATAATAGTAACATGTGATGATCACTTGTAATTTATTTCCTTTATTCTTTTGTGATTCATTTTGTACTTTATACAGTAAACTAGTGATCAGAGGAAAATGGCAAGGGTCGAGAGATAGAGTGCATGAGGGGAGCAAGAAAATATAGTGGGTTGTGTAAAGAATATTATACACTTTATATACTTTAGTCGTTATATAGTATGTATTATATTAATATGGCATGCATATTGATTATTAAATTACTACTAAGTAACTAAGTGCAATATAGCTGGTGGCTTTATTTTATTTTTGTGGCCGTCTGTTGGTATGGGGTCTAATATGTTTTGTTGTTTTCCTCTTGTTGCTTTTAGTCATGACTGTTCCATCAATTTACTCTATTCTGAATCTGGACTTTATTGTCCTATTGTTTGTTGCTTGCTACCGGATTATCGTTTTAAAATTTCAAATACTCCCTCCCTTTTCCATTTAGTTGTCCATCACGAAAGTACGTGAAATTTTGATCGGCTTATAACTTATATTAAAATTGTCAAAATGAATTTTTTTTTTAAATCTAATCATAAAATTTAACATTTGAACTATATGATCAACTTTTGAAAATTTTCATTCCGACAATTTTGATACAGGTTCTTGGCCGGTCAAAATTACACGTAGTTTTATAGTGGACAATTAAAAGGAAACGGAGGGAGTAACTAATAAGTGAATATAAAACATTTGAGAATTACCTTTCAAGAAAAACAACAACAATTATTTGATTATTTCGTTATACCAAAGACTTCAAATTTCTAAAGCTACTAAATAGATACGGAGCCTCTTAATTTAAAGGTAATTACCGGCCTCTTGCGATTTTCTAAAGGAAATTCTGAATAAAAGCGACGATAATGAAAATGGTTGTTCAAGGCCGGAAACATGGACTAAGTCGATTATGGGCAGGCCAAAGTGAAACACCGATGCCTCTTTTAATAACTCTAAAAATTGGACGGGAGGAGATGTTGTTGTTCGCAACGAAGTTGGGGATCTTGTTGATATCCGAAGTGTCACATTTAGGTCCTCGTCATCTTTGATGGCGGAAGCGTTGACTCTGAGAGTAGCTTGTCAAAGAGCAAAAAATAAAAACTCGACAGATATTGATTTTGAAACAGATAATGATACACTTGTCATGTGTTGCAATAAGGCTATAAAAGATATTTCATGGGAAATTTAAGTCATCATATATATTCGTAAGTTGTGAGCCGATAAAAGTTGGAAATTCATATGGTGCTTGAGATGTAGCAGTGAGGCCGCAAATTACTTGACGAGTCACGCGGGATTAGCTGTTTTACATTATCGCTTAGCTAGTATTTCCAACCATATATGTACACTTTCGTATAAAAATTCAATTAATTAAAAAAAACCTCTCTTATTCCTTTTTATCACGTACATAAATTTTCTATACAATGCTATGGAAGATATTTCATGAAAAATTGAAGTCATCATATTAGATATTTGTAAGTTGTGAGCCGATAAAAATTGAATTTTTTTTACTCACTCGATGTACGTGAGTAGCGGGGGAGACGGTATTTGGGTTAAAAGGGGGCATGATTAAGATAGAAACCACCAATTTTTATTTAATAGTCAAAACATGAGTATATGGTTAAATTTGTGTAAGTACATAACAATATGCGACTGGACTTTTTTTTTTATTTGAACAAAAAAATGCTCATCGTGGTTTTTTAACAATCCTCGAAATAAAATAACTAGTTTTGCTCCAAAGATGTTAGGAAAATATTTCATTGCTAGTTACCCAACAATGAATAATTATTTTTTAATTAACATGTAATAATGGAAGAAACCAAATAAAAATTAATTTGATATACGACCCTTCACTTTGGATAGAGAAAAATAATTGGAATGTCTAAAAACAAGAACTAAAAACAAATACAAAGTTTTCGGTGTTAAATTATCATGTTTTATATTTTAAAGGATTGAATCTTAAGCCAACCATATAAAGAAGACATGTAATAGTTTATTAGGATAAATAACATTTTAATTGATTAAATCGTTCATATGATAATGCAACTAAATGAGGGTTCTGATTTATTAATTATTATGAAATGATTACATTTAAATAGTAGGCAAGCGAGCAATAAGCTGTGCCGCTAGCCATTTCTGATTGCAAAACTAATTCGTTGGATGTTGGATGTTGATCAAGAAAAAACAATTGTAAATTATCAATGTGTTTATAAAGTTAATAAAATCAATTAAGCCAAATTTTGTTCGAATTATGCAAATGACTTGTCTAGTCTTCATTAAAAAAAAAGTCTTAAAAATATTGAGTATGCCAACTTTGAGTATCAAACTCAGACTGGGTGCAAATCAAATGTATTAAAGCTTAGGCATGTTATCAATTAAACTATGTGATTCCAAAATTTACATGTTTTGAAATCCAGCGGGGGTACTTGACCCCTCTGGTCACATGCTAGATGCTCCCCTGTATGGGTATGAAGATGGGTGCCCCACACGCGTGTGCTCTGCTCAGTTCAGGAACGAGTCTCGGGCTTGACGCTCTGGTTGCGTTTGTGTGTTTTTTGCGTGTCATTGTCCTTATTGTTTCTTGTGGTGCGGGTTGGGCTGGAATTTGAATAAATTACAAATTCAGTACTTGGATTTTCCAACCCCTCTCATAATGTTCATACATAGCATGCATACATAGCAACTGCTCATTAATTCTTATGGTGTCGGGACGGGTCCGTTTTGATGGAAATTTACTCATGCCTACTTGAAAGTGCTCTTTTGAGAGTATTTGGTTAGCATTATGTCCTAACCAAGTTTGTTGCTTCTATTTATATAGTCTTTTAGTTTCAAAAAAAAGAAGAAGACAATTTTAGATTATTTTTATTCTCGACAAATTACTTTAGGTTGGAGTTTAAATTATAATAGTTTGAGATGTGAAAAAACATATGTCCGAAATTCCGAGTGCAGTTACGTGTTTTTAGTTGCAAGTACAGTTGTAACCACAGTTTCAACTGACGAATATAATGAAGTTAATAAAAAATATTGAACATGAGACGTTTTTAAACGGAGTTCGACATGATCACCATGTCTGCATCTCTGAAGCCGTCACTCAGTATTTATTGATATTTAAAAGAGCAATAATAAGACTCGAGACTTACAATACCATGACTCCCTCACGTATTTGTCTATCTTATCATCTCTAACTCACAACTATTAATCTCTAATGACATCATGTCACGATCTGTTTAAGTTTGTTTCTCTCTCATGTATAACGAGTGTTGTTGATCTATAATATTAATATATCTAACTTGTATTCAACACATGAAATACTAAAGGCTAATGGCTTTATTTATAGCCATACAAAATATCCTAATTATGATCAAATAGGAAATATTTCCTTTGTTATCTTTCCTTTCCCGACTTGAAGGTCTTCACATATATATCTTATAGTTAATTAGTCTTTGACTTCTAACAGATCAGATATTGTTTAATTCGAAATTATAAAGATATGTACTTTAATTCTTTTCAAGATATATTCTTTTTTATCTCCGAAAATCTTTCCTTCTCTAATGTTTTATTGCTTCACAAAGAGTCTCCTTTTATATCGATCCTTTTAAGTCTTCTATTCCAATAATGAGAGATCTTTAATATATTATTTCTATCATTTTAAAATTTCTTTAGTTCATCTAAACTTGTTCTTCACGTTTTTGGTATCATCAAATATTTTTAACCGATATTACAGAATTTGTCCAGTATAGTCAGTTGCTGTCTCGGTTGCAACTGACTGCACAAATTGAACTAAAACGTTTATAAAATAAGTGAGAGTTTATTAATAATATGTGAAACTATTTTTACCAATATGATGACAAACAATATGCCATTAGAATATCAGATTTAGAATCTAACAAGGTGTGATTTTAAAAAATTCAAACCCACCAACTTGCACCGTCTATTTTTTGTGAGTTGCGGGTTGGGTTGAGCCCAACCTGTCTCAATCATCCCTACTTGCCATGTGAATCGCATTCCACTAACTCCTTATACAAATGCCCATTTTATCTTGTCAGGATGTTATACGGGATAGGGTTCCGTTTATTCACCACCGTTGTATTAGATTATTCCTTATACGAATGCCCATTTTTACATTTTTTATTTTTTTTTGAATTTTTTTCAAAAAATAAATGTATGAGACTGTCATATCTCTATTAGTCTGTCTATTGGTATGTCTATTAGACCGTCTATAAATTTGTCTCTTAGTATGTACCTTTTTTTTGAGTTCATGAGTTCATACCTTTTTTTTTTTCAAGTTTATACATTTTTTTTTCCGAGTTTATATACTTTTTTTTGAGTTCATACCCCCATATTTTTTAGAGTTTATAGTTTTTTTTAATTCATTCATTTTTTTAATTTACTAAACTGTCATTTTTTTATTAGACTATCATTTTTTAATGTCATTTTTGTATATTAGTCTCCGTATTAGACTAATTGCCTATTAGATTGTCTATTAGTCTGTATATTAGTCTGTCTATTAAACTATCTATTAGTTTGTCTATTATGCTGTCATAAATATTTTATTTTTTTAATAAAAAAAATGATTTTTTATGTATTTTTTTTGGAAAAGATGGTATGAAAAAAAGGGTATGTCATTTGTGAATTAGAGTATGAATTTAAAAAATAAGGGTATGAAATTTAAATATTGGGGTATTAACTTTAAATATTGGGGTATAAACTTGAAAAAATAAGGGTATGAAATTTAAAATTTGAGATATGAACTTGAAGAATAAAAATTTGGGGTATGACTTTTGAAAATAGGGGTGTGAAGTTTAAAAATTGGAATATAAACTTGAAAAATAAGGGTATAAACTTTCAAAATTGGGATATGTACTTGAAAAATATGGTTATTAACTTGAAAAATAAATGTATCAACTTAAAAAATTGGGTATGAACTTGAAAATGTAAGGGTATAAACTTTAAAAATTGGGATACATGAAATTAAAAAATAAGGGTATGAAACTTAAAACTTGGGGTATGAACTTTAAAAATAAGGATATGAACTTTAAAAATTGTGAGTTGAAAAATAAAGTTAGAAATTTAAAAACTGGGGTATAAACTAGAAAAATAATGGTATGAACTTTAAAAATTGGGGTAGGAACTTGAAGAATAAGTGTATGAACTTTAAAGTTTGAGGTATGAACTTGAAAAATAAGAGTGAACTTAAAAAATAAGTGTATAAAATTTAAAAAACGAGTTATGAAATTTAATAAATAAGAGAGTGAACTTGAAAAATTGGGGTATGAACTTGAAAAATAAGGATCTAAATTAAAAAAATTGGTTTATGAACTTACAAAAAATAAGGGTATAAAGTTTAAAAATTGGGATATGAACTTGAAAAATAAGGGTATGAACTTTAAACTTTTGAGGTATAAACTTTAAACTTTTGAGGTATGAACTTTAAAAATAAGGGTTGAACTTTAAAAAATTCAGTTATGAACTTGGAAAAATTGAGATATGAGCTTAAAAATAAGTGCATTAACTTCAAAGTTTGGCGTATGAATTTTAAAAATAAGGGTATAAAATTTAAAAATTTGATATAAACTTGAAAACTAAGAGTATGAACTTGAAAAATAAGAGGATAAAATTTAAAATTTGGGGTATAAACTTTAAAAATTGTGATATGAAATTTAAAAATAAGGGTATAAATTTTAAAAAATTGGGACATGAACTAGAAAAACAAGGGTGTGGACTTTAAAGCTTGGATATGAACTTTAAAAATAAGGGTCTAAATTTTAAAAATTGTGATATGAACTTGTAAATAAGGGTATGAACTTTAAAGTTTAGGGTAGAAACTAAAAAAATAAAGGTATGCACTTTAAATATAAGGGTATACACTTGAAAAATAAGTGTATTAACTTTACAAATTGGGGTATGAAATTTAAAAAATAAGGGTATAAACTTGAAAATTTGGGTATGAACTTGAAAAATAAGGATTTGACTTTAAAAATTGGGGAATAAAATTGAAAAAATAAGGGTATTAAATTTAAAAACTGTGATATGAACTTGAAAAATATGGGTATGGACTTTTAATATTGGGGTATTAACTTTAAATATTGGGGTATGAACTTGAAAAAATAAGGATATGAACTTTAAAAATAGGGATATGAAATTGAAAAATAAAGGTATTAATTTTAAAAATTTGGGGTATGAACTTTTGAAAATAATGGTGTAAACTTATATTATATTCATATAAATAACTTATTCAAACATTTAAAAATGACTAAAAACCCCATTTTTAGGTTTATTTTTGTTGTAAATAATGGATTGTCCATTAAGTATATGAGTTACATATCATTTAGTATGAACATTTGCTCATTTGTATGTTACAAATTTTTGAATTCTTGTCTTTAATATTTAGCTTGTAATCTACCAACCTCTAGCCTATATAAAGAGGTTGTGCCTATGGAGTTTGGTACACCTACAACGCACTTGAATACATATATTTTGGCCTTCATTATCTCTCTCTCTCTTACATATATTATTGAACTAATTTGGCTTAAAACACGTTATCTGCACTTTGCTTGAAAAAAAACTCAAAAAATAAAATAAATCCTTCATTCGGAGCATTGGAACCATTTCTCGCTTGCAGATTGAGGTTTTTTTGCTCGGAGATCGTGATATCAATCATTGGGATTGAGTATAAAACTTTTGAAAGGTTTGGGTAAATTTGTTCTTTCAACCTTGCCCAACATACCGTGAGAAAGATATATAAATCTCTCAATTTTTTAGCCGTAACCTGTTGCTTTTGCCATGAAATTAAAACATGTCGGTTGCTTTTCCGTATTGCACCTAAATTGCATGGGTAACTATTGCATGAAATATAGATAAATCCGTAACAATTATATTTGTCTTGGTATGATATGTTCTGCACATGTAAGTATACATTGTGTTACCACATGTTTCTTAAATACAATAGAAAGCTCTGTTGGCTGTTATGCATGGGACAACAAACTGAAGAGTGCTTGTAGCATGTTTGTATTTGGTAGTATGACCTATTGTTTATACCGTATAATCGAAAGAGTATATATGAATGAAACTAGTATCAATTGGATGATGATTAATTTATCACCATGTTAAAAAACCACCTGTGTCACTATGCTAGATTAAAGTGAAAATCAATTGGCTGGAGAAGTGATTCTTTTAGTAAGACTTAATTAGAAGTCATACGTAGGGATGGCAGAACCCCGGGTTTTGAGCCGACCCGACCCGACCCGGTGCGGGTTGGATAAAAGTGCAGTATTATTTGGGTCGGATTGGATTGGGTTACTTTGCACTTTTGTGCAACTTTGTGCAATTTAGAAATATATTGAATAATAAAACAAAAACCAAAACCAAAACCAAAACACATACCCTCTCCCTCTCTAACATACACAGACTCCTTCAACAATAAAATATCACATACTCTCTCTCTCTCTAACATAGACAGACTCCTTCAACGATAAAATATATATAAAATATATATTAGCCATCACTAATATGAGAGGAAGCTATTATCAATAGCCATCACAAGATTCACAACTCTTGGGTACTAGGTTCCTCACTCTCTCTCTACATATAAATATATATATATATATATATATATCCTTATTTTATTTTAGCTTGTTATTTTCATTTTTTTGTCAGTTTTTTTTCTTTTATATTTTTGGGTATTCTTGTAAAAAATAATTTAGATTATTATAAATTTTTACCGGGTAAATATGAAAATTTTGGAAAAATAAGATTTTTAGGCTTTTCTAATATACTTAAATTGTTATTGCTAGATGCTTAATAATGGGTTGCGCTTATTTGGCTTATCAAAAAATAAAAAAGGGTTATGCTTATTTTTAGCTTTTTTATCACCGGACCTGTATTTTTTTGTATAATATTTGTTTATTGGGTTATTGCTAGGTGAACAATGTCACGGTTTGAACAAATTGATGATAACAGTTTCTCGAGTCCCGCTCTTACTATTAATTCATCTCGTGCAAATAAAAAGAAAAATTCAAGATTGTGGTCCAAAGTCTGGTTAGATTTTAAGAGAGAAGAAGTAAGTAAGGATATTTGTTGGGCACATTGTAATATTTGTAAGAAGAAATTAACCGCGAAGCACACGGGAGGGACGAGTCATTTGAAAAGTCATGCTAATAGGTGTAAGAAAAAACAAAAAGAAATAAACAAAGGAAAGGAAACAAAATTTGAAGAAGTACCGAAATACGAATTTAGCCAGGTTAAATCGCGAAAAGATTTAGCTTCTATGATCATTTTACACGAGTATCCCCTTTCGATAGTCGATCATGTAGGTTTCAGAATGTTTGTTGGAGGGCTTCAACCAGATTTTAATATTGTGTCTAGGAACACGATAAAAAAAGATATTATAAAGGTTTATGATGTGGAAAGGGAGAAAACGTATAAATTGTTAGAAAGTGTTCGTAGACTATCAATTACCTTTGACATGTGGTCCGCCAAGCCAACAAAGAAAGGTTTTATGGCAATTACGGCCCATTTCATTGACGATAAATGGCGTTTGCAAAATCGACTTCTTACATTTGTCTATGTGGCAATTCCACATAACAAACAAGTGTTATCGAATGTTGTGATCGAAACCATAGATTTTTGGAATATCGATCATAAGATCTCAGCAATTACAGTTGATAATGCTACAACAAATGATGCTATGATACCGTTGATTTCGACTGAGCTACCCAGGGATTCGTTTTTAATGGACAGGAAATTATTATACGTTCGTTGTTGTGCACATCTACTAAATCTTATTGTTAAGGAAGGTTTAGCAGCTGTTGGGAATAAAGTTGAAAAAATTAGAGTTAGTTGTGTTTTCTGGACCGCGACACAATCTAGAAGAGAGAAATTTGAGGCTGTCGCGGCTGAGCTGCATATTCCTTATACAAAGGGGCTCGAACTTGATGTTAAAACGCGGTGGAATTCGACCTATTATATGCTTTCTAGGGCTTTGCTCTACAAAGATGTATTCAGGAAAGCTAAGAAAAAAGATAAAAGTTATGATAGTTTGCCATCTAGTGATGATTGGATTTTTGCTGAGGAGATATGTGCGAGACTTAAATTTTTTGCGGATGCGATTGTAATCTTCTCTGGTACTAGTTACCCCACTGCTAATTTATTTTTAAAAAAAATTTGTGAGATAAAATTAGAATTGGATAAATGGCTTTTTAGTTCAAATGAAATAGTTGTAGCAATGGCTTTTAAAATGATAGAGAAATATAACAAGTATTGGTCTGATTGCCACTTGATAATGAGTATGGCTTCTATTTTAGATCCAAGGTTTAAATTAAAACTTGTTGAGTTTTATTTCAATAAGTTGTATGGAGTTGGAGTGACAAGTAAACATGAAGTCGAGAGAATTCAAGAATCCGTTTATACATTGTTTAATGATTACAAATCGAAATTTAATGCTGTTAATAATGATGTTACATCGTCTTCGAGAAACTATAACATGGATGTGGATGATGAAGATAATTTAAGTGGTTTTGATGTGTTCGTAAATGAGACTACTACAAGCTCAGAATTCGAATTAGATGTGTATTTGAGAGAAAAATTAGTTTCTAGAAAAGGAAAATTCGATATTCTTAATTGGTGGCAATCGCAAAAGGGTTTTCCTATTGAATTAATGCCCAATAGGTACCACTTTTGAAATTATATTTCTCCTAGGTACCTCCATAATTTCACATTCCCTATAGGTACCACTTTTTAATTATTTAATTTATTTACCAAAACGCCATACACATATTTCATAAAAAATGGAAAAAAAACACATAAAATTATATAAAATGCAAAAAATCTCAAAATAAATGAAAAAAAACCACAAAAAATTGTAAAAAATAAAATAATAATGTATTTTTATAAAAAAAATAAAAAAATTATAAAAAATGAAAAAATCACAAAAAATTACAAAAAAAATAAAAAAATTACAAAAAAAAAAATAATAAAAAATGAAAAAAATCACAATATTATAAAAAAATAAAAAAAAAATGAAAAAAATCACAAAAAATGAAAAAAAAAAATCACAAAAAATCACAAAATTTTAAAAAAATTATAAAAAAAAAAAATAAAAAAAATAAAAAAAAAATTATAAAAAAATAAAAAAAATAAAAATTTTATAAAAAATAAAAAAAATCACAAGAAATTATAAAAAAAATGAAAAAAATGAAAAAAATCACAAAATTATAAAAAAAATGAAAAAAATCACACAAAAAAATCATTAAAAAAATCACTTTTATTGAACTTTATGCACTTTCGACTGTAGTAGATGCACTTTCAGCTGAACTATATGCACTTTTAGCTGAACCAGATGCACTTTTAGCTGAACCAGATGCACTTTTAGCTGAACCATATGCACTTTCACCTGAACCATATGCACTTTTATTGAACTAGATGCACTTTCAGCTGAACCATATGCACTTTCAGCTGAACCATATGCACTTTTATTGAATTAGATGCACTTTTAGCTGAACCATATGCACTTTCAGCTGAATCAGATGCACTTTCAGCTGAACCATATGCACTTTTAGCTGAACCATATGCACTTTTAGCTGAACCATATGCACTTTTAGCTGAACCATATGCACTTTCAGCTGAACCATATGCACTTTTAGGTGAACCAGATGCTGGTTTTACAGAACGATATGCACTTTTATTGAACTAGATGCACTTTTGTCTGAACCATATGCACTTTTAGCTGAACCAGATACACTTTTAGGTGAACCATATGCACTTTCAGTTGTACCAGATGCACTTTTAGTTGAATCAGATGCATTTTTAACAGAACTATATGCACTTTCGACTGTACTATATTCATTTCCGACTACACCATATGCATTTTTGACTTAACTATATGTACTTTCCACTAAATTAGATGCACTTTAAACTGAACCAGATGCACTTTCAGCTGAACCAGATGCACTTTCAGCTGAACCAGATGCACTTTTAGCTGAACTATATGCATACTCACTTTTATTGAACTATATTTACTTTCGACTGAATTGTATGCACTTTCAACGGAACTAGATGTACTTTCAGCTGAATTGAATGCAATTTCGACTCAATTTTATGCATTTTTGACTAACTATATACACTTTCGACTGAACTATATTCACTTTTATTGAACTATATATGCTTTTGACTGAATTATATGTATTTTTGACTGAATTAGATGCACTTTCAGCTCACTTAGATTAAAAAAAGGCACATTTATCATGGAAAAACCATTTTTTTGTATAAAAAAATCACTTTTCGGTATAAAAAGTGTTATATTGACAAAAAAAAATATTTTTTGTAATTTTTTAAAAAGTTTATGATTTTTTAATTTTTTTATAATTCTTTTTTTTTTTGTAATTTTTGTGATTTTTTATAATTTTTATAATTTTTTGTGATTTTTGTTATTTTTTTATAATGTTTTGTGATTTTTTGTGAATTTTGTGATTTTTTGTGATTTTTTGTGATTTGTTCTGATTTTTTGTAATTTGTTGTGATTTTTTGTAATTTTTTGTGATTTTTTGTATTTTTGTGATTTTTTGTAATTTTTTGTATTTTTTGTGATTTTTTGTGATTTTTTGTAAGTTTTTGTAATTTTTTGTGATTTTTTGTGATTTTTTGTGATTTTTTGTGATTTTTTGTGATTTTTTTGTAATTTTTTGTGATTTTTTGTAATTTTTTATGATTTTTTAATTTTTTTGTGATTTTTGTATTTTTTAATAATTTTTTTTTTATTTTTGGTGATTTTTTATAATTTTTTATATATTTTTATATTTTTTATGATTTTTTGTGATTTTTTCATTTTTTTAAAAAATCAATTACTAATAAAACTCATATAGTATAAAAAGTGGTACCTATGAGGAAATGTGAAATTATCAAGATACCTAGGAGGAATATAATTTGCCATGAGGTACTTATAGGGAATTACCCCTTTCCTATTTTGCAGATGATCGCAAAAGATATTCTCGCTGTACAAGTATCTACCGTTGCTTCCGAATCTACTTTTAGTACGAGTGGTAGATTGATTTCTCCTCATCGGAGTAGACTACATCCGACTACATTGAAAGCTTTGATGTGTGCCCAAAATTGGCTATGGGGAGAGTTAAAAGGTAAAAGAAATCATTTTCGTTTCGAACAATTAATTATCTACTGTTAGTTGTGATTTCCATTTTATTGGACCTACTTAAGTTACTTAACCTAGTAGATACATTTACATTTTACTGAACCTACTTAAGTTTGTAGTTGGGATTTCCATTTTATTGTTAGTTATATTTTTGTATAAAAGTTTGGAGTTGATTTTCTTATAAAGTTGTCTACTTTTCGTATCGAATGTTGGTTTACATTAGTTACTTTTGTTTTTTCAGATTCCAATTCCAGCCTAGATGCGAGTTGTCTCCCGAAAGTTAACGATGAAGAAGAGGAGCCTAGTGACGAAATGGAAGCGGGAAGTAGTGGAACAAATGATCATGTGATGATTTAGTCTTTCACAATGAATTTCAGGATTTGAAGATGCTTAATGTAGTTGATGAGCTTGTTTGTTCTTACAGTAGAGGTATTTTCTTCTCTTTAATTAAGAAAAGCTGAGAAAGTGTTTGGTGTAGTATGGAAACATGTATTTATGAGTATTTTGATCCATGTTGTTTTCGAAAACTTTAATATTTACCTTACTGGTAGCATGAGTCTTTTCGTAGTTTACGACTTGCTTATGAGATGGTCGACCATATAATGTTCAGGCTCCTTGAAACTTAACAGCCATAGTTAATTTTGAAACGTCCCTGTACTAGTCGATCGTTAAATATAACTGGAAAAATAGACAAATTATCCGTTCCAATCAGATTTTGTCAGAAGAGCATTGCCAGGTTCTAGATCATCTCATCGTTCGTTCAAATTTTCAATGATTTTGCTCATACACCTTTTATATGATAGTTTGTGTTTGGTAGTTCTAGAGTTTTCAGCACATTAATATATCTCGGTTTTTTTTTCTATTTTGTTCCTACTAACAATGTTTCTGTTACTACGACAATAACCTGACTTTAATTGGTCAATCAGTACAAAAGTGATATGTTAGCATATAGGTTAATGTGCAAAGATGATAAATGGCCAATAAGTTAGTGGACAAAAGCTATAACTACCGAAATGTTTGTAAAATTGTGAGATTTTCTGTTAATTTAGACGGAGGGGTACCCTGGTCGTTCTATTTACAGTAGTTTAGTGTATCAACACACAAAAAATGATAGGTCAATGCACAAAATTAAAAAAATCTCGCGGTAGGCTAGTGTACAAGTAAAAACTCTTATTTTGTCATCTTCATATCAGCAAGTCTGAATATCATATTTCTTTTTGTTGTGCAGTATTTTTTGTACCAGATTCTCCGAGGGTTGAAATACAAACATTCTGCAAATGTATTGCATAGGGACTTGAAACCTAGCAATCTTCTATTGAACGTCAATTGTGACCTTAAAATATGCGATTTTGGATTAGCTCGTGTCACTTCTGAGTCCGATTTTATGACTGAATATGTTGTCACAAGGTGGTACAGGGCACCAGAACTATTGTTGAATTCTTCTGATTATTCTTCGGCTATTGACGTATGGTCAGTAGGGTGCATATTTATGGAATTGATGGATCGAAAGCCTTTATTTCCTGGTAGAGATCATGTACACCAGCTTCGTTTACTTATGGAGGTAACTTTGCCCACAAAAGCAGCAGCACACTGTCAGTTGATTAAGATTATAAGACTAGCATATATAAACAACTTACTTCCAGTTAAAGGTTATTTTTACAGACTTTAATATTTGCATGTATGATGTATGTTCAGTGAAGAACGGTGATGAACTTTGTTTGGAATTGGGATTTACTTATTATGCAGATTTTGTTGTTACTATTTGTTCCTATAACGTGTATAAAAACAAAGAATAATAAGAAAAGGAAAAAAATTCCGGGTCAAACGGGTCGGGTCGGGTCGGGTATAAACGGGTCGGGTCGGATTATGTGCGGATTGATGCGTGGGTCGGGTCGGGTCGGGTTTTGAGAAACCCGGCCCAATTGCCATCCCTAGTCATACGTAGTAATTTACATTGACAAAATCCATAACCATTGTATCATGTAAATGTAAACTCTCTGCTGAACTGAATATGCCACTTACTGAAACTGTAGAAACTGATTGGTAATAATCTGGAACATGTAGGACTACTATGTAACTAATATGAAACTATTGTACTGCCTCTGTAATAAGGTTATGACTGAAAATATGTAATTACATCCGTAGTCCCTATTATACACCATTCTATACAAAACAGTATATGTGTATTAACTTGCTCATGTTTGCTCCAATTATACATAGTTATGTATTTAGAAATGGAAATTGCATGTTATAAAAAACTGATTAGTTTATAAAATATGTAACGTAAATCATTATTGCCTTGAATATGACCGTTACGATTTGTGTGGTATGAATTTGCAACATTAAGTTAGTTAATGGCTAGTAAACCGTTACGATTTGTGTGGTATGAATTTGCAACATTAAGTTAGATAATGGCTAGTAAATGCTTAAGAGTTATAATATATAAATAAAAATGCAATTATAACTTAGGTTACTAGTATATATTAATTAATGTTTAAGGGTAGTAACAAACGTAAGTTACATGTGTAAATCCCTTCATTTTTTTTTGTAACTCCAAATCATGTATTAATGTAGGCTAATTAAATGTATATTATCATATAATTGATCTATCCTGCATGTTAACTTTGCTAATATATGATATAGTTAAGGTGCAAACATGTGTGATGAATTGTACTTAATATTCGATAGGATTGTATCTTATAATTTGATTAAATTGAGAGCACCTATGCAAACACCCTCATATTAGTCACGGTTAAAATAAATTTTATCCTGCATGGAATAAGATTTTGGTAATACATGCGTGAATCTCTATGATTATTATACATGGCTTGTTAAATTATAAATGTGATTGAATATTGCATGTGCCCTTGTGATTTAATTACTTATGATATGCTATTAGTGCACGGTTGACAACTTAGTTAATTATAACTTAGTGTTATAAGTTAGTTAAATTACCATTAGTTAGTCCAAATACATGTATGTAACGTTGAACATGCCACACGACTATTATAATTGTGTTAGTTATTAGTTTTTTTAAGCCTATTTCTATTTAACGAACTGAATATGTGAGTTTAAAATTTGTGCACAAAAATTTACGAAACCGGTATATATTCACATTTAAGTTGGAATAATTATGAATCTTCCCCAAATAGGCTCACCTATTTGGATACGATGTATAGGAAAGATATAGGCGGATGATAGAATCCTAATGTGGTCGGGCTTTAAGTGGCATTCGTGTCCTCAACCCTCACCGTCTTTCCTGGTCGTGTTCAAGTAGAGCTACCGAAAGGGGTTGAGTAAATAATAAGTTCCCCGAATGTGTCTATATATGTGTATTTTTGCTGAATTGGTGTCTCAGTATCGGCCCGTTGTTCGATCAATAAGAACCTATTCAATTGAAAGCAAAACTAGTATTTTTCGAACCTGTCGATTCGAAACAAGTTTGTGCTTATGCAAACCATAAACATATAAACCTGTTGATTTATATGATAACTAATCCAGTATTTTTCTCCCATTGAATAAAAAAATGTCAATCAAACTTGACTTTCCGATCCTCGATGCCGCTGGCAAGAACTACTTGGACTGGACTCAAGATATCCAGAACCATCTAGATGCCCAAGGCTTGTTGGACATCATCTACGCTGAGGATGAACATGAAGTGGAAGTGGAAGTGTGAAATGAATGCGAGGACGATGATTCTGTTCCGCCGCCACTTATCATACGCAATGAAGTCTGGGTTCATAGCGATCACCTCACTGAAGATGCTGTGGGACTCTCTCAGAGAGCGCTTCGACCACCAAAAGACCATCTGGCTTCCTAAGCCCGCCATGATTGGTTGATTTTGTGATTTCAGGACTTCGAAAGCGTTAAGAAATATAATGCCGAAGTATGCAGGATTCATGCTCTTCTCCAGTATTGTGGTGAAACATTAACCAACAAGGACTTGCTAGAGAAGACCAAAACCACATTTCCTACCTCTGACAACTTGCTCCAAAAGCAATATTGTCAGTCTAAGTATACCAAGTTTCCCGAGCTCATCACCCAGCTGTTATTGGACGAGAAAAATAGCCTCGTTTTAATGAGGAACAACAATTCTCGTCCTGCTGGGACAAAGGCTATTCCAAGGCCCGATGCTTATACTATTCGTGGACTACCTCCAGGATATGGGAACCGAGACAAGGGCCAGTCGTCCCGTCAGCAAAGGAATCATGGGGAGCGTAATGCTCGCCCAGCCAAGAGAGGTTTTGATAATCATCTAAACCGAAGACCTTTGGCTCCAAGGCAGTCTCGTGGTAGGAAAAACAACAACAGGGCCAGTCGTCCCAAAGCAACAGAAAATGCTCAAGCGCAAATTCTGTGCTACAAATGTGGTGTTTATGGTAATATGCAAAAGACATGCAAGGAAACTCCCCAAGAAGTTCAAAACTATCATAGGGGTAGAAATACCGAAGGAAATATGGTTGAAGTGAGAAGAAAGGAAATTCTTGAGACCTCAGACTTCATAGCTCAAATGGAAGAATAAAGTTTTTTTTCTTCATTTTCGTTAATAATTGAGCACTTGTTTAGCTCTTGGATTATGTTTTTAATTTCCATTCGGATTATGCTTTTTCCCTTGGATATTTGTTTCTTTTGGATTATGTGGTTTTGCATTATGAATAAATTTTTTTCGCAATAATTTAAAGCTATTTCGTTAAGCGATTCCTTTATTAGTGTGACCAACTTTAAATTATTTTACTTTTAGGCATGAATTGTGGGGCAGTTGATTGTCTGGCTGATAGTGGTACTACACACACTATCTTAAAAGAGAAATGCTATTTTATCAACTTTACGCCTAAAGTAACCTTAGTGACAACAATTTCAGGCCCGTCGACCCTTGTTAAAGGCTTTGGTAAAGCCCAAGTCTTGTTGTCAAATGGTACTTTTGACCATATCTGAGGCCTTATATTCTCCGAGGTCCAGTCGAACCTTGTTGAGTTTTAAGGATATCCGAGAAAACAAGTTTCATATTGAAACTGCTCGTGAAAATGGTATTGAATACCTTTACATCACCTCCACTCAAGACGACCAAAAGAGTCTTTTGGAGAAGTTGAGATGTCTTTCAAGTGGTTTTTATGTTACAACGATATGAAACATTGAAAGCAATCTTATCATTCGGTGGGCACCGATTGATGAGAGCTCTTATATGTTATGGCATGACCGGCTGGGACACACAGGTCAAAATACGATGCTTCGACTGATGAATGCATCACCTGGGCATCCTCTTGGAGGAAAAAATTTCGTGATCAATCCGAAAAGCCTATGCCAAGCATGCTCTATTGGAAAGACAAATCTCAAACCAATTCAAGTGAAACCTACAAAATTGGTTTCCCAATTCCTTGAAAAAATTGAAGGAGATATTTGTGGACCAGTCCAACCAACATGCGGACCATTTAAATATTTCATGGTTTTGGTTGATGCATCAACAAGATGGTCACACATAGCTTTGTTGTCCACAAGAAACGCATCGTTTCCTAAACTCCATACCCAGATCTTTAAGTTAAGGGCTCACCATCCGGATTATCTAATAAAGTCTATTAGACTTGATAATGCCGCGGAGTTCACATCGAAAACTTTCGATGATTATTGCATGACATTGGGAATTGATCTTGAACATCCAGTTGCTTATGTTCACACCCAAAACGGTCTTGCAGAAGCTTTCATTAAACATTTTCAAATTATTATGTGAACTTTGGTAATGCGCACCAAACTTCCAAATTCTACATGGGGTTATGCAATTTTGCATGCTGCTGCGTTGGTCCGTCTGAGGCCCATGACCACCTAGCCACTATCTGTGTAGCAGTTGGTAACTGGATATGAGCCCGATGTCTCATATTTACGCATGTTTGGGTGTTTAGTCAATGTTCCAATTGAACCGCCAAAGTGTTCAAAATTTGGACGTCATGAATATATGTCGGTTATGAATCCCCATCCATAATACGCTATTTAGAGCCCTCGACAGGCGATCTCTTTACCGCTAGACATGCGGGTTGTGACTTCAATGAGACTATCTTTCTATCATTAGGGAGAGAAATGCACGTTAACGTTGATGAGAAACGATGTGAATTAACGTGGCATGTACCCACTATGTCTCATCTTGATCCTTTAATGCACATAGTGATAAGGAGGTGCAGATAATTCTAGGTGTGCAAAATGTTTCAAATCAAATGACAGACGCATTTAATGACCTCGCCAACATGCCACCACTGGAATGGCATTAAAGACGTCTTCCATTACCTTAAGGGTACTACGGATATGGGTTTGTTCTATCCCTATGCGTCAACGAGTGAGTTCAACCCCCTTGGCATTTGAAATAATGCGACCCTTGTCGGTTATGCCGATACGGGTTACTGATCAGACCTGCACAAGGGACGTTCCCAGTCTGGTTATGTCTTTACCATTGGGAACACGGCGATATCGTGGAGGTCTCGTAAATAGACCTTGGTGGCTATTTCGATGAACCACTCTGAGCTACTCGTACTTTATGAGGCAACTAGAGAGTGTATATGGCTTCGAGCAGTTATTGGCCATATTCAAAGTTCGTGTGATCTAGCTTATGATCCTGATGAACTAGTTGTTATTTATGAGGACAACACCACTGCTATTGATCAATCAAAACATGGTTTCATCAAAGGTGATGCCACCAAGCATCTCTCGCCAAAGTTGTTCTTTACACATGAGCAACAAGCACTTCAAAAGATTGAAGTTAAGCATATTGGATCAGAGAATAATCACGCAGACTTGTTGACTAAGTCACTGCCAAAGTATTCGTTTTAGAAACATGTAAGAGCAATTGGTCTTAGGAAGCTCTCTGAGCTATTCTAAAGTGACATGTCCTTGCACCCTGTCGTGTGCAAGTGAGGGGGAGCATCCTGATGTATGCTCAATTTCTTATTTCAGATCATGTACTCTTTTTGTCGTTGGTCAAAGGGTTTTTCCCTATTGGGTTTACCTTGACAAGGTTTTTAACGAGACACTAAATCGAGAAAATCCTCACTAATGATGGCTTAAATCAGGGAGAGTATCCAGTCGAATACTTCTAATCACAGTGTAATTTTTTTTCCTTTGATTAGAGGTTTTTCCCATTGGGTTTACTTTGTCAAGGTTTTGATGAGGCACTTTATGTATGTGGTTACCCCTATTATTCTAACCAAATCGTACTCTTTTTTTCCTTCGCCTAGAGATTTTTTTCCCAATGAGTTTTCTCTGGAAAGGTTTTAACGAGGCATTTGTTAGTGGTTAGTTTGTACCAACAAGCTACAAGACGGAGGAGATCAAATGTGATTAAGTATACTTTTGGACATCCAAGGGGGAGTTATGTAAATAATGGATTGTCCAATAAATATAGGAGTTACATATCATTTAGTATGAGCATTTGCTCCTTTGTATGTTACAATCTTTTGAATTCTTGTCTTTAATATTTAACTTGTAATCTCCCAACCTCTAGCCTATATAAAAAGGTTGTGGCTATGGAGTTTGGTACACCTACAACAAACTCGAATACATATATTATTGAGCTAATTTGGCTTAAAATAAATATGTAATAAAAAACCATGTTTATACTAAAAGTATATTACACTTTAATATCTTGATTATAATATGTTATTAAAATGACCCGTTTTGTTTATTTTTGTATGTATTGAAAAAAATATATAATAATGAATACATATAAAAATGATTAGTTTTTGTTTTAAAAATTCACTAACAAAACATTTTACTTTATTCACGTTTATTCGGGAAAAAGAAAACTATTAAATCATCCGTATGTGGTTCCTCAAAACATATTTTTCCTTAAAACTTGATGATTATGGTATAGAAAATGACATGCATCAGCAACCCTATAAATTCCCTAAATTTAAGAAAACACAAAATTCATCTTATATATAAGGAATGTATATGATTTCCTAGATTAATATAATAGTAATAAACTATCACGGGGTCCATATTTTTGTGGTTATAATATTGTTATGATTATTAAATGATAATAAACAAATAAAAAATAATAATGTAGGGTTATTATAAAGAAATTAATAAGGAAGCTGGAATTTTATGTAAATGTAAACGGTTCCTTAAAAGATATAAAATGTGTTAGGTTTGAGGAAATAGTTGAGGTAGCTGGTGCGGATGCTCAGCAAGCACTATTGGTTCATCAAAACTTATTTTTAGTTAAATTTTTCGAAACTTTACCAAAAACTATTTGATTTTGTTGCATCAACAACTTGCTTATAACTTTTTTCAAAATTTGAAAAATTATTTTCTTCCTCATATGAGAGGAACCAAATTGGTTCTAAAATTTTCTCTATCATCTACTAATTCACTTTCTATCACAAGTATATATATTAAATAACAAAAGAAAGATAAAAAACTAATATAAATAAAAATAAGGAAGTGAATAGAAAAACAGAACTATTGTATAAATATGAAGTAGTCATTTAAAATTTAAAAAGTGAATGATTTTATAACTCAGTAAAGGTTAATACAACAAAGACAGCGGAATGAGAGAGAGAGAGAAGGAAAGATAACCTTGTAGGATGTTAACGTGGCTTGAACCTTTACAGGGATATAGAAATGGAAGAGTTTAAGGGTTTTTACAGCTCTTATACTAGTTTTTTTTCCTCTCCTAAATTTAAGGGAGAAATGGGAAGCTAAGAGTGTTGTTTGCAACTGTAATTATAATTTTCCTTACAGTGTACAAAAAGGAACGATAATGGAAGTTATAAATACATCTTCAAATCCAAAACTTCATAGTCGTTTTCTTCTTAGATTGGGTGGGTCTCCTCTTCAAGATAAGTTAGAAGTACACAAACCTTTAGGTAGCTGATGGAGGTTAAAATTGAGAGTTAGAACTCCGCAACGATTGCAATATATGCGATTTGACCTGTCAATAAACCTAGCAATTAATGAGCAATTGGTGTCCCTTGCGAGGGGGACAATAAGGGTTTTCACCCGTCCCCCGAGGAGCTGACAATCGACATAAGCACGAGAAGATACTGATAAGTCACTATCTGGAAGAGAATATCCTAATAAGGAAAGATGACATCAAATCTATACGGGAGACGTCCCATAAAGATATTGTCTAAAAATAAAAATATATTACTTATTGCACAAGGAAATAGAATCTCCTGAGAGATTCTGCCTCTCTACGACAAGTATGGTTTTAGTCCCTCGGGTGATTATATTATTGAGTCTGAGAGGGAGGCAATGCCAAGTAAAAAGTAGGTCTTCACCCAAGTTCATATATAGCGAGAATCGTGGCCCTCGGAAAAGCCCCTCCTTGAGGAGGCCGACATCAACACTCTTCCCCATGAGCAAGTCAAAGTCGGTGGATACACATGAAAAGATACAGAGGAGATTATTATAATATATCATTGATAAGATAAGAGATATATTATAATATCATAAGATATGATTTCCAAGATTGTGCTAATCAAAAATTTAGTCCATCCGCCTATATAAGGAGCTCATTAACCAAAAAATAGCTTCCAATCTCTCAATCTCTCTACAAATATATACTAAATACGTGTATCTCTAAACCATACTTCCATTAAACACTTTAAATTATTATATTATATACACCATAATTGATTCACACCTCCTTACAACTCCTCCGTGTGAGGGAGTGTGAACGGTGATCAAACCATCAAGTCCCCCTTGATCTTAGCTTGAGTGTGCAAATATTAATTACTACTTGTTTGTTTAAAATTGCGAAGCAATGGTAAGTCAAAGAATGGTTACATTTAATCATGTACCATTTTTATCCTAAAATCAAACTATAAAGGGGCATAGATGGACTATTTTGATCATAAACTCAAACTAAAAGGGTGCATGAACCATTTTGAACCTAAACTCAAAGTACATGTGGGCATGAATGGAACATTTTGAACCTAAACTCAAAATCACAAATGAAGTGTTTCTTAAAATCAAACTCACAAACAAGTTCATTCATAAATAAATAAGCTTTCAAGTCAAGATTAGTCTCGAAAGTCAAGCAAATCAACAACTCAGTTCTCATCAAAGTATTGGAACCAACAAGAATTCGTTTGTTAAGAGATTAATCAAATGATTTCTATTTTCTAAAATATTTAGAGATTGTACCCGTAAAATATCAAATAGATAAAATTATTTTGCTTTCTCCATTTATTTTCTATCTAGTTATATTAGATAGAAAAATTTGTGTGAAACAAGATATATTTAACCTTAGTGGGACTTGTATTTTTATTTTTTCTTTATTTCGTCCTTACAATTTATTATGCTTTCATTGTCAATCCATGTAATGCTTTTCTTTTTGTAATAAGGTCGGATGACCATTTTAAACTCCCTATTAATAAAAAAAATTTGGGCAACCCCCATTTTAAATTTACAAAAAACAAAAAACAAACAAACTACCAACAGAGTAACTTCGAATTGTCCATCTGTATGATGATTAAAGTTTAATTTGATTTGCTACCAACATATTTAAAAATTACTAATTATCTCAGAATAATTAAAAAAAAAATTAAGTTCTGAATAGCCAAACTCAAACAATAATCAAACAAAATTAGAACAAAATTAGAACAAAAAACATAAAGTAATTAACAACAACAAAAAATCAAAATTAAAGCTAATGAAATCTAAAACGAAACAAACCCCGCTAGTGACGGAGCCCGTGAACTAGAAGAACGACATCCATATATATTTTTGGAGCTTCTGAATATATATATATATATATATATATATATATATATATATATATATATATATATATATATATAAGTTCTCTCTTCTCCCCTAAATTTGGTCAAATAAGTTTTTGATTCAATGAGCAAATACGTTTTGTTTTATTTAGTTCACAGTCCCTAAAGAACTGTTTTGTACTTGAGAACTAGTAATTTATAATTAAAATATTTCTTGAAGGAAATAAACATGTACATTTTATAGCTGGTAAATCGCTAATTCGTTCTGTGTTTCTGAAAATGATAACTTGTTGATAATCTGTTTATCATTTTTGCCTTCATCTTCTACCAATCTTTCCTTCCCCTCATTCGCTACCATTTTGTTAAAGCAAGTGCTAATGTTAGGGTGGAAACTAAACATCAGGGGTGACGGCACCCTCCATAATGAGGTTATGAGTTTTTCAATTTTTGATAATTTTTTTCACTAGAATATGTTAAAAACGATGATTTGTCACCACTACTTTTTATATTCAAAATCTTGGCACCACCGTAATCATTCTTGGCTTCGCCCCTTGGCTGTTGTTAAATGAAATATTTCTAAATTAGAGCAATAATAAATCAAATGGGAACCTTTATATACCGAGGTTCATATATATCTAGGGCTAAGAAAGTACGTATATTCATGATTCATTCACAAATATATCTCTTGGAACCAGGATTCACTACTGTCAAGTGATTCTTTATTTAGGTTGGATGTATGAGATTGCCACTTAAAGAAATGATAAATAGCATGCAAAGCATAAACAAGGAAAAGTTAGGAAAACGGGAAACAATGAGACTATAACAGTTAATATTATAGCTCGATCTTCTAAATTAACGAAACTATGGTAGGAAAAGTATTTTAACAAGATCTTAAACAAGATAATCTTAAGGCCATAATGACTAGTATTAAAAAGGAAGGTAATTAAACATGTTAACTATACTTCTGGTGAAACAATCGATTTTGCCTCTACCACTTTTACATGTTGGAAATATGCAGCTTTAGAAACAAATTTTTATTTTATT
This sequence comes from Primula veris, assembly GCA_963682055.1. Taxonomy (NCBI): domain Eukaryota; kingdom Viridiplantae; phylum Streptophyta; class Magnoliopsida; order Ericales; family Primulaceae; genus Primula; species Primula veris. The sequence goes on along the minus strand of OY821742.1, from coordinate 28,711,394 downwards.
TTTGAAAGGTAAGCTTGTATTAATCGAAACCAGTAACTGACCTATTCCACAAGTCGAAATAGGCCTTAAAAATTTGAAATCCGACCACAAGCAATAGGCTTAGTGGTCTCTTCATACAAAAGAGTCTCATTTTGAACATCATACAACAAAAAAATTAAGGGCATTTTCTTGTATTGCCCTTGTCTAACAAAAGAAGTGAAATTAACAATCCCATTATTACAAAATAAGTTGTAAAATCTCATAATTGAGTTTTTACACTGACTTAATCTCCTAGTGAGGATCTTCTCTTTGAGTCTTCATTTTCTTTAAGCTTGATCTTCTTTAGTTCCATATCTCTCTCGAAGTGCCCATCTCTTCTCTTTGTGTATCTACTGCTCCAACACACTTGGTGGCTTGAGAGCCACTTAGTGTACCTGCAAAACACACTACCACAGTAATTTGAAACTTTAAACATAAAAACTGAGACACAACATACCATGAAAGACAGGTCGCCTGGTTTTATGCACTGAGCTTGGGAGTAGTTCAAAAATCCAATTAGCAAATTTGCCAACCGATTATTTCCCCTCTTCTTCTCACCATGACTTAACTGGCGTAACTGTCTTCCATAGTTCCTGTAATTTCCCCAATCCTCACTGCACCCAATATTTCAAAAGTACAGCAAGTAATATTTAAAGCGATGGCTAGCTACCAATAAAGGTAAACCAATTCTCATATTGACTAATCTCACAAGACCTCCACCCAAAGGGGCATAAGCACTGAAATCACTTGTCACTAAGGATTTCTTTTTTAATGTCCCAAATACTCACTAAGAGATATATTATAATATGATAGGATATGATTTCCATGATTGTTCTAATCAAAGATTTAGTCCATTCGCATATATAAGGAGTTCATTGACCATGAAGAAAGGGATCCAATCTCTCAATATCTCTCTATAAATATACACTAAATACGGGTATCTCTAAACCCTATTTCCATTAAACACTTTATATTATTATATTATATACACCATAAGATGTTCACATCTCCTTACAACTCCTCCGGGCGAAGGAGGGTGAACGGTGGTCAAACCATCAAGTAACACTTGATCTTAGCTTGTGTGTGCATATATTAATTAGCTACAAGCGGAGTAGGCGGGCTAGCCCTATAATGGAATTTTCCTAGCGGCTCAAATCACCGGAAAGTCCATAACTGTGACAACAACGAAGAACACGGGAAAAACCTTAAAATGGAGTTTTCCTATTGGTTCCAAGCTTGGTAACTGAGACTCACGCATTGGACCTAATTTTTAAGTTCCATCATTAGCTTGGCGAAAAAAAGGTAGGAGAGCAATGAACCTATAGGCCCTATACATTCGTTAATAACATAACTCGATCAACTTATATTAACTAAAATTATGTTAAGAAAAATATATCATCATAAAGATTGTTATATATTTTAACGTCCATTCGGAACAGAAAACTAAAACCAAAGAAATCAGTGGCATTTATAGAAAAGATACTAGTTGAAGACTACGTAGAATGCTGATGTGTAAATTGTACATGACATTTTCATATTTATTAACTATTTTAAAAGCAGTATCCTCATTTAACCATTCCAAAAAGGAAGTACGAAAGTTGTCAGTGAATCTGTTTTATTTTTTCGTGTTGCAAGTCTCAAAGCTAGAACTTGAAAAGTTGAAGTGGCATACCAATTACTTAAAAGAAAACATAGAACATTTGTGTGAGTCAAACTTTTATGAATCAAGAGTTGTAGCTCATTCGTGTTTGAAAAGTTTAACATTTTTTTTTTCAAGGAACTTGCTATTTATCATTAATAATAACCTGCGCTAGTACAAGATTCACGCCATATGGAACAAACTATAAAGTACTAAATGGAACATAAAATAAATAGCAACACTAGCACACATTTCTAAAAGTCCAACTAAATCAGTCCGTCCATAGCAAATTATACATAATAAACCAAATAAAGCGTAAGTAAAAATAAGACTCATCTCAACGATCTTCTAAACACAATGAAATATTGTCGTGAAGTCATCTTATAAGGAGAAACGCCGAGTTGTATGCAGAGGTAGCAAAGCAAGACGAGCAGATGAATAAGAAACTCGGAAAAACTCTATAATTTTACTGGGCACGGTTCAATAAACACGATAGGGGTGCCAACACACAAATAACCCGATCTAAACAAATGTACAAAGCCTAAAAACTTAAGTATAATCCAAAACTCGAATCCATCTGCACAAATCAAACAATCGCCAACCCAAACCTAACTTAGCCGAATCACCAAATAACAACCAAAAAGCCAAGCTCCACCACCGCTCAAAAGTAAATCATAAAAACGAATAACATATCATACAAACGACTAAAAAAGGCAAATCTTGTAATAACTTACTAAAATCTATCGATCCACCAAACACTAACCAACTCTGATTTCCAACAAATTCGCAATCTCATGCAAAAGACAATAAGCATACGATAAAACCATCACTATTAGAACTCGAGTTTTAGAGGTTTTACTGAATCTTGGCCAGTGTCACTTTGAGAACTATCGGGGTGCTAAATCCGAATAAACATACAAAACCAAATTCGAAAAAACCAAAATAAAGCCCATAGATACAGACTAGAGCACCAGCTAATCACCCACAAAAGTCAATACACCGAAAGTAAAAAAGTTGAAAACCAAATCGAAACTGCGTTTGATTCAAAATTGATAGAATGACAGTCAACACGGCAACTAAAAAGAGAGATGAGTGAGCATATAAAAAGCTTTATGAGTGTTAAAAGATGGTGGAGATGAGAGGAGAAGATAAAGGGAGGGGGTAGGAAAAACTGGATGGAGGTGAGATGAGAGGAGGGAGGTGGACATATTTGAGATGAGACGGAGGGGAATGGAGTAGAGGACGAGATCGGAGATGGGAAAAGGGGGCTTGAGAGGGACTGTAGAAAAAATGTGGGGGAGGTGAGAAAAAATGGAGAAGAGAGAGAGGAGGGAGGGTTACACGTTCTGAGGTGGAGGAGGCCGGCGGCTGCTTCCCCACCCCAGGCGGTGACGACAGATGTTAGATCAAGGGTTAGATGGAGAAGAGAGGGAGAGTTTGTGGCTGTGTGTTGCTCCTATGAAGGGATAATTAGTTAAGATATAATCACGCCCAATGCGGTCTCCTACCTGCCTGAAAAATTTAATGTATATATATATTAAACCTAGCCTCCAGTAGACGCCATAATGAGAAGCATTATTAACTTAAAGAGCTTGCAGTTGAAAGGATAGATCTTCAATACTCCATCCATACCATTTTATTAGGTCACTATGCGGAATAGCAAAAATTAATTGAACATAATTATTGTGTTGTTTTTTATTTAAATTGATTTTTTTCTTATTTATTGTTTCACACTCTCCTATGTTATGTTGGAAAAAGGTTAAAAGTGTAATGTAACAAAAAGTTGGTTTCTATTTAAGGAAACTGTCCCAATAAATTGGAACAGCCAAAAAAGGAATACTGCCCCAATAAATTGGGACGGAGGGAGTAGATAATTTATTGGTTGTTAATTTCTTATTATGACAAAAAAAGATTCATCAACAATCATAAAAGTAAATGAAACCCTACCAAGCCTTGTCTAATCAAATCAGCAGTAACCATAGGCTAGATCCGGCCAATTAATCCTTCAACAATTCCTGAGCGAGTCACGAGGCTTTAATCTGTAGATACAATAAAAACAAAATACTGTTAAGAAAAGCATATCTTGTGGGAGAGAACAAATAAATGGAAAGGCATAATGAGATCTAGAAAAAAGATTACTATGATCATGATAGAAAACTGAAAAGTAACCCTAGACAAAATGTAAAACTTAAAAACTCTCAAGATCAAGACCGGTTTAATCTGTTTTTTTTCATCTCAGAAGACACAAATTAATCAGTTTTCAAATTGATCAACCAAATAAATTAATCTTATAAAGCTGCAGACAATCAATTTTATTAAAGTAAATAAGAGGAGCTGGAAATACCAATATATATTAGGGGGGAGGAATTGTATAAACTAGTTTTTTTTTTTTCAAATGATGCCTAGAGGCGGAACTACACAGATGCTAGAGGGGTCATCTGACCCCCTCAACTTTTGACTATTTTGCCCTTTTTATCTATATACCCAATACAAGCAGAACTGTAGGCTAGTTATTATTTTAAGAGGAGAGGAAAGGAAAAGAAAAGAATGAAGGGAGGCTAATTGTCCTCTCTTATGCTATAAGCATTAAGCATAGACACGTTTAACCTATTATTAAACCTATTAAGCATAGACACAGGAAAGATGACATCAAATCTATACGGAAGACGTCCCATAAAGATAAGTTTGAATAGCCGTACTTAAACAATAATAAAAAAAAATTTAGAACAAGTAGGATAACAACATATAGGATAAGTTGTAAGAATTATTTATAATTCTTTTATAAATATTAATTCATTAAAAATAGAATAAATATTTCTCATTAATGTGGTCCATATACATTCCATGAGTTATGTAATTTATGATTTAAACATAAATTTGTAAGTTAAGAAAATCTACATTTCCACCATAATTATCGGTTAAGATTGATCCTACCTTGATGGACGGTAGAGATCAAAAGTATATGAAGAGTCTCGGGTCCTCCTCCTACCTATTTAAAGGACACAATACCATCTCAATTTGTGTCAAAACATACACACAAAAACAACACATAAAGTAGTGTAATGATAGGCGAAGGAGGAGAAACTCAAGTCTTCAACCCTGACGATCTACCTCCGTCATCTGAACTCAACTATGATCATGTCCCGTTTAAGTACCAAACCCATCCTCCTTCTGCGTAGTTTAAGGTATGTATTTTGGAATACCCTCGATATGTTATAATATGTATGATCATCATATAGAAAAGAGATACGTTTATACTAAAACCCTAGAGAGAGAGACGACTAGGGTGAAAAACCCTAGCCGCCGTAAGTATGACAGACCCTAAAAAAACCACCCCAGACACCGTATTAAATAGTCAGCTAATGCCTCCAGACCCTATCCCAACAAAATCCTTCGCATCGGTGGTTAGAGCATCACCTAAAAAAGATGAAATTCCTCTGAAAAAAGTTGGTTCTTATAAAGGTGAACCTTTGATTCAATTTTCTGTGAATGATATTGAGCAATTGGCTGAACCTTTTAAATATACTATAGTTGGAAAATTTACTCATGGAAAACCAGAAATTGCTGTTATAAGAAAATTGTTTGGAAAGTTAGAACTAAAGGCAAACTGCAATATAGGAATTCTGGATCACAAACATGTTCTTATTCGCTGTTTTCATGAAGAAGACTTCACTAGAATTTGGTTAAAACAAATCTGGTATATAGAAGATTATCCTATGAGGGTGTTCAAGTGGACTTATAACTTCGACCCAGAAGTAGAAAACTCATTAGCTCCTGTTTGGATAAATCTGCCTAAACTGCCTATTCATTTATATAACATATCAAGTATATACTCTATAGCAAGTGCCTTTGGGAAGCCTTTAAGGGTAGATGAGCCTACTTCTAAGCTATCTAGACCTAGTCTAGCCCGTATATGTGTGGAAATTGACCTAAAAACAGAGTTATTTGAACGTGTTAGAATAGGCTATGGAGAAGAGGAGGGTTTTTGGCAGTATTGCAAGTATGAAGACTTACCAGACTATTGCAGTTTCTGCTACAAACAAGGACATAAAGAAGGGCACTGTAAGTTCAAAAATACAGAGCAAATTCAAGACAATAAGATGGGTAACAAAAAAGCTGAAATTATTATAATGCAGCAACAAAAGAATAAGGATATAGAGACTACTTTATACAAATCTAATAAGGAAGTAAATGGGAAAAAAGAGAGTACTAAAGAGTGGGTATACAGAGCTAAGTTTCATTCTCAACAGCAACAAAGTACAGCAGTTGAAATTGGGGTTAGTAAGAAGATCTCTCCTGAAAACAAGACACAAAAAAAAGTGATTGTTCAAATAGAAGATGAAGAGGAAAAAGAAGAAAAAGTTGATGAAGAGATTATATGTGATAAGCCAGAAATTCTAAACACACAGGAAGATACTAATAAAAGTCCAACATGTTTTACTAAAAAGAGTGTGATTGAAGAAGTTAAGAAAATGTCTATAGTACCCTATCAAGATTTCAGCTCTATAAACAATAGTTTTGTAGTTACTGAAGTTACAGAAAAGAGCCCAAATGGTGATACTGAGAATAACAGAGGAAGGACAGAAAATGGGGTTGATCTAGAACCAGAATCTATGCTAGAGAAGGAAAAAGAATGGGAAGTTCAATTAACCAAGAGCCAACTAAAAAAGAAAAAGAAGTCAGAAATGGCTAGGAAAAAGTTTCAAGAACAAGATATCCAAATGCAGCTAAGATCATCCTCTAATGTGGGGATAGAAAAAGGTACATTTAATGATTAAGGCCCTAGCATGGAATGTGAGAGGTATTGGGAATGGAGCTACACTAAGAAGAATAAAAAAACTATGTCTTGTTAATAAAATAGTCCTATTGATTTGTATAGAACCTATGGTACAGAATGATAAAGTGGAGTTTTATAAGAGGAAAATAGGGTTTGATAATGTGCTTATTCATAAAGATAATAAAATCTGGGTCTTTTCTAATGATGTTTTAGAGATAAATGTGGTCAATGAAGGATGTCAATGTATCAATTTTGAAGTTAAGCTATGGAATACTGCTATTCAAATCTCAGTTGTTTATGCTAAATGTACAGTTCAAGAAAGGAGGGATTTGTGGCAATTTTTGGAAAATTCTAAGACATCTAATCCTTGGTTAATAGTGGGAGACTTCAACACTGTATCTAAAGCAGAGGATAAAATATGAGGTTTGGATATAAATGTAAATGGAGCTAATGATTATTTGGACTGTTTGGACAAGTGTGGGGTCTATGAATTGAATTTCTTGGGTTCAAGGTTCACTTGGTGGAATAAAAGGGAAGGAGATAATTTGATAATGGAGAGAATTGATAAGGTCTGTGTAAATGACAACTGTTCTACTATGTTTCAAAGTATTACTTTGGAACATCTTTCTAAAGTTAATTCTGATCATAGTCCCTTATTAATATCTTTTACTACTGAAGGAGATTATAACATCAGAAGATTCATTTTTCAAAAGTTTTGGGTAACACACTTTGAGTTTAAGAAGTTAATAACAGAAAACTGGGTGCATCATAAGGAAGGCAATGCTTTGTTTTCTTTGGTACAAAATTTAAAAAGAATCAGGAAAACATTATCAAAATGGAGCAAAGTTACCTTTGGCAACATCTTCCAGCAAGTGATTGATGCAGAAGACTTGGTTAAGGGTGCAGAACAGCTTTTTGAGTTTGATCCATCTCCTGGAAAAAGAAGTGAACTAAGCAGATTAAAAGCAGAGCTAAATTATAAGCTTAAAATAGAAGAAGAATTCTGGAAACAAAAGGCAAATTTAAGGTGGGTTCTAGAAGGTGATGCTAATACCAAGTTTTATTATAGTGTGGTAAAAAAAAAGAAGGAGGAAGAGTGCTATTTCCTGCATTATTGATGATAATGGGCAAGAATTAACAACAAAAGAAGACATCCAAAATGAGGCCATAAACTATTTTCAAAGGCTTCTAACAGCCACTAATACAACTGGCTTCCAGTACAATACTTTGGATATTATACCAAAGTGTGTTACAAATGAAGAGAATGAGGATTTAATAAGGGAAATTACTCTAGAGGAAGTCAAAACAGCTGTGTGGGATTTGAAGAAAAGCAGTGCTCCTGGTATTGATGGGTTTAATGGTTTTTTCTTTACACACAGTTGGGATATTATTGGAGGAGATTTACTTAAAGCAGTACAACAATTCTTTGCTGGTCAGGAAATACCTAATGCAATGTCTTCTACTCTTATTGTCCTAATTCCAAAGAAGACTAATGCAGATAAGTACTCAGATTTCAGACTTATCAGTTTATGTACTTTTTGTAACAAAGTTATTTCTAAAATTATGGCAACTACACTGTCTAATGTGTTGCCTAATATTATCTCAGAGAACCAAAGTGGCTTTGTTAAAAATAGAGATATTATAGACAACATTCTACTCTCTCAAGAATTTATCTCTACTCTAAATAAGAAAAACAGTGGTAATAATATAGCTTTGAAATTGGATATGAAAAAAGCTTATGACAAGATTTCATGGCATTATATTGTAAGTGTTCTTAGAAAAATGGGTTTCTCAGAAATATGGATTGATAGAATATGGAGAATTATTTCTGATAATGGTATTTCTATATTGGTTAATGGAGCACCTACAGGGTACTTTAAGCCCACTAATGGCTTAAGACAAGGAGACCCACTATCCTCAAGTCTTTTTATTATATGCTCAGAAGTTTTATCCAGAAATCTCAATCACCTAACTAGCAAGAGGAGTTGGAAGTTTTTTAAAGCAGCTATTGGAACTCCTATTATCACACACTTGGCCTTTGCTGATGATATTATAATTTTTAGTGGAGCAGACACTAACTCTATTAAGCATATTCAAAGGGTTCTACAGCAGTATACTACAGACTCAGGGCAAGAAGTTAATAAAGAGAAGAGTTTATGTATATCTCTAAGGGGGTTACAGAAAAGCAAAAAGAAGCAGTTAGCAAGATTATGAATATTGCTGTTAAAAAGCCTCCTTTTACCTATTTGGGGTGTAAGCTGTATTCTGGTCACAAAAAATGTATACTATATCATGAACTTATTCTCAAAGTAAGAATCAAACTCTCAGGATGGAAAACTCAGTATTTAACTATGGGTGGCAAATTGTTACTTGCTAAACATGTACTTCAAACTATTCCTATTTATACTATGGCAGCTATGAATCCTTCTAGAAAGGTTATAAAAAAGATAGACCAAATAATAGCAAACTTTCTTTGGGGAAATTCTAATGGGAAGAATAAATATCATTGGGTTAAATGGAATAAAATCTGTAGACCTACTTCTGAAGGTGGATTAGGGCTGAGAAGTTTTGCAGATATTTCTGAAGCTTTTGCTCTCAAACTTTGGTGGAAGTTTAGATCTAAAAATACTTTATGGTCTCAGTATATGAGAGCAAAATACTGTAAAAAGAAGCATCCTAATGAAATTAGTGCTACTAAAGGTTCTAATACATGGTCTAGAATGATGCAAGTTAGGGAGGTTGCAGAAAAGGCCATTCTCTGGTTGATTGGAAAAGGGAATATATCAGTAAACCTAGACAATTGGGTTGGAAATGGTCCATTAAAGGATCAATATATTGATAATAAGCTGCTTATGTCAAGGTTCATTTTTAATAATGGGTGGAACTATGAAGCTATTAATGAAATTATTCCTATTCCTAAGCAGGGTCTGTTTAGTCAAAACTTAATTTATCAGGGGAAAGAATTGGATCAAGCTATTTGGATGGAGGACACTAATGGGGAGTTTACATTTAAATCTGCCTGGAATATTATGAGAAAGAAAAGTGCAAAAAACTGGCTCTATGACATGTTATGGGATAGAATAATACCTTTGAAGATCTCTTGTTTTGCATGGAAGTGTTTCAATGCTGCTGTGCCAGTGGATCTTGCTATCAAAAGAATTGGAATTCAACTAGCCTCCAGCTGTGAATGCTGTAGGAAAAATGAAGAAAGTTTAGAGCATTTGTTATGTTCTAGTGTTATTGCTAAAGAAGTTTGGAAGTACTTTGCACAGTATTTGGGAGTAAATCAAAATGTTTTGACACTAAGGGGGAGATTTAGTTCTTGGTGGACACATGAGGAAAAAAGAGATCATTTTCCAGTAAAAAAGATTATCAAGGTACTTCCTGTGTACATTATTTGGTGCATTTGGAAAGCTCGCTGTGGCAGCAAATTTGATAATATAAATATGAATGCACAAAATATCATCATGGCTATTATCCATTCAATCCAGAATTACTCCCATATTGATAAAAGATTTCCAAAAAGGTGGATTTGGAATGAATTAAATTTGTTACAAACAGTAAAGACTGGTAAAAAAGCTAGGGTTATAAAGTGGGAAAACCCTCCAACTGGATTTATGAAATTGAATACAGATGGTTGTTTTAAAAGCTCAATCAATTCCAGTGGTGTAGGTGGTTTATTAAGGGATCATCAAGGTAATTTTATTCAGGGCTTCTATGGCAAAACCACTAGTAAATCAGGGATGGAAGCAGAAGCTAGTGCTATACTACAGGGGCTAACTGTGGTAAATATGACAAATATTATTATAGAAAGTGACTGTCTAAATCTAATTAACATCTTGTCTGAAAAAAGCAAATGTCCATGGAAGATGAAATTATTGATACATAATATAAAGGAGAAGATGAAGAAGGGTACTTATCTATTGAATCATGTGGAAAGAGAGGCAAATTCTGGCGTTGATCTGTTGGCTAATCTGGGTATCAATAATTCACTTATTTCAGAAGATATAGAGGAGTTTCCCAGTAAATTTAGAAATATTGTGAAGCTGGAAGCGAAAGGTATTCCTTATCTGCGATTGCGAAATGAAGAAGAAGCTTGAGTTTTCTCTCTCTTCTTTGATAATGGAGTTAGATGAGAATGAGAAGGAGAAGACCAGACGAAACGGTGATATATGGTCAATGACACTATTGGTCCCTCGACTTTTGAAGAATTATTTCCATAAATTAGGATTAAATCTAAGAGTATTACTTTTATTCAATCAAGCCCTGTATCTTTTAAGTTTGTCCATATTGATACTTTGTTTTTGTTTGGTGGGGTTTTTCATCCACTTTTTTTTTTAATCAATAAATAAAAGAGTGGGTTTTCCCCACTATTAATATAAAAAAAAATGTAGAAAAGATTCTAAATAGTTATGTTAATAATGTGTATAACATAACAATAATATAAGTTGTAATTAACTTACATTTGGTATCAAAGCTATAGGTTAATATTTTCACATGATGTTCTACTTATTTTGGTGATTAATATTTATTGAAAGGGCTATACATATTGTTTCGTGATCACTGCATATATAACATCCTATAATAGTTTTAATGAGATTTGGTTATAAACTAAACATAAGTAATCATATGTTACTGCTTGTTTTGTACTGGCCTAGTGATTTGGTTTTATTTTCATATGAAACGAATTGGTTTAATTACTAAGAAATGAATGTAGTAAATGTTGATTCATTTAGCCGTATATTCATGTAACCAACTACTACTCTATGGTTTTTAATGCATTACAATTATGGTACCACTTTTGTTTTGTGCTAAGGTATACATTTTATATAAAACGAATGGTTCTGTAAACCGTAACCAATTAGAAGACAAAAGCAGGATTGGTTACTTATATTTATTTGTTAGCTCAAGATAAATAGAAAATTATTTATTATACCCAAGTTTACTATATCATTGGAATTGTATTAGTAAATAATAAACTCATAAGTTAACAAGTTTTCTAATGTAGTAAACTGAAAGGTTGAATTCTTATTATTCATTGATTCGCTCAAGTGATTAGCATTGTAATCTCAAAATAGAAATAAGGCTATTGTATGTTTACAAACTTTGTCCCGTAGCATATTTAATGGTCACTCAAGCTTTACATAAAACGATTTAGCTTCATTTGTATTAATGTCGCATAAGAAATTAATAAAGATTTTGGGAGTTTTATATAAGTTATGCAATTGAATGGGAATTAAACAGTTTTGTAACATAAGAATTTATATGAATGAATATATATAGAAAGTTATTTTACAAAACTACATAGTAAGTAATGTCATTAAGTTTTCATTATGTTATGGTGGTAACCATTAAGCACTATATTAAATAAATAAAAAAGGTTACTACATATAAATGGTCATCTTCATATGTCGCAAATTATAAGGGTTTATTCCTATTATTTATTCATTCTTAATAAGAATTTCTTGGTTGCCGAATGGTTTTATAGAAATGTTAATTGTTATCCTTATGTCTGTTAACTTTATTAAATTAATATGTAAGATAAACTGTTAATACTACAATTATGTAAATGTAGTTGAAAGGTTACGAAAAAAAGTTTAGACTCACATTAAGGTTGGAAAATTATAAATCTTTCCCAAATAGGCTCACCTAGGATAATGCGATGGCAAGGCAAGACTTCGACTGATATTTTGTATCTTAATGAGGTCGGTTTTTAAGCAGCCTTTGCTGCACCAACCCTCACCCTCTCTTACCTGGTCGGATCATGTTAGAGCTACCGAAAGGGTTAGAGTATATAATAGTTTTTCCGATTGTGTTTCTATACTTATATTCGTCGAATGGGTGTCTTTATATCGATATGGCATGTGTTAGATAAAATGAATAATACGAATGAATGAATGATGGATATCTACCCTTTAATTATGACATGTCTTAATTATGGACATCTACCCCTTACTTACTTATATATATAACTCATGACAATGCATGCCACTAAGTATAATAAATTATGTAACTTTTTGAAAGGTTCGATATAAGTTTTTTAATTTATATTAAAATAAAAGAGTGTTTTAATATTACATGTCACAATGAACATTACTGATAAGGATGCATGTACATATGAAAGTTGGGTGATGTACATATTATTGTTTGATTAAAACATGACGCACGTTTTAGTCATTATGTCATACATATTATTGTCCCTACTATTATTTTTATGACAAATAAAGTTAAGTCAATTTATTTTCATACCATATAAGTTTTGGTAATAGATTATAAGCTAAATCATATATATAACGTTCATATTATGTGAAATTTTGTTTGCCCACAGGCACAAAATTTTAACCGATGAATGTTAAATAAACGTTGGTGTATGCGTAAGTATCAATTATAGTTATCGATGTTCTAATGTCAATATTCATATTATCGTTTGATTAAAAATCAATATTGGCTTTGATCAAATCTAATGAATATTTAGCTTAACCGCTACACCTAATAATATTGAACTAATAATCATATTATTCGATTAAAATTAAATGTATATTTTAATCTATATTTTTAATGATTATTAGTGCCAGTAAATATTTTGCATCAACATCATATGTACAGAATTTGGTTTCCCACAGGTACAAAGTATTGAAGACGAATATTTGATGATAAACGTTATGTTTTGCATCCATTAGTGCCTTTATTACGGTTGCTAAATTATGGTTGTGTCATATATTGTTATGGGCCGGGGATGCATAAGAACTGATTTTTATGTATGTTTGTTTTTTGTTCCCCACAGGTCCAAAAATATTATGATAAAAATAACTATTGGATGTTCATCATTGTTTAATTATTTATTATAACTTGGTTGCCCACAGGTCCAGTTATTTTGACCAAATAAACATTATGAATGATTTCTTAAGGTTTAACATTAAGATGAAAAATATAGAATACCCTCGATATGTTATAATATGTATGATCATCATGTAGAAAATATTCTAAATAGTTATGTTAATAATGTGTATAACATAACAATAATATAAGTTGTAATTAACTTACATAAGTATCATTCAGGATAAGGTATATTGCACGTCCATTAGAATAGGGCATAACTAAAAGTGCTATTTATTAGTAAAGAAGAAACTGTATATGTATAAGTTGGGGCCGAGTACATAAAACATTATCAAAACTCATTTTTGGTTTTTGTGAAGCTTTGATTCATATTTAACAGGTTCACTTCAGTCTTTCTTTTAATCTGTGAGTAATTTTGTACCCTATATATATATATAATTGATTTGCTACCCATGTTATTTTGTAAAGTAGTGTATGAAATTATATTATTTAGAAATATCTTTTGAAAACAATTCCCTCTTTTTTTTATGTGATGTAAATTAATATTTTGATTAGGTGATTATATATATCACATATGAGTACTTGATTTATTTCTCATACTTGTTTAGAAAATACTTTAAATATCATTTTTTATACTCAACCAAATTTATAAATGAATGACTTTATTTATATATATGAGTTTTATTGACTGATTTGAGTTGATTTATGTTAAAAGTTTTGTTATATATAAACGATGTGTTACCAGGTTATATATATAAAATATATATAAATTGTAATCATACTGTACTTAACAAGTTTCAATTATTGCTAATTTGGATATTTGATTTTAATCTAATGATTTCAGATAATTGATTTTGATTTAAATGATTTAAATGATTTGAATTATTAATGATTTTCGGGACCAGCAATGAACTTTGAGGAACAAGCCTCTTAAGTGGGGTGACCTTACTTTATGATTTAAATCCAATTAACAGGCCTCTTCAGTGGGGTGACGTTGGTGGCTAGAGAATTGACTACTTAATTGGCTGACTCTAGTTTTCTCAACGGTTTTGGAATAGACCTCTTAAGTGCGATGACCTTAGCCGGATTGTTTTAAATGGATTTCCTATATTGCCAACATAGGTGACTTTCAGTACGATAGTTGGATCCAACAATTAGAGAGAAAATAATTAATGGCAATGAATTTTAAGTCTGGTTCCAATTTTGATTATAGCATTATTTAATTTTGGTGATAAATAAATGGTTTATTGATTTATATATCTTGATCTGCGTTTTGGAGTTATAATTTAAACTTATTTTATGTATGTAAACACTCGTGCTAAAACTGAAAAGATTCAACTTATTTATTTATTCTTTTGTTCATTACAAAAATCCATATTGTATTTTTCGAAGATGGATTGTCAAAACTTTCTCCTTATAGGTATGATTACCATTCACTAAGCTCGATTGCCTTATTCTCTCTTTTAATCTTTTCAGGTAAACACAATTTATATATAGTCAGAGTTGAGTTAGTTGGGACCAAGAGCTCAGTGTTGTTTTAAGTTTCTTTTTCGCTGCAAATGTTGTTATAAAAGTTTCTATTTTATAACTTTGAGTTTTAGGCTTCGTGTAACACGGGTTAAGTTATGTGTTATTCGGCCGTGTGACTGTCACACCCCAAAATCCGAAAAACGGACATCAATGCGTGACCTTTTGGTACAAAATTTAACTTTTAAAGGAAAACGACTTGCAAGCTAAAGGAACAATTATACGAATGAAATAGAAATGTTTGCCAAACGCGGCTACAAGACAAGATGGTTTTAACAGATTTATAAAAAAAAGAAGATACCAAACGAATGTAATTTGCCCGTAAGCTACAACCTCAAAAATGGTCTAAGTAAAAAGAAAGCGACTGAAAGAAGCCCCGAACCCATGCGATACATCGCTAATGCTCCTATCCAAATGTCTCAGCCTAAGTTGTATCTGAAAGACAAAACTGTAACGGTGAGTCCCACGCACATACATAGACGGGGCGGTACCACATATGATACCATCACTCCATCCAATAAATGCAAGAACTCACAAACAACAACTACAATAATTACGTATCAAAAGAAATGTAATAGCATCATACAACGAAATAAATTAAGCAACTCCAACACACATTGACCTCTCACGCCACCTACCCCAGTCCGTAAGGTAGGTCATTCCCTATACCCCTCGGCTTGTCTTATGCCCCCGATATAGGGAGAGACATAGACCATTGCCAACATATAAATATTTAAAGTGCGCACTTGGACCTCCCACGCCACTCGTCCCAGTCCGTAAGACGAGTCATTCCCTATACCCCTCGGCTCGTCTTATGCCCCCTGTATAGGGAGAGACATAGACCATTGCCAATAAATAAAACTCAAGGCCTCGGTCAATAATATTATACTATTCAATTATCACAATTGCCAATAAAATCACATTCTCAAAATACTAGCATTCCCAAATGTCACATTATCGCAATTCAACAAAGCACATAAGCATATGTACTAGAATCACAACTAGCCAAACAAGCCTTATAGCTATCACTTAATTTCTTGCCAAACAAACCTCAAGAACATAAAATCTCATTCAGGCATTTTAACAAACACCTTGTATGCATAAACTACAACTCATCTTTATTCAACATAAATTTACCCAATTTCATCAACAACTATAATAACACATAACAACTCATAAAAACATACAAACCCATCTATATTCTCATTAATTCGAAATTCATATGTCTAAATTCCCAATTCTCAAATTCAAATAAGTGAACCAAAAGAGCAATACATAAAACCCAGTTAACAATTTAATTGAATATAATTGGGATAAAAGAAAAACCCCCAAATTTTAAAAACGCAAGATCTAACCCTAACATACACCCCCGTCCAGTCGCAATGGATAACCCCCATTACCTTAGTTCGTAGAGGAGATGCTTCCGGTAAAAACTCGCTAATGGTGGTTTCTTCTTCTTCTTCCTAAGCTTTGGAACCTTTCTTTTCTCTCTTTTAGGTTTTCTGTTTTGAAAAGTGGGATGAAAATTGTTTTACGTGAAACTGTTTTGAGAGAGTTTGGGGAAGCGAACTATTTGATCCCCAAAGTTCTAAAAGTTAACTCATAAACAAAACTATTATTTTACTGCTCCAAAATAACAAATCTTAATAAATAAAGCTATTGGGTCCTTTTTATTTATAAAATTAGTAACAGGTTTTAAAAATAAAGTTTTTCGGAAGAGTTTCGGTTTTAGCTAAAAATTGTATAAAACGTTTTTGGATAAATTTAATCGCAAATAAAACCATTTATAAAAATTCGGGATGTTACAACACACCCTCCTTAAAAGAATTTCGTCCCGAAATTCCATTTCCTCTCTAAAGAACTACCCCCAGAAATGATCAACTTTTATAAATAAGACCTTAAGTATTTAAAAGTAAAAGTCGTGTCATAATCCAAGAAATAAAATACACAGGGTCCACAACTCGTTATACTCCACCATCCATAACTCAAGTAAATGAACAACATGTAAGAATCTCAAATAAAGTAACCACCTATATACAATATCTAACAGAATAAAAGACAACAATGTAAAACAAGCAGCTACAAAATGAAAGATAATAAAGTAAACTAAGATGGCATGCTTCTACCTCAACAACTCCAAAACGGACCATAAAACTCAAAATATGGCCTTTCTAGTAAACTAAACTCTAATAAAATAAACTATAACTCTAGGCGTTACAACCCTTCCCCGATAAAGAAATTTCGTCCCGAAATTAGAAAGCATCTAAAGAAAAGTACCTAAAGAAAAGACGAGGTCAGGATACTTCTTCTTCATCTCATCATCGTGTTCCCAAGTTGCCTCATCGGCTCCATGTTGTTTCCAAACCACCTTTACCAATCTAATCGTTTTTCCTCAAAGTTCTTTCTTTTGCACATCGATAATCCTCGTAGGTCCCACCTCGTAGGTCACATCCGCACTAACCTCAATGTCCACCACGTGTGAAGGGTCGTGATGGTACTTTTTCAACATGGACACATGGAACACTAGGTGAACCCCCGGCAACTTTGGTGGCAAGTCCAACCGGTATGCAACTTCTCCAACTCGGTCCACGATCTCAAATGGTCCGATGAATCTCGGGCTCAACTTTCCTTTAGAGCCAAACCTCATAATCCCCTTCCTTGGCGAAACTCGCAAAAATACTCGATCCCCCTTTTCGAACTCCAAAGGTCTCCTCCTCTTATCTGCATAACTCTTTTGCCTACTCCGAGCCGTCTCAAGCCTTTGTCGAATTAACTTAATCTTTTCTGTCATTTCTCGAATCAATTGCGGTCCTAGCATTTCCGCTTCTCCCACCTCGGTCCAACACACCGGAGACCTACACGGCCGCCCGTATAAAGCTTCGAAAGGTGCCATCCCAATACTAGCTTGGAAGCTATTATTATACGCAAACTCTACTAAGGGTAGATGGCTCTCCCAGCCTCCCTCGAAGTCATTCACACATGCGCGCAACATATCCTCTAGGACTAGGATAGTCCGCTCCGATTGTCCATCTGTTTGGGGATGGAACGCCGTACTCATTGTCAACTTGGTCCCTAAGGCATTTTGCAATGCGCCGCAGAACCTCGACACAAGCCTCGCGTCTCGATCTGATACTATCAAAATTGGTACCCCATGAAATCTAACAATTTCCTTCACATACTTTCGTCCCAAGATTTCCACCGAGTTCGTCATCTTAATTGCAATGAAGTGTACGGAGGTCAAACGGTTGACCATAACCCACATAGCATCATTCCCACTTATCGATCTAGGTAAGTTCGTCACAAAATCCATTGCTATCCTTTCCCACTTCCATTCTGCCACCGGTAAGGGTTGGAGCATACCCGCCGGCCTTTGGTGTTCCGCCTTCACTTGCTGGCAAGTTAGGCACCTACTAACATATGAAGCTACATCTCGTTTCATTCCGGGCCACCAAAATTGACTCTTCGCATCGTGATACATTTTCGTCCCACCAGGATGAACGACTAATCGGGAGTGGTGAAACTCCTTTAATACTTCATTCATCATGTTTTTCATCACGTAAGTCCTTCCCTTAAATTGTAGTCCTCCGTCGGTTCCTTTCGTCCAACCATCTAATCCTTCGCTCGAACTCATCGGTTTCTCATAGTTCTCCACTTTCTCGTCCCCATCTTGTGCTTCCAAAACCCTACTCACAAGTTCCGGTTGTACCACTATTGTGTACAAGGTCCCCACATTAACATGCCCCAACTCCAAGTTGAATTCGTTCACTTTTCCCATCATCCTTCATTCCTCGATCGCCACATGCGCTAAGGTCGCATGGGACTTTCGACTCAAAGCATTCGCCATTGCATTGGCCTTTCCCGGATGATAGTCCAAGTCGTAGTCGTACTGTTCTAAATATTCCATCCATCATCATTGTCGCATATTTAGATCCCTTTGGATAAAAATATACCCTAAGCTCTTGTGATCCGAGAACACTTTGAACTTTTTCCCGAACAGATAATGTCTCCACATATTCAACGCATGAACTATTGCCGCTAGCTCTAGGTTATGTGTCGGATAGTTCTTTTCGTGTACCTTTAGTTATCGCGAAGCATATGCGATAACCTTTCCGTCTTGCATCAAGACGCAACCCAACCCTTCCTTCGAAGCATCGTAATACAATTGGTAACCCTTCCCCTGCTCGGGAATAACTAGTATGGGGGAACTAGTCAACCGCTTCTTGAGCTCTAGGAAAGCTTCCTCGCAAGCCTCACCCCACATGAACATCAACCCTTTCTTGGTAAGGTGAGTCATTGGAGTCGCTAACTTCGAGAAATCCTTGATGAACCGTCGATAGTATCCCTCTAAACCCAAGAAACTCCGAATCTCGAACACATTTTTCGGTTGTGCCCATTTCGAAACTGCCTCAATTTTCATCGCGTCCACCTTTACCCCTTCTTCCGAGATCACATGTCCAAGAAATTTCACCTCATTTATCCAAAACTCACATTTGCTAAATTTTCCGTAAAGTTGGTGCTCTCTCAACGTGAGCAACGCTAAACGGAGATGCTCTTCGTGTTCCTCTCTTGAACTCGAGTAAATCAAGATATCGTTGACGAAGACCACCATGAACTTGTCGAGATACTCCTTAAAAATCCGGTTTATTAACTCCATAAATGCTGCCAGCGCATTAGTTAACCCGAATGGCATGACCACAAACTCATAGTGGCCATACCGGGTCCTAAAGGCCCTTTTCGAGATGTCCTCATCCTTCACCCTCAATTGGTGATAGCCTGATCGCAAGTAGATTTTTGAAAAGAACGTCGCTCCCTTCAGTTGGTCAAACAAATCATCAATTCGAGGTAGTGGGTACTTATTCTTAATAGTCACCCTATTTAGCTTCCGATAGTCGATGCACATCTTCATCGATCCATCCTTATTTTGCACGAATAAGGCCGGTGCCGCCCACGGTGACGTACTCCGCCTAATAAACCCCTTCTCCAATAGTTCCTATAACTGCTTACTTAACTCTTTTAACTCTGCCGGTGCCCTTCTCTTCCCTAGGAGCATTTCCAGTTTTTGACTTCTCTAAGATTCTCTTGCTATAGAGTAGAGATCCCTCCACATCTTGAGCTGATTTTACCAACTCATTATAGTTGACATAGTGGGTCGATGCCAATTGCAATGAGATGGTCGGGTTCAACCCCTTCATGAATCTTCTACATTTTTGTTCACCCCCTACAACCGAGTCTGGGGCATACCTCGAGAGTGAGGTAACTTTAGTTGGTATGCTTGAACGGCAATACCTCCTTGATATAGTTCATCGAAATGCCTCCTCATTTCATCCTTATAAGAATCTGGAAGAAACTGCCGATTAAACAATTCAATGAACTCATTCTATTCGAGGTCGCTTAAGTCGTAAGTATCCACGATCCCCAACCACCACTTCCGTGCTTCACCCTTTAGGTGAAACTGAGCCATATTCACCCGTTGTTCCCCATCTACTATTCCCGTTGCTGATAAGTATTTCTCCATTTCATCCACCCATCTCTCAGCTATGGGTTCACCTACCCCATCGAAAGTCGGAGCCCCCAATCGGGTGAAGTTAAGCAATCCATTGTTACTTGAACTCACAGCTTGTGCATTCTGTACCATCATTTTCACCACCTTCTGAAGGTCGGTCATCACTTGGTTAGCGTTTACTGGTTCTAGTTCAGGTACGTAAGTCTCTTCTTCTTCCTCATTCACCTCCTCAAACACATTCTCAGCCTCTTCCTCTTCCTCAGGTTGTTCAGGTGATGGGGCCCTAGCATTGCCCCTCCCCCCACGACCTCTAGCATCCCTTCTCCCTTTAGGTTCTCCCCTCCCCCTTGGAGCTCATCTTCCTCTCGCATTTGCCCCACCTCGGGCAACTGCACCCCTTGATGGTGGTGCGCCCCCGCGTGTAGCTGTTCCTCGTCCACCAGTCCTTGTGGTAATAGCCTTGACTACAAAAATTTTAAACTAACACTTTATTTGCCTCACTCGACACTAATACTCCTACATGAATACTCTACTTCTTCGTCTTGAATCCCACCACTTAACAAAATCCACATTCCACCAAAAGTTTCAAATTCCGCTAATCATACAATACAACATTCCACACATTACTAAGTTCACAATCGCAATTTCACATTCCACTAAATCTCTCTAGTCGTAATTCAATAAAATTTAAAATTCAGAATTATAGAGTACTGAAGTACGAAGCCAACGGTTCAAGCGGAACCAAATTTGGAGTAAAAATGAAGGAGTTACGAGCGTTTGAAGTTTAGCGAGAAAACCGTAAAATTGCCAGAAAATGACTAATCGTTTTGGACAAAACGACCGATCGTTTTGGTCCAAATCTGACCCGAGAGGTCAAAGAAAACCGACCGTTCAAAATGAAAATACGACAGATCTTTTTGGTCCAAATTTTACCCGAGAGGTCAAAGAAAACCGACCGGTCGAAAATAAGAAAAAAATAATAACGACCAATCGTTTTTCTGCAGAAAATAATGATACAAAAACGTAAAATTTCTCAACGCTTGTAAATTCTTTACATGGCACATATCACACAACTTCATCATTTTAGTCCACCACATTTTTACGATCAACATCCATTCCCATATAATATTCATTCACACACAAGTTAATAATTTTGAAAACACATTACATAAGACCATCAACTTCACAATTCTCGCACTCTAATACTTCGCCACTACTTGCCATTGCAAACTTATACTTCATACACACTTCATCAATCTTCACACACATGCAAAGAACATAAAAGTGTGAGGGATAACCCCTCACGATACGTTATCCTAAAGTACCCAAGCGTTCTTGCATACTCTAGAACTCCACATCACTAAGGTATTCCTTCACACCTACCGACGAGAGGTCCACCCACTAGTTTGGTGAGGCGGGATCAACAAGCGTCCTCATTGTCCGCAACTTGCCTCACATGTGGACTTTCCTTTCATCAACTACTACTAAGTTCTAGCTACATGTCCTAAGCTAAATGCAACCTCCCGTTTTAGAAATTTTTTGTTTTTTTGGAAAAGTTTTGTGAAAATGATACGATGGATCTTGGTCCAATGGTTACCCATCTTCCCGTCGTCCGAAAGTATACAAGAACCTGGTTAGCTCTGATACCAACTTGTCACACCCCGAAATCCGAAAAACGGACATCAATGCGTGACCTTTTGAACAAAAGGAAAAAGAACCTGTTGGTACAAAATTTAACTTTTAAAGGAAAACGACTTGCAAGATAAAGGAACAATTATACGAATGAAATAGAAATGTTTGCCAAACGCGGCTACAAGACAAGATGGTTTTAACAGATTTATAAAAAAAAGAAGATACCAAACGATTGTAATTTGCCCGTACGCTACAACCTCAAAAATGGTCTAAGTAAAAAGAAAGCGACTGAAAGAAGCCCCGAACCCATGCGATACATCGCTAATGCTCCTATCCAAATGTCTCAGCCTACGTTGTACCTGAAAGACAAAACTATAACGGTGAGTCTCATGCACATACATAGACGAGGCGGCACCACACAGGATACCGTCACTCTATCCAATAAATGCAAGAACTCATAAACAACAACTACAATAATAGCATATCAAAAGAAATGTAATAGCATCATACAACGAAATAAATTAAGTAACTCCAACACACATCTATAACACACATGGACCTCTCACACCACCTACCTCAGTCCGTAAGGTAGGTCATTCCCTATACCCCTCGGCTCGTCTTATGCCCCCGGTATAGGGAGAGACATAGACCATTGCCAACATATAAATATTTAAAGTGTACACTTGGACCTCTCATGCCACTAGTCCCAGTCCGTAAGACGAGTCATTCCCTGTACCCCTCGGCTCGTCTTATGCCCCCGGTATAGGGAGAGACATAGACCATTGCCAATAAATAAAACTCAAGGCCTCGGCCAATAATATTATACTATTCAATTATCACAATTCCCAATAAAATCACATTCTCAAAATACTAGCATTCCCAAATGTCACATTATCGAAATTCAACAAAGCAAATAAGCATAGGTACTAGAATCACAACTAGCCTGTTGGCCCATGCGGCTAAACCTTAGGGGGGGGGGGTGAATAAAGTTTTAGGCGTTTTTTGTGGAATTAAAATTCTAAGAGTGATTAACAACCCAACTACCTCAATATATATTTGCGACAATAAATATGCGATGATAATATATGAACGAATTGAAACATGCACACAATCACAAATAATATAGGTTGCGGAAAGTAAATAGTAAGGGAAAGAAATTGACACCGCGATATATAGAGGTTCGGCAAAACCCGCCTACGTCCTCTTCTCGGTATTCGTGCTACCGAGTATTTCACTAAAAATGTTCTTCCCGATATTACAAATCCTATCGAGCTAATCAATCGATTTGCTCACCCTCTACCCGAGGTTCCTACTCTTGATACAAGTGCGAGCGAACACGTTTACGAGTCAACGACTCCCCCTCAATCTATGAGTACCCAAGTGTTTAACCTAGAACTTTTAACCAACTCTTTGGCTTAAAAGCTTCTACCCAAACAGTCACAAATGAGCTTATAGTTTGCTCTTTACAAATTTATCGAAAATAAAACAACACTCACAATTTGATTTCTTCTAAATAAGATAATTTGTGATATTTGATGATGCTTGATCTTGATTTGAGCTTGTATTGCTTTCTCTTCAATTTCCCTCTTTTTCGAGCTTTTTCTCAACAATGGAGAATTTAGGTGTTTTTGATGAATAGAGGTTGAAGGATTGATTAGTTGTGTTTTGAGAGTGATTGTGATGTGTTTATAAGACCAGAAAAGTCTGTTTTATGTATTATGACTGTTGGGTAGATGGTTGAGGGTTTTATACAAAGGTTAAAGCTACTTATTCAAAAAAGCTAAAAAGCTGTTTCTGAATTCGGCTGAAAAACGATCGGTCGTTTTCTTCAGTCGACCGGTCATTTTTGAATCTGCAGAAAAACGATCGGTCGTTTTCTACAGGCGACCGGTCGTTTTTATAACGACCTCTCTGGAAGAATTTGGACCAAAAACGATCGGTCGTTTTTTCCAAAACGATCGGTCGTTTTCTGAAAATTTTTGCTTTTTCCGCTTTACTTCGAATGCTCGTAACTTTTTCTTTTTAGCTCCGATTTTGGTTCCGCTTGGACCGTTGGCTTCGTATTTGATTACTCTATCTTTCTGTCATTCTGAAATATACATTTTATATTTTTGGAAAAGACAAAGCATTATATCATCGAAATAGAGAAATCGTAAAATCATTAAAACATAATCAAACTTATAATCAAAATCAATTATTGAACCCATGGTTCAACAATCTCCCCCATTTTGATTATGACAAAATAATGATGATTTTACAAGTATAAAAAATATCTCCTCCATTTTAACAAATCGCATTTCTCTAAACAAATCGCATTTCTCTAAACATCATTTTTCTCCCCCTTTGGCATTATCAAAATGCAATTAAAAAAAATTTGGGGTTATGTGGAGGGTTTTCAAAGAAAAACCAAAACATGAAAAATGTTATCATGATGCATATGTCCCAACTCATCACATATATGTAAAAATTATAGAGTAGAGTATACCGAATATGTGATGTCGAGTCCGCTCTCTAATGGCTTTTGCATTGAGCGTTTCCAAGTCCAAGTATGTGGTACCATTTGTTGGTATGCCTTCCACTTTTGTCGATTAATGGTACTTCATTCTTTATGGTGGAGTCGATCTTCTTGACTTCCACAAATTTTACCGGTGTTGTCAACCAATTATTGATTTTCTCCTTTTGAATAGAGATACCTACAACACGAGATTTGTCTTTTTGTCCCCAATTTCTTTTGGGTCCGACATTGTTAGTGACATGGGTCTTTACTACCCATTTCAAATCGCTTCTACTAACACGAAAACAATAAGGACATCTAGAGGAAATATGCTCATTTCTACTACAATGTACACAATGCATAGACTTTTTCGCATAACGAGAATTATACGAAGTTTTGGGAAGGTTTTTCGGAGTATCCAATTTGGTTTGAAAACCTAAACCTTTTCTATCATTAAAAGATTTTTGAAAAATCTTGGAAGTCCTCCCTTTGGTAAAAACAACCTCTTGTTTAGGCGGGGTAGGAGTTTTAGAAATGTTAGAGGCTTTGACGAAGTGGGTTTTGTTTGAATTAGAACTAATGCAATCATAACCTAAACCACTCTTATCATTGAAATCTTTTTGACAACTCAAAATGTTATCTAAAACGGTTTTACCTTTAGAAAACTTTGAAATTGTTAAATCAAGTTTTTCAATGAAAATGACAAGATCGTTGTTTTTATTTTTCAAAGTTTCATTCTCGGTTTCTAAAAGCTTGACCTTGTCATTTAAGTTAAAAGCATGAGAACTCAAAACCTTGTTTTTGCTTTTAACTTTATCGAGAGCATCCTTTAACTCTTCAAAATTTTCTAAAAAGTCGCAATCTAAAGAAGGGGATTTTGAAAGAGTTTTAGCAAGTCTAGAGACTTCATTTTTAAGAAAATTGATCTCGGTTTGTAAAGACTTATTTTGAATAACGAGATCATTATTTTTATCTTTCAAGTCTTCCATTTTGTCATCTACATCATGTAAAGAAAATGACGATTCCGGAATAGACTCATTTTCAATTTTATCTCTTTTCAAGGATCTTATTTCTTCATTGAGAGAAGAATTTATCCTTTTAAGAGAGTCAACTTTTTCCCAAAGTTTAGGAAACTTTTTAGAGTAAACATCGCACATATGAAGTAAATCATCGTAGGATAGATCATTTACCTCACCGGTTTCACTTTCACTTTCACTTGAAGATCATTGGTTAGGTTCATTGTTGTCTTCCAAGGCCACATAACAAGCAACATGACCGACTTCGTCTTGGTCAGAACTATCGCTAGAGCTTGAAGCGAATATCTTCTTCTTGCCTTTGCTCTTGCGATTCTTGATGCAATCTCTCGCTATGTGTCCTTCATTTCCACAAGCATAGCAAACAAAATCGTTAGAAATAATTGAACTATTTGACGATTTACCTTTATGTTTGTGTTTGCCATTAAGCTTTAGTATTTCCTTGACGATTCGAATGATTTGCATTGAATTTTTTTCGTCATCGGATAGCTCATCGCTTTCGTCACAAGTTGTTCCTTTGAAAGCTACCTCCTTCTTTTTCGAGATTGGCTTGTGACTATTGAGGGTGATCTCCTGAGTAATGAGTGAACCCGTCAATGCATCAAGAGTGTAGGTGTTCATGTCGTGCGCCCCTTGAATTGCGGTGACTTTTGGTTCCCATTCCTTTGGTAAGCTCCGAATCACCTTTGAAACCATTTCCTTACAAGACAAACACTTACCAAAAGATGTTAATCCATTAGTAATAGTGGTAAATCTAGCAAGCATATCGGAAATAGTTTCACCCTCGCTCATCTTAAAAAGCTCGTAGTCGTGCACTAAAAGTTGGAGTTTGCAATCCTTAACTTGGTTAGTGCCCTCGTGCATAACTACTAACTTATCCTACATACTCTTAGCCATTTTACAAGCGGAAATTTTGTTGTACTCGTTAGGGGAAACGGCACAAACAATAGCGTACATCGCTTTAGCGTTAGTAGAGTAGGCTTCTAGTTGAGCGTGATCTAAGTCCTCTACGGGGATTGGGTTTTCGCTATTTTCGGATGTAGGTGCGGAATATCCTACTTTTATGGTCATCCAAAGTTTAACATTGTAACTTTGCAAAAACATGCTCATCCTATCCTTCCAATATGAAAAATTTATCCCATCAAAAAAAGGTGGAGTATTGGGCGATGAAGCAATACCGGAAGAGAAATTAAGTATATTAGCCATCGGGATCTTAACTCTTAAATCGCTAGATTCCTATATGCAAGAGCCTCGGCTCTGATACCAATTGTTGGCCCGTGCGGCTAAACCTTAGAGGGGGGTGAATAAGGTTTTAGGCGTTTTTCGTGGAATTAAAATTCTAAGTGTGATTAACAACCCAACTACCTCAATATATATTTGCGACAATAAATATACGATGATAATATATGAACGAATTGAAACATGCACACAATCACAAATAATATAGGTTGCGGAAAGTAAATAGTAAGGGAAAGAAATTGACACCGCGATATATAGAGGTTCGGCAAAACCCGCCTACATCCTCTCCTCGGTAATCGTGCTACCGAGTATTTCACCAAAAATGTTCTTCCCGATATTACACATCCTATCGAGCTAATCAATCGATTTGCTCACCCTCTACCCGAGGTTCCTACTCTTGATACAAGTGCAAGCGAACACGTTTACGAGTCAACGACTCCTCCTCAATCTATGAGTACCCAAGTGTTTAACCTAGAACTTTTAACCAACTATTTGGCTTAAAAGCTTCTACCCAAACACTCACTCACAAATGAGCTTATAGTTTGCTCTTTACAAATTTATCGAAAATAAAACAACACTCACAATTTGATTGCTTCTAAATAAGCTAATTTGTGATATTTGATGATGCTTGATCTTGATTTGAGCTTGTATTGCTTTCTCTTCAATTTCCCTCTTTTTCGAGCTTTTTCTCAACAATGGAGAATTTAGGTGTTTTTGATGAATAGTTGTTGAAGGATTGATTAGTTGTGTTTTGAGAGTGATTGGGGTGTGTTTATAAGACCAGAAAAGTTTGTTTTATGTATTATGACCATTGGGTAGATTGTCACGCCCCAAAATCCATAGAACACGGATATCGAGGCATGACCTTTTTAAAACAAGAAAAGTGAAACATGTTGGTACAAAATTGAAATTTTAAAAGAAAACATTAGCGAGCTAAAGGAACAATTAAACAATAAACAAAAGTATTTGCCAAACGCGGCTACAAGGCGAGATAAAATAAACGAATGTAAATTGCCCGTAGGCTACAACCTCAAAAATGTCTAAGTAAAATGAAAACATCATAAAGAAGTCCCGAGCCCATGTGATTCCTTGCAAAAGCTCCTAACGAAATGCCACAACATATAAAGTACCTGAAATACAAAATTGTAACGGTGAGTCCCACGCACATAACTAGACGGGACGGCACCACAAATACCGTCTCTCCATCCCATAAATGCAAGAGCTCACAAATTCTACAACTACGATAATCGATGTATAAAAGGAAATATAATAACATTCTACTACGGGATAAAATTAAATAAATTAAATAACATCAACACACATCAATAGCATACATGGACCTCTCACGCCACCTACCCCGGTCCGTAAGGTAGGTCATTCCCTATCCCTTCGGCCGTCATATGTCCCCGAAATTAGGGAGAGACATAGACCATTGCAACATAAAAGTAGATTTATAGTGCGCACTTGGACCTCTCACGCCACTCGCCCCAGTCCGTAAGACGAGTCATTCCCTATCCCTTCGGCCGTCATATGTCCCCGGAATTAGGGAGAGACATAGACCATTGCAACATAAAAGTAAATAGTGCACACTGGGACCTCTCACGCCACTCGCCCCGGTCCGTAAGACGAGTCATTCCCTATCCCCTCGGCCGTCTTCTGTCCCCGGAATTAGGGAGAGACAGAGACCATTGCCACTACAGCTAACACACAAGGCCTCGGCCAATGATATGAATCTAACCAATTAACACAATATCATACGTATAAATATAAAGGCCTCGGCCAATAATATTATACTAATCAAATAACACCACCATATACGTCACGTAACGTAATACAACATAACACATAACCATAGGTACTAAATTCGCAACTAGCCAAACAACTCCAATAACGTAAAATCCCATTCGGACATTTTAACAAACACCTTGTATGTATAAACTACAATTAACCATTAGTCACCATAAATTCATCCAATACCATCAACAACTATATAATCCCATAAACAACTAATAAATCATGCAAACCCATCCATAATCTCGCTAATTCGAAATAAACATATCTAAGGCTCCAACCTCTACAATTTAAATAATGGAACTAAAACTACAACAAATAATCCCAATTAACAATTTAAGAACACAATTAATATAAACGGCAAAAACCCCCAATTTATAATAAACACAAAACCAAAACCTAACATACACCCTCGTCTAGTCGCAATGGATAACTCCCGTTACCTTAGAGCGTAGAGGAGATGCTTCCGGTATGAACCCGCTAATGGTGGTTTCCTTCTTCTTCTTCTCTTTCTTTTCTTTTCTCTCTTTTCTCTCTTCTTACTCTTTCTCTCTCTTGCTTACTAGTTTACTGAATCTTATCTGTAAAAAGTGGCTGAAAAGAGTTTATAAAAGCTGTTTTGATAAAGTTTGAGGTAACGAACTATTTGGTCCCCAAAGTTCTAATAGTTAACTCTTAATCCAAAAATATAGTTTTACTACTCAAAAATAACAAATCTTTAGAAACAAAACTATTGGGTCCTTTTTATTTATAAAATTAGTAACAGGTTTTAAAAATAAGGTTTTTCGGAAGAGTTTCGGTTTTTGGTAAAATTTTGAATAAAACGCTTTTGGATAAATTAAATCATAATAAAAACCATTTATAAAAATACGGGATGTTACAACTAACCCTCCTTAAAAGAATTTCGTCCCGAAATTTCCTATCTAAACAACTATACCCAGAAGTGATAAACTTTTATAAACAAGGCCATAAAATTTAAACGTGTAATACGTGTCATCATCTAAGAAATAAAATACTCAGGGTACACAACTCATACCACTCTTCCATCCATAACTCAAGTAAACGAAAGGTACGTAAGTATCACGATAATGTAAAACAATGACTAACGAAATAAAAGGCAATAATGTAACGAAGGTAACATGTTTCTAGCTCAACAACCAAGATGACATGCTTCTACCTCAACAACTCCACAACGTCTACAAAACTCAAAATACATGAACTACACGTAAGAATCTCAAACAAGGTAAACACCTATATGCAATATCCACCATAATAAGAGACAACAACTCGAAGAATTTTAAACGTACTCAAGACTCAACGTACGGGTAGTTCTAGTAAACTAAGCTCTAATAAACTAAGCACCAAACTCTAGGCGTTACAACCCTTCCCCGATAAAGAAATTTCGTCCCGAAATTAGAATGCATCTAAAGAAAAGTACCTAAAGAAAAGTCGAGATTAGGATACTTCCTCTTCATCTCATCCTCACGTTCCCAAGTTGCCTCCTCGGCCCCGTGGTGTTTCCAAACCACCTTTACTAATCTAATCGTTTTTCCTCGAAGTTCCTTCTCTTGCACATCGATAATCCTCATAGGTCCCACTTCGTAGGTCACATCCGCACTAACCTCAATGTCCTCAAAGTCCACCACGTGTGAAGGGTCGTGATGATACTTTTTCAACATCGACACATGGAACACCGGGTGAACCCCCGCCAACTTTGGTGGTAAGTCCAACCGGTAAGCAACTTCTCCAACTCGGTCCACGATCTCAAATGGTCCGATAAATCTCGGGCTCAACTTTCCTTTTGAGCCAAACCTCATAACCCCCTTCCTGGGCGAAACCCGCAAAAATACTTGATCCCCCTTTTTGAACTCCAAAGGTCTCCTCCTCTTATCCGCATAACTCTTTTGTCTACTTCGGGCCGTCTCAAGCCTTTGTCGAATTAACTTAATCCTTTCTGTCGTTTCTTGAACCAATTGCGGTCCTAACATTTCCGCTTCCCCCACCTCGGTCCAACACACCGGAGACCTACACGGCCGCCCGTATAAAGCCTCAAAAGGTGCCATGCCAATACTAGCTTGGAAACTATTATTATACGCAAACTCAACCAAGGGTAGATGGCTCTCCCAGCCTCCCTTGAAGTCATTCACACATGCGCGCAACATATCCTCTAACACTTGGATAGTCCGCTCCGATTGTCCATCCGTTTGAGGATGAAACGCTGTGCTCATTGTCAATTTGGTCCCTAAGGCATTTTGCAATGCGCCCCAGAACCTCGACACAAACCTCGCATCTCGATCCGATACTATCGAAATCGGCACCCCATGAAGTCTAACAATTTCCTTAATATACTTCCGTCCCAAAATTTCCACCGAATTTGTCATCTTAATCGCAATGAAGTGTGCGGATTTGGTCAAACGGTCGACCACAACCCACACAGCGTCATTCCCACCTACCGACTTAGGTAAGTTGGTCACAAAATCCATTGCTATCCTTTCCCACTTCCATTCCGCTACCGGTAAGGGTTGGAGCATACCCGCCGGCCTTTGGTGTTCCGCCTTCACTTGTTGGCAAGTTAGGCACTTGCTAACATATGAAGCTACATCTCGTTTCATTCCGGGCCACCAAAATTGTCTCTTCACATCGTGATACATTTTCATCCCGCCGGGATGAACGGCTAATCGGGAGTGGTGAAACTCCTTTAATACCTCATTCCTCATATTTTCCATCACGTAAGTCCTTCCCTTAAATCGTAGTCCTCTATCGGTTCCTTTCGTCCAACCATCTAATCCTTCGCTAGAACTCATCTGTTTCTCATAGCTCTCCACTTTCTCGTCCCCATCTTGTGCTTCCAGAACCCTACTCACAAGTTCCGGTTGTACCACTATTGTGTACAAGGTCCCCACATCAACATGTCCCAACTCCAAGTCGAACTCGTTCACTTTTCCCATCATCCTCCATTCCTCGATCGCCACATGCGCTAAGGTCGCATGAGACTTTCGACTCAAAGCATCCGCCACTACATTGGCCTTTCCCGGATGATAGTGCAAGTCATAGTCGTACTGTTCCAAATATTCCATCCATCGTCGTTGTCGCATATTTAGATCACGTTGGGTAAAATTATGCCCTAAGCTCTTGTGATCCGAGAACACTTTGAACTTTTCCCCGAACAGATAATGTCTCCATATTTTCAACGCATGAACTATTGCCGCTAGCTCTAGGTCATGAGTCGGATAGTTCTTTTCATGAATCCTTAGTTGTCGCGAAGCATAAGCGATAACCTTTCCGTCTTGCATCAAGACGCAACCCAAGCCTTCTTTCGAAGCATCGCAATACACTTGATAACCCTTTCCTTGCTCGGGAATAACTAGTACGGGAGAACTAGTCAACCGCTTTTTGAGCTCTAGGAAAGCTTTTCGCAAGCCTCACTCCACACGAACGTCACCCCTTTCTTGGTAAGGTGAGTCATTGGAGTTGCTAACTTCGAAAAATCCTTGACGAACCGTCGATAGTATCCCGCTAAACCCAAGAAACTTCGAATCTCGAACACATTCTTCGGTTGTGCCCATTTCGAAACCGCTTCAACTTTCGTCGCGTCCACCTTGACCCCTTTTTCCGAGATCACATGTCCAAGAAATTTCACCTCATTTAGCCAAAACTCACATTTGCTAAATTTTCCGTAAAGTTGATGCTCTCTCAACGTGAGCAACGCTAAACGGAGATGCTCCTCGTGTTCCTCTCTTGAACTCGAGTAAATCAAGATATCGTCGACGAAGACCACCACAAACTTGTCGAGATACTCCTTAAATATTCGGTTCATTAACTCCATAAATGCTGCCGGCGCATTAGTTAACCCGAACGGCATGACCACAAACTCATAGTGACCATACCGGGTCCTAAAGGCCATTTTCGAAATGTCTTCATCCTTCACCCTCAATTGGTGATAGCCTGATCGCAAGTCGATTTTTGAAAAGAACGTCGCTCCTTTCAGTTGGTCAAACAAATCGTCAATTCGAGGTAGTGGGTACTTATTCTTAATAGTCACCCTATTTAGCTTTCGATAGTCGATGCACATCCTCATCGATCCATCTTTCTTTTGCACGAATAAGGCCGGTGCCGCCCACGGTGACGTACTCCGCCTAATAAACCCCTTCCCTAGCAGTTCTTCTAACTGCATACTTAACTCTTTCAACTCTGCTGGTGCCAAACGGTACGGGGAAATGGCTATGGGTGCCGTTCCCGGTACCAAGTCCATAGAAAAATCTAAACCTCTTTTCGGTGGTAACCCCGGTAGATCCTTCAGAAACACATCTCTAAAGTCGTTCACTACGCTTGGCCACGTTTCCACTTCCTCGTCATTATCTACTATCGAGAGACTAGCCAAAAGACAAGACAGGTTGCCCTCAACCCGCTTGGAATAATATGGAGTAGAAGAAAGGGTAGCATCCCTTTCCCCACGAAAGAACACCTCATCTCCGGATGAAGTTGTAAGGAAAACCTTTCGTCGAACATAGTCGATGAAAGAATTGAAATGAACCAACCAGTCCATTCCAAGTATCACGTCGAATCCCGACATCTCTATAACTACTAAGTCAAATATAAATACGTGGTCCGCGACCACCATCTCACAAGACCGACACACTCGGTCCAACACAACTCGACCCCCAACAGGAGTCTCTACAACTATCGGGTTCTCAAGAACCCCAATTTCTAATGACAAAGACTCAACTAGACTTTTAGATATAAACGAACGCGAAGCTCCCGTATCGAAAAGAACATGTGCCCAAGATGAGCACACAAGAACCATACCTTGTACATTTGCCGGATCTCCTTGGTTTGGCAACTGTGGCAAGGCAAATAGACGAGTTTGAATTGGTGGGTTTCCTTGCGGTCCTCGATTTCCCCCATGATTCCCTCGGTTTCCCGGGCCCTGATAGCCTCCTCGGTAGTTCCCACGGTTTCCCCCTCCTTGGTGGTTACCTCGAAACCCTCCCCCTTGGTTCCCAGGTAATTGGTGTGGTGGTACGAATCCTGGTCCTCTTGATGGTGGTGGTGGCAACCTAGGTTGGTTAAAGGGTCGGTTGGTGTCGATTCTTCCTTGTCCCCCGGGACAAACCCTTGCCGTATGTCCAAATCGGTTGCAAGTCCTACATTGGACCCTAGGGCACTCGAATTGTCGATGGCTCGCGTCTCCACAGTGGAAACACGCTCCCCTTATCACGACGTTTGTTGGTGGTGGATTAAAACTCCTCTCTCCTCTTCCCGGTTATTGAAATCGCGAACTATTCGCCATATCCCAACTCCGCTTCTTCTCTTCCCTCGGAGCATTTCCGGTTTTCGACTTCTCCGAGATTCGCTTGTTATGGAGTAGAGCTCCTTCCACAGCTTGGGCTGATTTTACCAATTCACTATAGTTGACATGTCGAGCCGATGCCAATTGTAGCGAGATGGTCGGATTCAACCCCTTCATGAATCTCCTACATCTTTCTGCACCCCCTATAACCGATTCTGGGGCATACCTCGAGAGTGAGGTAAACTTCAGTTGGTATGCTTGAACGGTCATACCCCCTTGATACAGCTCCTCGAAACGCTTCTCATTTCGTCCTTATAAGAATCGGGAAGAAACTGTCGATTAAACAATTCGATGAACTCATTCCATTCGAAGTTGCTTATGTCGTATGTATCCACAATTCCCAACCACCACTTCCGTGCTTCACCCTTCAGGTGAAACTGAGCCATATTCATCCTTTGCTCCCCATTTACTATTCCTGCAGCCGATAAATATTTCTCCATTTCATCCACCCATCCCTCAGCTATGGATGGTTCACCTAACCCATCGAAAGTCGGAGCCCCCAATCGGGTGAAGTTAAGCAATCCATTGTTGCTTGAACTCCCAGCTTGTGCATTCTGCACCATCATTTGCACCACCTTCTGAAGGTCGGTCATTACTTGATTAGCATTTACCGTTTCCGGTTCAGGTGCAGAAGTCTCTTCTTCTTCCACATTCACTTCCTCATATATATTCTCAACCTCTAATTCCTCTTCGGGTTGCTCAGGTGGTGGGGCACTCGCGTTACCTCTTCCCCCACGACCTCGAGTAGTCCTTCTTCCTCTAGTTGCTCCACGCCCCCTTGGAGCTCTTCCTCCTCCTCCATTTGTCCTACCTCGGGTAGCCGCACCGCTTGATGGTGATGCGCCCCCGCGTGTAGCTGGTCTCCTTCCACTAGTCCTTGTGGTAATAGCCATTACTACATACATTTAAAACCGACACTTTAGTTGTCTTACTCGACACTACTACTCATACATGTATATTCATACATGATAAAAGCTCGGTTTGCAAATCAATCACTTTATCAAGCTTTCTAAGGTTCAAAAACTGATTTTTACGAATTCTCAATTTCGACGATATAACGCTTCGACTTTTCCAAAAATAGAAAATGAAAATTCTGACGCCAGAAAGATAGAGTACTGAAAAACGAAGCCAACGCTTCAAGCGGAATCAGAATCGGAGTTAAAACGAAGAAGTTATGAGCGTTTGAAGTATAATGAGAAAAATAGCATAATTGCCAGAACACGACCGACCGTTTTGGACAAAACGACCGATCGTTTTGGATCAAGATTCTTCCAGTGAGATCACCAAAAATTCGACCGATCGTTTTGGGAAAACGACCGATCGTTTTTGGTAAAAATTCTTCCAGTGAGGTCAGAAAATTTTCGACCGATCGTTTTGGGCAAACGACCGATCGTTTTTGGTCAAAAACTGACCAGTAGGGTCTGAAGAAATTCGACCGATTGCCTTTACAGTCGACCGATCGTTTAACTGCAGAAAATAAAGATTCAAAAACGCAAAATTTCTCAACACTCGTAAAATCCTACATGGCATATATTACACAAATAAGCCATTTAAGTCAACAAACTTATTACTATCAACATCCATACGCATAAAATGTACTTTAACAAACAAGTTAATAATATGAAAACGCGCTATGTAAAAATCATCAACTTCACAATTCTCACACTCTAATAGTTTGCTACTACCAGACATGCAAACTTATACCTCATACACATCATATAAATCTACACACGCATACAATCAACACAAAAATGCGAGGGATAACCCATCACGATACGTTATCCTAAAGCACCCGAGCGTCCTCGCATACTCTAGAATTCCACATCGCTAAGGTATTCCTTCACACATACAGACGAGAGGTTCACCCACTAGTTTGGCGAGCCGGGAACAACAAGCGTCCTCATTGTCCCCACCTTGCCTCACATGTGGACTTTCCTTCCATCAACTACTACTAAATTCTAGCTACATGACTAAAGCTAAATGCAACCCCCCGTTTAAGAAAAAGTTTGAGTTTTGGAAAAAGTTTGAGTTTTGGAAAAAATTTTGTAAAAATGATACGATGGATCTTGGTCCAATGGTTACCCATCTTCCCGTCGTCCCAAAGTATACAAGAACCTAGTTAGCTCTGATACCAACTTGTCACGCCCCAAAATCCATAGAACACGGATATCGAGGCATGACCTTTTTAAAACAAGAAAAGTGAAACATGTTGGTACAAAATTGAAATTTTAAAAGAAAACATTAGCGAGCTAAAGGAACAATTAAACAATAAACAAAAGTATTTGCCAAACGCGGCTACAAGGCGAGATAAAATAAACGAATGTAAATTGCCCGTAGGCTACAACCTCAAAAATGTCTAAGTAAAATGAAAACATCATAAAGAAGTCCCGAGCCCATGTGATGCCTTGCAAAAGCTCCTAACGAAATGCCACAACATATAAAGTACCTGAAATACAAAATTGTAACGGTGAGTCCCACGCACATAACTAGACGGGACGGCACCACAAATACCGTCTCTCCATCCCATAAATGCAAGAGCTCACAAATTCTACAACTACGATAATCGATGTATAAAAAGAAATATAATAACATTCTACTACGGGATAAAATTAAATAAATTAAATAACATCAACACACATCAATAGCATACATGGACCTCTCACGCCACCTACCCCGGTCCGTAAGGTAGGTTATTCCCTATCCCTTCGGCCGTCATATGTCCCCGGAATTAGGGAGAGACATAGACCATTGCAACATAAAAGTAGATTTATAGTGCGCACTTGGACCTCTCACGCCACTCGCCCCAGTCCGTAAGACGAGTCATTCCCTATCCCTTCGGCCGTCATATGTCCCCGGAATTAGGGAGAGACATAGACCATTGCAACATAAAAGTAAATAGTGCACACTGGGACCTCTCACGCCACTCGCCCCGGTCCGTAAGACGAGTCATTCCCTATCCCCTCGGCCGTCTTCTGTCCCCGGAATTAGGGAGAGACAGAGACCATTGCCACTACAGCTAACACACAAGGCCTCGGCCAATGATATGAATCTAACCAATTAACACAATATCATACATATAAATATAAAGGCCTCGGCCAATAATATTATACTAATCAAATAACACCACCACATACGTCACGTAACGTAATACAACATAACACATAACCATAGGTACTAAATTCGCAACTAGCCAAACAACTCCAATAACGTAAAATCCCATTCGGACATTTTAACAAACACCTTGTATGCATAAACTACAATTAACCATTAGTCACCATAAATTCATCCAATACCATCAACAACTATATAATCCCATAAACAACTAATAAATCATGCAAACCCATCCATAATCTCGCTAATTCGAAATATACATATCTAAGGCTTCAACCTCTACAATTTAAATAATGGAACTAAAACTACAACAAATAATCCCAATTAACAATTTAAGAACACAATTAATATAAACGGCAAAAACCCCCAATTTATAATAAACACAAAACCAAAACCTAACATACACCCTCGTCTAGTCGCAATGGATAACTCCCGTTACCTTAGAGCGTAGAGGAGATGCTTCCGGTATGAACCCGCTAATGGTGGTTTCCTTCTTCTTCTTCTCTTTCTTTTCTTTTCTCTCTTTTCTCTCTTCTTACTCTTTCTCTCTCTTGCTTACTAGTTTACTGAATCTTATCTGTAGAAAGTGGCTGAAAAGAGTTTATAAAAGCTGTTTTGATAAAGTTTGAGGTAACGAACTATTTGGTCCCCAAAGTTCTAATAGTTAACTCTTAATCCAAAAATATAGTTTTACTACTCAAAAATAACAAATCTTTAGAAACAAAACTATTGGGTCCTTTTTATTTATAAAATTAGTAACAGGTTTTAAAAATAAGGTTTTTCGGAAGAGTTTCGGTTTTTGGTAAAATTTTGAATAAAACGCTTTTGGATAAATTAAATCATAATAAAAACCATTTATAAAAATATGGGATGTTACATAGATGGTTGAGGGTTTTATCCAAAGGTTAAAGCTACTGATTCAAAAAAGCTAAAAAGTTGTTTCTGAATTCGGCTGAAAAACGATCGGTCGTTTTCTTCAGTCGACCGGTCGTTTTTGAATCTGCAGAAAAACGATCGGTCGTTTTCTACAGGTCGTTTTTATAACGACCTCTCTGGAAGAATTTGGACCAAAAATGATCGGTCATTTTGTCCAAAACGAGCGGTCGTTTTCTGGCAATTTTTGGGTTTTCCGCTTTACTTCGAATGCTCGTAACTTCTTCGTTTTAGCTCCGATTTTGGTTCTGTTTGGACCGTTGGCTTCGTATTTGATTACTCTATCTTTCTGTCGTTCTGAAATATACATTTTATATTTTTAGAAAAGACAAAGAATTATATCATCGAATTAGAGAAATCATAAAATTATTAAAACATAATCA
The DNA here is from genome assembly GCA_963682055.1 of Primula veris. Classification (NCBI taxonomy): domain Eukaryota; kingdom Viridiplantae; phylum Streptophyta; class Magnoliopsida; order Ericales; family Primulaceae; genus Primula; species Primula veris. Next base: position 28,673,126 of record OY821742.1, on the reverse strand, counting down.
AACTTATAATCAAAATCAATTATTGAACCCATGGTTCAACATAGCCAAAAAAGCCTTATAGCTATCAATTAATTTCTTGCCAAACAAACCTCAACAACATAAAATCTCATTCAGGCATTTTAACAAACAACTTCTATGCATAAACTACAACTCATCTTTATTCAACATAAATTTACCCAATTTCATCAACAACTATAATAACACATAACAACTCATAAAAACACAAAAACCCATCTATATTCTCATTAATTCGAAATTCATACGTCTAAATTCTCAATTCTCAAATTCAAATAAGTGAACCAAAAGAGCAACACATAAAACCCAATTAACAATTTAATTGAATATAATTGAGATAAAAAAAAACCCTCAAATTTTAAAAACGCAAGATCTAACCCTAACATACACCCCCGTCCAGTCGCAATGGATAACCCCCGTTACCTTAGTTCGTAGAGGAGATGCTTCCGGTAAAAACTCGCGAATGGTGGTTTCTTCTTCTTCTTCCTAAGCTTTGGAACCTCTTTTCTTTCTTTTAGGTTTTCTGTTTTGAAAAGTGGGATGAAAATTGTTTTACGTGAAACTGTTTTGAGAGAGTTTGGTGAAGCGAACTATTTGATCCCCAAAGTTCTAAAAGTTAACTCATAAATAAAACTATTATTTTACTGCTTCAAAATAACAAATCTTAATAAACAAAGCTATTGGGTCCTTTTTATTTGTAAAATTAGTAACAGGTTTTAAAAATAAAGTTTTTCGGAAGAGTTTCGGTTTTTGGCTAAAAATTGTATAAAACGTTTTTGGATAAATTTCATCGCAAATAAAACCATTTATAAAAATCCGGGATGTTACAGTGACATCTATTAAATTTGGGGTGTTACAATTATTGGTATCAGAGCTAAAGGTCCTAGGAATATTCGAATAGATTAGTTACTCAGGTTGAGGTTTGGTCCCAAGGTTTAGGTGGTCTCTAGTTTAATAAGTCAATGTGTTCATACTTGTTAAGGGAGTGACTATATACTTGATATCATACTTGATCATTTGTTAAATTAGGTGTGCTTTTGTTAGGGAATTTATTTATTTATTATTATTGGCTTTTTGTTTCTCTACTGTTACCTTTCGCGTGATAATATTATAAATTTTCTTTTGTATCGTATTTATAGTCCAATTTATATAAAAGCATTATCAATTTGTATCATGACTTACCTATGTAGAAAGACTTTCGACATATCTGGAGTATATTAAAGAATGGATTATTATTGATTGTCTACTTTGTGATTTGAACGACTGGATAGAATGCAAGCTAAGATTTCTTTTGTGTAATGCCTTTTCAACTTAGGTAGTTTGTTATTTTATTTTTGCAAGTGATGGTGGTAAATAATTATTGGATCATTATACTGTACGTATGTAAAACGCTTTCTGGCATGCATCAAGATAGATTTAGACAAACCTCAAACACAATTCATTTGTTTTCTAAGAAGAACTAACAATAGTGAATGAAGTCATTAGAAGTTGGCTTTGATTTTGATTTTGATTTTCTGGTACGTTTATGATGTACTACCTAAGCATAGAAGAAAGTTGAGCTTAAAATATGTTACAAACCAACATAGACTATCTTACTATTTGGAGAAACATATGGATAAACATATTCATGTCCAATCCTTTTAAGATTAGAAGTTTTCATCGCCAAAGAACAAGAGCTCTTTTTAGGATAACATTTTTTTTAAATCTTCATTTTTTTTTTGTTAAGCTTCTTGGTTTGTAAACTATGTCATAAACATAATATGATATTGTAGAATTGATATTTTTTTTTCTTTAACAAAAACACACGAGTATAAATGATAGAGGAATTAGAAAGGAAAAAAAAATCGCACGAATTTTGGATTTTGTTCTGACTGATATTGGTGGTAAGTGAGAATTGGACTTCTTTCGTTTTAGATTCATTCATGGATATACGTTATTCGAGCATGAGAATTTACTTATCATCTAGTCATTATGTTATTTTATAAAAAAATTTATGACGTATTAGAATTTTAAGATATGAACCAATTCTAAAAGTAAAAACTATGTTAACAAGTCTCCAAAGAATTATTGGGTGTATGACATATAATGAGTTTTATTTTATTATTATTATATATATATGTAAATATATAGTTGATAATCGTTTAAAAATAAAAATAAAAATAAAAATACATACATGTGTCATATTTCCTTGATAATGATCTCTTTTCAAAATTATAATTGTTATATTCTCTTAGTGAATGAATGCACAACCTTTTGGTGTGAGGTTGCGATTGTATGTTGTACTTAAAGAGATGTGTGCGTAATGAGTAGTTGAATTTATGTTGTAATTTTCTTTTGCTATAAAGCTGTTTAATTACTATCGTATTGCCAAATGATGGTAAAAGTAATTTTAAATTTATTCTTCTTTTCTTTTGCTTTATACTTAGGCTTGCATCATTTGAATAAAATAACATAAAAATAAATAAATTGGGGGATATTTTTATGTATCCCTTCAGAATACTTTTACGTGCGTTGTTAATTTATGTTCAAGCTTTTCTTATTATTTTTGTTGTTGTTGTTTGGTAGCTGTAAAAGTTGTTTTAAGTTTGACGGCATAGATGCTTCTAACGCGTTTCTTTCTAAGTAAATAGTATTATGATTAGATTTTAACCATTTTGAATGTGAAGGCCAACTTTTGTTTAAGTGACAACTATATATAGGTAATGAGTCAAACAATTGATTTGTATGATGATTTTTTTATTATTATTACGTCAAGTACATTGCCCTACCTGTATATATTAGCAACTAACATAACTTGGTATTATTATTTTTGTTATTATACATTTTATTTAAATGATGATTACGAGTGTAACAATGTATTATCCAGTTTGTTGTGGTTACCATTTAGGTATGAATTATAAGTGTTCAAATTGTTTACAGTTAATTTATTATGTCAAACGGATTGCTTATAATTATGATACTAACACGGTTGTTCTATGGCCGAATAAGCGCGAAGGTAATGCTAGATATCATAAAGGGTAATATAACATATGTTTTAAGCTATACTTAGTATTCGATGTAGGCTTCGGTTGATGTTATCCATGTTGAAAGATCCATGACGCGTGCTTATAATTGTGTGTTATCTTTAATTTTGATCAGAATATGACTAATCTCTATTTTATGGAACTATTAGTCAAAATTAGTTGGAAGTTTATTGTAAGGATTCAGAATAGGTGTGAATTAATTTGAAAATAAAAATAAAAATACCCGTTAAAGAATTATCACCTTTTAGTTTTTTGTTTTGTTTTGTTTTTTATTTTTTTCATTTTTATATTGGATTTAAAAGTCTATATTTAGTAATACTTAATGGTTGCAATATTGAACTTACGAGATTTCCTATTTCATTTACATTGAGTATGAAAACCTAAGTATATTGTGCTTTATTAGGAACTTGATTTATTTCAACTTTATATATCTAGTCAATAATTTGTTTACAACTTTAGTAGGGCGGCCTAATAATACATTTAGCATTTTCAGTGACCTGATATAAAAGATTCGGTGACATAGATTTGTGTTGTTTTCAAATTTAATAAGGATTTACGTTCTATTTATATTTAATTGTTTATATACTTAGGAGTTACAAAAGATATTTTCATTACAGATATTCTAGAAGAATATGTTATTTATTTGGACACGACATATTTTTTTTAATTAATCTAATAATTATGGTGCTAGTAACGTTTTACGTAATTAATGAGGCAAGTTTCGGGATGAATAATGTTAATTGTTATACCTAGTCATGGCTTTGTACACAAAATTGGTAGGGACCTAGTAATACAATAAGATTTCTAAGTGATCTAATAAAACAAAATAAAAAGGGTTGAGAAACAAAAGATTTACCAAGTGAGCAAGAATGCGAATAAGTTTTTTTTTCTTTAAATTATAGAATACGGGCCTATTTGTATATACGATTAAGATAAAAAAAAATATTGATCAGATGTTTCGGTTATCACCGATGGTAATTCTTATAGTGCTAATAACATTTTATGTAGCAAATAAGATAAGTTTCGGGACGAAACTTTCTTTAAGGGGGAAGAGTGTAATACCCTGGTTATTTTTGTTTTTGTTTTTGTTTGAGCAATGCCATTATGAACTTTGATTACTAACAGTTGACATGGTTAGTTAGTTAGTAGTAATTTGGTTGAAAACAAGTTGACGAGGTTAGAATAGAAATTAAATATAACTATAGGTTTACATGTTTAAAATGAAAATAAAATAAAAATGATGACAACATATAGGATAAGTCTCATTCAGGATAAGGTATATTGCACGTCCACTAGAATAAGACATAACTAAAAGTGTTATTTATTAGTAAATAAGAAACCGTATGTGTATAAGTTGGGGCTGAGTACATAAAACATTATCAAAACTCATTTTTGGTTTTTGTGAAGCTTTGATTCATATTTAACAGGTTCACTTCAGTCTTTTTTTTAATCTGTGAGTAATTTTGTACCATATATATATATATATATATATATATATATATATATATATATATATATATATATATATATATATATAATTGATTTGCTACCCATGTTATTTTGTAAAGTAGTGTATGAAATTGTATTATTTAGAAATATCTTTTGAAAACAATTCCCTTTTTTTTTTACGTGATGTCAATTAATATTTTGATTAGGTGATTATATATATCACATATGAGTACTTGATTTATTTCTCATACTTGTTTAGAAAATACTTTCAATATCATTTTTTATACTCAACCAAATCTATAAATGAATGACTTTATTTATATATATGAGTTTTATTGAATGATTTGAGTTGATTTATGTCAAAAGTTTTGTTATATATAAACGATGTGTTACCAGGTTATATATATAAAAAATATATAAATTGTAATCATACTGTACTTAACTAGTTTCAATTATTGCTAATTTGGATATTTGATTTTAATCTAATGATTTGAGATAATTGATTTTGATTTAAATGATTTGAATTATTTGAATTATCAATGATTTTCGGGACCAGCAATGAACTTTGAGGAACAAGCCACTTAAGTTGGGTGACCTTACTTTATGATTTAAATCCAATTAACAGGCCTCTTCAGTGGGGTGACGTTGGTGGCTAGAGAATTGACTACTTAATTGGCTTACTCTAGTTTTCTCAACGGTTTTGGAACAGGCCTCTTAAGTGCGGTGACTTTAGCCGGATTGTCTTAAATGGATTTCCTATATTGCCAACATAGGTGACTTTGAGTACGATAGTTGGATCCAACAATTAGAGAGAAAATAATTAATGGCAATGAATTTTAAGTCTGGTTCCAATTTTGATTTTAGCATTATTTAATTTTGGTGATAAATAAATGGTTTATTGAATTATATATCTTGATCTGCGTTTGGAGTTATAATTTAAACTTATTTTATGTATGTAAACACACATGCAAAAACTAAAAAGATTCAACATATTTATTTATTCTTTTGTTCATTACAAAAATCCATATTGTATTTTTCGAAGATGGATTGTCAAAACTTTCTCCTTATAGGTATGATTACCATTCACTAAGCTCGTTTGGCTTATCCTCTCTTTTAATCTTTTTAGGTAAATACAAGTTATTTATAGTCAGAGTTGAGTCAGTTGGGACCAAGAGCTCAGTGTTGTATTAAGTTTCTTTTCCGCTGCAAATGTAGTTATAAAAGTTATTATTATGGGAATATGATTTGTTTGTACGTAAGATTTTGGGATGTTAAACTATATATAATTTGTGTTCAATTAACAAGTTTTATGAGTATTGGATGAAAATTTTATCTATTTTATAACTTTGAGTTTTAGGCTTCGTGTAACACGGGTTAGGTTACGTGTTATTCGGCCGTGTGACATCTATTAAATTTGGGGTGTTACAAGAAGAACGCCATCCATATGTATTTTTAGAGCTTCTCAATATATATATACTAGTAATCGTGTCACACGCATTGCGTGTGTGACGCACAATGCAATTAAAATATAGAAAATAAGTGTAGTTATGATACAAATACGTGAATAATAAAAAAAAAAATAGTATAAGATGATAAGACTTAAAAGAATGTTTGCTTGTTATAGAGGGATAAATAGTGTTATTCGTTATTATTTTTTATATTTTTTTTATGAGTATGATATTATTGTAATTAATAAAAAAATATATGGGTATTTTTGAAAAAAAATGGCTAAATTGGGCAGTTTCATTTAATTTGGTTTGACTTATTATAATAGAATGATATATATAAGTTCTCTCTTCTCCCTTAAGTTTGGCCAAATAAGTTTTTGATTCTATGACCAAATACGTTTTGTTTTATTTAGTCCACAGTCCCTTTAAGAACTGTTTTGTACTTTAGAACTAGTAATTTATAATTAAGATATTTCTTTAAGGAAAGAAACATGTACCTTTTATAGCTGGTAAATCCCTAATTCGTTTTTGTTGAACGATATTCTTCTAATCAATTGTTTTAATGATAACAAAATATGTAAAACATGATAAAAGCTTGTTTTGCATACTAATCATTTTAAGGTTCAAAATCATAGAGTACTTAAATACGAAGCCAAGGGTTCAAGCGGAACCATAATCGGAGTAAAAACGAAGAAGTTACGAGTATTTGAAGTATAGCGAGAAAACCGTAAAATTGCCAGAAAACGACCAATCGTTTTGGACAAAACGACCGATTGTTTTGGTCCAAATCCAACCAGAGAGGTCGTATAATAACGACCGGTCGAAATGCAGGAAATGACCGATCGTTTTCTGCAGAATACAAAAATAGCCTTTTTGATTTATTTTGGATAATTGGGAAATTGGTAAAAACCAATGGTTAGAAAGATACACCATCAAGCAATGGTAACATAAGACCAATTGGGATATTTTTGGTCTTCAAATACCCCCAAAACCTTTGAAGAAACCACCCCAATTTTCACACACAAAAAGCAATTCATTCAAAATCAAATAATCAAGCTTATACTTCACATTTCTCACTTATCTTCATAAATATTCTTGTGTGTAATCATATTGTAATCATATAAACACCAAGATACTATTTGATAGTGAGTGATACACTTTCGATTCAAAATTGTAAGAGTAATCTATAAACTCATTTGTGAGCAAGTGATCGGGTAGAGGCTTATTAAGCACGTGTAGCTTAAAAGCTCTAGGTTTTTTTATTTGAGATACTCATGGAGTGAGGGGGAGCTTAATTGATAAATTAGCTCATTAGGTTGTAATCTTGGGAAGAACATTATAGTGAAATACTCGGTAGCATGAATACCGAGGAGAGGACTAGGCGGGTTTGCCGAACCTCTATATATAGTGGTGTCACTCCTTCCCTTAATCTTTAATTTCCGTATTTATATTATTGCTTAATTGATAACTTTCATAGCTTAAATTAGCATAATTTTAGACATTACTTTTGATTAAGTTTAGAATCACTAATTAGGGTTAATATTTGCTCAAATATTTTATTCCGCAAAAATCGTACGTAAACCTTATTCACCCCCCCTCTAAGGTTTAGCCACTTACGGGCCAACCGTTGGTATCAGAGCCTAGCTCTTTTGTTTATAAAATCTAGCAATTTTTTGTTTAAAGATCTGATATGTCTACTTACGTAGACTCAAAATCCATAACTAGGCCCCCGTTCTTTGACATAACGAACTATCCTTATTGGAGAGATCTTATGAAAATTTTTCTATGCGGTTACGAAATAGACCAATGGATTAGCATTAGCAAATGCTATAAAACACCTAGGAGAAATGGTTTAGATAAACTCGTAGAAGAACTGGATACGGATGAATGCCATGCCTTCTCTCTTAATTGTAGAGCTATGACTTCCATATGCGCTCTCGCCTAGTGAGTATGATAAGATTTCCGGTTGTGATACCGCTAAGAAAATGTGAGATAAGCTAGCTATTATGCATGAGGGAACTAGTCAAGTTAAGGACTCTAAAATTAGCACGCTTATTCATGATTACGAACTTTTTAAAGTTGATGATGACGAGTCTATTGCCTCTATGTACACTCATTTTACTAAAATTACTAACGATCTTAAAAGACTTGAAAAAGTGTATTCTAGCAAGGAGATGGTGACAAAGATTCTAAGGAGTCTTCCGAGAAAGTGGGAATCAAAAGTGACGGCTTACAAGAAGCCAAGGACATGAACACTCTATCTCTCGACAACCTCATAGGATCCTTAAGCACCCACGAATTAGACATGACGTCTCGAAAACAAGAGGATGACTCCAAAAAAAAGAAAGGCATCGCTTTCAAAAGTACCACAAATGATGATAGCAATAGCTACTCATCTAGTGAGGATGATGAAATAGTACTATTCGCCAAACGCTACAACAAGTTTCTAAGTTGGAAAAAGAAGGGCGGACAATGGTTTCGAAAAAAGGAATATAAGGGAGAGTCATCCAACAAATCAAACAAGAAGGATGAGATCATTTGCTATAAGTGTCATAAATCCGGGCACATGCAAAACGAATGTTCCTTGAAGAAAAAGGACAAGTTCGAAAAGAAGAAAGAATACAAGAAGGCATTCATGGCCACTTGGGGAAGCGATGATGGTAGCTCCGATAGCGACAAGGAAGAAGTCGCAAAACTTTGTCTCATGGATAGAGGAGACGAAACTGAGGATGTAAACTTCCACTCCTCTCTTTCTAGTAATGATTGTTTTGACATTAATGATGTGTTAGCTTGTTTAGAAAAAGCTAGAGGTAAAAACAAATCGTTTAGAAAAATGTTAACTACTTTACAAGACGAACTTGAAAACTTAGCCTTAAAAAACGACTCACTCACTTCTAAAAATGCCGAACTTACCATGGAAAATGATAAGTTAGAAAGTGACCTTAGTCTATGTAAAATTAAAGCAGATAGCGCCGAACTTACTCTTGCTAAGTTCGCTAAAGGAAGTAAAATGCGAAGTACTATATTAGCTTCTCAACAAGGCGCTTATGATTAAACCGGTGTAGGCTACAACCCACCTCTAAAGGCAAAACATAAAAATCGATTCACCAAACTAACTACTAAAACTAGACAACCTAATCACTCTCGAAATAACTTGCATAAAAATAACTTAGTTTATAATCGGTTTGTTAAACCAAGTATGCATGTTAAGTGTCTTACTTGCAAACGGTGTGATCACTATGAAGATTATGTCTATTGCCCTTATAGATATAAAGTAAATAGAAACGACTTGATATGGGTTCCAAAGGGTCAAGAGTCTAACCCACAAGGACCCAAAAGTGGAATCGGGTACCAATGATTATTATGTCTTGTAGGTATGCTTGAGGTCAAAAATCAACGAGGACAAGTGGTTCTTGGATAGTGGATGCTCAAGGCATATGACGGGAGACAAAACAAAGTTTACTATTCTTGCACCTAAAGACGGAGGCTTTGTGACCTTCTGTGATAATAGCAAGAGTAAAATCATTGCTATCGGTAGTATCTCTAAAACTCCCAATATTATTGTTGATAATGTGTTGCTTCTTAATGGTCTTAAGCATAATTTACTTAGCATAAGTCAACTTTGTGATATGGGTCACAAAGTTATTTTTGAAAAATCACATTGCATCATTCATTCCATTTCAGAAAATAAAACTATCCTTATTGGTCAAAGACAAGAAAATGTCTATATGATTGATTTGAATAGTTTGGTAGACAATGAAATCAAGTGTCTTGTTACCATCAGCGACAATGGTTGGTTGTGGCATAGAAGACTTGGTCATGCTAGTCTTGATTTACTAGCTAAGCTTTCCCACAAATATTTGGTAATTGGTTTACCAAAAGTCCCTTATCAAAAGGACAAACTTTGTCATGCTTGCCAATTAGGCAAACAAACAAAGATTTCTTTTAAATCTAAAAATGTTATTTCCACTACTTGTTGTTTGGAGCTCATTCATATATACTTAGTTGGTCCCTCCCGGACACTTAGTCTTGAAGGGCGTGCATATGCATTCGTCATGGTTGACGACTTTAGTCGTTTTACTTGGGTTTTGTTTTTAACTCATAAGCATGAAACATTTAGAGAATTCTCTATTATTTGGCAAAACCTCCAAACACGAAAGGGTTATATGATTAAAAGTATCTGAACCGATCATGGTAAGGAATTTGAAAATACATCATTTCAAACTTATTGTGATGAAAATGGTATTGATCATAATTTTTTGGCCCCTCGTACGCCTCAACAAAATGGGGTAGTAGAGAGGAAGAATAGAACCCTAGAGGAAATGGCATGGACCATGCTTTGTGAAAATAATTTGCCAAAATATTTTTGGGCCGAAGCCGTAAATTCCGCCTGTTACATTTTAAATAAAGCCTTAATTAGGCCCATATTGAAAAAGACACCTTACGAATTATGGAATGAGCGAAAGCCCAATATTTCTCATTTACGTGCATTTGGTTGCAAATGCTATGTTCATAATAATGGTAAGGATAATTTAGGAAAATTCGATGCTAAGTCTGATGAAGGAATTTTCATTAGATATGCTCTATCGAGTAAAACGTATAGAGTTTTTAATAAAAGAACTTTATTGGTGTAAGAATCAGTACATGTCTCTTTTGATGAGAATTTACCGACGACTGAGAAGCCATCAATTGTTCATGATATTGATGATGATATTTTTCATAATGCATCTTCTTCTAATCATGTTAAATCTAGTTTAGAGGTTACGCCTAGTATAGAGTTTGAATCCGTTGTTGAAGAAGTCACTATAGAGAGACTTCAAACGGACCTAGAATCTAGTGTGCATATTCATGACAATTTGCCTCAAGAATGAAGGTTTGCCAATCACCATCTGTAAGAATTAATCTTGGGAGAAAGAGTGTATACATGTTCTTCTTTGAGAAATTTAGTTAATCATCTTGCATTCTTGTCTCAATTAGAGCCTAAGAACATTCATGAAACGGAACTCGATGAGAGTTGGGTATTAGCTATGCATGACGAATTAAATCAATTCGAGCATAGTAACGTATGGACTTTAGTTCCTAGACCGCATGAGAAAACCATCATAGGTACAAAATGGATATTTCGTAATAAGATGGATGAATCCGGAGTAGTTATTACGAACAAAGCTAGACTAGTCGCTCAAGGGTATAACCAAGAAGAACGCATCGATTTCGATGAAACTTATGCACCCATAGCTAGACTAGAAGCCATTCATATGTTACTTGCTTATGCTACTTTTAAATACTTTAAATTGTTTCAAATGGATGTTAAAAGCGCTTTTGTAAATGGTTTTATAAACAAGGAAGTTTATGTAAAGCAACCACCTGGTTTTGAAAATCACGCTTTTCCCGATCATGTTTACAAACTCCAAAAAGCACTTTATGGTTTAAAACAAGCACCCCGGGCTTGGTATGAAAGACTTAGCAAGTTTTTGGTCGAAAATGGTTTTTGTCGTGGTACCTTGGATACCATGCTTTTTATCAAAAAGGATGGAAAAGACATGCTTTTAATCCAAATTTATGTTGATGATATCATTATCGGTGCTACTAATGCTCGCATGTGCGAGGAGTTTTCTAAATGTATGCAAGGTGAATTCGAGATGAGCATGATGGTTGAACTTACTTACATTCTCGGATTGCAAATCAAACAAACTAAGGAAGGAATCTTCGTAAATCAAGCCAAATACACAAGGGACTTGCTCAAACGGTTCAACATGAGCGATGCAAAGTCGCTTGGAACTCTAATGAGTCCGGCTACAAAACTAGACAAGGATGAATCGGGTAAAAGCATGGACCAAAAGCTATATAGAGGTATGATTGGATCTCTCTTATATTTAACCGCAAGTAGACCCGATATCATGTTTAGTGTTTGCTTGTGTGCTAGGTATCAATCTTGTCCTAAGGAATCGCATGTGATAGCCGTTAAACGCATATTTAGATATCTTGTAGGTACATGTAATTTAGGATTGTTTTATCCGCATGATACTACATTTGATTTGCTTGGCTATTCCGACACCGACTTTGCCGGTTGTCGTTTAGATCTAAAAAGTACTAGTGACACTTGCCATTTTTTAGGAAATGCTTTAGTCTCTTGGCATAGCAAGAAACAAAATTCGGTTGCACTTTCTACGGCGGAGGCGGAATACGTTACCGCGGGTAGTTGTTGTGCGCAAATTCTTTGGATGTGTCAATAATTGAATGATTTTGAATTATCCTTTAATAGTGTGCCTATTTTGTGTGATAATACTAGTGCAATAAATCTATCGAAAAATCCGATTCAACACTCTCGCACTAAACATATAAATTTGCAACATCACTTTCTAAGGGATCATGTTCAAAAAGGGGATATTATACTTGAATATATAAGTACCGATAGGCAATTAGCCGATATTTTTACAAAACCCCATAACGAGGAACAATTTTATTTTATTCGACGAGATTTAGGTATGTTTGATGTGTGACTTGTGCTTACATATATATATATATATTGACTTTATATGACTATCTGGTAAAAAATTTCTTTATATCATTTTTGCCAAATCGGTGTCGAAAAGTGTCAACATTCTCGTTAAGTATCTGTTTACAGTCGACCGGTCGACTGTAATAAAACGACCGATCGTTTTTGTTAAAAACGACCGATCGAACCCCCAAACGAGCGATCGTTTTTTGAACCTGGTCTCTGTTATTTTTTTTACCCAAAATGACTGGTCGAAATCCCTAAAACGACCGATCGTTTTCCTTTTTCAGTTTTTAAAAAACCCTCCTAAACTTTCTTTTCAAATCATTCAACAATCTATCAACCCTCTCTCTCTCCCAAATTTCGCCCCTTTCCTCAAAATCTTCCAAAATTCCCCAACAAATATTTCAATCTCAATAATATTCCCTCTAATTCCCTTATTCTCTATAAAATCATACCCAAATAAATTGATCAATCCCAAATCAATTGAAATCTTTTCAAGAACCCTAATTTTTTTTCAAACCCCAATCTCTTTTAAAAATTCCAAGAATCTCAAATGGGTCGTTCTAAGAAAGGTCAACCCACTCTTGTCGATGAGAGTGAAGACGAGTACGTGCCTCAATCCTCTCGCCGTCCGCATGGGTCCTGTGCTTCTCGAGCCGCAGTCTCGGACGCCGCTCCTCCAACCGACGTCGCTCCTCGTTCGGGCTCCAGTGCCCCTTCGGCCTCGGTTCCTCCCTCCGGCTCCATCCCTCCTAATTATCTCTCGTCCATCACAAAAAGAGGTATTTTGTCAAATTTCACTATTGACATGCCTCTATTTCTTGAGCATTTTCCCTTCCTAATGGGTCATCTTCAATTTTAAAAATTGGACATCATTCTTACGTTGAAAGAACCATTTTTTTACGAAAATATTTACAAATTCTATGCCAATTTGGTAGTTGATAGGGGTAGAGGTAATGTGCTTCGATTATGCTCAACCATGTATGGGCAACCTTTTGTTTACAGTATAGACCGTTTGCAAATTTTTTTGAATTTAGATGACGATGGTGTTTATGAGCAAAGTGACGAACTTTGTCAAATGCTCGAGATTCAAAGCGTTAATGATCTAAAAGATGAGCTTTTTCATCCGCATCACAATAATCGCTCAAACAAGGCTCACGGCCTACTTTTTCACAACAAAATGGCTTATCATATTCTCTCACATATCGTGCTCCCTCATTCTTCAAACTTTACCGATATCACAAATGAATACATTTTTCTCTTAGGTTGCGTCCATCGTCGAGTCAAACTCGACTTGTCTACGCTTATCCTTTTTAAAATGGATTCTCTCAAAACTAAATCCAAAAATGGGCTACCTTACGGAGCTCTAATTTCAACCATCCTCAAGGACCTCAACATTGATCCCGGTGGCACTCCTTTTAAAACCAAAGATAAACATGTTTGGGACGTCACCTATCTTGCCCAAATGTATATCAAGTTTGATACTCACAAAAGAACCATCACTTGGTAGGGTAGGAAAGTGTCCGGTCCCGACTGCGCCCCTCTTCCCCTTGAGGAGGAAGAGTATGTCGGTCCTAAGGCCGCATCGAGAGTCGCCCCTCATGAGGACTTACCTATTTCCTCCGATTCCATTCCTCCGACCGACATCCCTACTTCTTCTCGTCCATCTCGGGGTAAAGGCAAAGTAAAAGTTGTCTCTTCCACCCCGCTTTGTGCTCCGACCAATTCTTCAATGACCTATACATCGACAACTATCAGAATACGCAAGTGACCCAAAGCATGTATCGCTTCTTGAATCCGGGTCAAGAGAAACTTGATGAACTTGATCTCCTTAGCGCCGAGCAAAGGGCGAAATTCTCCGCTTACTTTCCCGAGCTCGCCGGTACAAATGCAAATGATGATGACATAGATGACGATGATGAGGACGACAATGCGACTTCTCACCGCGATTAGGCGTTTATTATTTTTTGATGATGACAAAGGGGGAGAAATACCCCTTCATGCTATGCAATCGTATTTCAATTTTGTGCTTCAATTTTTGAACAAAGTTTTATTATGTAATAAGTAGCAAACTTTTTCGCTATTATTTCATCTCTTTATGGTTCATTATGTGACTATGTATGCATTTGTGTTATGATGAGTCTATAATTCTAATACTTTGTGAGATTGATCAAATGCATTCTGTTTATTAATTTTTATTATTCAATGTGAATGCATTATTGCCATATAATATGTTGTTGAAGTGTGTGCGCTACAATATTTTGTCAATTGGGTTTTATATATTGTTTTTTCATTTGTGGCGATTGAACGTTTTTAGGCAAAACTATGGCCGATTTTTCGCTTGTATTTGTCCTTTCATTATTTTTACTTTATGACTCTTGCTTCTTTATTTTTCAAAACTTTTAAGCTTTGAAAAACTTCGTCTATCGGATGTTGTGACATTTACTTGTTTTTCACCAAATATTTTTATCCTAGTAAACGACCCGTACACATCTCGGTTATAATTTGTGTTAGCAAAAGAGCTTATAATATGTTTAAAATCAATATTTTGTCATCATAAAAAATGGAGAGATTGTTGAACGATATTCTTCTAATCAATTATTTTAATGATAACAAAATATGTAAAACATGATAAAAGCTCATTTTGCATACTAATCATTTTATCTAGCTTGTTAAGGTTCAAAATGATATAGTACTTAAATACGAAGCCAAGGGTTCAAGCGGAACCATAATGGGAGTAAAAACGAAGAAGTTAAGAGTATTTGAAGTATAGCGAGAAAACCGTAAAATTGCCAGAAAATGACCAATCGTTTTGGACAAAACGACTGATCATTTTGGTCCAAATCCAACCAGAGAGGTCGTATAATAACGACCGGTCGAAATGTAGGAAACGACCGATCGTTTTCTGCAGAATACAAAAATAGCCTTTTTAATTTATTTTGGATAATTGGGAAATTGGTAAAATCAATGGTTAGAAAGATACACCATCAAGCAACGGTAACATAAGACCAATTGGGATATTTTTGGCCTTCAAATACCCCAAAAACCTTTGAAGAAACCACCCCAATTTTCACACACAAAAAGCAATTCATTCAAGATCAAAGAATCAAGCTTATACTTCACAATTCTCACTTATCTTCATAAATATTCTTGTGTGTAATAATATTGTAATCATATAAACACCAAGATACTATTTGTTAGTGAGTGATACACTTTCGATTCAAAATTGTAAGAGTAATCTATAAACTCATTTGTGAGCAAGTGATCGGGTAGAGGCTTATTAAGCACGTGTAGCTTAAAAGCTCTAGGTCTTTTTATTTGGGATACTCATAGAGTGAGGGGGACCTTAATTGATAAATTAGCTCATTAGGTTGTAATCTTAAGAGGAATATTATAGTGAAATACTCGGTAATGTGAATACCGAGGAGAGGACTAGGCGGGTTTGCCGAACCTCTATATATCGTGGTGTCACTCCTTCCCTTAATCTTTAATTTCTGTATTTATATTATTTCTTAATTGATAACTTTCATAGCTTAAATTAGCATAATTTTAGACATTACTTTTGATTAAGTTTAGAATCACTAATTAGGGTCAATATTGTTGGAAAACATGTATTTTATACATGGTTGTTCCGAGTGATCAGGGACCATCTTTGAGTCAATATTCAATGCGACTACTCAGATTTTCTGAAGCCATACTCAAAGTGTTTGAGTAGCTCGTTCAACGAGCTTCACAACGGTATATCACATGACCTATTCGGAGAATGGGTGTGAATGATAATTGGACTCGAAGGTTGGTACTCGAAAGAGGAAAATAAATCAAATCTGGAAAATGGAAAAGAAAGTGGGATTAAACCATGAGGGTTATCATATATTGTGAAATCATGAGTGATTTTTACACTATAAATACAAGTCCATCCCATGTAGTTGTTAAACTAATCAAGTCCACATACCCATGAGTCGGTTAGTGTGTACCACACACGCACGCGCTCGCCCGGGTCTCGGGACTCGGGCCGCGGGATGCGGGATTTGGGATTTGGGATTTGGGGAATGTCTCGGGTCTTGGGTCTTGGGTCTTGTACTGAACTGAAAAAGGGACTTTTGTATATTTACAAGAGAAGTCCCTAGAGTTCCAAAAAGTTTGAAACTCCAGAAGTAATGGAGGCGGATTCTGGGGATGTAACTCCCAGAATTAAATGTCCACAAATTCCTCTATATGAGGCAGTCTTCCCCTCACATATTCATACACGAAAATCTCTCTAAAACAGCATACACTATATTTTTTCCATAGCATTTTAGAACCAGAGAGAACCACCCACCAACAGCTCGACCTTGACTCGTCGCCAGTTTCTGGCGAGTCATCCGAGACGTTGCACCTTGGGATCGAAGCGCCAACGCAACCAAAAACATCAAGGTGGTTGGGTGAATATCGGTTAAGGGTAGCCTCGTCTATTTTAATTTCTATTCTGTCCATTTTAGTTTCCGCATTTAAATTCTGTTATTTACATTCTGTCCTTTCAATTATGTATTTTTAATTCAGTATTTTAATTTGTTGTACTTAGCTATAGCTTTTCTATTCTGTTTGTACCTTTCTGTAATTTCTTTAAAGTTCTGTTTTTTGCTGTAATTTCAATTCTGTAATCTAATTCAGTAATTAGAATAGTTTCAATTCAGTCCTGTAATTTCAATTTCAATCAGAACAGTCCGGCTGTTAAGTTTATACTTTCCAGTCCGGCAGTTTCTATTTATTGCAATTTCAGTACATCAGATTATTAATATTCAGTACCTACATGTTGTAATCCTTAATTTCTATTCCAATTCGAAATTAATAAAGATTACACTGATTTTGTTTATTCTTTTTAGTCCTTTAATTATTGTTTATTTGTTATTTCGTACACGGAAACCAACAAATATTTGCTCAAATATTTTATTCCGCAAAAATCATCCGTAAACCTTAGGTGAGAACCTTAGGGATAGTGAGGGGATAGGATTCAATTACGACCAACAACTTGTATGCACTTTGTTTTTTTTTCCATTTTTTTATCGGGTAGATGGACACATGGCGCAAACATGCCTGACCTAGGGTAGATAATGCACTTTGGATGTTGTTCAGATTTCGAAAAAACATTTTATGTTGTTGGTGGTTCAGATGAGAATGGTATAAAAAATAGATCCGTTCAGGCATATAACGTGGCGCAAGATAATTAGTCAAGACCACTTGATATGGCAAAGGCTCGATAAAAGTGTCAGGTGATATTTTTCCGAGGGAAGTTGTGCGTAATTCATGAATACAGTTTGTACTACGGTCCAGCAAAGATGAATCTTGGTATACTTTATGAAGAAAAGATTGGTACCAACCAATTTTTGTGAAGGAATATATGCGGATGAGTCAGAGAAGGGTCTGTATAAGTGTTGTGGGAAACAAAAGATTTTCAAGGGAGAGGTGCTACGTGGAATGTTTTGACACACTTATCAGAAAAAGTAGATGACGTATTTTTTCAACTATATGTGGAACAAACTATTGATAATATGTTCTCCTTAGTTTGATATATACATATATATATATATACACACACATATACACATATATATATATATATAACTTTTTCTCTCTATCTAACACTAAATCCCAAAAGTTGAAAAAAAATAGCCGCCGCCGCCTGGGGTTGGGTGAACCACCACCGCTCCTCCAGTCCCTAGATCGTCTTCCCTTCCTCCACCCCATGTCTTCTATCTCCTCAACCCTATCTTCTTTGTCTCTTATCCTACGCCCCTCACCTCAACCCTACTATAACGTTTTCGTAGAAAGTAGAGCTGCTCCATCGTAGGGCGTGTCTGACCTCCGGCCAGTTCCTCTGGCAACTACTCTTAGATCCCGGTTAATTTTATCAAAAGTTGATAACTAGTAAAGATATAAAAAAAAACTTGTAAAAAAATAAGCGATAAATCCTATATCGGGTAAGTTCGTCTACATCTCTTTGGAATTTATTGGGTGTTTGGTGGTGCTTTTGAGCCATAATATTTACTCGAAACATTTCGATGAAGATAATTAGTGTGTTGACACCCCGATAAGGCTTATTGTTAGTCCTACTAATTGGATTTTTAATACCCTCCATTGTCCTAATCTAGTCAAATAAAATTAGTGATTCAACAATTGCTAGTTACATAAGGGTATTTCTTTTGTACAGTCCATCAATTGAACGTCACAAACTCCAATTTTTAAAAATAAATATTCAATTGTTATTTTTTAAAAATTTTGATTAATAATTAAATTTAGGATAGTATACACTATGGTTATATATTTTTATTTGGGTTTTTATTTTGTTGAAAATTTTGTTTTTAATTTATTAAATCCTAATTTGTCTAATATATAATAAAAATTTAATAATTAAATTAGTTCTTGAAAATGTATCATCTAATCTTTATTTTTTAACCTAATGGTTGTAAAAGTGACTATACAGTCTAACTCAACGACTGTATAAAATGGGGACCCGTTACATATATATACTCGATAATAGGTCTCTCTCAAAGAGGGGATCCGTAAAAAAACTAGTGATACCAACATATGCTACCATAAGACGTGGAAATGGGTGGAACAACAAAATAAAGCATGTACGTAGAAGGACGAATGTAAATCTGGAGATGATTTAATTTCCTTAAAACTTGTATTAATTCTTGAAAGGATTTTTTTTCATTTTTAAGATTTCTGCTCTAATAAGGTCGTTTCGACCGTTCACTATTAATATTTATGAAATAGTGGGTGTACCCGGCCAATTTATATAATATATAAATGTACATATATATATATATATATATATGATATAGTGTGTTTTTTTATGTGTCGATATATCCCTCCCCTATATTATTGTATATATATATATTTAATATTTTGCCAAACGGGGCCTTAAAAATATACGTTTTTTGGGGGCTCTAGACCCGTGCCTTTTGAGCCTAGCCCAAAATCCGGCCCTGTACGCTAAACATATTTTTTCTCCCGGGAAAAACGCAAAATTAATCAAATATCGCTCAAACAAGCTATAATCATTACCAAACCAATTTTAATAATCCTTATTTTAACCCATAAATAATACCATTCTACAGTCTAATCAGAGTGCACAGTTGGCTACAAAGAGAGGCGGCCAGGCCGCAACTTAGGGTGCACCCACCGGGCCATCATACATATATATGCCTCCAGTTACTTGAATGGTTTTGGTATATTTAACACAAGTTCTATTTGGTTCTACATTATCTTTTGAAACACTAATGGTTTGTGATTTTTTTTTTATAGAACCTTGTACCTAAATCTTAAAAACAATGACATTACAAAATGTATAAGACATGCAGTGGTTATAAGTAAGAACCCTGGCATTAATAGTATATATACTATATAATAAGAAATTTCTAAAACTTAATAATTTATGCATAAAAAATGACATTAATAATATGAATTGCTTTTCATTGAGTATTCTCTCAGAAAACAGACTGAAACAAGTGTAACAATATAATGCAACTTATACTAAATTAAATTACAATTTTCGTGATCAAAAGAAGGAAAAACAATATCCAGGGCATTATCCCTGGAGAGACCTTGATTTGATTTAACATATTTCTGGCATAGCAACATTCTCAATTCTCATTCAAGCAACGTGTGCCAAGTTTGTTTCACAATTTCTGGAGGCATATAATGGGAGTCACCTCTTGCAAAATATTATTTAGACATCCGTGAAAGGAGAAGCTGAAATTCCTATCCGATGTTCTAGTTGCAGTTTTGCAGTTATCTTCCAAGTGAAGTTGCAACCACAGTTGAAACCTAATTATATTGATGGACAAAACTTGTAAAAATTAAATGTACTTGAATAAATCACACGCACATTTAACAACGGAGTTCACCTAACTAGGCTACGTCTCCGGGGCACTCGCCCAGATTATGATATTATAAAATCTTACAATATAGGATTCAAGTCTTAATGAAAAACTTTCAGACTCGCTCTAGGTTTTTCTGCCTATCTCTATATTGCTCCTACTTTATAACTATCACTTAAAAATCAATGGCATCCCACCATTGTTTTCTTTTAAATCTCACTGTGTATTCTCTCAAGAATGAGTTCTTTATAATTTAGAACACACACTTTTTACAACCTAAGTTATCAACTATTTATACAGGTAAAAACAATCTTCTTTCTTCAAGGTCTTGATGATTGCTTTTGACTCTTTTGATTGGTTTCAATCTTTCCATGTATCACGATATAATTCAGCGTAGGATTGACCTCAATCTTCATAAGATAGTACCTGTTAATAACTAGCTTGAAAATAGGAGTTAGTCTTTTCCTAAAACAAGGAAACATATAAGATAGTATCTTTTAGAGATAAAATATTTCCAAATATATATATGAAACATTAACTCCATATTTCATTCAATCTTTTAAACGTATTATACTTATTTTGATAAGGAACAAAGATTGAAACAAGTGATAAAGATTTGCATAAGAATAGAGATATAGATTTCCTAGTTTGAAGTAAACATATCTATAAAAACTAATCTCCTTATAACTTTTTAGGAAACATCTTTCTTATCACTTTAATATTCTCAATATACATAAACTAAATCTTTAAGAACATATGAGAATATATCCTGCATACTTTAAAACAAATAATCATCATTTAAAGAATAGTTAATGCAGAATAAAAGAACTAAACAGAATCATTCAGAATAGCAGGTTGGAACTGTGGTTGTAACTGAGGTTGCAACCTTACTTGAAACCAAGAGATTGTTTCAATTCTTAACAATTAACTAGAGTTATTTAGTTCAAACCAATAGACAATAAATAGTATAAAGTCTAGAAATCTGGTCCTAACAATCTCCCCCTTTGTCATTGGTTTTGACAAATAACTTAAGTTTATAAACAGACATTTCACCTGCAATTTTGTTAGCAAACACAGTTTTTAAAATGTGCAATTTTTTAATGCTTTTGTGTCACTTATTTGAACTCCCCCTGCAAGTTAGAATAGCAGGCAACATTTAAGCATAGATAGATATCCATTCACCAAGGTTTCAGAACATATTCAAATTCAAAAACAAACAGAATTTAGACGTAAACTGCAGAAAACATAAGGCCAAAAATACTAGCACAAAATAGTCTGAACACATAATTCGCAGATACAGAATTTTGAAATTGAAACAAAAACATAAAAATGGACACAAACTTCTTTTCTCCCCCTATTTGCCAGAAACCAGACAAAGCTAGTTAAGAGGTCTCTTGGAGTGAGGAGCTCTTTCCCTTAGAAGTGCATCTCTGACAACTTCTACTTCTTCCTCTTCTTCCTCTTCTGCACTACTGATTGAGTAGCCACTACCACTGTCACCATCATCTTCACTTTCTGTGAGATTCTCCAGTAACTTCTTGATCTCATAGTCATCTGTATCCAACTCAACCCTTTTTTCTTGATTTAAAGCCAATTTTTGTAGCAGATACCATCTCACACCTTTTTTCTTAGAAGGAGCACTAGTTTTCTCCTTTTCTTTCCCTTTTTCACCAGTGATATCATTCACATGTCCTTCTTTTACAAGTTTTGCAGAAATGTACAAGGCAGAAGGACAATTGGTGGTCTTTTCAGAGGAGATTCTGATAGGATGTGTGGAAGATATAGGTATAACTTGAGACAGAATTATCCCAGTGATTAAGCAAGGAAAAGGTAGCAGAATGGAGTGTGATTTAATATCACTGAAATCTCTGATGAGATTAAACACATGATTACCAAAGTTAATTGGCAATGTGGACATGATTTTATAGAGGAAAACAGCCATTTCTTTGTTCACTCTAGAGGGTTGTTTGGTAGGTGTCCAATTAAACCTAGCAATTTTATGAAGCACAGCAGCACACAGAGTGAGTGAGGATGTTTTAATGGAAGTACCATCAAACCTATTGTTCTTCCCTGTAAGGACAAGAGCTACAACTTCCATGTCATAATCTTTACTGTTCTCAGAAGGACTGGGGGAGCTTAGAAAATCATTGATTAACTTAGGGCTAAAGTCCAAAGTAAGACCCCTAACAAAAACTCTGCCATAGGCAGGATCACCCTCATCAAATACACTAGGACTTAGATTGGCATAAAATTCCTTAACAACCTCAGGAAAATAGGAGTCAGGATAGCAAATTGTTCTATCTAAACCAACATCAGTTAGCAATTTCTCAACATGCATCTGTATGTGCTGATAACTAGCCAAATTTAATTTTCTTTCAGAGTGAATTTCCCTACTAGCAAGAGACCTAAACCTTTTAGACATATCTTTATTCCAGAAACGAGGATCAACTTCATTGAATAGAGAATCATAAGCACAATTAGTAATGATATGATCATTCTGTAGGTTTCTTCTAGCACCCTTCTTAGACCTATGTTTCTTAGAAGAAGAAGACTCACTTACCTTGGCCTTAGAGCCTGTACTAGTTGTAGATTGAGTCAGGAAATCTCTAAGAGTACTATCATCATCATAGTTGAGATTGGATTTTGGAGAATTGGAAGACATGGTTTCAACCTTGGTTGCAACTTAACTTGGAACTACGCAGTGGGTTTTACAGAGAACCTAGGGTTTTTAATAGAAAGAGAAAGAGAGTAATTCTGATTTTGTTACTGATTTGGGATAGTAAAAGAAATAAGTATAAATAGCAATTAAGCCCAAATCTTTTTACAATTAGAAAAAGATACACTCAAATCAATTTTGAAACAGATTTTGCTAAATAATAGGAAATTTTCATGTAACAGATATTTAAAAATTGAAACTCAATAAATCACGAAGGATACTGTTATTAGTAGAATAAATCCAGCAAATAATTTAGATATACATTCCAAAATTAAATAGATTTATCCAAAAATTTCGAATTCCAAGTAGTTGAAGTTTTTGAAGGAAATTTGACTTGTTTCAAGATAAAGATAGCAGTTATATATGATATAGAACTTTGAAAAACAAGAATCTAGCCATTTACTCAAGAAGATATATTTATCATTGAATAAATTTAATAAGAATTAAATCTTAGGAGCTTATTTTGAGCAAATCCATTTTTCCTCTACACAAAAACTAGTTTAATGATCTCAGCAAGGAAAGAGTATAAGTGATGTCAAAAATAACAAGACTTTGTCTTGACTCTTTCATTTTATTTTATTACCATGATTAGTATCATAGACATCATGACAGTTATTAGGCAAACACTGATCTGTTATGCATTTTGAGAACATGGTTTCAACTAAGGTTGCAACTGAGTTTGCAACCAGATTGTAAAATATGCACTTTGTGCTTGCAACTCTATTGCCAGAGAGGTTTTAAGACAAGTTACCTCACATCTATTGTTTGAGACACCAATTAGCGGCTTTTTCAAGAAAAAAACTTCAAAGCTCAATTAAGACTTACCTTAGAAATAAAATAAATTAAAGGTACTCAAAACAGACATACATAGCAAGAGTATTCAATTAGATCTATAGTGACATACCCCTATATCACTTCTTAAAGATTCATACTTGTTTGTATCAAGGGGTTTAGTGAAAATATCTGCTAATTGTCTTTCAGTTGAAACATGTTCTAAAATTAAACTCTTTTCTTCAATAAGTTCTCTGATAAAATGGTGTCTTAGATCAATGTGTTTAGTTCTGGAATGTGGAACTGGATTCTTTGCCAAATCTATAGCACTTTTGTTATAACAAAACAGAGTTAACACTTCTTGTTTAATGTTATAATCATTTAACATCTGTTTCATCCAAATTAATTGAGTGCATCCACTTCCAGTTGCAATATATTCTGCTTCAGCAGTAGATAAAGAAATGCAGTTTTGTTTTTTACTAAACCATGAAACAAGATTATTCCCAAAATAGAAACAACCACCAGAAGTACTCTTTCTATCATCTATATTACCTGCCCAATCTGCATCACAATAGCCAAAAAGATAATGGTTTGTGTCTTTAGAATACCATAGACCTAGGTGAATTGTGCCTTTTACATATCTTAAAATCCTTTTGACAGCTAGAAGGTGAGATTCTAAAGGGTTTGTCTGATACCTGGCACATACTCCTACACTTAAGCAAAGATCTGGTCTACTAGCAGTTAAATAAAGAAGACTTCCAATCATAGATCTGTACATACTAGGACAGACACTTTTACCTTTATCATTCTTGGACAGTTTTAAAGTAGTACTCATAGGAGTTCTTTTCTCTTTGCTATCACTTAAACCAAATTTCTTGACAAGATTGTCAGCATACTTACTTTGGCAAAGAAAAATGCCCTTTTCATTCTGCTTAACTTGCAATCCTAGGAAATAAGTTAATTCTCCTCCACCACTCATTTCAAATTCATTCTTCATATCAGATATAAACTCAGCTATCCTATTATCAGATGTGGAACCAAACACAATGTCATCAACATAAATTTGAGCAATGATTATATCATTTGTAGTTTTCTTAGTGAACAAAGTTTTATCAACTCCCCCTCTGTTGAAACTTTTTTCAATTAAGAACTTGGTTAATCTATCATACCAAGCTCTAGGAGCTTGCTTTAAACCGTACAAGGCCTTTTTCAGTAAATAAACATGTTTAGGGAATTTTGGATCTTCAAATCCCTTAGGTTGACAAACATAAACTTCTTCATTAATCACATCATTCAGAAAAGCACTCTTAATGTCAAGTTGAAACAATTTAAAATCATACATACATGCAAGAGAGAGTAGCATTCTAATAGATTCAATTCTAGCTACTGGAGCAAAGGTTTCATCAAAGTCGATTCCCTCAATTTGTGTATAACCCTAAGCTACCAACCTGGCTTTATTCCTTATAATAACTCCATCTTCATTAATTTTATTTCTAAAGATCCATTTAGTCCCTATAATATTTTTATTAGAAGGTCTGGGTACTAAAGTCCATACATCATTCCTCTCAAATTGAGACAGTTCATCTTGTGTAGCTAAAATCCATTCACTATCTTCCAAAGCTTCTTTTATATTCTTAGGTTCTAACTGAGAAATGTAACAAGCAAAGTCAACAACATTATTTCTTTTACCTCTGGTTTTCATACCTGAAGTGACTTCTCCTATGACATTGTCAAGAGAATTATTTTTCTGAGTCCTTATATAGCGAGGCTTGCTAGTAGTTTGAATAGGAGATCTTTCTTCTTCTTCTTCATACTCTGTTGTATTCTGGGTTTCAACCTCGGTTTCAACCTCAGTTGCAACTGGACTTCCAACCACTGTTGGACTGCTTGTTTGCTGAATTTCTCGAGTTTCTTTTCATGTCATTTCTGACTCTTCATCATCACCTGTAGTCTCATCCACATCTTTTAAGTCATCAAATATCACATTATATGATTCCATGACACAGTTTGTTCTTAGATTAAAGACTCTAAAGGCTCTACTGTTCTGAGCATAACCAAGAAAAACTCCTTTATCACTCTTAGAATCAAATTTTCCAAGATGTTCTCTATCTCTAAGAATGTAACAAACACACCCAAAAACTTGAAAATACTTGACATTGGGTTTTCTGTCTTTCCATATTTCATAAGCAGTCATTGTAGTGCCTTTTGTAAAATAGACTCTATTAACAATATGACATGCAGTATTAACAGCTTCAGCGCAAAATCTTTTGGCAAGTTTCCTAGAATTAAGCATGACTCTAGCCATTTCCTGAATAGTTCTATTCTTTCTTTCAACTATGCCATTTTTTCTATGGAGTCTTTGGTGCAGAAAACTCATGACTTATACCTAAGGAGTTGCAAAACTCTCTAAACTTACTGTTTTCAAATTCAGTTTCATGATCACTTCTGACCCTAGCAATTTTACCACTGGTGGAACCTTTTTCAAGTTACAGTTTTAAGCATAGAGTTTTAAAGAGTTCAAAAGTTTCAGATTTATTCTTTAAAAACACTACCCAAGGGTATCTAGAGAAATCATCTACAACTACCAAAATGTACTTCTTACCACCTATACTAGCAGTTTGCATAGGCCCATTAAGTTAATATGAAGAATTTCTAGGACTCTCTTAGTGTAGATTTGACTTGTACTCTTGTGAATACTCTTTGTTTGTTTGCCTATTGCACAATCACCACACACACCTTGGGTTTTAGAACTAAGTTTGAGAATACATCTTATCAATTGTTCTTTAACAAGCTTATCCAAGGTTTTATAGTTCACATGACCAAGCATTTTATGCCAAATATCAACATTGTTAGTTATAGCTTGATTACACCTATTCTGAGGCAATTCTTTTTCATCTTTTTCAAAAACATAGCAGCTATTTGCTGATCTAACTCCAGTCATGACCAAATCATTATTAAGATAAGTAATTAGACACTTATCTTTGTTAAACTTAACAATCATCTTGTTGTCACACAGTTGACTAATGCTGATAAGATTGGCTTTTAGACCTTCTACAAGAAATACATCATTAATATCAGGCATTCCAGGTTTTTTTAAGGTTTCTTTTCCAATAATTTTACCTGTATCTCCACCTCCAAACACAACAGTGTTTCCTGTAAGATTAATGATATTTTTTAGAGAACTTGCAGTACATGTCATATGCTTAGAACAACCACTGTCAAAATACCAATTATTAGAAGTAACATCATTTAAAGAAGTAATAACAGCTTTGTTATTGGTAATTAAGGTAGATTTTCTTTTAACTTTCTAGACCCAGTTCATCTTTTGATTGCAAGAGGCCAACCAGTTTTTCTGAGAAATATACTTCCTGTTCCTTTTTAAATAACACTGGACTTCTGAATGACTAGGTCTTTTACAAAAGTTACATAGTTTTAACCTAAAAGTAGATTTATCTTTAAAGCTATTCAGTTTATTCTTGGTTGCAACTGTACTTCTAACCTTATTGTCAAAAACATGAGTTTCAGCTTTAACAAGCGCTTTAACAAAGGTAATTTTTCCAGTGTTTTCATAACCATAGTAACCTAAACCACTGTTATCTTTAGAGCCTCTAGAATATGACAGCATGTCATCTAACTTTTCTGAAGCAAAAACATTCAACAATTTTATTTTCTTCTTGGTTTCAGTTAGCTCAACCAGTTGTGTGTTGAGTTGCTCAGTGAGATTTTCAACCTTATCCTTTAGATTAACATTACAATTGTTTATGATCAATGATT
This sequence comes from Primula veris, assembly GCA_963682055.1. NCBI lineage: Eukaryota > Viridiplantae > Streptophyta > Magnoliopsida > Ericales > Primulaceae > Primula > Primula veris. The sequence goes on along the minus strand of OY821742.1, from coordinate 28,645,569 downwards.
GCTTACTTAGACATTGATATTTTTCATAAAGGACAAGATACTGTTGAGTAATATTATCATCAGAGGGCTCTTCCTCATCACTACTATAGGTTTTAAGTGCAGTTGTACCTAGGGTTGAAACAGACTCACAATCACTTTCATACACATGTTCTTTTTCAGTGATTTTTTCCATAAAATTAACAAAGTTAGATTCATTTTCTTCATTACTATTACTCTCATATTCACTGTCACTGTGAGTGGTTATATAAACATTTTTGTTCCTTTTTAGAGTATTTGCACACTCAGACTGAATGTGACCATAACCTTTACATTCTCTGCATTGAATTTCTCTAGGCTGATACTCTCTGTCATTCTTCTCTTTAGGATTCCACTTTCCTTTAGGATTATTATTAAATCTAGACTCTGTCTTAAATTGATTATCCCTTTTCTGAAAGTTCTTGGATGTTCCAGTATCGTCCTGTTTTTTCTTATAAAACTTTTTATAAACCTTTTTAGCAAAGAAGGCAAGCTGTTCTTCATCACTCATTTTCTCACAGACCTTAGATTCAGATTTTTTAGCCTGAAAGGCTATTCCTTTTTCTAGTCTCTTTTGTTTAAAGAATTTTAGCTCATGAGTGCTTAGATTTCCTATAAGTTCTTCAAGTTTTAGGTTATCTAAGTCTGTTGATTCCTCAATAGCAGTAGCCTTAATTTCAAACCTTTCTGTAAGTGACCTTAGAGTTTTCTTAACAAGTTTAACATCACTGTATTTTTCACCTAAGGTTCCAGCTTGATGGGCAATATGACAAATTCTACCATTAAACTGTCCAATGGTTTCATATTCCTCCATTCTTAAGTTTTCAAATTGAGTGGTTAACTGTTGAAGTTTAAAAGCTTTTACTTTAACAGTTCCTACAAATGTTACTTGTAAAATGTCTCATGCCTCTTTGGGAGTTTCATAATGAGAAATATACATGAACACACTGAGAGTTACACCAGCAAAGATCAAGTTTATTGCTGTGGAGTTTGCACTTGATTTTCTGTCCTCATCAGCTCCCAACCATACAACACAGTTTTCTATGCTTGTTCATTTTGCTGTTTGAAGAAGGATCTCATTCTGATTTTCCACACTCCATAGTTAACTCCTCCTTCAAGCAATAGTGGTTTGTTGAATGCGTTTCCTTCCCTCATTAAGTCCATCTTTACCAGAACACAGGATCCACACTAAGTAAGATTTAGTGTGAAGCTCTGATACCAATTGAAATTCCTATCCGCTGTTCTAGTTGCAGTTTTGCAGTTAGGTTCCAAGTGAAGTTACAACCACAGTTGAAACCTAAGTATATTGATGGACAGAACTTGTAAAAATTAAATGTACTTGATATAAATCACACGCACATTTAACAACGGAGTTCACCTAACTAGGCTACGTCTCCGGGGCACTCACCCAGATTATGATATTATAAAAGCTTACAATATAGGATTCAAGTCTTAATGAAAAACTCTCAGACTCGCTATAGGTTTTTCTGCCTATCTCTATATTGCTCCTACTTTATAACTATCACTTAAAAATCAATGGCATCCCACCATTGTTTTCTTTTAAAGCTCATTGTGTATTCTCTCAAGAATGAGTTCTTTATAATTTAGAACACACACTTTTTACAAGCTAAGTTATCAACTATTTATACAAGTAAAAACAATCTTCTTTCTTCAAGGTCTTGATGATTGCTTTTGACTCTTTTGATTGGTTTCAATCTTTCCATGTATCACGATATACTTCAGCGTAGAATTGACCTCAATCTTCATAAGATAGTACCTGTTAATAACTAGATTGGAAATAGGAGTTAGTCTTTTCCTAAAACAATGAAACATATAAGATAGTATCTTTTAGAGATAAAATCTTTTCAAATATATATATGAAACATTAACTCCATATTTCATTCAATCTTTTAAACGTATTATACTGATTTTGATAAGGAACAAAGATTGAAACAAGTGATAAAGATTTGCATAAAAATAGAGATATAGATTTCCTAGTTTGAAGTAAACATATCTATAAAAACTAATCTCCTTATAAATTTTTAGAAACATCTTTCTTATCACTTTAATATTCTCAATCTACATAAACTAAATTTTTAAGAACATATGAGAATATATCCTGCATAATTTAAAACAAATAATCATCATTTAAAGAATAGTTAATGCAGAATAAAAGAACTAAACAGAATCCTGCAGAACAGCAGGTTGGAACTGTGGTTGCAACTGAGGTTGCAACCTTACTTGAAACCAAGAGACAGTTTCAATTCTTAACAATTAACTAGAGTTATTTAGTTTAAACCAATAGACAATAAATAGTATAAGCTCCAGAAGTCTGGTCCTAACAAAAACGTAGCTTATTGAACTAGCGAAGTTTCTCATACGCAAGGCACAAGCAAGCTATTTTATTTTATTTTATTTCCGGTATATAATTTGTTTACTACTGCAATGGGTAAAAAAAGTCGGTTAATCATGTAAAATCCAATTAATTAAATCTCTCCCATAAATATTTAGGCAAGCTCACAAGCAAAATTTCAACCCATACATGTGATGTAATTTTTAACAACTTGCCGATAACTAGATGAGGATTACATATATATACTGCACCAACAAATTTAGAATTAGCAGTTAAAAAGAAGGCGGTATGTGAGCAATTAATCAACTATTTACAATCTCACGAGTCAAGAATGTTCATCTTTTAGAGATATATGACCAGACTAGAACAAATCTAATCAATAGCATTCGAAACACGTGAAAACATTAGAACAAGTGTCAAAAAACAAAGAAAGAGAAAACGATACATTTTATTAAGGAAAGGGTGACGTGACTGGTCCACTAACACCACCGCCACCACCACCACATCCAAAAACCCGTAAGACAACTTTTCTAGGTACTCCTTTACAACGGGAACTTGGGGGTAGCAACATGATGTAGAAGAACAATATCGAAAATAAAACAGAACAATAACTGGTTGATGCAATTATAGATTTGATCATCGGATCTTTTACATTAAGGCTGCTATACTTGTTACTATATGACTTTCAAATAGGTATTGCACAATCATCTCCCATTAAAGAGAGATTTCAAGGGTGTAAGGTGACCGTCGGATGAAGATTCGGAGGTTGGACTAGGGAAAAAGACAGATGAATTTATAGGCCATTCATTGGAGTACTCTGTATGTGTGTTCAATAACGAAGGCACCATATTTGTCGATCGATCTGATATAAATGCATGTTGTTGGTATGGTCTTACAAGGCTATGAGGACTCGAAAACTCATCCACCACATCACCTAGACACAAGTAGTAAATAAGCCGTTATAACATACTCCTATTACATGCTAATGAGTCATACCATAATTTATTGGATTCTAAGAAAACAGTTTTAAATGCTTGAGTTCAAGAAAAGAGAATAAGATTCGCCTTTTTGTTGGAAATCTGTAAAGTGAGTTTGTATTATGAATTTAGAATTAATTGGAAAACATGTCTTGTGTCATAGTTGGATCGATGTACTTTTTATATCTACACAATGATATGTCAAATTCTGGTTATATTATTATAATAATTTTTTTGGTTATTTGGACTCACATGAATAGAAATGCTGTTTTTCTTTTCAAAAATTAAGAATATAAGATTTTTCACATGATTGAAAAGCCCATATAAAAACATTTGGAATCAAATTACAAAGATAACAACAAACCTTGGGTCAAAGTTGGCGTCTGATCATTCACCATTCCATCAACTTCGTCCAAGGAATTCCAATTTACAAATGCAGTCCTCACAAAATTATCAAGATAGGCCTGAAAACAAATATATTATCAGTTTCAACATCCAATATCTAAAATGCGCGCATGGCATCCTTTGATGTTAGAAAGATATAACCCATACCCGATTTATAGTACTGGCTGAATCTTGAATTGAGTATATTTGCCCATTTATTTCAGCCTTGACAACTTCGCATATAGGGTTCAAGACTATTGTGTAATTTGGTCCTCTATCTATATACAATTTGTTTCCCATAACGCAAGTTTTTGCATGCTTCACCGTTACTTCCCACATCTTCTCCGACATCCCAACTCCTAATATCTATGAAGAAAATAAAAATAAATTAGGGAGAGGATATTTGATTTCTCGTAGTCTTGGAGAAATTACGTAGTCCTTATCAAGAGCCTCTTCTACATGGCCTCTTATCCACAAATCTGTCGGGCTCCGCTGACAAGAATAATAAACAATAATATACAATATATGTAAATATCAATATACTGTATGTATGAACATGCATACCTTTCTGAGCTTAAAAGGGTCTACGATTTGCAATTTTAAGAAATCTTGGACAGTGTTAATTCCAGCAGAGGCAAGTTTCTTATGGAAAGCTCCTTCTTTTCCAATCTTCTCTAGCCTCCACACATCATCTTCCAGCATTGGTGGGTGATGCTTCTTATACACTAAATTATATTTTGCCCATATTAAAAGTTAGAATTAATATCAATTACAAATTTAGAAAAGTTAATGGTGATTGCACTCTAACTAGTTGCAATCAATTTATGTACTCAGGGTCAAAGTAAGTGTAGATTCATGGTTTAGCTCTTTATTTGAGAGTAAGAAAGTACAACGTGTGCACGAAGAAAAGCGAAATCTAATAAAATCCAATGCTACGAATCTAGATCCGACCCTATATATGACATAACAGCGACATATCAATTAATTTGAAGAACAATCATTCTATGATTTAATCTCTATATATAAGAATTTAATAGTATCAATGTCTCTATATAAGAATAAATATAGGAAACATAGAATTCTATGCGCACGTTATGATATGATGACATGCTAGATCAACATTTATTGTATTGAATTCTTCCAACTGAAAGTTTATATCTTGCAACATATGATTAAAGAAATCTACTCACATCATCTTCGTGATAAGAAGCAATCATTAGTCTAAGAAAGTTAACAAATAAAAACAAATTATAAAATAACATCAATATTATTTGTTCTTTTCTAGGACTTCAGATACGCGTTTATAAGTCATGGGATATAACTTATTTAAATGACAGATAGTTAGGCCTTTGTCGATGAGTATATTTCAGACATTAAATTCTGATAGGTAGCTCCAATTTTTCATGAAGTAAATAATATGTCCATACAGTTGCCTTTGCAAAGCATAAACGATAAGTTGAGTATCTTCCAAAACTGCTTATTCATCTATTCGGAACAAAACATAGATAACCAGATACATAATAAATATAAAATCCACTTGATCATCTTTGGTTGATTATCTCGTCACCAATATGAGCAACTATGCAAAGAATCTTTGAATTTATAATAATTATTCAAGTTGGTGAGCTAATTTTTTTTAGATTCTTAACTAATAAAAGTGGATAATGTTATAATAACAACTACCAAAACATATTCAATATTAATTTGCTATGAACTAGGATAAATGAATTAAATTCCTCAATTGTACTCTTTCTATCATTAGCTAGATTTCAACATTTTTTAATACCTAAGTCCGACAATCAAGATTTACTATGCATATTAGCAAAACTAATTTCTGATGTGAAGATATAATAAAACACAATAGCAATTTAATTAAGACAAGATAAGCTTACATTCTCCGCGGTGATCTTTGACAACAAAAGCTTCCGTCATGGTTTCACGTACCCAAATACCTTTACTGCCACTTTGTACTACTCTTGCACCAAGCCTAAATTTTCGGCTCCTAATCCAGCTTGAATTATCCGTAAACTCAATATCTCCAACAGTAACGAATCCGTCTCTGATAGTGACCTGAGATTCTCCAGCAATTAAAGGACGTTTACCAGTTCTCTCCCTAACGATTTTCTTCTCGAATTCTCTGCTAGTCCACATTTCATTGTCATTACATGGAAAATCCCCATCAAGAACAACAATTTCGATCTTTATTGGGTAAGGTAGAGATCTGGGGACCAAATGGTTGTTATTCTTGTCGACTAGAACAATTTGAATGGATGAGTTGTTTGTGTCTAATATTTTGCTACCGGTAAATATTGGGAGAGAGAGCTTCCCGAGGAACATAAGTTGCAAGCTCGGTGTTTCTGGTGGGGCTTGGATTAAGAGCGAAGCAGACCTAGATAGTGATCTTATTCCGCGTTTTAGTCCATTTTCCACCTCTTCGTTCACCTGTAAAATAGTCCAAAATTCAATACATTTTCATTTTATTTTGTAGAAACGAATTGATGTTTAAATATTGGCTTACCACTTTCCGTAGCATGGGCTCTAAAACCCCACAGAAATTCCGCAAAAAGTTTGTCATCATTACTTCACTTATTACGCTGTTTCATCAAAAATGGAAAAAAAATTAGTTAACACTGGTAATAGGTAAAAAGATTGTCAATTTTTATTTTTATCAACATCATACAATAGTATTGTCTACACCTCATGCTAGTTCTTGGTTTAAATTTATAATTATCTCAAATGTTTCTATTCAATTTCTCATACAAAGTAGTAGCTTCTTACATGTACTTTTATCAAAGTAAAAAGAAAGCACAAGAAGCTAGCAAGTAAATTAGAATTTCCTTCCTTTCATTTTTTTCTTTGTAAAAGGACTTTACAAACTCATTCCAATATTTTAAAGACATCTAAAGGAAACATGATTATTTTAAAAAGTAAACAAAATCAAGGTAAAAGGTTTTACTATAATATTTTCATTACCCCAAAAATTAATTAAGAAAAAGGTATAATACTAATACATACGAGGCTAACGAAGGCCTCGTTCTCATTCGTTTTCCATTCGGTTGATCAGAACCGGATTCAGAATCGTCATAAAACCGTTTCGCTGCCATTAATCAGACAAGTGAGAGTGAGAGTTAGAGAGATAATTAAGAGAAGTGGGGTGTTGTATGCTTGTCAAACTCGAAACCCTTGTCCAAATATTATTGAGGTTAAGGGCTAATATATACATACTATATATAAATAGAAGCTACATGGAATGGTAGAGGAAGTTGCCAACCTGGTTCCAAGCAAAGAGCTTTGGAGTGACATATGCGCTATGATGTCAAGACCTGACGTCAAGTCAATATTCTCTCCCAAGTCAATTAAACCACTTACACCCTAAAACGGAGCATATTTAATCATGTTATTTTTTTTTTATATGTATTTATAATTTTTTTATAATTTTTTTTCTTAAATAACTTTCTATTTTATTTATAAACTGTTTCTTCAAAAAAATATGTAAATTTTGACATTTTATATATTTTTTGATATTTATTAATAATATCATATTATAAATTGTCAAAACAAACAATAAATACCAAAAAAGAATATAAAAAGTCAAAATTTACATATGTTTTTGAACAAACATTTTATAAATAAAATAAAACGTTAATTTAATTAAAAAAATTGAAAGAAAATTAAAAATACATATGAAAAAAGCAATAACATGATCTGTATAACATGATCAAATGTGAACGTTATACGTTTCTTTGTATCTTTCTTTCTTTTAGATAACATTTTTTACAACTTTTATTGTATCATGGGCTCAGGTCATGGTGGGTATAATACAATTCCTGAAGTTCTTTGCACTTCATCGGACCTCTGGCTATAAGGATGACGTCGGACCTCCGACAATACCACCGACGAAAAAAAGTATGCACTTTAAGAAATGTTATACTTTTCACAATTGTTAAGCAGTTCACGATTGTGTATGCACTTTAACATCAGACCTCCGGCGACCTCAAGCGATGACCGAACACGAGAGAGGGTATATAATTTAAGAAAAGTACGCGTTTCCACATGTGTATGCAGTTAACGATTGTGTATGTAATTTGTCGAACCTCCAACGAGGTTTCGTCAGACGATTGTCGCTGCCCGGTTCCATGAGAAAGTGTTAGGTGAGGGTAAAAGTCAAGCTCTGATGTGATTTAAAATTGATTAGGACAGGAGAGTTTTGATAAATTGTAGACTAGAGAGAAAGTTGCCGAAAGCTTTTTAAAAGAAAAGATTTAGATGATTTTTTTAATAAAAATAGTTTGAAAAATAATTTAATTTTTTGGATTTCTCTAAAAGAAAATAAAATCATTTAATACTGAAACAAAAAGTACTCGCTCAATGAGTAACACCACGACTATTTTAGTGACTTCAAAGTTAGAAAATATTCAATCGGAATGAAATCCTTTCTAAGGAAAAAAGAGATAAAATCTAAACACATCAGCACGCTTAGAAAATATTTAAATAGGTTCCCCAACGAATGATATGCAAGTCCCACACCCATGAAACATTCAAAGAATAATTATAAATGTTTTCATTTCAAATAGTCATAACTCTTTCATTTCTCGGAAATATCTTCTTATGGAATATTAACTCAACAAAAACAAGTATATGCCTCCTAATGCACCACTATCGACCAGACAGAGATTATCAAAACTAAACTTAATTATAAGCTCAATTTAAGTTAGTCTAGCTAGCTAGTGTTCCAACAACTAGGCACATAAATATTTGAGGGAAAAGTTTATGAAATTATAGTCAAGTATTATATGTCCCTGTCCAGGACTCTACGCGTTTGTAAGTCATGATGATAAATAAAGACACGTAGTTGGTCTAATTTTGTCACTGGGATTTATTTAATAATCACACTGATAATTAATCAATTAAACAGTCATTTTTAGATGGTATCTTGATGTTTTTTGAATAAATCCCATCAAAATATTTGTTGTTAAATTGATGATAAACTGAGTGTTATAAATTTACTAATACAAAAAATTGTCAAGATAGCATCAGACGATATGCTACTAAAATGATGGTAAACGAGTGTTGTAATTACAGCAAAATGTAGCAAGAGTTTTTTTTTGTTAAATGTTATTTAATTTAGCGACACACAGATTAGTTTCAGTTTAGCAACAAAATATATTACGTTATCATGACATTTTTTTTATAGTGGTACGTCATAACTCATAAAGCCACTAGGGTTGCTTCAATTGGTGTACTTAGCCTTCATATTCATAATGTAAAAAAAACATTTTCTTCAGAGTTTCGAGTGCTGTTACACAATTTTATTTATAATTAAAATACATTTAAGCTGTGACTGAAAATATATGGCGGAGTTGATAAATAAAACATAAAGATGAATACAACACGTTTGATGACAGAGTTCGACCGAGTTTATTCTCCGGAGCTTTTGTTCATATTAATGATATTGAGAAATGTTACAATGTTCGACTCAAAACTTACAATACTCAACCTTATAGGCCTATCTCTCACTGCTCCTACCTCTCAACTATCAATTACAAATCTAATGGTATCCCACCATTGATATTCGCTCACCAATATTGTGGTTTTTAGATCTTTCAATATAATTCACACACACGGGAATTACTATAGAACAGTCAGACCATATAACTGATTCACAGCCCGTTAGCATAAAAAAATGTCAAATGCATAAAAAAAATTAATTTTTGATTAATATTTAAGTTTAGGTTAGGCCTCTCTATGGTTCTATATTTTATTTGAGTTTTTAGTGCGTTGTATAATTTGTTTTTAATTTATCAAATTATAATTTGTTGAAATTAGAAAAAATAAATTAGTTATTGAAAAACATTATCTAACCATCCATTTTTTAATCTAACGGTGGTTAAACTGACTGTTCCATAAACAGTCAAATAAGTTGACTGTTCCAAAGAGGCACTCACACACACCATTACAATGAACATGTACCAACATATATACATGTCCATAATATCTGTATTACCATAACAGATTATCTCTAGGCATATAATAAATATATAATTGGATAATATATTATTTTTATTATATTCCAATATCTTTCAAAGATCACCATTATACTTGTTTTTTTTTTCTTATTTAATTTGATTACTCTTCTTTCCTTATTATTTTTTGTCTTGCTTTGACCTTTGTATAATATCCTTTTTCAGTATATTTCTTCTTATAGTATGTCTTTATTTCATGCCCATCATATCTGAACAAATAAAATCTAAAAATACGAAATATATATTAACAAAATTAGCTCCAATAAAATCTGATTCGTTTAAGTCGCACTTCTCAGTTGTAACTAAAACTCCCAGCAACCTGCATTGTACAACAACTCAATAACAAACTCTCATTAGCTCAATAAATACTTTAAGTATAAAAAATGTCAATTTTTATTTTTTCAATACAATGACAATAAGGTGAGGTGTTTATGACCTAGAAATTAGGACCTAACAATCTCAGCATTTGTCATTGTTTTGTCAAAAAAACATTGAGTAGAAGATTTAGAGTTTAAACAAAAGAGTTTCGATAAAACTCCCCCTCAATCATAGGGCCATTGATTTCATCAACTGAGAACAAATAATCAGATAAGTATAAAACTCTCACTCAATCAACTCACTTCTCTCCCTTTTTGAAATAAACATGACAAGAGTATATCAATGCAACCCGAAGCTAATCAATGCAAAAAGAAACATAAGACAAATTCTAGATTTTATTTTAAATCCAATTTTATTTTTTATCTTTTGAAATAAATTGATCCATATCACAATAATCCCATAGAGCATTCTGAAACTTTACATAATTTGACTTTTTAGATCCTAAAAATATGAAAACACAGATTGAATAATTAATATCACATTAAACGAATAACATCTTGCAGATATCACATTTTAGTACATCCGAAAAGAATAATTAAATCACCCATAACTCAGCTTATTGGTAAATCACATTCGTAGTTTAGTTACAACTGAGTTTTGATACTGTATAGAGGAGCTTTAAGCATAAAAAATTATCTTTCAAGAAACATTGACCAATTTTGTTCTTTTATTTAGGGATTGACACTTTATAGAGAATATTATCAATAACATTAATTAGCTAGATTTTAATCCATGACATTTTTTTTTCTTCAGTCAGACCATAGTACCAGTACCAATTTTAACTAATCTTTAACTTGTTCTGTTGCTATTCGGCTGCGTATTCAATTCTAAACTGGCCAACCAATGGGAAAAAAAGATAAAAAAATATCTCTATGCAAGGAGTGAGAGATCTTGATCCATATTCACCATTTTTCAACATATTCAACAGTATTATTCAGCAAATTATTAGTATAAAAGCCCCATTTTATTAAACAAACCATTCTTTCAATTTCAGAGATATTTTTATGCAGCTCGTTCAGTTTTACTCAAAACTTTGTAACCTTCAGTAATATGATTTATTTATAAGAAATTAGTTCATGCAGATTCAAAGAAACATATTACCAAATCACTTCAAACCTTTTGACATCCGTAGGTTTATTAAATATATTTGCAAGTTGTTTTTCAGTTATAACATGCTTAAGTATCAAACTCTGGTTTTCAATCAATTTTCTTATAAAGTGATGTCTCAAATCAATATGCTTAGTTCTAGAATGTTGAATAGGATTTTTGGCAAGATCAATTATACTTTTGATTCTATCATATAATAAAGTATGTTTTTCTTCTTTCACATCTAAAGGCAAAATAAATAAATCTGTCAATTATTTCTCACCTGCAATATGTCTAGAATTAGATTGAAAAATAAATAAATAAATGCTTCAAATCAAGATGTTCAGCTTGAAAGAGTTGCATAGGATAATCAATTATAAGTTAGAGAAAGCAAATATTAACTACATCTTGTTTTTGACTTCTAGTTTTAATAACTTCATGCCTTCAGTTAGCTCTCCGATGATGTTGTCCAAGTGATGGTTCTTTTGAGTACTCGTGTAACTCACCTTACTTTTTGGAATCTGAACTCCTCTCGTTGCAGATTCTCTCTCAATAGTTGAGTCAAGATACTTATCATTTTTATTTTCGCATCGAGTCTGAATTTCAGTTGTAACCGGAGTACTCTCCATCAATGCACTGTTTTCTTTATTTAAAACTGAAATTGGTTCTGCAGCTTCTCCCTTAATGGAGCTTTTCATATGACCAATCATGTCATAATCATCATCTACACATTTGTTAGTATATTTAGAGTCATCAAACATGACATAATGTGATTCAATGAATTCCTGTGTTGTCAAGTTAAAGACTGTATAGGTTCTAGCCCTTTTTGAATAACCTAGGAAAATCTGTTTTTCACATAAACCAAACTTTCCTATATGTTTTTTGTTTTGATATATATAACATGCATATACAAACACATGAAAAATATTCAAATTAGGCTTCATACCGTTCCAAACTTCATAGAGCATTGTATTGGTTTCTTTAATGATATAAACCCTATTCACAACGTCACAAGCAGTGTTAACAGCTTCTACTCATAAATTCTTAGGCAAACTTATCGAATCTAGCATATTTTTACCTAATTTTTGCATAATATCCATTCTTATTTTAATTAAGAAATTTTGTAGAGAATTTTTGGGGGCAAAAAACTCATGACATATACCTTTTGTATTGCAAAAACCAGGAAACTTTGGTTTCTGAAATTTTTTTACACGAGAACTAACAATATTTTCTATGATGCATCCTTTCTTATAACTTAACTCTAAACACAAATTTTGAAAGGGTTTAAAATTATTAGATGTTTTTCTTAGGAAAGTAACCCATGAGTATCTTGAATAATTATCCATAATCACAAACATATATCTTTTTTCTCCAAGACTTTCAGTTTTTGTAGGACCAATAAGATCTACATGTAAAAGTTCAAGAACGCTAGTGGTTTTAGTTTGGCTAGAAAAACTCTTTGCTTGTATACAATTACCACAATTGATTGGAAGATTTATCTTCAGTTTAGGTAAGCTCTAACAGTATTATTTTCAACAAGTTTAGAAAGAGTTTTAAAGTTCACATGACCTATTTTTTTATGCCAAATTTCAGCCTCATTCGTACCAGCTCGGTTATAACCGAGTTTTGATAAACTACTAGTTTTAGCTTGAATATTACTCTTGTTTTTCACTGAACTAGTATCACCTGCCATGTGCCTAGAACAACCACTATCAGAATCAGAATAGAAAGTTTCTAAAGAATTAATAATAGCTCTTTTACAAGTAATTATATCAGTTTTCTTTTTCGCAACCCAAATCCACTTAGAAGTCGGTTTAACATCCTTTTTAATTTCAAAAATCCTTCTAAAACAATTTTATTTCTATGTGTCCATGTTTCTTGCAATAATGACATACTTTAGTAGCAGTTTTAGATGGCGTTTTGGAAAAATTATTCTTAATAACACGTTCAGTTGCAACTGGTAGTTTGAAAAATTTCTTAGTGATGTTTTCAGTTGCAACTGGAAACTTTTTGAGACTTATATTGGATTCCAACTTTGCTTGTGATGACGCCTTCACAAATATAGTTTTTCCATTACCTGAATGACCAGCATATCCCAAACCAGTACATGCCTTTGAGAGGAGAGTAATTTGATCCAATCTGTCAGTAGCACCTAGGTTGAGAAGCTTGATTTGTCGTTGAAATTCATTCGTCTTTTTCGTAAATTTAGTCTTTAGCACAAAATTCACTTCCTTCAGTTTTGAGTTCTCATTCCTTAGATCAGATTCAGCTTCATCTCCATCTTCAACCATCTTCTTTACTTACCATAACGCATACTTATATATCCATCTTTAATTTGAGTCGGATCGAGGAAATATCTTCTTTGCCTTATTAACTCCATTCTATCTCAGAACACAGGATGCACACCAATTATATCTGATGTGAAGCTCTGATACCAATTGGAAAAAAAAAAAATTGTCCAGAGTTACGAGTGCTGTTACAATTTCAGTTTAATTGAAATTTGTTTAAGTTGTGACTGAAAGTATATGCCAAAGTAGATAAATAAAACGTAAAGATGAACACAAGACGTTTGATGATGGAGTTCGAACGAGTCTACTCTCCGGAGCTCTTGCTCAAATTAATGATATTAAGAAAAATTACAACGTTCGACTCAATACTTGCAATACTCAAGCGTATAGGCATATCTCTCACTACTCTTACCTCTCAACTATCAATTATAAATCTAATGGTATCCCACCATTGATATTCGCTCACCAATATTATGTTTTTCAGACCATGTGTGTATCTCTCTATTTTGTCTTTCAATATAATTCACACACACCATTATAATGAACATGTAACAACATATATACACGTCCATAATATTTGTATTTCCATAACAGATTATCTCTAAGCATATAATAAAGATATAACTGAATAATATATTCTTTTTATTCTTCAATTTCATTACTTGTCAATCAAGTAATATATTCCAATATCTTTGCAAGATCTGCATTATACTTGTTTCTTTTTTCTTTTTTAACTTGAGTACTTTTCTTTTCTTATTCTTTTTTGTCTTGCATTGACCTTTGTGCAATATACTTTTCAGTATTTTTTTTTATAGCACGTCCTTATTCCATGCCCATCAAATATGAACAAATAAGATTTAAAGATACGAAGTATATATTAGAAAAACCAGTTCCAACAAAATCTGATTCATTTTAGTTGCACTTCTCAATTGTAACGGAAACTCCCAGCAACCTGCATTGTGCAACAACTCAATAACAAACTCCTCAATAAACACTTCAAGTATAAAGAATGTCAATGTTTATTTTGCCAATACAATGACAATAAGTTAAGCTACTTATGACCTTAAAACTAGGACCTAACACAGGACCAAAATAGGTTCAATATCGTTAAAAAGTGCTAGCCACCCCGTTATATATGTTTATTTAGGATACATGTCTAATTAATAGCGCTATATATACTCATTGTCCATATAATGATTAATAACATTCGAGATTATCTTATTGCCCACTAGCTCACATATATAAACTCTAATTTTCTTTTCTCCTTACGAAAAACTGTCCAAAAATTCATACATTTGACATTTTATTCCAACAAATTTACTCAAACAATTTATAATACTTAGCACTAGTTATATCATTGTCCATAATGATTAATGAAATTCTGGAATCCGGATTATCTTTTTGCCGATTCCCTTACATAACTGTAATTTACTGAAACTAAACTATTAGACATTAGAAATGTAATTTAAGTTGGGAGTTAATTCGGTGACATTTAGGCCTTGTTTGATTGTGCGATTTGGTAATGAGATTGGACTACAAATACTTGGGGTTCACAAGACCCGTGTTTGGTTAACATTATAATTCGCGACTATAAATGATGTCGTGACATCAAATGACCCAAATTGGGTGTATTTAGAATACCATGGAGGGTGTGATATTATTAGTCCTGTAAGTTATAATCCGATCATAATTTCAAAACCCATTCATACATGGACGTGATTGTTAATCCCGGAACTAATAGTCCCGCAACCAAACAAGGCCTTAGATGTTTGGACCAAATTATAAAGAGTTATTTTTTTGGGATTAAAACCATACAAAAATGCTAACTGAGGTCTAAACTCTAATTTCATCATTTCCACTATTTTGAAATGTTTATGAAGTCATTTGGGATTTGAAGTTTTTAAGAAAGGGTAATGAGCGTTTCGATGAATTTGAAGCATCACCTTTCTTGTTCTTATGTTTATATTGGTGAATTATGAAACTTTGTGGAAAAATGTAATCTTGGTTAGTTCTTATCTGTCTATCTGAGGTATGAGCTGATAATAGCTTATAGCTTATGGACTTAGTTTAATGTTTGTGATAACGTTAAATAGTATTATGGTGTAATTAAAAGGCTAATACGTAATTTAGCTAACATATAGTTAAAATTGTAAGTTCACTAACGTGATTAGCGAGAAATGAAATCATTGCGTGAGATGGATGTGCAGGCTTGTCATAATTCAGTTTCCTTTGATGATCATGTATATGAGTCGTCTTGTTAAATTTACAATAGTTGTATGCTTAGAATGTCAATGTTCATATTTGGGGAATATACATCTCTAAGCTATATGGTTTTGATTTGTTCGGCTTATATCGGCTTATATGATATGTTAGTATCTTTAACGAAGTCTTGATTTTTTTTTGGCTTATATGATAAGATGGAAACAACAAAAAAGATTGCATTTTTCGATCCACAAATCTTGGAGAAGCATTAACCAAGTATAAAATCCTTTACGGATGTCATTAATGATAAAAGAGGAGTCTGCAACCCAATAAAAGAAATCAAAAAATTTAAAGGAGAACCTTCAATAAGGTTTACACATGAAGAAGTAAAAGATCTATCAGAGCCCTCCAAATACACGCTAATGGGTAAATTCACTCATGGAAAACCAGAAATTGAAGATATTAACAACTTTTTATCTTCTTTCAGGTTAAAAGAGGAGTACATAGTGGATTATATTGATCAAAAGCATATACTTCTTAGATTTTTTCATGAACATGATTACTTTAGAATATGGTTAAGAGAAAGGTGGGTAATCCTAGGTTTTCCTATGAGGATTTTTAAATGGACTTACAACTTTAAACCTGGTTTTGAACCCTCTGCCATGCCTGTTTGGATAAGTTTGGATATACTACCCATACATCTGTCCAATGAAGCTACTAGAAAATTATCTAGACCAAATCTAGCTCGGGTATGCATTGAAGTAGATTTAAAGAAAGAATTTTAAAAAAAAGTTCGGGTCGAATACGGAGATGAAGGTGACAAAGAGGGCTTTTGGCAAGAATGCAGATATGAGAAGCTCCCAAAGTATTGCTTTTCCTGCAATAAAATTGGGCATGGTTATAATGAATGCAAGGTGTTTGATATAATGCATAATAAGGATAATAATAAGGAAAATAAGGAAGTCAATAAGAGTGGTATAGTCCACAACAAGGTGAATTATCAAATTTGTAAACACAACAATAAATGGCAAGCTAAAAGGGCAAGACACCAAAAGAATGAACTTGTCTTAGTTGAGAAATGGGTAAACAAACAAAAATTGAACCAACCAAGACATGATACTTCAAAAGAAAGGCCCAATATAGAATATAGTAGTGGCATGACAGATGGGGAAAAAGGAAAATATGTATTGATGTTCAAAGGGGTTTAGATGTTTCTGTGTAAAATGGAGAAATCACTAAGGAGAACATAAGAACTTCAAACACTTTTGCAACATTACAAGACCTAGATGAGCAAGAAGAAAATAAAATTCAAGTGGAAAACCCAATAGAAAAAGGTAAAAAGCAAATGGGTACAGAACAAGCAAGTGGTAATCAAATTACAGAGCATCAATCTAGCCTAATCCCATTTGATGAAACAAAAAGCTCAAAAGAAAAAGAGCAAATGTCAGACCCATTTTCAGTACTCAAAATCAATAGAACAAAACCTAATTTTTAGGGTTATTACACCAAGGGAGTACCACTTAATATCAGCATTAGAAATCCAAATACTCGTGAATTAATTCATTTGGGGAGAAATATTGATCCCCTAACATTAGAGGTTGTATGCCCTAAATGTGGATAATCAACAGATAATTCAAATAACAATGATATTGGGGAAAACAACAGTAATTTACCTATTATTCATAATCATATAAATCTGGAAGAAGGTGAATTAACTATAGATCTATATTATTCTAACTGGAAAACAGAGGTGGACGAAAAAGAAGAAAAAAAGAGAAAAATAGCTAAATGGAAAGACATTAAATTATCTAGCGATGAAAGAAAAATCAAATCAAACAGATATAACACTAGAAGAAAGACCAAATCTATTAATAATTACTTGATCTTTACGATTATGGTAGTTGTTAGTATTAAGCTCTAGTATAAGAGATAATATTTGTTACTCCCTCCGTTCCTATTTAATTGTCCACTACGAAACTACGTGTAATTTTGACCGTCCAAGAACTTGTATCAAAATTGTCGGAATGAAAATTTTCAAAAGTTGGCTATATAGTACAAATGTTAAATTTTATGATTAGATTTAAAAAAAATTCATTTCGACAATTTTAATACAAGTTATAAGTTGGCCAAAATTGCACGTAGTTTCGTAGTTGACAATTAAATGGGAACGGATGGAGTATCATTTTATATGCTTTTTCTGATTAAGCTTTTTATAAACGATTATAAGAATTAGTGAGAATTAGGGGATGATAATTACCTAGTTTGGAAATCCAAGATTTGGTGCGATCACTGAGAAGACCACAACAATTACTAAGATTTGGTGTGATCACTGAGAAGACCACAACAATCCAAGAGATTTGGTGCGATCATCTAATGGCTTCATATTCTCTGTTATATTATAGATAAATTGGGGATTTATCTCTTTCTCTCACTAGACTGTAGCTGTAGCGGTGGTATATTTGGAAAATAAGAATGAAGAAGAAGAATACATAATATCATATATTATAATCAAAAGTCAACTATCTAAGTGGGGATTATACTTTCTATAAATATCTTTTGGATCCCTCAAGTTTGTATCTCTGCTGTTGTTTCCCTTTGTTTTAAATTTGATGTAATAAGGTCGGAGAACCATTTTAAACACTCTATTAATGAAAATAGTGGGCAATCCATACTTTTCACGAAAATAGTGTGTCAAAACATTCCATGTAGCACCTCTCCCTTGAAAATCTTTTGTTTCTCACAACACTTATACATACCCTTCTCTGACTCATCCACATATATTACTTCACAAAAACTAGTTGGTACCAATCTTTTCTTCATAAAGTATACCAAAATTCATCTTTGCTGGACCGTAGCACAAGTTGTATTCATGAATTACGCGCAACTTCCCTCGGCGAAATATCACCTGACACTTTTATCGAGCCTTTGCCATATCAAGTGGTCTTGACTAATTATCTTGCGCCAAGTTATATGCCTGAACGGATCTATTTTTTATACCATTCTCATCTGAACCACCAATAACATAAAATGTTTTTACGAAATCCGAAGAACAACCAAAGTGCATTATCTACCCTAGGTCAGGCATGCTTGCTCCATGTGTCCATCTACCCGATAAAAAATTGTATATAAAAACAGAGTCCGGGTTTATTTCGTAATTCTTTGGATTACAACTGCCTATAACCACAAGTTCCATACCAACTCCTATGACGGTGCAATAAGGTGGAAAACCTTAGGGATACTCAGGGATATGTTTCAGATACGACCAACACCTTATATCCTCTCTAAAAGTAGTGACAGTAAATATGTTGGTTCATAGTGGTTGGGATATGATTTTGTCATTGAATGGTCTTCCCAACATTGAACCACAACTATGGCAGGTTGGGTCATTCCTAATTTAGGAGATTTCAAACTATTAGGATTGACCCAACCCACCACAGTTGTGGTTCAAAGTTGGGAAGATTCTTCCATGACAAAATTATATCCCAACCTCTATGACACAACATACAAGATACAAGTTGTTGGTCCTAATTGAATCCTATCCCTCAATATCCCTAAGGTTCTCACCTTATTGCAATGTCATAGTAGTTGGTATGGAACTTGTGGTTATCGACGGTTGTGGTCTAAAGAATTATGAAATAAACCTGAATTCTATTTTTATATACAATTTTGTATCGCGTAAATGGACATGTTGAGCAAGCATGCCTGGCCTAGGGAAGAAAATGCACTTTGGACGTTATTCAATTTTTGAAAACATAGTTTATGTTGTTGGTTGTTCAGATGAGAATGGTATAAAACTAGATCCGTTCTGACATATGACGTGGCGCAATATAATTGGTCAATACCACTTGATATGCCAAAGGCTAGAGAAAAGTGACACGTGATCTTTCTGCAAGAGAAGTTACGCATAATTCAAGAGTACAACTTGAGCTACGGTCTAGTAAATATGAAATTTGGTATACTGGAAGCAAGAAGAAAACATTGGGACTAAGCGGGTTTTGTGAAGGAATATATGTGAATGAGTTGGAAAAGGGTATGCATAAGTAGTGTGGGCAAAGTCGAAAGATTTTCAAGAGAGAGGGTGTTATGTGGAATATTATGACAGACTTACTTGACAAAGCAGATGACGTCTATTTTGCAACTGTGTGGAACAAGCGATTGATAATATGTTCTTTTGAGTTTGATCATCAGAATTTTTGACGGTTGATCTGAAGAACCTGGTGTGAATGAAGTTGAATATGGTCCCCGATTATAATCAGAATATTATGTTGAGTTGTTATCTCGAAATATGAAGCTGCCCTTGTCACGGTATATTCTCTGTTTCTTATATTAGGGTTACAACCTTGAATTAAGAATTTATTTCGTCTAATAAAATAAAAAAAAATCACAGTGTTGGCAAACAAAAGATTAATGTTTTTAAGTAACTTTTTCTTATACTAAAGTGTAAGGAGAAAATTGTAGATAGGGTCCTTCTGTTATTGGCATATCCATTTATAAAATTCCACTGGAACAGTAAAGTTTCATCGGTCTGTAATTTGTATTGATTTTCAAACTCCATCATACCATTTATAAACTTAAGTAATAGTGAATCTCATCCCTTTTGGCCTGAAAGGAAGGTAATGTTGGTTTCCGTGTACGAAATAACAATTAATAATAAATAAAGGACTAAAGAAGAATTAAATAAAACCAGTGTACTCTTTATTAATTTCCAAATGTAATACAATAAACTGATTACAACATGTAAGTACTGAAAAGTAATTAAAGCAAACGTTATCAGATTATTATCAATTAATAACCTGATGTACTGTTTTGCAATTAAAAGAAACTGCCGGACTGGAAAGTATAAACTTAACAGCCGGACTGTTCTGATATGAATTGAAATAACAGGACTGAATTGAAACTATTCTAATTACATAATTAAATTATAGAAAAGTAATTACAGCAACAAAAACAGAACTTTAAAGTAATTACATAATAGTACAAATAGAATATAAAAGCTACAGCTAAGGACAGAATATTAAAATACTGAATTGGAAAAACAGAATGTAAAAAACAGAATTTAAGAGCGGAAAAATAAATGGACAGAATAGAAAAACAATCAGACGAGGCTACTGTTAACAGTATGCCCTTAACCGATATTCGCCCAACCACCTTAAGGTTTCTGGTTGCGTTGGCGCTTCGATCCCAAGGTACAACGTCTCTCGGAAGACTCGCCGGAAACTGACGACGAGTCTAAGTCGAGCTTTTAGTGAGTGGTTCTCTCTGGTTTCTAAGTGCTATGAATAAAAAATATATGCTGCTTTTGAATGTTAGAGAGAAGATACTGATTTCATGTGTATGAAATGTGAGGGGATGGCTGCCTCTTTATAGGGGATTCTGAAACCGCATAATTAAATGTGGTCATTTACTTCTGGGAGTTACATCCCCAGAATCCGCCTCCAATTACTGCTGGAGTTTCAAACCTTCTGGAACTCTAGGGACTGCTCTTGCAAATATGCAAAAGTCCCTTTTCAGATTAGTACAAGACCCAAGACCCAAGACCCGAGACATTTCCCAAATTCCAAATCCCGTGGCCCGTGGCCCGCGGCCCACGTCCCGAGCGAGCGCGCGCGTGTGTGGTACACACTGACCCACTCATGGGTATGTGGACTTTATTAGTTTACCAACTACATAGGATGAACTTGTATATATAGAGTAAAAATCAACCTTGATTTTCCAATGTGGGATAACCCTCATGGTTTATTCCCACTCTCTACTCCATTTTCCAGATTTCGGTTTTTCCCTCTTTCGAGTACCAACATTCGAGTCCAATTATCATTCACACCATTCCTCCGAATAGGTCATGCGATATACCGTTGCGAAGCTCGTCGCACGAGCTACTCAAACGCATAGAGTATGGCCTCAGAAAAACTGAGGAGTCGCATTAAAAATTGACTCAAAGATGGTCCCTGACCACTTTGGAACAACCATGTTTAAAACATGTTTTCCTACACATTTTTTCCAACAGTTAAAAGAGTACATAAGCTTCATTATTAGTTCTCTTTTTTTTCTCTGACACATAACTAGGATATTAAACATCATAACTAAACTGATTTGTCAAATTATAAAAGTTTAAGCAAGAAAGACTGAAAGCTGGAGTAAAATGAGTTAATAATCTAGTAATAAAGATAGTTATAATGTTAATTAATAGATATATTCCCCCCATTTTCAGTTCAGATGCATTATCTGTTTCCAATATTTAATCAATTGTGTCTGTGATGGTCCCCTTCGGTAACAAATATCAGCTAGCTAGTACATTGTTGGCAGTGCATACGCAAGTCGATTTCTTGATAAAATGGTCTCTTATACATCTATCACAAAATCCTGTGAACAGAACATGCTCGTCCAAATTGCGTAAGCAGCACATGCTAGTCACAAAAGCTTGGAAAGAAGATAATTGACTATTGTGTCTCTTATGGTCTCCTTTCCACAATTAGCTCATGTTGCTGGAACCTTGCAGGTGGTAAGCACTCGGACTTGATGATTTTTGTTTATGCTAGTTTTCTACGAGTTCAATTTTCTTTTACTTCCTACTCCTAGTTTATGGGAACCTTTTAGTTGCAAATCGGTTTTCTTCGGTTTTTGGTCAGTTAGGCTTGGTCTGCTCGAATTTCGCTCATAGTAGAAGAGGAAGATTAAATAAAATAAAATCAGAATTTGGTTTTAATAAAAAAAACTTTGAGGCTGGCAAAACTTAGGGAGAAGAGAGAACTTTTTTTGAAGATTTTGGCATATTAAAACCTTATAAAATTACCAATTGGAGATTTTTAAGAAGAGGGGAAATAATCGATTGGCAAATTTGCTTACTAGATTTCTGAACTACTCCCAAGTGACCTGTCTTTCATGTTATGTTGTGCCTCAGTTTTAATGTTCAAAGTTTCAAATTACCGTGGTAGTGCGTTTTGCAGGTACACTTAGTGGCTCTCAAGCCACCTAGTGTGTTGGAGCAGTAGATACACAAAGAGAAGAGATGGGCACTTCGAGAGAGATATGGAACTAAAGAAGATCAAGCTTAAAGAAAATGAAGACTCAAAGAGAAGATCCTCACTAGGAGATTAAGTCAGTGTAAAAAACTCAATTATGAGGTTATACAACTTATTTTGTAATAATGGGGTTGTTAATTTCACCTCTTTTGTTAGGCAAGGGCAATACAAGAAAATGCTCTTAATTTTGTCGTTCTATGCTATTCAAAAGGAGGCTCTTTTGTACGAAGAGACCATTACGTCCATTTCTTGTGGTCGGATTTCAAATTTTTAAGGCATATTCCGACTTGTGGAATAGGTCAATTACTGGTTTTGATTAAATACAAGCTTACCCTTCAAAAAAAAAGTTTTGTTTCTAAAGCTGCATATTTCCAACATGCAAAAGTGGTAGAGGCAAAATCGATTGTTCCACCACAAGTATAGTTCACATGTTTAATTACCTTCCTTTTTAATACTAGTCATTATATCCTTAAGATTATCTTGTTTAAGATCCCGTTAAAATACTTTTCCTACCATAGTTTCGTTAATTTAGAAGATCGAGCTATAATATTAACTGCAATAGTCTCATTGTTTTCCCTTTTTCCTAACTTTTCCTTGTTTATGCTTTGCATGCTATTTTACATTTCTTTAACTGGTAATCTCATACATCCAACCTAAATAAAGAATCATTTGACAGTAGTGATATATTTGTGAATGAATCATGAACATACGTACTTGCTTAACCCTAGATATATATGAACTTCGGTATATAAAGTTTCCCATTTGATTCATTATTGCTCTAATTTAGAAATATTTCATTTAACAACAGCCAAGGGCGAAGCCCAGAATGATTATGGGGTGCCAAAATTTAGAATATAAAAATTAGGGGTGACAAATCATCGTTTTTAACATATTTTAGTGAAAATAAATTGTTAAAAATTGAAAAACTCATAACTTTAGAAATTATGTGGGGTGCCGTCACCACTTATGCTTAGCTTCCACCCTGACATTAGCACTTCTTTAACAAAATGGTAGCATATAAGGGGAAGGAAGGATTGGTAGAAGATGAAGGCAAAAATGATAAACATATTATTAACAAGTTAGGGGAATAAAACAGTTCTTAAAGGGACTGTGGACTAAATAAAACAAAACGTATTTGGTCATAGAATCAAAAACGTATTTGACCAAACTTAGGGGAATATAGTTAGATATATTCTCTCTCTGTCTCCCTTTCTCCTCATATAATTAAGTATTTCTTATTGGGAAAGATATTATCAAAGAATTGTAAATTTAATATATCTTTTGCATTGTACAGCCTATTGTTTTCTTTGGTAGATTGTGTTCCTTTCATATTTGCAGGACTCACAAAGAAGTGTATTAACTGAGAGTACTGGGCTTGTTTTGCTCCAGGTTTAGAGGATATATTAATTTGTTCTTTATTTCTCATAAAAGGCTATTTATTGGTTTAATTTTTGGTCTTCTTTGGTTTTATGTCATGAAAAATTATGGTACAATCCTATTATTTTATCTTAGCCTTGAATAAGCAAACTTATTTACTTTAAATCTGCAGAGAAACAAGATCAATGAATTTGATTCGGACAAGAATAAATCCGTCTACTGAATTCTTGCGTTTTTCTTATTATAACTAACTTGTTCGCAATAGGTTTTGTATAAATTCTTTGGGCTCGATATTGAAAGTCTACATGGATTTTTCTTGTTAGACTTTGCCTATTTTCTAGAAGATTTTTCAAGTGTAGGCGACGTTTATCTTATTGCTAGTAATATCTCTAGTGTTCAATCTGGCGTGTAGCTGATATGAGTCTCATGCTATTGATTTTGTTTTCCTCCGTCCATTTTCCTAGTTACAGAAAGTACATCCCATTGTTTTTCAGAATTTTTTTTTAATTAAAAGTGGGTGTTACCCACTATTTTCATTGGTTTTTGAGTTTAAATTGGTCTTCCGACCTTATTACAACAAAATGGAAAACATAATATTGAAAGATACATAAAACAGAACTTGTAGGGGCTGAGAGAAAAAAACTGAGAACTACAAACCCCAGCAAAGTATTTGACTATATTACTTAAATCACTTTTTCTTTTTCCGGATACTTCTCACTGGCTCATAAACATATCTAAATCTCCATTTCAATGGCGAAGAGAGAGAAAAATTCTACCAAAATTGAGTGTCTCAAATAACGATATGATGATGGTAATTTATGGCGCGATGGACCATCTAAGCAATGGGAATCATTGATGGATCAACCTGTAACAGGTAATTTTCTCTCTTTTCAACCAATATATTTAGCTTATTCAAAAGAAGAACTTATTCGCTCAGAAGGGCTAATTCTCTAGAGGTAATATTTAAGTGGTAACAACTACCGTAGTCACAACAATCATATGGATCGTATTAGTTATTAATAAATATGATCTTGCTTCTTGTACTATACCTGTGTGTTTTGCCTTTTCTCTCTTCTCTAGATAATTTAATACCCTTTCATTTAGCATTTTTTCTCTTTTTTCCTTTCTTTTCATCCACATCTGTTTCCCAGTTGGAAGAATAGATATTCACAGTTAATTCGCCTTGTGGATATCTATTCTTCCACTGTTATTCCCCAAACCATAAGTTCAAAGCCCTACTTTAGTTCGAGTCTGATTTGTCTGTTGCTATTTTATAAATTTATGATTTGGGGATTTGTCAATTCTAGTTTTAAACTTACAACTTTCATCATCTAATTCTAAAAACAGACCCAATTTTCTGATTCAATATAAAAAAAAGTGCCAATATCAGTAATTCGAATTTAAAAAAGACCTTAGTTGTTATAATCAATAAAAAAAAATTAATTTTTGGGAATATAATCATGATAAAAGCTCTAATTTTCGTCATCGAATTGAAAATATACTCAACTTTCGTAATCCAATTCTGAGAAAAGCCCCAATTCTGACTTCATATCTAAATATGGAATTATGGATATTGTGATTCCACTTCTGATAATTTGGTATTCTTCCGAATTAAACCAATGCCATCCATTGATAAATAAATTAAAACATAAAAGTAACATATTCGATTTATTTCTGCTAAGTTGTTTTAGCAAACAAGGAAATTGGTAAAGAGGGGTGAGAGTTGGCATGTGGAAGAGAGAGAAACTTAAAGGGAGTGATGTGAACACTAAAAAAAAAAAATGTCAGATTACCATCAGAGTGTCTGTTGCTAAACTGATGGTAAAGTGAGTGTTGTTAAATTTTAGCAACAGTTTAGCAACAGTTTTTGTTCCTAAACTGTTGTTAAAATTTAGCGACACTCACTTTACTATTAGTTTTCAAAAGGTAAATTGTTGCTATTTTAACTTTTTCTTTTAGCGAAAGTTATTCACAAAAGTAAATACTTACTTCATTAGAATAATAATTAGAGTTAAGTTGTTGGATGTAAATGAACAGCTTGGATGAATTATTTCGGCATGCGGCAATTTCCTTGAATGGCCGCCCCCGCTTCCAAGCCTCCCACGATGCAAAAGTTAGTTCCATATTCAGAATTTGGACTTCAAAAGATAATTCAGCTGTAGTCTTTTTATATTGTAATTATGGTCTTGTGTTTAGTTGCTAATTTTTTTCTCAGAGACCAACAATTAAAATACTGTTTTTCAGAGCTGCTAATCTCCAACATGCAAAAGTCATAATAGAGGAAATAAAATAACGGTCCAACAAAAGGGGTAGTACATATTTCCTTTTTGGTGGATTAATATTCATATACTTCGTAATGTACCCGAGGCTACTTTGTTTAAAAAATATTGTGATCTTTATGATTACTTATGTAAATTTCTTATTGAATTTTACTTACTTTAAGAAGATCCAATTATATTATTAGTTATCTAAAGTCACTTGACAAAATAGAAATAGAGGGGGTCTAGAGAGAGAAAGTCCATAATGTTGAAAAAAAGGAGAAAACAAAATTAGTACGCACCTTTTGATCCGCAAGCTTTGGAGAAACAGCATCACACCATGATTTGCTGGAGTTCTTAACAATAAAAAAGATGTCTGCAATCTAATCTAGAAAAAGAAATCAAATACCACAAGTGAGAAGCCTCTATAAGTTTTTCATATGAACACGTACACGCACTTGCTGAGCCTTTCAAATATACATTAATATGCAAATTCACTCATGGAAAGCCTGAGCTAGAACAAATTTACAGTTTTTTTTATCTTTTTTTTTTGTTAAAAGCAGAATACTCAGTGGGATATATAGATCATAAGCACGCGCTACTTACGTTTTATCACGAAAAAGGTTATCTTTGAGTGTGGCTAAGAGAAAAGTGGGTTGTTCTTAAATAACCAATAAGAATCTTTAAATGGACTTACGGTTTCAAACCGGGGTTTGAACCATCTATTACTGCTGTTTGGATAAGGTTTGATATGCTACCAATCCATCTCTACAACAAAACAAGCATCTTTGCAATAGCTAGAGTGTTTGGCTTTCCCCTAAAGGTTGATGAAACTACTAATAACCTAACGAGGCCTATTCTAGCGAGGGTTTGCATACAAATTGATTTAAAGAAAGAATTTACTCATAGGGTTTGGATTGAATATGGAGATAAAAGACAACAAGATGGAATTTGGCAAAGCTACGTATATGAGCATTTACCAAGTTATTGTTTTTCTTGCAATAAAATAGGGCATGTTTCATATGAGTGCAAGGTTCTCGACAAAATGCACAACAAGGATAATGAGCAAAACTTTAAGAAAAATACGATTCATAATGAGAAGTACAAGGTTGAGAATAAACAGAAGCAAGTTATCCAACAACAAGTACCAAAAGAACTGATTTCACGAGGAAAGTACCTGTCAGAGTTGAGAAATGGGTTAGCAAGAATAACACAAAATTAGGTACTGTCACTACAAAAGGAAACCTCAATTCTGAACACAATAGTGGTCTTCAAGAAAGAGAAAAATAAAAAATTCTCATACATATAATGGGGAGAATAGTGGAAGCGGAAAAGTCTGTAATACAAGAAATGTGAATAAAAATTTCAAATCCCTTTTCAGCACTACTATTGTACTAATAAAGAAAAGCAATTACAGATCTAGAACAACAAGAAGAAAATGACAAAGAATAGGAAATTCAAGAGGAACAGGGGAATAATAAAATAGAGGCATAACATACAAGCGATATTTCACATATTGATACTGAAAAGAGCTTAGCCCTAATTAAAGATCCAGATACTGATATACTAGATCAATTATCATTCCTCAAACTTAACATGATTGTACCTAATTATGAGGAAACATATACTCAAGTAGTCCCACTTAATATAAGTATTAGGGATCCATCTACACTTGAATTAATTCATTTAGAGAAGAAAATTGGTCCTTTAACTCAAAATTCAGCCTCCACACCCTGTTCAAATGCCGGTTATAATTCAGATAACTCTTTCGAAATCTATGTAGAAGGTAACAATGAACAAGAGGGGGTAAATTGCAGTGAAGATGAGGTAAACAACAACTATTGTACTAATAAAGAAAAGCAATTACAGCTAGACCAAAATGCGCATAATATCACAGTTAATGAGTTTGTTATTCTAAATTAAGGAGAATTATCTGTGGATCTTTATTCATCTAATTGGGAAACTGAATTGGACGAAAAAGAGGGAAAAAAAGAGAAGAATTGCGAAATGGAAAGGAGTTAAATTACCCAGAGATGAGAGGAAAATTAATACAACAAGAGCAAGTAATTACTATTATGATCCTTATGACAATGAAAATTATGGTAGTTGTTAAATTTAAGTTCTTGTATAAGAGTTTAAGCTGGTGCCAGCTTATAAGTTTGCTAAAATCTATTCCTATAAAGAGTTATTTATAAAGACGTTATCAAATGGATTCCACCTGAATCTGATCACTGAAAAATTAATGTGGATGGAAGCTATAAAGAAAATAAAGGTGGAATTGGAGGAGTGTGCATGAATCAAAAGGGGGATTTCATTAAAGGTTTTGCAATCAATTGAAAAGGTAGTACCAGTTCGGAAATTGAGGCTCAAGCAATTATACAAGGTATTAAAATGGCCGATAACATAAATAATATTATCCTAGAAACTGATTCGCAAATTATGGTGAATATAATCGGCAATAAAAATGCTAAATACCCATGGAGGCTAAGACCAATGATTTCTGAAATTAAATTCCTAATGGAAGAAAATAGAGGAATTAAAGTTACCCATATCTGGAGAGAAGCAAATACTGTAGCAGATCATTTGTCCAAAGAAGCGATGAAAAACAATATGGCTATTATTTCTACAAGAACAGAAGATTTCTCGAGAGATGTTAAAGGAAAACTTGATATGACTACAAAGGGGTATCAAAATATAAGATTGAGAAGAGAAGAAGAAGAATAAGTAATGTAACGACCCGGATTTTCGTAAATAAATAGCGTGTTAAAGAGAAGTGAGCTATAAACATCAGCTGGATATGTGAGTATATATATGATATATAAGCTAGAAGTATCATCATTTTTATCACCAAGACATTTTAAAGTCGTGCGGTCCAAGAAGCGAGAACGAAATTGAGTCAAAGCGGACAATATTGGTGGTAGGAAGCAGATGGTGACAGTTCGGTCGGAGGACCGGGTCGTTACAATTGGTATCAAGGCCGTTATCTAGCCGATTTGGAAACGGGCAATCACGAAAGGGGACGTGCCCGACGAATACGTCGTGCCCGAATGGAAAAAGTATGTAACGACCCGGGTTTACGTAGAAAAATATTATAAAAAAAATAAATGAGCCATTACACATCACGTATATATGTGAGTATTTATATGAAATATAAGTTAGAATTATCGTCCTTCTTATCAGCAAGCCTTTTTAAATCCGTACGGACAAATAAGCGATAACGAAATTGAGACAAAACAGACAATATTATTGATAGGTAGCAGATGTTGTCGGTTCGGTCGGAGAGTTGGTTCTTATAAATCGAGAATAAGAGAGATGGGGTAATAAGTCAACTGTAGCTAAATTGGGCGAAGTTTCAGAAGTGAGAAAGGTCAAAGTACTGGAAGTTCAAGTTGCTGTAAGTGTAGTCCCTGCCTTTTCTTTGTTTTGCTGCTGCGTCAGTTTATTTAAAATTCTTGTCAACTGACCCAATCTTTTGCTTTTGCACATTGTAATCCTTGTGGGGTTTTTCATGCACTTTATTTTAAAAATCAATAAAAATAAAGTGGTTTTTCCTACCATTAATTTAAAAAAAAACATCTAAAGTCACTTTGCTTCATGTTTCCTCTAAAATAAATATCATCTAACTATGCTAGCTACTACTTGCTTCGAATATACTGTTCATGTGGGTGAATATATTCACTTGTTTAACCTTAGATATATATCTCTTTTTATAAAACCTGAGTTGCTTCTTTGCTATTGCTCTTAATCAGAATTTTTTCATTTGACAACCGCTCAAGCTTCAACTAATATTGTACAGAATTAGAAAAAGAATTAGGTAAAAGATAAGTCTCACTAAAAGGAAACTAAAAAATGAGAGAGCTATAACCGTCCGAACGAGTTAACTCAAGCGATAAGACTCAAAACAACTCCCAAATATCCGACAACCACGTGTTTTTTCCTCCTTCTCTAGCTGATCAGAATTTTTAATTCATGTGGTAAAAGGTTTGGCAAAGCAGAAGTGATAAAACGCTCGATCTCCCAAGGCGACACACTCTCTTTGGCCATTGTACAGTTGCCAGTTCATCCCACTGTACGTTTGATCTTTGCCATTTGAAATTAGGCCAGTTTGAGAAAATATCTTCTATCCCAATTATTGTACCCACGAACTTTCTCTTTGGAGCTTCTTCTCATTTAAATCTCATTGTGAACCGCATGCCAACTGCAAATCTGTTTTTTGTTGCTCTAGATAATTGTTCACTCAATAATAAAATGGCCCGTCCTTGGCTTGTAATACACAACAAACAATGCTTGTGTACTGGTCGCATGAGAAGTCGTGGCAAGAACTCCGAGATGCAATATGTGGCTTGATATTGTTGGGTATTTTATATCGGTGGTTGGTATAAATATGTTGAAAATTAACAAACAATTATGCAATGACAATTATGAAAAAATGCAAGAAAATTTTTATAGAAATTATTTTTATGTGTATATGAATCTTCGGAATTATAGGATAAACATACGGGTGTGACCGTTCAAATTTGGAAAGTGTTGGGCTATAACTGCCACATCCGGAACAACTTGACTGTTGGGAAATAAACAACAACAAGACTTGGAGTGATCACTGGTCAACAAAGAAAGGGTCCCACATAATTCAACATGTATACAAGACTACTTTAGTGGGCCTTAAGTTAGTTAACAAATTAATCAATTAAATAATTAATTCTAAACTCTAACTTTATATGATCGTTTAAGACCAATTAATTCTCTTATGAGGGTATCCTTCACTACCCACATGGTTTTAGCAAGATATAAGGATCATTAAAAGGAAAGTCTAACCTCTACTTAACACACGCTTTACCGCTATGTCATCATAGGAGTGGGCTATGACTTTTTGTGCCTAACGGTTTGGGGAAACTCCCCCATGATTAGGTTGTCTGCTTGAACCTATTTATTGGGATCTGCAAATCTATAATATACCAAATCATGGAGTATGTTTCTTTAGAGGGCTTGTATACCAAATCTCATCGATGACGTCATCATTTGCTTATACAATAACTCATTGCCAGCGGATCCGTAAACTATTAACATATCACTCGTTATAATAAATACTTGAGCAAATGCAGGACTCCCTATGCTTGATTGCAAACTGACTTTTGCAGTTCATGCACATTGCATACATATGTCTCAACCATATTGAAATCATTTTAAATGAATCAAGCACTCGCGTTTGCTTCTCTCATTAAGTCTTTCGTCATACTATGTATCACAATACCATAGTTGACCTGATTATTCGCATTCACTTATAAAATTTCTACATATGGTTAGCACCTCAAAGTTTGAACTACATCACTTTGTGATTTAGTGTCCTTACTATTAAATATTCATTCACTTTATTGCACCGTTGCACTATAATTAGATATTATTATACCTACTTAGTTTTCTCACTAAATACATTTCAAAATTTAAATATTATCTTAATGAATGTATCATGTTAAGACCATATTTACAACAGAAATATTTTCCATTTGGAACTTGTAAATAAATATATTCTTGCAAAATAGTGTTTACGTTACCGTTAACCAAATACAAAACTTAATCAAACAAACACCACTATTTTTATTGACTACAGTAAAACCTCTATAAATTAATAATGTCGGAACCGTAAAAATGTATTAATTTAGAAAGTTATTAATTAATCGATAAATTAATAATTATTATTTTAAAGAGATTTTATTTATTTGATGATTAATGTTCATCAAGCGACAATAGAAAATTGTTTTCGATACTGAAAAATTTATCCGATCAATGAAGTTTCAATTAATAGAAGAAACCATAATTGAGAAAGATATTTACGAATTTAAAAAAACTATTGATGGTCTCAGTTATCATAATAAAATGGATGTCTGGGTTGTTGGATTAACCTGACGAAAATAACACATGTTCAGATGCCAGACATTAGAAGAAATTGCTGATACTGTATTTGATAACAATTAAGATGATGGAGTTGAATATGATATTTGAAAATATTGTGTATAATTTGACAAATGTATATGCTGAATTTAATCTAATTGAAATTAACCTTTAGAACTAGTCATACAAAATTAAACATTTAGAGTATAACATCTATAACTAGTCATTTTAATTAAACTAAAGAGGTGCTAGTATAGTGGCAAAATTGGTTTTAAGGTAGGGACAAATTAGGAGTTCAAATCATGTTAGTTATTTTTTCCTAAAATTTTATGTTTTTAACTTGAAATTACCAAATTTCGTAAATGAACCTTGTATTTTGCCAAACAAGATTACTACAAAAATTATTTTATAGCCACTATTTGTTTTAACTTAATATTTATTTTATGTTATGTTAAAAATGGAAAAAATTCTTTATTTTTGTATTATACCCTATTTATTTTATCTTCTATTCGACATATTTTTTACACCACGTCCCCCTCCTCCAAAAATCATCCTGGTTCCGCCCCTAGACACAACACGAGCCTCGATCTCCTAAGTCGCCTAATTTACCCCCCACATTTTTTTGATTTTCGGGCTTACCATACTCCCCAGTGTTCTTACACTGACTTGTTTGCTTATATTAGCAAACCCACGTAAGTAATCTGTATAAATAAATTTCATTAATCTGGTAACTAATCAATTGTCTAACCAATTTTCATACAATTCTGTAGTATGCCGTAGAGTTACTGAGATGAACTAAATTAATTTATTAGTTCCCAGTAAGCAGTGCCCCATGACTATTTCAATGGCAGTCATAATCTTTGAAACAAAACAAAATTTCAACCAGCGTTATATACAGTTACACCGTCCCAAATTACAATTTGAGTATTCCATATTTAAAATAGTCACAATATATTTACACTTGTAACCGTTTATAAGTTGGTGACGATTGAGAACAACAGGTTCCTTATTCCCCATCATTGGCCTTTTCAAATTATTGTTTAAAACAAGATTTTCAATATTTGATTTCAAAACTCACCAAACCAAATCAAACCTTAAAGATTCTTTAAGAAATTCCTTTAAATTTTTTCCAATTGAACCAACGAGCATATTAAGATTTATGTAATATGTATATAATTTTTCCTTTCCAGAATACTAAGACAAAACGGTTTACACAAATACAAACCATTATAATTACTCGGTTCTTTTCAAACAGATTTTTCAAACCGAAAGCAACGTTTATATAAAATTAAATGAGAGGCAATTAACCCAAATTTATGTAAACCAATATAAAGTTTCAAGAATTAAATCCCATTAACGCACCGGTTTGTTTCTAAAACGAACTAACACATCTATTTTCGATAACACTACAGCATGCACAAATCCTAATTTATCAATAAATTAAGGACATACAATGATTGGTCAATACATGCCAGATACTGAAACGACAGAAATATTTACGTAAAACTTGAGCAAATCTCCATAGTTATATGATCTGCTATTTCTCAAACCTCAACCTATATATAATGTTTATCATGCATAGCAAATATGCAACACACACAATTATCCTGCACAGACAATGTTCCCTTTGCAAATTTATCAATAATATACTATTACCCAAACACTAGCAGATGGCATATGTTAATTTCCAAAAATAGCAAATTACTATCAACATATGGCAAGTGTAATCATATAAATTTCAGTACACCCAATCAGGTTCCAAATTTCCAGTATACACAGTTACTTTTAATCCTATATGCAAGTCCTAGTAATACAACAAATTAAGGTACAATCATAATTACTAATCTTGGCAAGGAGTACTTGTGCTTACATATATCATTTTCCAGAAAAAAACAAGGATGTTAAATTAATTACTCATTAGTTTACTAACTAAAATCCATTTATCATACTCCCTCCGTCCCTAAATAAGTGTACACTATTCCTTATTGAGTTGTCCCTAAATAAGTGTACGTTTTCTCAATTTGATAATTATAAAATATTAAAATCTCTATAACTCCACCCTCCCTTCCCCCACTCACCCTCTCTCTGTAATTTACCAATTAAAACAAAACAAAAACCCATGAAGATGATAAACAAAAAAAAGACAAAATCCACCCTTCCCCACCTTCACCAGACTCTCTCTCTATCCTTAACCTCTTACCCTCGACAACACTCACCCTTATATACATCCTCTCTATACAAGACAAACAAGCCTTATCTTACATGCTAACAAAGTTCTCTTAACAATAGCAAATAAGAACAAACAAACACCACACTACCACAACAACAACAACAAGGGCACAACAACGACAACTTCGCTCTTTGAGTGCTACACGATCTACTAGCACTAATCGGAAACTTCACCAAACCACGAGGTCATCCACTTGACCTCCAAGGAGAGAGAAGATAAGAGGAGGGAGAAGAGAGGGAACAAGGGGAGAGAGAGCTATCATGCTTCTATAAGTGGTATCCAGCCAGAGCTTGCATCTCAAAGTTCTTACCACTGCTTCTCATGCGATCAGTACTCAAGCACTATTTGTTGTGTATAACAAGTCAATGAAGAGACAATTATTATTGAGGTGAATAATTATCTAGAGGCTGCCAAAAACAGATTTGCAATTGGCATGTGCTTCACAATGAGATTAAAAGGTGAAGAATCTCCAAATAGAAAGTTCATGGGTACAATAATTATTGAAGGAGATATTTCCTCAAACAAGCCTAATTTCAAATGGGAGAAATTAAAGGTACAGTGGGATTTGTTGGGTACGTTGTAAATAAACACAATAATTTCTACGGAAAAAAATGGACAAATACACAGAAAATGGTTTCCTCAATTATATAAATATCAAATACAAGATTTAAGATAAAATAATGTAAACGATACCAAAATGGACTAAAGTCCGAGACGAGGTAACTGCAAGTAGTTTCCCTTAAACGATATTTTTCCCGCCACCTCTGCTTCTGGCTAAATAGGGCACTTCGTTCCCAAGGTACAACGTCTATCGCATGTGACTCGGTGGAAACGGCACCTAGCCACGGTCGGTCCGTTGATGGTGCGATACTCTCTCTCTATAAGTATGCATATGTGTATGTGTGTGAATGTGTATATGTCATGTATTTGTTTCTTTCAAGAGAAAAGCTAGATACATGCATGTTTAATACCAAAAAACATATTAAGAGTTACATGTCACTAATGCCATAAAAGGGGGGGGGGGGGGGGGGGGGGGGGAATTAAAATTGTAAGTTACACAATTAAATTACATTCACTTACAAAAACCGTTCCGGTTTTCCAGCAATCCCCCACATGAATGCAATCAACTGACATGCAACGTGCATCCTAAATGCAATATAGAGAATCACAAGAATTCACTGCATAACGACAGGTAGCGCGCGCCTTGAACCTTCCATAGCGAAATACCTTTCGGATATACTTTCCTTAGGTAGCGTAATGCTTTGAACCTTTAGCATTTTGTGTATAACAAAATAATACCCGCACAGTGACTTCTCTACACCACTTACTAGGCCCTTTAGTTGTTGTCCATATTTGGCTCTGGACTGCCTTGATAAATTCAACCGAGTTCTCTAGTGATTTAGCCATAATCATCACATAGTATCGGCCATACACACTCGTTATAGGTGATTTCAAGTCAAAGGTGCCCTGACTCACCCCACTCAACCTTCGAGATACATGATTCATTAAGAGCCTCATGCTCACCGTTAAAATGGTACAGGTCTATCATTCTTTTATCATAGAAATGGGATGAGAACTTATGTTCTCGAGTGCTTTATTCGGTAACCCGCACAGTTCAGTTTTCCCATTGAACTTGAGACTGGAGTTTCCAATACAGGTTGGGTAGCTTATGTGAAGGTTTCCAATTTATTGGGATTCAACCCCATTTCCTTCGATGATGCTCCGACTCCTCCACGAATCAAGCATTTTGTATATGGATCCGCATTATTATCCTTAGACCTTGCAAAGTCTATGGATACCACAATTTTTGCTAGCAACTACTCTTACGGATTTGTGTCTCCGACGAATATGTCATGGCTTTGTCGGGACTTTCCATTATACAAATTATTTTGATCCCGTTTAATAACTGACTGACTGCAGCAGTGCACGTTTATTGTGGGAACAAATTTTGGCCACTTGAAATACTTCCCAAGACTTCTCAGCCAATCTTCCTCTTATGTAGCTTGATTCAACGTTATGAATTCTAACTCTATAGTTTCTCCAACTATGCAGGTCTATACAAAAACCTCAATGAGACTGGAGTATAACTATTGAAATTATCAACATCATCAATTTACTTATAGTCATTGACTATATGTCTCACGTGCCTATCAACCTCATTGTTTATGGTCTCTTCCCATATACAGATTATACGGATAATATTGATTATTTCATTGTCATCGATTTACCTTTACTCATGAAGGTCAAGGGTTGAATAAAGTTTCTTTTCTCACCCTTTACTATGCCTAGGCACTTCATCTTCCTTACAAGTTTCACTTGCCCCCACTTTTCCATCACCGTTTGAGTGTTCACTTGTCTTGGGTAACGTAATGCTTTGAACCCTCAATGTATTAATCACACTCGCCAGGCGTTAGAATTTCGCGGGAAAGCTTCTCTTTTAGAAAATAAGCTTCTCGGACATAGAACTCTATATGCACCTTGTTGAACGTAGTTTCTTCTAATCGATTATTTTGATGATAACAATATTTGTAAAACATGATAAAAGCTCGTTTTGCGTACTAATCATTTATCGAGTGTGTTAAAGGGTCTAAATGATTGAATGCGTAATTACGAAGCCATTGGTTCAAGCGGAACCTAAATCGGAGTTGGAACGAATTAGTTACGGGGTTTCGAAGTTTGTCGAGAAAACCGAAAATAACCCAGAACAACAAAAAACGACTGATCAACCCTAAACGATCGATCATAAATACGAAAAATCCTTCCAGTGAGCATAGGACAAAAACGACCGATCGCCATAATAAAACGACCGATCGTTTTATTGATGATTTCTTCCAGTGAGCACTCAGCAAAAACGACCGATCATTAATCTGAAACGACCGATCGTTTCAGTGCACATTTTGTCCAGTAAGTCCAATTGAAAAACGACCGATCGTTTTTCAGAAACGACCGATCGTTTCTGTAGAATTTCAAAATCCAGCTTTTAAGCTATTCCTGAAAATGGGGCGAACTGCTGCAAAAACAGCATTGAATGAACTCACCAACCAGCAACGGTCTGAAATTTATTGCTGCACCTTTGTGACTCTACAAAAGCCCCAAAACACTTTGAAGAAGCTTATCCAAGCATTCACAACTTTTAAGCAATTCTTACAAGAAAATCCTTCAAGCTTATACTACTTATTTCTCACTTGTAATCAAAAATATTCTCGAGTATATTCTTATTGTAATCGTATAAACATCGAGATAATATTTGTTAGTGAGCGATTCGAAATCAAACTTGTAAAAGAGTATTTTATAAACTCATTAGTGAGCGAGTGAATTGGGTAGAGGCTTTTAAGCAAGTGTAGCTTAAAAGCTCTAGGTCATTTATTCGGGATACTCATATAGTGAGGGGGAGCGTAATCGGTTGATTAAGCTCGTTAAGGTGTAACCTTGAAACGAAGATTTTTAGTGAAACACTCGGTAGTGAAAATACCGAGGAGAGGACGTAGGCGCGGTTTGCCGAACCTCTATAAATCTTGCGTTATTTCTTTCCCTTAACTTTTACTTTCCATATTCATTTATCGCTTATATTTATTGCTTGCTTAGATCATTTTAGCGTTAATTTGGTAACAAAAGAGTTTAGGTTATAAATATCACTAATTAACTTAGTTAAATACCCATAGTTTTAATTCCGCGAAAAACGTACTAAAACCTTATTCACCCCCCCTCTAAGGTTTAGACTCCTACGGACCAACAATTGGTATCAGAGCTTAGCTATTCTATTCATAAAAATCTAACGATTTTATAGTTTAAAGATCCACTATGTCTTCATACGCCGACTCAAAATCCATAACTAGGCCACCATTCTTTGACGGTACTAACTATCCCTATTGGAGAGACCTTATGAAAAATTTCCTTTGTGGTTTTGAAATAGACCAATGGATAAGTATTAGTAAAGGCTATAAAACGCCTAGAAGAAATGGCGAAGATAAACTTGTAGAGGAACTAGACACCGATGAACGCCTAGCATTTTCCCTAAATTGTAGGGCTATGACTTCTATCACTTGTGCGCTCTCGCCTAGTGAATATGATAAGATTTCCGGTTGTGACACCGCTAAGCAAATGTGGGATAAGCTAGCTATTATGCACGAAGGAACTAGTCAAGTTAAGGACTCTAAAATTAGCATGCTTATTCATGATTATGAATTATTTAAAGTCGATGATGACGAGTCTATTGCTTCTATGTACACTCGTTTTACTAAGATTACTAATGATCTTAAGAGACTTGAAAAGGTATACTCTAGCAAGGAGATGGTGACGAAGATCCTTCGAAGTCTTCCAAGGAAGTGGGAATCAAAAGTGACGGCCATACAAGAGGCCAAGGACATGAACACTCTCTCTCTCGACAACCTCATTGGATCCCTAAGCACTCATGAACTCGACATGACGACTCGAAAGCATGAGGATGACTCGAAAAAGAAGAAAGGCATTGCCTTCAAATGCACAACAAATGACGATAGCGAAAATGATTCATCTAGTGAGGATGATGAGATGGCTCTCTTTGCCAAACGCTACAACAAATTCCTAAGTTGGAAAAAGAAGGGTGGACAACGATTTCGGAAAAAGGAATATAAGGAAGAGACTTCCGAAAAATCTAGCAAAAAGGACGAAATCATTTGCTACAAATGTCACAAACCCGGCCATATGCAAAACGAATGTCCCTTGAAGAAAAAGGACAAGTTCGTCAAGAAAAGGGAAAACAAGAAGGCATTCTTAGCCGCATGGGGGAGCGATGATGATAGCTCCGATAGCGACAATGAAGAAGTCGCAAATCTATGTCTCATGGCTAGAGACGATGATTCCGAGGAAGTAAGCTATCACTCCTCTAACTCCTCTATTTCTAGTGATGATTGTCTTGATATTAATGATGTGTTAGAATCTTTAGAAAAAGCTAGAGGTAAGAACAAATCTTTTAGAAAATTGCTAATTACTCTACAAGACGAACTTGAAAATTTAGCTATGAAAAATGACACACTCGCAACTAAAAATACCGAACTCACCCTAGAAAATAATAAGTTAGTTGATGACCTTAAGTCATGTAAACTTAAGGCGGATAGCGCCGAACTCACTCTCTCTAAGTTCACTAAAGGAAGCAAAATGCTAAGTACTATATTAGCTTCTCAACAAGGAGCATATGATAAAACCGGTGTAGGTTACAACCCTCTCTTAGCGTCTAAGCATAAAAATCTATTCACCAAACAAGTGGAGAAAAATGAAAATAGAACCCCAAGTTACTCCCGTAAGAACAATTCATATAAAAGTAACTTAGTTTATAATCGTTTTGTTAAACCTATCTCGCATATAAAATGTATTACTTGCAACCGTAGTGACCACTATGAGGATTATATATATTGCCCTAATAGGTATAAAGTAAGTAGAAATGATTTGGTTTGGATTCCAAAGGGTCGAGACTCTAACCCTCAAGGACCCAAAAATGGATTAGGGTACCAATGATCGTTTTGTCTTGTAGGTATGCTTGAGATCAAAAATCAACGAGGACAAGTGGTTCCTAGATAGTGGATGCTCAAGACATATGACGGGAGACAAAACAAAATTCACCACTCTTGCACCTAAAGACGGAGGCTTTGTGACCTTCGGGGATAATAGCAAGGGCAAAATCATCGGTATTGGTAGTATCTCCAAACCATCTAATGTCATTATTGATAATGTTTTGCTTGTTGATGGTCTTAAACATAACTTGCTTAGTATAAGTCAACTTTGTGATTTGGGTCACAAAGTCATTTTTGAAAAATCGCATTGCATTATTCATTGCATTTCGGATAATAAAACTATTCTTATGGGTCAAAGACAAAATAATGTCTATATGATTGATTTGAATAGTTCGGTGGATGATGAGGTCAAGTGTCTAGTTACTATCAACGACAATGGTTGGTTGTGGCATAGACGACTTGGTCATGCAAGTCTTGATTTACTTGCTAAACTTTCTAGTAAAGATTTGGTAATAGGTTTACCAAAAACTCCTTATATAAAGGACAAACTTTGTCACGCTTGCCAATTAGGCAAACAAACAAAGATTTCTTTTAAGTCTAAAAATATTATTTCTACTACTCGTTGTTTGGAGCTCATTCATATGGACTTAGTTGGCCCCTCCCGGACACTTAGTCTTGGCGGGCGTGCATATGCTTTCGTCATGGTTGACGATTTTAGTCGCTTTACATGGGTGTTGTTTTTAACTCATAAGCATGAAGCATTTAGAGAATTCTCTATCATTTGCAAAAAGCTCCAAACACGAAAGGGTTATATGATCAAAAGTATCCGAACCGATCATGGTAAGGAATTTGAGAATACTCCATTTCAAACTTTTTGTGATGAAAATGGTATTGATCATAATTTTTCGGCTCCTCGTACTCCCCAACAAAATGGGGTAGTAGAGAGAAAGAATAGAACCCTAGAGGAAATGGCACGGACCATGCTTTGCGAAAATAATTTGCCAAAGTATTTTTGGGCCGAAGCCGTAAATTCCGCTTGTTATATTTTAAATAGAGCCTTAATTAGGCCCATATTAAAAAAGACACCTTACGAATTATGGAATGAGCGAAAGCCCAATATTTCTCATTTACGTGCATTTGGTTGTAAATGCTATGTTCATAATAATGGTAAGGATAATCTAGGGAAATTCGATGCTAAGTCCGACGAAGGAATTTTCGTTGGATATGCTATATCGAGTAAAGCTTATCGTATTTTTAATAAAAGAACTTTATTGGTGGAAGAATCGGTACATGTCTCGTTTGATGAGAATGTGCCGACAATTGATAAGCCTTTAATTATTCATAATATTAATGATGATATTTTTCATAAAGCATCTTCTTCGAATCATGTTACATCTAGCTTAGATTCAACGCCTAGCATAGAGGTTGAACCCGTTGATGAAGAAGTCACTATAGAGAGACTTCAAAAGGACTTAGAATCTAGCGTACATATTCATGAGGATTTGCCTCAAGAATGGCGTTTTGCCAATCACCATCCGCAAGATTTAATTTTGGGTAACCCGGGAGAAAGAGTGCATACACGTTCATCATTAAGAAATATAGTTAATCATTTTGCATTCTTGTCTCAATTAGAGCCCAAGAACATTCATGAGGCGGAACTCGATGAGAGTTGGGTATTAGCTATGCATGACGAATTAAATCAATTCGAGCGTAGCAACGTATGGACATTAGTACCTAGACCGCGTGAGAAAACCATTATAGGTACGAAATGGATATTTCGCAATAAGATGGATGAATCCGGGGTAGTCATTAGAAATAAAGCTAGACTAGTTGCTCAAGGGTATAATCAAGAAGAGGGCATCGATTTCGATGAAACTTACGCACCCGTAGCAAGATTAGAAGCCATTAGAATGTTGCTTGCTTATGCTTCTTTTAAACGTTTTAAATTATTTCAAATGGATGTTAAAAGTGCATTTTTAAACGGCTTTATTAATGAGGAAGTTTATGTAAAACAACCACCCGGTTTTGAAAATCACGAGTTTCCTAATCATGTGTACAAACTTCGAAAAGCACTTTATGGTTTAAAACAAGCACCCCGGGCTTGGTATGAAAGACTTAGTAAATTCTTGATTAAAAAGGGTTTTTCTCGTGGTACTTTAGACACTACTCTTTTTATTAAAAAGGATGGAAAAGACATGCTTTTAATTCAAATATATGTTGATGATATCATTTTCGGTGCTACTAATGCTCGCATGTGCGAGGAGTTTTCTAAGTGTATGCAAGGTGAATTCGAGATGAGCATGATGGGTGAACTCACCTACTTCCTTGGGTTGCAAATCAAACAAACTAAGGACGGAATTTTCGTCAATCAAGCCAAATACACAAGGGACTTGCTCAAGAGGTTCAACATGAGCGATGCAAAGCCGCTAGGAACTCCGATGAGTCCGGCAACAAAACTAGACAAGGATGAATCGGGTAAAAGCGTGGATCAAAAGCTTTATAGAGGTATGATTGGATCCCTCTTATATTTAACCGCAAGTAGACCCGATATCATGTTTAGTGTTTGCTTGTGTGCTAGGTATCAATCTTGCCCTAAGGAATCGCATGTTATAGCCGTTAAGCGCATTTTTAGATATCTTGTAGGTACTTGCAATTTAGGATTGTTTTATCCGCATGATACTTCGTTTGAATTGCTTGGTTATTCCGACGCCGATTTTGCCGGTTGTCGATTAGATAGAAAAAGTACTAGTGGCACTTGCCATTTTTTAGGAAACGCCTTAGTTTCTTGGCATAGCAAGAAACAAAACTCGGTTGCGCTTTCCACGGCGGAGGCGGAATACGTCGCCGCGGGTAGTTGTTGCGCACAAATCCTTTGGATGCGTCAACAACTAAACGACTTTGAATTATCATTTGATAGTGTACCTATATTGTGTGATAATACTAGTGCTATAAACCTTTCGAAAAATCCGATCCAACACTCTCGCACTAAACATATTAATTTACGTCATCACTTTTTACGGGATCATGTCCAAAAAGGGGATATTACACTTGAATATATAAGCACAAATAGGCAATTAGCCGATATTTTCACAAAACCCCTTAATGAGGAACAATTTTGCTTTATTCGCCGAGAGTTAGGTATGTTTGATGTGTGATATATATATATATTTGATATATTTAAGTATTTTTACATTTTCTATGCAAAATCAGTGTCGTAAAGTGCAAAAAATTCCTGTTCTGTAACCTTGTTACAGTCGATCGATCGTCTGTAAAAACGACCGATCGTTTTATGACATTCGACCGATCG
The DNA here is from genome assembly GCA_963682055.1 of Primula veris. Lineage (NCBI taxonomy): Eukaryota > Viridiplantae > Streptophyta > Magnoliopsida > Ericales > Primulaceae > Primula > Primula veris. The sequence continues at coordinate 28,602,294 of OY821742.1, read as the reverse complement.
TTCCTTAAAAACGACCGATCGTTTTTAACGTGGACTCACTGGAAGAATTTGGCTACATTTCGACCGATCGACACCCAAAACGACCGATCGTTTTTCAGTTTGTCAGTTTTTAAAAAACCATTTTTCAAACCCCAAAACCAATTCTCTTAAAACCCTAATCTATTCTCTCTCTCAAAATTCGTCCTCTCCTCTCCCAATCACCCAAATCTCAAGAAAAACCAAATTTTCTATCCAAATCAATCAAATGGTTCGCACGAAGAAAGCCTCACTCAACCTCGTTGATGAGCATGACGACGAGATCGTGCCTCCACCCACTCGCCGCCCGGCTATTCCTCGTGCCCCACGCACCGGCTCTTCCTCCGCTTCTCGTTCCGGCCCTCTACCTCCTCTCTATCCACCCGAGATGAGTAAAAGAGGTATTTTGTCTAATTTTACTCTAGACATGCCTTTATTCCGAGAACGATTTCCCGCTCTCATGATCGATTTAAGTTTTTACAAACTTGATACCCTTCTTACTCTCAAAGAGCCCTTTTATAAAGAGAATGTCTATGAATTCTATTATCATCTAGTTCTAGATAGGGACTCCGATGACGCACTCCGTTTGCGTTCATCCTTTAACGGACAACAATTCGTTTACGGTATAGACCGTTTACGAACTCTCTTACGCCTAGATAGCGGCGGTTTCTATGAGTCTAGCAAGGAACTTTGTGAAACTCTAGAAATCGAAAACTTCAATGATCTTAAAGATGAAATTTTTCATCCGGCCCATAACAACCGCTCTAGTAAAGCCCATGGCCTTCTATTCCGTAACAAACTAGCCTACCACATACTCTCTCATATCGTACTCCCACACACCTCCAACTTTACGGATGTTACTAATGAGTACATCTTTCTTCTTGGGTGTATCCACCGCCGAGTCCGCCTTGACTTTGCATCCCTCATTTTCTTTAAGATGGACTCGCTTAAAACAAAGTCCAAGAATGGGTTACCTTACGGTGCCTTAATTTCGGCCATTTTGAAGGACTTAAATCTCGTTCCCGGTGGAACATTGTTCAAAAATAAGGATAAGCACATTTGGGACACTTCCTATCTTTCCCAAATGTCGATAAAATTCAACAATACCGACAAGTCCATAACTTGGTCCGGTAAGCGGGTATCCGGCCCCGGCTATACTCCTCTTTCCCCCGAAGAGGAAGAATACGTCGGCCCTAAACCGACACCTCAAAGCGCTCATGAGGAATTCTCCTCCGAGTCTCTCCCTCCCACCGATATCCCTACCTCCTCCCGTCCCTCTCGCGGTCGCGGAAAAGCTAAAGTAGGATCTTCGACTCTTCCTCCACGCACCGAACAATTCTACAACGATCTCTATATAGATCAATATCAAAATGCGCGACTTCAACGACGCATGTTTCGCTCCATGCATCCTAGTCAAGAAGATATGGACGAAATCGAAAGGTTAAGCAACGAGCAACGGGCAAGGTTCCATGGTTATTTTCCCGACTTTGCCGGTCCTAACAATGACGAAGACGAAGAGGATGATGCTACTTCCCACCGCGACTAGGCGGATATATTATTTTTTTTCGTTTTTGATGATGTCAAAGGGGGAGAAATACCTCTCTATTGTTTTTCTCTTTGCGTTGTATTTCTATTTCCTTTGAGTTGAACAAGTTGTTTTTGATGTAATAAGTAGGAAACGGTTTTACTTGATTATTATGATGCGTTTCTTTTTACATTTGCTCTTGTTTATATTGGCATTGTGTGATTGCGATTTTAACTATGCGTTTGAACCTTATTTGATATTATTGCATTTTGTGTGCATAGTTTGCTAGTTGATTGGTTTATATATATTGTTTTTCTTTTGTGGCGATTGACCATTTTTAGGCAAAACTATGGCCAATTTTTCGCTTGCATATAGATCTTCATAATCCCTAATCGTTTAGATTCTTTTTACGTCATTTTAAATCGGATGTTATGACATTTACTTGTTTTTTTTTTTTCTTCTTCTAAAAACTTTTATCTAAGTAAAGCGTCATCTATACATTTCGGTTATATTTGTTTAAACAAAAAGAGCTTATAGTATGTTGAAGTCAATATTTTGTCATCATCAAAAAGGGAGAGATTGTTGAACGTAGTTTCTTCTAATCGATTATTTTGATGATAACAATATTTGTAAAACATGATAAAAGCTCGTTTTGCGTACTAATCATTTATCGAGTGTGTTAAAGGGTCTAAATGATTGAATGCGTAATTACGAAGCCATTGGTTCAAGCGGAACCTAAATCGGAGTTGGAACGAATTAGTTACGGGGTTTCGAAGTTTGTCGAGAAAACCGAAAATAACCCAGAACAACAAAAAACGACTGATCAACCCTAAACGATCGATCATAAATACGAAAAATCCTTCCAGTGAGCATAGGACAAAAACGACCGATCGCCATAATAAAACGACCGATCGTTTTATTGATGATTTCTTCCAGTGAGCACTCAGCAAAAACGACCGATCATTAATCTGAAACGACCGATCGTTTCAGTGCACATTTTGTCCAGTAAGTCCAATTGAAAAACGACCGATCGTTTTTCAGAAACGACCGATCGTTTCTGTAGAATTTCAAAATCCAGCTTTTAAGCTATTCCTGAAAATGGGGCGAACTGCTGCAAAAACAGCATTGAATGAACTCACCAACCAGCAACGGTCTGAAATTTATTGCTGCACCTTTGTGACTCTACAAAAGCCCCAAAACACTTTGAAGAAGCTTATCCAAGCATTCACAACTTTTAAGCAATTCTTACAAGAAAATCCTTCAAGCTTATACTACTTATTTCTCACTTGTAATCAAAAATATTCTCGAGTATATTCTTATTGTAATCGTATAAACATCGAGATAATATTTGTTAGTGAGCGATTCGAAATCAAACTTGTAAAAGAGTATTTTATAAACTCATTAGTGAGCGAGTGAATTGGGTAGAGGCTTTTAAGCAAGTGTAGCTTAAAAGCTCTAGGTCATTTATTCGGGATACTCATATAGTGAGGGGGAGCGTAATCGGTTGATTAAGCTCGTTAAGGTGTAACCTTGAAACGAAGATTTTTAGTGAAACACTCGGTAGTGAAAATACCGAGGAGAGGACGTAGGCGCGGTTTGCCGAACCTCTATAAATCTTGCGTTATTTCTTTCCCTTAACTTTTACTTTCCATATTCATTTATCGCTTATATTTATTGCTTGCTTAGATCATTTTAGCGTTAATTTGGTAACAAAAGAGTTTAGGTTATAAATATCACTAATTAACTTAGTTAAATACCCATAGTTTTAATTCCGCGAAAAACGTACTAAAACCTTATTCACCCCCCCTCTAAGGTTTAGACTCCTACGGACCAACACACCTTAAAGTCATCTGACTTATGTATTAAAAACCGATCAGCACTATATTTTGTTCTTATCCGATGAACACACAATCTACCGGTTTTGATCCTATCCAAGTCCTTCAAGGAGAAAGATTGCGACCTTTCTTAGGTAGCACCAAAATTTCACAAACTTATAGTCAGGCACCATACCTTCTATAATTCTAACTGTTTGGTCCAACTTCCTAAGCGGTAGTTTGTTCAACACATAGCTTGCGGAAAGCTCACTTCCCACACAAATTCAGAGTTTTACCCTGAACTTATCAACACGATATTCATCGTTTAAGAACTACATTTTTGCTCGACAGCATAATAAGTCGTTCTTTAACGATTGGTGTCATTCCAGCAACACAATTGTGTGAATGGCGTCTCATATTCAGCGTTTCATTTACACCGACCATGTATTCATATCCATGTGTATATACCGTTTCTAGGGTGTACAGGTATATATGTTAAAAATATATACATAAAAAAGTCAATATATCTTGAAAACGAATTATCAATTCCCATAAAACACTTGAAAGTTTCTTTTCTATATTAACTCTCCAAGTTATCTTGACAAAATATGTTATTATTTAGTTGATAGAGAACTAGTTCATTTTGTTAAATTTTTAATTTAATTCTTTCAGTAATGTCTTAAATACACTACAACAAAATTAGGATTTCTAGACAAATTATTCAGATACAATCAAAATTTATTTCTAAATAGTATCGTTGAAGGACAAAACTAATTTTTTCATCCCCAAATCTAATTTTTAAGGATTGTCTCCATATACAATTTCATATCAACTTTAGAAGACAATTTAATTTTGTCTCAAAATAGATTTGGTGACACATTTAAATTGTCTACTTATGTTGGTACCGGATTGTATTTAGAGACAAATTTTTTTTTCTAATTTTGTTCCCTAAACATTAGATTTGGGGACAAAAATATTATTTTCGTCTCTGAAATATTATTTTTGTCCCTACAAAATACTATTGGGAGACAAATTTTGACCGTCTCCAAATAATTTGTCTCTAAATCCAATGTTTCTTGTAATGATAATACGAGTATGTGGCGAATTGAAAAGTAAATTACTAATACACAATTGTCTGTTTCCATTGCGTGGGCAGTTTCAATTTTCTTAAAATTTACAGAAAAAGTATTTAATAGCATATTTATTTAACTTTTTTGTTCAAAAGCATTAATGTAAATTTTGTTATGTTGGTGACTTTTTTGGAAAGTCCGAACGAATAAGATAAAAAATGGGAAAATCAAAATGTCATTAAATGCATCACTAATGTCATAAGGATGATTATTCTACTTTCTTTTGGTTTTAGCTCTAGTTGGGTTAATCTGATTTCTAATTGTCTGTCTCAGGCTAATTATTCTATAAACATTAATGGGGAACTTGCTGGATTTTTTTCTGCTTCTAGAGGCCTTAAGCAAGGAGATCGTTTATCTCCTTTGCTCTTTATTATTTCTGAAGAAGTGTTTAGTAGAGGTTTAACTAATCTTTTCAGTTCTGGTTACATTGATAACTATAAATTGCCCAATGGTATTTGTCCTATTTCTCATCTGCTTTATGCTGATGATGTTTTAATCTTTCTTAATGGTTGTTGTAACATCCCGGATTTTTATAAATGGTTTTATTTATGATTTAATCTATCCAAAAACGTTTTATACTAATTTTTAGCCAAAAACCGAAACTCTTCCAAAAAACTTTATTTTAAAACCTGTTACTAATTTTATAAATAAAAAGTACCAAATAGTTTTGTTTCTAAACATTTGTTATTTTTGAGCAGTAAAATAATAGTTTTGATTTTTAGTTAACTTTTAGAACTTTGGGGACCAAATAGTTTGCTTCCCCAAACTCTCTTAAAACAGTTTGCTAAACCTCTTTTCAGCCCACTTTTCAAAACAGAAAACCAAAAACAAAGAGAGAAAAGAGAGATTCCAAAGCTTAGGAAGAAGAAGAAGAAACCACTTTGGCGGGTTTTTACCAGAAGCATCTCCTCTACGAACTAAGGTAACGGGGGTTATCCATTGCGACTAGACGAGGGTGGGTGTTAGGGTTAGATCTTTTGTTTTTAAAAATTTGGGGTTTTTCTTTTATCTCATACATATATATTCTATTAAATTGTTAATTGGGTTTTATTTGTTGCTCTTTTAATTCACTTATTTGAATTTGAGAATTGGGAATTTAGACATATGAATTTCGAATTAATGAGAACATAGATGGGTTTGTGTGTTTTTATGAGTTGTTATGTGTTATTATAGTTGTTGATAAAATTGGGTAAATTTATGTTGAATAAAGACGAGTTGTAGTTTATGCATACAAGATGTTTGTTAAAATGCATGAATGAAATTTTATGTTGATGGACTTGTTTGGCTAGTTGTGATTCTAGTACCGATGCTTATGTGATTTTATTGGGAATTGTGTTAATTGAATGGTTTAATATTATTGGCCGAGGCCTTGTGATTTAGTTATTGGCAATGGTTTATGTCTCTTCCAATACCAGGGATATAAGACGAGCCGAGGGGTATAGGGAATGAATCGTCTTACAGACTGGGGCGAGTGGCGTGAAGAGGTCCAAGTGCGTACTTTAAATATTTATTTGTTGGCAATGGTCTATGTCTCTCCCTATACCGGAGGCATAAGACGAGCCGAGGGGTATAGGGAATGACCTACCTTACTGACTGGGGTAGGTGGCGTGAGAGGTCCATGTGTGTTATTTTTATATGTTGGCAATGGTCTATGTCTCTCCCTATACCGAGGGCATAAGACGAGCCGAGGGGTATAGGGAATGACCTACCTTACGGACTGGGGTAGGTGGCGTGAGAGCTCCATGTTTGTTATAGATGTGTGTTGGAGTTACTTAATTTATTTCGTTGTATGATGTTATTACAATTCTTTTTATACGTTGTTATTGTAGTTGTTGTTTGTGAGTTCTTGCATTTGTTGGATGGAGTGACGGTATCATGTGTGGTGCCGTCCCGTCTATGTAAGTGCGTGAGACTCACCGTTACAGTGTTGTCTTTCAGGTACAACTTAGGTTGATGCATTTGGATAGGAACATTAGCAAGGTATTACATGGGCTCAGGGCTTCTTTCAGTTGCTTTCCTTTTAATTAGACCAATTTTTGAGCTTGTATCCTACGGGTAAATTACATTCGTTTGGTACATTTTTCTTTTATAAATTTGTTAAAACCATATTGTCTTGTAGCCGCGTTTGGCAAACATTTTTAGTTCATTCATTTAATTGTTCCTTTATGCATTGATGTCCGTTTCTTACGGATTTCGGGGCGTGACAGTTGTAAATCTAATATTGAAAATTCATGAAATTTATGCATTCTTTTGAAAGTGTCTCTGGTCAAAAATTGAATAATAGCAAAAGTATTTTTCTTTCTCTTAGTTTAAACCCTGCTGTGAAAGAGATTATTAAGAATGCAACGGGTTTTGCTGAAGGGTCTTTTCCCACTACTTATTTAGGTGTTTCTTTACACCACTCTAAATTAACTACTAATATGTATGAACCTCTTGTTCAAAAAATTTGTAATAAGATAGCTGGTTGGAAGTCAAATCTTTTATCGGCCGGTGCTAAGCTCACTCTCATAAAAAGTGTTTTAGTTTCTTTTCCTGTTCATCTTCTTGCTGTTACTCACCCTCTTGTTATTGTTATTAATAAAATTAATAAGGCCTTTTCTGATTTTTTCTGGGGTAGTTCAAATGGTAATAATAAGCATCACTGGGTTAACTTGATTAAAATGGCTACTTCTATTTTAGAAGGTGGGATTGGGGTTAGAAATATTTCCGAAGTTATGAATGGTTTGCATGCTAAACTCACCTGGAAATTGCTAACTGAAATTATGTTAGTTTTTGTGTACGTAAAAGCAATAATTTAAAGTGCAATGACTAAAAAGAAATAAATAATTTTATTTCTGTAATGGAATGTGACACTATTACAAATTCCGACACTTGCAGAAAGTAAATGCAATTAATTAAAATTCCAGACAGATTAATATAAATTATTAAACTGCTGGACTGGTTTGTAATTAAACGAAACTGTCAGACAGTATAGTATAAAACTAAACTGCTGGACTGTTTGTTAATTAAAAGAAACTGCCAGACAGAATAGTATAATTACTAAACTGTTGGACTGTTTCTGTAATTAAATAAAATTACAGGACTGGAAAGTAAATTACAGAACAGAATAGAAATTACAGAAAAAAAAAGGACTGAAATGAAATTACAGAACATGAAAATAAATTACATAATTGAAATGTACAGAATATAAAATTGCAGAAATGTAAACACAGAATAAAAAATGCAGGAAAATAAATAAACGAGACGACTGTTTAACAGTCTGCCCTTAACCGATATTCGCCTAACCACCTTTGAGGTTTCTGGTTATGTTTGGCACTTCGATCTCAAGCTACAACGTCTCAGATGACTCGCCGGAAACTGGCGACGAGTCAAGGTAGAGCTTATGGTGGACGGCTCTCACTGACTAAAATGTAATGCTGATTTGGAAAGATGATATATGCTGCTGTGTTTTATTTCAGAATGTTGTTTTTGACATGTGGGGGGTCTGCCTATTTATAGGCTGGCTGAGTATCTCAGCCATTAAAGTCACTTTACTACTGCCAGTTTTCGAAATTCGAAACTGCAGTATTAACTTTTCAATGAAATCATATTTATAACAACAGTTAAAGCTTTGCTGGAATCTTTTCCCGAACAGGCGAGCTTTTCACGACGAGCAAGCGTGCATACGAGCAAGCGTGCCGACGAGCAAGCGCGTGTGTGGTACACAATACACAAATGTGTAGGTGGACACACTACTTAATATCCATAAGGGATAGCTTTGTATATATATTGTAAAAATGACCCTTCATTTTCCAATGTGGGACAATTCCCAATGAGTTATCCTCATTAAACCCATTTTCCAGCATTAAGAGTTTTTCTCTTTCTCAACCCCATTTTTTGACTCCAATTTCCATTCACTCCCATTCTTCGAATAGGTCATGTGACATATCGTTACGAACCTTGTCATACCATCTACTCAACCGTCTTGAGTATGGTGTCAAATGACAACAGCTGTCACTTGGAATCTTGACTCAAAGATGGTCTCGTGACCATTCGGAAACAACCATGTTAAACATAGTTTTTCCAACAAATTACTTATTGGACTTCTTTTATGTTTCAAAAATATCGTAGAAATAACACTAAATTGGGTACTCTTACTATCCCGAATAATAGCTCCAACATGTGGAAAATCATTAGCACTTATTTACCCACTTTAGTCTCTAATAGTAATTGGGTTTTAAAAGAAGGTTCTATAAGTTTTTGGCATGAAAATTGAAGAAATACTAAACGTTTTTGCGAAGATTTTATTGTTATTGACCCTCATATATTGCTTAATCAACTGCATAATGGCGTAACCTAGAATGATAGTTTAATTATCGAATCAGACGAAATTACTTTGCTTAATGAAGTTCAGAAATTTCACATAACATTTAGAAACGAAGATGATATTATATACTGGCCTCACTCTAATGATGGTAACTTCACTTGTAAAAATGCCTTTTATTATTTTAGACAGACACACCCTAGTAATAAGATTTATAATCATTTGGGGAACAACATTTTACCTATTAAAATCTCTATTTTCAATTGGAAAATTTGGAACAAGGCTGTTAAATTAGACGGGGATGTGCAGAATTATGGTATTGCTCTTGCTAGTAAATGCATTTGTTGTGATAAACATTTTACTGATACTATGAACCGTTTATTTACTAAGAGTGAGCTGAGCTTAAAAGTGTGGAGGAACTTTAGCAATATTTTTGGCTTTAAACTTCATGTTTCTTTTGCCATTCATTCTATTATTTCTAATTGGTGTAATTATTTTAAGAAGAATTCTCAAGTGGATAAATTAGCTAGATTGGTTCCTTTTCTTATAAATTGGGAAATCTGGATAAATAGGAATAATTTTATTTTTGGTAATACTCTAATGACATTATTATTATTAAGAAAATTCATAGGTGGTTTAAGGATCTTAACACTTTGATTACCAACTGTACCCCTATTGATAATTTTCATATTCTTACATTGCTCGCTTTTGATATTCCTGTTAATAAGTTTAAGGTTAAAAGACCTATTGCTGTTGCATGGTCTTTACCTCCTATAGGTAGACTTAAATTGAATATTGATGGTTCTCCTTTTGGCAATTCTGGTTTTGCTGGGGGTGGCAGGATTTTAAGAGATTATAAAGGCCATATTATTTTTACTTTTTATTCACATTTAGGTATTACTAATAATACTTGTGCAGAACTGAGTGCCCTTCACATTGGCCTTCAAATCTGTTATTCTCTTGATATTAGTAATATAGACATTGCAACTGATTCACTCGTAGTTAATAACTGGTGGAACCGTAATACTAATCCACCAATTCAATATAGAAACATGTGGGATGGCATTTGTACTCTAATGAATTTGGTGTGTTTTATCATGACTCATATTTACAGGAAAAAAAATGGAGTAGCAGATAAATTGCCAAAGATGGGATCCAACAATCATACTCATACTTATACCAATGTAATAGAATTACCAAGAGAGGTGTATGCTGCTCATGCTCTTGATTTAAGTGGCTTACCCAATTTCAGGATGATAATTTGAACCCTTGCTTATTTTGTTTTGTAATTTTTGTTTTTCTTAAGCAAATGAAGCTTACTGAAGCAAAGGCTTTCATTTATTACTGACTTTTTATTTGATGTTGAGCTTTTGGCTTGATCAAAAGGGGTTCTCTTGGTTACCATTAACTTTTGATACTTTATATATATTATCACTTGAACCTTTTTGGTATGTAGATGATGTTTTTTACAAGTATTTAAAGTTTTGGGTAGTGCAAGTTGAAAACATTGAGGTGTTGAGAGCGCATTTATTTGGGTATACATCAACAATCTCACTTGCGTCCTCTTATAATGAGGATGTTTGGAAGGTTTTGTTGGACTTGATGGTTGCAAAAAATAGTCATCTAGACTGCTTTTTGGATTTATTTTTTAGTTTATTAAGCACTTTTAAGTTACAGATTTAGTTTATGTACTCTCTTATGGGTAAGCTGAACTTTGGTGTGTTTCCGTTTGTGTTTTGTTTTGTTTTTTCGGTTATTTTTTTTTATCAATGTAATCTGGGTTAGGTCCCGTATTATGTTAATAAATATTATGTTTTTGAAATAAAAATAAAAATTCATAAGGATCATTTAGTTATATATTAACTTCACCACAATTATTCAATAACACATTAATGGATTATCCTATTCCCGAGGACATATGTTAGGGGTGTAAATGGTTTGGATTGAAACGGATTATCGTGAATCCTAAATTAAACCATTATTGAACGGATTGTAAAGTTTGGATGCAAACCAAACCGTTTTTTTATTCCAAACCAAACCAAACCTAACGGATTGGATCGGTTTGGTTTGATTTTGCAGATTCAACGGTTCGGAGCGAATCTGAATTGGATTTTGGTTTTAGTAATATTTGTCATTCGTTCTTTAAACTGTTTCGACACATATACAAATTACAATTACTTCCGAACAAAATATAATATGACAAATAATTTCAAACAAAAAGATAATCAACGGTAAGCATATCAATTGTAAACATCACTTAGAAATTTAAAAGAATACTTTTAAAACATAATTAATATTGTATGTTCTATAAAAAACATGGTAACCCCCCAAAATAAACAAAATATTAAGTCATGCAATATTGGAAAGTAAATAACTAGCGAAACCCTATTGTATTTTTTTTTCATAATGAATAAATGAAATTGTTTATTTTTTACATGTCATCAAGTGGGGACAAAATATCTTCTCGCGATAACTAAACTGACACAGAATCGAATTAAAAAAGATGTCAGCTTCTATGTATATACTTATTTGGTAGGATTTATAAATGGAACGTGTTTTATGTTTTTTTTATGTAACGTGAATTGTATTTGTTTTTTAAAGGTATAACGGATCGGATATAATGGTTCGGATTGGTTTTAGCGGTTTGTATCGGATCGGTTTGGTTCGTATTAACATAATTGAATCCTAAACCAAACCATTAAAAACGAATTTGAAATTTTTGAACGAAAACCAAAACAAATTTAAAACCTAAACCAAACATATCCAAACTAACGGTTCGGATTTACGAATTCTCGAATTTTCCTTACAGCCTTATATGTTAGCAACACGCTTAGTTTTTCGTGGTTGATAGTTGATACAACGTAATTACTGACCTGATTCACCATGTAGAATCTACTCATGTATGAAAATAAAAGTACCGTTCAAAACAACCTGGAAAAGTAAGTTTTACACGTCAACATCCTAGTCCTCCCCTAGTACTATATATAAGTACTTTGTGAAACCCTAGGTCTTCTCTCTCTCTCTCTCTCTCTCACGCACACACCTTCCGTCTTTCTCCGATCAAATAGAGGTATATTCTCTTCTGATATCATCATCACATAACAGAAATTTAGACAGTACTATTATCTATTTTTATATATTTCTTATGTCCTTTGCTAAAATGATCTCTTTTCATAATTGTATGACTGATCATCATTTTGGTATTTTCTTTTAAATGTTTCTCTGTCGCACATACACACACACCTCCGCCGTCTTTCTCCTATCAAACAAATGTATATTCTCTTCTGATATCATAATCCCAGAACAGAAATTTAGATATAGTGCTATTATCTACTTTATATCTTTCTTATTTCCTTTGATAAAATGAGTTCTTTTCATAATTGTATGACTGATCATAAATTTTTTTTGTTTCTAAATGTTTCCATGTATTTGGTTGATCAATTTAAAGTCAAGAGTAAGTATGATTTGTTTTTTTTAACATGAAATGATAAGGGTTTTATAAATAATTTCCTGGAATAACCCAACTTATTTACTTCAAATATGCAGGTAAGCAAGCTAAATTTATTTGATTTGGATAAGAATTTATTTGCCTTTTTTTTATAGTAAAATAGTGGTTTACAATTATTGTATGTAAATAAAACATGCAACTGATTTTATTTTGGTTACCCTTTTTCAATTATCCATTAAGTTTTTTCATGTTTAGAGGACTTTGCAATATTTATGCTAATATTTTACAGTTTACAGTCTGGTGTAGCTGATAGAGTCATCTGCTATTATTTTTCTTTTCCTCGAGTTTTCTTTCCAGTCTATTTTACTGTCAGAAAAAATAGATTCAATCGAAAATGATTAAAGCTTAGTGTGTGCTACTATTCAATTATTTTATTGTCTGCTATTAATTAATCGGTTGTTATTTTTTTCTAGACGAAGTAGATTCAATCATTTCCTGGTTTATAGTTAAATAAAATTCTAGATCTCATAATCTCTTTCCCATAATTTTATTGTCTTCAAATAGTTATTCTTTTCTTGATAATTAAAGATTACTGACACAAAAATATCCCAAGTCTTAATTAACTGGCCTGTTGTAATACGATTGACTATTGACTGGATTCGCCGATGCTTTGTAAATACCATTCATATTTCTAATTATTTTCAATGAATCATGACATATTAAAAGCTAATAACAATTACCAATTGGAGATATTTTCCATTTTCAACCAAGAGCCCTTTGAAGTTAATAATGCATTTCCTTATACCGTGCTGGAGGGCAAACGGACCTGGCAAATTTGGTATATATAAGAAAGATTTTATGTATACTAGTGAACTACAACTCCAGTCATTTCCTAACTCAACCCAAATAGAGGTTCGATTCTCATTTGAATCTCTCTGTAATGAGTACCACCTTAACTGTCCAATTCTTGCTTTGAGACGACCATTTATTATTGTCGAAAATGAACAAGGGAAAGAAAATTAGACAACAACTTTGACTGCTTATGTTTGAGAAATGATTAAGGTGAGAGTATGAGGCGACTACTAACTATGTTTATTAATAAATCTGAGTACATAGTAAATACACATGAGCCTCCCACGACACAAATGTTTAAAATATTTTGCTAAATGTCAAAGATTTCTCTGGTTTCAAAAGAATTAGACTGTAGTCTTTGTTTTAGTTGCATGTTTCGTAGGAGAGTATCAACAAAATTTTGTTTCTAAAGCTACATATTTCTAACAAGCAAAAGTCGTAGAGGCAAAATCGATTGTTCCACTACAAGTATAGTTAACATGTTTAATTACCTTCGTTTGTAATACTAGTCATTATATTCTTAAAATTATAATGTTTAAGATGTAGTACAAAATACTTTTATTACCATAGTTTAGTTAATTTAGAAGATCTAACTATACTATTAACTGCTATAGTCTCATTGTTTCTCGTTACCCCTAACTTTTGTTTGTTTTTGCTCTGTATGATTTTGACATTTATTCAAGTGGCAACCTCATACATCCAACCTAAAATAAGAATCATTTGACAGTGGTGAAGCTTACTTCCGAGATAGATATAAATGAACCTCAGAATATAAAGGTTCCCAATAGCTTCATTAGCGCTCTTATTTTTAAATGTTTCATTTAACAACAACACTTGCTTCAATGAAATGGTAGAGGATGAGGTGAAGGACAAATCGGTAGGAGATGAAGGCAAAAAGGATAAGCGGATCATCAACAAGTTACTATTTCAAGAAAACGAATAAGTGATTTACCAAATATAAAAGGTACATGTAACTTTCCTTCAAGTAATATCTTAATCATAATTACGAAATAAAATAAAATCAGTCTTTTATAGTATCAAAAACTTATAGGCTGACCAAACTTAGGGGAGAAGAGAGAATTTTCCTTGGATATATTAATATATATTATATAAATTGGTCGGGGAGACCCACTATTTCATAAATATTAATAGTGAATGATCGCAACGACCTTATTAGAGCATAAATCTAAACAAAAAAAACAAAAATCCTTTCAAGAATTAATACAAGTTTTAAGGAAATTAAATCATCTTCAGATTTACATTCGTCCTTCTACGTACATCCTTTATTTTATTGTTCCACATTTTTCCACGTCTTATGGTAGCATATGCTGGTATCACTAATTTTTTGACGGAACCCTTCTTTGAGAGAGACCTATTATCGAGTATATATATGTAACTAGCAATTGTTGAATCACTAATTTTATTTGACCAAATTAGGGCAACGGAGGGCATTAAAAATCCTATTAGTAGGACTAACAATAAGCTCTATCGGGGTGCCAACACACTAATTAACTCGGTCAAAATATTTCGACTAAATATTATGCCTCAAAAGCACAACCAAACACCCAATAAAATTCAAAGAGATGTAGACGAGCTTACCTGATATAGGATTTATCGCCTATTTTTTTGCGAGTTTTTTTTTATATCTTTACCGGTTATCAACTTTTGATGAAAGTAACCGGGATCTAAAAGTAGTTGCCAGAGGAACTGGCCGAAGGTGAGACACGCCCTACGATGGAGCAGCTCTGCATTTCACGAAAACGTCTGAGTAGAGTTGAGGTGAGGAGATGTAGGATAAGAGACAAAGAAGATAGGGTTGAGGAGATAGAGGACATGGGGTGAAGGAAGGGAAGACGATCTAGGGACATGAAGGGTGGTGGTGGTTCTTTCAACCCCAGGAGGCAGCGGTTATTTTTTTCGACTTTTGGGTTTTAGGGTTAGAAAGAGAGAGAGAAAGTTATACGTATTGTATATATCAATCTTAGAAGAACATATTATCAATAGTTTGTTCCACACATAGTTGAAAAATATACGACATCTACTTTTTCTGGTAAGTGTCAAAACATTCCACGTAGCACCTCTCCCTTGAAACTTTTTTGTTTCCCACAACACTTATGCATACCCTTCTCCGACTCATCCGCATATATTCCTTCACAAAAACGTGTTGGTACCCATCTTTTCTTCATAAAGTATACCAAAATTCATGAATTACGCGCAAATTCCCTCGAAGAAACATCACCTAACACTTTTCTCGAGCCTTTGCCATATCAAGTGGTCTTGACTAATTATCTTGCACCACGTTATATGCCTAAACGGATCTATTTTTTATACCATTCTCATCTGAACCACCAACTACATAAACTGTGTTTTCAAAATCTGAACAACATCCAAAGTGCATTATCTGCCCTAGGTCAGGCATTATCTGACCTAGGGAAGAAAATGCACTTTGGACGTTGTTTAGATTTCGAAAACATAGTTTATGTTGTTGGTTGTTCAGATGAGAATGGTATAAAACTAGATCCGTTTTGACATATGATGTGGCGCAATATAATTGGTCAATACCACTTGATATGCCACAGGCTAGAGAAAAGTGACATGTGATGTTTCTGCAAGAGAAGTTGCGCATAATTCAAGAATACAACTTGAGTTACGGTCCAGTAAATATGAAATTTGGTATACTAGAGGTAAGAAGAAAACGTTGGGACTAAGCAGGTTTTGTGAAGGAATATATGCGAATGAGTCAAAAAAGGGTATGCATAAGTAGTATGGGCAAAGTCGAAAGATTTTCAAGAGAAAGGGTGTTATGTGGAATATTGTGACAGACTTACTTGACCAAGTAGATGACGTCTATTTTTCACCAGTGTGGAACAAACGATTGATAATATGTTCTTTTGAGTTTGATCATCAGAAAGTTTGATGGTTGATCTGAAGACGTTGGTGTGAAAGAAGTTGAATATGGTCCCTGATTATAATCAGAATATTATAATCAGGTACGAAAATCAATCAAACAAGGCTAGACAACAACCGCGAGACCTATAAGGCATGTGACCATACCTCATCTAACTTATTTCAACTCTAAATAGGAACTAGGACATTCAGCTCTGATATCAAAAAATATAACATTGCAGACCTGATGGGTGTCACACGGTTGAATAACACGTGTGGCGGCACGTGTTAAACAAAGTCTAAATAGAAAAATTATAAAACACTCACTAAATTACCCATTGAATTGACTTAAATTTCTATCAAAAGTTTCATTAAATAGAATCTCGAAAATTACGTTCATTACAACAAAAGGTAATCTCTTTCAAGTTAAACCAAAACTGAATCGTAGCGGAATATAACACATAATCCTATAGGTCTGTCTGATCCCAAAATGACGCGATAACAACTCTAATTAACTGCTCGCTAACCTGAAAACATTTTAATAAGGAGAGGGGTGAGCCAAACGAACTCAATGAGACAGAAAGCTTCACAATATATAATACAGGTCGAAAATAAGATTTTTGTTTTCAGTTTCTTGCAAAATAATAATTTGTTTAATAAAAATTCTCAATGCATAAGTATTTAGAAATCACTTGAATATAGAAGATACATAAACTTTTCACTTTTCTTTCATCAAGATTAAATCCATCACAATAATAATAATAAAATCTCTATCTTTCTTTTTATGATAAAAGCAAAATGATAACAGTATATCTTATGGTACCAAGTTGAATTGACATATTCAATCATTTACCGTCCATATTTTTCTCTGGTGTATAAACCGTACGTGCAATTCGTAATTAAGGTCACTACAGCTTGTCGGCTGAGTCTGTTCCTTAACACGATCCGGTTAACGAAGGTATGTACAATCGCTAAGTTAACGGTTGGAAACTAAACTCTTTCGTCTAGTTGCCAACGTCACCCCACTTTCTTCTTTCCCTTATTTGGGGATTCTCCGTTGGACTTATTCTCATGGTCCCAAATACAAATCGTAAGAAAAATCATAAAATAATAATCTCATTCAAACCTTTACACAAAATCTTGTACATAATCTCATTCTTTTATTCTTTCGTTTCTTTCTTGTAACAATACAAAAAATTATATATGTTCATAGTAATTTGATAAAAATAAAACGAGCCTCTAAGACTTATAAAAAAAATGTATACACAGGATACTTTGTAATAGTAAAACAAAACTCACTCACCTGATCCACAATACGCAACGTAACTGATTAGACTTGTTTCTACTAGAACTGAGATACCTTAGTATTACATAAGAATATATCTACCAGCACAAGCTAACACCTCACAAACACATAATCAGTCACCAAATGCTAAAACCAAAAAAAACTACCTAAAAGTCCAATATCAATTATTAATTTCCTACAAATTCTAAACTAGTGACCTAGTATCCATCAGGTTTTAAAAACACCTTCCCTTCATGTATATTACTTGATTCCAAATGTCATGTTAACAACCTATTGCTTATTTCTTACGCTGAACCAGACTTCAAGTTCTCATAGATAAGTAAGAATTAGATCATTCCGTCTTACTATCTAAGATAATAGGGTAATTACTCCGTTTTACCATATATCCAACTCGCTAATATGCCCAAGTTTCAATCACCTCCAGATTTTATTTAAAAATATGCAACAATGATGGCTTATAAGTAATACTAACAATAAAGAAATCACCAAGAACAAGCCATACTAACTTTAATAACCAAAATCACAGTAGCACAAATACTATTGAAAACTACCTTATTAGAAGCTTAAACTCTAGCCTTAAGGTTGCCTTTCGCCCGTCTCAATATTTCTTTTCACCCTTAGCCTTCTCTCTCTCTCTCTTTGTATCTATATACTGCTATCTTTATATGCTTATGTATCTATATACTGCTATCTTTATATGCTTATATGTATATATGAATATATAGATTGTGGTATGTGTGTACCTCTGTGTTTTTTTTTTTTACTGTTCCACTTGATACACAGAGAAACGGCATCAACTCATTATTATTCCAATTAAGCCTTACTTAAATATGCCTCTGGCTATTCTTTGACTCTTTAATTCCAAACGTAACTCATTTACATTTACATTTACTAGCCTGTTTTATTACTTGCTAAACACACCCTGGTTATTGCTAATTACAAACAACCCCACCACCTTTCCAATAACATTCTATTGATCCTAACTCAAAACATGAAGACCACTATAAACAGAAATATAAATTAAAATAAAATTATGAGATTTTACACTCTTCCCCATTTAAAAGAAGTTTCGTCCCAAAACTTAACTCTTGAATCATAAACTTAGTCATCTTAATTTTTCTTAAAGTCTAAGCCATAACGAATCCCCACAAGTATAATGATGGACAGAACTTGTAAAATTAAATGTACTTGAATTAAATCACACGGATATTTAACAACGGAGTTCACCCAACTAGGCTACGTCTCCGGGACACTCATCCAAATTAATGATATTATAAAAGCTTACAATATAGGATTCAAGTCTTAATGAAAAACTCTCAGACTCTCTCTAGGTTTTTCTGCCTATCTCTATATTACTCCTACCTTATAACTATCACTCAAAAGATCAATGACATCCCACCATTGTTTTTCGTTTTTAAAAGTTCATTCATGTGTCTTTCTAAGGGTAGTTCTTTATAGTTTAGAACACACACTTTTTACAAGCAAAGTTATCATCTATTTATACAAGAAAAATAAATCTTCAAATATTTTATTCATATGATCTTTATCTTCAGAATCTTCTTGATTTATTCCTGTATCTCCATATTGATCCAAATCTTCTTGTCATACAAAATCTTTATAGCTCCAGATTTGAACACAATCTTTATAGGTCAATTCGAGATAACCTTGCTTGAATATAAGAGTTATTATTTCCTTTGAAATAAACATATAAAACAATATTTTTTCAAGATAAAATCTTTTTCATATACAATCAAATAACTCCATATATAAATCCAATCTATTTGAATCATAAATCACTATATCAAAGTAGATGGAAACATGATGAAAACTTGCATAATAATAGGAGATCTTGTTAGCACAGTAAAAGGAACAAGATAATATCTTTTAAACTAATCTTCATATAATTCTCCATAAAACATTACATTCTTTATCACATAAATATTCTCCAATATATAAAACTGATTTCGTGCTTATATGAGAATTTATCATGCATATCTAAAACCTAATTATCACATAATAATCATTAAAAGAATAATATGCAGTTAGACAATAATTCTGCGTATCCGCAAGTTGCAACTGAGGTTGCAACTGGGGTTGCAACTTCATATGTAAACATAAAATTGTCTTATCAATAATCATTTAACTTAGATTACTTTGCTCAAACCAATTGACAACATAGAGTTCACTAGGACAGAAATATGGTCCTAACAGTCACACTCTTTCCCAATAATAAGATTTCATTCCCGAATCTAGTTACTAACAAAGAAAACAAATTGAGTCTCCCAGCCTACTCTCGCTTCCGATGCGAACTCTGATTCAGTTATTACTAGCCTCTTTTTGTTATTACTTCTTTCCCTTCGTACTTAAAACTCATTTGCAAATACAAGTCACAGATTCCCTTGTACTAATAAAAACTGTAAAACGATCATCACTTAGCAACTTCAAGGAATGAACATATTGACCTCCTAAAACAGTACAATTATTATTCAAATCATAGCACACGACCAATGAATATTGGATATTACCTCACCTCATACATGGAAAACAGAATGCACCGCCGGCCACATAGCAATTACACATCAGATGAATTTTAACATAGTACCTTATTTCTCTTTTCACTGGAAAGCTTATTTTCTCTAATAAAAACATTAAGCGCACCACAATATCCCTCAATATCTACTATAACATACTAAAGTTAACATATAATTAAATCTCTAATTACACAAGTAACTCCACATATACAGAATTTATACAAATATATATTCATCGGTTATACTAGAAAAAGTTGGTACATCCACCAAATAATCCAACTCCAGAATTTTAAAGATTCTCATAATTAATCCAAACCGCCATTTATTAGGCCTTAATGAAATCATAATAAACCGCCTATCAATTAAAAGTTCCATCCTCAAAGTACCAGCCAAGTAAATTGATGCGCATACCATCGATCACTAAGAGGCTCCAACTAAAATAATTCAGTGAAATCTTAGATTAAAATAAAGTTGCACAATCTATCATATCAGGAGACGTGGAACACATCAATTGAAACTAGACACTTTACTAAATTCATATGATAAGCATCATCAAATGTGAAAGTCACAATAACATTATAATAATTATCTCAAGTGTACAACGCATGCAGTAAGCTATTAAACCGCTAACTTCCCTTTTGTACCGATGTAGTTATATGCAAATCCTTCCAAATTAACCCCAATAATTGAGCCAAAGTAATCAAACCCATCCTCTAAATACCTTAAATGATCTAAGCTAAACCAGAGCATATAACACCGACTAGGCCTGGTTATAAATTAATTGACCTGAAGCGAAACAAGCTCCAAAATTTTCAAAAAGATGGGTTGTTGAAATAATAAATTGTTTGGTTCAATCTTTTCCTTAATTTCATGAAACTTTCGGATACATGCATAGACTTTTGATATGGATACATGAATAAGTTATGTCTTTTGATTTTCTAGAATAAATGTTTATAACTCAAGACCTTTGATGTTTTCTTGAGTTTAGTATAAACAGGTGCTCTACTTCCATTTGTAAGTACACCAAAATTTAGTTTGAGTTTGATATTATAAGAGTTCTTTCACTCTCTATATTTTGCGTTGTCATTTTATGTGAGTGAGTGGTCGTTTCGACCCAACAGTGGTATCAGAGCGAGATGGTCATAATGGCCGGAAATATGACGCCCTTTATCCCTATCCTTAAAAAATATTTTTATGATAATTGGAGTATACAAATGAAGGTGTTTCTTAGTTTCCAAGAGCTGTGGTAAGCCGTAGAGAACGGATGTGTGGAACCCGGAGAAGACGCCACTCTAGCACAAAAAGAGTCGGCAGTGGAGTTGGCGAAAAAGGATCAAAAAGCTCTCACCATCCTTCATTATGCTTTGGACGAAATGATAATACAAAACGTGGCATGTGCGACCTCGAGTAAGGAGGCATGGGACATCTTGGAGAATTCTTTCAAAGGAGTTGACAAGGTCAAGAAGGTGCGACTTCAAACCTTGCGTGGTAATTTTGAGGCGTTGCGGATGAAGGCGTCCGAGTGCGTTGATGATTATTTTTCACGAGTCCAAACGGTCGTGAACCAAATGAAGAGGTGTGGAGAATTTTTAGAT
Source organism: Primula veris (assembly GCA_963682055.1). NCBI lineage: Eukaryota > Viridiplantae > Streptophyta > Magnoliopsida > Ericales > Primulaceae > Primula > Primula veris. The sequence continues at coordinate 28,580,889 of OY821742.1, read as the reverse complement.
GACACACGTGTGGTTGAAAATTAAAAAGAAGAGTGGTGAGCCAAACGAGCTCAATGAGAGAGAAAGACTCACAATATATAATACGGGTCGAAAATAAGAATTTTCTTTTCAGTTTCTTTTAAAATAATAATTTTTTTAATAAAAATTCTTAATGAATAACTATTTAGAAATCACTTGAATATAAAAGATAAATAAATTTTTCACTTTCCTTTCTTCAAGAATAAATCCATCGCAATAATAATAATAAAATATCTTTCTTTTTATGATAAAATAAAAATAAAAATATGTATATCTTATGTTACCAAGCTGCATTGACTTATTCAATCATTTACTATCCATCTTTTCCTCTGGTGTATAAATCGTACGTGCACTTCATAATTAAGGCCACTACAACTTGACGACTAAGTCTCTTCCTTAACACGATCCGATTAACGAAGCTGTGTACAATCTCTAAGTTAACCGTTGAGAACTAAACTCTTTCGTTAACTTGCCAACGTCACCCCACTTTCCTCTTCCCCTTATTCGGGGATTCTCCGTTAAAATTATTCTCATGGTCCCAAATACAAATCATAAGCAAAATTATAAAATAATAATCTCATTCAAATCTTTGTACAAAATCTTGTACATAATCTCATTCTTTTATTCTTTCATTTCTTTCGTGTAACAATACAAAAAATTATATATGTATATAGTACTTTGATAAAAATAAAACGAGCCTCTAATATTTATAAAAAAAATGTATGCACGGGATACTTTGTAATAGTAAGACAAAACTCACTCATCTGATCCGTAATGTAACCAATTAGACTTGTTTCTAGTAGAACTGAGATACCTACACAATATCGATCCTGATTCACATAGTATTACATAAGAACATATCTACCGGCACAAGCTAACACCTCACAAACACATAATCAGTCACCAAATGCTAAAACAAAAAAAAACTACCTAAAAGTCCAATATCAATTATTAATTTCCTACAAATTCTAACCTAATGACCTAAGTATCCATCAGGTTTTAAAAACACATTCCCTTCATGTATATTACTTGATTCCAAATGTCATGTTAACAACCTATTGCTTATTTCTTTCGCTGAACCAGATTACGAGTTCTCATAGCTGAGTAAGAATTAGATCATTCTGTCTTACTATCTAAGATAATAGGGTAATTACTACATTTTACCATATATCCAACACGCCAATATGCCCAAGTTTCAATCACCTACAGATTTTATTTAAAAACATGTAACTATGACGGCTTATAAGTAATACTAACAATAAAGAAATCACCAAGAACAAGCCATGCTAACTTTAATAACCAAAATCAGAGTAACAGAAAGACTATTGAGAATTACCTTATTAGAAGCTTAAAACTTCAGCCTTAAGGTTGCCTTTCGCCCACCTCAATATTTCTTTTCACCCTAAGCCTGCTATCTTTATATGCTTATATGTATATATGAATATATAGATTATGGTATGTGTGTACCTCTGTTTTTTTTTTTTTTACCGTTCCACTTATACACAGAGAAACGACATCAACTCATTATTATTCCAATTAAGCTTACTTAAATATGACTCTTGCTATTCTTTGACTCTTTAATTCCAAACGTAACTCATTTACATTTACTAGCCTGTTTTATTACTTGCTAAACGCACCCTAGTTATTGCTAATTACAAACAACCCCACCACCTTTCCAATAACATTCTATGATCCTAACTCAAAAAATCAAGACCATTATAAATAGAAATATAAATTAAAATAAAATTACGGGATTTTACAATAAACTTCATTATTCTGTAGTTATCTTTTTTTTCTCTGACACATAACTAGGTTATTAAACATCATAACTAAGTTGATTTGTCAAATTATAAAAGTTTAAGCAAGAAAGACTGAAAGCTGGAGTAAAATGAGTTATTAATCTAATAATAAAGATAGTTATAATGGTAATTAATAAATGTATTCCCACCATTTTCAGTTAAGATGCATTATCTATTTTCAATATTTTTTCAATTGTGTCTGTGATGGTCCCCTTTGGTAACAAATATCGGCTAGAACATTGTTGGTAGTGCATACGTAAGTCGATTTTGTGATAAAATGGTCTCTTATACATCTATAACAAAAGCCTGTGAACAGAACATGCTCGTCCAAATTGCGTGAGCAGCACATGCTAGTCACAAAAGCTTGGAAAGAAGATAACAGACTATTGTGTCTCTGATGGTCTCCTTTACACAATTAGCTGATGTTGCTGGAACCTTGCAGGTGGTAAGAACTCGGACTTGATGATTTTTGTTTATGCTAGTTTTCTATGAGTTCAATTTTTTTTAGTTCCTACTCCCAGTTTATGGGAACCTTTTAGTTGCAAATCGGTTTTGTTCGGTTTTTGGTCAGTTTGGACTGATCTGGTCGAATTTTGCTCGTAGTAGAAGAGGAAGATTAAATAAAATAAAATCAGTATTTGGTTATAATAAAAAAAAACCTTTGAGGCTGGCCAAACTTAAGGAGAAGAACGAACTTTTTTTTGAAGACTTTGGCATATTAAAACCTTATAAAATTACCAATTGGAGATTTTTCCACTTTCAACTCGAGCTCTTTTAAGTTAATTATGCATTTCCTTATACCGCGCTGGGGGCAAATGGATCTGGCACATTTGGTCTATATAAGAAAGAGTTTTTGTATACGAGTGAGGTACAACTCTAGTCATTTCCCAACTCAACCCAAATAGAGGTTCTCTTTTGAATTCTCTTGGTAAGGAGTACAACCTCAACTGTACAATTCTTGCTTTGAGACGACCATTTACTATTGTCGAAAATGAACAAGGAAAAGAAAATTAGACGACAACTTTGGCTACTTATGTTTGAGACACGATTAAGGTGAGAGTATGAGGCGACTGCTTATAATGGTTGTCAATAAAGCTGAGTAAGTAGTAAATACACGTGAGCCTCCCACGGCGCAAATGTTTATAATGTTTTCTAAATGTCAATGATTTCTGTTGTTTGACAACATGGATCTCAAAAGAATTAGTCTGTATTCTTTGTTTTAGTGGCATGTTTTGTAGGAGAGTAACTGCTGGATTTGAAAGAATATCAAAGGAGCTTGGAAAACTAGTAACAAAATGGTAGAAAAAACACAAGAAAGGGAAAATGACTTTTTATTATTTTGGTGTGTTTTACAAAGGTAAAAACATCACTTATTTATACTAAATTCAATATGAATGTAGGAAATGAAAGGTTACATAGTTTTAATCTCATGAACCCATGATCTCTAAAAAAACTTATAAAATATAAATGTTAAATCCATGATCTCTAAAAACTTATAATGTAAATGTTAAATAATAATAATACCTCAAAATTAATACCATACAAGTTACCTTTTTTTCAACACTCCCCTTTAATATTGTTTGGTAACTCCGAGCATAATACACAATCTTCGAAAATCTTCGTACTTGAGAGCCTTCGTAAAAATATTCGCCAATTGATCTTGTGACTTCACGTACTTTACTTCAACATCCTTATTTTCAATACACTCGCGAATAAAATGATAACGCGTGTCGATATGCTTACTTCGATCATGAAACACCGGATTTTTCGGAAGGGCAATCGCGGACTTATTATCAACAAACACTTTCGTAGCTTCATTTTGTGGCATCCCCAATTCTTTCAACAAATTTCGTAACCAAATCGGATGACAAATACAAGAATTTGCGGCAACATATTCGACTTCACATGTAGATAGTGTCACAATTGGTTGTTTTTTTGAATTCCAAGTAAAAGTCGTATCTCCCATATAAAAAACAAAGCCACTTGTACTTTTACGATCATCAATATCACCTCCCCAATCGCTATCACTATAGCCAATCAACTCAAAATTATTAGAAAATGAGTAATTTAATCCAAAATCAAATGTACCTTTTATTTAACGGAAGATTCGTTTCGCGGCCTTTCAATGCGACAAAGTTGGAACTTCCATATAACGGCTAATAAGACTAACTCCATATAAAATATCCAGTCGAGTAATAGTTAAATATCATAAGCTTCCAACAAGACTCTTAAAAAACGTCGGATCCACACTTTCATTCTCAAAATATTTCGATAATTTTGTAGCACAATCTACCGGGGTATTTATCGGCTTACACCCATCTATTTTAAAAAATTTAAGGATGTTTTTTGCATACCCTTCTTGAGAAATAAAAATTCCATTTTTATTTTATTTCACCTCAATTCCAAGATAATACGACATAAGACCAATATCCGTCATTTCAAATTGACAACTCATTACCCTTTTAAAATCCTCAAATAACTTCGGATTATTTCCCGTAAAAATAAAATCATCAACATATAGGCAAACGAATAGATTCTTCTTTTGAGTTTCCAAAGGAATATTATTATGTTGCCTTGAAAGGGACATTAATCCTTTGAAGCTGGTACCGACGGGAATCATGGTGTGATTTGATTCTTTTTTATTACTGCGCTCAGTCTTCCGAAAAAGACACATTATTCGGTATAAAAAGAAAATTTTTGAAAAAATCTACGCTTGTTGAAGGTGAAGTTTGGAAATAAAACAATACCTTATGTCGTGTATCCTCGATTAATGCAACCTTAGATTCTATCATCACCATTTTTATCCATTTTCACATAAAGAGAATGCTAACGGGGACACCTTATAAAATTGTTTTATTGGAAATACTTATCAATTCTAGTATTCTAAGCTCTCGGGGATTGTTTCAAACCGTAAAGCGCTTTTTTCAATTTTAAAACTTTATTTTCAAATCCCATAATCTCATAACCCGGTGGTTGTTGCAAATACACTTTTTCTTCTAAATTTCCATTTAAAAATACCGATTTTACATCCATTTGGTTTATTTTCCAATTATTTTGGACGGCCAAAGAAATTAAAAATCTAATAGTTTCTAGACGAGCTGCGGGAGCAAATACCTCATCAAAATCGATGCCGGACCTTTGGTTGTATCCTTTTGCGACCAACCTTGCTTTATATTTTTCGATTTCTCCTTTTGCATTTTCTTTCTCTTTATAAACTCATTTAGCACCAATAGCTTTGTGCCCTTTCGGTAAATCCGCCAGCTCCCACCTATCATTTTTTATTATCGAGTCCATTTCCTCATCCATAGCTTTTTTCCAATTTTTATTTTTCATCGCCTCTCCATAATCTATCAGTTCACAACCCGCAAAAAGACAAAATAGAGTAACATTATCAACATTTTCCGTTACTTCATATAACTCTTGCATAGTGCGGAAATGTGGAGTACTTTTGCTAGAACTTTCGTCAATTGGGGATTGTGGTTGGACTTGTGATTGTGGTGATGGAGGTGGAGTAGCGAGCTCTTCTTCCATTTCGATTTGCTCTTCTTCTTCATCGTCATAATAAGGGAAAAATTGTAGTCGTCTTCCTTTTTGTCCCAATCCCATGTTCCCTCTTCATCAAACTCAAAATGGTAGAAAAAAGACAAGGGGAAATGACTTTTTATTATTTTGGCGTGTTTTACAAAGGTAAAAACATCACTTATTTATACAAAACTCAACATGAATGTAGAAAATGAAAGGTCATATAGTTTTAATCCCATGAACCCATGATCTCTAAAAAAACTTATAAAATTTAAATGTTAAATCCATGATCTCTAAAACTTATAAAATGTAAATGCTAAATAATAATAATATCACAAAATTAATACCATACAAGTTACTTTTTTTTTCAACAGTAACAGCAAAACTGGGTTTTATCACTTTTGTGATTCTTTGCCCAGTTGGATTGAGTGGGTTGTTAATACCTTTAAGAAAAATCCCTTTCAAAATTGAATAGGCAAACTCATCTTTTCTTGTAGTGTCTATATGATTTGGAGAGAGAAATCTCAGGAAACATGATGAGAGAGAAAATGATATTAGCTCTATTATTCAACACATTGATTTTAACATAAAAAGCAAAATGAACTTGCTAAGAAGTATTCCTCTGACCAATTGGAATGCTCACTTAGTGAGTATTTGGGACATTAAAAAAGAAATCCTAAATGAGAAGTGATTTCAGTGCTTATGCCCCTTTGGGTGGAGGTCTTGCGAGACTAGTCAATATGAGAATTGGTTTACCTGTATTGGTTGCCCTGCTTTAAATATATACTTGCTGTAATTTTGAAATATTGGGTGCCGTGAGGATAGGAGAAATTACAGGAACTATGGAGGATAGTTACACCAGTTAAATCATGGTGAGAAGAAGAGGGGAAATAATCGATTGGCAAATTTGCTAATTGGATTTCTGAACTACTCCCAAGCTCAGTGCATAAAACCAGGTGACCTGTCTTTCATGTTATTTTGTGTCTCAGTTTATATGTTTAATGTTTCAAATTACTGTGGTAGTGCGTTTTGCAGGTACACTAAGTGGCTCTCAAGCCACCTAGTGTGCTGGAGCAGTAGATACACAAAGAGAAGAGATGGGCACTTCGAGAGAGATGGAACTAAAGAAGATCAAGCTTAAAGAAGACTCAAAGAGAAGATCCTAGGAGATTAAGTCAGTGTAAAAACTCAATTATGAGGTTATACAACTTATTTTGTAATAATGGGGTTGTTAATTTCACCTCTTTTGTTAGACAAGGGCAATACAAAAAAAAATGCCCTTAATTTTGTTGTTGTATGATGTTCAAAAGGAGACTCTTTTGTATGAAGAGACCACTAAGTCTATTGCTTGTGGTAGAATTTCAAAATTTTAAGGCCTATTCCGACTTGTGGAATAGGTCAGTTACTGTTTTCGATTAATACAAGCTTACCTTTCAAAAAAAAAATGTTTCTAAAGCTGCATATTTCCAACATGTAAAAGTGGTAGATGCAAAATCGATTGTTCCACCACAAGTATAGTTAACATGTTTAATTACCTTCCTTTTTAATACTAGTCATTATATCCTTAAGAGTATCTTGTTTAAGATCTCGTTAAAATACTTTTCCTACCATAGTTTCATTAATTTAGAAGATCGAGCTATAATATTAACTGCTATAGTCTAATTGTTTCCCCTTTTTCCTAACTTTTCATTGTTTATGCTTTGCGTGCTATTTTACATTTCTTTAAGTGTCAATCTCATACATCCAACCTAAATAAAGAATCATTTGACAGTAGTGAAGCTTGCTTCCAAGAGATATATTTGTGAATGAATCATGAATATATGTACTTGCTTAACCCTTGATATATATGAACCTTGGTATATAAACGTTCCCATTTTCTTTATTATTGCTCTAATTTAGAAATATTTCATTAACCAACAGCCAAGGGCGAAGCCACGAATGATTAGGCGGATGCCAAAATTTAGAATATAAAAAGGAATGGTGATAAATTATCGTTTTTAACATATTCTGATAAATAAATTGTCAAATTTTGAAAAACTCATAACTTTTGAAATTATGGGGGATGCGCTCACCCCGATGGTGTACACTTAGCTTCCACCCCGACATTAGCACTTGCTTTAACAAAATGGTAGCGGATGAGGGGAAGGAAGGATCGGTAGAAGATGAAGGCAAAAATGATAAACAGATTAACAACAAGTTACCATTATCAACAAGTTACTATTTTCAGAAACACAAATCGAATTAGCGATTTACCAGCTATAAAAGGTGCATGCTGCTTTCCTTCAAGAAATATCTTAATAATAAATTACAAGTTCTAAAGTACAAAACAGTTCTTAAGGAACTGTGGACTAAATAAAACAAAACGTACTTGGTCATAGAATCAAAAACTTATTTGATCAAACTTAAGGGAGAAGAGAGAACTTATATATGTATTCAGAAGCTCCAAAAATATATATATGGATGTTGTTCTTCTGCTTCACGGGCTCCGTCACTAGTGGGGTTTGTTTCGTTTTAGGTTTCATTAGTTTTAACTTTGATTTTTTGTTGTTGTTAATTATATTATGTCTTTCGTTTTAATTTTGTTTGATTATTGTTCAAGTACGGCTATTAAGAACTTTTTTTTAATTATTCTGAGAAAATTTGTAATTTTTAAATATGTTGGTAACAAATCAAATTAAACTTTAATCATCATAAAGATGGACAATTCGAAGTTACTCTGTTGGTAGTTTATTTTTTAAAATTTTTAAAGCGGGGGTTGCCCACTTTTTTTATTAATAGTGAGTTTAAAATGGTCCTCCGACCTTATAACAAAAAGAAAAGTGTTACATGGATTGGCAATGAAAGCATAATAACTTGTAAGGATGAAATAGACAAAAAATAAAAATACCAAGATTGAAAATAAATGGAGAAAGCAAAATAATTCTATTTATTTGATATTTTGCGGGTACAATCTCTGAATATTTTAGAAAATAGAAATCTTTTGATTAATCTCTTCACAAACGAATTCTTGTTGGTTCCAATAGTTTGGTGAGGATTGAGTTATTGATTTGCTTGAGTTTCGAGTCTGATCTTGACTTGAAAGCTTATTTCTTGATGAATGAACTTGTTTGTGAGTTTGATCTTTAGAAAGACTTGATTTGTGATTTTGAAGTGTTTTTAGGGTCGAATGGCGATTCTTCTTGAATTTGTTGTTGGATTTTATTGAAGGCCCTCAGACTTGATGAAGAGCTTTGAATGTGGGTTTAATTTTGATCTTCACAAACAACAGATTCGCCAATTCGAGTGCTTTCTGCAGATTTAGACGTGGATTTCCTTGGATTTTTTGCTGGATTTGGCGGAAGTTTCGGAGGATCTTCAGAAGTGTTTGAGGATCTTTGAGGCTTCGGGTTGATGTCTGATTTCGGCAGAGCTTCTTTCTCTTGGACTTAATTTGGCTTCGCCTTTGCCTCCAACTTGTCCCCTTTTAACCTCAGATTGGTCATCTATTTATAGTAGTTGGGGTAGACTTTATCGCGAGACTGTCTCCTTGTAGTTTGAGTTTAGGTTCAAAATGGTACATTAATGCCCACTTGTACTTTGAGTTTAGGTTCAAAATGTTCCATGCACTCTTTTAGTTTGACTTTATGATCAAAATGGTCCATCTATGCCCACTTCTAGTTTGACTTTAGGATCAGAATGGTACATGATTAAATGTAATTATTTTTTGACTAGAATGGTACAAGATTAAATGTAATCATTCTTTGACTTATCATTGCTTTGCAATTTTAAACAAACAAATAATAAAATAAAAGTATTTCCATTGTTTGCGAGAAAATTTAATATATATCCAAAGAAAAGAACATTTGTTTCTTTTATAATTTAAACAAAAAGATAAAATTCATTTTATATAAAGAAAATACTAATACTAAATTAAAATATTAGCTATTTTGTTTTATAAGCGACACGTAGCACATTTTTATTTTCCAAAAAATTCGCATGTCTACAAATGCTCCCTTCGAGACTTGTTTAGAAAATCGTTTTAAATGAACATGTCTCGAATACATTTTTTGGGCCGAGAAGAGTCCGTTTTTTCAAGAACAAATTGGAGTTTTCTCTTTAGAAAAGAATGCTTTGATTTTGAGCATGTAACTGTCACCTAACTCGATAAGAGTCAAAAGTTTTTCTTTCTTTTTAAAATAAAAAATAAAATAAATCCATTATGAGACATGTGATTTTTGTTTTCACAATTTTGGCGAGCCTTGCCTTTTCTTGCCTAAAAATTTTGTAACCATAACGTCATTAGACGAAAGACTTTTAATTTTCTGTAACCTTTGTTATTTAACCTCACCACTTTTTAATGACAATTAATTCACCGATTACTGGTATATTATTTCGTAACCTCCTTGACTACATAGTACCATTTTTACATTTGAGTTTGTAACCTCTCAATCCGATCCCAAGTTTTCAGCATGTATTTATTGATGGCCAAATTTCTCAAATCATCATCAAGCGACGTTGTTCCATTTTGTTCAAATCTTCCACATAAGCGACGTAGAAATGCAGCCAATCACTTGTTGCCTATAAATAGGAAATGCTCCATTGTTGCATTTCGCCATTCAATCACTTATTGGAGTTCGAGTATCAAGACGAGTGTGAAGGACCACCTTTTTTACTGTCACTTTCAGCAAAGGTTTTTTTTTATTCGTCAAAGCTTCTGTGATGTCGATGGTGCTATTTGGAGACCATCACAATGTCCTCAAGTGGTGTACTAACCCATTTGGTAATGATGAGGTACCAACAAGACGAATTTCCAGGATGTCTATCCACTGTTTGATAACCGTTTCCGTGTCTGATCAGGTTCGGACGATTGCGCGATAGAGCAGAGCAACCTTGGTACATTTACCTGCTTTGGCTAGATAGTGAGGAATCAGAAGCTTCATCTTTGTAGCTAGAATCAAGCTGCATGACTTTGACGACTACCTTGAGCTTGTATTTTCGTCCTTAACACAGATTGTTTGATCTGGACCTTCCCTTGTATTCTTCTAATGATATTTTCTCTTTTACAGAATTGCTATCTTTTGTAATTTTTCTTTGGCGCTTTCATTTTGTTTCATCATAGCTTTTTCTTTGATTAGAGACCAAATGCAACATAATACATATTCTTGTTCAACAATATTGAGGAGGCGTTTCTATCATATAGGTGGCTACAAAGTTTTGACGAAAAACAAATTGTTGACTCGTTTCTCTAGGGCTATTACCAGACCGGTGCTCCTGTAGGAAAACCCGAGAACGGCTCGTCTCTTTGGAGTAGTTGCTGGCTCGGTATAATATAAGAAGATCCAAAAATCCGCTCGTTATCAGTTTGTTGCATCTCTGGTATGGTGGAATAAGACCTCAAAAATGGCTCGATCCTTTTGGATTCGTTGTTTGTCCGGTAAAATTATAGAAGACCTTCATGTAAACGTACCACTTTCTGGAGTTGTTGCGGGCTCGGTGCCCATGGGGAAGACTCGCTAATCTGCTCAAGTTTTCAAATTTATTGTTGGTTTGGTGACGACGAAATAAGTCCTGGGCATTTCGAATTTTCTAATTTGTTTGTTGGTCTGGTGAAGATAGAGGAAAACTTGGAAATCAGCTTGAGTTTCGGTTTTTGTTGCTGGTTTTCTTTTCGGTATATATTGCAACTTAAATCTTAACTTGTCATAGATAATGAGTTCTGCTACAAGGGTTTGCATGCTCTCTTTGTTTGACCACCACATCTTCTTGCTAGTAGTAGTACCTTGCTTGTTCTTGTCAAATATTGTAAGCTTTTTCCTTATTTTGCATGACAACTACTTTTGTTTCTCCGTAATTGTCTTAGCTTTTTCCAGGATTAGTTTTTTTTATATAACCCTTAAGCCTTTTTATTTGATTCCTGTAGTGAAATCATTTTACTTTGCTTCTTGTATTGTAGTGTATAAAACTTTGTTGGTAAATTTAACTGAATTCGATATTTTCTGGTGTCACTTTATGTTGATAACTCCTTCCCATTGTTGTTCAAGAGTCCAAGGAGCAAAACTGCAGCAAAGTTTCTTGGTCTTGGCGACGCGCGTGTCGGTGATTCCGATCTTGCGAACAACTTCAAGTTCCCTAGTGTGACCTGGTGGTAATGAGGCTCGGTGGCTGGTTCGTTTTCTCAGAGTTACTGTCGCTTGGTGGAGCTCAACGTCGGCTGTACAATATTCCTGAATCTTTGTTGGCAAGACGGGGAAGCTCAGTCAAGCAAGGAGAAGTGTCGTAGCTTCAAGGTGACGATGTTATGTTTTCCAAAGGCAGATTTTGGCGACAACAAGATGATTATAAACGGAAAGCATGCAGCTGCAACAATGGTTCATAATCGTGTTGGATCTTGATGGGCAAACAACTTGAAGTTCCTTGGAACCTTGATAGATTTTTGTTGTTGGCGTCGGGTGATTAAAGTAGAGCGGAGAGCCAGCAGAACCTTGAAGAGTGCGAGTTGCCTATGATACAGTGCGGAACTGGAAACTGGACTGACGTTGTAGCTTTGGAATTGGGGACCTCTTCATTCTTCACGATGATTATGCAGCATCGTGTACTTGCCCGAAAATTTCCAGTCCAGCTCATGATTTCCGACGACATGCTTGGCGACGGGAGAGTATTCAGACATTGGAGGTGTGAAGCTGTAGCAGCGGCTTTTAATCATGTTAATGACCTTGACCACCACAATCAACTTCAAGTTTTCTAGCATGACTAGTGGCTAATTAACAAATAATCATGTATTCGTCATCGGTTTTCTTTCCAAATTGGTGCTTGGCGAGCAGATGACGTCGTTGCGGGGATGATCACGACACTTTCCAGAAGTCTTTTCCGGCATGGTGGAGCTTCACTATGATGCAACAACGGATAGACTCCGACAATTCCAGGCTTGGCTTCACGATGAGGTGGCAGCAGATATGCGCGCGGCAATTCCCATAAATCCGGGGGATCGAGTAACATTTTTTTTTGACAAGTAATTACTTGACCATTGTTGAGGGGAGTCTTCGTGAGTTTGCATATTGGCTTTCTTTTACATGCCTTTATCTATCATTCTTTACACGTCTCCTTTTATTTCAGGAACACAATTTTGTTCCATATTTCCATTTCAACTTTGATATTTTTTTTCTTTTTCTTTTCCCTTTGTTTGATGCTTGTTTGTTTCTTTGATTTTTTAACAGGCCGATGAGATTTTTCAAAACATCTCTTGCGCTTGAAAGGTGGCGAATTTAACAGCTTCTATGTGCATCGTATTGAGGTTGAACTTTTTACTACTCTAACCAGGCGCACACTTGTTTGTTTCAGAAGCCCATGCCTTTTGTTTTCCATGCATATATATTTGCTTCGTGCGTGCATCAAATAAGGAACTTCAAATCTGCATCTTACAGAAACTTCAAGCTAAGCTTTACCCGTTATGTGGAATCTATCTTTTCAAACTCAAAGAACAAAACTTTTAGATATATCTTCTAGAGTTCAGAACATCTTGAATCGCCTCATTCGGAGTTCTAAAGAGAAACTTATGAGCAATTTTCAAGCAGCGTCGAAACTTTCTGAAATTGGCAAAATAGCCTTGCCTCTCTTTAACGCCTCCATTAGCATTCTCTGGCATTCTTATTAATTAGGATGAGAAAACTTGATGTTTCCCAACAGAATCAGCTCAACAATATTGTGTGATGATCAAAGCAGCAAGGACAATGACCACTATAGTTTTTGTAGCTGAAGACATCCCGACAGAGTAAAGGTGATGGATTAATGTCCTGCTTCTCTCCGATCCTTGGCATTGTGACAAAGAACTTGCAGATTGAGGAATGGTGACGAGGATCTTTCTAAAGGTTATTCAGTGATGGCGGACAGTAGCGATAAGGTGACAGAGTCTCTCATTCTTGATGGGTGAATATATTTAAGTTCGTAGGCTTGAGCTCCATGTATGGTGCTTGAATGGAGAGACAACCGAAGCGGTGCCGACTATGAGAGCATCTATTCCAGACTTGGTAATTTGTGGTTAACATTGATGAATCCATGCCCCCTTATCGACGCACACAAGACCGGTGTCAAAAACATGTTTGTCGGCAACACGCTTTCCAGCAGATGCTTTGATGGTTGGACAATTTGTAGTGGTGAACAATTGCGAAGTGGAGAAAGTGAAGTTTGTGCATCCGTTTTGAGCTCACAAGACCCTCTCATTGTCGCATGGAGACATTGACGTCGTTGAAGGAGACCTCCTTTCCTCCCTTACATAGTGTTTTGGTAATTTGTTTTCTTAGCTTCTTTACCGTTTGACTTAGTTTTTCCTTCGAAGTATTGTGACTTGAGAAATCGTTTTGTAATTGAGAAACTCTAGTAAAATTTATGCTGCCTTTGTGTTTATAATTGCTTGTACAAAGTATTGAACTTCGTTTTGGGCATTTCCATGGATACTTCCTTGTCTCCTAATGTTTTGGGCATTTGCATGATGATTGGAATTAGAGGAAAAGATCCAAACTGAAGCACGACCATTCTAGTCTCCTCAATACTTTGAGATGATGCATGTATAGTGAGAAGTTGTTGTTTCTTCCCCCTCTAGAGAAATTTTTCCTTGAGTAGCCAGTTGCACAATTTTCTCTTTCAAGACGAAGCACTTCTGAGTGGGGTGACTAACAAGACGGTGAAATTTGCATTAATTTACGTCATCAACTTTGTCAGGCTTCTCTGGACGCTTCATTAGAGGTAGTTCAATAAGTTTGAGATGAATAAATTATTCTAGCATGCGGGGAACTTCATTGTTAGAAAATGGATACTCCTTCTCTTGCATTTTCTTGAGAGTAAGTCTTCTTATTCCACTATCTTGATGTGCATTGAACTTCGCTCCTTCATTCATGTATGTATATCTATTGATTGTTTGAAGACTTTTAGATGATTTTGAGGTTACAACAAAAGATTCTTGAGTTCTTGTCCATTTCCTTCCTTCTTGTTTGATTGTGGTCTTTTGGTTACCGTTGTTGGAGATGTTGACTTCCATGCTGACTTCCAATGCATTTCTTAAATGCACATCTCAATTGCTGATGTTTCTGATAGTTTATCTTTACAATTCTAGCTCAGTCCCCTTCATCGATGAATGTAATTTTCAACATGCTCATCTTTTCATTAGCGAGTATTTGTCAATTCCATCAAGCTCACAGTGCATCTGGTACTACAGAACCGATTAAGGAATCCTTGGTCCAGCTGGTCCCTAGTGTCAACTGATCCCGGTTCCAAGTTGTAATACCATTCAAAGGCATTTGCTTTTAGTGTACGTACAAATTGCTTCACCATGAGGTCTCCGTAAGTCCCAACAGTGTTGCAGGTCTCGATGAAATGTGCAATGTGTTGATTAGGATTGCCTTTGTCATCGAATTGTTGAAACTTGGGTGGTTGACACACACAAGGCATCCTTAATTCTTCGATTCTATGCATGTAAGGTTTGACATAGCCGAAGGATAAATGTGCCACCTCTTCATATTTCCCTTTGATGGTACCCAGTATGAACTCTTTCAGTTGCTCTAGAGGGATTGCGCCATTTGTTATTTCTAAAAGACTTTCCTCATTTGAAGAACCTTCACATCCTTTAGTTCTACGTCGATTTTCCCCTTGGCGTGACTCCGCTAATTGTTGCACCTTGTCTGTCAATATTGCCATCTGAGTGTCTCGCTCATGCAACCCTTTCATTAGATTTTCTAGAGTCCCTGTGATGGTGGTAACTTGTTCTTCTATCGTCGGAGCGTTTATCACTATTACTTGCATATTTGTAGTTTGTCGAAGTAGCAGCAACTGATCAGGGCATGTTTGGTACGGAACCTGGGTTGTCCTCTACGTGACGGTTTCCAATCAAACCTTCTTCATCAGAAGAGTCACTTGCCCATGTACCATTTTTGAAATTTGCTTTTACTTCGGAGATAGCCTCTAACTTTTTGCCCCTACGGATATTTCGATTTCTTTTATCATCCATGACAAGGAATGAGGGTGTTGATAGTTTGACATCGGACTTGCTTCGGGTCATCATGTTGTGAGCGGGTTGTGTATTTTTCTTTCGAGCCATGAATGATTGATTGATTGGCGAAGAGAAAAGATGAAAGGAATAAATGATCCCACCGGGTGTGCCAAAATTTGTTTCACACAATTTTTTCTATCTAATATATCAAGACAAAAAATAAATAGAGAAAGCAAAATAATTTTATTTATTTGATATTTTGCGGGTACAATCTATGAATATTTTAGAAAATATAAATCCTTGGATTAATCTCTTCACAAATGAATTATTGTTGGCTCCAATAGTTTGGTGAGTATTGAGTTGTTGATTTGCTTGAGTTTCGAGGATGATCTTGGCTTGAAAGCTTATTTCTTGATAAATGAACTTCTTTGTGAGTTTGATCTTGAGAAACACTTGATTTATGATTTTGAAGTGTTTTTGATGGTTGAATGGCGATTCTTCTTGAATTTGTTGTTGGATTTTGTTGAAGGCCTTCAGACTTGATGAAGAACTTTGAATGTGGGTTTGACTTTGATCTTCACTAACACCAGATTCACGGCTTCGAGTACTTTCTGCGGATCTAGATGTGCATTTTCTTGGATTTCTTGCTAGATTTGGCGGAAGATTCGGAGGATCTTCGGGAGAGTTTGAGGATCTTTGAGGCCACGCGTGTCAAACGGAAACGCCCTGACTACGTAGGCGATGTTGTTGCTGCAAAGAAATTTGCAGGAACCTGCTTTGTGTGTAACATGACCGGTCATCGTGTCGCAGACTGTTATGACAATAAACGCACTGCTAAGCCCAAACCCCCACTGAAGAACTTTAAGGGCAATGGAAAGCTCAGAGCTCCTGCTCATGCCAATATGGCTGAGGGAGTAGAGGATATCATGCATCTCTTTGTAGTGGTCTCCGAGGTGAACCTTGTGGGAAGCAACCCCAAGGAATGGTGGCTAGATACCAGCGCCACGAGCCACATCTACTCCAACAAGTGAATGTTCAAGACCTATGAGGCGGTGAATAGTGAGACCTACTTCTTGGGCAATTCTGCTACTTCAAGGTGGAAGGAAAGGGGACAGTGGTGATGAACCTGACCTTAGAGAAAGAGCTGACGCTAACTGGGGTGCTCCATGTACCAGATATTCGCAAGAATCTGGTTTCAGGCTCGGTGATGGTGAATAATGGTTTTAAATTAGTTTTTCAATCCGATAAAGTTGTAATCACCAAAAATGGTGTTTATGTATGTCGTGGCTATATGACCAACGGCATGTTTAAGTTGAATGTAGGAACTCCGGCTCCTAAAGCTGGATTCGCTAATAAAGGTGCTAAGGCTGAGGCCAATACCAGTAATGTAATGACTGTTGCCAAGTTGGCCAATAATAATATTTCAGATTCTGCTTATATTTTTGAGTCATTTCATTTGTGGCATGGTAGATTATGACATGTGAATTTTAATTCTATGAAGAAATTAATATCACTGCAACTAATACCAAATTTGTCTTTAATAAACAACATAAATGTGAAATATGTGTAGAAGCAAAGTTAACCAAATCATCATTTTAACATGTTGAACGAGATAGTGAACCTCTTGGTTTGATACACACAGATGTGTGTGATTTGAAATTTATTCAAACAAGAGGAGATAAAATATACTTCATAACTTTATAGATGACTGTACTAGATACTGTTACGTTTACTTAATGAAAAGTAAAAGCGATGCAGTAGATATGTTAACTCTATATAAAACTGAATTAGAAAATCAATTCAATAAGAAGATTAAAATATTGAAGAGTGATAGAGGTGGCGAATATGAAGCGCCGTTTGTACAAATATCTGCGGAAAGTGGCATCATTCATCAAACCACATCTTCATACTCCCTAGAGCAAAATGGAGTTGCGGAGCGTAAAAATAGAACGCTCAAGGAAATGATGAATGCGATGTTAATAAGTTTTGGATTACCCCAGAACATGTGGGGGAAAGCATTGCTTTCTGCTAACTATGTTTTAAACAAGTTACCACATAAGAAGCGAGACAAATCAACATACGAATTATGGAAATGTCATCAGCCTAGCTATAAAAACCTGAGGGTTTGGGAATGTCTCGCTAAGGTCCTAATCTCCACTCCTAAAAGGATGAGAATTGGTCAGAAAACAGTGGACTACATGTTCATTGGATATGCACAAAATAGCAATGCATATCTGTTTCTCGTACACAAGTCGAAAAATCCCGATGTGCACGTAGATACGATAATTGAAAGCCGAGAGGCTTCTTTCTTTGAGGATATCTTTCCCCGCAGAATGCCAACACCTGTACAGACTCAATAGTTGAAAAGTGATGGAAATGTGGAGACAAGTGAACCGTCAGAGAAAGAAGAATAAGAAGAGCCTCGACGAAGCAAAAGGGTAAGGAAGGAAACTTCCTATGGGCCTGATTTCGTAACCTTCATGATAGAAGGTGAACCGGTGACATATCAACAGGCTATGTCAACACCGGATTCCCAATATTGGGAAGAAGTAATCAATAATGAGATTGAATCGATTATGCAAAACCACACTTGGTAACTAGTGGATCTTCCGCAAGGATGCAAGCCCCTAGGTCACAAGTGGATCTTCAAAAGGAAGTTAAAGGTTGATGGCACGATCGAGAAGTACAAGGAAAGACTTATAGTCAAAGGCTTCAGGCAAACTGAAGGTGTCGATTATTTCGACACATACGCTCCTGTCTCCAGGAAAATGTCGATTCGGATCGTCATTGCTCTCGTGGCATTGTTTGATCTGGAAATACATCAGATGGATGTAAAGACGGATTTTCTAAATGGAGAATTAGAAGAGAAAATTTATATGGAACAATCTGAAGGGTTTGTGGATCCAAGGAATGAGCACATGGTGTGCAAACTTGTAAAGTCTCTGCATGGACTTAAACAAGTACCCAAACAATAGCATGAGAAATTTGATAGAATCATGCTATCAAATGGCTTTTGCATAAATGAGTGTGACAAATGTGTCTACATGAAAGGAAGTGAAAAAGACTGTGTAGTAGTCTGCCTTTATGTGGATGACATGATTATAATAGGGAGTACTGATAAAATCATCTCCGCTGAGAAAATGTTGTCACATCATTTCGATATGAAAGACCTGGATATAGCTGACATTATACTTGGTATGAAAATTACCAAGATGTCATAGGGGTATGCTCTATCACAAGGTCATTATGTTAGACAAACACTTGACAAATTTGACAGTGGTAGGAAGGCAATGTCCAGAACTCCAATTGAGTTCAACTGTAGTCTGAAAAAGAATTTCGACAAAAGTGTGAGACAATTGGAATTCTCTAGGATCATAGGCAGTCTCATGTATGTGATGAACTGTACTAGACCTGATATAGCCAACTCAGTAAGTAGACTGAGCAGGTATACCAGTAATCCAAATGAGGAGCACTGGAAGGCCATCTAAAGCTTCTCAGATATATGAGATATATAGCCGATTATGGACTACACTATACCAGATATCCAGCGGTACTGGAAGGGTATTCAGATGCCAACTGGATATCAGACTCCAACAATACAAGATCCACGAGTGGATATGTGTTTGTAATGGGAGGTGTTGCCGTGTCTTGGAGATCCTCCAAACAAACTTGCATCGCAAGGTCAACTATGGAATCAGAATTCATAGCCTTGGACCTGGCGACTGAAGAGGCAGACTGGCTGAGAAGCTTCTTGGAAGTGATTCCAATGTGGCCAAAACTTGTTCCCGCAATAAGTATGAATTGCGATAGTCAATCAGCTATTGCGTGGGCTCATGACCATATATATAATGGAAAGTCTCGACATATACATCGGAGACATAAATCCGTAAGAGAATTGTTAGCTAATGGTGTTGTATCCTTAGATTGTGTGAGATCAAATGATAACATTGCGGATCAATTTACATAGGGCTTGACTCAAGAGAGAGTCAAAGCGTCATCGAACGGAATGGGATTCAAGCCCATTAAATTGGTAGCCTTCTCATAGGCAACCCAACCCAGATGGGATTTACCTGCTGGGTTCAATGGGAAACTGAACTGTGGGGGCAGCCGAGCAAAGCACTCGGGAACCTGTAGTTCCCAGCCCATTTTCACGATGACAGACTGATAGACCTGTACCATAGTAAGGGTGAGCATGGAGCTCTTAATGATCCAAGTATATCCAAGGCCGAGTAAGGTGAGTCAGGACACCTTCTACTTGGAACCACCTATAACGAGTGTGTAAGGCTGGTATCATGTGATGAGCGTGGGCTAAATCACTAAAGCACTGAGTTGAACGTGCCAAGGCAGTCCATGCCAAATATGGACAACAACTAAAGGGCTTAGTACGTGGGTAGAGAGGGCACTGTACGGGTGTCATTTTGGGATACACAAAGCTTAATGGTTCAATGCTTTACAACTATCTAATAGCAGTATTCTGGGTGATACTCCGCTATGGCAGGTTCAAGTCACGTGCTACCTGACCTTAGGCCGTGAACTCTTGCGGTTCTCTAGTTTGCATTTTAGGACATGGGATTTTAAGCCAATTGCATTCATGTGGGGGATTGTTGGAAAACATGTAAAGAAAAACATGGTTGTTTCCGAATGGTCAAAGGACCAACTTTGAGTCAAGATTCCATGCGACAGCTTTTGGCTTTTGATTCCGTAATGCTGGAAATGATGGGAAGTGGATTAAATGGGTGTTCCCTCTTTTAATCATCCCACATTGGAAAAATGTTAAGACATTTTACAAGCTGAGCTTATAAATAGGCAGCTCCCCCACATCATTTTATACAACATATCATCTCTCTAAAAATCATTACATTTTAGTCAGAGAGAGTCACCCACCAACAGCTCGACCTTGACTTGTCGCCAGTTTCCGACAAGTCATCTGAGACGTTGTACCTTGGGATCGAAGCGCCAACACGAGCAAAAACCTTAAAGGTGGTCAGACGAATATCGGTTAAGGACAAACTATTTAACAGTCGCCTCGTCTTTTTAATTTTGTTCTCATTTCAGTTTTTATTTATTTATTTAATTAATTAATTTCAGTACCTTTTCTTTTCTGTAATTTAATTTCAGTACTTTTCTTTTCTGTATTTTAATTCCAGCAATTTACTTTCTGTAATTTCAATTCTGCCTTTCATTTCTGTAATTTCTATTCTGTTATGTAATTTACTTTTCAGTTCTATAATTTCATTTATTTACAGAAACAGTCCAGCAGTTTAGTAATTATACTATTCTGTCTGGCAGTTTCTTTTAATTAACAAACAGTCCAGCAGTTTAGTTTTATACTATTCTATCTAACAGTTTCGTTTAATTACAAATCAGTGTAGCAGTTTAATAACTTATATTATTTGTCTAGAATTGTATTTAATTGCATTTACATTCTGTAAGTGTAGGAATATTGTAATAGAGTCACATTCCGTTTAATAGAAATAAAATTGTTTATTTCTTTTTAGTGCTTTCACTTTAAATTATTTATTTTACGTACAACAAAACCAACATAAAAAAATGAGAGTGGAAAATATTATATTTTTATGGAAAATGAAATAGAGATGAGTGTTTACAAGGTGGAAGTTGAAGGAGCCAATATATGCAGTTTTGAAAATGAGAGTAAAAAAGGTTATATGGGTAGTGAAGTTGGAAAAGAGTTTTACAAGATATAGTTTAAAAAATATAAGTTCTTATGTGTTAAAGACAAGAAAGTGGTGCATGATAAAGGACAATAGTTTATTTTGAAAATTTCAACTATCGATATCGGATGGGTAGACATTGTCTATATTTTAATAAGTATGAGATGGAAAATCTTAAATTTGCAGATTGCGAGATTGATAAATACCGTGATGTGAAAGAAAAGGAATTTGTGAAGAAAACAAAAAATTGTGCAAAGTCGGCCATGAGGTGTGGAAAACGTTATACTTTGACCGAAATGTTTATGGAGACTGTCGCTATCAAAGGAGATGCGATCGAAACCAAGACAAGTTGTGAATGTGCTTAAAGAAATACGTTAGGTTAAAGAGTTGAAGTCAAACAATCAAATTGCACAATTAAGATCAACAAAATGTTCGGAGTATACCAAATCAAGTTTAAGGAAGAGTGTTGAAATTCTAAACTTTATTTAATGATTTGGTTTAATTTATAGACTGTATGTTGTATAAGTTTTATGAGTTTCTTAAATTATAAACTCTTGAGATTAATGTCATTAAAATTATTTAACCTAAAAATCTTTATTTTCTACATTTAATTTGAGTTTTGATTTTAGTATAAATAAGTGGATACTTCATTTGTAAATATTACCACACAAAAAAAAAAGAATATAATAAAAGGTTCATTTCCCCTTTGATATTTTTTGTGAGTTTTTTAATATGGTGTGAGTTGCCCTGCCCATTTTCTTTTCCAACAACACCACCTAACAATATCAACCACTTTAGGATATAGAAGATTTTAAGCCATATTAGTGGTTTTGTTCGCCATATAATCAATGCACAAATAGTGGTTGGTCAAAGACTGCCAGAACATCTTTTATTTTTTTTATTTCATGAAACATTATAATTCTGTTTCGACCACTGGTAACTTACTCTCTTCGCCTAGATACCATGTGCGAATTCTAATGAAATGTCATTTGTTTTGCGACCACCAACCCCGAAGTATTCCTACGCTTTCTAATGTATAAAATAGATAAACTCTATAAAGTTGGAAAGTATTTTTTTTCTTGTATTCTTTACCAATAAATATTAAAACTAAGGTATACTACTTTTAGTGTCTGACATACACACATTTGTTTATCAAACTGTTTCTTTCGTTTCTTATTCTTCCTCAAATGATTCAATAGCCCCATTGATTACTCCTTTCCAGGTAGCTATGTCAACAATAGTTAAATGTCAATCTCTCAGTCCGTTACTTCTACAGCCTTGGTTCTAGATAACTTCCTAGTTATTGATTGAAACCTTTTTACTAAAAAGCTTGAATTCCATTTTTATTGACGTACATACAATTTCTTTATTAGCATTGTGTGGGAATTCATTGTACAGTTTATTTAGTACCACCTATCTTTTACCTGTCCATCTCAACATAAATTGTGGCAACAAAATTATTCGTTTAATATCCTTTTTCTATTTATGTTTTTTTTAATTAAACGTGGAAGACCAACTATTTCATTGATTTTGAAGTTTAATTGGCGTACGGCCTAATTACAAATGATAACAAAGCATAAAACGAAATGAGAGAAAAATTTAAGCTTGGGGACCTTATACACTAAAAGCTCAAGTCCTTTGCTGAAAATTTTCCAAAATCCACCTCTTAGTCTTTTGTCTTCTCTATGTGTGCGATAAAACACCATTGTAGATAGAAAACGGAGCTTCTTGATCAAAGGGGATATGATGAAATATGTAGGATATTGGATCACTCCGCCACCAAATCAACGGGAAACATGTAACTTGCCCTTGTGTGGATCTATTTTTCTAAATTAATTTGCTTTTCACCAATTACTCATATATATAAGAAGAAAACTTAGCAACTGTCATAGTCCCATAATCATACGGATCGTAATAATTATTACTTGATCTTTTCTGTCTTCTCATGTTATAACAATGAGTTCTGACTTTATTTTCTTCCCTTAAAATTTTAATTCCTTTACATATTTTGGCTTGTTTCCTTTTTTTTCTCTTCTTTTTCATCCATTTATGTTTCCCAATTGGATGAGTAAAGATCCACTGTCAATTCACCTTCATTAATATTTATATGCTCATTGATGAAATGATTGTTTGGCTCTGTTTGCTTGTCTGAACTAGGCTTAATGGTAGAATAGCCATCTAGTTGCATAATCTCCGAGTTATAATTGTTTTCTATTTCTGCTTTATCAGTCGAAGAAATGGCAACAAGTACGACTGATCTTCCGGTAGATGATGTCCGTAGGAATCCTCTTGGCTGTTGAAAAGGCACGAGACGGTCCCCATGATGTGTTTAGGTTAATGCCCATGTAAGAAATGATGTTCCTTTTTTAAAAGTTCTAAATTATAAGAAGGTGCTGACATTGGTAGTAAATTACTATGATAGTGTCTACTCAATCTGCGAAAGATGAAGAAAAAAGCACGAAGCATATCATCAACAAGAGAACAACTTTCATCAAACGGAAAAGCGATTTAAGAGATATAGATTAATGGTATAATTTTCTTTCTTTTACAATTTGGCTTGATAATTACTATTCGGTTTTATGTCATGAAGATTTAAGGTACAATCTTATTGTTTTTATCTTAACCTGGAATAACCCAACTTATTTAATTCAAATCTGCGGAGAAACAAGAATAAATTTTTCTACTGATGGTTGCGTTCTTTTTATTATAAATAAGTAATTTGCAACAGGTTATGTATAAATCCCTTCGACTTGATCTTGAAACTCTACCTGGGTTTATCTTGTTACACTGTACCTATTATTTAAAACAGTTTTTTCAAGTGTAGGCGACATTTAGCATATTCCTGGTAATATTTTTCAGTGTTCGAACCTTTTCATGATTAAGCTACCTTTGCCTTGTTTTTGTTTGCTTACGTTTTCCATTTCTTTAAGTGGCAATTTCTTACACCCTGCATAAAATATATTTCATTTAACTATGGTACTACTTGCTTCGAATATATGCACTTTTTGTGGGTGAATATATGCACTTGTTTAACGCTAGATATAGATCTCTGTTTTACTGTTTATAAAAGCTGAGTTGCTTCTTTGCTATCGCTCTTAATCCGAAATGTTTTATTTGACAACCGTACAAGGAGCTTCCACTAATACTATAGATAATGAGGAAAAGGAAGTAGATAAAATCAAAGAAGGCTGAAGCCGATCATCAACAATTTACCATATTTTACACAGCGAATATGTGATTTACCATATTTTAGCAACAGTTTAGCAACAAAAATTGTTGTTAAACTGTTGCTAAATTTAGCGACACTCACTTACCATCAGTTTAGCAACAAACACTCTGATGGTAAACTGTCATTTATTTGTTGTGGCTATCTACCATTGTAAATATTTGAGATTAGCATACATATATAGTAGTCTGGAAACTATAAAAAAACATAAATTTTTACCATCCTAAATATTTCGGTTATAGCGGTCTGTCGGTTTTATGAAGTTTTTAAGGGCACTCACCAAAAAGTGTATTTTTTTTTTACAAATAATGACTAATAACTATCACTTTTGAACTTAATTCCCACAAGTTACCCATAATAAGTTGCATTCCCTCTAGGTACCATTTTAAAAAAAATATATAAACCCAGCTAATTCGGTTTTTCTGGATTGACGATCTCAACACTCGGTCTCTCTCTTTCTCTCTCTACAGCTTTAAATCACCTCTCTCTCCCTAATCACCGTCTCTCTCTCTCAAAGGGTGCGATGTTCACCATCTCGATATCTACCTCTCTCTGCGATCTTCACCATCCCGATATCTTCCATGTTTATCCTCCTTTACACACACACACACACACATATATATATATATGAGATTATTTCCATATATATGTATGTAACTCCACCGTCTCGATCTCCACCTCTCTCTACGATCTCTTTTATTTGGAGAAACTGCAATTAATTTGGGGTTTTTTTCATCGGATTTGTTTGGTGAGAAATTTCTTGTATTTTCATATTGAAGTACAATTTTATAATCTGCCTCTTATTGGTGTTTGACGTTGTGTGTTATTTCATCAATATTTATGCTTCGTTGATTTCACATGATCATAATTAAGGTATGTTTTTGCTTTTGCTTTGTGCTTCCTATATATAATACAATTTGATCTTGTGTATACATATGTATAAGGTGGGTTTTAGTCTTGTTTGGCAGTGGCGTTAAACTTAGTTTTCGGCTTATATAATAATCTTTATACCGAGGAAGTGTACTCCAAGTGCTCTATGTTTTTCCCGACTAGTTTTGGTACTTGGTTATGTATTTAAGTTATAGGTTCATATTTTAGAAGTATTTCTAAGAAATAAGATTGATCTATCAAATTTGTTTAGGGTTGAAATTAAGCTCCGTTTGGGGCTGAAATTGAACTCGATTCGAGGCTAAAGATAGAACATGTTCGTGGCTGAAACGGAGTTCGTTTATGGCTGAAATTAAAGTTCGTTTGGCTTGTTTCATATTTTTTATTCTCGCCATAAACCTAATTATGTTTGACGTTTAATCTGTGCCTTATTGGTATTTGGCCGTGTGTGTTGATTCCATCAATTTTATGTTTAGATAGTTTGACATAGAATAAGGTAAATTCTGGGTTTCCCATGTGTTTCATTTGGTATTATTGTATGAAATTTAGTTTAACAATCAGGTAGAAAATGCTAATTTTGTTGCTAGTAGTAAAATGACAGATTTGGTATCCCTTATCTTGTAGCATTTTTGGATTATAAACTAGTTATGTTTTCTTATTTGTGGTACTATTTCTAAAACACGTTTAGCCATTGTTTTTTTTTTTTTACATAAATTATTGTTTTTTTCTGAAAAATGTATTATCCCTTAAAATCTAATAAATAGTTTGATGTTTAGCCATTGCTGCAATTAACGAATTCGATCGCTATTTGTTTGGTTTCTATTTACATTTGTAAGCTCAAAATGGTAAGAGCGCTTGAACTCGAATTTGGGTTCAAGATATTGGTGGTTCGAATCCATCCGAATTTGTTTTTTTTTATTCAAAGTAAAGTATATGCATCTTGTTGTGAATTATATTGTTTTTATATTAAAAATTATGAAATTTTGACTGAACTATATGCACTTTGTACTGAACTATATGCTCTTTCAACTGAACTATATGCACTTTAACCTGAACTAGATGCACTTTCGGCTGTACTATATGACTTTCGACTGGACTATATGTACTTTTGACTGAACCAGATGCACTTTCAGCTGAACAATATGCACTTTCAGCTGAATCAGATACACTTTCAGCTTCAGTTGAATTATATTGTAACGTCTCAGAAATTTTGTAGTTTATTATTAATTTTATTAATAAGATAATGATATTTAGTTTTGTGTGTGATTATGTATTTGTATGAAATATACGTATATGTGGGTATGTATATAATATTTAATATTGTGCATATATGATAGTTGTGGATGTAATTTGTATTATTTAATAAACAAGTTGACTAGTTAATAAATTAATTAAAATAAAACCTAAATATATATACATCATACATTATACATATTATAATGCATACATATACGCCGCACATATACATATATGTATATATATATTGATATACAGTCCAGAGAGAGAGATCGTCAGCGAAGGGGGAGAGAGGGTTGACCTATGTTGACCAGTCCGTTGACCAGCCTAGCGACCAGGTCTGATCTGTCGGACGATCGCAGGTGGTAGGAGGAGTTTTTGGTTTCTTTGAGCAGCGACGTTTCGGGTGTTTTGGGGTTCGTTCGAAGTCCGATTTTTATAACCAAATACTTTTCCTGAATCTACTCTTCAATATCTATCTACCTATGTAAGCATGCTTCTCTGATTTTCATTTTTATAAAAACCCAGTTTTAGAATTTTAGTAATAATCCAAATTTATATAAGTTTTATTAATTTGTAGCTCTTTCTAATAATGTTTAGGGGCTGCTTGAGTGCAAGTAACATGCTGTCCCGATCTTGTTATATTGTTTGGTGGGTATTCGGTTCGAGTTTGTGATATTTTGACAAACGAGCTCTTGTTTGTTTCGGTAAGGGGAAGGAATATGATTTCGCTTTAAAAGCGGGTTTTGTGTGTTGTTTGTTGCATGTTAATCTAGATTCGGTAGTTAATGGATATTGTTGTATGTTATTATAGTGATTATATTATTGGGCAGTTGCATCATTACATTTATAGTTATTTTAATGTTTATGGTGAATATGTTATTTTTAGTATACTGGAAAATGATTGGTGAAAAGGGTGATTTAAATGTGTTATTAAATTAAAAATTGAAAATGTGGAAGTGGTGATATTGTGTATACTCTTGTGGTAATACCGTGACAGAAGTGATGTGTTCAAAGTGGTTGTTTTTAATATCTAATTAGATAAAATATTATAAAGTGTGTTTTATGTTTTTTTTCTTTTTTGTCTGAAGTTTACTGTTTTCGTATGTAGGCCTTCGTAGTCATTTTATATTTCTTTTAGGGATTGTAGTACCAAGTTATTATAAGGCGAGGCTGTGTCAGCTTACGGTGAAATCCCAGAAACTTGCGCATATGTGATCAATCCCGACTTTGATTTTCGTTGAGTCTTATTTTTAGCTCAAATATTCTTTCAGCTCTCAACACATTATCTTCAGCTTCATTCACCATTTGGAAGATATTACCAAAATTATTATAATTACATTCCTTCAACTTTTTCCTTGTACTTTTTACATTTTCAACTAAATTAATAAAGGATCTTTGGGTCAAAAGTGCATTACCAGCAACATTTTTGACCCAAACATCATTTACTACATCTAGAAATTCAGCATGGTCAACCCAAATTTTTTGAAAAATGATCCTCTTAGGAGAAATATCATGATGAGATTGCATTTTAAACAGTAAAGGACTATGGTCAGAAGTACCTTTACTTAAATGATCCAAAAAAATATTGCATGAACTTTCGTCATGGCCTTGCTTGTAACAATGAAAACAATATTTACGGACGTCTTCATAATCATACTTCTACCAAAAACCAGTATCTCCACCATAACCAATTCTCACTCTTTCTACTAGATCTAAATTTAAATCGATTTCAACACAGATACGTGCCATACCTGGTCTTGACAGTTTGGCAGTAGGTTCATCTACTTTAAGAGGATTCCCGAGCGTTGTAGAAATAGAAAATATACTGGAAATGTTATATAGATGAATAGGAAGTCTAGGAAAAGTAACCCAAACAGGAGCTAACGAGGATTCAAATTCTAGATCAAAGTCATACGTCCATTTAAACACCCTAATATGGCTATTCTCAATGTACCAAATTTTCTTTAACCATATTCTTTGAAAATCTCCTTTGTGAAAACATCTTATTTGGATATGCTGAGGGTGCCAAACCCCAACTTGATGATAAGCTTCTTGTACCCCTAACTTGCCAAAAAAACTTCTATAATATATCTAGGTTTGGTCTTCCATGCGAGAATTTTTCGATAATAATATATTTATAGGGTTCTGATAATTTTTCCACGCCCTCCATAAAAAATTCTATCAATGGTTACCCTTTATAGTTTTCGACATCTTTAAGATCTATTTTTGTAGTGATGGGCTTAGAACTAACTATGTGAGCAAACGATTTGGTAGGTTTAGGGTCCGGGTTCATTACCTGAGCATTTTGGTTGGGTTTGTCATTCTTCGGTGGAGGGTTAGCTGGGCCGATCATCCTGGCGGCGACTACGGTTATTCATCCTAGATGTCTCTCTATTTTCTGTCACTTTCTCTCTGTAGGTCATAAAATTATATAACACTATGAGGAGACGTGTTAGTTTTTTAAATAGAGAATTTGATTCTCAGCAAAAAGTGTAATTAGGGGTGTAATTGTATAAATCGGTGTACATTGAGTTGCAGTCGGGGACCTTTTTTTCATAGAACAAAAAACATGATATTCTTATTTTGTACACAAATAAAGGAAATGTGCGTCGTGTAAGGTTCATCTACGAAGAAAATAAAAGACGGGGTCTAAAATTTTACTTCTTAGTATACAAACGCTAAATATGTTCGATTCTTTTTGGTATTGGCTTAGACCACACACCGTCAAACCTGAATTGAGGAAATGTTCAACTAGTACGCAACCTTATAACCAAATTTCTAGTTACGTGGTGCACTAGGCTAAAAATAGGCAATGATGAGTATTAAAATTAGGGATGTTGCATGCAAGTAAATTGGTGGGAATAAATCCAAGAAAGGTGTTTTAACTTCAGATAACTATATATATACTTGTATCTTTTATAAATTATAAAGGTATATGTGAAGAATTAAATCAATTAAGTCGCCATTTGTCCTGCTTCTCGTTTTTGTTTTATTATATTATTATAGACGGGGGTTTAGATGTACATGTAATCAGGTATCGATACTCTAGGCCTAGCTGATATAGTTGTGTATTTGATCGATGAATATTATGTATAGTTTCATGGAAAATACATTGTTATTGAACAAAATTTTGTGTCTTATTCAGAAGGCTCTGTTTTTGATGAATTCTTTCTTTATTTTCTAAAATTATTGTCTCATATTCCATAAAAATCAGGGCTTGTTTTTTTTGGCTTATATGATAGATGAGTCCTTTACGAAGCCTTGATATTTTCCATGAATGATGGTGCTTTAACTTCAGACACCGTATTATTTGATCATCATAGAACTATTTTGAACTATTTCGATCCCAATGTATGGTCTGCACCAAAAAGAAACAAACGCTAATGAATTAAAGCAAACACCAAAATTTTATCTTAAAAGTATACTTTAAATTTAATTATAAAGATATATTATTATTTTTTGCATTCTTTATAGATTATAGAGGTATATGTAACGAGTTTAATCAGTGGACTCGCCCTTTGTTCTACTTTTCGTTTCTGTTTTATTTTATTATTATAGGCGGGGTTCAGATGTACAAGTTTCCCAACCGGTTTGAGCTTTTTGGGATGGGCTTAAGAGTTGAGCGTTTTGGGTTGGACGTGAAGTAGAGATACTTAAGGCCTGGTTGATATAGTGTTGTGTACTATGACTAATAAATTAATATTACGTATTGTTTTGTGGAAATTAAACTTTTACTGAATTTTTGTTGTGTAATATTCACAGAATTCGGGGCTTTACATGATTTGTTCAGCTTATATGATAGATGAGTATCTTTATCAAAGCCTTGATGATTTTGGCCTATATGATAGATACTCACTTTTATCAAATTGATAATTAATTTGTTAGGCTTACATAATATATCTTGAGTACTTTTATTGAAGCCTTAATTTGTTCAGACACTTTATCTTTTTACAAAAATAACACAATTTCTCTCTCTTACTGTCTCATCACCCTCATATGTCATCGTTAATATCTATCATTTCCATCCCTCTCCCCTTTCCATATATCTCCTCAACCTCTCCCTTCTATCGCACACTATCAATCCATCTATCTTGATCGCATTTTGTCTAGTACAAAGGGTCACATGATCGAAAGATCTTTGACCACTGTCGCAACTCCAACTACGATCGGATACTGATCACAATTGCTCTCTCTTGTCGGATTGCAGTCCTTCATTAGCACTGCATCCAGCATCATGATATAGTATATTAGTTCCAATGACGTCCATCTTTGTCCCTTATTATTAAAAATCTGATTGAGCTAAGAACGGAGTTATCACTGCAATTAGGGAATCAGATAAGGTTGATGGCGTTAATAAGAGTGTTTTGTGCATTTTGAAACTTTGAAATATGGTGTTTATTGTTTGACATGGATGGAGTATTTGGGAAAATTACATATGAGGCTTGATTTTTCCACTAAAAAAATTATAATTACACGCAATAACCGTAAATTTGAAGTACGAACCTTACTTCAAATAACGGTTTACGGTTTGTTAAAAAAATCATAAAAAAACATAAACATATAAAACTAGTTATGCTAGTTAAAAAATGAGTAAACAAAAATTTAAAGTTATTTTTAATTTTTATACAATTTTTTTTTACTTTTACTGCTATTTTTTACCAAAACAATATCAAAAAAAATTGTAAAATTAATACAGCATGGTTGGAGAAGTTAGAAATTAAGTCTAAAAATTTAAATAATTTTGTTTCCATCTTATCTTAATTTTATAATTTTTGTGATACTTTTTTTTATAAAAAATAGAAATAAAAGTCAAAAAATTAATAAAAATCAGTGAAAAAATTTAAAAATAACATTGAAATCTTTTTAACTCTTTTTTAACTAGTTGTATATGTTTGTGATTTTTTATGATTTTTTACATAAACAAATAAAAAAAACCCGTATATTTAGAGTACGGTTCGTAGTTCAGATTTATGGTAATCAGAATTTTTATTATGAAAAAATCCAGCCTCATTACAGATTAGATCCCTATTTTTCATGTGGAGATTCTCATTCACACACATAATTATAAAAATCATTTTTTTAGTCAAAAAGAAATTAGCTTAAATGTGAAAATATAATATTTAGGTCCATCTTTAGTCCTAACTATGTAATTAAGTTATTTAATTGGTATTTGTAATAACAAATACAGCCAAAACAGGCCTTGAAAGAGTTTTGCGCATTAGAATTTTAAGAGTAAAATTTTATTTTTGAACCACATGTGTAAAGACTAATTTTTTTTTTTAAATCTACATAAATTACAAGAACTTTGACCGGTGTGTATGTGATGTCATATGTATGTGAGTGGTCGTGTGTTTACAATTTTGTGTGGTTCTTTATATGTGAAACGTGTATCCGTCTGATCCTATGTGATCATGTATTATCAAATTTGATTTTTTTCTAACATTTAAATTTCTTAATCATTTTATTTGGTGGTGCTTTTTATGATATTTTGTCCTTATTTATGTATGACTTTTTTTTTTAATTTACTATGAATTTTTCTTGTGGGATCTTGTGTCCTCTACTCTTATTTGTTCTTGTGTGCATCCGTTTTTGAATAATAACGTGTACTCATTTTTTAATTTATTTTCAATTTCCTTTAGTGATCCTATGTCCCTTGATTTTAGGTGGTATTCCCGCTCCATCACATGTTTCTATTATATATATTTTCGAGTTTTGTTAAACCTATTCGTAATCAAAGAAAGTTTGTTGACCAGTTCGTAATTAACGAAAGTTTTGATGAATAACAAAATTGATATAATTGAACTTAATAAAATTTCATTAGCCGTACTAATATTTACACTAAGACTCTGTTTGTTTCGAAGGAAAATATTTTCAGATGTTTGATAAATTAGAATCTTAGAAAAGATTTTCCTTAAAACATGGAAAAGATAGGAAAATATTTTCCCTTAATTTTGTTTATAAAATATTTTCCAAAGAAGAAGATAACAAGCTCATCTATTCACACCTATTACTAATCTACTCATGCATCATGCATCATGCATCATGCATCATGCGTGTACTATTATAGCATAAAAAAATATATTATAAAAATCTACTATTAAACATTATAGTAATAAAATATCTATTATAAAAATCTACTATTATAGCATTATACATTATAGAACAACATAAAAATCTACTATAAAAATCTACTATTAACCATTATATAGTAATAAAAAAAATTCTTCTCCTCCCTGAAAAAGTTTGGTTCTCATAAGACCTTTTCTTTATATTGTCTAATATATTAACAGCTCATTATTGATTGTTTGATCAATTTTTAAATTACAACTTGATCTTAATTTTTATTGTCAAACTTAAAAAAAAAATTACTTCTTCTACTAATCTTAGTATACCTTTTCCGAAGAGTTTTTAGAATATTTACGAAAAATTGCTCATGGAATTAATGAAGTCTCCATAGCCGTCAAAATAAATATTGGTCAATACGACATGCTAATTTTAAAGTTTTATTAAGTATCATGTCACCAGACTTTGCTTGGTAAAATGTGATTTATTGTGCTTGAAATATTTTTCAGATTTCATCCTTATAATTTTTTGGTTTTAAACTTTTATATGCTGATTTTGTTACTAATATTATGTAATTCTATTATTATGTTTGTTAAAAAAATTATAAAGTATATTTTAGATTTTCCATGAAAAAATTTCACGCAACCAAACACCAAGAAAATTATGAAAAATTATTTATTTTCCATGAAAATCTTTTCTTTAGAAAATCTTTTCTCCGGAAATTATTTTCCGAAGAAACAAACAGAGCCTAACTGTTTTCAGATTATAAGAGTACACGATAAAGAAGTTTTGAATGTAAGGAAAAATACCAAACTCAAAGGAACAAATTGAATTAAGGAGTAATTCAAATTTCAGAAGAAACCAACCAATTAGAGTATAATGTAACCGGTTATGTGACGACCCATATTTCCAGAGGGAATTTCTGTGGTACAAAGTGTTGTGCGCCAGTCCGACATCGCGCAGATATGAGAGTAACCATGTGTTATATGAGCTTAAAAATCATTTTTTTTTTATCAACAGTTACTTTTAAAACCGTGCGGCACAAAGCGAGTACGAAACTCCATAGTTAAGTGTGTTTAGCTTGGAGTACTAACAGGATGGGTGACCCCCTGGAAAGTTGTGCCAAAGTGAACAATATTGTTGATACGGTCGTGGCGGGACGGACTATGTTGTTGGGTCGTTACAAATGGTATCAAAGCCTCTATCTGGCCGGAAATGTCAAGACTATCACAAGTGTGTGGGCACATGAAGGACGACGTGCCCAACAAGTACGTCGTCCCTAAGGGGGGGAGGGGGGAGATTGTGACGACCCAGAGTTCCGGATGAAATTTTTGGTACAGAGTGTTGTGCATCAGTCCGAAATCGCTCAGATATGAGAGTACCCGTGTGGTATATGAGCTTAAAGATCCATTTCCTATCAATAAGGCCTTTTAAAGTCATTCTACACAATGCGATAACGGAACTCAATAGTTAAGCGTTCTTAGCTTATAGTTGTAACAGGATGGGTGACCACTTGGAAAGTTGTGTCAAAATGGATAATATTATTGATACGGGCATAGCGGTTCAAGTATATATGGAAATGTCGGATGCGATTTTTGAAGACTTGGAAGCTAATCAAAATAATTTCAAACTTTTTATTGGAATGTTGGACGAATATATCTACATAATCAGAACAGTTTTATGAAGAAGATAATTCGCATTTAATATACTTTTTGTGCAAGATTTCCGTGATTCAAATCCACTAGCCGTTAGACGAAAACCGAAGAAACCAACCGGTTGGAAAAAAGATAACCGGTTAGAATGACTGAAAATTTGAGTTTCAAAAAGCAACCACTGTCTCTACTAGAAGGAGCTGGAGGAGGTTTCCAAGGCTAGAAGGAGTGAGAACATACCCTATTGGGTGGAAACTCCAATCCATGAGTTTTATGCAGAACATCTTATAAGGAAATCCTGGAGAGGTTCAAAAGAAAATCTTATAAATTTCTGAAAGTTTATCTGGTAATAGGGCCAGCAAGAATGAAAATGTTTCAGACTTTGATCTCAATGTTTCTCCTGGCGATGAGATCTAAGCTTTTGGTCATAAATTTAATAAAACAATAGTTGGAGCGGATCTGGTTTAGAACTCTTCGTTAGAAGATTCTGCTATTTTGATGCATTACAATTTACGTATGTTGGGTATTTTGAAGAATAATTAAGGTTACAAGGTTAAATTTAGCAAATCTTAAGTGCTACCTTTTACTTTTTATAGCATAACACCACCTAGCAATATCATGTGCTTTAGGATATTGAAGATTTTAAGCCATATTAATGGTTTTGTTCGCCATATCATCAATGCCCAAAATAGTGGTTGGTCAAAGACAGACAAAACATCTTTTCTTACTTTCAATTATCTTTAGCGATCTTGTGTCTGTCTAATCTTGAATAACAATGTGTACTCATTTTTTAATTTACTTGCAATTACCTTTCTTGATCGTTTATCCGCGATTATAGGTAGTCTTGTGCTCGCTCGATCAAGTATGTTCAATTTTAAATTTTTGAATTTTTTTTGAATTTTTTCTGGAAATTTTTGGTTTACTTATTTTGATTTTCTGCATTTTTCTGGTATTTTGTTTTATTTTTTTAGTTTCATCTTAATTTTCTATGTTTTCCTTGTTTTTCGGTTTTCAGTTTCGGTTCGGTTTGCAAGGTTTTGAACCTAATACACCGGATCATACTATATCGGCCCGGTTCAGATTTGACACATTTAGATTAAAAACATTTTGGTTTCCGATTCGGTTCGGCAGCTAGAGTTTTTCCAACTCACAACTGTTGTACAATCTTATTTTTAATCATGTGAAAAATGGAAAAGTATTATTCAAAAAAAAACCTTCAAAAGTACAAGTAAGTACACACATAAGGAGTATTTTTTGTGTGCCGTCCATGAGTTGGACGGTACAATCTACCGTTGGGCAAAAACTTATTTTATTATTATTTTTTTATAAATTTTGATTAAAGTTTATATTTAGGATAGTTCCACTAGTGTTTTATATTTTTATTGTGTTGTAATATTTATTTTTAATTTATTAAAAGCTAATTTGTCTAATATATAATTAAAACAAAAAAAAACAATTAGTTTTTAAAATAGATCATCTAACTGTCCGTTTACTAATCCAACAGTGTATGAATTAACGGTAAATTGTACCGTCTAACAAACTTACGGCACAAAATGGAACCCCACACATTAGGGTGGCATCGGTTCGTTACCGAACGTTTTGACTACACACCGATACCATACCAAATTGGCTTGGTTTGAGAATTTGTATACCATTACCGAACAAAAAAATTTGGTATACCGAACTTTCAGTATACCAAACTATTCGGTTGATTCGGTTCGGTTTCGTTTTATAACAATTTTAGAGTTTACAAGTGATGATAGAAAAATTGTGCGTATTGAAAAAAAAAAACATAGTATAAAATTTTAAAAGTAGTATATTAAAAATATATATTTATTTATATTATTGTTATATTTTTTGTTTCTTTGCATAAAAGAGTAAACACTACTAAACATTTCTAGCTATAAATAAGAGAAAATGTTATAAGTATTCAATATAAATATATTATAACAATGTTAATAATTAAGTATATATAAGTGTTTTAGTTTATTTATCTATATAGTATATTTTAATATTTCGGTTTGAATCGTTATCATACCGAACTCATAAAACGAATACCGAAACCGAACCGACTTTCAAATATTGTTTCGGTTGTACCGTACCGTAATATTGGTAGAACAAACTTTTGGTACCGATTTGATTGGTTCGGTTCAAAAAACAGTAGTCGGCATAAGTCGTACCAAAAGGCCACCCCTACCATACATAAGTACTATAAGTCCCTTGTGAAACCCTAGGTTTTCTCTCTCTCACAAACACACGTGACACACATATCTGCCGTCTTTCTCCTAGGTATATTCTCTTTTGATATTATCACCACACAGATCAGAAAATTTCGACAGTTATTATTCTATACAGTACTATTATCTATTTTATATCTTTCTTATTTCCTTTGTTAAAGTGGGTTCTTTTCATAATGTTATGACTGGTCATCGTTTTTGTTTTTGTTTCTAAAGTGAGTTCAATGTTTCAATGTATTTTATACAGTACTGTTATTTATGTTTTCCTCTGAGATTTCTTTCCTAGTCCATTTTACTCTTTAGACAAAGTAGATACAATTGTTTTCCGTTTTTTAGTAATATTTTTTTTCCAACTCTAATTATTGTTTTCCCTTTATGTTATTGTCCGCCAAAAGTTAAGATTTTCAAACAAGTGTTGTAATTAAATTTTGTCTTAATAACTAAAGCCTAACCTAGTGATACGAAAGTAGTTTAAGGCTTCATATTAATTAACTGGACTTAACCTGTCGTTATACTATTGATTGGATTCGATGAGGCTTGGTATATTCCTTTCATATTTACGATACTGTCAATGAATCTTTTCAGTATATTAAAAGCTAATAAAATTACCAGTTGGAGATTTTCCCTCTTTCAAGTCGAGCTTTTTTAAGTAATGTATCTCCTTACACCGCACTTGAGAGCAAATGGATATGGCACATTTAGTATATAAATGTAAGATTTTTTGTATAAGCGTGAGGTACCACTTCTGTCATTTTGGAACTGAAGCCAAATAAAGGTTCAGTTCCCTGTTGGATTTTCTCGCCAATGAGTACCAGTTCAACTTATCCATTTCTTGCTTTGAGATGACCGTTTGTTATTGTCGAAAATGAAGAAGAAAAAGAGAATTAGATAACAACTTTTGCTTCTTATGTTTGAGAAATGATTAGGTGAGGGTATGAGGCTCCTGTGTATAATGTTTATCATTAAAGCTGAGTACATAGTAAACACTAAAGAAAATGTCATTTATTGGTTTATATTGGTTAAATGAGTGTGGCTAATTTTTGAAATAGTTTAGCAGCAGACTTTTTGCTATAATGTTGCTTAAATTCACATGAGCCTCCTACGACGCAAAACTTAAGTTAGGTCTCGATTAGTATGTTTCCATAAATGTGGTGGATTTCTTTGGTTCCTGTAGATGGATGTCAAATGATTTAGTCTGTAATCTTTGTTTTAGTTATATGTTTTGTGGGTAGTACCAACAATAATCTGTTTTTACTGTTGCATATTTTCAACTTGCAAAAGTTATCGGAGCAAAATCAATTGTTCCAACACAAGCTAGTGTGGTTAAGATGTTTAAATACCTTCTTTTGTAATACTATTCATTATATCCCTAAGCTTATTTGTTTAAATATACTTTTCTTACCACAGTTTACTTAATTTAGTAGATCGAATTATATTATTAACAACTATAGTCCACTACTTCCCCTTCCCCTAGCTTTTCCTTGTTTATTCTTAGCAGTTAACATACTTCTTGTATTTCCTTTAAGTGTCAACCTCATACATCGAATTTAAAATAAAAACCGTTTGACAGTGCTTAAGCTCGCTTCGAAGAGATGGTTTATTTTAAGCGAGTCATGAATTTACGTACTCGTTTAACCCTAGATATGAACCTCTGTATATAAAGGTTCTTAGTTTCTTCACAAGTTCTCTTATTTAGAAATGTTTCATTTAACAAAACAACAGCACACACTCCAACAAAATGGTAGAGGATGAAGGGAAGGAAGAATCGGAAGAAGATGAAGGCAAAAAAGATAAAGTAGATTATCATCAAGTAACATTTCTCTTAGCGAATAAGCGATTTACCAGATAGATAAAAGGTATATGTTTCTTTCTTCCAACTATATATTAATTTTAATTACTAGTTCTGGTCTTCTAGAGTACAAACTATTGGGTGTTCTTTTAATGGCTTCAGTACCTGCTGTAGTTATGTTCTTTGTAGAGTTTGTAAACATAACCCAAACTGCCCTTTTGAGGAATGGTGAGTGCATTTTTGTTGAAAGTCTATAAAGAATATGGGAGAGTTGAAGTGGAGTTTTTTTTCCTAGATGTATCAGATTTTATTAAACGGTGATGTCAGACACTAGGAAATTTTGTATGGGGAAATTGTGGGGATTTTACTGAGTATCTTACTTCGTAGTTTAAACAGGATAAATTGATGTATTCGTTCACATGAAGAAAAATTGTCGAGGGAACATAGAGTATTTGGGCAGGGAACAAATATATGTGCTCTAATCCTTTTGTATTGTTTGTGCTTTTCACCTCAATTTCAGTAAATTTGAAAACCAGCAAAAGTTCGAATGTGACTGTTTCGCTTTTAAATGATAGAGGACTATCCTACGCATACAAACTTGATTGTACTGTTTGAAGCTATTTCAAGTATGTTATGAAATCTAGTATTCAATCGTTCTTTTTAGTTTGATTTGTTTAGATATGATATCAGAAATTCAGAGGACCGCATCATATTATAGTATTTATTTTGCATTATACTTTAAAGTTTAAATAGGAAGGCACCATCCCAAATTTGCTTCGACGTATGTAAAGACTAAAGAGCATACGAAAATCGGTTTATTTAGTGTAGGTTTTCTAGTCTATACTAAGAACATCATTCGAAGTATGTAAAGAATAAAGAGCATACGAAAATTGGTTTATTTAGTGTAGGTTTTCTAGTCTATACTAAGAACATCATATTGTGCTAGATTATTTAAGGCCAAGAAATACAAAACAACTAGAATAATTTTGTAAACTTTAAAATTTGGATAAAACAAATTATATACTACTTGACCAATTATATAGTACTAGCTAGAAAAATAAAAAAAATTTACTGTCCCAAGTCGAGATGGTGTTCAACTGTTTATCAATTTGAAACATATAAAACCCGTAGTAGTATCTAAAAGACATAACCATTGTACTCTTCTGTAGATGATTCAACAAACCCATTCCAAGATGATTCAACAGACCCATTCCATTTCTATTTTCATATTTTTGTGTCAATCAGAGTAAAACGGCAATCTGAACCAACTTTATCACCAAGAATATTGATTTTAGAATACTTTCCATTAAGAATTGACAAGTTTTAACTTTTCACCAAAGAGTCTGAAATTCAGTTCATTCATGTATTTCTGATGTATTTTTTGGCATTTGATTGGTAATTCTTTGTATAACGATTACTATATTTCATTTATTCATCTCATACCTAATTCTAATTAAGCTATTAATATTTCATAGGGACAAGAAAGAATGGAGGTGGAAATGAGCAGCGGAGGAATGTATGGGATTTGCAAGTGATTCAACTAAACTCACCTGAGGCTGAGTCAGATCAGGTTCACCCAGAACTACCTCACAAAAATTCACAAAAACCCAGCTCACTCTCTCTGTAAAAAATGGACCCGCTCACGAACTCCGCCGCCGTACTTTCCCCTTCCCCCGCCGATCTCCGCCGTTACCAACCAAGACGAACCCCCTTACCCCGACATTATAACAGCAGCGATAACGGCATTGAAAGAGAGGGAAGGTTCGAGCAGGCAAGCGATCGATTGATACATAGAAAGTGTATACACATGGAACCTCCCGTCGAACCACCCGACCCTCCTAATCCACCACCTCAAACGGATGAAGAATGAAGCTTCCCTCTCTATGATCAAACATTCGTACACCCTCCCGGGTTTTACACCCACTCCAACTCCCGCCGACCCCACCCCCAAACGCCCACGTGGCAGACCCCCTAAAACTCTCACCGAACCTTCTAAGATCCCTTTTACTGAACCCTCTGCCGGGCCTGTTGATGGGCCTGCTGTTGGGCCTGGTGGTGGGCCAAATGCAGAGAATATGTTGGTGTCGTTGGGGCTTGTGGATGGGCCTGCAGCTGCTGCTGGGAGTTCTGGTTCTGGACCGGTTAAGGGGGGACGTGGGAGGCCTCGACTGGGGATGTTAGTGGGCCTGTTAAGGGACCTAGAGGGAAGAAGCCAAGTAGAAGGCCTCCTAGGGTTGTTCGGGGGGGGGGGGGGGGGGGGGGGGGGTGGGCCGCCGAAGAAGGTGGCGTTGCTAGGTAGCAAGCCGAGGGGGAGGCCGAGGAAGTTTCCGATTGGTGTGGTGCCAGGTGGTTTTGTCCCAGTGGTGGGTATGAAGAGGAGAGGGAGGTCCCCAAAGGTTGGTGGCGGGCAGGTGAAGATGCCCAAGAGGGTCTCGGTCTCTGGGAAGTCTATGGGCAGGCCAAGG
Organism: Primula veris; assembly: GCA_963682055.1. Taxonomy (NCBI): domain Eukaryota; kingdom Viridiplantae; phylum Streptophyta; class Magnoliopsida; order Ericales; family Primulaceae; genus Primula; species Primula veris. The sequence continues at coordinate 28,540,361 of OY821742.1, read as the reverse complement.
AAGGATGCTATCTCACCAGCAAGTCAGCAAGCTGCCCAGGACCTGATGACATATCAAGACTTGCTGAACAAATATGGTCACTTTCAATCAAGGGTGAAGCAGACGGTTGATCTGGTGAGGCCTTACTTCACCACCGAATACACCATGTATGTGGTGCATTACAAGAGCTGGAGCAGCTAGCAAATATGGACATGACAGCACCTCTCCCACCTCCTCCACCGCAACAACTACTGTTTGCTAAGAGCTGATAAAAAATCATAAGAGAGAGAGAGAGAGGGGTTCCATGTGGAGTTACGGAGGGAGCAACTGAAGAGTAGTAGTGAATAGTTTAGTGTCTATTTATGATGGATGGATGAGAATGTAATTTGCCGTTTGTCTAAGAATTGGTGATTTGTATTTTAATCACTTCATTTCGATAAAAACGATGTTGTCACCTCTGTAGCCTAGTTTGCCTTTTAAGCTAATCCTGACATTTGTAATGTCTTTGAATTTGGATAAATTATGTTGTCATTTGCTTTGAATTTTTAAATTAATGTGAAAGGTTTGGTTAATTGATAGTCTTTTGGAAAAAAACAAAAGTTCACCCAGAACTCATAAACGCTTTCATATGCCATATACAAAACCACTGGTTCTGTATCCGTAAAAGTCAACGGTGAATGGTATAATTTCAACAGACTTCCCCTCTGAGAACCTATCCAAATTTTATCTATTTGCATACTTAGCCAACCTTAAGAGCTCCTGTTGGAGATTTTTATCATCAAAGGTAATTTTCCGAGAGAGTGTGCTATTACCTTATTCGAATGATCCAACAGCTATGGGCAGTGGCTTTTACCCGAAGATGCTGATAGAATGACTAAATCATTTAATGACAAACAGAGTAAGGGACAACCACAAAATCAAAGAAGTGATGCGATGGAAGAGTTTGTTAAAATAGTTTCATAAGTTTTTTTATTATTTTATTTAAGTTATTGACTCCTATCATTATTACTACTGTAAATTTTCTGAAATTCATTTTTTTTCAAAATTGTGGAGGTCAGGTTTGGTCTACTTTTAGGAAACGGGGTAGCTTATGTAATTTTTTTACATTTGATATTCATGTACTTCATCTGAACCCTACGACCAGTGTATTAAAAAACTCTTCTAAAAACGCGTTTATACTCGAAAAGCTCAAAATCTAAAAAAATAAATTGACAGTTTTAGCCGAAAGGTCGAAAAGCTCAAAAACAGTACGACGACGTGTGGGCCCATGAAGGACGACATGCCGATGAAGGACGACGTGCCCAACGAGTACGTCGTCCCTAAGGGGGGGAGGGGGGAGATTGTGACGACCCAGATTTCCGGAGGAAATTTTTGGTACAGAGTGTTGTGCACCAGTCCGAAATCGCTCAGATATGAGAGTACCCGTGTGGTATATGAGCTTAAAGATCAATTTTCTATCAATAAGGTCTTTTAAAGTCATTCGGCACAATGCGATAACGGAACTCCATAGTTAAGCGTTCTTAGCTTATAGTTGTAACAGGATGGGTGACCACTTGGAAAGTTGTGTCAAAATGGATAATATTATTGATACGGGCATAGCGGTTCAAGTATATATGGAAATGTCGGATGCGATTTTTGAAGACTTGGAAGCTAATCAAAATAATTTCAAACTTTTTATTGGAATGTTGGACGAATATATCTACACAATCAGAACAGTTTTATGAAGAAGATAATTCGCATTTAATATACTTTTTGTGCAAGATTTCCGTGATTCAAAACCACTAGCCGTTAGACGAAAACCGAAGAATCCAACCGGTTGGAAAAAAGATAACCGGTTAGAATGACTGAAAATTTGAGTTTCAAAAAGCAACCACTGTCTCTACTAGAAGGAGCTGGAGGAGGCTTCCAAGGCTAGAAGGAGTGAGAAGATACCCTATTGGGTGGAAACTCCAATCCATGAGTTTTATGCAGAACATCTTATAAGGAAATCCGGGAGAGGTTCAAAAGAAAATCTTATAAATTTCTGAAAGTTTATCTGGTAATAGGGCCAGCAAGAATGAAAATGTTTCAGACTTTGATCTCAATGTTTCTCCAGGCGATGAGATCTAAGCTTTTTTGGTCATAAATTTAATAAAACAATAGTTGGAGCGGATCTGGTTTAGAACTCTTCGTTAGCAGATTCTGCTATTTTGATGCATTACAATTTACGTATGTTGGGTATTTTGAAGAATAATTAAGGTTACAAGGTTAAAATTAGCAAATCTTAAGTGCTACCTTTTACTTTTTATAGCATAACACCACCTAGCAATATCATGTGCTTTAGGATATTGAAGATTTTAAGCCATATTAATGGTTTTGTTCGCCATATCATCAATGCCCAAAATAGTGGTTGGTCAAAGACAGACAAAACATCTTTTCTTACTTTCAATTATCTTTAGCGATCTTGTGTCTGTCTAATATTGAATAACAATATGTACTCATTTTTTAATTTACTTGCAATTACCTTTATTGATCGTTTGTCCGCGATTATAGGTAGTCTTGTGCTCGCTCGATCAAGTATGTTCAATTTTAAATTTTTGAATTTTTTTTGAATTTTTTCTGGAAATTTCTTGGTTTACTTATTTTGATTTTCTGCATTATTCGGGTTTTTTGTTTTATTTTTTTAGTTTCATCTTAATTTTCTATGTTTTCCTTGTTTTTCGGTTTTCAGTTTCGGTTCGGTTTGCAAGGTTTTAAACCTAATACACCGGATCATACTATATCGGCCCGGTTCAGATTTGACACATTTAGATTAAAAACATTTTGGTTTCCGATTCGGTTCGGCAGCTAGAGTTTTTCCAACTCACAACAATTGTACAATCTTATTTTTAATCATGTGAAAAATTGAAAAGTATTATTCAAAAAAAACCCTTCAAAAGTACAAGTAAGTACGCACATAAGGAGTATTTTTTGTGTGCCGTCCATGAGTTGGACGGTACAATCTACCGTTGGGCAAAAACTTATTTTATTATTATTTTTTTATAAATTTTGATTAAAGTTTATATTTAGGATAGTTCCACTAGTGTTTTATATTTTTATTGTGTTTTTATTGTGTTGTAATATTTATTTTTAATTTATTAAAAGCTAATTTGTCTAATATATAATTAAAACAAAAAAAAAAATTAGTTTTTAAAATAGATCATCTAACTGTCCGTTTACTAATCCAACAGTGTATGAATTAACGGTAAATTGTACCGTCTAACAAACTTACGGCACAAAATGGAACCCCACACATTAGGGGTGACATCGGTTCGTTACCGAACGTTTTGACTACACACCGATACCATACCAAATTGGTTTGGTTTGAGAATTTGTATACCATTACCGAACAAAAAAATTTGGTATACCGAACTTTCAGTATACCAAACTATTCGGTTGATTCGGTTCGGTTTCGTGTTATAACAATTTTAGAGTTTACAAGTGATGATAGAAAAATTGTGCGTATTGAAAAAAAAAACATAGTATAAAATTTTAAAAGTAGTATATTAAAAATATATATTTATTTATATTATTGTTACATTTTTTGTTTCTTTGCATAAAAGAGTAAACACTACTAAACATTTCTAGTTATAAATAAGAGAAAATGTTATAAGTATTCAATATAAAAAATAATATAAATATATTATAACAATGTTAATAATTAAGTATATATAAGTGTTTTAGTTTATTTATCTATATAGTATATTTTAATATTTCGGTTTGAATCGTTATCATACCGAACTCATAAAACGAATACCGAAACCGAACCGACTTTCAAATATTGTTTCGGTTGTACCGTACCGTAATATTGGTAGAACAAATTTTTGGTACCGATTTGATTGGTTCGGTTCGAAAAACAGTAGTCGGCATAAGTCGTACCAAAAGGCCACCCCTACCATACATAAGTACTATAAGTCCCTTGTGAAACCCTAGGTTTTCTCTCTCTCACAAACACACGTGACACACATATCTGCCGTCTTTCTCCTAGGTATATTCTCTTTTGATATTATCACCACACAGATCAGAAAATTTCGACAGTTATTATTCTATACAGTTCTATTATCTATTTTATATCTTTCTTATTTCCTTTGTTAAAGTGAGTTCTTTTCATAATGGTATGACTGGTCATCGTTTTTGTTTTTGTTTCTAAAGTGAGTTCAATGTTTCAATGTATTTTATACAGTACTGTTATTTATGTTTTCCTCTGAGATTTCTTTCCTAGTCCATTTTACTCTTTAGACAAAGTAGATACAATTGTTTTCCGTTTTTTAGTAATATTTTTTTTCCAACTCTAATTATTGTTTTCCCTTTATGTTATTGTCTGCCAAAAGTTAAGATTTTCAAACAAGTGTTGTAATTAAATTTTGGCTTAATAACTAAAGCCTAACCTAGTGATACGAAAGTAGTTTAAGGCTTCATAATTAATTAACTGGACTTAACCTGTCGTTATACTATTGATTGGATTCGATGAGGCTTGGTATATTCCTTTCATATTTACGATACTGTCAATGAATCTTTTCAGTATATTAAAAGCTAATAAAATTACCAGTTGGAGATTTTCCCTCTTTCAAGTCGAGCTTTTTTAAGTAATGTATCTCCTTACACCGCACTTGAGAGCAAATGGATATGGCACATTTAGTATATAAATGTAAGATTTTTTGTATAAGCGTGAGGTACCACTTCTGTCATTTTGGAACTGAAGTCAAATAAAGGTTCAGTTCCCTGTTGGATTTTCTCGCCAATGAGTACCAGTTCAACTTATCCATTTCTTGCTTTGAGATGACCGTTTGTTATTGTCGAAAATGAAGAAGAAAAAGAGAATTAGATAACAACTTTTGCTTCTTATGTTTGAGAAATTATTAGGTGAGGGTATGAGGCTCCTGTGTATAATGTTTATCATTAAAGCTGAGTACATAGTAAACACTAAAGAAAATGTCATTTATTGGTTTATATTGGTTAAATGAGTGTGGCTAATTTTTGAAATAGTTTAGCAGCAGACTTTTTGCTATAATGTTGCTTAAATTCACATGAGCCTCCTACGACGCAAAACTTAAGTTATGTCTCGATTAGTATGTTTCCATAAATGTGGTGGATTTCTCTGGTTGCTGTAGATGGATGTCAAATGATTTAGTCTGTAGTCTTTGTTTTAGTTATATGTTTTGTGGGTGGTACCAACAATAATCTGTTTTTACTGTTGCATATTTTCAACTTGCAAAAGTTATCGGAGCAAAATCAATTGTTCCAACACAAGCTAGTGTGGTTAAGATGTTTAAATACCTTCTTTTGTAATACTATTCATTATATCCCTAAGCTTATTTGTTTAAATATACTTTTCTTACCACAGTTTACTTAATTTAGTAGATCGAATTATATTATTAACAACTATAGTCCACTACTTCCCCTTCCCCTAGCTTTTCCTTGTTTATTCTTAGCAGTTAACATACTTCTTGTATTTCCTTTAAGTGTCAACCTCATACATCGAATTTAAAATAAAAACCGTTTGACAGTGCTTAAGCTTGCTTCGAAGAGATGGTTTATTTTAAGCGAGTCATGAATTTACGTACTCGTTTAACCCTAGATATGAACCTCTGTATATAAAGGTTCTTAGTTTCTTCACAAGTTCTCTTATTTAGAAATGTTTCATTTAACAAAACAACAGCACACACTCCAACAAAATGGTAGAGGATGAAGGGAAGGAAGAATCGGAAGAAGATGAAGGCAAAAAAGATAAAGTAGATTATCATCAAGTAACATTTCTCTTAGCGAATAAGCGATTTACCAGATAGATAAAAGGTATATGTTTCTTTCTTCCAACTATATATTAATTTTAATTACTAGTTCTGGTCTTCTAGAGTACAAACTATTGGGTGTTCTTTTAATGGCTTCCGTACCTGCTGTAGTTATATTCTTTGTAGAGTTTGTAAACATAACCCAAACTGCCCTTTTGAGGAATGGTGAGTGCATTTTTGTTGGAAGTCTATAAAGAATATGGGAGAGTTGAAGTGGAGTTTTTTTTCCTAGATGTATCAGATTTTATTAAACGGTGATGTCAGACACTAGGAAATTTTGTATGGGGAAATTGTGGGGATTTTACTGAGTATCTTACTTCGTAGTTTAAACAGGATAAATTGATGTATTGGTTCACATGAAGAAAAATTGTCGAGGGAACATAGAGTATTTGGGCAGGGAACAAATATATGTGCTCTAATCCTTTTGTATTGTTTGTGCTTTTCACCTCAATTTCAGTAAATTTGAAAACCAGCAAAAGTTCGAATGTGGTAGACTGTTTCGCTTTTAAATGATAGAGGACTATCCTACGCATACAAACTTGATTGTACTGTTTGAAGCTATTTCAAGTATGTTATGAAATCTAGTATTCAATCGTACTTTTTAGTTTGATTTGTTTAGATATGATATCAGAAATTCAGAGGACCGCATCATATTATAGTATTTATTTTGCATTATACTTTAAAGTTTAAATAGGAAGGCACCATCCCAAATTTGCTTCGACGTATGTAAAGACTAAAGAGCATACGAAAATCGGTTTATTTAGTGTAGGTTTTCTAGTCTATACTAAGAACATCATTCGAAGTATGTAAAGAATAAAGAGCATACGAAAATTGGTTTATTTAGTGTAGGTTTTCTAGTCTATACTAAGAACATCATATTGTGCTAGATTATTTAAGGCCAAGAAATACAAAACAACTAGAATAATTTTGTAAACTTTAAAATTTGGATAAAACAAATTATATACTACTTGACCAATTATATAATACTAGCTAGAAAAATAAAATATTTTTACTGTCCCAAGTCGACATGGTGTACAACTGTTTATCAATTTGAAACATATAAAACCCGTAGTAGTATCTAAAAGACATAACCATTGTACTCTTCTGTAGATGATTCAACAAACCCATTCCAAGATGATTCAACAGACCCATTCCATTTCTATTTTCATATTTTTGTGTCAATCAAAGTAAAACGGCAATCTGAACCAACTTTATCACCAAGAATATTGATTTTAGAATACTTTCCATTAAGAATTGACAAGTTTTAACTTTTCACCAAAGAGTCTGAAATTCAGTTCATTCATGTATTTGTGATGTATTTTTTGGCATTTGATTGGTAATTCTTTGTATAACGATTACTATATTTTATTTATTCATCTCATACCTAATTCTAATTAAGCTATTAATATTTCATAGGGACAAGAAAGAATGGAGGTGGAAATGAGCAGCGGAGGAATGTATGGGATTTGCAAGTGATTCAACTAAACTCACCTGAGGCTGAGTCAGATCAGGTTCACCCAGAACTACCTCACAAAAATTCACAAAAACCCAGCTCACTCTCTCTGTAAAAAATGGACCCGCTCACGAACTCCGCCGCCGTACTTTCCCCTTCCCCCGCCGATCTCCGCCGTTACCAACCAAGACGAACCCCCTTACCCCGACATTATAACAGCAGCGATAACGGCATTGAAAGAGAGGGAAGGTTCGAGCAGGCAAGCGATCGATTGATACATAGAAAGTGTATACACATGGAACCTCCCGTCGAACCACCCGACCCTCCTAATCCACCACCTCAAACGGATGAAGAATGAAGCTTCCCTCTCTATGATCAAACATTCGTACACCCTCCCGGGTTTTACACCCACTCCAACTCCCGCCGACCCCACCCCCAAACGCCCACGTGGCAGACCCCCTAAAACTCTCACCGAACCTTCTAAGATCCCTTTTACTGAACCCTCTGCCGGGCCTGTTGATGGGCCTGCTGTTGGGCCTGGTGGTGGGCCAAATGCAGAGAATATGTTGGTGTCGTTGGGGCTTGTGGATGGGCCTGCAGCTGCTGCTGGGAGTTCTGGTTCTGGACCGGTTAAGGGGGGACGTGGGAGGCCTCGACTGGGGATGTTAGTGGGCCTGTTAAGGGACCTAGAGGGAAGAAGCCAAGTAGAAGGCCTCCTAGGGTTGTTCGGGGGGGGGGGGGGGGGGGGGGGGGGCGCCGAAGAAGGTGGCGTTGCTAGGTAGCAAGCCGAGGGGGAGGCCGAGGAAGTTTCCGATTGGTGTGGTGCCAGGTGGTTTTGTCCCAGTGGTGGGTATGAAGAGGAGAGGGAGGTCCCCAAAGGTTGGTGGCGGGCAGGTGAAGATGCCCAAGAGGGTCTCGGTCTCTGGGAAGTCTATGGGCAGGCCAAGGAAGGATGCTATCTCACCAGCAAGTCAGCAAGCTGCCCAGGACCTGATGACATATCAAGACTTGCTGAACAAATATGGTCACTTTCAATCAAGGGTGAAGCAGACGGTTGATCTGGTGAGGCCTTACTTCACCACCGAATACACCATGTATGTGGTGCATTACAAGAGCTGGAGCAGCTAGCAAATATGGACATGACAGCACCTCTCCCACCTCCTCCACCGCAACACCCACTGTTTACTCAGAGCTGATAAAAATTCAAAAGAGAGAGAGAGAGAGAGAGGTTCCATGTGGAGTTACGGAGGGAGCATCTGAAGAGTAGTAGTGAATAGTTTAGTGTCTATTTATGATGGATGGATGAGAATGTAATTTGCCGTTTGTCTAAGAATTGATGATTTGTATTTTAATCACTTCATTTCGATAAAATCGATGTTGTCACCTCTGTAGCCTAGTTTGCCTTTTAAGCTAATCCTGACATTTGTAATGTCTTTGAATTTGGATAAATTATGTTGTCATTTGCTTTGAATTTTTAAATTAATGTGAAAGGTTTGGTTAATTGATAGTCTTTTGGAAAAAAACAAAAGTTCACCCAGAACTCATAAACGCTTTCATATGCCATATACAAAACCACTGGTTCTGTATCCGTAAAAGTCAACGGTGAATGGTATAATTTCAACAGACTTCCCCTCTGAGAACCTATCCAAATTTTATCTCTTTGCATACTTAGCCAACCTTAAGAGCTCCTGTTGGAGATTTTTATCATCAAAGGTAATTTTCCGAGAGAGTGCGCTATTACCTTATTCGAATGATCCAACAGCTATGGGCAGTGGCTTTTACCCGAAGATGCTGATAGAATGACTAAATCATTTAATGACAAACAGAGTAAGGGACAACCACAAAATCAAAGAAGTGATGCGACGGAAGAGTTTGTTAAAATAGTTTCATAAGTTTTTTTATTATTTTATTTAAGTTATTGACTCCTATCATTATTACTACTGTAATTTTCTGAAATTCATTTTTTTTCAAAATTGTGGAGGTCAGGTTTGGTCTACTTTTAGGAAACGGGGTAGCTTATGTAATTTTTTTACATTTGATATTCATGTACTTCATCTGAACCCTACGACCAGTGTATTAAAAAACTCTTCTAAAAACGCGTTTATACTCGAAAAGCTCAAAATCTAAAAAAAATAAATTGACCGTTTTAGCCTAAAGGTCGAAAACCTCAAAAACAGCGTTTTAATGCGTCAATACTTAAAAAACATGCCTAAAAACTCAAAAAGCTTAAAATTTACTTAAGAAAAAATATCTTACAAAAATATATATATAGTTTTATAAATTGCTACAAAAATAAGAGCAATTCGATATCCCGTTGTTATATTAAACATATTCATGATTAAAATATGCTAATATTAGTTATTCTAATTTTTTTGAACAAATTACTTTCATGTATTTTATAGTTATTGAAAATATATATGTATTTATGCTTTTCTAGTAAAGGTTACGATCTTAGCGTCGGCGCTTACGCTTCGGTAAATCTCTCATAAAAACGATTTAGGGATGACATAGCGTTTTAAAACATTGCCTACAACTAACATTCAATGATTGAGAAAATTATGCATTTATTTGGATTTGATTTTTTTAAGTTTAACTTGTTATTTATAAGTACCTTAAATCAAAAATGGAGGGCTGTGATTTTACATGAGCATCTCATGTAAAAAAAATTACATGACCTACCCGTTCCCCTACTTTTATGGCACCCAATGGCCATGAATCAGGAAATGAGAAAAACGAGGAACATGAACTGTACATGGAGGAGCTTGTGCAAGACCACTTGTTTGCTTAAGATTTTAACCGCATCTGATACGGGCACTCATGGCGGCTTCTCCGTTCTTCGGAGGCATGCCAATGAATGTTGGCCTCAAGTGGACATGCATGACCTTGACTGCCCCGACTCAATATTTGGTTGCAAAAGATCTTCACAAGTATGAGTGGCGTTTTAAGCCTATATTTGGAGGCCAGCCTCGTTGACATTTACTTACGACAGGATGGAGTAGATTCGTTAGTCGAAAAGATTAGTTGCAGGAGATGCTTTTGTTTTCTTAAGAGGTAAAAATGGTGAACATCAAGTGGGTGTTCGTCAGCTTGCTCGTCAACCAAACCCTATGTCTTCGTCGGCATCTCGGAGTTTTTGCCACTGCTTCTCATACGGTTTGTTGTGTATTACAAGCCAATTTATTATTGGGGTGAACAAGTATCTAGATGCTGCCAAAAACAGCTTTGCAGTTCGCATGTGGTTCACTCCAAGATTTGAAGGAGAAGTATCTCCAGAGAGAAAGTTCGTGGGTACAATAATTGGGGTAGGAGATATGTCACTTGTTTAACCCTAGATATAAACCTGCTCTTAATTGGTGATGTTTCATTAAACAACAGCCTTCAACTAATATGATAAGGATGAAGGTAAGGAAGAAGCGGAATAAGTCACCATAAGAGAATAAGTGATTAACCAGTTATATAAACGGTAACGTTTCTTTCATTTATGATCGGTTGACAGTTCTGAAGTGCAGAATATAAAAGAGCTTTTAGGGAATTGTTTGTTGCAGCTTGTAAGCACGAAGTTGTTTACGAAAATACCGCATGGTTAAATCATTAATTCGTATTGTCAATCCTTTGACTGTGTTATAATAGTTGGAAAACGTGCAAATTGTTTAGATTAAATTATTGTTTAAAACCGTAATGTTTCCTCAGAAAAATCAAAATTCACATTGCTATTTGTTTCCAAACTAAAATAAATTATGGTGTGTGAGACTTTTTACATTGAAAACGAAGATTAAATTCCCAAAAGTCACCACACCTAAAGGCAGAGTTCCAAATTGATTCTTCGAAGGCCTAACTGATTAACAAAGTTCCACCCGAATTGTGGCTGAAAGTTTCTCACTTGAGGTATTTGCTCTAATTCCAGTTCAACTCACTCCAACATACCCTTATAAGATATAACCTATTTCCACTTAAGTAATAGCCAAACTCATCACAGCAACTCCTAAATGGAAGTTTAGGAAGTACTTTAATTTAAAGGTTGTCATTCATGAAATATCCTTCTTAAGAAATAAACTTGGAAATAACTTGCGTAAATAACCAAACGATACATGTCTAAGACGACGGTGCCACATCCATACGTCCGACAATTTATTAGCCTCATTCTGAAAACCTTTATTCGATAGAGATTTAACCAATAATCCATTGCTCCTCGGTGTCAACTCTAAATAGTACATGTTTCCTCGTCTAATACCATAACCAATCGTCTCCTTCATTCGGATGTCCTTAAAAACACAAGATTGAGGCCAAAAAATAACCACACAATGTAAAGTTGACGTAATTTAAGCAATAGACAATAAATTATAACTTAGTGAGGGAACAACAAGAATACTATCATGCGACATTTTATCAGAAAGTGAGACACTACCCTCCCCAACAACTAGGATAGAGTTACCATTAGCTACATTAACAGAGGTTTGGGTAGACTGTTTGAATGAATCAATTTGTCTAGAATCATAAGTCATATGCTTTGTAGCTTAATAATCAATTATCCATGCACTATTCGTAATAGAAGTGCATATATTTAAAGACTTACCATCATTACCTGTCGTAGTCACCAAAGCAGAGGTTTTGTCAGCCTCAAAGTCATTCCTTGATTCCACAAGTCGAGCACGAGACTTGTTATAGCAAGGGTCACGTGACTTATCCCAATTTTCTGGATATCCAATTAGCTTAAAACAACGACTCTTTGAGTGTCCAGTCAACCCACAGTGAGGGCACTTAGCTGTACGATAAGGAGAATCCCCATTGGTAATAATATTGTCGCGTCCATTCAGGCTTGGTCGAATATATCCTGGTTTGTTGTCAACGTTAGACCTTGTAAATTGATTTTGCGATGTTCGGGCTCGTGTGGCTATAGATGTAGGTTCTGTTTTGTCGACATCTACCTTCATAGCTTCCTTTCTATCAACCTCCCGACGGAAATATGTATAAGATGCTTGAAGTCCAAGTGGAGGATCTTTTTGTAGCACTTCTCCACGCACTTGATGGAGCACATCATCTAATCCTCCAAGGAACGCATACACTCGTTGGCGTTCGATCGATTTTGTGTATGCCTTGATCTCTTCATCACTAATTAGATCATTCTTACTACATTCATTTAATTCCTGGAAAATTTCCGTGAGCTCACCAAAATAAATGGCTAGAGAACGACCATCCTGGGTAGGCGATATGCCTTCTGATTCAAGCTATAAACATGAACATCATCGTTTTCATCAGAATAAGTAGGCTTAAGAGAGTCCCAAATTTATTTGGAAGTGGGCAAACGAATATATCGTTTTATAATATCTGGCTTCATAGAAGACAACAACCAACTCTTAATTCTTTGATCATCTGCAAACCAATCGTCATATTTAGAGTCACTTTTTTCAGGCTCTGTGATGGTACCACGAAGATAACCCATCTTTTTCCTTCCAGCAATATGTGTTTGTATAAGAGGGGCCCATAAATAATTATTTTTCTCATCGAGTAACATCCCAATATTAAAATTGGAATTAACACGTTGCACAATAGGCGTCATAGTCATCGTAAAAATCTTGTCGCAATTCTTGTCCCCCATTAGTGAATATTAATGGGAAACAATCAAGAAACAAACAAACACGGTATCAGCTTGCAAATACTTGCAAACAAAGGTTTGATCGAAGGGTTACTAAACGGAGACAAGTTCGGTTCCGGAATTAGTTAGTGGTTCAATTAGGCTGGTTTTCGTTGATTCGGGGCTGGATTTCGTTGTAATTCAGGATGAAATTCGTTAATGTCCGGGCTAGAATTCGTCGGTGGAAGAGGTTCGTCGGTTACGGGTTCGTTACTGTGGCTATGTCACGCAGCAAAGGGAAGAAAGAAAGAAAGAAAGAAAGAAAGAAAGAAAAAAAAGTTAAATATTCGGTATTAGGCTCTTGATACCATAAGGAAAGAATTGCTAAAATGGGACGATTTATTCACAAATAAATGTAGCCTTTATATAGGCTCGGCGTATTATAATAATGGTAGTCAATTCAGGGGCGGCACATGCCCAATTCAAGTAAGGCTTAGATCTTGAGAAATTGATCTGGGAAAAAAATTATGGGTAACAACCGACTATATTTTTAATATACCTTATAGTTAAAATAAAAATATGAAACACCAATTTGTTTACTGCAATAACTCAAATGGTAGAATAATTTGTTAATTAACATATGAGATCATTGGTTTGAAACTCTTAAGTTACAATTTAATTTTGTTTTTATTTTGATTTGTATTTATCGAGAAAAAAAAAATCAAGCCTTAGGCATTCCGATAAATTGGGCCGACACCGAGTCAATCACTTGTCTTGGGGAATAAGGTGAATCTTTTTTATCTCGTACAATAAGTAAATATGTTACCTAATAAATATACAAACTATAATATTCAACAACTACTAATTGTATATTTAGCAAATTTTGATCTTTGTTTAAGAAGTTGAAGTGCTTTTTTTAAAAAAAAAAACATAAATTAAATCTATCCAAACAATTTACCCCCTTAATTTCATCTCTTGCAACAAGTAAGACACATTTGTTGGCCTCGCAGTTTTAACTCATAGATACAGATTAAATATTCCGTTATATCATATTTTGTTAAAATTCTTTTCTAGCATGAAATCTCCAAGCAAACAAGACCTTCTAAACTTTCTTAGACTTGGTAGCATCTGATCGTTAACCATAACTAAGCTATATCACAGACAAAGAAAAGCATACCATATATGTATCTGGTAAATCGCTGATTCGTTTATGCAAATTAATAACTTGTTTGATGATCCCCTTTATACTTTGTGTCTTTATTTTCTTCCGCCTCTTCCTCACTCTCATCCACTATCATTTTGCTTGAAGCTTGAGCTGTTGTCAAATAATACTACCATTAATTACTCATTAGTTTTACTAACTAAAATCCATTGATCATATGTTACTTATATCCACTGATCATGTCATAACATTAATTAATATATATATCATACGTAGTGTAGTATCATTAACCATTCAATCCATTCCCATTGTAAATCTTATACCAAAATTTTACAGCAAAAAAATATAAGTTTTATGATTGTTGGGTATTTTATATCGGTGATTGGTATACACACGTTGAAAATTAACAAACAATTATGCAATGACAATTATGAAATAATGCTCGAAAAACTTACAGACGTTACCAAAGTTATGGTAATAATTAAATCCACATCAAGTCGAGTCGAAACTCTCTCCTTAAAATTTATTCTCCGCCCAACAACATCCGGAACAACATGCCTATTGGAAAATAAACAATAACTCCAACAAGACTTGGAGTGATCACTGGTCAACAAAGAAAGGGTCCCACATAATTCAACATGTATATAAGACTATTTCAATGGGCCTTAAGTTATTTAACAAATTAATCAATTAAATAATTAATTCTAAACTCTTAACTTTATATGATCGTTTAAGACCAATTGTTAATTCGTAAATAATATTTTTTTCCAACAAATATCACTAACGGATAAGGGATGTCCGACTCCACGGATTGCCTAAATCTCAAATTATTCGATTGTCTGTAGCATTTTTATCAAGTAAAAATAAAATAAAATCAGATTCAGTTTAATTGATATATATATATATATATATATATATATATATATATATATATAGAGAGAGAGAGAGAGAGAGAGAGAGAGAGAGAGAGGTATTTTATTTTGCAAATGTTGAATTAAACCAATTGCCAATTTGGGCTATAACTGAGTTTATAATAAATTGGGCTTTATATAATTATATTAGGCTGAACCATTGTCACAAAAAAAAATAAAAAAAAAATCTGCCTCCGGCCTAAGTCTCTGCCCCAGCCCAAA
This sequence comes from Primula veris, assembly GCA_963682055.1. Classification (NCBI taxonomy): domain Eukaryota; kingdom Viridiplantae; phylum Streptophyta; class Magnoliopsida; order Ericales; family Primulaceae; genus Primula; species Primula veris. The sequence continues at coordinate 28,525,255 of OY821742.1, read as the reverse complement.
GCCTTACTTGACTTGGGTTTGATCCGCCCCTGTTAATGGAGGCATGATAGCTTTCTCTCCTCTTGTTCCATCTCTTTTCCCTCCTCTCCTCTCGTTTCGCGAATACCTCAATAGTTAAGTAGATAACTTTGCAGTTTGGTGAAGTGTCCCATTAGTGACAGTAGCTAGTGTAACACTCACAGTAGTCACAGTCGAAGAGCGTACTATCGTTGTTGTTGTTGTGCTCTTATTGTTGTGTTGTTGTTGTTGTGTTATTTATTTGGACTTCTTTGTTGTTGCTAAGAAGACCTTTTTAGCATGTAAGCTAAGTCTTGTTTGTCTTGTATAGAGAGGATGGATACGTGGATGAGAATTGTGGAGGGTAAGAGGTTTGGTATAGAGAGAGAGTTTGGAGAAGGTGTGGAATGGTGGATTTTGCCTTTGTTTTTATTTCCCATCTTTATGGGTTTGTGTTTTGTTTCAATGGTGAAAGTACAAAGAGAGGGTGGGTATGGGTGAGGGAAGGTATAGGTGTAGAGAATTTATTTCACTTCTCTTTTTAGCCTTTAGCTTACTCCAAAACTTGTTTTTTGTATTTTAGTAGTATCAATGAAGTAGTACTTTATCAAATATTTGTGAGAGGCTATGAATCTGGTTACGTGTGGCTCTTTTCGACTTAACGAATGTACTCCATCCTTAAGAAAAAATAAAATCCCTATACCTCCACCCTCCCTTCCCCCCACCCACCATCTCTCTGTAATTTCACAATTAAAACAAAACAAAAACTCATGAAGATGAGAAACAAAAACAAAGACAAAATCCACCCTTCCCCACCTTCACTAGACTCTCTATATCCTTAACCTCATATCCATCCTCTCTATACAAGACAAACAAGACTTAGCTTACATGCTATTAAGGTTCTCTTAACAATAGCAAATAAGAACAAACAAACACCACACCACAACAACAACAACAAGAAGGGCTCAACAACGACAACTTCGCTATTCGAGTGCTACACCAGCTACTAGCACTAATTGGAAACTTCACCAAACCGCGAGGTCATCCACTTGACCTCCGAGGAGCGAGAGGAGAAGACGAGGGAGAAGAGTGAGATTAAGGGAAGAGAGAGAGAGCTATCATGCCTCTATAAGTGGTATCGAGCCAGAACTTGCATCTCGGAGTTCTTGCCACTTCTTCTCATGCGATCAGTACTCAAGCACTGTTTGTTGTGTATTACAAGTCAATGAAGAGCCAATTATTATAGAGGTAAACAATTATCTAGAAGCTGCCAAAAACATATTTGCAATTGGCATGTAGTCACAATGAGATATAAAGGTGAAGAATCTCCAAATAGAAAGTTCGTGGGTACAATAATTATTGAAGGAAATATAAAGGTTGAGAGGAGCCAGACAGTACCCATGATGTGGCTAGGTAACCCTCATGAGAAATAATGTTCTTTTTACAACTTATCTCTCTTAATAATTGAAGTTCTAAATTATACGAAGATGCTGACATTGTAGTAAATTACTCTACTAGTGCCTACTGAATCCGCATAAGATGAAGAAAAAAGAACGAATCATATCATCAACAAGATAACAACTTCCATATATAAGAGATTTACCATATTGATTAATGATATAATTTTCTCTTTCTCTCTATTTGGCTTAATAATTACTATTCGCATGATTATAAATGTCGGAAAAGGCATGTTTGGATGCAAAATTTAATCAGAAAAATGTTTCCCGAAATTCAAATTCAAATTTTTTGTTTAATCAATGTAGTTTTTTCATGTAACTTAGCCGTGTGATATACGAAAATGTGTATTAGTTGTTGCAAAAGTGGACCCGGTCTAGAGGATGTGCCAACATTCCGAGTGAACTAGGCATTTCACCCTTGAGGTAAATATTTGTGAAAAATTTTAAAAATTTATACCATGTTTTCTCTAGGTTTTCTTTGAATGGTCACAAAAAATCCCACAATGCAACCCATTGTTTTTTTTGGGGCGGATTTTTGCAGAAGGTGTAAGTAGGGGTGTACATGTATATATGTTCAAAATATATAAAAAAGTCAATATATCTTGAAAACGAATTATAAATTCCCATAAAACACTTGAAAGTTTCTTTTCTATATTAATTCTCCAAGTTATCTAGACAAAATATGTTATTATTTAGTTAATAGAGAACTAGTTCATTTTGTTAAATTTTTAATTTAATTCGTTTAGTAATGACTTAAATACACTACAACAAAATTAGGATTTGTAGACAAATTATTCAGAGACAATCAAAATTTGTTTCTAAATAGTATCTTTTAAGGACAACTAATTTTTTCATCCCTAAATCTAGTTTTTGAGGACAATTTTTTTTTTGATAAAAAAATGTCTTTGTATACAATCCAATACCAACTTTAGAAAATAATTTAATTTTATCTCAAAATAGATTTGGTGACACATTTAAATTGTCTACTTATATTGGTACCGGATTGTATTTGGAGATATTTTTTTTTTCTAATTTTGGTCCCTAAATATTAGATTTGGGGAAAAAACATTATTTTCGTCTCTAAAAAATTATTTTTGTCCCTACAAAATACTATTAGGAGACAAATTTTGATCTTCTCCAAATAATTTGTCCCTAAATCCAATGTTTCTGGAAATACGAGCATGTGGCGAGTTTAAAAGTAAATTACTAATACACAATTGTCTGTTTCCATTGAGTGAGTAGTTTTAATTTTCTTAAAATTTACAGAAAAAGTATTTAATGCCATATTTAATTAACTTTTTCGTTCAAAAGCATTAATGTAAATTTTGTTATGTTGGTGAATTTTTTGGAAAGTCGGAACGAAGAAGATAAAAAATGGGAAAATCAAAATGTCATTAAATGCATCACTAATGTCATAAGGATCATTTAATTATATATTAACTTCACCCCAATTATTCAATAACACACTAATGGATTATCCTATGCCCGAGAACATATGTTAGGGGTGTAAATGGTTTGGATTGAAACGGATTATCGTGAATCCTAAATTAAACCATTATTGAACGGATTGTAAACTTTGGATGCAAACCAAACCGTTTATTTTTTATTTCAAACCAAACCAAACCTAACGTATTGGATCGGTTTGGTTAGATTTTGCGGATTTAACGCTTCGGAGAGAATCTGAATTGGATTTCGGTTTTAGTAATATTTGTCATTCGTTCTTTAAGCTATTTCGACACATATACTAATTACAATTACTTCCGAAAAAAATATAATATGACAAATAATTTCAAACAAAAGATAATCAACGGTAAACATATCAATTGTAAACATCACTTAGAAGTTTAAAAGAATACTTTTAAAACATAATTAATATTGTATATTCTATAAAAAAACATGGCAACCCCCAAAATAAACAAAATATTAAGTCATGCAATATTGGAAAGTAAATAACTAGCGAAATCCTATTGTTTTTTATTCATAATGAATAAATGAAATTGTTTTTTTTTCACACACACATCAGCCGTCTTTCTCCTATCAAATAAAGGTATATTCTCTTCTGATATCATCATCACAGATCAGTAATTTAGATAGTACTATTATCTATTTTTATATATTTCTTATGTCCTTTGCTAAAATGATCTCTTTTCATAATTGTATGACTGATCATCATTTTGGTATTTTCTTTTAAATGTTTCAATGTATTTGGTTCTCTTTCGCACATACACACACGCCTCAGCCGTCTTTCTCCTATCAAACAAATATATATTCTCTTCTGATATCATCATCACAGAACAGAAATATAGATATAGTGCTATTATCTACTTTATATATTTCTTATTTCCTTTGATAAAATGAGTTCTTTTCATAATTGTATGACTGAACATGATTTATTTATTTTGCTTCTAAATGTTTCCATGTATTTGGTTGATCAATTTAAAGTCAGGAGTAAGTATGATTTGTTTTTTTTTAACATGAAATGATAAGAGTTTTATAAATAATTTCCTGGAATAACCCAACTTATTTACTTCAAATATGCAGGTAAGCAAGCTAAATGTATTTGATCTGGATAAGAATTTATTTGCCTTTTTCTTATAGTAAAATAGTGGTTTGCAATTATTGTATGTAAATAAAACATGCAACTGATTTTATTTTGGTTACCCTTTTTCAATTATCCATCAAGTTTTTTCATGTTTAGAGGACTCTCAATCGTTTCCTGGTTTATAGTTAAATTTTTTTTTTATATCTCATAATCTCTTTCCCATAATTTTATTGTCTTCAAAAAGTTATTATTTTCTTGATAATTAAAGCTTACTGACACAAAAATATTCCAAGTCTTAATTAACTGGCCTGTTGTAATACGATTGACTATTGACTGGATTCGCCGATGCTTGGTAAATACCATTCATATTTCTAATTGTCAATGAATCACGACATATTAAAAGCTAATAACAATTACCAATTGGAGATATTTTCCACTTTCAACCTAGAGCTCTTTGAAGTTAATAATGCAATTCCTTATACCGTGCTGGAGGGCAAACGGATCTGGCAAATTTGGTATATATAAGAAAGATTTTCTGTATACTACTGAGGTACAACTCCAGTCATTTCCCAACTCAACCCAAATAGAGGTTCGATTCTCTTTTGAATTCTCTCTGTAATGAGTACCACCTCAACTGTCCAATTCTTGCTTTGAGACGACCATTTATTATTGTTGAAAATGAACAAGGAAAAGAAAATTAGATAACAACTTTGGCTGCTTATGTTTGAGAAATGATTAAGGTGAGAGTATGAGGCGACTGCTTACTATGTTTATTAATAAATCTGAGTACATAGTAAATACACATGAGCCTCCCACGACACAAATGTTTATAATGTTTTCCTAAATGTCAAAGATTTCTCTGGTTTCAGAACATGGATCTCAAAAGAATTAGTCTGTAGTCTTTTTTTAGTTGCATGTTTCCTAGGAGAGTGTCAACAAACTTTTGTTTCTAAAGCTGCATATTTCCAACAAGCAAAAGTCGTAGAGGCAAAATCGATTGTTCCACCACAAGTATAGTTAACATGTTTAATTACCTTCTTTTTTAATACTAGTCATTATATCCTTCAAAGTATAATGTTTAAGATGTAGTAAAAAATACTTTTATTACCATAGTTTAGTTAATTTAGAAGATTGAACTATACTATTAACTGCTATAGTCTCATTGTTTCCCGTTACCCCTAACTTTTGTTTGTTTTTGCTTTGCATGATTCTGACATTTCTTTAAGGGGCAACCTCATACATCCAACCTAAAATAAGAATCATTTGACAGTGGTGATGCTTACTTCCGAGATAGATATAAATGAACCTCATAATATAAAGGTTCCCAATAGCTTCATTAGCGCTCTTATTTTGAAATGTTTCATTTAACAACAACACTTGCTTCAATGAAATGGTAGAGGATGAAACGAAGGAAGGATCGGTAGTAGATGAAGGCAGAAAGGATAAGCGGATCATCAACAAGGTACTATTTGAATAACGCGAATAAGTGATTTACCAAATATAAAAGGTACATGTATCTTTCCTTCAAGTAATATCTTAATCAGAATTACGAAATAAAATAAAATCAGTATTTTATAGTATCAAAAACTTAGAGGCTGACCAAACTTAGGGGAGAAGAGAGAATTTTCCTTGGATATATTGAATACATATGTATATATACATATATATATATATATGTATATGTATATATCATATATATGTATATATGATATATATATATACTAGTAATCGTGACCCATGCGTTGCGTGTGCTGCGCGTAATGCAATAAAAATATAGAAAATAAGTATGGTTATGATATAAATATGTGGATAATACAAAAAAAAAACATAGTTTAAGATTTAAAATAATGTTTGATCGTTAAAGAAGGATAAATAGTTTTATTAGTTTTTATTTTTTATATTTTTATGTGAGTATAGTATTATTATAATTAATATAAATGTGTAGATGTATTTTTGAAAAAAAGTGGCTAAATTGGGCAGTCTCATTTGACTTGATTTGCCTTATTATAATAGAATGATATGTACATTTATATATTATATAAATTGGTCGGGTAGACCCACTATTTTATAAATATTATTAGTGAATGGTCGAAACGACCTTATTAGAGCATAAATCTAAAAAATGAAAAAAAAAATCCTTTCAAGAATTAATACAATTTTTAAGGAAATTAAATCATCTCCAGATTTACATTCGCCCTTCTACGTACACGCTTTATTTTGTTGTTCCACACATTTCCACGTCTTATGGTAGCTTATGTTGGTATCACTAGTTTTTTGACGGAACCCTTCTTTGAGAGAGACCTATTATCGAGTATATATATGTACGTAACGGGTCCCCATTTTATGCAGTCATTGAGTTAGACTATACACTGTACAGTCATTTTTACGACTATTAGATTAAAAAATAAAGATTAGATGATACATTCTCAATAACTAATTTAATTTTTAAATTTTTATTACATATTAGACAAATTAGGATTTAATAAATTAAAAAAAAAATTTGAACATAATAAAAACTCAAATAATAATATAGAACTCTAGCGTATACTATCCTAAATTTAATTATTAATCAAAATTTAAAAAAAAATTACAATTGAATTTTTATTTTTGAAAATGGGAATTTGTGACGTTCAATTGATGGAGTGTACAAAAGAAAAACCCTATATGTAACTAGCAATTGTTGAATAACTAATTTTATTTGACCAAATTAGGACAATGGAGGGCAATAAAAATCCAATTAGTAGAACTAACAATAAGCCCTATCGGGGTGCCAACACACTAATTATCTTCATCGAAATGTTTCGAGTAAATATTATGACTCAAAAGCACAACCAAACACCCAATAAATTCCAAAGAGATGTAGACGAACTTACCCGATATAGGATTTATCGCTTATTTTTTTGCGAGTTTTTTTTTATATCTTTACTAGTTATCAATTTTTGATAAAAATAACCGAGATCTAAGAGTAGTTGCCAGAGGAACTGGCTGGAGGTCAGACATGCCCTACGATGGAGCAGCTCTGCTTTCCACGAAAACGTTATAGTAGGGTTGAGGTGAGGAGACATAGGATAAGAGACAAAGAAGATAGGGTTGAGGAGATAGAGGACATGGGGTGAGGGAAGGGAAGACGACCTAGGGACAGGAGGAGCGGTGGTGGTTCACCCAACCCGGGGGCTATTTTTTTTCGACTTTTGTGATTTAGGGTTAGAGAGAGAAAAAAAGTTATATATATATAAATAAATATATATATGTATATATCAAACTCAGGAGAACATATTATCAATAGTTTGTTCCACACATAGTTGAAAAATAGACGTCATCTACTTTTTCTGGTAAGTGTGTCAAAACATTCCATGTAGCACCTCTCCCTTGAAAATCTTTTGTTTCTCACAACACTTATACATAACCTTCTCTGACTCATCCACATATATTCCTTCACAAAAACTAGTTGGTACCAATCTTTTCTTCATAAAGTATACCAAAATTCATCTTTGCTGGACCGTAGCACAAGTTGTATTCATGAATTACGCGCAACTTCCCTCGGCGAAATATCACCTGACACTTTTATCGAGCCTTTGCCATATCAAGTGATCTTGACTAATTATATTGCGCCAAGTTATATGCCTGAACGGATCTATTTTTTATACCATTCTCATCTGAACCACCAACAACATAAAATGTTTTTTCGAAATCGGAACAACATCCAAAGTGCATTATCTACCCTAGGTCAGGCATGCTTGCTCCATGTGTCCATCTACCCGATAAAAAATTGTATATAAAAACAGAGTCCTGTTTATTTCGTAATTATTTGGATTACAACTGCCTATAACCACAAGTTCCATACCAACTCCTATGATGGTGCAATAAGGTGGAAAACCTGAGGGATACTCAGGGATATGTTTCAGATACGACCAACACCTTATATCCTTTCTAAAAGTAGTGAGAGTAAATATGTTGGTTCATAGTGGTTGGGATATGATTTTGTCATTGAATGGTCTTCCCAACATTGAACCACAACTATGGCAGGTTGGGTCATTCCTAATTTAGGAGATTTCAAACTATTAGGATTGACCCAACCCACCACAGTTGTGGTTCAAAGTTGGAAAGATTCTTCTATGACAAAATTCTATCCCAACCTCTATGACACAACATACAAGATACAAGTTGTTGGTCGTAATTGAATCCTATCCCTCAGTATCCCTAAAGTTCTCACCTTATTGCAATGTCATAGTAGTTGGTATGGAACTTGTGGTTATCGACGGTTGTGGTCTAAAGAATTATGAAATAAACTTGAATTCTATTTTTATATACAATTTTGTATCGCGTAAATGGACATGTTGAGCAAGCATGCCTGGCCTATGGAAGAAAATGCACTTTGGACGTTGTTCAATTTTTGAAAACATAGTTTATGTTGTTGGTTGTTCAGATGAGAATGGTGTAAAACTAGATCAGTTCGGACATATGATGTGGCGCAATATAATTGGTCAATACCACTTGATATGCCAAAGGCTAGAGAAAAGTGACACGTGATCTTTCTGCAAGAGAAGTTGCGCATAATTCAAGAGTACAACTTGAGTTACGGTCTAGTAAAGATGAAATTTGGTATCCTAGAGGCAAGAAGAAAACATTGGGACTAAGCGGGTTTTGTGAAGGAATATATGTGAATGAGTTGGCATAAGTAGTGCAGGTATGCATAAGTAGTGTGGTTAAAGTCGAAAGATTTTAAATAGAGAGCGTGTTATGTGGAATATTATGACAGACTTACTTGACAAAGCAGATGACGTCTATTTTTCAACTGTGTGGAACAAGCGATTGATAATATGTTCTTTTGAGTTTGAACATCAGAATTTTTGACGGTTGATCTGAAGAGGCTGGTGTGAAGGAAGTTGAATATGGTCCCCGATTATAATCAGAATATTATGTTGAGTTGTTATCTCGAAATATGAAGCTGCCCTTGTCACGGTATATTCGTGTGGAGTGAGGCTTGCGAAAAAGCTTTCTTAGAGCTCAAGAAGCGGTTGACTAGTTCTCCCATACTAGTTATTCCCGAGCAAGGGAAGGATTATCAAGTGTATTGCGATGCTTCGAAGGAAGGCTTGGGTTGCGTCTTGATGCAAGACGGAAAGGTTATCGCATATGCTTCGCGACAACTAAAGGTTCACAAAAAGAACTATCCGACTCATGACCTAGAGCTAGCGGCAATAGTTCATGCATTGAAGATATGGAGACATTATCTGTTCGGGGAAAAGTTCGAAGTGTTTTCGGATCACAAGAGCTTAGGGCATATCTTTACCCAACGTGATCTAAATATGCGACAACGACGATGGATGGAATATCTGGAACAGTACGACTACGACTTGCACTATCACCCGGGAAAGGCCAATGTAGTGGCGGATGCTTTGAGTCGAAAGTCTCATGCGACCTTAGCGCATATGGCGATCGAGGAATGGAGGATGATGGGAAAAGTGAACGAGTTCGACTTGGAGTTGGGACCTGTTAATGGGGGGACTTTGTACACAATAGTGGTACGACCGGAACTTGTGAGTAGGGTTCTGGAAGCACAAGATGGGGACGAGAAAGTGGAGAGTTATGAGAAACAGATGAGTTCTAGCGAAGGATTAGATGGTTGGACGAAAGGAACCGATGGAGGACTACGCTTTAAAGGAAGGACTTATGTGACGGAAAATATGAGGAACGAAGTATTAAAGGAGTTTCACCACTCCCGATTAGCCGTTCATCCCGGCGGGACGAAAATGTATCATGATGCGAAAAGACAGTTTTGGTGGCCCGGAATGAAACGAGATGTAGCTTCATATGTTAGCAGGTGTCTAACTTGCCAGCAAGTGAAAGCGGAACACCAAAGGCCGGCGGGTATGCTCCAACCCTTACCGGTAGCGGAATGGAAGTGGGAGAGGATAGCAATGGATTTTGTGACCAACTTACCTAGATCGGTAAGTGGGAATGACGCTGTGTGGGTTGTGGTCGACCGTTTGACCAAATCCGCACACTTCATTGCGATTAAGATGACGAATTCGGTGGAAATCTTGGGACGGAAGTATATTAAGGAAATTGTTAGGCTTCATGGGGTGCCTATTTCGATAGTATCGGATCGAGACGCGAGGTTTGTGTCGAGGTTCTGGGGCGCATTACAAAATGCCTTAGGGACCAAGTTGACAATGAGTACGGCGTTCCATCCCCAAACGGATGGACAATCGGAGCGGACTATCCAAGTGCTAGAGGATATGTTGCGTGCGTGTGTGAACGACTTTAAGGGAGGTTGGGAGAGCCATCTACCTTTAGTGGAGTTTGCGTATAATAATAGCTTTCAGGCTAGTATTGGCATGGCACCTTTTGAGGCTTTATACGGGCGGCCGTGTAGGTCTCCGGTGTGTTGGACCGAGGTGGGAGAAGCGGAAATGTTAGGACCGCAATTGGTTCAAGAAACGACAGAAAAGATCAAGATAATTCGGCAAAGGCTTGAGACAGCCCGAAGTAGACAAAAGAGTTATGCGGATAAGAGGAGGAGACCTTTGGAGTTCAAAAAGGGGGATCAAGTATTTTTGCGAGTTTCGCCCAGGAAGGGGATTATGAGATTTGGCTCTAAAGGGAAGTTGAGCCCGAGATTTATCGGACCATTTGAGATCGTGGACCGAGTTGGAGAAGTTGCATACCGGTTGGACTTGCCATCAAAGTTGGCGGGGGTCCACCCGGTGTTCCATGTGTCAATGTTGAAAAAGTATCATCACGACCCTTCACACGTGGTGGACTTTGAGGACATTGAGGTTAGTGCGGATGTGACCTACGAAGTGGGACCTATGAGGATTATTGATGTGCAAGAGAAGGAACTTCGAGGAAATACGATTAGATTGGTAAAGGTGGTTTGGAAACACCACGGGGCCGAGGAGGCAACTTGGGAACGCGAGGATGAGATGAAGAGGAAATATCCTAATCTCAACTTTTCTTTAGGTATTTTTCTTTAGATGCATTCTAATTTCGGGACGAAATTTCATTATCGGGGAAGGGTTGTAACGCCTAGAGTTTGGAATTTATTTTTGTTATAACGCCTAGAGTTTACGGAGTTGTTGAGTTGTTGCCTTTTATTATGTTTGATATTGCATATAGGTGTTTACCTTATTTGGGCTTTGTAGATATATGAAGTTGTTGAGGTAGAAGCATGCCAGCTTAGTTTACCTTATTGACTTTTATTTTACAGCCGCTTGTTTTACGTTGTTGTCTTTTATTCTGTTAGATATTGTATACAGGCGGTTATACTTACATGTGGTGCATTATCTGGAGTTTATTTTATTTGAGATATGGAGTTGTTACGGGTTGTGAACCCCGTGTATGTTATTTCTTGAATTATGTCACGAGTTGTACGTTTAAATTTTTTATGGCCTTGTTTATAGAAGTTTATAGTTCTTGGGTATAGTTGTTTAGAAAGGAAATTTCGGGACGAAATTCTTTTAAGGAGGGTTAGTTGTAACATCCCGTATTTTTATAAGTGTTTTTAATTATGATTTAATTTATCCAAAAACGTTTTATTCAAAATTTTACTAAAAACCGGTCACTCGACTAATTTTTAGCCAAAAACCGAAACTCTTCCAAAAAGTTTTATTTTAAAAAAAAAAAACCTGTTACTAATTTTATAAATAAAAAGTACCCAATAGTTTTGTTTTTAAAGATTTGTTATTTTTGAGTAGTAAAACTATATTTTTTGGATTAAGAGTTAACTTTTAGATCTTTGGGGACCAAATAGTTCGTTACCACAAACTATCTAAAAACAGTTTTTCTAAACCTAAAATCAGCCCACTTTTAATTCAGTAAACCTAAAAACAAGAGAGAAAAAGAGAGAAAAGAGAGAAAAGAGAAGAAGAAGAAGAAGAAGAGAAACCACGTTAGCGGATTATTACCGAAAACATCTCCTCTACGCTCAAAGGTAACGGGGGTTATCCATTGCGACTAGACGAGGGTGTATGTTAGGATTTGGTTTTACGTTTATTAGAAATTGGGGGTTTATGCCTTTTTATCTTAATTAGATTTATAAATTGTTAATTTAGAATAGAACTACACTATAGAAATTGCTTAACGAACAGTTAATGTTATGACCTATACAGACTTGGTCATATATAATATGAACCGAATGCTAGGGTGAATACTACTTGTAATTTTTGGTGAAATAGACAATCTGTTAATGGTTGGTATTGCTGCTTTCTATTTTTATTTTTATTTTAATTATTTGAATGGGGGAAATTGATGAGTTAATTATATTAATTTCGGATTAACGAGACTATGGATGAGTTTGCATGTTTTATGCGTTGATTATTGTGATTATATAATTATTGATGAAATTGGATAAATTTATGTTGAATAATGGTGAATTGCAGTTTATGCATCCAAGGTGTTTGTAAAAAGGCCTGAAAGTGATTTTATGTTGTTATAGCGTTTGGCTAGTTGTGAATTTAGTGCTTGTAACTAGAACTGGTTATAAGTGTCTGTGCATGCTGGTATGATGTCTCAGTATACAAAGATTGCATTTGATAAGATTTATTTGTCTTCATCTTCTGTTTCATATATTAGTTTTACTTCTTTTTCGGAGAATATACTATAGAGTATAGAAGCACTGTTACTATGCAACTTGATATATATCTTAAAGAGACTATGCATGTCAACTTGCCGCTGCTTTAAGTTCTCCAGTTATGCATATCAACTGAGGCCATCTGTAGATAATTGTTGACTTAAATTGTAGAACTTGTGGACTAGTATGAATGTACCTACTGTAAACTTTGATAGGAATTCCATGGTTGTATCTAGCATGATTGTAGACTTGTAGTACGTTACTGTTATGTTGTATTACGATAAATGACGTATGAGATGGTGTTATTTGAATAGTATAACATTATTGGCCGAGGCCTTAATATTCATACGTATGAAATTGTGTTAATTGGATGATTTTATATTATTGGCCGAGGCCTTGTGATTTAGCTGTAGTGGCAATGGTCTCTGTCTCTCCCTAATTCCGGGGACAGAAGACGGCCGAGGGGATAGGGAATGACTCGTCTTACGGACTGAGGCGAGTGGCGTTAGAGGTCCCAGTGTGCACTATATTTACTTTTATGTTAGCAATGGTCTATGTCTCTCCCTAATTCCGGGGGCATAAGACGGCCGAAGGGATAGGGAATGACTCGTCTTACGGACTGGGACGAGTGGCGTGAGAGGTCCAAGTGCGCACTATAAATCTACTTTTATGTTGCAATGGTCTCTGTCTCTCCCTAATTCCGGGGACAGAAGACGGCCGAAGGGATAGGGAATGACCTACCTTACGGACCGGGGTAGGTGGCGTGAGAGGTCCATGTATGCTATTGATGTGTGTTGTTGATATTTAATTTATTTAATTTTATCCCGTTGTAGAATGTTATTATATTTATTTTTATACGTCGATTATCGTAGTTGTAGAATTTGTGAGCTCTTGCATTTAAGGGATGGAGTGACGGTATTTGTGGTGCCGTCCCGTCTAGTTATGTGCGTGGGACTCACCGTTATAATTTTTGTCTTTCAGGTACCACATAGGTTGGCATGTTTGGATAAGAGCGGTTGCTTTGCAACATCATGGGTTTGGGGCTTTCGCTTTCTTTTTATTTAGAACAGTTTTGAGGTTGTAGCCTACGGACAAATTACATTTGTTTAGTTCTTCTTATTTAATTTTGTTAAAACCTTTTGGTCTTGTAGCCGCGTTTGGCAAACACTTTTATTTAGTTGCTTAATTGTTCCTTTAGCTCGCAAGTCTTTTTCTTTTAAATTTTTTTTAAATTCGTACCAACAGGTTCTCTTTTCCTTTATTTAAAAAGGTCATGCCTCGATGTCCGTGTTCTATGGATTTTGGGGCGTGACAAATAAAAACAAAAAAAATTCACAACGTTGGCAAACAAAAGATTAATGTTTTTAAGTAACTTTTTCTTATACTAGAGTGTAAGGAGAAAATTGTAGATAGGGTCCTTCTGTTATTGGCCTATCCATTTATAAAATTCCACTGGAACTGTAAAGTTTCATCGGTCTGTAATTTGTATTGATATTCAAACTCCATCATACCATTTATAAACTTAAGTAATAGTGAATCTCATCCCTTTTGGCCTGAAGGGAAGGTAAAAGAGTACATAAGCTTCATTATTAGTTCTCTTTTTTTTCTCTGACACATAACTAGGTTATTAAACATCATAACTAAACTGATTTGTCAAATTATGAAAGTTTAAGCAAGAAAGACTGAAAGCTGGAGTAAAATGAGTTATTAATCTAGTAATAGAGATAGTTATAATGTTAATTAATAGATATATTCCCCCCATTTTCAGTTCAGATGCATTATCTGTTTCCAATATTTTATCAATTGTGTCTGTGATGGTCCCATTCGGTAACAAATTTCAGCTAGCTAGGACATTGTTGGCAGTGCATACGCAAGTCGATTTCTTGATAAAATGGTCTCTTATACATCTATCACAAAATCATGTGAACAGAACATGCTTGTCCAAATTGCGTAAGCAGCACATGCTAGTCACAAAAGCTTGGAAAGAAAATAATAGACTATTGTGTCTCTGATGGTCTCCTTTCCACAATTGGCTGATGTTGCTGGAACCTTGGAGGTGGTAAGCACTCGGACTTGATGATTTTTGTTTATGCTAGTTTTCTACGAGTTCAATTTTCTTTTAGTTCCTACTCCCAGTTTATGGGAACCTTTTAGTTGCAAATCGGTTTTTTTCGGTTTTTGGTCAGTTTGGCTTGGTCTGGTCGAATTTCGCTCATAGTAGAAATGGAAGATTAAATAAAGTAAAATCAGAATTTGGTTTTAATAAAAAAAAACTTTGAGGCTGGCCAAACTTAGGGAGAAGAGAGAACTTTTTTTGAAGATTTTGGCATATTAAAACCTTATAAAATTACCAATTAGAGATTTTGAAGAAGAGGGGAAATAATCGATTGGCAAATTTGCTTATTGGAATTCTGAACTACTCCCAAGCTCAGTGCATAAAACCAGGTGACTTGTCTTTCATGTTATGTTGTGCCTCAGTTTTTATGTTTAAAGTTTCAAATTACCGTGATAGTGCATTTTGCAGGTACACTACGTGGCTCTCAAGCTACCTAGTGTGTTGGAGCAGTAGATACACAAAGAGAAGAGATGGGCACTTCGAGAGAGATATGGAACTAAAGAAGATCAAGCTTAAAGAAAATGAAGACTCAAAGAGAAGATCCTCACTAGGAGATTAAGTCAGTGTAAAAACTCAATTATGAGGTTATACAACTTATTTTGTAATAATGGGGTTGTTAATTTCACCTCTTTTGTTAGACAAGGGCAATACAAGAAAATGCTCTTAATTTTGTCGTTGTATGATGTTCAAAAGGAGGCTCTTTTGTACGTAGAGACCACTACGTCCATTTCTTGTGGTCGGATTTAAAATTTTTAAGGCATATTCCGACTTGTGGAATAGGTCAATTACTGGTTTTGATTAATACAAGCTTACCCTTCAAAAAAAAAAGTTTTGTTTCTAAAGCTGCATATTTCCAACATGCAAAAGTGGTAGAGGCAAAATCGATTGTTCCACCACAAGTATAGTTAACATGTTTAATTACCTTCCTTTTTAATACTAGTCATTATATCCCTAAGATTATCTTGTTTAAGATCTCGTTAAAATACTTTTCCTACCATAGTCTCGTTAATTTTGAAGATCGAGCTATAATATTAACTGCTATAGTCTCATTGTTTTCCCTTTTTCCTAACTTTTCCTTGTTTATGCTTTCCATGCTATTTTACATTTCTTTAAGTAGCAACCTCATACATCCAACCTAAATAAAGAATCATTTGACAGTAGTGATATATTTGTGAATGAATCATGAACATACGTACTTGCTTAACCCTAGATATATGTGAACCTCGGTATATAAAGTATCCCATTTGATTCTTTATTGCTCTAATTTAGAAATATTTCATTTAACAACAGCCAAGGGAGAAGCCCAGAATGATTATGGGGTGCCAAAATTTAGAATATAAAAATTAGGGGTGATAAAACATCGTTTTTAACATATTCTAGTGAAAATAAATTGTTAAAAATCGAAAAACTCATAACTTTATATATTATGTGGGGTGCCGTCACCACTGATGCTTAGCTTCCACCCTGACATTAGCACTTCTTTAATAAAATGGTAGCATATGAGGGGAAGGAAGGATTGGTAGAAGATGAAGGCAAAAATGATAAACATATATTATCAACAAGTTACCATTTTCAGAAACACAAAACGAATTAGGGATTTACCAGCTATAAAAGGTATATGTTTCTTTCCTTCAAGAAATATCTTAATTATAAATTACTAGTTCTAAAGTACAAAACAGTTCTTAAAGGGACTGTGGACTAAATAAAACAAAACGTATTTGGTAATAGAATCAAAAACGTATTTGACCAAACTTAGGGGAATATAGTTAGATATATGCTCTCTCCGTCTCCCTTTCTCCTCATATAAGTATTTCTTATTGGGAAAGATATTATCAAAGAATTGTAAATTTAATATATCTTTTGCATTGTACAGCCAATTGTTTTCTTTGGTAGATTGTGTTCCTTTCATATTTGCAGGACTCACAAAGAAGTGTACTGAGAGTACTGGGCTTGTTTTGCTCCACGTTTAGAGGTTCTATTAATTTTTTCTTTATTTCTCATAAAAGGCTATTTATTTGTTTAATTTTTGGTCTTCTTAGGTTTTATATCATGAAAAATTATGGTACAATCCTATTATTTTATCTTAGCCTTGAATAAGCAAACTTATTTACTTTAAATCTGCAGAGAAACAAGATCAATGAATTTGATTTGGACAAGAATAAATCCGTCTACTGAATTCTTGCGTTTTTCTTATTATAACTAACTTGTTCGCAATAGGTTTTGTATAAATTCTTTGGGCTCGATATTGAAAGTCTACATGGATTTTTCTTGTTAGACTTTCCCTATTTTCTAGAAGAGTTTTCAAGTGTAGGCGACGTTTATCTTATTGCTGGTAATATCTCTAGTGTTCAATCTGGCGTGTAGCTGATATGAGTCTCATGCTATTGATTTTGTTTTCCTCAGTCCATTTTCCTAGTTACAGAAAGTACATCCCATTGTTTTTCAGAATTTTTTTTAATTAAAAGTGGGTGTTACCCACTATTTTCATTGGTTTTTGAGTTTAAATTTGTCTTCCGACCTTATTACAACAAAATGGAAAACATAATATTGAAAGATACATAAAACAGAACTTATAGGGGCTGAGAGAAAAAAACTGTGAACTACAAACCCCAGCAAAGTATTTGACTATATTACTTAAATCACTTTTTATTTTTCCGGATACTTCTCACTGGCTCGTAAACATATCTAAATCTCCATTTCAATGGCGAAGAGAGAGAGAAAAATTCTACCAAAATTGAGTGTCTCAAATAACGATATGATGATGGTAATTTATGACGCGATGGACCATCTAGGCAATGGGAATCATTGATGGATCAAGCTGTAACAGGTAATTTTCTCTCTTTTCAACCAATATATTTAGCTTATTCAAAAGAAGAACTTATTTGCTCAGAAGGGCTAATTCTCTAGAGGTAATATTTAAGTGGTAACAACTACCGTAGTCACCACAATCATATGGATCGTATTAGTTATTAATAAATATGATCTTGCTTCTTGTACTATACCTGTGTGTT
Source organism: Primula veris (assembly GCA_963682055.1). Lineage (NCBI taxonomy): Eukaryota > Viridiplantae > Streptophyta > Magnoliopsida > Ericales > Primulaceae > Primula > Primula veris. The sequence continues at coordinate 28,507,557 of OY821742.1, read as the reverse complement.
TTGCCTTTTCTCTCTTCTCTAGATAATTTAATACCCTTCCATTTAGCAATTTTTCTCTTTTTTCCTTTCTTTTCATCCACCTTTGTTTCCCAGTTGGAAGAATTAATATTCACAGTTAATTCGCCTTGTGGATATCTATTCTTCCATTGTTATTCCCCAAACCATAAGTTCAAAGCCCTACTTTAGTTCGAGTCTGATTTGTCTATTGCTATTTTATAAATTTATGATTTGGGGATTTGTCAATTCTAGTTTTAAACTTAGGTTTTTTTGTTTGGGTCCTATTTAAACTTAGTTATTAATATGAAAAATTCCTCAACTTTCATCATCTAATTCTAAAAACAGACCCAAATAGATGGGCACTTCAAGAGAGATATGGAACTAAAGAAGATCAAGCTTAAAGAAAATGAAGACTTAAAGAGAAGATCCTCACTAGGAGATTAAGTAAGTGCAAAAACTCAATTATGAGTTTATACAACTTATTTTGTAATAATGGGATTGTTAATTTCACTTCTTTTGTTAGACAAGGGCAATACAAGAAAATGCTCTTAATTTTGTTGTTGTATGATGTTCAAAAGGAGACTATTTTGTACGAAGAGACCACTACGGCCATTTCTTGTGGTCGGATTTCAAATTTTTAAGGCCTATTCCGACTTGTGGAATAGGTCAATTACTGGTTTGGATTAATACAAGCTTACCTTTCAAAAAAAAAAAAGCTTTGTTTCTAAACTGCATATTTCCAACATGCAAAAGTGGTAGAGGAAAAATCGATTGTTCCACCACAAATATAGTTAACATGTTTAATTACCTTCCTTTTTAATACTAGTCATTATATCCTTAAGATTATCTTCTTTAAGTTCTCATTAAAATACTTTTCCTACCATAGTTTCGTTAATTTAGAAGATCGAGCTATAATATTAACTGCTATAGTCTCATTGTTTTCCCTTTTTCCTAACTTTTCCTTGTTTATTCTTTGCATGCTATTTTACATTTCTTTAAGTGGCAACCTCATACATCCAACCTAAATAAAGAATCATTTCACAGTAGTGAAGATTTCTTCCAAGAGATATATTTGTGAATGAATCATGAATATACGTACTTGCTTAACCCTAGATATATATCAAGCTCGGTATATAAAGGTTCCCATTTGATTTATTGATGCTCTAATTTAAAAAAAATTCAGTTAACAAAAGCCAAGGGCGAAGCCAAGAATGATTATGGGGGTACCAAAATTTAGGATATAAAAAGTAGGGATGACAAATCATCATTTTTAACATATTCTATTGAAAATAAATTGTCAAAAATTGAAAACTCATAACTTTAGAAATTATTTGGGGTGCCGTCACCCCTGATGTTTAGCTTCCACCCTGACATTAGCACTTGCTTCAACAAAATGGTAGCGGATGAGGGGAAGGAAGGATTGGTAGAAGATGAAGGCAAAAATGATAAACACATTATCAACAAGTTACCATTTTCAGAAACACAAAACGAATTAGGGATTTACCAGCTATAAAAGGTACATATTTCTTTCCTTCAAGAAATATCTTAATTATAAATTACTAGTTCTAAAGTACAAAACAGTTCTTAAGGGACTGTGGACTAAATGAAACAAAACGTATTTGGTCGTAGAATCAAAAACTTATTTGACCAAACTTAGGGGAGAAGAGATAACTTATATATATATACAGAAGCTCCAAAAATATGCATGAATTGCGTTCTTCTGATTCACGGGCTCCGTTACTAGTGGGGTTTGTTTCGTTTTAGATTTCATTAGCTTTAATTTTGATTTTTTGTTGTTGTTAATTACTTTATGTCTTTTGTTCTGATTTTGTTTGATTATTGTTTAAGTACGGCTATTCGGTACTTAGTTTTTTTTAATTATTCTGAGAAAATTAGTAATTTTTAAATATGTTGGTAGCAAATCAGATTAAACTTTAATCATCAAAAAGATGGACAATTCGAAGTTACTCTGTTGATAGTTTGATTGTTTTTTTTTGTTTTTTTTTTTTAATTTAAAGTGGGGGTTGCCCACTTTTTTTTTATTAATAGTGAGTTTAAAATGGTACTCCGATCTTATTACAAAAAGAAAAGCGTTACATGGATTGACAATGAAAGCATAATAACTTGTAAGGATGAAATAAAAATAAAAATACAAGTCCCACTAAGGTTAAATAGATCTTGTTTCACACAATTTTTTCTACAATACCAAGACTAAAAATAAATGGAGAAAGAAAAATAATTTTATTTATTTGATATTTTGCGGGTACAATCTCTGAATAATTTAGAAAATAGAAATTATTTGATTAATCTCTTCACAAACGAATTCTTGTTGGCTCTAATAGTTTGGTGAGTATTGAGTTGTTGATTTGCTTGAGTTTCGTGGCTGATCTTTACTTGAAAGCTTATTTCTTTATGAATGAACTTGTTTGTGAGTTTGATTTTAAGAAACACTTCATTTGTGATTTTGAAGTGTTTTTGAGGGTTGAATGGCAATTCTTCTGTTGGATTTTGTTGAAGGCCTTCAGACTTGATTAGGAGCTTCGAATGTGGGTTTAACTTTGATCTTCACAAACATCAGATTTGCGGCTTTGAGTGCTTTTTGCGGATCTAGACGTGGATTTTCTTGGATTTCTTGCTAGATTTGGCGGAAGATTCGAACGATCTTCAGGAGTGTTTGAGAATCTTTGTGTCTTCGAGGTTGATGGCTGATTTCGGCAGAGCTTCTCTCTCTTGGACTTAATTTGGCTTCGCCTTTGCTTTCAATTTGTCTCCTTTTAAACATAGATATTGGTCATCTATTTATAGTAGTTGGGGTAGACTTTATCGCAAGACTGTCCCCTTGTGGTTTGATTTTAGGTTCAAAATGGTCCATTCATACCCACTTCTACTTTGAGTTTAGGTTCAAAATGGTCCATACACCCTTTTAGTTTGAGTATATGATCAAAATGGTCCATCTATGCCCCATTCTAGTTTGAGTTGAGGATCAAAACGGTACATGATTAAATATAACTATTCTTTTACTTTAAAAAAAAGTAGTAATTAATATCTGCACAGTCAAGCTAATATCAAGGGGGGCTTGGTAGTTTGACCACCGTTCACTCTCCTTCGCCCGGAGGAGTTGTAAGAAGGTATGAAACTCTTATGCTGTATATAATATAATAATTTAAAGTGTTTAATGGAAGTAGAGTTTAGAGATACATGTATTTAGTGTATATTTGTAGAGAGATACTGAGAGATTGGATCCCTTTTTTGTGGTTAATGAGCTACTTATATAGGCAGATGGTCTAAATTTTTGATTAGCACAATCTTGGCAATCATATCTTATGATATTATAATATATCTCGTCTTATCAATGATATATTATAATGATCTCCTCTGTATCTTTTCATGTGTATACACCGACTTTGACTTGCTCATGGGAAAGAGTGTTGATACCGGCCTCCCCAAGGAGGGGCTTTTTCGATGGCCACGATCCTTGCTATATATGAACTGCGGTGAAGACCTCCTTTTTACATGGCATTGCCTCCCTCTCGGAGTCAAGAATATAATCACACGAGGGGCTAAAACTATAATTCTCGTAGAGAGGCAGAATCTCGCAGGAGATTCTATTTTCTTGTGCGATAAGTAATATATTTTTATTTTTAGACAATATCTTTATGGGATGTCTCCCGTATAGATTTTATATCTTTCCTTATTAGGATATTCTCTTCCTGAGAGTGACTTATCGGTATCTTCTCGCGCTTATCTCGATTGTCAGCTCCTCGGAGGACGGGTGAAAACCCTTATTGTCCCCCTCAGAAGGGTCATCAATTGCTCATTAATTGCTAGGTTAATTGACAGGTCAGACCGCGTGTATTCCAATCGTTGCAAAGTTCTAACACTAAATTTTAACATCCATCAGCTACCTAAAGGTTTATGTACTTCTAACTTATCTTGAAGCGGAGACCTACCCAATCTAAGAAGAAAACGACTATGAAGTTTTGGATTTGAAAATGTATTTATAACTTCCATTATAGTTCATTTTCGTACACTATAAGGAAAATTATAATTACAGTTGCAAACAACACTGTTAGCTTACCATTTCTCCCTTAAATTTAGGAGAGGAAAAAAACTAGTATAAGAGCTGTAAAAACCCAAACTCTTCCATTTCTATACCCCTGTAAAGGTTCAAGCCACGTTAACATCCTACAAGGTTATCTTTCCTTCTCTCTCTCTCTCTCTCTCATTCCGCTGTCTTTCTTGGATTAAACTTTACTGAGTTATAAAATCATTCAATCCATTATTTTTCTCTTTTCGTATTCTCAATTGCATACCTTCTGATATGTTGCAGTAATTGTCAGTTTTGACTCCACCATTTATTGTGTTTGTATAGAATATAGTTAGATATATGCTATCTCTGTCTCCCTTTCTCCTCATGTAAGTATTTCTTATTGGGAAAGATATTATCAAAGAATTGTAAATTTTATATATCTTTTGCATTGTACAGCCTATTGTTTTCTTTGGTAGATTGCGTTCCTTTCATATTTGTAGGACTCATAAAGAAGTGTATTAACTGAGAGTACTGGGCTTGTTTTGCTCCAGTTTTAGAGGATCTATTAATTTGTTCTTTATTTCTCATAACAGGCTATTTATTTGTTTATTTTTTGGTCTTATTTGGTTTTATGTCATGAAAAATTATGGTACAATCCTATTATTTTATCTTAGCCTTGAATAACCAAACTTATTTACTTTAAATCTGCAGAGAAACAAGATCAATGAATTTGATTCGAACAAGAATAAATCCGTCTACTAAATTCTTGCGTTTTTCGTATTATAACTAAGTTGTTCGCATTAGGTTATAGTTTTGTTTTCAAGTATCAATGCTTAATTTCCCCTACTTTTAATCATATATGCAAGTTCTAGTAATACAACAAATTAAGGTACAATCATAATTACTAATCTTGGCATGGAGTACTTGTGCTTGCATATATCATTTTCCAGAAAAAACAAGGATGTTAAATTAATTACTCATTAGTTTTACTAACTAAAATCAATTGATCATATGTTATTTATATCCACTGATCATGTCATAACATTAATTAATATATATATCATACGTAGTGTAGTATCATTAACCATTCGATCCATTCCCATTGTAAATCTTATACCAAAATTTTACAGCAAAAAAATATAAGTTTTATGATTGTTGGGTATTTTATATCGGTGATTGGTATACACACGTTGAAAATTAACAAACAATTATGCAATGACAATTATGAAATAATGCTAGAAAAACTTACAGACATTACCAAAGTTATGGTAATAATTAAATCCACATCAAGTCGAGTCGAAACTTGTTGGAAAAAACATGTTTTTACATGGGTGTTTCCGAATGGTCACAAGACCAACTTCGAGTCGATATTACATTTGACAACGCTGAGTTGTTAATACCGTACTCAACGTGTTTGAGTAGCTCGTGTGACGAGTTTCGTAACGGTATATCGCATGACTTATTCGGAGAATGACTGTGAATACTAATCGGCTTCACAGTTTGGCTCTCGAAAGAGGAGAAAAGCTAAATGCTGTAAAATGGAATGGAAAATGGAAAAACCATTGAGGGTTATCCCATATTGGAAAATTAAAAGTTAATTTTACAATATATATACAAGTCCAACCCATGTAGTTGTTAAATTAACATGTCCACATACACTTAAGAGTATTAGTGTGTACCACACGCGCGCTCGCTCGGGTCTCGGGTCGCGGGCGCGAGCTTGGGCTTGGAGATTTGGGATTTGGGATTTGTCTCGGGTCTTGGGTCAAATCTGAAAAGGGAGTTTTGTATAAAATACAAAAGTAGTCTCCTAGAGTTTCCAGCAATTGAAACGCCAGCAATCAATGAGAATAAATTACAGATTAAGTGTTGCAGTTTCAGAAATTGATTGGACGGATTCTGGAGGTGTAACTCCCAAAATTAAATGACCATTAATGGCTGCGGTTTCAAGAAAACCTATAAGAGGCAGCCCTCCCCCTCGCACCACCAACAGCTCGACCTGTGGTTCGGTGCCGTTTCCATGCGAGCCACTCTGTGAGACGTTGTACCTTGGGAACAAAGTTCCAGAACCAGAAACACTAAGGTGGTGGTTCGGAAAATATTGTTTAAGGGAAACTGCTCAGCAGTTGCCTGGTCTAATTTTTCTAGTCCTGTTTATTTATTTTCTTTTACATTTCAGTCCTTTTACATTCTGTCTTTTATTCTGTAATTTATTTTTCAGTACTGTTTCAATTCCTGTATTTACATTTCAGTCCTGTATATTTCTATTATGTAATTTTTAATTCTGAAATTTACTTTTCTGTATTTACAGAAACAGTCCAACAGTTTAGTAATTATACTATTCTGTCTGGCAGTTTTCTTTAATTGTCAAACAGTCCAGCAGTTAGTAATTATACTATTCTGTCTGACAGTTTCAAACAATGACAATTTAGTCCAGCAGTTTAATAATTTATATTAAATCTGTCTGGAATTTAAATTAGTGTAATTTAATTCTGTTGAGTCGGAAATTGTAATTCATATTCCAATTGTGAGAAATAAATTGTTATTTCCATTTAGTCCATGTCTTTTTAATTATTGTCTTTTCAATTATTGTTTTTCGATATAATACAAAAACCAACTCTCTCCTTAAAATTTATTCTCCGCCCAACGACATCCGGAACAACATGCCTGTTGGGAAATAAACAATAACTCCAACAAGACTTGGAGTGATCACTGGTCAACAAAGAAAGGGTCCCACATAATTCAACATGTATATAAGACTATTTCAATGGGCCTTAAGTTATTTAACAAATTAATCAATTAAATAATTAATTCTAAACCCTTAACTTTATATGATCGTTTAAGACCAATTTTTAATTCGTAAATAATAATTTTTTCCAACAGATACCAATAACGGACAGGGGATGTCCGACTCCACCGATTGCCTAAGTCTCAAATTATTCGGTTGTCCGTAGCATTTTTATCAGGTAAAAATAAAATAAAATCAGATTAATTTTAATTGATATATATATATATATGGGTATTTTATTTTGCAAAGGTTGAATTAAACCAATTGCCAATTTGGACTATAACTGAGTTTATAATAAATTGGGCTTTATATAATTATATTAGGCTGAACCATTGTCACAAAAAAACAAAAAAAACAAAAAATCTGCCTCAGGCCTAAGTCTCTGCCCCAGCCCAAAGCCTTATTTGAATTGGGCCTGATCCGCCCCTGCTAATGGAGGCATGATAGCTCTCTCTCCTCTTGTTCCATCTCTTATCCCTCCTCTCCTCTCGCTTCGCGAATACCTCAATAGTTAAGTAGATAACTTTGCAGTTTGGTGAAGTGTCCCATTAGTGACAGTAGCTAGTGTAACACTCAAAGTAGTCGCAGTTGAAGAGCGCACTGTCGTCGTTGTTGTTGTGCTCTTATTGTTGTGTTGTTGTTGTTGTGTTGTTTGTTTGGACTTCTTTGTTGTTGCTAGGAAGACCTTTTTAGCATGTAAGCTAAGTCTTGTTTGTCTTGTAAAGAGAGGATGGATACATGGATGAGAATTGTGGAGGGTAAGAGGTTTGGGATAGAGAGAGAGTTTGGAGAAGGTGTGGAATGGTGGATTTTGCCTTTGTTTTTATTTCCCATCTTTATGGGTTTGTTTTTTGTTTCAATGGTGAAAGTACAAAGAGAGGGTGGGTGTGGGTGAGGAAAGGTATAGGTATAGGTGTAGAGAATTTATTTCACTTCTCTTTTTAGCCTTTAGCTTACTCCGAAACTTGTTATTTGTATTTTAGTAGTATCAATGAAGTAGTACTTTATCAAATATTTGTGAGAGGCTATGAATCTGGTTACGTGTGGCTCTTTTCGACTTAAAGAATGTACTCCATCCTTAAGAAAAAATAAAATCCTATACCTCCACCCTCCCTTCCCCCCACCCACCATCTCTCTGTAATTTCACAATTAAAACAAAACAAAAACTCATGAAGATGAGAAACAAAAACAAAGACAAAATCCACCCTTCCCCACCTTCAGTAGACTCTCTCTATATCCTTAACCTCATATCCATCCTCTCTATACAAGACAAACAAGACTTAGCTTACATGCTATTAAGGTTCTCTTAACAATAGCAAATAAGAACAAACAAACACCACACTACCACAACAACAACAACAAGAAGGGCTCAACAACGACAACTTCGCTCTTCGAGTACTACACCAGCTACTAGCACTAATTGGAAATTTCACCAAACCGCGAGGTCATCCACTTGACCTCCGAGGAGCGAGATGAGAAGACGAGGGAGAAGAGTGAGAACAAGGGAAGAGAGAGAGCTATCAGGCCTCTATAGGTGGTATCGAGCCAGAACTTGCATCTCGGAGTTCTTGCCACTTCTTCTCATGCGATCAGTACTCAAGCACTGTTTGTTCTGTATTACAAGTCAATGAGAGCCAATTATTATTGAGGTAAACAATTATCTAGAGGCTGCCAAAAACATATTTGCAATTGGCATGTGGTTCACAATGAGATATAAAGGTGAAGAATCTCCAAATAGAAAGTTTGTGGGTACAATAATTATTGAAGGAAATATTTCCTCAAGCAGGCCTAATTTCAAATGGGAGAAATTAAGGGTACAGTGGGATTAACAGGGAACTGTGCAAAGGCCATAGATAGTGTCGCCTCAGGAGATCTAGCCTTTTGTCGCTTCTACTTTGCCAAACCAATTCCCACAGGAATAGAAATTTCTGATCAGCTAGAGAAGGAGAAACAAATGGGTGGTTGTCAGATGTTTGGGATTGATTTAGAAGACAATATCTTTTAAAGTCAATAAAAGGAACTAGTATGACCAAGTGTTGTTTCTGGTGGTCTAGATTTTCTGAAAGTTGATGGTGTTTTAGAACATAATAATGGTCGAGAGTATTAAGAAGTGAACTCGCATAAAGGTTCCAATGCAAGGAGTTGTTGTGGGTCCCACGTTGATTTAATTTTTTGGACGGTATAGTTCTCTCCTTTTTAGTTTCTATTTTGTGACACCTATCTTTTACGTATCCATCTCAACGTAAATTGAGGAATTTTTTGTCTATTTCTTCTTTATCAGTCGAAGAAATGGCAACAAGTAGGACTGATCTTCCGGTGGATGTTGTGAGTAGGATCCTCTTGGCGGTTGAGAGGAGCCAGACAGTACCCATGATGTGGCAAGGTAACCCACATGAAAAATAATGTTCTTTTTACAACTTACCTCTCTTAATAATTTAAGTTCTAAATTATAAGAAGATGCTGACACTGTAGTAAATTACTCTACTAGTGCCTACTGAATCCGCATAAGATGAAGAAAAAAGAACGAATCATATCATCAACAAGATAACAACTTCCATATATAAGAGATTTACCATATTGATTAATGGTATAATATTCTCTTTCTCTCTATTTGGCTTAATAATTACTATTCGCATGATTATAAATGTCGGAAAAGGCATGTTTGAATGCAAAATAAAATTAGAAAAATGTTTCCCGAAATTCAAATTCAATTTTTTTGTTTAATCAATGTAGTTTTTTCATGTAACTTAGCCGTGTGATATACGAAAATGTGTATTAGTTGTTGCAAAAGTGGAGCCGGTCTAGAGGATGTGCCAACATTCCGAGTGAACTAGGCATTTCACCCTTGAGGCAAATATTTGAGAAAAATTTTAAAAATTTATACCATGTTTTCTCTAGGTTTTCTTTGAATGGTCACAAAAAATCCCACAATGCAACCCATTGTTTTTTTTGGGCGGATTTTTGCGGAAGGTGTAAGTAGGGGTGTACATGTATATATGTTCAAAATATATAAAAAAGTCAATATATCTTGAAAAGGAATTATAAATTCCCATAAAACACCTGAAAGTTTCTTTTCTATATTAATTCTCCAAGTTATCTAGACAAAATATGTTATTATTTAGTTAATAGAGAACTAGTTCATTTTGTTAAATTTTTAATTTAATTCGTTTAGTAATGTCTTAAATACACTACAACAAAATTAGGATTTGTAGACCAATTATTCAGAGACAATCAAAATTTGTTTCTAAATAGTATCTTTTAAGGACAACTAATTTTTTCATCCCTAAATCTAGTTTTTGAGGACATTTTTTTTTTTTTGATAAAAAATTGTCTTTGTATACAATCCAATACCAACTTTAGAAGATAATTTAATGTTATCTCAAAATAGATTTGGTGACACATTTAAATTGTCTACTTATATTGGTACCGGATTGTATTTGGAGATAATTTTTTTTTTCTAATTTTGGTCCCTAAATATTAGATTTGGGGAAAAAACATTATTTTCGTCTCTAAAAAATTATTTTTGTCCCTACAAAATACTATTGGGAGACAAATTTTGATATTCTCCAAATAATTTGTCCCTAAATCCAATGTTTCTGGAAATACGAGCATGTGGCGAATTTAAAAGTAAATTACTAATACACAATTGTCTGTTTCCATTGAGTGAGTAGTTTCAATTTTCTTAAAATTTACAGAAAAAGTACTTAATACCATATTTAATTAACTTTTTTGTTCAAAAGCATTAATGTAAATTTTGTTATGTTGGTGAATTTTTTGGAAAGTCGGAACGAAGAAGATAAAAAATGGGAAAATCAAAATGTCATTAAATGCATCACTAATGTCATAAGGATTACTTAATTATATATTAACTTCACCCCAATTATTCAATAACACATTAATGGATTATCCTATGCCCGGGCACATATGTTAGGGGTGTAAATGGTTTGGATTGAAACGGATTATCGTGAATCCTAAATTAAACCATTAATGAACGGATTGTAAACTTTGGATGCAAACCAAACCGTTTATTTTTTATTCCAAACCTAACGTATTGGATCGGTTGGTTAGATTTTGTGGATTTAACGGTTCGGAGAGAATTTGAATTGGATTTCGGTTTTAGTAATATTTATCATTCGTTCTTTAAGCTATTTCGACACATATACGAATTACAATTACTTCCGAAAAAAATATAATATGACAAATAATTTCAAAGAAAAAAGATAATCAACGGTAAACATATCAATTGTAAACATGACTTAGAATACTTTTAAAACATAATTAATATTGTATGTTCTATAAAAAACATGGCAACCCCTCAAAATAAACAAAATATTAAGTCATGCAATATTGGAAAGTAAATAACTAGCGAAATCCTATTATTTTTTTTTTCATAATGAATAAATGAAATTGTTTATTTTTTACATGTCAAGAGAGGACAAAATATATTCTCGCGACAACTAAACTGACACAGAGTCGAATTAAGAAAGATGTCAACTTCTATGTATATATGCTTATTTGGTCGGATTTATAAATGGAATGTGTTTTCGGTTTTTTAAAGTACCGTGAATTGTATTTGTTTTTTAAAGGTATAACAGATCGGATATAATGGTTCGGATTGGTTTTAACGGTTTGTATCGTATCGGTTTGGTTTGTATTAAGATAATTGAATCCTTAACTAAACCATTAAGAACGAATTTGAAATTTTTAAACCAAAACCAAAACATTTAAATTTAAAAACTAAACCAAACGTAACCACGTAAACGGATCGGATTTACGAATTCACGTATTTTACTTACAGCCTTATATTATGTTAGCAACACGCTTAGTTTTTAGTGATTGATACTTGATACAATTAGTGACCTCATTCACCATGTAGAATCTACACATGTAAGAAAATAAATTCAAAACAACCTGGAAAAGTACTACTAAGTTTTACACGTCAACATCTTATATATAAGTACTTTGTGAAACCCTAGGTCTTCTCTCTCTCTCTCTCTCATACACACACACACATCAGCCGTCTTTCTCCTATCAAATAAAGGTATATTCTCTTCTGATATCATCATCACAGATTAGAAATTTAGATAGTACTATTATCTATTTTTATATATTTCTTATGTCCTTTGCTAAAATGATCTCTTTTCATAATTGTATGACTGATCATCATTTTGGTATTTTCTTTTAAATGTTTCAATGTATTTGGTTATCTTTCGCACATACACACACGCCTCAGCCGTCTTTCTCCTATCAAACAAATATATATGCTCTTCTGATATCATCATCATAGAATAGAAATATAGATATAGTGCTATTATCTACTTTATATATTTCTTATTTCCTTTGATAAAATGAGTTCTTTCCATAATTGTATGACTGAACATAATTTATTTATTTTGCTTCTAAATGTTTCCATGTATTTGAGTACATAGTAAATACACATGAGCCTCCCACGACACAAATGTTTATAATGTTTTCCTAAATGTCAAAGATTTCTCTGGTTTCAGAACATGGATCTCAAAAGAATTAGTCTGTAGTCTTTGTTTTAGTTGCATGTTTCGTAGGAGAGTGTCAACAAACTTTTGTTTCTAAAGCTGCATATTTCCAACAAGCAAAAGTCGTAGAGGAAAAATCGATTGTTCGACCACAAGTATAGTTAACATGTTTAATTACCTTCTTTTTTAATACTAGTCATTATATCCTTAAAAGTATAATGTTTAAGATGTAGTACAAAATACTTTTATTACCATAGTTTAGTTAATTTAGAAGATTGAACTATACTATTAACTGCTATACTCTCATTGTTTCCCGTTACCCCTAACTTTTGTTTGTTTTTGCTTTGCATGATTCTGACATTTCTTTAAGTGGCAACTTCATACATCCAACCTAAAATAAGAATCATTTCACAGTGGTGATGCTTACTTCCGAGATAGATATAAATGAACCTCATAATTTAAAGGTTCCCAATAGCTTCATTAGCGCTCTTATTTTGAAATGTTTCATGTAACAACATTACTTGCTTCAATGAAATGGTAGAGGATGAAATGAAGGAAGAATCGGTAGTAGATGAAGGCAAAAAGGATAAGCGGATCATCAACAAGTTACTATTTGAATAACGCGAATAAGTGATTTACCAAATATAAAAGGTACATGTATCTTTCCTTCAAGTAATATCTTAATCATAATTACGAAATAAAATAAAATCAGTATTTTATAGTATCAAAAACTTAGAGGCTGACCAAACTTAGGGGAGAAGAGAGAATTTTCCTTGGATATATTGAATACATATGTATATATACATATATATATGTATATATACATATATATATATGTATATATACATATATATATGTATATATCATATATAGATATATATACTAGTAATCGTGACCCATACGTTGCGTGTGCTGCGCGTAATGCAATAAAAATATAGAAAATAGGTATGGTTATGATTTAAATATATGGATAATACAAAAAAAAAACATAGTATAAGATTTAAAATAATGTTTGGTCGTTAAGGAGGGATAAATAGTTTTATTAGTTTTTACTTTTTATATTTTTATGTGAGTATGGTATTATTGTAATTAATATAAATGTGTGGAGGTATTTTTGGAAAAAATTGGCTAAATTGGGCAGTCTCATTTGATTTGATTTGACTTATTATAATAGAATGATATGTACATTTAATAGTGAATGGTCGAAACGGCCTTATTAGAGCATAAATCTAAAAAATGAAAAAAAATCCTTCCAAGAATTAATACAAGTTTTAAGGAAATTAAATCATCTCCAGATTTACATTCGCCCTTCTACGTACATGCTTTATTTGTTGTTCCACACATTTTCCACGTCTTATGGTAGCGTATGTTGGTATCACTAGTTTTTTGACGGAACCCTTCTTTGAGAGAGACCTATTATCGAGTATATATATGTAACGGGTCCCCATTTTATGCAGTCATTAAGTTAGACTGTACACTATACAGTCACTTTTACAACCATTAGATTAAAAAATAAAGATTAGATGATACATCCTCAAGAACTAATTGAATTTTTAAATTTTTATTACATATTAGACAAATTAGGATTTAATAAATTAAAAACAACATTTTCAACACAATAAAAACCGAAATAAAAATATAGAACTCTAGTGTATACTATCCTAAATTTAATTATTAATCAAAATTTTTTAAAAAATAACAATTGAATATTTATTTTTGAAAATGTGACTTTGTGATGTTCAATTGATGGACTGTAGAAAAGAAAAACCCTATATGTAACTAGCAATTGTTGAATCACTAATTTTATTTGACCAAATTAGGACAATGGAGGGCAATAAAAATCCAATTAGTAGGACTAACAATAAGCCCTATCGGGGTGCCAACACACTAATTATATTCATCGAAATGTTTCGAGTAAATATTATGACTCAAAAGTACAACCAAACACCTAATAAATTCCAAAGATATGTAGACGAACATACCCGATATAGGATTTATCGCTTATTTTTTTGCGAGTTTTTTTTTTATATCTTTACTAGTTATCAACTTTTGATAAAAATAACCGGGGTCTAAGAGTAGTTGCCAGAGGAACTGGCTGGAGGTCAGACACGCCCTACGATGGAGCAGCTCTGCTTTCCACGAAAACATTATAGTAGGGTTGAGGTGAGGAGGCATAGGATAAGAGACAAAGAAGATAGGGTTGAGGAGATAGAGGACATGGGGTGAGGGAAGGGAAGACGACCTAGGGACAGGAGGAGCGGTGGTGGTTCACCCAACCCGGCGGCTATTTTTTTTCGACTTTTGTGATTTAGGGTTAGAGAGAGAGAAAAAGTTATATATATATATATATATATATATATATATATATATATATATATATATATCAAACTCAGGAGAACATATTATCAATAGTTTGTTCCACACATAGTTGAAAAATACACGTCATCTACTTTTTCTGGTAAGTGTGTCAAAACATTCCATGTAGCACCTCTCCCTTGAAAATCTTTTGTTTCTCACAACACTTATACATACCCTTTTCTGACTCATCCACATATATTCCTTCACAAAAACTAGTCGGTACCAATCTTTTCTTCATAAAGTATACCAAAATGCATCTTTGCTGGACCGTAACACAAGTTGTATTCATGAATTACGAGCAACTTCCCTCGGCGAAATATCACCTGACACTTTTATCGAGCTTTTGCCATATCAAGTGGTCTTAACTAATTATCTTGCGCCAAGTTATATGCCTGAACGGATCTATTTTTTATACCATTCTCATCTGAACCACCAACATAAAATGTTTTTTCGAAATCCGAACAACATCCAAAGTGCATTATCTACCCTAGGTCAGGCATGCTTGCTCCATGTGTCCATCTACCCGATAAAAAATTGTATATAAAAACAGAGTCCGGGTTTATTTCGTAATTCTTTGGATTACAACTGCATATAACCACAAGTTCCATACCAACTCCTATGACGGTGCAATAAGGCGGAAAACCTTAGGGATACTCAGGGATATGTTTTAGATACGACCAACACCTTATATCCTCTCTAAAAGTAGTGAGAGTAAATATGTTGGTTCATAGTGGTTGGGATATGATTTTGTCATTGAATGGTCTTCCCAACATTGAACCACAACTATGGCAGGTTGGGTCATTCCTAATTTAGGAGATTTCAAACTATTAGGATTGACCCAACCCACCACAGTTCTGGTTCAAAGTTGGGAAGATTCTTCCATGACAAAATTCTATCCCAACCTCTATGACACAACATACAAGATACAAGTTGTTGGTCGTAATTGAATCCTATCCCTCAATATCCCTAAAGTTCTCACCTTATTGCAATGTCATAGTAGTTGGTATGGAACTTGTGGTTATCCACGGTTGTGTTCTAAAGAATTATGAAATAAACCTGAATTCTATTTTTATATGCAATTTTGTATCGCATAAATGGACATGTTGAGCAAGCATGCCTGGCCTAGGGAAGAAAATGCACTTTGGACGTTGTTCAATTTTTGAAAACATAGTTTATGTTGTTGGTTGTTCAGATGAGAATGGTATAAAACTAGATCCATTCTGACATATGACGTGGCGCAATATAATTGGTCAATACCACTTGAAATGCCAAAGGCTAGAGAAAAGTCACACGTGATCTTTCTGCAAGAGAAGTTGCGCATAATTCAAGAGTACAACTTGAGTTACGGTCTAGTAAAGATGAAATTTGGTATACTGGAGGCAAGAAGAAAACATTGGGACTAAGCGGGTTTTGTGAAGGAATATATGTGAATGAGTTGGCATAAGTAGTGCGGGTATGCATAAGTAGTGTGGGCAAAGTCGAAAGATTTTAAAGAGAGAGGGTGTTATGTGGAATATTATGACAGACTTACTTAACAAAGCAGATGACGTCTATTTTTCAACTTTGTGGAACAAGCGATTGATAATATGTTCTTTTGAGTTTGATCATCAGAATTTTTGACGGTTGATCTGAAGAGGCTGGTGTGAAGGAAGTTGAATATGGTCCCCGATTATAATCAGAATATTATGTTGAGTTGCTATCTCGAAATATGAAGCTGCCCTTGTCACGGTATATTCTCTGTTTCTTATATTAGGGTTACAACCTAGAATCAATAATTTATTTCTTCTAATAAAAACAAAAAAAAATCACAATGTTGGCAAACAAAAGATTAATGTTTTTAAGTAACTATTTCTTATACTAAAGTGTAAGGAGAAAATTGTAGATAGGGTCCTTCTGTTATTGGCCTATCCGTTTATAAAATTCCACTGGAACAGTAAAGTTTCATCGGTCTGTAATTTGTATTGATATTCAAACTCCATCATACCATTTATAAACTTAAGTAATAGTGAATCTCATCCCTTTTGGCCTGAAAGGAAGTTAAAAGAGTACATAAGCTTCATTATTAGTTCTCTTTTTTTTCTCTGACACATAACTAGGTTATTAAACATCATAACTAAACTGATTTGTCAAATTATAAAAGTTTAAGCAAGAAAGACTGAAAGCTGGAGTAAAATGAGTTATTAATCTAGTAATAAAGATAGTTATAATGTTAATTAATAGATATATTCCCCCCATTTTCAGTTCAGATGCATTATCTGTTTCCAATATTTTATCAATTGTGTCTGTGATGGTCCCCTTCGGTAACAAATATCAGCTAGCTAGTACATTGTTGGCAGTGCATACGCAAGTCGATTTCTTGATAAAATGGTCTCTTATACATCTATCACAAAATCCTGTGAACAGAACATTCTCGTCTAAATTGCGTAAGCAGCACATGCTAGTCACAAAAGCTTGGAAAGAAGATAATAGACTATTGTGTCTCTTATGGTCTCCTTTCCACAATTGGCTCATGTTGCTGGAACCTTGCAGGTGGTAAGCACTCAGACTTGATGATTTTTGTTTATGCTAGTTTTCTACGAGTTCAATTTTCTTTTAGTTCCGACTCCTAGTTTATGGGAACCTTTTAGTTGCAAATCGGTTTTCTTCGGTTTTTGGTCAGTTTGGCTTGGTCTGCTCGAATTTCGCTCATAGTAGAAGAGGAAGATTAAATAAAATAAAATCAGAATTTGGTTTTAATAAAAAAAAACTTTGAGGCTGGCCAAACTTAGGGAGAAGAGAGAACTTTTTTTGAAGATTTTGGCATATTAAAACCTTATAAAATTACCAATTGGAGATTTTTAAGAAGAGGGGAAATAATCGATTGGCAAATTTGCTTATTGGATTTCTGAACTACTCCCAAGTGACCTGTCTTTCATGTTATGTTGTGACTCAGTTTTAATGTTTAAAGTTTCAAATTACCGTGGTAGTGCGTTTTGCAGGTACACTTAGTGGCTCTCAAGCCACCTAGTGTGTTGTAGCAGTAGATACACAAAGAGAAGAGATGGGCACTTCGAGAGAGATATGGAACTAAAGAAGATCAAGCTTAAAGAAAATGAAGACTCAAAGAGAAGATCCTCACTAGGAGATTAAGTCAGTGTAAAAACTCAATTATGAGGTTATACAACTTATTTTGTAATAATGGGGCTGTTAATTTCACCTCTTTTGTTAGACAAGGGCAATACAAGAAAATGCCCTTAATTTTGTCGTTGTATGATGTTCAAAAGGAGGCTCTTTTGTACGAAGAGACCACTACGTCCATTTCTTGTGGTTGGATTTCAAATTTTTAAGGCATATTCCGACTTGTGGAATAGGTCAATTACTGGTTTTGATTAATACAAGCTTACCCTTCAAAAAAAAAGTTTTGTTTCTAAAGCTGCATATTTCCAACATGCAAAAGTGGTAGAGGCAAAATCGATTGTTCCACCACAAGTATAGTTAACATGTTTAATTACCTTCCTTTTTAATACTAGTCATTATATCCTTAAGATTATCTTGTTTAAGATCTCGTTAAAATACTTTTCCTACCATAGTTTCGTTAATTTAGAAGATCGAGCTATAATATTAACTGCAATAGTCTCATTGTTTTCCCTTTTTCCTAACTTTTCCTTGTTTATGCTTTGCATGCTATTTTACATTTCTTTAAGTGGCAACCTCATACATCCAACCTAAATAAAGAATCATTTGACAGTAGTGATATATTTGTGAATGAATCATGAACATACGTACTTGCTTAACCCTAGATATATATGAACCTCGGTATATAAAGTTTCCCATTTGATTCATTATTGCTCTAATTTAGAAATATTTCATTTAACAACAGCCTAGGGTGAAGCCCAGAATGATTATGGGGTGCCAAAATTTAGAATATAAAAATTAGGGGTGACAAATCATCGTTTTTTACATATTCTAGTGAAAATAAATTGTTAAAAATTGGAAAACTCATAACTTTAGAAATTATGTGGGGTGCCGTCACCACTGATGCTTAGCTTCCACCCTGACATTAGCACTTCTTTAACAAAATGGTAGCATATAAGGGGAAGGAAGGATTGGTAGAAGATGAAGGAAAAAATGATAAACATATTATCAACAAGTTACCATTTTCAGAAACACAAAACAAATTAGGGATTTACCAGCTATAAAAGGTATATGTTTCTTTCCTTCAAGAAATATCTTAATTATAAATTACTAGTTCTAAAGTACAAAACAGTTTTTAAAGGGACTGTGGACTAAATAAAACAAAACGTATTTGGTCATACAATCAAAAACGTATTTGACCAAACTTAGGGGATTATAGTTAGATATATTCTCTCTCTGTCTCCCTTTCTCCTCATATAAGTATTTCTTATTGGGAAAGATATTATCAAAGAATTGTAAATTTAATATATCTTTTGCATTGTACAGCTTATTGTTTTCTTTGGTAGATTGTGTTCCTTTCATATTTGCAGGACTCACAAAGAAGTGTATTAACTGAGAATACTGGGCTTGTTTTGCTCCAGGTTTAGAGGATATATTAATTTGTTCTTTATTTCTCATAAAAGGCTATTTATTTATTTAATTTTTGGTCTTCTTTGGTTTTATGTCATGAAAAATTATGGTACAATCCTATTATTTTATCTTAGCCTTGAATAAGCAAACTTATTTACTTTAAATCTGCAGAGAAACAAGATCAATGAATTTGATTCGGACAAGAATAAATCCGTCTACTGAATTCTTGCGTTTTTCTTATTATAACTAACTTGTTCGCAATAGGTTTTGTATAAATTCTTTGGGCTCGATATTGAAAGTCTACATGGATTTTTCTTGTTAGACTTTGCCTATTTTCTAGAAGAGTTTTCAAGTGTAGGCGACGTTTATCTTATTGCTGGTAATATCTCTAGTGTTCAATCTGGCGTGTAGCTGATATGAGTCTCATGCTATTGATTTTGTTTTCCTCAGTCCATTTTCCTAGTTACAGGAAAGTACATCCCATTGTTTTTCAGAATTTTTTTAATTAAAAGTTGGTGTTACCCACTATTTTCATTGGTTTTTGAGTTTAAATTGGTCTTCCGACCTTATTACAACAAAATGGAAAACATAATATTGAAAGATACATAAAACAGAACTTGTAGAGGCTGAGAGAAAAAAACTGAGAACTACAAACCCCAGCAAAATATTTGACTATATTACTTAAATCACTTTTGCTTTTTCCGGATACTTCTCACTGGCTCGTAAACATATCTAAATCTCCATTTCAATGGCGAAGAGAGAGAAAAATTCTACCAAAATTGAGTGTCTCAAATAACGATATGATGATGGTAATTTATGGCGCGATGGACCATCTAAGCAATGGGAATCATTGATGGATCAACCTGTAACAGGTAATTTTCTCTCTTTTCAACCAATATATTTAGCTTATTCAAAAGAAGAACTTATTCGCTCAGAAGGGCTAATTCTCTAGAGGTAATATTTAAGTGGTAACAACTACCGTAGTCACCACAATCATATGGATCGTATTAGTTATTAATAAATATGATCTTGCTTCTTGTACTATACCTGTGTGTTTTGCATTTTCTCTCTTCTCTAGATAATTTAATAACCTTCCATTTAGCAATTTTTCTCTTTTTTCCTTTCTTTTCATCCACATCTGTTTCCCAGTTGGAAGAATAGATATTCACAGTTAATTCGCCTTGTGGATATCTATTCTTCCACTGTTATTCCCCAAACCATAAGTTCAAAGCCCTACTTTAGTTCGAGTCTGATTTGTCTGTTGCTATTTTATAAATTTATGATTTGGGGATTTGTCAATTCTAGTTTTAAACTTACAACTTTCATCATCTAATTCTAAAAACAGACCCAATTTTCTGATTCAATATAAAAAAAGTGCCAATATCAGTAATTCGAATTTAAAAAAGACCTTAGTTGTCATAATCAATAAAAAAAATAAATTTTTGGGAATATAATCCTAATAGAAGCTCTAATTTTCGTCATCGAATTGAAATATACTCAACTTTCGTAATCAAATTCTGAGAAAAGCCCCAATTCTGACTTCATATCTAAATATGGAATTATGGATATTGTGATTCCACTTCTGATAATTTGGTATTCTTCCGAATTAAACCAATTCCATCCATTGATAAATAAATAAAAACATAAAAGTATCATATTCAATTTATTTCTGCTAAGTTGTTTTATCAAACGAGGAAATTGGTAAAGAGGGGCGAGAGTTGGCATGTGGAAGAGAGAAACTTAAAGGGAGTGATGTGAACACTAAAAACAAATGTCAGATTACCATCAGAGCATCTGTTGCTAAACTGATGGTAAAATGAGTGTCGCTAAATTTTAGCAACAGTTTAGCAACAGTTTTTGTTCCTAAACTGTTGTTAAAATTTAGCGACACTCACTTTACTATCAGTTTTCAAAAGGTAAATTGTTGCTATTTTAACTTTTTCTTTTAGTGAAAGTTATTCACAAAAGTAAATACTTACTTCATTAGAATAATAATTACAGTTAAGTTGTTGGATGTAAATGAACGACTTGGATGAATTATTTCGGCATGCGGCAATTTCCTTGAATGGCCGCCCACCGCTTCCAAGCCTCCCACGATGCAAAAGTTAGTTCCATATTCAGAATTTGGACTTCAAAAGATAATTCAGCTGTAGTCTTTTTATATTGTAATTATGGTCTTGTGTTTAGTTGCTAATTTTTTTCTCGGAGACCAGCAATTAAAATACTGCTTTTCAGATCTGCTAATCTCCAACATGCAAAAGTCATAATAGAGGAAATAAAATAACGTTCCAACAAAAGGGGTAGTACATATTTCCTTTTTGGTGGATTAATATTCATATACTTCGTAATGTACCCGAGGCTACTTTGTTTAAAAAATATTGTGATCTTTATGATTACTTATGTAAATTTCTTATTGAATTTTACTTACTTTAAGAAGATCCAATTATATTATTAACTATCTAAAGTCACTTGACAAAATAGAAATAGAGGGGGTCTAGAGAGAGAAAGTCCATAATGTTGAAAAAAGGGAGAAAACAAAATTAGTACGCACCTTTTGATCCGCAAGCTTTGGAGAAACAGCATCACACCATGATTTGTTGGAGTTCTTAACAATAAAAAAGATGTCTGCAATCTAATCTAGAAAAAGAAATCAAATACCACAAGTGAGAAGCCTCTATAAGTTTTTCATATGAACACGTACACGCACTTGCTGAGCCTTTCAAATATACATTAATATGCAAATTCACTCATGGAAAGCCTGAGCTAGAACAAATTTACAGTTTTTTTTATCTTTTCTTTTGGTTAAAAGAAGAATACTCAGTGGGATATATAGATCATAAGCACGCGCTACTTACGTTTTATCACGAAAAAGGTTATCTTTGAGTGTGGCTAAGAGAAAAGTGGGTTGTTCTTAAATAACCAATAAGAGTCTTTAAATGGACTTACGGTTTCAAACCAGGGTTTGAACCATCTATTACTGCTGTTTGGATAAGGTTTGATATGCTACCAATCCATCTCTACAACAAAACAAGCATCTTTGCAATAGCTAGAGTGTTTGGCTTTCCCCTAAAGGTTGATGAAACTACTAATAACCTAACGAGGCCTATTCTAGCGAGGGTTTGCATACAAATTGATTTAAAGAAAGAATTTACTCATAGGATTTGGATTGAATATGGAGATAAAAGATAACAAGATGGAATTTGGCAAAGCTGCGTATATGAGCATTTACCAAGTTATTGTTTTTCTTGCAATAAAATAGGGCATGCTTCATATGAGTGTAAGGTTCTCGACAAAATGCACAACAAGGATAATGAGCAAAACTTTAAGAAAAATATGATTCATAATGAGAAGTACAAGGTTGAGAATAAACAGAAGCAAGTTATCCAACAGCAAGTACCAAAAGAACTGATTTCACGAGGAAAGTACCTGTCAGAGTTGAGAAATGGGTTAGCAAGAATAACACAAAATTAGGTACCGTCACTACAAAAGGAAACCTCAATTCTGAACACAATAGTATTAGTGGTCTTCAAGAAAGAGAAAAATAAAAAATTCTCATACATATACTGGGGAGAATAGTGGAAGCGGAAAAGTCTGTAATACAAGAAATGGGAATAAAAATTTCAAATCCCTTTTCAGCACTACTATTGTACTAATAAAGAAAAGCAATTACAGATCTAGAACAACAAGAAGAAAATGACAAAGAATAGGAAATTCAAGAGGAACAGGGGAATAATAAAATAGAGGCATAACATACAAGCGATATTTCACATATTGATACTGAAAAGAGCTTAGCCCTAATTAAAGATCCAGATACTGATATACTAGATCAATTATCAGTCCTCAAACTTAACATGATTGTACCTAATTATGAGGAAACATATACTCAAGTAGTCCCACTTAATATAAGTATTAGGGATCTATCTACACATGAATTAATTCATTTAGAGAAGAAAATTGGTCCTTTAACTCAAAATTCAGCCTCGACACCCTGTTCAAATGCCGGTTATAATTCAGATAACTCTTTTGAAATCTATGTAGAAGGTAACAATGAACAAGAGGGGGTAAATTGCAGTGAAGATGAGGTAAACAACAACTATTGTACTAATAAAGAAAAGCAATTACAGCTAGACCAAAATGTGCATAATATCACAGTTAAGGAGAATTATCTGTGGATCTTTATTCATCTAATTGGGAAACTGAATTGGACGAAAAAGAGGGAAAAAAAAGAGAAGAATTGCGAAATGGAAAGGAGTTAAATTACCCAGAGATGAGAGGAAAATTAATACAACAAGAGCAAGTAATTACTATTATGATCCTTATTACAATGAAAATTATGGTAGTTGTTAAATTTAAGTTCTTGTATAAGAGTTTAAGCTAGTGCCAGCTTATAAGTTTGCTAAAATCTATTTCTATAAAGAGTTATTTATAAAGACGTTATCAAATGGATTCCACCTGAATCTGATCACTGAAAAATTAATGTGGATGGAAGCTATAAAGAAAATAAAGTTGGAATTGGAGGAGTATGCATGAATCAAAAGGGGGATTTCATTAAAGGTTTTGCAATCAATTGAAAAGGTAGTACCAGTTCGGAAATTGAGGCTCAAGCAATTATACAAGGTATTAAAATGGCCGATAACATAAATAATATTATCCTAGAAACTGATTCGCAAATTATGGTGAATATAATCGACAATAAAAATGCTAAATACCCATGGAGGCTAAGACCAATGATTTCTGAAATTAAATTCCTAATGGAAGAAAATAGAGGAATTAAATTTACCCATATCTGGAGAGAAGCAAATACTGTAGCAGATCATTTGGCCAAATAAGCGATGAAAAACAATATGGCTATTATTTCTACAAGAACAGAAGATTTCTCGAGAGATGTTAAAGGAAAACTTGATATGACTGCAAAGGGGTATCAAAATATAAGATTGAGAAGAGAAGAAGAAGAATAAGTAATGTAACGACCCGGATTTCCGTAGAGAAATAGCGTGTTAAAGAGAAGTGAGCTATAAACATCAGCTAGATATGTGAGTATATATATGATATATAAGCCAGAAGTATCATCATTTTTATCACCAAGACATTTTAAAGTCGTGCGGTCCAAGAAGCGAGAACGAAATTGAGTCAAAGCGGACAATATTGGTGGTACGAAGCAGATGGTGACAGTTCGGTCGAAGGACCGGGTCTTTACAATTGGTATCAAGGCCGTTATCTAGCCGATTTGGGAATGGGCAATCACGAAAGGGGGCGTGCCCGACGAATACGTCGTGCCCGAATGGAAAAAGTATGTAACGACCCGGGTTTACGTAGGAAAATATTATAAAAAAAATAAATGAGCTATTACACATCACGTATATATGTGAGTATTTATATGAAATATAAGTTAGAATTATCGTCCTTTTTATCAGCAAGCCCTTTTAAATCCGTACGGACAAATAAGCGATAACGAAATTGAGACAAAACAGACAAAATTATTGATAGGTTGCAGATGTTGTCGGTTCGGTCGAAGAGTTGGTTCTTATAAATCGAGAATAAGAGAGATGGGGTAATAAGTCAACTGTAGCTAAATTGGGCGAAGTTTCAGGAGTGAGAAAGGTCAAAGTACTGGAAGTTCAAGTTGCTGCAAGTGTAGTCCCTGCCTTTTCTTTGTTTTGCTGCTGCGTCAGTTTATTTAAAATTCTTGTCAACTGACCCAATCTTTTATTTTTGTACATTGTAATCCTTGTGGGGTTTTTCATGCACTTTATTTTAAAAATCAATAAAAATAAAGAGTGATTTTTCCCACCATTAATTTAAAAAAAAAACATCTAAAGTCACTTTGCTTCATGTTTCCCCTAAAATAAATATCATCTAACTATGCTAGCTACTACTTGCTTCGAATATACTGTTCATGTGGGTGATTATATTCACTTGTTTAACCTTAGATATATATCTCTTTTTATAAAACCGAGTTGCTTCTTTGCTATTGCTCTTAATCACAAATTTTTCATTTGGCAACAGCTCAAGCTTCAACTAATATTGTACAGAATTAGAAAAAGGATTAGGTAAAAGATAAGTCTCACTAAAAAGAAACTAAAAAAGGAGAGAGCTATACCCGTCCGAACGAGTTAACTCAAGTGATAAGACTCAAAACAACTCCCAAATATCCGACAACCACATGTTTTTTCCTCCTTCTCTAGCTGATCAGGATTTTCAATTCATGTGGTAAAAGGTTTGGCAAAGCAGAAGTGACAAAACGCTCAATCTCCCAAGGCGACACACTCTCTTTGGCCATTGCACAGTTGCCGGTTCATCCCACTGTACGTTTGATCTTTGCCATTTGAAATTAGGCCAGTTTGAGGAAATATCTTCTACCCCAATTATTGTACCCACGAACTTTCTCTTTGGAGCTTCTTCTCATTTAAATCTCATTGTGAACCGCATGCCAACTGCAAATCTGTTTTTTGTTGCTCTAGATAATTGTTCATTCAATAATAAAATGGCCCGTCCTTGGCATGTAATACACAACAAACATGCTTGTGTACTGGTCGCATGAGAAGTCGTGGCAAGAACTCCGAGATGCAATATGTGGCTTGATACTGTTGGGTATTTTATATCGGTGGTTGGTATAAATACGTTGAAAATTAACAAACAATTATGCAATGACAATTATGAAAAAATGCAAGAAAAATTTTATAGAAATTATTTTGATGTGTATATGAATCTTCAGAATTATAGGATAAACATACGGGTGTGACCGTTCAAATTTGGAAAATGTTGGGCTATAACTGCCACATCCGGAACAACCTGACTGTTGGGAAATAAACAATAACTCCAACAAGACTTGGAGTGATCACTGGTCAACAAAGAAAGGGTCCCACATAATTCAACATGTATACAAGACTACTTCAGTGGGCCTCAAGTTATTTAACAAATTAATCAATTAAATAATTAATTCTAAACTAACTTTATGTGATCGTTTAAGACCAATTAATTCTCTTATGAGGGTATCCTTCACTACCCACTTGGTTTTAGCAAGATATAAGGATCATTAAAAGGAAAGTCTAACCTCTACTTAACACACGCTTTACCGCTATGTCATTATAGGAGTGGGCTATGACTTTTTGTCTCTACCGGTTTGACGAAACTCCCCCATGATTAGTTTGTCTGCTTGAACCTATTTATTGGGATCTGCAGTCATTTAGGTTAGGTAGAGTTGCCATCATGGAGTACGCTTCTTTAGAGGGCTTGTATATCAAATCTCATCGATGACGTCATCGTTTGCTTATACAATAACTCATTGCCAGCGGATCCGTAAACTATTAACATATCACTCGTTATAATAAATACTTGAGCAAATGCAGGACTCCCTATGCTTGATTGCAAACTGACTTTTGCAGTTCATGCACATTGCATACATATGTCTCAACCATATTGAAATCATTTTAAATGAATCAAGCACTCGCGTTTGCTTCTCTCATTAAGTCTTTCGTCATACTATGTATCACAATACCATAGTTGACCTGATTATTCGCATTCACTTATAAAATTTCTACATATGGTTAGCACCTCAAAGTTTGAACTACATCACTTTGTGATTTAGTGTCCTTACTATTAAATATTCATTCACTTTATTGCACCGTTGCACTATAATTAGATATTATTATACCTACTTAGTTTTCTCACTAAATACATTTCAAATTTTAAATATTATCTTAATGAATGTATCATGTTAAGACCATATTTACAACAGAAATATTTTCCATTTGGAACTTGTAAATAAATATATTCTTGTAAAATAGTGTTTACATTACCGTTAACCAAATACAAAACTTAATCAAACAAACACCACTATTTTTATTGACTATAGTAAAACCTCTATAAATTAATAATGTCGGGACCGTAAAAATGTATTAATTTAGAAAGTTATTAATTAATCGATAAATTAATATTTTAAAGAGATTTTATTTATTTGACGATTAATGTTCATCAAGCGACAATTGAAAATTGTTTTCGACATTGAAAAATTTATCCGGTCAATGAAGTTTCAATTAATAGAATAAACCATAATTGAGAAAGATATTTACGAATTTGAAAAAATTATTGATGGTCTCAGTTATCACAATAAAATGGATGTCTGGGTTGTTGGATTAACCTGACGAAAATAACACATGTTCATATGCCAGACATTAGAAGAAATTGTTGATACTGTATTTGATAACAATTAAGATGATGGAGTTGAATATGATATTTGAAAATATTGTGTATAATTTGACAAATGTATATGCTGAATTTAATCTAATTGAAATTAACCTTTAGAACTATTCATACAAAATTAAACATTTAGAGTATAACATCTATAACTAGTCATCCTAATTAAACTAAAAAACTGCTGGTATAGTGATAAAATTGGTTTTAAACTAAACATTTAGTAGTTTAAATCATGTTAGTTGTTTTTTCCTAAAATTTTATGTTTTTAACTTGAAATTACCAAATTTCGTAAATGACCCTTGTATTTTGCCAAACAAGATTACTACAAAAATTATTTTATAGCCAATATTTGTTTTAACTTAATATTTATTTTATGTTATGTTAAAAATGGAAAAAATTCTTTATTTTTGTATTATACCCTATTTATTTTATCTTCTATTCGACATATTTTTTACACCACGTCCCCCTCCTCCAAAAATCATCCTGGTTCCGCCCCTAGACACAACACGAGCCTCGATCTCCTAAGTCGCCTAATTTACCCCCCACATTTTTTTGATATTCGGGTTTTCCATACTCCCCAGTGTTCTTACACTGACTCGTTTGCTTATATTAGCAAACCCACGTAAGTAATCTGTATAAATAAATTTCATTAATCTGGTAATTAATCAATTGTCTAACCAATTTTCATACAATTCTGTAGTATGCTGTAGAGTTACTGAGATGAACTAAATTAATTTATTAGTTCCCAGTAAGCAGTGCCCCATGACTATTTCAATGGCAGTCATAATCTTTGAAACAAAACAAAATTTCAACCAGCGTTATATACAGTTACACCGTCCCAAATTACAATTTGAGTATTCCATATTTAAAATAGTCACAATATATTTACACTTGTAACCGTTTATAAGTTGGTGACGATTGAGAACAACAGGTTCCTTATTCCCCATCATCGACCTTTTCAAATTATTGTTTAAAACAAGATTTTCAATATTTGATTTCAAAACTTACCAAACCAAATCGAACCTTAAAGATTCTTTAAGAAATTCCTTTAAATTTTTTCCAATTGAACCAACGAGCATATTAAGATTTATGTAATATATATATAGTTTTTCCTTTCCAGAATACTAAGACAAAACGGTTTTCACAAATACAAACCGTTATAATTACTTGGTTCTTTTCAAACAGATTTTTCAAACCGAAAGCAACATTTATATAAAATTAAATGAGAGGCAATTAACCCAAATTTATGTAAACCAATATAAAGTTTCAAGAATTAAATCCCATTAACGCACCGGTTTGTTTCTAAAACGAACTAACACATCTATTTTCGATAACACTACAGCATGCACAAATCCTAATTTATCAGTAAATTAAGGACATACAATGATTGGTCAATACATGCCAGATACTGAAACGACAGAAATATTTAAGTAAAACTTGAGCAAATCTCCATAGTTATATGATCTGCTATTTCTCAAACCTCAACCTATATATAATGTTTATCATGCATAGCAAATATGCAACACACAATTATCTTGCACAGACAATGTTCCCTTTGCAAATTTATCAATAAGATACTATTACCCAAACACTAGCAGATGGCATATGTTAATTTCCAAAAATAGCAAATTACTCTCAACACATGGCAAGTGTAATCATATAAATTTCAGTACACCCAATCAGGTTCCAAATTTCCAGTATACACAGTTACTTTTAATCCTATATGCAAGTTCTAGTAATACAACAAATTAAGGTACAATCATAATTACTAATCTTGGCAAGGAGTACTTGTGCTTACATATATCATTTTCCAGAAAAAAACAAGGATGCTAAATTAATTACTAATTAGTTTACTAACTAAAATCCATTTATCATACTCCCTCCGTCCCTAAATAAGTGTACGTTTTCTCAATTTGATAATTATAAAATAATAAAATCTCTATAACTCCAACCTCCCTTCCCCCACCCACCCACTCTCTGTAATTTAACAATTAAAACAAAACAAAAACACATGAAGATGATAAACAAAAACAAAGACAAAATCTACCCTTCCCCACCTTCACCAGACTCTGTCTCTATCCTTAACCTCTTACCCTCGACAACACTCACCCTTATATACATCCTCTCTATACAAGACAAACAAGCCTTATCTTACATGCTAACAAGGTTCTCTTAACAATAGCAAATAAAAACAAACAAACACCATGTTGGTTTTCGTGTACGAAATAACAATTAACAATAATAAAGGACTAAACAAGAATTAATCAAAACCAGTGTAATCTTTATTAATTTCCAATTGGAATAGAATTAATGATTACAACATGTAGGTACTGAATAGTAAATAAAGCAAACGTTATCAGATTATTATTAATTAATAATCTGATGTATTGAATTGCAATAAATAGAAACTGCCGGACTGAAAAGTATAAACTTAACAGCCGGACTGTTCTGTTTTAAATTGAAATTACAGGACTGAATTGAAACTATTCTAATTGCTGAATTAAATTACAGAATATGAATTACAGCAAAAACAGAACTTTAAACTAATTACAGAAAGGTACAACCAGAATATAAAGCTACAGCTAAGGACAGCAAATTAAAATACTGAAATAAAAAAGACAGAATTGAAATGCGTAAATGAAATGGACAGAATTAAAATAACTGAATTTAAATGCGAAAATTAAAATAAACAGAATGTAAATAAATTTAGACGAGGCTACTGTTAACAGTATGCCCTTAACCGATATTCGCCCAACCACCTTGATTGTTTCTGGTTGCGTTGGCGCTTCGATCCCAAGGTACAACGTCTCGGATGACTCGCCGGAAACTGGCGACGAGTCAAGGTCGAGCTGTTGATGGGTGGTTCTCTCTGGTTCTAAAATGTAATGCTGATTTTTGAGAGATGATATATGCTGATGTGTTTTTTCAGAATGTTGTGTGTGTTGTTTTTGACATGTGGGGGGTCTGCCTATTTATAGGCTTGCTGAGTATCTCAGCCATTAAAGTCACTTTACTACTGTCAGTTTTCGAAATTCGAAACTGCAGTATTAACTTTGCAATGAATTCATATTTATTGCAACAGTTACAGCTTTGCTGGAAGCTTTTTTCCGAACAGGCGCAGTTTTCCCGAACAGGCACGCTTCAACCGACCAGGAACACTTTTCCCGAACAGGATCACTTTTCCCGAACAGGAACAGGCACACTTTTTCCCGTCGAGCTGAAAACCCGACGAGCAAGCCCGCCTGACGAGCAAGCCCGCCCGACGAGCAAGCCCATGTGTGGTACACAATACACACGTGTATGTGGACACACTACTTAATATCCACATGGGATACCTTAGTATATATATATTGTAAAAATCACTCATGATTTTCCAATGTGGGATAACCCTCATGGGTTAAATCCCATTTCTTTTCTCATTTTCCAGCATTGACTTTATTTCATCTTTCGAGTACCAAACTTCGAGTCCAATTATCATTCACACCCTTCCTCCGAATAGGTCATGCGATATACCGTTGCGAAGCTCGTCGTACGAGCTACTCAAACGCTTTGAGTATGGCCTCAGAAAAACTGAGTAGTCGCATCGAAAATTGACTCAAAGATGGTACCTGATCACTTGGAACAACCATGTTTAAAAACATGTTTTCCTACAATTTTTCCAACAATCCCCCACATGAATGCAATTGGCTCGAAAGCCCATGTCCTAAATGCAAATCAAGAGAACCGCAAAAGTTCACTGCCTAAGGTCAGGTAGCGCGCGCCTTGAACCTGCCGTAGCGGAATACCACCCAGAATACTGCTATTAGGTAGCTGTAAAGCTTTGAACCATCAAGCTTTGTGTATCCCAGAATGGCACCCGCACAGTGCCCTCTCTATCCACGTACTAGGCCCTTTAGTTGTTGTCCATATTTGGCCTGGACTGTCTTGGCAACTTCAACTGAGTGCTCTAGTGAATTAGCCCAAGCTCATCACATGGTACCGGCCTTACACACTCATTATAGGTGTTTCAAGTCGAAAGTGTCCTGACTCACTTTACTCGACCGTCGAGTTACTTGGATCATTAAGAGCCTCAAGCTCACCCTTACAATGGTACAGGTCTATCACTCTGTCATCGCGGAAATGGGCTGGAAACTCCAGGTTCCCGAGTGCTTTGTTCGATTGCCCCCACACTTCAGTTTCCTTTTGAACCTATCAGGAAATATTCTGTTTAGGTTGGGTTGCCTATGGGGGGGCCACCAATTTAATGGGCTTTAATCCCATTCCTTTCGATGACGTCTCGACTCCCATTTGAGTCAAGCCTTTTGTTAATGGATCCGCTATGTTTTCCTTTGATCTCACAAAATCTAAGGACACCACACCATTGGATAAAAATTCTCTTACGGATTTATGTCTTCGACGTATATGTCGAGACTTTCCATTATACATATGATCCTGAGCCCGCGCAATAGCTGATTGACTATCACAATGCATGCTTATTGCGGGAACAGGTTTTGGCCACATTGGAATTCCTTCCAATAGACTTCTCAGCCAGTCTGCCTCTTCGGTTGCTAAGTCTAACGCTATGAATTCTGATTCCATAGTAGACCTTGCAATACACGTTTGTTTGGAGGATCTCCAAGACACATCAGCTCCTCCCATTATAAACACATATCCACTCGTGGACCTTGTGCTATTGGAGTCTGATATCCAGTTGGCATCTGAATACCCTTCCAGTACCGCTGGATATCTGGTATAGTGCAGCCCGTAATCGGCTGAAAACCTCATATACCTGAGAAGTTTCATTATGGCCTTCTAGTGTTCCTCATTCGGATTACTGGTGTACCTGCTCAGTCTACTCACTGAGTTTGCTATGTCTGGTCTAGTGCAATTCATTATATACATGAGACTGCCTATAACTCGAGAGAACTCCAATTGATTCACACTCTTACCGGAATTCTTTTTCAGGTTACAGTTGAACTCAATTGGGGTTCTAGACATTGCCTTACTGCCCTTGTCAAACTTGTCTAATACTTGTTTAACATAGTGACTTTGGGACAAGGCATACCCTTCTGATGTTTTGGTAATCTTCATACCAAGTATTACATCAGCTATACCCAGGTCCTTCATATCGAAGTGTTGTGATAACATTTTCTTTGTGGAGCTGATTCTATCATTACTCCCAATTATGATCATGTCATCCACATAGAGACAGACTACAACACAGTCTCTTCCACTTCCTTTAGAGTAGACACATTTATCATACTCATTAATGTGAAAACCGTTTGATAGCATAATTCTATCAAATTTCTCGTGCCATTGCTTTGGCGCTTGTTTGAGTCCATATAGAGACTTTACAAGTTTGCACACTTGGTGCTCTTTACCAGGAACTACAAACCCTTCCGGTTGTTCCATGTAAATCTCTTATTCCAGTTCTCCATTTAGAAACGCCGTCTTTACATCCATTTGATGTATTTCCATATCAAACAAAGCTGCGAGAGCAATAACGATTCAGATTGACGTTTTCCTGGAGACAGGAGCATACGTGTCGAAATAATCGACACCTTCAGTTTTCCTGAAGCCTTTTACTACAAGTCTCGCCTTGTATTTCTCAATCGTGCTGTCAACCCTTAACTTCCTCTTGAAGATCCACTTGTGACCTAGGGGCTTACAACCTTTCGGAAGATCCACTAGTTCCCAAGTGTGGTTTTGCATGATTGATTCAATCTCATTTTGAATGGCTTCTTCCCAATATTGGGAATCCGGTGTTGACATAGCTTGTTTATATGTCACCGGTTCGCCTTCAATCATGAAGGTTACGAAATCAGGTCCAAAGGAAGTTTCCTTCCTTGCCCTTTTGCTGCGTCGAGGCTCTTCCTCTTCCTCTTCCTCTTCCTCTGTCGGTTCACTTGCCCCCACATTTCCTTCACTGTTCAACTCTTCAGTTGGTACAGCTGTAGGTAATTTCCGGGGAAAGATATCCTCAAAGAAAGAGGCCTCTCGGCTTTCCATATACGTATCTACGTGCACATCGGGATTGTCCAACTTGTGTATGAGAAACTGATATGCACTACTATTATGTGCATATCCGATGAACACACAGTCCACCGTTTTAGGACCAATTCTCATCCTCTTAGGAGTGGGAACTAGGACCTTTGCGAGACAACCCCAAACCCGCAGGTTCTTATAACTGGGTTGATGACCTTTCCATAATTCATATGGAGTCTTTTCTCGCTTCTTATGTGGTAACTTGTTTAAAACATAGTTTGCAGAAAGTATCGCGTCCCCCCACATGTTCTGGGGTAACCCAGAACTGATTAGCATAACATTCATCATTTCCTTTAGCGTTCTATTTTTACGCTCAGCAACCCCATTTTGCTCGGGAGTGTATGGGGCTGTGGTTTGATGTATAATGCCGCTTTCAGCGCATATCTGCTCAAACGGTGATTCAAATTCACCGCCTCTATCACTTCTCAATGTTTTAATTTTTCTATTCAGTTGATTTTCAATTTCGGTCTTATAAAGAGCGAATTTCTCAACTGCTTCGTCTTTACTTCTCATTAAGTAAACGTAGCAGTATCTAGTACAATCATCTATAAAGGTGATACAGTACTTTTTCCCTCCTCGTGTTTGTATAAACTTTAAGTCGCATACATCCGTGTGTATTAGACCGAGAGGTTCACTTTCTCGTTCAACATTTTGAAACGATGATTTCGTTAATTTTGCCTCTACACAAATCTTACATTTGTGTTGCTTATAAAAAACAAAATTTGGTATTAGTTTTAGTGATATTAATTTCTTTAAAGAATTATAATTCACGTGACCTAATCTACCATGCCACAAATGAAATGACTCAAATAAATAATTAAACTCAGAATTTTTATTGGCCTCCTGGGCAACAGTCATTACGTCGCTAGTGCTAGCCTCAGCTTTAGCACCTTTATTGGGAGCAGGTGTCCCTACGTTTAACTTAAACATGCCATTGCCAATATAGCCACGGCCTACATAGACACCATTTTTGGTGATTACAATTTTATCGGATTCTAAGACTAGCTTGAACCCGTTCTTCACCATCGCTGATCCGGATACAAGATTCTTACGGATATCCAGAACATGGAGCACATTGGTCAACCTCAGCTCTTTTCCCGAGGTCATCTTCATCACCACCATTCCTTTTCCTTCCACCTTGGAAGTTGCAGAATTTCCCATGAAGCAGCTTTCTCCCTCTACTGCCTCGTAGGTCTTAAACATCCACCTTGTTGAGCAGATGTGGCTCGTGGCGCCGGTATCCAGCCACCACTCTTTGGGGTTGCTCCCCACGAGATTCACCTCAGAGACCACAGCAGTAAAGTGGTCATCATCTCGTCCTCCCTCGGCCAGATGTGCATGAGCTGGAGCTTTCCTCTTTCCCTTGCCCTTGAAGTTTCTCGGGGGGGGGGGGGGGGGGGGGGGGGGCTTAGGCTTAGCAGCGCCTTTATTGTCATAACAGTCCGCGGCACGATGGCCGGTCCTGTTACACATAAAGCAGGTTCCCGTAAATTTCTTTGTCAAAACGTTTCCGTTTGACGTTGGAGCTTTCGACCACATTGGCCTTTGCCATCGGGATGTTAGCACCACCGACTCTCCTCACGGAGCGACGGTTGCTCACCTCGATATTGAGCTTCTCAATGAGCCCCTCCAGCCTCATTTCCTTTCGCTTGTGCTTCAGGTAGTTTTGAAAGTCTTTCCATGACGGCGGCAATTTCTCAATCATGAGTGCCACCTGGAAAGGCTCATTAATAACTAGCCCCTCAGCCTCAAGGCGATGGTAAATGAGTTGGAGCTCCTCAACTTGCTCCATTACACCCCTGCTGTCAGTCATACGGTACTCATGAAAGTCCGTGACAACAAATCTCTTTGTGCCAGCGTTATTCACTTTGTACTTGTTTTCGAGAGTTTCCCACAGCTCCTTTGCAGTAGCTTTGGGCTCGAAAACACTAAACAGCGTGTCATCTAGAGCACACAGGATATAGTTCTTGCATAGGTAGTCAGCATGTCTCCATGCCTCAACCGCAGAGAATGACTGCTCATCCAGATCGTCCTTGCTTAGGACGGGAGCAGTCTCTTTGAGAAACCTGGTCAGATTCAGGGTTGTGAGATAAAACAGCATCTTTTGCTGCCAACGTTTAAAGTTGTCTCCCCTGAATTTTTCCGGTTTCTCCAGATGAGAAGTTGGCAAAGTAGGCACAGCCGAATACATCGGTGCCTTGCCCTTGGCCACAGCCTTGGCTCTAGCCGTAGCCTTAGCTGCGGCCTTGGCCGTTGCCGCTGCTTCGGCCGCAGCCTCAGCTTTGGCCGTAGCATCCACCATGGCCGCAGCCGCTACAGCCATGTCATCGGCGTTAGACCCCACAATCGCATCGCCCCCAGTGTTATGGACATCTCCACCAACCACTGGGTCATGATCACTTCCGATAGGCAACTGGATAGGCGACTGGATAGGCGACGTGTTTGTCATCTGAAATGACAACACAAAAACGTATGAGATACGTGTACAATAAATTCTATAAACGAACACCAAAACTGATATTTGGGTTTGTAAAAGAATTATCAAACAAATAATAAAATTAAACTTTTTATCCTTTTGAATATCAAACCAATTCTTATTGAATACCAATACGGTTGGTATCAACAAGATTCAAAAAATAAAAATTAAAACTGTTTGGAATTTTTCTTTGTAATTCAATTTCTAATATGATTTAGAATTGAAAACAAAAAAGCATTATTCCTTATAAAAAATAAATAATGTATTAATACACGAAAGAAACAACAGGATATCGGTTAAGATTGTTGGTTTCCGTGTACGAAATAACAATTAACAATAATAAAGGACTAAACAAGAATTAATCAAAACCAGTGTAATCTTTATTAATTTCCAATTGGAATAGAATTAATGATTACAACATGTAGGTACTGAATAGTAAATAAAGCAAACGTTATCAGATTATTATTAATTAATAATCTGATGTATTGAATTACAATAAATAGAAACTGCCGGACTGAAAAGTATAAACTTAACAGCCGGACTGTTCTGTTTTAAATTGAAATTACAGGACTGAATTGAAACTATTCTAATTACTGAATTAAATTACAGAATAGGAATTACAGCAAAAACAGAACTTTAAACTAATTACAGAAAGGTACAACCAGAATATAAAGCTACAGCTAAGGACAGCAAATTAAAATACTGAAATAAAAAAGACAGAATTGAAATGCGTAAATGAAATGGACAGAATTAAAATAACTGAATTTAAATGCGAAAATTAAAATAAACAGAATGTAAATAAATTTAGACGAGGCTACTGTTAACAGTATGCCCTTAACCGATATTCGCCCAACCACCTTAATTGTTTCTGGTTGCGTTGGCGCTTCGATCCCAAGGTACAACGTCTCGGATGACTCGCCGGAAACTGGCGACGAGTCAAGGTCGAGCTGTTGATGGGTGGTTCTCTCTGGTTCTAAAATGTAATGCTGATTTTTGAGAGATGATATATGCTGATGTGTTTTTTCAGAATGTTGTGTGTGTTGTTTTTGACATGTGGGGGGTCTGCCTATTTATAGGCTTGCTGAGTATCTCAGCCATTAAAGTCACTTTACTACTGTCAGTTTTCGAAATTCGAAACTGCAGTATTAACTTTGCAATGAATTCATATTTATTGCAACAGTTACAGCTTTGCTGGAAGCTTTTTCCCGAACAGGCGCACTTTTCCCGAACAGGCACGCTTTTCCCGAACAGGCGCGCTTCAACCGACCAGGAACACTTTTCCCGAACAGGAACAGGCGCACCTTTTCCCGTCGAGCTGAAAACCCGACGAGCAAGCCCGCCTGACGAGCAAGCCCATGTGTGGTACACAATACACACGTGTATGTGGACACACTACTTAATATCCACATGGGATACCTTAGTATATATATTGTAAAAATCACTCATGATTTTCTAATGTGGGATAACCTTCATGGGTTAAATCCCATTTCTTTTCTCATTTTCCAGTATTGACTTTATTTCCTCTTTCGAGTACCAACCTTCGAGTCCAATTATCATTCACACCCTTCCTCCGAATAGGTCATGCGATATACCGTTGCGAAGCTCGTCGTACGAGCTACTCAAACGCTTTGAGTATGGCCTCAGAAAAACTGAGTAGTCGCATCAAAAATTGACTCAAAAATGGTCCCTGACCACTTGGAACAACCATCTTTAAAAACTTGTTTTCCTACAATTTTTCCAACACACCACACTACCACAACAACAACAACAAGGGCACAACAACGACAACTTTGCTCTTTGAGTGCTACACCATCTACTAGCACTAATCGGAAACTTCACCAAACCACAAGGGGAGAGAGAGCTATCATGCTTCTATAAGTGGTATCGAGCCAGAACTTGCATCTCAAAGTTCTTGCCACTGCTTCTCATGCGATCAGTACTCAAGCACTGTTTGTTGTGTATAACAAGTCAATGAAGAGACAATTATTATTGAGGTGAATAATTATCTAGAGGCTGCGAAAAACAGATTTACAATTGGCATGTGCTTCACAATGAGATTTAAAGGTGAAGAATCTCCAAATAGAATGTTCGTGGGTACAATAATTATTGAAGGAGATATTTCCTCAAACAAGCCTAATTTCAAATGGGAGAAATTAAAGGTACAGTGGGATTTGTTGGGTACGTTGTAAATAAACACAATAATTTCTACGAAAAAAAATGGACAAAAACACAGAAAATGGTTTCCTCAATTATATAAATATCAAATACAAGATTTAACATAAAATAATGTAAACGATACCAAAATGGACTAAAGTCCGAGACGAGGTAACTGCAAGCAGTTTCCCCTAAATGATATTTGCCCCGCCATCTCTGCTTCTGGCTAAATGGGGCACTTCGTTCCCAAGGTACAACGTCTATCGCATGTGACTCGGTGGAAACGGCACCTAGCCACGGTCGGACCGTTGATGGTGCGGTACTCTCTCTCTATATGTATGCATATGTGTATGTGTGTGAATGTGTATATGTCATGTATTTGTTTCTTTCAAGAGAAAAGCTAGATACATGCATGTTTAATACCAAAAAACATATTAAGAGTTACATGTCACTAATGCCATAAATGGGGGTGGGTGCGTGGGTGGGGGGGAATTAAAATTGTAAGTTACACAATTAAATTACATTCACTTATAAAAACCATCCAGCAATCCCCCACATGAATGCAATTAACTGACATGCAGTGTGCATCCTAAATGCAATCTAGAGAATTACAAGAATTCACTGCATAAGGACAGGTAGCACGCGCCTTGAACCTTCCATAGCGAAATACCTTTCGGATATACTTGCCTTAGGAAGCGTAATGCTTTGAACCTTTAGCGTTTTGTGTATAACAAAATAATACCCGCACAGTGACTTCTCTACACCACTTACTAGGCCCTTTAGTTGTTGTCCATATTTGGCCCTGGAATGCCTTGATAAATTCAACTGATCTAGTGATTTAGCCATAATCATCACATTGTAACGGCCATACACACTCGTTATTGGTGATTTCAAGTCAAAGGTGTCCTGTCTCACCCCACTCGACCTTCGAGATACATGATTCATTAAGAGCCTCATGCTCACCATTAAAATTGTACAGGTCTATCATTCTTTTATCATAGAAATGGGATGAGAACTTATGTTCTCGAGTGCTTTGTTCGGTAACCCACATAATTCAGTTTTCTCATTGAACCTGAGACTGGAGTTTCCAATATAGGTTGGGTAGCTTATGTAAAGGTTTCCAATTTATTGGGATTTAACCCCATTTCCTTTGATGATGCTCCGACTCCTCCACGAATCAAGCATTTTGTATATGGATCCGCATTATTATCCTTAGACCTTGCAAAGTCTATGGATACCACAATTTTTGCTAGCAACTACTCTTACGGATTTGTGTCTCCGACGAATATGTCATGGCTTTGTCGGGACTTTCCATTATACAAATTATTCTGATCCCGTTTAATAACTGACTGACTGCAGCAGTGCACATTTATTGTGGGAACAAATTTTGGTCACTTGAAATACCTCCCAAGACTTCTCAGCCAATCTTCCTCTTCTGTAGCTTGATTCAACGTTATGAATTCTAACTCTACAGTTTCTCCAACTATGCAGGTCTATACAAAAACCTCCATGAGACTGGAGTATAACTATTGAAATTATCAACATCGTCAATTTACTTATAGTCATTGACTATATGTCTCACGCACCTATCTACCTCATTGTTGATGGTCTCTTCCCATATACAGATTATATGGATAATATTGATTATTCCATTGTCATCGATTTACTTTTACTCATGAAGGTCAAGGGTTGAATAAAGTTTCTTTTCTCACCCTTTACTACGCCGAGACACTTCATCTTCCTTACAAGTTTCACTTGCCCCCACTTTTCCAGCACCGTTTGAGTGTTCACTTGTCTTGGGTAACGTAATGCTTTGAACACTCAACGTATTAATCACACTCGCCAGGCGTTAGAATTTTGCGGGAAAGCTTCTCTTTTAGAAAATAAGCTTCTCGGACATAGAACTCTATATGCACCTTAAAGTCATCTGACTTATCTACTAGAAACCGATCAGCACTATATTTTGTTCTTATCCGATGAACACACAATCTACCGGTTTTGATCCTATCCAAGTCCTTCAAGGAGCAAGATTGCGACCTTTCTTAGGTAGCACCAAACTTTCACAAACTTATAGTCAGACACCATACCTTCTATAATTCTAACTGTTTGGTCCAACTTCCTAAGCGGTAGTTTGTTCAACACATAGCTTGCGGAAAGCTCACTTTCCACACAAATTCAGAGATTTACCCTGAACTTATCAACATGATATTCATCGTTTAAGAACTACATTTTTGCTCAAAAGCATAATAAGTCGTTGTTTAACGATTGGTGTCATTCCAGCAACACAATTGTGTGAATGGCGTCTCATATTCAGCGTTTCATTTACACCGACCATGTATTCATATCCATGTGTATATACCGTTTCGGAACTAGTTAGACAATATCTAACACGTCCAAGAATAGTCTATCTCTTAATGATTAACACTTAATCATTCAATTAAAGTTGGTAGATTAACACAACATAACACCCATGATTAGATATGTTTTCTGACAAGTCTTAATCCTCAACAATAGAATTCACGTATTCATTCTTACTTGAATGAATATCTCAATTAATTTGTCTTTAGTTCTCATCAAGTAGACATATCAGTGTTTTGTACAACCATTAATAAAATGAGTAAATATCTTTTAACCCCTTCTTGGTTTACATGCATCTCAAATGCATCAAACCATTAGGTTATGTACTCCGTTCGAAACTTCGAACTGAAGACTTAGTAATACATTAATTCGAACACAAACTCATATTTGTGTTTCAATTTAAATAATAGATTTAAAAAAATAAAACATTTATGGTTTTATATTTTCATGACCTACTATATCAGGTCAAATCAGTGACTTAGTTGAATAACTCAACATGTCATTATTGACCACAAGATTATCGACTAAAATGCTCATTTTGAACAAATATTCACTCATGTATTGCCACAAACAAGCAAACTTATCACAATTTGATCCTAGTGTTTTGGCTACCGAAAGGCTACTGCCCTTTAGGTTTCGAAAACCACTAGTCATGATTCAGATTTATATGCTTGCACTTGTTAGTGGATTTCCGAACGTTTAAAATGTTTCCACACATTAACACCCCCACAGTTCGTGCATTCCCTTTGTCCTCACTTAGGACATGCACTTTTTTATTGAGAAACTTAACCACTTTTAATGTGGTAAATGAATTTTATCATTTATTTCAGACGTTTAAGGTCTATTCCACTGAACCGTTAGGTATTCTCTCACTCATCCGTAGGTGCTTTGGGGTACGTTTAGATTCTCGATCTACAAGATCGACGGGTTACCCCCACATTTATGGGACCCTTGGGGTTCTACCCCAATAATGATAATATAATATTACTAATTACTATTCTCAATAATAGAAAACTCAACATATTCACAATATGTTTTACTAAAAAATTAATAATATGTTATTTCAACAAATTATTAAATGTTTTTCCAACAAATAAATAAGATGTTAATTTCCATCACCCACTATGTTCCGGATATTTCCCGTATGAAACTGTTTGTTAACTCAAATAACAAACATCCATGTACAATCTAATTTCGAAAAATGAAACTAAAACTCCTCCTTTGCAAACACCAAATTTCTATAACCATGCATGGATTCAAGAAACTGATTTTGCAAGAGTATTCTAGTTCATTCCCAAAAAAATTATCAAATTCTGAAAGATTTATTCATCCGTAAACACCAGATAAATCTGATTTTACAAAGAATAATGTCATAATTTAAACAAGTTTTGTCGTAAACCCCAAATTCTGAAAATCAGAAAATGGTTTTACAAGAACTATTTCGAAATCAGTTATGTCGTAATCCCCAATTTAATGGCTTTTACTAGAACTGTTTCGAATAACCACCAATTCTCCAATTCCATTGCATAGATTCATATGACTAAACAAAAACTCATTGGAAATTGTTAGTCCTTTATTAACATGAAAACAATAAACATGTTTAAATCACTAACAATATAATTTAGTCTCTAAATAGATTGTTCACAAAATAAAATATCAATAAATTTATTAGTACTAAATAGTCCTCATGACTTATTATAGTAACCACTGAATAGATACGACATAATATTATATAAATGTATTATATCAATATTCAGAATGTAACTCATAAAGCATTTAATTATCCGTTTCAATTTTTACTACTAAATAATTCACATAATTTATTATAGTATCAGTCCAAAACGGTTTCATAAAACATAATTAGAGACACTCATAAACATTTGATGTAACTGACAAATAAACAAACAATCACTCATGATTAATTCAATGTCAATTGTCCGGCTACACCACATAAATATGCAAACTCCAAATATACCACAATCATGGTCCTCTAATACTATTGAATATATGTCAGTAAACATATTAACCGAAACATATGGTCGATAGTATCAGATCAGCCAATATGCAAAAATGAGCATGTTCATTTAAAAACAAATAAGACTAAATACATGGAGTTCAACCTTTTAATCACCCTATTAAAACAAGAACCTCCAACAACAAGTTTATAACACGTAAAGATTTATACCAATCTTTTGACGTGCATCAACAATATATTCTCAAAATATATAAAATAAGAGCAAACACCGTATTACTCTCGTTACAGTCTTGTAACGCCACAAACAAAATGTCTATTAACTCATATTCAGAAGCACATTCCACAAAATTAACATATACACATATGCAACGTGAATAACTGATTGTTTGAACCTTAAAATACAAGTCATCAAAACTAGTAAAACCATGGACAAGATCCTTCCTTGACCATATGCAAGTATGTACACTATGATCACCAAGATAAGACTACACAGTTATATACTATGCAATTTTATAGAATGTAAAACATATTAACATGATCAGCATAAAACTAACAAATTCATGCAAAGCTCAATACATATATTTAATATACAATATATCTAAAAATGCTTGTATACAAATATACACAAAATGCATACGCACTACAAATAATGAACCCATTCAAATTGGAATTCAAGCCATGATCCAATTTTTCATGTATTTTATCTAATGCAAATACATACAACAACACCAACCATAACAAATGGTACAAATTTAATTCTACACATAGAATCAACTCACATGCATATACTTTATGAAAACAGTGCACATATTACTCAAAATTCATGGAGACGGTTTCAACCTAAAGAAGGGATTTTTCATAAAAATCCCAAATAAGGTAAACCAAAGGAAAAACGAGTTTAACAATTCAAATAGAAAATTCAATTTCTTAAAATCAATGTTTGTTAGAAAATAATTTTCCAAAAGAACAGTTTTCGAAACGGAAATAATTTTCTGTTTATCCAAACACCAAAACTATTGTATTAATGTACGAAACATAAAAAATATCGTTTAAGACTGTTGGGCATGTTGTAAATAAACAGAATAATTTCTACGGAAAAGAAATAGACAAATACACAGAAAATGATTTCCTCAATTATATAAATATCAAATACAAGATTTAACATAAAATAATATAAATGATACCGAAATGGACTAAAGTCCGAGACGAGTTAACTGCAAGCAGTTTTCCTTAAACGATATTTGCCCCGCCACCTCTGCTTCTCGCTAAATGGGGCACTTCGTTCCCAAGGTACAATGTCTATCGCATGTGACTCGGCGGAAAAGACACCGAGCCACGGTCGGGCTGTTGGTGGTGCGGTACTCTCTCTCTATATGTATGCATATGTGTATGTGTGTGAATGTGTATATGGCATGTATTTGTTTCTTTCATTTTCTTCTCTTGTGAAAAGCTAGATACATGTATGTTTTATACCAAAAAACATATCAAGAGTTAAATGTCACTAATGCCATAAATGGGGTGGCAATTAAAATTGTAAGTTACACAATTAAATTGCATTCACTTACAAAAACCGTTCCGGTTTTCCAACAGTATTAACCGGGAACTAAGCAAAGGCCATAGATAGTGTCGCCTCGAGAGATCTAGCCTTTTGTCGCTTCTGCTTTGCCAAACCAATTCCCACATGAATCGAAATTCCTGATCAGCTAGAGAAGGAGAAACAAGTGGGTGGTTGTCGGATGTTTGGGATTGATTTAGAAGATAATATCTTTTCAAGTCAATAAAAGGAACT
Organism: Primula veris; assembly: GCA_963682055.1. NCBI lineage: Eukaryota > Viridiplantae > Streptophyta > Magnoliopsida > Ericales > Primulaceae > Primula > Primula veris. Next base: position 28,463,396 of record OY821742.1, on the reverse strand, counting down.
AGTATGTCCAAGTGTTGTTTCTGGTGGTCTAGATTTTCTGAAAGTTGATGGTGTTCTAGAACATAAGAATGGTCGAGAGTATAAAGAAGTGAACTCGCATAAAGGTTCCAATGCAAGGAGTTGTTGTGGGTCGCACGCTGATTTAACTTTTTTGGACGGTATAGGTCTCTCATTTTTTAGTGACACCTATCTTTAACCTATCCATCTCAACGTAAATTGAGGAAATTTTTGTCTATTTCTTCTTTATCAGTCGAAGAAATGGCAACAAGTAGGACCGATCTTCCAGTAGATGTTGTCAGTAGAATCCTCTTGGCGGTTGAGAGGAGCCGGACAGTACCCGCACTACAAAAAAATACTCAAATAACGACGGTATTAGTGACGGTATTTTTTGTTACGAGCTTATTAGCGACGGTTTTTGTGACGAATTTGTGACAGTTTAGTCAATTTGTGACGGTTTTGCGACAGTTTAATCAATTTGCGACAGACTTGTGACAGCTTTTGACTCTCACTAAATCAAACATTATTTTGTAGTGCCGTGATGTGGATAGGTAACCCACATGAGAAATAATGTTATTTTTACAACTTATCTCTCTTTATAATTTAAGTTCTAAATTCTACAAATATGGTGACATTGTAGTAAATTACTCTGCTAGTGTCTACTGAATACGCATAAGATAAAGAAAAAAGGACGAAGCATATCATCAACAAGATAACAACTTCCATAAAACGAATAAGAGATTTACCTTATTAATTAATGGTATAATTTTCTCTTTCTCACTATTTGGCTTAATAATTACTATTCGCATGATTATAAATGTCGGAAAGGGCATGTTTGGATGCAAAATTTAATCAGAAAAATGTTTTCCAAAATTCAAATTCAATTTTTTTGTTTAATCAATGTAGTTTTTTCATATAACTTAGCTGTGTGTTATACGAAAATGTGTATTAGTTGTTACATAAGTGGAGCCGGTCTAGAGGATGTGCCAACATTCCGAGTGAACTAGGCATCTCTCCCCTGAGGCAAATACTTGTGAAAAAAATTAAAAAATTATACCATGTTTTCTCTAGGTTTTCTTTGATTGGTCACAAAAAAATCCCACAATGCAACCCATTGTTTTTTTTTGGGGGCTGATTTTTGCGGAAGGTGTAATTAGCTAGGGTGTACATGTATATATGTTCAATATATATATATAAAAAAGTCAATATATCTTGAAAACGAATTATCAATTCCCATAAAACACTTGAAAGTTTCTTTTCTATATTAACTCTCCAAGTTATCTTGACAAAATATGTTATTATTTAGTTGATAGAGAACTAGTTCATTTTGTTAGATTTTTAATTTAATTCTTTCATTAATGTCTTAAATACACTACAACAAAATTAGGATTTCTAGACAAATTATTCAGATACAATCAAAATTTGTTTCTAAATAGTATCGTTGAAGGACAAAATTTTTCATCCCCAAATCTAATTTTTAAGGATTGTCTCCATATACAATTTCATACCAACTTTAGAAGACAATTTAATTTTGTCTCAAAATAGATTTGGTGATACATTTAAATTGTCTACTTATGTTGCTACCGGATTGTATTTAGAGACAATTTTTTTTTTTCTAATTTTGTTCCCTAAACATTAGATTTGGGGACAAAAATATTATTTTCGTCTCTGAAATATTATTTTTGTCCCTACAAAATACTATTGGGAGACAAATTTTGACCATCTCCAAATAATTTGTCTCTAAATCCAATGTTTCTTGTAGTGATAATACGAGTATGTGGCGAATTTAAAAGTAAATTACTAATACACAATTGTCTGTTTCCATTGCGTCACTACAAAAAAAATACCAAAATAGTTACGGAATTAGTGACGGTATTTTTTGTTACGAGCTTATTAGTGACGGTTTTTGTGACGGCTTTGTGACAGTTTAGTCAATTTGTGACAGATTTGTGACAACTTTTTAAATTAGTGACAAACTTGTGACGGCTTTTGACTCTCACTAAATCAAATATTGTTTTGTAGTGCGTGGGCAGTTTCAATTTTCTTAAAATTTACAGAAAAAGTATTTAATAGCATATTTATTTAACTTTTTTGTTCAAAAGCATTAATGTAAATTTTGTTATGTTGGTGACTTTTTTGGAAAGTCCGAACGAATAAGATAAAAAATGGGAAAATCAAAATGTCATTAAATGCATCACTAATGTCATAAGGATGATTATTGTACTTTCTTTTGGTTTTAGCTCTAGTTGGGTTAATCTGATTTCTAATTGTCTGTCTCAGGCTAATTATTCTATAAACATTAATGGGGAACTTGCTGGATTTTTTTCTGCTTCTAGAGGCCTTAAGCAAGGAGATCATTTATTTCATTTGCTCTTTATTATTTCTGAAGAAGTGTTTAGTAGAGGTTTAACTAATCTTTTCAGCTCTGGTTATATTGATAACTATAAATTGCCCAATGGCATTTGTCCTATTTCTCATCTGCTTTATGCTGATGATGTTTTAATATTTCTTAATGGTTGTTGTAACATCCCAGATTTTTATAAATGGTTTTATTTATGATTTAATCTATCCAAAAACGTTTTATACTAATTTTTAGTAAAAAACCGAAACTCTTCCGAAAAAATTTATTTTAAAACATGTTACTAATTTTATAAATAAAAAGAACCCAATAGTTTTGTTTCTAAACATTTGTTATTTTTGAGCAGTAAAATAATAGTTTTGATTTTTAGTTAACTTTTAGAACTTTGGGGACCAAATATTTTGCTTTCCCAAACTCTCTCAAAACAGTTTGTTAAACCTCTTTTCAGCCCACTTTTCAAAACAGAAAACCAAAAACAAAGAGATAAAAGAGAGAAAAGAGAGATTCCAAAGCTTAGGAAAAAGAAGAACAAACCACTTTGGCGGGTTTTTACCGGAAGCATCTCCTCTACGAACTAAGGTAACGGGGGTTATCCATTACGACTAGATGAGGGTGGATGTTAGGGTTAGATCTTTTGTTTTCAAAAATTTGGGGGTTTTCTTTTATCTCATACATATATATTCTATTAAATTGTTAATTGGGTTTTATTTGTTGCTCTTTTAATTCACTTATTTGAATTTGTGAATTGGGAATTTAGACATATGAATTTCGAATTAATGAGAACATAGATGGGTTTGTGTGTTTTTATGAGTTGTTATGTGTTATTATAGTTGTTGATAAAATTGGGTAAATTTATGTTGAATAAAGATGAGTTGTAGTTTATGCATACAAGGTGTTTGTTAAAATGCCTGAATGAGATTTTATGTTGATGGACTTGTTTGGCTATTTGTGATTCTAGTACCGATGCTTATGTGATTTTGTTGGGAATTGTGTTAATTGAATGGTTTAACATTGTTGGCCGAGACCTTGTGATTTAGTTATTGGCAATGGTCTATGTCTCTTCCTATACCGGAGACATAAGACGAGCCGAGGGGTATAGGGAATGACTCGTCTTACGGACTGGGGCAAGTGGCGTGAAGAGGTCCCAGTGCGCACTTTAAATATTTATTTGTTGGCAATGGTCTATGCCTCTCCCTATACCGGGGGCATAAGACGAGCCGAGGGGTATAGAGAATGACATATCTTACGGACTGGGATAGGTGGCGTGAGAGGTCCATGAGTGTTATTTTTATATGTTGGCAATGGTCTATGTCGGCAATGGTCTATGTCTCTCCCTATACCGGGGGCATAAGACGAGCCGAGGTGTATAGGGAATGACCTACCTTACGGACAGGGGTAGGTGGCGTGAGAGGTCCATGTTTGTTATAAATGTGTGTTGGAGTTACTTAATTTATTTTGTTGTATGATGTTATTACATTTCTTTTTATACGTTGTTATTGTAGTTGTTGTTTGTGAGTTCTTGCATTTGTTGGATGGAGTGACGGTATCATGTGTGGTGCCGTCCCGTCTATGTAAGTGCGTGGGACTCACCGTTACAGTGTTGTCTTTCAGGTACAACTTAGGTTGATGCATTTGGATAGGAACATTAGCAAGGTATTACATGGGCTCAGGGCTTCTTTCGGTTGCTTTCTTTTTAATTAGACCAATTTTTGAGGTTGTAGCCTATGGGCAAATTACATTCGTTTGGTACCTTTTTCTTTTATAAATCTGTTAAAACCATATTATCTTGTAGCCGCGTTTGGCAAACATTTTTAGTTCATTCATTTAATTGTTCCTTTAGCTCGCAAATTGTTTCTTTTAAAAGTTAAATTTTGTACCAACATGTTCTTTTTCTTTTTGTTCAAAGGTCACGCATTGATGTCCGTTTCTTACGGATTTCGGGGCGTGACAGTTGTAAATCTAATATTGATAAATTCATGAAATTTATGCGTTCTTTTGAAAGTGTCTCTGGTCAAAAATTGAATAATAGCAAAAGTATTTTTCTTTCTCTTAGTTTAAACCCTGCTGTGAAAGAGATTATTAAGAATGCAACGGGTTTTGCTGAAGGGTCTTTTCCCACTACTTATTTAGGTGTTCCTTTACACCACTCTAGATTAACTACTAATATGTATGAACCTCTTGTTCAAAAAGTTTGTAATAAGATAGCTAGTTGGAAGTCAAATCTTTTATCGGCCGGTGCTAAGCTCACTCTCATAAAAAGTGTTTTAGGTTCTTTTCCTGTTCATCTTCTTGCTGTTACTCACCCTCCTGTTATTCTTATTAATAAAATTAATAAGGCCTTTTCTGATTTTTTATGGGGTAGTTCAAATGGTAACAATAAGCATCACTGGGTTAACTTGATTAAAATGGCTACTTCTATTTTAGAAGGTGGGATTGGGGTTAGAAATATTTCCGAAGTTATGAATGGTTTGCATGCTAAACTCACCTGGAAATTGCTAACTGAAATTATGTTGGTTTTTGTGTACGTAAAAGCAATAATTTAAAGTGCAATGACTAAAAACAAATAAACAATTTTATTTCTGTAATGGAATGTGACTCTATTACAAATTCCGACACTTGCTGGACTGGTTTAATATAAAATTCCAGACAGATTAATATAAATTATTAAACTGCTAGACTGTCAGACAGTATAGTATAAACTAAACTGCTGAACTGTTTGTTAATTAAAAGAAATTGCCAGACAGAATAGTATAATTACTAAACTGCTGGACTATTTCTGTAATTAAATAAAATTACAGGACTGGAAAGTAAATTACATAACAGAATAGAAATTACAGAAAAGAAAAAGGACTGAAATGAAATTACAGAACAGGAAAATAAATTACATAATTGAAATGTACAGAATATAAAATTGCAGAAATGTAAACACAGAATAAAAAACGCAGGAAAATAAATAGACGAGACGACTGTTAACAGTCTGCCCTTAACCGATATTCGCCTAACCACCTTTGAGGTTTCTGGTTATGTTTGGCGCTTCGATCCCAAGGTACAACGTCTCGGATGACTCGCCGGAAACTGGTGACGAGTCAAGGTCGAGCTGTTGGTGGACGGCTCTCACTTACTAAAATGTAATGCTGATTTGGAGAGATAATATATGCTGCTGTGTTTTATTTCAGAATGTTGTTTTTGACCTGTGGGGGGTCTGCCTATTTATAGATTGGCTGAGTATCTCAGCCATTAAAGTCACTTTACTACTGCCAGTTTTCGAAATTCGAAATTGCAGTATTAACATTTCAATGAAATCATATTTATAACAACAGTTAAAGCTTTGCTGGAATCTTTTCCCGAACATGCGAGCTTTTCACGACGAGCAAGCGCGCAGACGAGCAAGCGTGCCGACGAGCAAGCGCGTGTGTGGTACACAATACACAGATGTGTATGTGGACACACTACTTAATATCCATAAGGGATAGCTTTGTATATATAATGTAAAAATGACCCTTCATTTTCCAATGTGGGACAATTCCCAATGAGTTATCCTCATTAAACCCATTTTCCAGCATTAAGAGTTTTCCTCTTTCTCAACCCCATTTTTTGACTCCAATTTCCATTCACTCCCATTCTCCGAATAGGTCATGCGACATATCGTTACGAACCTTGTCATACCATCTACTCAACCATCTTGAGTATGGTGCCAAAAGACAACAGCTGTCACCTGGAATCTTGACTCAAAGATGGTCTCGTGACCATTCGGAAACTACCATGTTAAACATAGTTTTTCCAACAAATTACTTATTAGACTTCTTTTATGTTTCAAAAATATCGTAGAAATAACACTAAATGGGGTACTCTTACTATCCCGAATAATAGCTCCAACATGTGGAAAATCATTAGCACTTATTTACCCACTTTAGTCTCTAATAGTAATTGGGTTTTAAAAGAAGGTTCTATAAGTTTTTAGCATGAAAATTGGAGAAATACTAAACGCTTTTGCGAAGATTTTAATGTTATTGATCCTCATATCTTGCTTAATCAACTGCATAATGGCGTAACCTAGAATGATAGTTTAATTATGGAATCAGACGAAATTACTTTGCTTAATGAAGTTCAGAAATTTCACATAACTTTTAGAAACGAAGATGATATTATATACTGGCCTCACTCTAATGATGCTAACTTCACTTGTAAAAATGCCTTTTATTATTTTAGACAGACACACCCTAGTAATAAGATTTATAATCATTTGGGGAACAACATTTTACCTATTAAAATCTCTATTTTCAATTGGAAAATTTGGAACAAGGCTGTTAAATTAGACGGGGATGTGCAGAATTATGGTATTGCTCTTGCTAGTAAATGCATTTGTTGTGATAAACATTTTATTGATACTACGAACCGTTTATTTACAATGAGTGAGCTGAGCTTAAAAGTGTGGAGGCACTTTAGCAATATTTTTGGCTTTAAACTTCATGTTTCTTTTGCCATTCATTCTATTATTTCTAATTGGTGTAATCATTTTAAGAAGAATTCTCAAGTGGATAAATTAGCTAGATTGGTTCCTTTTCTTATAAATTGGGAAATCTGGATAAATAGGAATAATTTTATTTTTGATAATACTCCTTTTAATGACATTATTATTATTAAGAAAATTCATAGGTGATTTAAGGATCTTAACACTTTGATTACCAACTGTACCCCTATTGATATTTTTCATATTCTTGCATTGCTCGCTTTTGATATTCCTGTTAATAAGTTTAAGGTTAAAAGACCTATTGCTGTTGCATGGTCTTTACCTCCTATAGGTAGACTTAAATTGAATATTGATGGTTCTCCTTTTGGCAATTCTGGTTTTGCTGGGGGTGGCAGGATTTTAAGAGATTATAAAGGCCATATTATTTTTACTTTTTATTCAAATTTAGGTATTACTAATAATACTTGTGCAGAACTAAGTGCCCTTCACATTGGCCTTCAAATCTGTTATTCTCTTAATATTAGTAATATAGACATTGCAACTGATTCACTCGTAGTTAATAACTAGTGGAACCGTAATACTAAACCACCAATTCAATATAGAAACATGTGGGATGGTATTTGTACTCTAATGAATTTGGTTGGTTTTAGCATGACTCATATTTACAGGAAAAAAAATGGAGTAGTAGATAAATTGCCAAAGATGGGATCCAACAATCATACTCATACTTATACCAGTGTAATGGAATTACCAAGAGAGGTGTATGCTGCTCATGCTCTTAATTTAAGTGGCTTACCCAATTTCAGGATGATAATTTGAACCCTTGCTTATTTTGTTTTGTAATTTTTGTTTTTCTTAAGCAAATGAAGCTTACCGAAGCAAAGGCTTTCATTTATTACTGACTTTTTATTTGATGTTGAGCTTTTGGCTTGATCAAAAGGGGTTCGCTTGGTTACCATTAACTTTTGGTACTTTATATATATTATCGGTTGAACCTTTTTGGCATGTAGATGATGTTTTTTACAAGTATTTAAAGTTTTGGGTAGTGCAAGTTGGAAACATTGAGGTGTTGAGAGCGCATTTATTTGGGTATACATCAACAATCTCACTTGCGTCCTCTTATAATGAGGATGTTTGGAAGGTTTTGTTGGACTCGATGGTTGCAAAAAATAATCATCTAGACTGCTTTTTGGATTTATTTTTTAGTTTATTAAGCACTTTTAAGTTACAGATTTAGTTTATGTACTCTCTTATGGGTAAGCTGAACTTTGGTGTGTTTCCGTTTGTGTTTTGTTTTGTTTTTTCGGTTATTTTATTTATCAATGTAATCTGGGTTAGGTCCCGTATTATGTTAATAAATATTATGTTTTTGAAAAATAAATAAAAAATCATAAGGATCATTTAGTTATATACTAACTTCACCACAATTATTCAATAACACATTAATGGATTATCCTATGCCCGGGGACATATGTTAGGGGTGTAAATGGTTTGGTTTGAAATGGATTATCGTGAATCCTAAATTAAACCATTATTGAACGGATTGTAAAGTTTGGATGCAAACCAAACCGTTTATCTTTTATTCCAAACCAAACCAAACCTAACGGATTGGATCGGTTTGGTTTGATTTTGCAGATTCAACGGTTCGGAGAGAATCTGAATTGGATTTTGGTTTTAGTAATATTTGTCATTCGTTCTTTAAACTGTTTCGACACATATACAAATTACAATTACTTCCGAACAAAATATAATGTGACAAATAATTTCAAACAAAAAGATAATCAACGGTAAACATATCAATTGTAAACATCACTTAGAAGTTTAAAAGAATACTTTTAAAACATAATTAATATTGTATGTTCTATAAAAAACATGGTAACCCTCCAAAATAAACAAAATATTAAGTCATGCAATATTGGAAAGTAAATAACTAGCGAAACCCTATTGTCTTTTTTTTTTCATAATGAATAAATGAAATTGTTTATTTTTTACATGTCAACTGCGGACAAAATATCTTCTCGCGATAACTAAACTGACACAGAATCGAATTAAAAAAGATGTCAGCTTCTATGTATATACTTAGGAAAATGATACTCACACAACTCCTGCACTCCAGACCACACTCTCCTTAGGTGGCAAGTGATGTGGCAATACCAGATTAGTGATGTGAAAAAAATGATGGGTTTTTAGTAGGTTGGGTTTATATATATATATATATATATATATATATATTAGTAATAGCAGATTTAATAAGTTTTCTTATTTTTAATTAATATTTAAATTTAGGGTAGTATCAACTAGGGTTCTACTATATTTTTATTTGGGTTTTTAGTAGGTTGGGTTTATATATATATATATATATATATATATATATATATATATATATATATATATATTAGTAATAGCAGATTTAATAATTTTTCTTATTTTTAATTAATATTTAAATTTAGGGTAGTATCAACTAGGGTTCTACTATATTTTTATTTGGGTTTTTAGTAGGTTGGGTTTATATATATTAGTAATACCAGATTTAATAATTTTTCTTATTTTTAATTAATATTTAAATTTAGGGTAGTTTCAACTAGGGTTCTACTATATTTTTATTTGAGTTTTTAGTAGGTTGGGTTTATATATATATATATATATATATATATATATATATATATATATATATATTAGTAATACCAGATTTAATATTTTTTCTTATTTTTAATTAATATTTAAATTTAGGTTAGTCTCAACTAGGGTTCTACTATATTTTTATTTGGGTTTTTAGTAGGTTGGGTTTATATATATATATATATATAATTATTAATACCAGATTTAATAATTTTTCTTATTTTTAATTAATATTTAAATTTAGGGTAGTATCAACTAGGGTTCTACTATATTTTTATTTGGGTTTTTAGTAGGTTAGATTTATATATATATATGTGTGTAGCATCACCGTTTATGGAGGGACCCACCTAAGGGAGTGTGGTCTGGAGTGTCCCAGTTGTGTGAATAGCATGATCCATATACTTATTTGGTAGGATTTATAAATGGAACGTGTTTTATGTTTTTTTATGTAACGTGAATTGTATTTGTTTTTTAAAGGTATAACGGATCGGATATAATGGTTCGGATTGGTTTTAGCAGTTTGTATCGGATCGGTTTGGTTCGTATTAACATAATTGAATCCTAAACCAAACCATTAAAAACGAATTTGAAATTTTTGAACGAAAACCAAAACATTTAAATTTAAAACCTAAACCAAACATATCCAAACTAACGGTTCGGATTTACGAATTCATGAATTTTCCTTACAGCCCTATATGTTAGCAACACGCTTAGTTTTTCGTGGTTGATAGTTGATACAACGTAATTACTGACCTGATTCACCATGTAGAATCTACTCATGTATGAAAAAAAAGTACCGTTCAAAACAACCTGGAAAAGTAAGTTTGACACGTCAACATCCTAGTCCTCCCCTAGTACTATATATAAGTACTTTGTGAAACCCTAGGTCTTCTCTCTCTCTCTCTCTCACACACACACACACACCTGCCGTCTTTCTCCGATCAAATAGAGGTATATTCTCTTCTGATATCATCATCACATAACAGAAATTTAGACAGTACTATTATCTATTTTTATATATTTCTTATGTCCTTTGTTAAAATGATCTCTTTTCATAATTGTATGACTGATCATCACTGTGGTATTTTCTTTTAAATGTTTCTCTGTCGCACATGCACACACACCTCCGCCGTCTTTCTCCTATCAAACAAATGTATATTCTCTTCTGATATCATCATCCCAGAACAGAAATTTAGATATAGTGCTATTATCTACTTTATATCTTTCTTATTTCCTTTGATAAAATGAGTTCTTTTCATAATTGTATGACTGATCATAATTTTTTTTTGTTTCTAAATGTTTCCATGTATTTGGTTGATCAATTTAAAGTCAAGAGTAAGTATGATTTGTTTTTTTTAACATGAAATGATAAGGGTTTTATAAATAGTTTCCTGGAATAACCCAACTTATTTACTTCAAATATGCAGGTAAGCAAGCTAAATTTATTTGATTTGGATAAGAATTTATTTGCCTTTTTTTTATAGTAAAATAGTGGTTTACAATTATTGTATGTAAATAAAACATGCAACTGATTTTATTTTGGTTACCGTTTTTCAATTATCCATTAAATTTTTTCATGTTTAGAGGACTTTGCAATATTTATGCTAATGTTTTACAATTTACAGTCTGGTGTAGCTGATAGAGTCATCTGCTATTATTTTTCTTTTCCTCGAGTTTTCTTTCCAGTCTATTTTACTGTCAGAAAAAATAGATTCAATCGAAAATGATTAAAGCTTAGTGTGTGCTACTATTCAATTATTTTATTGTCTGCTATTAATCAGTTGTTATTTTTTTCTAGACGAAGTAGATTCAATCATTTCCTGGTTTATAGTTAAATAAAATTCTAGATCTCATAATCTCTTTCCCATAATTTTATTGTCTTCAAATAGTTATTCTTTTCTTGATAATTAAAGCTTACTGACACAAAAATATCCCAAGTCTTAATTAACTGGCATGTTGTAATACGGTTGACTATTGACTGGATTCGCCGATGCTTTGTAAATACCATTCATATTTCTAATTATTTTCAATGAATCACGACATATTAAAAGCTAATAACAATTACCAATTGGAGATATTTTCCATTTTCAACCAAGAGCCCTTTGAAGTTAATAATGCATTTCCTTATACCGTGCTGGAGGGCAAACGGACCTGGCAAATTTGGTATATATAAGAAAGATTTTATGTATACTAGTGAACTACAACTCCAGTCATTTCCTAACTCAACCCAAATAGAGGTTCGATTCTCATTTGAATTCTCTCTGTAATGAGTACCACCTTAACTGTCCAATTCTTGCTTTGAGACGACCATTTATTATTGTCGAAAATGAACAAGGGAAAGAAAATTAGATAACAGCTTTGGCTGCTTATGTTTGAGAAATGATTAAGGTGAGAGTATGAGGCGACTACTAACTATGTTTATTAATAAATCTGAGTACATAGTAAATACACATGAGCCTCCCACGACACAAATGTTTATAATATTTTGCTAAATGTCAAAGATTTCTCCGGTTTCAAAAGAATTAGACTGTAGTCTTTGTTTTAGTTGCATGTTTCGTAGTAGAGTATCAACAAAATTTTGTTTCTAAAGCTACATATTTCTAACAAGCAAAAGTCGTAGAGGCAAAATCGATTGTTCCACTACAAGTATAGTTAACATGTTTAATTACCTTCGTTTGTAATACTAGTCATTATATCCTTAAAATTATAATGTTTAAGATGTAGTACAAAATACTTTTATTACCATAGTTTAGTTAATTTAGAAGATCTAACTATACTATTAACTGCTATAATCTCATTGTTTCTCGTTACCCCTAACTTTTGTTTGTTTTTGCTCTGTATGATTTTGACATTTATTCAAGTGGCAACCTCATACATCCAACCTAAAATAAGAATCATTTGACAGTGGTGAAGCTTATAACTTCCGAGATAGATATAAATGAACCTCAGAATATAAAGGTTCCCAATAGCTTCATTAGCGCTCTTATTTTTAAATGTTTCATTTAACAACAACACTTGCTTCAATGAAATGGTAGAGGATGAGGTGAAGGACAGATCGGTAGGAGATGATGGCAAAAAGGATAAGCGGATCATCAACAAGTTACTATTTGAAGAAAGCGAATAAGTGATTTACCAAATATAAAAGGTACATGTATCTTTCCTTCAAGTAATATCTTAATCATAATTACGAAATAAAATAAATCAGTCTTTTATAGTCTGACCAAACTTAGGGGAGAAGAGAGAATTTTCCTTGGATATATTGAATACATATGTATATATATCATATATATATATATATGATATATATGTATATATGATATATATATATATATATATATATATATATATATATATATATGTGTGTGTGTGTGTGTGTGTGTACATATATGATATATATATATATATATTTATATATATATTATATAAATTGGTCAGGGAGACCCACTATTTCATAAATATTAATAGTGAATGGTCGCAACGACCTTATTAGAGCATAAATCTAAACAAAAATCCTTTCAAGAATTAATACAAGTTTTAAGGAAATTAAATCATCTTCAGATTTACATTCGTCCTTCTACGTACACGCTTTATTTTATTGTTCCACACTTTCCACGTCTTATGGTAGCATATGTTGGTATCACTAGTTTTTTGACGGAACCCTTCTTTGAGAGAGACCTATTATCGAGTATATATATGTAACTAGCAATTGTTGAATCACAAATTTTATTTGACCAAATTAGGGCAACAGAGGGCATTAAAAATCCTATTAGTAGGACTAACAATAAGCTCTATCGGGGTGCCAACACGCTAATTAACTCGGTCGAAATATTATGCCTCAAAAGAACAACCAAACACCCAATAAAATTCAAAGAGATGTACACGAGCTTACCTGATATAGGATTTATCGCTTATTTTTTTGCGAGTTTTTTTTATATCTTTACCGGTTATCAACTTTTGATGAAAGTAATCGGGATCTAAGAGTAGTTGCCAGAGGAACTAGCCGGAGGTCAGACACGCCCTACGATGGAGCAGCTCTGCATTTCACGAAAACGTCTGAGTAGAGTTGAGGTGAGGAGATGTAGGATAAGAGACAAAGAAGATAGGGTTGAGGAGATAGAGGACATGGGGTGAAGGAAGGGAAGACGATCTATGGACAGGAGGGGTGGTGGTGGTTCTTTCAACCCCAGGCGGCAGCGGTTATTTTTTTCGACTTTTGGGTTTTAGGGTTAGAAAGAGAGAGAAAAAGTTATATATATATATATATCAATCTTTGAAGAACATATTATCAATAGTTTGTTCCACACATAGTTGAAAAATATACGACATCTACTTTTTCTGGTAAGTGTCAAAACATTCCACGTAGCACCTCTCCCTTGAAATTTTTTTGTTTCCCACAACACTTATGCATACCCTTCTCCGACTCATCCGCATATATTCCTTCACAAAAATGTGGTACCCATCTTTTCTTCATAAAGTATACCAAAATTCATGAATTATGCGCAAATTCCCTCGAAGAAACATCACCTAACACTTTTCTCGAGCCTTTGCCATATGAAGTGGTCTTGACTAATTATCTTGCACCACGTTATATGCCTGAACGGATCTATTTTTTATACCATTCTCATCTGAACCACCAAGTACATAAAATGTGTTTTCAAAATCTGAACAACATCCAAAGTGCATTATCTGCCCTAGGTCAGGCATTATCTGACCTAGGGAAGAAAATGCACTTTGGACGTTGTTTAGATTTTGAAAACATAGTTTATGTTGTTGGTTGTTCAGATGAGAATGGTATAAAACTAGATCCGTTCTGACATATGACATGGCACAATATAATTGGTCAATACCACTTGATATGCCAAAGGCTAGAGAAAAGTGACATGTGATGTTTCTGCAAGAGAAGTTGCGCATAATTCAAGAATACAACTTGAGTTACGGTCCAGTAAAGATGAAATTTGGTATACTAGAGGTAAGAAGAAAACGTTGGGACTAAGCAGGTTTTGTGAAGGAATATATGCGAATGAGTCGAAAAAGTGTATGCATAAGTAGTGTGGGCAAAGTCGAAAGATTTTCAAGAGAAAGGGTGTTATGTGGAATATTGTGACAGACTTACTTGACCAAGTAGATGACGTCTATTTTTCACCAGTGTGGAACAAACGATTGATAATATGTTCTTTTGAGTTTGATCATCAGAATGTTTGATGGTTGATCTGTAGACGTTGGTGTGAAAGAAGTTGAATATGGTCCCTGATTATAATCAGAATATTATAATCAGGTACGAAAATCAATCAAACAAGGCTAGACAACAACCGCGAGACCTATAAGGCATGTGACCATACCTCATCTAACTTATTTCAACTCTAAATAGGAACTAGGACATTCAGCTCTGATATCAAAAAATATAACATCGCAGACCCGATGGGTGTCACACGGTTGAATAACATGTGTGGCGGCACGTGTTAAACAAAGCCTAAATACAAAAATTATAAAACACTCACTAAATTACCCATTGAATTGACTTAAATTTCTATCAAAAGTTTCATTAAATAGAATCTCGAAAATTACGTTCATTACAACAAAAGGTAATCTCTTACAAGTTAAACCAAAACTGAATCGTAGCGGAATATAACACATAATCCTATAGGTCTATCTGATCCCAAACTGACGCGATATCAACTCTAATTAATTGCTCGCTAACCTAAAAACATTTTAATAAGGAGAGGGGTGAGCCAAACGAACTCAATGAGACAGAAAGCTTCACAATATATAATACAGGTCGAAAATAAGATTTTTGTTTTCAGTTTCTTGCAAAATAATAATTTGTTTAATAAAAATTCTCAATGCATAAGTATTTAGAAATCACTTGAATATAGAAGATACATAAACTTTTCACTTTTCTTTCATCAAGATTAAATCCATCGCAATAATAATAATAAAATCTCTATCTTTCTTTTTATGATCAAAGCAAAATGATAACATGTATATCTTATGGTACCAAGTTGAATTGACATATTCAATCATTTACCGTCCATATTTTCCTCTGGTGTATAAACCGTACGTGCAATTCGTAATTAAGGTCACTACAGCTTGTCGGCTGAGTCTCTTCCTTAACATGATCCGGTTAACGAAGGTATGTACAATCGCTAAGTTAGTGGTTGAGAACTAAACTCTTTCGTCTAGTTGCCAACGTCACCCCACTTACTTCTTTCCCTTATTTGGGGATTCTCCGTTGGACTTATTCTCATGGTCTCAAATACAAATCGTAAGAAAAATCATAAAATAATAATCTCATTCAAACCTTTTATACAAAATCTTGTACATAATCTCATTCTTTTATTCTTTCGTTTCTTTCTTGTAACAATACAAAAAATTATATATGTTCATAGTAATTTGATAAAAATAAAAAGAGCCTCTAAGACTTATAAAAAAAATGTATACACGGGATACATTGTAATAGTAAAACAAAACTCACTCTCCTGATCCACAATACGCAACATAACCGATTAGACTTGTTTCTACTAGAACTGAGATACCTTAGTATTACATAAGAATATATCTACCAGCACAAGCTAACACCTCACAAACACATAATCAGTCACCAAATGCTAAAACCAAAAAAAACTACCTAAAAGTCCAATATCAATTATTAATTTCCTACAAATTCTAAACTAGTGACCTAGTATCCATCAGGTTTTAAAAACACCTTCCCTTCATGTATATTACTTGATTCCAAATGTCATGTTAACAACCTATTGCTTATTTCTTACGCTGAACCAGACTTCGAGTTCTCATAGATAAGTAAGAATTAGATCATTCCGTCTAACTATCTAAGATAATAGGGTAATTACTCCGTTTTACCATATATCCAACTCGCTAATATGCCCAAGTTTCAATCACCTCCAGATTTTATTTAAAAACATGTAACAATGATGGCTTATAAGTAATACTAACAATAAATAAATCACCAAGAACAAGCCATGCTAACTTTAATAACCAAAATCACAGTAGCACAAAGACTATTGAGAACTACCTTATTAGAAGCTTAAAACTCTAGCCTTAAAGTTGCCTTTCGCCTGTCTCAATATTTCTTTTCACCCTTAGCCCTCTCTCTCTCTCTGTGTATCTATATACTGCTATCTTTATATGCTTATGTATCTATATACTGCTATCTTTATATGCTTATATGTATATATGAATATATAGATTGTGATATGTGTGTACCTCTGTGTTTTTTTTTTTTACTGTTCCACTTGATACACAAAGAGAAACGGCATCAACTCATTATTATTCCAATTAAGCCTTACTTAAATATGCCTCTGGCTATTCTTTGACTCTTTAATTCCAAACGTAACTCATTTACATATACATTTACTAGCCTGTTTTATTACTTGCTAATCACACCCTGGTTATTGCTAATTACAAACAACCCCACCACCTTTCCAATAACATTCTATTGATCCTAACTCAAAACATGAAGACCACTATAAATAGAAATATAAATTAAAATAAAATTACGGGATTTTACACTTTTCCCCATTTAAAAGAAGTTTCGTCCCGAAACTTAACTCTTGAATCATAAACTTAGTCATCTTAATTTTTCTTTAAGTCTAAGCCATAACGAATCCCCACAAAATAATTAAATCAAGCTTTCCGTCTATGTACAAGAACCCGCATTGATAATTAGCACTCTTCTGTAGCTTGGTTACCTATGTAAGGACTATACTCAGCTTACATGTCCACTGTCCACACACCTCTAGAATAATGTTGCTCCTCCTCCAACACGTCTATTAATCTCAAAATGTCTTAGATACTTTAATGCACCAAGTTTAGCACCAATGCTAATTTCTGGCTTAAGGGAGGATATGTTTACTTACTCGCAACTAGAATATATGGCGAAGTTAATAGACAAGTAATAATAAATACAGGATGTCACTGAAATTACTATCCGTTGTTCTAGTTGCTGTTATGCAGTTAGGTTCCAAGTACAGTTGCAACTGAGGTTGGAACCTAAGTATAATGATGGACAGAACTTGTAAAATTAAATGTACTTGAATTAAATCACACGCATATTTAACAACGGAGTTCACCCAACTAGGCTACGTCTCCGGGGCACTCACCCAAATTAATGATATTATAAAAGCTTATTATATAGGATTCAAGTTTTAATGAAAAACTCTCAGACTCTCTCTAGGTTTTTCTGCCCATCTCTATATTGCTCCTACCTTATAACTATCACTCAAAAGATCAATGACATCCCACCATTGTTTTTCATTTTTAAAAGTTCATTCGTGTGTCTTTCTAAGGGTAGTTCTTTATAGTTTAGAACACACTTTTTACAAGCAAAGCTATCATCTATTTATACAAGAAAAATAAATCTTCAAATATTTTATTCATATAACCTTTATCTTCAGAATCTTCTTGATTTATTCTTGTATCTCCATATTGATCCAAATCTTCTTGTCATACGAAATCTTTATAACTCCAGATTTGAACACAATATTTATAGGTCAATTCGAGATAACCTTGTTTGAATATAAGAGTTATTATTTCCTTTGAAAGAAACATATAAAACAATATCTTTTCAAGATAAAATCTTTTTCATATACAATCAAATAACTCCATATATAAATCCAATCTATTTGAATCATAAATCACTATATCAAAGTAGATGGAAACATGATAAAAACTTGCATAATAGTAGGAGATCTTGTTAGCACACTAAAAGGAACAAGATAATATCTTTTAAACTAATCTTCATATAATTCTCCATAAAACAATATATTCTTTATCACATAAATATTCTCCAATATATAAAACTGATTTCGTGCTTATATGAGAATATATCCTGCATATCTAAAACATAATTATCACATAATAATCATTAAAAGAATAATATGCAGTTAGACAATAAATCTGCGTATCAGCAAGTTGCAACTAAGGTTGCAACTGGGGTTGCAACTTCACATGTAAACATAAAATTGTCTTATCAATAATCATTTAACTTAGATTACTTTGCTCAAACCAATTGACAACATAGAGTTCACTAGGCCAGAAATATGGTCCTAACAGTCACGCTCTTTCCCAATAATAAGATTTCATTCCCGAATCTAGTTACTAACAAAGAAAACAAATTGAGTCTCACAGCCTACTCTCGCTACCGATGCGAACTCTGATTCAGTTATTACTAGCCTCTTTTTGTTATTACTTCTTTCCCTTTGTACTTAAAACTCATTTGCAAATACAAGTCACAGATTTCCTTATACTAATAAAAACTGTAAAACGATCATCACTTAGCAACTTCAAGGAATGAACATATTGACCTCCTAAAACAGTACAGTTATTATTCAAATCATAGCACACGACCAATGAATATTGGATATTAACTCACCTCATACATGGAAAACAGAATGCACCGCCGGCCATATAGCAATTACACATCAGATGAATTTTAACATAGTACCTTATTTCTCTTTTCACTGGAAAGCTTATTTTCTCTAATAAAAACATTAAGCGCACCACAATATCCCTCAATATCTACTATAACATACTAAAGTTAACATATAATTAAATCTCTAATTACACAAGTAACTCCACATATGCAGAATTTATACAAATATATATTCATCGGTTATACTAGAAAAAGTTGGTACATCCACCAAATAATCCAACTCCAGAATTTTAAAGATTCTCATAATTAATCCAAACCGCCATTTATTAGGCCTAAATGAAATCATAATAAACCGCCTATCAATTAAAAGTTCCATCCTCAAAGTACCAGCCAAGTAAATTGATGTGCATACCATCGATCACTAAGAGGCTCCAACTAAAATAATTCAGTGAAATCTTAGATTAAAATAAAGTTGCACAATCTATCATATCAGGAGACGTGGAACACATCAATTGAAACTAGACACTTTACTAAATTCATATGATAAGCATCATCATATGTGAAAGTCACAATAACATTATAATAATTATCTCAAGTGTACAACGCATGCAGTAAGCTATTAAACCGCTAACTTCCCTTTTGTACCGATGTACTTATATGCAAATCCTTCCAAATTAACCCCAATAATTGAGCCAAAGTAATCAAACCCATCCTCTAAATACCTTAAATGATCTAAGCTAAACCAGAGCATATAACACCGACTAGGCCTGGTTATAAATTAATTGACCTGAAGCGAAACAAGCTCCAAAATTTTCAAAAAGATGGGTTGTTGAAATAATAAATTGTTTGGTTCAATCTTTGCTTTAATTTCATGAATCTTTCAGATACATGCATAGACTTTTGATATGGATACATGAATAAGTTATGTCTTTTGATTTTCTAGAATAAATGTTTATAACTCAAGACCTTTGATGTTCTCTTGAGTTTAGTATAAATAGGTGCTCTACTTCCATTTGTAAATACACCAAAATTTAGTTTGAGTTTGATATTATAAGAGTTCTTTCACTCTCTATATTTTGCGTTGTCATTTTATGTGAGTGAGTGGTCGTTTCGACCCAACAGTGGTATCAGAGCGAGACGGTCCTAATGGCCGGAAATATAAAGCCCTTTATCCCTATCCTTAAAAAAGATTTTTACGATAATTGGAGTATACGAATGAAGGTGTTTCTTAGTTTCCAAGAGCTGTGGGAAGCCGTAGAGAACGGATGTGTGGAACCCGGAGAAGACGCCACTCGAGCACAAAAAGAGTCGGCAGTGGAGTTGGCGAAAAAGGATCAAAAAGCTCTCACCATCCTTCATTATGCTTTGGACGAAATGATGATCCAAAACGTGACATGTGCGACCTCGAGTAAGGAGGCGTGGGACATCTTGGAGAATTCTTTCAAAGGAGTTGACAAGGTCAAGAAGGTGCGAATTTAAACCTTGCGTGGTAATTTTGAGACGTTGCGGATGAAGGCGTCCGAGTGCGTTGATGATTATTTTTCACGAGTCCAAACGGTCGTGAACCAAATGAAGAGCTGTGGAGATGTTTTAGATGACACACGTGTGGTTGAAAAAATTCTACGCTCTTTAGAGTCCAAGTGGGATTATATTGTCGTGGCTATCGAGGAGTCTAAAGATGTGAAAACTATGACGGTGGACCAACTTTTACGTTCGCTACAAGCGCATGAGGACAAACTCAACAAAAGAGTTGTCAAGGAAGAGCCGCTCGAACAAACTCTCCAAACGAAGCTTAGCATGGACGAAAAGAATGTTGGCAATTCGAAAACCCAAGGAGGAAGAGGACGAGGTCAAAGGTACGTCCGTGGAGGTTACAATTCTTTTGAGAAAGAAGAAAGGAGGCCAAGCTCGTAATCGACAAGAGGTCGTGGAAGAGGAGAAAATTTTGGTGGAAAACCAAGGTATGACAAGTCCAAAATTAAATGTTATAATTGTCAAAAATTTGGGCATTACGGTTCCGAATGTAGATTGGGTAAAAATAAAATGGAGGAAAGAGCTAATTTTAATAAAGAAAATGAAGAGCGTTTTACACTTTTGTTTGCCCATAAAGGAAATGAAAATGAAGGAAATCATACTTGATATTTAGATACCGACGCGAGCAACCATATGTGTGGCGATAGAAGTGTCTTTAACGAACTTGATGAAAAAGTGAATGGTGATATTTGCTTTGGCGATGAATCTAAAGTTCCGATAAAAGGAAAGGAAAAAGTTTTAATAAAATTAAAAAATGGAGAAAATGATTTTATCTCTAATGTTTATTATGTCCCTAATATGAAATCTAATATTTTGAGTTTGGGACAAGTCTTGGAAAAAGGCTATGATGTGTATTCGGAAAACCTTAGCCTTATTTTAAAAGATAAAAATGGAAATTTGGTTGCGCAAGTGCCTATGTCGAAAAATAGAATGTTTTCTTTGAATATTAGTTATGGTAGGGCTAAATGTTTAAAATCGTGTTTGAAAGAAAAATCTTGGCTTTGGCATTTGAGATTTGGCTATTTAAATTTTTGGGCACTAAAATTGTTGAGTAACAAAAATATGGTGAATGGTTTACCCCATATTGATCATGTCGATGAGCTTTGTAAAGGGTGTTTATTTGGAAAACAATCGAGAAAAAGTTTTCCTAAAAAATCAAATACGAGAGCTAAAGCACCTTTAGAACTTGTGCATACGGATATTTGTGGCCCTATAAAACCAAGTTCTCTCAGAAAAAGTAACTATTTTGCTCTTTTTATCGATGATTTTAGTCGAAAGACTTGGGCTTATTTTTTGAAACAAAAATCTGATGTTTTTGATGCTTTCAAGAAATTTAAACCTCTTGTTGAAAATGAAAGTGGTTTAAAAATAAAGGCCATGAGATCGGATCGAGGAGGATAATTTACTTCGAATGATTTTGAAAAATATTGTGAAGAAAATGGCATTTTTCATCCTTTGACGGTTGCATATACTCCCACAACAAAACGGGGTTGTTGAAAGAGAAAATCTATCTCTTTTAAATATGGCTCGTAGTATGTTGAAAAGCAAAAATATTCCAAAAGAATTTTGGACCGAGGCCATTAATAGTGCGGTTTATTTGTCGAACTGATCCCCATCTCGAAGTGTTGGGGGTAAAATTCCCGAAGAAGCGTGGAGTGGAAGAAAGCCGGGAATAGCGCATTTAAGAGTTTTTGGGAGCATCGCATATGCTCATGTTCCGGACCAAAAAAGGTCCAAATTGGATGCTAAAAGCGAGAAGTTTATACAATCTGGAGAACGGAAAATTTGTTATGAGCCGAGACGTTGAGTTCAATGAAGAACGAACGTGGAATTTTGACAAAATGGAGGACGACTATAATTTCTTTCCTTATTATAGCGATGAGGAAGACAAGCAAGTTCAAGTAGAAAAGGAGACCACGACGCCACCACCATCACCTCCTTCGCATGGCGAAGTAGGATCTGCGAGCGATGAAAGTTCAAACGTAAGGCCCCAACGTTTTTGAACCTTACAAGACTTATACGAAGTGACCGAAAGAATCTACGACAATGATACTCTCTTTTGTCTCTTTACGGGTTGTGAACCGATCGGCGTTGAAGAAGCGATGCAAAACAAAAACTGGAGAAACGCTATGGGTGAAGAAATAAACTCGATAACGAAAAATGATACGTGGGTGTTGGCAGACTTACCGAAAGGGCACAAAGCTATTGGAGTGAAATGGGTCTATAAGGAGAAGAAGAACGCAAAATGAGAAATCGAAAAATACAAAGCTAGATTGGTCGCAAAAGGTTACAACCAAAAGGCCGGCATCGACTACGACGAAGTGTTTGCTCCCGTCGCTCATTTGGAAACGATAACATTTTTAATCTCTTTGGCGGTGCAAAATAATTGGAAAATAAAGTTTTAAAATTGAAAAAGACGCTTTATGGTTTAAAGCAAGCTCCGCGAGCTTGGAATACTAGAATTGATAAGGTACAATTGATTTTGGATTAAACTACTCATTTTCTAATAACTATGAATTGATTGGCTATAGTGATAACGATTGGCGAGGCGACGTTGATGATCGAAAAAGTACAAGTGGATTCGTCTTTTATATGAGAGATACGGCGTTTACATGGAGTTCGAAAAAGCAACCTATTGTAACGCTTTCCACTTGTGAGGCCGAGTATGTGGCCGCTAATGCATTTGTCATGCAATTTGGTTACGAAATTTGTTGAAGGAATTGGGAATGCTGCAAAATGAAGAAGCTACAAAAATATTTGTTGATAATAAATCCGCGATTGCCTTCGCTAAGAATCCGGTGTTCCATGATCGATGTAAGCATATTGATACTCGTTATAATTTTATTCGTGAGTGTGTTGAAAAAGGAGATGTTGAAGTGAAGTACACGAAGTCACAAGACCAAGTGGCGGATATTTTTACGAAGGCTTTAAAGTATGAAGACTTTCGAAGATTGAGAAGTTCACTCGGAGTTGCCAAACAAGTTTAAGGGGGAGTGTTGAAATAATAAATTGTTTGGTTCAATCTTTGCTTTAATCCCATGAACCTTTCGGATACATGCATAGAATTTTGATATGGATGCATGAATAAATTATGTCTTTTGATTTTTTAGAATAAATGTTTATAACTCAAGACCTTTGATGTTCTCTTAATTTTAGTATAAATAGGTGCTCTACTTCTATTTGTAAGTACACCAAAATTTAGTTTGAGTTTGATATTATAAGAGTCCTTTCCCTCTCTATATTTTGCGTTGTCATTTTATGTGAGTGAGTGGTCGTTTTGACTCAACATGGGCGTCACGGCACTAACAAAAACATTAATCATCATTAATTGCTCCAAAAACAGGTACTTTGCTTACACACATTCAAAATGGGTTGATTAACAATCAACTACATAGGTGAGCGTATTACTTATATAGATTGTAGCTAAACAATTCATATAAATAGAACCTAAGATTTTAGAATCCATTTTTCCCCCATCTATTCATACCAATCAATACTAATAAAATACGACACACCGTCCGTCCTTTTGCCTTTCTTGTGGTTAAGCTGTAACAAGTGAACTTGATTGTTATATAATGGAAAACGTAACTTTAGATCTGAAGTCAGAAAGGGTAGTTCACACCTAATACTTGTTCTATCCTCATCGACCTTTACACTGCTCCAGATTTTGGTACTCATAGCTGGTGAAAATCTTACACTCATCATCCGGTATATAAATTCTAGCCCATTTAATAACAAGGAAAGATTGCAGAGGTAAGCCTTAATATAAACCATTATGAAACTTATTCCGCAAGGACAGAGATTAACGCAAGAAGCTAAACCGTTCTCTATAAAGTACATAATACAAACTGTCTTAGAAGGAAAGACCTTTAGATATCAACCAACATTACCATATCATCCCAAGAGCCAATTAATTAATGGATTATCAAAGCTATGATGAACCTACAAACTCATATACTTATCTTGGAATTAGCTCACATATATAGTTCCGAATTTTTATAGTTATTGTCCCTATATTCTCCATTGAATCCTTAACATGAAAAAAATGAATGAAACAGACCTTTAACTTATCGCTTTTCCTTACATGGTTTTGACATCTGCCAATAATCTTCCTTAAACCTGAACGAAAACTTTTGCATGTGCTAGAAAAATAAAACTCCAGAAAATTAAATACCTTTTTGTAGTTTATAACCAGTGGCAGAAAAAAAACCCTGACACTACAGTAGCCCATATCTTAACGACACTCTTACTAACCATCATTACCCATTTAACATCATGTGGCCTGTACTATTATTCCTGGAAAAGATAAACCATCACTAATTTGCCTCTGTTCTTCCAATTCCCAAACAATCGAAGAAAGTATCCACCACATTGTCTCTATTATAAACAGTTGATTTTATCACTCGTGTTCAAAACTCATATTACCGGATTCTTTAAACTTCATAATATACGGCTAATATATAGTCCTATACAGTATAGACCAAAGTTAGCTCATACTCCAATAATATTTTTTTTTCATAATCATCGACCTTACAACTTCCAAACCTGCTCAGAGTTGTCATCCTTAACACCCAACCAAAAACTCAAAGTTTCTTTTAAAATCAAGAGGACTTAACACTGAACACGGAACTAACTTGTCGGTTTAAAAAGATCAGATGATGCTTGCTAACTTACTCTCAGTCAAAACAAAACAAAACAAAAACTATTTCTATTAGAATCATGCTACAACTTATTACTATTTAGACAAGGTATCAACTGTCACAATAAGCAAAGAAAATAACTCAGGTGTCCTGCACCCCGTTATCAAAATTCTACCACCCTCACTCGTTTAATTCAATCTCTTGATTATTCAACTTCAGAATATGAAATACATTCCTACTAAACCAACAAAACTAAACTGGTCAAACATGACTTTTCCAATACAAAGAAATATATAGTGCCAACTTCACTTGAGTGAAACGGCTACTTAAATCAGTGTAAACTAAAGTCTTATCTCCTCAACTTCCTCACAACCAATCAAATAAAAGAATCACCAAACCCCTCCACAGCCATCAAAAATCTTTATCTTAAAATTCGCTGAACGTATTACACAATTTAAAATTATACATAAAGTAAGCACACAAGAACAAACATCAAATTAGCCTACTTAAGTAAAATGTATACGCATATAATTCTTGAATAGTTAATCCAACACTCATCGAAAAGAAGAGGATAAAATAACTTCATGCCGACGTATAGAATTTTGTTCTGTACACTTCAAAAGGTATCAAGTCTAACCCAATCAGGTACGAAAATCAATCAAACAAGGCTAGACAACAACCACGAGATCTGTAAGACATGGGACCATACTTCATCTAACTTATTTCAACTCTAAATAGAAACTAGGATCTTCAGCTCTGATACCAAAAAATGTAACATTCCAGACCCGATGGCTGTCACACGGCTGAACAACACGTGAGGCGGCACGCGTTAAACAAAGCCTAAATAGAAAAATTATAAAACTCTCACTAAATTACCCATTGAATTGACTTAAATTTCTATCAAAATTTTCATTAAATAGAATCTCTAAAGTTACGTTCATTACAAAAAAACTTAATCTCTTACAAATTAAACCAAAACTGAATCGTAGCAGAATATAACACATAATCCTATAGGTCTGTCTGGTCCCGAAATATTTTAAAAAGAAGAGTGGTGAGCCAAACGAGCTCAATGAGAGAGAAAGACTCACAATATATAATACGGGTCGAAAATAAGATTTTTCTTTTCAGTTTCTTTTAAAATAATAATTTTTTTAATAAAAATTCTCAATGCATAACTATTTAGAAATCACTTGAATATAAAAGATAAATAAATTTTTCACTTTCCTTTCTTCAAGAATAAATCCATCGCAATAATAATAATAAAATATCTTTCTTTTTATGATAAAAGCAAAACAAAAATATGTATATCTTATGTTACCAAGCTACATTGACTTATTCAATCATTTACTATCCATCTTTTCCTCTGGTGTATAAATCGTACGTGCACTTCATAATTAACGTCACCACAACTTGACGACTAAGTCTCTTCCTTAACACGATCCGATTAACGAAGTTGTGTACAATCTCTAAGTTAACCGTTGAGAACTAAACTCTTTCGTTTAGTTGCCAACGTCACCCCACTTTCCTCTTCCCCTTATTCGGGGATTCTCCATTAAACTTATTCTCATGGTCCCAAATACAAATCATAAGCAAAATTATAAAATAATAATCTCATTCAAATCTTTGTACAAAATCTTGTATATAATCTCATTCTTTTATTCTTTCATTTCTTTCGTGTAACAATACAAAAAATTATATATGTATATAGTACTTTGATAAAAATAAAACGAGCCTCTAATATTTATAAAAAAAATGTATGCACGGGATACTTTGTAATAGTAAGACAAAACCCACTCAGCTGATCCGTAATGTAACCAATTAGACTTGTTTGTAGTAGAACTGAGATACCTACACAATATCGATCCTGATTCACATAGTATTACATAAGAACATATCTACCGGCACAAGCTAACACCTCACAAACACATAATCAGTCACCAAATGCTAAAACAAAAAAAAACTACCTAAAAGTCCAATATCAATTATTAATTTCCTACAAATTCTAACCTAGTGACCTAAGTATCCATCAGGTTTTAAAAACACATTCCCTTCATGTATATTACTTGATTTCAAATGTCATGTTAACAACCTATTGCTTATTTCTTTCGCTGAACCAGATTACGAGTTCTCATAGCTGAGTAAGAATTAGATCATTCCGTCTTACTATCTAAGATAATAGGGTAATTACTCCATTTTACCATATATCCAACACGTCAATATGCCCAAGTTTCAATCACCTACAGATTTTATTTAAAAACATGTAACTATGATGGCTTATAAGTAATACTAACAATAAAGAAATCACCAAGAACAAGCCATGCTAACTTTAATAACCAAAATCAGAGTAACACAAAGACTATTGAGAATTACCTTATTAGAAGTTTAAAACTTCAGCCTTAAGGTTGCCTTTCGCCTACCTTAATATTTCTTTTCACCCTAAGCCTGCTATCTTTATATGCTTATATGTATATATGAATATATAGATTATGGTATGTGTGTATCTCTGTTTTTTTTTTTTTTTACCGTTCCACTTATACACAGAGAAACGACATCAACTCATTATTATTCCAATTAAGCTTTACTTAAATATGTCTCTTGCTATTCTTTGACTCTTTAATTCCAAACGTAACTCATTTACATTTACTAGCCTGTTTTATTACTTGCTAAACACACCCTAGTTATTGCTAATTACAAACAACCCCACCACCTTTCCAATAACATTCTATTGATCCTAACTCAAAACATCAAGACCATTATAAATAGAAATATAAATTAAAATAAAATTACGGGATTTTACAATAAACTTCATTATTCTGTAGTTATCTTTTTTTTCTCTGACACATAACTAGGTTATTAAACATCATAACTAAGTTGATTTGTCAAATTATAAAAGTTTAAGCAAGAAAGGCTGAAAGCTGGAGTAAAATGAGTTATTAATCTAATAATAAAGATAGTTATAATGGTAATTAATAAATGTATTCCCACCATTTTCAGTTCAGATGCATTATCTATTTCCAATATTTTTTCAATTGTGTCTGTGATGGTCCCCTTTGGTAACAAATATCGGCTAGTACATTGTTGGCAGTGCATACGCAAGTCGATTTTGTGATAAAATGGTCTCTTATACATCTATAACAAAAGCCTGTGAACAGAACATGCTCGTCCAAATTGCGTGAGCAGCACATGCTAGTCATAAAATCTTGGAAAGAAGATAATAGACTATTGTGTCTCTGATGGTCTCCTTTACACAATTAGCTGTTGTTGCTGGAACCTTGCAGGTGGCAAGAACTCGGACTTGATGATTTTTGTTTATGCTAGTTTTCTATGAGTTCAATTTTTTTTTCCCAGTTTATGGGAACCTTTTAGTTGCAAATCGGTTTTGTTCGGTTTTTGGTCAGTTTGGATTGATCTGGTCGAATTTTGCTCGTAGTAGAAGAGGAAGATTAAATAAAATAAAATCAGTATTGGGTTATAATAAAAAAAAACCTTTGAGGCTGGCCAAACTTAAGGAGAAGAGCGGACTTTTTTTTGAAGACTTTGGCATATTAAAAGCTTATAAAATTACCAATTGGAGATTTTTCCACTTTCAACTCGAGCTCTTTTAAGTTAATTATGCATTTCCTTACTGGGGGCAAATGGATCTGGCACATTTGGTCTATATAAAAAAGAGTTTTTGTATACGAGTGAGGTACAACTCTAGTCATTTCCCAACTCAACCCAAATAGAGGTTCTCTTTTGAATTCTCTTGGTAAGGAGTACAACCTCAACTGTACAATTCTTGCTTTGAGACGACCATTTACTATTGTCGAAAATGAACAAGGAAAAGAAAATTAGACGACAACTTTGGCTACTTATGTTTGAGACACGATTAAGGTGAGAGTATGAGGCGACTGCTTATAATGGTTGTCAATAAAGCTGAGTAAGTAGTAAATACACGTGAGCCTCCCACGGCGCAAATGTTTATAATGCTTTCTAAATGTCAATGATTTCTGTTGTTTGACAACATGGATCTCAAAAGAATTAGTCTGTATTCTTTGTTTTAGTTGCATGTTTTGTAGGAGAGTAACTGTTGGATTTGAAAGAATATCAAAGGAGCTCGGAAAACTAGTAACAAAATGGTAGAAAAAACAAAAGAAAGGGGAAATGACTTTTTATTATTTTGGTGTGTCTTACAAAGGTAAAAACATCACTTATTTATACTAAATTAAATATGAATGTAGGAAATGAAAGGTTACATAGTTTTAATCTCATGAACCCATGATCTCTAAAAAAACTTATAAAATATAAATGTTAAATCCATGATCTCTAAAAACTTATAAAATGTAAATGTTAAATAATAATAATACCACAAAATTAATACCATACAAGTTACTTTTTTTTCAACACTCCCCCTTAATATTGTTTGGTAACTCCGAGCATATCCACAATCTTCGAAAATCTTCGTACTTGAGAGCCTTCGTAAAAATATTCGCCAATTGATCTTGTGACTTCGCGTACTTTACTTCAACATCCTTATTTTCATTACACTCGCGAATAAAATGATAACGCGTGTCAATATGCTTACTTCGATCATGAAACACCTGATTATTCGCAAGGGCAATCCCGGACTTATTATCAACAAACACTTTCGTAGCTTCATTTTGTGGCATCCCCAATTCTTTCAACAAATTTCGTAACCAAATCGCATGACAAATACAAGAATTAGCGGCAACATATTCGACTTCACATGTAGATAGTGTCACAATTGGTTGTTTTTTTGAATTCCAAGTAAAAGCCGTATCTCTCATATAAAAAACAAAGCCACTTGTACTTTTACGATCATCAATATCACCTCCCCAATCGCTATCACTATAGCCAATCAACTCAAAATTATTAGAAAATGAGTAATTTAATCCAAAATCAACCATACATTTTATATAACGAAAGATTCGTTTCGCGGCCTTCCAATGCAACAAAGCTGGAACTTCCATATAACGGCTAATAAGACTAACTCCATATAAAATATTCAGTCGAGTAATAGTTAAATATCGTAATCTTCCAACAAGACTCTTAAAAAACGTCGGATCCACACTTTCATTCTCAAAATATTTCGATAATTTTGTAGTACAATCTACCGGGGTATTTATCGGCTTACACCCATCTATTTTAAAAAATTTAAGGATGTTTTTTGCATACCCTTCTTGAGAAATAAAAATTCCATTTTTATTTTATTTCACCTCAATTCCAAGATAATACGACATAAGACCAATATCCGTCATTTCAAATTCACAACTCATTACCCTTTTAAAATCCTCAAATAACTTCGGATTATTTCCCGTAAAAATAAAATCATCAACATATAGGCAAACAATAAACACATCACCATTTTTATCCATTTTCACATAAAGATAATGCTAACGGGGACACCTTATAAAATTGTTTTCTTGGAAATACTTATCAATTCTAGTATTCTAAGCTCTCGGGGATTGTTTCAAACCGTAAAGCGCTTTTTTCAATTTTAAAACTTTATTTTCAAATCCCATAATCTCATAACCCGGTGGTTATTGCAAATAAACTTCTTCTTCTAAATTTCCATTTAAAAATATCGATTTTACATCCATTTGGTTTATTTTCCAATTATTTTGGGCGGCCAAAGAAATTAAAAATCTAATAGTTTCTAGACGAGCTACGGGAGCAAATACCTCATCAAAATCGATGCCGGCCCTTTGGTTGTATCCCTTTGCGACCAACCTTGCTTTATATTTTTTGATTTCTCCTTTTGCATTTTTTTTCTCTTTATAAACTCATTTAGCACCAATAGCTTTGTGCCCTTTCGGTAAAGCCGCCAACTCCCACGTATCTTTTTTTATTATCGAGTCCATTTCCTCATCCATAGCTTTTCTCCAATTTTTATTTTTCATCGCCTCTCCATAATCTATCAGTTCACAACCCGCAAAAAGACAAAATTGAGTAACATTATCAACATTTTCCGTTCATATAACTCTTGCATAGTGCGGAAACGTGGCGTACTTTCGCTAGAACTTTCGTCAATTGGGGATTGTGGTTGGACTTGTGATTGTGGTGATGGAGGTGGAGTAGCGAGCTCTTCTTCCATTTCGATTTGCTCTTCTTCTTCATCGCCATAATAAGGGAAAAATCGTAGTCGTCTTTCTTTTTGTCCCAATCCCATGTTCCCTCTTTATCAAACTCAACATCTCGACTAATAACAAATTTTTCATTTTCCGGATTATATAATTTATAGCCTTTCATCCTCGAGTCGTAACCGATAAATAGAAATTTTTCGCTTTTGTCGTCTAATTTGGATCTTTTTTGATCCGGAACATGAGCAAAAATTCGTAAGTGAGAAATAACCGGTTTTCTTTCGCTCCATGCTTCCTCGGGAGTTTTACCCCAAACACTTCGGAATGGAGAACGGTTCGATAAATAAACCGCACTATCCACGGCCTCGGCCCAAAACTCTTTCGGAACATTTTTACTTTTAAGCATGCTACGAGACATATTTAAAAGAGATCGGTTTTTTATTTCAACAATCCCATTTTGTTGTGGGGTATAAGGAACCGTCAAAGGACGAAAAAATCCATTTTCTTCGCAATAATTTTCAAAATCATTTGAGAGAAATTCTCCCACTCGATCCGATCTCATAGAATTTATTTTGTGACCACTTTCATTTTCAACACGAGCTTTAAATTTTTTGAAAGCATCAAAAACATCGGATTTTTGCTTCAAAAAATAAACCCAACTCTTTCGACTAAAATCATCAATAAAAAGAGCAAAATAATTGCTTTTTCCAAGAGAACTTGGTTTAATAGGACAACAAATATTTGTATGAACAAGTTCCAATGGTTTTTTAGCTCTTGTTGTCGCTTGTTTCGGAAAACTTTTCCTCGGTTGTTTTCCAAACAAACATGCCTCACAAAGTTCATCAACATGATCAATATAAGGTAAACATTTCACCATATTTTTACTACTCAACAATTTCAAACCATCAAAATTAAAGTGCCCAAATCTCAAATGCCAGAGCCACGGTTTTTCTTTAAAATACGCTTTAAAACATTTAGCCCCAACATTTTGAATATCCAAAGAAAACATTCTATTTTTCGACATCGAGACTTTTGCAACCAAACTCCCATTTTTATCACTTAATAAAATATTATAATTTTTTGAATGAATATCATAGCCCTTTTCCAAAAGTTTTCCCAAACTCAAAATATTAGACTTCATATTTGGCACATAATAAACGTTCGGGATAAAATTATTTTCTCTATTTTTCAATTGAATTAAGACTTTTCCCTTCCCTTTCACCGGAATTTTAGATTCATCACCAAAATAAATATCTCCATTTGCCGTTTCATCAATTTCGGTAAATATATTTTTATTACGACACATATGGTTGCTAGCCCCCGTATCTAATTACCACGTAGTATTTTCTCCGCTTTCATTTTCATTATGCGCAAATAAAAGTGTAGAACATTATTCATTTTCTCTAGCAAAATTAGCCATTTCCTCAAATTTATTATTACTCAATCTACACTCGGAAGCGTAATGCCCAAATTTTTGACAATTATAACATTTAATTTGGGACTTATCATATCTCGGTTTTCCATTATAATTTCCTCCTCTTCCACGGCCTCTTGTCGGATAAGAGTTTTGTCTCCTCTCTTCTTTTTTAAAAGAGTTGTAACCTCCACAGCCATAATTTTGACCTCGATCTCTTTCTCGTTGGCTTTTCGAGTTGTCAAAACTTTTCTCGTTCATGCTAAATTTCGATTGAAGAGCTTGCTCGAGCGGCTCTTCTTTCACAACTCTTTTGTTGAGTTTTTCTTCATGAGCTTGGAGCGAGCCCAAAAGTTGATCCACCGTCATAGATTCTACATCTTTAGATTCCTCGATAGCCACAACAATATAATCCCATTTGAAATCTAAAGAACGTAGAATTTTTTCGACAACAAGGGTGTCGTCCAATTTTTCTCCGCATCTTTTCATTTGATTGACGACCTTTTGAACTCGTAAAAAATAGTCGTCAACTGATTCGGAGACTTTCATACATAAAGCATCAAAATCACCACGTAAGGTTTGGAGTCGAATCTTTTTTACCTTGTCAACTCCTTTGAACGAATTCTCTAAAATATCCCAAGTTTCTTTACTCGTGGTTGCACACGCCACCTTTCCGAACATAGTTTCATCCAAAGCTTGATGGATGATGTTAAGAGCATTTCGATACTTCTTCTTTAAGTCCTCCATTTGAGCCTGAGTTACGTCAGCGTCTTCTTCGGGTTCATTATACGTGTTCTCTACGATTTCCCACACATTTCGGGAACCGAGAAACACGTTCATTCTTATGCTCCCCAATTATCGTAGAAATCTTTCTTAAGCATGGGAATAAAAGGGGTCATTCTACCGGCCATTTTGGGATCGTTGGCTCTGGTAGCACTGTTGGATTTGAAAGAATATCAAAGGAGGTCGGACAACTAGTAACAAAATGGTAGAAAAAAGACAAGTAAGGGGAAATGACTTTTTATTATTTTGATGTGTTTTACAAAGGTAAAAACATCACTTATTTATACTAAACTCAACATGAATGTAGAAAATGAAAGGTCACATAGTTTTAATCCCATGAACCCATGATCTCTAAAAAAACTTATAAAATATAAATGTTAAATCCATGATCTCTAAAACTTATAAAATGTAAATGCTAAATAATAATAATATCACAAAATTAATACCATACAAGTTACTTTTTTTTCAACAGTAACAACAAAACTGGGTTTTATCACTTTTGTGATTCTTTGCCCAGTTGGATTGAGTGGGTTGTTAATACCTTTAAGAAAAATCCCTTTCAAAATTGAATAGGCAAACTCATCTTTTCTTGTAGTGTCTATATGATTTGGAGAGAGAAATATCAGGAAACATGATGAGAGAGAAAATGATATTAGCTCTATTATTCAACACATTGATTTTAACATAAAAAGCAAAATGAACTTGCTAAGAAGTATTCCTCTGACCAATTGGAATGCTCACTTAGTGAGTGTTTGGGACATTAAAAAAGAAATCCTAAATGAGAAGTGATTTCAGTGCTTATGCCCCTTTGGGTGGAGGTCTTGTGAGACTAGTCAATATGAGAATTGGTTTAACTGTATTGGTAGCCCTGCTTTAAATATATACTTGCTGTAATTTTGAAATATTGGGTGCAGTGAGGATAGGAGAAATTACAGGAACTATGGAGGATAGTTACACCAGTTAAATCATGGTGAGAAGAAGAGGGGAAATAATCGATTGGCAAATTTGCTAATTGGATTTCTGAACTACTCCCAAGCTCAGTGCATAAAACCAGGTGACCTGTCTTTCATGTTATTTTGTGTCTCAGTTTTTATGTTTAATGTTTCAAATTACTGTGGTAGTGCGTTTTGCAGGTACACTAAGTGGCTCTCAAGCCACCTAGTGTGATGGAGCAGTAGATACACAAAGAGAAGAGATGGGCACTTCGAGAGAGATATGGAACTAAAGAAGATCAAGCTTAAAGAAAATGAAGACTCAAAGAGAAGATCCTAGGAGATTAAGTCAGTGTAAAAACTCAATTATGAGGTTATACAACTTATTTTGTAATAATGGGGTTGTTAATTTCACCTCTTTTGTTAGACAAGGGCAATACAAAAAAAATGCCCTTAATTTTGTTGTTGTATGATGTTCAAAAGGAGACTCTTTTGTATGAAGAGACCACTAAGTCTATTGCTTGTGGTCGAATTTCCAAATTTTAAGGCCTATTCCGACTTGTGGAATAGGTCAGTTACTGTTTTCGATTAATACAAGCTTACCTTTCAAAAAAAAAATGTTTCTAAAGCTGCATATTTCCAACATGTAAAAGTGGTAGAGGCAAAATCGATTGTTCCACCACAAGTATAGTTAACATGTTTAATTACCTTCCTTTTTAATACTAGTCATTATATCCTTAAGAGTATCTTGTTTAAGATCTCGTTAAAATACTTTTCCTACCATAGTTTCATTAATTTAGAAGTTCGAGCTATAATATTAACTACTATAGTCTAATTGTTTCCCCTTTTTCCTAACTTTTCCTTGTTTATGCTTTGCGTGCTATTTTACATTTCTTTAAGTGGCAATCTCATACATCCAACCTAAATAAAGAATCATTTGACAGTAGTGAAGCTTGCTTCCAAGAGATATATTTGTGAATGAATCATGAATATATGTACTTGCTTAACCCTAGATATATATGAACCTCAGTATATAAACGTTCCCATTTTCTTTATTATTGCTCTAATTTAGAAATATTTCATTAACCAACAGCCAAGGGCGAAGCAACGAATGATTAGGCGGATGCCAAAATTTAGAATATAAAAAGGAAGGGTGATAAATTATCGTTTTTAACATATTCTGGTAAATAAATTGTCAAATTTTGAAAAACTCATAACTTTTGAAATTATGGGGGATGCGCTCACCCCGATGGTGTACACTTAGCTTCCACCCCGACATTAGCACTTTCTTTAACAAAATGGTAGCGGATGAGGGGAAGGAAGGATCGGTAGAAGATGAAGGCAAAAATGATAAACAGATTAGCAACAAGTTACCATTATCAACAAGTTACTATTTTCAGAAACACAAAACGAAATAGCAATTTACCAGCTATAAAAGGTACATGTTGCTTTCCTTCAAGAAATATCTTAATAATAAATTACAAGTTCTAAAGTACAAAACAGTTCTTAAGAAACTGTGCACTAAATAAAGCAAAACGTACTTGGTCATAGAATCAAAAACTTATTTGATCAAACTTAGGGGAGAAGAGAGAACTTATATATGTATTCAGAAGCTCCAAAAATATATATATGGATGTCGTTCTTCTGCTTCACGGGCTCCGTCACTAGTGGGGTTT
Organism: Primula veris; assembly: GCA_963682055.1. NCBI lineage: Eukaryota > Viridiplantae > Streptophyta > Magnoliopsida > Ericales > Primulaceae > Primula > Primula veris. The sequence goes on along the minus strand of OY821742.1, from coordinate 28,427,504 downwards.
GTTTCGTTTTAGGTTTCATTAGCTTTAATTTTGATTTTTTGTTGTTGTTAATTATATTATGTCTTTTGTTCTAATTTTGTTTAATTATTGTTCAAGTACGGCTATTCAGAACTTTTTTTTTAATTATTCTGAGAAAATTAGTAATTTTTAAATATGTTGGTAACAAATCAAATTAAACTTTAATCATCATAAAGATGGACAATTCGAAGTTACTCTGTTGGTAGTTTATTTTTTAAAAATTTTAAAGCGGGGGTTGCCCACTTTTTTTATTAATAGTGAGTTTAAAATGGTCCTCCGACCTTATAACAAAAAGAAAAGTGTTACATGGATTGACAATGAAAGCATAATAACTTGTAAGGATGAAATAGACAAAAAATAAAAATACCAAGACAGAAAATAAATGGAGAAAGCAAAATAATTTTATTTATTTGATATTTTGCGGGTACAATCTCTGAATATTTTAGAAAATAGAAATCTTTTGATTAATCTCTTCACAAACGAATTCTTGTTGGCTCCAATAGTTTGGTGAGGATTGAGTTGTTGGTTTGCTTGAGTTTCAAGGCTGATCTTGACTTGAAAGCTTATTTCTTGATGAATGAACTTGTTTGTGAGTTTGATCTTTAGAAAAACTTGATTTGTGATTTTGAAGTGTTTTTAGGGTCGAATGGCGATTCTTCTTGAATTTGTTGTTGGATTTTATTGAAGGCCTTCAGACTTGATGAAGAGCTTTGAATGTGGGTTTAATTTTGATCTTCACAAACAACAGATTCGCCGATTCGAGTGCTTTCTGCAGATTTAGACGTGAATTTTCTTGGATTTCTTGCTGGATTTGGCGGAAGCTTCGGAAGATCTTCAGAAGTGTTTGCGGATCTTTGAGACTTCGGGTTGATGGCTGATTTCGGCAGAGCTTCTTTCTCTTGGACTTAATTTGGCTTCGCCTTTGCCTCCAACTTGTCCCCTTTTAACCTTAGATTGGTCATCTATTTATAGTAGTTGGGGTAGACTTTATCGCGAGACTGTCTCCTTGTAGTTTGAGTTTAGGTTCAAAATGGTACATTAATGCCCACTTGTACTTTGAGTTTAGGTTCAAAATGTTCCATGCACTATTTTAGTTTGACTTTATGATCAAAATGGTCCATCTATGCCCACTTCTAGTTTGACTTTAGGATCAGAATGGTACATGATTAAATGTAATCATTCTTTGACTAGAATGGTACATGATTAAATGTAATCATTCTTTGGTTTACCATTGCTTTGCAATTTTAAACAAACAAATAATAAAATAAAAGTATTTCCATTGTTTGCGAGAAAATTTAATATATATCCAAAGAAAAGAACATTTGTTTCTTTTATAATTTAAACAAAAAGATAAAATTCATTTTATATAAAGAAAATACTAATACTAAATTAAAATATTAGCTATTTTGTTTTATAAGAGACACGTGGCACATTTTTATTTTCCAAAAAATTCGCATGTCTACAAATGCTCCCTTCGAGACTTGTTTAGAAAATCGTTTTAAATGAACATGTCTCGAATACATTTTTTGGGCCGAGAAGAGTCCGTTTTTTCAAGAACAAATTGGAGTTTTCTCTTTAGAAAAGAATGCTTTGATTTTGAGCATGTAACTGTCACCTAACTCGATAAGAGTCAAAAGTTTTCCTTTCTTTTTAAAATAAAAAATAAAATAAATCCATTATGAGACGTGTGATTTTTCTTTTCACAATTTTAGTGAGCCTTGCCTTTTCTTGCCTTAAAATTTTGTAACCATAACGTCATTAGACGAAAGACTTTTAATTTTCTGTAACCTTTGTTATTTAACCTCACCACTTTTTAATGACAATTAATTCACCGATTACTGCTATATTATTTCGTAACCTCCTTGACTACATAGTACCATTTTTACATTTGAGTTTGTAACCTCTCAGTCCGATCCCAAGTTTTCAGCATGTATTTATTGATGGCCAAATTTCTCAAATCATCATCAAGCGACGTTGTTCCATTTTGTTCAAATCTTCCACATAAGCGACGTAGAAATGCAGCCAATCACTTGTTGCCTATAAATAGGAAATGCTCCATTGTTGCATTTCGCCATTCAATCACTTATTGGAGTTCCAGTATCAAGACGAGTGTGAAGGACCACCTTTTTTACTGTCAGTTTCAGCAAACGTTTTTTTTTCTTCGTCAAAGCTTCTGTGATGTCGATGGTGCTATTTGGAGACCATCACAATGTCCTCAAGTGGTGTACTAACCCATTTGGTAACGATGAGGTACCAACAAGACGACTTTCCAGGATGTCTATCCACTGTTTGATAACCGTTTCCGTGTCTGATCAGGTTCGGACGATTGCGCGATAGAGCAGAGCAACCTTGGTACATTTAGCTGCTTTGGCTAGATAGTGAGGAATCAGAAGCTTCATCTTTGTAGCTAGAATCAAGCTGCATGACTTTAACGACTACCTTGAGCTTGTATTTTCGTCCTTAACACAGATTGTTTGATCTGGACCTTCCCTTGTATTCTTCTAATGATATTTTCTCTTTTACAGAATTGCTATCTTTTGTAATTTTTCTTTGGCGCTTTCATTTTGTTTCATCATAGCTTTTTCTTTGATTAGAGACCAAATGCAACATGATACATATTCTTGTTCAACAATATTGAGGAGGCGTTTCTATCATATAGGTGGCTACAAAGTTTTGCCGAAAAACAAATTGTTGACTCGTTTCTCTAGGGCTATTACCAGACCGGTGCTCCTGTAGGAAAACCCGAGAACGGCTCGTCTCTTTGGAGTAGTTGCTGGCTCGGTATAATATAAAAAGATCCAAAAATCCGCTCGTTATCAGTTTGTTGCATCTCTGGTATGGTGGAATAAGACCTCAAAAATGGCTCGATCCTTTTGGATTCGTTGCTTGTCCGGTAAAATTATAGAAGACCTTCATGTAAACGTACCACTTTCTGGAGTTGTTGCGGGCTCGGTGCCCATGGGGAAGACTCGCTAATCTGCTCAAGTTTTCAAATTTATTGTTGGTTTGGTGACGACGAAATAAGTCCTGGGCATTTCGAATTTTCTAATTTGTTTGTTGGTCTGGTGAAGATAGAGGAAAACTTGGAAATCAGCTTGAGTTTCGGTTTTTGTTACTGGTTTTCTTTTCGGTATATATTGCAACTTAAATCTTAACTTGTCATAGATAACGAGTTCTGCTACAAGGGTTTGCATGCTCTCTTTGTTTGACCACCACATCTTCTTGCTAGTAGTAGTACCTTGCTTGTTCTTGTCAAATATTGTAAGCTTTTTCCTTATTTTGCAAGACAACTACTTTTGTTTCTCCGTAATTGTCTTAGCCTTTTCCAGGATTAGTTTTTTTTATATAACCCTTAAGCCTTTTTCTTTGATTCCTGTAGTGAAATCATTTTACTTTGCTTCTTGTATTGTAGTGTATAAAACTTTGTTGGTAAATTTAACTGAATTCGATATTTTCTGGTGTCACTTTATGTTGATAACTCCTTCTCATTATTGTTCAAGAGTCCAAGGAGCAAAACTGTAGCAAAGTTTCTTGGTCTTGGCGACGCGCGTGTCGGTGATTCCGATCTTGCGAACAACTTCAAGTTCCCTAGTGTGACCTGGTGGTAATGAGGCTCGGTGGCTGGTTCGTTTTCTCAGAGTTACTGTCGCTTGGTGGAGCTCAACGTCGGCTGTACAATATTCCTGAATCTTTGTTGGCAAGACGGGGAAGCTCAGTCAAGCAAGGAGAAGTGTCGTAGCTTCAAGGTGACGATGTTATGTTTTCCAAAGGCGGATTTTGGCGACAACAAGATGATTATAAACGGAAAGCATGCAGCTGCAACAATGGTTCATAATCGTGTTGAATCTTGATGGGCAAACAACTTGAAGTTCCTTGGAACCTTGATAGATTTTTGTTGTTGGCGTCGGGTGATTAAAGTAGAGCGGAGAGCTGGCAGAACCTTGATTTCCGTTGTAGCTTTGGAATTGGGGACCTCTTCATTCTTCACGATGATTATGCAGCATCGGGTACTTGCCCGAAAATTTCCAGTCCAGCTCATGATTTCCGACGACATGCTTGGCGATGGGAGAGTATTCAGACATTGGACGTGTGAAGCTGTAGCAGCGGCTTTTAGTCATGTTAATGACCTCGACCACCACAATCAACTTCAAGTTTTCTAGCATGACTAGTGGCTAATTAACAAATAATCATGTATTCGTCTTCGGTTTTCTTTCCTAATTGGTGCTTGGCGAGCAGATGACGTCGTTGCGGGGATGATCACGACACTTTCCAGAAGTCTTTTCCGGCATGGTGGAGCTTCACTATGATGCAACAACGGATAGACTCCGACAATTCCAGGCTTGGCTTCACGATGATGTGGCAGCAGATATGCGCGCGGCAATTCCCATAAATTCGGGGGATCAAGTAACATTTTTTTTTGACAAGTAATTACTTGACCATTGTTGAGGGGAGTCTTCGTGAGTTTGCATATTGGCTTTCTTTTACATGCCTTTATCTATCATTCTTTACACGTCTCCTTTTATTTCAGGAACACAAATTTGTTCCATATTTCCGTTTCCACTTTGATATTTTTTTTTCTTTTTCTTTTCCCTTTGTTTGATGCTTGTTTGTTTCTTTGATATTTTAACAGGCCGATAAGATTTTTCAAAACATCTCTTGCGCTTGAAAGGTGGCGAATTTAACAGCTTGTATGTGCATCGTATTGAGGTTGAACTTTTTACTACTCCAATCAGGCACACACTTGTTTGTTTCAGAAGCCCATGCCTTTTGTTTTCCATGCATATATATTTGCTTCGTGCGTGCATCAAATAAGGAACTTCAAATCTGCATCTTACAGAAACTTCAAGCTAAGCTTTACCCGTTATGTGGAATCTATCTTTTCAAACTCAAAGAACAAAACTTTTAGATATATCTTCTAGAGTTCAGAACATCTTGAATCGCCTCATTCGGAGTTCTAAAGAGAAACTTATGAGCAATTTTCAAGCAGCGTCGAAACTTTCTGAAATTGGCAAAATAGCCTTGCCTCTCTTTAACGCCTCCATTAGCATTCTTTGGCATTCTTATTAATTAGGACGAGAAAACTAGATGTTTCCCAACAGAATCAGCTCAACAATATTGTGTGATGATCAAAGCAGCAAGGACAATGACCACTATAGTTTTTGTAGCTGAAGACATCCCCACAGAGCAAAGGTGATGGATTAATGTCCTGCTTCTCTTCGATCCTTGGCATTGTGACAAAGAACTTGCAGATTGAGGAATGGTGACGAGGATCTTTCTAAAGGCTATTCAGTGATGGCGGACAGTAGCGATAAGGTGACAGAATCTCTCATTCTTGATGGGTGAATATCTTTAAGTTCGTAGACATAAGCTCCCTGCATGGTGCTTGAATGGAGAGACAACCGAAGCGGTGCCGACTATGAGAGCATCTATGCCAGACTTGGTAATTTGTGGTTAACATTGATGAATCCATGCCCCCTTATCGATGCACACAAGACCGGTGTCAAAAACCTGTTTGTCGGCAACAACGCTTTCCAGCAGATGCTTTGATGGTTGGACAATTTGTAGTGGTGAACAATTGCGAAGTGGAGAAAGTGAAGTTTGTGCATCCGTTTTGAGCTCACAAGACCCTCTCATTGTCGCATGGAGACATTGATGTCGTTGAAGGAGACCTCCTTTCATCCCTTACATAGTGTTTTGGTAATTTGTTTTTTTAGCTTCTTTACCATTTGACTTAGTTTTTCCTTCGAAGTATTGTGACTTGAGAAATCGTTTTGTAATTGAGAAACTCTAGTAAAATTTATGCTGCCTTTGTGTTTATAATTGCTTGTACAAAGTATTGAACTTCGTTTTGGACATTTCCATGGATACTTCCTTGTCTCCTGATGTTTTTCTGAAATTTGTGTAATGATTTTTTTGTTGGTATTATTGGTCTTAAAAATTGCTTGTAAAATGCCTACATACCCACGAGAGATCAAGTCAAATGTACTTCATTTTTTGGTGCCTCACAATTTATACTCATATGGGCGATGAGTAACATGCACTTTATACTCTTGCATCAAAGAGTGATGTGCAGTTTATACTCGTGCGTCATGGAGTGTATTTAATTTTCTTCAAAAGTGGCAATACTTCAAGAACTTCCCATTGATGGGATCGCTCTCTAGATTTTCGTCAATGTGATCTTCATCGTCCATTGCAGTGACTTGGCACGAGGTTGTAAGTTTCAATGTTTCTGGTAGTGAGATGGTTTCCACTTCTTTCCTTTTTTTATATTGGACAAAATAGTCAAACTTTTCAAATGTCTCACCTAACAGTCTGACACATGGGTCTCTAGTTTCGTACCTTTTCCCTAGTGATTCTTTGAGTTGATTTCTTCTTTTTCTCTCTCTTACTCTTAGTTTCATCTTCATCTTCGAATAAGTCATTGCACTGGTCATCCAAACAATATTTGCATTCGCAAACATCAAATAAGCAATGACCATTTTTTTTGAATTCATAAATAGGCTGTATTTCATGAATGTGAGTGGATTAGAACGCTATGTAGTGGTTGAGGGTCATCCATAGGGTACTTATCTACCTCTTTAACCTCACTCAATTCTTGGTGGTGGGATATTTTTGAACTTCTTATGCGGGTGACATGAGTACATGCTTTATTGTCTTCGGAGCTCTAAGTTTGCATGATGATTGGAATTAGAGGAAAAGATCCAAACTGAAGCACGACCATTCTAGTCTCCTCCATACTTTGAGATGATGCATGTATAGTGAGAGTTGTTGTTTCTTCCCCCTCTAGAGAAATTTTTCCTTGAGTAGCCAGTTGCACAATCTTCTCTTTCAAGACGAAGCACTTCTGAGTGGGGTGACTAACAAGACGGTGAAATTTGCATTAATTTACGTCATCAACTTTGTCAGGCTTTTCTGGATGCTTCATTAGAGGTAGTTCAATAAGTTCGAGATGAATAAATTCTTCTAGCATGCGGGGAACTTCATTGTTAGAAAATGAATACTCCTTCTCTTGCATTTTCTTGAGAGTAAGTCTTCTTATTCCACTATCTTGATGTGCATTGAACTTCGCTCCTTCATTCATGTATGTATATCTATTGATTGTTTGAAAACCTTTAAATGATTTTGAGGTTACAACAAAAGATTCTTGAGTTCTTGTCCATTTCCTTCCTTCTTGTTTGATTGTGGTCTTTTGGTTACCGTTGTTGGAGATGCTGACTTCCATGCTGACTTCCAATGCATTTCTTAAATGCATATCTCAATTGCTGATGTTTTTGATAGTTTATCTTTACAATTCTAGCTCAGTCCCCTTCATTGATGAATGTAATTTTCAACATGCTCATCTTTTCATTAGTGAGTATTTGTCAATTCCATCAAGCTCACAGTGCATCTGGTACTACAGAACCGATTAAAGAATCCTTGGTCCAGCTGGTCCATAGTGTCAACTGATCCCGGTTCCAAGTCGTAATACCATTCAAAGGCATTTGCTTTTAGTGTACGTACAAATTGCTTCACCATGAGGTCTCCATAAGTCCCAGCAGTGTTGCAGGTCTCGATAAAAGGCGCAATGTGTTGATTAGGATTGCGTTTGTCATCGAATTGTTGAAACTTGGGTGGTTGACACGCACAAGGCATCCTTAATTCTTCGATTCTATGCATGTAAGGTTTGACATAGCCGAAGGATAAATGTGCCACCTCTTCATATTTCCCTTTGATGGTACCCAGTATGAACTCTTTCAGTTGCTCTACAGGGATTGCGCCATTTGTTATTTCTAAAAGCCTTTCCTCATTTGAAGAACCTTCACATCCTTTAGTTCTACGTCGATTTTCCCCTTGGCTTGACTCCGCTAATTGTTGCACCTTGTCTGTCAATATTGCCATCTGAGTGTCTCGCTCATGCAACCCTTTCATTAGATTTTCTAGAGTCCCTGCGATGGTGGTAACTTGTTCTTCTATCGTCGGAGCGTTTATCACCATTACTTGCATAGTTGTCAAGTTTGTCGAAGTAGCAGCAACTGATCAGGGCATGTTTGGTACGGAACCTGGGTTGTCCTCTACGTGACGGTTTCCAATCAAGCCTTCTTCATCAGAAGAGTCACTTGCCCATGTACCATTTTTGAAATTTGCTTTTACTTCGGAGATAGCATCTACCTTTTTGCCCCTACGGATATTTCGATTTCTTTTATCATCCATGGCAAGGAATGAGGGTGTTGATAGTTTGACATCAGACTTGCCTCGGGTCATCATGTTGTGAGCGGGTTGCATATTTTTCTTTCGAGCCATGAATGATTGATTGACTGGCGAAGAGAAAAGATGAAAGGAATAAATGATCCCACCGGGTGTGCCAAAATTTGTTTCACACAATTTTTTCTATCTAATATACCAAGACAAAAAATAAATAGAGAAAGCAAAATAATTTTATTTATTTGATATTTTGCGGGTACAATCTATGAACATTTTAGAAAATATAAATCCTTGGATTAATCTCTTCACAAACGAATTATTGTTGGCTCCAATAGTTTGGTGAGTATTGAGTTGTTGATTTGCTTGAGTTTCGAGGATGATCTTGACTTGAAAGCTTATTTCTTGATAAATGAACTTCTTTGTGAGTTTGATCTTGAGAAACACTTGATTTATGATTTTGAAGTGTTTTTTATGTTTGAATGGCGATTCTTCTTGAATTTGTTGTTGGATTTTGTTGAAGGCCTTCAGACTTGATGAAGAACTTCGAATGTGGGTTTGACTTTGATCTTCACTAACACCAGATTCACGGCTTCGAGTACTTTCTACGGATCTAGATGTGCATTTTCTTGGATTTTTTTCTAGATTTGGCAGAAGATTCGGAGGATCTTCAGGAGTGTTTGAGGATCTTTGAGGCCACGCGTGTCAAACGAAAACGCCCTGACTACGTAGATGATGCTGTTGCTGCAAAGAAATTTGCAGGAACCTGCTTTGTGTGTAACAGGACCGGTCATCGTGTCGCGGACTGTTATGACAATAAACGCACTGCTAAGCCCAAACCCCCACCGAAGAACTTTAAGGGAAAGAGAAAGCTGAGAGCTCCTGCTCAGGCCAATTTGGCTGAGGGAGTAGAGGGTAGCATGCATCTCTTTGTAGTGGTCTCCGAGGTGAACCTTGTGGGAGGAAACCCCAAGGAATGGTGGCTAGATACCGGCGCCACGAGCCACATCTACTCCAACAAGTGAATGTTCAAGACCTACGAGGCGATGAATGGTGAGACCTACTTCTTGGGCAATTCTGCTACTTCCAAGGTGGAAGGAAAGGGGACAGTGGTGATGAACCTGACCTTAGAGAAAGAGCTGACGCTAACTGGGGTGCTCCATGTACCAGATATTCGCAAGAATCTGGTTTCAGGCTCGGTGATGGTGAAGAAGGGAAATTAGTTTTTCAATCCGATAAAGTTGTAATCACCAAAAATGGTATTTATGTATGTCGTGGCTATATGACCAACGGCATGTTTAAGTTGAATGTAGGAACTCCGGCTCCTAAAGTTGGGTTCGCTAATAAAGGTGCTAAGGCTGAGGCCAGTACCAGTAATGTAATGACTGTTGCCAAGTTGGCCAATAATAATATTTCAGATTCTGCTTATATTTTTGAGTCATTTCATTTGTGGCATGGTAGATTATGACATGTGAATTTTAATTCTATGAAGAAATTAATATCACTGCAACTAATACCAAATTTGTCTTTAATAAACAACATAAATGTGAAATATGTGTAGAAGCAAAGTTAACCAAATCATCATTTCAACATGTTGAACAAGATAGTGAACCTCTTGGTTTGATACACACAGATGTGTGTGATTTGAAATTTATTCAAACAAGAGGAGATAAAATATACTTCATAACTTTATAGATGACTGTACTAGACACTGTTACATTTACTTAATGAAAAGTAAAAGCGATGCAGTAGATATGTTAACTCTATATAAAACTGAAGTAGAAAATCAATTCAATAAGTAGATTAAAATATTGAAGAGTGATAGAGGCGGCGAATATGAAGCACCGTTTGTGCAAATATCTGCGGAAAGTGGCATCATTCATCAAACCACATCTCTATACTCCCCGGAGCAAAATGGAGTTGCGGAGCGTAAAAATAGAACGCTCAAGGAAATGATGAATGCGATGTTAATAAGTTCTGGATTACCCCAGAACATGTGGGGGAAAGTGTTACTTTCCGCTAACTATGTTTTAAACAAGTTACCACATAAGAAGCGAGACAAACCAACATACGAATTATGGAAAGGTCATCAGCCTAGCTATAAAAACCTGAGGATTTGGGAATGTCTCGCTAAGGTCCTAATCTCCACTCCTAAAAGGATGAGAATTGGTCATAAAATAGTGGACTACATGTTCATTGGATATGCACAAAATAGCAATGCATATTGGTTTCTCGTACACAAGTCGAAAAATCCCGATGTGCACGTATATACGATAATTGAAAGCCGAGAGGCTTCTTTCTTTGAGGATATCTTTCCCCGCATAATGTCAACACCTGTACAGACTCAATAGTTGAAAAGTGATGGAAATGTGGAGGCAAGTGAACCGTCAGAGAAAGAAGAAGAAGAAGAGCCTCGACGAAGCAAAATGGCAAGGAAGGAAACTTCCTATGGGCCTGATTTCGTAACCTTCAAGATAGAAGGTGAACCGGTGACATATCAACATGCTATGTCAACACCGGATTCCCAATATTGGGAAGAAGCAATCAATAATGAGATTGAATCAATTATGCAAAACCACACTTGGTAACTAGTGGATCTTCCGCAATGATGCAAGCCCTTAGGTCATAAGTGGATATTCAAAAGGAAGTTAAAGGTTGATGGCACGATCGAGAAGTAGAAGGAAAGACTTATAGTCAAAGGCTTCAGGCAAACTGAAGGTGTCGATTATTTCGAAACATACGCTCCTGTCTCCAGGAAAATGTCGATTCGGATCGTCATTGCTCTCGCGGCATTGTTTGGTATGGAAATACATCAGATGGATGTAAAGACGGCTTTTCTAAATGGAGAATTAGAAGAGGAAATTTATATGGAACAATTTGAAGGGTTTGTGGTTCCAAGGAAAGAGCACATGGTGTGCAAACTTGTAAAGTCTCTGCATGGACTTAAACAAGTACCCAAATAATAGCATGAGAAATTTGATAGAATCATGCTATCGAATGGCTTTTGCATAAATGAGTGTGACAAATGTGTCTACATGAAAGGAAGTGAAAAAGACTGTGTAGTAGTCTGCCTTTATGTGGATGACATGATTATAATAGGGAGTACTGATAAAATAATCTCCACTAAGAAAATGTTGTCACATCATTTCGATATGAAAGACCTGGGTATAGCTGACATTATACTTGGTATAAAAATTACCAAGACGTCAGAGGGGTATGCTCTGTCACAAGGTCATTATGTTAGACAAACACTTGACAAATTTGACAGTGGTAGGAAGGCAATGTCCAGAACTCCAATTGAGTTCAACTGTAGCCTAAAAAAGAATTTCGACAAAAGTGTGAGACAATTGGAATTCTCTAGGATCATAGGCAGTCTCATGTATGTGATGAACTGTACTAGACCTGATATAGCCAACTCAGTAAGTAGACTGAGCAGGTATACCAGTAATCCAAATGAGGAGCACTGGAAGGTCATCATAAAGCTTCTCAGATATATGAGATATACAACCGATTATGGACTGCACTATACCAGATATCCAGCGGTACTGGAAGGGTATTCAGATGCCAACTGGATATCAGACTCCAACAATACAAGATCCACGAGTGGATATGTGTTTGTAATGGGAGGTGTTGCCGTGTCTTGGAGATCCTCCAAACAAACTTTCATCGCAAGGTCAACTATGGAATCAGAATTCATAGCCTTGGACCTGGCGACTGAAGAAGCAGACTGGCTGAGAATCTTCTTGGAAGTGATTCCAATGTGGCCAAAACTTGTTCCCGCAATAAGTATGCATTGCGATAGTCAATCAGCTATTGCGCGGGCTCATGACCATATGTATAATGGAAAGTCTCGACATATACATCGGAGACATAAATCCGTAAGAGAATTGTTAGCTAACGGTGTTGTATCCTTAGATTGTGTGAGATCAAATGATAACATTGCGGATCCATTTACAAAGGGCTTGACTCAAGAGAGAGTCAAAGCATCATCGAACGGAATGGGATTGAAGGCCATTAAATTGGTAGTCTTCCCATAGGCAACCCAACCCAGATGGGATTTACCTGCTGGGTTCAATGGGAAACTGAACTGTGGGGGCAGCCGAATAAAGCACTCAGGAACCTGTAGTTCAAAGCCCATTTTCACGATGACAGAGTGATAGACCTGTACCATAGTAAGGGTGAGCATGGGGCTCTTAATGATCCAAGTATCTCGAACGCCTAGTAAGGTGAGTCAGGACACCTTCTACTTGGAACCACCTATAACGAGTGTGTAAGGCCGGTACCATGTGATGAGCGTGGGCTAAATCACTAAAGCACTCAGTTGAACGTGCCAAGGCAGTCCAGGCCAAATATGGACAACAACTAAAGGGCTTAGTACGTGGGTAGAGAGGGCACTGTGCGGGTGTCATTTTGGGATACACAAAGCTTAATGGTTCAAGGCTGTACAACTACCTAATAGCAGTATTCTGGGTGGTACTCCGCTATGGCAGGTTCAAGTCGCGTGCTACCTGACCTTAGGCCATGAACTCTTGCGGTTCTCTTGTTTGCATTTTAGGACATGAGATTTTAAGCCAATTGCATTCATGTGGGGGATTGTTGGAAAACATGTAAAAAAAAACATGGTTGTTTCCGAATGGTCAAAGGACCAACTTTGAGTCAAGATTCCATGCGACAGCTTTTGGCTTTTGATTCCGTAATGCTGGAAAATGATGGGAAGTGGATTAAATGGGGGTTCCCTCTTTTAATCATCCCACATTGGAAAAATGTGAAGGCATTTTACAAGCTGAGCTTATAAATAGGCAGCTCTCCCACATCATTTTATACAACATATTATCTCTCTAAAAATCATTACATTTTAGTCAGAGAGAGTCACCCACCAACAGCTCGACCTTAACTTGTCGCCAGTTTCCGACAAGTCATCTGAGACGTTGTACCTTGGGATCGAAGCGCCAACACAAGAAGAAACCTTAAAGGTAGTCAGGCGAATATCGGTTAAAGACAAACTATTTAACAGTCGCCTCGTCTTTTTAATTTTGTTCTCATTTCAGTTTTTATTTATTTATTTATTTATTTAATTAATTTCAGTACCTTTTCTTTTCTGTAATTTAATTTCAGTACTTTTCTTTTCTGTATTTTAATTCCAGCAATTTATTTTCTGTAATTTCAATTCTGCCTTTCATTTATGTAATTTCTATTCTGTTATGTAATTTATTTTTCAGTTCTATAATTTCCTTTATTTATAGAAACAGTCTAGCAGTTTAGTAATTATACTATTCTGTCTGGCAATTTCTTTTAATTAACAAACAGTACAGCAGTTTAGTTTTATACTATTCTGTCTAATAGTTTCGTTTAATTACAAATCAGTCTAGCAGTTTAATAACTTATATTATTCTGTCTAGAATTGTATTTAATTGCATTTATATTCTGTAAGTGTAGGAATATTGTAATAGAGTCACATTCCGTTTAATAGAAATAAAATTGTTTATTTCTTTTTAGTGCTTTCACTTTAAATTATTTATTTTACGTACTACAAAACCAACATAAAAAAATGAGAGTGAAAAATATTATATTTTTATGGAAAATGAAATAGAGATGAGTGTTTACAAGGTGGAAGTTGAAGAAGCCAATATATGCAGTTTTGAAAATGAGAGTAAAAAAGGTTATATGGGTAGTGAAGTTGGAAAAGAGTTTTACAAGATATAGTTTAAAAAATATAAGTTCTTATGTGTTAAAGACAAGAAAGTGGTGCAGATAAAGGACAATAGTTTATTTTGAAAATTTCAACTACCGATATCGGATGGGTAGACATGTGTCTATATTTTGATAAGTATGAGATGGAAAATCTTAAATTTGTAGATTGCGAGAATGATAAATACCGTGATGTGAAAGAAAAGGAATTTGTGAAGAAAACAAAAAATTGTGCAAAGTCGGCCATGAGGTGTGGAAAACGTTATACTTTGACCGAAATGTTTATGGAGATTGTCGCCATATAATCAATGCACAAATAGTGGTTAGTCAAAGACTGCCAGAACATCTTTTATTTTTTTTATTCAATGAAACATTATAATTCTGTTTCGACCACTGGTAACTTACTCTCTTCGCCTAGATACCATGTGCGAATTCTAACGAAATGTCATTTGTTTTGCGACCACCAAACCCGAAGTATTCCTACGCTTTCTAATGTATAAAATAGATAAACTCTATAAAGTTGGAAAGTATTTTTTTTCTTGTATTCTTTACCAATAAATATTAAAACTAAGGTATACTACTTTTAGTGTCTGACATGCATACACACATTTGTTTATCAAACTGTTTCTTTCGTTTCTTATTCTTCCTCAAATGATTCAATAGCCCCATTGATTACTCCTTTCCAGGTAGCTATGTCAACAATAGTTAAATGTCAATCTCTCAGTCAGTTACTTCTAGAGCCTTGGTTCTAGATAACTTCCTAGTTATTGATTGAAACCTTTTTACTAAAAAGCTTGAATTCCATTTTTATTGACGTACATACAATTTCTTTATTAGCATTGTGTGGGAATTCATTGTACAGTTTATTTAGTACCACCTATCTTTTACCTGTCCATCTCAACATAAATTGTGACAACAAAATTATTCGTTTAATATCCTTTTTCTATTTATGTTTTTTTTAATTAAACGTGGAAGACCAACTATTTCATTGATTTAGAAGTTTAATTGGCATACGGCCTAATTACAAACGATAACAAAACATAAAACGAAATGAGAGAAAAATTTAAGCTTGGGGATCTTATACACTAAAAGCTCAAGTCCTTTGCTGAAAATTTTCCAAAACCCACCTCTTAGTCTTTTGTCTTCTCTATGTGTGCGATAAAACACCATTGTAGATAGAAAGCGGAGCTTCTTGATCAAAGGGGATATGATGAAATATGTAGGATATTGGATCACTCCACCACCAAATCAACAGGAAACATGTAACTTGCCCTTGTGTGGATCTATTTTTCTAAATTAATTTGCTTTTCACCAATTACTCATATATATAAGAAGAAAACTTAGCAACTGTCATAGTCCCATAATCATACGGATCGTAATAATTATTACTTGATCTTTTCTGTCTTCTCGTGTTATAACGATGAGTTCTGACTTTATTTTCTTCCCTTAAAATTTTAATTCCTTTACATATTTTGGCTTGTTTCCTTTTTTTCTCTTCTTTTTCATCCATTTATGTTTCCCAATTGGATGAGTAAAGATCCGCTGTCAATTCACCTTCATTAATATTTATATGCTCATTGATGAAATGATTGTTTGGCTCTGTTAGCTTGTCTGAACTAGGCTTAATGCTAGAATAGCCATCTAGTTGCATAATCTCCGAGTTATAATTGTTTTCTATTTCTGCTTTATCAGTCGAAGAAATGGCAACAAGTACGACTGATCTTCCGGTAGATGATGTCCGTAGGAATCCTCTTGGCTGTTGAAAAGGCACGAGACGGTCCCCATGATGTGTTTAGGTTAATGCCCATGTAAGAAATGATGTTCCTTTTTAAAAGTTCTAAATTATAAGAAGGTGCTGACATTGGTAGTAAATTACTATGATAGTGTCTACTCAATCTGCAAAAGATGAAGAAAAAAGCACGAAGCATATCATCAACAAGAGAACAACTTTCATCAAACGGAAAAGCGATTTAAGAGATATAGATTAATGGTATAATTTTCTTTCTTTCACAATTTGGCTTAATAATTACTATTCGGTTTTATGTCATGAAGATTTAAGGTACAATCTTATTGTTTTTATCTTAACCTGGAATAACCCAACTTATTTAATTCAAATCTGCGCAGAAACAAGCCCAATGTATTTGATGTGGACAAGAATAAATTTTTCTACTGATGGTTGCGTTCTTTTTATTATAAATAAGTAATTTGCAATAGGTTATGTATAAATCCCTTCGACTTGATCTTGAAACTCTACCTGGCTTTATCTTGTTACACTGTGCCTATTATTTAAAACAGTTTTTTCAAGTGTAGGCGACATTTAGCATATTCCTGGTAATATTTTTCAGTGTTCCAACCTTTTCATGATTAAGCTACCTTTGCCTTGTTTTTGTTTGCTTACGTTTTCCATTTCTTTAAGTTGCAATTTCTTACATCCTGCATAAAATATATTTCATTTAACTATGGTACTACTTGCTTCGAATATATGCACTTTTTGTGGGTGAATATATGCACTTGTTTAACGCTAGATATAGATCTCTGTTTTACTGTTTATAAAAGCTGAGTTGCTTCTTTGCTATTGCTCTTAATCAGAAATGTTTTATTTGACAACCGTACAAGGAGCTTCCACTAATACTATAGATAATGAGGAAAAGGAAGTAGATAAAATAAAAGAAGGCTGAAGCCGATCATCAACAATTTACCATATTTTACAAAGCGAACATGTGATTTACCAAAATATTTTACAAAGCGAACATTTATTTACCAAATAGTTCATTGGTATCATCAACAATTTACCATATTTTACAAAGCGAATATGTGATTTACCATATTTTAGCAACAGTTTAGCAACAAAAATTGTTGTTAAACTGTTGCTAAATTTAGCGACACTCATTTACCATCAGTTTAGCAACAAACACTCTGATGGTAAACTGTCATTTTTTTGTAGTGGCTATCTACCATTGTAAATATTTGAGATTAGCATACATATATAGTAGTCTGGAAACTATAAAAAAACATAAATTTTTACCATCATAAATATTTCGGTTATAGCGGTCTGTCGGTTTTATGAAGTTTTTAAGGGCACTCACCAAAAAGTGTATTTTTTTTTTACAAATAATGACTAATAACTATCACTTTTGAACTTAATTCCCACAAGTTACCCATAATAAGTTGCATTCCCTCTAGGTACCATTTTAAAAAATATATATAAACCCTGCTAATTCGGTTTTTCTGGATTGACGATCTCAACACTCGGTCTCTCTCTTTCTCTCTCTACAGCTTTAAATCACCTCTCTCTCCCTAATCACCGTCTCTCCCTCTCAAAGGGTGCGATGTTCACCATCTCGATATCTACCTCTCTCTGCGATCTTCACTATCCCGATATCTTCTATGTTTATCCTCCTTTACACACACACACACACACACACACACATATATATATATATATGAGATTATTTCCATATATATGTATGTACTCCACCGTCTCGATCTCCACCTCTCTCTACGATCTCTTTTATTTGGAGAAACTGCAATTAATTTGGGGTTTTTTTCATCGGATTTGTTTGGTGAGCAATTTCTTGTATTTTTATATTGAAGTACAATTTTATAATCTGCCTCTTATTGGTGTTTGACGTTGTATGTTATTTCATCAATATTTATGCTTCGTTGATTTCACATGATCATAATTAAGGTATGCTTTTGCTTTTGCGTTGTGCTTCCTATATATAATACAATTTGATCTTGTGTATGCATATGTATAAGGTGGGTTTTAGACTTGTTTGGCAATGGCGTTAAACTTAGTTTTCGGCTTATATAATAATCTCTATACCGAGGAAGTGCACTCCAAGTGCTCTATGTTTTTCCCGACTAATTTTGGTACTTGGTTATGTATTTAAGTTATAGGTTCAGATTTTAGAAGTATTTCTAAGAAATAGGATTGATCTATCAAATTTGTTTAGGGTTGAAATTAAGCTCCGTTTGGGGCTGAAATTGAACTCGATTCGAGGCTAAAGACGGAACATGCTCGTGGCTGAAACGGAGTTCCTTTATGGCTGAAATTAAAGTTCGTTTGGCTTGTTTAATATTTTTCATTCTCGCCATAAACCTAATTATGTTTGACGTTTAATCTGTGCCTTATTGGTATTTGGCCGTGTGTGTTGATTCCATCAATTTTATGTTTGGATAGTTTGACATAGAATTAAGGTAAATTCTGGGTTTTCCATGTGTTTCATTTGGTATTATTGTATGAAATTTAGTTTAACAATCAGGTAGAAAATGCTAATTTTGTTGCTAGTAGTAAAATGACAGATTTGGTATACCTTATCTTGTAGCATTTTTGGATTATAAGCTAGTTATGTTTTCTTATTTGTGGTACTATTTCTAAAACACGTTTAGCCATTGTTTTTTTTTTCCCATAAGTTATTGTTTTTTTCCTGAAAAATGTATTATCCCTTAAAATCTAATAAATAGTTTGATGTTTAGCCATTGCTGCAATTAACGAATTCGATCGCTATTTGTTTGGTCTCTATTTACATTTGTAAGCTCAAAATGGTAAGAGCGCTTGGACTCGAATTTGGGTTCAAGATATTGGTGGTTCGAATCCATCCGAATTTGCTTTTTTTATTCAAAGTAAAGTATATGCACCTTGTTGTTAATTATATTGTGTTTATATTAAAAATTATGAAATTTCGACTGAACTATATGCACTTTATACTGAACTTTATGCTCTTTCAACTGAACTATATGCACTTTAACCTGAACTAGATGCACTTTCGGCTATACTATATGACTTTCGACTGGACTATATGTACTTTTAACTGAACCAGATGCACTTTCAGCTGAATCAGATACACTTTCAGTTCCAGTTGAATTATATTGTAATGTCTCGGAAATTTTGTAGTTTATTATTAATTTTATTAATAAGATAATGATATTTAGTTTTGTGTGTGATTATGTATTTGTGTGAAATATACGTATATGTGGGTATGTATATAATATTTAATATTGTGCATATATGATAGTTGTGGATGTAATTTGTATTATTTAATAAACAAGTTGACTAGTTAATAAATTAGTTAAAGTAAAACCTAAATATATATACATCATATATTATACATATTATAATGCATAGATATACGCCGCACATATACATATATGTATATATATATATTGATATACAGTCCAGAGAGAGAGATTGTCAGCGAAGGGGGAGAGAGGGTTGACCGATGTTGACCAGTCCGTTGACCAGCCCAGCGACCAGGTCTGATCTGTTGGACGATCGCATGTGGTCGGAGGAGTTTTTGGTTTCTTTGAGCAGCGACGTTTCGGGTGTTTTGGGGTTCGTTCGAAGTCCGATTTTTATAATCAAATACTTTTCCTGAATCTACTCTTCGATATCTAACTACCTATGTAAGCATGCTTCTCTGATTTTCATTTTTATAAAAACCCAGTTTTAGGATTTTAGTAATAATCCAAATTTATATAAGTTTTATTAATTTGTAGCTCTTTCTAATAATGTTTAGGGGCTGTTTGAGTGCAAGTAAAATGCTGTCCCGATCTTGTTATATTGTTTGGTGGGTATTCGGTTCGAGTTTGTGATATTTTGACAAACGAGCTCTTATTTGTTTCGGTAAGGGGGAGGAATATGATTTCGCTTTAAAAGCGGGTTTTGTGCGTTGTTTGTTGCATGTTAATCTAGATTCGGTAGTTAATGGATATTGTTGTATGTTATTATAGTGATTATATTGTTGGGCAGTTTCATCATTACATTTATGGTTATTTTATTGTTTATGGTGAATATGTTATTTTTAGTATACTGGAAAATGATTGGTGAAAAGGGTAATTTAAATGTGTTATTAAATTAAAAATTAAAAATGTGGAAGTGGTGATATTGTGTATACTCTTGTGGTGATACCATGACAGAAGTGATGTGTTCAAAGTGGTTGTTTTTAATATCTAATTAGATAAAATATTATAAAGTGCGTTTTATGTTTTTTTTTCTTTTTTGTCTGAAGTTTACTGTTTTCGTATGTAGGCCTTCGTAGTCATTTTATATTTCTTTTAGGGATTGTAGTACCAAGTTATTATAAGGCGAGGCTGTGTCAGCTTATGGTGAAATTCCAGAAACTTGTGCATATGTGATCAATCCCGACTTTGATTTTCGTTTAGTTTTATTTTTATTATTGTTATTAATTCATTTAATCTTTGTTATCTGTTCATTTAATCGTGCGTATGTGAGTTATTCATGTTGTTATATCTTTGTGTAACTTCCTGTGTCATTAATTGCCATGACATCATATTTGTCATGTTAGGATTGTGTGTGCGTGCTTAGTAGCATGCGCTGCTTTTAACGCGGGATTGTTTTCTTACCTTCTTTCTTTGTTTTCTGTACATTTTGTTTCCGATCGATGTACGGGTGCTGACTTAGGCCGTGACGAGTCTTAGAGTGCTTGCTTGTGGCTCAGTTATCCGATTACACGTTATCGTGCGCACGTTAGACTTTTATTCAGTTGGAATTATTTTATTTAGTTGAGCCGTCGTGTTGGCCTAATAAGCGGTTATTGCCGGTTTACTCGTTTCGTTGCAAAACACTTTATTCATTTATTCTTCTCCATGATTTGAGTTTTTATTGTCAGGTGGGTTGGATATAAATAATTACCATTGTTGGATTTATTTTAAAAACATCGCGTTGGCGACTTTCATTTATTTATATCGTGTTATTTGAACATGTTGATTTTAAAGTAAAAAATACGGGGAGAAAATTCCACAGAACAACAAATAAAGTCAGATTAGAGGAATTCTCGAAAATGAGATCCTTTAAAGTAAAAAACTAAATTACAGGAGCAACAGATAATAAAATAATGAATAAATAATAAATCTTGGTCTTCAATTGTAATTCTCTTAAGACAGGAGGGACCTTATGTGATAAATTCATACAAAATGCCACGTTTTCTTGCCTTTGTCCGATCATATTCAACTGAACTAAAAATTAAAGAGATAAACGGCGCTCTTTCTCTACCTTGAGCCATATCACATACCACCATTACAGACGGAGATTTGGAATCCCTTTCGCCTCCGTGTTCGCAATACCTCTTATAATAATAGCTGGAAATTCTTCTATCTTTTGAGATAAAACAATGGTTACCATCACATCCCCAATTTGCCATCAGATCTGCCCCTTTGTTTCCTTCTCTCATGACATGATTGAAAAGATAAGTGCCTCCTCTCATTAACTCTGTAATTTTTTCTTTTAATCTGATTAATATCCATAGACATCTTTGCTTTTCTTGCATAATATTGATCGGTTGTAGAGAATCACTCTCTAAAATAGTATTAACTTGATTTGTCATTTGAAGTCCATATGAGAGAGCTTTCATTTCAAAGATAGTAGCTGAATTACTAGATATAGGTCTAGAATATCCTTTTATAAAACGCCCAAAATTGTCTCTAATATTACCTCCAATGCCACTCTGCCCTGTTGAACCTTTATAACAACCATCAATATATATTCAATTTAAAATAACCACTAGGAGGAGCTGTCCAATGAATAACTTTTACCAAATTTATGTAGTCTGCTCTTCAATGGAATAGCATTTGTAAAAAACTTCCAAGAGAAACAAGAAATTTTTAAAGGTACCATTTTGTCCCATATAAATGCACTTCTCCAATTTTCAGTGCTTGTACTTCTTATAATCTTCCAAGCTGACTTAAGAGTAAAATTTCCCAAACTAGTATCTTTCCAAACAAGAATATCTTCTTTATTAGTATTGAACTTCATAGAGGAATCAAACAGATAATAGACATTAATAGGAATAAGATTATCAATTTTATCATCATCCCATTTATTCTCCAGCAACATGGACTTAATAGAAGTATTTTTAGGAATTAACATATTCCTATAGGACCAGTAGTACTCCAATTGTCCCAGTTTACATTAATATCACATTTACCAACCAGCCCAACAATATTACTTTCAGCAATATCTCTGACTTTTAACATTCTGCACCAAGTATTAGCTCCTTTTGTCATAGTAGCTTCATTAGGATGCTTATTCTTGCAGTAATTTGCTTTCAAAATCTTGGTCCACAAATTGTCTTTTGTTCTAAATTTCCACCATAGTTTAATAGCAGAAGCTTTAGAAATGTCATTAAAGCTCTTAATATCCGAACCACCTTCTCTTACAGGTTTACAAATTTTACTCCATTTAATCGAGTTAAACTTGTTTTTACCATCCTTAGTACCCCAAAAGAAGTATGAAAGAATTTGATCAATTTTTTTAACCACTTGAGTAGAGGATTCATAACTGCTAGAGTATAAATAGGGATAGATTGCACTATATGTCTGATCAGTATAAGTTTGCCTCCCAAATTTAACCATTGTCCTTTCTAACTAGTTAGTTTGATTTTAACTTTAAGAATAAGCTCATGGAATAAAATACACTTTTTATGACCAGGGTATAGCTTGCAACCCAAATAAGTAAAAGGAGATTTCTTACTTGTAATATTGAGAACCTTGCTGATATTTTCTTTTTCTTGATTGGTGACACTTTTAGATAAGTAAATTAATCTTTTCTCCAGACTAATCTCCTGACATGAATCCTTGTTGTATAATTGCAGCACCTTTTTCACATTATTTATAGAATTAAGAGAAGCTGAACTAAAGATGATGATGTCATCAACAAAATCAGGTGAGTTATAATTGGGAAACCAAAAGGAGACTTAAAAGCATTCCAGCTTTTTTTGTGAACCAGATTATTTAGATGCCTGCTTATTACTTCAGAGCAGATAATAAATAAACTTGATTAAATAGGATCACCCTGTCTCAAACCATTTTTAGGGCTAAACAGATTAGTAGTGCTACCATTAACAAAGATAGAAGTAGAATTATTAGAGATCATTCTCCAAACTCTGTCTATAAATCTTTCAGAGAACCCCATTTTTCTCAGTGTGGAAGTGAGAAAATACCATGAGATTTTATCATAAGTCTTTTTTATGTCCAGTTTAATCGCAATATTTTTACCACTATATTTTTTACTGAGAGTAGAAATAAACTCTTGAGCTAATAAAATGTTATCTACTATATCCATTTTTTGGACAAAACCACTTTGATTGTCATAAATAATTTTAGGAAGTATAGTAGATAATCTAGAAGATATAACCTTAGAAATAACTTTACTGCAAAAAGTACATAAGCTGATAGGTCTAAATTCAGCAAAGTTCTTAGGCTTATTCTTTTTGGGAATAAGAGTAATAATAGTAGTGGATAGGGATTTAGGAAAATTACTCCCCATAAAGAACTGAGTTATAGATTCGTATAAGTCTTCCCCTACTAAATCCCAACATGAAACAAAGAATTGACCATTAAACTTATCAATACCAGGAGATCTTGTCTTTGCTCAACTCACAAACAGGACTTTTAACTTCTTCTTTTGTAGGATCTCAGCCAAAGATATAATTATCTTCTTCCACTATAATCTTTGGAACAATATCCAAACTTTTATAATCATAATTACCTGTAGAACCAGCAGCTAACAGGCCTTGAAAATACTCAATAGATTCATTTTGAATTTCCTCTTTGCTAAAAATAATTGTACCATCTTCTTTTTCAATCTCACAAATAGCACTTTTAGATCTTGTTTTCTTTACTATATTATGAAAATTTTCATTATTAGCATCACCATCAGTAGTCCACTTGATATTTGCCTTTTGAGCCCAGAATTTTTCGTCTATTCCCAATCTAAGTTTTAGATTTGCTTCTTCTTTATTTAATTCCTGTTTATTTGCATCAGTGGGATCCATCTCAAATATTCTTTCAGCTCTCACCACATTATCTTCAGCTTCATTCACCATTTGGAAAATATTACCAAAGTTATTATAATTCCATTCCTTCAACTTTTTCCTTGTACTTTTTAAAATTTCAACTAAATTAATAAAGAATGTTTGGGTCAAAAGTGCATTACCACCAACATTTTTGTACATCTAGAAAGTCGGCATGGTCAACCCAAATTTTTTGAAAAATGATCCTCTTAGGAGAAATATCATGATGAGATTGCATTTTAAACAGTAAAGGACTATGGTCAGAAGTACCTTTACTTAAATGATCCAAAAAAATATTGCTGAACAGATTAGCAAAATTTTGATTCACTAGAATTTTATCTATTCTTTCAGATATAACTTCATTTCCCCTGCTTTTATTCCACCAAGTAAATTTGAATCCACTAAAGCGCACCTCATTCACCCCAATATTATTCATGTAGTCCAGAAAATCATTAGCATAATTTAAATTAGTAGTAACAGTGCTAAAATCTCCACCAATAAGCTAAGGTTCAACGGTATGAGAATTTTCTAAGAATGACCAAAGTCTTTCGCTTTCAGTAGCAGTACATTTAGCATACACGACTAAGATTTGAGCTCTTAAATTGAGATGGCTTACTGGGATTTCCAAATTTACGCATTGATTCAATAACAAGGTTTTTGGAGATATCTGGTGCTTCTAACAAATTAACACCAATTTTAATAACCTCATTTTCTTGGCAAGGAGTAATATTCTCTAAGGCTAATTTTCCATTGTCAAAAGTGATTTCTTCTTGGTTAATTTCCTCTTCAATATATTCAATTTTTGGACCCAAAAGCAAATTACCATGTAGAATGCCTTCATTAAGATTTGCAAGTTCTTCCCCTTTTTTAGTAGTATCCCTCTTTCTGTTCATCACTATTTTCTGGTACAGTAATATCTTCCTTTTCAACCTCCTCAATTCCTTTTTATTTTTCTTCTAAAACTTCAATTGTCTAAATTAATAACTTCCTTGACATTGTTATTGTTTTCTTGTGTTTGTGCAGGTTTACCAAAATTACGAGATACCTAGTCCTTTGTGCTCTTACTTTCGACTTTTTTGTACCTATTTTGGTGAGACTAAGTGATTTTATTGGGTCTGTATAATTTGGCCTTGTATTTTTGATTTGGTTTTTCTCAGCTTTTTCTTGGTGGTTATCTTTTGTATTTTCTTTCTCTTCATTTTCTTTTTTGCTTTCCTTAAATTTGTATGAACTTTCGTCATGGCCTTGCTTATAACAATGAAAACAATATTTAGGGACGTCTTCATAATCATACTTCTACCAAAAACCAGTATCTCCACCATAACCAATTCTCACTCTTTCTAGTAGATCTAAATTTAAATCGATTTCAACACAGATACGTGCCATACCTGGTCTTGACAGTTTGGCAGTAGGTTCATCTACTTTAAGAGGATTTCCGAGCGTTGTAGAAATAGAAAATATACGGGAAATGTTATATAGATGAATAGGAAGTCTAGGCAAAGTAACCCAAACAGGAGCTAACGAGGATTCAAACTCTGGATCAAAGTCATACGTCCATTTAAACACCCTAATAGGGCTATTCTCAATGTACCAAATTTTCTTTAACCATATTCTTTGAAAATCTCCTTCGTGAAAACATCTTATTTGGATATGCTTAGGGTGCCAAACCCCAACTTGATGATTGTACCCCTAACTTGCCAAAAAACTTCTATAATATATCTAGGTTTGGTCTTCCATGCAAGAATTTTCCGATAATCATATATTTATAGGGTTCTGATAATTTTTCCACGTCCTCCATAAAAAATTCTATCAATGGTTACCCTTTATAGTTTCCGACATCTTTAAGATCTATTTTTGTAGTGATGGGCTTAGAACTAACTATGTGAGCAAACGATTTGGTAGGTTTAGGGTCTGGGTTCATTACCTGAGCATTTTGGTTGGGTTTGTCATTCTTCGGTGGAGGGTTAGCTGGGCCGATCATCCTGGCGGCGACTACGGTTATTCATCCTAGATGTCTCTCTATTTTCTGTCACTTTCTCTCTGTAGGTCATAAAATTATATAACACTATGAGGAGACGTGTTAGTTTTTTAAATAGAGAATTTGATTCTCAGCAAAAAGTGTAATTAGGGGTGTAATTGTATAAATCGGTGTACATTGAGTTGCAGTCGGGGACCTTTTTTTCATAGAACAAAAAACATGATATTCTTATTTTGTACACAAAATTTTGTGTAATATTCAGAAGGCTCTGTTTTTGATAAATTCTTTCTTTATTTTCTAAAATTATTGTCTCATATTCCATAAAAATCAGGGCTTGATTTTTTTGGCTTATATGATAGATGAGTCCTTTACCGAAGCCTTGATATTTTCCATGAATGGTGGTGCTTTAACTTCAGACACCGTATTATTTGATCATCATAGAACTATTTCGAACTATTTCGATCCCAATGTATGGTCTGCACCAAAAAGGAACAAACGCTAATGAATTAAAGCAAACACCAAAATTTTATCTGAAAAGTATACTTTAAATTTAATTATAAAGAAATATTATTATTTTTTGCATTCTTTATAGATTATAGAGGTATATGTAACGAGTTTAATCAGTGGACTCGCCCTTTGTTCTACTTTTCGTTTCTGTTTTATTTTATTATTATAGGCAGGGTTCAGATGTACAAGTTTCCCAACCGGTTTGAGCTTTTGGGATGGGCTTAAGAGTTGAGTGTTTTGGGTTGGACGTGAAGTAGAGATACTTGAGGCCTGGATGATATAGTGTTGTGTACTATGACTAATAAATATTACGTATTGTTTTGTGGAAATTAAACTTTTACTGAATTTTTGTTGTGTAATATTCACAGAATTCGGGGCTTTACATGATTTGTTCAGCTTATATGATAGATGAGTATCTTTATCAAAGCCTTGATGATTTTGGCCTATATGATAGATACTCACTTTTATCAAATTGATGATTAATTTGTTCGGCTTACATAATATATCATGAGTACTTTTATTGAAGCCTTAATTTGTTCAGACACTTTCTCTTTTTACAAAAATAACACAATTTCTCTCTCTTACTGTCTCATCACCCTCATATGTCATCGTTAATATCTATCATTTCCATCTCTCTTCCCTTTCCATATATCTCCTCAACCTCTCCCTTCTATCGCACACTATCAATCCATCTATCTTGATCGTATTTTGTCTAGTACAAAAGGGTCACATGATCGAAAGATCTTTAACCACTGTCGCAGCTCCAATTACGATCGGATACTGATCACAATCGCTCTCTCTTGTCGGATTGCAGTCCTTCATTAGCACTGCATCCAGCGTCGTGATATAGTATATTAGTTCCAATGACGTCCATCTTTGTCCCTTATTATTAAAACTGAGATTGAGCTAAGAACGGAGTTATCACTGCAATTAGGGAATCAGATAAGGTTGATGGCGTCAATAAGAGTGTTTTGTGCATTTAAACTTTGAAATATGATGTTTATTGTTTGACATGGATGGAGTATTTCAGAAAATTACATATGAGGCATGATTTTTCCACTAAAAAAATTATAATTACACGCAATAACCATAAATTTAAAGTACGAACCTTACTTCAAATTTACGGTTTGCATTTTTTTTTAAAAAAAAAAATCATAAAAAAACATAAACATATAAAACTAGTTATACTAGTTAAAAAATTAGTAAACAAAAATTTAAAGTTATTTTTAATTTTTATACTAAGTTTTTTACTTTTACTGCTTTTTTTTACCAAAATAATACCAAAAAAATTTGTAAAATCAATACAGCATGGTTGGAGAAGTTAGAAATTGAGTCTAAAAATTTTAATAATTTTTTTTCCATCTTGTCTTAATTTTATAATTTTTGTGATATTTTTTTTATAAAAAATAGAAATAAAAGTCAAAAAATTAATAAAAATCAGTGAAAAAATTAAAAATAACATTGAAATCTTTTTAACTCTTTTTTAACTAGTTGTATATGTTTGTGATTTTTTATGATTTTTTAAATAAACAAATAAAAAAAAAACCCGTATATTTAGAGTACGGTTCATAGTTCAGATTTATGGTAATCAGAATTTTTATTATGAAAAAATCCAGCCTCATTACAGATTAGGTCCCTATTTTTCATGTGGAGATTCTCATTCACACACATAATTATAAAAATCATTTTTTTAGTCAAAAAGAAATTAACTTAAATGTGAAAATATAACATTTAGGTCCATCTTTAGTCTTAACTATGTAATTAAGTTATTTAATTGGTATTTGTAATAACAAATACAGCCAAAACAGGCCTTGAAAGAGTTTTGCATATTAGAATTTCAAGAGTAAAATTTTATTTTTGAACCACTTGTTTAAAGACTATTTTTTATTTTAAATCTACATAAATTACAAGAACTTTGACCGGTGTGTATGTCATGTCATATGTATGTGAGTGGTCGTGTGTTTACAATTTTGTGTGGTCCTTTATATGTGATCGTGTGTCCGTCTAATCCTATGTGATCATGTGTTATTTTATTTTATTTTTTTCTAACATTTGAATTTCTTAATCATTTTATTTGGTGGTGCTTTTTATGATATTTTGTCCTTATCTATGTATGACCTTTTTTTTTTAATTTACTATGAATTTTTCTTGTGTGATCGTGTGTCCTCTGCTATTATTTGTTTTTGTGTGCATCCGTTTTTGAATAATAACGTGTACTCATTTTTTAATTTATTTTCAATTTCCTTTAGTGATCTTGTGCCCCTTGATTTTAGGTGGTATTGTGCCCGCTCCAGCACATGTTTCTATTATATATATTTTCGAGTTTTTGTTAAACATATTCGTAATCAAAGAAAGTTTGTTGACCAGTTCGTAATTAACGAAAGTTTTGATGAATAACGAAATTGATATAATTGAACTTAATAAAAGTTCATTAGCCATACTAATATTTGCACTAAGACTCTGTTTGTTTCGAAGGAAAATATTTCCAAATGTTTGTTTGGTTTGATAAATTAGAATTTTAGAAAAGATTTTCCTTAAAACATGGAAAAGATAGGAAAATATTTTTCCTTAATTTTTTTATAAAATATTTTCCAAAGAAGAAGATAACAAGCGCGTGTATTCACACCTATTACTAATCTACATCATGCATCATGCGTATACTATTATAGTATAAAAAAATATATTATAAAAATCTACTATTAAACATTATAGTAATAAAATATTTATTATAAAAATATACTATTATACCATTATACATTATAGAACCACATAAAAATCTACTATAAAAATCTACTAAACATTATATAGTAATAAAAAAAATTCTTCTCTTCCCTGAAAAAGTTTGGTTCTCATAAGACTTTTTCTTTATATTGTCTAATATATTAACAGCTCATTATTGATTGTTTGATCAATTTTTAAATTACAACTTGATCTTAATTTTTATTGTCAAACTTCAAAAAAAAAAAATACTTCTTCTACTAATCTTAGTATACCTTTTCCGAAGAGTTTTTAGAATATTTACGAAAAATTGCTCATGGAATTTATGAAGTCTCCATAGCCGTCAAAATAAATATTGGTCAATACGACATGATAATTTTAAATTTTTATTAAGTACCATGTCACCGGACTTTGCTTGGTAAAATATGATTTTTTGTGTTTGAAATATTTTTCAGATTTCATCCTTCTAATTTTTTGGTTTTAAACTTTTATATGCTGACTTTGTTACTAATATTATGTAATTCTATTATTATGTTTGATAAAAAATTATAAAGTATATTTTAGATTTTCCATGAAAAAATTTCACGCAACCAAACACCAAGAAAATTATGAAAAATTATTTGTTTTCCATGAAAATCTTTTCCCCGGAAATTATTTTTCGAAGAAACAAACAGAGCCTAACTGTTTTCAGTACACGATAAAGAAGTTTTGAATATAAGGAAAAATACCAAACTCAAAGGAACAAATTGAATTAAGGAGTAATTCAAATTTCAGAAGAAACCAACCGATTAGAGTATAATGTAACCGGTTATGTGACGACCCATATTTCCGGAGGAAATTTCTGTGGTACAAAGTGTTGTGCGTCAGTCCGACATCGCGCAGATATGAGAGTAACCGTGTGTTATATGAGCTTAAAAATCAATTTTTTATCAACAGTGACTTTTAAAACCGTGCGACACAAAGCGATTATGAAACTCCATAGTTAAGTGTGTTTAGCTTGGAGTAGTATCAGGATGGGTGACTCCCTGAAAAGTTGTGCCAAAGTGGACAATATTTTTATACGGTCGTGGCGGTACGGACTATGTTGCTGGGTCGTTACAAATGGTATCAGAGCCTCTATCTGGCCGGAAATGTCAAGACTATCACAAGTGTGTGGGCCCATGAAGGACGACGTGCTCAATGAGTACGTCGTCCCTAAAGGGGGGAGGGGGGAGATTGTGACAATCCAGATTTTTGGATGGAATTTTTGGTACAGAGTGTTGTGCGACAGTCCGAAATTGCTCAGATATGAGAGTACCCTTGTGATATATGAGCTTAAAGATCTATTTCCTATCAATAAAGTCTTTTAAAGTCATTCGGCACAATGCGA
Source organism: Primula veris (assembly GCA_963682055.1). Lineage (NCBI taxonomy): Eukaryota > Viridiplantae > Streptophyta > Magnoliopsida > Ericales > Primulaceae > Primula > Primula veris. The sequence continues at coordinate 28,397,236 of OY821742.1, read as the reverse complement.
TAACGGAACTCCATAGTTAAACATTCTTAGCTTATAGTTGTAACAGGATGAGTGACAATTTGGAAAGTTGTGTCAAAATGGACAATATTATTGATACGGGCATAGCGGTTCAAGTATATATGGAAAGGTCGGATGCGATTTTTGAAGACTTGGAAGCTAATCAAAATAATTTCAAAGTTTTTATTGGAATGTTGGACGAATATATCTACACAATCAGAACAGTTATATTAAGAAGATAATTCGCATTTAAGATACTTTTTGTGTAAGATTTTAGTGATTCAAAACCACTAGCCGTTAGACGAAAACTGAAGAAACCAACCCGTTGGAAAAAAGATAACCGGTTAGAATGCCTGAAAATTTGAGTTTCAAAAAGCAACCAGTGTCTCTACTAAAAGGAGCTGGAGGAGGCTTATAAGGCTAGAAGGAGTGAGAACATACCATATTGGGTGGAAACTCCAATCCATGAGTTTTATGCAGAACATCTTATAAGGAAATCCTGGAGAGGTTCAAAAGAAAATCTTATAAATTTCTGAAAGTTATCTGGTAGTAGGACCAGCAAGAATGAAAATGTTTCAGACTTTGATCTCAATGTTTCTCCTGGCGATGAGATCTAAGCTTTTGGTCATAAATTTAATAAAACAATAGTTGGAGCGGATCTGGTTTAGAACTCTTCGTTAGCAGATTCTGCTATTTTGATGCATTACAATTTACGTATGTTGGGTATTTTGAAGAATAATTAAGGTTACAAGGTTAAATTTAGCAAATCTTAAGTGCTACCTTTTACTTTTTATAGCATAACACCACCTAGCAATATCATGTGCTTTAGGATATTGAAGATTTTAAGCCATATTAATGGTTTTGTTCGCCATATCATCAATGCCCAAAATAGTGGTTGGTCAAAGACAGACAAAACATCTTTTCTTACTTTCAATTATCTTTAGTGATCTTGTGTCTGTCTAATCTTGAATAACAATGTGTACTCATTTTGTAATTTACTTTCAATTACCTTTATTGATCTTGTGTCCGCGATTATAGGTAGTCTTGTGCTCGCTCGATCATGTATGTTCAATTTTAAAATTTTGATTTTTTTTGAATTTTTTCTAGAATTTTCTTGGTTTACTTATTTTGATTTTTTGCATTTTTCGGGTTTTTTGTTTTATTTTTTTAGTTTCATCTTAATTTTCTATGTTTTCCTTGTTTTTCGTTTTTCGGTTTCGGTTCGGTTTGCAAGGTTTTGAACCTAATACACCGGATCATACTATATCGGCCCGGTTCAGATTTGACACATTTAAATTAAAAACATTTTGGTTTCCGATTCGGTTCGGTAGCTGGGGTTTTTTCCAACTCACAACTGTTGTACAATCTTATTTTTAATCATGTGAAAAATGGAAAAGTATTATTCAAAAACAACCTTCAAAAGTACAAGTAAGTACACACATAAGGAGTATTTTTTGTGTGCCGTCCATGAGTTGGATGGTACAATGCACCGTTGGGCAAAAACTTATTTTATTATTATTTTTTTATAAATTTTGATTAAAGCTTATATTTAGGATAGTTCCACTAGTGTTTTATATTTTTATTGTGTTGTAATATTTATTTTTAATTTATCAAAAACTAATTTGTCTAATATATAATTAAAACAAAAAAAAAACAATTAGTTTTTAAAATAGACCATCTAACTGTCCGTTTACTAATCCAACAGTGTATGAATTAACGGTAAATTGTACCGTCTAACAAACTGACGGCACAAAATGTTTGTTAGACGGCACAAAATGGAACCTCACACATTAGGGTGGCATCGGTTCGTTTCCGAACTTTTTGACTACATACCGTTATCAAACCAAACTAATTTGGTTTGAGAATTTGTATACCATTACCGGACCAAAAAAATTGGTATACCGAACTTTCGGTATACCAAACTATTCGGTTGGTTCGGTTCGGTTTCGTTTTATAACAAATTTTAGAGTTTATAAGTGATGATAGGAAAATTGTGCGTATTGAAAAAAAAAACGCAGTATAAAATTTTAAAAGTAGTATATTAAAAATATATATTTATTTATATTATTGTGACATTTTTTGTTTTCTTCAATAAAAGAGTAAACACTACTAGACTTTCTATTTATAAATAAGAGAAAATGTTATAAGTATTCACTATAAAAAATAATATAAATATATTATAACAATGTTAATAATTAAGTATATATAACTCTTTTAGTTTATTTATCTATATAGTATATTTTAATATTTCGGTTTGAATCGGTATCATACCGAACTCATAAAACGAATACCGAAACCGAACCGACTTTCAAATATTGCTTCGGTTGTACCGTACCGTAATGTCGGTATAACAAACTTTTGATACCGACTTGATTGGTTCGGTTCGAAAAACAGTAGCTTGGTATAAGTGGTACCAAAATGCCACCCCTGCCACACATAAGTACTGTAAGTCCCTTGTGAAACCCTAGGTTTTCTCTCTCTCACAAACACACGTGACACACATATCTGCCGTCTTTCTCCTATCAAACAGAGGTACATTCTCTTTTGATATTATCACCACACAGATCAGAAAATTTCGATAGTTATTATTTTATACAGTACTATTATCTATTTTATATCTTTCTTATTTCCTTTGTTAAAATGAGTTCTTTTCATAATGGTATGACTGATCATCGTTTTTGTTTTTGTTTCTAAAGTGAGTTCAATGTTTCTATGTATTTTATACAGTACTGTTATTTATGTTTTCCTCTGAGATTTCTTTCCTAGTCCATTTTACTCTTTAGACAAAGTAGATACAATTGTTTTCCGTTTTTTAGTAATATTTTTTTTCCAACTCTAATTATTTTTCTCCCTTTATGTTATTGTCCGCCAAAAGTTAAAATTTTCAAAAAGTTAAAATTTTCAAACAAGTGTTGTAATTAAATTTTGTCTTAATAACTAAAGCCCAACCTAGTGATACGAAAGTAGTTTAAGGCTTCATAATTAATTAACTGGACTTAACCTGTCGTTATACTATTGATTGGATTCGATGAGGCTTGGTATATTCCTTTCATATTTACGATACTGTCAATGAATCTTTTCAGCATATTAAAAGCTAATAAAATTACCAGTTGGAGATTTTCCCTCTTTCAAGTCGAGCTTTTTTAAGTAATGTATCTCCTTACACCGCACTTGAGAGCAAATGGATATGGCACATCTAGTATATAAATGTAAGATTTTTTGTATAAGCGTGAGGTACAACTTTTGTCATTTTGGAACTGAAGCCAAATAAAGGTTCAGTTCCCTGTTGGATTTTCTCGCCAATGAGTACCAGTTCAACTTATCCATATCTTGCTTTGAGATGACCGTTTGTTATTGTCGAAAATGAAGAAGAAAAAGAGAATTAGATAACAACTTTTGCTTCTTATGTTTGAGAAATGATTAGGTGAGGGTATGAGGCTCCTGTGTATAATGTTTATCATTAAAGCTGAGTACATAGTAAACATTAAAGAAAATGTCATTTATTGGTTTATATTGGTTAAATGAGTGTGGCTAATTTTTGAAATAGTTTAGCAGCAGACTTTTTGCTATAATGTTGCTTAAATTCACATGAGCCTCCTATGACGCAAAACTTAAGTTATGTCTCAATTAGTATGTTTCCATAAATGTGGTGGATTTCTCTGGTTGCTGTAGATGGATGTCAAATAATTTAGTCTGTAGTCTTTGTTTTAGTTATATGTTTTGTGGGTGGTACCAACAATAATCTGTTTTTACTGTTGCATATTTTCAACTTGCAAACGTTATCGGAGCAAAATCAATTGTTCCAACACAAGCTAGTGTGGTTAAGATGTTTAAATACCTTCTTTTGTAATACTATTCATTATATCCCTAAGCTTATTTGTTTAAATATACTTTTCTTACCACAGTTTACTTAATTTAGTAGATCGAATTATATTATTAACAACTATAGTCCACTACTTCCCGTTCCCCTATCTTTTCCTTGTTTATTCTTAGCAGTTAACATACTTCTTGTATTTTCTTTAAGTGTCAACCTCATACATCGAATTTAAAATAAAAACCATTTGACAGTGCTTAAGCTTGCTTCGAAGAGATGGTTTATTTTAAGCGAGTCATGAATTTACGTACTCGTTTAACCCTAGATATGAACCGCTGTATATAAAGGTTCTTAGTTTCTTCACAAGTTCTCTTATTTAGAAATGTTTCATTTAACAAAACAACAGCACACACTCCAACAAAATGGTAGAGGATGAAGGGAAGGAAGAATCGGAAGAAGACGAAGGCAAAAAAGATAAAGTAGATTATCAGTAACATTTCTCATAGCGAATAAGCGATTTACCAGATAGATAAAAGGTATATGTTTCTTTCTTCCAACTATATATTAATTTTAATTACTAGTTCTGGTCTTCTAGGGTACAAACTATTGGGTGTTCTTTTAATGGCTTCAGTACCTGCTGTAGTTATGTTCTTTGTAGAGTTTGTAAACATAACCCAAACTGCCCTTTTGAGGAAGGTTGAGTGCATTTTTGTTGGAAGTCTAAAGAACATGGGAGAGTTGAAGTGGAGTTTTTTTTCCTAGTTGTATCAGATTTTATTAAACGGTGATGTCAGACACTAGGAAATTTTGTATGGGGAAATTTTGGGGATTTTACTGAGTATCTTACTTCGTAGTTTAAACAGGATAAATTGATGTATTAGTTCACATGAAGCAAAATTGTCGAGGGAACATAGAGTATTTGGGCAGGGAACAAATATGTGCTCTAATCCTTTTGTATTGTTTGTGCTTTTCACCTCAATTTCAGTAAATTTGAAAACCAGCAAAAGTTCGAATGTGGTAGACTGTTTCGACTTTAAATGATAGAGGACTATCCTACGCATACAAACTTGATTGTACTGTTTGAAACTATTTCAAGTATGTTATGAAATCTAGTATTCAATCGTTCTTTTTAGTTTGATTTGTTTAGATATGATATCAGAAATTCAGAGGACCGCATCATATTACAGTATTTATTTTGCATTGTACTTTAAAGTTTAAATAGGAAGGCACCATCCCAAATTTGCTTCGAAGTATGTAAAGACTAAAGAGCATACGAAAATCGGTTTATTTAGTGTAGGTTTTCTAGTCTATACTAAGAACATCATAGTGTGTTATATTATTTAAGGCCAAGAAATACAAAACAACTAGAATAATTTTGTAAACTTTAAAATTTGGAAAAAACAAATTATATACTTGACCAATTATATAGTACTAGCTAGAAAAATAAAATATTTTTACCGTCCCAAGTCAACATGGTGTTCAACTGTTTATCAAATTGAAACATATAAAACCCATAGTAGTATTTGAACGACATAACCATTGTACTCTTCTGTAGATGATTCAACAAACCCATTCCAAGATGATTCAACAGACCCATTCCATTACTATTTTCATATTTTTGTGTCAATCAGAGTAAAACGGCAATCTGAACCAACTTCATCACCAAGAATATTGATTTTAGAATACTTTCCATTAAGAATTGACAAGTTTTAACTTTTCATCAAAGAGTCTGAAATTCAGTTCATTCATGTATTTGTGATTTATTTTTTGGCATTTGATTGGTAATTCTTTGTATAACGATTACTATATTTCATTTATTCATCTCATACCTAATTCTAATTAAGCTATTAATATTTCATAGGGACAAGAAAGAATGGAGGTGGAACTGAGCAGCGGAGGAATGTATGGGATTTGCAAGTGATTAAACTAAACTCACCTGAGGCTGAGTCAGATCAGGTTCACCCAGAACTACCTCACAAAACTTCACAAAAACCCAGCTCACTCTCTCTGTAAAAAATGGACCCGCTCACGAACTCCGCCGCCTGGCCCTCTCCGCCGCCGTACTTTCCCCTTCTCCCGCCGATCTCCGCTGTTACCAACCAAGACGAACCCCCTTACCCCGACATTATAATAGCGGCGATAACGCCATTGAAAGAGAGGGAAGGTTCGAGCAGGCAAGCGATCGATTGATACATACAAAGTGTATACACAGGGAACCTCCCGTCGAACCACCCGACCCTCCTAATCTACCACCTCAAACGGATGAAGAATGAAGCTTCCCTCTCTATGATCAAACACTCGTACATTCCCAGGTTTTACACCCCCCCCCCCCCCCCCCCCCCCCCTCTCCAACTCTCGCCGACCCCACCCCCAAACGCCCACGTGGCAGACCCCCTAAAACCCTCACCGAACCTTCTAAGGTCCCTTTTACTGAACCCTCTGCCGGGCCTGTTGATGGGCCGAATGCAGATAATATGTTGGTGTCGTTGGGGCTTGTGGATGGGCCTGCAGCTGCTGCTGGGAGTTCTGGTTTTGGACCGGTTAAGGGGGGACGTGGGAGGCCTCGATTGGGGAAGTTAGTGGGCCTGTTAAGGGACCTAGAGGGAAGAAGCCAAGTAGCAGGCCTCCTAGGGTTGTTCGGGGGGGGGGGATATCCTCCTAAGGCCCCCGAACCACAGGTTTTAGCAGGTGGTAAGCAGGAGAAGGGGTAGGCTGCCGAAGAAGGTGGCGTTGGCAGGTAGCAAGCCGAGGGGGAGGCCGAGGAAGTTTCCGATTGGTGTGGTGCCAGGTGGTGGTGTCCCAGTGGTGGGAATGAAGAGGAGAGGGAGGTCTCCAAAGGCTGTGGCGGGCAGGTGAAGATGCCAAAGATGCCCAAGAGGGTCTCGGTCTCTGGGAAGTCTATGGGCATGCCAAGGAAGGATGCTATCTCACCAGCAAGTCAGCAAGCTGCCCAGCACCTGGTGACATATCAAGACTTGCTGAACAAATATGGTCACTTTCAATCAAGGGTGAAGTAGGCGGTTGATTTGGTGAGGCCTTACTTCACCACCGAATACACCATGTGTGTTGTGCATTACAAGAGCTGGAGCAACTAGAAAATATGGACATGATAGCACCTCTCGCACCTCCTCCACCGCAACAACCACTGTTTGCTCAGAGCTGATAAAAATTCAAAAGAGAGAGAGAGAGGGGTTTCATGTGGAGTTACGGAGGGAGCAACTGAAGAGTAGTAGTGAATAGTTTAGTGTCTATTTATAATGGATGGATGAGAATGTAATTTGCCATTTGTCTAAAAATTGGTGATTTGTATTTTAATCACTTCATTTCGATAAAGACGATTTTGTCACCTCTGTAGCCTAGTTTGCCTTTTAACCTAATCCTGACATTTGTAATGTCTTTGAATTTGGATAAATTATGTTGTCATTTGCTTTGAATTTTTAAATTGATGTGAAAGGTTTGATTAATTGATAGTCTTTTGGGAAAAAACAAAAGTTCACCCAGAACTCAAAAACGCTTTCATATGCCATATACAAAACTACTAGTTCTGTATCCGAAAAGTCAACGGTGAATGGTATAATTTCAACAGACTTCCCCCCGAGAACCTATCCAAATTTTATCTCTTTGCATACTTAGCCGACCTTAAGAGCTCATGTTGGAGATTTTTATCATCAAAGGTAATTTTCCGAGAGAGTGCGCTATTAGCTTATTCGAAGGATCCAACAGCTATGGGCAGTGGCTTTTACCCGAAGATGCTGATAGAATGACTAAATCATTTAATGACAAACAGAGTAAGAGACAACCACAAAATCAAAGAAGTGATGCGACGGAAGAGTTTGTTAAAATAAAGATGTGCCAACACTGATGATGATAAATGGTAGTGGATAGGTTAAGGAAAAGGTTTCATAAGCTTTTTTATTATTTTATTTAAGTTGCTGACTCCTATCATTATTACTACTATAAATTTTATGAAATTCATTTTTTTTCAAAATTGTGGAGGTCAGGTTTGGTCTACTTTTAGGAAATGGGGTAGCTCATGTAATTTTTTTTACATTTGATATTCATGTACTTCATCTGAACCCTACGACCACTGTATTAAAAAACTCGTCTAAAAACGCGTTTATACTCGAAAAGCTCAAAATCTAAAAAAATAAATTGACAATTTTAGCCTAAAGGTCGAAAAGCTCAAAAATAATGTTTTAATGCGTCAATAATTAAAAAACATGCCTAAAAACTCAAAAAACTTAAGATTTACTTAAGAAAAAAAATCTTACAAAAATATATACAGTTTCATAAATTGCTATAAAAATAAGAGCAATTCAATATCCCGTTGTTATATTAAACATATTCATGATTAAAATATGCTAATATTAGTTATTCTAATTTTTTTTGAACAAATTACTTTCATGTATTTCATAGTTATTGAAAATATATATGTATTTATGTTTTTCTAGTAAAGGTTACGATCTTAGCGTCGGCGCTTACGCTTCGGTAAATCTCTCATGAAAACGATTTAGGGATGACATAGCGTTTTAAAACATTGCCTACAACTAACATTCAATGATTGACAAAATTATGCATTTATTTGGATTTGATTTTTTTAATTTTAACTTGTTATTTATAAGTACCGTTAAATCAAAAATGGAGGGCTGTGATTTTACATGAGCATCTCATGTAAAAACAATTACATGAGCTACCCGTTCCCCAACATTTATGGCACCCAATGGCCATGAATCAGGAAATGAGAAAAACGAGGAACATGAACTGTACATGGAGGAGCTTGTGCAAGACCACTTGTTTGCTTAAGATTTTAACCGCATCTGATACGGGCACTCATGGCAGCTTCTCCGTTCTTCGGAGGCATGCCAATGAATGTTGGCCTCAAGTGGACTTGCATGACCTTAACTGCCCCGACTCAATATTTGGTTGCAAAAGATCTTCACAAGTATGAGTGGCGTTTTAAGCATATATTTGGAGGCCAGCCTCGTTGACATTTACTTACGACAGGATGGAGTAGATTCATTAGTTGAAAAGATTAGTTGCAGGAGATGCTTTTGTTTTCTTAATTAAGAGGTAAAAATGGTGAACATCAAGTAGGTGTTCGTCAGCTTGCTCGTCAACCAAACCCTATGTCTTCGTCGGCATCTCGGAGTTTTTGCCACTGCTTCTTATACGGTTTGTTGTGTATTACAAGCCAATTTATTATTGGGGTGAACAAGTATCTAGATGCTGCCAAAAACAGCTTTGCAGTTGGCATGTGGTTCACTCCAAGATTTGAAGGAGAAGTATCTCCAGAGAGAAAGTTCGTGGGTACAATAATTGGGGTAGGAGATATTTCACTTGTTTAACCCTAGATATAAACCTCTATCAATAATAGTTCTCAATTGCTTTTTTACTATTGCTCTTAATTGGTAATGTTTCATTAAACAACAGCCTTCAACTAATATGATAAGGATGAGGGTAAGGAAGAAGCGGAATAAGTCACCATAGGTGAATAAGTGATTAACCAGTTATATAAACGGTAACGTTTCTTTCATTATGATCGGTTAACAGTTCTGAAGTGCAGAATATAAAAGAGCTTTTAGGGAATTGTTTGTTGCAGCTTGTAAGCACGAAGTTGTTTACGAAAATACCGCATGGTTAAATCATTAATTCGTATTGTCAACCCTTTGACTGTGTTATAATAGTTGGAAAACATGCAAATTGTTTAGATTAAATTATTGTTTAAAACCGTAATGTTTCCTCAGAAAAATCAAAATTCACATTGCTATTTGTTTCCAAACTAAAATAAATTATGGTGTGTGAGACTTTTTACATTGAAAACGAAGATTAAATTCCCAAAAGTCACCACACCTAAAGGCAGAGTTCCAAATTGATTCTTCTTATTGAAAGCCTAACTGATTAACAAAGTTCCACCCGAATTGTGGCTGAAAGTTCCTCACTTGAGGTATTTGCTCTAATTCCAGTTCAACTCACTCCAACATACCCTTATAAGATATAAACCTATTTCCACTTAAGTAATAGCCAAACTCATCACAGTAACTCCTAAATGGAAGTTTAGGAAGTACTTTAATTTAAAGGTTGTCATTCATGTATCTCTCTTTTTTATTTCTAGCATGTTACATGGCTATTGAGCATCTTAGCTAAGGTGATATATCATATAAATATCAAATCCTTAAAGCTTAAGAAAGAGAGATTGAATGCTATAGTAAAATGACTACTTCATATAGATATTTCCCCCACATGTAATTAAAGAATATTCTTTCAAATAATTAAAGGGATAGTATGGTTCTCCAAACTTGAGTTATTCCTCACGTATACACTATACCTGAAGATGCAAATAAAATTACGCAATTATAATCACCACTATTAGACTGTCTTGTGTTGGTATCCATATACCCGATTAACACTACAAGAAAAAGTCCAGATACCATCAGAAATCAGCATCAGATGGTTAATTGTTGCTAACTTTCGATAGATAGCAACAATATAGCATCTACATATCAGCAACAGATTGACAACAGTTTAGCCACATTTTATTAGCAACACTATATTTTTTGTTGCTAAACAAGTTACAGATTTCAACATTTGTATTTTTCTAAATTTATCAACATTCTCCCATTAGAATAGCAACAAAAAACTAGAAAGAGTTTTTTCATGTTGCCGTTATGTTGATGACATGTTTAATTTTATACTTATTTTTACAATTAAATCATTTACAATTAACAATTACTCCACAAACCTTTATGTAAGTTCGCAACATTGAAATGTTTCATGTTTATATAATTAATTGAGTTTAGCGATACAATTTGAATTCTAACAGAAATAAAAAGTAAATGCCACCAACCAGGAATTATTTTACAATGAAAGCAAGTGTTTTTCTATCTTGTATGTTCCAGTCATGTTTTGATTTCACTAGATTTATACGTTGATTTCTTTTCAATGGGTCCCTTCTATACCATTTCACCAAAATTATCATATTTGTGTTATTTAATTAGTTTCCTTGTCAAGTAGTATATTATTTTCCTAAATTTGTTTTAATTTAAATTTGTAAATTTTCCGTCTCTAGACCATAAACTTTAACCGACGCAAGATTCTTGAATATAGAGAATTCATTTCGGACCTCGCACAAAGTCATTACGAAGAGTATAATCACGTATGTTTTATTTTGTAAATGAATATAAATTTTACACCATGAAATAAATATATGATAAAGTAAAATCAAATAGTGATGTTTGTATTAACAGGTTCACTGACTTATCAGATCCGTTCTCAATTAACGACTGTTATGGTATTGGGGTCTTAATTGCTATACATTAATTGGAGTATTACCCGAGGTTATCTATAAAAAAAAGGTCATATTTAAGTGAAAGTGGGTTGATTCGAGTTCACATGGACGTATGTAATTCATAAACGGTACAATCTTCTTAATATCAATACAAAGTATCCATAACCAAAGTATTGTATGATCTTTTTGTCTAGCTACGCAAGTGACATAAGCCTGTTACGTTACTTATCCAAGAATAAATATATTCAATCTAGTCAAATTGCTGAATTCATGCGGCTAAAGAAAAAGAACAACGATAGATCCACCATTACCTTTGACAACACTCACCTTTATATCCATCCTCTCTATACAAGACAAATAAGCCTTATCTTACATGCTAACAAGATTCTCTTAACAATAGCAAATAAGAACAAACAAACACCACACTACCACAACAACAACAACAACAAGGGCACAACAACGACAACTTCGCTCTTTGAGTGGTACACCATCTACTAGCACTAATTGGAAACTTCACCAAACCACGAGGTCATCCACTTGACCTCCAAGGAGCGAGAAGATAAGAGGAGGGAGAAGAGAGGGAACAAGGGGAGAGAGAGAGCTATCATGCTACTATAAGTGGTATCGAGCCAGAACTTGCATCTCGGAGTTCTTGCCACTTCTTCTCATGCGATCAGTACTCAAGCACTGTTTGCTGTGTATTACAAGTCAATGAAGAGCCAATTATTATTGAGGTAAACAATTATCTAGAGGCTGCCAAAAACATATTTGCAATTGGCATGTGGTTCACAATGAGATATAAAGGTGAAGAATCTCCAAATAGAAAGTTCGTGGGTACAATAATTATTGAAGGAGATATTTCCTCAAGCAGGCCTAATTTCAAATGGAAGAAATTAAGGGTACAGTGGGATTAAACAGGAACTGTGCAAAGGCCATAGATAGTGTCGCCTCAGGAGATCTAGCCTTTTTTATCTTCTACTTTGCCAAACCAATTCCTACAGGAATAGAAATTTCTGATCAGCTAGAGAAGGAGAAACAAATGGGTGGTTGTCAGATGTTTGGGATTGATTTAGAAGACAATATCTTTTCAAGTCAATAAAAGGAACTAGTATGACCAAGTGTTGTTTCTGGTGGTCTAGATTTTCTGAAAGTTGATGGTGTTTTAGAACATAAAAATGGTCGAGAGTATTAAGAAGTGAACTCTCATAAAGGTTCCAATGCAAGGAGTTGTTGTGGGTCCCACGCTGATTTAATTTTTTGGACGGTATAGTTCTCTCCTTTTTAGTGACACCTATCTTTTACGTATCCATCTCAACGTAAATTGAGGAATTTTTTGTCTATTTCTTCTTTATTAGTCGAAGAAATGGCAACAAGTAGGACTGATCTTCCGGTGGATGTTGTCAGTAGGATCCTCTTGGCGGTTGAGAGGAGCCAGACAGTACCCATGATGTGGCTAGGTAACCCTCATGAGAAATAATGTTCTTTTTACAACTTATCTCTCTTAATAATTTAAGTTCTAAATTATACGAAGATGCTGACATTGTAGTAAATTACTCTACTAGTGCCTACTGAATCCGCATAAGATGAAGAAAAAAGAACGAATCATATCATCAACAAGATAACAACTTCCAGATATAAGCGATTTGTTGGTTTTGTACTATATCGAAAATCAATAATTGAAAAAGACAATAATTGAAAAGACAAGGACTAAATGGAAATAACAATTTATTTCTCACAATTGGAATATGAATTACAATTTCTGACTCGTACAGAATTTAAATTACACTAATTAAATTCCAGACAGATTTAATATAAAATATTAAACTGCTGGACTGAAATGTAATTGTTTGAAACTGTCAAACAGAATAGTATAATTACTAAACTGCTGGACTGTTTAACAATTAAAGAAACTGCCAGACAGAATAGTATGATTACTAAATGTCTGGACTGTTTCTGTACACAAAATAAATTACAGAACTAAAATATAAATTACAAAAAGTAATTACAGAATAGAAAAGGACTGGAAAGAAAATACAAAAAAGTAAATTACAGAAAGTAAACAGTACTAGAAAGTAATTACAAAAAAGAAACAGTACTGAAATGAAATGGACAGAATGTAATATTACATAATTAAAAGACTGAAATGAAATGAACAGAATAATAAAGGACTAAAATAAAAGAAGAGGCAACTGCTGGGCAGTTTCCCTTAAACAATATTTCCCGAACCACCTTTAGAGGTTTCTCGTTTCGGGACTTTGTTCCCAAGGTACAACTTCTGTCTCAGAGTGGATCATATGGAAACCGGCACCGAACCACATGTCGAGTTGTTGGTGGTGCGATTCTCTCTCTAATATGTATGCTTATGCTGTGATTGTGTGTGTTTGATTGTGTCTGAAATGAGAGGGGGAGGGCTGCCTTTTATAGGCTTTCTTGAAACCGCAGCCATTAATGGTCAGTTAATTCTGTGAGTTACACACCCAGAATCCGCCCAATCAATTTCTGAAACCGCAACATTTAATCTGCAATTTATTCTCATTGATTGTTGGCGTTTCAGTTGCTGGAAACTCTAGGGACTACTTTTGTATTTTATACAAAACTCCCTTTTCAGATTTGACCCAAGACCCAAGACCCGAGACATTCCCCAAATCCCAAATCCCAAGCCCAAGCCCAAGTCCAAGCCCAAGCCCGTGCCCGTGACCCGAGACCCGAGCGAGCGCGCGTGTGTGGTACACACTAATACTCTTAAGTGTATGTGGACATGTTAGTTTAACTACATGGGTTGGACTTGTATATATATTGTAAAATTAACTCTTAATCTTCCAATATGGGATAACCCTCATTGGTTTTCCATTTGTTTAATCCATTTTCCAGCAAAGAGTTTTTCTCCTCTTTCGAGGACACAACTTTGAAACCAATTCTTATTCACACCCATTCTCCGAATAGGTCATGCGATATACCGTTACGAAGCTCGTCACACGGGCTACTCAAACACATTGAGTATGGAATAACAACTCAGCATTGTCACATGTAATATTGACCCGAAGTTGGTCCTGAAACCATTCGGAAACACCCATGTAAAAACATGTTTTTCCCAACAATCCCCCACATGAATGCAATTGGCTGAAAATAAAAATGCCCCTAAATGCATACGAGAGAACCACAAGAGTTCACTGCATAAGGACAGGTAGCGCGCGCCTTGAACCTGCCGTAGTGTCGTAAAATCTGATATGCTACTATTGGGTAGCCTTTAAGCCTTGAACCCTTTAGCGTTTGTGCATACCAGGGTAATACTCACACAGTGTCCTCTCTAAACCACTTACTAAGCCCTTTGGTTGTTGTCCATATTTGGTCGTGGACTGCCTTGGCAAAATTCAACCGAGTGCTCTAGTGATTTAGCCCATGGCGGATCACATATTATCGGCCATACACACTCGTCATAGGTGATTTCAAGTTAAGGGTACCCTGACTCACCCCTCTCGACCTTCGAGATCCTTGTTTTCATTAAGAGCCTCATGCTCACCCTTTAAATGGTCTAGGTCTATCACCCTTTCATCCTATAAATGGGTTGGGAACTTAAGTTCCTGAGTGCTTTGTTCGGTCACCCCCACAGTTCGGTTTTCCCATTGAACCCGACGCTGGAGATTCCAGTTCGGGTTGGGTTGCCTCTGAGGAGGTTTCCAGTTTGATAGGCTTCAACCCCATTCCCCTCGATGAAACTTCAAATCCTACCTGAGTCAAGCCTTTTGTAAATGGATCCGCAATATTGTCCTTAGATCTCACAAAATCTAATGACACCACACCGTTAGCTAACAATTCTCTTACGGATTTATGTCTTCGACGAATATGTCGGGACTTTCCATTATACATATGATTCTGCGTCTGTCCAATAGCTGACTGACTATCGCAGTGCATGCTTATTGCTGGGACAGGTTTCGGCCACATTGGAATTCCTTCCGAAAGCTTCTCAGGCAGTCAGCCTCTTCTGTTGTTAGATCCAACGCTATGAACTCGGATTCCATAGTTGATCTAGCTATGCAGGTCTGCTTGGATGATCTCCACGAGACAGCTGCTCCTCCCAACACGAACACATATCCGCTAGTGGATCGTGTACTATTGGAATCCGAGATTTAGTTTGCATCAGAATACCCTTCCAGTACAGCTGGATATCTGGTATAATGCAACCCTCGGTCGGTAGTGAACCTCATATATCTGAGAAGTCTCATGATGGCCTTCTAGTGTTCCTCATTGGGATTACTGGTATACCTACTCAGTCTACTCACTGAGTTGGCTATGTCTGGTCTAGTACAGTTCATGACGTACATCAGACTGCCTATTATTCGAGAATATTCCAATTGTCTCACACTCTCCCCAAAATTCTTTTTTAGGGTCGTTGAGATCTCTATCGGAGTTCTGGATGTAGCTCTACTATCTTTATCAAATTTGTCAAGCATCTGCTTGACATAGTGAGTTTGAGATAGCGCATATCCGTCTGATGTCTTGGTAATTTTCATACCAAGTATTATATCAGCGACACCCAAATCTTTCATCTCGAATTTTTGTGACAACATTCTCTTAGTGGAGTTGATGTTATCAATACTCCCTATTATAATCATGTCATCTACGTTGAGGCAGACTACCACGTAGTCCTTTTCATTTCCTTTTACGTAGACGTATTTGTCACACTCATTTATCCGAAAACCATTTGATAGCATCACTCTATCAAATTTTTCATGCCATTGTTTAGGTGCTTGTTTAAGTCCATATAAGGACTTCACAAGTTTACACACCTTGTGTGCTTTACCTGGAACCACAAACCCTTTCGGTTGTTCCATGTAAATTTCCTCTTCAGTTCACCATTCAAGAACGCCGTTTTAACATCCATTTGATGTATTTCCAGATCGCTCAGTCCCGTGAGAGCAATGACTATCCGGACTGATGTCTTCCTGGAGATAGGAGCATAGGTGTCGAAATAGTCGACACCTTCGGTTTGTCTAAAACCTTTTACTACAAGCCTTGCCTTGTATTTCTCGATCGTTCTATCGAGCTTTCTCTTTCTCTTAAAGATCCACTTGTGGCCTAGTGGCTTACACCCGGGTGGTAGATCCACTAGTTCCCAAGTGTGATTTTGTAATATCGATTCAACCTCATTGTTGATCGCCTCCTCCCAATATTGGGCTTCCGGGGATGACATAGCTTGTTTAAATGTTGCCGGTTCGCCTTCTATCATGAAGGTTACAAAATCTGGACCGAAAGACGTTTCCTTTCTAGCCCTTTTACTACATCGAGGCTCTTCTTCTTCTTCCTCCAACGGTTCACTTGCCCCCATATTTTCCTCACTGTTTGACTCCTCAGTCTCTACAGTTATGGAACACTTGCGGGGAAAGATCTCCTCGAAGAAAGAAGCTTCTCGAGCTTTGATGATAGTATCTACATGCACATCGGGATTATCTGACTTGTGCACAAGAAAACGATAAGCAGTACTGTTGTGTGCATATCCTATGAACACACAGTCTACCGTCTTTGGTCCTATTCTCGTTCTTATCGGAAGCGAGACAAGGACCTTCGCAAGATAACCCCAAACCCTTAAGAATTTATAGCTCGTCCGATGGTCTTTCCATAGTTCATAAGGTGGTTTATCACGCTTCTTATGCGGTAGCTTATTCAATACATAGTTGGCGGAAAGCAGCGCTTCCCCCCACATGTTCTGGGGTAACCCAGAACTTATTAATGTAGCATTCATCATTTCCTTGAGCGTCCTATTCTTATGCTCGGCAACCCCATTCTGCTCCGGAGAGTATGGGGCTGTGGTTTGATGTATAATGCCACTTTCTGCGCATATCTGCGCAAACGGTGCCTCGTATTCACCGCCTCTATCACTCCTCAACATTTTAATCTTTTTATTGAGTTGATTTTCTACTTCGGTCTTATACAGATCGAATTTCTCTACCGCTTCATCTTTACTTCTCATTAAGTAGACATAGCAGTATCTAGTACAATCATCTATAAACGTGATGAAATACTTTTTCCCTCCTCGCGTTTGTATAAACTTTAAGTCGCATACATCCATGTGTATTAGACCGAGAGGTTCAGTACTTCGTTCAATATGTTGAAACGAAGACTTAGTTAATTTTGCCTCAACACAAACCTCACATTTATGTTGTTTATCAAATACAAAATTAGGTAGTAGATTAAGTGATATTAATTTCTTCATAGAATTAGAATTCACATGACCTAATCTACCATGCCATAAATTAAATGAATCACAAGAATAAGCAAAAGAAGTTTTATTAGCCACTTGGGCAACATTAACGATTACATTATTCTTGGTACTGGCCTCGGCCTTAGTACCCTCAATAGCAGACTCGGCTTTAGGAGCCGGAGTACCAACATTTAATCTAAACATGTCGTTGGTCATATAGCCACGGCCTACATACATTCCATTTAAGGTGATTATAATTTTAGCAGATTCAAATACAAGTTTAAATCCTTTGTTCACCATTACAGACCCGGAAACCAGATTCTTGCAAATTTCTGGCACATGGAGCACTCCTTTCAGTGTTAGCTCCTTTCCCGATGTCATCTTCAGCAGCACGGTTCCTTTTCCTTCCACCTTGGAAGTCGCCAAGTTCCCCATAAAGCAGCTCTCATTGTCCACGGACGTATAGGTCTTGAACATCCACTTGCTGGCACAGATATGACTAGTGGCGTCTGTGTCCAGCCACCATTCCTTTGGGTTGCTCCCCACCAGGTTCACTTCCGAGACCACAGCACTCAGGTGCATATAGTCTTGTCCAGCATCATCTCCTCCCTCAGCCACATTTGCCTGAGCAGGTGCCCTCTTCCTCCCTTTCCCTTGGAACTTCCTCTTTGGGGGGGGGGGTGTTTGGACTTGTCGATGCGCATCTTACAATCCGCGGCACGATGGCCTGGTTTGTTGCACACAAAGCAGTCTCCCATGAATTTCTTCTTGAGAGAAGCACCGACACCGCTGTCAAAGCGTTTCCGCTTTGATACAGCGTCCTCAACCACATTGGCCTTGGCAACCGTGTTGCCTGCTCCGCCACCGCCTTTCCATCCGGATCAGCGGTTGCTTTGCTCAACATTGAGCCTCTCAATGAGTCCCTCCAAGGTCATAGCCTTTCGCTTGTGTTTCAGGTAGTTTTGAAACTCTTTCCATGAGGGTGGCAGTTTCTCAATCATTAATGCCACCTGGAAAGGTTCGTTA
Source organism: Primula veris (assembly GCA_963682055.1). Classification (NCBI taxonomy): domain Eukaryota; kingdom Viridiplantae; phylum Streptophyta; class Magnoliopsida; order Ericales; family Primulaceae; genus Primula; species Primula veris. Next base: position 28,378,915 of record OY821742.1, on the reverse strand, counting down.
ATAACTAACCCCTCAACCTCAAGCCTATGGTATATGGTTGGAGTTCCTCAACCTGCTCGATAACACTCTTTCCGTCAGTCATTATGTACTCGTGAAAGTCCGTGACGACAAATTTCTTTGTGCCAGCGTTATTCACTTTGTACTTTCTTTCGAGAGACTCCCAAAGCTCCTTTGCAGAAGCCTTGGGCTCGAACACACTGCAAAGAGTGTCATCCAGAGCACACAGGATGTAGTTTCGGCATAGGTAGTCGCCGTGTTTCCACGCTTCCACCACCGAAACCGTCTGCACGTCCTCATCGTCCTCGGTAAGGACGGGTGCAGTCTCCTTGAGAAAACGGGTAAGGTTAAGGGCAGTTAAATAAAACAACATTTTTTGCTGCCAACGTTTGAATTTGTTGCCCCTAAACTTTTCTGGTTTCTCTAGATGAGAGGTTGGCAATATTGGCATAGACGGCGTCACCAGAACCTTGCCCTTTGCCCTGGCCACAGCCACAAGCGCTGCCTTGGCCGCAGCCTTAACAGCATCTTGTGCTGCGGCCGCAGCCGCAGCCATAGCATCGGCCTCTGCCGCAGCTGCATTGGCCGCAGCCTTTGCTGCCGCAGCTGCATTGGCCGCAGCCTTTGCTGCCGCAGCTTCGGCCTCAACCTGAGCCTGAGCCCCCCCACTCGCAGCGCTCACAATGATTTGGCTACTGCCAATCATAGTTGCGCCCTGCACGTTTCCCGAAGGAACGATGGGTGTTTGATCCTCATTAGTTATCTGAAATGACAATATAAAATATATTAGTTTCTCGAAAGAATACTAATATTCTTAATTGCAAATACTAATTATAAAATTAATTAGTTTTGCTCAAAAGAATGGCGCCGTACCAACAACAACGAGATTCTAGTGTGAAAATCAAATTGCTTTTGATTTCACTAAGAACTCTTTTAATAATAAATCGAATAAAATCCAATCGGAGTTATTCTATTCGCAAATTTTAATTTCTAGTAAACTAGCAATGATTTTGCAAGAATAAACTCCGAGACGTCTACAACTAAAATAAAAACGAAAAGTCTTTTCCCTTTTCGAATTTTAGTAAAAACCAGAAAATGATATTGTTTAAGATTGTTGGTTTTGTACTATATCGAAAAGAAATAATTGAAAAAGACAATAATTGAAAAGACAAGGACTAAATGGAAATAACAATTTATTTCTCACAATTGGAATATGAATTACAATTCCTGACTCGTACATAATTTAAATTACACTAATTAAATTCCAGACAGATTTAATATAAAATATTAAACTGCTGGACTGAAATGTAATTGTTTGAAACTGTCAGACAGAATAGTATAATTACTAAACGGATGGACTATTTAACAATTAAAGAAAACTGCCAGACAGAATAGTATGATTACTAAATGTCTGGACTGTTTCTGTACACAAAATAAATTACATAATTAAAATATAAATTACAGAAAGTAATTGCAGAATAGAAAAGGACTGGAAAGTAAATACAGAAAAGTAAATTACAGAAAGTAAACAGTACTGGAAAGTAATTACAGAAAAGAAACAGTACTGAAATGAAATGGACAGAATGTAAAATTACAGAATTAAAAGACTGAAATGAAATGAACAGAATAATAAAGGACTGAAATAAAAGAAGAGGTAACTGCTGGGCAGTTTTCCTTAAACAATATTTTCTGAACCACCTTTAGAGGTTTCTGGTTTCGGGACTTTGTTTCCAAGGTACAACTTCTGTCTCAGAGTGGCTCGTATGGAAACCGGCACCGAACCACAGGTCGAGCTGTTGGTGGTGCGATTCTCTCTCTAATATGTATGCTTATGCTGTGATTGTGTGTGTTTGATTGTGTCTGAAATGAGAGGGGGAGGGCTGCCTTTTATAGGCTTTCTTGAAACCGCAGCCATTATTGGTCAATTAATTCTTGGAGTTACACCCCCATAAATCCGCCCAATCAATTTCTGAAACCACAGCATCCAGGGACTACTTTTGTATTTTATACAAAACTTCCTTTTCAGATTTGACCCAAGACCCGAGACATTCCCCAAATCCCAAATCCCAAATCCCAAAACCCAAGCCCAAGCCCCAGCCCGTGCCCGTGCCCGAGACCCGAGCGAGCGCGCGTGTGTGGTACACACTAATACTCTTAGGTGTATGTGGACATGTTAGTTTAACAACTACATGAGTTGGACTTATATATATATTGTAAAATTAACTCTTAATCTTCCAATATGGGATAACCCTCATTGGTTTTCCATTTGTTTAATCCATTTTCCAGCAAAGAGGTTTTCTCCTCTTTCGAGAACCCAACTTTGAAACAAATTCGTATTCACACCCATTCTCCGAATAGGTCATGCGATATACCGTTACGAAGCTCGTCACACGGGCTACTCAAACACGTTGAGTACGGTATCAAAAACTCAGCATTGTCACATGTAATATTGACTCGAAGTTGGTCCTGTGACCATTCGGAAACACCCATGTAAAAACATGTTTTTCCCAACAATATTTACCATATTGATTAATGGTATAATTTTCTCTTTCTCTCTATTTGGCTTAATAATTACTATTCGCATGATTATAAATGTCGGAAAGGGCATGTTTGGATGCAAAATTTAATCAGAAAAATGTTTCTCGAAATTCAAATTCAATTTTTTTGTTTAATCAATGTAGTTTTTTCATGTAACTTAGCCGTGTGATATACGAAAATGTGTATTAGTTGTTGCAAAAGTGGAGCCGGTCTAGAGGATGCGCCAACATTCCGAGTGAACTAGGCATTTCACCCTTGAGGCAAATAATTGTGAATTTTTTTAAAAATTTATACCATGTTTTCTCTAGGTTTTCTTTGAATAGTCACAAAAAATCCCACAATGCAACCCATTGTTTTTTTTGGGGTGGATTTTTGCGGAAGGTGTAAGTAGGGGTGTACATGTATATATGTTCAAAATATATATAAAAAAGTCAATATATCTTGAAAACGAATTATCAATTCCCATAAAACACTTGAAAGTTTCTTTTCTATATTAATTCTCCAAGTTATCTAGACAAAATATGTTATTATTTAGTTAATAAAGAATTAGTTCATTTTGTTAAATTTTTAATTTAATTCGTTTAGTAATGTCTTAAATACTCTACAACAAAATTAGCATTTGTAGACAAATTATTCAGAGACAATCAAAATTTGTTTGTAAATAGTATCTTTTAAGAACAACTAATTTTTTCATCCCTAAATCTAGTTTTTGAGGACAATTATTTTTTTTGATAAAAAATTGTCTCTGGATACAAACCAATACCAACTTTAGAAGATAATTTAATTTTGTCTCAAAATAAATTTGGTGACACATTTAAATTGTCCACTTATATTGGTACCGGATTGTATTTGGAGATAATTTTTTTTTTCTAATTTTGGTCCCTAAATACTAGATTTGGGGAAAAAACATTATTTTCGTCTCTAAAAAATTATTTTTGTCCCTACAAAATACTATTGGGAGACAAATTTTGATCTTCTCCAAATAATTTGTCCCTAAATCCAATGTTTCTGGAAATACGAGCATGTGGCGAATTTAAAAGTAAATTACTAATACACAATTGTCTGTTTCCATTGCGTGAGTAGTTTCAATTTTCTTAAAATTTACAGAAAAAGTATTTAATACCATATTTAATTAACTTTTTCGTCCAAAAGCATTAATGTAAATTTTGTTATGTTGGTGACTTTTTTGGAAAGTCCGAACGAATAAGATAAAAAATGGGAAAATCAAAATGTCATTAAATGCATCACTAATGTCATAAGGATCATTTAATTATATATTAATTTCACCCCAATTATTCAATAACACATTAATGGACTATCCTATGCCCGGGGACATATGTTAGGGGTGTAAATGGTTTGGATTGAAACGGATTATCGTGAATCCTAAATTAAACCATTATTGAATGGATTGTAAACTTTGGATGCAAACCAAACCATTTATATTTTTTATTCCAAACCAAACCAAACCTAACGGATTGGATCGGTTTGGTTAGATTTTGCGGATTTAATGGTTCGGAGAGAATCTGAATTGGATTTCGGTTTTAGTAATATTTGTCATTCCTTCTTTAAGCTATTTCGACACATATACGAATTACAATTACTTCCGAACAAAATATAATATGACAAATAATTTCAAACAAAAAATAATCAACGGTAAACATATCAATTGTAAACATCACTTAGAAGTTTAAAAGAATACTTTTAAAACATAATTAATATTGTATGTTCTATAAAAAACATGGCAACCCCCCAAAATAAACAAAATATTAAGTCATGCAATATTGGAAAGTAAATAACTAGCGAAATCCTATTGTTTTTTTTCATAATGAATAAATGAAATTGTTTATTTTTTACATGTCAAGAGAGGACAAAATATATTCTTGCGACAACTAAACTGACACAGAGTCGAATTAACAAAGATGTCAACTTCTATGTATATATGCTTATTTGGTAGGATTTATAAATGGAATGTGTTTTAGGTTTTTTAAAGTACCGTGAACTGTATTTGTTTTTTAAAGGTATAACAGATCGGATATAATGGTTCGGATTGGTTTTAACGGTTTGTATCGGATCGGTTTGGTTTGTATTAAGATAATTGAATCCTTAACTAAACCATTAAGAACGAATTTGAAATTTTTAAACCAAAACCAAAACATTTAAATTTAAAACATAAACCAAACCTAACCACGCCAACGGATCGGATTTACGAATTCATGTATTTTACTTACAGCCCTATATGTTAGCAACACGCTTAGGTTTTAGTGATTGATACTTGATACAATTAGTGACCTCATTCACCATGTAGAATCTACACATGTAAGAAAATAAATTCAAAACAACCTGGAAAAGTACTACTAAGTTTTACACGTCAACATCCTATATATAAGTACTTTGTGAAACCCTAGGTCTTCTCTCTCTCTCTCTCACACACACACACACATCAGCCGTCTTTCTCCTATCAAATAAAGGTATATTCTCTTCTGATATCATCATCACATATCAGAAATTTAGATAGTACTATTATCTATTTTTATATATTTCTTATGTCCTTTGCTAAAATGATCTCTTTTCATAATTGTATGACTGATCATCATTTTGGTATTTTCTTTTAAATGTTTCAATGTATTTGGTTCTCTTTCGCACATACACACACGCCTCAGCCGTCTTTCTCCTATCAAACAAATATATTTTCTCTTCTGATATCATCATCACAGAACAGAAATATAGATATAGTGCTATTATCTACTTTATATATTTCTTATTTCCTTTGATAAAATGAGTTCTTTTCATAATTGTATGACTGAACATGATTTATTTATTTTGCTTCTAAATGTTTCCATGTATTTGGTTGATCAATTTAAAGTCAGGAGTAAGTATGATTTGTTTTTTTTTAACATGAAATGATAAGAGTTTTATAAATAATTTCCTGGAATAACCCAACTTATTTACTTCAAATATGCAGGTAAGCAAGCTAAATGTATTTGATCTGGATAAGAATTTATTTGCCTTTTTCTTATAGTAAAATAGTGGTTTGCAATTATTGTATGTAAATAAAACATGCAACTGATTTTATTTTGGTTACCCTTTTTCAATTATCCATCAAGTTTTTTCATGTTTAGAGGACTTTCAATCGTTTCCTGGTTTATAGTTAAATTTTTTTTTTATATCTCATAATCTCTTTCCCATAATTTTATTGTCTTCAAAAAGTTATTATTTTCTTGATAATTAAAGCTTACTGACACAAAAATATTCCAAGTCTTAATTAACTGGCCTGTTGTAATACGATTGACAATTGACTGGATTCGGCGATGCTTGGTAAATACCATTCATATTTCTAATTGTCAATGAATCACGACATATTAAAAGCTAATAACAATTACCAATTGGAGATATTTTCGACTTTCAACCTAGAGCTCTTTGAAGTTAATAATGCAATTCCTTATACCGTGCTGGAGGGCAAACGGATCTGGCAAATTTGGTATATATAAGAAAGATTTTTCTGTATACTACTGAGGTACAACTCCAGTCATTTCCCAACTCAACCCAAATAGAGGTTCGATTCTCTTTTGAATTCTCTCTGTAATGACTCAATTGTCCAATTCTTGCTTTGAGACACCATTTATTATTGTTGAAAATGAACAAGGAAAAGAAAATTAGATAACAACTTTGGCTGCTTATGTTTGAGAAATGATTAAGGTGAGAGTATGAGGCGACTGCTTACTATGTTTATTAATAAATCTGAGTACATAGTAAATACACATGAGCCTCCCACGACACAAATGTTTATAATGTTTTCCTAAATGTCAAAGATTTCTCTGGTTTCAGAACATGGATCTCAAAAGAATTAGTCTGTAGTCTTTGTTTTAGTTGCATGTTTCGTAGGAGAGTGTCAACAATTTTTTTTCTAAAGCTGCATATTTCCAACAAGCAAAAGTCGTAGAGGCAAAATCGATTGTTCCACCACAAGTATAGTTAACATGTTTAATTACCTTCTTTTTTAATACTAGTCATTATATTCTTAAAAGTATAATGTTTAAGATGTAGTACAAAATACTTTTATTACCATAGTTTAGTTAATTTAGAAGATTGAACTATACTATTAACTGCTATAGTCTCATTGTTTCCCGTTACCCCTAACTTTTGTTTGTTTTTGCTTTGCATGATTCTGACATTTCTTTAAGTGGCAACCTCATACATCCAACCTAAAATAAGAATCATTTGACAGTGGTGATGCTTACTTCCGAGATAGATATAAATGAACCTCATAATATAAAGGTTCCCAATAGCTTCATTAGCGCTTTTATTTTGAAATGTTTCATTTAACAACAACACTTGCTTCAATGAAATGGTAGAGGATGAATTAAAGGAAGGATCGGTAGTAGATGAAGGCAAAAAGGATAAGCGGATCATCAACAAGTTACTATTTGAATAACGCGAATAAGTGATTTACCAAATATAAAAGGTACATGTATCTTTCCTTCAAGTAATATCTTAATCATAATTACGAAATAAAATAAAATCAGTATTTTATAGTGTCAAAAACTTAGAGGCTGACCAAACTTAGGGGAGAAGAGACAATTTTCCTTGGATATATTGAATACATATGTATATATACATACATATATATATATATATGTATGTATATATGTATATATGTATGTATATATGTATGTATATATATATATATATGTATGTATATATGTATATATCATATATATATATATATATACTAGTAATCGTGAATAAAAATATAGAAAATAGGTATGATTATGATATAAATATGTAGATAATACAAAAAAAAAAACATAGTTTAAGATTTAAAATAATGTTTGGTCGTTAAGGAGGGATAAATAGTTTTATTAGTTTTTACTTTTTATATTTTTATGTGAGTATGGTATTATTGTAATTAATATAAATGTGTATAGGTATTTTTGGAAAAAAGTGGCTAAATTGGGCAGTCTCATTTGAGTTGGTTTGCCTTATTGTAATAGAATGATATGTACATTTATATATTATATAAATTGGTCGGGTAGACCCACTATTTTATAAATATTAATAGTGAATGGTCGAAACGACCTTATTAGAGCATAAATATAAAAAACATAAAAAAAAAATCCTTTCAAGAATTAATACAAGTTTTAAGGAAATTAAATCATCTCCAGATTTACATTCGCCCTTCTACGTACACGCTTTATTTGTTGTTCCACACATTTCCACGTCTTATGGTAGCATATGTTGGTATCACTAGTTTTTTGACGGAACCCTTCTTTGAGAGAGACCTCTTATCGAGTATATATATGTAACGGGTCCCCATTTTATGCAGTCATTGAGTTAGACTGTACACTGTACAGTCACTTTTACAACCATTAGATTAAAAAATAAAGATTAGATGATACATTCTCAAGAACTAATTTAATTTTTAAATTTTTATTACATATTAGACAAATTAGGATTTAATAAATTAAAAACAAAATTTTCAACAAAATAAAAATATAGAACCCTAGTGTATACTATCCTAAATTTAATTATTAATCAAAATTTTTTAAAAAATAACAATTGAATATTTATTTTTGAAAATGGGACTTTGTGACGTTCAATTGATGGACTGTACAAAAGAAAAACCCTATATGTATAACTAGCAATTGTTGAATCACTAATTTTATTTGACCAGATTAGGACAATGGAAGGCAATAAAAATCCAATTAGTAGGACTAACAATAAGCCCTATCGGGGTGCCAACACACTAATTATCTTCATCGAAATGTTTCGAGTAAATACTATGACTCAAAAGCACAACCAAACACCCAATAAATTCCAAAGAGATGTAGACGAACTTACCCGATATAGGATTTATCGCTTATTTTTTTATGAGTTTTTTTTTTATATCTTTACTAGTCATCAACTTTTGATAAAAATAACCGGGATCTCAGAGTAGTAGCCAGAGGAACTGGCTGGAGGTCAGACACGCCCTACGATGGAGCAGCTCTACTTTCCACGAAAACGTTATAGTAGGGTTGAGGTGAGGAGGCGTAGGATAAGAGACAAAGAAGATAGGGTTAAGGAGATAGAGGACATGGGGTGAGGGAAGGGAAGACGACCTAGGGACAGGAGGAGAGGTGGTGGTTCACCCAACCCCAGGCGGCGACTATTTTTTTTCGACTTTTGTGATTTAGGGTTAGAGAGATAGCAAAAGTTATATATATATATGTATATATATATGTATATATGTATATATGTATATATGTATATATGTATATATCAAACTCAGGAGAACATATTATCAATAGTTTGTTCCACACAGTTGAAAAATAGACGTCATCTACTTTTTCTGGTAAGTGTGTCAAAACATTCCATGTAGCACCTCTCCCTTCAAAATCTTTTGTTTCTGACAACACTTATACATAACATACCCTTCTTTGACTCATCCGCATATATTCCTTCACAAAAACTGGTTGGTACCAATCTTTTCTTTATAAAGTATACCAAAATTCATCTTTGTTGGACCGTAGCACAAGTTGTATTCATGAATTACGCGCAACTTCCCTCGGCAAAATATCACCTGACACTTTTATCGAGCCTTTGCCATATCAAGTGGTCTTGACTAATTATCTTGCGTCAAGTTATATGCCTGAACGGATCTATTTTTTATACCATTCTCATCTGAACCACCAATAACATAAAATGTTTTTTCAAAATCCGAACAACATCCAAAGTGCATTATCTACCCTAGGTCAGGCATGCTTGCTCCATGTGTCCATCTACCCGATAAAAAATTGTATATAAAAACAGAGTCCGGGTTTATTTCGTAATTCTTTGGATTACAACTGCCTATAACCACAAGTTCCATACCAACTCCTATGACGGTGCAATAAGGTGGAAAACCTTAGGGATACTCAGGGATATGTTTCAGATACGACCAACACCTTATATCCTCTCTAAAAGTAGTGACAGTAAATATGTTGGTTCATAGTGGTTGGGATATGATTTTGTCATTGAATGGTCTTCCCAACATTGAACCACAACTATGGCAGGTTGGGTCATTCCTAATTTAGGAGATTTCAAACTATTAGGATTGACCCAACCCACCACAGTTGTGGTTCAAAGTTGGGAAGATTCTTCCATGACAAAATTATATCCCAACCTCTATGACACAACATACAAGATACAAGTTGTTGGTCCTAATTGAATCCTATCCCTCAATATCCCTAAGGTTCTCACCTTATTGCAATGTCATAGTAGTTGGTATGGAACTTGTGGTTATCGACGGTTGTGGTCTAAAGAATTATGAAATAAACCTGAATTCTATTTTTATATACAATTTTGTATCGCGTAAATGGACATGTTGAGCAAGCATGCCTGGCCTAGGGAAGAAAATGCACTTTGGACGTTATTCAATTTTTGAAAACATAGTTTATGTTGTTGGTTGTTCAGATGAGAATGGTATAAAACTAGATCCGTTCTGACATATGACGTGGCGCAATATAATTGGTCAATACCACTTGATATGCCAAAGGCTAGAGAAAAGTGACACGTGATCTTTCTGCAAGAGAAGTTACGCATAATTCAAGAGTACAACTTGAGCTACGGTCTAGTAAATATGAAATTTGGTATACTGGAAGCAAGAAGAAAACATTGGGACTAAGCGGGTTTTGTGAAGGAATATATGTGAATGAGTTGGAAAAGGGTATGCATAAGTAGTGTGGGCAAAGTCGAAAGATTTTCAAGAGAGAGGGTGTTATGTGGAATATTATGACAGACTTACTTGACAAAGCAGATGACGTCTATTTTGCAACTGTGTGGAACAAGCGATTGATAATATGTTCTTTTGAGTTTGATCATCAGAATTTTTGACGGTTGATCTGAAGAACCTGGTGTGAATGAAGTTGAATATGGTCCCCGATTATAATCAGAATATTATGTTGAGTTGTTATCTCGAAATATGAAGCTGCCCTTGTCACGGTATATTCTCTGTTTCTTATATTAGGGTTACAACCTTGAATTAAGAATTTATTTCGTCTAATAAAATAAAATAAAATCACAGTGTTGGCAAACAAAAGATTAATGTTTTTAAGTAACTTTTTCTTATACTAAAGTGTAAGGAGAAAATTGTAGATAGGGTCCTTCTGTTATTGGCCTATCCATTTATAAAATTCCACTGGAACAGTAAAGTTTCATCGGTCTGTAATTTGTATTGATATTCAAACTCCATCATACCATTTATAAACTTAAGTAATAGTGAATCTCATCCCTTTTGGCCTGAAGGGAAGTTAAAAGAGTACATAAGCTTCATTATTAGTTCTCTTTTTTTTCTCTGACACATAACTAGGTTATTAAACATCATAACTAAACTGATTTGTCAAATTATAAAAGTTTAAGCAAGAAAGACTGAAAGCTGGAGTAAAATGAGTTATTAATCTAGTAATAAAGATAGTTATAATGTTAATTAATAGATATATTCCCCCCATTTTCAGTTCAGATGCATTATCTGTTTCCAATATTTTATCAACTGTGTCTGTGATGGTCCCCTTCGGTAACAAATATCAGCTAGCTAGAACATTGTTGGCAATGCATACGCAAGTCGATTTTTTGATAAAATGGTCTCTTATACATCTATCACAAAATCCTGTGAACAGAACATGCTCGTTCAAATTGCGTAAGCAGCACATGCTAGTCACAAAAGCTTGGAAAGAAGATAATAGACTATTGTGTCTCTGATGGTCTCTTTTCCACAATTGGCTGATGTTGCTGGAACCTTGCAGGTAGTAAGCACTCGGACTTGATGATTTTTGTTTATGCTAGTTTTCTACGAGTTCAATTTTCTTTTAGTTCCTACTCCCAGTTTATGGAAGATTAAATAAAATAAAATCAGAATTTGGTTTTAATAAAAACAAACTTTAAGGCTGGCCAAACTTAGGGAGAAGAGAGAACTTTTTTTGAAGATTTTGGCATATTAAAACCTTATAAAATTACCAATTGGAGATTTTGAAGAAGAGGGGAAATAATCGATTGGCAAATTTGCTTATTGGATTTCTGACCTACTCCCAAGCTCAGTGCATAAAACCAGGTGACCTGTCTTTCATGTTATGTTGTGCCTCAGTTTTTATGTTTAAAGTTTCAAATTACCGTGGTAGTGCGTTTTGCAGGTACACTAAGTGGCTCTCAAGCCACCTAGTGTGTTGGAGCAGTAGATACACAAAGAGAAGAGATGGGCACTTCGAGAGAGATATGGAACTAAAGAAGATCAAGCTTAAAGAAAATGAAGACTCAAAGAGAAGATCCTCACTAGGAGATTAAGTCAGTGTAAAAACTCAATTATGAGGTTATACAACTTATTTTGTAATAATGGGGTTGTTAATTTCACCTCTTTTGTTAGACAAGGGCAATACAAGAAAATGCTCTTAATTTTGTCGTTGTATGTTGTTCAAAAGGAGGCTCTTTTGTACGAAGAGACCACTACGTCCATTTCTTGTGGTCGGATTTCAAATTTTTAAGGCATATTCCGACTTGTGGAATAGGTCAATTACTGGTTTTGATTAATACAAGCTTACCCTTAAAAAAAAAAGTTTTGTTTCTAAAGCTGCATATTTCCAACATGCAAAAGTGGTAGAGGCAAAATCGATTGTTCCACCACAAGTATAGTTAACATGTTTAATTACCTTCCTTTTTAATACTAGTCATTATATCCTTAAGATTATCTTGTTTAAGATCTCGTTAAAATACTTTTCCTACCATAGTTTCGTTAATAGAAGATCGAGCTATAATATTAACTGCTATAGTCATTGTTTTCCCTTTTTCCTAACTTTTCCTTGTTTATGCTTTGCATGCTATTTTACATTTATTTAACTGGCAACCTCATACATCCAACCTAAATAAAGAATCATTTGACAGTAGTGATATATTTGTGAATGAATCATGAACATACGTACTTGCTTAACCCTAGATATATATGAACTCGGTATATAAAGTTTCCCATTTGATTCATTATTGCTCTAATTTAGAAATATTTCATTTAACAACAGCCAAGGGCGAAGCCAAGAATGATTATGGGGTGCCAAATTTTAGAATATAAAAATTAGGGGTGACAAATCATCGTTTTTAACATATTCTAGTGAAAATAAATTGTTAAAAATTGAAAAGGGGTAATTCCCTATAAGTATCTCATAACAACTTATATTCCTCCTAAATATCTTTGATAATTTCACATTTATCATAGGTACCACTTTTTAATTATTTAGTTTATTTATTAAATTTTCATACAAACCAAAATATAATATACATATTTTATCTTTCTATAAACCCAAAAAAATAGTTTTAAATTACAACAAAATAAAAAAAAATCACAAAAAAATTATAAAAATGAAAAAAATCACAAAAAATATAAAAAAAAACAAAAAATTATAAAAAAAAACGAAAAAATTCACAAAAAATCATATAAAATTATAAAAATCACATAAAATCAAAAAAATTATAAAAAATCACCAAAAATTATAAAAAATCACCAAAAATCACCAAAAATTATTTAAAAATACAAAAATCACAAAAAAATTATAAAAATTATAAAAATTATAAAAATTACAAAAAATCACAAAAAATCAAAAAAATCACAAACTTTTTAAAAAATTACAAAAAAAATATATAATTTGTTTTGTCAATATAACACTTTTTATACCGAAAAATCAAAAAAAATATAAAAAATGACAAAAACTTATAAAATATCACAAAAAATGAAAAAAAATTATAAAAAAAATGAAAAAAATGAAAAAAACGAAAATATTATATAAAAAATAAAAAAAAATGAAAAAAAGTCACAAAAATCACAAAAAATCACAAAACATTATAAAAAAATAACAAAAATCACAAAAAGTTATAAAAATTGTAAAAACTGAAAAAAAATCACAAAAAAAATAATTATAAAAAAATTAAAAAATCATAAACTTTTTAAAAAATTACAAAAAATATATAATTTTTTTTTTGTCAATATAACACTTTTTATACCGAAAAGTCATTTTTTTTATACAAAAAAATGGTTTTTCCATGATAAATGTGCTTTTTTTTAATCTAAATGAGCTGAAAGTGCATCTAGTTTAGTCAAAAATACATATAATTCAGTCAAAAGCGTATATACTTCAATAAAAGTGCATATACACTACAAAAAAAATACTCTAGGCCGACAAAAAAATTTCGTCGCTAAAGATGATATTTCGTCGCCTAAACATTTAGCCGACAAAAATTTCGTCGCTAAGACTCCGTCGCGTATGTACTGTCGGGCGGGAACCTCGCGACGAAAACTATATTCGTCGGGCAAGTTTCACTTTTGCCGACGAATGGGGCGACAAAAACTGTTTCGTCGGGCAAGTTTAATTTTTGCCGACGAATTGGGCGACAAAAATTTCGTCGGGCAAGTTTCACTTTTGCCGACGAATTGGGCAATAAAAACTTTTTCGTCGGGCAAGTTTAAATTTTGCCGACGAATTGGGCGACAAAAAATGTTCATCGCTAGATTTGTTCCAACGAAAAATTTCGTTGCTATATGTGAATCATAATGTCACGAAGAATTGACTTACCGACAAATACTGCGTCGGCATAAAGATCTTTTAACGTTGAATCTAACGCATTGTTTGAAAAAAAAATTGTCGGCACAATTCTTATTATGTAACATTTCACTTCGATTTTGGAGAAATGATTTGTCGGCGATAATTTAGTCTATCTATAGTATATTATTAAAATTAATCATTACAAAATATATTTTTATCTAATAATTAATTAAACGAATATTAAGATCAATATTATGAAAACAATCAATAAAATAAATTCCATATTAAAGATCCAAACACGTATTTACAAACGAGTAATAAAAATGAAGAATTCTAAATCATAAAAACATGAAACATCTATCATGTAGATGTACTGTCATCATCGTGCTTATCATCCTCTACAATTTTTTCGAACCCTTCTTCCGGAAGTGTAAAACCTTGACTGTAAAAAGATTTTGCTAACGCGTATGTCATTCTTTCCGATGCATGCAGACGTCGTTCCGTGTCTTCCCTAGCAGTCTTCTCATCGGCCAATTGTCGCTCTAACTCATTGATACGAGACGATGTACCGCCTTGTGTAGTTTTAGATGACTCCGGGTCTCGATACCTTCCGAAACCCAACCCACGAATTTCCTTTCCAGCTCTTGTACCTAGCGTCTTCATTAATATTTTTTGACCAGCATCCACGGGAACAATAATTTTCTCAACTTTTGTACCTTCAGGATATCCAACAGCCAATTCTTCCAGTAATGCTTTTGCTTGGGACATCATCTCCTCCTAAGCACACATAAAAAATAACCATTAATAATCATTAGAAGTATAAGATGAAAGAAACTACTCGATGCTAAATTTATACCCATACATAATTTTTATAACCTTAAAGATATAATTTTAATCGTAGATGAAGAAATTAAGATTTATCTATATAAAGAATGAAAAATGTTACATTAAAAAAACATTGTTGAACCATTTTTATATCAATATGTCTAGTCTTGGACACATGATTTAATCAAACAATTTATTACTTGATCTGTGGCTATAACTTTATCCTTCTATTTTTTTGGTAGATAAGTTCATATATTTGTATTTTATTTAATTGTACAGAGGAATCAGTTATTTTTAGTCAACATATGAATTTGAAATGAAACACCACACAAGTAAAATAAGTCAGCTACGTCAACCAAGAAATTTCTCAACTGCTACGACAACCAAGAAATAAGTCAGCCACTCTAGAAAAAATCAAACAGAAAAAACTAGAACGGCTAGAAAGATGCAACTACAAAATTAACAGCATGAGTAAACTTACTAGCATGAGAATTTCAAATGCATCGCCAAATAGTGTAACAAGGTGAAAAAGTTACACTTTTACGAGCATTTTTTTTCCTTATAAGAAATCGATATTTCTATATATCCCTCAAGAAAACCAAGTAGTAATAAGCAAAAATCGGTAATACAAGGTCCCATGATATCTCCATTCCAAAAACTTTCAATTTTATATTTTAGTCACTTAGTAACTTCACCTTTTTGCTTAATGTTTATAATCAAGCTTAATAACACAAAAAATATACCAAAGAAGTATATTCGGAAAACACGTTCCAGAACTTATAATACGTAGGATAACAGAGCTAAATTCTAAGTAAGATAACACTTGGAGAGATAAAAAAAAAGACTTCATGGATCTTAGAAATTAAAAAAAAAAACTGTTTAATAAACTATATCGGTTGGAAACAAATAGGAATAGTTCATATATATGATAAATTGAGATAAATTGCAAGCATGTTTTTAGTTCCTTTGATGGATAATGTTCAAGTTGGGAATGAACACAGCGTTTTTCCCAATATCCGGAAAAACAGCTTATTTGATAAATAATAAAATAAAACTTAATTGGAAATATAGTTTGATTAACAGTGTCATTTAAAATAAAGTTGTGAATCGAAAAACAAAAGATTTATCCGAAAAAAGAAATATTATTCAAATTAATTAACTTTTAAGAATGGATGACCAGACAGCTTTTCTATTTCTCCCCTAAACAAACAACTTGACTAATTACAACCAAACAGTACGTATCAAAAGCCTCAAAGAACAAAACAAATAAAGTTAAATACTACATTAAGACAAACAAAATTCTCAAAAAACCTAAAAATAAGGTAATAATATAGTTATATTCAAAACTAGCCAGCGATGTAGTAGTCATTAAATGAAACTTTTAAATTGTATAAAGTCTAAGAAACTTACATGTTTCTCTTTAGCCACGTCATTCGTCCATACACCAGATTTTGTATACGACTCTTTAAACGTATCAATATCAGGGAATTGCGAACCTTTCTGCGAAATAATATAAATTTGATCAAGTAAAATAACAATGATAAGTCTTTGAATTGAAGGAAAAATCAACTTGTTTTTTCTAGTACCTCAACTTGTTTCTCATATCTCAAGGACATAGGCATTGATCCACCATGATGTTCATACTGTTTTTTCCCTCGATTTTCTTTGTTAATTGTGCTCTGCTTCTGAAATAGGTAAACATTTATCTTAAGTTGACAACCAAGAATTACATTTATTATCTTAAGTTGACAACCAAAAATTACATTTATTGAACTATTAAAACAAATGAGTTAAATAACCTGAAATCTTTCTGACATAAAATGATCACACATGCTAACCCAATCTTTCTCTTCCCTATCCTGCCACTCTAGAGGTGGGTGCGATTTTGCATCTTGTGGAGTGAAATCTTGAAAATACTCGTGCAATTCACTTTTGAACTCACGAAAAGTCTTTGCAAACTGCTTGTCCAAGTACTTAGATATCCGAGTTTCAAGTTTTCCCTTCTCGTCAATTTCGAAGTCAAAATGCAACTACAAAATTAAATTTTTAATGTTAATAATTCTGAAATTTTAACCACACAAATGTATTTTCATATCCAACTCACTTCTTTTTCTTCTCCTAAATCCACAATTAAAAATGCCATTAGTTTAACTACACAACAGTCTCGTTTGATTGCATCCTATAAGTAAAAAAGTACACTTATTTGGTGAAGCTAAAATAATTATTTGCTGAAGCTAAAAACGTATACTTTTAGTGTTCATTCTTAAGTATGTTTATACTATTTGGTTAACAGCAAAAAAATATTTCACATAAAAATGTTGTTTGGTGTTATTTGTGTACTTCTTATTATTTTTATGTTGAAAATGACTATTCTACCCTTTTTCTTATTAATATTTACCATTACAATAGGTGATCTAAGTAGCAAATTATTTTAGTATGAACCTTAAAATGGAAACCTTTCATTGGGAAAAAAAGCAGTGAGGGAAAAAAATAGACAATACATGTTTTTTTACTAAAAGATTGTATAAATTATACCCATTTAATTGGGTACGGTAAACTATTTCTCGACCATATGAGATGCTATTGGTCCAACTTATTCAAAAAGAGTATATACACATATATTAGAGATGATGACATCAAGTTGCAGAATAATATGTTTATATTACAGAACAAGGCTTGATGGAAATACTCTACTAATATGAGAAGAAAAGCAAATTTTTGCACACGTGGTTAAATCATTTATACAAAAAGAAATAAACTGCAATATGAAGCTTTTGCCTTGTTTACTTGATTATAAGTAAGTTTTACAGAAGCCACCTGAACAATAAAATTTTCTTATAAGTAAAATACTTTATAAGTTTACTTAAGAAAGGCTGCCAAACAAGGTCGTTCATATGATTCTTTGTTATTGTTAAAAAATCAAATTTGTAAAATTTAAACAAAAAGGATATGCAACCTCAGGCAAGAAAAAAGCAATTAAGTAATCAAAATACATAAAGGAAAGATAACAAATGAATTAATTTATTTAGTAAGCGATTTAAAACTCAATACCATCAGACTTCGGATAGCTTCATCCTTCTTTATCGCATCCACTTTGCTCCAATAACCATCATGCATAGGGAGATCCTTCCTAGTCTGGACCCCTATTGCATGTGAAAGTAAACTCGAGATTCTATGACCAGTTGGTCGCCCGTGATAAACATCAAGCCGGACTTGAATTGTTCTGTCATTCATTCGCGTCATTTGTGCAATCTTTGAGGAATTGCATGCTCCACGCTGTCTCTTACGAGCATTTCCGCTTGTAGGGAAGTAACCACCACCTACAAATTAAATCAGTATAATTGAAACATTTAAAGTAAAATCTAGTTGTAAACATCATTGTTACATTAGTTAACTCTTACCACCAACTCCATCTGTTGCGTGGACAATATCATCGTTGTTTTCAGGCACATCATTATTGTTTTCGGGCATGGAAACATCATCGTTTTTTTCGGGTATAGAAACATCATCATTGTTTTCGGGCATGGAAATATCATCGCTGTTTTCAGGAATGGAAATATCATTTGTACTAGGGCATTTTTTATGACGACGTACTGCAGACCTGCGCTCAACCTTACCATTGTTTTCGAGCAAGGCAACTTCATCGTTGTTTTCAGAAATGGACGCATCGCTTCTATTTGGGTCAATGATAGGGCGTTTTTTTTTACGCCGAACTGCAGACTTGCGCTCAAACTCATTAGAAACATTTGAATCATGATTATTTGTTGTAGGATTAGTACGTGTCCCACTTTCTTTACGTTGAACTCTTGACTCATGCTGAGACACATTGGAAACAAGTGGATCATGATGATTTGTATTCAAAATAACATTTGTTCCACGTACATTACGTTGGATTGTTGACCCACATACAACTTCATCGGAAACAGATCGAGCAACAGTAGGTTTGTTTAGGATTTTGGTTTGCTCAATTTTAGTATCTCTAACATGTGAGCTGCTAGGTATGGTTGTCTGGGGCGATACACGTATTGAAAAACCACGAAATTTTGAAGAAATTGTGGATACCTGTTGAGCAATGATGAAACTAAAAATGAATATACCACAATAAATGTAAACATGGCTGGTCCTAGTGCTTTTAACACCTAAGACCAGTCTAAGTTGCTGCTCCTCTTTTATTTTAGAGTTTAATTTTAGTTCAATTCTTTTGACTCCTAAACATTATACGTATCACAAATTTTCATATATGAGGTTTTTATAATGTTGAAATACTCGTAAGTATATGTTATCAGTCGCTTTTATATATTGGCTAATGAGGTATAAACATATTCGAATTTTACTGAACACAAAATTGAAAATTAACGTTCCTTCCACGTACATTACGCTGGATTGCTGACCCATGTTCAACGTCATCGGAAACAGATCGATCAACAATAGGTTTGTTGAGAATTGTGCCTTGCTCAATTTTAATATCTCTAAGGCGTGAATTGCTAGTTACTGTTGTCTGTGATGATGCACGCATTGAAGAACCACGGAGATTCGAAGAAATTGTGGAAACCTGTTGAGCAATGATGAAACCAAAAATGAATATACCATGATATTATATCGGAACAAACTCGTGTAATAGTTACCACAAGTTAGCTTTTTTATATAATTCCTTAAAAGTTCATCTAGGAGGCTCGGTATTTGCTAATTATATATAAAAATCCAACTCATCTTTATTCGCTTGGACCTAACCACTGGTACCAAACTTTGATATAATATAAATACTTTACATGCATGTCAAAAACTATACACTTCAGTCGAGTTCAAATAACTTATTTTCACAACTAATCTCAGAATTCTAGTTTACTACAGCTTTTAAGAAAATAAGCCTTTATTTGACCCTAGTTTATTCAAACAACAAGCCAGTAGCATCAACCTATAAAAGGAAACATCCTTCAAAAGAAAAAAAGAAAGAAGAATATACACCTTAGGGTCAACCATGGCGGAGGATGTTGATCGTAGATTCGGAAGAAAGAGATCGAAAGCGTTGTTGTGTTTATAGTTCAGCCAACAGATGCCTATAACAATATTACATTACACAGATGATTAAATATAAAAATCTTGTTCTGATAACAATATATATGTAAAAAATTGCATAACTCTGTTCTACTATCACAATACTAGCTCATTGGCTACTGAAATAAAGGCCGGAAAGGGAAATAAAAATTGCCTCTTTATTAGTAACACACTATTCAACATCATTGGGCAAATCATAAAATAAATAAAGTAGGAGTAATTGCTAAAGGGGAATATACAGTTGACTCTTAAGCAAACTCATGTAAAAGAATCTAGGCCAACTGTGTTTTTTTCGGCATTAGAGCTTCAAAGGTCTGGCGCACCTTTGCAGCTTGCATTAGTTGCAAAATTTTCCAGGGGAAGACCTAGGATTGAGGTTATTAGAGAACATATCGAAAAGAATTGAGGTCTATCTCAACCACCTATAGTGAGTCTTATTGATTACAGACTTGTGTTCATTAAAACTAAGAATTCTACGGATTTCACCAAAGTCTGGACACAAAATAAACATGAGATAGAGGGTGCTCTGTTTCGAATATTCAAATGGACAGTTGATTTTCAGTTGAGAAAGGAATCTTCAATAGCCCCTGTATCGATTAGACTCCCACTTTTGCTGCTAAATTATTGTATTCTTTCCTATTTAAAAGTCATTACCCAATCTTTTGGTAGATTTTTGGTTGCGGATCTAGCCACACTTACTCACGCTAAGCTTGCCTATGATAGAGTCTGTGTAAAGTTGGATCTTTTAAATAAGAGAGACGATTTAATTTGGATTGGTTCTTCTCATGAGGAGGGTTTCTGGCAAAGAGTAGAGTACGAAAAGCTCCCGAAATACTGTGATAGGTCCTGGCTTCAAGGCCACTCGCATTCTGAATGTAAAAAGTTCACTAGTGCAGAAACTCAGCAGCAACCTAAGGCTCAAGCCGAAATTAGTGAAACGAGAATTGAGCAAACAGGGAATGAAAAGGGTAATAATTATCAGTTTGAACAGAATAGTAAAAAAGATAAGAATAAGGTGCAGAATATGGGTAAGAATGATGGGATTAAACAACAATATATGGCTACGAAGCCACATAGCATTAAGGTTCCAGGGGAGGCTTCAAAATCCAACAAGGTTTTTAGAAAAGTGAATGGAAAATTAGTTGAGGTTGACAGTGATGATGAGGTGGAAGTTCAAATATCTCTAGATATTGAGGAAAAAACAAATGAAATAGAGGCTGAACATAAAGGAGTTGAAAATTTGTGTGAAGAAATGAGGTCAAAAAAAATGGTTGAGGAAGAGGTTAACAAACAGACTTGTAGTGATATGACGGATAAAAAGTTTTCGACTCCAGAATCTAATTTAAATGAGGAGCATGAATCTGCTCTTTCTCCATACGTCAAAGATTTTAATCCGGGTCATATGGCTACTAACTCTGCAAAAGTTATAAATAAGGAAAATGTGCCTCCTGTTAAGGAATCAAGAGAAAAATAGAAACAAAAAGGAAAAGCAGAAAGAAAAAAAGAAAAAGAAGGCTGTCGTAGAGTCCACAAAAGTTTCCGTCTCTAAGGTTCATTCTAGTAGTCAAGGTTATGTACCATATAACAATACTTTAGAGGATTTTATGGGGGATTATAACCTAGACCCTTGCTGTTTTGTTGAAAATGAGTATTCTTCATTGGATGGGTACGGGAATCTATCAGATTTTCAAGCTAAAAGACCTCAAAAGCATGATATGGTTACTATGGGACACAAAGTAAAAACCAAATGGTAGCAAAGCTGAAGATGGACCTTGATGGAAGGTTTTCGCTTTTGCAATTTTATATATCTGTGATGAGTTAAGGATTTTATCTTTGTATGTTTTTTAGTTTGATATTGTATCAGCAGTTGTTGCTGTGTTTTTCCGGTTTTATTCTTATGCTAGCTACGGAGGCTTGTTCTATGGCACGAACATGTTTGTGTTTTTTCAATTAAATTTGGGTCTGTTTGCTTAATAAAAAAAAAATAATAATATAAAAAAATAAAATAAAGGGGAATAACTAAAGTTCTGGCATGATTTCTAAATTCAAAACAGAAAATTTGAAGTAGCAGACCAAAATCAAATTCCCAGAAAAATTAAAGATAAAACTGTTTAAATTTTGATAATTATAATAAAATTAAAAATGTACCTGCTTTAAATTGCAGAAACCTTCATAAACAGCTAAAATGGAGTCAAATGCTTTAACTAAGGAGAGAAGTGAGGACTTTCCTTCTTGATCTATAATTTCTGCCAAAAATAACATTTATTTCACTATTAATAACCAAAATTATCAAAATCATTATTGTTAAACACAAATCATCAATTTTTCATTATTAAACAAAGTTCATTCTAATAAAAACAAGTCATCAAATTCACTATGAATAAACTAAGATCACCAAATTCACTGCTAGTAAACACAAACCAAAAAATTCATCATTGATAAACAAAATTGTACAAATTCACCATCAATAAACAAAAATCATCAAATTCACTATGAATGATCAAATTCATTATTAATAAATAAAAATCATCAATTTCACTGTGAATAAACAAAACTCAACAATTTCACTAACTTAATTTTTTTTATAAATCATCAAATATACTATTCATAAACAAAAACAAAAAATCTACTAAATTCACCACCTAAAACAAAAATCATCAATTTCACTATGTAAAAGCCAAAAACATCAAAATCACTATTACTAAGCAAAAATCATCAAATTCACTATTAGTAAACGAAAACCATCAAATTCACTAATAGTAATTAAGTAACTTTTTAAGCATATATATATATATATATATATATATATATATATATATATATATATAATTAACCAAATATCATGAAAATGAACCATAAATAATTAGTTTTACCATTTTTATTCAACACGTGTAGGGCAATAATACGATCACCAGTCTTAGCAATATTTATTAGTGTCCAGGTCAGCAGTTCCCGACTCTCTGTATCCACCTTTACTCCCACCACCACCGTTCTCCCCATCTTTTTTTATTTTATTTTATTTGTTTTTTCCTATTTTTTATTTTTTATTTAAGGAAACAACTACTTTACATAATAAATGGTCAAACCAATTGGAAAGAATCAGCCGTAATTGATGAAATAGGTATAATACTGCAGCCAATCTTAGTTTATTTGATTGAATCACTAAAAAAATCTATAATAATAATAATTACATAAAAAATAAGAAGCGTACCTTGAACACAAAGCTGCCGAATTGGCCTATTTTTTGCGTGTCCCAATTGAAGTTTTTTGAGAAATAAAGAATGAATATGCTTTATCTGCAGCAAAGAAAAAGTAACGAACCCTTTTTTTTTGGGGGGGTTATGTATATGGAAATCCACTCAATTCAACAACAAAACAAGTAACGAATCGAAGAGCTTTAGTTGATGATAATGGAATTGAGAGGGAGAGAAGGTGATGGAGTAATTTGGAGCTTTAGCTGATAATAATGGAATTGAGAGAGAGAGAAGGTGAGGGAGTAATTTGGGGGACTGTTAAAGAACGTGTTCAGGTGGTGCTAAATTAAATTACGTGGTGGGAAATTTTTTTGTTAAGTTCCCGCTCAAAATAAAAATTGTACTTGTAAAAATAAATAATCAAATTTTTATTCACCACCCTGTTACAACTTAATATTCACCACCATATTAGTTTTAGATACATATATTTTTAGCTTATAATATAAATAATCAAATTATTTATGACTTAAAAATATGTGTTTTGAGAATCCAACTTTCATTTTAGACTCTGACACTATTTTTCATTAATAATTTGTATGAATAACGAACAGGGGCGGCCTATGCCAAATCGGGTAATACTTGGGTAATGTGTTTGGAAAAAAATTATGGACAATATCAGCTTTATTTTTAATATACTTGGTAGTTAAAATGAAAATTTTAAACACCAATTTGTTTAAAATGTGTTGTAATAGATCAGATGGTAGAGTAGATTGGTAGTTTACCTAGAAGATCATAAGTTTGAATCTTTTAAGTTATAATTTCATTATGTTTTTATTTTGATTTGTTTTTACGTCTATTCATTGATTGGCGCCTAAGGTAACAGGCTTATTTGGCTTTGATCAGAACCGTCCTTAATTGCAAGTAGGAATGATAATGCGCGAGATTGTTTTTAAAAAATCTCGTGTTCGGCTCACAAATTATTGAGCTTATTTTTGTTTAGCTTATAAATGAAAAAAACATCAATCAAAACATATAAGTCGTTTAGTAAACATGATAATCATTAAAAAAATGTCATTTAATGGGTAAAGTATCAGTTCACCCGGTCAAAAGAACATGAATACATACAAAGACTCATTTAGTTTGTGCTTGCTAATTTAATGCTACGTAGTTTATTGTTTCAATATTTTTTTACCAAATTAGGATAGTTTAATTATCTTGAATGGTATTTTCGAATATAACCTTATGAACGCTATGAAGTCCAATCCAGACCAATCCGTACGATTTGGACCAATCAGACTTGAAAAGTTGTATGTTTTGTTAATTTTCCCTAACTTACCAAAATCAAGATTTTAAGATTGCGTCCAATCTCCTCATTTACACTATAATACATTATCAAAATAGATTTTAATATATCTACTAATACAAATATTCAAAACCCATACAAAACAAGAATAACCATTATGTACTCTGTAAAAAGCAATTATGAACGTATACTATCAAAACAAATAAAATAAAAATAGAGTACATGTTTTATATTGTAAAAAAATATATATAACATAATGTGGTTATGCTGTCGAATTAGATAACATAGTATAGAATAGAATATGGTGAGCGAAAATTCAAGAACCAAGCAGACACCTGCAATAAGCCAATTTGGGTATTAAGATTTCAAATATGTCAGATAGCTAGGTATTTCATAGTTTCTCAGCATATTCACAAAAATAAAAAGAAAGCAGAGTATATTTCGAACCTAAGAAAACACAGCAACTCCTAATAATAATCTCGATCATCATCATCATCATCATCATCATCATCATCACCATCACCATCATTATTATCACTATTAGAATCATCATTCTCATCTTCATCTTCGTCTTCATAGTCATCACTATCTTCATAATCGTTGTTACCATCATCAGCAATGAAGTTTTCATGATTAACCTTACGCCTTTTTGGTAATGGGCCAAGATCAATAGTTATAGCATCTATAGCAATAGTGTCAACATCCATTCTACTATCGGGTACTACGACATGTATACTATCTGTAGGGAATGTCCTTTGTTGCAGTTCAATCGAAGATGAATGTTCCTGATACGCATCAACTTCTTTATTTGGTTGGACAGTCTTTTTGGCTGGAATGTCCCATACGTTTCGATGTGTCATCTCTTGAACCACTTTCCAACCAGACCCTGCCTTACAGTCGTCTAAATAAAATACTTGTTGAGCTTGTGTTGCAAGAATGTATGGATTATCTTCAAACCATCGGGTGCTTGTGTTAACCGATTTCAGATGGTAATCATTTCTTACGCTTCCTCTAACTTCAGGATTTGTGTTGTACCAGTGACACCTAAACAGAATCACACGATAGCGTCGCCTGTACAACACTTCGACCACATCCAGTAACTTCCCATAGTAATGTATCGACCCAGTTTCTGAGGATCCAGGAACATATACACCGCTGTTTTGCGTTTTCAACCTGTCATCACACGCCTCGCCGACAAACTTGATTCCATTAACAACGGAGCTCATGTATGTTTCAAATCTAATAGGTCCTGCTGCCAGCTCAAGTAATTCCACATTGAATATTGGGGAAGATTCTTCTCGTAAAGCTTCCATCTAATAAAAAAAAAATCAATGGTAATGGCAACAATTTATACTGAAAAGTGAAAAATAATAATAACAAGTAAGATAAAAAATGATACAATTAAATGCATACTCGTTTCTTAAACCAAGATGGAAATTCTCTCATTTGTCTGCCTTCAATATCATGCGTAGAAGTCTGCATTAATAAGCTTGCGTGTTCCCTATAAAACATTAATTTATTCATAAGTGTAAATTTAATATTTAAAAAAATGAAAGAAAAAAAATCTTATAACTTACTCCATATAATCCTTCACTTCTTCACAATTCTCCAATATGTACCATTGAATCACCTCGATTTCTTTTTTAGACAATTGTTTAGTTGACTTCCAAGAAAACGGGCGAGCCCTTTGTGCAAACACATCAACTGTTTGAGATCGAACACCGCCATCATCATGTCTATCAGCGCGGTTGTATGATGTCTCCACGTTGCTTAGGTACTCTGAACAAAAAGTTAAAGCCTCATTAGCGATATATGTCTCCGCTATAGAACCCTCAGGATGAGCCCTGTTGCGCACATACTTCTTATAAGTTCCCATCAATCTACAATGGAAAAAAGTTAAGAGTTAAAAATATTATACTACAAACTAAGTAAAATAATATCATATTCACAATAAACATGTAATAATTTAAATTTACCTTTCAATTGGATACATCCATCGAAAAGTTACAGGGCCGGCTATCTTGACTTCACGTGCAATATGTACCTGTTTCACGCAAATTTTTCTATCTACTATACCAAGACAGAAAATAAATGGAGAAAGCAAAATCGTTTATTTATTAGTATTTAGCGGGTACAATCTCTGAATATTTTCTAAAATAAATAAAATAGAAATCCTTTGATTAATCTCTTCACAAATGAGTTCTTATTGGCTACAATAGTTTGGTGATGATTGACTTGTTGATTTGCTTGACCTTTGAGGTTGATCTTGACTTGTATATCTTTGTGAGTTTGATCTTGGAAAACGCTTGATTTGTGGTTTTGAAATGTTTTCGAGGATCGAATGAGGATCTTGCTTGAATTTGTTGACAAGCTTGATTGGAGGTCTTCGGGCTTGATGAAGATCTTCGAATGCTTGGTCTTGAAAAACACTTAATTCGCGGCCTTTGGAGCTTGCTTGCGGATCGAATGGTGGATTTGTCTTGGATTTTGTTGATGAGCTTGCTTGAAGTTCTTCGGGTTTGATGAAGATCTTCGAATGCTTGGTCTTGAAAAACACTTAATTCGCGGCCTTTGGAGCTTCTTGCGGATCGAATGGTGGATTTGTCTTGGATTTTGTTGATGAGCTTGCTTGAAGTTCTTCGGGTTTGATGAAGATCTTCGAATGCTTGGTCTTGAAAAACACTTAATTCACGGCCTTTGGAGCTTCTTGCGGATCAAGTGGTGGATTTGTCTTGGATTTGTTGATGAGCTTGCTTGAAGTTCTTCGGGTTTGATGAAGATCTTCGAATGCTTGGTCTTGAAAAACACTTAATTCACGGCCTTTGGAGCTTCTTGCGGATCGAATGGTGGATTTGTCTTGGATTTGTTGATGAGCTTGCTTGAAGTTCTTCGGGTTTGATGAAGATCTTCGAATGCTTGGTCTTGAAAAACACTTAATTCGCGGCCTTTGGAGCTTCTTGCGGATCAAATGGTGGATTTGTCTTGGATTTGTTGATGAGCTTGCTTGAAGTTCTTCGGGTTTGATGAAGATCTTCGAATGCTTGGTCTTGAAAAACACTTAATTCGCGGCCTTTGGAGCTTCTCTCTCTCTTGGATTTGGCTTCACCTTTGTCTTTCAACTTGTGTTTTTCAAGTGAGGGTAGCACCCTATTTATAGGCTCAAGGAGTACTTATTCGCAAGGATGCCTCCTATATTTTTGAGTTCTTCTCAAATTTCACAATGATCAATCAGTTTACTAATAAATTGCCCAATAGTTTGTACAAATTATAAATTAGTAGAAAAACTATAAAACTTACCAACTTCAAATAGGAATTAATCATTTGGAACCAAAAATCAACTTATTTATTTTCCACAAAAATAAAAGAAAACAAAAGGCTTGTTTTTCTATCATTTCTTTTAAGATACTATTTTTATTTAATAAAGGAATTAAAACTCATTTTTTCAAAAACACGTGGCATATTTTTATTAGTTGAAAATTTCGCATGTCTACAGTACCATCAAATGGATCATTACATCAAAAAAGGCTGGAATAAATACTTGTTCAATTTTGCATAGAGTGAGAACAATTTCATTTTCCAACCTCTCCATATCAGACACTGTGACAGATTTTGCACATAACTGTTGATTTTATTAGTTTGAACTTTGTGTTCGTTGTTTTAAGTTTGGCATGGTTTTATTGGAATGGTTATTGAGATAGTGTAGGAAATAAAACAGAATATTGTCATGATATTTAGGTAAGTAGTTTAATCTTGGTTGGAGAAATAAAGATGGACATATTTTTTTTAGTTGAATAACATCGGTACTTGATTTTTTGTTTTCAAACATAGCTCTGTACACATTTGTGATAAAACATTTGATATCGCATTTTAATTTTGGTAAGTATTATACTAGAGATTGGTTCCGACTTTGAACTAGTATCACGACTCACGAGTCATGATAACTAAGGTACCCTCTTTTGCAAAATGAAAATTTCCTAGCTGTTAGTGTAACATTACAGACTGGCGAGTTTTCTGAATTCAAAATCCATGTAAAGGGGGTACATATTCTAGTGTAAACAGTTACTGCCATTCACTATAAGTGCTGCTGTTTCTATGTAGTAGTCCTCTGGAATTAGATAGAAAAAATGAACTTTTTTCAGCTTTTTCGCTGGCATGATTAGAGGATAAGTTATAATCTAGATTTCAAATTTAATTCAATTTTGTTTCAATCTCCATATACTTGATAATCTGTCCAATGTTTAGAACATTATTTAATCTGAGAAAGTTATGTACAATTGTAAAGAAACTATTCAGTCACTTCTTCACTTTTTTTTTTAACATTCTCAGTACTGAAACTTACTTCTTCTTTTTTTTAATTTTCAGAGCTTGGCAGTAAATAACTTCTACTTTGGAGAAGGATTGGATTATGGTTCGATGTTGCAGTTGTGATTTTGTTACTGGATTTGTATAAAAAAACAATGATGCTAAGTTTCTAACTTTTCAAATTCTGGTATTTTAGACTTGTGTTTTTAGAACTATATTCTTTTCTAGGAGTTTTTTTATGAATATGTACTGGCCGATACTCTAAAACTAATAATCTAATACCAGCCATAATTGTTGGAGTAATATGAGCTCTTCAGGCATGGTTTTTGTTCTTCTCAAGTATAAATTATCTGTTAGATTAATGATATTTTACAAATTTTCAAGTCTACGTTGGTCATATGAGAAAATAGAAGATATTTTAGTATTATTTCAAGTGCAGAAGCTATCAATGCTTGTCAACTTCCAAATTGTTCTCTATTGTACTTGTAGCTTTTTAAAGTAGTAGTTGGACATATCATGTTCATGTATGAAATCTGCTCCTAACATTTGCTTGTTTGATAATTATTTGTTATGATTTTGTGCAGAAAGTTACTCTCAATCGCTCTCGTCTCGTCTTTGGCAGAGATTACAAGAGCTTGTTTGTAATTCTGAAACCATAACCTGCATTGTTGTCCAAAGAAGATCTCGTGAAGTTAGATGTCTGACACTCGCTTTGCTTTTATATTAACATGTATTTATGTCAAATTTGTTTTATTACGTACTTAAAATGCATATTATCTTTGTTTCACATATGGGATTTGGCGTTTTAAAATAGGAACTATGTAGTGACTAGTTAATGATGTTTAACATAAGACTCTGCAAGTAGGTATTCCATTGTTTTTAATGATAGAAGTTATGAGACAATCTGTTACCCATTCACAAGATTCATTCTTCTTCTCAGGTTCTAATTTTGTTGTTCAACATTATTGTATTTATGTGAAGGGAATCAATTAGGCCAATGAAGTACAGAACTTAGAGTAAAATACTTTGAATCTAATCCGGTCTTTGTTTCATTGTCAAGTGCAGAAAATTTTGATCTTTTTGTGGAGATAAGGAGATTGAAATCTACAAGATTGGTTTGAACGACTACGAAGTTTGATCGAGCCGTCGAGATTATATAGGATAAACATATATGATGTTGTGAACTTTTTTTTTACATTCGTCTTATAGTTTTTTAAGGGTTTTTTATTCGTCATTTGGGATGTAACTTTAGAAATGGTGTTTCGGTGATATTCGAAATATAAATATGATTACATATTTTTCCTATTCAATATAAATGGCGATTT
The DNA here is from genome assembly GCA_963682055.1 of Primula veris. NCBI lineage: Eukaryota > Viridiplantae > Streptophyta > Magnoliopsida > Ericales > Primulaceae > Primula > Primula veris. The sequence goes on along the minus strand of OY821742.1, from coordinate 28,348,842 downwards.
AAGTTGATTTTTTGGTTTTTTGTCTACAATGGCATCTTAAATTGTTTGTTCTTATGAATTTTAAGACAAAAAATGGTAGCAATTGAAATATTCTCTATACTTTTAGAGGCGGTTTCATTATAAGTGCCTTATTTGGAAGCCTCCAAAGTGGTCTATGGAGCCGGTTTGAAACCGCCATAAAAAATAGCTCAAAACCGCCTCGTATCATTAGAGGCGGTTGTAAACCGCCTGAAGACCTTTTGCAACGCAGACATTCACGACGCTTTACAAACCTCCTTGTGAAGCGTCTCAAAAGGCTTTCGAGGCGGTTATATAGCTTTTCGAGGCGGTTGACAAGCGTTTTAATTGACCTATTTTCCTGTAGTGATATCTTTATATCAAATTCGATCACCTAAAATAAACAAAAATAATATCCAGAAGAAACCATAGAATTTATACATACATATAAAAATAGTACATTTTACAAAAAAAAAAAGTAAGATAAGCGAAAACCATAAATTTTAGTTGTTTTTATAATTTTAAGTTGTATCACCAACTTTAGTTTTTAAGTGAGTAAACTTGAATTTACTTTGATAGTTATTTATTTGAATGTCTAGATGCTATTAACGTAAAAATATTTTCATCATCCAAATTTACAAGATTGAGTTAAAAAATTAGTTTCCTTCTCGTGTAAGATATATGTGTAAGATTTATTACTAAATAATTATATGAAAATATTATCTCTCTTATACATTATCATGTTAGTTACAAAAATATTATAATTAAATTTAATCCTCTATCATGATCTCAATAGTAATTATCTTTTCCTATATTAATGATTACAATTGGACCTCATGATAGTAGACACACCCTGTATATAGCCAAATCAAATTCAATTTTTAACCCAAACAATACTTCACCCGACGAAATATGTCTCAGGCTATTTGTCGGCTTGCAATTGTTTTTTGTAGACCGACAAAACTCGATAAATTCGTTGGTTGGAATTGACGCGACAAAAATAATTCGTCGCCGTTTCGTCGGTTGGAGTTTAAATATATTTGGTGTTTGGCGTGTAGGAATTTTTTTGATGAATCTTTTGTGGAGATTTAAATATATCTCAATCATTAGTTTTACACAATAAAATCCAAGTATAATATTCTATTTTAAAAATTATAGCAGTATTTGTACATCATATTCATATAGTATATTATTAAAAATTATATAATAAATGAAATTGCAAAACTTAAAAAAGGAAAAAATAACACTAACATTCCTAGTTATCTTTACTAACAAAAAGCAAAAATTAATTGCCTCAGTATCATCAAATTAACAAATGAACAAATTGTTACGAAATAAAGTTTATTTAACTTCTCAGAAGCCACAAAAGCAGCAAAAAAATATACTTTTACACCCCGAGTATACTACTTTATAATCGAGTTTGTAGACTCCAATCACCTCATCATCGTTTTAATTTCCTGTATAATTATAAAACGAGCCAACAAAATAGAACGAATTCGTCGGGATTAGTATCTACATCTTCAAATATTCGAACAATAGCTGTTAAATATTCGACCGGGATATGATTTTAATTTCAGATGTTTAAATATACGTTGTTGCTACTTGTCACTTCAAATAAATAGGAATATTCCTTTTAATTTCAGACGATGAGAACTGACGCGACAAAATCAATTCGTCATTAGTTTCGTCGGTAGAAGTTTACCCCATCCCATAATTTCCCGCTGAGATTTTACCCGACAAAGTTTTGAATTTCGTCGGCTGAAATTGACTTTTCCCGACAAAGTTTAGAAGTCGTCGGCTTAAATTATTTTTTGCCGACAAAGTTTAAACATTTGTCGGCTAAAATTTATTTTGCCCGACAAACATTTTGTTCGTCGGCACTTTTTCGTCGACAGAGACCCATAATTTCGCGCCAAAGTTTTCCCGACAAATTTTTTCAAATTCGTCAGCTAAATCTGTTTATGCCGACAAATTTTTCTTTCGTCGGCAATTTTTTGTCGGCATAGATAAATTTTTCTGTAGTGATAGTTCAGTCGAAAGTGTATAAAGTTAGTCAAAAATGCATAAATTTGAGTCGAAATTGCATTCAATTAGCTGAAAGTACATCTAGTTCCGTTGAAAGTGCATACAATTCAGTCGAAAGTAAATATAGTTCAATAAAAGTGACTATGGATACAGTTCAGCTAAAAGTGCATATGGTTCAGCTGAAAGTACATATGGTTCAGCTTAAAGTACATCTAATTTAGTGAAAAGTACATACAGTTAAGTCAAAAGTGCATATAGTGTAGTCGAAAATGAATATAGTACAGTCGAAAGTGCATATAGTTATGTTAAAAATGCATCTGATTCAATTAAAAGTGCATTTGGTACAACTGAAAGTGCATATGGTTCAGCTGAAAGTGCATATGGTTCAGCTAAAAGTGTATATGGTTCAGCTGAAAGTACATATGGTTCAGACAAAAGTGCATCTAGTTCAATAAAAGTGCATATCGTTCTGTAAACCTGCATCTGGTTCAACTAAAAGTGCATCTGGTTCAACTAAAAGCGCATCTGGTTCAGCTGAAAGTACATCTGGTTCAGCCGAAAGTGCATATAGTTTAGCAAAAAGTGCATCTGGTTCAGTCGAAAGTGCATCTAGAACATTCGAAAGTGCATAAAGTTCAATAAAAGTGATTTTTTTGTGATTTTTTTTTATAATTTTGTGATTTTTTTCATTTTTTAAAATTTTTTTGTGATTTTTTTCATTTTTTTATAATTTTTTTTTTTTATATTTTTATAATATTTTGTGATTTTTTTCATTTTTTTCATCTTTTATAATTTTTTATAATTTTTTTTTAATTTTTTTAAAATTTTGTGATTTTTTGTGATTTTTTCATTTTTTATAATTTTTTTGTGATTTTTTTTAGTTTTTTTTTTATATTTTTATAATATTTTGTGATTTTTTTTTAGTTTTTATAATTTTATGTGATTTTTTTTGTTTTTTATAATATTTTGTGATTTTTGTGATTTTTTTTTTATTTTTTTTCATTTTTTGTGATTTTTTTTCATTTATTTTGAGATTTTTTGCATTTTATATAATTTTATGTGTTTTTTTTCTATTTTTTATGAAATATGTGTATGGCGTTTTGGTAAATAAAGTAAATAATTAAAAAGTGGTACCTATAGAAAATATGAAATTATGGAGTTAGTTAGGAGTAATATAATTTCAAAAGTGGTACCTATTGGGCATTATTTGAATTGAAAAACTCATAACTTTAGAAATTATGTGGGGTGCCGTCACCGCTGATGCTTAGCTTCCACCCTGACATTAGCACTTCTTTAACAAAATGGTAGCATATGAGGGGAAGGAAGGATTGGTAGAAGAAGAAGGCAAAAATGATAAACATATTATCAACAAGTTACCATTTTCAGAAACACAAAACGAATTAGGGATTTACCAGCTATAAAAGGTATATGTTTCTTTCCTTCAAGAAATATCTTAATTATAAATTACTAGTTCTAAAGTACAAAACAGTTCTTAAAGGGACTGTGGACTAAATAAAACAAAACGTATTTGGTCATAGAATCAAAAACTTATTTGACCAAACTTAGGGGAATATAGTTAGATATATGCTCTCTCTGTCTCCCTTTCTCCTCATATAAGTATTTCTTATTGGGAAAGATATTATCAAAGAATTGTAAATTTAATATATCTTTTGCATTGTACAGTCTGTTGTTTTCTTTGGTAGAATGTGTTCCTTTCATATTTGCAGGACTCATAAAGAAGTGTATTAACTGAAAGTACTGGGCTTGTTCTGCTTCAGGTTTAGAGGATCTATTAATTTGTTCTTTATTTCTCATAAAAGGCTATTTATTTGTTTAATTTTTGGTCTTCTTTGGTTTTATGTCATGAAAAATTATGGTACAATCCTATTATTTTATCTTACCCTTGAATAAGCAAACTTATTTACTTTAAATCTGCAGAGAAACAAGATCAATGAATTTGATTCGAACAAGATCAATGAATTTGGTACAATCCTATTATTTTATCTTAGCCTTGACAATTGGCTCGATCTTTTAGATTGTTGCTAGCGTCGATAAAGCCTGCAATCTGCCAAAAGACTTGATAATTGGCTCGATCTTTTAGATTGTTGCTAGCATCGACAAAGCCTACGATCGGCCAAAATACTTGGTGTTTGGCTCGTCTCTTTTAGAGTCGTTGCCGGCATTGTAAGACAAAACTCGATTCTACCTGATAGTTTCTTGTGCTTGCTCGTCTCTTTTTTTGAGTTGTTGCTTGCGTTGTAACTTGAGCTTTATAGAATTGTTGTTGATGTCGGCGGAACTCAAGTGGTCACAACCCTGACATTATTGACTCGACCTTTTTCAGAGTTGTTGTCAATATTGTTATCTCTATTTTTGCATGGCCCTTCTTAATTTCCACAACTAAACCATTTTTATTGCAGCATTTAAATCTTCATGGCAAGCTTCGAGCTAGCGGAAAACGGCAATGAAAAGAAATTAATCATCAAGACGGTTGGGAAGACGACATCGCTGAGCATCCATCAACCGTTGACCGGTCGTCATGCCCCTGCCTGGCCGGCGCTAGAAAGTATTCCTAGAGTTAAAGCATGGACTCGCGAAGATAAACACGGAGAGATATACCTCGAGTCACCATTCGACAAAAAGGATCCTAAAAATCAACCGTACAACACTCTTGGCCGACGTATCATTAATGGAGAGGCAAGGTGGGGCCCAAATCTAAACATACTCGACAAATTTTCTTATATACCGAAGTATTGGGAGTGGCTGGAAGACGTTCTGGGTCGTGAGTGTTCTATGTTGAGAAACGCTGATTTGTATGATGCCATCTATGCGTCCCTTTTTACATATGAGAAAGAAATCGACGTTCTCCGTGCCTTTTGCGAGTCGTGGTGTTCCCAGACCAACTCTCTTCATACTTCGGCGGGGGAGGCATCCATTTCACTTTGGGATCTATATGCCATCGGTGGTCTTCCTGTATTTGGTTCAATTTTTGATGAGGTCATCCCCTACCCCGATGAATTACGATCCAATGATAATAATCCGAAAACGTTCCGTGCTTGCCGATTTTTGCTTTCGGCTTTTCACCTTCTGACCAAAAAAGATAAGGTATCTATGGTCGATTGGGTGGATTTTTGGTTCAAGGGTGATCTATGGCACGTCAAACCCACCGTGCAATCATTATCAAAGGAAAAGCGTCCCAAATATCATGGAAATCCAAGTGGTGTCATAAAAAATGTCAAGGGTTGGTCGTCGTGTGCTAAAGAGACTTTTGCATTACTGAGTGTCCCAGATCATCTTTTTATGGAGGTATATCTTGCAGCGTTCTTGTCTTGTTGGCTATGCGCATTTGTTCTACCCGAGGGAAACAATCTTCATATTCGTCCTACCATATTTAAACCCGCTGCCTCAATGGCCACTGGCACAAAAATTAGTCTCGCCTACCCAGTGTTGGCCTGCATATATAGAGGAATGAATACTATTTCGAACTCACCAACACCAGGCGTGTCAAGAGCTAGCCTTCCTATTCATTATGTTCTTGCGTGGATGGCCTATTACTTCGATACCCACTACATGATACCGCAGCCTCCAGTTAACCCGATGATGGCTAAGTATTCTGGTCAAGGAGGTGCTAAATCCTTAGGTGACAAGCATGCTCGTGAGTTAATTTATTCTGGTGATACTATTCGTTGGAACGCAACTTCGTTTGTTAAGTGTAGACGACAACCTCTTGCACCTTTTCTTAAAGCAAAACCATTAAGTGTTGACCAGTGGGCGAGATTTGCCGCTATTCGGCCGTGTTTATTAACTCTGCGACGTGGGGATGGTTTTGTATTGGAGCCCTACAATGCTCATCGATTCAGCCGACAATTCGGGTTTAGGCAACTGGTGCCGTCCGAATCGGGGGAAAAAGCTATTCGAGACTCATCACTTGAAGAGGGCTTTAAACATTGGTGCTCAAGTATGAACGATTACAGTGATTCTAAGGCAGTTATTCCACCTCTTGTGTCAGATATGAGGACGTATAAAAGTGGTGCTTTTGTTGATTGGTGGAAGAAAGTGCATGGGAACTACCTTTTTTCGGGACGTCATATTATAATATCTTCTGTAAAGAAAGTAATTTCTGACCTGCCTGTGCCTAAGGAAGTCGAAATTCCTGAAAGCAAAAAGTCAAAGCCTCCAGTCCCTGTCACAAATTTTCGTCCGGAAAAACGTTCTACCCCTCAAGCCGAACCAGAAGATAACTTGAGCGGGAGTGAACTACATCATCGGAGCAAGAAGATGAAAGCAATCGTTCCTCAGAAAGAAGTTGTTGATCTTGCAGCAGACAGTGCGCCAAAGGGCACACTCTTGAATGGGGTACGTTTGAGAATTTAACTTACGCAAAGTTTTTTTTTTTTTTTTTTTTTTTTTTTTTTTTTTTTTTTTTTACCTAAGTGTAACCTTATCATTGTTTTATTTTTGACTATTGCCTTTGCCTCTCATTTTAAGGTGGAGTTTTGTCTCGAGGATGATAATTTCGAGCTTGCTAAGAATTTTATGCGGGACTTGCCTATTGCAGCAAATATGTCGGACTTACTCGGCAATGAAGAAGACAAGGCTCCAAATGCTAGTGAGGGATCTGTCGAAGGTCCAACTTCTCTCGATCTTTTCAACAAGATTAAAAAAAATGACTTATTGGTTGGAGAAGGTAATTCAAATCAACCCCAGACTTTGACAAAGGCCTTAACAGCGAAACCCTTGCATCCACGAGCTTCCCCTGCTGCTTCTATATTTGTCGGTGCTGAAGATATTGTGTCGGAACATGCGAGGAAGTATCTCATCTCTTTGTGGACGGAATTTACCCAAAAACTCTCTAGGTGTTCGGTTGAAGACTTGAGTTTCTTAGATGATGTTGCTACAACAATACTCGATGCGATGGAGCATACAAAGGTCATGGATTTATCGTTACTGAGGAGGAAGGTGTTTGATTTGCTTGCAAGGGCTCGTGAATTTAGTGTGCAGCTATCATCTTTAGAGGCAGACTCCAGAGATATCCATAAAATGGCCATCGAAGAGAAAACTAGGCTGACCACAGCTATGGTTGGTGAGCAAGGTAAACACAAGGCCAATGTCGCTGATCAAGAAGAACTACTCGAAAATGTAACTACACAAATCGAGAAGTTAGAAGCTGAAAAAGCCATAGTGGAATCGTCGTTGGCGAAGGAGAGGGCTATGGTATCTCAAATACAACGTGACATTGATGTTGTGACCGAGGAAGTTTCGACACTTGAAGCTAAGTGCGCCCAGAGTGAAGATGCTGAGAATGATTTGGGATTTTTATCAAGTTTTCTAGAGAGTTACCGCGACGAACTTGTAGACTTTAATTTGTTTTCTTAGCTTGCATTTTCTTTTTGTTTCTTTAGATTTGAGATTTGCTTCTTTGTTCGTTTGCACCCCCTTTTTGCGACATTTGATGTAACCAGCACAATCTCTATTCTGAATAAATTCGGCTATTTTTGCCTTTTCAATATTTGTCTTGCTTTCGTTTCTTACTTTCTTAATTGATTTTATCCTGTGAGATATAATGGATGTGATTTTTTTTGTTATGTTATGACTGAACTTGAGACAAGTCTCAAATTGCCTACGTACCCGTGAAGGATCAAGCCAAACGTAGTTCATTTTTTTTTTTTTTTTTTTTTTTTTAGTTATGACTGAACTTGAGACAAGTCTCAAATTGCCTACGTACCCGTGAAGGATCAAGCCAAACGTAGTTCATTTTTTTTTTTTTTTTTTGTTTTTTTTTTAGTTATGACTGAACTTGAGACAAGTCTCAAATTGCCTACGTACCCGTGAAGGATCAAGCCAAACGTAGTTCATTTTGTTGCCACACAATTTATACTCATGTGGGCAACGAGTAACATGCACTTTATACTCTTGCGTCAAGGAGTGTCTTCGATTTCTTCAAGAGTAATAGCGCTTTAGGAACTTTCCGTTGATAGGCCCAATTTCTAATCCATCTTGAGAGCATAACTTGTATGCACCATTTGAATAAACTTCGATTACCGTGTGCGGACCATCCCATTTGGAGACGAATTTATTTCCCATTCGGCGTGTCATGATGATGGGTCTTCTTACTGCGAGCACCAAGTCTTCTTTTTGGAAGGACCTTCGCTTGACCCTTTTGTTGAATGATTTTGACATACGAGCTTGATAACATTCCAACCTTTGTTGCGCTTCAAGCCTTTTTTCGTCCAGTGATTCGAGTTCTTCGAGACGAAGGCGGGCATTATCTTCTAGCGTTAATCCTTCTTGGAGGGCAATCCTTAGTGATGGAATTTGTATTTCTAGGGGCAAAACAGCTTCCACGCCGTACACCAAAGAATATGGGGTGGCTTGAGTTGATGTTCGATACGTCGTCCGATATGCCCATAGAGCTTCCTTGATTCACTCGTGCCAATCTCGCTTGGACTTAGCCACGACCTTCTTCAACAGATTCCCAAGTGTCTTATTAAAAGCTTCGGCAAGCCCATTAGCTGGTGCGTTATACATGGAAGAGTTATGTTGCTTGAAGCCGAATTTCTCGCATAGACTTGTTACCAATTTGTTGTAAAAGGGAGTTCCGTTATCGTTAATGATGTAGCGTGGCACTCCATACCTAAAAATGATATTTGATTTGATGAAATCCACCACCGTATCTTTCTTCACAGCTTTCAAAGGCACAGCTTCAGCCCATTTGGAGAAATAATCTGTAGCTGCTAAAATGTAAAGATGACCTCCAGATGACTTTGGCAGAGGCCCTATCGCATCTAATCCCCAAGCTTCAAAAGGCCAAGACGCGACCGTAGGGTGTAAAGGTTCATGTGGTTGGTGGATAAAATTAGCATGAAATTGGCAAGGTTGACACCTTTTGGCAAAATTGATACAATCTTTAACCATGCTGGGCCAGTAGTACCCCATTCTTTTAATTCGAAAATGAAGTTTTGGACCAGTTTCGTGAGCGCCACATACTCCGGAATGTGCTTCTTCCATCGCTTGCTTTGCCTCTTCTCCACTAAGACAGCGTAAGAACACCCCTTCAAAAGATCGTCGATAGAGCGTATTTTTATAATAGACGAACCTTGCAGCGCGTCGTCTCACATCTATCTTCCTGTGTCGATCGTCGGGTAACTTTCCATGTTGTAAGTAATCGATAAGTGACTGCCTCCAGTCTTCCTCTTCAATCTCAAGGACCGAAACAGCTGTAACTTCCTCTACGGTCTCATCATTATTTTCTGGAATTATTTCTTCATCTTCTAATTGTGGAGGGATTACCCATCTTTTACATATTGGAACGCTCATGTGTTTGTCCGGCAGGGCAATGTTGGATGCCAATTTTGCCAATGCATCAGCTTGTTTGTTCTTTTTTCTTGGAACATGGTCTAATGTAACATCTCCAAGCCCCGAAATGAGATTCGCGGCATAGCCTTGATATGGTATCAATTCTATCTTCTTGACCTCATATTCATTTAGAACTTGATTTATGATCAACTTGGAATCTCCATACACCCTAATATGCTGGTGTTTTTCATTTAGCGCCATCTCCAATCCTAATATGAGAGCTTGATACTCTGCCATATTGTTTGAGCATTTCTGTGTGAGAGTGAAAGCATAGGGAAAAACATCTCCCTCCGGACTTAGGAACACGACCCCTGCACCGGCGCCTTCGCTGTTTGCGGCCCCATCAAAATACATTGACCAGGGCGGCTGAACCTCTATACACATTACATCTTCATCGGGTAGGTCTTCAGATAGCTCCCATTCAGCGGGCATTGGGTGGTCAGCAAGGAAATCTGCAAGAACTTGACCCTTGACGGCCTTTTGAGGAACATAGATTATTTCAAATTCTTGAAAGAGAAGTGCCCACCTGGCTAGGCGGTCTGACCACACTGGTTTAGACATAACGTACTTGACCGGATTTGCTTTAGATATAAGTCGAATTGTATGGGCCTGGAAATAATGCCTTAACTTCTTTATCGCAAAAACCAAGGCCAAACACATTTTCTCGATTGGCGTGTAATTCAATTCGCACGAAGTCATTGTTCTACTAAGATAATACAAAGCATTCTCTTTTCCGACGTCATTTTCTTGGGCTAATAGACCTCCAATGGACCGCTCTTGTGCCGCAAGGTATAGAAGTAAAGGCTTTCCAAGAATTGGAGCTCCTAATACAGGGGGATTTACTAGGTAAGACTTGATTGCGTCAAGAGCATTATCACATGATTCATCCCATTCGAATGGGGTCCCCTTTTTCATGAGTCGACTGAAAGGTTGGCAACGACCTGCCAGGTTTGAGATGAATCGTCGAATATACGCGAGTTTTCCTTGTAGGCTTCTTAGCTCGTGAATATTTCTTGGGGCTTGTACCTTCATGATGGCCTCGATTTTGGATTCGTCGATTTCGATTCCTCGATGGCGAACGATAAATCCAAGGAATTTTCCCGATGTGACCCCGAAGGCACATTTAAGCGGATTCATCTTGAGCTGAAAGCGTCGTATCGTTTGAAAACCGCCTCTAGGTCTTCGAGGTGTTTATGGTGGTTTTTGGTCTTTACAACAATGTCGTCTACATAGCACTCAATGTTCTTGTGGAGCATGTCATCGAAGATCCTTTGCATTGCTCTTTGGTAAGTCGCGCCAGCATTCTTTAATCCAAATGGCATCACCTTGTAACAGTAGATACCTTTAGGCGTGCGAAAGGCGGTCATCTCTTCATCTCGTGGGTCCATGCGGATTTGATTATACCCAGACGATCCATCCATGAACGACAAAGTTTCATGCCCAGTTGTAGCATCAACCATGAGTTCGGTTATGGGTAGCGGAAACTCATCTTTAGGACATGCATTGTTGAGATCTCGAAAGTCAACGCATACTCGAATCTGGCCATTCTTTTTCTTCACAGGAACTATGCTTGAGATCCATGTCGGATATTTGACTTCTCTTATGAACCCTGCCTCAATGAGCTTGTTAACTTCCAACTCAATTTGCTGAACCAATTCTGCTCGAAATCTTCATTGAGCTTGCTTAACTGGCCGTGCTCCATGTTTTACCGCTAGGTGGTGGACTGCTATTTTTGGGTCCAGCCCTGGCATTTCTTCATAACTCCAAGCGAAGACATCCTTGAATTCCTTAAGCAACTTGATGTAGCCTTATTTATCTTTATCGGTTAAAAGCGCACTTAAGTATGTTGGTCGCGGATCATCCACTGTGCCAAGATTTACTTCTTCTAACTCATCCACAGTGGATTGGACGCCCTCTTCAAGTTCTTCTGGTGCCTCTGCTATATCTCTTTCAACTTGTTCCTCGTCATCCATAAGAGTGATGTGGTAGGATTCCGCAATTTCCAATTTCTCTAGTTGCAGGATGTTATTATCCTCTACAGATTTCACTGTTCTTTTACGGCGCATTTGAGCGAACCATGTTTTCCTTTCAGATGCCCCCAGGCGCTTAAAAGCTGATTTTCTCTTTGTTAACCTTTGAAATACTGAAGCTCTTTTGGTCGCGCCTAAACGTTCAAATACCGACCTTCTTCTTCTCAGCAATATTTCGAGTGAAGGTTCTCTTTTGCTTGTCGACTCTATGAGCATTGGGCCTCCCCTTATGGTTAACCTTTCAAAACTTTGGGGTATAATTCGAGATGAGTGAGGCCGTTGGACAATGGGCTCTCCCACCCATAATTGCCGACGAGGTTCTAAATCATTTGAGCCACAAGATTCACACTTTGGTGTTGAGTCTTCTTCTTCGAACGTGATATAACAGTTGCTTGATTTTCTTACGATTATTTTTGCTGGTTGAGGCGGCTTGTACCCAATCCCTGCACGTAATCCTTTTACTATGTAGCCTTTTTGTTTCAACATGCACTGAGTTTGGTTAAGGCCGTAACATTCTTTCTCCATTACTGCCGGAGTAAGTTTTCCAAGGGGGCTTGATTCCTTAGATGTATAGCCTGCATTTGCGAGCATTTTGTATGCTTTTGGGCTGAAAACTTCTTTTGATGAATCTCCATGCTCAGTTAATGGGCCATGTGTTGGTCTAACAAATCCTTTAAGAACCCCAACTTGCTTGATTGATGTTATAGGAAAAGTTAAGTCGCCACCCTTGTGACTATCAGCACTTAACGACTTAATAGTTTGAGACGAGAGCTTAGTCCCTGTTTTGCCTTTTGTAACATCTACTCCAGTCTTCTTTCTTTTGTCGATCTTTTCATTTTCTTTTATAGGACCTAGAGAGGGAGCAGATACAAATGGTTCTACTTCTTTCCCTTTATCCATGTAGAACTTAGCGTCTGCGAAATATGATTCCACTCCGTTGAATGGATTATTATCAGCTATGACCCTCTTCACCACATTGTCCTTACAATATTTGAAACATTGGTGAAGTGTAGACGGGACAACTCCATTTTCGTGAATCCATGGTCGTCCTAAAAGCATATTATAAGAAGTTTTCGCATTAAGGACGTGAAACAACGCACTCGACACCATTTCATCTATCACAAGCTTTAAGTGGATTTTTCCAACGGCCCTTTGTCCTTCTTGATTAAAGCCCTGGATCATGAGACGACTTTGTGATAATTCGTTGGTTGGAATTCCAAGATCGTTTAACGTACGCAGTGGTAGAATATTGACAGCGGACCCCCCATCTAGTAAAATCCTATTTATCTTTTTGTCTTGCATGTATCCGGAAATAAAGAGTGGGCGATTATGAGGTTTTGTGTCAAGCACCAAATCGTCATCAGAGAAGTTAATAGTTGTCACGTCTGCCACTTGATTCACCTCTTCTTTTTGAAATGATGTTCCCGAAATTTCATCCGAACCACATTCGCTTTCTTCCGTGTACTCCTCTATACTTGCGACATTGCATGAATTAGAAAAATAGTAGTCTTCGTCCCCTTCATCTTCGAGGTAACCATCCTCCATGCAACCTTCACACTCGCAAACATCCCAGAAGCAATGACCGTTGTCTTCTTTAAACTTGTAGATCGGCTTGCCTCGATAGTAGTATGCAATAGGCACTCCCGTACTAATATCCGGATTTGATGTTTCTTCAACTACTCTCCCTTGGAGTCGCTGCACATAGTAATCCCCCTCGGATTCTTTTAGCACCCCCACTTGCTTATCGTCGGCCTCATACATTTTCTTTAGAAATTGTTGACACTCCAGGCAGAAGTCTTTACACAACCCTAGCGCATGCGAAGGTTGGCCATTGCTTTCGAATTTGAGTGTTTCTAAGGAATCTTCAAGTAGATTGGTAGAGTTGAGAGATTGATCGACTTCTTTTGTCTTGTCCTCTCTATGAACATCTTCCCATGTGGGTGGCGTTGATCCTCCCTCTTCTTTCTTTTTGGTATATTGGACAAAATAGTCGAACTTTCCTGATGGCTCACCCAACAGGCCAACACTTGGGTCTCTAGCTTCGTATCTTTCCCGTAGTGATTGTTGGGTTGATTTCCTCTTATTTTTATTTTTCTTACTCTTTCCCTTAGCTTCTGCATCGTCTTCAAAGAAGTCATCCCATTGGTCATCCAAGCAATCTTCGCATTCACAGACATCAAAGAAGCAATGGCCGTCTTTCTTGAATTCATAAATAGGTTGTCCTTCATAAATGGAGTGAACTGGTACATTTTGTAATGGTTGTGGGTTATTCGATCTCTCGTCTTCTCTATGAAAATCTTCCCATGTGGGTGGTGTTGATCCTCCCACTTCTTTCTTTTTGGTATATTGGACAAAATAGTCAAACTTTCCTGATGGCTCACCCAACAGGCCAACACTTGGGTCTCTAGCTTCGTATCTTTCCCGTAGTGATTGTTGGGTTGATTTCCTCTTATTTTTCTTTTTCTTACTCTTTCTCTTAGCTTCTTCATCGTCTTCAAAGAAGTCATCCCATTGGTCATCCAAGCAATCTTCGCATTCACAGACATCAAAGAAGCAATGGCCGTCTTTCTTGAATTCATAAATAGGTTGTCCTTCATAAATGGAGTGAACTGGTACGTTTTGTAGTAGTTGTGGGTTATTCGAAGGGTAGTCTTCTCCCTCTTCAAACTCACTCAATTCTTCGCTGGTGGATAATCTTGAACCTCTCGTATGGCTAACATAAGTCCACGAGGTATTGCCTTCAGTGCTCGAGTTTTGCATGATGATTGCAATTGGCGGCAAAGATCCAAATTGGATCATGACTGTCCTTCTCTCGTCCATGCTTTCAAACTCTGGATTTGTAATGATACATGTGTAATTGGCAGTAGTTATCTCTTCATCCTCCAAAGAGATTTTTCCTTGAGCGGCCAATTGTACGATCTTCTCCTTCAAGACGAAGCACTTGTGGGTTGGGTGACTGACGAGACGGTGGAATTTGCAATAATTTGCATCATCAACTTTGTCGGCCTCTTCGGGACGTTTCATTTGTGGAAGATCGATTAGCTTAAGTACGAGGAGTTCCTCTAGCATGCGAGGAACTTCGTTATCAGGAAACGGGTATTCCTTCTCTTGCATCTCTCTTAGCGTGAGTCTTCTTTTTTCGCTTCTTTGATTTACATTGGGTTTGTCGTTGTCTTTTGGGTTCCTGGAAGTAGGAGAGCTTGGTCACTGCTAGTCGAGATACTAACTTCCATGTCATGAGCTCTACTTGCCAAATCCTCAAATGTTTTTGGTTTTATTCCTTGGAGAATGTAGGACAATCCCCAATGCATGCCTTGAACACACATCTCTATTGCTGATGTTTCAGACAGTCTATCTTTGCAATTCAAGCTCAATCCCCTCCATCGATGAATATAGTCCTCAACAGGCTCGTCTTTCCATTGGCGGGTATTTGTCAATTCCATCAAGCTCACAGTGCGCCTAGTGCTATAAAAACGATTAAGGAATCCTTGCTCCAATTGTTCCCAAGTGTCTATTGATCCCGGTTGCAAGTCGCAATACCATTCGAAGGCATTTCCTTTTAGTGTGCGGACAAATTGCTTCACCATGAGATCCCCATAAGTCCCTGCATTGTTGTAAGTCTCGATGAAATGTGCAATGTGTTGATTAGGATTTCCCTTGCCATCAAATTGTTGAAACTTGGGTGGCTGATATGCGTAAGGCATCCTCAACTGTTCGATTCTCCGTGTGTAAGGTTTGACATAGCCGAAGGAGGAATGTGCCACTTCTTCATATTTTCCTTTTACGGTACCCAGTATGAACTCTTTCAGCTGCTCTAGAGGGATTACGCCATTCGTTATTTCTAAGGGCCTTTCCTCATTTGAAGAACCTTCACCTCCTTCAGTTCTACGTCGATTCTCCCCTTGGCGTGGCTCTGCCAATTGTTGAACTCTGTCAGTCAATATCGCCATCTGAGCGTCTCGTTCATTAAGAGCCTTCATTAAAGTTTCTAGGGTCCCAGCGATTGCATTAACTTGTTCTTCCACCGTAGGAGCGTTTATCACCAGTACTTGCATATTTGTTGAGTTTGTTGAAGTAGCAACAACTGAACGGGGAGTATTTATGGAATCTGAGTTGTCCTCCAAGTGATGGTTTCCAATCAAGCCTTCTTCATCAGAAGAGTCACTTGCCCATGTACCATCTTTGAAATTTGCTTTCACTTCGGAGGTAGCCTCTACCTTTTTGCCCATGACAAGGAATGAGGGTGTTGATAGTTGGACAGCGGACTTGCTTCGGGTCATCATGATGTGACTGTTTTGCGTATTTTTATTTTGAGCCATGAATGGTTGATCGATTGACGAAGAGAAAAGATGAATGGCAGAAATTGTCCCACCGGGTGTGCCAAAATTTGTTTCACGCAAATTTTTCTATCTAATATACCAAGACAGAAAATAAATGGAGAAAGCAAAATCGTTTATTTATTAGT
The DNA here is from genome assembly GCA_963682055.1 of Primula veris. Lineage (NCBI taxonomy): Eukaryota > Viridiplantae > Streptophyta > Magnoliopsida > Ericales > Primulaceae > Primula > Primula veris. The sequence continues at coordinate 28,332,969 of OY821742.1, read as the reverse complement.
ATCTAGCGGGTACAATCTCTGAATATTTTCTAAAATAAATAAAATAGAAATCCTTTGATTAATCTCTTCACAAATGAGTTCTTATTGGCTACAATAGTTTGGTGATGATTGACTTGTTGATTTGCTTGACCTTTGAGGTTGATCTTGACTTGTATATCTTTGTGAGTTTGATCTTGGAAAACGCTTGATTTGTGGTTTTGAAATGTTTTCGAGGATCGAATGAGGATCTTGCTTGAATTTGTTGACAAGCTTGATTGGAGGTCTTCGGGCTTGATGAAGATCTTCGAATGCTTGGTCTTGAAAAACACTTAATTCGCGGCCTTTGGAGCTTGCTTGCGGATCGAATGGTGGATTTGTCTTGGATTTTGTTGATGAGCTTGCTTGAAGTTCTTCGGGTTTGATGAAGATCTTCGAATGCTTGGTCTTGAAAAACACTTAATTCGCGGCCTTTGGAGCTTCTTGCGGATCGAATGGTGGATTTGTCTTGGATTTTGTTGATGAGCTTGCTTGAAGTTCTTCGGGTTTGATGAAGATCTTCGAATGCTTGGTCTTGAAAAACACTTAATTCGCGGCCTTTGGAGCTTCTTGCGGATCAAGTGGTGGATTTGTCTTGGATTTGTTGATGAGCTTGCTTGAAGTTCTTCGGGTTTGATGAAGATCTTCGAATGCTTGGTCTTGAAAAACACTTAATTCGCGGCCTTTGGAGCTTCTTGCGGATCGAATGGTGGATTTGTCTTGGATTTGTTGATGAGCTTGCTTGAAGTTCTTCGGGTTTGATGAAGATCTTCGAATGCTTGGTCTTGAAAAACACTTAATTCGCGGCCTTTGGAGCTTCTTGCGGATCAAATGGTGGATTTGTCTTGGATTTGTTGATGAGCTTGCTTGAAGTTCTTCGGGTTTGATGAAGATCTTCGAATGCTTGGTCTTGAAAAACACTTAATTCGCGGCCTTTGGAGCTTCTCTCTCTCTTGGATTTGGCTTCACCTTTGTCTTTCAACTTGTGTTTTTCAAGTGAGGGTAGCACCCTATTTATAGGCTCAAGGAGTACTTATTCGCAAGGATGCCTCCTATATTTTTGAGTTCTTCTCAAATTTCACAATGATCAATCAGTTTACTAATAAATTGCCCAATAGTTTGTACAAATTATAAATTAGTAGAAAAACTATAAAACTTACCAACTTCAAATAGGAATTAATCATTTGGAACCAAAAATCAACTTATTTATTTTCCACAAAAATAAAAGAAAACAAAAGGCTTGTTTTTCTATCATTTCTTTTAAGATACTATTTTTATTTAATAAAGGAATTAAAACTCATTTTTTCAAAAACACGTGGCATATTTTTATTAGTTGAAAATTTCGCATGTCTACAGTACCATCAAATGGATCATTACATCAAAAAAGGCTGGAATAAATACTTGTTCAATTTTGCATAGAGTGAGAACAATTTCATTTTCCAACCTCTCCATATCAGACACTGTGACAGATTTTGCACATAACTGTTGATTTTATTAGTTTGAACTTTGTGTTCGTTGTTTTAAGTTTGGCATGGTTTTATTGGAATGGTTATTGAGATAGTGTAGGAAATAAAACAGAATATTGTCATGATATTTAGGTAAGTAGTTTAATCTTGGTTGGAGAAATAAAGATGGACATATTTTTTTTAGTTGAATAACATCGGTACTTGATTTTTTGTTTTCAAACATAGCTCTGTACACATTTGTGATAAAACATTTGATATCGCATTTTAATTTTGGTAAGTATTATACTAGAGATTGGTTCCGACTTTGAACTAGTATCACGACTCACGAGTCATGATAACTAAGGTACCCTCTTTTGCAAAATGAAAATTTCCTAGCTGTTAGTGTAACATTACAGACTGGCGAGTTTTCTGAATTCAAAATCCATGTAAAGGGGGTACATATTCTAGTGTAAACAGTTACTGCCATTCACTATAAGTGCTGCTGTTTCTATGTAGTAGTCCTCTGGAATTAGATAGAAAAAATGAACTTTTTTCAGCTTTTTCGCTGGCATGATTAGAGGATAAGTTATAATCTAGATTTCAAATTTAATTCAATTTTGTTTCAATCTCCATATACTTGATAATCTGTCCAATGTTTAGAACATTATTTAATCTGAGAAAGTTATGTACAATTGTAAAGAAACTATTCAGTCACTTCTTCACTTTTTTTTTTAACATTCTCAGTACTGAAACTTACTTCTTCTTTTTTTTAATTTTCAGAGCTTGGCAGTAAATAACTTCTACTTTGGAGAAGGATTGGATTATGGTTCGATGTTGCAGTTGTGATTTTGTTACTGGATTTGTATAAAAAAACAATGATGCTAAGTTTCTAACTTTTCAAATTCTGGTATTTTAGACTTGTGTTTTTAGAACTATATTCTTTTCTAGGAGTTTTTTTATGAATATGTACTGGCCGATACTCTAAAACTAATAATCTAATACCAGCCATAATTGTTGGAGTAATATGAGCTCTTCATGCATGGTTTTTGTTCTTCTCAAGTATAAATTATCTGTTAGATTAATGATATTTTACAAATTTTCAAGTCTACGTTGGTCATATGAGAAAATAGAAGATATTTTAGTATTATTTCAAGTGCAGAAGCTATCAATGCTTGTCAACTTCCAAATTGTTCTCTATTGTACTTGTAGCTTTTTAAAGTAGTAGTTGGACATATCATGTTCATGTATGAAATCTGCTCCTAACATTTGCTTGTTTGATAATTATTTGTTATGATTTTGTGCAGAAAGTTACTCTCAATCGCTCTCGTCTCGTCTTTGGCAGAGATTACAAGAGCTTGTTTGTAATTCTGAAACCATAACCTGCATTGTTGTCCAAAGAAGATCTCGTGAAGTTAGATGTCTGACACTCGCTTTGCTTTTATATTAACATGTATTTATGTCAAATTTGTTTTATTACGTACTTAAAATGCATATTATCTTTGTTTCACATATGGGATTTGGCGTTTTAAAATAGGAACTATGTAGTGATGTTTAACATAAGACTCTGCAAGTAGGTATTCCATTGTTTTTAATGATAGAAGTTATGAGACAATCTGTTACCCATTCACAAGATTCATTCTTCTTCTCAGGTTCTAATTTTGTTGTTCAACATTATTGTATTTATGTGAAGGGAATCAATTAGGCCAATGAAGTACAGAACTTAGAGTAAAATACTTTGAATCTAATCCGGTCTTTGTTTCATTGTCAAGTGCAGAAAATTTTGATCTTTTTGTGGAGATAAGGAGATTGAAATCTACAAGATTGGTTTGAACGACTACGAAGTTTGATCGAGCCGTCGAGATTATATAGGATAAACATATATGATGTTGTGAACTTTTTTTTTACATTCGTCTTATAGTTTTTTAAGGGTTTTTTATTCGTCATTTGGGATGTAATTTTAGAAATGGTGTTTCGGTGATATTCGAAATATAAATATGATTACATATTTTTCCTATTCAATATAAATGGCGATTTAAGTTGATTTTTTGGTTTTTTGTCTACAATGGCATCTTAAATTGTTTGTTCTTATGAATTTTAAGACAAAAAATGGTAGCAATTGAAATATTCTCTATACTTTTAGAGGCGGTTTCATTATAAGTGCCTTATTTGGAAGCCTCCAAAGTGGTCTATGGAGCCGGTTTGAAACCGCCATAAAAAATAGCTCAAAACCGCCTCGTATCATTAGAGGCGGTTGTAAACCGCCTGAAGACCTTTTGCAACGCAGACATTCACGACGCTTTACAAACCTCCTTGTGAAGCGTCTCAAAAGGCTTTCGAGGCGGTTATATAGCTTTTCGAGGCGGTTGACAAGCGTTTTAATTGACCTATTTTCCTGTAGTGATATCTTTATATCAAATTCGATCACCTAAAATAAACAAAAATAATATCCAGAAGAAACCATAGAATTTATACATACATATAAAAATAGTACATTTTACAAAAAAAAAAAGTAAGATAAGCGAAAACCATAAATTTTAGTTGTTTTTATAATTTTAAGTTGTATCACCAACTTTAGTTTTTAAGTGAGTAAACTTGAATTTACTTTGATAGTTATTTATTTGAATGTCTAGATGCTATTAACGTAAAAATATTTTCATCATCCAAATTTACAAGATTGAGTTAAAAAATTAGTTTCCTTCTCGTGTAAGATATATGTGTAAGATTTATTACTAAATAATTATATGAAAATATTATCTCTCTTATACATTATCATGTTAGTTACAAAAATATTATAATTAAATTTAATCCTCTATCATGATCTCAATAGTAATTATCTTTTCCTATATTAATGATTACAATTGGACCTCATGATAGTAGACACACCCTGTATATAGCCAAATCAAATTCAATTTTTAACCCAAACAATACTTCACCCGACGAAATATGTCTCAGGCTATTTGTCGGCTTGCAATTGTTTTTTGTAGACCGACAAAACTCGATAAATTCGTTGGTTGGAATTGACGCGACAAAAATAATTCGTCGCCGTTTCGTCGGTTGGAGTTTAAATATATTTGGTGTTTGGCGTGTAGGAATTTTTTTGATGAATCTTTTGTGGAGATTTAAATATATCTCAATCATTAGTTTTACACAATAAAATCCAAGTATAATATTCTATTTTAAAAATTATAGCAGTATTTGTACATCATATTCATATAGTATATTATTAAAAATTATATAATAAATGAAATTGCAAAACTTAAAAAAGGAAAAAATAACACTAACATTCCTAGTTATCTTTACTAACAAAAAGCAAAAATTAATTGCCTCAGTATCATCAAATTAACAAATGAACAAATTGTTACGAAATAAAGTTTATTTAACTTCTCAGAAGCCACAAAAGCAGCAAAAAAATATACTTTTACACCCCGAGTATACTACTTTATAATCGAGTTTGTAGACTCCAATCACCTCATCATCGTTTTAATTTCCTGTATAATTATAAAACGAGCCAACAAAATAGAACGAATTCGTCGGGATTAGTATCTACATCTTCAAATATTCGAACAATAGCTGTTAAATATTCGACCGGGATATGATTTTAATTTCAGATTTTTAAATATACGTTGTTGCTACTTGTCACTTCAAATAAATAGGAATATTCCTTTTAATTTCAGACGATGAGAACTGACGCGACAAAATCAATTCGTCATTAGTTTCGTCGGTAGAAGTTTACCCCATCCCATAATTTCCCGCTGAGATTTTACCCGACAAAGTTTTGAATTTCGTCGGCTGAAATTGACTTTTCCCGACAAAGTTTAGAAGTCGTCGGCTTAAATTATTTTTTGCCGACAAAGTTTAAACATTTGTCGGCTAAAATTTATTTTGCCCGACAAACATTTTGTTCGTCGGCACTTTTTCGTCGACAGAGACCCATAATTTCGCGCCAAAGTTTTCCCGACAAAATTTTTCAAATTCGTCAGCTAAATCTGTTTATGCCGACAAATTTTTCTTTCGTCGGCAATTTTTTGTCGGCATAGATAAATTTTTCTGTAGTGATAGTTCAGTCGAAAGTGTATAAAGTTAGTCAAAAATGCATAAATTTGAGTCGAAATTGCATTCAATTAGTTGAAAGTACATCTAGTTCCGTTGAAAGTGCATACAATTCAGTCGAAAGTAAATATAGTTCAATAAAAGTGACTATGGATACAGTTCAGCTAAAAGTGCATATGGTTCAGCTGAAAGTACATATGGTTCAGCTTAAAGTACATCTAATTTAGTGAAAAGTACATACAGTTAAGTCAAAAGTGCATATAGTGTAGTCGAAAATGAATATAGTACAGTCGAAAGTGCATATAGTTATGTTAAAAATGCATCTGATTCAATTAAAAGTGCATTTGGTACAACTGAAAGTGCATATGGTTCAGCTGAAAGTGCATATGGTTTTGCTAAAAGTGTATATGGTTCAGCTGAAAGTACATATGGTTCAGACAAAAGTGCATCTAGTTCAATAAAAGTGCATATCGTTCTGTAAACCTGCATCTGGTTCAACTAAAAGTGCATCTGGTTCAACTAAAAGCGCATCTGGTTCAGCTGAAAGTACATCTGGTTCAGCCGAAAGTGCATATAGTTTAGCAAAAAGTGCATCTGGTTCAGTCGAAAGTGCATCTAGAACATTCGAAAGTGCATAAAGTTCAATAAAAGTGATTTTTTTGTGATTTTTTTTTATAATTTTGTGATTTTTTTCATTTTTTAAAAATTTTTTGTGATTTTTTTCATTTTTTTATAAATTTTTTTTTTTTTATATTTTTATAATATTTTGTGATTTTTTTCATTTTTTTCATCTTTTATAATTTTTTATAATTTTTTTTTAATTTTTTTAAAATTTTGTTTAGTTTTTTTTTATATTTTTATAATATTTTGTGATTTTTTTTTAGTTTTTATAATTTTATGTGATTTTTTTTGTTTTTTATAATATTTTGTGATTTTTTTCATTTTTTTTTTATTTTTTTTCATTTTTTGTGATTTTTTTTCATTTATTTTGAGATTTTTTGCATTTTATATAATTTTATGTGTTTTTTTTCTATTTTTTATGAAATATGTGTATGGCGTTTTGGTAAATAAAGTAAATAATTAAAAAGTGGTACCTATAGAAAATATGAAATTATGGAGGTAGTTAGGAGTAATATAATTTCAAAAGTGGTACCTATTGGGCATTATTTGAATTGAAAAACTCATAACTTTAGAAATTATGTGGGGTGCCGTCACCGCTGATGCTTAGCTTCCACCCTGACATTAGCACTTCTTTAACAAAATGGTAGCATATGAGGGGAAGGAAGGATTGGTAGAAGAAGAAGGCAAAAATGATAAACATATTATCAACAAGTTACCATTTTCAGAAACACAAAACGAATTAGGGATTTACCAGCTATAAAAGGTATATGTTTCTTTCCTTCAAGAAATATCTTAATTATAAATTACTAGTTCTAAAGTACAAAACAGTTCTTAAAGGGACTGTGGACTAAATAAAACAAAACGTATTTGGTCATAGAATCAAAAACTTATTTGACCAAACTTAGGGGAATATAGTTAGATATATGCTCTCTCTGTCTCCCTTTCTCCTCATATAAGTATTTCTTATTGGGAAAGATATTATCAAAGAATTGTAAATTTAATATATCTTTTGCATTGTACAGTCTGTTGTTTTCTTTGGTAGAATGTGTTCCTTTCATATTTGCAGGACTCATAAAGAAGTGTATTAACTGAAAGTACTGGGCTTGTTCTGCTTCAGGTTTAGAGGATCTATTAATTTGTTCTTTATTTCTCATAAAAGGCTATTTATTTGTTTAATTTTTGGTCTTCTTTGGTTTTATGTCATGAAAAATTATGGTACAATCCTATTATTTTATCTTAGCCTTGAATAAGCAAACTTATTTACTTTAAATCTGCAGAGAAACAAGATCAATGAATTTGATTCGAACAAGAATAAATCCGTCTACTGAATTCTTGCGTTTTTCTTATTATAACTAAGTTGTTCGCAATAGGTTTTGTATAAATTCTTTGGGCTCGATATTGAAAGTCTACATGGATTTTTCTTGTTAGACTTTGCCTATTTTCTAGAAGAGTTTTCAAGTGTAGGCGACGTTTATCTTATTGCTGATAATATCTCTAGTGTTCAATCTGGCGTGTAGCTGATATGAGTCTCATGCTATTGATTTTGTTTTCCTCAGTTTATTTTCCTAGTTACAGAAAGTACATCCCATTGTTTTTCAGAATTTTTTTTAATTAAAAGTGGTTGTTACCCACTATTTTCATTGGTTTTTGAGTTTAAATTGGTCTTCCGACCTTATTACAACAAAATGGAAAACATAGTATTGAAAGACACATAAAACAGAACTTGTAGGGGCTGAGAGAAAAAAACTGAGAACTACAAACCCCAGCAAAGTATTTGACTATATTACTTAAATCATTTTTTCTTTTTCCGGATACTTCTCACTGGCTCGTAAACATATCTAAATCTCCATTTCAATGGCGAAGAGAGAGAGAAAAATTCTACCAAAATTGAGTGTCTCAAATAACGATATGATGATGGTAATTTATGGCACGATGGACCATCTAAGCAATGGGAATCATTGATGGATCAACCTGTAACGGGTAATTTTCTTTCTTTTCAACCAATATATTTAGCTTATTCAAAAGAAGAACTTATTTGCTCAGAAGGGCTAATTCTCCAGAGGTAATATTTAAGTGGTAACAACTACCGTAATCACCACAATCATATGGATCGTATTAGTTATTAATAAATATGATCTTGCTTCTTGTACTATACCTCTGTGTTTTGCCTTTTCTCTCTTCTCTAGATAATTTAATACCCTTCCATTTAGCAATTTTTCTCTTTTTTCCTTTCTTTTCATCCACCTTTGTTTCCCAGTTGGAAGAATAAATATTCACAGTTAATTCGCCTTGTGGATATCTATTCTTCCACTGTTATTCCCCAAACCATAAGTTCAAAGCCCTACTTTAGTTCGAGTCTGATTTGTCTGTTGCTATTTTATAAATTTATGATTTGGGGATTTGTCAATTCTAGTTTTAAACTTAGGTTTGTTTGGGTCCTATTTAAACTTAGTTATTAATATGAAAAATTCCTCAACTTTCATCATCTAATTCTAAAAACAGACCCAATTTTCTGATTCAATATAAAAAAAAAGTGCCAATATCAGTAATTCGAATTTAAAAAAGACCTTAGTTGTTATAATCAATAAAAAAAATCAAATTTTGGGAATATAATCTTGATAGAAGCTCTAATTTTCGTCATCGAATTGAAAATATACTCAACTTTCGTAATCCAATTCTGAGAAAAGCCCCAATTCTGACTTCATATCTAAATATGGAATTATGGATATTGTGATTCCACTTCTGATAATTTGGTATTCTTCCGAATTAAACCAATCCCATCCATTGATAAATAAATAAAAACATAAAAGTAACATATTCGATTATTTCTGCTAAGTTGTTTTATCAAACGAGGAAATTGGTAAAGAGGGGCGAGAGTTGGCATTTGGAAGAGAGAGAAACTTAAAGGGAGTGATATGTAAACACTAAAAAAAAATGTCAGATTACCATCAGAGCGCCGGTTACTAAACTGATGGTAAAGTGAGTGTCGCTAAATTTTAGCAACAGTTTAGCAACAGTTTTTGTTCCTAAACTGTTGTTAAAATTTAGCGACACTCATTTTACTATCAGTTTTCAAAAGGTAAATTGTTGCTATTTTAACTTTTTCTTTTAGTGAAAGTTATTCACAAAAGTAAATACTTATTTCATTAGAATAATAATTAGAGTTAAGTTGTTGGATGTAAATGAACGACTTGGATGAATTATTTCGGCATGCGGCAATTTCCTTAAATGGCCGCCTCCCGTTTCCAAGCCTCCCACGATGCAAAAGTTAGTTCCATATTCAGAATTTGGACTTCAAAAGATAATTCAGCTGTAGTCTTTTTATATTGTAATTATGGTCTTGTGTTTAGTTGCTAATTTTTTTCTCAGAGACCAGTAATTAAAATACTGCTTTTCAGAGTTGCTAATCTCCAACATGCAAAAGTCATAATAGAGGAAATAAAATAACGTTCCAACAAAAGGGGCAGTACATATTTCCTTTTTGGTGGATTAATATTCATATACTTCGTAATGTACCCGAGGCTACTTTGTTTAAAAAATATTGTGATCTTTATGATTACTTATGTAAATTTCTTATTGAATTTTACTTACTTTAAGAAGATCCAATTATATTATTAGTTATCTAAAGTCACTTGACAAAATAGAAATATAGGGGGTCTAGAGAGAGAAAGTCCATAATGTTGAAAAAAGGGAGAAAACAAAATTAGTACGTACCTTTTGATCTGCAAGCTTTGGAGAAACAGCATCACACCATGATTTGCTGGAGTTCTTAACAATAAAAAAGATGTCTGCAATCTAATCTAGGAAAAGAAATCAAATACCACAGTAAGAAGCCTCTATAAGTTTTTCATATGAACACGTACATGCACTTGCTGAGCCTTTCAAATATACATTAATATGCAAATTCACTTATGGAAAGCCTGAGTTAGAAGAAATTTACAGTTTTTTTTTTATCTTTTTTTTTTGTTAAAAGCAGAATACTCAGTGGGATATATAGATCATAAGCACGCGCTACTTACGTTTTATCACGAAAAAGGTTATCTTAGAGTGTGGCTAAGAGAAAAGTGGGTTGTTCTTAAATAACCAATAAGAGTCTTTAAATGGACTTACGGTTTCAAACCGGGGTTTGAACCATCTATTACTACTGTTTGGATAAAGTTTGATATGCTACCAATCCATCTCTACAACAAAACAAGCATCTTTGCAATAGCTAGAGTGTTTGGCTTTCCCCTAAAAGTTGATGAAACTACTAATAACCTAACGAGGCCTAGTCTAGTGAGGGTTTGCATACAAATTGATTTAAAGAAAGAATTTACTCATAGGGTTTGGACTGAATATGGAGATAAAAGACAACAAGATGGATTTTGGCAAAGCTGCGTATATGAGCATTTACCAAGTTATTGTTTTTCTTGCAATAAAACAGGGCATGTTTCATATGAGTGCAAGGTTCTCGACAAAATGCACAACAAGGATAATGAGCAAAACTTTAAGAAAAATACGATTCATAATGAGAAGTACAAGGTTGAGAATAAACAGAAGCAAGTTATCCAACAGCAAACCAAAAGAACTGATTTCACGAGAAAAGTACCTGTCAGAGTTGAGAAATGGGTTAGCAAGAATAACACAAAATTAGGTACTGTCACTACAAAAGGAAACCTCAATTCTGAAAACAATAGTGGTCTTCAAGAAAGAGAAAAATAAAAAATTCTCATACATATACTGGGGAGAATAGTAGAAGCGGAAAAGTCTGTAATACAAGAAATGGGAATAAAAATTTCAAATCCCTTTTCAGCACTACTATTGTACTAATGAAGAAAAGCAATTACAGATCTAGAACAACAAGAAGAAAATGACCAAGAATAGGAAATTCAAGAGGAACATGGGAATAATAAAATAGAGGCATAACATACAAGCGGCATTTCACATATTGATACTGAAAAGAGCTTAGCCCTAATTAAAGATCCAGATACTGATATACTAGATCAATTATCAGTCCTCAAACTTAACATGATTGTACCTAATTATGAGGAAACATATACTCAAGTAGTCCCACTTAATATAAGTATTAGGGATCCATCTACACTTGAATTAATTCATTTAGAGAAGAAAATTGGTCCTTTAACTCAAAATTCAGCCTCGACACCCTGATCAAATGCCGGTTATAATTCAGATAACTCTTTTGAAATCTATGTAGAAGGTAACAATGAACAAGAGGGGGTAAATTGCAGTGAAGACGAGGTAAACAACTATTGTACTAATAAAGAAAAGCAATTACAGCTAGACCAAAATGCGCATAATATCACAGTTAATAGTGTGTTATTCTAAATTAAGGAGAATTATCTGTGGATCTTTATTCATCTAATTGGGAAACTGAATTGGACGAAAAAGAGGAAAAAAAAGAGAAGAATTGTGAAATGGAAAGGAGTTAAATTACCCAGAGATGAGAAGAAAATTAATACAACAAGAGCAAGTAATTACTATTATGATCCTTATGACAATGAAAATTATGGTAGTTGTTAAATTTAAGTTCTTGTATAAGAGTTTAAGCTGGTGCCAGCTTATAAGTTTGCTAAAATCTATTCCTATAAAGAGTTATTTATAAAGACCTTATCAAATGGATTCCACCTGAATCTGATCACTGAAAAATTAATGTGGATGGAAGATATAAAGAAAATAAAGGTGGAATTGGAGGAGTATGCATGAATCAAAAGGGGGATTTCATTAAAGGTTTTGCAATCAATTGAAAAGGTAGTACCAGTTCGGAAATTGAGGCTCAAGCAATTATACAAGGTATTAAAATGGCCGATAACATAAATAATATTATCCTAGAAACTGATTCGCAAATTATCATGAATATAATCGACAATAAAAATGCTAAATACCCATGGAGGCTAAGACCAATGATTTATGAAATTAAATTCCTAATGGAAGAAAATAGAGGAATTAAAGTTACCCATATCTGGAGAGAAGCAAATACTGTAGCAGATCATTTGGCCAAAGAAGCGATGAAAAACAATATGGCTATTATTTCTACAAGAACAGAAGATTTCTCGAGAGATGTTAAAGGGAAACTTGATATGACTGCAAAGGGGTATCAAAATATAAGATTGAGAAGAGAAGAAGAAGAATAAGTAATGTAACGACCCGGATTTTCGTAGAGAAATAGCGTGTTAAAGAGACGTGAGCTATAAACATCAGCTAGATATGTGAGTATATATATGATATATAAGCTAGAAGTATCATTATTTTTATCACAAATACATTTTAAACTCGTGCGGCACAAGAAGCGAGAACGAAATTGGGTCAAAGCGGACAATATTGGTGGTATGAAGCAGATGGTGACAGTTCGGTCGGAGGACCGGGTCGTTACAATTGGTATCAAGGCCGTTATCTAGCCGATTTGGAAATGGGCAATCACGAAAGGGGGCGTGCCTGACGAATACGTCGTGCCCGAATGGAAAAAGTATGTAACGACCCGTGTTTACGTAGGAAAATATTATAAAAAAAAATAGATGAGCTATTACACATCACGTATATATGTTAGTATTTATATGAAATATAAGTTAGAATTATCATCCTTCTTATCAGCAAGCCCTTTTAAATCCGTACGGACAAATAAGCGATAACGAAATTGAGACAAAACAGACAATATTATTGATAGGTAGCAGATGTTGTCGGTTCGGTCGGAGAGTTGGTTCTTATAAATCGAGAATAAGAGAGATGGGGTAATAAGTCAACTATAGCTAAATTGGGCGAAGTTTCAGGAGTGAGAAAGGTCAAAGTACTGGAAGTTCAAGTTGCTGCAAGTGTAGTCTCTGCCTTTTCTTTGTTTTGCTGCTGCGTCGGTTTATTTAAAATTCTTGTCAACTGACCCAATCTTTTGTTTTTGCACATTGTAATCCTTGTGGGGTTTTTCATGCACTTTATTTTAAAAATCAATAAAAATAAAGAGTAGTTTTTCCCACCATTAATTTAAAAAAAAACATCTAAAGTCACTTTGCTTCATGTTTCCCCTGAAATAAATATCATCTAACTATGCTAGCTACTACTTGCTTCAAATATACTGTTCATGTGGGTGATTATATTCACTTGTTTAACCTTAGATATATATCTCTTTTTATAAAATCTGAGTTGCTTCTTTGCTATTGCTCTTAATCAGAAATTTTTCATTTGACAACAGCTCAAGCTTCAACTAATATTGTACAAAATTAGAAAAATGATTAGGTAAAAGATAAGTCTCACTAAAAAGAAACTAAAAAAGGAGAGAGCTATACCCGTCCGAACGAGTTAACTCAAGTGATAAGACTCAAAACAACTCCCAAATATCCGACAACCACATGTTTATTCCTCCTTCTCTAGCTGATCAGGATTTTCAATTTATATGGTAAAAGGTTTGGCAAAGCAGAAGTGACAAAACGCTCGATCTCCCAAGGCGACACACTCTTTTTGTCCATTGCACAGTTGCCGGTTCATCCCACTGTATGTTTGATCTTTGCCATTTGGAATTAGGCCAGTTTGAGGAAATATCTTCTACCCCAATTATTGTACCCATGAACTTTCTCTATGGAGCTTCTTCTCATTTAAATCTCATTATGAACCGCATGCCAACTGCAAATCTGATTTTTGTTACTCTAGATAATTGTTCACTCAATAATAAAATGGCCCGTCCTTGACTTGCAATACACAACAATCAATGCTTGTGTATTGGTCGCATGAGAAGTCGTGGCAAGAACTCCGAGATGCAATATGTGGCTTGATACTGTTGGATATTTTATATCGGTGGTTGGTATAAATACGTTGAAAATTACAAACAATTATGCAATGACAATTATGAAAAAATGCAAGAAAAAATTTATAGAAATTATTTTTATGTGTATATGAATCTTCGGAATTATAGGATAAACATACAGGTGTGACCGTTCAAATTTGGAAACTGTTGGGCTATAACTGCCACATCCGGAACAACGTGACTGTTGGGAAATAAACAATAACTCCAACAAGACTTGGAGTGATCACTGGTCAACAAAGAAAGGGTCCCACATAATTCAACATGTATACAAGACTACTTCAGTGGGCCTTAAGTTATTTAACAAATTAATCAATTAAATAATTAATTCTAAACTCTAACTTTATATGATCATTTAAGACCAATTAATTCTCTTATGAGGGTATCCTTCACTACCCACTTAAGGTTTTAGCAAGATATAAGGATCATTAAAAGGAAAGTCTAACCTCTACTTAACACACCCTTTACGCTATGTCATCATAGAAGAGGGCTAGGACTTTTTGTCCCTAGCGGTTTGGCGAAACTCCCCCATGATTAAATTGTCTGCTTGAACCCATTTATTGAGATCTGCAGTCATTTAGGTTAGGTAGAGCTGCCATCATGGAGTACGTTTCTTTAGAGGGCTTGTATACCAAATCTCATCGATGACATCATCGTTTGCTTATACAATAACTCATTGTCAGCGGATCCGCAAACTATAACATATCACTCGTTATAATAAATACTTGAGCAAATGCATGACTCACTATGCTCGATTGCAAACTGACTTTTGCAGTTCATGCACATTGCATACACATGTCTCAACCATATTGAAATCATTTTAAATGAATCAAGCACTCACGTTTGCTTCCCTCATCAAGTCTTCCGTCATACTATGTATCGCAATACCGTTAACCAAATACAAAACTTAATCAAACAAACACCACCATTTTTATTGACTACAGTAAAACTTCTATAAATTAATAATATCGGGACCGTAAAAATGTATTAATTTAGAGACTTATTAATTAATCGATAAATTAATAATTATTATTTTAAAGAGATTTTATTAATTTGACGATTAACGTTCATCAAGCAACAATAGAAAATTGTTTTCGACATTGAAAAATTTATCCGATCAATGAAGTTTCAATTAATAGAAGAAACCATAATTGAGAAAGATATTTACGAATTTGAAAAAATTATTGATGGTCTCAGTTATCACAATAAAATTGATGTCTGGGTTGTTGGATTAACCTGACGAAAATAACACATGTTCAGATGCCAGACATCAGAAGAAATTGTTGATACTGTATTTGATAACAATTAAGATGATGGAGTTGAATATGATATTTGACAAATGTATATGCTGAATTTAATCTACAGTAGAAACTCGATAAATTAATACTCGATTATTTAATAAACTCTCTAAGATAATATTTTTGGCCTGTCCCGACTCGGGAATAGGGTGCTAAATTAATAATTCGCTAAAATTATAAGATAATACATTTTTGATAATTTCTTTAGACCCCATATAAAATATAAATTAATAATTCCTTATATATAGCATATTACATGAATGATTTACGAAGGTTTCTTGAAAAATGACTCAATTGTCTTTTGTTTTTTGTTGAAATCAATTTCCCCTTGAATCTCGTCTCTAATTTTCCTTAGCATGGTAAGAACTTCTGGTGTTGTTTTCTCATAGCTCAACAAGAAATTGTTCAATGTGATTGCCGCTTTAATAGCTTCGTTTCGCGAAGGGGGCTCCATTGTAGAACTTTCATCATCTTCTTCATCGATATCATCTTTATTAATTCCAATAACGCTTTCAATAATTTCTTCATCAGTCAACAATTGTGCAACTACATTTTCTTCTGGGTGAGTCAGAACATCTTCGACATCGATCTTGTTGTGCTTGCATAATGCTCTTCGAATCTCGTCTGTCATTGTTGTTTTTTTCACACCTTTAAGATGGGAAGCCATGTTGTGTGTATGATTTGTTTGTGTTAACCTATTTTGATCTTGTATTTATATAGAAAATATTTTTAATGTCCATAAAGTGATACATTGAACACAAGAAGCATAATAAGGTGGGAGATTGAAGGTTTCTTTCAAATTGGGCCCTTCATTTGATATACATGCATAACTCCTACTTATTTGATATACATGCATTGAAACTCTTTATTTTACTAAGGTTAATTGTACAATAATTAAGTGTAAGTTTGAAAGGTGTTTGTAAACTAAGTATTTTACTATAAATTAATAAAATATTAATTAATATATAAATTAATAATTATTAATTTATCGATTAATTAATAACTCTTTTAATTAATAAATTTTGGTGGTTCCAAGTGTATTATTTTAGAGAGTTTCTACTGTAATTGAAATTAACATTTAGAACTAGTCATACAAAATTAAACATTTACAGTATAACATCTATATCTAGTCATCCTAATTAAACTAAAGACCTGCTGGTATAGTGGTAAAATTGGTTTTAAGGTAGGGAAAAATTAGGAGTTCAAATCATTTTTGTTGTTTTTTTCTAAAATTTTATGTTTTTAACTTGAAATTACCAAATTTCGTAAATGACCCTTGTATTTTGCCAAACAAGATTACTAAAAAAATTATTTTATAGCCCAATACTATTTGTTTTAACTTAATATTTATTTTATTTTATGTTAAAAATGGAAAAAATTCTTTATTTTTGTATTATACCCTATTTATTTTATCTTCTATTCGACATATTTTTTACATCACACGCCCCTCCCCCAAAAATCATCCTGGTTCCGCTCCTACACACAACACGAGCCTCGATCTCCTAAGTCGCCTAATTTACCCCCCACATTTTATTGATATTCGGGCTTACCATACTCCCCAGTGTTCTTACACTGACTCGTTTGCTTATATTAGCAAACCCACGTAAGTAATCTGTATAAATAAATTTCATTAATCTGGTAACTAATCAATTGTCTAACCAATTTTCATACAATTCTGTAGTATGCCGTAGAGTTACTGAGATGAACTAAATTAATTTATTAGTTCCCAGTAAGCAGTGCCCCATGACTATTTCAATGGCAGTCATAATCTTTGAAACAAAACAAAATTTCAACCAGCGTTATATACATTGACACCGTCCCAAATTACAATTTGAGTATTCCATATTTAAAATAGTCACAATATATTTACACTTGTAACCGTTTATAAGTTGGT
Source organism: Primula veris (assembly GCA_963682055.1). Taxonomy (NCBI): domain Eukaryota; kingdom Viridiplantae; phylum Streptophyta; class Magnoliopsida; order Ericales; family Primulaceae; genus Primula; species Primula veris. The sequence goes on along the minus strand of OY821742.1, from coordinate 28,315,860 downwards.
GACGATTGAGAACAACAGGTTCCTTATTCCCCATCATTGACCTTTTCAAATTATTGTTTAAAACAAGATTTTCAATATTTGATTTCCAAACTCACCAAACCAAATCCTTAAAAGATTCTTTAAGAAATTCCTTTTAATTTTTTTCCAATTGAACCAACGAGCATATTAAGATTTATGTAATATATAAATAATTTTTCCTTTCCAGAATACTAAGACAAAACAGTTTACACAAATACAAACCGTTATAATTACTCGGTTCTTTTCAAACAGATTTTTCAAACCGAAAGCAACGTTTATATAAAATTAAATGAGAGGCAATTAACCCAAATTTATGCAAACCAATATAAAGTTTCAAGAATTAAATCCCATTAACGCACCGGTTTGTTTCTAAAACGAACTAACACATCTATTTTCGATAACACTACAGCATGCACAAATCCTAATTTATCAATAAATTAAGGACATACAATGATTGGTCAATACATGCCAGATACTGAAACGACAGAAATATTTACGTAAAACTTGAGCAAATCTCCATAGTTATATGATCTGCTATTTCTCAAACCTCAACCTATATATAATGTTTATCATGCATAGCAAATATGCAACACACACAATTATCCTGCACAGACAATGTTCCCTTTGCAAATTTATCAATAATATACTATTACCCAAACACTAGCAGATGGCATATGTTAATTTCCAAAAATAGCAAATTACTATCAACATATGGCAAGTGTAATCATATAAATTTCAGTACACCCAATCAGGTTCCAAATTTCCAGTATACACAGTTACTTTTAATCCTATATGCAAGTCCTAGTAATACAACAAATTAAGGTACAATCATAATTACTAATCTTGGCAAGGAGTACTTGTGCTTACATATATCATTTTCCAGAAAAAACAAGGATGTTAAATTAATTACTCATTAGTTTACTAACTAAAATCCATTTATTATACTCCCTCCGTCCCTAAATAAGTGTACACTATTTCTTATTGAGTTGTCCCTGAATAAGTGTATGTTTTCTCAATTTGATAATTATAAAATAATAAAATCTCTATACCTCCACCCTTCCTTCCCCCACCCACCCTTTCTCTGTAATTTAACAATTAAAGCAAAACAAAAACCCATGAAGATGAGAAACAAAAACAAAGACAAAATCCACCCTTCCCCACCTTCACCAGACTCTTTCTCTATCCTTAACCTCTTACCCTCGACAACACTCACCCTTATATCCATCCTCTCACAAGACAAACAAGCCTTATCTTACATGCTAACAAGGTTCTCTTAACAACAGCAAATAAGAACAAACAAACACCACACTACCACAACAACAACAACAACAAGGGCACAACAACGACAACTTCGCTCTTTGAGTGCTACACCATCTACTAGCACTAATTGGAAACTTCACCAAACCACGAGATCATCCACTTGACCTCCAAGGAGCGTGAAGATAAGAGGAGGGAGAAGAGAGGGAACAAGGGGAGAGAGAGAGCTATCATGCTTCTATAAGTGGTATCGAGCCAGAACTTGCATCTCAAAGTTCTTGCCACTGCTTCTCATGCGATCAGTACTCAAGCACTGTTTGTTGTGTATTACAAGTCAATGAAGAGCCAATTATTATTGAGGTGAATAATTATCTAGAGGCTGCCAAAAACAGATTTGCAATTGGCATGTGGTTGACAATGAGATTTAAAGGTGAAGAATCTCCAAATAGAAAGTTCGTGGGTACAATAATTATTGAAGGAGATATTTCCTCAAACAAGCCTAATTTCAAATGGGAGAAATTAAGGGTACAGTGGGATTTGTTGGCTACGTTGTAAATAAACATAATAATTTCTACGAAAAAGAAATGGACAAATACACAGAAAATGGTTTCCTCAATTATATAAATATAAAATACAAGATTTAATATAAAATAATGTAAACGATATCTAAATGGACTAAAGTCTGAGACGAGTTAACTGCAAGCAGTTTCCCTTAAACGATATTTGCCCCGCCACCTCTGCTTATGCCTAAATGGGGCACTTCATTTCCAAGCTACAACGTCTATCGCATGTGACTCGGCAGAAACGGCATGGCTCGGTCGGGCCGTTGATGGTGTGGTACTCTCTCTCTATATGTATGCATATGTGTATGTGTATGAATGTGTATATGGCATATATTTGTTTATTTCGTTTTCTTCTCTTGTGAAAATCTAGATACATGCATGTTTAATACCAAAAAACATATCAAGAGTTACATGTCACTATTGCCATAAATGGGGGTGGGGGCAATTAAAATTGTAAGTTACACAATTAAATTGCATTCACTTACAAAAACTGTTCCGGTTTTCCAGAAATCCCCCACATGAATGCAATCAACTGACATGCAACGTGCATCCTAAATGCAATCGAGAGAATCACGAGAATTCACTGCATAAGGACAGGTAGTGCGCGCCTTGAACCTTCTATAGCGAAATACCTTTTGGATATACTTGCCTTAGGTAGCGTAATGCTTTGAACCTTTAGCATTTTATGCATAACAAAATAATACCCGCACAGTGCCTTCTCTACACCACTTACTAGGCCCTTTAGTTGTTGTCAATATTTGGCCCTGGATTGCCTTGGTAAATTCAATTGAGTTCTCTAGTGATTTAGCCCTAAATCATCACATAGTATCGGCCATACACACTCGTTATAGGTGATTTCAAGTCAAAGGTGTCCTGACTCACCCCACTCGACCTTCAAGATACATGATTCATTAAGAGCCTCATGCTCACCATTAAAATGGTACAGTTCTATCACTCTTTTATAATAGAAATGGGATGAGAACTTATGTTATCGAGTGCTTTTTTCGGTAACCCGCACAGTTCAGTTTTCCCATTGAACTTGAGACTGGAATCTCCAGTACAGGTTGGGTAGCTTATGTGAAGGTTTCCAATTTATTGGGATTCAACCCCGTTGGGTACGTTGTAAATAAACACAATAATTTCTACGGAAAAGAAATGGACAAATACACAGAAAATGGTTTCCTCAATTATATAAATATCAAATACAAGATTTAACATAAAATAATATAAATGATACCGAAATGGACTAAAGTCCGAGACGAGTTAACTGCAAGCAGTTTCGCTTAAACGATATTTTTCCCGCCACCTCTGCTTCTCGCTAAATGGGGCACTTCGTTCGCAAGGTACAATGTCTATCGCATGTGACTCGGCGGAAGCGGCACCGAGCCACAGTCGGGCCGTTGGTGGTGCGGTACTCTCTCTCTATATGTATGCATATGTGTATGTGTGTGAATGTGTATATGGCATGTATTTGTTTCTTTCATTTTCTTCTCTTGTGAAAAGCTAGATACATGCATGTTTTATACCAAAAAATATATCAAGATTTACATCTCACTAATGGCATAAATGGGGTGGCAATTAAAATTGTAAGTTACATAATTAAATTGCATTCACTTACAGAAACCGTTCCGGTTTTCCAACAGTATTAGTCGGGAACTATGCAAAGGCCATAGATAGTGTCGCCTCGGGAGATCTAGCCTTTTGTCGCTTCTGCTTTGCCAAACCAATTCCCACATGAATCGAAATTCCTGATCAGCTAGAGAAGGAGAAACAAGTGGGTGGTTGTCGGATGTTTGGGATTGATTTAGAAGATAATATCTTTTCAAGTCAATAAAAGGAACTAGTATGTCCAAGTGTTGTTTCTGGTGGTCTAGATTTTCTGAAAGTTGATGGTGGTTTAGAACATAAGAATGGTCGAGAGTATAAAGAAGTGAACTCACATAAAGGTTCCAATGCAAGGATTGTTGTGGGTCGCACGCTGATTTAACTTTTTTGGACGGTATAGGTCTCTCATTTTTTAGTGACACCTATCTTTAACCTACCCATCTCAACGTAAATTGAGGAAATTTTTGTCTATTTCTTCTTTATCAGTCGAAGAAATGGCAACAAGTAGGACTGATCTTTCGGTAGATGTTGTCAGTAGAATCCTCTTGGCGGTTGAGAGGAGCCGGACAGTACCCGTGATGTGGATAGGTAACCCACATGAGAAATAATGTTCTTTTTACAACTTATCTCTCTTTATAATTGAAGTTCTAAATTCTACAAAGATGGTGAGATTGTAGTAAATTACTCTGCTAGTGTCTACTGGATACGCATAAGATGAAGAAAAAAGGACGAAACATATCATCAACAAGATAACAACTTCCATAAAACGAATAAGAGAATTACCTTATTAATTAATGGTATAATTTTCTCTTTCTCACTATTTGGCTTAATAATTACTATTCGCATGATTATAAATGTCGGAAAGGGCATGTTTGGATTCAAAATTTAATCAGAAAAATGTTTTCCAAAATTCAAATTCAATTTTTTTGTTTAATCAATGTAGTTTTTTCATGTAACTTAGCCGTGTGTTATACGAAAATGTGTATTAGTTGTTACAGAAGTGGAGCCGGTCTAGAGGATGTGCCAACATTCCGAGTGAACTAGGCATCTCTCCCTTGAGGCAAATACTTGTGAAAAAAATTTAAAAATTATACCATGTTTTCTCTAGGTTTTCTTTGATTGGTCACAAAAAAAATCCCACAATGCAACCCATTGTTTTTTTTTGGGGCGGATTTTTGCGGAAGGTGTAATTAGCTAGGGGTGTACATGTATATATGTTCAAAATATATATATAAAAAAGTCAATATATCTTGAAAACGAATTATCAATTCCCATAAAACACTTGAAAGTTTCTTTTCTATATTAATTCTCCAAGTTATCTTGACAAAATATGTTATTATTTAGTTGATAGAGAACTAGTTCATTTTGTTAAATTTTTAATTTAATTCTTTCAGTAATGTCTTAAATACACTACAACAAAATTAGGATTTCTAGACAAATTATTCAGATACAATCAAAATTTGTTTCTAAATAGTATCGTTGAAGGACAAAACTAATTTTTTCATCCCCAAATCTATTTTTTGAGGATTGTCTCCATATACAATTTCGTACCAACTTTAGAAGACAATTTAATTTTGTCTCAAAATATATTTGGTGACACATTTAAATTGTCTACTTATGTTGGTACCGGATTGTATTTTGAGACAAATTTTTTTTTCTAATTTTGTTCCCTAAACATTAGATTTGGGGATAAAAATATTATTTTCGTCTCTAAAATATTATTTTTGTCCCAACAAAATACTATTGGGAGACAAATTTTGACCGTCTCCAAATAATTTGTCTCTAAATCCAATGTTTCTTGTAGTGATAATACGAGCATGTGGCGAATTTAAAAGTAAATTACTAATACACAATTGTCTGTTTCCATTGCGTGGGCAGTTTCAATTTTCTTAAAATTTACAGAAAAAGTATTTAATAGCATATTTATTGAACTTTTTTGTTCAAAAGCATTAATGTAAATTTTGTTATGTTGGTGACTTTTTTGGAAAGTCCGAACGAATAAGATAAAAAATGGGAAAATCAAAATGTCATTAAATGCATCACTAATGTCATAAGGATGATTATTCTACTTTCTTTTGGTTTTAGCTCTAGTTGGGTTAATCTGATTTCTAATTGTCTGTCTCATGCTAATTATTCTATAAACATTAATGGGGAACTTGCTGGGTTTTTTCCTGCTTCTCGAGGCCTTAAGCAAGGAGTATTATTTCTGAAGAAGTGTTTAGTAGAGGTTTAACTAATCTTTTCAGTTCTGGTTATACTGATAACTATAAATTGCCCAATGGTATTTGTCTTATTTCTCATCTGCTTTATGCTGATGATGTTTTAATTTTTCTTAGTGGTTGTAAATCTAATATTGATAAATTCATGAAATTTATGCATTCTTTTGAAAGTGTCTCTGGTCAAAAATTTAATAATAGCAAAATTATTTTTCTTTCTCTTAGTTTAAACCCTGCTGTGAAAGAGATTATTAAGAATGCAACGGGTTTTGCTGAAGGGTCTTTCCCCACTACTTATTTAGGTGTTCCTTTACACCACTCTAGATTAACTACTAATATGTATGAACCTCTTGTTCAAAAAATTTGTAATAAGATAGCTAGTTGGAAGTCAAATCTTTTATCGGCCGGTGCTAAGCTCACTCTCATAAAAAGTGTTTTAGGTTCTTTTCCTATTCATCTTCTTGCTGTTACTCACCCTCCTGTTATTGTTATTAATAAAATTAATAAGGCCTTTTTCTGATTTTTTCTGGGGTAGTTCAAATGGTAACAATAAGCATCACTGGGTTAACTTGATTAAAATGGCTACTTCTATTTTAGAAGGTGGGATTGGGGTTAGAAATATTTCCAAAGTTATGAATGGTTTGCATGCTAAACTCACCTGGAAATTGCTAACTGAAATTACTTCTTGGACTTATTTTATGTTTCAAAAATATCGTAGAAATAACACTAAATGGGGTACTCTTACTATCCCGAATAATAGATCCAACATGTGGAAAATCATTAGCACTTATTTACCCACTTTAGTCTCTAATAGTAATTGGGTTTTAAAAGAAGGTTCTATAAGTTTTTGGCATGAAAATTGGAGAAATACTAAACGCTTTTGCGAAGATTTTATTGTTACTGACCCTCATATCTTGCTTAATCAACTGCATAATGGCGTAACCTGGAATGATAGTTTAATTATGGAATCAGACGAAATTACTTTGCTTAATGAAGTTCAGAAATTTCACATAACTTTTAGAAACGGAGATGATATTATATACTGGCCTCACTCTAATGATGGTAACTTCACTTGTAAAAATTCCTTTTATTATTTTAGACAGACACACCCTAGTAATTAGATTTATAATCATTTGGGGAACAACATTTTACCTATTAAAATCTCTATTTTCAATTGGAAAATTTGGAACAAGGCTGTTAAATTAGACGGGGATGTGCAGAATTATGGTATTGCTCTTGCTAGTAAATGCATTTGTTGTGATAAACATTTTATTGATACTACGAACCGTTTATTTACTAAGAGTGAGCTGAGCTAAAAAGTGTGGACGCACTTTAGCAATATTTTTTGCTTTAAACTTCATGTTTCTTTTGGCATTCATTCTATTATTTCTAATTGGTGTAATCATTTTAAGAATAATTGTCAAGTGGATAAATTAGCTAGATTGGTTCCTTTTCTTATAAATTGGGAAATCTGGATAAATAGGAATAATTTTATTTTTGTTAATACTCCTTTTAATGACATTATTATTATTAAGAAAATTCATAGGTGGTTTAAGGATCTTAATACTTTGATTACCAACTATACCCCTATTGATAATATTCATATTCTTACATTGCTCGCTTTTGATATTCCTGTTAATAAGTTTAAGGTTAAAAGACCTATTGTTGTTGCATGGTCTTTACCTCCTATAGGTAGACTTAAATTGAATATTGATGGTTCTCCTTTTGGCAATTCTGGTTTTGCTGGGGGTGGCAGGATTTTAAGAGATTATAAAGGCCATATTATTTTTACTTTTTATTCACATTTAGGTATTACTAATAATACTTGTGCAGAACTGAGTGCCCTTCACATTGGCCTTCAAATCTGTTATTCTCTTGATATTAGTAATATAGACATTGCAACTGATTCACTCGTAGTTAATAACTGGTGGAACCGTAATACTAATCCACCAATTCAATATAGAAACATGTGGGATGACATTTGTACTCTAATGAATTTGGTGTGTTTTAGCATGACTTATATTTACAGGAAAAAAAATGGAGTAGCATATAAATTGCCAAAGATGGGATCCAACAATCATACTTATACTTATACCATTGTAATGGAATTACCAAGAGAGGTGTATACTGCTCATGCTCTTGATTTAAGTGGCTTACCCAATTCCAGGATGATAATTTGAACCCTTGCTTATTTTGTTTTGTAATTTTTGTTTTGCTTAAGCAAATGAAGCTTACTGAAGCAAAGGCTTTCATTTATTATTGACTTTTTATTTGATGTTGAGCTTTTGGCTTGATCAAAAGGGGTTCGCTTGGTTACCTTTAACTTTTGGTACTTTATATAAATTATCGCTTGAACCTTTTTGGCATGTAGATGATATTTTTTACAAGTATTTAAAGTTTTGGGTAGTGCAAGTTGGAAACATTGAGGTGTTGAGAGCGTATTTATTTGGGTATACATCAACAATCTCACTTGCGTCCTCTTATAATGAGGATGTTGGAAGGTTTTGTTTGACTCGACGGTTGTAAAAAATAGTCATCTAGACTGCTTTTTGGATTTATTTTTTAATTTATTAAGCACTTTTAAGTTACAAATTTAGTTTATGTACTCTCTTATGGGTAAGCTGAACTTTGGTGTGTTTCCGTTTGTATTTGTTTTGTTTTGTTTTGTTTTGTTTTTTCGGTTATTTTTTTTTATCAATGTAATCTGGGTTAGGTCCCGTATTATGTTTTTGAAAAATAAAATAAAAAATCATAAGGATCATTTAGTTATATATTAACTTCACCACAATTATTCAATAACACATTAATGGACTATCCTATGCCCGGGGACATATGTTAGGGGTGTAAATGGTTTGGATTGAAACGGATTATCGTAAATCCTAAATTAAACTATTATTGAACGGATTGTAAACTTTGGATGCAAACCAAACCGTTTATTTTTTATTCCAAACCAAACCAAACCTAACGGATTAGATCGGTTTGGTTTGATTTTGCAGATTCAACGGTTCGGAGCGAATTTGAATTGGATTTTGGTTTTAGTAATATTTGTCATTCGTTCTTTAAGCTGTTTCGACACATATACAAATTACAATTACTTCCGAACAAAATATAATGTGACAAATAATTTCAAACAAAAAGATAATCAACGGTAAACATATCAATTGTAAACATCACTTAGAAGTTTAAAAGAATACTTTTAAAGCATAATTAATATTGTATGTTCTATAAAAAAACATGGCAACCCCCCAAAATAAACAAAATATTAAGTCATGCAATATTGGAATGTAAATAACTAGCGAAACCCTATTGTCTTTTTTTTTCATAATGAATAAATGAAATTGTTTATTTTTTACATGTCAAGTGGGGACAAAATATCTTCTCGCGATAACTAAACTGACACAGAATCAAATTTAAAAAGATGTCAGCTTCTATGTATATACTTATTTGGTAGGATTTATAAATGGAATGTGTTTTATGTTTTTTTATGTAACGTGAATTGTATTTGTTTTTTAAAGGTATAACGGATCGGATATAATGTTTCGGATTGGTTTTAGCGGTTTGTATCGGATCGGTTTGGTTCGTATTAATATAATTGAATCCTAAACCAAACCATTAAAAACGAATTTGAAATTTTTGAACCAAAACCAAAACATTTAAATTTAAAACCTAAACCAAACATATCCAAACTAACGGTTCGGATTTACGAATTCACGAATTTTCCTTACAGCCCTATATGTTAGCAACACGCTTAGTTTTTGGTGGTTGGTAGTTAATACAACGTAATTACTGACCTCCTTCACCATGTAGAATCTACTCATGTATGAAAATAAAAAGTACTGTTCAAAACAACCTGGAAAAGTAAGTTTTACACGTCAACATCCTAGTCCTCCCCTAGTACTATATATAAGTACTTTGTGAAACCCTAGGTCTTCTCTCTCTCTCTCTCTCACACACACACACACCTGCCGTCTTTCTCCGATCAAATAGAGGTATATTCTCTTCTGATATCATCATCACAGAACAGAAATTTAGACAGTACTATTATCTATTTTTATATATTTCTTATGTCCTTTGCTAAAATGATCTCTTTTCATAATTGTATGACTGATTATCATTTTGGTATTTTCTTTTAAATGTTTCTCTGTCGCACATACACACACACCTCCGCCGTCTTTCTCCTATCAAACAAATGCATATTCTCTTCTGATATCATCATCCCAGAACAGAAATTTAGATATAGTGCTATTATCTACTTTATATCTTTCTTATTTCCTTTGATAAAATGAGTTATTTTCATAATTGTATGACTGATCATAATTTTTTTTTTGTTTCTAAATGTTTCTATGTATTTGGTTGATCAATTTAAAGTCAAGAGTAAGTATGATTTGTTTTTTTTAACATGAAATGATAAGGGTTTTATAAATAATTTTTTTTTTGTTTCTAAATGTTTCTATGTATTTGGTTGATCAATTTAAAGTCAAGAGTAAGTATGATTTGTTTTTTTTAACATGAAATGATAAGGGTTTTATAAATAATTTCCTGGAATAACCCAACTTATTTACTTCAAATATGCAGGTAAGCAAGCTAAATTTATTTGATTTGGATAAGAATTTATTTGCCTTTTTTTTTATAGTAAAATAGTGGTTTGCAATTATTGTATGTAAATAAAGCATGCAACTGATTTTATTTTGGTTACCCTTTTTCAATTATCCATTAAGTTTTTTCATGTTTAGAGGACTTTGCAATATTTATGCTAATATTTTACAGTTTACAGTCTGGTGTAGCTGATAGAGCCATCTGCTATTATTTTTCTTTCCCTCGAGTTTTCTTTCCAGTCTATTTTACTGTCAGAAAAAATAGATTCAACCGAAAATGATTAAAGCTTAGTGTGTGCTACTATTCAATTATTTTATTGTCAGCTATTAATCAGTTGTTATTTTTTTCTAGACGAAGTAGATTCAATCATTTCCTGGTTTATAGTTAAATAAAATTCTAGACCTCATAATCTCTTTCCCATAATTTTATTGTCTTCAAATAGTTATTCTTTTCTTGATAATTAAAGCTTACTGACACAAAAATATTCCAAGTCTTAATTAATTGGCCTGCTGTAATACAATTGACTATTGACTGGATTCGCCGATGCTTTGTAAATACCATTCATATTTCTAATTATTGTCAATGAATCACGACATATTAAAAGCTAATAGCAATTACCAATTGGAGATATTTTCCACTTTCAACCAAGAGCCCTTTGAAGTTAATAATGCATTTCCTTATACCGTGCTGGAGGGCAAACGGATCTGGCAAATTTGGTATAAGAAAGATTTTATGTATACTAGTGAACTACAACTCCAGTCATTTCCTAACTCAACCCAAATAGAGGTTCAATTCTCATTTGAATTCTCTCTGTAATGAGTATCACCTCAACTGTCCAATTTTTGCTTTGAGACGACCATTTATTATTGTCGAAAATGAACAAGGGAAAGAAAATTAGATAACAACTTTGGCTGCTTATGTTTGAGAAATGATTAAGGTGAGAGTATGAGGCGACTACTAACTATGTTTATTAATAAATCTGAGTACATAGTAAATACACATGAGCCTCCCACGACACAAATGTTTATAATATTTTCCTAAATGTCAAAGATTTCTCCGGTTTCAAAAGAATTATACTGTAGTCTTTGTTTTAGTTGCATGTTTCGTAGGAGAGTATCAACAAAATTTTGTTTCTAAAGCTGCATATTTCTAACAAGCAAAAGTCGTAGAGGCAAAATTGATTGTTCCGCTACAAGTATAGTTAACATGTTTAATTACCTTCGTTTGTAATACTAGTCATTATATCCTTAAAATTATAATGTTTAAGATGTAGTACAAAATACTTTTATTACCATAGTTTAGTTAATTTAGAAGATCTAACTATACTATTAACTGCTATAGTCTCATTGTTTCACGTTATCCCCAACTTTTGTTTGTTTTTGCTCTGTATGATTTTGACATTTATTCAAGTGGCAACCTCATACATCCAACCTAAAATAAGAATCATTTGACAGTGGTGAAGCTTACTTCCGAGATAGATATAAATGAACCTCAGAATATAAAGGTTCCCAATAGCTTCATTAGCGCTCTTATTTTTAAATGTTTCATTTAACAACAACACTTGCTTCAATGAAATGGTAGAGGATGAGGTGAAGGACAGATCGGTAGGAGATGAAGTCAAAAAGGATAAGCGGATCATCAACAAGTTACTATTTGAAGAAAGCCAATAAGTGATTTACCAAATATAAAAGGTACATGTATCTTTCCTTCAAGTAATATCTGAATCATAATTACGAAATAAAATAAAATCAGTACTTTATAGTATCAAAAACTTATAGGCTGACCAAACTTAGGGGAGAAGAGAGAATTTTCCTTGGATATATTGAATACATATGTATATATATCATATATATATATATGTACATATATATATATATATATATATATATATATATATATTATATAAATTGGTCGGGGAGACCCACTATTTCATAAATATTAATAGTGAATGGTCGCAACGACCTTATTAGAGCATAAATCTAAACAATCAAAACAAAAATCCTTTCAAGAATTAATACAATTTTAAGGAAATTAAATCATCTTCAGATTTACATTCGTTCTTCTACGTACACGGTTTATTTTATTGTTCCACACTTTTCCACGTCTTATGGTAGCATATGTTGGTATCACTAGTTTTTTGACGGAACCCTTCTTTGAGAGAGACCTATTATCGAGTATATATATATAACTAGCAATTGTTGAATCACTAATTTTATTTGACCAAATTAGGACAACGGAGGGCATTAAAAATTCTATTAGTAGGACTAACAATAAGCTCTATCAGGGTGCCAACACACTAATTAACTCGGTCGAAATATTTCGACTAAATATTATGCCTCAAAAGCACAACCAAACACCCAATAAAATTCAAAGAGATGTAGACGACCTGATATAGGATTAATCGCTTATTTTTTTGCGAGTTTTTTTTATATCTTTACCGGGTATCAGCTTTGATGAAAGTAACCGGGATCTAAGAGAAGTTGCCAGAGGAACTGGCCGAAGGTCAGACACGCCCTACGATGGAGTAGCTCTGCATTTCACGAAAACGTCTGAGTAGGTTTGAGGTGAGGAGATGTAGGATAAGAGACAAAGAAGATAGGGTTGAGGAGATAGAGGACATGGGGTGAAGGAAGGGAAGAGGATCTAGGGACAGGAGGGGTGGTGGTGGTTCTTCCAACCCCAAGCGGCAACAGTTATTTTTTTCGACTTTTGAGTTTTAGGGTTAGAGAGAGAAAGAGAAAGTTATATATATGTATATATCAATCTCAGAAGAACATATTATCAATAGTTTGTTCCACACATAGTTGAAAAATATACGACATCTACTTTTTCTGGTAAGTGTCAAAACATTCCACGTAGCACCTCTCCTTTGAAACTTTTTTGTTTCCCACAACACTTATGCATACCCTTCTCTGACTCATCCGCATATATTCCTTCACAAAAACGTGTTGGTACCCATCTTTTCTTCATAAAGTATACCAAAATTCATGAATTACGTGCAAATTCCCTCGAAGAAACATATCCTAACACTTTTCTCGAGCCTTTGCCATATCAAGTGGTCTTGACTAATTATCTTGCACCACGTTATATGCCTGAATGGATCTATTTTTTATACCATTCTCATCTGAACCACCAACTACATAAACTGTGTTTTCAAAATCTGAACAACATCCAAAGTGCATTATCTGCCCTAGGTCAGGCATTATCTGACCTAGGGAAGAAAATGCACTTTGGACGTTGTTTAGATTTCGAAAACATAGTTTATGTTGTTTGTTGTTCAGATGAGAATGGTATAAAAGTAGATCCGTTCTGACATATGACGTGGCGCAATATAATTGGTCAATACCACTTGATATGCCAAAGGCTAGAGAAGAGTGACATGTGATGTTTCTGCAAGAGAAGTTGCGAATAATTAAAGAATACAACTTGAGTTACGGTCCAGTAAAGATGAAATTTGCTATACGAGAGGTAAGAAGAAAACGTTGGGACTAAGCGGGTTTTGTGAAGGAATATATGCGAATGAGTCAGAAAAGGGTATACATAAGTAGTGTGGGCAAAGCCGAAAGATTTTCAAGAGAAAGGGTGTTATGTGGAATACTGTGACAGACTTACTTGACCAAGTAGATGACGTCTATTTTTCAACTGTGTGGAACAAACGATTGATAATATGTAGTTTTGAGTTTGATCATCAGAATGTTTGACGGTTGATCTGAAGACGTTGGTGTGAAGGAATTGAATATGGTCCCCGATTGTAATCAAAATATTATAATCAGGTACGAAAATCAATCAAACAAGGCTAGAAAACAACCGTGAGACTTATAAGGCATGTCACCATAACTCATCTAACTTATTTCAACTCTAAATAGGAACTAGGACATTCGGCTCTGATATCAAAAAATATAACATCCCAGACCCGATGGGTGTCACACGGTTGAATAACACGTATGGCGGTACGTGTTAAACAAAACCTAAATAGAAAAACTATAAAACAGTCACTAAATTACCCATTGAATTGACTTAAATTTCTATCAAAACTTTCATTAAATAGAATCTCGAAAATTACGTTCATTACAACAAAAGGTAATCTCTTACAAGTTAAACCAAAACTGAATCGTAGCGGAATATAACACATAATCTTGTAGGTCTGTCTGGTCCCAAACTGACTCGATATCAACTCTAATTAACTGCTCGCCAACCTGAAAACATTTTAATAAGGAGAGGGGTGAGCCAAACGAACTCAATGAGACAGAAAGCTTCACAATATATAATACAGGTCGAAAATAAGATTTTTGTTTTCAGTTTCTTGCAAAATAATAATTTGTTTAATAAAAATTCTCAATGCATAAGTATTTAGAAATCACTTGAATATAAAAGATACATAAACTTTTCACTTTTCTTTCATCAAGATTAAATCCATCGCAATAATAATAATAAAATCTCTATCTTTCTTTTTATGATAAAAGCAAAATGATAACATGTATATCTTATGGTACCAAGTTGAATTGACATATTCAATCATTTACTGTCCATATTTTACTCTGGTGTATAAACCGTACGTGCAATTCGTAATTAAGGTCACTACAACTTGACGGCTGAGTCTCTTCCTTAACACGATCCGGTTAACGAAGGTATGTACAATCGCTAAGTTAACTGTTGAGAACTAAACTCTTTCGTCTAGTTGCCAACATCACCCCACTTTCCTCTAGCCCTTATTCGGGGATTCTCCGTTGGACTTATTCTCATGATCCCAAATACAAATCGTAAGAAAAATCATAAAATAATAATCTCATTTAAACCTTTATACAAAATCTTGTACATAATCTCATTCTTTTATTCTTTCGTTTCTTTCTTGTAACAATACAAAAAATTATATATGTTCATAGTACTTTGATAAAAATAAAACGAGCCTTTAAGACTTATAAAAAAAAATGTATACACGGGATACTTTGTAATAATAAAACAAAACTCACTCACCTGATCCGTAACGTAACCTGATACGCAACGTAACCAATTAGACTTATTTCTACTAGAACTGAGATACCTTAGTTCTACCAGCACAAGCTAACACCTCACAAACACATAATCAGTCACCAAATGCTAAAACCAAAAAAAACTACCTAAAAGTCCAATATCAATTATTAATTTCCTACAAATTCTAAACTAGTGACCTAGTATCCATCAGGTTTTAAAAACACCTTCCCTTCATGTATATTACTTGATTCCAAATGTCATGTTAACAACCTATTGCTTATTTCTTATGCTGAACCAGATTTCGAGTTCTCATAGATAAGTAAGAATTAGATCATTCCGTCTTACTATCTAAGATAATAGGGTAATTACTCCGTTTTACCATATATCCAACTCGCTAATATGCCCAAGTTTCAATCACCTCCAGATTTTATTTTAAAACATGTAACTATGATGGCTTATAAGTAATACTAACAATAAAGAAATCACCAAGAACAAGGCATGCTAACTTTAATAACCAAAATCACAGTAGCAGAAAGACTATTGAGAACTACCTTATTAGAAGCTTAAAACTCTAGCCTTAAGGTTGCCTTTCGCCCATCTCAATATTTCTTTTCACTCTTAGCCTTCTCTCTCTCTCTGTGTATCTATATACTGCTATCTTTATATTCTTATGTATCTATATACTGCTATCTTTATATGCTTATATGTATATATGAATATATAGATTGTGGTATGTGTGTACCTCTGTGTTTTTTTTTACTGTTCCACTTGATACACAAAGAGAAACGGCATCAACTCATTATTATTCCAATAAAGCCTTACTTAAATATGTCTCTGGCTATTCTTGGACTCTTTAATTCCAAACGTAACTCATTTACATTTACATTTACATTTACTAGTCTGTTTTATTATTTGCTAAACACACCCTGGTTATTGCTAATTACAAACAACCCCACCACCTTTCCAATAACATTCTATTGATCCTAACTCAAAACATGAAGACCACTATAAATTGAAATATAAATTAAAATAAAATTACGGGATTTTACACTCTTCCCCATTTAAAAGAAGTTTCGTTCCGAAACTTAACTCTTGAATCATAAACTTACTCATCTTAATTTTTCTTAAAGTCTAAGCCATAACGAGTCCCCACAAAATAATTAAATCAAACTTTCCGTCCATGTACAAGAACCCGCATTGATAATTAGCACTCTTCTGTAGCTTAGTTACCTATGTAAGGACTATACTCAGCTTACATGTCCACTGTCCACACACCTCTAGAATAATGTTGCTCCTCCTCCAACACGTCTATTAATCTCAAAATGTCTTAGATACTTTAATGCACCAAGTTTAGCACCAATGCTAATTTCTGGCTTCAGGGAGGATATGCTTACTTACTCACAACTAGAATATATGGCGAAGTTAATAGACAAGTAATAATAAATACAGGATGTCACGCTCTTTCCCAATAATAAGGTTTCATTCCCGAATCTAGTTACTAACAAAGAAAACAAATTGAGTCTCCCAGCCTACTCTCGCTTCCGATGCGAACTCTGACTCAGTTATTACTAGCCTCTTTTTGTTATTACTTCTTTCCCTTTGTAGTTAAAACTCCTTTGCAAATACAAGTCACAGATTCCCTTATACTAATAAAAACTGTAAAACGATCATCACTTAGCAACTTCAACGAATGAACATATTGAGCCAATAATTGAGCCCCAATAATTGAGCCAAAGTAATCAAACCCATCCTCTAAATACCTTAAATGATCTAAGCTAAACCAAAGCATATAACACCGACTAGGCCTAGTTATAAATTAATTGACCTGAAGGGAAACAAGCTCCAAAATTTTCAAAAAGATGGGTTGTTGAAATAATAAATTGTTTGGTTCAATCTTTGCTTTAATGTCATGAATCTTTCGGATACATACATAGACTTTTGATATGGATGCATCAATAAGTTATGTCTTTTGATTTTCTAGAATAAATGTTCATAACTCAAGACCTTTGATGTTCTGTTGAGTTTAGTTTAAATAGGTGCTCTACTTCCATTTGTAAATACACCAAAATTTAGTTTGAGTTTGATATTATAAGAGTTATTTCCCTCTCAATATTTTGCGTTGTCATTTTATGTGAGTGAGTGGTCGTTTCGACCCAATAGTGGTATCAGAGCGAGACGGTCCTAATGGCCAGAAATATGACCCCCTTTATCCCTATCCTTAATGAGGATTTTTACGATAATTGGATTATACGAATGAAGGTGTTTCTTAGTTTCTAAGAGGTGTGGGAAGCCATAGAGAACGGATGTGTGGAACCCGAAGAAAGAGCCACTCGAGAACAAAAAGAGGCGGCGGTGGAGTTGGCGAAAAAGGATAGAAAATCTCTCACCATCCTTTATTATGCTTTGGATGAAATGATGTTCCAAAAGGTGGCATGTGCGACCTCGAGTAAGGAGGTGTGGGACATCTTGGAGAATTATTTCAAAGGAGTTGACAAGGTCAATAAGGTACGACTTCAAACCTTGCGTGGTAATTTTGAGGTGTTACAAATGAAGGCGTCCGAGTGCGTTGATGATTATTTTTCACGAGTCCAAACGGTCGTGAACCAAATGAAGAGGTGTGGAGAAGTTTTAGATGATACACGTGTGGTTGAAATATTTTTACGCTCTTTAGACTCCAAGTGGGATTATATTGTCGTGGCTATCGAGGAGTCTAAAGATGTGAAAATTATGACGATGGACCAACTTTTATGTTCGCTCCAAGCGCACGAGGACAAACTCAACAAAAGAGTTGTCAAGGAAGAGCCGTTCTAACAAACTCTCCAAACGAAGCTTAGCATGGACAAAAAGAATGTTGGCAATTCGAAAAACCAAGGAGGAAGAGGACGAGGTCAAAGGTACGTCCATGGAGGTTACAATTCTTTTGACAAAGAAGAAAGGAGGCCAAGCTCGTATTCGACAAGAGGTCGTGGAAGAGGGAAAATTTTTGGTGGAAAACCAAGGTATGACAAGTCCAAAATTAAATGTTATAATTGTCAAAAATTTGGGCATTACGCTTCCGAATGTAGATTGGGTAAAAATAAAATGGAGGAAAGAGCTAATTTTGCTAAAGAAAAAGAAGAGCGTTTTACACTTTTGTTTGCCTAAAAAGGAAATGAAAATGAAGGAAATAATACTTGGTATTTAGATACCGGCGCGAGCAACCATATGTGTGGCGATAAAAGTGTCTTTACCGAACTCGACGAAAAAGTGAATGGTGATATTTGCTTTGGCGATGAATCTAAAGTTCCGATAAAAGAAAAGGGAAAAGTTTTAATAAAATTAAAAAATGGAGAAAATGATTTTATATCTAATGTTTATTATCTCCCTAATATGAAATCTAATATTTTGAGTTTGGGACAAGTCTTGGAAAAAGGCTATGATGTGTATTCAGAAAACCTTAGCCTTATTTTAAAAGATAAAAATGGAAATTTGGTTGCGCAAGTGCCTATGTCGAAAAATAGAATGTTTTATTTGAATATTAGTTATGGTAGGGCTAAATATTTAAAATCGCGTTTGAAAGAAAAATCTTGGCTTTGGCATTTGATATTTGGCCATTTAAATTTTGGGGCACTAAAATTGTTGAGTAACAAAAATATGGTGAATGGTTTACCCCATATTGATCATGTCGATGAGCTTTGTGAAGGGTGTTTATTTGGAAAACAATCGAGAAAATTTTTTCCTAAAAAATCTACTACGAGAGCTAAAGCACCTTAGAACTTATGCATACGGATATTTGCGGCCCTATAAAACCAAGTTCTCTCGGAAAAAGTAACTATTTTGCTCTTTTTATCGATGATTTTAGTCGAAAGACTTGGGCTTATTTTTTGAAATAAAAATCCGATGTTTTTTATGCTTTCAAGAAATTTAAAACTCTTGTTGAAAATGAAAGTGGTTTAAAAATAAAGGCCATGAGATCGGATCGAGGAGGAGAATTTACTTTGAATGATTTTGAAAAATATTGTGAAGAAAATGGCATTTTTCGTCCTTTGACGGTTGCCTATACCCCACAACAAAATGGGGTTGTTGAAAGAAAAAATCGATCTCTTTTAAATATGGCTCGTAGTATGTTGAAAAGCAAAAATATTCCAAAAGAATTTTGGGCCGAGGTTTATTTGTCGAACCGATCCCCATCTCAAAGTGTTTGGGATAAAACTCCTGAAGAAGCGTGGAGTGGAAGAAAGCCGGGAATGGCGCATTTAAGAGTTTTTAGAGCATCGCATATGCTCATGTTCTGGACCAAAAAAGGTCCAAATTGGATGCTAAAAGTGAGAAGTTTATATTTATTGGCTACGACCCGAGGGAAAAAGGTTACAAGCTATACAATCTAGAGAACGAAAAATTTGTTGTGAGCCGAGACGTTGAGTTCAACGAAGAAGGAATGTGGAATTTCGACAAAATGGAGGACGACTATAATTTATTTCCTTATTATAGCGATGAGGAAGACAAGCAAGTTCAAGTAGAAGAGGAGACCACGACGCCACCACCATCACCTCCTTCGCATGGCGAAGTAGGATCTGCGAGCGATGAAAGTTCAAACGTAAGGCCCCAATGTTTTCGAATCTTACAAGACTTATACGAAGTGAACGAAAGAATCTACAACAACGATACTCTCTTTTGTCTCTTTGCGGGTTGTGAACCGATCGGCATTGAAGAAGCGATGCAAAACGAAAACTGGAGAAACGCTATGGATGAAGAAATAAACTCGATAACGAAAAATGATACGTGGGTGTTGGTGGACTTACGAAAGGGCACAAAACTATTGGCGCGAAATGGGTCTATAAGGAGAAGAAGAACGCAAAAGGAGAAATCGAAAAATACAAAGCTAGATTGGTCGCAAAAGGTTACAACCAAAAGGCCGGCATCGACTACGACGAAGTGTTTGCTCCCATCGCTCGTTTGGAAATGATAAGATTTTTAATCTCTTTGGCGGCGCAAAATAATTGGAAAATAAATCAAATGGATGTGAAATCCGCATTTTTAAATGGAAAATTAGAAGAAGAAGTTTATTTGCAACAACCGTCGGGTTATGAAATAAAAGGTCGTGAAAATAAAGTTTTAAAATTGAAAAAGGTGCTTTATGGTTTAAAGCAAGCTCCGCGAGCTTGGAATACTAGAATTGATAAGTATTTCTAAGAAAATAATTTTATAAAATGTCCTCACGAGCATTCTCTATATGTGAAAATGGATGAAAATGGAGATGTTTTGATCATTTGCCTATATGTGGACGATTTGATTTTTACAGAAAATAATCCAAAACTATTTGAGGATTTTAAAGGTGTTATGAGTCGTGAATTTGAAATGACGGACATCGCACTTATGTCTTATTATCTTGGTATTGAGGTGAAGCAAAATAAAAATGGAATTTTTATTTTGCAAGAAGGGTATGCAAAATATATCCTTGAAAAGTTTAAAATGGAAGGGTGTAAACCAATTAATACGCCGATGGATTGCGCTACAAAATTATCGAAGTATTTTGAAGAAGAAAGTGCGGATCCAACGTTCTTTAAAAGTTTAGTTGGAAGATTGCGTTACTTGACGATTACGAGACCGGATATTTTATATGGAGTTGGTGTTCTTAGTTGCTATATGGAGGCACCAACTTTATCGCATTGGAAGGCCGTGAAACGGATTATTCGTTATATAAAAGGTTCAATTGATTTTGGGTTAAACTACTCATTTTCTAATAAGTATGAGTTGATTGGCTATAGTGATAGCGATTGGGGAGGCGGCGTTAATGATCGAAAAAATACAAGTGGATTCGTATTTTATATGGGAGATACGGCGTTTACATGGAGTTCGAAAAAGCAATATATTGTAACGCTTTCCACTTGTGAGGCCGAGTATGTGGCCGCTAATGCATGCATTTTTTATGCAATTTGGTTACAAAATTTGTTGAAGGAATTGGGAATGCCGCAAAATGAAGCTACAAAAATATTTGTTGATAATAAATCCGCGATTGCCATCGCTAAGAATCCGGTGTTCCATGATCGAAGTAAGCATATTGATACTCGTTATCATTTTATTCTTGAATGGGTTGAAAAAGGAGATGTTGAAGTGATGTACACGAAGTCACAAGACCAAGTCACGGATATTTTTACGAAGTCTTTAAAGTATGAAAACTTTCGAAGATTGAGAAGTTTACTCGGAGTTGCCAAACAAGTTTAAGAGCGAGTGTTGAAATAATAAATTAGTTGGTTCAATCTTTGCTTTAATGCCATGAACTTTTCGGATACATGCATAGACTTTTGATATGGATGAATAAATAAGTTATGTCTTTTGATTTTTTAGAATAAATGTTCATAACTCAAGACCTTTGATATTCTCTTGAATTTAGTATAAATAGGTACTCTACTTCCATTTGTAAGTACACCAAAATTTAGTTTGAGTTTGATATTATAAGAGTTGTTTCCCTCTCTATATTTTGCATTGTCATTTTATGTGAGTGAGTGGTCGTTTTGACCCAACATGGGTGTCACGGCACTAACAAAAACATTAATCATCATTGATTACTCCAAAAACAGGTACTTTGCTTACACATTCAAAATGGGTTGATTAACAATCAACTACATAAGTAAGCGTATTACTTATAGATTGTAGCTAAACAATTCATATAAATAGAACCTAAGATTTAGAATCCATTTTTCCCCCATCTATTCATACCAATCAATACTAATAAAATTCGACGTCCGTCCTTTTGCCTTTCTTGTGGTTAAGCTGTAACAAGTGAATTTGATTGTTATATAATGGAAAACGTAACTTTAGATCTGAAGTCAGAAAGGGTAGTTCACACCTAATACGTGTTCTGTCCTCATTGACCTTTACACTGCTCCAGATTTTGGTACTCATAGCTGGTGAAAATCTTACACTCATCATCCGGTATATAAATTCTAGCCCATTTAATAACAAGGAAAGATTGCAGAGGTAAGCCTTAATATAAACCATTATGAAACTTATTCAGCAAGGACAGAGATTAAGGCAAGAAGCTAAACCGTTCTCTATAAAGTACATAATACAAACTGCCTTAGAAGGAAAGACTTTTAGATATCAACCAACATTACCATATCATCCCAAGAGCCAATTAATTAATGGATTATCAAAGCTATGATGAACCTACAAACTCGTATACTTATCTTGGAATTAGCTCACATATATAGTTCCGAATTTTTATAGTTATTGTCCCTATATTCTCCATTGAATCCTTAACATGAAAAAAATGAATGAAACAGACCTTTAACTTATCGCTTTTCCTTGCATGGTTTTGACATCTGCCAATAATCTTCCTTAAACCTGAACGAAAACTTTTGCATGTGCTAGAAAAATAAAACTCTAGAAAATTAAATACCTGTTAGTAGTTTATAACCAGTGGCAGAAAAAAAACCCTAACACTACAGTAGCCCATATCTTAACGACACTCTTACTAACCATCATTACCCATTTAACATCATGTGGCCTGTACTATTATTCCTGGAAAAGATAAACCATCACTAATTTGCCTCTGTTCTTCCTATTCCCAAACAATCGAAGAAAGTATCCACCACATTGTCTCTATTATAAACAGTTGATTTTATCACTCGTGTTCAAAACTCATATTACCGGATTCTTTAAACTTCATAATATACGGCTAATATATAGTCCTATACAGTATAGACCAAAGATAGCTCATACTCCAATAATATTATTTTTTCATAATCATCGACCTTACAACTTCTAAACCTGCTCAGAGTTGTCATCCTTAACACAACACCCAACCAAAAACTCAAAAGTTTTTTTTAAAATCAAGAGGACTTAACACTGAACACGGAACTAACTTGTCGGTTTAAAAAGATCAGATGATGCTTGGTAACTTACTCTCAGTCAAAACAAAACAAAACAAAACATAAAAAACAAAAAAAAAAACAAAAATTATTTCTATTGGAATCATGGTACAACTTATTACTATTTAGACAAGGTATCAACTGTCACAATAAGCAAAGAAAATAACTCAGGTGTCCTGCACCCTGTTATCAAAATTCTACCACCCACACTCGTTTAATTCTCTCTCTTTATTATTCAACTTCAGAATATGAAATACATTCCTACTAAACCAACAAAACTAAACTGGTCAAACATGACTTTTCCAATACAAAGAAAAATATAGTGCCAACTTCTTTTGAGTGAAACGGCTACTTAAATCAGTGTAAACTAAAGTCTTATCTCCTCAACTTCCTCACAACCAATCAAATAAAAGAATCACCAAACCCCTCCACAGCCACCAAAAATCTTTATCTTAAAATTGGCTGAACGTATTACACAATTTAAAATTATACATAAAGTAAACACACAAGAACAAACATCAAATTAGCCTACTTAAGTAAAATGTATACGCATATAATTCTTGAATAGTTAATCCAACACTAATCGAAAAAAAGAGGATACAATAACTTCATGCCGACGTATAGAATTTTGTTCTGTACACTTCAAAAGGTATCAAGTCTAACACAATCAGGTACGAAAATCAATCAAACAAGGCTAGACAACAACCACGAGACCTGTAAGACATGGGACCATACCTCATCTAGCTTATTTCAACTCTAAATAGAAACTAGGACCTTCAGCTCTGATACCAAAAAATGTAACATTCTAGACCCGATGGCTGTCACACGACTGAACAACACGTGTGGCGGCACATGTTAAACAAAGCCTAAATAGAAAAATTATAAAACTCTCACTAAATTACCCATTGAATTGACTTAAATTTCTATCAAAAGTTTCATTAAATAGAATCTCTAAAGTTACGTTCATTACAAAAATCTTAATCTCTTACAAATTAAAACAAAACTGAATTGCAGCGGAATATAACACATAATCCTATAGGTCTGTCTGGTCCTAAAATATTTTAAAAAGAAGAGTGGTGAGCCAAACTAAGACTCACAATATATAATACGGGTCGAAAATAAGATTTTTCTTTTCAGTTTCTTTCAAAATAATAATTTTTTTAATAAAAATTCTCAATGCATAACTATTTTGAAATCACTTGAATATAAAAGATAAATAAATTTTTCACTTTCCTTTCTTCAAGAATAAATCCATCGCAATAATAATAATAAAATATCTTTCTTTATTTGATAAAAGCAAAATGAAAATATGTACATCTTATGTTACCAAGCTGCATTGACTTATTCAATCATTTACCATCCATCTTTTCCTCTGGTGTATAAATCGTACGTGCACTTCATAATTAAGGTCACCACAGCTTGACGACTGAGTCTCTTCCTTAACACTATCCGATTAACGAAGTTGTGTACAATCGCTAAGTTAACCGTTGAGAACTAAACTATTTCGTTTAGTTGCCAACGTCACCCCACTTTCCTCTTCCCCTTATTCGGGGATTCTCCGTTAAACTTATTCTCATGGTCCCAAATACAAATCAAAGCAAAATCATAAAATAATAATTTCATTCAAATCTTTGTACAAAATCTTGTACATAATCTCATTCTTTTATTCTTTCATTTCTTTCTTGTAACAATATAAAAAATTATATATGTACAACGAGCTTCTAATATTTATAGAAAAAATGTATGCACGGGATATTTTGTAATAGTAATACAAAACCCACTCAGCTGATCCGTAATGTAACCAATTAGACTTGTTTCTAATAGAACTGAGATACCTAAGCAATATTGATCCTGATTCACATAGTATTACATAAGAACATATCTACCGGCACAAGCTAACACTCACAAACACATAATCAGTCACCAAATGCTAAAACAAAAAAAAACTACCTAAAGTCCAATATCAATTATTAATTTCCTACAAATTCTAAACTAGTGACCTAGTATCCATCAGGTTTTAAAAACACATTCCCTTCATGTATATTACTTGATTCCAAATGTCATGTTAACAACCTATTGCTTATTTCTTTCGCTGAACCAGATTACGAGTTCTCATAGCTGAGTAAGAATTAGATCATTCCGTCTTACTTTCTAAGATAATAGGGTAATTACTCCATTTTACCATATAACCAACTCGCCAATATGCCCAAGTTTCAATCACCTACAGATTTTATTTAAAAACATGTAACTATGATGGCTTATAAGTAATACTAACAATAAAGAAATCACCAAGAACAAGCCATGCTAACTTTAATAACCAAAATCAGAGTAACAGAAAGACTATTGAGAATTACCTTATTAGAAGCTTAAAACTTCAGCCTTAAGGTTGCCTTTCACCCACCTCAATATTTCTTTTCACCCTAATCCTGCTATCTTTATATGCTTATATGTATATATGAATATATAGATTATGGTATGTGTGTACCTCTGTTTTTTTTTTTTTACCATTCCACTTATACACAGAGAAACGACATCAACTCATTATTATTCCAATTAAGCTTTACTTAAATATGTCTCTTCCTATTCTTTGACTCTTTAATTCCAAACGTAACACATCTACATTTACTAGCCTGTTTTATTACTTGCTAAACGCACCCTAGCTATTGCTAATTACAAACAACCCCACCACCTTTCCAATAACATTCTATTGATCCTAACTCAAAACATCAAGATCACTATAAATAGAAATATAAATTAAAATAAAATTACGGGATTTTACAATAAACTTCATTATTCTGTAGTTATCTTTTTTTTCTCTGACACATAACTAGGTTATTAAACATCATAACTAAGTTGATTTGTCAAATTATAAAAGTTTAAGCAAGAAAGACTGAAAGCTGGAGTAAAATGAGTTATTAATCTAATAATAAAGATAGTTATAATGGTAATTAATAGATGTATTCCCCCCATTTTCAGTTCAGATGCATTATCTATTTCCAATATTTTTTCAATTGTGTCTGTGATGGTCCCCTTTGGTAACAAATATCAGCTAGTACATTGTTAGCAGTGCATACGCAAGTCGATTTTGTGATAAAATGGTCTCTTATACATCTATCACAAAAGCCTGTGAACAGAACATGCTCGTCCAAATTGTGTGAGCAGCACATGCTAGTCACAAAAGCTTGGAAAGAAGATAATAGACTATTGTGTCTCTGATGGTTTCCTTTACACAATTAGCCGATGTTGCTGGAACCTTGCAGGTGGTAAGAACTCGGACTTGATGATTTTTGTTTATGCTAGTTTTCTATGAGTTCAATTTTTTTTAGTTCCTACTCCCAGTTTATGGGAACCTTTTAGTTGCAAATCGGTTTTGTTCGGTTTTTGGTAAGTTTGGCTTGGTCTGGTCGAATTTTGCTCATAGTGGAAGAGGAAGATTAAATAAAATAAAATCAGTATTTGGTTATAATAAAAAAAACTTTTGAGGCTGGCCAAACTTAAGGAGAAGAGCGAACTTTTTTTTGAAGATTTTGGCATATTAAAAGCTTATAAAATTACCAATTCGAGATTTTTCCACTTTCAACTTGAGCTTTTTTAAGTTAATTATGCATTTCGTTATACCGCGCTGGGGGCAAATGGATCTGGCACATTTGGTCTATATAAGAAAGAGTTTTTGTATACGAGTGAGGTACAACTCTAGTCATTTCCCAACTCAACCCAAATAGAGGTTCTCTTTTGAATTCTCTTGGTAAGGAGTACAACCTCAACTCTACAATTCTTGCTTTGAGACGACCATTTACTATTATCGAAAATGAACAAGGAAAAGAAAATTAGACGACAACTTTGGCTACTTATGTTTGAGACACGATTAAGGTGAGAGTACGAGGCGACTGCTTATAATGGTTGTCAATAAAGCTGAGTAAGTAGTAAATACACGTGAGCCTCCCACGGCGCAAATGTTTACTTCGTTTTGGGCATTTCCATTGATACTTCCTTGTCTCCTGATGTTTTTCTTAAATTTGTGTAATGATTTTTTTGTTTGTATGACTGGTCTTAAAAGTTGCTTGTAAAATGCCTACGTACCCACGAGAGATCAAGTCAAATGTACTTTATTTTTTGGTGCCTCACAATTTATACTCATGTGGGCGATGAGTAACATGCACTTTATACTCTTGTGTCAAAGAGTGACGTGCAGTTTATACTCGTGCGTCATGGAGTGTCTTTAATTTTCTTCAAAAGTGGCAATACTTCAAGAACTTCCCATTGATGGGGTCGCTCTCTAGATTTTCGTCAATGTGATCTTCATCGTCCATTGCAGTGTCTTGGCACGAGGTTGTATGTTTCAATGTTTCTGGTAGTGAGATGGTTTCCACTTCTTTCCTTTTTTTATATTGGACAAAATAGTCAAAATTTTCAGATGTCTCACCTAACAGTCTGACACATGGGTCTCTAGCTTCGTACCTTTCCCCTAGTTATTCTTTGGGTTGATTTCTTCTTATTTTTCTTTCTCTTACTCTTAGTTTCATCTTCATCTTCGAATAAGTCTTTGCACTGGTCATCCAAACAATATTTGCATTCACAAACATCAAATAAGCAATGACCATCTTTTTTGAATTCATAAATAGGCTGTATTTCATGAATGTGAGTGGATTAGAATGCTTTGTAGTGGTTGAGGGTCATCCATAGGGTACTTATTTACCTCTTTAAACTCACTCAATTCTTGGTGGTGGGATATTTTTGAACTTCTTATGCGGGTGACATGAGTTCATGCTTTATTGTCTTCGGAGCTCTGAGTTTGCATGATGATCGGAATTAGAGGAAAAGATCCAAACTGAAGCACGACCACTCTTGTCTCCTCCATACTTTGAGGTTCCGAATCAGAGATGATGCATGTATAGTGAGAAGTTGTTGTTTCTTCCCCCTCTAGAGAAATTTTTCCTTGAGTAGCCAGTTGCACAATCTTCTCTTTCAAGACGAAGCACTTCTGAGTGGGGTGACTAACAAGATGGTGAAATTTGCATTAATTTACGTCATCAACTATGTCAGGCTTCTCTGGACACTTCATTAGAGGTAGTTCAATAAGTTTGAGATGAATAAATTCTTCTAGCATGCGGGGAACTTCATTGTTAGAAAATGGATACTCCTTCTCTTGCATTTTCTTGAGAGTAAGTCTTCTTATTCCACTATCTTGATGTGCATTGAACTTCGCTCCTTCATTCATGTATGTATATCTATTGATTGTTTGAAGACCTTTAGATGATTTTGAGGTTACAACAAAAGATTCTTGAGTACTTGTCCATTTCTTTCCTTCCTGTTTGATTGTGGTCTTTTGGTTACCGTTGTTGGAGATGCTGACTTCCAATGCATTTCTTAAACGCATATCTCAATTGCTGATGTTTCTGATAGTTTATGTTTACAATTCTAGCTCAGTCCCCTCCATCGAT
The DNA here is from genome assembly GCA_963682055.1 of Primula veris. NCBI lineage: Eukaryota > Viridiplantae > Streptophyta > Magnoliopsida > Ericales > Primulaceae > Primula > Primula veris. The sequence continues at coordinate 28,287,340 of OY821742.1, read as the reverse complement.
GAATGTAATCTTCAACATGCTCATCTTTTCATTAGCGAGTATTTGTCAATTCCATCAAGCTCACAGTGCATCTGGTACTACAGAACCGATTAAGGAATCCTTGGTCCAGCTAGTCCCTAGTGTCAACTGATCCCGGTTCCAAGTCGTAATACCATTCAAAGGCATTTCCTTTTAGTGTACATACAAATTGCTTCACCATGAGGTCTCTGTAAGTCCCAGCAGTGTTGCAGGTCTCGATGAAATGCGCAATGTGTTGATTAGGATTGCCTTTGTCATCAAATTGTTGAAACTTGGGTGGTTGACACGCACAAGGCATCCTTAATTCTTTGATTCTATGCATGTAAGGTTTGACATAGCCGAAGGAGAAATGTGCCACCTCTTCATATTTCCCTTTGATGGTACCCAGTATGAACATTTTCTATTTCTCTACAGGGATTGCGCCATTTGTTATTTCTAAAAGCCTTTCCTCATTTGAAGAACCTTCACATCTTTTAGTTCTATGTCGATTTTCCCATTGGCGTGACTCCACTAATTGTTGCACCTTGTCTGTCAATATTGTCATCTGAGTGTCTCGCTCATGCAACCCTTTCATTAGATTTTCTAGAGTCCCTGCGATGGTGGTAACTTGTTCTTCTATCGTCGGAGCGTTTATCACCATTACTTGCATAGTTGTCGAGTTTGTCGAAGTAGCAGCAACTGATCAAGGCATGTTTGGTACGGAACCTGGGTTGTCCTCTACGTGACGGTTTCCAATCAAGCCTTCTACATCAGAAGAGTCACTTGCCCATGTACCATTTTTGAAATTTGCTTTTACTTCGGAGATAGCCTCTACCTTTTTGCCCCTACGGATATTTCGATTTCTTTTATCATCCATGACAAGGAATGTGGGTGTTGATAGTTTGACATCAGACTTGCTTCGGGTCATCATGTTGTGAGCGGGTTGCGTATTTTTCTTTCGAACCATGAATGATTGATTGACTGGCAAAGAGAAAAGATGAAAGGAATAAATTATCCCACTGGGTGTGCCAAAATTTGTTTCACACATTTTTTTCTATCTAATATACCAAGAAAAAAAATAAATAGAGAAAGCAAAATAATTTTATTTATTTGATATTTTGCGGGTACAATCTGTGAATATTTTAGAAAATATAAATCCTTGAATTAATCTCTTCACAAACGAATTATTGTTTGCTCCAATAGTTTGGTGAGTATTGAGTTGTTGATTTGCTTGAGTTTCGAGGATGATCTTGACTTGAAATCTTATTTCTTGATAAATGAACTTCTTTGTGAGTTTGATCTTGAGAAACACTTGATTTATGATTTTGAAGTGTTTTTGAAAGTTGAATGGCGATTCTTCTTGAATTTTTTGTTGGATTTTGTTGAAGGCCTTCAGACTTGATGAAGAACTTCGAATGTGGGTTTGACTTTGATCTTCACAAACACTAGATTCACGGCTTCGAGTACTTTCTACGGATCTAGATGTGCATTTTCTTGGATTTCTTGCTAGATTTGGCAGAAGATTCGGAGGATCTTCAGGAGTGTTTGATGATCTTTGAGGCCACGCGTGTCAAGCTGAAACACCCTGACAACGCAGGCGATGCTGTTGCTGTAAAAAAATTTGCGGGAACCTGCTTTGTGTGTAACAGGACCGATCATTGTGCCGCAGACTGTTATAATAATAAACACACTGCTAAGCCCAAACCCCCACCGAAGAATTTTAAAGGCAAGGGGAAGCTGAGAGCTCCTGCTCAGGCCAATGAGGCTGAGGGAGTAGAGGATGACATGCATCTCTTTGTAGTGGTCTCCGAGGTGAACCTTGTGGGAAGCAACCCCAAGGAATGGTTGCTAGATACCGGCGCCACGAGCCACATCTGCTCCAAAAAGTGATTGTTCAAGACCTACGAGGCGGTGAATGGTGAGACCTGCTTCTTGGGAAATTCTGTTACTTCCAATGTGGAAGGAAAGGGGACAGTGGTGATGAACATGACCTCAGAGAAAGAGCTGACGCTAACTGGGGTGCTCCATGTAACAGATATTCGCAAGAATCTATTTTCAGGCTCGGTGATGATGAAGAAGGGTTTTAAATTAGTTTTTCAATCCGATAAAGTTGTAATCACCAAAAATGGTATTTATGTAGGTCGTGGCTATATGACCAACGGCATGTTTAAGTTGAATGTAGGAATGGGTTCGCTAATAAAGGTGCTAAGGCTGAGGCCAGTACCAGTAATGTAATGACTGTTACCAAGTTGGCCAATAATAATATTTTAGATTCTGCTTATATTTTTGAGTCATTTAATTTGTGGCATGGTAGATTATGACATGTGAATTTTAATTTTATGAAGAAATTAATATCACTGCAACTAATACCAAACTTTGTCTTTAATAAACAACATAAATGTGAAATATGTGTAAAAGCAAAGTTAACCAAATCATCATTTCAACATGTTGAACGAGATAGTGAACCTCTTGGTTTGATTCACACAGATGTGTGTGATTTGAAATTTATTCAAACAAGAGTAGATAAAATATACTTCATAACGTTTATAGATGACTGTACTAGATACTGTTACGTTTACTTAATGAAAAGTAAAAGCGATGCAGTAGATATGTTAACTCTATATAAAACTGAAGTAGAAAATCAATTCAATAAGAAGATTAAAATATTGAGGAGTGATAGAGGCGGTGAATATGAAGCGTCGTTTGCGCAAATATGTGCGGAAAGTGGCATCATTCATCAAACCACATCTCCATACTCCCCGGAGCAAAATGGAGTTGCGGACCATAAAAATAGAATGCTCAAGGAAATGATGAATGCGATGTTAATAAGTACTGGATTACCCCAGAACATGTGGGGGGAAGCGTTGCTTTCCGCTAACTATATTTTAAACAAGATACCACATAAGAAGCGAGACAAACCAACATACGAATTATGAAAAGGTCATCAGCCTAGCTATAAAAACTTGAGGGTTTGGGAATGTCTCGCTAAGGTCCTAATCTCCGCTCCTAAAAGGATTAGAATTGGTCAGAAAACGGTGGACTACATGTTCATTGGATATGCACAAAATAGCAATGCGTATCGGTTTCTCGTACACAAGTCGAAAAATCCCGATGTGCACGTAGATACGGTAATTGAAAGCCGAGAGGCTTCTTTCTTTGAGGATATCTTTCCCCGCAGAATGCCAACACCTGTACAAACTCAAGAGTTGAAAAGTGATGGAAATGTGGGGGCAAGTGAACCGTCGAAAAAAGAAGAAGAAGAAGAGCCTCGACGAAGCAAAAGGGCAACGAAGGAAACTTGCTATGGGCCTGATTTCGTAACCTTCATGATAGAAGGTGAACCGGTGACATATCAATAGGCTATGTCAACACCGGATTCCCAATATTGGGAAGAAGCAATCAATAATGAGATTGAATCGATTATACAAAACCACACTTGGTAACTAGTGGATCTTCTGCAAGGATGCAAGCTCCTAGGTCACAAGTGGATCTTCAAAAGGAAGTTAAAGGTTCATGGCAATAAGTATGCATTGCGATAGTCAATCACCTATTACGCGGGCTCATGACCATATGTATAATGGAAAGTCTTGACATATACGTCGGAGACATAAATCCGTAAGAGAATTGTTAGCTAACGGTGTTGTATTCTTAGATTTTATGAGATCAAATGATAACATTGCGGATCCATTTACAAAGGGCTTGACTTAAGAGAGAGTCGAAGCGTCATCGAACGGAATGGGATTGAAGCCCATTAAATTGGTAGCCTTCCCATAGGCAACCCAACCCATATGGGATTTTCCTGCTGGGTTCAATGGAAAACTGAACTGTGGGGGCAGCCAAACAAAGCCCTCGGGAACCTGTAGTTCCCAGCCCATTTTTGCGATGACAGAGTGATAGACCTGTACCATAGTAAGGGTGAGCATGGGTCTCTTAATGATCCAAGTATCTCGAAGGTCGAGTAAGGTGAGTCAGGATACCTTCTACTTGGAACCACATATAACGAGTGTGTAAGGCCGGTACCTTGTGATGAGTGTGGGCTAAATCACTAAAGCACTCAGTTGAACGTGCCAAGGCAGTCCAGGCCAAATATGGACAACAACTAAAAGGGTTAGTACGTGGGTAGAGAGGGCACTGTGCGGGTGTCATTCTGGGATACACAAAGCTTAATGGTTCAAGGCTTTACAACTACCTAATAGCAGTATTCTGGGTGGTACTCCGCTATGGCAGGTTCAAGACGCGTGCTACCTAAACTTAGGCCGTGAACTCTTGCGGTTTTCTTATTTGCATTTTAGGACATTGGCTTTTAAGCCAATTGCATTCATGTGGGGGATTGTTGGAAAACATGTAAAAAAAACATGGTTGTTTTCGAATGGTCAAAGGAACAACTTTGAGTCAAGATTTCATGCGACAGCCTTTGGCTTTTGATTCCGTAATGCTAGAAAATGATGGGAAGTGGATTAAATGGGGGTTCACTCTTTTAATCATCCCACATTAGAAAAATGGGAAGACATTTTACAAGCTGAGCTTATAAATAGGCAGCTCCCCCACATCATTTCATACAACATATCATCTCTCTAAAAATCATTACATTTTAGTCAGAGAGAGTCACCCACCAACAGCTCGACCTTGACTTGTCGCCAGTTTCCGACAAGTCATCCAAGACGTTGTACCTTGGGATCAAAGTGCCAACATGAGCAGAAACCTTAAAGGTGGTCAGGCGAATATCGGTTAAGGACAGACTATTAAACAGTCGCCTCGTCTTTTTAACTATGTTCTCATTTCAGTTTTTATTTATTTATTTAATTTCAATACCTTTTTTTTCTGTAATTTAATTTCAGTACTTTTCTTTTCTGTATTTTAATTCCAGCAATTTACTTTCTGTAATTTCAATTCTGTCTTTCATTTCTGTAATTTCTATTATGTTATGTAATTTACTTTTCAGTTCTGTAATTTTCTTTATTTATAGAAACAGTCCAGCAGTTTAGTAATTATACTATTCTGTCCGGCAGTTTCTTTTAATTAACAAACAGTCCATCAGTTTAGTTTTATACTATTCTGTCTAACAGTTTCGTTTAGTTACAAACCAGTCTAGCAGTTTAATAACTTATATTATTCTGTCTAGAATTTTATTTAATTGCATTTACATTCTGCAAATGTCGGAATATTGTAATAGAGTCACATTCCGTTTAATAGAAATAAAATTGTTTATTTCTTTTTAGTGCTTTCACTTTAAATTATTGATTTTACGTACAACAAAACCAACATAAAAAATTAAGAGTGGAAAATATTATATTTTTATGGAAAATGAAATAGAGATGAGTGTTTATAAGGTTGAAGTTGAAGGAGCCAATATATGCAGTTTTGAAAATGAGAGTAAAACAAGTTATATGGGTAATGAAGTTGGGAAAGAGTTTTACAAGATATAGTTTGAAAAATATAAGTTCTTTTGTGTTGAAGACAAGAAAGTGGTGCATGATAAAGGACAATAGTTTATTTTGAAAATTTCAACTATCGATATCGGATGGGTAGACATGTGTCTATATTTTGATAAGTATGAGATGAAAAATCTTAAATTTGCAGATTGCGAGAATGAAAAATACCGTGATGTGAAAGAAAATGAATTTGTGAAGAAAACAAAAAATTGTGCAAAGTCGGCCATGAGGTGTGGAAAACGTTATACTTTGACCGAAATGTTTATGGAGATTGTCGCAATCAAAGGAGATGCGATCGAAACCAAGACAAGTTGTGAATGTGCTTAAAGAAATACGCTGGGTTAAAGAGTTGAAGTCAAATAATCAAATAGCACGATTAAGATCAACAAAATGTTCGGAGTATACCAAATCAAGTTTCAGGAAGAGTGTTGAAATTCTAAACTTTATTTAATGGTTTGGTTGAATTTATAGACTTTATGTTGTATAAGTTTTATGAGTTTCTTAAATTATAAACTCTTGAGATTCATGTCATTAAAATTATTTAACCTAAAAATCTTTATTTTCTACATTTAATTTGAGTTTTGATTTTAGTATAAATAAGTGGATACTTCATTTGTAAATATTACCACACAAAAAAAAAAAGAATATAATAAAAGGTTCATTTCCCCTTTTATATTTTTTGTGAGTTTTTTTAATATGGTGTGAGTTGCCCTGCCCATTTTTTTTTCCAACAACACCACCTAACAATATCAACCACTTTAGGATATAGAAGATTTTAAGCCATATTAGTTCACCATATAATCAATGCACAAATAGTGGTTGGTCAAAGACTGCCAGAACATCTTTTATTTTTTTTATTGGATGAAACATTATAATTCTGTTTCGACCACTGGTAACTTACTCTCTTCGCCTAGATACCATGTGTGAATTCTAACGAAATGTCATTTGTTTTGCGACCACCAACCCCGAAGTATTCCTACGCTTTCTAATGTATAAAATAGATAAACTCTATAAAGTTGGAAAGTATTTTTTTTCTTGTATTCTTTACCAATAAATATTAAAACTAAGGTATACTACTTTTAGTGTCTGACATACACACATTTGTTTATCAAACTGTTTCTTTCGTTTCTTATTCTTCCTCAAATGATTCAATAGCCCCATTGATTACTCCTTTCCAGGTAGCTATGTCAACAATAGTTAAATGTCAATCTCTCAGTCCGTTACTTCTACAGCCTTGGTTCCAGATAACTTCCTAGTTATTGATTGAAACCTTTTTACTAAAAGGCTTGAATTCCATTTTTATTGACGTACATGAAATTTCTTTATTAGCATTGTGTGGGATACCACCTATCTTTTACCGGTCCATCTCAACATAAATTGTGGCAACAAAATTATTCGTTTAATATCCTTTTTCTATTTATGTTTTTTTTTAATTAAGCGTGGAAGACCAACTATTTCATTGATTTAGAAGTTTAATTGGCGTACGGCCTAATTACAAACAATTATAAAACATAAAACGAAATGAGAGAAAAATTTAAGCTTGGGGACCTTATACACTAAAAGCTCAAGTCCTTTGCTGAAAAATTTCCAAAATCCACCTCTTAGTCTTTTGTCTTCTCTATGTGTGCGATAAAACAACATTGTAGATAGAAAATGGAGCTTCTTGATTACAAGGGCATATGATGAAATATGTAGGATATTGGATCACTCCGCCACCAAATCAACGGGAAACATGTAACTTGCCCTTGTGTGGATCTATTTTTCTAAATTAATTTGCTTTTCACCGATTTCTCATATATATAAGAAGAAAACTTAGCAACTGTCATAGTCCCATAATCATACGGATCGTAATAATTATTACTTGATATTTTCTGTCTTCTCGTGTTATAACGATGAGTTCTGACTTTATTTTCTTCCCTTAAAATTTTAATTCCTTTACATATTTTGGCTTGTTTCCTTTTTTTCTCTTCTTTTTCATCCATTTATGTTTCCCCATTGGATGAGTAAAGATCCGCTGTCAATTCACCTTCATTAATATTTATATGCTCATTGATGAAATGATTGTTTGGCTCTGTTTGCTTGTCTGAACTAGGCTTAATGCTAGAATAGCCCTCTAGTTGCATAATCTCCGAGTTATAATTGTTTTCTATTTCTGCTTTATTCAGTCGAAGAAATGGTAACAAGTACGACTGATCTTCCTGTAGATGTTGTCCGTAGGAATCCTCTTGGCTGTTGAAAAGGCACGAGACGGTCCCCATGATGTGGCTAGGTTAATGCCCATGTAAGAAATGATGTTCCTTTTTTAAAAGTTCTAAATTATAAGAAGGTGCTGACATTGGTAGTAAATTACGATGATAGTGTCTACTCAATCTGCGAAAGATGAAGAAAAAAGCACGAAGCATATCATCAACAAGAGAACAACTTTCGTCAAACGGAAAAGCGATTTAAGAGATATAGATTAATGGTATAATTTTCTTTCTTTCACAATTTGGCTTAATAATTACTATTCGGTTTTATGTCATGAAGATTTAAGGTACAATCGTATTGTTTTTATCTTAACCTGAAATAACCCAACTTATTTAATTCAAATCTGCGGAGAAACAAGCTCAATGTATTTGATGTGGACAACAATAAATTTTTCTACTGATGGTTGCGTTCTTTTTATTATTAATAAGTAATTTGCAATAGGTTATGTATAAATCCCTTCGACTTGATCTTGAAACTCTACCTGGCTTTATCTTGTTACACTGTGCCTATTATTTAAAACAGTTTTTTCAAGTGTAGGCGACATTTAGCATATTCCTGGTAATATTTTTCAGTGTTTCAACCTTTTCATGATTAAGCTACCTTTGCCTTGTTTTTGTTTGCTTACGTTTTCCATTTCTTTAAGTGGCAATTTCTTACACCCTGCATAAAATATATTTCATTTAACTATGGTTACTACTTGCTTCGAATATATGCACTTTTTGTGGGTGAATATATGCACTTGTTTAACGCTAGATATAGATCTCTGTTTTACTGTTTATAAAAGCTGAGTTGCTTCTTTGCTATTGCTCTTAATCAGAAATGTTTTATTTGGCAACCGTACAAGGAGCTTCCACTAATACTATAGATAATGAGGAAAAGGAAGTAGATAAAATCAAAGAAGGCTGAAGCCGATCATCAACAATTTACCATATTTTACAAAGCCAACATGTGATTTACCAAATAGTTCATTGGTATTATCAACAATTTACCATATCTTAGCAACAGTTTAGCAACAAAAACTGTTGTTAAACTGTTGCTAAATTTAGCGACACTTACTTACCATCAGTTTAGCAACAAGCACTCTGATAGTAAACTGTCATTTGTTTGTAGTGGCTATCTACCATTGTAAAAATTTGAGATTAGCATACATATATAGTAGTCTGGAAACTATAAAAAAACATAAATTTTTACCATCGTAAATATTTCGGTTATAGCGGCCTGTCGGTTTTATGAAGTTTTTAAGGGCACTCACCAAAAAGTGTATTTTTTTTTTACAAATAATGACTAATAGCTATCACTTTTGAACTTAATTCCCACAAGTTACCCATAATAAGTTGCATTCCCTCTAGGTACCATTTTAAAAAAAATATATAAACCCTGCTAATTCGGTTTTTTCTGGATTGACGATCTCAACACTCAGTCTCTCTCTTTCTCTCTCTACAGCTTTAAATCACCTCTCTCTCCCTAATCACCGTCTCTCTCTCTCAAAGGGTGCGATGTTCACCATCTCGATATCTACCTCTATCTGCGATCTTCACCATCCCGATATCTTTCATATTTATCCTCCTTTACACACACACACACACACACATATATATATATATGAGATTATTTCCATATATATGTATGTAACTCCACCGTCTCGATCTCCACCTCTCTCTACGATATCTTTTAATAGGAGAAACTGCAATTAATTTGGGGTTTTTTTCATCGGATTTGTTTGGTGAGTAATTCTTGTATTTTCATATTGAAGTACAATTTTATAATCTGCCTCTTATTGGTGCTTGATGTTGTGTGTTATTTCATCAATATTTATGCTTCGTTGATTTCACATGATCATAATTAAGGTATGTTTTTGGTTTTGCGTTGTGCTTCCTGATATAATACAATTTGATCTTGTGTATGCATATGTATAAGGTGGGTTTAGTCTTGTTTGGCAGTGGCGTTAAACTTAGTTTTCGGCTTATATAATAATCTCTATACCGAGGAAGTGCACTCCAAGTGCTCTATGTTTTTCCCGACTAGTTTTGGTACTTGGTTATGTATTTAAGTTATAGGTTCAGATTTTAGAAGTATTTCTAAGAAATAGGATTGATCTATCAAATTTTTTTAGGGTTGAAATTAAGCTCCGTTTGGGGCTGAAATTGAACTCGATTCGGGGCTAAAGACAGAACATGTTTGTGGCTGAAACGGAGTTCGTTTATGTCTGAAATTAAAGTTCGTTTGGCTTGTTTAATATTTTTTATTCTCGCCATAAACCTAATTATGTTTGACGTTTAATCTGTGCCTTATTGGTATTTGGCTGTGTGTGTTGATTCCATCAATTTTATGTTTGGATAGTTTGACATAGAATTAAGGTAAATTATGGGTTTCCATGTGTTTCATTTGGTATTATTGTATGAAATTTACTTTAACAATCAGGTAGAAAATGCTAATTTTGTTGCTAGTAGTAAAATGACAGATTTGGTATCCCTTATGTTGTAGCATTTTTGGATTATAAGCTAGTTATGTTTTCTTATTTGTGGTACTATTTCTAAAACATGTTTAGCCATTAATTTTTTTTTTACATAAGTTATTTCTTTTTCCCTGAAAAATGTATTATCCCTTAAAATCTAATAAATAGTTTAATGTTTAGCCATTGCTGCAATTAACGAATTCGATCGCTATTTGTTTGGTTTCTATTTACATTTGTAAGCTCAAAATGGTAAGAGCGCTTGGACTCGAATTTGGGTTCAAGATATTGGTGGTTCGAATCCATCTGAATTTGCTTTTTTTTATTCAAAGTAAAGTATATGCACTTTGTTGTGAATTATATTATGTTTATATTAAAAATTATGAAATTTCGACTGAACTATATGCACTTTGTACTGAACTTTATGCTCTTTCAACTAAACCATATGCACTTTCAGCTGAACTAGATGCAATTTCGGTTGTACTATATGACTTCCGACTAGACTATATGTACTTTTGACTGAACCAGATGCACTTTCAGCTGAATCAGATGCACTTTCAGCTTCAGTTGAATTATATTGTAACATCTCGGAAATTTTGTAGTTTATTATTAATTTTATTAATAAGATAATGATATTTAGTTTTGTGTGTGATTATGTATTTGTGTGAAATATACGTATATGTGGGTATGTATATAATATTTAATATTATGCATATATGATAGTTGTGGATGTAATTTGTATTATTTAATAAACAAGTTGACTAGTTAATAAATTAGTTAAAGTAAAACCTAAATATATATACATCATACATTATACATATTATAATGCATACATATACGCCGCACATATACATATATGTATATATATATATTGATATACAGTCCAGAGAGAGAGATCGTCAGCGAAGGGGGAGAGAGGGTTGACCGATGTTGACTAGTCCGTTGACCAGCCCTGCGACCAGGTCTGATATGTCGGACGATCGCAGGTGGTCGGAGGAGTTTTTGGTTTCTTTGAGCAGCGACATTTCGGGTGTTTTGGGGTTCGTTCGAAGTCCGATTTTTATAATCAAATACTTTTCCTGAATCTACTCTTCGATATCTATCTATCTATGTAAGCATGCTTCTCTGATTTTCATTTTTATAAAAACCCAGTTTTAGGATTTTAGTAATAATCCAAATTTATATAAGTTTTATTAATTTGTAGCTCTTTCTAATAACATTTAGGGGCTATTTGAGTGCAAGTAACATGCTGTCCCGATCTTGTTATATTGTTTGGTGGGTATTCGGTTTGAGTTTGTGATATTTTGACAAACGAGCTCTTGTTTGTTTCGGTAAGGGGGAGGAATATGATTTCTCTTTAAAAGCGGGTTGTGTGTTGTTTGTTGCATGTTAATCTTGATTCGGTAGTTAATGGATATTGTTGTATGTTATTATAGTGATTATATTGTTGGGCAGTTGAATCATTACATTTATGGTTATTTTATTGTTTATGGTGAATATGTTATTTTTAGTATACTGGAAAATGATTGGTGAAAAAGGTGATTTAAATGTGTTATTAAATTAAAATTGAAAATATGAAAGTGGTGATATTGTGTATACTCTTGTGGTGATACCGTGACAGAAGTGATGTGTTCAAAGTGGTTGTTTTTAATATCTAATTACATAAAATATTATAAAGTGTGTTTTACGTTTTTTTTTTCTTTTTTGTCTGAAGTTTACTGTTTTTGTATGTAGGCCTTCGTAGTCATTTTATATTTCTTTTAGGGATTGTAGTACCAAGTTATTATAAGGCGGAGCTGTGTCAGCTTACGGTGAGATCCCGGAAACTTGCGCAAGGATTAGGTATATCGGTACCATATGGGTAGTGTCCTTAAAGCCGACCACATATCTTTATGACACACATGGTAGTGTTAGAGTGTGGGTGGGGGAACCATTGCACTTTGGGTCCCAGAGCAGTGACTTTAAAAGTGGGTACATATGTGATCAATCACGACTTTGGTTTTCGTTGAGTCTTATTTATATTATTGTTACTAATTCATTTAATCTTTGTTATCTGTTCATTTAATCGTGCGTATGTGAGTTATTCATGTTGTTATATCTTTGCCTAACTTCCTGTGTCATTAATTGGCATGAGAGCATATTTGTCATGTTAGGATTGTGTGTGCGTGCTTAGTAGCACGCGCCGCTTTTAACGCGAGATTGTTTTCTTACCTTCTTTCTTTGTTTTCTGTACATTTTGTTTCCGATCGATGTACATGTGCTAACTTAGGCCGTGACGAGTCTTAGAGTGCTTGCTTGTGGCTCAGTTATCCGAACACGTTATCGTGCGCACGCTACACTTTTATTCAGTTGGAATTATTTTATTTAGTTGAGCCGTGTTGGCCTAATAAGCGGTTATTGCCGGTTTACTCGTTTCGTTGCAAAACACTTTATTGATTTATTCTTCTCCATGATTTGAGTTTTTATTGTCAGGTGGGTTGGATATAAATAATTACCATTGTTGGATTTATTTTAGAAACATCGTGTTGGCGACTTTCATTTATTTATATCGTGTTATTTAAACATGTTGATTTTTATGTAAACAAACAGATACGCAAAAGTCATGCCAAATTTTCTAAAAATATTTTGTTTTGTTTTTTGTTGTCACATTTGAACACCGTTGGCAACCCTTAGGCCAATAGTGAATTCTATATGATTATCGGCATACCCCTGAAAGATCTTTTGGTGTTATTATTTAGTGTTTTGTCGAATTCTTCCGCATATGTTGTCTTTTAAACATTTTTATTTTAATATACATTCACAAACCGGGTTTATCCAAAATTCACATTTCTATATATAGTGAATTCCCCCCTTTTTTTATATATAAATGGTGGGAAAAACCTATATTTTTTATTAATTGGCAACAAAAAATACGGGGAGAAAATTCCACAAAACAACAAATAAAGTCAGATTAGAGGAATTCTCGAAAATGAGATCCTCTAAAGTAAAAAACTAAATTACAGGAGCAACAGATAATAAAATAATGAATAAATAATAAATCTTGGTCTTCAATTGTAATTCTCTTAAGACAGGAGGGACCTTATATGATAAATTCATACAAAATGCCACGTTTTCTTGCCTTGTCCGATCATATTCACCTGAACTAAAAATTAAAGAGATAAACGGCGCTCTTTCTCTACCTTGAGCCATATCACATACCACCATTACAGACGGAGATTTGGAATCCCTTTCGCCTCCGTGTACGCAATACCTCTTATAATAATAGCTGGAAATTCTTCTATCTTTTGAGATAAAACAATGGTTACCATCACATCCCCAATTTGCCATCAGATCTGCCCCTTTGTTTCCTTCTCTCATGACATGATTGAAAAGATAAGTGCCTCCTCTCATTAACTCTGTAATTTTTTCTTTTAATCTGATTAATATCCATAGACATCTTTGCTTTTCTTGCATAATATTGATCGGTTGTAGAGAATCACTCTCTAAAATAGTATTAACTTGATTTGTCATTTGAAGTCCATATGAGAGAGCTTTCATTTCAAAGATAGTAGCTGAATTACTAGATATAGGTCTAGAATATCCTTTTATAAAACGCCCAAAATTGTCTCTAATATTACCTCCAATGCCACTCTGCCCTGTTGAACATTTATAACAACCATCAATATATATTCAATTTAAAATAACCACTAGGAGGAGCTGTCCAATGAATAACTTTTAGCTTCTTCAATTGTGTTGGGTCGATCAGGCGAACAATGAGAAAGACAGAGAACTATAACCGAGCACACACTCTTTGATAACGGAGTTCACCCAAACTGGCTACGTCTCCGGACCGCTACACGTGGCACTTAATATTATTATAATAATATTACAATCGTAATGTAGCTCAATCACAAGCTATGGTTCTCTCACAAATAGAACTCTCTCTTTAAAATATTCTCTCTTGAATATGTGATTGTGATGTGTAAATTGGTGTAATTAAATATACAAGATAGTAGGACATATATAGAACCCAAAGTGGGTTTTATTACAATTCCAAGTGATGTGGGATAATTAGAAAACATGATCAAAACTTATTTAGCTTCACAACTCAACAATCTCCCACTTGGAGTCAAATGTCAAGTGCTTCAAGAGAATTTTGATTATCCCCGACCACCGAACTCACTATGTTCCACCGAGCAGAATGCTCCCATCGGTATCCTTGTATAATAATTATTACTCCTCAGAGTTGCTCATTTTTCATGTAGCGGCGACCCTGAACCTCAAGCTCGGAGTCCTACTAAGGTTGCACACAGCCTCAGTTTGTCGATTGTAACAGTCTTCGTTAGCATATCGGCGGGGTTCTTAGCGCCCTCAATCTTTTCTAGCGTGAAGATTCCATCTTCTAGAATGTCCCGGATAAAATGATAACGAATCTGTATGTGCTTGGTGCGTGAATGAAATACATGATTCTTAGCTAGCTGAACTACACTTTGACTATCACAGTGCAGATCTCCCTTGTCGGTTTTCTAACCGAGCTCCTTTAAGAAACCTTGCAACCAAATCATCTCTTTGCTTGCTTCCGTCACCGCGACGTACTCAGCCTCTGTGGTCGACAATGCAATAATCTTTTGTAACTTAGATGTCCAACTCACAGCAGTACCACCGTAGGTACAAACACATCCCGTTGTGCTCTTTCGCATGTCCAGATCACCGGCCATGTCAGCATCCACATAGCCATGCAGGCCTTCCGAGTTCTTTCGAAAACATAATGCCAAATTCACTGTACCCGAGAGATATCTCATTATCCACTTCACAGCTTTCCAATGGTGCTTTTCTGGGTTACTCATGTAACGACTGACAACTCCCACTGCATGGGCAATGTCCGGTCTTGTACACACCATAGCGTACATCAAGCTACCAATTGCTGAAGCGTAGGGTATGTTCGATATACAATCCTTTCCTTCCTCTTCTGAGGGTGATTGTTTCTTCGACAAGCTAAAGTGTGCGGCTAGAGGTGAGCCTACAGCCTTGGCATCACTCATGCTAAACCGTGCCAACACTTTCTTCACATATTCGGCTTGTGAAAGATACAAAGACCCATCCCTTCCTCGGGAAATCCTCATACCGAGGATCTGATTTGCGGTTCCCAAATCTTTCATCTCAAACTATTTCGCCAACTGTTGCTTCACCTTGTTAATCTCCACAAGGCTCGACCCGACAAGCAACATGTCATCTACGTATAAAAGTAGTATGACGTACGAAGAGTTCTCGAATCTCTTCACGAAACAGCAGTGATCACTATCACTTCCTTCGAACCCGGTATCCACCATGAAACTGTCAAACTTCTTATACCACTGTCGTGGTGCTTGTTTTAGCCCGTACAAGCTCTTCCTCAGTTTCCAGACCATTTCCTCTTTTCCCTTTTCGGCAAACCCTTCAAGTTGGAGCATGTAAATTTCTTCTTCAAGATCTCCATGGAGAAAGGCAGTTTTCACATGTAACTGCTCAAGATGAAGATTCGCATTTACAACAATACTCAACAATAGCCGAATAGTCGTCAATTTTACGACTGGTGAAAAGATATCGTTGTAGTCAATTCCTTCCTTTTGCTGAAACCCTTTTAGTACTAATCGTGCCTTATACCGTTTCGAGCCATCTTGTTCCTCCTTTAGTCGGAACACCCATTTGTTTCTTAGTACCCTTTTTCCCTTGGGCAGTTTGGCTAACTACCAAGTCACATTCTTCTCAAGTGACTTCATCTCATCCTTCATCACGAGCTCCCACTTGCTCGAGTCTTTCAGCTCCAGAGCTTCCTCTCTACTTTCGGGCTCGCCTGCATCATTGAGTAATATGTAATGCAGGGAAGGAGAGTATCGGGCAGGAGGTATCCTCTCGCGATGACCTCGGCCTAATTCAGGTCGAGGAGTTTGGGGAAGCTCCTCGTCCTTTTCAGCATGTGCTGGTAGGTTGTCGAGCACCACTGGCTCATCTTCAGTGTCATTTTCCAACTCCAACCTTGGAAACACATTCATGCCGACTATACCACTTTCCTAGGACGGGAGCGCGTGTTCTTCCACCACCACATTTTGTCGATCTTTGTACAAAATGCTTTCGTTGAAGATGACATCCTTACTGCGAATGATCCTCTTTGTTTGACCATCCCAAAAGCGATATCCAAACTCAGCTCCTCCGTACCCCACAAAGTAACACACTTTGGATTTCGAGTCAAGCTTGGTACGATCATTTATATCGACATGGATATATGACAGACAACCGAACACTCGAAAGTGTTCATAAGAGATAGGCTTTCCTATCCACTCTTCTTCGGGAATTCTCCTTTCTAATGGCACTGAGGGTCCGCGGTTAATGAGGTAAACCACCGTGCTTACTGCATGTGCCCACAAGGCTATGGGCAACCCACTTTGCAGTCTCATACTCCTAGCATGCTCATTAATTTTTCGGTTCATTCTTTCGGCCATGCCATTCTGCTGTGGCGTTCTTCGGATGGTCTTCTCCATTCGAATGCCTCTCTGTGCACAGAACCCTACGAACTTCGCAGGAATGTACTCTCTGCCGTTATCGGACCTCAAACATTTGAGTTTATTTCCGGTCTCTAGTTCGACCATGGCCTTCCATTCTTGAAATTTCTTAAACACCTCAGACTTGTGTTTCAAGAAATAGACCCATGTTTTCCTCATCGAATCATCGATGAAGGTCACATAGTACTGAGATCCTCCCAGTGAGGTTACTGGAGATGGTCCCCATACGTCTGAGTGGACCAGTGCTAGCTTCTTCTCCTTGGGAGCTTTTCCACCTTTTCTGAAGCTCACTTTCTTCTGCTTCCCGAAGATGCAACCTTCGCACTTGTCGAGATTGACAGACTTCAAGCCCGGTAGCTTCCCGTCTTTTGCTAACACTCTCATCCCCTTCTCACTTATGTGACCCAACCGTCGATGTCATAGTTCCGAGCAGTTTTGCGACACAGCTTCCGCAATTATACACTCCTCATCGGTCGTCATGTACAGTGTACCGACCTTGCTCCCTCAGGCTATCACCATAGCTCCTCGTGAAACTTTCCAAACGCCATTGCCGAACAAAATGGAGTGTCTTTCTGTATCGAGTTGACCTACCGAGATCAGATTCTTGGTCAACCTCAGAACATGCCTCACTTTCGTTTGCTTCCATACCGACCCGTTTGGAATGCGAATTTTCACATCGCCCATTCCAACAACATCCAACGCTTCTCTGTCAGCTAGATACACTTTACCGAAATTATCCGCAGTGTAATTTTCGAATAAATCCTTCTGAGGGGTTGTGTGAAATGATGCCCCAGAGTCTAGAATCCACGATTCTATATTTCTCTGTTCGGCAAGCAATAAACAGTCACCCGAATCCTTGTCGCTCGCAACATTAGCTACGTGATCACGGCCGGTACCCTTCTTCGGCTGCTTGCACTCATGACTGAAGTGCCCCATACCCTGGCAGTTATAGCATCGAAGATTCTTCTTACTTCGATCGCTATCTTTGCCGCCTCGGCTTTGCCCTCTTCTATCTCGGGATTATGAACGTCCTCTAACGTCCCATACCCTGGCCTTACCCCGGTCTCTTGAACCCACGTTCAAGGCTGCTCCATCATTTGAGCATTCACCCATGTCTAATCTCCTGAATTCCTCAGCGAGTATTTGATCTCGGATGCCGTTGTAAGTCAGTTTCTCCTTTCCAATTGAGTTGCTAACAGCAGCTCGCATGAATTCCCAACTGTTCGGTAAAGATGCTAGCAGTATAAGGGCTCTCACTTCGTCTTCAAAAGTTATCTCCACTGCATCCAACTGATTTACGGTGTCGATGAACTTGTTCACGTGATTTGCGACAGGTGTGTCCTCAGCCATGCGTAGGCTGAACAACTTACGCATGAGATGTGCCTTGTTGTTTGCGGATGGTTTCTCATACATGTCGGTGAGGACCTTCATCATCCCCATCGTCGTCGTCTCTCTTGCGACGTTATGTGCTACACTCCTAGATAGTGTTAGGCGGATCACTCTCAACACTTGTCGGTATAAGAGTTTCCATGCCTCCTCGGTGGTCGTGGTCGGCCTTTACTCAAGGAGAAGTGGCTGATGCATCTTCCTCCCGTAAAGGTAGTCCTCTATTTGCATTCTCCAGAATGCGAAGTCCTTCCCGTCGAACTTCTCGATCCCGTGTGCGGTTCTGTCTTCTTTCGCCATCGATCTTCCGAGCTCTGATACCACTTGTTGGGTCGATCAGACGAACAATGAGAAAGACAGAAAACTATAACTGAGCACACACTCTTTGATAACGAAGCTCACCCAAATTGACTACGTCTCCGGACCGCTACACGTGGCACTTAATATTATTATAATAAGGATTACAATCGTAATCTAGCTCAATCACAAGCTATGGTTCTCTCACAAGTAGAACTCTCTCTTTACAATATTCTCTCTTGAATATGTGATTGTGATGTGTAAATTGGTGTAATTAAATATACAAGATAGTAGGACGTATATAGAACCCAAAGTGGGTTTTATTACAATTCCAAGTGATGTGGGATAATTAGAAAACATGGCCAAAACTCATTTGGCTCCACAACTCAACAAATTGTACATTTTTTAGACCATGATCAATTTAAAATTTACTATCCTTAAAAGAGGCCAACCTTATAAAATCTTCAATCTTTCAAATAATAAGATGAACTGACATTCTGACATTATCATACTTCCTAAAACATCTTGCTTTCCAAATATGCCATATAACGAATAAAGGGAAAATTTGTCATAATTATTTTTCCTCATATGTTATTTTCCTCTGAATAGCAGACCACCATGTAGCAGTTCTGCCTTTAGTAGATTTATTTGAATTTCCCACTTAGCTTCAAAATAATCCCATACATTATTAGCAATTGTACCAGTGCTAAATAAATTATCTGAGTTTTCCTCTGAATTTTTACAGCATTCGCACCTGGAGGCTAAGGAAATACCAAATTTATGTAGTCTGCTCTCCAATGGAATAGCATTTGTAAAAAACTTCCAAGAGAAACAAGAGATTTTTAAAGGTACCATTTTGTCCCATATAAATGCACTTCTCCACTTTTCAGTGCTTGTACTTCTTATAATCTTCCAAGCTGACTTAAGAGTAAAATTTCCCAAACTAGTATATTTCCAAACAAGAATATCTTCTTTATTAGTATTGAACTTCATAGAGGAATCAAACAGATAATAGACATTAATAGGAATAAGATTATCAATTTTATCATCATCCCATTTATTCTCCAGCAATATGGACTTAATAGAAGTATTTTTAGGAATTAACATATTCCCTATAGGACCAGTAGTACTCCAATTGTCCCAGTTTACATTAATATCACATTTACCAACCAGCCCAACAATATTACTTTCAGCAATATCTCTGACTTTTAACATTCTGCACCAAGTATTAGCTCCTTTTGTCATAGTAGCTTCATTAGGATGCTTATTTTTGCAGTAATTTGCTTTCAAAATCTTGGCCCACAAATTGTCTTTTGTTCTAAATTTCCACCGTACTTTAATAGCAAAAGCTTTAGAAATGTCATTAAAGCTCTTAATATCCGAACCACCTTCTCTTATAGGTTTACAAATTTTACTCCATTTAATCGAGTTAAACTTGTTTTTACCATCCTTAGCACCCCAAAAGAAGTTAGAAAGAATTTGATCAATTTTTTTAACCACTTGAGTAGAGGATTCATAACTGCTAGAGTATAAATAGGGATAGATTGCACTACATGTCTGATCAGTATAAGTTTGCCTCCCAAATTTAACCATTGTCCTTTCTAACTAGTTAGTTTGATTTTAACTTTAAGAATAAGCTCATGGAATAGAATGCACTTTTTATGACCAGAGTATAGCTTGCAACCCAAATAAGTAAAAGGAAGTTTCTTACTTATAATATTAAGAACCTTGCTGATATTTTCTTTTTCTTGATTTGTGACACTTTTAGATAAGTAAATTAAGCTTTTCTCCAGACTAATCTCCTGACATGAATCCTTGTTGTATAATTGCAGCACCTTTTTCACATTATTTATAGAATTAAGAGAAGCTGAACTAAATATGATGATGTCATCAACAAAATCAGGTGAGTTATAATTGGGAAACCAAAAGGAGACTTAAAAGCATTCCAGCTTTTTTTGTGAACCAGATTATTTAGATTCCTGCTTAGTACTTCAGAGCAGATAATAAATAAACTTGAGTAAATAGGATCACCCTGTCTCAAACCATTTTTAGGGCAAACAGATTAGTAGTGCTACCATTAACAAAGATAGAACTAGAATTATTAGAGATCATTATCCAAACTTTGTCTATAAATCTTTCAGAGAACCCCATTTTTCTCAGTGTGGAAGTGAGAAAATACCATGAGATTTTATCATAAGTCTTTTTTATGTCCAGTTTAATCGCAATATTTTTACCACTATATTTTTTACTGAGAGTAGAAATAAACTCTTGAGCTAATAAAATGTTATCTACTATATCCCTTTATTGGACAAAACCACTTTGATTCTCAGAAATAATTTTAGGAAGTATAGTAGATAATCTAGAAGATATAACATTAGAAATAACTTTACTGCAAAAAGTACATAAGCTGATAGGTCTAAATTCAGCAAAGTTCTTACGCTTATACTTTTTGGGAATAAGAGTAATAATAGTAGTAGATAGGGATTTAGGAAAATTACTCCCCATAAAGAATTGAGTTATAGATTCGTATAAGTCTTCCCCTACTAAATCCCAACATGAAACAAAGAATTGACCATTAAACTTATCAATACCAGGAGATCTTGTCTTTGCTCAACTCACAAACAGGACTTTTAACTTCTTCTTTTGTAGGATCTCTGTCAAAGATATAATTATCTTCTTCCATTATAATCTTTGGAACAATATCTAAACTTTTATAATCATAATTACCTGTAGAACCAGCAGCTAACAGGCCTTGAAAATACTCAATAGATTTATTTTGAATTTCCTCTTTGCTAAAAATAATTGTACCATCTTCTTTTTCAATCTCACAAATAGCACTTTTGGATCTTGCTTTCTTTACTATATTATGAAAATTTTCATTATTAGCATCACCGTCAGTAGTCCAGTTGATATTTGCCTTTTGAGCCAAGAATTTTTCGTCTATTCCCAATCTAAGTTTTAGATTTGCTTCTTCTTTATTTAATTCCCGTTTATTTGTATCAGTGGTCTCTTCTTGGTTAATTTCCTCTTCAATATATTCAATTTCTGGGCCCAAAAGCAAATTACCATGTAAAATGCCTTCATTAAGATTTGCAAGTTCTTCCCCTTTTTTAGTAGTATCCTCTTTCTGTTCATCACTATTTTCTGGTACAGTAATATCTTCCTTTTCAACCTCCTCAATTCCTTTTTATTTTTCTTCTAAAACTTCAATTGTCTAAATTAATAACTTCCTTGACATTGTTATTGTTTTCTTGTGTTTGTGCAGGTTTACCAAAATTACGAGATACCTAGTCCTTTGTGCTCTCGCTTTCGACTTTTTTGTACCTATTTTGGTGAGACTAAGTGATTTTATTGGGTCTGTATAATTTGTCCTTTGTATTTTTGTTTTGGTTTTTCTCAGCTTTTTCTTGGTGGTTATCTTTTGTATTTTCTTTCTCTTCATTTTCTTTTTTGCTTTCCTTAAATTTGCATGAACTTTCGTCATGGCCTTGCTTATAACAATGAAAAGAATATTTAGGGACGTCTTCTTAATCATACTTCTACCAAAAACCAGTATCTCCACCATAACCAATTCTCACTCTTTCTACTATATCTAAATTTAAATCGATTTCAACACAGATATGTGTCATACCTGGTCTTGACAGTTTGGCAGTAGGTTCATCTACTTTAAGAGGATTCCCGAGCGTTGTAGAAATAGAAAATAACTGGAAATGTTATATAGATGAATAGGAAGTCTAGGCAAAGTAACCCAAACAGGAGCTAATGAGGATTCAAATTCTGGATCAAACTCATACATCAATTTAAACACCCTAATAGGGCTATTCTCAATGTACCAAATTTTTTTTAACCATATTCGTGAAAATCTCTTTTGTGACAGCTTTTGACTCTCACTAAATCAAACATTATTTTGTAGTGACCACACACCGTCAAACCTGAATTGAGGAAATGTTCAACTAGTATGCAACCTTATAACCAAATTTCTAGTTACGTGATGCACTAGGCTAAAAATAGGCCATGATGAGTATTAAAATTAGGGATGTTGCATGCAAGTAAATTGGTGGGGATAAATCCAAGAAAGGTGCTTTAACTTCAGATAACTATATATATACATATTGTATCTTTTATAAATTATAAAGGTATATGTGAAGAATTAAATCAATTAAGTCGTCATTTTCCCTGCTTCTCGTTTTTGTTTTATTATATTATTATAAACGGGAGTTTAGATGTACATCTAATCAGGTATAGATACTCTAGGCCTAGCTGATATAGTTGTGTATTTGATCGATGAATATTATGTATAGTTTCATGGAAAATACATTGTTATTGAACAAAATTTTGTGTAATATTCAGAAGGCTCTGTTTTTGATGAATTCTTTCTTTATTTTCTAAAATAATTGTCTCATATTCCATAAAAATCAGGGCTTGGTTTTTTTGGCTTATATGATAGATGAGTCCTTTACCGAAGCCTTGATATTTTCCATGAATGGTGGTGCTTTAACTTCAGACACCGTATTATTTGATCATCATAGAACTATTTTGAACTATTTCAATCTCAATGTATGGTCTGCACCAAAAAGGAACAAACGCTAATGAATTAAAGCAAACACCAAAATTTTATCTTAAAAGTATACTTTAAATTTAATCATAAAGAAATATTATTATTTTTTGCATTCTTTATAGATTATAGAGGTATATGTAACGAGTTTAATCAGTGGACTCGCCCTTTGTTCTACTTTTCGTTTCTGTTTTATTTTATTATTATAGGCGGGGTTCAGATGTACAAGTTTCCCAACCGGTTTGAGCTTTTGGGATGGGCTTAAGAGTTGAGCGTTTTGGGTTGGACGTGAAGTAGAGATACTTGAGGCCTGGTTGATATAGTGTTGTGTACTATGACTAATAAATATTAGGTATTGTTTTGTGGAAATTAAACTTTTACTGAATTTTTGTTGTGTAATATTCAGAATTCGGGGCTTTACATGATTTGTTCAGCTTATACGATAGATGAGTATCTTTATCAAAGCCTTGATGATTTTGGCCTATATGATAGATACTCACTTTTATCAAATTGATGATTAATTTGTTCGGCTTACATAATATATCATGAGTATTTTTATTGAAGCCGTAATTTGTTCAGACACTTTCTCTTTTTACAAAAATAGCACAATTTCTCTCTCTTACTGTCTCATCACCCTCATATGTCATCGTTAATATCTATCATTTCCATCCCTCTCCCCTTTCCATATATCTCCTCAACCTTTCCCTTCTATCGCACACTATCAATCCATCTATCTTGATCACATTTTGTCTAGTACAAAAGGGTCACATGATCGAAAGATCTTTGACCACTGTCGTAGCTCCAACTACGATCGGATACTGATCACAATCGCTCTCTCTTGTCGGATTGCAGTCCTTCATTAGCACTGCATCCAGCGTCGTAATATAGTATATTAGTTCCAATGACGTCCATCTTTGTCTCTTATTATTAAAACTCTGATTGAGCTAAGAACGGAGTTATCACTGCAATTAGGGAAGTTGATGGCGTCAATAAGAGTGTTTTGTGCATTTTGAAACTTTGAAATATGGTGTTTATTGTTTGACATGGATGGAGTATTTCGAAAAATTACATATGATGCATGATTTTTCCTCTAAAAAAATTATAATTACCCGCAATAACCGTAAATTTAAAGTACGAACCTTACTTCAAATTTACGGTTTGCATTTTTTTTTTTTTAAATTATAAAAAAACATAAACATATAAAACTAGTTATACTAGTTAAAAAATGAGTAAACAAAAATTTAAAGTTATTTTTAATTTTTATACTAAGTTTTTTACTTTTACTGCTATTTTTTACCAAAATAATACCAAAAAAATTGTAAAATCAATACAGCATGGTTGGAGAAGTTAAAAATTGAGTCTAAAAATTTAAATAATTTTCTTTCCATCTTGTCTTAATTTTATAATTTTTGTGATATTTTTTTTATAAAAAATAGAAATAAAAGTCAAAAAATTAATAAAAATCAGTGAAAAAATTAAAAATAACATTGAAATCTTTTTAACTCTTTTTTAACTAGTTGTATATGTTTGTGATTTTTTATGATTTTTTAAATAAACAAATAAAAAAAAAACCCATATATTTAGAGTACGGTTCATAGTTCAGATTTATGGTAATCAGAATTTTTATTGTGAAAAAATCCATCCTCATTATAGATTAGGTCCCTATTTTTCATGTGGAGATTCTCATTCACACACATAATTATAAAAATCATTTTTTTAGTCAAAAAGAAATTAACTTAAATGTGAAAATATAACATTTAGGTCCATCTTTAGTCCTAACTATGTAATTAAGTTATTTAATTGGTATTTGTAATAACAAATACAGCCAAAACAGGCCTTGAAAGAGTTTTGCATATTAGAATTTTAAGAGTAAAATTTTATTTTTGAACCACATGTGTAAAGACTAATTTTTTTTTTAAATCTACATAAATTACAAGAACTTTGACCGGTGTGTATGTGATGTCATATGTATGTGAGTGGTCGTGTGTTTACAATTTTGTGTGGTCCTTTGTATGTGATCGTGTGTCCATCTAATCCTATGTGATCATGTGTTATCAAATTTGTTTTTTTTCTAACATTTGAATTTCTTAATCATTTTCTTTGGTGGTGCTTTTTATGTTATTTTGTCCTTATCTATGTATGACTTTTTTTTTTTAATTTACTATGAATTTTTCTTTTGTGATCGTTTGTCCTCTACTCTTATTTGTTCTTGTGTGCATCCGTTTTTGAATAATAACGTGTACTCATTTTTTAATTTATTTTCAATTTCCTTTAGTGATCTTGTGTCCCTTGATTTTAGGTGGTATTGTGCCCGCTCCATCACATGTTTCTCTTATATATATTTTCAAGTTTTGTTAAACATATTCGTAATCAAAGAAAGTTTGTTCACCAGTTCGTAATTAACGAAAGTTTTGATGAATAACAAAATTGATATAACTGAACTTAATAAAAGTTCAAAGTTCATTAGCCGTACTAATATTTACACTAAGGCTCTGTTTGTTTCGAAGGAAAATATTTTCAGATGTTTGTTTGGTTTGATAAATTAGAATCTTAGAAAAGATTTTCCTTAAAACATGGAAAAGATAGGAAAATATTTTCCCTTAATTTTGTTTATAAAATATTTTCCAAAGAAGAAGATAACAAGCTCGTGTATTCACACCTATTACTAATCTACATCATGCATCATGCGTGTACTGTTAGAGCATCCACAATACTTTTGTTAACTTTTTAATGTTAAATAGTGACGCATCATCGTTTAAAAATAGGTTAAATGACACATATGCATGTTAAATTTAATAAACACATTAGTTTCACGTTAACAATGTTATCAATTTTTAATTAACAATTTCTTTTTTATTTTATTGGTCACTATTCTTATGGGGAGAATTTATAGGAGATAATAATGTTAATTGTGGACTGTGTTTGCCATGTCACCGGTTACAAACATTAAAAACATTGTTAAGTTTAACAACTTTTTTAACATCTATAAAGATAACAAATATTTTAACGCAACTAATGGAGATAAAAAAATACATTGTTAGCTAACTATTTTAGTTAACAATAGAGATAACAACACTATTGTAGATGCTCTTATAGTATAAAAAAAATATTATAAAAATCTATTATTAAACATTATAGTAATAAAATATCTATTATAAAAATCTACTATTATACCATTATACATTATAGAACCACATAAAAATCTACTATAAAAATCTACTATTAAACATTATATAGTAATAAAAAAAATTCTTCTATTTCCTGAAAAAGTTTGGTTCTCATAAGACTTTTTCTTTATATTGTCTAATATATTAACAGCTCATTATTGATTGTTTGATCAATTTTTAAATTACAACTTGATCTTAATTTTTATTGTCAAACTTAAAAAAAAAAATTACTTCTTCTACTAATCTTAGTATACCTTTTCCGAAGAGTTTTTAGAATATTTACAAAAAATTGCTCATGGAATTTTTGAAGTCTCCATAGCCGTCAAAATAAATATTGTTCAATACGACATGCTAATTTTAAAGTTTTATTAAGTACCATGTCACCGGACTTTGCTTGGTAAAATGTGATTTTTTGTGTTTGAAATATTTTTCAGATTTCATCCTTCTAATTTTTTGGTTTTAAACTTTTATATGCTGATTTTGTTACTAATATTATATAATTCTATTATTATGTTTGTTAAAAAAATTATAAAGTATATTTTAGATTTTCCATGAAAAAATTTCACGCAACCAAACACCAAGAAAATTATGAAAAATTATTTGTTTTCCATGAAATATTTTCCTTGGAAAATCTTTTTCCTCGAAATTATTTTCCGAAGAAACAAACAGAGCCTAAATGTTTTCAGATTATAAGAGTACACGATAAAAAACTTTTGAATGTAAGGAAAAATACCAAACTCAAAGGAACAAATTGAATTAAGGAGTAATTCAAATTTCAGAAGAAACCAACCGATTAGAGTATAATATAACCGGTTATGTGACGACCCATATTTCTGTGGTACAAAGTGTTGTGCGTCAATCCGACATCGTGCAAATATGAGAGTAACCGTGTGTTATATGAGCTTAAAAATCAAATTTTTATCAATAATGACTTTTAAAACCGTGCGGCACAAAGCGATTACGAAACTCCATAGTTAAGTGTGTTTAGCTTGGAGTAGTACCAGGATGGGTGACCTCCTGGTAAGTTGTGCCAAAGTGAACAATATTTTTATACGGCCGTGGCGGTACGGACTATATTGCTGGGTCGTTATAAATGGTATCAGAGCTTCTATCTGGCCGGAAATGTCAAGACTATCACAAGTGTGTAGGCCCATGAAGGACGACGTGCCCAACGAGTACGTCGTCCCTAAGGGGGGAGATTGTGACAACCCAGATTTCCGGATGAAATTTTTGGTACAGAGTGTTTGTGCCAGTTCGAAATCGCTCTGATATGAGAGTACCCGTGTGGTATAGGAGCTTAAAGATCCATTTTCTATCAATAAGGTCTTTTAAAGTCATTTGGCACAATGCGATAACGGAACTTCATAGTTAAACGTTCTTAGCTTATAGTTGTAACAGGATGGGTGACCACTTGGAAACTTGTGTCAAAATGGACAATATTATTTATACGGGCATAGCGGTTCAAGTATATATGGAAAGGTCGGATGCGATTTTTGAAGACTTGGAAGCTAATCAAAATAATTTCAAAGTTTTTATTGGAATGTTGGACGAATATATCTACACAAGCAGAACAGTTTTATGAAGAAGATAATTCGCATTTAAGATACTTTTTGTGCAAGATTTCCGTGATTCAAAACCACTAGCCGTTAGACGAACACTGAAGAAACCAACCGGTTGGAAAAAAGATAATCGGTTAGAATGACTGAAAATTTGAGTTTCAAAAAGGAACCACTGTCTCTACTAGAAGGAGCTAGAGGAGGCTTCCAAGGCTAGAAGGAGTGAGAACATACCATATTGGGTGGAAACTCCAATCCATGAGTTTTATGCAGAACATCTTATAAGGAAATCCTGGAGAGGTTCAAAAGAAAATCTTATAAATTTCTGAAAGTTTATCTGGTAATAGGGCCAGCAAGAATGAAAATGTTTCAGACTTTGATCTCAATGTTTCTCCTGGCGATGAGATCTAGGCTTTTGGTCATAAATTTAATAAAACAATAGTTGGAGCGGATCTGGTTTAGAACTCTTCGTTAGCAGATTCTGCTATTTTGATGCATTACAATTTACGAATGTTGGGTATTTTGAAGAATAATTAAGGTTACAAGGTTAAATTTAGCAAATCTTAAGTGCTACCTTTTACTTTTTATAGCATAACACCACCTAGCAATATTAGGATATTGAAGATTTTAAGCCATATTAATGGTTTTGTTCGCCATATCATCAATGCCCAAAATAGTGGTTGGTCAAAGACAGACAAAACATCTTTTCTTACTTTCAATTATCTTTAGTGATCTTGTGTCTGTCTAATCTTGAATAACAACGTGTACTCATTTTTTAATTTACTTTCAATTACCTTTATTGATCTTGTGTCCGTGATTATAGGTAGTCTTGTGCTCGCTCGATCCTGTATGTTCAATTTTAAAATTTTGAATTTTTTCTGGAATTTTCTTGGTTTACTTATTTTGATTTTTTGCATTTTTCGGGTTTTTTGTTTTATTTTTTTAGTTTCATCTTAATTTTATATGTTTTCCTTGTTTTTCGGTTTTCGGTTTCGGTTCGGTTTGCAAGGTTTTGAACCTAATACACCGGATCGTACTATATCGGCCCGGTTCAGATTTGACACATTTAAATTAAAAACATTTTGGTTTCCGATTCGGTTCGGTAACTGGGTTTTTTCCAACTCACAACTATTGTACAATCTTATTTTTAATCATGTGAAAAATGGAAAAGTATTATTCAAAAACAACCTTCAAAAGTACAAGTAAGTACGCACATAAGGAGTATTATTTGTGTGTCGTCCATGAGTTGGACGGTACAATGTACCGTTGGACAAAAACTTATATTATTATTATTTTTTTATAAATTTTGATTAAAGCTTATATTTAGGATAGTTCCATTAGTGTTTTATATTTTTATTGTGTTGTAATATTTATTTTTAATTTATTAAAAACTAATTTGTCTAATATATAATTAAAACAAAAAAAAACAATTAGTTTTTAAAATAGACCATCTAACTGTCTGTTTACTAATCCAACAGTGTATGAATTAACGGTAAATTGTACCGTCTAACAAACCGACGGCACAAAATGGAACCCCACACATTAGGGGGGGCATCGATTCGTTACCGAACTTTTTCACTACATACTGATATCATACCAAACTAGTTTGGTTTGAGAATTTGTATACCAATACCGGACCAAAAAATTTGGTTTACCGAACTTTCGGTATACCAAACTATTCGGTTGGTTCGGTTCGGTTTCGTTTTATAACAAATTTTAGAGTTTACAAGTGATTATAGGAAAATTGTGCATATTGAAAAAAAAAACATAGTATAAAATTTTAAAAGTAGTATATTAAAAATATATATTTATTTATATTATTGTTATATTTTTTGTTTATTTGCATAAAATATTAAACACTACTAGACCTTTCTAGCTATAAATATGAGAAAATGTTATAAGTATTCACTATAAAAAATAATATAAATATATTATAACAATGTTAATAACTATGTATATATAACTCTTTTAGTTTATTTATCTATATAGTATATTTTAATATTTCGGTTTGAATCGGTATCATACCGAACTCATAAAACGAATACCGAAACCGAACCGACTTTCAAATATTGTTTTGGTTGTACCGTACCGTAATATCGGTATAACAAACTTTTGATACCGACTTGATTGGTTCGGTTCGAAAAACAGTAGATTGTATAAGTGGTACCAAAAGGCCACCCCTACCACACATAAGTACTGTAAGTCCCTTGTGAAACCCTAGGTTTTCTCTCTCTCACAAAACACGTGACAAACATATCTGCCGTCTTTCTCCTATCAAACATAGGTATATTCTCTTTTGATATTATCACCACACAGATCAGAAAATTTCGACAGTTATTATTTTATACAGTACTATTATCTATTTTATATATTTCTTATTTCCTTTGTTAAAGTGAGTTCTTTTCATAATGGTATGACTGATCATCGTTTTTGTTTTTGTTTCTAAAGTGAGTTCAATGTTTCAATGTATTTTATACAGTACTGTTATTTATGTTTTCCTCTGAGATTTCTTTCCTAGTCCATTTTACTCTTTAGACAAAGTAGATACAATTGTTTTCCGTTTTTTAGTAATATTTTTTTTCCAACTCTAATTATTGTTTTCCCTTTATGTTATTGTCCGCCAAAAGTAAAAATTTTCAAACAAGTGTTGTAATTAAATTTTGTCTTAATAACTAAAGCCTAACCTAGTGATACGAAAGTACTTTAAGGCTTCATAATTAATTAACTGGACTTAACCTGTCGTTATACTATTGATTGGATTTGATGAGTGTTGGAAAGTATTTAAAGGGATCGGGAAGGCTAAAAACGAAAACACAAGAACCGAAATATAAAAGGGAAAAAAAAACTTTTTATATATATTTTTTCTTCTTTTTTTTGGTGGTAATACAAATGGTGGAAGTACCACCTATTTATACTATTTCTCCACCACAAACAACGGTGGAGATCAAAACAATCTGACGGTCCAAAATCGTCTCTAAAATTTTCTAAGCATATTCTTTATAATATTCTACTCAAGGACTATTCTAGATACTTTTAGAACTTGTAGAATAATCTAGAAATTGGGCTAGCTTATTCTAATTACATAGAAGCCCCAAAAACTTATTAGCCCAACAAAAATAAACTAATTGACCAAATAAAACCAAACAAATTATAATTTCAACACTCCCCCTTAAGCTTGTTTGGTAAGTCCGAGCAAATTTCTCAATCTTCGAAAGTCTTCGTACTTGAGCGCCTTTGTAAAAATATCCGCAACTTGATCTTGGGACTTCGTATACTTCACTTCAACATCATTTCTTTCAATACATTCACGAATAAAATGATAGCGCGTATCGATGTGCTTACTTCGGTCATGGAACACGGGATTCTTAGCGAGGGCTATCGCGGACTTATTATCAACAAATACTTTTGTCGCTTCATTTTGTGGCATCCCCAATTCCTTCAATAAATTTCGTAACCAAATTGCATGGCAAATACACGAATTAGCGGCAACATACTCGGCTTCACAAGTAGAAAGTGTCACGATGGGTTGTTTTTTCGAACTCCAAGTAAAAGCCGTATCCCCCATATAAAAAACAAATCCACTAGTACTTTTTCGATCGTCTATATCGCCTCCCCAATCGCTATCACTATAGCCAATCAACTCAAAATTATTAGAAAACGAATAATTCAACCCAAAATCAACCGTACCTTTTATATAACGGAGGATTCGTTTCGCGGCCTTCCAATGCATCAAAGTTGGAGCTTCCATATAGCGGCTTATAAGACCAACTCCATACAAAATATCCGGTCTCGTAATAGTTAAGTATCGTAAGCTTCCAACTAAACTTTTGAAAAATGTTGGGTCCACACTTTCGTCTTCAAAGTATTTCGACAACTTTGTAGCGCAATCCACCGGCGTATTTATCGGCTTACACCCTTCCATTTTAAACCTTTTAAGAATATTTTTTGCATAACCTTCTTGCGAAATAAAAATTCCCTTTTCGTTTTGTTTCACTTCAATTCCAAGGTAATACGACATAAGCCCAATATCCGTCATTTCAAATTCCCAACTCATTACCCTTTTAAAATCCTCAAATAATTTTGGATTGTTTCCCGTAAAAATCAAATCATCAACATAAAGGCAAACAATCAACACATCACCATTTTTATCCATTTTCTCATAAAGAGAATGCTCATGGGGACACTTTATAAAATCATTTTCTTGGAAATACTTATCAATCCTAGTATTCCAAGCTCGGAGGGCTTGTTTTAAACCGTAAAGCGCTTTTTTCAATTTTAAAACTTTATTTTCATGCCCTTTAATTTCATAACCCGGTGGTTGTTGCAAATAAACTTCTTCTTCTAAGTTGCCATTTAAAAATGCCGATTTCACATCCATTTGATTTATTTTCCATTTATTTTGAGCGGCTAAAGAAATTAAAAATCTTATAGTTTCAAGACCGGCTACGGGAGCGAATACCTCGTCATAATCGATGCCGGCCTTTTGGTTGTATCCTTTTGCGACCAACCTTGCTTTATATTTTTCGGTTTCTCCTCTTGCATTCTTTTTCTCCTTATAAACCCACTTAGCGCCAATAGCTTTGTGGCCTTTCGGTAATTCCGCCAATTCCCATGTATCATTTTTTATTATCGAGTTCATTTCTTCATCCATGGCATTTCTCCAATTTTTATTTTGCATTGCTTCTCCAAGACCTATAGGTTCACACCCCGCAAATAGACAAAAAAGAGTAATATTATCAATAGGTTCGGTTACCTCGTATAACTCTTGTAAGGTCCGGTAACGCGGTGATCTTTCGCTCAAACTTTCATCAATCGGGGATACTTGGCCTTGTGATTGGGGTGATGAAGGTGGAGTATTTGGCTCTTCTTCTCTTTCAACTTGCTCATCATCTTCATCGCTATAATAAGGGAAAAAATCATAGTCTTCATCCGTTTTGTACCATTCCCATGTTCCCTCTTCATCGAATTCAACATCTCGGCTCACGACAAATTTCCCATTGTCCGGATTATATAGCTTATAGCCTTTCGCCCTCGAATCGTAACCGATGAAAATAAACTTTTCGCTTTTATCATCTAGTTTGGACCTTTTTTGGTCCGGGACATGAGCATACGCAATGCTCCCAAAAACTCTCAAATGAGATATAACCGGCTTTCTTTCGCTCCATGCTTCTTCGGGGGTTTTACCCCAAACACTTCGAGACGGGAAACGGTTCGATAGATAAACCGCACTATCAACCGCTTCGGCCCAAAACTCTTTTGGAACATTTTTACTTTTAAGCATGCTACGGGCCATATTTAAAAGAGATCGATTTTTTCTTACAACAACCCCGTTTTGTTGTGGGGTATAAGGAACCGTCAAAGGATGAAAGATTCCATTTTCTTCACAATATTTTTCAAAATCATTCGAGGTAAATTCTCCCCCTCGATCCGATCTCATAGCCTTTATTTTTTGGCCGCTTTCATTTTCAACAAGTGCTTTAAATTTTTTGAAAGCATAAAAAACATCGGATTTTTGTTTCAAAAAATAAGCCCAAGTCTTTCGACTAAAATCATCAATAAAAAGGGCAAAATAATTACTTTTTCCGAGAGAACTTGGCTTAATAGGGCCGCAAATATCTGTATGTACAAGTTCTAACGGCCTTTTAGCTCTTGTACTTGCTTCTTTCGGAAAACTTTTTCTCGGTTGTTTTCCAAACAAGCATCCTTCACATAGTTCATCAACATGATCGATATGGGGTAGACCTTTCACCATATTTTTATTACTCAACAACTTTAATCCCCCAAAATTAAGATGGCCAAATCTCAAATGCCAAAGCCACGTTTTTTCTTTAAAACACGCTTTCAAACATTTAGCCCCACCATTATTTATTTTCAACGAAAACATTCTATTTTTCGACATCGGGACTTTTGCAACCAAATTTCCATTTTTATCTCGCAATAAAAGACTAAGATTCTTCATATGGATATCATAGCCTTTTTCCAAAAGTTGTCCCAAACTCAAAATATTAGATTTCATATTTGGCACATAATAAACATTTGAGATAAAATCATTTTCTCCATTTTTCAATTGGATTAAAACTTTCCCTTTTCCTTTTACCGGAATTTTAGATTCATCACCAAAATATATATCCCCATTTACCGTTTCATCAAGCTCGGTAAATATATTTTTATTTCCGCACATATGGTTGCTAGCCCCCGTGTCTAAATACCACGTATTATTTTCTCCATTTTCATTTCCTTTATGCGCAAATAAAAGTGTAGACCGTTCATCATTTTCTTTAGCAAAATTGGACCTTTCCTCAACTTTATTAGAACCGGATCTACACTCTGAAGCGTAATGACCAAATTTTTGACAATTATAACATTTTATTTGAGATTTATCATACCTCGGTTTCCCACTTTGATTAAAATTTCCCCCTCTTCCACGGCCTCTCGTCGGGTAAGAGTTTTGTCTCCTTTCTTCCTTTTCGAAATAGTTGTAACCACCTCGGCCATAACTTTGACCTCGGCCTCTTCCTCGTTGGCTTTTCGGGTTGCCAAAACTTTTCTTGTTCATGCTAAACTTCGTTTGGAGAGCTTGTTCGAGCGGCTCTTCTTTGACAACTCTTTTGTTGAGTTTGTCTTCATGGGCTTGGAGCGAGCCCAAAAGTTGATCCACGGTCATAGATTCTACGTCTTTAGATTCCTCGATGGCCACAACAATATAATCCCACTTAGAATCTAAAGACCGTAGAATTTTTTGGACAACACGAGTGTCATCTAAATCTTCTCCGCATCTTTTCATTTGATTGACGACCGTTTGAACTCGAGAAAAATAGTCGTCAACCGATTCAGAGGCTTTCATACGTAACGCCTCAAAATCACCACGTAAGGTTTGTAGTCGAACCTTTTTCACCTTGTCAACTCCTTTAAAAGAGTTTTCCAAGATATCCCACGCTTGTTTACTCGTGGTTGCACACGCCACCTTTTGAAACATCACTTCATCCAAAGCTTGATGGATGATGGTGAGAGTCTTCCGATCCTTCTTCTTTAATTCCTTCAACGTCTCCCTTTGGGCTTGAGTTTGGGTGGCGCCTACTCCAGGTTCGTCATACCCGCTCTCTACGATTTCCCATACGTCTTGGGAACCGAGGAACACTTTCATTCGTATGTTCCAATTATCGTAAAAATCCTTCTTAAGTGTGGGGATGAAGGGGGTCATACCTCCGGCCATTTTGGGACCGACAGGCTCTGATACCACTGTTGGAAAGTATTTAAAGGGATCGGGAAGGCTAAAAACGAAAACACACGAACCGAAATATAAAAGGGGAAAAAAAACTTTTTATATATATTTTTTCTTCTTTTTTTTGGTGGTAATACAAATGGTGGAAGTACCACCTATTTATACTATTTCTCCACCACAAACAACGGTGGAGATCAAAATAATCTGACGGTCCAAAATCGTCTCTAGAATTTTCTAAGCATATTCTTTATAATATTCTACTCAAGGACTATTCTAGATACTTTTAGAACTTGTAGAATAATCTAGAAATTGGGCTAGCTTATTCTAATTACATAGAAGCCCCAAAAACTTATTAGCCCAACAAAAATAAACTAATGGACCAAATAAAACCAAACAACTTATAATTTCAACAATGAGGCTTGGTATATTCCTTTCATATTTACGATACTGTCAATGAATCTTTTCAGCATATTAAAAGTTAATAAATTACCAGTTGGAGATTTTTCCTCTTTCAAGTCGAGCTTTTTTAAGTAATGTATCTCCTTACACCGCACTTGAGAGCAAATGGATATGGCACATTTAGTATATAAATGTAAGATTTTTTGTATAAGCGTGAGGTACAACTTTTGTAATTTTGGAACTGAAGCCAAATAAAGGTTCAGTTCCCTGTTGGATTTTCTCGCCAATGAGTAACAGTTCAACTTATCCATATCTTGCTTTGAGATGACCGTTTGTTATTGTCGAAAATGAAGAACAAAACGAGAATTAGATAACAACTTTTGCTTCTTATGTTTGAGAAATGATTAGATGAGGGTATGAGGCTCCTGTGTATAATGTTTATCATTAAAGCTGAGTACAAAGTAAACACTAAAGAAAATGTCATTTATTGGTTTATATTGGTTAAATGAGTGTGGCTAATTTTTGAAATAGTTTAGCAGCAGACTTTTTGCTATAATGTTGCTTAAATTCACATGAGCCTCCTACGACGCAAAACTTAAGTTATGTCTCGATTAGTATGTT
This sequence comes from Primula veris, assembly GCA_963682055.1. Taxonomy (NCBI): domain Eukaryota; kingdom Viridiplantae; phylum Streptophyta; class Magnoliopsida; order Ericales; family Primulaceae; genus Primula; species Primula veris. The sequence continues at coordinate 28,251,491 of OY821742.1, read as the reverse complement.
TCCATAAATGTGGTGGATTTCTCTGGTTGCTGTAGATGGATGTCAAATGATTTAGTCTGTAGTCTTTGTTTTAGTTATATGTTTCGTGGGTGGTACCAACAATAATCTGTTTTTACTGTTGCATATTTTCAACTTGCAAAAGTTATCGGAGCAAAATCAATTGTTCCAACACAAGCTAGTGTGGTTAAGATGTTTAAATACCTTCTTTTGTAATACTATTCATTATATCCCTAAGCTTATTTGTTTAAATATACGTTTCTTACCACAGTTTACTTAATTTAGTAGATCGAATTATATTATTAACAACTATAGTCCACTACTTCCCGTTCCCCTAGCTTTTCCTTGTTTATTCTTAGCAGTTAACATACTTCTTGTATTTCCTTTAAGTGTCAACCTCATACATCGAATTTAAAATAAAAACCGTTTGACAGTGCTTAAGCTTGCTTCGAAGAGATGGTTTATTTTAAGCGAGTCATGAATTTACGTACTCGTTTAACCCTAGATATGAACCTTTGTATATAAAGGTTCTTAGTTTCTTCACAAGTTCTCTTATTTAGAAATGTTTCATTTAACAAAACAACAGCACACACTCCAACAAAATGGTAGAGGATGAAGGGAAGGAAGAATCGGAAGAAGATGAAGGCAAAAAAGATAAAGTAGATTATCATCAAGTAACATTTCTCATAGCGAATAAGCAATTTACCAGATAGATAAAAGGTATATGTTTCTTTCTTCCAACTATATATTAATTTTAATTACTAGTTCTGGTCTTCTAGAGTACAAACATTTGGGTGTTCTTTTAATGGCTTCAGTACCTGCTGTAGTTATGTTCTTTGTAGAGTTTGTAAACATAACCCAAACTGCCCTTTTGAGGAATGGTGAGTGCATTTTTGTTCGAAGTCTATAAAGAATATGGGAGAGTTGAAGTGGAGTTTTTTTTCCTAGTTGTATCAGATTTTATTAAACGGTGATGTCAGACACTAGGAAATTTTGTATGGGGAAATTGTGGGGATTTTACTTAGTATCTTACTTCGTAGTTTAAACAGGATAAATTGATGTATTAGTTCACATGAAGCAAAATTGTCGAGGGAACATAGAGTATTTGGGCAGGGAACAAATATATGTGCTCTAATCCATTTGTATTGTTTGTGCTTTTCACCTCAATTTCAGTAAATTTGAAAACCAGCAAAAGTTCGAATGTGGTAGACTGTTTCGCCTTTAAATGATAGAGGACTATCCTACGCATACAAACTTGATTGTACTGTTTGAAGCTATTTCAAGTATGTTATGAAATCTAGTATTCAATCATTCTTTTTAGTTTGATTTGTTTAGAAATGATATCAGAAATTCAGAGGACCGCATCATATTATAGTATTTATTTTGCATTATACTTTGAAGTTTAAATAGGAAGGCACCATCCCAAATTTGCTTCGAAGTATGTAAAGACTAAAGAGCATACGAAAATCGGTTTATTTAGTATAGGTTTTCTAGTCGATACTAAGAACATCATTCGAAGTATGTAAAGACTAAAGAGCATACGAAAATCGGTTTATTTAGTGTAGGTTTTCTAGTCTATACTAAGAACATCATATTGTGCTAGATTATTTAAGGCCAAGAAATACAAAACAACTAGAATAATTTTGTAAACTTTAAAATTTGGAAAAAACAAATTATATACTACTTGACCAAAATAAAATATTTTTACTGTCCCAAGTCAACATGGTGTTCAACTGTTTATCAATTTGAAACATATAAAACCCGTAGTAGTATCTCAATGACATAACCATTGTACTCTTCTGTAGATGATTCAACAAACCCATTCCAAGATGATTCAACAGACCCATTCCATTACTATTTTCATATTTTTGTGTCAATCAGAGTAAAACGGCAATCTGAACCAACTTTATCACCAAGAATATTGATTTTAGAATACTTTCCATTAAGAATTGACAAGTTTTAACTTTTCACCAAAGAGTCTGAAATTCAGTTCATTCATGTATTTGTGATGTATTTTTTGGCATTTGATTGGTAATTCTTTGTATAACGATTACTATATTTCATTTATTCATCTCATACCTAATTCTAATTAAGCTATTAATATTTCATAGGGACAAGAAAGAATTGTTGGAAAAACATGTGAAAACATGGGTGTTTCCGAATGGTCACTGGACCAACTTCGAGTCATTATTTCGTGTAACAGCGCTGAGTTGTTTATACCGTAATCAACGTGGTTGAGTAGCCCGTGTGATGAGCTTCGTAACGGTATATCACATGACCTATTCGGAGAATGGGTGTGAATACAAAGTGGCTTCAAAGTTGGTACCTCGGAAGCTCAAATCTGGAAAAACGAAATGGTTAATGAGAAAAACCATTTAGTATAATCCCATATTGGAAGATTAAGAGTTAATCTTACAATATATATACCATACCAACCCATGTAGTTATTAAACTAACATGTCCACATACACCTAAGAGTATTAGTGTGTACCACACACGCGCGCTCGCTCGTGTCTCGTGTCTCGGGTCTCGGGTCTCGGGTCTCGGGTCTCGGGTCTCGGGTCTCGGGTCTCGGGTCTCGGGTCTCGGGTCTCGGGTCTCGGGTCTCGGGTCTCGGGTCTCGGGTCTCGGGTCTCGGGTCTCGGGTCTCGGGTCTCGGGCACGGGCACGGGCACGGGCACGGGCACGGGCACGGGCACGGGCACGGGCTTGGGATTTGGGATTTGGGATTTGGGATTTGGGATTTGGGATTTGGGGAATGTCTCGGGTCTCGGGTCTCGGGTCCAAACCCGAATAGGGAGTTTTGTATAAAATACAAAAGGAGTCCCTAGAGTTTCCAGCAAGAGAAACGTCAGCAATGAATGAGAGTAAATGCTGCGGTTTCAGAATTGATTGAGCGGATTCTGGGGGTGTAACTCCCAGAATTAAAGACCAACATTTATGGTTGCGGTTTCAGTAGAGCCTATAAAAGGCAGCCATCCCCCTCTCATTTCAGCACACCATCATACACACAACTCACAGCATAAGCATAAGCATACACTTAGTGAGAGAGAACCGCACCACCAACAGCTCGACCTGTGGTTCGGTGCCGGTTTCCATACGAGCCACTCTGAGATAGAAGTTGTACCTTGGGAACAAAGTCCCGAAACCAGAAACCTTTAAAGGTGGTTCGGGAAATATTGTTTAAGGGAAACTGCTCAGCAGTTGCCTCTTCTTTTACTTTATGTTATTTATTTTTCAGTCTTTTACTTTCTGTCCATTTCATTTCAGTACCGTTTCATTTCTGTAATTTACTTTCCTGTACTGTTTCTTTTCTGTATTTACATTTCAGTACTGTTTACTTTCAGTCTTTCGATTCTGTTATTTACTTTTCAGTTCTGTAATTTCCAGTATTTACAAAAAACAGTCCGGCAGTTTTTTATTTGTTAAAAACCAGTCCGGCAGTTTTTTATGCTTTAAAACCAGTCCAGTTTGTTTTGTTCAAAACCAGTCCGGCAGTTTGTTTAAAACCAGTCCGGCAGTTTGTTAAAACCAGTCCGGCAGTTTTGTTTAAAACCAGTCCGGCAGTTTGTTAAAACCAGTCCGGCAGTTTCTGTAAAACCAGTCCGGCAGTTTCTGTAAAACCAGTCCGGCAGTTTCTTTAAAACAGTCCGGCAGTTTCTTTATTTCAGTCCAGCAGTTTTATTTATTTGTTGAGTCAGGAATTGTAATTCATATTCCAATTGTGAGAAATAAAATTGTTTATTTCCTTTGCGTTCCTGTCTCTTTTATTTATTGTCCTTTCATTATTGTATTCGAAATAGTACCAAAACCCAACAATCTTAAACAATATTATTTTTTGGTTTTTCTATTTTCGAAATAAGAAAGGACTTTTCTTTTTATTTTATTGTTGTTGACGTCTCGGTTTTTATTCTCGCAAAATCATTGCTAGTTTTCTAGAAATTGAAATTTGCACATAGAATAAATCCGAATTGGGTTTTAATCTCTTTTATTCTAGAATACTATAAAGAATTCTTAGTGAAATCAAAAGTGATTTGATTTTCACGCTAGAATCTCTTTCATTGGTTTTTATTCTTTTAAAGCAATCTAATTAAGTTATAATTAGTATTTGCGATAAAGAATTTAGGTTTCTTGCGAGAAACTAAACGGTTTTATATTGTCATTTCAGATGACTAATGAGGATCAAATACCCACCGTTTCTTCGGAAAACGTGCAGGGCGCACTTGTGATTGGCAGTAGCCATAACAATGCGAGCGCTGCGAGTGGGGGGGCTCAGGCTCAGGCTGAGGCCGAAGCTGCTGCGGCAAAGGCTGCGGCCGACGCTGCTGCGGCAGAGGCTGATGCTATGGCTGCGGCTGCGGCCGCAGCACAGGCTGCTGCTAAGGCTGCGGCCAAGGCAGCGCTTGTGGCTGCAGCCAGGGCAAAGGGCAAGGCTCCGGCAACACCGGCGATGCCAATGTTGCCAACCTCTCAACTGGAGAGACCGGAAAAGTTTAGGGGCAACAACTTCAAACGTTGGCAGCAAAAGATGCTGTTTTATTTAACTGCCCTTAATCTGACCCGGTTTCTTAAGGAGTCTGCACCCGTCCTAAGCGAGGACGATGAGGACGTGCAGACGGTTTCGGCGGTGGAAGCGTGGAAACACGGCGACTACCTATGCCGGAACTACATCCTGTGTGCTCTGGATGACACTCTCTTCAGTGTATTCGAGCCCAAGGCTTCTGCAAAGGAGCTTTGGGAGTCTCTCGAACGAAAGTACAAAGTGAATAACGCTGGCGCAAAGAAATTTGTCGTCACGGACTTTCACGAGTACATGATGACTGATGGGAAGAGTGTTATCGAGCAGGTTGAGGAACTCCAACTCATATACCATAGGCTTGAGGTTGAAGGGCTAGTTATCAACGAACCTTTCCAAGTGGCATTAATGATTGAGAAACTGCCACCTTCTTGGAAAGAGTTTCAAAACTACCTGAAACACAAGCGAAAGGCTATGACCTTGGAGGGACTCATTGAGAGGCTCAATGTTGAGCAAAGCAACCGCCAATCCGGAAGGAAAGGCGGTGGCGGAGCAGGCAACGCGGTTGCCAAGGCCCATGTGGTTGAGGACGCTGTGTCTAAGCGGAAACGCTTTGACAGCGGAGTCGGTGCCTCTCTCAAGAAGAAATTCATGGGAGACTGCTTTGTGTGCAACAAACCGGGCCATCGTGCCGCGGATTGTAAGATGCGCACCGACAAGCCCAAACCCCCCCCAAAGAGGAAGTTCCAAGGGAAAGGGAGGAAGAGGGCACCTGCTCAAGCTAATGTGGCTGAGGGAGGAGATGATGCTGGACATGACTATATGCACCTGAGTGCTGTGGTCTCGGAAGTGAACCTGGTGGGGAGCAACCCAAAGGAATGGTGGCTGGACACAGGCGCCACTAGTCACATCTGTGCCAGCAAATGGATGTTCAAGACCTATACGGCCGTGGACAATGAGAGCTGCTTCATGGGGAACTCGGCTACTTCCAGGGTGGAAGGAAAAGGAACCGTGCTGCTGAAGATGACATCGGGAAAGGAGCTCACACTGAATGGCGTGCTCCATGTGCCAGAAATTCGCAAGAATCTGGTTTCCGGGTCCGTGATGGTGAACAAAGGATTTAAACTTGTATTTGAATCTGCAAAAATTGTAATCACTTTAAACGGAATGTATGTAGGCCGTGGCTATATGACCAACGGCATGTTTAAATTAAATGTTGGTACTCCGGCTCCTAAAGCCGAGTTAGCTATTGAGGGTACTAAGGCTGAGGCCAGTACCAAGAATAATGTAATCGTGAATGTTGCCCAAGTGGCCAATAAAACTTCGTTTGCTTATTCTTGCGATTCATTTAATTTATGGCATGGTAGATTAGGTCATGTGAATGCTAATTCTATGAAGAAATTAATATCACTGAATCTACTACCTAATTTTGTATTTGATAAACAACATAAATGTGAGGTTTGTGTTGAAGCAAAATTAACCAAGTCTTCGTATCAACATATTGAACGAAGTACTGAACCTCTCGGTCTAATACACACGGATGTATGCGACTTAAAGTTTATACAAACGCGAGGAGGGAAAAAGTATTTCATCACGTTTATAGATGATTGTACTAGATACTGCTATGTCTACTTAATGAGAAGTAAAGACGAAGCGGTAGAGAAATTCGCTCTTTATAAGACCGAAGTAGAGAATCAACTCAATAAAAAGATTAAAATATTGAGGAGTGATAGAGGCGGTGAATACGAAGCACCGTTTGCGCAGATATGCGCAGAAAATGGCATTATACATCAAACGACAGCCCCATACTCTCCGGAGCAGAATGGGGTTGCCGAGCGTAAGAATAGGACGCTCAAGGAAATGATGAATGCTATGTTAATAAGTTCTGGGTTACCCCAGAACATGTGGGGGGAAGCGCTGCTTTCCGCCAACTATGTATTGAACAAGCTACCACATAAGAAACGTGATAAACCACCTTATGAACTATGGAAAGGCCATAGGCCGAGCTATAAATTCTTAAGGGTTTGGGGTTGTCTCGCGAAGGTCCTTGTCTCGCTTCCTAAAAGAACGAGAATAGGGCCAAAGACGGTAGACTGTGTGTTCATAGGATATGCACAAAACAGTAGTGCTTATCGTTTTCTCGTGCACAAGTCGGATAATCCCGATGTGCATGCAGATACTATCATCGAAGCTCGAGAAGCTTCTTTCTTCGAGGAGATCTTTCCCCGCAAGTCTTCCGTAACTGTAGAGACTGAGGAGTCAAACAGTGAGGAAAATGTGGGGGCAAGTGAACCGTTGGAGGAAGAAGAAGAAGAGCCTCGACGTAGTAAAAGGGCTAGAAAGGAAACGACTTTCGGTCCAGATTTTGTAACCTTCATGATAGAAGGCGAACCGGCGACATTCAAACAAGCAATGTCATCCCCGGAAGCCCAATATTGGGAGGAAGCGATCAACAATGAGGTTGAATCGATATTACAAAATCACACTTGGGAACTAGTGGATCTACCACCCGGGTGTAAGCCACTAGGACACAAGTGGATCTTCAAGAGGAAGAGAAAGCTCGATGGAACAATCGAGAAATACAAGGCTAGGCTTGTAGTGAAAGGTTTTAGACAAACCGAAGGTGTCGACTATTTCGACACCTATGCTCCTGTCTCCAGGAAGACGTCAATCCGGATAGTCATTGCTCTCGCAGCACTGTTCGATCTGGAAATACATCAAATGGATGTTAAAACGGCGTTCTTGAATGGTGAGTTGGAAGAGGAAATTTACATGGAACAACCGGAAGGGTTTGTGGTTCCAGGTAAAGCTCACAAGGTGTGTAAACTTGTGAAGTCCTTGTATGGACTTAAACAAGCACCTAAACAATGGCACGAAAAATTTGATAGAGTGATGCTATCAAACGGTTTTCGGATAAACGAATGTGACAAATGCGTCTACGTAAAAGGAAATGAAAAGGACTACGTGGTAGTCTGCCTCTACGTAGATGACATGATTATAATAGGGAGTATTGATAACATCAACTCCACTAAGAAAATGTTGTCACAAAAATTCGAGATGAAAGACTTGGGTGTCGCTGATGTTATACTTGGTATGAAAATTACCAAGACATCAGACGGATATGCGCTATCTCAAACTCACTATGTCAGACAGATGCTTGACAAATTTGATAAAGATAGTAGAGCTACATCCAGAACTCCGATAGAGATCTCAACCACCCTGAAAAAGAACTTTGGGGAGAGTGTGAGACAATTGGAATATTCTCGAATAATAGGCAGTCTGATGTACGTCATGAACTGTACTAGACCAGACATAGCCAACTCAGTGAGTAGACTGAGTAGGTACACCAGTAATCCCAATGAGGAACACTGGAAGGCCATCATGAGACTTCTCAGATACATGAGATACACAGCAGACCGAGGGTTGCATTATACCAGATATCCAGCTGTACTGGAAGGGTATTCTGATGCAAACTGGATCTCGGATTCCAACAGTACACGATCCACTAGCGGATATGTGTTCGTGATGGGAGGAGCAGCTGTCTCATGGAGATCATCCAAGCAGACGTGCATAGCTAGATCAACTATGGAATCTGAGTTCATAGCGTTGGATCTAGCAACAGAAGAGGCTGATTGGCTGAGAAGCTTTCTGGAAGGAATTCCAATGTGGCCGAAACCTGTCCCAGCAATAAGCATGCACTGCGATAGTCAGTCGGCTATTGGACGGGCGCAGGATCATATGTATAATGGAAAGTCCCGACATATTCGTCGGAGACATAAATCCGTAAGAGAATTGTTAGCTAACGGTGTGGTGTCCTTAGATTTTGTGAGATCTAAAGACAATATAGCGGATCCATTTACAAAAGGCTTGACTCAGGTAGGAGTTGAAGTTTCATCGAGGGGAATGGGGTTGAAGCCCATTAAACTGGAAACCTCCTCAGAGGCAACCCAACCCGAACTGGATTCTCCAGCGTCGGGTTCAACGGGAAAACCGAACTGTGGGGGTGACCGAACAAAGCACTCGGGAACTTAAGTTCCCAGCCCATTTCTAGGATGAAAGAGTGATAGACCTAGACCATCTTAAGGGTGAGCATGAGGCTCTTAATGAAAACAAGTATCTCGAAGATCGAGAGGGGTGAGTCAGGACACCCTTGACTTGAAATCACCTATGACGAGTGTGTATGGCCGATACTATGTGATGAGCCATGGGCTAAATCACTAGAGCACTCGGTTGAACTTTGCCAAGGCAGTCCACGGCCAAATATGGACAACAACCAAAGGGCTTAGTAAGTGGTGTAGAGGGGACACTGTGTGCGCATTACCCTGGTATGCACAAACGCTAAAGGGTTCAAGGCTTAAAGGCTACCCAATAGTAGCATATCAGATTTTACGTCACTACGGCAGGTTCAAGGCGCGCGCTACCTGTCCTTATGCAGTGAACTCTTGCGGTTTTCTCTCGTATGCATTTAGGAGCATTTTATTTTCAGCCAATTGCATTCATGTGGGGGATTGTTGGAAAAACATGTGAAAACATGGGTGTTTCCGAATGGTCACTGGACCAACTTCGAGTCATTATTTCGTGTAACAGCGCTGAGTTGTTTATACCGTAATCAACGTGGTTGAGTAGCCCGTGTGACGAGCTTCGTAACGGTATATCACATGACCTATTCGGAGAATGGGTGTGAATACAAAGTGGCTTCAAAGTTGGTACCTCGGAAGCTCAAATCTGGAAAAACGAAATGGTTAATGAGAAAAACCATTTAGTATAATCCCATATTGGAAGATTAAGAGTTAATCTTACAATATATATACCATACCAACCCATGTAGTTATTAAACTAACATGTCCACATACACCTAAGAGTATTAGTGTGTACCACACACGCGCGCTCGCTCGTGTCTCGTGTCTCGGGTCTCGGGTCTCGGGTCTCGGGTCTCGGGCTCGGGCACGGGCACGGGCACGGGCGTGGGCGTGGGCGTGGGCGTGGGCGTGGGCGTGGGCTTGGGCTTGGGCTTGGGATTTGGGATTTGGGATTTGGGATTTGGGATTTGGGATTTGGGATTTGGGATTTGGGATTTGGGGAATGTCTCGGGTCTCGGGTCTCGGGTCTCGGGTCTCGGGTCTCGGGTCCAAACCCGAATAGGGAGTTTTGTATAAAATACAAAAGGAGTCCCTAGAGTTTCCAGCAAGAGAAACGTCAGCAATGAATGAGAGTAAATGCTGCGGTTTCAGAATTGATTGAGCGGATTCTGGGGGTGTAACTCCCAGAATTAAAGACCAACATTTATGGTTGCGGTTTCAGTAGAGCCTATAAAAGGCAGCCATCCCCCTCTCATTTCAGCACACCATCATACACACAACTCACAGCATAAGCATAAGCATACACTTAGTGAGAGAGAACCGCACCACCAACAGCTCGACCTGTGGTTCGGTGCCGGTTTCCATACGAGCCACTCTGAGATAGAAGTTGTACCTTGGGAACAAAGTCCCGAAACCAGAAACCTTTAAAGGTGGTTCGGGAAATATTGTTTAAGGGAAACTGCTCAGCAGTTGCCTCTTCTTTTACTTTATGTTATTTATTTTTCAGTCTTTTACTTTCTGTCCATTTCATTTCAGTACCGTTTCATTTCTGTAATTTACTTTCCTGTACTGTTTCTTTTCTGTATTTACATTTCAGTACTGTTTACTTTCAGTCTTTCGATTCTGTTATTTACTTTTCAGTTATGTAATTTCCAGTATTTACAAAAAACAGTCCGGCAGTTTTTTATTTGTTAAAAACCAGTCCGGCAGTTTTTTATGCTTTAAAACCAGTCCAGTTTGTTTTGTTCAAAACCAGTCCGGCAGTTTGTTTAAAACCAGTCCGGCAGTTTGTTAAAACCAGTCCGGCAGTTTTGTTTAAAACCAGTCCGGCAGTTTGTTAAAACCAGTCCGGCAGTTTCTGTAAAACCAGTCCGGCAGTTTCTGTAAAACCAGTCCGGCAGTTTCTTTAAAACAGTCCGGCAGTTTCTTTATTTCAGTCCAGCAGTTTTATTTATTTGTTGAGTCAGGAATTGTAATTCATATTCCAATTGTGAGAAATAAAATTGTTTATTTCCTTTGCGTTCCTGTCTCTTTTATTTATTGTCCTTTCATTATTGTATTCGAAATAGTACCAAAACCCAACAATCTTAAACAATATTATTTTTTGGTTTTTCTATTTTCGAAATAAGAAAGGACTTTTCTTTTTATTTTATTGTTGTTGACGTCTCGGTTTTTATTCTCGCAAAATCATTGCTAGTTTTCTAGAAATTGAAATTTGCACATAGAATAAATCCGAATTGGGTTTTAATCTCTTTTATTCTAGAATACTATAAAGAATTCTTAGTGAAATCAAAAGTGATTTGATTTTCACGCTAGAATCTCTTTCATTGGTTTTTATTCTTTTAAAGCAATCTAATTAAGTTATAATTAGTATTTGCGATAAAGAATTTAGGTTTCTTGCGAGAAACTAAACGGTTTTATATTGTCATTTCAGATGACTAATGAGGATCAAATACCCACCGTTTCTTCGGAAAACGTGCAGGGCGCACTTGTGATTGGCAGTAGCCATAACAATGCGAGCGCTGCGAGTGGGGGGGCTCAGGCTCAGGCTGAGGCCGAAGCTGCTGCGGCAAAGGCTGCGGCCGACGCTGCTGCGGCAGAGGCTGATGCTATGGCTGCGGCTGCGGCCGCAGCACAGGCTGCTGCTAAGGCTGCGGCCAAGGCAGCGCTTGTGGCTGCAGCCAGGGCAAAGGGCAAGGCTCCGGCAACACCGGCGATGCCAATGTTGCCAACCTCTCAACTGGAGAGACCGGAAAAGTTTAGGGGCAACAACTTCAAACGTTGGCAGCAAAAGATGCTGTTTTATTTAACTGCCCTTAATCTGACCCAGTTTCTTAAGGAGTCTGCACCCGTCCTAAGCGAGGACGATGAGGACGTGCAGACGGTTTCGGCGGTGGAAGCGTGGAAACACGGCGACTACCTATGCCGGAACTACATCCTGTGTGCTCTGGATGACACTCTCTTCAGTGTATTCGAGCCCAAGGCTTCTGCAAAGGAGCTTTGGGAGTCTCTCGAACGAAAGTACAAAGTGAATAACGCTGGCGCAAAGAAATTTGTCGTCACGGACTTTCACGAGTACATGATGACTGATGGGAAGAGTGTTATCGAGCAGGTTGAGGAACTCCAACTCATATACCATAGGCTTGAGGTTGAAGGGCTAGTTATCAACGAACCTTTCCAAGTGGCATTAATGATTGAGAAACTGCCACCTTCTTGGAAAGAGTTTCAAAACTACCTGAAACACAAGCGAAAGGCTATGACCTTGGAGGGACTCATTGAGAGGCTCAATGTTGAGCAAAGCAACCGCCGATCCGGAAGGAAAGGCGGTGGCGGAGCAGGCAACGCGGTTGCCAAGGCCCATGTGGTTGAGGACGCTGTGTCTAAGCGGAAACGCTTTGACAGCGGAGTCGGTGCCTCTCTCAAGAAGAAATTCATGGGAGACTGCTTTGTGTGCAACAAACCGGGCCATCGTGCCGCGGATTGTAAGATGCGCACCGACAAGCCCAAACCCCCCCCAAAGAGGAAGTTCCAAGGGAAAGGGAGGAAGAGGGCACCTGCTCAAGCTAATGTGGCTGAGGGAGGAGATGATGCTGGACAGGACTATATGCACCTGAGTGCTGTGGTCTCGGAAGTGAACCTGGTGGGGAGCAACCCAAAGGAATGGTGGCTGGACACAGGCGCCACTAGTCACATCTGTGCCAGCAAATGGATGTTCAAGACCTATACGGCCGTGGACAATGAGAGCTGCTTCATGGGGAACTCGGCTACTTCCAGGGTGGAAGGAAAAGGAACCGTGCTGCTGAAGATGACATCGGGAAAGGAGCTCACACTGAATGGCGTGCTCCATGTGCCAGAAATTCGCAAGAATCTGGTTTCCGGGTCCGTGATGGTGAACAAAGGATTTAAACTTGTATTTGAATCTGCAAAAATTGTAATCACTTTAAACGGAATGTATGTAGGCCGTGGCTATATGACCAACGGCATGTTTAAATTAAATGTTGGTACTCCGGCTCCTAAAGCCGAGTTAGCTATTGAGGGTACTAAGGCTGAGGCCAGTACCAAGAATAATGTAATCGTGAATGTTGCCCAAGTGGCCAATAAAACTTCGTTTGCTTATTCTTGCGATTCATTTAATTTATGGCATGGTAGATTAGGTCATGTGAATGCTAATTCTATGAAGAAATTAATATCACTGAATCTACTACCTAATTTTGTATTTGATAAACAACATAAATGTGAGGTTTGTGTTGAAGCAAAATTAACCAAGTCTTCGTATCAACATATTGAACGAAGTACTGAACCTCTCGGTCTAATACACACGGATGTATGCGACTTAAAGTTTATACAAACGCGAGGAGGGAAAAAGTATTTCATCACGTTTATAGATGATTGTACTAGATACTGCTATGTCTACTTAATGAGAAGTAAAGACGAAGCGGTAGAGAAATTCGCTCTTTATAAGACCGAAGTAGAGAATCAACTCAATAAAAAGATTAAAATATTGAGGAGTGATAGAGGCGGTGAATACGAAGCACCGTTTGCGCAGATATGCGCAGAAAATGGCATTATACATCAAACGACAGCCCCATACTCTCCGGAGCAGAATGGGGTTGCCGAGCGTAAGAATAGGACGCTCAAGGAAATGATGAATGCTATGTTAATAAGTTCTGGGTTACCCCAGAACATGTGGGGGGAAGCGCTGCTTTCCGCCAACTATGTATTGAACAAGCTACCACATAAGAAACGTGATAAACCACCTTATGAACTATGGAAAGGCCATAGGCCGAGCTATAAATTCTTAAGGGTTTGGGGTTGTCTCGCGAAGGTCCTTGTCTCGCTTCCTAAAAGAACGAGAATAGGGCCAAAGACGGTAGACTGTGTGTTCATAGGATATGCACAAAACAGTAGTGCTTATCGTTTTCTCGTGCACAAGTCGGATAATCCCGATGTGCATGCAGATACTATCATCGAAGCTCGAGAAGCTTCTTTCTTCGAGGAGATCTTTCCCCGCAAGTCTTCCGTAACTGTAGAGACTGAGGAGTCAAACAGTGAGGAAAATGTGGGGGCAAGTGAACCGTTGGAGGAAGAAGAAGAAGAGCCTCGACGTAGTAAAAGGGCTAGAAAGGAAACGACTTTCGGTCCAGATTTTGTAACCTTCATGATAGAAGGCGAACCGGCGACATTCAAACAAGCAATGTCATCCCCGGAAGCCCAATATTGGGAGGAAGCGATCAACAATGAGGTTGAATCGATATTACAAAATCACACTTGGGAACTAGTGGATCTACCACCCGGGTGTAAGCCACTAGGACACAAGTGGATCTTCAAGAGGAAGAGAAAGCTCGATGGAACAATCGAGAAATACAAGGCTAGGCTTGTAGTGAAAGGTTTTAGACAAACCGAAGGTGTCGACTATTTCGACACCTATGCTCCTGTCTCCAGGAAGACGTCAATCCGGATAGTCATTGCTCTCGCAGCACTGTTCGATCTGGAAATACATCAAATGGATGTTAAAACGGCGTTCTTGAATGGTGAGTTGGAAGAGGAAATTTACATGGAACAACCGGAAGGGTTTGTGGTTCCAGGTAAAGCTCACAAGGTGTGTAAACTTGTGAAGTCCTTGTATGGACTTAAACAAGCACCTAAACAATGGCACGAAAAATTTGATAGAGTGATGCTATCAAACGGTTTTCGGATAAACGAATGTGACAAATGCGTCTACGTAAAAGGAAATGAAAAGGACTACGTGGTAGTCTGCCTCTACGTAGATGACATGATTATAATAGGGAGTATTGATAACATCAACTCCACTAAGAAAATGTTGTCACAAAAATTCGAGATGAAAGACTTGGGTGTCGCTGATGTTATACTTGGTATGAAAATTACCAAGACATCAGACGGATATGCGCTATCTCAAACTCACTATGTCAGACAGATGCTTGACAAATTTGATAAAGATAGTAGAGCTACATCCAGAACTCCGATAGAGATCTCAACCACCCTGAAAAAGAACTTTGGGGAGAGTGTGAGACAATTGGAATATTCTCGAATAATAGGCAGTCTGATGTACGTCATGAACTGTACTAGACCAGACATAGCCAACTCAGTGAGTAGACTGAGTAGGTACACCAGTAATCCCAATGAGGAACACTGGAAGGCCATCATGAGACTTCTCAGATACATGAGATACACAGCAGACCGAGGGTTGCATTATACCAGATATCCAGCTGTACTGGAAGGGTATTCTGATGCAAACTGGATCTCGGATTCCAACAGTACACGATCCACTAGCGGATATGTGTTCGTGATGGGAGGAGCAGCTGTCTCATGGAGATCATCCAAGCAGACGTGCATAGCTAGATCAACTATGGAATCTGAGTTCATAGCGTTGGATCTAGCAACAGAAGAGGCTGATTGGCTGAGAAGCTTTCTGGAAGGAATTCCAATGTGGCCGAAACCTGTCCCAGCAATAAGCATGCACTGCGATAGTCAGTCGGCTATTGGACGGGCGCAGGATCATATGTATAATGGAAAGTCCCGACATATTCGTCGGAGACATAAATCCGTAAGAGAATTGTTAGCTAACGGTGTGGTGTCCTTAGATTTTGTGAGATCTAAAGACAATATAGCGGATCCATTTACAAAAGGCTTGACTCAGGTAGGAGTTGAAGTTTCATCGAGGGGAATGGGGTTGAAGCCCATTAAACTGGAAACCTCCTCAGAGGCAACCCAACCCGAACTGGATTCTCCAGCGTCGGGTTCAACGGGAAAACCGAACTGTGGGGGTGACCGAACAAAGCACTCGGGAACTTAAGTTCCCAGCCCATTTCTAGGATGAAAGAGTGATAGACCTAGACCATCTTAAGGGTGAGCATGAGGCTCTTAATGAAAACAAGTATCTCGAAGATCGAGAGGGGTGAGTCAGGACACCCTTGACTTGAAATCACCTATGACGAGTGTGTATGGCCGATACTATGTGATGAGCCATGGGCTAAATCACTAGAGCACTCGGTTGAACTTTGCCAAGGCAGTCCACGGCCAAATATGGACAACAACCAAAGGGCTTAGTAAGTGGTGTAGAGGGGACACTGTGTGCGCATTACCCTGGTATGCACAAACGCTAAAGGGTTCAAGGCTTAAAGGCTACCCAATAGTAGCATATCAGATTTTACGTCACTACGGCAGGTTCAAGGCGCGCGCTACCTGTCCTTATGCAGTGAACTCTTGCGGTTTTCTCTCGTATGCATTTAGGAGCATTTTATTTTCAGCCAATTGCATTCATGTGGGGGATTGTTGGAAAAACATGTGAAAACATGGGTGTTTCCGAATGGTCACTGGACCAACTTCGAGTCATTATTTCGTGTAACAGCGCTGAGTTGTTTATACCGTAATCAACGTGGTTGAGTAGCCCGTGTGACGAGCTTCGTAACGGTATATCACATGACCTATTCGGAGAATGGGTGTGAATACAAAGTGGCTTCAAAGTTGGTACCTCGGAAGCTCAAATCTGGAAAAACGAAATGGTTAATGAGAAAAACCATTTAGTATAATCCCATATTGGAAGATTAAGAGTTAATCTTACAATATATATACCATACCAACCCATGTAGTTATTAAACTAACATGTCCACATACACCTAAGAGTATTAGTGTGTACCACACACGCGCGCTCGCTCGTGTCTCGTGTCTCGGGTCTCGGGTCTCGGGTCTCGGGTCTCGGGCTCGGGCACGGGCACGGGCACGGGCACGGGCGTGGGCGTGGGCGTGGGCGTGGGCGTGGGCGTGGGCTTGGGCTTGGGCTTGGGCTTGGGATTTGGGATTTGGGATTTGGGATTTGGGATTTGGGGAATGTCTCGGGTCTCGGGTCTTGGGTCTTGGGTCTCGGGTCTCGGGTCTCGGGTCTCGGGTCTCGGGTCTCGGGTCCAAACCCGAATAGGGAGTTTTGTATAAAATACAAAAGGAGTCCCTAGAGTTTCCAGCAAGAGAAACGTCAGCAATGAATGAGAGTAAATGCTGCGGTTTCAGAATTGATTGAGCGGATTCTGGGGGTGTAACTCCCAGAATTAAAGACCAACATTTATGGTTGCGGTTCCAGTAGAGCCTATAGAAGGCAGCCATCCCCCTCTCATTTCAGCACACCATCATACACACAACTCACAGCATAAGCATAAGCATACACTTAGTGAGAGAGAACCGCACCACCAACAGCTCGACCTGTGGTTCGGTGCCGGTTTCCATACGAGCCACTCTGAGATAGAAGTTGTACCTTGGGAACAAAGTCCCGAAACCAGAAACCTTTAAAGGTGGTTCGGGAAATATTGTTTAAGGGAAACTGCTCAGCAGTTGCCTCTTCTTTTACTTTATGTTATTTATTTTTCAGTCTTTTACTTTCTGTCCATTTCATTTCAGTACCGTTTCATTTCTGTAATTTACTTTCCTGTACTGTTTCTTTTCTGTATTTACATTTCAGTACTGTTTACTTTCAGTCTTTCGATTCTGTTATTTACTTTTCAGTTCTGTAATTTCCAGTATTTACAAAAAACAGTCCGGCAGTTTTTTATTTGTTAAAAACCAGTCCGGCAGTTTTTTATGCTTTAAAACCAGTCCAGTTTGTTTTGTTCAAAACCAGTCCGGCAGTTTGTTTAAAACCAGTCCGGCAGTTTGTTAAAACCAGTCCGGCAGTTTTGTTTAAAACCAGTCCGGCAGTTTGTTAAAACCAGTCCGGCAGTTTCTGTAAAACCAGTCCGGCAGTTTCTGTAAAACCAGTCCGGCAGTTTCTTTAAAACAGTCCGGCAGTTTCTTTATTTCAGTCCAGCAGTTTTATTTATTTGTTGAGTCAGGAATTGTAATTCATATTCCAATTGTGAGAAATAAAATTGTTTATTTCCTTTGCGTTCCTGTCTCTTTTATTTATTGTCCTTTCATTATTGTATTCGAAATAGTACCAAAACCCAACAAGAATGGAGGTGGAAATGAGCAGCGGAGGAATGTATGAGATTTGCAAGTGATTCAACTAAACTCACCTGAGGCTGAGTCAGATCAGGTTCACCCAGAACTACCTCACAAAAATTCACAAAAACCCGCTCAGGAACTCCGCCGCCTGGCCCCCTCCGCCGCCGTACTTTCCCCTTCCCCCGCCGATCTCTGCCGTTACCAACCAAGATGAACCCCCTTCCCCGACATTATAATAGCGGCGATAACGGCATTGAAAGAGAGGGAAGGTTCGAGCAGGCAAGTGATCGATTGATACATACAAAGTGTATATATACACACGGAACCTCCCGTCGAACCACCCGACCCTCCTAATCTACCATCTCAAACGGATGAAGAATGAAGCTTCCCTCTCTATGATCAAACACTCGTACACCCTCCTGGGTTTTACCCCCACTCCAACTCCCGCCGACCCCACCCCCAAACGCCCACGTGGCAGACCCCCTAAAACCCTCACCGAACCTTCTAAGATCCCTTTTACTGAACCCTCTGCCGGGCCTGTTGATGGGCCTGCTGTAGGGCCTGGTGGTGGGCCGAATGCAGAAAATATGTTGGTGTCGTTGGGGTTTGTGGATGGGCCTGTAGCTGCTGCTGGGAGTTCTGGTTCTGGACCAGTTAAGGGGGGACGTGGGAGGCCTTGATTGGGGATGTTAGTGTGCCTGTTAAGGGACCTAGAGGGAAGAAGCCAAGTAGCAGGCCTCCTAGGGTTGTTCGCGGAGAGAGGCCTCGAACGCCAAATCAAGTCATTGACAGAATGGATTTCGATCTAGGCTGACGAATAGGATTTATGAAGAAAGAAGACCCGAGCACACGCCTGAAAGTAGTGGTAGGCACTTCTAGGCCCCTTCCCGGACTTCCCCCTCCACCGCGATAAGCTTTAAGCGAACTTGCTAAGTAGCAAGCCGGGGGGGGGGGGGGAAGTTTCCGATTGGTGTGGTGCCAGGTGGTGGTGTCCCAGTGGTGGGTATGAAGAGGAGAGGGAGGAAGGATGCTATCTCACCAGCAAGTCAGCAAGCTGCCCAGCACCTGATGACATATCAAGACTTGCTGAACAAATATGGTCACTTTCAATCAAGGGTGAAGCAGACGGTTGATCTGGTGAGGCCTTACTTCACCACCGAATACACCATGTATGTGGTGCATTACAAGAGCTGGAGCAGCTAGCAAATATGGACATGACAGCACCTCTCCCACCTCCTCCACCTCAACAACCACTGTTTGCTCAGAGCTGATAAAAATTCAAGAGAGAGAGAGAGGTTCCATGTGGAGTTACGGAGGGAGCAACTGAAGAGTAGTAGTGAATAGTTTAGTGTCTATTTATGATGGATGGATGAGAATGTAATTTGCCGTTTGTCTAAGAATTAGTGATTTGTATTTTAATCACTTTATTTCGATAAAGACGATGTTGTTACCTCTGTAGCCTAGTTTGCCTTTGAAGCTAATCCTGACATTTGTAATGTCTTTGAATTTGGATAAATTATGTTGTCATTTGCTTTGAATTTTTAAATTAATGTGAAAGGTTTGGTTAATTGATAGTCTTTTGGAAAAAAACAAAAGTTCACCCAGAACTCAAAAACACTTTCATATGCCATATACAAAACCACTGGTTCTGTATCCGTAAAAGTCAACGGTGAATGGTATAATTTCAACAGACTTCCCCTCTGAGAACCTATCCAAATTTTATCTCTTTGCATACTTAGCCAACCTTAAGAGCTCCTGTTGGAGATTTTTATCATCAAAGGTAATTTTCCGAGAGAGTGCGCTATTACCTTATTCGAAGGATCCAACAGCTATGGGTAGTGGCTTTTACCCGAAGATGCTGATAGAATGACTAAATCATTTAATGACAAACAGAGTAAGACACAACCACAAAATCAAAGAAGTGATGCGACGGAAGAGTTTGCTAAAATAGTTTCATAAGCTTTTTTATTATTTTATTTAAGTTATCGACTCCTATCATTATTACTACTGTAAATTTTCTGAAATTCATTTTTTTTCAAAATTGTGGAGGTCGGGTTTGGTCTACTTTTAGGAAACGGGGTAGCTTATGTAATTTTTTTACATCTGATGTTCATGTAATTCATCTGAACCCTACGACCAGTGTATTAAAAAAACTCTTCTAAAAACGCGTTTATACTCGAAAGGCTCAAAATCTAAAAAAATAAATTAACCGTTTTAGCCTAAAGGTCGAAAAGCTCAAAAACAGCATTTAAATGCATCAATACTTAAAAATCATGCCTAAAAACTCAAAAAGCTTAAAATTTACTTAAGAAAAAAAAATCTTACAAAAATATATATAGTTACATAAATTGCTACAAAAATAAGAGCAATTCGATATCCCGTTGTTATATTAAACATATTCATGATTAAAATATGCTAATATTAGTTATTCTAATTTTTTTAAACAAATTACTTTCATGTATTTCATAGTTATTGAAAATATATACGTATTTATGATTTTCTAGTAAAGGTTACGATCTTAGCGTCGGCGCTTACGCTTCGGTAAATCTCTCATGAAAACAATTTAGGGATGACATGGCCTTTTAAAACATTGCCTACAACTAACATTCAATTATTGACAAAATTATGCATTTATTTGGATTTGATTTTTTTAAGTTTAACTTGTTATTTATAAGTACTATTAAATCAAAAATGGAGGGCTGTGATTTTACATGAGCATCTCATGTAAAAAAAATTACATGAGCTACCCGTTCCCCTACTTTTATGGCACCCAATGGCCATGAATCAGGAAATGAGAAAAACGAGGAACATGAACTGTACATGGAGGAGCTTGTGCAAGACCACTTGTTTGCTTAAGATTTTAACCGCATCTGATACGGGCACTCATGGCGGCTTCTCCGTTCTTCGGAGGCATGCCAATGAATGTTGGCCTCAAGTGGACATGCTTGACCTTGACTGCCCCGACTCAATATTTGGTTGCAAAAGATCTTCGCAAGTATGAGTGGCGTTTTAAGCATATATTTGGAGGCCAGCCTCGTTGACATTTACTTACGACAGGATGGAGTAGATTCGTTAGTCGAAAAGATTAGTTGCAGGAGATGCTTTTGTTTTCTTAAGAGGTAAAAATGGTGAACATCAAGTAGGTGTTCGTCAGCTTACTCGTCAACCAAACCCTATGTCTTCGTCGGCATCTCGGAGTTTTTGCCACTGCTTCTCATACGGTTTGTTGTGTATTACAAGCCAATTTATTATTGGGGTGAACAAGTATCTAGATGCTGCCAAAAACAGCTTTGCAGTTCGCATGTGGTTCACTCCAAGATTTGAAGGAGAAGTATCTCCAGAGAGAAAGTTCGTGGGTACAATAATTGGGGTAGGAGATATTTCACTTGTTTAACCTTAGATATAAGCCTCTATCAATAATAGTTCTCAATTACTTTTTTACTATTGCTCTTAATTGGTAATGTTTCATTAAACAACAGCCTTCAACTAATATGATAAGGATGAAGGTAAGGAAGAAGCGGAATAAGTCACCATAAGAGAATAAGTGATTAACCAGTTATATAAACGGTAACGTTTCTTTCATTTATGATCGGTTAACAGTTCTGAAGTGCAGAATATAAAAGAGCTTTTAGGGAATTGTTTGTTGCAGCTTGTAAGCACGAAGTTGTTTACGAAAATACCGCATGGTTAAATCATTAATTCGTATTTTCAACCCTTTGACTGTGTTATAATAGTTGGAAAACATGCAAATTGTTTAGATTAAATTATTGTTTAAAACCGTAATGTTTCCTCAGAAAAATCAAAATTCACATTGCTATTTGTTTCCAAACTAAAATAAATTATGGTGTGTGAGACTTTTTATATTGAAAACGAAGATTAAATTCCCAAAAGTCACCACACCTAAAGGCAGAGTTCCAAATTGATTCTTCTTATTGAAGGCCTAACTGATTAACAAAGTTCCACCCGAATTGCGGCTGAAAGTTTCTCACTTGAGGTATTTGCTCTAATTCCAGTTCAACTCACTCCAACATACCCTTATAAGATATAACCTATTTCCACTTAAGTAATAGCCAAACTCATCACAGTAACTCATAAATGGAAGTTTAGGAAGTACTTTAATTTAAAGGCTGCCATTCATGAAATATCCTTCTTAACAAATAAACTTGGAAATAACTTGCGTAAATAACCAAACGATACATGTCTAAGACGACGGTGCCACATCCATACGTCCGACACTTTATTAGCCTCATTCTGAAAACCTTTATTCGATAGAGATTTAACCAATAATCCATTGCTCCTCGGCGTCAACTCTAAATAGTACATGTTTCCTCGCCTAATACCATAACCAATCGTCTCCTTCATTCGGATGTCCTTAAAAACACAAGATTGAGGCAAAAAAATAACCACACAATGTAAAGTTGACGTAATTTGAGCAATAGACAATAAATTATAACTTAGTGAGGGAACAACAAGAATACTATCATGCGTCATTTTATCAGAAAGTGAGACACTACCCTCCCCAACAACTAGGATAAAGTTACCATTAGCTACATTAACAGAGGTTTGGGTAGACTGTTTGAATGAATCAATTTGTCTAGAATCATAAGTCATGCTTTGTAGCTCAAGAATCAATTATCCATGCACTATTCGTAATAGAAGTGCATATATTTAAAGACTTACCATCATTACCTGTCGTGGTCACCAAAGCAGAGGTTTTATCAGCCTCAAAGTCATTCCTTGATTCCACAAGTCGAGCACGAGACTTGTTATGGCAAGGGTCACATGACTTATCCCAATTTTCTGGATATCCAATTAGCTTAAAACAACGACTCTTTGAGTGTCCAGTCAACCCACAGTGAGGGCACTTAGCCGTACGATAAGGAGAATCCCCATTGGTAATAATATTGTCGCGTCCATTCAGGCTTGGTCGATTATATCCTGGTTTGTTGTCAACGTTAGACCTTGTAAATCGATTTTGCGATGTTTGGGCTCGTGTGGCCATAGATGTAGGTTCTGTTTTGTCGACATCCACCTTCATAGCTTCCTTTCTATCAACCTGCCGACAGAAATATGTATAAGATGCTTGAAGTCCAAGTCGAGGATCTTTTCGTAGCACTTCTCCGCGCACTTGATGGAGCACATCATCTAATCCTCCAAGGAACACATACACTCGTTGGTGTTTGATCGATTTTGTGTATGCCTTGATCTCTTCATCACTAATTAGATTATTCTTACTACACTCATTTAATTCCTGGAAAATTTCCGTGAGCTCGCCAAAATAAATGGCTAGAGAACGACCATCCTGGGTAGGCGATATGCCTTCTGATTCAAGCTATAAACATGAACATCATCGTTTTCATCAGAATAAGTAGGCTTAAGAGAGTCCCAAATTTATTTGGAAGTGGGCAAACGAATATATCGTTTTAGAATATCTGGCTTCATAGAAGACAACAACCAACTCTTAATTCTTTGATAATCTGCAAACCAATCGTCATATTTAGAGTCACTTTTTTCAGGCTCTGTGATGGTACCACGAAGATAACCCATCTTTTTCCTTCCAGCAATATGTGTTTGAATAAGAGGGGCCCATAAATAATAATTTTTCTTATCGAGTAACATCCCAATATTAAAATTGGAATTAACACCTTGCACAATAGGCGTCATAGTCATCGTAAAAATATTGTCGCCATTCTTGTCCCCCATTAGTGAATATTAATGGGAAACAATCAAAAAACAAACAAACACGGTATCAGCTTGCAAATACTTGCAAACGAAGGTTTGATCGAAGGGTTACTAAACGGAGACAAGTTCGGTTCCGGAATTAGTTAGTGGTTCAATTAGGCTGGTTTTCGTCGATTCGGGGCTGGATTTCGTTGTAATTCAGGCTGAAATTCGTTTATGTCCGGGCTGGAATTCGTCGGTGGAAGAGGTTTGTCGATTACGGGCTCGTTACTGTGGCTATGTCACGCAGCAAAGGGAAGAAAGAAAGAAAGAAAGAAAAAAAAGTTAAATATTCAGTATTAGGCTCTTGATACCATAAGGAAAGAATTGCTATAATGGGATGATTTATTCACAAATAAATGTAGCCTTTATATAGGCTCGGCGTATTACAATAATGGTAGTCAATCCAGGGGCGGCACATGCCCAATTCAAGTAAGGCTTAGATTTTGGGAAATTGATATGGGAATAAAATTATGGGTAACAACCGACTATATTTTTAATATACCTTGTAGTTAAAATAAAAATATGAAACACCAATTTGTTTACAATGTAGTGCTATAACTCAAATGGTAGAATAATTTGTTAATTAACATATGAGATCATTGGTTTGAAACTCTTAAGTTACAATTTTATTTTATTTTTATTTTTATTTGTATTTATCTAGAAAAAAAAAATCAAGGCTTATGATGTATTTATCATTGGGCCGGCACCGAGTCAATCACCACTACAAGAATTATGATGTTTAATGACGAATTTTTTTATGTTCTCACTAAATGTATCTATTTTTAGTGACGAAAAAAATACTAAACGTCATTAGTTAAAAAATAATCGAGATAGTGACGAGAAATTGAGAAATTTATTTTCGTCATTAATTATCAGTATATTTAATTGCTAATTGTCATAGAGATAGGTTTTTAATAGATGTTTGACGGCTAAGCCATAATTGTTGGTGACCAGCCACGTATAGTTTTATTGGTCTTTATGCACGATTTTGCGTAGAAGATTAACTTTCTCACCTTTTAATACAACAGTTTGTTTAATTTAATAAAAAATGAATAACATGAAATATAAATAACATATTTTATTATAATATCTTAAATTAAAAAATTTGTTGTCACTGTAATACATTTGGGCCAACGCGACGTGAGGGGAAATAGTATATGCTCACTGCATTTGCAAATAGTTATTGGCCTATTTCTTCACGATTATATCACAAATACCTCTATAGTTATTGACATATTACCTATATAGTTATTTTAAATCACTTTTCACACAATATTATTGTTTCTCACTCATTCTCTCTCCTCCGAACTCAATCGAAAATCTCACAGCTCCACCGTATAGATCACCATACTCAAAGAAGATCACCAGCCCTAATTTTCTCTTTCTAAAAGCCCAATCATCTCTAATCGGTATGTAATTCAAACCCTAACTTAAAATCAAGTGAACTATTGCTTATATATTCGTAATCAAAGTTAATTATCTCTAATCGGTATGTAATTTAACTCGATCATCTTTAATCGTTGTATTTGATTTATGATATGTTTGTTGTTTATGGTGCTCATATATTCATAATTTTATGAGCTCAAATTGTGGTTAATTAATTAGAATTTGGTTATTTGTAAAAACGATATAGCTTATGTATTACCGGTCTATAAAATTATTATCATCTGATGAAATTTGTAAATTTTTATTAGATTATTTGATTGTAGTTTTTATTCATTTATATTTTTGTTAGTTGTTCTTTGAATTTGTTAGTTTTTGTAATTAATTTAGCTGAATTTTGTTATCTCCATGAAAGTGGTCCATGTTAGAATCCATATTCCTTTACCATTAAAAGCCCTCGTAATGATAAGGATGAAAACTCTTTATAAACCACAGGCTTAATCGATATTACATCGATGTGGGATAATATAACTCTAACACTCCCCCTCGCTCGTGGCCCGACATTTCAAGGGTCCAACGAGCGGATATAATGAACGGATGGAGGTGAGGCCCAACATCGATGGCCCGCTCTGATACCACTGTTGGGTCGAAACGACCACTCACTCACATAAAATGACAACGGAAAATATAGAGAGGGAAAGAACTCTTATAATATCAAACTCAAACTAAATTTTGGTGTACTTACAAATGAAAATAGAGCACCTATTTATACTAAATTTAAGAGAACATCAAAGGTCACATTTATTCTAGAAAATCAAAAAACAAAACTTATTCATCCATTCATATCAAAGGTCTATGCATGTATCCGAAAGGTTCATGGCATTAAAGCAAATATTGAACCAAACAATTTATTATTTCAACACTCCCCCTTAAACTTGTTTGGCAAATCCGAGTGAACTTCTCAATCTTCGAAAGTCTTCATACTTTAACCCCTTCGTAAAAATATCCGCCACTTGGTCTTGTGACTTTATGTACTTCACTTCAACCTCTCCTTTTTCAACACACTCACGAATAAAAAGATAACAAGTATCAATATGCTTACTTCGATCATGGAACACCGGATTCTTAGCGAGGGCAATCGCAGATTTATTATCAACAAATATTTTTGTAGCTTCATTTTGCGGCATTCCCAATTCCTTCAACAAATTCCGTAACCAAATTGCATGACAAATGCATGCATTAGCGGCCACATACTCGGCCTCACAAGTGGAAAGCGTTACAATAGGTTGCTTTTTCGAACTCCATGTAAACGCCGTATATCCCATATAAAATACGAATCCACTTGTACTTTTTCGATCATCAACGTCGCCTCCCCAATCGCTATCACTATAGCCAATCAACTCATAGTTTTTAGAAAATGAGTAGTTTAACCCAAAATCAATTGTACATTTTATATAACGAATAATCCGTTTCGCGGCCTTCCAATGCAATAAAGTTGGTGCCTCCATATAGCGACTAAGAACACCAACTCCATATAAAATATCCGGTCTCGTAATCGTCAAGTAACGCAAGCTTCCAACTAAACTTTTAAAGAACGTTGGATCCACACTTTCTTCTTCAAAATACTTCGATAATTTTATAACGCAATCCACCGGTGTATTAATTGGTTTACACCCTTCCATTTTAAACTTTTCAAGGATATATTTTGCATACCCTTCTTGCGAAATAAAAATACCATTTTTATTTTGCTTCACCTCAATACCAAGATAATAAGACATAAGTCCAATGTCCGTCATTTCAAATTCACGACTCATAACACTTTTAAAATCCTCAAATAGTTTTGGATTATTTCCCGTAAAAATCAAATCGTCCACATATACACAAACGATCAAAACATCTTCATTTTCATCCATTTTCACATAAAGAGAATGCTTGTGAGGACATTTTATAAAATTATTTTCTTGGAAATACTTATCAATTGTAGTATTCCAAGCTCGCGGAGCTTGCTTTAAACCATAAAGCGCCTTTTTCAATTTTAAAACTTTATTTTCACGACCTTTTATTTCATAACCCGGCGGTTGTTGCAAATAAACTTCTTCTTCTAAGTTTCCATTTAAAAACGCGGATTTCACATCCATTTGATTTATTTTCCAATTATTTTGCGCCGCCAAAGAGATTAAAAATCTTATCGTTTCCAAATGAGCGACGGGAGCAAACACTTCGTCGTAGTCGATCCCGGCCTTTTGGTTATAACCTTTTGCGACCAATCTAGCTTTGTATTTTTCGATTTATCCTTTTGCGTTCTTCTTCTCCTTATAGACCCATTTCGCGCCAATAGCTTTGTGCCCTTTCGTAAGTCCACCAACACCCACGTATCATTTTTCGTTATCGAGTTTATTTCTTCATCCATAGCGTTTCTCCAGTTTTCGTTTTGCATCGCTTCTTCAACGCCGATCGGTTCACAACCCGCAAAGAGACAAAAGAGAGTAACGTTGTCGTCGATTCTTTCGGTCACTTCGTATAAGTCTTGTAAGGTTCGGAAACGTTTTGGCCTTTCGCTTGAACTTTCATCGCTCGCGGATCCTACTTCGCCATGCGAAGGAGGTGATGGTGGTGGCGTCGTGGGCTCTTCTTCTACTTGAACTTGCTCGTCTTCCTCATCGCTATAATAAGGAAATAAATTATAGTCGTCCTCCATTTTGTCGATATTCCACGTTCCTTCTTCGTCGAACTCAACGTCTCGGCTCACAATAAATTTTCCGTTCTCCGGATTGTATAGCTTGTAACCTTTTGCCCTCGATTCGTAGCCAATAATATAAACTTCTCGCTTTTAGCATTCAATTTGGACCTTTTTTGGTCCGGAACATGAGCATATGCGATGCTCCCAAAAACTCTTAAATGCGCTATTCCCGCCTTTCTTCCACTCCACGCTTCTTCGGGAGTTTTACCCCAAACACTTCGAGATGGGGACCGGTTCAACAAATAAACCGCACTATCAACGGCCTCGGCCCAAAATTCTTTCGGAATATTTTTGCTTTTCAACATACTACGAGCCATATTTAAAAGAGATCGATTTTTTCTTTCAACAACCCCGTTTTGTTGTGGGGTATAAGCAACCGTCAATGGACGAAAAATGCCATTTTCTTCACAATATTCAAAATCATTCGATGTAAATTCTCCTCCTTGATCCGATCTCATGGCCTTTATTTTTAAACCACTTTCATTTTCAACAAGAGCTTTAAATTTCTTGAAAGCATCAAAAACATCGGATTTTGTTTTTAAAAAATAAGCCCAAGTCTTTCGACTAAAATCATCGATAAAAAGAGCAAAATAGTTACTTTTTCCGAGAGAACTTAGTTTTATAGGGCCGCAAATATCCGTATGCACAAGTTCTAAAGGTGCTTTAGATCTCGTAGTTGATTTTTTAGGAAAACTTTTTCTCAATTGTTTTCCAAATAAACACCCTTCACAAAGCTCATCGACCTGATCAATATAGGGTAAACCATTCACCATATTTTTGGTACTCAACAATTTTAGTGCCCCAAAATTTAAATGACCAAATCTCAAATGCCAAAGCCAAGATATTTCTTTCAAACACGATTTTAAACATTTAGCCCGGCCATAACTAATATTCAAAGAAAACATTCTATTTTTCGACATAGGCACTTCCGCAACCAAATTTCCATTTTTATCTTTTAAAACAAGGCTAAGGTTTTTCGAATACACATCATAGCCTTTTTCCAAGAGTTGTCCCAAATTCAAAATATTAGATTTCATATTAGGGACATAATAAACATTAGAGATAAAATTATTTTCTCCATTTTTTAATTTTATTAAAACTTTTCCCTTTTCTTTTAACGGAACTTTAGATTCATCGCCAAAGAAAATATCACCATTCACTTTTTCGTCGAGTTCGGTAAAGACACTTTTATCGCCACACATATGGTTGCTCGCGCCGGTATCTAAATACCAAGCATTATTTCCTTCATTTTCATTTCCTTTATGGGCAAACAAAAGTGTAAAACGCTCTTCATTTTCTTTAACAAAATTAGCTCTTTCCTCCATTTTATTTTTACCCAATCTACATTCGGAAGCGTAATGCCCAAATTTTTGACAATTATAACATTTAATTTTGGACTTGTCATACCTTGGTTTTCCACCAAAATTTTCCCCTCTTCCACGGCCTCTTGTCGAATACGAGCTTGGCCTCCTTTCTTCTTTGTCAAAAGAATTGTAACCTCCACGAATGTACCTTTGACCTCGTCCTCTTCCTCCTTGGTTTTTCGAATTGCCAACATTCTTTTCGTCCATGCTAAGCTTCGTTTGGAGAGCTTCTTCGAGCGGCTCTTCCTTGACAACTCTTTTGTTGATTTTGTCCTCATGCGCTTGAAGCGAACCTAAAAGTTGGTCCACCGTCATAGTTTCCAGATCTTTAGACTCCTCGATAGCCATGACAATATAATCCCACTTGGAGTCTAAAGAGCGTAGAATTTTTTCAACCACACGTGTGTCATCTAAAACTTCTCCACACCTCTTCATTTGGTTCACGACCGTTTGGACTCGTGAAAAATAATCATCAACGCACTCGGATGCCTTCATTCGCAACGCCTCAAAATTACCACGCAAGGTTTGAAATCGTACCTTCTTGACCTTGTCAACTCCTTTGAATGAATTCTCCAAGATGTCCCATGCCTCCTTACTCGAGGTCGCACATGCCACCTTTTGGAACATCATTTCATCCAAAGCATAATGAAGGATGGTGAGAGCTTTTCGATCCTTTTTCACCAACTCCACTACCGCCTCTTTTTGTGCTCGAGAGTCGCCTTCTCCGGGTTCCACACATCCATTCTCTACGGCTTCCCACACCTCTTGGGAACTAAGAAACACCTTCATTCGTATACTCCAATTATCGTAAAAATCCTTTTTAAGGATAGGGATAAATGGGGTCATATTTCTGGCCATTAGGACCGTCTCGCTCTGATATCATGTTAGAATCCATATTCCTTTACCATTAAAAGGCCTCGTAATGGTAAGGATGGAAACTCTTTATAAACCACAGGCTTAATCGATATTACATCGATGTGGGATAATATAACTCTAACAGTCCAGCCCTTAGCATTATTTTCCAATGAATTTTTGTTATTTTTCACTAGATTAAGCTGAATCTGGATCACGTATATGATGAATATATACTTGTTTAGTTGATTGTTTTTTTATTTTATTTTGTAGTTGTAGATATTGGTGCCTAATTAAGTCAATTAATTTTGTCTTATAGACAATATTTCCTTTGTTATTTAATCATTTTTCATATGGATTTTTTTTTCCAATGAGTGTTTGTTATTCTGCTCATTGTATTTAGATGGGGTTGAGACTAAGTTCAATAAAGCTGAGCGAAATGAGGATGGTTTTGATCGTCAACAAGTCGAAGGGTTGTCTATCTTTGCACAAAAAGCTCGTCACTTAGGAGGAGCAATTTACAATGAGCTAAGTCATTTTGACTTTGAGAAGGTCAAATTGTATGTATTTAACAATTGTGAAGAAGTGGAACCGTTCCGCATGTAAGTAAATTAATTTTTGTATAACTATTTCATTACTTTATTTTTGATAGGTAATAGTTTTCATATGCATGTAAATTTATATAGGTTATACCAGACACAACTAGAAAAGCCGGTTACTGGTGAAAACCAACCAATACCAGAATTTGATGTGTGGTTCCGAAATCACGTAAGTAGTTTGTTTACTCTTCGAGTATTGTGAATTTTTCATTTGAACTACAACACATTGTTGATTTGTTTTCTATATACTAGGTCTCTGAACTATATAAACAAAACGCTTCCGCCACAACAAAGCAACTTTTAAACTTAGCTCGAGGTCCTGACCGGCGGGTAGCTCGTTACATGGGATGTCTCACAAATGGACTTAGGTTTCATACTAAAGAGCGTGAGATGCTTTTAAGAGTACAAAATAGTGGTATAGTTGTTGATGGAGATTATAAAGGGGAACATACAGAGTTTTATGGTGTTTTAAGAGACATTATTGAGGTGTCTTATATTGGTGGTAATAGAATTCTACTCTTCAAATGTGATTGGTGGGACGCTGGTAGCTCAAAAAGTGGTATACGTAAAGACCGATTTAACTTTGTCAGTGTCAATGTTACTAAGACGTGTTACAAGGAAGATCCTTTTGTTCTAGCAACCTAAGCTCGACAAGTATTTTACTTAGATGACAAAATTTTGGGAAAAAACTTGTGAGTTGTCCAAAAATCTCAACCACGGTCAATATATGATATCCCTAGAATTGACATGGAGAATAATGAATTTGAGGTACACCAAGAATAATGAATTTGTTATTACATACTTTGTACTGTCTAATTCTCAACATTACTTGACTAGCATGTTTATCAGGAAAACTTTCTATCTGGTCATGAGGATGAAGTTATTGCATCAATGAACTGTATAATGGCAAGACGATATTATACCTGACGTTATAGTATACATGACGAGTTTTTGAAGTATCGAAGTTTAGCAGCAGCCCTTTCAAATCCACCACCTATGGACTTAGACTTTAAAGACTGGATGTATATTTGTAATTTGTTCAGCACCCTAAAGTTTAAGGTATCTTTCGATATATTTTTTTCTCACTACGTACATTAATTTTTTTCTCAACTTTTTAAGAATATATTTTCCTCTCAGGCTCAAAGTGAATGAAACAGAAAGAATAGAGCAAAGTTGAGATCAGCGCATGTAGCCGGAACAAAAGCATATTCAAAGATCAAATATGATAAGGTACTATTTGCGAGCTATTTAGAAAGTTCAGTTTTTCGTGACTTTGCAGATAGAAATGAATTATATCATATTTAAGTGTGCATCGGATTTCCATTGATTTCAAAATTTCATGCTATCAGATAAGCGATAAAAATGAATTGTGTAAATATAAAATCTGAACGAGTAAGACTAAGCAAAATGAAAACATGTCGTGATTATCATGAAAGAGATCTTCGGATTTTCTCTTTTAACATCTAGTGTTTGGAAGCCAAAAGACCTGTGATTAGTCGTTCTTTTATTTTAGTAGCATCTGTTTAGTATTACTTTGTTCTCTACATTTAGTGATTGTTAATTTGGCCATTTAATCTGAAAAGTACTTTCATACTCCGGAATATTTGTAAAAGAAATCCATAGGCTTTACTGAATTTTAAGAGTGTAACATATTACAAATTTAGCAGATATGTCATGTCTCTCTCTCTCTTAATGTTATTAGTTTATATTGATTTTGTTTTTTTGCTTTTTACTTTTATATCAGAGTCACTTTCTGTTACTTCCTTACTCTTTTCTTCATTTTGCAAACATTGAATTTAAGTTTTTTTTTAGCGAAATACCATCGCTCAGGAAGATCTCGAATTTACAGAGCTTTATGAAACCACTCACCGAAGAAGGTCTGATAAATCTTGGGTGGACGAAAATGCTAAAGAATTTCATGTAAGTCTGTCTTTTGTTTTGTCTATCTCATGTCAGTTAATTAATGATCATCCAATTGCATGACAACTTACCAATGGTGTTTATTGTAGGAGAGCATGAAAAAACATAAGATGATGGCAGAACTGGAGGGAAGAAACCTCACAGACGAGCAACTGTCCGTGTTGACTTTTGCGGTTTAGGGCATGGTCCAAAACCTACATCCTCTTTCACAGGGAAACGCACGCGTGCAGAACTCGTACGAGAGGCCTATGAAGCAAATAAACGCGCTGATTTTGCTGAAAAATCAGCTCTTGTGTTGGTTGAAAAGCTCGATACAAGAAAATTTGCGAGAAGATATGAATATGCAGTTTGCTTTATTCCGAGAACATATTTTCAGCAATTCTTCGGTAAGTAATGATTCCTGAGTTATATTTTTCATTTATACATAATAACAGATATGTCTAATAAAGATCATTTAGTCATCCATTGGCCAGTTGCTACAAAAAGTTCTAATTCGTAATTCTTGAATTAGTTCTCTAAACAACTATTTTGAATAGGTTTGTTCTCCTACAACTTTAAACCAAGCTTTTCGCTCATAAATTATACTATTTTAAATTGGTGTTTAATTTGATTGGTCCGATAATTTATCCTTTTTGGTTCTCGTAGTTTGAAAAGGATGAAGAGTTAAGATAGAAAAGCCCATCTCTTTTCCCGAGTCATCTAAGTTATCTTCGATTATTTTATTTTTTGAGAAAACTTGTTGATACGGTGAGTAAACGTTTTTGTTTGACAGGATCAAGTTAACTAGCAAGGAGGTGGTCGTGGGTGATGAAAGTGATTGAAGAATCTTTGTCAATAGTAGGAGAAAACAGAACAACTTGTGTTCGATAGTGAAATTACTTTCGGTTATCTCTATTAACAGTTTGTATGTGACTTTTTAAGCTTGTAATAATCTTGATTTCGATGTTTGTTGTTGACAAATTCTTTTCTGGAAAGTCTGAAATTCGTAACTGGAAACATTGATCAAAATTGCTTAAATTTATTGGATTAATGGTAATTATTGACTCATTGGCATTATTGTTATGTATAATTAAAGTTTGCCAAACCTGTCAAACAAAATACAGGTTTATATATTGTAAAATAAATTGTTCATTCTTGAACATGTTCAAGCAAATGTTTATTTAGCAACCTTTTGGTCAACATAGTTTTCGATTGTAGTGACGAACCCGACGAACCCTCTCATCACTAAAGGTATACATTCAGTGACGAAATTTCTTGTCACTAAAGATAACATCAATGTCGAACTATTTTTCCGTTTCAAATTACCTTTTAGTGTCGGACCTGTAGTGACGACCTAGTGACGACGACGTATCATCACTATTGAGGTCTGTTGTGACGAAATGGGGTCTTTAATGATGAAAGCCTTCGTCACTATGCACCTAAATTCTTGTCTTGGGGAACAAGGTGAATCTTTTTTACCTTGTACCATAAGTAAATATGTTACCTAATAAATATACAAACTATAATATTCAACAACTACCAATTGTATATTTAGCAAATTTTGATCTTTGTTTAAGAAGTTGAAGTGCTTTTTTTTGAAAGAAAAACATAAGTTCAATATATCCAAACAATTTACACCCTTAATTTCATCTCTTGCAACAAGTAAGACACATTTGTTGGCCTCGCAGTTTTAACTCATAGATACAGATTAAATATTCCGTTATATCATATTTTGTTAAAATTCTTTTCTAGCATGAAATCTCCAAGCAAACAAGACCTAAACTTTCTTAGACTTACTAGCACCTGATCGTTAACCATAACTAAGCTATATCACAGACAAAGAAAAGCATACCATATATGTATCTGGTAAATCGCTGATTCGTTTATTCAAATTAATAACTTGTTTGATGATCCCCTTTATACTTTGTGTCTTTATTTTCTTCCGCCTCTTCCTCACTCTCATCCACTATCACTTTGCTTGAAGCTTGAGCTGTTGTCAAATAATACTACCATTTTAGATCAACAGTATCAAAGAAACAGAGAATATTTACTAAAATGATATAATAAAATATCAAGGCTTAAACCTTTTTTTTTTTAAAAATAAATAAATAAAATTCACAGACTTACCAAGTATAAATAATTCGTCTTCTCTTATGATCCCTTTCCAAGTTACTTTAATTTCTACTACTCACTAAAACCAAATCCTATATGAGGGGCTTTACATCATTATAATCTACACGAAAAATGAAGTTGCGGTGTAATTTCTAAGTTACTTTAATTCGACCAAAGGATTGATACCAACTGCTTAAACTCCACTCAAAATGAAGTTGCGGTGTATTTTGAAAAAAGTGTCATCAAATTATCGAGAGTTTCAGGCATGAACTTCCTTGCAAATAAGTAGCACAGCCGTTGTTTTCCATTCCATAAACACTGTCTTACGGAGATTTCCTTCCGTTCCTCACTTGTCACATGTACGCTTTCATTAAAGGAGGTAATAGTTTTACTCAGCTCGTGAGTAATATATTGAGCTGTATATGATTTTGGATGCCACTTTCCCTCCGACAAGTCGACATGTGTCACTGACCAGTTTGCTATGCCAGATGGATCAAGCATAGAAAAGAAGGTGGGCAAATAATGTTCATCCGAGTAACAATTACGGCCATCCATGCCTGGCTGGCAGTAATCTCAAAACTTCGAGTAGTAGAGATTATCAGCCATTACTATCACTGAATGTTTCCTTTTCAATGTGAACCATTGTGCGCCTTTACGAAAATCTACCTTTACAACTTCAGGTAACATACGCTCTGAGTATCTGCCACTTCCATGCGGACCAGGATCCTCAAAACAATCGACATAGCCGATAGTCGCGTGCAAAACGCAGTCTAAATCATGCAATGGTACACAACTATCGGAGAGCAACACAAAATGTTGATTGTCCTCATCATCGAGTGCATTTGCAAGAAGACATCTCTCTGCATCCACCATTGAAATATTTCCCTAGTCTACTCTGCCCCTACGAATTTCTCGCTTTCGAAAGTATTGGGTAAAATGGAGTGGTCTGTCTCTGGATTCATGTACATAAGTAGAAAATTTGCCTTCGTGGCCATCAAAAAACTTATCCCACAACTTTTTGAAAGGCAAGGCACCAGGGGTCAAGAACATAAATGCAAATTTAGCCTTTTCTAACGAACGCGGCGGATAACTCACTATATCCTTAATCACAGCATGAGAAGCCATCTCGGAATCAGTTAAAACCCGACCAGGAGAAGGTGGTAACCAATTGGATAATCCTTTGCAACCATTAAAAGAAAAAACATAGCATAAGCACATATCAAGAACAAGCTGACTACACAGACCAATACGATAATCCATGTTGGTTTCTTTAACTGTGATCGAGGAAAAATTTCTTTCATGTCTGGGTAGTACTCGTATATATCTATCTATCGGTTAGGTATGAATATCAGGTCAAAATATGCACTCCTGGTCTTTCCATAGGAACGCCGTTTGTAAAGTAAATTCACTTATCGGGGGTAGCAACTTGTAGTATCTTTCCTATCCAAATCACGGGAAAGACTTATCTCTCTCATGTCCCCCGAATCCCGAGAATGTCGCTTCTTTCTCTTCTCGTGCTTTTCGCGCTTTTTCTCCTCACGCCTCTGTCTCTTTTGATTACTTTCATCGTCCGAGTCATCTGCATTTTTATTGGATGATTCTTGATTACATCCTGAAATTTGGCAATCCAGACAGATCAAACACTTGTGCTGTGTATACACTTATTGGTAATTCCATCAATCTTAGGTAAGTTTCAGTGTGCATTTTTTATCCCAATTTTGCTAGCTGATCGGCTACACTATTTTTCTCCCTATAAATATGAGTCAAGCTAAAACAAACCAAATTTATTACAGCACAAGTGTCTTCCCACATATTAGTATAAGCAATAGGAGTTTTAGTATGATGATTCCACCAATTATTGACTAATAAAGAGTCTATTTGTATATCAATATTATGTAAGTCTAGAGAGTAGAAAATTTATAAGCCAATATGCAAAGCACTTTACTCATCATAAGTGTTATTCCGTATTCCTAAATGAGAACAAAAAGAAAATACAATACTACCCTGATCGCCACGTAATACCCCTCCACTTCCAGCTATCCAAAAATTTCCGAAACAAGAATCATCAATGTTAAGTTTCAGTGTTCGCTTAGAGGGAAGAGACCAAGTTAAAGTAATATGTCTTTTAGTCTTAATTTTATTAACAGAAATATCACAAGCATGCAAAATGGTAAGGTTAAAACTATTAGTAGATGAACAGTTAGAAAGCAAAAAAATTAAGGTCTTTAAGCCAGTTATGAACTTTTTTAATAATGATAGTGTCACTAAAAGGAGCATTATTATGAATATAATTATTTATATTAATCCAAATTTCCCAATTAATCAAAAAAGGAAAAACTTAGCTAATTTATCTACTTAAGTATTACCCTGAAAATGATTACACCACTTAGTAATAATAGAGTGAACTCCAAAATAAGTAGGAATGTTAAAACCAAAAAGATTACTAAAATAATTCCACACTTTTAGACTAACCTCACTTTTAGTAAACATGTGATCCGCAGTATATAAATGAACAGTACAACAAATGCATTTATTAGCTAAAGTTATACCAACCTTTTCTACATCACCATCTAACTTAATAGCATTATTCCAGAGTTTCCAATTGAAGACAGAAATTTTAGTAAGTAGATAATTATTCCAAATATGATGATAAATCTTATTAACAGGATGAGTATGGCGAAAACGATGTAATGCATTTTTACAAGTGAAATTACCCTCCATTGTATTAGGTCAATATCTAATATCTTCACATGTTATAAGCTTAATGTTATACTTATGAACTTCCCGTATTAAAGAAAAATCCCCAATTTTCAAAATAAGGTCATCATTCCAATTAACATCATTATGAACTTGATTGAGTAGAATAAACGGGTTGTTTACGGTGTATTCCTCACAAATAGCTTTAGTGTTTCTCCAATTCGTAAACCAGAAACTAACAGATCTCTCTTTTAACACCCAATTATTATTAGTAACTAAATTAGATAAATAACTACTAATTGTTTTCCGCATAATAGAACTATTAGCATGAAAAATGGGGGACCCCCAATTAGAACAATTCCTAAGGTATTTTTGAAACATAAAAGAAGTATAAGAAGTAATTTCAGTTAAAATTTTACAAGCAAGTTTAGCATGCAATACATTTATAATCCCTACACCACCTTCTAAAACAGGAGTGGCAATTTTAGTCCAGTTTACCCAATGATGCTTATTATTACTATCAGAACTGCCCCAAAAAAATTTAGAAAAAGCTCTATTAATATCATTTGTGACTTTTTGAGGAGGGTGAGTGACATATAAAAGATGAACAAGGAAATAATTACCTAGTACACTCTTAATCAGAGTAAGTCTAGCCCCAACAGATACCAAATTAGTCTTCCAACCATCCACTTTATTACAAATCTTTTGAAGTAGAGGTTCAAACATATTAGCCGTAGAATGATATAAATGAATACCTAAATAAATGGTAGGAAAGCTACCTTCAGCAAAACATGCATTATTCTTGATAATTTCCTTTCTAGCAGTTTTAAGACCATGAGACAAGAAGATACTTTTGTTATTATTCAATTTTTGACCAGAGATTTTTTCATAGGCATGCATGAAATTCATGAATTTATCAATATTGGATTTACAACCATTTAGAAAGATTAAGATATCATCAACATATAGTAAATATAGTAAGTGAGAGATAGGAGCAATACCAGAAGATAATTTATAATGTTTTATTTTTCCAGTACTAAATAAACTAGTTAAACCTCTACTAAATATCAAGGCTTAAAATACCTTTGTCAAGCTAGTGGCACTAAGTTATTTTCATTTTTGATTTTGAAACGGGATATGAATTAGACTATAGTAATAAAAATAAGTACCCACAAAGTTGTACAATAGTAAAAACAAAATAATAGAAAGTTTCCGTTAAAGAGGGTAATAAAATAAGTAATACAATATTTCGTGTTATACAGTAGAACTGGTTTTTTACTGAAAAGTTTATGCATCATAACAGGCTTTTTAGGAAACATATTCATGGTAGCGAAATTTTCCTGATAATATTTCTTGGCCGTGCTATTGTTATTAGAAGCACGTTTGATTTTTCAGTGGAAAATTGGCTTTTTATCCAGATTATAGTGTATATATATGAATTTTGTAAAAGTGATACAGAAATACCTCGCAGACAATTCTCGATCACAACTGATCTTCTACCGTATTCCTATAATATTCTTACTCTTTAGAGAGATTGGCTCTCAAACTATAGAAAAAACTGTTTATTAGACTGTTATTCTTTTTCAAATCATAGAAGTGTATTTATAGGCGGACCAGTGCATAAGAAAAATAAGCCTTATACTTAACATGGATATCTAACCCAACTTATATTATAATTTAATTCATAAATATTATATATTTTTAACTAAAAAGACTAATATAATATTATCTAATTAATACTTTTATAATCATATGATAATCTATTAGTAGATTATATTCATTTCTATTAGAGAATATAATTGCACTATTATTCATTCTCAAATTAATATTTGAGAGCACGTTATTAAATACTTAAAAATCTCCTCACGTTAACGTTACAGATATCCACTGAGTAAATAAATTACTGATAATTATTTTACTCGGAATATTATTTTCTCGACCTTATCACTTAACTTATTTGTTGTGTCGGATATAAAACTCCACTTGAAAGATTTGACACAAACAAAACTTATAGGATTATCGAGGGAATATCATCAATACTTATTAAATGACGTGAATTCCGTCGATTATAAACACACACCATATTAATTTAGAGATTAAAAGTATAAGTAATCATAATAATTCATTAGGTATAATTATTTTATTCCGGTCAATATTATAAAATAATATCAATCCGTCATGTTCAATATACTCTAAGTATACTATCACAAATAGTCGGAACTTAACCGTTCCTTGTAGTTAAGACATGCATACTAAAACTTTGTGCTATAAGTATACCGATGGGTGTGCACTCTATCTAAATTTGTGATCGATAAAATATATATTATATAAAAATCAATAATTTGATCTTCCGTGTGTAGAACGTACTCTACACACCAAATCACTTGCTATACAAAATAAAGACACATGTACAGATAAATAATATATACAACATTGCTCACATTTATTCTCAAAAAAATCATTCATTATTAATAAATAAATATTAAAATCAACAATAAATTATGTTTTTTATTATACCATTCTAACCGCTATCGCCAACATGTTTAACTAAGCTAGATAAATTTGTTCCAGTGATAATCTCATGTTGCTTTCCACACCAAAATCTTCTGCAATCCCGTCACACTATAGACCACACCCTATTAAAGACACATCTTTATTTATAAAAAAAAAAACCGAGATCAGTCTTTACATAATTTAATAATTATTTAAGACAGGAAAATACTCTGTATCATTAATCGTATCCGCAACAACAAGCCAGGGTTTAAGCGCTGTTGCTATCATCGACATATTTACAAATGAAATAACTTTCAGATTTAAATGAAAGCAGGAATATTAGTTTTCAATTATTTAAAATATAACTAAAACAGAAAAATCCCCAAGGAAAAAAGATTTGGTGGTATTTTAGCTCTAATTTCCAGGCGAATACGATTTATAATCCAGAACTTCAGGAAAGGTATTAAAAGTATGTTCATTAAAATTGTGAAAATAAAATAAAAAATGTTCTGGAGGCAGGGACAACCACTGATATCTTTGGTTTTAGCAAAATAAAACCATGATTAATAAAACTAGCGACCTAGTTAACTTAACTACCTAAATTACCAAAAAATCTACGTCATGATTCAAGTTTAGCCATGTGAAAAACTTGATTTATGACAAAACTAAGGAATTTCAAGAAATACATATCGAATTAAGCTTAAAAATATAACATGGGGAAAATTCCAATTAAATCACGAATGAGATAATTTAACAATAAAAAGATGTGAAATTTTAATTAAAAGAGATTTGTAAAAATGAGCAGCATCATTGAGATTTGTACATGATTTTAAAATATATTTGAACCATAAGTTTGTTATAATTAAATCTCAACATAAGTACTAAATGATCAGTTTTCTTGAACTACTAGAGATTAAGAAAAATTATATCTACGTCATGATTTTCAACTTTAGCTATGTGAAAAACTTGATTTACGAAAAAACAATCAAGAAAAATATATCGAAACACGAATGAGATAATTTAACGATTAAAAAAGATGTGAAAAACGAGAAATGAAACCTAAAAATGAAACAAAGCAGTCTATGGAGCGGCGGCAGCTAAATTAATTGATAGTCGTGCATGTATCTATATGTATGTATTAATATGTATCTCTATTTATATATACTCATGTCCCCTCATAAATTTTACTTTTTAATATAAGTGTAATACATAAGTCATAACCTGCCAATATTACACTTATATATAATTAGCATAATTAAAGTTATTTCCCAAACATTAGTGATGTTGTAGCCATAAAAGATAAGTGAATCAAGTTTTCATGTTTATTTCTTTATATGTTCTTTTTTCTTTTGAAATTATATAAAGGGTAAGACAGTAACTTTGTTACTTTATAATTACCAAATTGATAAATTCGACGCTTATTTTGGTACAAACCAATAAGAAATAGTATACAATTATCTAGAGGTGGAGGAAATACATATTAGTGGTGCACTAACAAAATTAGCAAACCTACTACCATAATGATTTAATTAGGAACAAAAATACATTGTGTACTCTAGTAACAGTCGTTAAAAATTTAGAAAATTACGAAAATTACGGCCAATTAAAGACCTAACAACATTAATTAAGAAAATTGCGATCATTAGATTTCACATTTCGGGATTTATTTTTTACGGACGTTGATAGAATTACACTCATATAAAGTCGGCCGTATCATTTATTACTTAAATACTAAGATTAAAAAAGAACTAACGTACTACAAAATAATGTAAGATCGCAAAAGGAAATAGCTAATGACAGATTTTGGTTCACAACGCCCTAAGCGGAGACGGTATAGCGACGGATTTCGGTTTTATTGACATATATGATCATTTAGCGATAAATTTATGACAGATTTGGCCGTACCTGATTGGAACATTTTCTTATGCAGTGCTGACATGAAATCTGCAGTTCCTTTGCAAACGCAAGTTATGAGGTTCTATTTCAACCTCAATTGTTGCTTAATTTCATAAATTATTCTAGTAGGAAGTTTAGCAGCTGAATAAAACACAACAATGCGGGAAAAAGAAAAGAACAATGCCTTAATTATTGTCTTAATGAAATAATGAATATCCAAAATTGTGAACAAAACTAGCACATGAGTATAATGGAATGAAGAATAAGTTAATATTGTTTCTGTATGTATTTCTCAGAAAAAGGAACAAAATTGTTCTCACTAAAATGTTCCAATTATATCATCAATTAGTGAGATAAAAAAGTAGGATTTTAGTGAACTAAATAAATAACTATCCAATTTTTTTTTAAATAATTAGTGGTGATACCCACAATTTATTAAAAACGTGCTGC
This sequence comes from Primula veris, assembly GCA_963682055.1. Taxonomy (NCBI): domain Eukaryota; kingdom Viridiplantae; phylum Streptophyta; class Magnoliopsida; order Ericales; family Primulaceae; genus Primula; species Primula veris. The sequence goes on along the minus strand of OY821742.1, from coordinate 28,209,738 downwards.
AGAGGAAACCCCACAAAACGAAATCAAAAGTAATTACAAAGAGAATCTCTAATCAGGAGGCCTAATAGAAATAATAGCAAACTATTACAACCAAATGAAATAACTGAAAATTAATTATCCAAAAGTTGCCAAAATTGGACTCAATAGAATGGTGATTAAAACTTGAGGGACTGGTCCTGAAACTAGGTGTAATAACACCTGTCACTTGCACCTCTTCATTTCTCTCTGAGAAAGAAAACCTAAGAGAGAAGTCTCCCTCTTACATTCCATTTTCATCGCCATCTTTGATTTAACAGAAATAAATAGCTATCTTTCCATCTTCTTCTTCATCTAAAACCTTAAATTTGAGAGTCCTTTAGCTTCAGTAATTATAATCCCCTTTAATACATGTGGAAAATCATCCATACTAGAAGAAATGGTGACTCCCTTCCAATTCGCAAGTAGATCAGCAGCCTTGTTACCTTCTCTTGCCACATACTTAAACTGGTAGTCTATTTCCTTTATTTGCTCTTTAATACAATGAAATAGATCCAAAACTTTCCAAGGGCATTTTTGTTTACCTTGAATGATATTGATTAACTGTAAGGAATCACTCTCAATTATTAGAAGTCTTTTTGGAGAGATTTGTAGACCATAATATAGGGCTTTGAACTCAGAATAAAGAGCTGAATAGCTTGTGATAGCCCTAGAAAACCCTTTGATAAAGTACCCTTTTTCATCTCTAATTAGCCCACCAATTCCATTAAAAACCTCAGTATGTTTATAACAGCCATCTATATTTAGTTTCAGATACCCAGTTGGTGGATTAAGCCACTTAATAATAGTGGCTTTTTTAATATTTTTCTTACCACTGTAATTAGAATAGGAGAAATCTTTCTCCTTATAACGAGTTTGAATAATCAAATCTTGAGTATCTCGAATAATATTGCTAGACCTCATTTTGATATTCTCAAATTTGCATGAACATCTGGATTTCCAAATAACCCAAATAATGATAGAAGGTAGCACCTGACAAATTTTCCTTTCAGAAAAGGTTTTTTTCTTACTGATATAAGACCACCAGCCGTTAATTCTTCCAACCAAAGAGTTATTCTGAGTAATAATACCCCATTTACTTTCAAAGAAATTCCAAACCTCATTTGAAACTATACCCTTACTAAAAAGATGATCAAAATTTTCTTCTGTATTTTTGCAACACCCACACATAGAAGCTAGATTAATGCCAAATTTATGCAGGTTGCAATCCAAGGAAACAGCTTTGTTAAATAATTTCCACATAAAGCAAGAGACTTTTAAAGGTATCATTCTATCCCATATAAATGTACTTCTCCAGTTTATAGGGCCTACTTCTCTAACAATATTCCAAGCTGAATTAATAGTAAAATTCCCAAGAGTAGTAAGTTTCCATATAGGTTTTAACCCATTTTCAACTCTAGTAGTATTACTCTCTGTCAGTTCTCTAGCTTGAAGCATTCTGCACCAAGTATTAGTACCTCTTTTTATAGGAATATCTTCTGGTTTCTTTTTTCTACAATACTTAGCTTTTATAAAGTTGGTCCACAAAGAATCTTTAGTTTTGAACTTCCACCAGAGTTTCATTGCAAAAGCTTTTGAAATGTCATGAAAACTTTTAACATCCAAGCCTCCTTCTTTCACAGGGGAACAAATTTTGCTCCATCTAACCCAATGATACTTATTTTTACCATTTTTATTACCCAGAAAAAGTTTGACAATAATTGATCAATTCTTTTAATAACTTGAAGAGGGGGATTCATAGCTGCCAATGTATAAATATGTATAGATTGAAGAACATGTCTAATCAATATTAATTTACCACCTAAATTGGGCCAATTGCCCTTCCAAGTAGACAGTTTACTTCTAACTTTTAGTATAAGTTCATGAAAAAGTATACACTTTTTATGCCCAGAATATAGCTTGCAACCAAGATAGGAAAAAGGAGGTTTCTTACTTGCAATATTAAGCTCTTTGCAGATAATTCCTTTTTGAATAGCACTGACACTTTTTGAGAAATAGACTGAGCTTTTTTCTAAACTGATTTCTTGACCAGAATCTCTATTATAGCATTGCAGAATATTGTTGATCTTTCTGATAGAATGAAGATTTGCTGAACTGAAGATTATCAAGTCATCAGCAAAAGCAAGGTGAGTTATAATAGGGCTTCCAATAGGAGCCTTAAAAGCTGACCACCTTTTGTAGTCAATCAATTTGTTTAAATTCCTGCTTAATACTTCAGAACAAATAATAAATAGACTAGAAGATAGTGGATCACCATGTCTTAGACCATTTCTAGGAGTAAATAGTTCTGTAGGACTGCCATTCACCAAAATAGAAGTTTGATTACCAGAAATAATCCTCCATACTAAATCAATAACCTTCTCAGAGAAATCCAATTTTCTTAGTTTAGAAATAAGGAAATGCCATGAAATTTTATCATATGCTTTTTTCATATCTAGCTTTACAGCTATATTTCTCCCACTAGATTTTTTATTAAGAGTTGAAATGAATTCTTGAGCCAGAAGAATATTGTCTACAATGTCTCTAGATTTGACAAATCCACTTTGATTCTCAGAAATAATAATAGGCAGTATGTTAGCAAATTTAGTAGACATAATTTTTGAGATAATTTTACTGCAGAAAGTACATAAACTGATAGGTCTGAATTCAGCAAAATTCTTGGGCTTAATCTTCTTTGGTATAAGAGCAATAACAGTAGTAGAAAGAGATCTAGGTAATAGAATGCCCATGAATAAAAGACCAATAGCTTTGATAACATCTTCACCAATAATATCCCAACAAGAAACACAAAATTTACCTGTAAAACCATCTATGCCAGGTGCACTAGAATTACTAAGGTTAAAAACAGCTTGTTTTACCTCTTCTTTAGAAGGGTCTTTGTCCAATAGATAATTCATCTCTTCAGTAATAAAGTTTAACTTGATTTGCTACCTACATAAATAAAATTAATCATTTTCACATAATAAAGAAAAAGTAAACCGCAAATAACTTGGACAAAAACAGTAATCAAACTAAGATTAGAACAAAAGTGAATAAGTAGCAGCAACAAAAAATCAAAATTAAAGCTAATCAAACAAACCCCATCGGCGACGGAGCCCACAGAGCAGCAGAACGACAGCCTATATATAATCAAAATCTTCAAAAAAGTTCTCTTTTCTCCCTAAGTTTGGCCAGCCTCTAAGTTTTTGTAATTATAACTTAATACTGATTTTATTTTATTTTATTTAGTCCTCCTAGCCAATGTTTTAAATAGCGTTATCGTTATCGTTAGAAAAACGGTAAAAGCGCAAATAACGTTGCTACATAGCGCTTTGCGGTGTACTTTTTTTTTTGCCTAAATATGCACTATACTTTAGAATATATAACAATAAAAGATAAAATGTATAGTTATATTTGGTGGTAATAAAAAAAATCGGAAAAAAAAAATTGATGTAGGTGAGTTTCAAACTTGGGTCTGCTAGAAAATAATGCACTGGCAAAACCATCTGAACTGCACACACTTTTATGAAAATTACACAATATATATTAATTATTTAGATCAGCTGTTTTTTTTCCTAACTCGCTATTTACGTTTTTGGTCCAGAATTTCGTGCTTTTTGCGCTTTTGGCCCCCTATAGCGCGATTTTAGCACAATTACAGCCAAATACAGTAGAAACTCGCTATAAGAATATTCCATATAGGAATAAACTCCATATAAGAATAAAATTTCATGGTCCCAACTTGGCACCGGTTATAAATAGGAATAAACTCCACATTGTAATAAGTCATACTTTTTTCGGGTCCCGCCTTAATAAAAATTCCTCCATATAGTAATAAATGACATTATATTGAAAAAATATATATATATATATATATATATATATATATATATATATATATATATCGTTACATTAAGTTTAACATTTTGTAAAATATTTATCTATTGTTGTTTGCGACATTGACTTAATTTTGTTGGTAGTTACTACATCCTTTAAATTTTGCGTACGTAATAACTCATCCGCATGAACTGAAGCCAAAATATTTCTAACTTGTCAAGCATTCTTAAAGGTTCTTGACACGAAACTTCTGGTATTTCTATACTATCATCCTCCGGATTATATCCCTCCGCTTCTTGCCTAATTGTTGTAATGATTTCTTCTTCTGTTAAAGCGTTCGTGACTTGTTTCTCACTTGCATGATTAAGAAAGACATCCATATACATTTGGTTAGTGTAGTGAAGTTTTTTAAACTGATTACTCAAATCTGTAAGTATCCTTTGATTTTCTTCATCCATACAAGAAATTTGAAGACTTTACACCTTTCAAAATACATGTATTTGTTCTCCAAAATACATGTATTTGTTCTAAACTAGATACATGTATCTTTTTTATGTACATACATAAGTCTTTTGATTTTCTATGTAAAACTCTACTTAAGAATAAACTCGTTATAGTCATACTTTTAGTATGCTTACAAGGGTATGACTGTAGAGAGTTTCTACTGTAGTGGTTTTTCGTTGCGTTTTTTTCCCAAAAATCGCTATTTCGCGCTATACAGCGCGATTTTTAAAACATTGATCCTAGCTATTCTAGTATGAGCAAAGTTCAACCAGACTAAGCCAAAGTGCCAAAAACTGAACAAAACGGATTAGCATTTAAAAGGTTTCCATAAACTGGGAGTAGGAACTAAAAGAAAATTGAACTCATAGAAAACTAGCATAAACAAAAATCATTATGTACCAAATCAGTTGTGTGAAGAAGACCATCAGAGGCACAATAGTCAATTAACTTTTTTCCAAGCTTTTGTGACGAGCATGTGCAGTTCACAGGCTTTTGTGATAGATGTATAAGAGACCATTCTATCACAAAATTGACTTGCGTATGCACTACCAACAATGTACTAGCCGATATCTGTCACCAGAGGGGACCATCAGAGACAACGTTGATAGAATATTGGAAACAGATAACGCATCAGTACTGAAAACGGCGTAGTGCTTAAAACGTTAAAGATATGGAATATAAAAAGGTGACATCCTTATAACATAATATTCCATCAACTTTTTCCGATCTCATACTAATAGCGGTTATGATTGCATATAATATGTGATGAATAAGTCGTGCGTGAAGTAATATTAAATTATTTGGAAGAATATCGTTTACTTAGGGGGGGGGGGGGGGGGGGGGGGGGGGGGGGGGGGGGGAATACATATATTACCATGATAACTATCTTTATTATTAGATTAATAACTCATTTTACACCAGCTTTCAGTCTTTCTTGCTTAAGGTTTTATAAAATTGACAAATCAGCTTAGTTATGATGTTCAATAACCTAGTTATCTGTCATAAAAAAGAAGAAGAGAAATAGAGAATACAGAAGCTTCAAAGTTTAAAGTACTCTTTTAACTTCCCCTCAGACAAAAAAGAATGTGCTTCACTATTACTTAAGTTTATATTAATACAAATTACAGACTGATAAAACTTTACTGTTCCGGTGGAATGTTATAAATGGTTAGGCCAATAACAAAAGGACCCTATTTGCAATTTTCTCGTTATACTTTAGTATAAGAAAAAGTTACTTAGAAACGTTAATATTTTGTTTGCCAACATTGTGAAATTTCTTGTCTTTATTTGACAAAATAAATTCTTAATTCAAGGTTGTATCACTAATACGAGAAACAGATATACCGTGACTAGGACAACTTCATAATTCGAGATAACAACCCAACATAATATTCTGAGTAAAATCGGGGACCATATTAAACTTCCTTCACACCAGAGTCTTCATATCAACCATCAAACATTCCGATGATCAAACTCAAAAGAACATATTATCAATAGTTTGTTCCACACATAATTGAAAAATAGACGCTCATCAACTTTCGACTTTGCCCACAACACTTATACATACCTTTCTCCGACTCATCTGCATATATTCCTTCACAAAAACCGGTTAGTCCCAATGGTTTCTTCTTACATCTAGTATACGAAAATTCATCTATGGACCGTAAAACAAGTTGTATTCCTGAATTACGCGCAACTCCTCTTGGCGAAACATCACCTGGCACTTTTCTCGAGCTTTTGCCATATCAAGTGGTCTTGACCAGTTATCTTGCGTCATATTATATGTCAGAACGACCCTATTTTTTATACAATTCTCATCTAAACCATCAAGAACATAAAATGTGTTTTCAAAATCTGAACAACATCTAAAGGGCATTATCAGCCCTAGGTCAGGCAAGCTTGCACCATGTGTCCATTTACGCGATAAAAGTTGTATTTAAAAACAGAATTCGGGTTTATTTTGTAATTCTTTGGACCAAATCCACCGGTAATCACAACTTTCATACCAACTCCCACGCCGGTTCAATAAGGTGGAAACCTTAGGTCATGGAGGTTAAAATTTAGGATAGAACTCCGCATTAAAAACAATAAATGTGGTATGACCTAGCAATTAACATAGAAATAAATGAGCAATTAATCGCCCTAGCGATGGGAGCAGATAGGGTTGTAACCCGCTCCCCACATCGAGGGGTTGACCAACGAGATAATCTCCAGAAAATACTCATAAGTAGTGATCATCAATCAAATATTTCTCAAAGGAAAGAAGACACCAAATCTACATGGGACATATCCCATAAGGATAGAGTCAAAGCAAAAAGATACATTACTTGTGGGAAAAGGAACGTATGTCAGACAAACGAAATCTGGCCATGGGCGAGGAGCCCATGTCAGGGCCTCATCGTAAGAGGATATTCGAGTATCCGAAGGAGAAAATATACAAGAAGAGATAAGTTAATGCCCCTGAGGCATATGCAAAGAGTCATGGATCTAGAAGATCTCTCCTCGATGAAGAGGAAGGAAGGGCACAGACCCCTCGGGTCGGCCAAGTCGGTGAAAAAGATACAGGAAGATACAACTGCATATATCTCTCCTTAGAAATAAGGAGATACATGAAGATATGACGAATATATGATTGGCAAGATCATATCTATCAAGAAAGATCTACCTTAGATCTCCTAATCTGCCTATATTAGGAGTTCACAATCCATGAAGAAAGACATTTGAAACCGTACAAACTCAAACTTATACATAGTAAATACGAGTATCCCTAAACCTTCCTTCTATAAAATACTTTACATTATTATATTAAACACCTTAGAGGTTCATACCTCCTTATAACTCCTCAAGGCGAAAGAAGTGGAACAGTGGTCAAACCACCAGAAGGAAACAATTTCATTGGTTCTCAGTTGTGAAATGAAGTTCACGCACTGGACCTAATATTTAAGGTCCATTAATGGAGGTTAAAAATTATTGTTAGGACCTTGTGGCAAGTGTCGCGTACGCGATCTGAAACCTAGCAGTAAAGGCAGAGTTAATGAGCATTTAATGGCTCCGTCGAGGGGAGCAGATAGGGTTCTAACCTGCTTCCCTCGTCGAGGAGCTTATCAGCAAGATATCCTCTAAACGATACTCGTGTATCTAAGATAATCAATCAGATATTAAACAAAGGAAGAAAGTCATCAGATATATGTGGACATATCTCATAAAGATAGGGTCAATCACTTAAAAAGGCGTTCCTTAAGCACAAAGGAAAGTATATCCAACTGCAAGACTGAAAGGCAGGCGAGGAGCCCACGCTGGGGTCTCCTCGCCAAGGGATATCTGACTATCCGAGAAAGTACAGTTAGAAGTGTTGGTTTCCGTGTACGAAATAACAATTAAACAATAATAAAGGACTAAAAAGAAATAAACAAAACCAGTGTAATCTTTATTAATTCAGAATTGAAAACTGAAATTACAGATTACAACATGTAGGCACTGAATAGTAATTAAAGCAAACGTTATTCAGATTATTACCAATTAATAATCTGATCTACTGAATTGCAATAAATAGAAACTGCCGGACTGGAAAGTATAAACTTAACATCCGGACTGTTCTGATTGAAATATAAATTACAGGACTGAATTGAAACTATTCTAATTACAGAACTAAATTACAGAATTGAATTACATAATAGAAACAGTACTTTAAATAAATTACAGAAAGGTAAAAATGGAATATAAATATTACAGCTAAGTACAACAAATTAAAATGATGAATATAAAAGACAGAAATGTAAATTGCAAAATTAAAATACTGAAATGGAAAAAGACAGAAAAAAAATAAAAGACGAGGCGACTGTTAGACAGTCTTCCCTTAACCGATATTTGCCCAACCACCTTAAGGTTTCTGGTTGCGTTGGTGCTTCGATCCCAAGGTACAACGTCTCGGATGACTCGCCGGAAACTGGCGACGAGTCAAGGTCGAGCTGTTGGTGGGTGGTTTTCTCTCTTTCTAATATGCTATAAAAAATATGTTGTTTGCTGAATGTATAAAAAATAATGTGTTTAGAGAGTGGGGGAGAGCTGCCTATTTATAGGCTAAGCTGAAATCTCAGCCATAATTGTCACTTAATTCAGAATTCGAAACTGCTGAATTAATGATGCAATTATTCTCATTTAATTGCATCAGTTACAAGCTTGCTGGAATTTTTGGGACTGTTTTGTTATTATTCAAAACTCTCAGACTTTCTTGGAACCAGAACCAGAACCGAAACCCGAACAGTCCCCAAGTCCCAAGTCCCAAGTCCGTGCCTATGACCTGTGATCCGTGACCGTGCCCGTGTCAGTGTCCAAGCCCGAGACCGAGCGAGCGCGCACGTGTGTGGTACACTTGCCTACACACACACCTATGAGGCTACACACTATTACCACTCTCTAGTGGTGAATATGTATATAAACTATTCCAAATAGTTTTTCCTCTTTGATGTGGGATAATCATTTGGGTGGCTTCCCCATCCATTTGATTTCCCACTTCCTCTCCCAAAATTCCATATTTCGCTCTCCATGGTCCAACTTCGGAGCCAATTTCCATTCACATCCATTCACCGAATAGGTCATGCGATATACCGTTTCGAAGCTTGTCACACAAGCTACTCAAACCATTTGAGTACGGAGTCTAAACTTTAGATTCTTCGCATGAAATTTTACCAAATTTTTGGACTCGTGACCAATACGGAAAACACCATGTTCCATGGTTTTTTCCAACAATCCCCCACATGAATGCAATTGGCTCGAAAGCCAATGCCCTAAATGCAAATCAAGAGAACCGTAAAAGTTCACTGCCTAAGGTCCGGTAGCGCGCGCCTTGAACCTGTCGTAGCGTAGTTTCATCCGGAATAATGCTATTAGGTAGCATAGATGCATTGAACCCTTTAGCTTTGTGTATCCCAACATGATACCCGCACAATGCCCATTCTACCCACGTACTAGGCCCTTTAGTTGTTGTCCATATTTGGCCTGGATTGCCTTGGCAACTTCAACTGAGTGGTTTAGTGATTTAGCCCAAGCTCATCACATGGTACAGGCCTTACACACTCGTTATAGGTGGTTCCAATTCGAAGGTGTCCTGACTCACCTTACTCAACCGTCGAGTTACTTGGATCATTAAGAGCCTCAAGCTCACCCTTACAATGGTACAGGTCTATCACTCTGTTATCGCGGAAATGGGTTGGGAACTACTAGTTCCTGAGTGCTTTGTTCGGTTGCCCTCACAGTTCAGTTTCCCTTTGAACCTAGCAGGAAAGATTCCGTTTAGGTTGGGTTGCCTATGGAGGGGCCACCAATTTAATGGGCTTTAATCCCATTTCGTTCGATGATTCATCGACTCCTACTTGAGTCAAGCCTTTTGTTAATGGATCCGCTATGTTTTCCTTTGATCTTACAAAATCTAAGGATACCACACCGGTGGATAACAATTCTCTTACGGATTTATGTCTCCAACGTATATGTCGAGACTTTCCATTATACATATGATCCTGAGCCCGTGCAATAGCTGATTGACTATCACAATGCATGCTTATTGCGGGAACAGGTTTTGGACACATTGGAATTCCTTCCAAAAGACTTCTCAGCCAGTCTGCCTCCTCGCTTGCTAAGTCTAACGCTATGTATTCAGATTCCATAGTTGACCTTGCAATACATGTCTGTTTGGAGGATCTCCAAGACACAGCATCTCCTCCCATTATAAACACATATCCACTCATGGACCTTGTGCTATTGGGGTCTGATATCCAGTTGGCATCTGAGTACCCTTCCAGTACCGCTGGATATCTGGTATAGTGCAGCCCGTAATCGGCTGAAAACCTCATATATCTGAGAAGTTTCATGATGGCCTTCCAGTGTTACTCATTCGGATTACTGGTGTACCTGCTCAGTCTACTTATTGAGTTTGCTATGTCTGGTCTAATGCAATTCATTATATACATGAGACTGCCTATGACCCGAGAGAACTCCAATTGATTCACACTCTTACCGAAATTCTTTTTCAGGTTACAGTTGAATTCAATCGGAGTTCTCGACATCGCCTTACTGCCCTTGTCAAACTTGTCCAGTACTTGTTTAACATAATGACTTTGTGACAAGGCATACCCCTCTGATGTTTTGGTAATCTTCATACCAAGTATTACATCAGCTATACCCAGATCCTTCATATCGAAGTGTTGTGATAATATTTTCTTGGTGGAGCTGATCCTATCAGTACTCCCAATTATAATCATGTCATCCACATAGAGACAGACTACGACACAGTCTCTTCCACTTCCCTTAGTGTAGACACATTTATCGCACTCATTAATGCGAAAACCATTTGATAGCATAATTCTATCAAACTTCTCGTGCCACTGCTTTGGTGCTTGTTTGAGTCCATATAGAGACTTTACAAGTTTGCACACTTGGTGCTCTTTACCAGGAACTACAAATCCTTCCGGTTGTTCCATGAAAATTTCTTCTTCCAGTTCTCCATTTAGAAACGCCGTCTTTACATCCATTAGATGTATTTCCATATCAAACAAACCTGCAAGAGCAATGACGATTTAGATAGACGTTTTCCTGGAGACAGGAGCATACGTGTCAAAATAATCGACACCTTCAGTTTGCCTGAAGCCTTTTACTACAAGTATCGCCTTGTATTTTTCAATCGTGCCATCAACCCTCAACTTCCTCTTGAAAATCCACTTGTGACCTAGGGGCTTACATCATGGCGGAAGATCCACTAGTTTCCAAGTGTGGTTTTGCATGATTGACTCAATCTCATTTTGGATAGCTTCTTCCCAATATTGGGAATCCAGTGTTGACATAGCTTGTTTATATGTCACCGGTTCGCCTTCAACCATGAAGGTTAAGAAATCAGGTCCAAAAGAAGTTTCCTTCCTTGCCCTTTTGCTACGCCGAGGCCCTTCCTCTTCCTCTGTCGGTTCACTTGCCCCCACATTTACAGAATTGAATTACAGAATAGAAACAGTACTTTAAAAAAGTTACAGAAAGGTAAAGACAGAATATAAATATTACAGCTAAGTACAGCAAATTAAAATACTGAATATAAAAGACAGAAATGTAAATTGCAGAATTAAAATACTGAAATGGAAAAAGACATAAAAAAATAAAAGACGAGGCGACTGTTAGACAGTCTGTCCTTAACCGATATTCGCCCAACCACCTTAAGGTTTCTGGTTGCGTTGGCGCTTCGATCCCAAGGTACAACGTCTCGGATGACTCACCGGAAACTGGCGACGAGTCAAGGTCGAGCTGTTCGTGGGTGGTTTTCTCTCTTTCTAATATGCTATAAAAAATATGTTGTTTGCTGAATGTATAAAAAATAATGTGTTTAGAGAGTGGGGGAGAGCTGCCTATTTATAGGCTAAGCTGAAATCTCAGCCATAATGGTCACTTAATTCAGAATTCGAAACTGCTGAATTAATGATGCAATTATTCTCATTTAATTGCATCAGTTACAAGCTTGCTGGAATTTTTGGGACTGTTTTGTTATTATTCAAAACTCTCAGACTTTCTTGGAACCAGAACTAGAACCGGACCCCGAACAGTCCCCAAGTCCCAAGTCCCAAGTCCGTGCCTATGACCTGTGATCCGTGACCGTGCCCGTGTCCGTGTCCAAACCCGAGACCGAGCGAGCGCGCACGTGTGTGGTACACTTGCCTACACACACACCTATGAGGCTACACACTATTACCACTCTCTAGTGGTGAATATGTATATAAACTATTCCAAATAGTTTTTCCTCTTTGATGTGGGATAATCATTTGGGTGGCTTCCCCATCCATTTGATTTCCCACTTCCTCTCCCAAAATTCCATATTTCGCTCTCCATGGTCCAACTTCGGAGCCAATTTCCATTCACATCCATTCACCGAATAGGTCATGCGATATACCGTTTCGAAGCTTATCACACAAGCTACTCAAACCATTTGAGTACGGAGTCTAAACTTTAGATTCTTCGCATGAAATTTTACCAAATTTTTGGACTCGTGACCAATACGGAAAACACCATGTTCCATGGTTTTTTCCAACAATCCCCCACATGAATGCAATTGGCTCGAAATCCAATGCCCTAAATGCAAATCAAGAGAACCGTAAAAGTTCACTGCCTAAAGTCCGGTAGCGCGCGCCTTGAACCTGTCGTAGCGCAGTTTCATCTGGAATAATGCTATTAGGTAGCATAGATGCATTGAACCCTTTAGCTTTGTGTATCCCAACATGATACCCGCACAATGCCCATTCTACCCACGTACGAGGCCCTTTAGTTATTGTCCATATTTGGCCTGGACTGCCTTGGCAACTTCAACTGAGTGGTTTAGTGATTTAGCCCAAGCTCATCACATGGTACAGGCCTTACACACTCGTTATAGGTGGTTCCAATTCGAAGGTGTCCTGACTCACCTTACTCGACCGTCGAGTTACTTGGATCATTAAGAGCCTCAAGCTCACCCTTACAATGGTACAGGTCTATCACCCTGTTATCGCGGAAATGGGTTGGGAACTACTGGTTCCTGAGTGCTTTGTTCGGTTGCCCTCACTGTTCAGTTTCCCTTTGAACCTAGCAGGAAAGATTCCGTTTAGGTTGGGTTGCCTATGGAGGGGCCACCAATTTAATGGGCTTTAATCCCATTTCGTTCGATGATTCATCGACTCCTACTTGAGTCAAGCCTTTTGTTAATGGATCCGCTATGTTTTCCTTTAATCTTACAAAATCTAAGGATACCACACCGGTGGATAACAATTCTCTTACGGATTTATGTCTCCAACGTATATGTCGAGACTTTCCATTATACATATGATCCTGAGCCCGTGCAATAGCTGATTGACTATCACAATGCATGCATATTGCGGGAACAGGTTTTGGACACATTGGAATTCCTTCCAAAAGACTTCTCAGCCAGTCTGCCTCCTCGCTTGCTAAGTCTAACGCTATGTATTCAGATTCCATAGTTGACCTTGCAATACATGTCTGTTTGGAGGATCTCCAAGACACAGCAGCTCCTCCCATTATAAACACATATCCACTCATGGACCTTGTGCTATTGGGGTCTGATATCCAGTTGGCATCTGAGTACCCTTCCAGTACCGCTGGATATCTGGTATAGTGCAGCCCGTAATCGGCTGAAAACCTCATATATCTGAGAAGTTTCATGATGGCCTTCCAGTGTTACTCATTCGGATTACTGGTGTACCTGCTCAGTCTACTTATTGAGTTTGCTATGTCTGGTCTAATGCAATTCCTTATATACATGAGACTGCCTATGACCCGAGAGAACTCCAATTGATTCACACTCTTACCGAAATTCTTTTTCAGGTTACAGTTGAATTCAATCGGAGTTCTCGACATCGCCTTACTGCCCTTGTCAAACTTGTCCAGTACTTGTTTAACATAATGACTTTGTGACAAGGCATACCCCTCTGATGTTTTGGTAATCTTCATACCAAGTATTACATCAGCTATACCCAGATCCTTCATATCGAAGTGTTGTGATAATATTTTCTTTGTGGAGCTGATCCTATCAGTACTCCCAATTATAATCATGTCATCCACATAGATACAGACTACGACACAGTCTCTTCCACTTCCCTTAGTGTAGACACATTTATCACACTCATTAATGCGAAAACCATTTGATAGCATAATTCTATCAAACTTCTCGTGCCATTGCTTTGGTGCTTGTTTGAGTCCATATAGAGACTTTACAAGTTTGCACACTTGGTGCTCTTTACGAGGAACTACAAATCCTTCCGGTTGTTCCATGTAAATTTCTTCTTCCAGTTCTCCATTTAGAAACGCCGTCTTTACATCCATTAGATGTATTTCCATATCAAACAAAGCTGCAAGAGCAATGACGATTTGGATAGAAGTTTTCCTGGAGACAGGAGCATACGTGTCAAAATAATCGACACCTTCAGTTTGCCTGAAGCCTTTTACTACAAGTATCGCCTTGTATTTTTCAATCATGCCATCAACCCTCAACTTCCTCTTGAAAATCCACTTGTGACCTAGGGGCTTACATCATGGCGGAAGATCCACTAGTTTCCAAGTGTGGTTTTACATGATTGACTCAATCTCATTTTGGATAGCTTCTTACCAATATTGGGAATCCAGTGTTGACAAAGCCTGTTTATATGTCACCGGTTCGCCTTCAACCATGAAGGTTAAGAAATCAGGTCCAAAAGAAGTTTCCTTCCTTGCCCTTTTGCTACGTCGAGGCTCTTCCTCTTCCTCTGTCGGTTCACTTGCCCCCACATTTACAGAATTGAATTACAGAATAGAAACAGTACTTTAAAAAAATTACAGAATATAAATATTACAGCTAAGTACAGCAAATTAAAATACTGAATATAAAAGACAGAAATGTAAATTGCAGAATTAAAATACTGAAATGGAAAAAGACGGAAAAAAATAAAAGAAGAGGCGACTGTTAGACAGTCTGTCCTTAACCGATATTCGCCCAACCACCTTAAGGTTTCTGGTTGCGTTGGCGCTTCGATCCCAAGGTACAACGTCTCGGATGACTCACCGGAAACTGGCGACGAGTCAAGGTCGAGCTGTTGGTGGGTGGTTTTCTCTCTTTCTAATATGCTATAAAAAATATGTTGTTTGCTGAATGTATAAAAAATAATGTGTTTAGAGAGTGGGGGAGAGCTGCCTATTTATAGGCTAAGCTGAAATCTCAGCCATAATGGTCACTTAATTCAGAATTCGAAACTGCTGAATTAATGATGCAATTATTCTCATTTAATTGCATCAGTTACAAGCTTGCTGGAATTTTTGGGACTGTTTTGTTATTATTCAAAACTCTCAGACTTTCTTGGAACCAGAACCAGAACCGAAACCCGAACAGTCCCCAAGTCCCAAGTCCCAAGTCCGTGCCTATGACCTGTGATCCGTGACCGTGCCCGTGTCCGTGTCCAAGCCCGAGACCGAGCGAGCGCGCACGTGTGTGGTACACTTGCCTACACACACACCTATGAGGCTACACACTATTACCACTCTCTAGTGGTGAATATGTATATAAACTATTCCAAATAGTTTTTCCTCTTTGATGTGGGATAATCATTTGGGTGGCTTCCCCATCCATTTGATTTCCCACTTCCTCTCCCAAAATTCCATATTTCGCTCTCCATGGTCCAACTTCGGAGCCAATTTCCATTCACATCCATTCACCGAATAGGTCATGCGATATACCGTTTCGAAGCTTGTCACACAAGCTACTCAAACCATTTGAGTACGGAGTCTAAACTTTAGATTCTTCGCATGAAATTTTACCAAATTTTTGGACTCGTGACCAATACGGAAAACACCATGTTCCATGGTTTTTTCCAACAATCCCCCACATGAATGCAATTGGCTCGAAAGCCAATGCCCTAAATGCAAATCAAGAGAACCGTAAAAGTTCACTGCCTAAGGTCCGGTAGCGCGCGCCTTGAACCTGTCGTAGCGTAGTTTCATCCGGAATAATGCTATTAGGTAGCATAGATGCATTGAACCCTTTAGCTTTGTGTATCCCAACATGATACCCGCACAATGCCCATTCTACCCACGTACTAGGCCCTTTAGTTGTTGTCCATATTTGGCCTGGATTGCCTTGGCAACTTCAACTGAGTGGTTTAGTGATTTAGCCCAAGCTCATCACATGGTACAGGCCTTACACACTCGTTATAGGTGGTTCCAATTCGAAGGTGTCCTGACTCACCTTACTCGACCGTCGAGTTACTTGGATCATTAAGAGCCTCAAGCTCACCCTTACAATGGTACAGGTCTATCACCCTGTTATCGCGGAAATGGGTTGGGAACTACTGGTTCCTGAGTGCTTTGTTCGGTTGCCCTCACTGTTCAGTTTCCCTTTGAACCTAGCAGGAAAGATTCCGTTTAGGTTGGGTTGCCTATGGAGGGGCCACCAATTTAATGGGCTTTAATCCCATTTCGTTCGATGATTCATCGACTCCTACTTGAGTCAAGCCTTTTGTTAATGGATCCGCTATGTTTTCCTTTAATCTTACAAAATCTAAGGATACCACACCGGTGGATAACAATTCTCTTACGGATTTATGTCTCCAACGTATATGTCAAGACTTTCCATTATACATATGATCCTGAGCCCGTGCAATAGCTGATTGACTATCACAATGCATGCATATTGCGGGAACAGGTTTTGGACACATTGGAATTCCTTCCAAAAGACTTCTCAGCCAGTCTGCCTCCTCGCTTGCTAAGTCTAACGCTATGTATTCAGATTCCATAGTTGACCTTGCAATACATGTCTGTTTGGAGGATCTCCAAGACACAGCAGCTCCTCCCATTATAAACACATATCCACTCATGGACCTTGTGCTATTGGGGTCTGATATCCAGTTGGCATCTGAGTACCCTTCCAGTACCGCTGGATATCTGGTATAGTGCAGCCCGTAATCGGCTGAAAACCTCATATATCTGAGAAGTTTCATGATGGCCTTCCAGTGTTACTCATTCGGATTACTGGTGTACCTGCTCAGTCTACTTATTGAGTTTGCTATGTCTGGTCTAATGCAATTCCTTATATACATGAGACTGCCTATGACCCGAGAGAACTCCAATTGATTCACACTCTTACCGAAATTCTTTTTCAGGTTACAGTTGAATTCAATCGGAGTTCTCGACATCGCCTTACTGCCCTTGTCAAACTTGTCCAGTACTTGTTTAACATAATGACTTTGTGACAAGGCATACCCCTCTGATGTTTTGGTAATCTTCATACCAAGTATTACATCAGCTATACCCAGATCCTTCATATCGAAGTTTGCACACTTGGTGCTCTTTACCAGGAACTACAAATCCTTCCGGTTGTTCCATGTAAATTTCTTCTTCCAGTTCTCCATTTAGAAACGCCGTCTTTACATCCATTTGATGTATTTCCATATCAAACAAAGCTGCAAGAGCAATGACGATTTGGATAGACGTTTTCCTGGAGACAGGAGCATACGTGTCAAAATAATCGACACCTTCAGTTTGCCTGAAGCCTTTTACTACAAGTATCGCCTTGTATTTTTCAATCGTGCCATCAACCCTCAACTTCCTCTTGAAAATCCACTTGTGACCTAGGGGCTTACATCATGGCGGAAGATCCACTAGTTTCCAAGTGTGGTTTTGCATGATTGACTCAATCTCATTTTGGATAGCTTCTTCCCAATATTGGGAATCCAGTGTTGACATAGCTTGTTTATATGTCACCGGTTCGCCTTCAACCATGAAGGTTATGAAATCAGGTCCAAAAGAAGTTTCCTTCCTTGCCCTTTTGCTATGCCGAGGCTCTTCCTCTTCCTCTGTCGGTTCACTTGCCCCCACATTTACAGAATTGAATTACAGAATAGAAACAGTAGTTTAAAAAAATTACAGAAAGGTAAAGACAGAATATAAATATTACAGCTAAGTACAGCAAATTAAAATACTGAATATAAAAGACAGAAATGTAAATTGCAGAATTAAAATACTGAAATGGAAAAAGACAGAAAAAAATAAAAGACGAGGCGACTGTTAGACAGTCTGTCCTTAACCGATATTCGCCCAACCACCTTAAGGTTTCTGGTTGCGTTGGCGCTTCAATCCCAAGGTACAACGTCTCGGATGACTCACCGGAAACTGGCGACGAGTCAAGGTCGAGCTGTTGGTGGGTGGTTTTCTCTCTCTCTAATATGCTATAAAAAATATGTTGTTTGCTGAATGTATAAAAAATAATGTGTTAAGAGAGTGGGGGAGAGCTGCCTATTTATAGGCTAAGCTGAAATCTCAGTCATAATGGTCACTTAATTCAGAATTCGAAACTGCTGAATTAATGATGCAATTATTCTCATTTAATTGCATCAGTTACAAGCTTGCTGGAATTTTTGGGACTGTTTTGTTATTATTCAAAACTCTCAGACTTTCTTGGAACCGGAATCAGAATCGGAACCGGAACATTCCCCACGTCCCAAGTCCCAAGTCCCACGCCCGAGACCTGAGACCCGTGCC
This sequence comes from Primula veris, assembly GCA_963682055.1. Lineage (NCBI taxonomy): Eukaryota > Viridiplantae > Streptophyta > Magnoliopsida > Ericales > Primulaceae > Primula > Primula veris. The sequence continues at coordinate 28,191,357 of OY821742.1, read as the reverse complement.
CGTGCCCGTGCTCGTACCCGTGCCCATGCCCGAGACCGAGACCGAGCGAGCGTGCGCGTGTGTGGTACACTTGCCTACACACACACATATGAGGCTACACACTATTACCACTCTCTAGTGGTGAATATGTATATAAATTATTCCAAATAGTTTTTCCTCTTTGATATGGGATAATCATTTGGGTGGCTTCCCCATCCATATTATTTCCCACTTCCTCTACCAAAATTCCAGATTTCGTCTCCATGGTCCAAATTCGGAGTAAATTTCCATTCACAGGTATTCACCGAATAGGTCATACGATATACCGTTTCGAAGCTTGTCACACAAGCTACTCAAACCATTTAAGTACGGAGTCTAAACTTTGGATTCTTCGCATGGAATTTGACCAAACTTTTGGACTCGTGACCAATACGGAAAACACCATGTTCCATGGTTTTTTCCAACAAGAAGATCAATGCCTCTGAAGGCTAACGAAGGAGACATGGTCTTTCGGAAGAGCTCCCCTTACCTGAGAGTAGAGGTGGTGTTGCCCCTTTGGCCTAGCCAAGTTGGTGGAGAGATATGGGAGATATAGCATAATATATCTCAACACGGCATAAAGGAAGCAAAAGATATGAAGAACATGTGATTGTTAATATCATGTCAATCACAAGAGATACATCCTAAATTGCCTCGACCACCTATATGAGGGGCTCATAATCCAAGGAGAATATCATAGGGCAATTTGTATATACAGTTTTGCATTGGGTCAACAGACACATAGGGCAAGCATGCTTGACCTAGGGAAAATTATGTACTTTGGATGTTGTTCAGATTTCGAAAACACAGTTTACGTTGTTGGTGGTTTAGATGAGAATGGTATAAAAACTAGATCTGTTATGGCATATACGGTGATGCAAGATAATTGGTTAAATCCACTTGATATGGAAAAGGCACAAGAAAAGTGCCAGGTGATGTTTCGCCAAGAGAAGTTGCACATATTCAGGAATACAACTTGTGTTGCGGTTGGTAAAGATGAATTTTGGCATAATAGATGTAAGAAAAAAAGAATGGGAGTAACCGTTTTTTGTGAAGGAATATATGCGGATGAGCCGGAGAATGGTATGTAGAAGTGTGGACTAAGTCAAAATATTTTCAAGAGAGAGGGTGCTACGTGGAATGTTGTTACTGACTTATCAGAAAAAGTAGATGACATATATTTTTCAACTATGTGTGGAACAAACTATTGATAATATGTTCTTTTGAGTTTGATATATATATATATATATATATATATATATATATTCAATATCTCCAAGGTAGGACATTGTTCGCATCAACGCCGTATTGGATTTGAAGAGAGAGAAACTTAAGGGTGTACGATGGGACTTGTTCGAGCACTGGAAATGTTTTTAAATTAATCGAATTTTATGTTATCAATTGTATGAATAAATTTGGGAAGTTTTTTATCTCCCGAAGTGATAGGTTCCTTATTAGTATTTGGCAATTAAGCCCCAAATTAGTGGTTGACTAATCGTTTTTACTTCGTAGCTCTATAGAGTTTGTATATTACTTGTCCGGTTAGACAGAGGCTTTGCATCTTTCTAATATAATTGGTCGGTTTAATTTAAAAAATATATATATCTCCAAGAAAAATTCTCTCTTCTCCCCTAAGTATGGTCAGCCTCTAAGTTTTTGATACTATAACCAAATACATATTTTATATTATTTAGTAATTATAATTAAGATCTTTCTTGAAGGAAAGATACGTGTACCTTGTATATCTGGCAAATCACTTATTCGCTTTCTCTAAATGGTAACTTTTTGCCTTCATCTTCTACGGATCCTTCCTTCCCCTTATCCTCTACCATTTCATTGAAGCAAGTGTTGTTAAATGAATCATTTCAAAATAAGAGCAATAATGAAGCAATTGGAAACCTTTTATATACCGAGGTTTATGTATATCTAGGGTTAAACAAGTACGTATATTCATGATTCACAAATATCTATCTTGGAAGTAAGCTATCACTACTGTCAAATGATTATTATTTTAGGTTGGATGTATGAGGTTGCCAATTAAAGAAATGTAAATAGCATGCAAAGCATAAAAAAAAGTTAGGGGTAACAGGAAACAATGAGACTATAGCAGTTAATAATATAGTTCGATCTTCTAAATTAACTAAACTATGGTAATTAATAAAAGTATTTTGTACTACATCTTAAACAAAATAATCTTAATGATATAATGACTAGTATTTCAAAAGAAGGTAATTAAACATGTTAACTATACTTGTGGTGCAACAATCAATTTTGCCTCTACGACTTTTGCATATTGGAAATGCAGCTTCAAAAACAGAATTTTGTTGATACTCTCCTACAAAACATGCAACTAAAACAAAGATTACACACTAATCTTTTTGAGATTCATGTTCTAAAACCAGATAAATCTTTAAAATTTCGGAAAACATTTTAAACATTGGCGCGTGGTGTCACGCCCCAAAATCCGCAAGACACGGACATCGAGGCATGACCTTTTGAAAAGAAAACAATGAGAGAACCTGTTGGTACAAAATTAAAATTTTAAAAGAAAACGCTTGCGAGCTAAAGGAACAATTAATCAATTAAATATAAAAGTGTTTGCCAAACGCGGCTACAAGACGAGATAGTTTTGACAATTTTATAAAAGAAAATAAACGAATGTAAATTGCCCGTAGGCTACAACCTCAAAATTTAATATAAGTGAAAAGAAAGTGAAAGCCCCGAGCCCATGTGATGCATTGCAATAGCTCCAAACTCTAAACGCCTTAACCTAATTTGTACCTGAAAGGCAAAACTGTAACGGTGAGTCACGCTCACATACATAGACGGGACGGCATCACAAAATACCGTCACTCCATCCCATAAATGCAAGACTCACTACAACAACTATGATAGCAACATATAAAAATAAATAAAATAACGTCGTACAACAAGATAAATTAAATAACTTCAACACACATCTATAGCATACATGGACCTCTCATGTCACCTACCCCAGTCCGTAAGGTAGGTCATTTCCTATCTCCTCGGCCGTCTTCTGTCCCCGGAATTAGGAAGAGACAGAGACCATTGCTAACATAAAAGTAGATTTAAAGTGCGCACTTGGACCTCTCATGTCACTCGTCCCAGTCCGTAAGACGAGTCATTCCCTATCCCCATGGCCGTCTTCTGTCCCCGGAATTAGGAAGAGACAGAGACCATTGCTAACAGAAAAATAAATAGAATGCACACTAGGACCTCTCGTGCCACTCGCCCCAATCCGTAAGACGAGTCATTCCCTATCCCCTCGGCCGTCTTCTGTCCCCGGAATTAGGAAGAGACAGAGACCATTGCTAACAGAAAAATCACAAGGCCTCGGCCAATATTATAAATCCATGCAAATATCACATTCTCATATGGCCTCGGCCAATAATATAAATTCACGCAATTATCACATTCTCATACGTCACTTTGACGCAATTCAACAAAGCACATAAGCATAGGCACTAGATTCACAACTAGCCAACCAACTCTAACAACATAAAATTCAGTTCAGTCATTTTAACAAACACCTTGTATGCGCAATATATAACTCATCTTTATTCAACAATATTTTACCCAATTCTATCAACAACCATAATAACACATAATCAATTCATAAAACACGCAACCCATCAATATTCTCATTACTCTGAAATTAAAAGACTAAATCCTCAACTACTCCAAAATCAAATAAGTGAATTAGACGTACAACAAATAAACCCAATTAACAATTTAAGAATATAATTAAGATAAAAGGCAAAAACCTTCAATTTATAATAAACGCAAAACTTAATCCTAACATACACGCTCGTCTAGTCGCAATGGATAACCTCCGTTACCTTAGAGCGTAGAGGAGCTGCTTCCGGTAAGAACCCGCTAATGGTGGTTTATTCTTCTTCTTCTTCTTCTTCTTCTTTTTCTCTCTTTTCTCTCTTGTATTTGGCTGGTTTTTGGTTCAATGAATTAAAAGTGGGCTGATTTGAGGTTTAGAAAAACTGTTTTTAGATAGTTTGTGGAAACGAACTATTTGGTACTCAAAGTTTTAAAAGCTAACTCTTAATCCAAAAATATTGTTTTACTACTCAAAAATAACAAATCTTTAGAAACAAATCTATTGGGTCATTTTTATTAGTAAAATTAGTAACAGGTTTTTAAAATAAAGTTTTTCGGTTTTTGGCTAAAAATTAGTCGAGTGACCGGTTTTTGGTAAAATTTTGTATAAAATATTTTTGGATAAATTAAATTATAAATAAAACCATTTATAAAAATACGGATGTTAGACGTGGGAGGCTCATGTGTATTTACTACTAACTCAGATTAGTTATAAACATTATAAGCAGTCGCCTAGTACTCTCACGGTCTCATCTTAATCATTTATCAAACATAAGCAACAAACATTGTTATCTAATTTTCCTTTCCTTCTTCATTTTTGACAATAATAAATGGTCATCTCAAAGCAAGAATTGGACAGTTGAGGTGGTACTCATTACAGAGAGAATTTAAAAGAGAACCGAACCTCTATTTGGGTTGAGTTGGGAAATGACTTGAGTTGTACATCACTAGTATACGTAAAATATTTCTTATATATACCAGATGTACCAGATCCGTTTGCCCTCCAGCAGTATAAGGAAATGTATTATTAACTTAAAAGAGCTCGAGTTGAAAGTGGAAAAAAATCTCCAATTGGTAATTGTTATTGGCTTTTAATATGCCGTGATTCATTGACAATCATTATAAATATGAATGGTATTACAACAGGCTAACTCAGGTTAATTTAGACTTGGACTATTTTCGTGTCACTAAACTTTAATTATTAAAAAAAGATACAATTACAAGCACTTATATGAAAAGAATAACTTTTTGCAGACAATAAAATTAAGGGAAACAGATGATGAGATCTAGAATTTTTTTTTAACTAAACATCAGGAAACGATTGAATCTACTTTGTCAAAAAAAATAAAATAACTGAATAATAGCAGAAAATAAAATATTTGAATAATAGCAGAGACTAAGCTTTAATCATTTTCAATTGAGTCTATTTTTGCAGACAATAAAATAGACTGGAAAGAAAACTCAAGAGGAAAACAAAATTAATGGCAGATGACTCTATCAGACAAAAAACTATAAAATATTAGCATAAATATGGCAAACTCCTCTAAACATGGAAAAACTCTTAATGTATAATTGAAAAGGGTAACCAGAATAAAATCAGCTACATATTAAACTATTTATATAAAATAATTGCAAACAACTATTTTACTATAAGAAAAATGCAACTCTAGATCTTCATGAGTAAAGAAATTAATCCTTATCCAAATCAAATACATTGAGCTTTCTTCGCTGCAGATTTAAAGTAAATAAGTTGGGTTTTTCGAGAAAATTAGTTATAAAACCTTTATCATTTCATGAAAAAAAATAGAATAAAATGATCAACCAAATTGTACAGTGAGACATTTAGAAGAAAAGGCCAAAATGATGATGGGTCATAAGATTATGAAAAGAACCCATTTTATCAAAGGAAATAAGAAAGAGTACTATAAAATAGATAATAGAACTATCTAAATTTCTTTTCTGTGATGATGATATCAGGAGATGTATGAGATCAGTCTAAGATTATGATAAACAAAGACTACAGACTAATTCTTTTGAGATCCATGTTCTAAACCAGAGAAATCTTTGGAATTTAGGAAAATATTAGAAACATTTGCGTCGTGGGAGGCTCATGTGTATTTACTATGTACTCACATTTATTCATAAACATTATAAGCAGTCGCCTCATACTCTCACCTTAATCATTTCTCAAACATAAGCAGCCAAAGTTGTAATCTAATTCTCTTTTCCTTCTTCGTTTTCGACAATATAAACGGTCTTCTCAAAGCAAGAATTGGATAGTTGAGGTGCTACTCATTATCACGAGAATTCAAAATCAATCCTCTTTGTGGTTGAGTTGGGAAATGACTAGAGTTGTACCTCACTCATACACAGAATATCTTTCTTATCTATACAAAATGTGTCTGATCCATTTGCCCTCAAGCGCGGTATAAGGAAAGTCATTACTAACTTAAAAGAGCTCGAGTTAAAAGTGGAAAAATCTCCAGGTAATTTTATAAGCTTTTAATATGCCGTGATTCATTGACAGCCATTATATATATGAATGGTATATACCAAGCATCGGTGAATCCAATCAATGGTATAACAAGAGGCTAACTCCTGTTAGTTACGCCTTAAACTAATTTCGTGTCACTAGGCTTTAGTTATCAAGACAATATTTATATGAAAGAATAAACTACTGTCAAACAATAAATAAAAAAGGGAAATGGATAATGAGATCTAGAAAAAAAAGATTACTAAGAATCAGGAATCATTTGAATCTACTTTGTCTAAAGAGGAAAATAAATTGGGAAAGAAATCTCAGAGGAAAACATTTTTTTTTTCCTTCCAAATAAAAGCTTATATAAATAAAGTCTATATGGGATAGACCCCCATAGCGGTCATTACATCATTACAACATAATGAAACTTGACTAAAAACAGCCATACAAAAGATTATTGCTAGGAGGGTGAGAAAACGACATTAAAAAACTCCCCAGAAACCTTATGATTCACCAGAAAAAGATCACCCAAATGAATAAAAACCTCTCCTTATACCCCCTCCACCTTGTTTCTCCTAGATCGGTGTGATCTAAGGCTTTTATTCATGGGGTTTCAGTTTCTAATTTGCAGAAGGCCTGGTTCTCTTAAAGCATTTTACACCCCCTAGCAATATACAACTGATAACTGCCTAAAACTGCAGGAAAAATTGCAGTAACAGGGAAAATAACAATTTTCTAAAGCACCTGCATTAACTGTAATAAGCTAATTAGTATTTAAAGAGCACAACTTTTTCAGACGTAAGTCTTCATCAAAAGGTTGCCTTTGAGTTCCAGGAACAAAGTAACAAGCAAAAACAAAAAGGTTCAGAAAAATATCCTCATGAGCTTTAGATATCTGTTCTTATCCATTATATTTTACAAATCCAAACACAACATATCTCAGGCTGGTAGCCTTCCTTGAAAGGTTGCTTTGGTAGTACAGTATTACTTCAGAAAAAATTCATCATTAGTCAGGGATTTTAAAACAAAAAGTTTAAAATCCTTTCTAGGTCTTAAAACAGCAACCTCTTAGGCAAGGTGTGCTTTTTTGGTCCAGATAATAGGCAGCATATATTTTCTTAGGTAAATCCATAGCTCTGCCTGTAATAAAATTATTCCCATTTGATCCCATTTTGGTCAAACCATCCGCAGCTTGATTCTGTTCTCTATAAGCATGAGTGACATTAAGTCCCACATAATCCATAAGGAGGGTTATGTCCCTCCATATAGAACCAAATTTAATGCCTGGATTGCACTTGGTATTCCACCAATTAGCAATATTCTCAGAGTCAGTTTTCACCATAACATTTGTTAAACCCATAGTGTAGCAAATAACCAATCCAACTTTAAGAGCCATCATCTCAGCATACATATTGGTTTGTTTGTCCAGAAAGTTAGAAAATGCTAGAACCAGCATTCATTTATGGTCTCTTAATATACCACCACAACCACTAGAGTTATTGCTAAGTGAAGAGCCATGTAAGTTTAATTTTAATCTGCCAGTTGGAGGGCAATTCCACCATACCAACTTATCCTTTTTTCTTTTGCAGTGGACAGTTTTAATATTCAAAGACATAAGTGACAGGCAATGAAAATTGTTAGCATGTTTTTTTGGTTTAAGCAAAAAATTAAGATCATGTAGCCATTTAGTCACCTTTTTAATAATGGTTTCAGCACACATTTTCTCATTATCAAATATGTTTTTGTTCTTACTAAGCCATATCTCCCAAATAAGAATGAAAGGGACTAAAACAGCTAACATACCAATTTGAGAAGAGTCACATAAGTTGCACCATTTCACCATATTTTGCTTCCAGCAAGGGGCAAAGGCTATATTGAAACCAAAAACATTTGCAAAGTAGCTCCAAACCTGTTTACAAATATCACTGGATCCAAAAAGATGATTAGCTGTATCAAGAGTGTGACCCCTACAGCAATAGCACATGGTGACTGTACATATCCCAAATTTTTTAAGATCCTCATCAAGTTTTATGGCATTGTACCAAAGTTTCCAAGAAAAAATACTGATTTTAGTGGGTAAAACAGTGTTCCAAATATAATTGGCCACATTAAGAATAGGTTTTTTATCCCTTATAAAATTATAGGAGGTTTTTGCTGTAAAATCACCATTAAAAGTAGAAGGCCAGTATCTAACATCCTCCCCTTTTTGTAAAACTAAATTTTTACTGGTAACTTTAAGTAAAAGCTCATTACCCCCCATATGACATAACAAATTGGTGTCCCAACCATTATTATTAATGACCTGGTTAAGCAGTACATTAGGGAAAATAACAGTAAAATACTGACAAAGAGGGCCATCTCCTAACCAGTTTTCATACCAAAAGCTAATGGATCCCTCCTTTATATCCCATAAGCTATTATCAACCAGTATTTTAAAATGAGGATTAATCATCTTCCAAACACATGAATGTGTAGCATTTACCAATTAGGGTTATTACTACAGTATTTTTGAAACATAAAGACAGTCTAAGGAGAATCAAATTCCATTAGTCTCCAGCAGAGTTTTGCATGCAGGCTTTCATAAACTCTTTTAAACTCCTCACCCCTATTCCACCTTCATTTACAGGGAGAGATAACTTCCCCCATCTCAGCCAGTGATGCTTGGTTTTACCATCTGTCTCTCCCCAAAAAAAGTTAGCAAATTTGGTTTCAATCTTGTCAATAACTATATTGGGGGGATTAAGGACAGCAAGTATATACAGTGGCATGGAAGATAAGACATGTTTAATAAGATTTGTTTTAGCCCCAGCAGATAAAAAATTTTCTTTCCAGCTAGCTACTTTTTTGCCAATTTTATCAATAAGAGGATCATACATCCTTGAGGTAAGTTTGGTGTTGTGTAGAGGTATTCCTAGATACTTAGTGGGTAGGGAGCCTTCACTGAAACCAGTGGTGCTGGCTATAATGCTTTTCCTACCATTCTTTGGTTTGTAAATCAAAAAAACACTTTTAGCTTTATTAAGCATTTGACCAGAAGCCTGTTCATACTTTTTAATAAAAGACATAATCAGTTCTAAATTGGATTTACTACCATTGGCAAAAATCAAGACATCATCAGCAAAAAGAATATGAGATATAGGTTCTACATTTATGCAGGTTTTATAGGGCATCAAAATACCTTTGATCATTAAATCACTAAGTCCACTACTTAAAACTTCTTCAGCAATAATAAAAAGGAGAGGGGAGAGAGGATCCCCTTGTTTTAAACCTTTACCAGAAGTAAAGTAACCAGTGGAGACTCCATTTAAACAGATAGAATATTTAGCATTAGCTACACATCTCATAATAAGCTCTATCCAATTTTTGGAGAAACCAAAACAATCAAGAACTTTTATAAGAAAAGACCAGTTTAGTCTATCAAAGGCTTTGGCCATATCAAGTTTGAAAACCACATTGCCCCCCCCCCCCCCCCCTAACATTATCCCCTAGATGTTTGAACATCTCTTGTGCCAGTAAAATAGCATCTGTAATAAGCCTACCTTCTACAAAGCCACTTTGGCTCTTTAAAATAATTTTAGGTAAAAGCTTGGCCAGTCTAGCAGTAAGAATTTTAGAAATGATCTTGTATAGAAATTGACACAGGCTTATAGGTCTAAATTGAGTAAAATCTGTGGGATTATCCACTTTGGGGATTAAAATAATTAAAGAAGAAACAACAGCCATAGATAAAATTTTGCCTTTAAAGAAACTATGCACTGCTTTTATCAAATCATTTTTGACAATATCCCAACAATGGATATAGAAAGAAGAAGAAAAACCATCAGGGCCAGGGGCTGAATCACCAGGTATATCAAAAGTGGCTGTTTTGATTTCCTCATCACTGGGTAGAGTATTGAGAAAAATGTTATCAGTCTCATTAATCAAATTAGGAATGACATTAAAAAAGATCATTATCAAAAGAAACAGGTGAGAAAGAGAAATGGGTAGCAAAGAAATTACCAGCCTCATTTTGAATCTCCTTTAAGTCCTCAGTGATAGTCCCATCAGCCAGTTTGATTTGCATAATCTTACTTTTAGCTCTTTTGTGTTTTAACATTTGATGAAAAAACTTGTAATTTCTATCCCCCTCTTTAAGCCATTTAACTCTGGCTTTTTGTTTGTAAAAAATTTTGCTCTTGCAGAACTAAGTCATTATAATTTTTGAGGATTTTGTTATAATTATCACAGTAGGTATCCCCCACCATAACAAGTTGGTTTTCAGCAAAAATTAATTCATCTTGTGTTTTTGCTAGGTTGCTATGAATATTACCAAAAACCTCCTTATTCCATTTTTTGATACAATTTTTGAGCCTTTTAAGTTTGAAACAGAAATTATCAAGGCCTTCCAAATTACAAGAGATACCCCAATTATTAGCCACCATCTCAGAAAATCCCTCATGCTTAGTCCACATCCTGAAAAACTTAAAGTTAGTGGGGCCAAAAGTAGGTGCTGAAATAGTAGTAAAAATGAGAGCTGAGTGATCAGAGACGGTTCTTTCAGCAACAGATAACTTTATATTATGGTATTTAGTCTCCCAATCAGCAGTAATCAAAGCCCTATCTAGTTGTTCAAAAACTACCTTACCAAGACTAATCCTACTCCAAGTATATATAGAACCAGTATGTACCATATTAATAAGACCATTGTTACTAATGAAATCTAGGAAATCATTTTTATCAGCACTAGATTTTTTGTTGCCTCCTAGTTTCTCATGGTCATACCTAATAGTGTTAAAATCCCCTACCACTTTCCAAGGTTTGTTATTAAGGTTCAAACAGGTCAGATCATTCCACAATTCCCTTCTAGCTATATAGTTACATTTAGCATATACTACTGTAATGAAAAACTCATTAGAAGACTTGAAATGAAAGGTAATAGACTGAGAGGTAGAAAGCAGAACAGTGATATCCAAGTCCTTTTTATAGAAAAACCAAATTTTCCCTCCTTCATTAGTGTTTGAGATAACAAAATCCATTTTAAACTTTTTTGCAAGTGGGCCTACTTTGTCAAAATTAAGCATTGGTTCTAAGATAGCAAAAAAATCAATTTTATACTTACTAATATATTTACTTAGCTGTGCCTGTGACAATGCATTAGCAATGCCTCTTACATTCCAAATGATGTAATTATACATTTAAGAGATTGAGTTGTACCTTCTTGGTAATTTTACCTTCAGGTGAGTATCTTTGTGGTGGCTTACCCCCTCTCTTCACTCTAGGTGCATCTGTGTAGTAGCCCTCTTCTTCTTCTTGCTCCCCTGTCTCCACACAAGTGTCCAGGTGGAGTGTGTCCATCATTTTAGCATCAGACTGCATTACCAATACCTCTTCCCTATCCCCTGTATTTGGATCACTCTCATTTTCCAGAGTGCTCATGTTAAGCTTTGCCTGTTTATTGGCCCTATTTCTCTCTCTTTTCTTTGCTTTGTTTGTTTTTGATAGGATTGAGACTTGTTCAGAAAAGGACTGACATAAGTTTTGTGATCCATTTATAATCATTGTATCCCCATTCTCCTCACTTCCTTTTTCCTTTTGTTCCACTGTTTGGTTTTCCCCCAAACCTTTAATAGCTGTAGAGTCTTCCTTTGTATTCTGAATAGCCATTATGAGGTTGTTTTGTTCTTCATTTGTTCCTTGCAATTCCTTAGGACTAGTTTCCAAAAAAGAATTGTTTGTGTCCTCTTTTTCTTCCTCACTTTCTATCTCTACCCATTTTCCTTTTTCTTTTCTCAGAAATTTTCTTTTTGGATCTATATTATCCATCACCAAACCCTGAACTGGTTTCTTTACAATATAATCCTGTTTTAATCCAACTCTTTTCCATTGATTATCCCTATTTTCAGTCTTGCTATTATCCTTTTTTAGATTTTCAGTGGTAGTCTTTGCTTCTTGTTTGCCTGAACTAACTTCATTTCTAGCCCTTTTGCATTCAAAATGTTCATGTCCTTGTAAGTAACACAAACTACAGTATTTGGGGGATTTTTCATAATCAATTCTTTGCCAATACCCTTCCTCCAAAGAGGAGCCAATCCAAATTCTATACACCCTAGGTTTTGTTAGATCCATTTCAATACAAACTCTGGCATGCATAGGTCTTACATGGTTAAGAGTAGCTATGTCTGCTTCTAAAAAACCCCTTAAAGATTGAGTAATAGCTTTCAGGTAAGAAAGTACACAGAAGTTAAGTGGTAGCAGAGGGATTCTAACCCAAACAGGGGCTATGGCAGATTCCCTAAAAAGTGAAAAATCACTTGTCAATTTAAAAAGTCTGTATAAAGCCCCCTCCATCTCATGTGAAGTTCTAGTCCAGGCTTTGTTGTAATCATTTGTGTTAAGCATTTTAATGAAGACATGCCTATAGTCAATTAATCCTACAATAGGCATCTTTTCCAAACCCCAGTTTTTAGCAATATGTTCCCTAATACTCTCTATTTTTGGTCTACCCTTGCTGAACTTAGCTATAAGTGCTAATTGTAAAGGCACCTCAGACCTTTGGAGTTCTAATTGTGAAAAAATCACAGCTGGTTCTGAGCCCTTATTATTGTTTTGTCTAAGTGGCAGTTGAATATCATTGATTTCAATAGAACTTAAATCCACTTTACTTTCCAATCCATTATCAGTAGATGATTTACCTGATACGATTGATACGTAGCTTGGTTTATATGCCTCTTTTTCCTTGTTAATCGCCACCTCGTTTTCCTTGTTAATCGCCATATGTTGACAGCTCTATAGTTCCTTCAAAAACGTGTATGGATAGTAGATCTAACCCATTAGGGTTAGTATTATAAAGTATTGTTATGATAAGAGGGTTTTTTTATGGTGGAAAGGTGAGGAGATAGAAAGAGAGGGAGGCGGCGCTCTTTCTCTCTTTCTCTTTCTCTCTCTAGGTTTTATAAAATTTGAAATGACATCTATTCAGTTGAATTTGTTCCAGAGGAAAACATAAATAGCAGACGACTCTATCAGCAAGACCAGACCGAAAACTGAAAAATATGGCAGTCCCCTAAACATGGGAAAACTCTTAATGTATAATTGAAAAAGGGTAACCAAAATAAAATCAACTACATATTAAACTATTTACATAAAATAATTGCAAACCCACTATTTTACTGAAAGAAAAAGGCAACTGACTGTTCACTAAAGAAATCAATTCAGTCTACATCCCAATAAGAAAATCTTACAAAAGAGGATATGGAATATACCTCTGCTTGTTTGATAGGAGAAAGAGAACCTATGGATTGACGAAGTACTTATTAGTAACAGGGGATACTGACGTGACATGTATAATTTGGATAGAATTATACATGTCATGTCAGCATGGATATAATTTATTTGCCGGATATAATTTATTTGCCGGATAAATTACGCATGGATTCGTGTATAAGTTATAATGTGAGACGGAGTAATTACTATATAAAGTTTTTAATTTTGTTCTATTCACACATATATTTTGTCATTTGTTTATACGATATACATTTTGTAACTTGTAACCTAATGGTGACTTCTTTTTTTCTCTCCTCCCTATTTTCTTTATTAAGAAAATTAAAAACAAATCTGAAAATTTAATGCGTTACTATTTATACATAGGTGCATTGTTAATGGGTGTGGGGCCATTCTTAAGTAAAAACTTGAATTAAACCATTCTTTTGACCATCTGTTAGGTAAAGTTCTTGTAACAAACAAAATACGAATTAAATTATATCATGTAGTAGTTGGTTATGGGGTTGAGTAACATCAAAATGGTTCAGGCACGAACTTGATTTTCCTTTATATATTGAAATTGAAACGGAGTGAATATGTAGACACATTTGCACCTGTACGATTTGTCTGGGTATTGTTTGATAAGAAATGTTATTGGAAGAAAATTGAGATTAGCAACTGTATGATCAATGGGGATTATGAAATGGTGTTAGTGGGGTATTAGTTTACGGCTTTACGCTATGCGGCACCTGATAACGCCACTTACCCCATGAGATTTCCATTAATCTAATCTAATTGAGAGAGAGAGAAGATATGTATTTATGTGAGAGAGAGAAACATCTTACGTAAGTAGAGATGATAAGGAGGGTATAAATTCAATAAAAAAACCTGTAAACAGGTAAAATGTACTAAATGGGATAACTTTTTACAAGCTTTGTTTTTTTTTGAAACAAAAATACTAAAGATGTATTTAAGTGTCATTTTCCCTGGATTGTACTAGTCCATTAACTAATGCACATAATATGACAAAAGTAAACCCAGTAATCACCTGAAAATTAAATTTTTTTCTAAGAATAATTCATTAAATTTTGTTTCTCATACTCATTACATATGAAATTTTTGTGAATATTTACTAGCATCTTTTGTCTCAGATCGGTTTAATTAATTATGTTGTTTTCGATATTCTCGATTTTTTTTATTTTAATGTTTTAAATTCAAAAATATTTTCCTAAAATAAATCTTAAATTTCTGCGTTGTTCTTAAAAAAACCAAAACCGAATCCATTGGTTTTATTTTGGTTTGATTTTCGTTTTTAAAAACATGGAAACCGAACCGATAAAAAATTAATTTTTTGGTTTCGGTTTCGCCTAAAACAAAACAAGAATATTCCCACCCTTAGGTTGACTGTTTGAAACGAAAACAGGTGTGCAAAAATAAAATAAAAGTATTCAACCTCACAAATGAGGCATGATCACACATGATCATAAAGGGAGAAATCAAAATAAATAATAAAGTTCAAAAAAATAAAAAATAAAAGGGGAAACTTGGAAAAAAAAAAGGAAATTCTGGAAAAAATCGAAACAAATAAATTTAAAATTGAACTCGGGGTCGAGCGGGAACAAGACTATCCAGAATCAAGGGACACAATTCACTTAACAAAATTAAAAATAATTAAAGAAAATGAGTACACATTATTACTCAAGATTAGACGGACACAAGATCACAAAAAATAACGGACATATGATCACACAATAAATTTTTTGAGTAAATTAATTTTTTTTTTAAAATCACAGAAACAAAAGGACAAAATATTTAAAAGCCCAAAAAATAATTTAAAAAAATACCATAAATATAATGTTTGAAAAATTCAAATGTTATTACAAAATTTAAAAAGGTGGACACATAATCACGGAGTATCGGGCAGAAAATGGATCACACATTAAAGATATAAGACCAAACAAAATTATAGACACACGACCACATTTAGTTAACTTAAAGCAGATTTTTTTTATAAAAAAATATCAGTATATTTTTGTTGGTTACGTTGTAAATAAACACAATAATTTCTACGGAAAAGAAATGGACAAATAAACAGAAAATGGTTTCCTCAAATATACAAATATCAATTACAAGATTTAACATAAAATAAAGTAAATGATACCGAAATGGACTAAAATCCGAGACGAGGTAACTGCAAGCAGTTTCCCTTAAACGATATTTACCCTGCCACCTCTATTTCTGGCTAAATGGGGCACTTCGTTCCCAAGGTACAACGTCTATCACATGTGACTCGGCGGAAACGGCACCGAGCCACGGTCGGGCCGTTGGTGGTGCGGTACTCTCTCTCTATATGTATGCATGTGTGTTTGTGTGTGAATGTGTGTATGATGACATGTATTTTATTTCTCATGAAAAGCTTATTGAAAAGCTTCAAGAAAAAATGGTTGAAAACCATCATTTTATGCATTTCTTTTGTAACTCTTTTTTCCAATAAAGAGTCACACTTAATGGGGTAATTAAGTTTTGAAACTCAAAATTTTTAATTGCATTCAAAACCATAAAACAAAGTTTTATCCAACAATCCCCCACATGAATGCAATTATAAAACATGCAATGTGCAACTAAATGCAATCTAGAGAACCACGAGAATTCACTGTATAAGGAAAGGTAGCGCGCGCCTTGAACCTGCCATAGTGATGTAAAATCTGATATGCTACTATTTGGTAGCCTTAAAGCCTTGAACCCTTTAGCGTTTGTGCATACCAGGGTAATACTCACACAGTGTCCTCTCTACACCACTTACTAAGCCCTTTGGTTGTTGTCCATATTTGGCCCTGGACTGCCTTGGCAAATTCAACCGAGTGCTCTAGTGATTTAGCCCTAACTCAGCACATAGTATCGGCCATACACACTCGTTATAGGTGATTTTCAAGTCAAAGGTGTCCTGACTCACCCCACTCGACCTTCGAGATACTTGATTCATTAAGAGCCTTATGCTCACCCTTAAAATGGTACAGGTCTATCACTCTTTCATCATAGAAATGGGCTGAGAACTTATGTTCTCGAGTGCTTTGTTCGGTAACCCGCACAGTTCAGTTTTCCCATTGAACCTGAGACTGAAATTTCCAGTACAGGTTGGGTAGCTTATGTGAAGGTTTCCAATTTATTGGGCTTCAACCCCCATTTCCCTCGATGATGCTCCGACTCCTCCACGAGTCAAGCATTTTGTATATGGATCCGCATTATTATCCTTAGACCTTGCAAAGTCTATGGATTCCACAATTTTGCTAGCAATTCCTCTTACGGATTTGTGTCTCCGACGAATATGTTATGACTTTGTCGGGACTTTCCATTATACAAATTATTCTGATCCCGTTTAATAACTGACTAACTGCAGTAGTACACGTTTATTGCGGGAACAGATTTTGGCCACTTAGAATACCTGCCAAGACTTCTCAGCCAATCTGCCTCTTCTGTAGCTTGATTCAACGTTATGAATTCTAACTCTACAGTTTCTCCAACTATGCAAGTCTATTTTACAGACCTCCATAAGACTGCAACTTCTTTAAGTACAAACATATCCACTAATGGACCTTGTACTGTTAAAGTTCGAGATACACTTGGTATCTAAATACCCTCCAAACATTTTGGACATCTCGTATAATGCAGTTCATGATGGGCAGTATACCTCATGTATCTGAGAAGCCTCATTGGCAAACCTACTGAGTCTGCTCACTGAGTTGGCTATAACTGGTCTAGTGCAGTTCTTGACGCACAAGAGACTACCTATGATAAGTTAGGTGTTTGTTTTAGTCCATATAACGACTTAACAAGTTTTTGCACCTTGGCTTACTTTACACGGAACCACGACCCAATGGGTTGTTCCTAATTCTCTAGATCTCCATTTATAAAACACATATTCTCATTAATTAATGATGCGTCCTTTTTATAGAGATTATAGTATAGACATTAAAATTATCAAAACCGTCAGTTTTACTTAAAGTAATTGACTTTATTTCTCACGTGCCTATCAACCTCATTGTTGATGGCATCTTCCCATATACACATTATATGGATAACATTGATTATTTCAATATCGTCGATTCACCTTCACTCATGAAGGTCAAGGGACAAAGGAAGTTTCATTACTTACCCATTTACCATGCCGATGAACTTCATCTTACTTAAAAGATTCACTTTCCCCATTTTTCCAGCACCGTTTGAGTGTTCACTTGTCTTGGGTAGCGTAATACTTTGAACCCTCAGCGTATTGATCACACTCGCCAGGCGTTAGAGTTTTTACGGGAAAGCTTCTCTTTTAGAAAATATGCTTCTCGGACATAGAACTCTATATGCACCTAAGTCATCTGACTTATGCACTAGAAACCGATCAGCACTATATTTTGTGCTTATCCGATGAACACACAATCTACCATTTTCGATCCTATCCAAATCCTTCAAGGAACAAGATTGAGACCTTTCTTAGGTAGCACCAAACTTTCACGAACTTATAGTCAGGCACCATGCCTTCTATAATTCTGACTGTTTGGTCCAACTTCCTAAGCGATAGTTTGTTCAACACATAGCTTGCGGAAAGCTCACTTTCCGTACAAATTCAGAATTTAATCCTGAACTTATCAACATGATAATCATCGTTTAAGAACTACATTTTGCTCGAGAGCATAATAAGTCGTTCTTTAACGATTGGTGTCATTCCATCAACACAATTATGTGAACGGTGTCTCATATTCACCGTTTCAATCACACTGATCATGTATTCATATCCATGTGAATATACCATTTCGGAACTAGTTAGACAATATCTAACACTTCCAAAAATAGTCTATCATTTAATGATTAACACTTAATCATTGGATTAAAGTTGGTAGATTAACACAACAGAACACCCATGATTAAATATGTTTTCTGACAAGCCTTAATCCTCAATAATAGAATTCACGCATTCATTCTTACTTGAATGAATATCTCGACTGATTTATCTTTACTTCTCATCAAGTAGACATATCAGTGTTTAATACATCCATCAATAAATTGAGGAAATATCTTTTAAACCCTTCTTGGTTTGGCACTCATCTCAAATGCATCGAACCATTTGGTTATGTACTCCGTTCGAAAACTTCGAACTGAAGACTTAGCAATACATCACTTCAAACACAAACTCATATTTGTGTTTCAATTTAAATAATAGATTTAGAAAAATAAAACATTTAAACTTTTATATTTTCATCACCTACTATATCATGTCAAATCAGTGACTTGGTTGAATAATTCAATATGTCATTATTGACCACAAGAGTATCGACTAAAATGCTCATTTTGAACAAATAGTCACTCATGTATTGCCACAAACAAGCAAACTTATCACAATTTGATCCTAGTGTTTTGCCTACCGAAAGGCTACTGCCCTTTAGGTTTCAAAAGCCACTAGTCATGATTCAGATTTGTATGAATGCACTTATTAGTGGATTTCCAAACGTTTAAAACGTTTCCACACATTAACGCCCCCACAGTTCATGCATTCCCTTTTGTCCTCACTCAGAACATGCACACTGTTATAGAGAAACTTAATCGATTTCAATGTGGTAAATGAAACGATATCATTTATTTCAGACGTTTTAAGTCCATACCACTGAACCGTTAGGTTTTCTCCCACTCGCCCGTAGGCGCTTTTGGGTACGTTTAGATTCTTGATCTACATGATCGACGGGTTACCCACACATTTGTGGGACCCTCGGGGTTCTCCCCCAATAATAGTAATGTAATATTACTAAATTACTATTTCAATAATAGTAAGCTCAACATATTCACAATATGTTTTACTAACAAATTAATAATATGTTATTTCAACAAATTATTAAATGTTCTTTCAGCAAATTAATAAGATATAATTTCAACAAATAATAAATTAGGTGATATTTGTTTATTCTTAAAATAAACTCAACGACCATTTATAATTTGTTAATCATCAAATTATTTGCTCTTGGATGAACAAAATTTGTTATTAAATAAACTTTCATCCAAATATGTAACCGACTTGTCAATGCAATTCGTAGGTAGCTAATAAAACTCTCCATAAATGGCAACAACGACTGTCGGTACAATAATATATAACTCTCCAAATTAAATTGCGATTAAAGCACAATTAATAAGAAGTTATAAATACTCGTCATTAATCTCATTAATGATCACCGTTATAAAATTTGTAATCCTCCAAATTAAATTGCAATAAATCACAACTAAAAGAAGTTACGACCCATTATTTCATCACATAAATGCATTTAATAATGGTCGTTTAAAGTTTGTAACCTCCGTCATTAATATGCACTCATGCAAAAAATTAATAGGAGTTACACCGGCACCCACAATGTTCTGGTCAGTTCCAGCACCCATTGTGTTCCGGACGTTTCCCGCAGGAAACTGTTTGTTATCTCAAATAACAAACACGCACAATCTAATTTCGAAAAATGAAACCAAAACTCCTCCTTCGCAAACAACAAATTTCTATAACCACGCATGGTTTCAAGAAACTAATTTTGCAAGAGTATTCTAGTTCATTCCCGAAAAAGATTATCAAATTCTGAAAGATTTATTCAGCCGTAAACACCAGATAAATCTGATTTTACACAGAACAATCTCAGAATTTAACCAGTTCTGTCGTAAGCCCCAAATTCTGAAAATCAGAAAATGGTTTTACAAGAACTATTTCGAAACCAGTTCTGTCGTAATCCCCAATTTAATGGCTTTTACTAGAACTGTTTCGAATAATCATCAATCCTCCAATTCCATGTAAAGATCCATGTCTACATAAAAAAACTCATTGGAAATTGTTAGTAATTTTATTAACATGAAACCAAAAAACATGTAAAATAAACTAACAATACAATCTAGTCTCTAACCAGATTACTCATGTAAATGTCAATAAAAAGCTTCACTATAAAATAAACATCATTATTTATTATAGTAACAAAAACACCAAAACTATTTTATAAATCAAATAAATGGGACCACCATTTTCATAATGTAACTCATAAAACATTTAATTAGCCGTTTACTACTAAATAAAACATATGAACACAGCATTCAAATAGACATTCTGTTATTTTATAAACTCTATTCAAATGCTCCTTCTTCACACGTTTCAGAACTTCACCTATGTGCTCAGGAGCATCAGGTAAATTCATGACACGTACCACACCCTTGAGTACAATGATTGTTTCCGTATCTTTGCTTTGGCAAACAACTCCAGGACAATCAATTAAAAACTTATATGCACTGCAAAAAATGTGAGCATGACCTGCGTACCAAGCTTCTAAAGAAAGAAGGTAACATGATCATACAAACATTAAAAGTACCCTTTTTTTTCCATAAAATAAGTTAAAAAATTAACACCAAACCGTGTATTTGTAATAACTATGATTAACCATTTAATCATCAAAATCATCACAAAATAAAATATAGATTTTCTCAAAATAATCATATTCTCAAATCGCAACCAAACATGCTCGTATGTAAAGAATTAAAAATAGCAATAAACATATTACTAAACATACATACGATACAATACAAAAGATGCATGCACACATATTACACAAAACTCAAACGAGCGGTTTAAAACCGAAAATAAGCATTTTCACAAAACCAAAAATAAAGGTAAAATAAGACATAAAACGTCTTTGACTATTCAGCCGGAAACATCAATTTCTTAAAACCAATGTTTGTTAGAAAAAGATTTTCCAAATAACTGTCTTAGCCACGAAAATAATTTTCTGTTTATCCAAACACCAAAATTATTGTATTAACGTACGAAACATAAAAAATATCGTTTAAGATTGTTGGGTACGTTGTAAATAAACACAATAATTTCTACGGAAAAGAAATGGATAAATAAACAGAAAATGGTTTTCTCAAATATACAAATATCAATTACAAGATTTAACATAAAATAAAGTAAATGATACTGAAATGGACTAAAATCCGAGACGAGGTAACTGCAAGCAGATTCCCTTAAACGATATTTGCCCTGCCACCTCTGCTTCTGGCTAAATGGGACACTTCGTTCCCAAGGTATAACGTCTATCACATGTGACTCGGCGGAAACGGTACCGAGCCACGGTCGGGCCGTTGGTGGTGCGGTACTCTCTCTCTATATGTATGCATGTGTGTTTGTGTGTGAATGTGTGTATAATGACATGTATTTTATTTCTCATGAAAAGCTTATTGAAAAACTTCAAGAAAAAATGGTTGGAAACCATCGTTTTATGCATTTCTTTTGTAACTCTTTTTTCCAATAAAAAGTCACACTTAATGGGGTAATTAAGTTTTGAAACTCACAATTTTTAATTGCATTCAAAACCATAAAACAAAGTTTTATCCAACAATTTTTACATATGTGCGGTTAAAAATAAAATTTTACTATTAAAATTATAATTTGGAAAACTCTTAAATGGCCTCGTTTGGTTGTATTTGGTATTGCAAATATCAATTAAATAACTTAATTAAAGTGTTGGAACTAAAGATGGATGTACTTATATGTCATATTGCCATATTTTTACATTTTGGTTAATTTCTTATGGACTAAAAAATTAAACTTCAATAATTATGTCCACATGAAAAAAGGAACTAAATTTGTAATTTGCCCAAATACTTCATCCCCATCAAAGGAATAAACACTATATCCGTTGCTCGCATAGTTCAAGACGAACAAGACGTTGTTATTGATGTCATCAACCTCCTCGAGAACCCTAAGTGCAATGATGAATCTGCTTCCGAGCTCGATCATAGTTCTAATTAGGGAAAAACGGACGTTGTTGGAGCTACAATAGCACGGCGGCGGCTACAGTGCCAATGAAAAGCTGTGATCTGACTAGGGGAGAGATTTCCATCGAGATCCGGTCATGATTGGAGCTGCGACAAGCGGTCATAGATCTTGTGAGAGATACTATGATCATGGGACTAGCGGAGGAGATAAATGGAACAAGGAGATATTGGCGAGGACAGATGAGAGATGAGACCGTAAGGTATAGAAATTGTGTTGTTTTTGTAGAAAATAAAGTGCAAAAGACTTCGATAAAAGTACTCATTATTAACTTAAGTAAAACAAATCAAGGTTTCGGTAAATGTACTCATCTATTATGTAAGCCGAACAAATCAATAATTTGATAAAGGTTTTCATGTATCATGTAAGCCGAAAACATCGATCAAGGCTTCAATAAAGGTAGTCATCTATCATATAAGACGAACAAATCATGTCAAGCACCGACTGTCATGGAATCCGAGACAAGAATTTTTGAAAATAAAGAATGAACTCAACGAAAACAGAGCCTTCTGAATATTAAACAAACAAAATTCAGTAACGGTGTATTTTCCACAAAACTATACATAATATTCATCGGTGTCATATAATACACAACACTATCAACTAGGCATTGAATATTGAAATTCCTATCCGTTGTTCTAGATGCAGTTTTGCAGTAAGGTTCCAAGTGGGGTTGGAACTGCAGTTGGAACCAAGTGTATAAGGTTCCAAGTGAGGTTGGAACTGCAGTTGGAACCAAGTGTATTAATGGACAGAACTGTTTTAAAATTAAATGTACTTGGAAATAATTCACACGCACATTTAACAACGGAGTTCACCTGACTAGGCTACGTCTCCGGGGCACTTACCCAGATTATGATATTATAAAAAGCTTACAATATATGACTCAAGTCTTAATGAAAAACTTAGACTCCCTCTATGTTTTTCTGCCTATCACTATATTGCTCCTACTCTATAACTATCACTTATAAATCAATGGCATCCCACCATTGTTTTTCTTTTTAAAGCTCACGTGTATTCTCTCTAGAAAATAAGTTCTTTATAATTTAGAACACACAACTTTACAAGCTTAAGTTACTAAGTATATAAACAAGTAAAAACAATCTTCTATCTTCAATATCTTTTGATTGCTTTTGACTTGGTTGATTAGCTTCAATCTCTCCAAGTATCACGAGATTCTTCAGCATGGATTGACTCTAATCATCTTTGATTAACACCTGTTTAGTAACACACTTGAAAGTAGGAGTTAATCTTTTCCTTTGAAAGGAAACATATAAAGATATGATCTCTTAAAGATAATATCTTTTCATAATCATATGAAACATTTAACTCCACATATCAATCAATCTTTAAACATATCTTTACTGAATATTATAAGTATCAAACGATTGAATCAAGTGATAAGGACAAGCATAAGAATAGAGATATATAAATTAAAAGGAAACATAACCTTATAAACTAATCTCTTTATATCTTTTATAAACATCTTTCCTTAACACATTAATATTCTCAATAAACACATATACACGTTTAAGACCTTATGAGAATATATCTACATACTTTAAAACAAATGATTAGCATTAAATAATTAGTAATGTAGAATAATGAAACAAGACAGAATTCTGTTTTAACAGCAGGTTGAACTGTGGTTGCAACTGAGGTTGCAACTGGTACTTGAAACCTGTCACCACAGGTTGTAACTAAGGTTGCAACCAGTACTTGAAACCTAATATTACTAACTTTGTAGGTTGTAACTAAGGTTGCAACCAGTACTTGAAACCTAATATTACTAACTTTGTAGGTTGTAACTGAGGTTGCAACTGGTACTTGGAACCTGTCAATCCTGTCTTAGTTCTTAATAACAGTTAGGATTTATTTAGTAAAAACCAATAGACAATTAACAATATTTAGACCAGAAATCTGGTCCTAACAATCTCCCCCTTTGTCATTGGTTTTGACAAATCAATTAAGTTTATAAGTCATCCCAACCACCTGCAAATTCCATATCAGTAAGCTCCCCCTGTATGTTAGAATTGCAGGCAAAATATATAAGCACAATGTATGTGCACACAATTAGTTTTCAGACCTGTTGACCTGTTTCAAGTTTAAAGGCATTCATACTTCAACAAGATATCAAGATATTTGCAGAAGAAAATTGCAGAATGATTAAAGCCAAACAGGAATAAACTTGTCTTAATACAGCAGAATTGAAAAAACAGATTAAAGTCTTGAGAACATCACAATGAAACAAAGCATAAAACAAAAGCATTAACTTCATAAACTTCACTCCCCCTATTTGTCAGCAACCATTGGAATTAGTCACTTGGAATATCACACTGTGGGGGTCTTTCTCTTAGAGGATTCTGCCTGACTACTTCTTCATCTTCTTCATTGTCATCCTCACTGCTGATTGAGACACCATCACTATCATCATCATCCTCACTCTCAATAATATCCACCAGCAGCTTATTGATTTGATAATCATCAGCATCCAATTCAGCTCTCCTTTCTTGATTATAAGCCAGCTTCTGGAGTAAGTACCACTTTACTCCTTTCTTCTTTGCTGAAGGAGCAGTAGATGTCTCTTCTTCTTTTTCTTTGCCCTTTTCTCCAGATATGTCATTGACATGCCCTTCTTTGAGCAGTTTTGCAGAGATATAAATAGCAGAGGGACAATCTGAGATTGGTTCTGTGGCTGTGCTTATAGGCTTGGATCCAGTCATAGGTAGGATTTGAGCCATAATCACCCCAGTGATTAGACAAGGAAAGGGGAGCAAAATTGAGGATGAGGTATCAGCACTGAATTCTTTAATCAAATTGAAAACATGAGTACCAAAATCAATTGGCAAGGAGGACATGATCCTATAGAGAAATATGGCCATTTCCTTATTGACTTTGGATGGCTGCTTAGTGGGATTCCAATTGAACCTAGCTATTTTGTGCAGCACAGATGCACACAAGGTGAGGGAGGAGGTTTTAATGGAGTGACCATCAAACCTATTGTTCTTGCCAGTTAGAATTAAAGCTAGTATTTCTAAGTCTGGTTCAACATTATCAACTTCAGTAGGACTAGGACAGCACAGATAATCATTGATCAACTTAGGGGTAAAATCCAGAGTCACACCCCTTAAAAACACTCTGCCATAGGCAGGATCACCCTTAACAAACACAGCATTACTAAGATTGGCATAGAATTCTTTAATGACAGCAGGATAATAAGAATTAGGATAAGAAATAGTTCTATCTAGGCCAACAGCTGACAGCAGTTTCTCAATATGGACTTGAATATGTGGATAGCTAACTAGATTAAGTCTTCTTTCACTGTGAATCTCCCTACCAGTAAAAGACCTAAACCTTCTATACGAGGTCCTACTCCAAAACCTAGGATCAGTCTCATGAAACTTAGACTTATAAGTGAAAATAGTTGGAGTTGGATGATCCTCTACAGTTTTCCTAGCTCTTTTCTTAGTGCGCTTTTTCTGAGATGAGGAAGTCTCACTTACCTTAGCTTTTGATCCTGGACTTGTTGGAGATTTATTCATGAAATCTCTGAGGGTGCAATCATCATCAGAATTGGGGTTTTTAGAAGGGATAGATGACATGGTTGCAACTGGGGTTAGAACCTTACTTAGAACCTTGCAGTGGGTTTCTACAGCAAGCCTAGGGTTTTACAGAGATGAGAGAGAGAGAGTTATTCTGTAAAAAGTAATTGATTTTGGATAGTAAAAAGATGTTTGTATAAATAGCAATAAAGACCATATCTTTTTGAAATTGGAAATAGATACATGCAAATCAATTAAGCAGCAAATTTAGGCTTAAACATAGGAAGTATTTAATCAACAGATTTTTTAAAAAAAATCAAATCATACTAAGATTACGCAAGAAACAGTTGGCAATAAGATAACTTCAGCCAATTAAACAGATAAACATTCCTTTTTCAAAACAGATTCATCCAAAATTTGAAAAAAATCAAACATTGAAGCTTTAAGGAAATTTGACTTGATTCAAGATAAAAACAAAACTTAAACAGATATCTAGCTTTTAGGAGAACAAAAGAAATCTAGCAATTTACTCACGAAAATATGTTTATCAAAGAATAACACTAATAAAGATTAAATTTTAGGAGCTTAAAATGAGCAAATCCGTTTTTATTTCTACACAAAAACTAGTTTGATGACCTCAGCAAGGAAAGAGTATAAGTGATGTCAAAATTTTACAAGACTTTGTCTTGACAGCTATAACAGAGACTGAGGTTTCAACAGATGTTTCAACTGAGCTTGCAACCAGTATTTTTAACACAAGGTTTCAACTGATGTTGCAACTGAACTTCCAACCAACTATAGAGAGTGTGAGGTTTCAACTGATGTTGCAACTGAACTTGCAACCATCATATAAAATTGCACTTTGTGCTAGCAACTCTATTACCAGAGAGGTTTTTAAGGACAAGTTACCTCACATCTGTTTTTGAGACACCAAAAAAGCGGCTTTTTCAAGACAAAAACATCATAGCTCAAAATAAGACTTTAACCTTAGAAATAAAACTTATTAAAGATACTCAATACAGACATATTTAGCAAAAGTATTCAATTAGATTGATAATGACATACCCCTATGTCACTTCTTAAAGATTCAAACTTGTTTGTATCAAGGGGCTTTGTGAAAATATCTGCTAGTTGTCTTTCAGTTGAAACATGTTCTAAAATTAAGCTCTTTTCTTCAACTAGTTCTCTAATAAAATGATGCCTAAGATCAATATGTTTGGTTCTGGAATGTTGAACTGGATTTTTGGCTAAATCTATAGCACTTTTGTTATCACAAAACAGAGTTAATATCTCTTGTTTAACATTGTAATCAGTTAACATTTGTTTCATCCAAATAAGTTGAGTGCATCCACTTCCAGCTGCAACATATTCTGCCTCAGCAGTAGATAAAGATATGCAATTTTGCTTTTTACTGAACCAAGAAACAAGATTATTTCCAAAATAAAAACAACCACCAGAAGTACTCTTTCTGTCATCTATGTTTCCTGCCCAATCTGCATCACAGTAGCCACTAAGAAAATGGTTTGTATCTTTAGAATACCATAGGCCTAGATGAGGTGTTCCTTTTACATACCTTAGAATTCTTTTGACAGCTAGAAGATGAGGTTCTAAAGGATTTGCTTGATATCTGGCACAAACTCCTACACTTAAGCAAAGATCTGGTCTACTAGCAGTTAAATACAGCAAACTTCCAATCATGGATCTATAAAGACTGGGACAGACATTTTTACCTTTATCATTTTTGGACAGTTTAAGGGTAGTACTCATAGGGGTTCTCTTCTCTTTACTCTCACTCAGACCAAACTTTTTAACAAGATTGTCTGCATACTTACTTTGGCACAGAAAAATGCCTTTCTCATTCTGTTTAACTTGCAATCCTAGAAAGTAAGTTAGTTCACCTCCTCCACTCATTTCAAATTCATTCTTCATGTCAGAAATGAATTCTTTTATTCTGTTACTAGAAGTAGAACCAAAAACAATGTCATCAACATAGATTTGAGCAATTATTATGTCCTTTGTGGTTTTCTTAGTAAACAGAGTTTTATCAACTCCCCCTCTGTTAAAACCTTTTTCAATCAAGTACTTGGTTAATCTATCATACCAAGCTCTAGGAGCTTGTTTTAGACCATACAAGGCCTTTTTCAACAAATAGACATGTTCAGGAAAGTTAGGATCCTCAAATCCCTTAGGTTGACAAACATAAACTTCTTCATTAATCACACCATTCAGAAAAGCACTCTTTATGTCAAGTTGAAACAGTTTAAAATCATACAGACATGCAAGAGACAGCAGCATTCTAATGGATTCAATTCTAGCTACTGGAGCAAAGGTTTCATCAAAGTCAATTCCCTCAATTTGTGTATAACCCTGAGCTACCAACCTAGCTTTATTCCTGATAATCACTCCATCCTCATCACTTTTATTTCTAAAAATCCATTTAGTTCCTATAACATTTTTATTAGAAGGTCTGGGTACTAAAGTCCATACATCATTTCTCTCAAATTGGGCCAATTCATCCTGCATAGCTAAAATCCATTCACTATCTTCTAGAGCTTCTTTTATGTTCTTAGGTTCTAACTGAGAGATATAACAAGCAAAGTGAACAACATTATTTCTTTTACCTCTGGTTTTCATACCTGAAGTAACTTCTCCTATGACATTGTCAAGAGAATGATTTTTCTGAGTCCTTACATAGCGAGGCCTGCTAGTTGACTGAGCATGAGAACTTTCTTCTTCTTCTTCTTCAGATTCAGCAGCATTTTGGGTTTCAACTGTGGTTCCAACCTCAGTTCCAACCTCAGTTGTAACCTCAGTTGCAACTGGACTTCCAACCACTCTGGGACTTCCAGTTTGTTGTGTTTCTTCTTTCTCTTTTTCTGTAGTCTCAGCCTGTTCATTATCACCTGTAATCTCATCAATAGTTTTTAGGTCATCAAATAACACATTATAAGATTCCATAACACAGTTTGTTCTTTGATTGAAGACTCTAAATGCTCTACTATTCTGAGCATAACCAAGAAAAATCCCTTTATCACTTTTAGAGTCAAATTTACCAAGATGCTCTCTATCTCTGAGAATGTAACAAACACATCCAAAAACTTGAAAATACTTTACATTGGGTTTTCTACCTTTCCATATTTCATAAGCTGTCATGGAAGTACCTTTAGTAATATAAACTCTATTAACTATATGACAGGCAGTATTAACAGCTTCAGCCCAAAATCTATTGGCAAGTTTCTTAGAGTTAAGCATTACTCTAGCCATTTCCTGAATGGTTCTATTTTTCCTTTCAACTATGCCATTTTGCTGTGGAGTCTTAGGAGCAGAAAACTCATGACATATTCCTAAGGAGTTGCAGAATTCTTTAAACCTGATATTTTCAAATTCAGTTCCATGATCACTTCTAATCCTAGCAATATTACCACTAGTGGAACCTTTTTCAACTTGCAGTTTTAAGCACAGAGTTCTGAATAGTTCAAAAGTTTCAGACTTATCCTTTAAGAACACTACCCAAGAGTATCTAGAGAAATCATCTACAACTACTAGAATGTACTTCTTACCACCTATACTAGCAGTTTGCATAGGACCCATCAAGTCAATGTGAAGAAGTTCTAAGACTTTTTTAGTGTAGATTAGACTAGTACTTTTGTGTATACTTTTGGTTTGTTTGCCTATAGCACAATCACCACAGACACTTTGAGTTTTAGCACTAAGTTTAGGAATTCCTCTTATCAATTCCTTTTTAACAAGCTTATCTAAAGTTTTGTAATTCACATGCCCAAGCCTTTTATGCCAAATATCTGCATTATTAGTAATAGCTTGATTACACCTACTTTGAGGCAATTCTTTTTCAGCTTTTTCAAACACATAGCAACTGTTGGTTGATCTAACTCCAGTCATGATTAAATCATTGTTAAGATTAGTAATTAGACACCTTTCTTTGTCAAATTTAACAGTCATTTCATTATCACAGAGTTGACTGATACTAATAAGATTAGCTTTTAGACCATCTACAAGAAAAACATCCTCAATATCAGGCATTCCAGGTTTGTTTAAGGTACCTTTACCAATAATTTTACCTGTATCTCCTCCTCCAAACACAACAGTGTTACCTGTAAGAATGGTGACATTTTTTAGGAGGCTTGCAGTACCTGTCATATGCTTAGAGCATCCACTGTCAAAATACCAATCATTAGAAGTAACAGCATTCAAAGAGTTGATAACAGCTTTGTTGTTAGCAACTAAGGTTGCTTTTTCTTTAACTTTCCAAACCCATTTCAAATTTTTATTGACAGAAGCCAACCAGGTTTTCTGGGAAATATACTTTCTGTTTCTTTTTAAATAACACTGGATTTCAGAATGACCAGGTTTTTTACAGAAATTGCACAATTTCAACCTAAAGTTATTCAGTTTGTTCATGGTTGCAACTTTAGTTGTAACTGAGCTTCCAACCTTCTTTACATACACCTGAGTTTTATTCCTGGTTGCAACTCTGGTTGCAACTGAGCTTCTAACCTTGTGATCAAAATCATGAGTTTTAGCTTTAGCAACAGCTTCAATAAAAGTAGTTTTTCCTGTACTCTTACCACCATAGTAACCTAGACCACTGATATCTTTGGATCCTCTAGAATATGACAGCATGTCATCTAATTTATCTGAAGCAGAGACATTCAGCAATTTTATTATCTTTTTAGTTTCAGTAAGTTCAGCCAGTTGTAATTTAAGCTTCTCAGTAAGATTTTTAACCTCATCCTTTAGATCAATATTCAGCTTGCTTATGATCAAACATTGTTTACTCAGACATTTATACTTTTCATACAGAACAAGGTATTGCTTAGTAATGTTTTCATCAGAAGGCTCTTCCTCATCACTGCTATATGTTTCACAGGCAGTTGTAACTGGGGTTGAAACATGCTCACAGTCACTTTCATAAGTAGGTTCTTTTTCAGTGATTATTCCCATGAAATTAACAAAATTTGAACCATCCTCTTCATCACTGTTACTCTCAGAATCACTATCACTATGAGTGGTTATATAAGCATTTTTGTTTCTTTTTAAAGTGTTTGCACACTCAGCCTGAATATGACCAAAACCTCTACATTCTCTACACTGAATCTCTTTAGATTTGTATTCTTTGTTATCCTTTTCTTTGGAATTCCACTTTCCTGTAGAGTTATTATTGAATCTAGACTCTGTCTTAAACTGGTTATCCTTTTTCTGAAAGTTTTTAGATGAACCAGTATCATCCTCCTTTTTCTTATAAAACTTCTTGTACACCTTTTTTGCAAAGAAAGCTAGTTGTTCTTCATCACTCATTTTATCACAGGTATTAGATTCAGATTTCTTGGCTTGAAATGCTATTCCCTTTTCTGGTCTTTTATGTTTGAAGAATTTCAGTTCATGTGTACTAAGATTTCCTATGAGTTCTTCAAGTTTAAGATTATCTAAGTCAGTTGATTCTTCAATAGCTGTGACCTTAATTTCAAACCTTTCTGGGAGTGACCTAAGAGTTTTCTTAACAAGCTTAGCATCACTGTATTTTTCACCTAATGTTCCAGCTTGGTGAGCAATGTGGCAGATTCTACCATTAAATTGTTCAATGTTTTCATCTTCCTCCATTCTTAAGTTCTCAAATTGGGTAGTTAACTGTTGAAGTTTGAAAGCTTTTACTTTAGTTGTTCCTTCAAAAGTAACTTGCAAAATATCCCATGCTTCTTTAGCTGTTTCACAATGAGAGATATACCTGAATACGCTGAGAGTTACACCAGCAAAAATCAAGTTTATGGCTGTTGAGTTGGCACTTGATTTTCTGTCTTCTTCAGCAGACCATCTGTCTTCAGGTAAGAGAATCAGTTCTCCTTCATTATCCATGGTAGTTGGAGCCTCCCATCCATACATAACAGTCTTCCATGCATGTTCATTCTGCTGTTTGATGAAGGACCTCATTCTAATTTTCCATACTCCATAGTTTACTCCTCCTTCAAGCAATGGAGGTTTGTTGAAGGCGTTTCCTTCCCTCATTAAGTCCATTGTTACTAGAACACAGGATCCACACTAAGTAAGATCTAGTGTGAAGCTCTGATACCAATTGAAATTCCTATCCGTTGTTCTAGATGCAGTTTTGCAGTAAGGTTCCAAGTGGGGTTGGAACTGCAGTTGGAACCAAGTGTATAAGGTTCCAAGTGAGGTTGGAACTGCAGTTGGAACCAAGTGTATTAATGGACAGAACTGTTTTAAAATTAAATGTACTTGGAAATAATTCACACGCACATTTAACAACGGAGTTCACCTGACTAGGCTACGTCTCCGGGGCACTTACCCAGATTATGATATTATAAAAAGCTTACAATATATGACTCAAGTCTTAATGAAAAACTTAGACTCCCTCTATGTTTTTCTGCCTATCACTATATTGCTCCTACTCTATAACTATCACTTATAAATCAATGGCATCCCACCATTGTTTTTCTTTTTAAAGCTCACGTGTATTCTCTCTAGAAAATAAGTTCTTTATAATTTAGAACACACAACTTTACAAGCTTAAGTTACTAAGTATATAAACAAGTAAAAACAATCTTCTATCTTCAATATCTTTTGATTGCTTTTGACTTGGTTGATTAGCTTCAATCTCTCCAAGTATCACGAGATTCTTCAGCATGGATTGACTCTAATCATCTTTGATTAACACCTGTTTAGTAACACACTTGAAAGTAGGAGTTAATCTTTTCCTTTGAAAGGAAACATATAAAGATATGATCTCTTAAAGATAATATCTTTTCATAATCATATGAAACATTTAACTCCACATATCAATCAATCTTTAAACATATCTTTACTGAATATTATAAGTATCAAACGATTGAATCAAGTGATAAGGACAAGCATAAGAATAGAGATATATAAATTAAAAGGAAACATAACCTTATAAACTAATCTCTTTATATCTTTTATAAACATCTTTCCTTAACACATTAATATTCTCAATAAACACATATACACGTTTAAGACCTTATGAGAATATATCTACATACTTTAAAACAAATGATTAGCATTAAATAATTAGTAATGTAGAATAATGAAACAAGACAGAATTCTGTTTTAACAGCAGGTTGAACTGTGGTTGCAACTGAGGTTGCAACTGGTACTTGAAACCTGTCACCACAGGTTGTAACTAAGGTTGCAACCAGTACTTGAAACCTAATATTACTAACTTTGTAGGTTGTAACTAAGGTTGCAACCAGTACTTGAAACCTAATATTACTAACTTTGTAGGTTGTAACTGAGGTTGCAACTGGTACTTGGAACCTGTCAATCCTGTCTTAGTTCTTAATAACAGTTAGGATTTATTTAGTAAAAACCAATAGACAATTAACAATATTTAGACCAGAAATCTGGTCCTAACAAATATCTATACCTTACGTCCAACCCAAAATGCGCAAGTATTAAGCCTATCCCAAAAGCTCAAACCGGTTGGAAACCTGTATTATGCCTATCTGAACCAATACCTATAATAATATAATAAAACATAAACGAGAAACAAAACAAATGGTGAGTCATGATTAAACTGGTTAGATATACCTATATAACCTATAAAGAATACAAAATATGTGTAATTAAAATTTAAGTATACTTTTAATGTACAATTTTTAACTCTTGTTTCTATTCGTTAGTGTTTGTTCATTTTTGGTGAAGACCATAGATTCGGATCGAAATAGTTATAAAAATAGTTCTAGGATGATCAAATAATATGCTATCTGAAGTTAAAGCACCATTCTTGGATTTACCCCACCAAATTACTTGCATGCAACAACCCCAATTCTGATTGTAGTCTATTTTTAACCTAGTGCACCACTTAATTAGAAATATGATTACAAGGTTGCGTTCGAGTTGAGCATCTGTTCAATTAAGGAATCTCACACCACAGTTCGGGTTGGACAAAGTGTTCTACACCAATAACAAAAAGAATCGAATTGAGAACTTCATATTTTGAGTTTGAATGCTAACAAGTGAAACTTTGGACCTTTAATCTTTAATTTTCTTCGTAGAAGAACCTCACACGACATACATTTCTTTTATCTTGGTACAGATTAACCGAATCATATCTCGTTCTATGCCAAAAATGGTCCCCTACAACTCGACGTACACAATTTATACATGTACACCCCTAATTACACTTTCCGCACAAAGGGCCCCCCAAAAAAAAACTATGGGTTGCATTGCGGGATTTTTTTTGACCATTCAAAGAAAACATAGTATAAATTTTTGAATTTTTTCACAAATTATTTGCCTATGTGGTGAGATGCCTAGTACACTCGGAATGTTGTCCTCTAGACCGGCTCCACTTATGCAACTACTAATACACATTTTCATATATCACCCGGCTAAGTTACATGAAAAAACTACATTGATTAAACAAAAAATTTGAATTTGAATTTTGAGAAGCATTTTTCTAATTAAATTTTGCATCCAAACATGCCCTTTACGACATTTATAATCATGCAAATAGTAATTATTAAGCCAAATAGTGAGAAAGAGAAAATTATACCATTAATCAATATGGTAAATCTCTTATTTGATTTATGGAAGTTTTTATCTTGTTGATGATATGCTTCGTCCTTTTTTCTTCATCATGTGCAAATTGAGTAGACACTAGCAGAGTAATTTACTACAATGTCAGCATCTTCGTATAATTTATAACTTAAATTATAAAGCGAGATAAGTTTTAAAAGGAATATTATTTCTTATGTGGGTTACCTAGCCACATCACGGGTACTGTTTGGCTCCTCTCAACCTCCAAGAGGATCCTACTGACAACATCTACCGGAAGATCAGTCCTACTTGTTGCCATTTCTTCGACTGATAAAGAAGAAATAGACAAAAATTTCCTCAATTTATGTTGAGATGGATAGGTAAAAGATAGGTGTCACTAAAAAGAAACTAAAAAATGAGAGAGCTATACCGTCCAAAAAAGTTAAATCAAACGTGCGACCCACAAAAACTCCTTGCATTGGAACCTTTCTCAAGTTCTCATGGAAGTAGAGCATTCCTGCATGTTGTGCATATCTATCGGCTTTTGCAGATTTCAGCAACTAACTTGGCAACACACAACTATCGTCAGCAACTAAACAGTAACAAACTTTTTATGTTACTATATTAATAACATAATTGCAGTTATATTTTATGTTGCTAGTTGACGGGTTTTTATGCAACATTTCTGTAACATAAACTTTTTTTGTTAGAAATTTGTTACAGATTATTCATCAATCTCCTTATATTTTTTAACAATTTGTTGCTACCATTGTTTATATTCTGTTACTATTTATTTTATTTATTATCAAAAGTTTATTATATGTTGCTGTTTTGTTACTAGGACCTGTAGCTATTCTTTTCAGTTGCTAGTACTTTGCTCTTTGATGCCGTGTGTTTATTTATATATATATATAGACAAAATTTAACTAGAACAAAATCAACATTAACTAACTATTCAATTAATTAAAATATTATAACTTACAATCATTCGAGCTACCATCCCAAACCAAACTTTTAGCCTACAAAATACAAAAAGTAGGCCACTAGTTTTCAAACATTCATCTGAGACTCGACTGTTTTTTCGATGCGTCTTCTCATGTTCTCATTAATTTGTATAGCTGCGCACAATCTTTTAGCAAAATAAGTTATGAATACTAGGGCATAATCTTATTCGCTTGTGTAAATACTCCATAAAATAAAATGAATTACACACTTATTCACTCAAAAGATGAAATCAAATGTGTAGTAACTGTGAAAAATATAGCCGCCCCTGATTGTTTCTGCAAACAAGTCAAAGGCTGTAATCATAGTATTGAATATTGATGAAGCATATAGAAATCTTCAGTTACACTATTATTTTTTGATATTATTTCATTAAGGGAGCATGTGTAAACACTACAAGAAATAATCCAGTTAGCAACAAAAGTTTTTAAGGGACTTTATTCTGTTGCTAATTAGCAACTTAACTGTAACAAAACAACTACATTATTCATTTTAAACATTTAGCAACATAATTATCAACTAATCAGTAACATAAATTCAGCATCACCAATATATGTTACGAATATGAATGTTGTATTTTGACATTTGCAATTACCGTCATAATACCTACATAAGTTGCAACACACATGCTAAGAAAAATTTATTAACAAAAAAAATATGTTGCTACAATAAAGTACTTGAATTTAACAAACATAACTGTGACAGTGTTGCATCAAAAAACACAACCATCATATTATTTTGGTAACACGCTGGTGTAACGCATTGTAATTTTTTACTTTATAAAATAAATTATTAGTATGTATTTAATTTGGTTTACAAGTTTTTTTGTGGCAATAAATCAGATTTTCACCCACAACCATTTCCAAAATTTCCCCAAAAATCAAATTGTTTTTCCGCCTTTTGCTCCCTCTCTATTTTTGAGTTTTTCTATGTATACACAAACACAAACACAAACACACTCCCCAGACACAGCCACTACTATCAAACCCTAGATCTGGTTCTATATTTATCAACAAGGTTCTCCATCAATCATTCGTGCCTCTAGCACAAGCACATCAACTCACTTTATTCCTTTCAGGTGATTATCTTTCTCTATATATCTATCTGTCTTTCTCTCTCTCTCTCTCTCTTTCTGGCTTAAATCTTTAATTTCAAAACTTTGCAGTTTGTTGGTTGGTATTGTTCCCAAAATTTAATTTTGTGTTTATACAACTGTACTTGTGTAGAGTGGTTATATCATGTATGTTTATAGAGACGTATTTGTGCTTGCATTTTGATGAGTAATTATCCTCAAAATCTCTACTCCTATGTTAAGTATGAATATCTACTTATCTTTGATTTCCAACAATAAATTATATCTCAATCCATACATGTATTCTTTTTTAATGTTAGAAGAAATACATATTTTATATACTTGTTTTCAATGATAGAAGATCTTTGTATCCAATTATACTCTTTTCCTTTATTTGCGAACTAAATGTGTAATTCCATTTTAAATTTCTTTTCTCCTCTGTTAAGAAGTTGATGCTTTTTTGAAAGTTTTTACGCAAATCTGTTTTTTATAAAAGAGTGCATATTAGCTGTTTATTTGAATGTTCGTAGTCTTTTTAGGTTAGTGGATAATTCAAGAGCTTGAAAGTGGCTTTATATCATTATATGGATCAAGAACAAAAAATGTTACAATATTTGTTTGGAAAGTTTGGTTACTCTTTTTATCTGTTCTTTTTTCTTTCATGTCAGTTGTACTCAACATTGAAGGTTACAAATACATAACTTTCGAGTACCAGATGATTCATCTCCTTTACTTAAGTGATGATATCTTTATAAAAACGTTCCTTGGTGGATATTTAAATTGCAGCCAATGATGGTGGTTTTGGTGGTTGTATATCCGACTTGCAAAGAATTTTTTAAACTTGCACATAGCAGGACATTTTAAAGGTCTTTTATCGTTGAAAATCAGCTTCAATCGATGTAAGAAAAAACAATTCCATTTATCTTCGATCACTTCTGTTCTCTCTACCGACATGATGTTTTGATTCTTAGAAGACAAATCAAGGTTTTGCTATATTTAGCTATTCCAATATGAACCTTTGTTATGTTATATCATTTTTTTTTTCTTATGACAAACTGAATATAAGCATTAGAGTATGTTATATCATAACATTCTAATAAGTAGAACAAGTACAATCATCTTTTGTGAAGAATGCACAGAACTGAACAAAGGGATAGTAAGAGCTTGTTGGTTTCATGTTGTTACATTTTAGGTGTTGCGACTTATATAAAAGTTTATTTTTTCTTCAATAAAGAAGAGTCACTAGTAATGTTTTGTTATAACAGTTTGATTTTGTTAAAATGATATTGTGTGGTTTTTATAATTATGATATCATGTCTAAATTTAATTGACTGGAATCTTTTTGAACATATGTACTGCTACAACGTTTATTAAAGTCGTAGTAAATGTTAAACTGAGTAGCATTTTATTGTTGTGTGCCTAACTTGTCTTTTGATTTCCGTTCTCATTGACGATGTTTATATATTTGACGGTTGTCGTTTTGCTAATACAAGCAAGGATATGTCTAAGGATGATGATCACAGAGCTCATCCTTCATCAACAAAATCTCTGAGTCTCATTGCATCAAATTATTGTGTCAACAAGTTTCTCGAAGAATTTGCAAGACTTTAGCAGGTAACCTTTGATTGTTTCAGACCGCAAAGCAATGAAAACTTCAGGCTCTAGCTTCCTTGCGAAGAAGCTGCCATTTCAATATCGAGGCGACTAGATGTTTGTGAATAATGATCCGATGAACTAAGAATAAGTATGATAGGTATTTCGGTTTGTATCTTCAATTGTTGGTACATATGGCTATATGCGTTTTGGAATGTATTCAGACCTGTTGTAATATTAGAATCGACATTTATGTGTAGTTATTCGTGGTTCGTTATGTGAAATTATACTCCATTTTGAATAAAGTTTCATTTTGAAATTCCAAGTGTTTCTTTGTTTTCTTTATAATAAATAATTATTATAATTTAATATTTATAAAATATAATTAAATTTCTTTAGCTTGAGCAACAGAAATTAAAAAACATCATTTATATTATTTTTATATTTAAATAGTTAGTAACAGATTTGTCACACTATTTTCTTGTTACAAATGATGTTGCATTTTTTCTTCTAAATAGCAACATAAAAATTTGTGTTGCAATTATGTTGCTGGTATAAAAGTTTGTTGCTAATCCAGTTACTGAAAATCAGCAACAAGTCAAACGGTGTCATACTGCATTTTGTTGTTGTTCTGTTGCTAACGTAAAAACAGCAACATAATATCTCATATAGCAACATAAAATTTTGTTGCCAACTGTCATATTTCTTGTAATGAAATAAGTAAAATTGATCACATACTTTTCTGTTCAACTACAAATTACTAATAAATCACTAAGTTACCTTCATAATATTGTTCTAGAATTCCGGTAACTAGCTTGAAATTAAGTAAACTAAGAAAAATTCAGTTACGAGAGAGTTTTCATTTACATTGATGGTAGAAGACTTCTTGTTGAGAAAAGACTTGTCCTTCCTCCTATAGTCCTTTGTGTGATCTTGAACAACTTGTTGTATCTTGGCTGATCATGTCAAGAATAGAAAAAGAAAATTCAGAAAAAATACGTTAGATAGTCTCAAACTATGGTTTTAATAATGTTCTCTAATTCTAAAACACATACAAATCGTTAAACCATTTCATAAGATAAGCACACAAAAATGCTAGGTTCGCAACACAATCCGCACACAACAGAAGAAACCATAAAGCAAAACACACCACATATTAACTTTAAATTTTAACATGTAATATAAGTATATAATACACCAAATTGCATATCAATGGATACTCAATTGAAACTATTTACATGTGGAACTTTACGAGCAACAGTATTAAATATGAAACCGAATGCATAAATTTAGACGTATTGAAGTCTAAAACAGAACGAGATAACTTAAATTTTTGTCAACAGTACTCTTCCATCTGCCTACCGGAACCATCACAACTGAATGTACTCTTCCCAACTGCTTATAAACAAACCAATAATTTTAGAATTTCATTGCTTACAAAGAAACAGATCAACAATAAGATAGAATTTTTAGTTTCACATGAATCTGACAAAATAAAGGGCACATACCATTTTATTTTATTTTTTTATAATTTACACTTCAACAAAAAAAATAATTAGCACTTTAGTTTCAGCTTTTCACAAAGTCACTTGGATTTTTTAGTTTAGTAAACACCTAGGTATATCAAACTTAAAGGTGGCAGAATCACATTTTATTTACAGTATAAAGATGATTTCTCATGGAATTTTGAGTTTAGTAAAATGCTAGATCTAATAACCCAAGATTTTACAATTTGGTAGTAAGTTCAAGACTTTAGATATAAAAGAACACACCAAATAAAATAAGAAATCTGAAGAATAAAGATAGAGTAGTATACACTTACACTTAATTTGGCAGAACATGAACATTTGATACACATATACATGATTTGAAATTAGAAAAACTAAAATAACGTTGTATAATTGCAACAATAAGATCAAATTATCAGTTAATAGACCATTAGATACACAAGAGTCAGATCAAATTAGCATAAACAATCGAAATCATAAATAAACAGACACAAAAGAGAAAAAGGCACATACAAGTAGTTTGATGGATCAATCAGGGCTCAGACTACATAATAACCATAATCAAACTAACATAGCATGATTGTAAGGTATGAAGAGAAAACGAAGGGAAAGAGAGAAACCTGTTACAAATTTGATATAGGGTTTTGTTATTTTTGCTTTTATGGGTGTGAGAGAGAGAGGGGAGACTTAGAACATGTTTAACGGTGCGTTGCTCTGTGGTGGTGTTGGTTTAACTTAAGTTTATTAGTGTGTTGGTTTAAGTTTTGAATGTTATTGTAATTACTAAAAGCTCCTAACAATTTTCAATGTAATTTTAAATAGATTTTAACAGTTATAATTGTAATTGAAACAAAATAATTAACAACAAAAAATTATGTGAAAATGGTAACCATTGACAAAATAAACCACATATAACTTTATCCCTAAATCTGTAATTTCAACTACCCCTAAATTCAATCTAGAAATGCAAGACACATCATGTAATCTGTTGTAACCATAACTTATGAAACTAGATAAAATCTAATACCTTGATAATAATAAATACTCATACTAATTAATATAACAAATCAACGATACTCTTCCAAGTTAAACTAACAAATTAGCAATAGTCGATTATAATCAAATTACAAACAATATAGGTAGACTTTTTTAATGGTAATTAAATGGGAGCAAACTTACTTTTGTAAACAGGTGACCGATGAATATTGAGAAGTTTAATATAAAAAAAATATGTGTAAATCAACAACATTTTAGTTTCAAAAAACTTATGTTGCTAAATTCTGATACTATTTAATTGCTATTTGCAATTAAAGACAAATATTTGAATATAGCAACATATCTTTATGTTACTAACTTTATGGGGAGGTTGTGTTGTTAAATTGATGTTAATTTTGTTACTAATTTCGTACGGGAAATTTTAGCAACTCTTTTGACAACATAGTACGGTGTTGCTTATTTTAAGTTGCTAAATATTTGGAAATTTTGTCGCTAAATATTTCCAATAATTTATATTTTTGTTTTGTGTGTTT
The DNA here is from genome assembly GCA_963682055.1 of Primula veris. Classification (NCBI taxonomy): domain Eukaryota; kingdom Viridiplantae; phylum Streptophyta; class Magnoliopsida; order Ericales; family Primulaceae; genus Primula; species Primula veris. The sequence goes on along the minus strand of OY821742.1, from coordinate 28,150,377 downwards.
CTGTTGCTAATCAACAACAAAATTTGGCTCCTTCTTTTTTTGTTTTGCTATATAAACTATTTCTTTTAGTGTCTAGTTGATCAGGAATTTCTATTCATGTGGGAACTCATTTGGCAAAGCAGAAGCGACAAAAGGCTAGATCTCGAGAGGATACACTATATATGCCCTTTGCACAATTGCTGGTTAATCCCATTGTACCCTTAATTTCTCCCATTTGGAGTTAGGCCAGTTTGAGCAAATAACTCCTACCATAATTATTGTACCCACGAACTTTCTATTTGGAGATTCTCCACTTTTAAATCTCATTGTGAACCACATGCCAACTGCGAAGCTGTTTTTGGCAGCCTCTAGGTAATTGTTAACTTCAATAATAATTGGCTCGTCCTTTGCTTGTAATTAATACACAACAAACAGTGCTTGAGTATTGATCGCATGCGAAGCAATGGTAAGAACTCTGAGATGCAAGCTCTGGCTCGATACCACTAATAAAGGTATCATAGCTCTCTCTCTCCTCTTATTCCTTCTCTTCTCCCTCACCCTCTCCTCTCGCTCTTCAGAGGTCAAGTGGATGACCTTGCGGTTTGATGAAGTTTCCAATTAGTGCCATTAGTTGGTGTAGCACTCGAAGAACGAAGTTGTCGTTATTGTGCCCTTCTTGCTGTTGTTGTTGTGGTGGTGGTGTGGTGTTTGTTTGTTCTTTTTTGCTATTGTTAAGAGAATCTTGTTAACATGTAAGCTAAGGCTTGTTTGTCTTGTATAGAGAGAATGGATACGAGGGTGAGGGTTGTCGAGGGTAAGAGGTTAATGCTAGAGAGAGAGTTTGGAGAAGGTGGGAAAAGGTGGATTTTGCCTTTGTTTTTGTTTCTCAACTTCATGGGTTTCTATTTTGTTTCAATTGTGAAAGTACACACAGAGAGAGAGAGAGAGGGGGGGTGGGGGCGTAGGGAGGGTGCAGGTGTAGGGATTTTATTTTAATTCTATTTTTAGCCTTTTAGGTTAGTCCAAAACTTGATTTTGTATTTTAGTAGTATTAATAAAGTAGTATTTTATCAAATATTCGTGAGAGGTTATGAATCTCGTAAAGTTATTGTAGTTTTTCGATTTTTCCTTAAGGACGGAGTACATTCGTTAAGTCAAAAAGAGCCTCACGTAACGAGATTCGTAGCATCTCAAAAATATTTGATAAAGTACTACTTCATTGATACTACTAAAATACAAAACCGAGTTTTGGACTAACCTAAAAGGCTAAAAAGAGAAATGAAATAAACTCCCTACACCTCTACCCTCCCTCACCCACACCCACCCTCTCTCTGTACTTCCAACATTGAAACAAAACACAAACCCATGAAAAACCCATGAAGATGAGAAATAAAAACAAAGGCAAAATCCACCTTTCCACACCTTCTCCAAACTCTCTCTCTCTATCCCCATCCTCTTACCCTCGACAACCTTCGCCCACATATCCATCCTCTCTATACATGACAAACAAGCCTTAGCTTACATGTTAAAAAGGTCCTTTTAGCAACAACAAAGAAGACCAAACAAACAACACAACACAACAACAACAAACAATCCGCTCTTCGACTACGAGTGCTTCAAGTGTTACACTAGCTACTGGCACCAATGGGACACTTCACCAAACTGCGTGGTTATCTACTTAACTATTGTGGCCTTCGAGTAGCGAGAGGAGAGGAGGGAGAAGAGATAGAACAAGAAGAGAGAGAGCTATCATGCCTTCATCCATGGTATCAAGCCACGTGTTGCATCTCGGAGTTCTTGCCACGACTTCTCATGCGATCAGTACACAAGCATTGTTTGTTCTGTATTACAAGCCAATGATGGGCCATTTTATTATTGAGGTGAACAATTATTTAGAGCTACCAAAAACAGCTTTGCAGTTGGTATGTGGTTCACAATGAGATTTAAAGGAGAAGAATCTCCAGAGATAAAGTTCGTGGGTACAATAATTGGGGTAGGAGATATTTCCTCAAACTGGCCTAATTCCTAATGGCAAAAATTAAACGTATAGTGGGATAAACAGACAACTGTGCAAAGGCCAAAGAGAGTGTGTCGCCTTGGAAGATTGGGTGTTTTGTCGCTTTTGGTTTGCCAAACCGTTTCCTACATGAATTGAAAATCCTGATCAGCTAGAGAAGGAGAAAAAAACTGGTGGTTGTCGGATATTTGGGATTGATTTGAAAGATAATATAAGGAAAAAAAAAAGGATAATATCTTTTTTACTCATCCCTGTTGAGAGTAGGGTGACCTGTAAATGATCGTAGAGTGAGACAAAAAAAAAAGATAATATCTTTTCAAGTCAAGAAAAAGAATTAGTATGTCCAAGTGCAGTTTCTGGTGGTCTAGATTTGCTGGAAGTTGATGGAGTTTTAGAATATAAGAATGGTCGAGAGTATAAAGAAGTGGACTTGTCAAAATCTACAGAAGACCCGGTAGATATGAACAACAAGCAGAAATGCTCTACTTCCATGAGAACTCGCATGAAGGTTCCAATGCAAGGAGTTGTTTTGGGTCACATCGCTTGAGTTAACTCCTTTGGACGGATATAGCTCTCTCCATTTTTAGTTTCTTTGTAGTGAGACTTATCTTTTACCTATCCATCTCAACATAAATTGTTGCAATATTTTCATTTGTTTAATATCCTTTTTCTATTTTTTCTTTATTAGTTGAAGAAATGGCAACAATTATGATGTTTGGGCTCTCGCTCGAATCGGAACTTTTATGCGTTCACGACTCAATCTAATAGTCTACCTATCAGCCGCCAATAAAAGAAAAAAAATTGCGCATAGGCTCATCATCTGATGCAGAATCGATGCGAGAGAGAGAAGTGGGGATTAATAGCTTTTAAAAACCAGTGGAAAGGAAAGAGTTGTTCCTTGCATTTCTTCCTTTCCAAAGATAGTAATTATTTTTGGCTGGCATAAAAGATTTGATTGAATGAACGCCACCCTTGATTGTTTTCAAACAAATCCATTGTTGAGTCAAGCGTTGCCAGCTGGTAATAGCCGAAGGAAAAAATAACTTTGATAAGATAGAATAAGGGAGAGAAGGAAGAGAAGAAGTATTAGTAGTTGCCTAGCCAAGGAACTTGAGGCCGACATTAAGAATGTGGTCCCAGAGTTTGAGTTATTGAAAGCGCCTAAAACTAGTGTCGGACATAGAGAGAATTTTTCAATGAAACAAAACCCATCGCCTGTTCGATCTTCCAATAGATGTTGTTGGTAGGATCCTCTTGGCAGTGGAAAAGGAGCGAGACGGTCTCCGTGATGTGGGTAGGTTAATACCTACATAAGAAATATCTTCTTTAATAAAAAAGTTGTTTTATGTTTCTTGGCTTTAAATAGCCTGGCATACGATGTTCTTAGTACAGACTAGAAAACTTACACTAAATAAACCGACCTGTCTATGCTCTTCAGCCTTCACATACTGCAAAGCACATTTGGGGTGGCTCCTTCCTATTTAAAGTGCAATGCGAAACAAAACTATAATACGATGCAATCTATTGAATTTATAATATCATATCTAATCAAATAAAGCTAAAAAGTAGTGTTTAATACTAGATGTAAGAACCCTATAATTGAAATAGTGCCAACCATTACAATCAAGTTTCCATGCATCCATGATAGTCTTCTATCATTCAAGGGGAAACAAAAGAATCTACGACATTCGAACTTTTGCTGGTTTTAACTCTTTAGGTAAAATTCAGAAATTGAGGTGAAAACTGAAAAATTATATATTGTACTTCAGAACTCATAATTACACAATTAAAGTATTAAACTACGTAGTAAAGGAAACAAACATATACCATTTAAATGTCTGGTATATCACTTATTAGGATTGTGTGTTGATGGCCGGCTTCATCCTTTTTTGTCTTTATCTTCTACCCTTTTTCCTTTTCCTCATTCTCTACAATATTAGTTGAAGCTTGAGCTGTTGTCAAATGAAACATTTCTTATTAAGAGCATTAGCAAAGAAGCAACTTAGCTTTCATAAAGAGAAATCTATATCTAGGGTTAAACAAGTGAATATATTCACCCACATGAACAGTATATTCGAAACAAGTGTAGTAGCATAGTTAGATGATATTTATTTTAGGGGAAACATGAAGCAAGATTACTTTAGATAGTTAATAATATAATTCGATCTACTTAAAGTAAGTAAATTCAATAAGAAATTTACATAAGTAATCATAAAGATCACAATAATTTTTAAATAAAGTAGTCTCGGGTACATTACGATGTATATGAATATTACGCCACAAAAAAGGGTGACTAAACATGTACTACACCTTTTGTTGGAACGTTATTTTATTGCCTCTATTATGACTTTTGCATGTTGGAGATTAGCAGCTCTGAAATGCAGTATTTTATTTGCTGGTCCCCGAGAAAAAATTAGCAACTAAACACAAGACCATAATTACAATATAACTAATAAAAAGACTACAGAGTAAATCTTTTGAAGTCCAAATTCTGAATAAAGCTAAAACAAGAGAAATCAGCGGGCATATGGAACTAACTTTTGCATCGTGGGAGGCTTATGTTTATTTATTACGTAGTCATATTAACTATAAACATTTTAAGTGGTCACCTCATATAATTCATTTCTCAAACATCAGAAAACAAAAAATCAAACTTGCCATTAATTCATTCTATTTTCCTTTCTCGTGCTCCAACGCTATGATTTTTCACTTCAGAGCTACAACTTGATAAGAGGAGTTGTAACTCGGTCATGTACTAAACATGCCAGGTCCATTTGGCTCCAGCAGACGCCATCATGAGAAGCATTCATAACTTAAAGAGCTCACAGTCGAAAGGATAATTTTTTAATGTATAAACTATTCTTTACTTCTTAATATGAAAAAAGATCCATTGACAGTCATAAAATAATGAAAATTACAATCCCTTCCCGAATCCAATCAACAATATAAACACAGGCAAGGTCCAGTTAATTAAGGGGTATATGAGAAAAGTTAGGTCTAAGAAGGTGAAAAAGTTGCATTAAAATGACGAAAGTCAAGAGGTTAGAAGTGAAGTTCAAGTTGAAAGAGTATAAGTGGCAGCAATTCAAGGCTTTTAAAGTTATTGTTCAATTTAGTTACCAAGTTTGGTACCAAATTCAATTAAGGACTGTAATTTCTTTATGTAACAATCTCGTACACTTTAGTGGAGTTTTAATTTCACCCCGCATTTTATTTTAGAAAATCAATAAAAAAATAAAATGTGGGTTTTCCCCAGAATTAATTTAAAAAAATCGGACTACTAAGACTTTGATTCTTAATCAACATGATTTAAATAGAATCCTCTCAAGAAAAGCATTCATTATTGAAGATAAAGAAATAATACCGACAATCAGAAAACAATGGGATGTATTTTCTCTAAAGAAGAAAAGGGACTGAGGAAAACAAAATCAATATAAAGAGAGTCATATCAGCTACACGCGATATAGAACACTGAAAGATATTACCAGGAATCTGATAAGCGTCGTTTACACTTGAAAAACTCTTCTAGATAATTGGCAAAGTCTTACAAGATAAACCAGGCAGAATTTCAAGATCAAGCCCAAGATTTTTTTTACAAAACCTATTGCGAACAACTCAGTTATAATAAGAAAAACGGAAGCATTCAGTAGACAAATTTATTCTTGTCCAAATCAAATACATTGGGCTTGTTTCTCTGCAGATTTGAAGTAATTAAGTTTGGTTATTCAAGGCTAAGATAAAAGAATAGGATTGTACCTTAAAATTTTCATGATATAAAACAAGTGTTTTAAAAACCAAAATCTTAGCTAAAGCGTTTTTGTAAGAGATATGCTAAAAGCGTAAAAAAACATAAGCTCTTAATGGCCGAAAAAGCGAGTTTTTTGAGATTTTTTTAAGCTTTGAATCGAGGTTTTTCACTACGAAGTGAACTATTTAAAAAAGAGTATAAAACCAAATAAGACCCAAAATTAACCAAATATATAGCCTGTTATGAGAAAAAAAACAAATTAATAAATTCTTTAAAACTGAAGCAAAACAGGTCCACTCTCAGTTAACACACTTCATTCAGTCCTACAAATATGAAAGGAACAGAATCTACCAAAGAAAACAATAGGCTGTACAATGCAAAAGATATATAAAATTTACAATTTTTGATAATATCTTTCCCAATAAGAAATACTTATATGAGGAGAAAGGCAGACAAAGAGAGCATATATGTAACTATATTCTATACAAACACAATAAATGGTGGAGTCAAAACTGACAATTACTGCAACATATCAGAAGGTGTGCGATTGAGAATACGAAAAGACAAAAATAATGGATTGAATGATTTTATAACTCAGTAAAGGTTGATACAAGAAAGACAGCTGAATGAGAAAGAGAGAGAGGGAAAAATAACCTTGAAGGATGTTAACGTGGCTTGAACCTTAAAGGTTGTGAGACTTATAGTGGCAACACAGGAGTATAGAGAGTTTAAGGGATTTTACAGCTCTTACGCTACTTTTTTTTCCTCTCCTAAATTTAAGGGAGAAATGGGAAGTTAAAAGTGTAGTTTGCAACTGTAATTATAAGTTTCCTTACACAGAGTACGAAAAGGAGCTATAATGGAAGTTATAAATACATATTTAAATCCACAACTTCATAGTCTTTTCTTCTTAGATCAGATGAGTCTCCGCTTCAAGAAATGTAAGAAGTACACAAACCTTTAGGCAGCTTGATCAAAAAATGGTAGGAGAGCAATGAGCCTATATATAAGCCATATACATTAGTTAATAACATAACTCGATCAACTTATATTAACTAAAATTATGTTAAGAAAAATATGTCATCATAAAGAGTGTTATATATTTTAACATCCACATTTGGAATAAAAAATTAAAACCAGAGAAAACAGTGGCATTTATGGAAAAGGTACTAGTTGAAGACATGACTTACTTTTGCAATGTAGAAGGCTCATTTATAAATTGTACACAACATTTCATATTTATTAACTATTTTAAAAGCAGTATCCTCAAATTAACCATTTACAAAACAGAAGTACCAAAGTTGTCAGTTAATCAGTTTTATTTTTCCGTGTTGTAAGATTATAAACGAAAGTCTCAAAGCTAGATCTTGATAAGTTGAAATGGCATACCAATTACTTAAAAGAAAGCATAGAACATTTGTGTGAGTTCAAACTTTTATGAATCAAGAGTTCTAGCTCACTCGTGTTTAAAAAGTTTTAACGTATATATATTAAACTTGGCCTCCACTAGACGCCATAATGAGAAGCATATTATTAACCTAAAGAGCTTGCAGTTGAAAGGATAGATCTTCAATTGATAATTTATTGGTTCTTATTATGACAAAATAAGATTCATCAACAACCATAAAAGTAAACGAAACCTACCGAGCCTTGTCAAATCCAATCAGTAGTAACCACAGGCTAGATCCAGCTAATTAATCCTTCAACAATTCCCGAGCGAGTCATGAGGCATTAATCTGAAGATACAATTACAACAAAATACTGTTAAGAAAGGCATATCTTGTAGGAGAGAACAAATAAATGGAAAGGCATAATGAGATCTAGAAAAAATATTACTATGATCATGACAGAAAACTGAAAAATAATCCTAGATAAAATGTAATCTTAAAAACACTAAAGATCAAGGTGTTTAATCTGGGTTTTTTTTCATGTCAGAAGACAGAAATTAAGCAGTTTTTCAAATCGATCAACCAAATAAATTAATCTTATAAAACTGCAGCCAATCAATTTTGAAAAGAAATGAATTTTACCAAAGGAAATAAGAGGCGCTGGAAATTAATGCCAATATATATTAGGAAGATTTTTTTTTGTATCAACTAGTATTTTTTCCCCCAAATGATGCGCACAATTGCTTTATTACAAAAAGAAAAAGTAGACAGATCGCAAGAGCATATATTTAGACACACATAAGATTGAGAATGAGAAAGAGGATACAAAAAGATGGGTTGTGAGTGTTATATATATATACATAGAGAGAGAGATTATAAGCTAGAAGGACAACCTCAGCCCTAGCTATGTATTGACCAGATTAAATATTACAGGTGAGTGTTGACTTCTTTTTTGCTTTTTTGTTCTTTTTGTAAAGGGAGTGTTGACTTGTTTGAACGCTAAACTATAGGTACTCAAATTACATTCTTATAAAAAAATTAAATTTTTGATTTTAGATATATACAGTATACACTCAGTTGCGTTTTAATTATCATTTATAAAAACACTTTATTTTAACTTGTTAATATTTTGTGTTAAAATTAACGAAGTGAATTTTTTTAAAATTTAGTAATATATTTCAAATGTTTAGTTATGTAATTAAATTTTGAAAATTTTAATTTCAACAATTTTTTACAAGTTCTAAGTTAGTCAAAATTGCATATAGTTAAACCTCTTTAAAGTAATACATTTGGGACCGGAAAAAATTATTCATTTAGCGTGTTTATTCATTTATCGATAAATGAATATTTATTATTTTAAATAGAATTTTCCAATATAACATATATACATGGTATATTTGATAAGAAAAGTCAAACGACACTACAAATATTATTTGAATTTAGAAAAACTTAAAAACTTTTTATGGAAGTTAATGTATCTAAAAATTAAGTTCATGTATATAGAAAATGAAAAGATTTATTATTAACCTATAAAATATTGATGTTTGGAGGACATTGTAAGTACAATTTTTAATTTTCTGTTACAATCTCTTCTCTTCATTTAAAATAAGTAAAAAAATCAATTTTAACCGATAAAATAAGAAGTGCAATATGCGAGCATAAGAAAGATAATCCAACTATTAGCCAAAAAGATTTGCAAGCATGGGTGGTTCATTTTGGTTTAGCTGGAAAAAAACTCAATCAACTATAGATACATATTTTAAAAAAATAATAATTATTGTGATGTTATTGTTGATTGATTGAATATTTTGGTCTACATTATATATTTTTCTTTATGAAATTTAATAATTATTAATTTATATTTTTATTGAGCCCTTAAGGATTCAAATTTTTTTATTACTTAATGCATTTAACGAGAATATTACTCTACTCCATTGGTCTAACTTGGAACCGAATGAAATTATTATATTAGGGAGGTTATTACTTTATCGAACATTATTTTATCGAGGTTTAACGGTATAGTTTCGTAGAGTGCAGTTAAATGGCAAAAGAGGGAATAGTATACATCGGAGATCGTGCCACGCTAAAACTCGTTTCTTACAAACTATATAATGTATATATTTTCTAATGTGTATCTATTCTCTTTATATATTTAATAAAGTTTATTATAATTAAAATCTACCTCAGTCGTTACTTCTTTGAACTTAAAAAGTTTTGAAAAGTTAGTCAAACTTATTCGCTCTACAGACCAACACAACCAAATAGTAGATTATCACAGTTACTGGTGATATACACTCGAAAACCAAAAACTGAACCCAAAATAGAATCTTTGACAATGTAAGTTGTTGCGTGACTCTGTAATATCTTTTTTATTGAACTTAATAATTGAACCCACATAAGTTGACATGTTAGTGAACTTATAAGTGTATTAATTGTACAACCTCAAGAGTATGCACTTTATAAGCCGAAGGGTATCACTTTTTTATAAGTCAAAGGTTGTGTACTTTTATATGAAGGAATGTATTCCATTTACAATGTCGAAGTCTGTGCATTTCACAAGTTAAGTGTATGTATTTTATAAGCTGGAGTTTATATGGTTTATACGTTGAAGTGTATGCACTTTAATAAGCTGAAGTGTATACGTGAAATTGTTTTATGAGTTGATTAGTAGCTACTAACTACGTTTATAAGTTGTGGTGTTTTTACTCTAAAAGTTAATTTATGTACTTGTATGAGTTGAAATATATGGACTTGAGAACCTTGATATGAACTTCAGGTATTAACGAGTGTATAATACAAGTGTGGACCACCCTTCAAATTTTGAAATAAGTGAATATATTTTAGTATTTTGGGAAACATACACTTCAAGTATCATATTATATACATTTCAAGTATCATTATGGAGACACTTCATATGTTAGTATATACACTTCAGGTGAAGTAGATAGACTAAGTAGGTATGAGACATACACTTCAATTATTGTTTGCATTTCTCGATCGTTGAAAAACATACATTTCAAACACTGTTGTGCATAAGCTTCACGTGTTGTGCATGCACTTCAAATTTTGAGAAAGATATACCCTCTTAAATATTTTAGGATTAAAATTTGTGAACTCGGTCGCCAACACCATTCTCATGATTGACTTTTTGGTACGCCCTCTCTCACTATGTCTTTTTTTAGTAACTGTCTTTTTTTTTTTTTTTTATAAAGCTTTCAAGTCTTTTCTCAGAGCTCATCCGGAAGCTTGTGGGAACTTTTGGAGGCTTTTTTAATCTTTTCCGATCAGAGGCTTACAAGAGATGTTTGTAGCCTTTTAAAAACTCATTCAGGCTACCAGAAGCCTTTTAGAAGCTAAATGAAGTTTCTAGATGCGTATTGATTAAACACATAAAGTTACTATTTTGGTGGTATTTAAAGTGGAATTTTGAATCTTTAAATGCATATCAAGGTGTTTATACGCTTATTTTATGTATTTTACTATCTGAGACCCAATAACCTATTTCCGTGTTATTTTGCCCTTTTAGGACAAAGTATATGATGATACAAAATTGAAGAGGTCAAGATGAGAGATTGAAAAACTTAAAGGACCAAATAATTGAAATCATTGAAGAAGAATGCTACATGGGAGATGACAGACTTGCCGGTTGGCAAGAAACCTGTGGGATGCAGATGGATTTATAATTTTAAATACAAATCTGATGGAACATTAGAACGTTATAAAGCAAGATTGGTGACAAAAGGATACACACAAAAATATGGAATTGACTATACTGATACATTTGCTCTAGTTGCTAAGATTAATATAGTCCGCGTTTTGCTATCGTTGGCGGCAAATCTAGACTGTCCCTTACAACAATTTGATATGAAGAATGAGTTCCTACATGGAGATATTACAGAAGAAATTTATATGGAACTTCCAACAGGGAGTAATGTTCCAGAAAACAAGAGGAATAAGGTGTGCAAGCTAAGAAAATCACTTTATGGATTAAAACAATCCCCAAAAGCATGGTTTGGTAGGTTCAAGAAAGCCATAAAAGCATGTGGATACAACCAAAGTAATTGTGATCATACTTTGTTTCTTAAACGAAGAAATAAAAAAGTTTACAGCTCTTATTATATATGTAGATGACATGGTTGTCACGGGAGATGACAATGAAGAGTAAATGGCCTTGCGAAATTATTTATCTACTGAATTTGAGATGAAGGATCTCGGAAATTTAAAATATTTTTTGGGCATTGAAGTATCAAGGAGTAAGACGGGAATATTTTTATCACAAAGGAAGTATGTTCTTGACTTATTAAAGAAAACTGGAATGAGCTAGCGGGTGTAAACCGGTGACCACTCTAATAGAAAAATAGACGAAACTTTGTAATAATACCAATTGCGAACTAGTTGATAGGGGGATATATCAAAGACTAGTTGGCAGACTTATGTACCTATCACACACTAGACCTGATTTGGCTTATTCACTTAGTGTTGTTAGCCAATATATGCATAATATGGGGGTACAACATATGAAAGCACTAATGGCAATTTTAAGTTATTTGAAGGGAAGCCCTGGAAAAGGCATATTATTTAAGAAGACCGGTCATTGAATAATCGAGGGTTACACTGATGTTGATTAGGCAAGATCAACTGATGATCGATGCTCAACATCGAGATATTTCACATTTGTTGGGAGAAATCTTGTTACATGCAGAAGTATGAAACATAATGTGGTTTTAACGTACGTCAAGCGTGGAATCTAGATATAGAGGCATGGCACTCGGTGTATGTGAACTTTTATGGCTAAAAATTTTGTTATACGATTTGGGTGTTAGACAAGAATCTGCAATGAAGTTATTCTATGATAATAAAGCTACTCGAGATATTGGACATAATCCAGTACAACACAATAGGACCAAACATGTTGAGGTTGATTGGTTCTATATCAAAGAGAAGTTGGAAGATGAAATAATTAATTTTCCTTCTATTAGAACTGAAGATCAAGTGGATGATATTCTCACGAAGGCGGTATCAAATTATAAGTATACACGATTCTAGACAAGTGGGGCATGTGCGACATACATGCACCAACTTGAGGGGGAGTGTTGACTATTATAGTTTGTATATATATTAGGTAACATATTTACGTAGTATCCAAGGTAAAAAAGATTCACCTTGTTTCCAAAGACAAGGGATTGACTACCATTATTGTAATACCCCGAGCCTATATAAAGGCTACATTTATTTGTGAATAAATCATCGCATTCTAGCAATTCTTTCTTTAGTAGTGTTCTTTATTCTGAAACTTTTATGTCACTGGATAGTTAAATTATTTAGCTCTCTAGTTTTAGTCATGGTTTTATCTCACATTTTTCATAAGTTGTCCTCGCCAACAAATTACTTTGCATTATTCATAGAATTTTTTAACATAACTTCTTCTTATTTTTTCATACTTTTAATATCCTAAAATTTATTGACTCCTTGGAAAGAAAATTAGTTTATTGAAGTTCTGAATTTTGAATCGTATGCCTACGGAAACTGATGTTAGAGCTGAAATACCACCGAATCATTCATATCTTTGTTGGGAATTTGATAAATAATATGGAATATTTTTCCGTCTTAGATAAGTTTTAATTAGTTAAAGATGTTGTTTATGGCGTGAAGGCTTTGCACAATATCTTTGTGTGGATATATTGAAAACATGAGTTTGTCACTGTAAACTGTTTTATATCTACGACTAGTTTAATATTTTGGTAATAGCAATAGCACTTCGTACTCTGGCTTTTTGTTAAAGTATGTTCTAATTTCTAATTAGATGAGAAGAGTAAACTTCTATCTTAACCCAATTAGACGTTATATCCTAATTATACCTATATTTCTTTGCTTTTCAAAGTTCATGTCAATATTAAATAATTTGTTAGTTCTCTTCATTCATTGTTTTTAAGTATTACTCATATTAAATTGAATTGCAGCCACAATACTATAAGTGTGAATATTTCCTTATTTCTGTAATCCAGGACCATGTTTATTTTATTGGTATAAATGATTTAATGCATTAAGGTGATTAAATCTAATGCTAATGGTTTTAAAGCTCCTCATTTTATACAAATTGTGCTTCAAGGGTCAATATAATATATTATAATACTAATGGGTTACTTCTATAATTAGTATAACAATATCTAAGTCAAAGGTGAAATCAGAACCCTAAATTTACATTGTACAAATCCTTGATAGTTGCACACCAGGAGTGCGGAGCAGTAGCAGAAGGCAAAAGTTTATTTGTGAGTTCATTCACCACATTCTGGTGAGACCTTATTACTTACCCAATTTCCATTTATTACGATGTAATAAACAAATACTATAATATGGTTTTTATGTTTGTTGTGGCGACATATGAAGTAGATGTTAAATCACTGTCAGTTGATTATTTCTATTTTCGTGGATCTTTTTCCATTCATTTGAAAATACACAGAGATATGAGATTGTACTTCTTTCACACTGTTGTCATAGCTACTATCAGGGGCGGACCTTTGTAGAGGCAAGAGGGGTCAAGTGCCACCATTTGGTTTGGAACACTTCTTTTTACGCTTTTGCAAAAAATAGATATACTTGTATATATTGAGTAAAGTCATATATTATTCAATTCATTAACTAGCATAGGTAGTGTGAGTAGAACAGTGGAAGAGTGCCTTTGGTCACATGTTTGAATCTTGTGAAGGCGAATTAATGCCTTCTTTTGTAATTTATTATTATTGTTGTTCTTTCTTTTCAAAATAATACTAGCAAAATGACCCCATGCAAGGCATGTAGTAATTTTTCTTTTAATTTTTCTGTCGATGATGTTATATGTATTGAGTTCACAAATTGTATGAAAAACGGAAAGGAAGACTACAAAATCAAAATCTCAATATGTTTTTGGTTTATTCGATTATAGTTGAATTAGTAAATGGTCATCTTATCAACTTGTTAAAGTCATAAGTACATAATCATACCTATGGGAAATTAATTAATTTTTTTACCATTATTACTTTATTCAAGCTTAAAATCTTATATTATTGGAAGCACCTCCCAATTAGTTAATTAAGAATATATAAGGCTTCTAATAATATAAGGACTAATTATGTTTCATTGTACCGTAAAGAGCAACATATGTTCATATTACATAAAGCTTATTAATAAAGCTTTGGGACAATTACATTGAAAAATATCAAAAAACAAATTATACAATTAACCGTAAGAACCATCATTTTAATAGCTCTAAAACTATGTAAGGAAGAGTTGAAACAAGCAGCTCATACTCAGGCATAAACCTCACTTTTCATATAAATTATTTCTAAAAAAATATGAACCAATTGTTATTTTTCAGAACTGTAGAACTTTTACCAGAACACAAGTAACTATATATACCAACCAAGTATTTATATGTAAAAACTTTGAGTACCATGAGTGTGATTTTCATATGTTGGAGCACACAGCTCTTCAAGTAAGCATGTCACCCCAAGGCATTTTTATATAGTTAATTAAGATTATAACACTTCCATTTAATATTCATAGAAACTTCTCAAACATTAATTTTTTTTTTTCTGTATTACATTTTTGTATTGATTTTTATGAATGCGGTATTGGTAATTTTTTATAATAAAAGTTATAGTTACAATAAATACCCCTACCATCTTACTCATTGCTTGACATTTGTTTTATCCCGTAAAAATGATAAAATTTTACAAATTATCTTTAAATATGACTACGCATATTTTTTGAAGCCGGGTAAAATACCATATATTAGGAAGGTTATATATATAAATATATATTTTGTACAATTTTGCCTTCTCTTGATTGAGAGCGAGAATCTGCCTTGACTACTGTGGTATGTTTTTATGCTTGTTGTTTGCGATCGATGCTTTAGATTTAAAATTGATGTCGATTAATTATTTCTATTTTTCCATACATTTAGAAATACCCATAGATCAGCGATTGTACTTCTTTCTCATTGTTGTTACGCATATTAGTTCCAAGTCTGCAGTCATTTTGTCCTCCAGGCTCTATATTGGTTCTTATTTGGGCAATTCTTGATGAATTTATGATATTTATCCAAAGAAATAATTGCACATACAGCAAATGTAACCATTTTTTACTATGTCACAGTTTAGGCATGTTGAGTATTTGAAATAAATTTAATGTTGTGAGATTAAGTTTAGCAAATTTAACTAGCTGCTATGTTTTGGCTTGTACACACAGAGACTATAAACTACAGCATAACCTCCTAAAATGATTTATTCCCCTCAAAATGTTTGCTATATGATGGCCCTGTATGCTATATATTCATGAGCAAATACTAGTTATTCGATAATATCCTTCTATTTAAATTTGTGAAAGTTGTAGTGTGGCACAAAACTTATCCTAATTATATCTAAATTGCTAGTGAGTGAGACTGTTTTTTTTAGATGCACACGGTATGTGTGTTTTTTACTGCGACAGTTGTGGCACAATTTTAGTTTTTCTTTCTTCTGCTATTGACATATCTATATTAGTTATTCTGTCAGTGGATAGATACATGAAGTTCTTCATACTAAATAAAAGAACTGTTCTCAGGCACTGCCAGCTGAAGTACTTTATCTGCTAAGTTGAACATATATACTCGTTACAGTACATGGGGAGAGCAACAAATGTGCACATAACTTATTCTAAGCATACTCATTCTCTATGTATATTTCAACTTTTTTTGTAGATATTGCAAACAAAAATCATTAGCTTGTAGAGAACATGGGGCCGGGAGTCGGCTTAGAGTTTCTGGTTTAGTCACAATAAATTATATATTAATAACATGAGACTTTTGTTTGTTGGGTTTAAATTTGTTCTAGACGACACAGCGGCACATATGTATGACTATGAGTTGTTACGGCAATCCTATAATTTATAAAAAAAAAATAAAAAAATTAATAATACTTTTCAAAGTAATTTATAAATTAGTTATTCTGGTAACCCCTCAATATTTTTTATTGTAACCAATTTCAAAATTATATATTGTTTTTACAATTTTCTAGTAGGAATTTTCATATTACTAGTTAGTAAATAGTAAATATAGCCATTTGCAACTAATCCCACATGGTGTGTCCGGCACACATGTTAAAACACGGTAGGAAAAGAATAATATACTACTATAATATTAAAGTGGGTTAAATGCAATTATAAATACACTATATAAGATTAGTCTGATTAGATCACAAAACATTTGCAAATATTGATGGACTTTCAAATTTAAATAACCTTTTTATTTTACTGATTACTCCAAAACCATTCTTAAGTAATCTGGAGTCTGGATATACATACAAATAATTTACATTCGTGAAAAGGTATCTTGACTATTTTAATTATTATTTTTATTTCTATTGCTTAATAATATTTTGACATTTATACATAATTGGTTTGAGTAGGTTTTTCTTAATATTTATACAAAAAGTTTGATGATTGATTATGATAGATTTCTCTTGTTTAATTATTAGGAAAAATGGTAAAAAAAAAATATATCAAACACGGTTGATAGTTTTTTCCCAAAATGAATACTCAAAATATTTCAAATGCAAATTTGAGTACGAATTTACCAATTAATGATGTCAATCCTAGCCTGAAATTAGTTTAGAAGAAGTTCAAAAGACCGAGATGAAACAATTGATATCAATTCATTAGAGGTTGATCCTGATAAACGAAAACAAATATGGGAATATCCAATTAGTCAACAAAATGAAATCTGAAGGGCTTATATAAGACGTAAGTCGTATCGTCTTGACATAAAAGAATATCTGTTAACTCTAATATGAAAAAATTATCAAAAATTTCAAGATTCGTGGTATGATTTATACCCTTGCTTAGAGTATTCTCCTACAAAAGATAAACATTTTTGCCTTCCGTGTTTTCTTTTTAATAAGCCATCTGGGGAATCGAAGAATAAAGCATTTACTGTGGATGGATTTAATACGTGGAATAAAATATGCAATGGAAAAAACTGCGCTATTCTAAAACATTACGGTATAATAAACTTGATTCCACTCACAGAAAGGTCTAACAAGCCGTCGATGACTTAATGAACCAGCCACAACATATAGCAAAGTTATTAGACAGATTTAGCTCCACTGAAATTGCCACTAACCGACTTAGAATTATGGGCTCAATCAAAGATGTTCGATATCTAGCACTCCAAGCTTGTCCTTTCAGAGGTCACGATGAAAGCCCGAATTCACTAAATCAAGGATATTTTTTAGAGTTTCTTAAAGTGTTGAAATCATAAAATGAAAATATTTCTGATGCAATAGATAATGCCCCTAAAAAGGCAAAATACATCTCTAGAAAAATTAAAAAGGAAATTTTAAATGTGTTTTCCGCGCAAGTAAAAAGATCATTCGTGAAGAAATAGGTGATTCTAAGTTTTGTCTTATTGTTGATGAAGTACGAGATGAGTCAAAAAAAAACAAATGTCATTCGTATTAAGATTTGTTGATAAAAAAGAGCTTATTCGAGAACGATTTTTTGGACTTGTTCATTTTAAAGATACTGTAGCGATGACTCTTAAGAATGCAATTTATTTATTTTTGTCTTATCATAATCATGATGTTCAAAATATCCGAGGACAGGGGTATGATGGAGCTACTAACATGAGGGGTGGGTTCAACGGATTATAAACACCGACTATGAAGGATTATCCATATGTTTATTATGTTCATTGTTTTGCTCATCGATTACAACTCACTTTAGATGTAGCCTCAAAAGTTGTTATTCTTGTAAGCCAATTCTTTTCCAATTAACTTTTGTAGTTAATATAGTTGGTTCATCCTGCAAGCATGTTGATGAATTAAAAGATGCTTATGCCGATGAAATTTCCTATTTAATTGAAACTGGTGATCTTGAGACTGGGAGTGGACTGAATCAAATAGGTACTTTACAAAGGGTCGCGGATACCTGTTAGAGTTCTCATTTGAAAGCAATTTCTAGCTTGATTAAAATGTTTAGCCCAGCTTGTACTGTACGATTAAATATTATTGATGAAGGAAATGTCTCTTAATGAGCGGATGCAGACTCTGTCTATGATGCAATCACCTCGTTTAATTTTGTTTTTGTGTTGCATCTTGTGAAAATGATCATGGAGATTACAGATTCTCTTTGCCAAGCTTTACAAAAAAAGACGCATGACATTATCAGTGCTATGTCTCTCGTTTCATCCACATAAAAACTTCTTCAACAACTTAGGGATGATAAATGGGACAATTTTCTCACAAGTGTAGTACTATTTTGTCAAAAACGCAATATTGAAATCCCTAATATGAAAACTAAATATATTGACCAAAAAGGAAGAGCTCGTAATCAGGTAGATAATTTTACTATTGAGCATTATTGTCGGATTAATATATTTTACACGGCAATAGACTCACAAATTCAAGAAATTATTGGTCGATTTAGTGAAAGTGCCATGAAATTACTCGTTCTGAGTTCTGCTCTAAATCCTCCTGGTACGTCTGAATCGTTAAAAATCCCATATATATGTTTATTAGTAAATAAGTACTATCCGGATGACTTTACGAGCGGTGAAAAGTTGCAATTGGACATGCAACTTCAACATTACGAGCATGAAGTCGTTAACCGTTTTGAATATAAAAGTCTTTCATCAATTTCTGAATTATGTCAGTGCTTGGTGAAGACTGGGATGTCAATCACACATAATCTTGTGTTTCGAGTGATTGTTCTTGTGCTTACTCTTCCGTTTTCTATGGCTACATCGGAGCGGTCTTTTTCAGCAATGAACATAGTGAAAACTAGTTTTCGAAGTAAAATGGATGATGGATATCTAGCGGACGCGTTAATGATGTATATCGAAAGGGAACTTGCTCAAACTATAAGCAAGGAGGCAATTCTTGAAGATTTTGGAAATATGAAAGAACGCACGGTGTCATTTAAATAATTGTTTAAATTCGTAGCACGTAAATTTTTTATGCACTAATCGTATTTTAATTTTTGAACTTTTATTCCATATATGGCAAATTGAGTATTTTTTTAATGTACGTTTAGTTTTTCCGTTCTTTATACTTTAAATTATGTGTTTTTATTTTGGTAACTCTAAACATTTGGTTCTGATTCCGCTCCTGCATGCGTCATCACTTTTGCATTTATTCTATTACACAATGATGAACGGTTTCACATGACACCTTTTTGCGTTAGAATGTGAAATCCATTTTTTTTTTTTTGTATTTCCTGTCTCTTTACCTGGTTGTTTGGAAATTCTTTGTATAAAAAATACTAGTGCCATTTTTTACAAATTTATTTCATACATATTATATGGCTGATTTCTCTTCCCTAGTTTATTTTTCTCTGTCTCCGTGTTATCATTCAAGGAGATGTCGGCTACGAACACTGCCCACTTAAGACTATTCTTCTTTATAAAAGGTGGTTAAATTTTGAGTAGGATTATTACTGTGGTCGCAAAATCACCAGAGGGGGGGCGTGATGTTGCACGAACACTGCCCACGTAAGACTATTCTTCTTTATAAAAGGTGGTTAAATTTTTGTGACTAATCGATAAGAACTTGTGAACATATGTAGCTGTGACGAATAGTTTTGTTTGTGTATCTTTTTATTTATTTTTAATTTTTTTCATTTCTGTGCTAGGTGTCGGAGCTTTCTGGAGGCCAGCAACAGCATTGTCATCCAAAGAGCTGTTTGTTTCAACGATATGCAAGTTTCAGATGGGGCTCCTAAACAGTTGCGCGAAATCTGGCAATTCTTTAGCTGCCCACCTGCTTTCGCAGGTATGTTATAACATCTATTTGTATCAACATAAATTCATTCAGTTTGTATCTCGTTTTTTTCCGCCTATTTAATGTGTTCCTTTGATACGCAACAAGAATATATATGACTGATAGAACATAAAAATTGGACCCGAATATGTCTATTCGGGTATGAATTGACCCACCCATTATTAGAGGGTATCCAATGCTAAAACCTAAAAACCCATGATCCAAGAGAGCTTTCCTAAACATGCCATTATCTATAAAGGTCCACAATGAAAAAGTCTATGAGGTGGCGCCTAATATGGTGACATTTGTCAACATCCTATGAGGCATAATTGCCTATAAATAGCCAAGTATCCCCCCTAAAAGAAGGACCCAAAATTAGATCAAAAAAATATAGAGAGAAGGAGAGAAAATAGAAAAACTTGCCAAAGTTTACCACACTATAAAGCATACCGAACAAGATAAAGAACCGAGTATCGAAGAGAAGGAGAAAGACCAAGATTTATATTTAATTACTAATCCGAGCACAAGTGCAATAGGAAATTGTAAACCGAGCAATTATAATTGATGAGCAATAATAAAGATCCAAGAAGTGTTCAATAATTATCGTATTTTACTTATTATATTATCGTTGAAAAGCATATCGCACCCCTCAAAGATTATGCTTTATCAAATGGCGCCGTCTCCGGGAAACATCTAGTTCCCAACTAGTTTCGAAATCGAACACCAATACTCTATCAGACGAGCAACAATGGCAAATACCAATGAAGAAACCCGCCCAGAGGAAGTAGGAACAACATCTAACCAAGAAGTCTCAATCCGCCGAGACGAGCTAGCATATCTCATCGACATCCAAGACCGCTACGAGGCGCTCCAGGCCAGCTATAGACCGACCGTCTCTAACATCCAAACCAACCAACCTCCTCCAGTCGACGGGCTCGTCGACGAGAACCCTACAGACTCAGAGGACGAAAGAGCGTCATCCGCGGCAAGACGCGCAGGGGGAACCTTGCCAGGAAACCGCCAACTCAACAATGCAGGGCCAAGCTCAAGGGCCCCTCGGCCAGCAGCCTCGGTCAATTCCAGCTCAAGTACAACCCATTGTTCCCCAAGTAGGGAACGAGGCCGCATTAACACAAGCCAAGCGGGGTCACAATGCCCAGCTTCAAGCTCAGCTGGCCGCATGCATGTCGGCCATGGCGGCAGCAGGTATCACAATACTGTCCTCCCAAACCGCCAATACACATGCCCACCCCCGACACAACGTGGAAGATTCCGCTTACCGAGCAGCTATGGTAGTGGCGGACCGAACACATGATACAAGGATACCCCGACAAGGGGAACATATCCCAAAGACGACCCCAACAGTCGTCGATCGCCAAGACGCCCCTCGGGGACCTATCCCTAACAAAAACCCGAACGATGGTAGATATCCCGAGCACAGGGTCATTGTAGGATATTACCCACAACCTCACCATGGGGAATACCCCCCCCCCCCAACTACCAAGCTCCGGATGAAGCGTTCCAACAGGCTTGGGACGTATGCCAAGAAACTCCATGCACCGAGCAGATCACTCGGCACCGCAATCCTGTGGGGTTCATCATCCCCGAATTCAGGCTCTATGATGGAAAGAGCTGCCCAATTGATCATCTACGCCACTACAAAACTAGGATGGAGCTGTGGAGTGATGACGCTGCACTGATGTGCAAGTTTTTCAAAAACAGCTTGGGCCAAGAGGCTTCATCGTGGTATCACAACCTTCCACGGGGATCCATAGGAAGTTGGACGGAGCTTCTCAGTGCGTTCTCCACCCGATATGCAGCTCATCGGAAGAAGAAGGTCAACATCGACACCCTTATGAAAATGGCGATGCTGCCAAATGAACAACTCAATGATTATTGCATACGTTTCATCGATGTGGCAAACCAGATTCCGCAGTACGCCAATAACATAGCCATCCAAAACTTTATCAACTCCATCCCCAGCGGCTATTGGGCGAGAAGGAAGTTCATAGGCAAAAGTTTTCCGACCTCTGAGACTCTGCTTGCCTATTGCAGCCACCTCACCGATAAGAATGAGGAAATGCGACTCCTCAACCGAACTCTGCCGAGAAGAGAGACAGTCCGAGAAGCACAGGTGGACCGCAAGAGAGCTAAGAACAATCTGGGGGAAGCAGTCCCGCAAACTGGGCGAGACAAACGTCCCGAGATCCAGCGAAGGGTAGAGCGACCCCGAGAGCCCGAGCCTAAACCGCTCCAGATCGCCTACCCAATGCCCCCCAAACCACTTCAAGAAGGTCGGTTCCAAGAGAGGGAACACCGAAAAAACTTCGAACCGGTCGAGCTGCAATACACTTTCAACCTGTCTGCCGAAGATATCCTTAAGGATATATGCAGAGAAAGTTGGTATTCCCGACCACAACCGTTCGCTACCCCCCCCCCCCCCCCCCAATCTAAGAGACTCCAAGCTCTTCTGCGCTTATCATGAGGATCACGGCCATCTCACTGAGCACTGTCGCAATCTGCGGTGGAAGATGAGCACGTGGGGTGACGCGGGATACCTCAACAAGTTCATCAAGGACGCTAGGAACAAAGGCAAACAGCTAGCCATCGAGGGATCCAACAACCGACAAGGCAAAACAATTAACGTCGTTCATCTGTCAAAATCCAAGACAACGGGAAGGGAAAGATCACAATAGTGGCAACTGGCGCACTTTGGGCAAGTAGCCAAGGCGTCACAGGCGTCAACTTCTAAGCGGCAATGCACGCCGCAGCGACACCCGCCCATATCTTTCTCGGATCTCGATGAAGAAGGGGTGATATACCCCCACGGGGACGCCATTAACCTCCGCGTCCAAATTGGTATAGACACGGTCAGCAGAGTGCTTGTCGACCAATAAACCTCTTGTGATATCATGTACAAAGAGCTCTTCGACAGGATGGAGCTCAAGCTGCAAGATCTACAGCCCACCGACGTCACACTGATCGGGTTCATCTCTGAGACGACTAAACCGTTGGGAAATATCGTCCTAAATGTTACGACGGGATCCGTGTCAGTCCCCATGGAATTCTTGGTGGTCAATGACAATTCAGGCCACAATGCGATCTTGGGCCGACCATGGCTTCATGCCATGCGGGCCATACCTTCGACATACCACCAGAAGGTGAAATACCCTAATGCTAGGGGGGAGATCGAGACGGCCCGAGAGTGTCAAGAGGATTCGAGACGTTGTGAAGACATCACCGCTGCTCTAAAGAAACAGCTGGTTATTATCGAACAACCCACAAGAACGAGGAAGGTGCTCAACCAAATAACCCGAACTGAGAGGGTTGTTGAGGAACAAGTGGGAGAGACGCTCCGGAAGGTGAGTATCCCTACTATGGACGAGGAACATTACTTCCTCATTGGCGATAGCCTCCCCAAAGGGGAATCCGAGGAGCTGGAAACGTTCCTATTAAATAACATCGATAAATTCGCCTGGATCCCCAAAGACATACCTGGCCTAGACCCTAAAACGGCATGTCACCACCTAAGTGTAAACGCCGAGTATAAACCAATAGCTTAAAAGAGCAGGAAAGTATCTGTCCAGCACAGAGCGGCTATAATTGCAGAAGTCCGAAAGCTGTTGGAAGCCGGAG
Organism: Primula veris; assembly: GCA_963682055.1. Lineage (NCBI taxonomy): Eukaryota > Viridiplantae > Streptophyta > Magnoliopsida > Ericales > Primulaceae > Primula > Primula veris. The sequence goes on along the minus strand of OY821742.1, from coordinate 28,126,839 downwards.
CTATAAAGGAGGTGTTCTACCCAAAGTGGTTATCCAATCCGGTCGTCGTCCTTAAGAAGAACGGGAAGGAAAGAGTCTGTATAGACTTCACCAATCTGAACAAAGCCTGCCCTAGGGATCCATTCCCCCTTCCAAGGATTGATCAACTAGTGGATGCGACAGCGGGAGCGGAAAGGATGACCTTCCTCGACGCGTACTCGGGGTATCACCAAATCCCCCTCGCCCATGAGGATCAAGAAAAGACCTCGTTCATATCGCCTTTGGGAAACTATTGCTATACGGTAATATTGTTCGGCCTACGCAATGCGGGAGAAACATACCAAAGGATGATAACGAGAGTATGCCAAGAGCATATAGGGAAGACAATGGAGGTGTACATAGACGACATGGTCGTCAAAAGCGAAAGGGCCACATCCCACCTCCAAGACATTAAAGACGTCTTCCAAACATTGGGCGAGCATAAACTGAAGCTCAACGCGAGCAAGTGCGCGTTCGGCATCAGCAAAGGGAAGTTTTTGGGGCATATGGTCAGCCGAAGAGGAATAGAGGCTAACCCCGACCAGATCACAGCTTTGCAAAACCTGAGAGCACCCAAGAATAAGAAACAGGTGCAAGAGCTCACAGGAATGATGGTAGCATTGAGTAGGTTCATCAGTCGATCCGTCGACAAGGGACGACCGTTTTTTGAATCACTAAAGAAGGATAGAAAATTCGTGTGGGACCCGGAGTATGAGGCTTCATTCAACAACCTCAAGGAGTACTTAAGGACGCTGCCGCTGCTGATAAGGCCAAACAAAGGAGATATTCTGGCATGCTACCTAGCAGTTTCCACTACAGCTGTGAGCGCAGTCATCCTAAGAGAAGAAGGTCGAGAACAATTCCCGATCTACTTCGTCAGCAAAACGCTGGTTGAAGCCGAAACACGGTACCTACCATTGGAAAAGCTATGCTTGGCATTGGTCGTTGCTACAAGGAAACTGCCGCACTACTTCATAGCTCAACAGTTCCAAGTCTACACAAAATTCCACATCAAGGAATCTCTTCGATGGACGGACATTAGCGGCCGAGTTGCGGCATGGGGGGTCGAACTATCCCAATTTCATATCGAGTTCGCACCCCGACATGCCATAAAGGGACAAGTCTTGGCCGATTTCGTCACGGAGTTCACCGAAGGATATGACGAGCCATTGGCTATATCCCACAGTCACACTGGCAAATACATGTCGATGGATCAGCAACCAAGGACGGATCAGGAGCAGGGATCGTCCTCAAGTCTAATGAGGGCGCGATCATAGAGAAGAGCATCAAACTGGGCTTCCGAACTACCAACAATGAGGCAGAATACGAAGCCATGATAAACGGCATGCTCATTGCCCGGTCCCTCGGATGCTCCCACTTAACTGCGAGTTCAGACTCCATGCTCATCGTCAATCAAGCCATCGGCGAGTACCAGGCCAAAGACGACAGAATGATACTCTACCAACAGAAAGTCCAGAGTTTAATGGCCACGTTCGAGCAGTGCGAATTAATAAGGATCAATCGCACTGAAAACGCACATGCCGACGCCTTGGCAACCTTAGCCTCGACATTAACACTAGCCAACACTCAGTCAATCACAGTGGAACTTATGGAAACCCCGAGCATCACCAGAAGAATAGACCGAGTAATGTCAATCCAATACGAGCTAGGGTGGATGGACGACATGATTCACTATCTGCGAAACGGGACGCTCCCGGCAGACAAGATAAAAGCGTTGAAAATCACAAGAAAGGCCCCTCGGTTCTGGCTATCCGAGGATGATAAACTGTACAAGTCCAGTTACCGAGGACCCCACCTTCTGTGCGTCCGGCCCGAGCTGCAACAGCCAGTCTTGGAAGAGATCCACGAAGGATTATGCGGAGCACACATCAAAGGAAGGTCCCTCGCTAACAAGACCATCACACAGGGATATTGGTGGCCTTATATCAAACGAGATGCCGACGTTTATGTCCAAAAATGCGACAAGTGCCAACGATTCGCCAAAATACCTCGGCTCCCATCATCTTTGATGGCCCAAGTATCGGCTCCATGGCCATTCGCACAATGGGCAATTGATCTAGTCGGGAAGCTTCCTAAGGCACCCGGCAGCGTTGAATATTTGATCGTAGTGACGGACTACTTCACCAAGTGGGTGGAAGCTAAACCTCTCCGAGAAATTAAAACCAACAATGTCAAACAGTTCATCTGGGAGCATATCATCACTAGGTTCGGTATACCATATGCCATTGTCGCAGACAACGTCACCCAGTTCAAGGATGCCAAGCTGCAGCTTTGGTACGAAAAACTCGGTATCCGAAAGTTCTATTCGACTCCAACATACCCACAGGGTAACGGTCAAGCAGAGGTATCGAACCGAACTGTCCTAGATAGCATAAAGACAACCCTCGAACAAGCAAAGGGGAGATGGCCTGAGCGACTGCTCAACGTCTTATGGTCCTGCCGAACTACACCGAAGACGGGCACAAAGGAAACCCCGTTCAGCTTAGCGTACGGCGTGGAGGCTGTCATACCGACGGAAATCGGCCTACCCACCCTCCGAACAACTTTAGTCGAGCAAGGAAACAATGAACAAAGAATGAGAGAAGAGCTCGACATGTTAGACGAAAAACGAGAGATAGCAGCCCTTACCCTAGCTAAGTACCAACAAATCGTCAAGAAAACCTATGACAAGAGGGTGAAAGGGACCAAGGAATTCATGGTAGGAGAACTAGTGCTACGGCGAGTAACGGTCTATACCAGAAACGAGATACATGGCAAGCTGAGCCCCACCTGAGAAGGCCCATACGAAATCGTTAAAAGAACAAGCCCGGTATCCTACAAGATCAAAAGCATTCTGTTCGACAATAGCCGAGGAGAAAAGAATTCTTGGAACGTAGCTAATCTTAAGAAGTACTACGTGTAAGCAAGCCTACCATCCCAGGTACTACCTCACCTCTGCTTTGTCATGACATTATCTTTTGAATAAATGAAATATTTTGTCATGCTGTCTAACAAGTCCTCCAAGGAGGCATGTGAAATTTCCAACATGGCATGTCTAAGAAAGTACCTAGGAATACTGTGAAATTTCCAAAATGGCATGTCTAAGAAAGTGCCTAGAAATACTATGAAATTCCCAACATGGCATGTCTAAGAAAGTGCCTAGGAATACTGTGAAATTCCCAACATGACATGTTTAAGAAAGTGCCTAGAAATACTGTGAAATTTCTAACATGACATGTCTAAGAAAGTGCCTATGAATACTGTGAAATTTCCAACATGGCATGTCTAAGAAAATGCCTAGGAATACTGTGAAATTCCCAACATGGCATGTCTAAGAAAGTGCCTAGGAATACTGTGAAATTCCCAACATGGCATGTCTAAGAAAGTGCCTAGGAATACTGTGAAATTCCCAACATGGCATGTCTAAGAAAGTGCCTAGGAATACTGTGAAATTCCCAACATGGCATGTTTAAGAAAGTGCCTAGGAATACTATGAAATTCCCAACATGGCATGTCTAAGAAAGTGCCTAGGAATACTTAAGTCCTCCAGCGTACCGGAGGCACTTGCAGGTACCAATAAGCAAAAGTCAAGTAAAGGAAAGCCAAACAAAGAGGCAAATGTGCAGGTACCAATAAGCAAAAGTCAAGCAAAGGAAAACCAAACAAAGAGGCAAATGATCAGGTACCAATAAGCAAAAGTCAAGCAAAGGAAAGCCAAACAAAGAGGCAAATGTGCAGGTACCAATAAGCAAAAGTCAAGCAAAGGAAAGCCAAACAAAGAGGCAAATGTGCAGGTACCAATAAGCAAAAGTCAAGCAAAGGAAAGCCAAACAAAGAGACAAATGTGCAGGTACCAATAAGCAAAAGTCAAGCAAAGGAAAGCCAAACAAAGAGGCAAATGTGCAGGTACCAATAAGCAAAGTCAAACGAAATTGTTGAATCGTTCTAGCCCACGTTACGGAGACGAAAAAGTACCACATGAAGAAAACAACAAAGGAAAATTAATACAATCAAGGGAATATTGACGAGGCAATGAGAATGTCCAATACATGAATAAATAAATGAAGCGAATGATTCTAGCCCACATTACGGAGGCAATAATGTCCGACGAATAAATAAGGAGCATGATGGTAATTGACCTAGCACGACCTCTTCGTCATCCGTCGCAGTATCCCCGTCGGTCTCCTCACCATCAAACCGTTCCTCAGAAATAAGGGCATTAAAGTTGGTCCTATGAGCACCAACACATCTCAACACCTCAAGCCGAGCGGAGAACTTGGCTCCTTTTACGATCTTGTGAGCACCCGCAACTTCTTTACGATGAGCATCGTCGAAGGGAAGCTGGTGAACTTCGGTCATGGCCGCAGATGCATCATACCTAGCTCGGGACAAACGGAAATACTTCACCAACATATTGGCTTGGGTGACCAGCGATTTTAATTTTCCAAAGTAGTTGTCCTTTAAACGCCAATACCGGTCTAACCGACGCTCCTGAACCTCAACCACATGTTCGGCACGTCGAACGTAATCACGAAAAGACGCCGCCTGAGTTTTCAACTTTTCCTTAAGTCGTGCACACCGATCATGCAATCTGTCATTTTTGCCCATAAGGTCGATATAACGCCAATCGACACGTACTTCACTAGCCACACCAGATGAGGGCCCATCCCGAGCAGCACCAGTAGGTCCTTGCCTCGGACTAACAAGGCCCGGAGAATCATCCTGTTGTGACGTAATGGCATGTGCCTATATAATAAAAAAAAAAAAGGGAAGAGGAGGCATGAATATTCGTCAAACAAGAAAGAAAAGAAATCAGAATAAAGAATACTTTTATATAAGCTGCAAATAAATACAGGCTACTCAATCTAAGTCAATCAGATAATCCCTCGACAGAAGTTGAGGTCTCTAAAGCATCAGTAAAATGAATGTCTCGCAGCGAGACTATTTGCGTCCCCAAACGACCCTTCACGGTAGCATCCAAGCGATTCAAGGCAGCCGTGGTCTCAGTTACCCCAGCCATAGCATCAACCATATGCTCTGCTCGGGCAACACCACGCCTACCTTTCGCATGCTCGTACACCTCTAATGCACGACCTCGGGCCCAATACGCTTTGACAAAAGATAGCAGCAAGTCGGCATCCTCATAAACTGCCCCCAACACCAAGTTCAAGCTCGTTACCCGGCCTCGGGCTTCATCCCGAGAGCGCCGGAGAGCACCGAGAAGCTCTTTGGCCTTTTCCTTGTTTGTAGTATAGTGGGCGGTCTTCTTGCTGAACTTCTTGCCCAACTTGTGCAACTGAGTAGATAAATCAACGATATGGGCTTTTAACTCCGTAATCTCGCGACGAGCTGAGCTAAGTTCGGCAATATGAAACGCACTAGGTTCCTCGGAAATACCTAACCGATCACCTACACTAATACTTGGTCATGACCAGACCACCATGGCTAGAGGGTTAGACGGTACCTGGCATGATTGTTTCGCCCCTCAAATACATGAAGACTACTAACAAGAAATAACCAATAACCAAAAGCGACAAACAAGGCCAAATGACGGCGAAACAAAGATATTATAAACTTTTAGAAAAGAGTTTCATGATTTATACAACAGCCCACAAGCCAGGCTCCAAAACAATACCTATATCAGCTAAAAATACATTCACAAAAAATGCTAGATCAAGGATCAACCTGAGGGGGAGGAGACCGAGGGATGGAAGGCCCTTGAGGAGTCACCGCTAGAGGAGTTGAAGAGCCTGACCCAGTATGCGGTCGGGGTGCAGAAGTAGACGAGGGCCCCGGCATGTGAGGCATCTCCTCATCCTGGATATTAGCCCAATCCTTGGGCAAGGCAGGCGCAAACCGACTTGCTGGATACGCAAATCAAGCCCAAGCCGGATGAGAGAGAGGGACTCTAGACATATTCAAAGCCCGAACATGATAGCTATAGGCATAGAAGTTGACGATCTGGGTGAACTGGTCCCGATCCTCTGCTCAACCGGTCTCCAACGAGGCTACCCGGTCCTCCAACACCTTCTTTTCAGCCTCCACCCTTGCCTTATTGTCGGCCATAACCCCCTTCTCGGTGACCACATCCTTATTCTCCTTGCGCAGTCGCACATTCTCCTGAGCCAGCTTAGCATTATCCTCAGCCAGACGAGTGTTCTTATCAACCTTGATACCATGCTGTTCCTCCATAAGCTTGTGCTCGGCCACTAGCTGCACCTTCTCGGCTTCCAAGGCCGTGAACCGATTTCTCAGCTCAGAGGTGGCGAGGCATATCTGCATACATACCAAGTAAGATACCAACAAAGCAAGTCAGACGTACACCTTAACGATGAGACAAAAACTTACACGGAGGGCATCGACATGGGCCTGCTCGATGGTAGCCACAGTAGGCTGCGCAGCGATATCCAACATATTTTGGTAGGCAAGGGGCATAAGGGCTGCGCACCCCATCTTCATTGCTCGGGAGCTCCCCAACAGATCGTCGTTGTATCTATCAATGTAACGGGTCATAGCTTCCAGGTCTACCTCTGCCTTTTCAGCGCTCCCCTCGCCCCCCTTTTCATCGGGCACCACCACCTCTTTGCCGGCCACCGCAACGTCTTCGTCGACCGTCAGCATTTCAGTGTCCACCCCACCAGTCTCAGGGGTCTTATACTCCGCCACCTTCTCCACCTCCTTCGGAGGCGAGACATTAGGAAGAGTCATCGGATCCTCTTCCATGCCCATGCTCAGGTTCACATAATCGAACAATTCACTGAACGACCACTGAAACAAAACAACGCCCATAGACCGGGCCAGGGCAAGCGTAGCCAACAGAGACGTCAAAGACTGAAACACAAATAACAGATAAAAAAAGGAAGGGAAAAGTGAAAGTCCAATTACATAAAACAAGTATACGTACCGGGGCAACAACTACATTGTCCCCGGTAAGGATTGGCGCGACTGAGCTCTCCTTTGGGAGAGATGACACTCCCCTCCCCAAGCTCTCCTCGGATTGGGGTGTCTTGTCCAAGGTGGGGAATGCTGATATTGGGGAAGCCGGCGTCACCTCCAAGTCCGTGCCCCCTTCTGGCACCACACCGCTTCTTGATGACTCGAAGACCCTTGCCTTCTTAGCAGGAGCCTCTCGAGGCTCAGCTGATCGTCACCGAGCAGACTTCTTACTCAGCAATACGACACGAGGCTTCACAATCGAAAGGAAATCAGCCTCAGTTTCTTTGGGGATAACAGGCGCGTTGGCGCACCTATTCCCCGGCTCAGCGACATACCCAAGCAACTTGGGAGCAGCCCGGCTCTAGGCCATCTTCGTGGGACCAGGCCCCCACCTCTTCCATAGAGCTAGAAGAGCTTCAAGGTTGGGAGCACCGAGGATAGGCATCTCGGGAGCAGCCTCAACGGGAGAAGGAATATGACGACCAGCAAGACACCAGTTCCCCGACACGATCACCAGACCAAGGTTGTGTTCCTTGTTCGTGTCGGGCAAATCAATCACCAGACGGGTAAATGAACGCACAGACTTTTAGTATGAGCTCCGCAACTCAAAATTGAACCCATAGATGCCGAGCACATCCTTTAGTTCCACTGGCACGTTCGCCAACTCCGACAGCTTCTTTATACCGTTGAGTATACGGTACGTATTCAGCCCGAGTTGGCAAGGAGCGATTTGGAAGGCCTCGAAGAAGGAGACCATCCAGTCTGACATCGGAAGCTTCAAACCACCGGTCAACAGGGACGATGACCGAAGGGCCACCTCATTTGCGGCCACATGCCCGTGAGCCTCCTCCAATGTCCTCGGCGGACGGATATGCACGTCGGCAGGTATTCCTGCCCGTTTCTTAAAATCTACTTCATTAAAAACCCCAAGTTGGGCCAGGCATTGGGAGAGATGATCCTGAAAGACCAACAAAAACAACCCATTAATACACTACCTACAGCGAGACATACCACAAGTAAAAACAACCACACCAGATATCCCACAGCACCTACAATTTCCCATCAACAGTCTAACCACAAAATCCTAAAAACAGAAAATCCTAATTCCATACTGATCATCCACCAACCCCACAAATACCACAAGCATACTAACATACGCCTAAATACAAATCCCAACAAAATAAAATTCCAACACACTACAGAAAAACACACCAACAACAGATCAATATACACCCATCTAAGGATAACGAACAAATCAATGGAAGACATGCTACCAAAGACCAACAAACTAAGCAAAACACACTGAACAAACAAGCACAGAAGCATATAAAGGATTCCAGTGATCATGACTACACTTACAGTCATTATAGCGAGGAGAGTACAGCCTTGGTGATACCTTTTCTTTTCCAAGACGATAGCAAAAGATATTTTCTAGAGAGAAGGACAAACCCTAGAAAGAGAAACGATGGAAAAATTATGGGAAGAAGGTAAGATCAAAAAGAATTACTTGGGAAAGATAGAGGAGTGGAGCCATAATAAAGGAAATAAAATATTAACTGTCCTTTCGTGTCACAGAGGTTTCCTTCTTTTCAGCCACAGAAAAGTCAAACACCCACAAATATTTTAACATTTAACGCTCCAGATCTTGCCACGTCACAAGCTACGCCCACTACCCCAGGCAGTTCACATCATTGAACCTATATAAACGGCCCGTGGACCCCACCACGTAAAGCTTTCAGAATACGCTACCAATATTAATACAAGCAATGAGGCACAATAATTACCTCGGCAATGAGGCACAATAATTCCTCGACGCCAAACAGTATCTATTACCACAGGAACACCAAACAGTTCAACGAAGACCGTTCCTAGCTCAACGGGGCTTCGGCCTCCAAGTCTAGCAACGCTCTCCGGGGGGATAACCAAGGATAAGAACATAGTCAAAAGAGATGAAAAATGCAAAGGAAGCAAATAAAAAGTATTTTTATTCATCCACAAGGGGGAAAACAACCAGTTACAACGGAGAAAATAAAAACTTTGACCGTAAAGGTAACACCATATCCTTATTTTTGAACCCTAGAACTACCCCCTTCCTCGACGTCCCTCTTTGCCAAGAGCTCTTGGAGATGATCCCTCTCCTTGATCAAGTGAGAAATACCCATCTCAGCCTGTTGCAAATCTTAAGACTGAGACTTGCATTTTTGCTCGGCTTCAAAACGAGCAGTATCCTCCTCGTCCCAGTACTTTTTAAACCTCTTGACTTCGGTTTGAGCACACTTAAGATCGGCTTTCAGCCATTACATCTCAATTTCTTTCAACTGGAGAGGAGTTAAGTCGTCAAAACCGGGGGGACGGGGTAACATGAAAGTAGGCTCCTCTTCGAGAAGGGCTTTCTTTTTTGCAGCAGACCTAGTGATGGGAGCCATCTCAGATAAAGGCAAGTTAGAAGAAACAAAAATTACAAAACAGGAGAGAGAAAGAAAGAGTTAGTAATGAAAGGCAAACAATAGGGAGCATTTATAAGGAATCGAAGGGCACGAAATATAAAAAGGCATAAGGAACGAGGCGTTACAACAGTTCAAAATATTAAAAGGGGCACGAGTTACAAGGTGTTATAAAGTCCAGCATATAAAAAGGCACGAAATACGAAAAGGTGTAGCTGTTGAAGGGAAGAAGAGAAATAAAATAAAAATTACAAAATGGAAGATACATCAGAAAACAAGCCCAATTAAATTAAGGATCAATGGGCGGGAAAACCGAACTGCCGGACCGAGAAAGGGCTACCCGAGCAGAACAATTTAACCGAGCTTGGTATGAGTCGTTCATAACGACCAAGCACTCATTCTCCCTAGCGAGATAGGCATTCTCACCAATAAGGGCAGTAACTTGTTCGTTAAGCCGAGTATTCTTGACCGTCATGCTAGCTAGGCCTTGAGGAGAGTTGTCAAACTCATCCTGGGTGTGGTCCCAAATCTCCTCGGCCTCATACCAGGAGTTGGCCAAATGATTTCTACGCGCCAACAAGCGATCGAGCTGACGACTCAAGGCCGAAATCTCAATCCATTTAACGGTCTCCTCGGGGTGCAAGTTGAACAAACTCACAGCCAGGGCACCATACTCCTTCTCAAGCCTAGCCATTCGATAACGGACCCGCGATACCTCATTATCCAAGTCCTTCATCTGTGCATGATATCTCACCACGGGCTCAGAAATTTTTGAAAATTGTTATAATACAGAAGGAGATGAGAGATGAGGGAGAAGCAAACAAAAGTTTATGAAAAAGGATAATATCCTAAAGAAATGTTGAGGAGTATTTATAGAGCAAAGATGATATGTTCTGACATGCTTGGGAACATGCATCTTTGACTAACCTGCCATGACTCAGATTTCACGTGGGTACGGTACAACACAATACAAGAAGAAAAGACAAGTACTTGATGATTCTGACAAGGGCAGAAAACGGCAAACCACAAAAGCAACATAACAAGAATGACAGAAGATGCAAATATATATTTCATTAATGAGATTACATAGATAATTCACTACATCAGAGGGCAACCCCAAAAGAAAATCTATTACATCGGTGTTTATTACATCAGAGGACAACCCCAAAATAAAATCTATTACATCGGTGTTCATCACATCAAAGGACAATGTCCAAAGAAGATCGACTATATCAACGAGGCGAGCGAACAAGAGACGAGAAGGAAAGAAGCATAAAAAATAAAAAAAAATAAAAAAGAGGAACATAAAGAAGAAAAGAGAAATACGAAGAAAAGAAACATAAGACAGAAGAAAAAGAAAAAGAAGAAAGCCCACAAAAGTGTGAGGGAAGAAAATATCAAACAAAGCAAGAAAACGAAGAAGAGAAAAGATGCAAGAAAACGAAGAAGAAAAACTAAGAGTGCTCAAATAGAGAGAACACAAAAGAGAGAAAAAGGAAAAAAATGTGAGAGAAGAAAGTATAAAACAGAAAAAGAGGAAAAAAAAAGAGTGCAAGAGAACAAAACGAAAAGAAATTATTGGGAGGAAGATGGTCGGTATTGATGAGAGGGCCCCGCTGGACTTGCAGCATCTTGGAGCGAAGGATTCCTCCTTAGAACTGTGTTCTCATCAAGCAAGGATTGATGGGCACGCCTGCAGTAATCCAGTTCGGCCTTCAACCAAGTCAACTCTCTCACCATCTCCTTATGGAGACCATGCATTGTCTCTAACTCCACCTCGGCATCTCTCAAAAAGCTTCAAGGCATTGCCATAAGATGCTTTGAAAGCTTCCACTTGCAAAGTCAAGGAAGGATTGGAAAAGGGGAAAGCCATCGCAATATATAGAATAAGAATATATGTAGAAAGAAACTGGTATGAAGAGGTTATGAAAAAATACAAGCTTCGAAGGGGTATTTATAGATAAATTGACAAAGGCGTAAGGTGAAGAATCGAAACCGTTAGCCAGAAAAGGTTTGAAGAAGCGTGTGCATTAAAAGAGGCGCGAGTGTTCAAAAACAACTCTTGGATTTGTGCCATTATTTTATTAGGTATGGGAAAAAGAGATGCACACGTGTCCTTAGGGGGAAGTGCAACAATCTCAAGGGACATTAAATATATTCTTTCCACTGGGCCCGAGAAAACCCAGTGGATAAAGTCAAACACAAGACTCGATAAAACCTATTAATGAAGCCACACGCGTGCGCAGTAAAGATAAAGTGCATTGGGAAAATAAATCAGATAAGAACAAGAAAAAGAAGAATTTTCATTGATTAATTGAAACTTCATTACAAGATGATAGTCAACAAAAGGAAAATACAAAAAAGAAAGGAAAAGAGAATTATTTTGCAGAAGGGCCTGCTTCATCACCCGGCCTCTTTTTAGACCGAGCATACACATCGTTGAGGGCCAATGTATAAGCCCTCTTGGATGCAATATGTCTGTCCCTAGAAGCCTCAAGCTCTTTGATCCGAGCACGTGCCCAAATATTGTCGATCAAAGACCTCTGGTATTCACTCTCCAAAGCGTCCAATCGCTCGTCCAATTCGACAGCACGACGAGCTTCCATGGTCAAAGAGGCAACCCTCCTTTCAAGAATACGAGCTTTCCTCACCTCCTCCTCTAGATGAGCAACGTACTCAGGAAGGTTGTCAGCACTAGTTTCACGAGGAAAAGTCATTTGTTCGTTAATAAAGAATGAATTATACAAAAAAGACAGGTACAGCCCCCTTTTATAGGAAGAAATGAGGGGTAGATCAAAGGTCATCTTAAAGAAAGACTAACCCTCTTGGACTTTCCAAAGACATTTATGGCTAATTAACAACAATTCAAGTCCGACTACAGTCATCCAATGAAGTATTAAGAAGATAAACAAACCAGAACGAGAATAAGGAAATATTTTATTAATTCCAGTGATTCGATTACAACTTGGGGATGATACCCAATACAAAAGAAATTACAAAAGCTAATTATTTCGAGGAAGAGCTTGCTTCAACATCATCCGATCCCGGTTTGGACCGATCATACAGCTCCTTGAAGGCAAGCTTATAGGCTCTTTTTGCTGCCATTTGCTTACCTAGAGCGGCTTCGAGCCTCTTTATCCGTTCAGAGGCCCAATCCAGATTGGCCATCGTCGAATGATGAGCCGCATCCATATCAGATAACTTTTTGGTCGCAACAGCCAGCTTCCTCTTTGCGACACGAGCTTTCGGGACTTCATTCTCCAAATATGCGAGGTAATCTGAAGAGTTGTCTCCTATGGAACCCTGGTGAGAAGCCATGGCGTCACAGTAAAAGTACTAATAAATTGGATGATTGAGGATGAGGCACTTCCTTTTATAGTAGATGAATATTGGGAAAGTTAGGGGTTTTCCTCGAATAAAGATATCAAGATAGGACTTCTTAAATGACCTCAAATGAGCCCCAGGGAACAGTCATAAATCTGTTGCGTTTCTCGATGAAGCATTGGGAACAGTAAGACCAAAGTAACATCCTCGACAGACCGATCATGACTCCCTCGGCGTGAAGACCACACCGAGGAAGTCAGGGAGCACTTGATAGAACATAAAAATTGGACCCAAATATGTCTATTCGGGTATGAATCGACCCACCCATTATTAGAGGGTACCCAATGCTAAAACCCAAAAACCCATGGTCCAAGAGAGCTTTCCTGAACAGGCCATTATCTATAAAGATCCAACCCAGTAGTAAAGGTCCACAATGGAAAAGTCCATGAGGTGGCGCCTAAGATGGTGACATTTGTCAACATCCTATGAGGCATAATTGCCTATAAATAGCCCAGTACCCCCCCCCCCCCTCTCTCTCTTAAAAGAAGGACCCAAAATTAGATCAAAAAAATATAGAGAGAATGAGAGATTGTCAAATCTTACCACATTATAAAGCATACCGAGCAAGATAAAGAACCGAGTATCGAAGAGAAGGAGAAAGACCAAGATTTAGATTTAATTACTAATCCGAGCACAAGTGCAATAGGAAATTGTAAACCGAGCAATTATAATTGATGAGCAATAATAAAGATTCAAGAAGTGTTCAATAATTATCGTATTTTACTTATTATATTATCGTTGAAAAGCATATCGCACCCCTCAAAAATTATGCTTTATCAATGACATCAATAAATCTAGTGGTGCTCAGATGATCTAGTTTTACAAGCACAAAATACTAGTATGTTCCGTACATTATTCTATTTCACAACATAATAGAAAATATAGTACATTTTAGACGCACAAGGTAACTCCTAATACACTTGAAACCTTATAAATTAATACTAATGGTACCACCAAAATTTATTAATTAAAAAAGTTATTAATTAATCGATAAATTAATAATTAATAATTTATATATTAATTAATAATGAAATACTCAATTTACAAACACCTTTCAAACTTCCAGTTAATTATTGTACAATGCATGTACGTATATCAAATGAAGGGCTCAATTTGAAAGAACCCTTCAATCTCCCACCTTATTATGCTTCTTGTGTTCAATGTATCACTTTATGGACATCACATTGAATAATTTCTTATTGAGCTATGAGAAAACAACACCAGAAGTTCTTACAATGATAAGGAAAATTAGAGACGGTATTTAAGGTAAAATTGATTTTAACAAAAAACAAAAGACAATTGAGTCATTTTTCAAGAAACCTTCATAAATCATTCATGTAATATGTAATAAATAAAGAATTATTAATTTATGTTTTATATGGGGTCTATAGAAATTATCAAAAATATATTATCTTATAATTTTAGCGAATTATTAATTTAACACCCTATTCCCGAGTCGGGACCAGCCAAAAATATTATCTTAGAGAATTTATTAAATAATCGAGTATTAATTTATCGAGTTTACGCTGTATAGTATATTCACTTGAGGAGCATTTGGCTACATCCAGGGATGCAGCGTGAGGCTGCCTCTGGTACATGGCAAAATATTATTGGTTCACCAAATTGATTTTAAGTAGGAATAGTAGGATCAATACACTTAATTATTCAGTCTCTAGGCCTCCCCCCCTCCCCCTCCCAATTGTTACATTATTTAATTTCCTCTCAGGTCTTCTGTCCAAATTTGTTCACTCACTACTAGTATTTTTAATTTTATGAATATATTATATTGTTATATAGGCATCCACAGTGCCATCATATTTATCCCTAGTCTCATCCTCCATACCCAATTTTACGTGATCCGTCCGACTGCTCGAAACCTCGGAAAATATTAAAAAATGACACATTGATGATCATATCAAGCACCCAAGTCAAGTCACCACTAAAAAGATTTTATTTAGAGCCAATCATTGTATTTATAGCAGCATTTAAATTTGATGTTTATTATGCAACATCAAATTCCCGTGTTCATTTGAATATTATTGTACAAAAGCAAAATGAAGGACTAAAATGGAATTACATTTTCTTATTGTAAACAATTACGTACCCATCCTTCAAATAACTAATGTTTACAGTATATCACGAATACTGGGAATAAATTTCCTCCGGTTCGAATGATTAAGTTTTCATCAGCTCTTCGGTTTTTTCATATGTATTCGTTAAAAAAAAATCAAATTTTTTTTTGTAAATCAACGTATTATTCTATTTCTAAAGTGTTTGTTCAAAAAAAACTGTAAATTTTGACATTTTATATATTTTTTTAATTGTTTGTTTAACAATTTATAAGCTAGTAATATTAATAAATACCAAAAAAATATATAAAAGATTAAATTTTACATATTTTTTTGAACAAACAATTTAGAAATAAAATAGTACATTGATTTACAAAAAAAAAATCGAAAAAAATTTATGAATACATATGAAAAAACCTGTTAGATCTTATTTGCTAGGCTTTAGATACATATTTGGTTATTGTATTGGCAAAATAAACTTGTTATTTGTCTTAATACTTATCGATATAAAGTTGCGTTTAATAGTTTTCTGTTAAATATTATTTTTTACAGGTTCAATTATAATCGGGATCTAACTGTGACAGACTGATGTCAACTCGTTTTTGGGATATTTGATTCATAAATATCCATATATGCCGAATATTATTAATTGAGGATGAATATTATTAATTTAGGATGAATGTGGAGTTGAATATATTTAATTAGATGAGGCCGGAGAGAGAGAACATAAGGAGGTTTCAGGCGATTAAACTAAATACAGCAGGAAAACCATCAACTAATGCCAATAGAAGCTCCACCATGCAAATCTTTCGCTTCTGTGGTAAAAAATCAAAAAAAAAAGATGGATTCTTTAGTCAAAGGGATTCAACACTACAAAGGCAAAAAGGGCATTTTCTATTATATGGAAGAAATCAAAACTCATTATGAGCCTTTCAAATATACATTAATGGGGAATTTTCTCATGCGAAGGCAGGTATCGATGTAGTCAAAAAATTCTTAGATAACCTAGAATTGAAAGCTTGTTTACAGTGAGTTCTGGCGAGCCAAGTTTTCTTCCTAAACTCGTCTTAATCTAGAACTCACGTCAGCCCTGTATGTTGTCGGAAGAGCGTCGATGTCGTTAGGAGGTCCGATGGTGATATCGTCTACTTTAGTAACGGATGTCTGTCATACTTGCACAAGCAACGAACAGGGGATCCAGGTTGATCCCAGTATTTCCCTCTCCGACGGTTAAGTCAGTACGGTGGAGGGGTCCTAAAAGCTTGATACAAATATGTAGTTAAAGAGGGTGGGATCGGGACGGTTACGAGTGGTTGTGTGCCGGGTAGTGAAGTCAGTTTTGACGGGATGCTGTTGTGTATGCTGGGTTTTTCAGGTTCTCTCTCCTTTTCTGTTTGTGTCCCCCTTTAATGTGGTGTTGGTGGGGGTATTTATAGCATCATTCAAGACATATCAGCACTTGGATCAATGTACTGTTAGACGCTGATCTAACGGCGTCAGAGCTATTTAAGACTCTGACAAGGGTACAGTCCTTGAACATGGCTTACAGTTGATGGCCTGTGACTGGACCACGTCTCTGGAATGCCGAGGGGCCCCTCAAGGGAGCAACAACATTAATTGAAGAAGCGTGCTCGATACGCTTCTCTAGGCCTGTTCAGGTCCGGGGCAGCACGATTGACCGGCTAGTTAGAGGCCCGGACAAACGGTTTTGTTGGTGATAAGGCCCCGGACGAGGAGATACCGACATTCACTCGCCAAGCTCTATTGATTATAAACATCTTAGATTATGGTTTAGAAAATTCTGGATTATACAATATTGCCCTATGCGAGTATGAGTTCTACCCAGGCTTTGAGCCATCTGTAACAACCGTTTAGATCTCTTTATTTCATCTACCAATTCATTTTTATAATAAAGATAGTATCTTTTCTATAGCTTCAATGTTTGGCATTCCTTTAAAGCTCGATAATGCTACAACCACCCTTTCTAGACAGGGTTTAGCCAGAGTATATATAGAGATTGACTTAAAAGAAAAGCTTACCACTCGGGTATGGATAGGGTATGGCGGAGACAGCAAAGGATTTTGGCATGATTGTAATTACAAAGAAACTCCAAAATACTAACATTCCTGCAACAAAGTAGGGCATGGTTATATAGAGTGCAAGGTGTTCGAGAAAATGCCCAACAAGGGAGTCAAAATCTTCTATCCCCTATTCTCTACCTCTTCCGTGCCCTCTTACTTATTTTCACTCAAATTTTAAATTTTCATAACTTATACCGCAACTTTATAAACTTTTATATTATATTGTATTCAAATTTTGAAATATTTGAACATAATATCATTTTAGACAATTTTTTTAGACAATTTTTTTAATATTCAATGTTTAATTTACACTAATTTATACATTTATTCCAAAATAAATTTTGTGTGGATTTTCTTTTAAACATAATTATTGAAATGTATTTATACATGTATTATAGTAATTGTACAATTTTTTTCAATTTTTTTAGAATTTTTTTTTGGATAAAATATATAAGCAATGGGCGCGGAAGTGATAGAGAAATGGGGTAGAAGATTTGGACTAGATAATGAACAAATTTCAAAGAAAAATATGCTTTATAAGGAAACATATCAAGCAGATAATAATCAAACATATCACACTTGCCAAAGAGAGCAATTATTAAAAAGAAAGTTCCTGTAATGGTGGAGAAATAAATTGGTAAGCAAAACTGAACACAATCAAGAGCTGAAGTACCAAAAGAAAAGTCCATTCTGGGTCATAATAGTGGCATGACAGTAAGGGAAAAGGAAACTATTCCTATAGATATACAAGGGGAATTAGAAGAATCAGAGAGTTATACAGTTTCCAAGACAAAAAAGAGTTTGGGTTTAAGAACCTCAAAACACATTTGCAGCTCTATAAAATCTGCGAGGAACAAGAAGAAAATGAAAAACAAGTGGATAATCAAAAAGAACAAGAAAATAAACAAATAGGAGCAGAACAGTCAAGTGGTAGTCCATCTATTGATCAACAAGCCAGTTTAGTCCTATTTGAAGAGCCGGATTTGTCTAAAGAAAATGAGCTTATGTCATCAGTCCTAAAGCTTAATAGACTAGTACCAAATACAGAGGAAACATACATTCAAGTTGTACCTCTTAATATCAACATTAAAGACCCTTCTACTCTAGAGCCCATACATTTAGAGAAACAAATTAGACATCTAGTTCAAAATTCTACATCCACAGTGTGCCCTAATTCTGGTTATTCAACAGTTGGATCATATGAAACCTATGTGGAAGGACATAGTGACCAAGAAAGGGTTAAAAATAGTGAGGATGGGGCAAGCAACATTTATACTTCTTACTCACAGACTGATCAAAATGCTCACAACAATGAGCATATAAATCTTAATCTTATGGATGGCGAGCTAATTGTGGATCTTTATTCTTCTACGTGGGAAACGGAGGTGGATGAAAAGGAAGAAAAAAAGTAGAAAATTGCTAAACGGAAAGGTATTAAATTACCCAGAGATGAGAAAAAAATAAAAACGCATCATTATAATACTATGAGTAAAACCAGATCAATTAATGATTATTATGATCCTTATGATTATGGTAGTTGTTAGTTCTAATGTTGGAACCAGCTAATTAGTTTTCTCTAGTAAGTTCTTGACAAAGCTATAACTTTGGTCGGTAGCGTTAGGCTTTTCAACAATAATATATAATGAATTGACAATAAACGACGAACACTTCTTGATCTTTATTATTATTCGGCAATTGCCCTTGTTCGGACTACACTTCTATCAAAATGCTTATGCTCGGATTCGCTGTTTGATCCTGAAGGTGATCTTTCTCTTCTCTTCGGTGCTCGATTTTCTACCTTGCTCGGTTAGACACTTGATGTGATACGTTCTGACTAGTTTTTATCTTTTCTCTCCTTCTCTCTATATTTTTGAGATGTGTTTTCTGGTCCCTTTCTTAGGGGGGATACTTGGCTATTTATAGGCAATTATGTCTTCTAGAATGTTGACAAATGTCTCCATCTCATGGGATTTTTCAGACATGGGTCCCTTGTTAAGTGGGATTGGGCTTTTAGTGATATCCACTCTTATTCCCAAAGAAAGGCATGTGATAGCCCATTCAAGCATTGGATACCCCTCTATGATGGGTGGGTCGATTCGTACCCGAATAGATATATTCGGATCCAATTTTTGTGTTCTATCAGTTCTATAAAGAGATAAAGAGGTGATTAAATGAATTGGATGGGTAAAAATCGTTGAAATTACCTGTTTGTAGGAAGAGACAGTCGTGGGAGTTAATCATCATCATGATTGACTGATTTCGTTTGAGATCTACTTCATTAAATTGGAAAAAATTGAAGGTTTTACATATGTAGATTCAATAAACAGAAGGTAAGTGGATCATAGTAAAAGTTAGTAATTACCTCGAGAAGGACTGGATTTGACGGAGATTGTTGTTAAAAGTCTGATCATCATGGAACAAGATCTCCATTTTCTCTCTCTAAGATGCGTCTGGAATGCTCTGTTTAGTGGTGGTATTACAGAAGACGAAGAAGATGAAGCTCAGTTCGGTTTTTAGCGTATTATTTTTAGGTTCGGTTTTTTCGGTTCCATCTTTTTATTTTATTTTGGACCGAATCGGTCGGGGTTTTTTCGATACAGTTTCGGTTATTTTTTGATTTTTCGGTTATTTTTCGGTTCCGTTTTATTGAAAACCGAAATCGGTCCGAAATTTTTTTGGTTTTTCGGTTTCGGTCTTTTTGGGTTTTTTCGGTTCGGTTTTTTCGGTTTTTCGCCCTGAATACTTACTGAAAGTCAATTTTTTTATTTGTTTAAGGATCCTATACTTTTGTCTTTTTACTTTTGGATCCTTTCAGTTTCTTAGAACTACAATATCAATATGTATTTTGCAAGTTTATTTATTATAGATATAAATGTAAATTTGTAAAATAGTCAAAACCCCAGTAAAAAGTACTATTAATCCCACCTTCATTTGTTATCCCGTCGTAGTACAAAGGTATTCATAGTTCCGTTATTACTAATGTTGTAACCAAACGAACCATTTGTGTATTTTAATCATGGACATTCAATATAAACACTAATATGGAAAACAATAACAGTTGATCTTAAAGGTATTAAAAGACTTACGTGTTAACAATAGATGTTATCATGCTGATCAATTAAACTAGTTTGAAAGGTTACTTTAAAACTTAACAATCCGAAGCATTTCACACGAAAATTTTACTATTTAGTTGTAAATTCCAATTAGTTGTAAATTCCAATAAGTAAAGAATTTGATGGTAAAAAGGCATGACACCTATAATAATCAAGAATTTCCGGAACTGGGTATTGTTTGGCGTCGTAAAGTTAGTCTGGAAGTACTTATATGAATAGAAAAGCTTCTTTTTGTTGAGTAAGGAGTTTCAGTGTTATCATTTCGAACAAACAAGACCCATGAGAATTGAGATTATGAGTCCGTTTGACAACATATTTTTTAATGTATTTTTGAATTTTAGATTTTAAAATTATATGCTCGTTTGGCAAGTCAGATTACAGATTTTAAAATGTAGATATTCAGTTAATTCTCGAAACAAATTTTTAAAATATGATTTTAAACCACAAAATATATGGCCAAACACATGTTATGTTTGTTGAAAATACACAGACATATATAGATGGAATCTTTACAATAAAAAAACTTAACATAAAAGTTATGGAAATTGTCTAAATTGTATAGTATTAGTACACAGTGGTAATAAGTATACAACAGGATACTCCCCCTAATTTCGGCAATCTTAACTGACATATGATGGGAACGTGTCTCGCTAAAAACCTTGCCAAGTAAAACCCAGTGGGAAAAAAACCTTGGTCTAAGAACAAAAAGAGTACACGAGCATGTGACTGGATGCTCCCCCTCATTTGTAACATATAATTGGACTTTTGGGCTTTTACTTTATGGGCCCAAGTGGGCTTGTAACCCTACCTCTCTATCTATATAAATAGGGTTAGGGGTCTTGTATTTTACATCCATTCAGATATTCATTCATAATAAAGACTATACTATTCTCTCCTCTCTCTATTTCTGTCTCCCTAAATACGTAGCTAATAGTTGTATTACAACACATTATCAGCACTGCTCTCGGAGATCAAAGTACGGATTCTGAATTCAATAAACCTTGAGGTTTATCCGGTTTTTTAGAATTTTGTTAAATCGACCTTCAGCAACATACGTGAATAAGGTACATAAAATTTAACCTTTGTTAAACTGTATGTTAAACGACTGTAACCATGCATAAATAGTTTGTTACTATTGTATAATATATGATTTATATTATTGTGCATGTGTATGAATGATTTGTGTAATATGTCAGAATAAATTGTATGAGTTGCACAATTTATAGTATATCCATGTGACGTAGTCTACATTGGCAAGATACATGTTGATAATTATAATTCTAAGATGGTTTGTTTGTTTGTTTTGAGCTACTAGTACTACTGCCATGTTAGAAAATTTGGTAATCTAGAAGCCTGTATATGAATTTAGAAAAACCTTATGCTACTAGTACTGTGACCTTGTTTAAAACATGTATAAACGGGACCTATGTTATAATTTTATTTATTAAACATACTAATATGCATCTGTCGGATTAAATCTGCAACAAACTGAAACGTATATACTGATTTGTAATTCTCTGAAAGCTGTAAACTATTCTGTAAATTACTCAAGGACTAAACTGAAACTTGTCTGAAATTCTAGACTGTATATGTAATAATGCTGTAAATAGATATATAGTTTGCTGAAATTACACGCATGGTCCTATAGTATAATACTTATACGAAAACAGTACATATGGTTGATAAGATACAATATTCGGTCAATACACACACATGCATATAATTTTTTTATTAAAAGGAAGCGAATAAAAATTGCATGTTAATTGAATAAATTGATATGTTTCCATGTAAATTTAACCCCTTTGCATGTTAAAATATTTTTTTTACCATATATAGAATTGATTGATAATTAAAAATATATTGTTTGCTTGCATGTTAAAACTACCATTTATAAAATTATTAATATGGCGATAAACATAGATAATTGATTGATATCTTGTTGGCATAATCATATCTTTTTGATATTATCATATATATAAATATCACATATGCCAGTAAATTTATGGATTGATTGATAATCTTAAATTGATTTGATTTGATATGTTAGAATCTTTATGGATTGATTGATAATCTTAAATTGATTTGATTTGATATGTTAGAATCTTTATGGATTGATTGATAATCTTAAATTGATTTGTTTATAACACCAAATCTACTGCATGATTAGATAGATCCTAAAATATATTTACTGCATATTTATATATGTGTAGTTAATCTAGATAGATATTCTCTATACTGTTAATATTATTGCCATATATAAAATGCGAAAATCGTATATATTCACATTTAAGTTGGAAAAATTATGAATCTTCCTCAAATACGCTCACCTATTTGGATACGATGTCTAGGAAAGATAAATGCGGAAGTCGTTCTCCTAATGAGGTCGGTTTTTAAGAGGCATTCGTGCCCACCCCCCTCACCGTCTTTCCTGATCGTGTTCAAATAGAGCTACCGAAAGGGGTTGAGTAAATAATAATTTCCCCGATTGTGTCTATATAGATATGTATTCGCCGAATTGGTGTCTCAGGATTGACCTGTCGTTCGATCAAAGAGAACCTCTTCACTTAAAAGCAAAACTTGTTTTTCGAACCTGACGTTTTGAAATAAAGTTTGTGCTTATACAAACCATAAACATATAAACCCGTTGTTTTATATGATGACTAATCCAGTCTTTCTTTTCTTTTCTCCTGTTGTAGAAAAATATCAATCAAGCTTGACTTTCCAATTTTGGATGCTGCCGGCAAGAAATACTTGGATTGGAGTCAGGATATCCAAAACCATTTAGATGCCCAAGGCCTATTGGATGTCATATATGATGAGGAGCAGCGTGAAATGGAAGTAACGCGCGAAATGAGTGCTCGGGCGATGATTCTGTTTCGCCGCCACTTATCAAACGCCATGAAATCTGAGTTCATAGCGACCACCTCACCAAAGACATTGTGGGACTCTCTGAAAGAGCGCTTCGACCACCAAAAGACCATTTGGATTCCTGAAGCCCGCCGTGATTGGCTAAATCTGCGATT
Organism: Primula veris; assembly: GCA_963682055.1. NCBI lineage: Eukaryota > Viridiplantae > Streptophyta > Magnoliopsida > Ericales > Primulaceae > Primula > Primula veris. Next base: position 28,103,771 of record OY821742.1, on the reverse strand, counting down.
TCAGGACTTCGAAAGCGTTGAAAAATATAACGCTGAAGTATGCGGAATTCGTGCTACTCTCCAATATTATGGTGAAACACTCACCGACAGTGACTTATTGGAGAAAACGTACACCACATTTCATAGTTCTGACATCTTGCTCCAAAAGCAATATCGTCAGTCTAAATTCACCAAATTTCCCGAGCTCATCACCCAGTTGTTATTGGACGAGAAGAATAGTCTCATTTTAATGATGAACAGTAATTCTCGTCCTGCTGGTTCAAAGGCAATTCCAATGCCTGATGCTAATGTTGTTCGTGGACCTCGTCCACGATATGGGAAACGAGAAAATGGTCAGTCGTCCCGTCAGCCAAGGAACATGGGTGAGCGTAATGCTCGTCCAGCCAAGCGAGGTTTGGACAATCGTCCGAACCGAGGACCTGTAGCTCCTCCTAGGCAGTCTCGTGGTGGTAGAAACAACCGGGCCAGTCGTCCCAAAGCAAGAGAACTGGCCGATATGCCAACTCTGTGCCATAAATATGGTGGAAATGGTCATATGCAAAGGACTTGTAGGGCAACTCCCCAAGAAGTCGAAAACTACCACAAGGGTAGAAGGGTCGAAGCCAACATGATTGAACCTAGTGCAAAAGAAACTCTTCAGACTCCTGACTTTGAGGCTCACATGGAAGAATAAAGTTTTTTTTTCTTCGTTTCTTTTAATAATTGAGCTGTTTTGCTCCTGGATTATGTTATTTCAATTCCATTTCGGATTATGTTTTTTCCTTTGGATATTGTTCATTTCTTTTGGATTATGGTTTGTTTTATGGATAATGTTTTGAACATTTCTCGTATAATTTAAAGTTATTTCATTGAGCAATTCCTTTTATTCGTGTGACCGACTTTAAATTATTTTATTTTTAGGCATGTATTGTGGGGCAGTTGATTGTCTGGTTGATAGTGGCACTACACACACCATCTTAAAAGATAAATGGTTTTTATCAACTTTACGCCTAAAGTAACCTCAGTGACAACAATTTCAGACCCGTCGACCCTTGTCGAAGGCTTTGGTAAAGCTAAATTCATGTTGTCAAATGGTACTCCTGTTGAAGTATCTGAGGCCTTATATTCTCCGAGATCCAGTCGTACCTTGTTGAGCTTTAAGGATATCCGAGAAAATAAGTTTCATCTTGAAACTGCTCGTGAAAATGGTATTGAATACCTTCACATTACCTTCACTCAATACGACCAAAAGCGTATTCTGGAGAAGTTGAGATGTCTTTAAACTGGTTTGTATGTTACTACAATCCAAAACTTCGAAAGCAATCTAATCATTCGGCGGGCGCCGATTGATGAGAGCACTTTTATGCTATGGCATGACCGGCTGGGACACCCGGGTCAAAATACGATGCTTCGAACAATGAACGCATCTCATGGGCATCCTCTTTGAGGAAAGAATTTCGTGATTAATCCGAAAAGCCTATGCCAAGCATGCTCGATTGGAAAGACTAATCTCAAACCAATTCGTGTGAAACCTACGAAATTGGTTTCCCAATTCCTTGACAGAATTCAAGGAGATATTTGTGGACCTATCCAACCAACATGTGGACCATTTAAATATTTTATGGTTTTGGTTGATGCATCGACAAGATGGTCACACGTAGCTTTGTTGTCCACAAGAAACGCAGTGTTTCCAAAACTCCTAGCCCAGATCATTAAATTGAGGGCTCATCATCCGGATTATCTGATAAAGTCTATTAGACTTGATAATGCCGCGGAGTTTACATCGAAAACTTTCAATGACTATTGCATGACTTTGGGAATTAATCTTGAACACCTAGTTGCGTATGTTCATACCCAAAATGGCCTTACAGAAGCTTTCATTAAGCGGTTGTAAATGATTGCTAGGATTTTGGTTATGCTCACCAAACTTCCTATTTCTGCGTGGGGCTATGCCATTTTGCATGCTGCTGCGTTGGTCCGTCTGAGGCCCATGGCCACCCAACCACTATCTGCGTACCAGTTGGTAACTGGATATGAGCCCGATGTCTCACATTTACGCGTGTTTGGGTGTTTAGTCAATGTTCCAATTGAGCTGCCTAAGCGTTCCAAATTTGGACCTCAGAAATGACGGGGCATATATGTCAGTTATGAATCCCCGTCCATAATAGGCTATTTAGAGCCCTTGACAGGCGATCTCTTTACCGCTAGACATGCGGATTGTGACTTTGATGAGACACTCTTCCCGTCGTTAGGGGGAGAAATGCACGTTAACGTTGATAAGGAACGACGTGAATTAACGTGACATGTACCCGCGATGTCTCATCTAGATCCTCCAACTGCACATAGTGATAAGGAAGTGCAGAGAATCCTAGGTCTGCAAAATGTTGCAAATCAAATGCCAGACGCATTTAATGACCTAGCGAATGTCACGAGATCACATATACCAGCTGCAAATGTGCCTGCAAGGATAGACGTCTCAGTGAGACGCCGTGTTCCGTTTGAACACGTTGCTCCAGTTGTACCCACCGAGCAAAGGACGCTGTTGTCGGCCGTTCAGTCCGCCGCCCTTCCGAAAAAAAGAGGAAGGCCGTCCGGTTCCAAGGATGTTCTGCCTCGAAAGAGGAGAAATCCTGTCGCATCTGTTTTGCCACACGAGATCATTAAGGATCACGGTGATGTATTAGAGAAGCGTGTTCCAGTTGAAACACCAGTTCCTAATCATCCCGATAACCTCGAAATATCTGTCGATTATACTAGTTTAGACGATATTTTGAACCGAAACGAGACTGTCATCGATGATGTGTTCATATACGCAGTGGCCACTGACATTATGAACAATTATGACATGGAACCTCGTACCGTTGCTGAGTGTCAGCGAAGAATGGACTGGCCTCAATGGAAACAAGCAATCCAGGCTGAATTGGATTCCTTAACGAAACGAAGGGTGTTTGGACCTGTCGCTCCAACACCGCCCAATGTTAGACCAGTTGGTCATAAATGGGTTTTCGTAAGGAAGCGTGATGAGAGTAATGAGATTGTTAGATACAAAGCTCGCCTTGTGGCACAAGGTTTCTCTCAACGCCCTGGAATTGATTACGATGAGACGTATTCTCCCGTAATGGACGTTATAACGTTTCGCTACTTAATCAGTTTAGTAGTTTTCGAAAAACTGAATATGCAGCTCATGGATGTGGTCACAGCATATCTCTACGGGGATCTGGACATAGAGATTTACATGAGAGTCCCTGATGGACTTAAGTTGCCTGAATCAAGTAGTTTCCGGCCACGGAACACGTTCTCGATTAGACTGAGACGATCACTATATGGATTGAAACAATCCGGACGGATGTGGTATAACCATCTAAGTGAATACTTGATCGGCTCGGGATATGTTAATAATGAACTATGCCCATGCATGTTCATAAAGAAATCCACTTCAGGATATGCGATTATCGCAGTCTATGTAGATGATATGAATCTCATAGGAACCTCGAAAGAGTTGTTCGAAACTGCTGAAATCCTGAAGAAGGAATTCGAGATGAAAGATCATGGGAAGACACGGTATTGCCTCGGTCTGCAGATCGAGCACCGTAAAGATGGAATTTTAGTCCATCAAGAAAGCTACACCCAAAAGGTGTTGAGGCGCTTTAGTCATAGTGACGTTAAGCCGTCCTCTACTCCCATGGTCGTCCGCTCTCTAGACATTAATAAGGACCCCTTCCGTCCAAAGGAGGACGATGAAGAGATATTGAGCCCTGAGTGTTCATATTTTGGTGCAATAGGCGCACTATTGTACTTGGCCCAATGTACTAGACCGGACATCTCGTTTGCTGTGAATTGTCTAGCTCGACACAGCACCGCGCCAACACGCCGCTACTGGACTGGCATAAAAGGCATTTTCCGTTACCTTAGAGGTACTACGGACATGGGCTTATTCTATCCCTTTGGGTCGAGTGGATCTAGCTCCATTGATCCTCGAAATAACGCAACCCTTGTCGGCTATGCCGATGCTGGTTTCTTATCAGACCCGCACAAGGGACGTTCACAATCTGGTTATGTCTTTACCATTGGGAACACGACGATATCCTGGAGGTCTCGTAAACAGACTCTTGTGGCCACTTCGACTAACCACTCTGAGCTACTCGCGCTCTATGAGGCGACTAGAGAGTGTGTCTGGCTTCGAGCAGTTATTGGCCATATTCGAAGCACCTGTGATCTAGCTTACGGTCATGATGAACCAGTTGTCATTTATGAGGACAACACCGTTGTGATTGATCAAGCGAAACATGGTTATATCAAAGGTGATGCCACTAAGCATATCTCGCCAAAGTTGTTCTTCACACATGAACAACAAACGCTTCAAAAGATTGAAGTGAAGCATATTGGTTCAGAGAATAACCACGCTGACTTGTTCACCAAGTCACTGCCAAAGCATTCTTTTCAGAAGCATGTACGGGCGATTGGCCTACGTAGGCTATCTGAGCTACATTAGAGCGACATTTTATGTCGGAGTCGAAATCCTCGCACCCTGTCGTGTGCAAGTGAGGTGGAGCATCCTGTTGTATGCATGTGTACTCTTTTTGTCCTTAGTACAAGGTTTTTCCCACTGGGTTTTCCTTGACAAGGTTTTTAGCGAGACACGTCCTTGTTATACCTCACTAAGGATTGCCGAAATCAGGGGGAGTATCCTGTCGTATACTTCTTACCACTGTGTACTCTTTTGTCATTCGACCAGAGTTTTTTTTCACTGGGTTTACTCTGGCAAGGTTTTGATAAGGCATCTATTTTGTGGTTGATCCCCTACTACTACCACTGTTGCACTCTTTTTCCTTCGATCAGATATTTTCCCATTGGGTTTGTTCTGGTAAGGTTTTGATGAGGCACACTGTTTTGTGGTTAGTTACTTACATAGTATTTTGGCATATATCATTCGGCTACACAATTTCTCTTAGTTATCGGTTTTGTCCCACATCGGGTTTTCCGGCCCTAAGGTATTTATGTGTTTAGCACTGCGAATGAACTCGACTCAGATTGACTGCATGAAGACGAAGAATTCAAGACGTACAAAGGGGGAGTGCTGTAATATATAATTGGACTATTGTGCTTTTACTTTATGAGCTCAAGTGTACTTGTAACCCTACCACTCTATCTATATAAAAAGGGTTAGGGGTCTTGTATTTTACATCCATTCAGTTATTCATTCATAATAAAGACTATACTATTTTCCGTTCTATCTATTTACGTCTCCCTAAATACGTAGCTAATAGTTGAATTAGGATATAAATTTGTATAATATTATTACCTTTTAAAGTTCTGTCAAGTCTCAAGTTTGGTAACAAAATATCTGTTTCCATTGAAATGTAATCTAAAATAGGAAGTGAAATTATTCAACAATAAATCTGACAGATCATCATCGTTTTCCTACTAATATAAGTTGGGCACCGTTCATCTCCTTTATCACATCTTTTATTAGGGTTTCAAGTTTCAACACTAAGTAGCACCCTTTATGCCTCATCCTTAATTTCGAGCAAGGTTCCGCTTCGATTTACCAAATTTTCTATTCTTAGTTTTTTCTATTTTATTGTTTTATATGAGTTGAATAATGAAGCAACCACAACCTAAAATGCCTATTTAGCATGAATTGACTTGTTTGTCACCTACACGAGTACGTAGGTTTTGAAAAAATAATTAGCAAGCTTACTTAACTCGAATTCGTTATACGCTTTCTTGATATGTGGAATATTGTATAGAATTTTCAAGTTTTGAAGTTAAGACTTATTGCACTTACACTACACTACACATATGTTTGATGTTTTTAGAACAGTATGTTGTTCAAATATAGTGTGTTGTGATTTTCCACTGACGATATAAGGGGCTTTAAAGTTATATGTTTAAGTACTGCGTATATTCTTCTCTGATATCATCATCACAGATCAGAAATTTAGACAGTACTATCATCTATTTTATACAGTACTATTATCTATTTTATGTCTTTCTTATTTCCTTTGTTAAAACTAATTTTCTGGAATAACCCACCTTACTTCAAATATGGAGCGAAACAAGCTAAATGTATGTTATTTTGATAAGATTTGATTCTTTACTAAACAGTTGCCTTTTTCTTATAGTAAAATAGTCCTTTACAATTATTTTATGTTAACAGTTTAATATGTACCTGAGTTTATTTTTTCGAGTTTAGGAGACTTTGTCATATTTCTGCTATTATTTTACAATTTTTAGTCTGGTCTAGCTGATAGATTCATGTGGTATTACTTTTATTTTCCTCTGAGATTTCTTTTCCAGTCCATTTTCCTCTTAAGACAAAGTAGATTCAATTGTTTCCTGATTTTTAGTATTTTTTTTTTCTAACTCTAATTGTGCTTTTCCCATTATGTAGTTAAATCTTGTCTGAATAACTAAAGCCTAGCCTAGTGACACGAAAATAGTTCAAGGCTTCATATTTAATTAACTGGACTTAGCCTGTCGTTATACTATTGATTGGATTCGACAATGCTTGGTATATTCCTTTCATATTTACGATTGTCAATGAATCTTTTCAGCATAGTAAAAGCTAATAAAATTACCAATTGGAGATTTCTCTCCTCTTTCAACTCAAGCTCTTTTAAGTAATGTATCTCCTTATACAGCGCTTGAGAGCAAATGGATCTGGCAAATTTAGTATATATATAATATATGTAAGATCTTTTCTATACGCGTGAAGTACAACTCTTGTCATTTTGGAACTGAAGCCAAATAAAGGTTCAATTTTCTGTTGGATTTTCTCGCTAATGAGTGCCACTTTAACTTGTCCATTTCTTGCTTTGAGACGGCCTTTTGTTATTATCGAAAACGAAGAAGGAAAAGAGAATTAGATAACAACTTTTTCTTTTTATGTTTGAGAAATGATTAGGTGAGGGTACGAGGCTCCTGTGTACAATGTTTATGATTAAAGCTGAGTACATAGTAAACACTAAAGAAAATGTCATTTATTGGTTTATATTGGTTAAATGAGTGTGGCTAATTTTTGAAATAGTTTAGCAGCAGACTTTTTGCTATAATGTTGCTTAAATTCGCATGAGCCTCCTACGACGCAAAACTTAGTTATGTCTCGATTAGTATGTTTCCATAAATGTGATGGATTTCTCTGGTTGCTGTAGATGGATGTCAAATGATTTAGTCTGTAGTCTTTGTTTTAGTTATATGTTTTGTGGGTGGTACCAACAATAATCTGTTTTTACTGTTGCATATTTTCAACTTGCAAAAGTTATCGGAGCAAAATCAATTGTTCCAACACAAGCTAGTGTGGTTAAGATGTTTAAATACCTTCTTTTGTAATACTATTCATTATATCCCTAAGCTTATTTGTTTAAATATACTTTTCTTACCACAGTTTACTTAATTTAGTAGATCGAATTATATTATTAACAACTATAGTCCACTACTTCCCGTTCCCCTAGCTTTTCCTTGTTTATTCTTAGCAGTTAACATACTTCTTGTATTTCCTTTAAGTGTCAACCTCATACATCGAATTTAAAATAAAAACCGTTTGACAGTGCTTAAGCTTGCTTCGAGGAGATGGTTTATTTTAAGCGAGTCATGAATTTACGTACTCGTTTAACCCTAGATATGAACCTCTTTATATAAAGGTTCTTAGTTTCTTCACAAGTTCTCTTATTTAGAAATGTTTCATTTAACAAAACAACAGCACACACTCCAACAAAATGGTAGAGGATGAAGGGAAGGAAGAATCGGAAGAAGATGAAGGCAAAAAAGATAAAGTAGATTATCATCAAGTAACATTTCTCATAGCGAATAAGCGATTTACCAGATAGATAAAAGGTATATGTTTCTTTCTTCTAACTATATATTAATTTTAATTACTAGTTCTGGTCTTCTAGAGTACAAACTATTGGGTGTTCTTTTAATGGCTTCAGTACCTGCTGTAGTTATGTTCTTTGTAGAGTTTGTAAACATAACCCAAACTGCCCTTTTGAGGAATGGTGAGTGCATTTTTGTTGGAAGTCTATAAAGAATATGGGAGAGTTGAAGTGGAGTTTTTTTTCCTAGTTGTATCAGATTTTATTAAACGGTGATGTCAGACACTAGGAAATTTTGTATGGGGAAATTGTGGGGGTTTTACTGGTTTATTGGTTTATGCTGGTTAAATGAGTGTTGCTAATTTTTGAAACAGTTTAGCAGAAGAACCATTTGCTATTATGTTGCTTAAATTTAGTCACACTTACTTTATGTACAGAAATCAATAAGATGTATGTAGTTATCGTGACATTTTTCTTGTAGGTAAATACACATGAGCCTCCCATGACGTAAAACTTAGTTATGTCTCAATTAGTTTGGTTCCATAAATGTGGTGGATTTCTCTGGTTGCTGTACATAGATGTCAAATGATTTAGTCTGTAGTCTTTGTTTTAGTTAGATGTTTTGTGGGTGGTACCAACAATAATCTGTTTTTACAGGTGCATATTTCCAACTTGCAAAATTATCGGAGCAAAATCAATTGTTCCAACACAAGCTAGTGTGGTCAAGATGTTTTAATACCTTCTTTTGTAATACTAGTTATATCCCTAAACTTATTTGTCTAAATATATTTTTCTTACCACAGTTTACTTAATTTAGTAGATCGAATTATATTATTAACAACTATAGTCCATTACTTCCCGTTCCCCTAGCTTTTCCTTGTTTATTCTTACCATACTTCTTGTATTTCCTTTAAGTGGCAACCTCATAAATAGAACTTAAAATAAATTTCATTTGACAGTGGTTAAGCTTGCCGCATAGTGAAATCTTTACTTTTGTTTCGGAAAATCAGGAATGGGCAACACTCAAATGTGTTTTACTAGGTGGAATTTAGACTCAATTGCAGTTTAAACTTTTGTATTTTTTGTGGGAAGAAGAAAAACTTGCACTGTTGTGTGAGATTAAAAAAAATTCTATAAAATTTGTGAGATCTTCCGGCAAGTTTTGGTGAGACGCCTTCTCCCTTCCCTGTTTCCATCGTAACGAGATGTGATACATAGACTATGTTACGGTTTTTTGTTTTTGATGCTTGTCGTGGTAACAGGCGTTGTTAATATTTTGTTCCTAGTTAATGATTTCTATTTTAGCAATCTTTTTCCAAATATTTGAACTTACCCTTAGATTTGCTATTATGGTACTTCTTTCTCATAGTTTGTTATAGAAGGGTGGAGCCTACCAGGGTAAGATATAGATGCAATTCTGGAAAACTGTAGATAAACAGAATCTGACCAATTGTTAGGAACTGTAAATTTTAAATGATACATCAAATTCTTTATACTAAGGAACATATGTTTTCTCAAGCGGACGTACTTGCTCAGGCAACTTTAGGTTGGGAACTACATTTATCTGAGTTGAAGCACAGAGGGGATACAAATTTACATACATCTTGTTAGTTGTTCCATACGTTCTAGTTGTATTTACAGATATTTGCCTCTGTAGTTATGTTCTTTGAGGAATGGTGAGTGCATTTTTGTTGGAAGTCTGTATAGAACTAGGAAAATTTGCAGAGTTGATTTAGAGTTTTTTTTTCTAGTCGTATATGATTCTATTACACGCTGATGTCGACACTAGGAAAATTTGTATGGGGTAATTTTGGGAATTTTACTGAGTATCTTAGTTCGTAGTTTAAACAGGATAAATATATGTGCTCTAATCCTTCTGTATTGTTTGTGCTTTTCACCTAAATTTCTGTAAATTTGAAAACCAGGAAAAGTTCGAATGTGGTAGACTGTTTCTCATTAAATGGTAGAAGACTATCCTACACATACAAACTTGATTGTATTGTTTGAAGCTATTTTAAGTATGTTATGAAATCTAGTATTCAACCGTTCTTTTTAGTTTGGTTTGATTAGATATGATATCATAAATTCAGAGGATCGCATCATATTGTAGTATTTATTTTGCATTGTACTTCAAATAGGAAGGCGCCACCCCACATTTTCTTTGAAGTATGTGAAGACTAAAGAGCATACAAAAACCGATTTATTTAGTGTAGGTTTTCTAGTCTATACTAAGAACATCATATTGTGCTAGATTATTTAAGGCCAAGAAATACAAAACAACTAGGATAATTTTGTAAACTTTAAAATTTGGAAAAAACAAATTATATACTTGACCAATTATATAGTACTAGCTAGAAAAATAAAATGCTTTTACTGTCCCAGATCAACATGGTGTTCAACTGTTTATCAATTTGAAACATATAGAACCCGAAGTAGTATTTCAACGACATAACCGTTGTACTCGTCTGTAGATGATTCAACAAACCCATTCTAAGATGATTCAACAGACCCATTCCATTACTATTTTCATATTTTTATGTCAATCAGAGTAAAACGGCAATGTGAACCAACTTCATCACCAAGAAGATTGATTTTAGAATACTTTCCATTAAGAATTGACACGTTTTAACTTTTCACCAAAGAGTCTGAAATTCAGTTCATTCATGTATCTGTGATGTCTTTTTTGGCATTTGATTGGTAATTCTTTGTATAACGAGTACTATATTTCATTTATTCATCTCATACCAAATTCTAATTAAGCTATTAATATTTTATAGGGACAAGAAAGAATGGAGGTGGAACTGAGCAACGGAGGAATGTTGTACCACAAGGTAACGTCTCCCTTCGTGGCGATTTCAGCATTCAGGTTTTACAAAAAGCGATGGAAGTATGGGATATGCAAGTGATTAAACTAAACTCACCTGAGGCTGAGTCAGCTTAGGTTCACCCAGAACTCGAATACACTTTCATATGCCATTTACTAGACCACTGGTTCTCTATCAGCAAATTCAACTGTGAATGGTATAATTTCACCAGCCTCTACCCCTCCCCCGAACACGGAGCACCTATCCAAATTTTATCTCTCTGCATACTTAGCCACCCTGAAAAGCTCCGGTTGGAGCATTTTTGTCGTCAATGGTAATTTTCCGATAGAGTGCCCTGTTTATTACCTTATCCGAAGTATCCAACGGCTATGGGCAGTGGCTTTTACCCGAAGATGCTGAGAGAATGACTAAATCATTTAATGACAAACAGAGTCAGAGACAACCACAAAATCAAAGAAGTGATGCAACGGAAGAATTTGTTAATCCATTTGGTACTTATAACGGGAACGAAGATGAAGATTTGAATGCATCCATGCCTGCTAGCTTGATGGACTTGAAGATCAATAGCTTCAAAGGTTCTTCTTCGACTATTGGTACTGCTGGAGCTACCACGTAACACAATGAGACGAAGCCTAGTAGTATGATGGAATTTTTAAAACATATAGAAGCCGAAGTAGTATTTCAATGACATAACCATTGTACTCGTCTGTAGATGATTCAACAAACCCATTCCAAGATGATTCAACAGACCCATTCCATTACTATTTTCATATTTTTGTGTCAATCAGAGTAAAACGGCAATGTGAACCAACTTCATCACCAAGAAGATTGATTTTAGAATACTTTCCATTAAGAATTGACACGTTTTAACTTTTCACCAAAGAGTCTGAAATTCTTGTTCTCATTATTTCTACTATAATTTTTCTGAAATTCACTCTTTTTCAAAATTGTGGACGTCTGCTGGAGCCAAATGGACTTGGCATGTCTAGTACATGACTGAGTAACAATTCCTCTTATGAATTAATGGCAAGTTTGCTTTTTTGCTTTCTGATGTTTGAGAAATGATTTATATGAGGCCGCCACTTAAATTGTTTGTGGACCGTAAATCTGACTACCTAATAAATACACATGAGCCTCACACGATGCAAAAGTTAGTTCCATATGCCGCTGTGGTTTTTTTTAGTTGTATTGTAATTATGGTTGTGTGTTTAGTTGCAAATATTTTCTCGGAGACCAGCAACTAAAATACTACTTTCGTTGCTAATCTCCAACATGAAAGTCATAATATAGGCAATAAAATAGCGTTCCAACAAAAGGGGTAATACATGTTTAGTCACCTTTTTTTGTGGATTAATATTTTACATGATTTGTAATGTTTCCGAGACTACTTTGTTTAAAAAATATTGTGATCTTTATGATTACTTATGTAAATTTCTTATTGAATTATACCTACTTTCAGTAGATCGAATTATATTATTAACTACTCCTATCTAAAGTCACTTTGTTTTATGTTTCCCCTAAGATAAATATCATCTAGCAATGCTACTACTTGCTTCGAATATACTGTTCATGTGAGTGAATATAGGAGAGCTCTTTTATATACCATAAATGCTCACAAATATAACAGATGTGGACTCAGCAATTCCACGTCTACGTGCCTTTAATTATTATTATTTATTTATTTTCTTTTCTTCATCACGTGTAGCTGCGAATTTTTTCTTTCTGTTTTCTTCTTCTTCTGTTCTTTTCTTCAGTTCGTTTTTACTTTTAATATATCAAACAATTCCCCAATTTTATCCCAAAAAAACTCTAACCATCAACCATCAAATTCCTTCATATATCAAATTAATATATTTTTTTATCAAATCAACAACACTCTACCACTACAATTATCCCCAATTTTACCAACAAAAAAAAAATCTCCCAATTTACCCAAAAAAAAAAACTTTCTCAATTTTACCAAAAAAAAACCCTAACCATCAACCATCAAACTCTTTCATATATCAAATTAATATATTTTTTTCTCAAATCAACATCACTCTACCACTATATTTATCCCCAATTTTACCCAAAAAAAAACCTATCCCAATTTACCAAAATAAAACCTCACCCAATTTTACAAAAAATAAACTCTAACCATCAACCACCAAACTAATTCCTATATCAAATTAATATCTTTTTTTTTTCTCAAATCAACATCACTCTATCACTACAATTATCAAGTAAGTATTTCTTTTTATTATTGAGTTTTAATTTTATGTAAATAGATATAATTATTAATAAGTTATAACATTTATTAATTAAAAGTTTTTAACTTTTTTTATTGACCTTTAAATATTTATCTTCAAATTTGTTTAATCACAACTAATATTGAGTTCTAATTATATAATGTTATATGTTGCTCTAATAACACTTGAGTAATGAAAATAATTTAGATAAATGATTAAAAAAAACTTGTTTCGGCATGTACATGTGAACTTGTTTTTTTAGAGACATTTTATTATTTTGGAGTTTAGGTTAGTAATTAAGTTGTTGGATTCTTATAATATTTTGGAAGTTAAACGTATTATCTCATATATTTAAATTTATGTTAAATATGTTATTGTATCATTTATATTTGATCGTGATATTTGTTAATATATTCAATTGTTTAGGTACCTATGACAGAAAAAATAAAGTTAAATCCAGGTCCCATTGATGATACCGTTTTATATGAGCAGAAACATCATATTTGTAATATCATTTGGGGATCAACTTTGTTAGACGAAAAAAAGGACATTCGTAACTATAATCGGTTTCCGGTAGTTAATGATTATAGAGTTTTATATTTGCTAAATGTGGCTGGTTTTTATGGGTTGTATAGTTTGGGATAAAAAAAGTTGATAATCATTTGATAACTGCATTAATCGAGCGTTGGAGACCAGAGACTAGTACGTTTCATTTTCCGATTGGAGAGTTAACAATGACTCTTCAAGATATAGAGGTATTAGGTGGGGTTAAAGTGGACGGAAATGCTCTTGTATGTGATGAAAGTGGATTTACAACAACGGCTAAACATGCTTTGGTAACTGATTTATTAGGTATAGTTACACCTGATACTTTTACTGATGATGGGATGATTAAATTTAGTTGGTTGTGTTATACATTTAACCCTCAATCTGTCAACAAGTTTTCATCTGTGGACAAAGGAGTTGGTGTGTTATTGATTATTGGAAGTCAGTATTTACAAGACGACAAAGGAGTTGGTGTGCCAGTACACTATTTAGCTTATATGAGAGATTTTGATATATGCGGACAATATAGTTCGGGTTCAGCCATATTAGGATATACATATAGGTCACTAACAAAAGCAGCTCTTATTGACAAAAGAGACAAATCAAAAAGGGAAGTGATTGGCACATTGCAATTGTTGCAATATTGGGCATGGAGTAGATTTAGGTTTATGCGTCCTGAATATTCAGCGGATGATACACCACCTGAAGGGTTTCCATCTTATCCCTTTGGACGCAGGTTGATAAGTTTACTTTTAGTTTTCGTCGTTAAAATTATTGATATGAATTATATGATTAATTTTTCTATTTGGTTTTGTAAATATTATACAGATTGGCTAGATGTAAGGTGACATATACAACAGGTAGCCCTTTTCGTAGCGTTCGGGTATTTCGTGACTTGTTTGACATGGTGGGTCATCGTCAGGTAAATATTTTTTTATATTTGTTTGTCCATTTATATATAGAAAATTGTAACCCTCTTTCTCACTATTAATAATTTTTATTTTTTACTATCAGGTCATTTTGGAGCCGTATCCAAAACTGGCTGATTTGCCTGATTGCTCGAAGGCAGGTCAATGTATATGGCGTTCAAGCGTCCCTCTTATATGTACGGATTTAGTGGAGTATCATAATCCGGAAAGAGTGATGCCACAATTTGGTATGATACAAAAAATATCTCCTCCTGCCAAAAACTCTAAAAACTTACGCACACTGAGCCGTAAAGGTCATGCAGAGTATAACTGGGTGCAACGTTATCAAGAGCACATTGAGACTTGGAATGCAAGAGCAGAACACGTTCAAACATCCAAATTTCATAATGACATCCAAATAGTAAGTGATAACTACATGAGATGGTATAATAGAATCAACAGAAAAAGGATAGGTCCGCATGTGACGCACCCACAAGAAAAAGGTGTGCAGCCAGTTGCGGGCGTTATGGAATACATGGTACTTATTTAGCTGTTTTTTTTTAATTGTTAACATTAATATTTTTTATTTTTATAATTTTGATGACTTGAGACTTTAGACCTTAATGACTTCGCACCTTGTGAAAATAAAATATTGATCAGGACGCCATTGCTTTTAGTGGTCATTTTTTAAATAGTTTTATTAATCAGTATTTTAATGTCTTTGTGTTTTGTAGTTTGAAGAATTGGAACAAAATTATGAAAAGGCGGTTCGAAAGGGTAAGACGAGTAAGATAAAAAAATATTGGAATATGATTCAAGCTGTTGGAAGGAGACCTCCAGTGCTGGACTATGCCGAAATACCGTACCAACAGCCTTCGAACGTCCCACCACATCCACCTTCGGGTCCGGATTCGGGTCCGACTTACTCTACTAGTGATTGTTACATCCCACAGTCGTCATACACATATCCTGAGCAAAATTCACAATGGAGTCCATGGATTCAGCCTCAAATGCCTACTTCATCGTTTGCGCATGACATGACAAGCGATTGGAGTCCATGGGTTCAGCCTCGACATTCTACTTCATCGTTTGCGCATGACATGACAAGCGATTTTTGTCCATGGGTTCAGCCTCGACATTCTACTTCATCGTTTGCGCATGACATGACAAGCGATTTTTTTACGACGTACCAAACCCCAAACCCCAAACCCCAATGTTTTTCCTGACGAATGACCGAGCACGGGTTTTTGAAGTATTTTTATTTAAGAGTATGTTTTTAGTGGTGCATGAGTTAGTAGTATTTTTCGTTTTATATATTTTGTACCAAATCATGTGTGACAATTTGGTTTCGTTTTCCCGTTTGTATTTAGCCAAGTAATTAAATAACAATAGCCAAGTAATAAATAGAGACATTAAGCAAAATTCACGAAATGTGAAATACGTAAAATAGCTAACATTTGCTACAACATTATAATTATTCATCATCTGATAAATTGGTAACACCAAAATAAGTGTTCGGTCTCGACATTCTTCTTAAAGCTTCATAATAATTAAAATTTGGTCTAAAAACTTCTTCCCATGGAGAAGCTTCACAAGAGCGAGTCTTTTTCCAGCTGGCACTAATATTTGGCATGGGAAAAGGCCTGACATTGTTTCCACTTTGATCAATGATGAACTCCACGTAATGGTTTATATTCACATTGGCCATTACAATCATAGAATGATTTGTCGGAGGAGCTGTATGCATAGGCAAATAAGTTGCCAATCCTTCATCAAGTGCCATATTGTACTTTGATGCAATTACATAACCCGGCTCTGGGAAGTGCATCCAATTTTCTTCATCTGGCATATTATACGGATCATTCCAAATAAATGAGTTCCGAATGAAAGTGTAACCTCTTATTTGTCCAATAAGATCAAAATAGTAAGTTGGGTGGTTATCATTTCATGGAAAAGGTCTTTGCGCACTTGACTCCAATCATCGGCTACTAATCTCATTCCCATTGCCTTTGCAATCACTCGAAACCCACAATGCCCATCACCGGCTACATCATTGACCGTCAATATATGATCGTGAAACATAGACGGAATCTGCTCCATATATTTAAATGACTTGCGCAAATGAGGGCTTGACTGCAATGTTGCTTTACCTTTCTGTTTCTCATAAACTGAATACCTAGGGGGTATGGGGGGTGATGGACCATAATTAGTTTTTGCACTGCTGTAACTGCGTTTTCTTTGTGTCTGTTGATCCTTGAAAAACTGAGTATATTCAAAGGCAGATGGGTCCTGTGTAGTTGAATATTTGGTAGGTCGTTTCCCCCTTGACGATGGTTTATTTCGTGGTTTGACCAGAGGCTCTCTGGCTGTTGTTTTTAAAGGATTATACAAAAGTTCAATTTGTGCCTTGAAATTCTCCCTCATGATTGGATCACTTGTTTGATCATACTTTCGCCTTAAAGCCATTATATGCTCAGCAATGTTGTATTCATCCTCCGCTATATTCTCTTCGTCAAACCTTAATTTTCTCCAGTGAGGATCGATGCATTCTAGTGGAATAGGATAACCTCGCTCTCCGTAGTTATGAATAACATGGAAACATGGAAGATTGTAGACCAATGTTATCTCACCGCTAGAGTATGTAGGGTCTGCTTTTATCCATTCGAGTTGCTTAACCTCTTTTAGCATCATATCCATTGCGTGAAGAGATCATTTACCTGATAAAAAAGTGAGAATGCAACTATATAAGTTCAACGGAAACAACTAAATAATTTGGGTCCATAAAAATATGAAATTTCTAAAAAAGAAACATTAATTAAATAATAGAATCTGACCTCTTAATTCTGAAAAATATGGAATTTCGTGTTGTCTTTTAACAACATTCATACTATTCCCCAATGACCCCCTAATTCGATTGTGTTGAATTGACAACAAGTCAATTATGTATATCACCATGTTTTCAAGGTCGCCACCGGAGGTTCCAATATATCTTTTAAATGTAGAATGAGCACGCTCGACCCTATTTCAAATAAAATGTTAATTAAACAACATGATTATTTATATATAAAAATCAAATACATATATCAGAAAAATTTGTAAATATCATACCTATTAGTCGTCATGTTCCCGAAGTGCCTTGTCTTGTTAGTGTAATAGGCCACAAACTTTTCTTTGTGACTATCTAATAAATCACACATATATTTCAAAGCAATTGGATATGCTTTGTAGACACTCGACAGTGTCATGCGTGCTGCTTCAAAGTCATATTCAGTTTCACTATCAACAAGAGTTAACCAATCTTTATACATCTTCGCCCATATAACCTTAGGGACTTTTGGACTGCAATGTGTTACGACGTTCTGCGAAATGTGAAATGTGCAAAATAGATGGTTTGTCGTAGGAAAAATATTTTGCACAGCATTCGTTAACGCTTGATCCCTATCTGTCAACATTACTCGTGGGGTCTTACAATTTTTCATTATCATCCGGAGACACTCTAAAGCCCATTCGTAAGTAGGTTGTTGCTCATTACGCAAACAAGCAAAAGCAACACAAAATGTATTTTGTGTCGATGTGACGCCCACAATTTGGAGAAATGGCATGTTAAACCTATTTGTACTATAAATGCAATCCAAGCACAATACATTGGGAAATGCACTACCAACTTCACGGAATCTTTATGCGTATAAAACAAATCTTCTAGTTGATTTGTGTGTGGGTTGGTCCTATGAAACGATATAAACTCTTTTCTATCCAAAAGAAGCATGAGATGTTGTATTTGACTTTTACCTACCCTTTCTTTAACTTTTTCCCTGGCTTTAAGATTATATATGTCTTTCTTATTAGACTTATTGCCACGAAATTTACGTTTTGTTGCAGAAAGAATAGTCCCCGGCTTGGCAAGACTATCTACCATAGTTCTAAACATACCTTTTTCATCTTTATTAAGTCTGCGCGCTTGTGAATGAGCTTCTGGATAAATATCATTTTCATGATTATGCGTTCCATTTTCTATGTAAAATCTCCAATTGTTTTCCTCCATGTAACACTCGATTTTAAATAAACAAAAATATTTACCAGAACTCGTGTCTCTGCTTGATGACTTTTTCTGTTTCGGATCCCCATGTTTTTTACACTTCAAAGTGACTCGGCTTTTACTATCAAAGTGTGCATTGATATTTTTCGAGTATGTCGTAGTCAAAAAAAAACCTAGACCAGTCGATATTCCGTACAAGTAGTCTTTCATTTCATTGAGTGAAGCAAAAACTTGTAGAAATAAGATATTAAGAAATAACTCTTAAATAAGAAATAATTCAGAACAAATAAATAAATTTTTTGATTAAATTATTTATATGAGTCTTAAACAAAACAAGTCTTTTAAGTCAATTTTGGGAAATAACAATTCATTCTATATAAATACCATACTTATAAAAAAAAACATTAAACGAAATATTTATCTAATAAATAACATTCATTTATCTAATTTATTCAATCACACTATAAACGATTGTAAAAAAATGTAAATAATTATTTTTAGCTACAACATTAAACGGAGTATATCACGTGGTTTTGAAAATAAATAAAAATAGACAATTACTTAAAATATGGAAAGGATTTTTTGAGACAAACCAGAGTACTTTGAAAATGATTTCTATAATCATAACCTATCCCGAATTCAGTTGGCGAAGAATTAATATTATGTTCGTTATCATCTAGTTGGGGATTTTCGTTATATCCATCATGATCCCGCTGAGGTTCTACAAACTGACTTGTAAAACTTCTTGTGATGCGCCAGGTTGGTGACTCGTGTAATTATAGTCACCACTTACAAACTGATTATCAAAATACGGATTGGGATGATTATTCAAATATGAATCATAAGAAAACTGAGTATTGTCATAAGGATCAGTCGGGAAATTGATATTTTGAGATGGAAAAAAAGTATTTTGATTAGAATCGATCGGAAATTGGGTGTTTTGGGGAGTATTATCCGGAGGAGATAAATTAAGATACATTCCTCAAATATTATAATTGTTATCCATACTTAGAAAAAAAATGATCTTAATTTGATATAGGAAGTAGTTTGGTGGTTGATGGTTAGAGTTTATTTTTTGTAAAATTGGGGGAGGTTTTATTTTGGTAAATTGGGATACGTTTTTTTTTTTTGGGTAAAATTGGAGATAAATATAGTGGTAGAGTGATGCTGATTTGAGAAAAAAAATATATTAATTTGATATACGAAGGAGTTTGATGGTTGATGGTTAGGGTTTTTTTTTGGTAAAATTGGGTAAGTTTTTTTTTTGGGTAAATTTGGAGATGTTTTTTTTTTGGTAAAATTGAGGATAATTGTAGTGGTAGAGTGATGTTGATTTGATAAAAAAATATATTAATTTTATATATTAAGGAATTTAATGGTTGATGGTTAGGGTTTTTTTAGAATAAAATTGAGAAAGTTTTTGGATAAAATTAGAGAATTGTTTGATATATTAAAAATAAAAACGAACTGAAGAAGAGAAGAACAGAAGAAGAAGTTCAAGAAAACAGAAAGAAAAAATTCAGAGCCACACGTGATGAAGAAAAGAAAAAAAATAAAAAATAATAATAATTAAAGTCACGTAGACATAGGATTGGTGAGCGAAATATATTCACTTGCCCTAGATATAGATCTCTCCCTCTAAAAGCTGAGTTGCTTCTTTGATATTACTCTTAATCATAAATGTTTCATTTGACAACAGCACAAGCTTCAACTAATACTATAGAGAATGAGGAAAAGGAAGAAGCGGAAGAAGATACAGACAATAAAGAATGAAGCCGATTATCAACACACAAAGCGAATAAGTGATATATCAGATATTTAAATGGTATACGCTTTCTTTCCTTTACTATGTAGTTTAATTGTAATTATGAGTTCTAAAGTACATTATATCACTTTTCAGTTTTCACCTCAATTTCTGAATTTACCCAAAAAGTCAAAACCAGCAAAAGCTTGAATGCGGTAAATACTTTTTGTTGTTGTTGAATGATAGAAGACTATCCTGTACTTTAAGTTCTCATGTCATTTTCTTATTTTGCTTGAAGCACATGTGCTGAAAGCCTTACTCTGTTGTTTGTTTTAATATAATCTTACTTTACAAAAAAAAAAAAAAAACTATAACGTACGCATTCAAACTTGATTGTAATGGTTGACACTATTTTAAGTATAGGGTCATTATATCTAGTACTAAACCCTTCATTTTAGCTTTATTTGATTAGATATGATATTAGAAATTCAATGGATTGCATCGTATTATAGTTTTTGTTATTTTTATGTGCCTAAGATAATTGACATGAATGTGATGTTTTTTATTAAATTTTCTGTCACAAACATCTATATTTTTTCTATTGTAAAAAATTTACGTAAACGTATCAAAGTTACAGTATTAGCACTTTTAGCGTAGTTCTCATTGACACGCTTTGGTCATCTTTTCACTTTTTAAGACACTAATTCATATTGCTAAATGGAAATGATAATAAATGATAGTGGGTAGGTTCAAGGAAAAGGTTTCATAAGTTTTTTTATTCTTTTATTTAAGTCACTGATTGATATCATTATTACTACTATAATCTTTCTAAAAATTCACCTTTTTTTCAAAACTGTGGAGGTCAGGTTTGGGTCAATAATTGGGGTAGGAGATATATCCTCAACATGTCCTAATTCCAAATGGCGAAGATTAAGGGTACAATAGATTGAACCGGCAACTGTGCAAAGGCCAGAGAGAGTGTCGCCTTGGGAGATCGAGCCTTTTGTACCTTCTGCTTTGGCAAACCTTTCCCCACATGAATGTGCTCTGCTCCATCCCCTGTTGGAAATCATTTTCCTAATGTATTTACAGACTAGTCAAAAGTCAAAAAGATCCCAGTGCGTTGAACTCTTATTTCTGAACAAACCTTTTCTAGTGTCTCCTCAAGGCCTAGTGGCACTGTAAAATCTGATCAAGAAGAGAAGGAGAAAAAGACGGGTGGTTGTCGGATATTTGGGATTGATTTGAACGATGATAACTTTTCAAATCAAGAAAAGGAACTAGTATATATCCAAGTGTTGTTTCTGGTGGTCTAGATATGCTGGAAGTTGAAGTAGTTTCAGAACATAAAGAATGGTCGAGAGAATAAAGAAGTGGACTTGTCAAATCTACAAAAGAACCGATAGATATGCACAACAAGCAGGAATGCTCCACTTCCATGAGAACTCGCACAAAGGTTCAATTGCAAGGAGTTACTGTGGGTCTCGCAGTTGATTTAACTGCTTTGGACGGGTATAGGTCTCTGAGTTGAAGATGTTTGAGATTAAAGGGCAGCTAGCCAGCTACAATCTGGAAACAAGTGGCAAGTTGTGAAGAAGATTATGATTAACGAGATCATTTATTGTTTTGCGATTAATTTGGGATTTTCATTCGGTTGATGTGACTTTTGGCCTTGTTACATTGGTTTTAATATGAAATCAAACTTGGAATATTTAAGCTATGTTAGAAGAGGTCATAACAAACGCACCAATTTTCTTATTTTATTTTTAAGCCTCTGTTTGTTTCGTAGTAAAATATTTACGGAGGGAAAATATTTTTCGGATAAAGTTTTACAGTGCAAACTTTTGTTTGCATTTTATTTACGGGTGTTTGGTGCGTCAAAGGTTTCTCATGAGAATTCTATTGAAATTCAAAAATCTATTAGTTATTTAAATTAGACAAATTCGATGCATAAATAAATAAACATTGTTCATACTTTAAACAAAATATTTTAAGATGAAAAGTCACAAAAATTAACTAAAAGTCACAAAAATGAATAAGTTCGTGAAAGTTTAAAAACATTAGTGATTAAAATCACAATTATTTTGACGGGAAAAAAGCTAAAACTTTGTCTACTTTTCTGAAAGGAACTTCGTCAACATGTATAGAAAACTTAACATAAACACATATTTTATTTCATATACGTCACTTATAATAGCTTATAATTTTTCAACATATAAACTCATAAAATTATAAGTATATAAGATATTATTGACTTTATTTAGCTTTTTCAAATTTTCTTGGGTTTTTTTAGATTTTTTGGAATTTTTTGTTTTATTTTTTCAATTTTTTTTTGTTATTTTTTAGATTTTTTCCTATTTATTTATATTTTTATTGGTTAATTAGATTTTATCTTTTTCAAATTTTCTTGGAATTTTTAGATTTTTCGGAATTTTTTGTTTTATTTTTTCAATTTTTTTGTTATTTTTTAGATTTTTTCCTATTTATTTATATTTTTATTGGTTAATTAGATTTTAGCTTTTTCAAATTTTCTTGGGTTTTTTAGATTTTTCGGATTTTTATTTATTTTTTTTCCATTTTTGTTATTTTTTTGAATTTTTCGTGTTTTTTCCTTTTTTTTATTGGTTAGTAGATAGAATTGGACTAATTATTAAATAATTTTGAAATAATAGACCTATAATTAATAATAGTTATAATACTAGTATTAGAAAGAATATAGAGAGAGCCTCCGTAAACCGTTTACAATTTTATTTGCGGAGTAATCGTTTCCCCCAATTTTACTGGATATGTGGAAAAAGTTTTCCCAAAAATTTTTTTTTACGTTAAACCAATTACCCGGAAAATCTATTTTACCCGTAAATGTTTGTTTACCCCCATTTTATAACAAAACAAACAGAGACTAAGTTAATTAACATCACTTTTGCATTTTTAGGATAAGAATGTAACTTTAAACATTTTTCAGTTTTCCTATCAAATTTATTATTATAACTAAATATTAACATATTTTAATATGCTTCTATCAATTTTTTCAAACCAAATTAATTTACTAGAGCAAGCACATTAAATAACTTACAAGTTTTTTCGTATTTAAAGTAAAAAAATATAATTTTACCACTTATAAGGAAACGTTTTGTTTTATACAAATTATCAGTTTTTTTTATGAAATTCTCTATCACAACTATACAACTCATATTTTTGTTATTTTATTAATTTATATGTGAAAATTACAAATAAATGAGAGAGAATAAGAGAAAAGTAAGAGAGAAAAATTATTATTTTAATTATAAAAGAATATTTTGATCACTTATATTTGAGAGATATTTGAGTTCATGTATATCTAAGGTAATGTATAAGAAAAACTGATTTTTATACAATTTTAGAACAATCTTTTTATATTTAAGGTAAATTGGTGATATAAGAGAACTAATGCGAGTACTCTAACTGATTTGAGTTTTGGCTAGACTTCTGCTTGTGAACAGTTTCTTAGAATATTCTTATGGTCACTAACATGCAGGGGCGGCCCAACAGTACCGGTTGTCCAACACTCAGTCCAAATTTATTTAATTTTTCTCAAGGCCTATTACCAAATTTTTTCTTTTTTTTTCCAGCCCAGTTTTTTTTTTTCAGCCCAGTTTTTGTCCCAGACCCAAGTATTACTGGATTTTAGCCTGGACCGCCCCTGCTAACATGAGAACGTTTTCAGTTTTGTGATTGTTTTTAGTGATTTTGATCTTCTGCAAACTATAATGATTAGTAAGTATATTTTTGTTCTCCTGATGTGACTTTTGGGCTTTTTTCAACCTGCCTAACAGGAAATTAGGTATGTGATATTACAGGCTAAAGCTATTAAAGATATTATTGGTTTTAGCTTTGGCTTATGACATGAGTACCCTTACGCCATTTCTACTCGTATCTTGGCTAACCCAAATCAATATATCGTTTCGGGTGGGATTTGTTTCCCTGTGGACAAGTTGCCGATCATGTATTCCCTAGCCTCTTCGGTTTTTCTGTTTTTATTATCTATATGATTTTTTAGCTTTGACTCGATTTCATGATCTGGACAGATATGTTGTTTTGGTGTGTCTTTTAATGATAGTATCGTTTTTGGATGTAGATAGAAAAATCATGTTGCCGTTTTTTATGATGAATATTTGTTTATGTTTACATCGCAAAGTCCCAAAACACTCATTTTCCTCTTCCATTTTGTGGGAGGAGTAACACATTTCACAAATGGAGTTTGATTTTGAAGAAACATGAGAAAATGGAATAAATGGGTTTCCCAACAAATGGAATAAATCAACTTTTTACAAAATATAGTCGCAGCGATCTCCCAAGTCATGACTAAAGAAGTGATATCTATGACCACTTTAGAAGAAGTGGTAGAGCATAATGTAGAAAGGGCAGGACAAGAGATTAAAACTGCATCCAAATTGGGCCGGAAAAAAGAAAGAACAACCAACAAGATTCGATGAAGCTGCTTCAAGCTTTGGTGAAAATAAAGCATTTTCAGAAGTAAAGAATTGGTATACTGATCCAACCGAAGTTAACTCACCACCTTGTCTAAAGATAGCGCCACTGAGAACAATTAATGTCAATGAAGCCGAGAAAGTTGCTACTTTTGGTAGAAGAAACAAAGGTTCTGTCATATCAACATTCAAATAGGATCAAATGTAGAGCACTTTTACGTGAAGCTTCCGACGTCCTGAAGCCATTGATTCCGAGACTTTAGCCAGCATTATGTTGAATTAAAGAAAAGCAAGGCTACTTTGAAGATACAAAGTGGTCTAAATCATTCATAAGCATCATGTTCCATTATCAACAAAGAGGTTGATGTCATGGATGAGTGAGGATTAGTTTCGGAAATTAGTTTTATTATCAACCCAAAAAAGTAAGAACTTTGTTCGTGATCACTCTTGTTCTCATGGAGGAGGAAAAAAGGCCGTAAACCTTAGGCAAAGAAGAGTGATAATGCCGAGCTGGGAAAGAAGCATAAAAGATCGAGCATTCACTAACAATTAAGTAATGTTGTCGTATTTGGAAAATAATGGGATGATACGAGTCTAGCTTCTTTAAGGAAGAAAAAGAAGTCATTTCTGCCACAAAGACGACCTCTTTCTGATGAATTATCCGATAGACCCTTGATTATTTGTTGATGACGCTGCTCACAGCGATACTTGCTCTCCTCCCCCTGGATTTAGGTTGACAGTATGCAATGCAAGTCATCTAGATATCGTGTGAAAGGTGAGAATTGTTTTGCTTTTTCTTTTGTATGAAGGAAATTTTGTTTTGATTATTTATGGATTATTCACTGTTTAGGCCTTTTAGTCTGAAAAAGATATAGGCGGAAAGAAATAAAAAAGGAAAGGAACTTTGAAACCAGAGAATAATACTTGCATTACAGTTTGTGATATTAAACGAGATGATATATGTGGAAGTCCTTAAAATACATATGACACTATCACACAGACCAGGAATTGAACCACGAAAATAGAAATGAATCCAATTTATATTAGTTACAATAATCTCAACTAAAATAAAACCTTCTAACTCAAATTTTCAATGTGGTAGCCGACATAATTAATAATAAAAGAGGAAAAACATCATGTTCTCAACTTCAACTTGAGAAAAAAGAAGAAAAGGGAAAGAATGATCTAATAACAGTATACAGAAATACAATCCTTTTGGTTGCACAATACACTTTTGACAGTTTGGTCGACCAAAAATTTCCATAAACACGACGTAAATTCCATCCTAAATGTGAAGTACCGTAGGAGAGAACCTCAGTAACCTACCAAGAGTACTTGGCAAAAACTTCCTAGCAAAAAGGTAACACATATTTGTCACATTCCCGTTGTACTCGCAAACATTCCCGCTCCTCATTGCCTTCAGCAGCTCGGGTGTGACATCATTACGTACAAAAGCAGTCGGGTGGGGCCCACCTCTCTTCCAGTCTACCCAAGTCAGAGTCCTATTTGCATTCTTTTTCCCAAATTTTACATGAACAAAAGTAGGCAAATAATGCTCGTCGGAGTAACATGGCGAGTCACAGTATTTCCAAAACTCGTAAAAATATTTTCTATCAGAAATAATTGCGATAGCGAGGGACCGGTTTATTTCGATCCATTGCGACCCTTTTCGCCACTGTTTGAGGTGAATCACTGGCATCATGTTGGGGCTGTATCGGCCTCGTCCCACAGAACCTAGAAGGTCATAGACCTCCACGAAGGTTGTTTTGGAGTTTATTAAGTATGTGTAGATTGATGAGAAGTTGAAGAGTGGAATGCAAGACTCAGATAGGAGAATGAATCGCTCATTTGAGAAATCGAGCAAAGCGTTTGCTAATAAGCGGCGTTCGGCTTCCACCATGTTAACTTTTCCCCATCCTACTTCCTGTACATTAATTGAGGAGAAACATGAAAATAATTATAACCAAAAAGTATTTTTGAGTAAGAACAATTTAAAGTCTAAGAGACGAGGCAATTTATAAACTAATCTAATGTCTCTGATGTAAAGGTATCTGTTGTGGACAAAAAAAAAAACTATCCACAATGTTTCAGTATGACAACTATAAGAAATTAGCTGGATAGCAGCCGTTATCTCTTTTTTTTAAAAAAAATTGTTGATAAAATGAGTGTCGCTAAACGTTGTTAAACTGTTATAAATTTGAAATTTTAACCGTTGCTATCTTGACATTTTATTGTAGTGAACATATTTAATGGAAGTGGAAAAATACACCATAATAAGAAGTTGATGTTTTTTCTAACGTCATCAAGTACCTTTTTTTGTTTAAGGAAGGAAGAAATTTCATTAATGAGTAGATAGTACAAGTCGGATTCCCCTAATTTTTTATAAAGTTTAGAATCCAGTGGACCAATACATAAAAAAAAAGGTGATGAAAACCCTATAAAACGAAACCGCTTCACTGAATACACAAATAATAGAGACAGGTACAACCGAAACATTCAAACTATAATACACTATCATAGTTCAGAACCAGATACACGCCTACATTGCAAACTTACGTCAATGTTATCACCAACTTCTATGAATCATTTGATTACTACAAATATCTCAATAAGTCTCGGGTTTACGACAAAATTTCTACTATCAATGTTTTCTTCCCAAAAGAAAACTAGTTCTGTCACATAACCATCTCCAAATCTCAATACAATCCCACCAAAACCTGACAAAAAAAAATGATAACTTTGAATAAAATCAACAAATCGTCTCATTATAAATTACGCAAGCCGAAATATCTGAACACGACCCGTGATCATGTTCCGATTTACTCACGGCACATATGCCTTAACCATAAGAACAACTTGATTTTTGAATCTCGTTGAGTTCAATGATAAAGAGTATTAATCCGAACAATAAACATAGTCTATGTCCCGATTATTTTCAGCCAGCGCCATCCGCGTTAACATTAAAAACAGCTCGATGAGCATAACTCCGTAATTTGACAAAATGTTGACTAAATTCAAAAAATGAAGAGTTGAGTAATTAAATCATCTCCGGATCTAGGTTAAGATTGAAATAGAGTCGATGGATGGTCAATTTCAGATCTAGATCAAGTATTGTTTAATTTGGGAAAATTTTAAAATTTAGGGCTTGTATTCAAATCGAGGGTACAATCGATCGAATTGATGATATGTATTAAAAATTTGGAGAAAATATTGAGTGAGAGATGATCTATAATCAAATCTATGTTAGAATTTGGAAAAATATGGCTAATTTGGGCTCATATTTGAAGAAAATTAAGAGTTGAGATATATACCTATAATTTAAAGGACGATGAGTAAGAACGGAAAGAGGATGGGGAGAGGGGGTGGACGGGTGTGGTGGCCCTCTCCCACCCCTAGATCTGAGATATCGTCTTTCTCTCTCTGGAGTATTTTTGCACTTATTAGAGCATGTGGTGTGTGGTGCGTGGTGCGTTGGTTTAACTTTGGCTGTTGTTTTGCGGTGAGCGACGAGTCAAGTTTATTGGTGTGCTGGTTTAAGCTGTTTGTTTAACTTTTGAATGTTATTGAAATTACTAAATATCTTCTAACAGTTTTAATGTAATTGTAAATAAGTATTAACAATTATAACTGTGATCAAAACTAAATAATTGACAACTAAAAAATATAAATTTAAATAAATAAAATTAAACATTCATTTCATTAATTAATAAAAGAGTAGATCAATTAAAAATAAAAATTAAATCAAGTAAAAATAAAATCTAAATCAATTGAAAATAAAAATTACATCAAATAAAAAATAAAAATTACATCAATGCCACTTATTAAAAAACATGACTTTGAACATCGTCGGCCTCAAACTCTCGAACCATGGAAGTGCCAAATGTGCTCGATTAGATCCTTTTAAAGGTTTTCGTGTGTTTTTTTTATTCTTAAGCGATACACGTATTTCTCTAAATGTTGTTAGAAGGGGATTTTCAATGACCGGAAGCGGCGGAGGAGTATTGTCAGAACCCGCCATTGGAAAATTTCTTGACTCTAATTGTTCCGGAGGCTCGCGTTCAACAATCATATTGTGCAATATTATGCACGCTAACATGATGTACTTTAAATCTTCTTGATCACACAAGCATGCCGAACCTCTTAAAATGTGCCAACGAGATTGTAACACACCAAATGCACGCTCGACGTCTTTTCGAACTCCTTCTTGGTATTGAGAACAAGTACAATCTTTTTTGTGACAAATGAGACGGAATGCTTTTCACGAAACAAACCCATTAAGGATAAATACCATCAGCAAGGTAGTATCTCATATTATATTGGGTTCCATTTATCTTATAGCTACAAGGTGCGGCATCGCCTTCCATAAGTCTATCAAATAAATTAGACTCCTCCAATACATTGATGTCGTTATTACAACCGCATGCCCCGAAATAAGTATGCCATATCCCTAAATCCTTAGAAGTCGCCGCTTGAAAGACTATATATGGATGGATATTTTTTATGACCACTTTTATATTGGTCAGCGCAAGCGGTGGAACAATTTTTCCATCTCCAATGCATGCAGTCAATACTTCCGAGCATACCAGGAAAACCCCTACGAGTGTTGATAATGTTTAATCGATGAATATCGTCCTCATTTGGCTCTCTAAGATAATGCTCGCCAAATTTTCCCACGATAACACGAGAAAACTCTTTCATACAAGTAAAGGTAGAATTTACGGATATACGAAGATTCTCATTGACTAAGTCCGCAGAGAGATCATAGGCTAATTTGCGAAGAACGGCAGTAATTTTTTGATAAGTGGTGACACCCATACGGCCCACAACATCATATTTTTGTTGGAAATAATGAATTTTCTCGATAACCTCATTGGCCATTTCGATGAATAATACACTGTCCATACGAAACCTCCGTCGAAATACTTCGTCCGGATACATGTATTCTCCAAAAAAACAGTCCATCTGGAGTTCAGCTTTTCCTTCCAAAATTAATCGAGACCTCTCAACTCGTTGTTTTTGCGGACGTTGTTGTGAATTTCCTTCATCTTCGAAAGCCACAAGAATAGATAAAAACATAGGGTCGTCGGCGAGAAAGTTTTCATTCATCGTTGCGAAATTGGCATCATCGGAATCGGACGAGATACATTTGTATTTCGGATAGAAAGTATTTTAATTATATGATATATAGAATAATATATTTGAGATAGAGAGAGTGTTTTTGAAATTGTGTGATTTGAATGATAGTAAAGTGTGAGTTTATATATGAATTAAATTGAGATATTTTATAATTTAAAAATTTTTACGGACAAAAAATTAGCCGTTATAAGGACTATTTTATATGTTAAAAAAACTCAGGTACCAAAAAAAAGTCAAACTACTCGTTTATTACCGTTATAAAGACTTTTTCGTAATTAAATTAAAACTACATGAACATGTTTGTAATTATTAACGGTCAATTTTATTTTATTTTACATTTGAAACTACATGTATTGGTTTGTAAATAATACAGGAAACAGTCCCTGTAATTATCAACACGGAACCAATATACACAAATTGGAAAAGGAAAGAGAGAGAGAAAAAGGAAAAAGATAGGAGACAGCAGCCAACACACAGATCTTTGTCTAATAAAGTTGGCTGCAATATTTTTACGACTACTCCACCGCAAACAAACAACATGCGATAAAGATGATCTTATGAATGTCATCAAGTACTTATTCGCTTATCATTCTGTTTTGTTTTGAGTTTCTATCTTCTACAAGAAGTCGGTACTATTATAGGTAATTGTCACTGTCACAAACAAGTAATCCTAAAAATGATGCAAATATGAATAAACTTTTGGAATTTGTTGAGCACCTCAACAATTAAATGGACCATGAAATATAGTGATGTTCTGTTGTGGTTTGTTAAACAACCACGAAAGGATAATAGAAAAAAAAACATGAAATGATGCTCTTCAAGCGAATTAAGGTTTTCTATATACTCCTATATTTTTGGCTTATTCTCACTTTTGTCTCTTGCTTTTCACACAATCTTATCAAGATTCAAGATTTAATAGCTATTCATCGTGCTGCTTTTTACTCCAAGCATTTCCAGGTTAGCATTTTCAATATTTATTATGATGTTATTTTCTTTTTCGATTCTTTTTTGCCCGATATTTAAGCAGTACAACAACAGGCCACTACAAAAACAAAGTAAACTTTAGGGACAATTTTTTTAAGCACAATCAAATTTTGTCGCTAAATACTAATTTTTAGGAACAAAAATAATCTATTAGATATAAAAATAATTTTTTTGTTTACAAATCTAACTTTTATGGACACAAATTGAAATTTTTGGTCTGCAAAGACAACCACATACGAACATAAGGAGACAATTTAATTTTGTCTCAAAAAATATTTGGAGGCAAATTTGAATTGTCTTTTTAAATTCGTATGATATTATATTTGGTTGGGGAAAAAATCAAATTTTATCTTAAAAGTTAGATTTGAAAAAAAAATAAAATATTTTTTTATTTAAAATATTTTTTTGTCGTTAAAAATTATTCTTTAAAGATAAAATTTGATTGTGTGAAGAAATTGTCCTTAAGTTTTTTGTAGTAGGGCCGGCAATATATATTTAATCATGTTACACCGATACAAATCCACATTAGGACAATATGAAAAAACAAAACCAAAAAAGACTTGAGCACAACAGATGAACTGAAAAGCCAAAATGACGATCATCCAGGCCCAAAAAGCTTCTTTAAAAAATTTAAATTTACACCATCTTCACTGAAAATTTATTTTTTTGAACTGTATTAAAATTATACAGATTTAGGAAGCTAACCATACTTTTCGAAACAATCACAAAATTGACAAGGAGCTTCAAGAAAATTAATATGTATTTTACTCGGTTCAAAAAGCTCATTGCTAAATGCTAATTAACAACCACCCAAAAGCAAAAACAATAGCCCAAGGGTCACAACATCAAAGATAAGTAGTAACCCCCAGAATTTAAACTGGCCAGTTCATATACTTTGCCCTTTCAACTTTATTACAAAAAAGGTAACATAAAATTATGAATATCAGATAAAAACAATCAATGAGCACTAACCAGTAACGAAGACGCAAGTGAAAAGCAAAACAAACCTTGCTGGGAATTCTTCGGCCTTGAAATACTGACTCCTGAGAAACGGTTTCGTTAAAAGAAGGCCAAGCATGAACATAAATAGAATAAAAGTCTTCATTTCCTTTGAAAAACCTCTCCCAAAGACGCGCTAATGGCAAAAACCCTTTCGTCAAAAACAAAAAAGCAACTTTTGGGGTTCGTTTGTACGGGTAATCCGAAATTTTCGGAACCATTGAAGCTTTCCAAAGCAATTCTTCGTCTTCCATACCATGCATAGGATGAGGTGGCTTGATATATTCACTTAATCCCATTACAGTTTGATTTTTGATAAAAGGGACGGAAATCTGATCACGTGATTCTAGTTGGTTCACAAAAAGCGTTTGGATAGAGAGAAAGTCAAAGGGAAAATCTTTGAGATACAACCTACAAGAAAAACCTATGACGAGACCCAAGCTAAAGAGGAGAAAGCTAATGATGAGGCTCTGTAAATACGTCTCGAAAAGGAAAAGCTTGTACACGGAAGGTGTTGAACTTTGTTGCTTTTTGATTTTCATTGTTATAGAGAGAGAAAACAGACAAAAACTAAGGCAATGTATAAATGTTTTAGAGTACTTGCAATGAGGAGAGAGTTCTATGAGTTGTAACCTACAAAAATATAAGGCAAGGCAATGTCTCAACAAATTTTTTAATTTAATGTGCAAAAAAACACCATTTCTTTCTTATTTTTGCAAAACTGGAGGATGAAAATATATAGAAGGAATAGACTCTTTGGATACTTGGGTACATTTTATATCCATGATAGTTGATACTTAATACCAACTTGCACTTTTTTATCATTACTTATGTCTACCTCAAAGTATCATCTGATTTTGAACCATATGATAATTTGACAAATTGAACTCTATGTTTTCATGAAAGCGATTCTTAAGAAGTTCACTAAATATATCTTTTCAATTCTTAAATGTTAACAAACGTAAGTTACTTGTTTTAAATACTGTCACTCCTGACTCCCCAATATTATTTTTTCCTCCATATAATTTTATTCTTCTAGAAAAAAACTGAATTAGACTAGTTACATCTTTAATTAATGTAACTTTCAATAAGTAAACAATAGTTAGTTTATGAAATTAGAGTTTATAAAACAACTATTCTAGGGTGAATTTCGCTACCCACACAATGATCACAAGGTCTTAATCCAGTTTTACTAGTTCAATTTAGCCCCCCAAAATTGATGCCATATAATATTTGCTAATAGAGATATTATAGTTTTCATATCAACTGGTGATTAAAGATACTCTCTCTCTCTTTTCAATCAATCGAATAAAAAGGGCAATACCAGTGTTATAAATCTCCCGCAAAGCGCTAGGTCCAGGGACGTCGGGAGGGGTCAGTCCACTTTGGACCTAATATATTTGTGCCTGCTTCCACAGCCGGAACTGTGATTTTCATGTCACATGAGAACAAATTTACCGTTGCGCCAAGACTCATCCTCTCAATCAATCGAATCCACAACTTATATAATTTGAAACTTTCAAATATAATTTCCAAAGGAAAAGCCATCCTTAATAACAATTCGACTTATATATACTCTTAAGACTCAACTAGCAAGCAAACTACGGAGGACAAAATAAACCTTTATATAGTACTAGGTGGAATAAATAAAAAAACAATAAATCAAACCTTAAATAACTTTGTTATGTTGTAATGTTATATTAAAATAGATGATTTATTATCGATTTTATTATTTAAGGTTTGATTTATTGCTTTTTTATTTGAGAAAACATGTGAATAATGCTGTACATCTTATTTATCTGTACATATGTCTTTATTTTGTATAGTAAGTGATTTAATGTATAGAGTATTACACACGGAAGATAAAAGCATTGGTTGTTACAAAATATATATTTTATCGTTCACAAATTTAGATGGAGTGTACAACCATCAGTATGATTGTAGCACAGAGTTTTAATAAGTCTCTATTGACTATATGAAACGGTTGAGTTCCGACTGTTTATGCTGATATACTTAGAGTATATTGAACATGACAAAGTGGTATTATTTTATAGTACTGACCGAAATAAAATAATTATAGCTAAAAAATTATTATGATTACTTATACTCTTAATTTTTAGATTATTTTCGATACACATATTTATAATGTATACTGTTTTAATTTGCAATGGGTGAAATTTGTTATGATCAACAAACCCGCATATTGGAAAGTAACATTATTTACATAGTGTGCGTCTATAATCGACAGAATTCACGTCTTTTAATAAGCAGTGATGATATCTCTTCGAGAAGATTATAAGTTTTGTTTGTGTCAAATCTTGCAAATCTATTTTATATCAGACACAACAAATAAGTTAAGTGAAAAGATCGAATAAATAATATGTCGAGTAAAATAATTGTCAGTAATTTATTTATTTGGTAGATATATGTAATATTAATGTGAGAAGAAAATTAATTATTTAATAATGTGCTCTCAAATATTATTTGAGAACGGATTAGAGTGCAATTATATTCTCTAATAGAAATTAATATAATTTACCGATAGAATATCGTAAGATTGGTAAATTATTAATTAGATAATATTATATTATTCTTGTTAATAAGATTATATAATATTTATTAATTAAGTATTAATCTAAGTAATGTTAGAGTTCTAAGTAAGGTAGAAGTCTATTCGTTCTTGTGTAATAGGTCAATGTAGCCCATATATATTGTTCGTATGTTAAGTAAAAAATACAACCTCCATAACTCATATATTAGAGTTAGCTTTCTTAACAATTTTGAGAGTCCACATCTCTAAAAGCAATGCGTATGATAGAAATATAACAGAAGATTAAGTGTGAATTAGGTTTTCTCGTGGGTAACTTTGTATTGTTTTTATATAATTCATATACACTAATCATAATGCAATTCTAGTTTTTCGCTGCAAAATTAAACGTGTTTCTAACAGTTTCAGGCTTGGCAAGGTACTATTTTCTAGGTTTATGCATTGCACATCATCATTAGATACAATCCAATATATCCAACTTAATTCATCTCCTAAACTAGGATGTAGCCAAATAACAAATATAGTCGCATGTCTACACCAGAATCCTAAAAAGGAATAATCAAAGGTAAATGCGATCTGGAAATTGAAAAATAAAGATGGAAATCACAAAAGTAAGTACTACTTCTACAGATTTTTCTGGAAAATAATCTGTTCTTTGAACTTATTGATGGTAAAAATCTGTATTGGCATGATTATTATGTGCTACCTTTGCCTACTCCAGGTCCAGGAAATCGATGAAGCCAACATACACTGGATCAGAAATATCGAAATGGCTTAAGTAATTGTAATTATCAAATGACGCAAAGCAGAAACCTGCTCTTATAACAGCTCAGGTGACAGACAAATAATATCACTATTAATAAATGCTTTAAGCTGCTAACGGAATCCAAAAGTAGAAAGTGAAATGAGTCAGTCATACACTAGCTAACTAATGTGGACTAAACTTGAAACAGGCTAACCTCCAAAAAAAAAAAAACTTAAAACAGGCTCTCATAGTAGGCAAAAATGGGTAAGCTCACATATTATATTACGATTTAGAGATCCTCGCTAAGCAAGCAGTTCATTTGAAATCTTAGGTCTCAGATTAAACAATTTGAACATACAAATCTCAACCTGTAGTAGGCAGAATTGTCTGAGACTCTGGATGCTAATATGCTATCTTTCTTTCACATCCTAATTATATACATACAGATGTTTCTTTTATTCATATTCAAGTCGAAAATGTATGACTGTCTAGTGTCCTTACCAAATGGATATATGTGAATGACAACGATTACAAGAGAGCTCGCACTAACCTAAACTACTGATACTTGCTAAAACATAGCAAACACCACTATAACATCATCTCTTAAGAATTAAACATTTCTAAGCTCAAATAGACCTAATAGTAAGTGAATTTTTCTACTTCTATCAAGGCAGGAAAATAATCAGCACGTTTCATAATATTTGCAGGTCAAAAAATTTACTTTTGGTTATCTTGAACAAGTGACATAGAAAATGAATCGCAGTTCAGTTCCGATCAGGATGTTTACAAATTAGATCCATAGAGAGCCAAATCAATTGAGAAGGTATCCAATGTAGCAAAGCTGACATGGATTTGGATACAAAAATTGTATCGGGCCAGGTCATCGAAGTTTCCAAAAATCTTTTATTTTTGAAGGCAAATAGCGTAAATAAAGAATTACTGGGTTCTGTGCTACCACATGAATTCCCAAATCTGCTCTTTGTCGACCTCATTCTTGCCTTAGCTAGCTATGACTCTTTATCTTTTTGTACATTTCACTCCTCGTTCCATTTCCTCGACAGCGTTTGTGTTAATTTTAGGCTCATATACAAAATAGGTATTTATTTAATCCACTCTTCCAACTCTACCACATCAATATTTCTCCTTTCTGAATTAGGGTAGCATGCAACTATTAAACACCCAACCGGATTAATTTAACTACATCTCCTTTCCCCGTCTAGAATTAAAGGCAATGTTAACTATACCAAACAGTTATACAATAGATTCATAGATAACTAGCCAGTCATTAATCTAGTCTAGAAAGAAATAGGCATTACAGCTTGATAAAATTGATTCATATAACTCCTCGTCATATGTTAGAAAGAAATAGTATTGTCAAGTCTCCAACGCCCTCGCCAATACATATAACTCCTCGTCATATGTTCGATAGTTTAGGGCTGCCCCGCTAAGCTTTTCGCTAAAAGTACTCCAGCTGGATATGCATCTTACCCTCCTTGCATTGACAAGTCTAAATTCCAATTCCCTCTTTCGCCTTAACAAGGTGTTTGATTCCCTTAAATTGTCGCAGCCCAATAGCAATCTCACGGGAAACTAAAGTTTCACCAACCTGTAATAAATGTTGAAAAACACTAGGAAAACAAGTCATATCGTTAGTATTTAAACAATCCTCACTTGATCTCACATAAATGCTAACTTTTTTTCTCTCTTTTCTTTCCTCTCTGATCATCTCTTATTTTTCTCTTTTTATCTCAGATTTTTTCAAACTCTCACTCTCATTCTTCTCACTCTTGTTTTTCTTTTCACTCTCATTCTTTTCTTTTCTCTCTTGTTTCTTTTGACACTCATATTTTTTTTCATTTTCTTTTAACCTCACTCAATCTTCAATTGTCATGCTACACAGCTCTTCATTAACAAAACATCTGGTCTCAAAGGCATTTACTTCTTGTAATTTCAAATCGCTCCTAATCGTTCCATCTAGTGCGTTAGGTATTACTTTAGTCTCCGCATCAACCAATTTATCTTTTTCGTTAACATCCTTAACAAGATCATGTGCCGATTCACTTTTAATTAAAACACCATTGTTTGGACATATACTATCATCGAGATTTCTTCTAAAAACTTTAAAGCATTCATCAAATATTTTTCCATAATCTCGAGTTTTAGTTTTACCTTGGTTCAAAGTGATCATCTCCTTTTCGTAGTTCAAGATATGAACTTTAGGTTTCGAATAATGTTTGTCATCCATTTCACTCCGTCATGGCTTTTTATTAGAAGAACTTCCAACTCGCATTGGGCTGATCATCGTCGATTCAGGTTTATGAAACTCTTTGTTTTTAGTTTCTGATTTCTTTGGTTGGGCTCTTCATCTTTCACACAAGCTAGGGACCTTTTGTTGCTGCTTGTTAGGTGCGTTTTGTAACCCATCGAGTCGTTTGTTTAATCGCTCAAAATCAGTCTTAATCATTTTCCGCATCTCACCCATCATGGCCTCCATTTGTAACTTCATTTCATTCTCTCCCGAATCCATTCGAAATTCTTTTCGTTGCAAATAAGATGTTAGGATAAAAATTAAATGAATCTCACACACTTCCTTACGTGTTTACACTCAATAATATGCACTCATCACTCGTGTATCACTCAAATTGGCTTTTACCCTCTAGTGATCTCACACGCTCTGTCTTTTTCTGCTCAAATATAAACTCACTCACCCAGCCTTACCCACTCTTAGTTTCCTCTATAGGTTCTCTATGAACTTAATAAAACACAAGATTCTCCTCGTAGCGTTTATATAAGCGAAATGGTTAGTGATTAGATTTTTTTTTCTTTTGAAGTATGGGGATATTTAAAACACTTGATGGATGGAATATTTAGTGATGAACCTTATAATGACTCGAATAAAAAAACTTAACAATCCTCTTTTTTTTTTGGCACTTCTATTTTTTTTTTTTTGCTCTTTTAGAATTTGATTTTTTTTTCCTTTTGATCCTTCTTCTATTTTTTTTATCACTTTTTTTTTGTATCTTTTTTTTTCAATGAGGATAACAAGACTCAACACCGAAATATAATTGACTCGTTTTGTTAAGACAACTTATTTAAACTCAACAAATCAGTATTTTTTTAAATTCTTTTGAATAATTTTTTTTATTTTTTTTACAATAACAATAATAAAAAGGATAAAAAAACCTTAATAGAGCCAAAGCTATGATACCAAATGATAGGAAATCGATTGGGGTGTATCTATCTAATCAGGTTTATAACGATCAAACTAAAAACCGCGACCTGTCACCTATAAAGATGTGGTAACCTTGGTATGATTATTTGATATTGCAATACTAAAGACCATGATCCGTAAGCTATAAAGAGGTGAAAACCTTGGTATGATTAGTTTGCTATGGAACCGTGATCCGTCACCTATAAAGAGGTGGGAACTTTGGTATGTAAAGATGCCACAAACGGTTATGGACTACCGAATGATAAGTCGGGTGAACGCCACAAGATAGAACCTTGATAAGTTCAGAAAGTTCAATGAAGAACCCAAAAGAAAACTTTCAATATATTTTATCCAAATCTGATCTTTACAAGCATGGAATGCCCCTTATTTATACTTGGAACAAGTTTCCAAGAATGGAAAAGGACATAGAAAAGCTTTAATTAAAACTAGGTTCATAGTCCATAAGACCCATGACTCCAACTTATGTAACTCCTAGAAAACATCAAAATAAAACCAAATACCTTGTAATTCAGCATAACCACTCAATAATGAGTTCATCCCCTTTATTAATTTGTGGCGTTTTGAATAATGTACTTTAACACCTCCAAATGCATTGAATCTCAACAAAGATGCATTAAACTTTTGATAACTTAAGCCCCTTGAAGTCCCAACCTTAATGACCACCAAATTAACTTGATTAGAAGATTCTTTAATTACTCCAATCTGATTAACAAAGTCTTGGACATTAATTGAGCTCATATTCAGCTTCGTATTCGGCTTCGGTTTCTCTTTAGTCTTCATATCCTTGTTGTAAAATCCAGTATTTTATTTTATTATATTTAGTTACTAATGTTCAATATTTTTAGATTGTTTTGATATTTTGATAACGTGGAGGGGTGGTTTAGTATTTAGCAATTATTAAGAGTCAAATTATAATAAGGAGGGACTAGTAATTAAATTAGAAGGAATACAAAGAACTTAAAAGTCGGTCTTTGATTTTCTAACGTAGAATGATTAACTTGTGAAAAGAAAACGCTCGAATTAATTAGTCTTCATATATATATAAATTAGCATATAAGAGGCAGAGTCATATATATACCATCCGATAAGAATGAGTTTATATCTTATAAAGATAAAAGTTATATATAGTGTATCTGTATAAGGTTTCAAGATTATTATTTTTATGATTTGCTTATGATTTGTATTTGGGACCATGAGTATAAGTCCAACAGAGAATCCCTGAATAAGGGGAAGAAGAAAGTGGGTGACGTTGGCAACTAAATGAAAGAGTTTAGTTCTCAACGGTTCACTTAGCGATTGTACATAGCTTTGTTAACCGAAACGTTTTAAGGAATAGACTCAACCGTCATGCTGTGGTGACCTTAATTACGTAGTGCACGTATGGTTTATACACCTGAGAAAAAGATCGACGGTAAAGAGATTGAGAAAGTTAATCGGGCTTGGTATCCTAAGATATACATATTATCATTTAGCTTTTATCATAAAAAGAAAGAAAAAGATTTTATTATTATTATTGCGATAGATTTAATCTTGATGAAAGAAAGGTGAAAAGTTTATTTATCTTTTATATTCAAGTGATTTCTGAATACTTATGCATTGAGAATTTTTATTAAACCAATTATTATTTTTGCAAGAAACTGAAAAGGAAAATATTATTTTCAACTCATATTACATATTGTGAGTATTTCTCTCTCATTTAGCTCATTTAGCTCATCTCTCATTTTTAAAATGTTTTTCAGGTAAGCGATCACCTATTTAGATTTGAAGTCGATTAGTTGGGACCAGACAGACCTTATAGAAGTTTAAGCTAGTTTTTCCGCTGCGATGTAATTTTGCCTTAGCTTATATGATGTATAATTACTTGGTAAGGACCGTAGTTAAAAATTTTATTAATAAAGTTATAGAATTTTGGGTATATTTCATTATTCTACTATTCCCGAATGTTTTTAAATTAGACTTTGTCTAGCACGTGTCGCCACACATGTTATTCGGCCGTGTGACTCCCAAATTAGGTCAGGGATGTTACATTTTTTGATATCAGAGCTGAAGGTCCTAGGCTTGTATCGGTAGTTCACTTACGCTAGATGAGGTCTGCTCCCCAATGTAGGTCCTAAGTTAAAAGATTTATTCTGTTTGGTCGGTTATTGTTGAGGGTGGAGTACTTTATTTTGTAAATTGTTATTGAGTAGGAAGTTATAATTTGGTATTTGTTTTATTTTGGTTAAAAGTGAATTGCATGGTTGTAGTGATAATTTATAGTTTTCGGACATGCATTAAAGGTAATTTTGGAGACTCTGGTTATTGACGTTACGATTAGTATACAGTTTAAGATTAACTAGTATTGTATGTTTCTTAGACAATTGAACTCATGACATAAGCATTTGGATAATGAGATTTGTAAAGTTGAATTCAGAAAATGACGGTTTACTTATTTGAGTTGGGTTATTTGTTTTTAGTTGTGGCTGAAATTTCCATATCGTTATCCATCAGTGACCGTTGGTTTGTGAGCAGCGAATGGTCAAGTTTATCGGTGTGTTTCTTTAGAGTTGTTGGTTTAATTTATGTATAATATTAAATAATATTAAAATAAAAACATAAATATTTTTTATACATAAAAATATTTCTGTATATTTATTATGATATAGAAACAATATTCACATTTTTAAAATTTAAAAAGCTGATAAAAAGACTGGTTTGTAAGTTAACAGAAATTGTAGGGACCCATGTTTTTAATAAACATCTGACTATATATATAATTTTAAAACTAATTTAAAACTTTCAGCAAATTACAGGACCAATTTTGTAATTTGTAGAAAATGAACCAACAAGCAGAACATATGGGAGGGGGGAACCCATAGCCCTAACACAGGCGTTGTGGGAGGGACAGCATTAAAGATTGGCCGCTGCTGGCATGCCTCCGGTGGCCGCAGGCCCGCAGCAGTAGCTGGTAAACATGGTCTAAGGTGATGGATGGTCCATAACTGGTAGAGTTAACGACGGATTTGAAGTGTTAGGTATTCGGTCAAGACCTTAAACTTTAGCATCGATCTTGGGGGAAAAAATGAGCATGCACAATAATTACAGTTAAAAACAAAAGATAAATTGTAAATGTAAGAAAAATCCAAGTAAACCTAATTATCATTTACCTTATGAACCTATACTTTATACTATCCCGGAAGGATATATGAGCTAGACACACAACTATTATTATATGAATAAATAAGTAATCACAATTAGAAAATGTTAGATTTATACAGTTTAAAACACATTTATTCTAATTTAAAATTGGTTGTAACATTTAGCCTTTTACTAATAAAGCTTTTAGTATTTTTAAAACCACCACAGGGAACAAACGGTAATTTTACGGTGTGCAATCAAATACTTAATTTTCAAAATGGGTGGTCTTTATTAATTAGTTGATCTAAAAGCATGAATAGTAATGAATCAGACTTTGTATGAAACCATCAGACTTAGAAAACGTTGTGTGAAGCTATAGGAGAAGTGATATAATTAATGGGAAAAAAGAGAAGGCCCCAGCGACCAAAAACAGCGGAATAAAAAAATATACTCCATCCGTTTTCAATTAATTGTATTTTATAAAATTACGTGTAATTTTGATCGGTTTATAATATATATTAAAGTTGTCAAATTGAAAAAATTCAAAACTGAATAATATAATTTAATGTTTCAACTATATGATTAACTTTTGAAAATTTTAATTCCGACAATTTTGATACAAGTTATTGGTTGGTCAAAATTATATATAGTTTCGTAGTAGACAATTAATTGGTAACGGATGGAGTAAATTGATTACCTTTCTTCAAATCTTATGACAGCCCTAAAAGAAGACGACAATCACAAACGTGAGAAACCATTTCAAAATAGGAGAGTAAAAACCCACGAGCCACTTGTTCAATAAAACCCCATTATAGCGGAATATTCGAGATAACAATCTCGATTTAATCTCCGGCTAACAAGCCTAATATCTCAAGATAACAATCTTGGTAACTCTACTAACACAAACTAGGGACACACTAGCCGAAACAATTAAACATATCGACCTTGGAAATCAAAAAAACGAGAGTAATCACAAAAACAAAGTCATAAAAAACATCTATCGACATCAGATTTGTTTTCGGCTCAGCAAACAGACCTAAACACCTCTAAAAGTGAAGGCCTTTGAGTTACGAAACTATTGCCACTAGAATCAGGTCGTTCCAACAGTT
The DNA here is from genome assembly GCA_963682055.1 of Primula veris. Taxonomy (NCBI): domain Eukaryota; kingdom Viridiplantae; phylum Streptophyta; class Magnoliopsida; order Ericales; family Primulaceae; genus Primula; species Primula veris. The sequence continues at coordinate 28,061,355 of OY821742.1, read as the reverse complement.
CAATCTCCGGTTCGGGCATGCGTAATGTTGTGGCAGAAATACACTACAAGAAAAGTGGGCAACAGTGACAGAAATTTTCGTCCCTAAACGCACCAAACCGTCGTTAAATCACGTTTAACGACGGATATTTCCGTCGCTCCAAGGCGAATCTAAACAGCTTGTAGCAAATGGATTGCCGCGGATGTAAAATTTCCGTCTCAAAGTTGCGACGGAACAGTGCCATTAAAACCGTCGTAGACTGAAACCAAGGAAACGGAGTTCAACTTCTGTTAGGTTTTCTGCTTCCGAATTACTACAGCAATTTCGTCGCAAGATAGAAGCAAAAGCTCCGTCAAACGTTACGGACGTAAGGTTATGGCGTTAAGTTTTGTGAATCATTTGAGATTAGATATTCGTCGTTATTCCGTGTTAAATTAAATTAATAAAAAATTAATGAAAGATTAAACATTTTTTTTTAAAGAATTGAAACAAGTTAGTAATTCGCATGCAGTCGCAAATTCGCTTTTAACATTGTTAAATAGTGTTTTTTTAATATAATGTTTTTATTTTACCGATTAAATTGAAATGTCTTAGCCACTACTTTTCGTCGCTAACTAGTGCCGAATATATGTTTTATTATTATTTTTCTTCGAATTAGCTTTAAAAATTTTGGTCACTGAACAGTCATGAATGATTTTGCAACTATATCCGACAATACTTTAACTAGGGGTGGGCAAAAAATCCGTAAATCCACCCCGTAACCCAACCCGCATAGATTGGGGCGGGTTGGGGTGGGTTGAATGTCCAAAAAAAATCAATCCGTCCCGCCCCAATCCGCTATATATTTTACGGGTTGGATTAGGGTTGAGGTTCACAAACCGCGGGTTAATCCGTCCCAATCCGTTTCAACCCGCAATATATATATATATATACATTGTGTATATTTTAAGATACCAACCTTTAATTATTGTTATATTTTAGTTTTATTACTTGTTCGTGAATGTTCTAAACGTACTTTGATTGAGTTTAATTTATATTTCTGTTTGAAATATTCAATTTATTTTAAAATATGGGTTGATTATGCAAACTATGAAAAATAAAAGACCAAAATAAAAATTTAAGAATCAATCTAAACCCAACCCGCCCCAACCCGCAATTTATTTTGCGAGTTGGATTGGGTTGGATTGGGGTTTTAATTGTAACAGGTTGGATTAGGTTGGGTTGAGATTTAAATTTCATCAATCCGCCCTGCTATTTATTTTACGGGTTGGGTTAGGATTGAAACAAATCCGCCCCAATCCGCCCCGTGCACACCCCTAACTTTAACAATATTATTACTTGTGATTAGAAATTAATATAACCAATCAAAACCGTCTCAGATTACTTCATTTTTTAAAAAAATAAAATTATATTAAAATATTGCATTTTCAGAAAATGCAATATTTTAATATAATTTTATTTTATTACAATTAAATTAAATTAAAAAATGAATAGGAAATGGAAACAAATATAAATCACACAAGCAAGAAACATGAAAACTAATTACGTCTATTTGTCCAACATAAACACGAGCCCACATCGACATAAGAATCGTAACGAAGTTCAAGTTCAGTTCACATCCAAACAAAATAAAACAGCCTAAAGTTCATAACCAAAGATCGAAACACCAAAAGACAGATCATACAACTGTTGATCACAACCATGAAAACATCACTAAAACACAAAACATTAAAACAGATTGTTCATAAACACCAAAAGCTCGACAAAAAGCTGTTTAAAAGCAACTTCCGTTAACCATAATATTATCATCAATCACAATATCATTTGAGTCGACTCTATAGCAATCTTCCATTCCTAAATCAGCACCATTTCTTCCATTTTCACCTTCGCTCGACTGTGTGCCATGGGAGCCAATATGCTTGGCCAATGGCTGGACAATAACGGGCAGATTCGTCATTAACACATGATGGAGATTCTGCTGGACGATGGTGGGGATGGTCGACACAATGGTTTGCTAAAGATTCTGTTGAAATCCATCTCCTCCAAGGGTCTCTTCGATAACGTTTCGCATGAGTTCAGCTGTCTCATCCTGCGTCATTGGTGGTGGCATTGCAGACTTCGCAGTGCTTGAGCAGGATCCATCTGTGGTCAATGAGGAAACCATGTTACCAAGCCCGTACACTCCCCTTTTCGATGCATCCAAGTTCTGGCGCCAACACCTCAAGAAACAACTTGTTCTCGTCAATCTGGTCAACCGGTAAACCTTCCTCCTCTGCTTGGGCTTTTAGCTGAGCCAACCTCTCTTCGATCTTATCCTACACATCACACAAAATGCAACATGTAAATGAAGAAAAAAATAACATTTGTATCACAAAAGATGCTTACAAAACAATTGAACCTAAATCCTGCTTATTTGTTAAGCAAGCTACCATTCATTTCCACTTTATATCCCATAATAACAATTCTAAATGGACCAAGTCAAGCTTAATAACCTTCCACAAAACACAATCAAGCTTCTTTAGTTATCCATCATACAATTCAAGTAACTAAGTAGATGTAAGCGAAAAGTGATCGATATTTTAAACTAAACTATAAAAAGTAACAAACTCAGAACATTCCTATAAAATGAATTTTAAGTTAATTTTGACATAATGTTCACAATAAACTCAACTAACATATCCAAACAACATAATTGAGTTTTCGAGTAACGGCCATAATGCTAAACATAAAAGTAGTTATTATTTAGCTGTATACAATCATAATAAAATTTTCCAAACATATAATTTACATGGCAAGACACTCTAACACCATTTACATAATAACAACCCAGCTAACATGAGGGTACTATAATATAAATAATAAACTACCAAACTAATTAAAACTGAAATCAAACTTTCATATATGTAAACCAATTATTCAATAAAACATGAAACGTACATTGATTTCCTTTGATTTAGCATCGCAAAATGGCCCATCTATTCCCTTTTGATGCATTAAGCGAAACTGCCTCAAGAGGCTTGACATCACGCCTTTCTTCTCAAAAAGATCCAGTGAATGCTGCAAATGAGACTTAGAGCCGCCGGTGTGATCAGAAGGTGAATTGTTTTTTCCACGTCTATTTTTAGACTTGATAAGAGACTTGGCCACCACTACTGCATCAGCCCAATGCACCTTCCATGCTGCCCACGCTATCGGGCAGCACCAGTCAGGGCATTTCTCAACCCTCTTTAGCTTGCTAAACCAATCCGAGTAGCGCTTTGACGCTATACGTTCCCATGCTGCTTTCAAAACACCTTCCATGTCACGATCCCATGTACAAAGCTTCTGCAAATGTATGTCACATAAAACAAACAAACAATCAATGTTCAAACATTTACTAACAATATTTACTTATACAGAAATTGGAGCTGAAATTTGAAGTCAATACACTCAATTAGATACCGAACCTTGAATAGCTTCCAGTAATGAGCCTTCACCTCCCGAGGCATATTCTTCCATGCTGTGCCGGCTACATGCTGCTTATTCCGAAATGCCTTTGTTATGTTCTTTGAGGTAGAAGGGAGAAAGCTGTCAATCCAAACAAAAGGAAAGTAAAAAAATGTGTTATAAATATGCACATAATTTTAGATGTGTATATATTTGTGACATACAAACAAGTATTTATATGTGTGTCTGTGTAAATTAGAATTCAATATGATATGTCTGTGTGTGTATCAAATTACATACTATAAACATGCATCGCCTATATATTTGTGTGTGCATTAAAATATATCTAATCTCATATCTACCTATGTGAAGTCTACTAGAACATGTGTGTGCATGAACTCTGTGAGTATATGTGTGTGTGAGAACTGTACAAGTATATGTGTGTGTTCATTTATAGAGCTATATGTGTGTATTGAAAAAAGGGAACTACCTACGCTGGAACCTTCCATGAGCCTGCACCACCCTTCCGTATTGCTTGCCAACAAGGAGATTGACATGAGGTTGTGGTTGTGGTTGTGGTTGTGCATTTGTTCCTTCGCGAGTAGGAGCATTGCACGACATGTGCGATGATCCACTTGACCTTTCCAAACCATTGTGGTGATTACTATTAGGCTCCTCAAGAGAGAGAGACTCAGTCTCAGAATCACTATTTTCCTCCTCATTTGGGAAAGAAAGTTGATCCAGTTACTCTTCGGTGCTCATCTGCATTGTAACTTCCACTTCTTACCGGCATCCGAACCATCTACATCAATCAATTTAATAATTAACGTATCAACAAATAAAATGTAACATAACCAAGCAAATGTAATTAAAAGTTGCTTCGCTTTCCAACAATTAACGTAAATTTAAGTCATTGCCAGATAACAATCCAACATGGCTTTTAACATGAATTATTTTTTTAATGCATTAAAAAAAGCTGCTTATTACAAAGAAAACCAATCAATATTCTCAATAATGTTAAATTTTTTTAATCATTAACTAAGATTGTAATGCCTATAACAAAAATAAATAAACTATATTGATATTTGATAGACATTAAACAATAGTCAAAGCTAATTTCTCTCTTTTTAAAATCATTTTCTATTTCATATACCCCTTTTTAAAGATATTTTCTATCTTTCTGCTTGAGTAAGGTAATTTGTTTAATTTTGTTAACTTTTAGAAGACAAGATTTTCCGGTCTAACTAAAAATTAAGTCAAGCAATAACAAAACCCATTTTAGATCACTCATACTAGACAAAAATGGTGATTTATTTACAAACTTTACAGTATCGCCATTTATAAACAATAAAATAATAAAAAAAGTTAAACTGAAAATTTCTTATGAAAGTGTCAAATGTCAATCCAAACATACAAAGTATTAAAAGCCCAAAATATTTTTAAAAGTGTAAAAACCCAAATATAAATCAGCCATCTATCTAACAAACAACCAACTCTGAATCAACCTTACATGCAATTGTACTCAAATTGGAAATTCCTTATGAAAGTATCGAATGTAAATCTGAAAATATAAATTACTAAAATCCCTGTATATTTTTATTAGTGTAAACCCTAAACATAAATCAAACATAATCCCTTTTATCAAAGAAACAACTATCACTGAATCAACCATATATGCAATTGTATTTAAAATTGAATCCCTAAATACAAAGTATCAAATGTAAATCCAAACATAAAAAGAAATAAAAGCCCTAAATATTTTCAAAAGTGTAAAAAAGAAAAACATAAATAAACATGAGCTTCCTATCAAAAAAAACAATTATTTGTAAATAAAAATTACATGTAAGAGAGACAAAGGACAGAGAGAGACTTGCACCGTTCGTTGTGGTTGTGATTGTACAGAAACTAGAGAGAGATGGTGAGATATTAGTGTGATGTATATTTTTTGAGAGAAAGTTATTAAGGAGAAATGTTTATGGTGTAGAATAGGCGGTGGCTGGGGGGAAATGGAGGTATATTGAAATGGTGGCAAAATAATCTCAATAGTTCGCCCAAAAATTTTCACAAAAATTTCAATTTTTGGCTGAAAAATTGGGCGCGTATATTGAAAAAAATTATGTGATTTTCGTAGGAACTGACACTAAAAATTTAAAATTTACTGAAAATATATATGATGTAATTGGAAAAAAAAAAATATGGTGCATTTTTTTATGGTGTGTTAAAAATTTCCAAATTGGTATTATATATGGTGTGTTTTTTAACGGTCCAATTACACTCATATGTCCCAACTTTGTGTTATATATGATGCGTTTTTTAATAATAAATATATTTTAACAATTGAAACAAATTAAATATACTTTTAATAAATATTTAAAACAAAATTAAGTGTAATTGGACAAATTATACATTAATACTTTTAAAATAAAATTTCTAATAAACATTCTATTTAAATACATACTTAAATAAAAATCCAAACATGAGTACATCCACTGTCTGAAAATATTACTCATCTGAAACTGTACAAATAAAAATTACGTCAATTAACTCATATGATTTGTTTATAAGCATAATGGTATACAATTAATATAGATAGTATGGTTACAAAAAAAAATGTCAAAATGGTGACATGCTTTTTGTAGTTAGTTTGTGACAGATTTGTGATAATTTTTCAAATTAGTGACAGATTTGTCATACTTGCTAATAAACTTCTAAATCATGACTAATGGAAATAGTCCATATTGCCTAACACATTGTACACAAACTTGTAAATAACCAATCTATTTTAATACGAAAAAATTATACACTAATTAATAAATGTAACAACAATTTGATAACAAAATTGTCAATAAGATTATTTCCGGTCTATTATTACAACTTCAAGATAAGCAAATAAATTACACACAAACGATGAAATAAACATATCTTACCTGAAATCATCACTACTCCTTATCATTAGATATCACATCATCATTATACATATCATCATCTGGCTCTGACTCTGACTTGCACATTAGTGGTCCGTCTTCTACTTCTTCTGTTTCTAAGTCTGCTTCGACGTTGGGGACATTAAGGCCATCCGGTATATTGTCACCACCATCAATAATGGGTTCGCAATTTTGTTCTTCTTCTTCTTGGTAAGCTATCTTTTCTATTTGCCCATCATTAGTTGATATGTGAATTATCGGTCTAGCAAAAATCTTGTAGGCCTTTCTCGCAACATAATTAAAAGCTATATACATATTTATCTCTGTCGCATTTGAACATGTAAATTTTTTCTGATTTAAAAAAATGAGACCAATAAATACACAATAAATTATAAGGTTTCAAAGCTCCAATAATAATATTTTTTGTCCGTTTTACCATAAATCGTTCGAAGTAACGGTGTCTTTCCATGTAAAACCCTTACGTTCTTGTCTTCCCTTAAAAATTCTTATTAATTTCGCCGTAACCGACTCCGAAAACCTGGTAAAAAAAATTGTAAGTACGTTTAAAATCAATTTTAATATTTAACAAAAAAAAAATACTAAGTTTCTCCGTAAGGGTTGTCTGCGTCAAGTGGAACTATTGCAAGCTCTCTACGTCCATCCATGTTGATAACAACAATTTAAGTATAGTAGAATATTTTGTAAAGTGCATATCTTTTAACCCAGTGCACTTAAATAGGGTACTCATCACGACTGAGATGCGGATTTGAGACGATATAGTGACGAACAACTGTATTTATTACGGTCTTATCAAAAGACTTTGAAATTACCGTAACTTTCAACTGCATAACGACAGATCAGTTTCCAAAAAGTCTCCAAAAAATCACATATTTTTTAATGCCAAATATAATTATACAGTATAAATTTGGGTTGATGCATGTGTTTGTACATATTAATTTTTTAATCCACATACATTTTTTTTAATGCCAAATATAATTATCACAATTATACTAATTGTGAATCAAACTCAAACTAATTGACAACGATCAAGAACAACATTATTTTATTTATTACAAATAGAACATTACACAACTTGAAAAGAAATATATTAAAAACACACTCGAAATCATTAGAAATAGATAATTACACAACTTCAAAAGAAATACATTAAAAATACACTCGAAACCATTTAGCTAATACGTCTGAGTCCATTCGTCCCAAATACTTTGGTCTATCCAATCAGGTTTCTTTTGCATCCTCTTAGTGTCTAAAACAAAACTTTTATAAGCGGGTTTCGCCACATAACAAAACACATCATATAATACGTAATCTGGGACATTTGGACAAACGTAATAAAGAGACTGCGAAAAAAAAAAACAATTTTTTCAAAATTTAAAAATTAATAACACAATTAAAAAATAGTATTAGTTTACCTTAAAATACTCAAAATAGTACACTTTCAGAGCGTCATATAAGAAAGACCAATATTCCGATCCGTTTTTTAAATATATGATCGGAAAATACGCGAGAAATCATCCGAAGAAATTACTAGTACAAACCTTAAAAACCACATACAAAATATTACATATATAAATATATAAATCTTACAAAATTTTATGAATTAAAAAAGAAAAACCTACGTTTTTTTCCCATTATCGGCAGGAACTATACTCAACCGTTTCCGTTCATCCATTTTATCAGTGTTTCCAATACACACTGCAGTTTTACAAACACATGTACATAATATATACATTTATGCATGCTTTATATAGGATTAAATTAATATTTTGGAACTATTTTGTGACTGTTGATCCGTAGGTGTCTAAAATTTAGAGGGAGGGTGAATAAGGTTCACGTACGATTTTCACGGAATAAAAACTTTGAGCTATTAACTAAGCTAATTAGTAGATTTTATAACTAAACACTTGTGTTAACTATTTAATGCTATTTTAAGCTATCCAAGCAAACAAAATAAGCAATAAATAAGTGCGGAAAGTAAAAGTTCAAGGGAAAAGAAATAACACAAGATGTATAGAGGTTCGGCAAAACGCGCCTACTCCTCTCCTCGGTATTCACACTACCGAGTATTTCACTAGAATCTTCTTCTCAAGATTACACCCTAATGAGCTAATCGACCGATTAAGCTCCCCCTCACTCTATGAGTATCCCGAATGAAAAGACCTAAAGTTTTTAAACTACACTTGCTTACAAAGCCTCTACCCGATCACTCGCTCACAAATGAGTTTATAATTTACTCTACAATTTGAATCGAAAGAGTATCGCTCACTAACAAATACTATCTTGGTGTTTTTATGATTACAATAATAATACACTCAAGAATTTATATGAATACAAGTGAGAAATATGTAGTATAAGCTTGATGAATTTATTGTAGGAATAGCTTGAATTTGTGTGTGAATTGGGGTGAGTTCAAACAATGGATTTTGGGGCTATTTGAAGGATTATTGGTCTTGTTACCGTTGTATGAAGTGTTATGCTTTTATCCAATGGTTTTCAGCAGTTACCCAATTTTCCAGAATAAGTCAAAAAGCACTTTTTGAATTTCACAGAAAACGATCGGTCATTTTCTGAAAAACGATCGGTCGGTTTTATCATGAACTCACTGGAAGAATTTGGACAAAAAACGATCGGTCGTTTTTCCAAAACGATCGGTCGTTTTTTCTGGCAGTTTCTCGGTTTTCTCGTTATACTTCGAAAGCTTGTAACTTCTTTGTTTTAAGTCCGATTATGGTTCTGCTTAAACCATTGGCTTCGTATTTAAGAATTCTATCATTTCGAACCTTTAACAAGATAGATAAGTGATTAGTACGCAAAATGAGCTTTTATCATGTTTTACAAATTTTGTTATCATTAAAATAATTGATTAGAAGAACATCATTCAACAGTGACAAATTTATAAGTGAATATTTATTACACTACTCAACTCTCAACTACTCAACTATCCACTCGTCAATTAATAATTATTTTAGCATAAGTTTACACCGAATATACATTGAATGCTAAGAAACCGTCGCAATTTAATGATAAAGTAATGGTTAATCCGTTTCAATTCTCTATGTTCCTGATTAAGCATTAACCCCTAATACATTTATACCCTAACCCCTAAAACAGTTATACCTCATAACTAAATATTATATAGACGACTTAACATTTGTAAATAAAAATTGCATGGCGAAAAAAATAACATGACAATGTAGCAAATGTGTGATAGCATGGGTAAATTTTTATTATTTACTATTATATTATACATTGATATACGATAACCTACATATAGTTATTATAATTATTATTAATAAAATATAACATGATTATATGCATAGCATCATTTTATCGCATAACTACTTGATATGGTGCTTATATGGTCATTTGTAGTTGTTAAAATTAATTAGTAGTTTACATTATCCAAGTATAATCACTAGAATAATAATTACCAAACACCATAATATTTAGTCAAACCCAATGAATATATTTATTAATCAAGTGTGCTAAGTAATATTCACATAATTAATTATATGTTTATAATCATACTAACTAAGAAATATGAGAACTTTAAACCAAATGTGAGATGATTCGAGTTATTATCAATTAAATAAATCATGAATACAATTAAAAGTATACTTTAATATTTGAAAATATTATATATATATATATATACACGACCATAACTAACCGCTATAATAACGTTATTGTCCAAACCAGTAACCCAAATTATTAATTAAAGTCTGTGTTAAAATCATTTATTGTATGCTTGGTATACAATTTGAATGAAAATAAATTCAATATCGAAAAAGTTTCATAAAATTCATTGTTCGTCGCCATATTGTTTCTAGGTTTTTCCTTTGTCTAGTCAATCAATTGAACGGCAAAAAGCCTCATTTTCAAAATTAAATATTCAATTGTTATTTTTTTAAAAATTTTTGATTAAGAATTAAATTTATGGTAGTATCCAACATGGTTCTATATTTTTATTTGAGTTTTTATTTGGGTTGTAAAATTTGTTTTTAATTTATTAAATTCTAATTTGTTTAATATATAATAAAATTTGAAAAATTAAATTAGTTATTGAAAATGTATCATCCAACCTTCCAATTTTTAATCTAATTGTCGTAAAAGTGACTGGACATTGTACAGTGTAACCCAATGATTACACAAAATGGGGACCCAATTATTTCCTAATTAGTTTTTTTTGGGCTAAAGTAATTGACGCAAATCTTTATTTTAAGTTTCTTTCTCCCAGTCCAAACCCAACAATAATTTCATTAACTATGATATTTAAGTAAATGGTTTAACTAAATGAAAATGTTTAGATAAAAGCATGCAAAAATAAAAATGTGCACTACACATAAATTTTTTTATCCATCGATTACCAATCGTTAGTTAAAAAATATTTATATATGGTACAAATTTAAAAAAATTAAGATTATACTATAGACAAAATACAACAATAATACAGCACCGCTGCTCGACATGGGTTGTAACTCCTGTAATGCCGAAGAAGGTCAGGAAGTGAGGGGACGAGGAGGAGGAAAGATACTGGTATGATAGTGGGACATATCTGGAATGCCTGAGAGAAAGGATGCGACGGTGGAGATCGACTTTGTGAGGCGAGTGGGGAGAGAGATATATATAGAGGTGAGGAGATATAGACGATGATAGACGTTACGAGCGGCTAGATCTAAGAGCCACGAGCATAAAACACTCAATTTTTGAGATCCCCATTTAACAAATAAATAAGTATATATATAGTTTATTTCCTATTTCTTATCTGTAGTATTTTGTGTCCGAGTGGTTGGTTCTCTGCGGTCTCTTAATAAACTCTTTAATTTTCATATAAGGTTTTATGTGGTCTCCTATATCAAATAAAATTGGAAATGACTTAATTTGTTAAATAGATAGCAGATTTGGTCCTAAATTTCCTTTTAAAAAAATCCTCGCATAATTTTAGTTCGAATGTAAAGTTTGTAAAAAATTTGCTTGGTATCATTGAATTTTTTGTTAAATGTGCGTAATTTATTGCATATGATAATTTTTATCTTAATATTTTACCATTTATTAATCGTTTTTATAAGTTTTAGTTAAATACCTGTTTTTTTACGGCAAAAAAATATATACTATTTTTAACGTGATCTAAGGCTCTCAAAACTCTATAACCGGTCCTGTTTACGAGTTTGGTAACATAAAGTTTGGTTAGAACGTTATGGAAATAAGTTTTCAATGTTAACACTTAAATTAGTTTCTTTTTTCAATAATATTTATTTACTAATCTAATATAGCATACTTTAATTAGATACGGTATTTAAGTAAGGGGCAGATCAAGCGATACACTTTTTAACACATTTTTTAACATGTCCATAAAAAACCCTCCAAATCAAGATTCGGTTAATACAGGCATATCCGGTTTCAAGACGGTAAAAAAAATATAAGTCTTGTTTTTTTTTAAAGATGTATAATTGTATGTATTAAATTTTAAATTTTACTTTAATTTTCAATATATGCAATTATACATATTGAGAAAAAAAAAAAACAATACTCCTGTAATTGTCTTCCCTTTGTGAAACCGGCCACTGCATTAATCCAATGTTCGAATGTTGATTTGAAATGTTTTTGTATATGGGTGTGAAAAAATATACCAATTGAATCGTCCCCTTTTAATAATTAGTTTAACCAAACGAAACACGAAGTTGTTTAGATAAACACATTAAAAATTTAAAATATGCACAACACATGAAATTTTTCATCCATGGATGAAAAATCGTTAATTAAAAAAAAAATTCAATAAAAAATTAAAAGAAACCCAGTCATAATAAAATTAAAAGAAACTCCAACAAGATGAGAACCGGCCCTTTCCATTCCTTGCCCTCTACTCCTCTCCACATTTTCTTTAATAAAAAAAAAAAACCAGAAAAACAATCGATTAAAAAAACAAACAAAAATGCCATAAATCATACATAATTTGTCAGAGAGTACACACGAACGTTTAAATAACACGTCCCCCCCCCTCTCTCTCTCTCTCTCTCTCTCTCTCTCTCTCTTCCACCTCCCCGTCATCCCCATATATACATACACATATATACATACATACATACATATTTATATAATCTAATATAATAGATATTAATATTAATAATCTCCCCACCGTACTCTCAAACTCACAATAACACCAATTCTCTCTCTCTCTCTCTCTATGTATATACATACAACACACAAACACAAACATACATAAACATACATACATATATATCTCCTCTCATCAAATACAACTCCGATTAAGATAACAACGATTCTAGAGAGAGAGAGAGACGATATATACATACATATATACAACTCCGATTAAGATAACAGCGGCGATTCTAGAGAGAGAGAGATGAACCGAACAAGGCCTCTCCACAACTTTGACCTTCCGGAGCTCCGGTGGGGCCACCAGCGCTTCCTCCGCTGCATCAACCTCCCCTCCACCGCCCCCTCCTCCCCTGCTGCCGACTCCGGTGGAACCTCTGGCGGAATCGATGTCATCCGTGAGAATCTCATCCTTGACCTCCGCAACGCTGCTGAGTCCATGAAGCTCTCCATGACGTCATCCCCGGTGGCAAAATCTCCTATGGTGACTGAGTTTCCGGTGGCAGGGGAATCTCCAGAGGAGGTGAGGCCGTGGAACCTGAGGACGAGGAGGGCGGCGTGTAAGGCACCGGAGGAGAAGGCAAAGACCGAACCGGAGAGGAGGGAGAGGGAGGAGAGGGGGAGGAGGGAGAGGGAGGAGAGGGGGAGGAAAGAGAAGGTGAGGTTTTCGGTGGAGTTGACGAAGGGGGAGATAGATGAGGATTTCAAGGCGATGATTGGTGTTAGGGCGCCGAGGAGGCCGAAGAAGAGGTCGAAGACTGTTCAAAGAGAACTTGATGTAATATATCTTTCTCTCTCTATATCTATATATGTAATATAATATATACATATTTTTACAGGGAAGGAATTAATGATGGAAAAATAAGTTTTTTCGGTGTATCTTGATTAAAATCTTCAAAAATTAGCGTTTCTGCCCCTTAAAACTTTTCGTCCCATATATATATATATGTGTGTTTTTGATAAAAATTGATGAAAAAGTTAAAATTTTCAAAAGATAGCGTTTTAGCTCTTTTTACCAAAAGTAGAGTTTCGGCCCCTAGAAGATTAGGCGTTAGGCGGTGATTAAGCGGAATGGCAATCAATTTCCGTCTAAAACCTGGCTGTTGAGAGACAACTTGATGTAACCTTCCTCTCTATATCTATATACAAGGAAGGAACTAATGATGTAAAAGTAAATTTTTCGGTGTGTATTGATTAAAATGTAAAAAAATTAGCGTTTGGGCTCTTTTTACCAACAGTAGCGTTTCGTCCCTTTAAAATGTTCGTCCCTATATGTGTGTGTGTGTGTGTGTGTGTGTGTACGGGGGGAAGGTAATAGGTGTTCTGATAAAAAATGATGAAAAAGTAAATCTTTTCGATGTATTCAATTAAAATCTTCAAAAAATAGCGTTTTTAGTCCTTCTAAGTTCTTGGTTCCTTCCCTGTCTAAATATTTATATATATATATATATGTGTGTGTGTGTGTATTAATTTGTGTATATGTATTTTGGACTGATGGGTGGATTGTTTTTTGTTTTTTATTTTGTTGCAGCAAGTGTTTCCGGGGTTATGGTTGACGGAGATAACGCCGGAAACGTACAAAGTTGATGAGGTGGCAGAATAGGAAAGGTACGGAGTGGGTTTTTCCTATAGATTTTATCTTTTATACTATTATTTCAGTTTATTACTCTGCAATGGCTTTAAAGATGAGGTTTTAAGTGTGTTCTGTGTTGGTGCAGTTTATATGGATTTGTTTGGTTGTCTCTGATTAGCACTTATTTTATCTTACATTCTGTTTAAAATTTGTGTTAGTTGGTCAAATTTAAAGGAAATAAAGTAGCTTTTTTTTCTGGTTCTTGTTTGGTTGTGTTTTTCAAGCTTACATCTTGGGTTATGTAGTTTGTATAGTATTTCTTATACGAGTTGATGACGAAGCTGAACAGAAAGAGGTGTTCGGATTCTGACATATATATATTTTCCATTTGTATAATTTCAGTTTCTTTGTCTGTAATGGCTCTGTAGAGATATGATATTTATTGCGTTGAATTAAATGGTTTTATGGTAATGCAAATTTATGGATTTGTTTGGTTGCATCTGTTAAGTTCTTTTTCTGCTTCTTAATTATTGTTTGAAATTTGTATTGCATTTGATTGGTCAAGTTTGAAAGAAATTTAGTAGCTTTTTTCTGGTTCTTGTTTGATTGTGTTTGTAATGCTCACTTCTTGGGGTTTTGTAGTTTGTACAATATTTGGTTGGCAAGATCAAAAGATAGTTTCTTGAGGATTTAATATGAACGAATCTAGCCTTTTTTTCTCCTTCCGCTTCTTCTATAGAAACTTGTATGGTCAGGTAAAAAAATTCTTTAAGATTGAATTGTCTTCCGTTATTTAGCTTAAATATCGAATTTTCCAATAGTCTAGTCCGAAAAGTCCCAGAATTTTAGCTAGAGTCCTACCTTTTTTCCCTAGACTCAAATAAAACCAACTTAAGAGGCCCTGATAGTTTTAAAAAGACACTTCTTTTCTCGAAGTACAGCTAATGCAGTCATGTTCTATTTTATGATGTGTGGTTATTTATATTCTGATTAATGAGTTTCTTTTGAGAAATGAAAATTTGTCGGAAATATTCTTATACTTTTCTGCTCATGTCTGTGCAGATAGGAAACGTGGGATGATTCAGGTGGCTATTTTGTTAATTGCTGTGGCTGTGCAAAGCTAACTAAAAATTGTAAAGGGCAATTGTGTATAATTGGCGTTCGATAGAAATTTTTGACTTTTGGGTGGTTATTAGTTATATATAGTTAATAATCTTAAGATTATGGGAAGCTCAAATTTACACATCTGTTTGATTGTAGTTTTCATTTCGCTCTCTGGTTGTAGAACTGCTACAAATTTAAGCTGTTTATGTTTAAAATTCTATTTGCAAAGTTTTTGGTTTTCAGTGTCTTAAATGTTTGTACATGTTCTGATTGAAAGATGAAATCGTTGTTTACCCATAGAGATGTGATTTTTCTTAGCCAATTTATGAAGTGGGGATTTTCTTAAGGCTTGTTTGGTTTCAATTAACATTGCAGTTTTCCCACTTAATAGCTTGTAAGTTGTAGAATATTTGGCCTGTTACCTAAAGAACTTCAATTTGTTTTGTATCTCTGTCCTATAAAAGCTGAAAGTCTAAAACTTAGTGAACTCACCTTTTTAAGATACTGTAAAAAGTCTTTTTTGTGTGCAAAAGATGCAGCCCTAGATGAAAGTGGATTAGTAGATTATACATGGTCTCAAGATGATTACTGGCTACATCACTTGGAATTTGAAACCGTATATGCAGGGTCCATTGTGTTCGTACATGAAACCGTGTAGATTTGTATTAATCAAATCTTGATTTGGAGCTTTTTTTGCAAAAAATGTCCAAGTTGATGTATAAGTTGATGTCCATATAATCTCCCATTATATATATATATTTGTTTTGAAAATGTCCTATTATATTTATATGCTATTTTGTTATCCTATCATATTTTTGCTTTCCGAGTCTGGGTTCATCTGCAATTGTAAATGATCAATTTGCTTCTTTTCATCACAACGTTTCTCAGTTATATAATGTATTATCCTATTATATTTTATATGCTAATTTGTCCTCTTATCCTAATCTTTGCCTTGCGAGTCTGGTTTCATCTGCAATTTTTATTGGTTCCTTAAGAAGTTTTGAATCTATTGATACTATTGAGGAATCTTTAAGCAGTGCTAGCATTCAATTTTACAATTCCTATAAGTGGTTCTATAATGTGTACTCTTTGGTACATGACCATATGAAGTTATGATACTCCCTACAAAAAAATAACCAAATAGCGACGTGATTAGTGACGGTATTTTTTGTTACGAGCTTATTAGCGACGGTTTTTGTGACGGCTTTTTGACAGTTTAGTCAATTTGCGACAGATTTGTGACAGCTTTTTAAATTAGCAACAATCTTGTGACAGCTTTTGACTCTTATTAAATCAAACATTATTTTGTAGCGACTTTTAGTAATCGGTTTATTTTTTTGTACCCAAAGGCCAAATATATAATTTTACTTTCGCATATATGATGTTGATCATGGTAAATAGATCTACTGCATTTTTTGCCTGTTGTCTTACTTATATTAGCATCATGAAACTTATGCATCTTATGCTGCAAAGCCTGTAATTTGTGAAGGCCTCTCAGGCAACACGGACATATGACAGGTTTTCTACGGTATTGACCTTAATCTTATGTCTAGTTCAAGTCTGATAAGCCTTAAAAAATTGGTTCTCACTCTGCAATTTATGGCTGTTGTAGTCTGCCTTGAGTCGTAAACCTTATATGAAAATGATTATGAGAACCTCAAGATTTGGTTTTGTGGCATTACGTACAGAGGCGGAGCCCATGAGGTGCAAAGGGGTGCAGCCGCATCCCCAGAGTTTATCAAAATGTTAATTTTTTTTTATCAGGAGATTTCAAATTATAAAAACAGCGTGTATTGCAACCTCATAATATAACATTTTGTATTTAGCAACTCCATGAGAGTAATCATGGCTTCACCCCTGCTTAAGTAGCCCTTGATATGTTTCACATTCCATCTTTTTCGGAATTAATAGTGCCTACCGAAAAAAATAGTAGCTGAATTTTCCCTTGATCTCAATGAAGTACTTGACCTTTTTAAATTATATCCGCTCTGCTTGTTTTATCTCTTATTTCATCTGCAGTTTGAAACATGCATAACTTTAAGTTCATCCACTATGAAATTTAATTTGAATCAAATTGTTTCCATTTAATAAGAAATTCAGGGGGAATACCTAGGATCTAGAGTAGAAGTCCTAGTATCATGTCAAAGTACTCTACTCGGTTATCTGATGGTTGCATATAGCAATGGGATGTGAATTTTTTATTTATTTTTGTAATTTTCATTAAGGTTAAAACACATACTGGTTTTACTTTTTAAATAAGATAATATACTATATTTGCTTGTTATTTGGTTTATATTATGTTACAATTGCAGTGTTTTCTCAACTGCGTTAGTAAATTGAGATCTGACTTGTGCAAAAGAAAAAAAAAAGCTAAGGACTTCGAGTGCCTAAAGGAGTACATGAATGACATTCAGCTCGAAGAGGGACTTAGATTTTGCTTACATTTGTTTCAGTCTTGTACCAAAGCTATCTGTACGACTAAAGTTCACCAAATTTTATTTTATGCTTCTTTGCGTGTTATGTGTTTGTAAGATACATTTTGATATACTATTTTTCACTTGAAGATTGATCCCTCTTTAATCAGCAATTACATCATTTTCAGAGATGAGATTCTTCATTCTTATCTTTATCCAGTATCAAATTGGTACTTGTGATTTTTGGTTTTGTGACTTTGGTAAGACAGTCCTGTGAGTTAATTCTTGTTTTAATTTGTTTATGATTTAGCTGCAACATTCTTTTGATTGAATTTTCTCCTTAAGCTGCACCATTACAATTCACAACTTTCCGCAACACTGTATCTATACTCAGCTGAATTAAGATTATCGGTTTCGTTGGTGTGGTTTGGTTTAATTTTTAACCCTATACAAGCTGAAGCAATTAAAAACTAATTGGCTTGATTTAATCTGGCTTGAATTGAATCAATCATCAACACCAAACTAGATCAAACCATGCATCATTGGTTTGGTTCCGTTTTGTTTGCTTGGTTTGAACTTCAAACATAAAAGAAGACGACAGTATGCATAACAACTGCATCCAATGAACTGCAGCTCTGTAAACCCTTAGAATTTTAAGCTTCATTTTCCGCAAATGACATCAAATCGTCAAATAGCAGTATCAAACTAAAGTTAATTACTAGTACATGATTCAAAAAATCAACCATTTATATATTATTCCAATAAACTATATTTCAACATAGTTACATGCAAGCTGACAACGAAGTGATGGTCGATACACATGTTCACTACAATAATCCTGTTATTAAGTGACAAGTCTTATTATTCTGCTCAGGTCATTTTAGTGATGTAATGCACATATAATCACTATACACCAATTGGGGTTTTTAGTATTTTTTTTACTCTGAATTATTGTTGTTTTTCCGATTAGTACCTTAATTCTTATTTTTCTTTGTTTATTACTCTGAATTCAAGTTCTTTTTCTATTTTGAACTATTTTGTCCAATTATGTGACACGTGACATTAGAATAATTGAATTCATGATACTAAATTGGGAATTCAAGGTAAAATATTTGAGAATTCAGAGTATTAAAATAAACAAAAAATTTCAAAATATAAAAAAACTTGAATTAAAGGTACTCAATAAGAAAAATAAGAATTCATGATACCAATCCAGAAAAAAACAACAATTACAAAAACCATAAAAACACCACCAATAATTGACTATTATGTTAATACATCTTTCGATTATTGGCATAATGAAATTAATCTTTTATTATTAAGAATTACTTTTGCGGGTCACTGTTGTTCATCACCGGATTCGTCCCAAATAACAAATCCAGTCCCTCAATCTTTCTTCACTTTCTATTCAAGTCGTGAACCGTCATCTCTCTCCTCACAAAGTCCTCAATCTCAAACCCCACTTCAAAAATCTTACAAATAAACATATTCAATGTTTAGATTAGAAGAAAATGAACAATTATTTGTTTCTTTCTCTATCTATTCAATTGCAACACGCTCTCTCTTTCTAATCTCTGTGTATGTTTCTTTGAGATTTAAGCTCATTTAGTTCGATTTTAAGTTATATCCCGAAAAACCTGTAAAAATTAATATTGTTAAAACCTAAGATATTTATTAATTTAGGTAGGTATTAATGAATCGATAAATTGATTTTTTTAATATGCTTTTACCGATTCAATAAATATAGTCGTTAATAACATAAAATTTATTATATATTACTAAGAATACAACATAAACATGGTGACCTTATGGATACCGTATTTGAAAACAATAATGAGGATGAAGTTAAAGAAATATGATAGATTTGACACTAGTCACACGAAAGAAATCACTTATCGCGTCTAGAACTTTTTATAATTTTTTGGTGCACACGAGTTTTTGGATGCAATAAGAATAATTAGAGATGGGCTTCAAGTACTAGCAGAGTTACATTTTAAGAAAAAATCAAACCACTAAAGAATCATATTTCATTAAATCGCTCTAGTATTGTTTGTCATATTGAAGAATTATTAAATTATAATTTTATGGAGACCAAATATTTATATAATGATATTTCGAAAATTTTCTTATTAATTAATTAAAATAAGTAATTTTTTACATCGGTCCAAGTCGGACGGCAGACAAATATTATTTTAGAGTGTTTCTAATTAATTTGTCAAAAAATATGTATGTACCATTTTTCCTTTTAGCACTTAGATACAGTTACTATATTTATTTAATTAAGTTTATATAATATTTATGTGTATATTAAAAATAATCAAATCGGGTCGGTTTTGTTCGTAGAATCCACAATCTGATGGATTAATAGTGGCTGATTATGCAGCTGATCGTAGTTAAGTCGAGATCGACATAGAGAGAGGAAGAATATATTTATTAATAATGAAAAAATCTGATAATAAAATAGTGTTCTGGTCCCTTTTATAGGTAGCCTCTATAGTTTGCAAATATTATAAAATTGGTTTGTAATTAGGAAAAATGACTCTGCTATCTGGTCTGTGTAGTTTATAGTATAGTTCAATTAAGTCCTGTGTATCCTGAAATAAAATAAATTAATCCAAAATACAAAAACACAAGTTAGTAACTATCTCAATATACCCACTCAATTTGGAGAGTGCAAGTTAAGCACACCCAACTTGAACATTAAGCTATTAAATAATGGTATAATCAAAACTTTAGTAAACATATCAGCAAAATTATTAGCAGAATACATATGAAGTGGATGAACAATTTTGTTTAATATTTTGCTCCATAATAAAATGGCAATCTAACTCTATATGTTTGGACCTTTGATGATTAACATGATTATTAGCAAGAGATAAAGCAGATTTACTATCTATATATAAAATGACAGGTTTTTGATGTTTTATACCAAAATTCCTAATTAACTGAAGCAAACAAATAACCTCACAAGTTGTAGAAAATAAATCCTTATACTCGGCTTCAACTGAGCTTATTGAAACAGTGTTTTGCTCTTTTATTTTTTCATGAAATTAAAAAATCAACAATAAAATTACAAAATCCAGTAACTGATTTTTTGGTATGTACACATGCAGCCCAATCTGAATCACTAAAAACTTTAAAAGTAAGATCAGAGTTTGAAGGAAAGTAAATATCTTGAGCAAGATTATTTTTGATATGTCTGAGCACTCTAATGATTGCATCATAATGAGATTTAGCAAGTGATGACAGAAATTGACTTAAAACATGAACAACAAAACTAATATCAGGTATGATAATAATTAAATACAATAATCTATCAATTAACCTTCTGTACTTAGTCACATCTTCTAATAAATCATTATCTTTGTAAGTAAACTTAGATTTAGTATCCATTGGTATAGTAGATGGTTTAGTAGCTAATAGATCACCTTCTTCTAATAATTCTAAGGCATATTTTTTATGACATACATGAATTCCACTTTTATTTCTGTCTATTTCTAATCCTAAAAATTATATAATAGTACCCAAGTCTTTCAACCGAAGTTTCTCATTCAAAAAATGCTTGACCTGATCAACTAAAATTGAACAAGTACTACCAATAACAATATCATCTACATATACTAGAAGTGCCAAAAAATTACCATTTTTATTATATGTAAACAAAGAATTATCAGCTATGGACTCAGTGAAACTAAATAAAATGAGAGAATTACTAATGTTAGAAAACCATTGTCTTGATGCGTGCTTTAAACCATAAAGAGACTTTTGTAATTTACACACCAACGACTTATCATTTTGTTGAAAACCTGGATGAACTAACATTAAAATTCAGTTATCCGCCATGTAATTCGAACCAGACACCTCTGATCCGAATCAGACACCCTCCACCGCCATAAATTAATGATGTGGCGTAATCTGGTTAGTCAACGCCTTCTGATCCGAATCAAACACTTCTGATTCGAATTACAGATTTTTAGGAATTAGATCACGAATTTTTCTGAGCAACACACTATAACTACATATTAAATCTTTGTAATTTTTTAGGCTCTGTCTCCGGACAGAAACCCGTAATTCAAATCTCTCTCTTTCAATTATAATTTATCCTTCTTTTTATTATTTACTTCTTTCCCTATGATACTTTCTCCCTTGTAGCATTGTTACTTTTTTTTTTTAACCGAGATCATGCTGATTTATCTCCCTAAACTTCGTCTACTTGGTAATATCCTTCTATCACTACCCTTTTTATTATTGCCTGTTTATATTTATTTTTCTATTTTTTATTATTGTTTTAGCATAGATTTTATTCGTAGAATAACTAAAAATAGGAATTGATAACTCTTGTTTATGCGTTATTCTTGTTCTAGTTTATATTAGTTTAGATTAAACGACAAAGGCGTGAGCCATATCGTTATTAAAAAACTAAAAAATCCGTATTTAAATATATCTTAGTTATTTTACATAATCTCATGGGGGAACACGTACTTGCTACGATTATAAATTTTATTACTACGATTGGCCCTAGTGCTCTTGCTAGATAAAAAAAGCTTTATTTTTATAAAAACATTTTTAAGCTGGTCAAATTTTTGGCGCCGCTGCCGGGGATTATTGTTAAAATAATTTTAGTATATTTAAGTAAAAAAAAAGTAGTTGCATGGTTGATGTAAATTATTTATTTGTTTAAGTTAATTTTATTTTTGTGTTTATTAAGTTTTGGGATTATGAAAATCAAAATTGTTGCATAAACAGGTATTCTGAAATTTGCTATTCTAATCCTGATCAGCCCCTCTGATCTGAATCATCTTATGTTTTTCAGATTATTTGCTATATATATATTGTTTTCCTCGGTTTAATATCTTTAAAATAGTTTTAATTTAATTAAATAAACTTTTTACCCCCCAAAAAAAGTTTTATATTCATTTGAAGAATCAGTTTATAAAAAAATGAAAAAAAATTATCGTTTAATATTTTATATATTTAATTCGTTATGTTCTTAAAAACCCTGTTTTGGTGAAAAATATAATTTTGGTAAGGTTATATTATAAAAATCCAAATTTTGTATATATAATATTTGTTATGATATTTTGGTAGATATAGCTATCTTTTAAGTATATATTATTTTGGAGATATAGGAAATATTTTATCTTTTCCAATTATTTTCTTATTTTATAGCATATTTGCAAACTATCTTAATAATTGAGATTTGATCTTTAATAAAATATATATAAAAAAATTATTCTGATTTGAAGAATCAGATTTAAAAAAAAAAACTCGAAAAAAAAAGTTTTTTATTTAATTATTAATTATTATTTATTTAGTAATTAATTATTATTTTATTAATTAAAAGAAAGAGAATAAATTTTAAAAATTATTTTTCCTGATTTATAGAATCAGGTAGTTATCCTAAAAAAATTATTGTTATTTATTATTTAATTAATTATTTATTAACTAAAAAAAACCAAAAAAAAAATCAGAAATTTTTGGAAAGTTAAAATGAATATCAGTTAGTTTTTCAAAAGAAAGAAATATTTTTTACTATTAAAATATTTTTTTTTATTTTTTTATAGCATTAGTTAACTGTTTAATTATTATTTATTAATTAATGAAAATAGATTCGAAAAAACTTTTTGAAAGTAAAGCTGAATCTCAGTTTGTTTCTGAAAGAAAAAAATTTTCTTTATTATTATTATTATATTTATTTTTATTATATTATTAAAAAAAAAACTTTTTCCTGATTTCAAGAATCAGATTTTCCTTCTTTTAAAGAGTAAGTAAAATTTAAAAATATTTTATCTGTTTTTATTTGATTGATTTTTAATTAATCTTTTAAAAAGTCTTTAAAAGAGGAAGTAAAATTTAAAAATATTTTATTAGCTTTTCCAGCAAGATATTGTGTCGAATTATATGTATGTTATTATGTGTCTTGGCAGTTTAGCACCAATATCTGTTTTATGAGGGGCGTAGATTTACCTTTACAGACGGTAAATTTGGTCACACAAATCAGAATATTAATTGTTGAAGAAGACTTTGAAGTTGGGTCTTGTTGGAGTACTTCGAAAGTAAACGTTGTGCTTAAAACACCACAGAGTATATGTTATGAACAGTCCCCGGGTGCTTCTCTGGTCATTCAGCTCCTTCCCTTTATTTATACTACCGCTCTAGCTTTCTTATTAAAGCACACGAACTTGACTCTCCTATCTCGTCACCATTTATTATGTCCCACCAATGTCTCCCAACTCCATGGCATTTGTCGATATATCTCGGTCATATCGTAGCTTCCACATCATTGTAACTTCAACTTTATCGACCTTGACCATATAGTTTAATGTAATAATGTTACCATGATAAGCTCATGACAATCGTAAAGACCGGATATCCGACTGTCATGGTCTACAAACAATTTTTTGAATAATACAAGAAGGGTACGAGCTCACAACAATTTAAACCCATACCTCAGATGGTGTCAGATTTATTAAGGCAACTCACATAAAGTCCGTCGAGGAAAGAAAATTCAGTACATCAATAATTTTTTAATTTGCTGCCGAAGACATCAAGTTCATTCTCTATTTTTAGTTTGGGAAAACCAGCATTGGGGTAAACACTTTGTTTATAAAGTTCATTCTCTATAGTAGAAGAATTTCACTCCTAGTTCACAATAAGCGCACACGTCACAACCTCTTAATTGAGAATGTGGCTAGCCAAGTTGTTTTTAGTAGAACAAGTATAGAGTATTATGGTTTTTGTGTGTAAACACTTTGTTTATAAAGTTCTTTCGGACTCTGATATTTATATATATTGTAAGCTCAGCACATGAAACATTTCATCAAACTTGCCAGGAAAAAAATATTTCACACACACCAAGCCACCATCGTTTTGCTGTGACCACTTATTTGTATTTTTATGTATTACATTAGATAGAGAGAGAGAAGTATTGTATGTTTGTATTTGAGTTTTTCTTTTGTGCCGTTCACTGTTGAACGGCACGGTGTACCGTTAAATGGAGGAACGTTGGATCATTTACTTTAGATTTATACCATTAGATTTAAGGGTAAAATAGTAATTTAAGGGTTCTTTTTTTTAATAGAGTTTTAGATTCTACGGTTCAGATTTAATATAAAATGATCCAACGGTTCACGAATTAATGGTACAATGTGCCGTCAACACATTGACTGCACGAAATGAGGAACCTATTTATTTGTGTAATGTGTTAGGATAATTAGATTACTATTATTAGCGGTAACCATAGGATCAAACCGATTAATTATGGCTGTTGGATTAATTGCTCCTGATCATAACACGTGTATCGGATGAAGGACACAAATTGGAAGCAGTTTATTAACTGCTTAATAACAGTCGACAGTTACGTTTAATTTTAACCTAGTATATAAGATTATAATAGGTTCAAAAGTAGGGAGATATGCAGAATATTATGTTTGTAAATTTGATCAATTTAATTGAATCCGATTGAATTTCCCTATAACTTTTTAATTATTGTGTTAAACGGGCCCTCTTCTTATAGTCACTGTGTTTTAATGCACATTGTGCTTTAAATAGAAAACTGTTGGATCACTTTATATTAGATCTGTACCATACGATTTAAAACTCTATTAAAAAAAATGATTAAATTACCATTCTATCCTTAAATTTTACAGTCAATATATAAAGTAAATGATCCAACGATAATTTATTTAACAGCACAATGTACAGTCAAATAAAGTGACTGCACAAAAGAAAAACTCGTCTTAAACTAATCTGTATACTTGTATTCTATTTTAATTCCAGCACAACATTGTCAATATTTGTGGACGAGTTCTATTTTCACAAATTGAAGATATCCTTACCTTGCACAAACTGCCATTACTTGTGAATTGTGACAAGCCCACCCTTGCTACTCTCATGGAATGATTAATTCTGACCTGTACAAGTCACATGATTGTATTTTTTGAAACCTAAACCAATTTGACCATGAAATAGAGATTTTTTCTAAATTGGCCCAATGGACCACAGAAATTCTTATTTTGGCATACTTTATTAATAAATTACAAAATTGGCCTACTCTATTTCGCTTATCGGATCAGCGAGATAGAGTTTAATAAAATACGCTAATTTCCCTTATTCTCCTACCATTCTCCCCCATTTTAACCGAAATTTCCCTTTGTTGAACTTGGGGTTCAATAATTGATTTTGATTATAACATTGATTATGTTTTGAATGATTTTACGATTTCTCTATTTCGATGATATAATGCTTGTCTTTTCCCAAAAGAGAATTTGTAAATTTCAAAATGCCAGAAAGATAGAGCACAGAGAAACGAAGCCACAGGTTCAAACGGAACCAGAATCGGAGCTAAAACGAAGAAGTTACGGGCTTTTGAAGTTTAACGAGAAAATCGGGAATACTGAATAAACGACCGATCAACTGGACAAAAACGACCGATCGTTTTTTGTCCAAATTCTTCCAGAGAGTTCGTCTAAATAACAACCGGTCGAAACTCAGAAACGACCGATCGTTTTCTGAATAACGACCGATCGACCGTAGAAAACGACCGATCGTTTTCTGCAGATTTCGAAAACAGATTTTCAGCTTATTCTGGAAAGTTGCTTAAAACCTGTGGATAAAACCCTCAACCACTGCCAACGGTAAAAAAACACAAAAACAGACATTTTGGTCTATAAAACCACCCAATTTCCTTCTCCAAAGATAATCAATCACATACATTGATACCAATCTATCATCCTTCAACCTCTGTCATTCAAAACCCTAAATATCACCATTTTGGTGTATATATTCGAAAAATAGGGAAATTAAGGAGAAAGCGATTCAAGCTCAACCAACATCAAAGACTCACCAATTAGCTTATTTAGAAGCAATAAAATAGTGAGTGTAGTTACATTATTGTAACAAAATTGTAACGAGTGATTTATAAACTCTTTTGTGAGCGAGTGATCGGGTAGAGGCTTTGTAAGCAAGTCAAGCTTAAAAGCTCTAGGTCTTTTCATTCAGGACACTCATAAAGTGAGGAGTAACTTAATCGGTTGATTAGCTCGATAGGATTGTAATATCCGAAAGAAGATTTTAGTGAAATATTCGGTAGTACCGAGGAGAGGACGTAGGCCGTTTACCGAACATTTATAAATCTTGGTGTCATTTTCTTTCCCTTAACTTTTACTTTCCGCAACTTACATTATTATTTATTTTCTTGCTTGCGTTTGGATTGTTTAACGATTATTAACGCTTAAGCTTAGAATTACGAAAGTTGGGTTGTTAATTTGCACTTAGATTTTAATTAGGCGAAAAACGCTAAAAACCTTATTCACCCCCCCTCTAAGGTTTAGCTGCACCGGGGCTAACACCCTTATTCTCCTACCCCTCTCTCCCATTTTAACTGAACAAACCCACAGACCCACAAACTCACAGACCCACAAATCCACAAACCGAATAAACTTTAATCGGAGAGATCTATAATAGTTTCCCTCGATTGCTCATCGGGATTATCTTTGAATCAATTTAATCTCTTTATTTGTCCAATTATCCGAGTTAATTTTCTCCCTCTCTTAAATTTCGTAAATTTGTAATAAATAAAAATTATCTAATGAAATTCTAGCATTGTTTATACTGGTTTTTTTTTTTTTTGTAATTTTATCATAATAATTACTCAAAATTAAAAATCAGGGCATATAGACTAATTGTTGTGGCTTGTTCTTGTCCTTTTTTAATTAAGGTTTTTTTTTCCAGATACTCCCTCCATTCCCATTTAATTGTCCATTACAAAACTACGTGTAATTTTAACCGGCTTATAACTTGTATCAAATTTGTCGGAATTATTTTTTTTTAAATCTAATAATAAAATTTAACATTTGAACTATATGATCAACTTTTAAAAAATTTCATTCCGACAATTTTAATACAAGTTCTTAACCGGTCAAAATTGCACGTAGTTTCGTAGTGGAAAATTAAATACGAACGGATGGAGTATTATTTATAAAGGTTGTGGTAATTGACTAGTAAAAAAAGTTTTAGAACCTATTTTTTTAGTTTCTTCCTGCATAAAAAAGTATTAGTTTCTTCCAACAAATTGATAATCTAAAAAAATTATGTTTATATCAATCAAGTATAATAGGAAAAAAAAAAACATTAATTTTGTTAAAAACTCTGTTAACACCATGATACTGCAATGTTTGGAGTTGGAAAAATAGATATAAATGACTTTAAATATAAATGTGCGAGTTCATTAAGTTACGACTACCATTACAGTCAACTTATTTAATTTAATGGTTATACTGTATACTTAGGTTGTCATGAACCCGGGTCCAATTGATCAATCTGTGTTGTGGCAACAAGATTTACATAGATCAGAAAATATTTGGGAGAAAGCGATAGAACATACTTTGCAAACCCGAACCAATGATAAAGTTTATGAAGTGGATGCTCGTGTTGAGTGGTATTTTCGGTATGTACCATTCAACTGGTTTTTACGGTATATACCACCTATGGTTTACTAGTATAGATAGGCCGTTAGTAACCGCCTTAGTGGAACGGTGGCGTTCTGAGACACATACTTTTCACTTGCCCCCAGACGAAATCATAGTAACATTACAAGATGTGGAAATATTATTAGGAGGGCCAATTGACGGAAAGCTGATAATTTCGGATAATTGCATATTTAAAAAAGATCAACGGAGAGGCATTTGTCTTCAATTGATTGGGGTGGATCCTGGGGACAATGTGGTTGGTACGAAACTTAAAATGAGTTGACTATATGATTGGATTGCAGTTTATCCATTGCAACCGAATGCTACCGAAGAGCAAATTCGATGTCGTACTCGAGCCACAATTTTATTATTACTTGGGGGTCAATATTTGTCAAATAAAAGTGGCAACTCGGTCAAACTTAGTTACCTTTATTTTCTCAAAGATTTAGATCACTGTAAAAATTATAGTTGGGGATCTGCTATATTGGCAGTCTTATACCGTCAGATGTGTGATGCAGCGAATTGTACTAGTGATATTGCCGGACCACTAATATTGCTATAACTATGGGCTTGGATACGCTTTCCTTCTATTAGGCATGTCCAATTGAATAAGTTAATAGATTTTCCCGCTATAGAAGACCCTGCATTGCCTACCTATACTTACAGATATAGGTGAAGATTTTTGTTTACTAGATTTAGTATTCTTTTTTCCCGATTCTATGTATGTTTTACTAATCGATCATCATAATATATAATTATATATATGTATATATTTCATGTGGGTGTTTGCTGGAAAGACGTATAACCCTGATGTAGTAAGACATAACTTGCGACATTTCCGAGACCAATTTGACTTGATGAGAGACGATAAGGTATTTTAGTATTTTATCCTTTATAAACTATTAATTGTGTACTTTTTAAATATATCAAATTTGATAGAGTAATATCTCTATATTTTATCATTCAGTTATGACTTGTTTAGACAACATGCCTATATGACTTGTTTTCTCTAAATAGGCGATATGGTTGCCTTATGATGTATTTTAGACGATCTGCCAAATTATTGTTATGCTAGGAAAGAAATTTGGCATGCGAAAGTCCCTCTTAATTGTTTTGATTTTGTTGAGTACTATAATCTTGATAGAGTTCTACGACAATTTGGTATGAGGCAAGGTATTCCACAAGCATGTTTGAAAAACTATACATTACATGAACATAGCGGCCAAGGTAATACAACTACGAAATGGGCGAAAAAGTGGAAAGATTTTTTAGCACAATGGGACAACCGACATGACTCACTTGTAGAGGGGGATTACCATCAAGGTTGGATGCCAGTAAATATGGACTATATACCATGGTATAAGAAAATTATACGTCTAGTTATGTACCAAGTTAATTTTGTGTTAGAGAAAGGTTTTCAGCCCATGGCCTCGGCAATTACCTTGATGGTAAGATTATTTTCTCATTCTAATGTGGTTGTAGCCTGTGTGTGTGATTTCAATTTGAATTCAGTTTTGGATTTTGCAAGGTCTTATTTCAGATTTGAATTCAAAATTAGATGTAGCCTTTTTAAACAATGTCGCTCATGTTTCCTAGTTAATTAACTGATTAATTATTCGTACTTTCACAAATTTGGTACATAATTAAACACTGACTTTGCCCATTTCACCTCTAAAATCAAAGTACCCTCTTAAATTCAGTCTTATTAAGAGTAATCTATTGTTTAGTACTGGTAATTATTCCTCTTAACAGAGGGGGGAAAGTAGAAGAGCTAAATGTTAGCTTCGTTTGATTTTTTTTTGTTGAATTACAGAATTAGTACTCTCTAGTTAGAGTCAACATAAGTGTGCTACTGAGCAAAATCTATTTCCTTGACCAAATAAAACAAAGACTTGAACTCAGATTTATTTACTAATTCTTTGTTTTTTTCTTTCTCAGTAATCGGTCCTTGAGGTTTCCTATAACGAGTTTCAGGTAGTAACAATCAACGAATGGTATCCTATCTTGAAGAGGGACTTTGTTAAAATTAAACATAAAAAAAATGTATTAAAAGTTAAAATTTTACAGATTTTTTTGAACAGAACGTTTCGAAATAAAACAAAACGTTGATACGAAAAAAGCGTAACCCGAAAATCATTCTGAATCGTGAAAACGGAATAGGAGTACCGCTAACTCCCAGAGTCTGGTGCCCCTCCTTCCAAATTGACTGATATTCGGTAGGATCATATTTATCAAATGTATCTCGGTCAAATTACCAAACTATTTTTTATTGATGAAAAATTTAAGATATAATGAATGATTAACGTTAACAGTTTATTATCACTTTAAATTGTCTTAGGGTGGAGGCAGTTTGGTTTTACGTACGTATATTGGTGATTTAACTTTATTTTTTAACAGGCGTTAAGGATAGCACAATATTCTCTTTACCAAATTCTTACTTCAAAATTGGTCCACATCTAGTA
Source organism: Primula veris (assembly GCA_963682055.1). Lineage (NCBI taxonomy): Eukaryota > Viridiplantae > Streptophyta > Magnoliopsida > Ericales > Primulaceae > Primula > Primula veris. The sequence goes on along the minus strand of OY821742.1, from coordinate 28,030,866 downwards.
GTACTACAGCATTTGAAAGTTTTGATGAACATGCACAAGTAGTTAATAAATAACTAGAATAACTCAAATAATGTATTAAAACTAATATTCGTTAAAAATAAAGACGTTAGATCGCAGACGGAATTAGTGATATATTTTGGTTCCCGACATTAGATCGCAGACGAAGTTAGTGATAGATTTTGGTTCTAATCGAGTACGGTATGACGACGAATTTCAATTTTAATGATAGTGTCATTTAGCGACAGATTTTTAACAGATTTGACCGATCTGATTAGAAACTTTTTTTTGGTAGCGATTGCGAGAGGGGAGCAAAGGTAGTGTAAGAAGGGAAACATCCTTTGGAAGCAGTCTTTTGTCCTGATCAAGTGAGGACAATCTAAAAGCAACACTTGTGAAGAAAGGAACAACCAAATCACTAAAATATGAATATATTTCACATTAACAAAACCCCAAAAGGGCATTACAATAAAATAACAGGATAACAGCAACCGCTCTGTTGTTATACAGCTTGTTGCAGAAAATTCAGTAACAGTATAACATTTATCAATATTTAGTAACAGTTTCTGTTGCTATACTGTTGCTAAATTTTAGCAACAAAGTCATATAGTATCAGATAAATTGTAACTTCAAATGTTGCTGTATAGATTTTTTTTTTCCTAGTGGACAAACCTTAATTTATAAGAAGGGAACATAATAATAGAGTAGGATAGAATAAAAAGCGGAATGGAAACAGCCAGAAAGGAGGGGTATATGTTTATGTGTCTCCTAAGCTTCTAATGTGTTGTTTGTTGTGTAGTATTTGATCAATACCAGCTTGGATTCCTTATCCATTCAACTCGTATACTATATCTTTGAAGCCTCCAAACAAAACCTTGTTTAATTTAATTACTCTATAAGATGGTGAAAGTGTGATCACTCGGACAACTGTTTCTATAGGTTGATTAGAGAGACACTCAAACGTATTATTCGTTTATTTTCATTCGTCAAAACGACTTAAATAGCACATGGCGGAACCTAAATACTACAGCCAGCCCTCTCAGTATCATATAGAGTCGTCGATGAGTATCATTTTATGTTTTATCGTAGTCTTGAATTTTCCTATAACAAATATCAATATACAGTTTTCGAGCATGTAGTGTCCAAAGTCGCGGCAAACATGTTATCATATCGAAAAAGGAACATGTTGACAAATATAACTGATTCAAAATGATGGCCAACTCTAGTGTCAAGTTCAACCATTTATTTATACTCATTCTTCATCCTTTTCACATCCTCGTTGTATTGCTAACAAGGAAACCGTATAAACCAATTTTGTTTAAGGGAAAACACAAACAAACTCTTATTAGCTTTGCTTACAAGTGTGTACAAATTACCCAATACCCGTGTACAGATAAACTCTCTTGTAAGGTTAAGCCTTATAATATAGAACACTATGCTTAATTTAACAACCGAAAGGTTCAAATCTAGTTTAAAACCCATTATTTGAAGATCCTTTTTTCACTCTTTTTATCCTTCCCATTGCCAAACAAAGAACTGAAAGCAAATAGATTTGTAGAAATGATAGGGGGAGGCACATTCAGAACATGAGTACTCCGAACACTGTTGCTGTTGTATTTAGCCCCATTTTTCTTATTCAATGGAGGCCTTTGTGAAGAACAAGAAGATAAAGAAGACGTTGAAAACCTCGTTTGTTTATTTGCAGTCTCCGGTATAATATTATCTTTGATGGATTTCAATTTAGCATAGGGTACCGACCCCGTTGAATTGCTTCGTAATAGAAGCGGCAATGACCAAAATGAGGTTTTTTTGTGACTATTTTCACAATGGAGACTACTACTCCTCTTGATCCTCCAAAATGACTTCGATTCGGACTTGGGTTCACTCACAAGCACAATCTCTTTCCTGTATTGTTCTACTTTGGAATTTCCAAAAGAAACATCCTTTTCCAGGTTCGATAATGAACTCTGTCTTGAAAGGGTTAAGAATTTTGGTTCGAATTGTTGAGGCCTAATTAGGCCGTGCGAGAAGAGTTCATCTGCAGTAGAGGGTTCTATTTCTATGCTATTTTCGAAGAAAAAGTCGAAATCAGAAAACGAGTCTATTGGTGATGAGTTTGATGGTATAGTTTTGGTCAATACTTCGGGGTCTGCATTGCGTAGATCGATCGAGAAAGAGATTCGAGGGCTCATGTTCGGGGTGGAGCTTTCAGAACAAGCATCTACAGCCATGTTTGATAATTTTATTCAAATTTGTGAACTTATTGGTTGTTTAAAAGGAGTTGGAATATAGACTAGAAATGATAGGAAGTCAATAAAGAAAAGTAAAGTGAAAGGTAAGGTAAGGAGTGGGTGAATATTTAGGTGACAAAAGAGGTTACAAAGAAGCACGAGCCTGAGAAAATCATGAAGAAGATTTGAGCTTTAATCAAAGAGAAAGGAAAAGAGAGATTGAGATGAGGTAGGAAGTGAGAAAGTGACTTGAAGGAGACTTGATAGTTAAAGGAGCGGTTAGGTTCGAGTTAGTGAAACACAACTCATCAATATTAACCAAAAGTGTAATGGTGTACAGTCAAACTGATACGATGTAGATTCTAAAGGTTCTAAAAGACGTAGATACGACGGATTTTTTTCCGGTCCCGATCCGACATCCCGTCTCGATCCGATTTTTTCCGACCTGATGTTGTCCCGATCCGAAAGGTCGGATTTTTGTCCCGTCCTGAACTAATTCGGTTCGGGATCGGATTTTTATATTCAATCCCGATGAATTTTCCGACCCAACCGGACAGAATTAATATACATTAAAAAATATATATTTTTTTAAAAAATCTTCTTATGAATAGTAGTAATTTATATTTATTAAAAAAAAAAAATTAGTCTCAACTCTACTTTATTTACTAAATAACATTTATATATAAATTGTATGTAAATGTATATTTATTACTTTAAGGATAAATTAACAAAACATACTACTTTTTAAACTAAATTAACAAAAACATACCCAAAAACTTTTTATTATTAAAAACATACCAAACAAATTTAAAAATTTAATGTTGTTTATTCTCTTCTCTCTCTCTCATCTTACTATCTCTCTCCTCCATTCTTCTCTCTCACCAATTCTTCTCTGTATCTTTCTGATCTTACTTTCTCTTTTCTTCATTCTTCTTTGTATCTTTCTTTCATATCACACTCTATCTCTCTCCCCTCCTGGAACACGAAAACCCATCACTAACTACCGAACATCATCTAAATTATATAGACATTTATATGCATATAAATACAGATATATATACATATGTAATACACAAATATTACACTGGTTAATACCCCGTAATATATGAAAAATATATGCCATTGGTGAGATTGTTTTCTATTTATTGAGCTTTGAGACTATTGTAAACATTGTGAGTTTTAAGTTGAAAGAGGAGAATCCATATGTACAGTATTTAGAGAAATCCATATGTAGGGTATAAAGTTTTAAAATTAGTGTATGAAGTTTTGAAATTAGGGTATGAAGTTTTGAAATTAGAGTATCAAGTTTTAAAATTAGTGTATCAAGTTTTGAAATTAAGATATGAAGTTTTGAAATTAAGGTATGAAGTTTTAAAATTAGGGTATGAACTCTTTTTTAGATATTTGATTGTGATTAAGAACATGTAGGGTATAAAAATTTAAAATTAGGGTATGACGTTTTATAATTAGCATATGAATATTTTGTGAGCTTTTAGTTATTTTTATAGAGAGATGAATGATTAGCACGTGTGAGAAAGATGTGCGATTATCGTGTGTTAGAGAGAGATGTGCGATTAAAGAGAGAGAGTTATGGTTAGAGAGAGAGGTTAGATTAGATGGAGATGTTAGATTATGGTCCGATTAGAATTAGAAAAATAATAATTATATATAGGTATGTTTTTGATAATTTAAATTGTTATGATATGTTTTTGTTAATATAATAGGAGTATGGTATATTTTTGTTAATTGCCCCTTAATTTAATCACTGATTACCCTTCATCATATATACTATGTTATTCATTTTATTTTCTTTTGATGTTCTGTATGCAAATGTTGTGTATCCGCCTTAATATTAAATAACTAAAATTATAACATTTAGTTCGTGCTTTTTGTTTAAATAATGTTATTGTTTATTTTTTAACAAAATTGCATGCTATGTTGTAACTTTTTAACAAAATTCTTTAGCAGTACAAAATATCGAGAAATCTCATTCCGACCTTTCGAGATCCCGAACTATCGAAAATCCATATTATCGGGACCCGAGCATTTTCGGATCGGGATCGGAACTTTTTAATGGCATCCGAAAACTATCGGATCGGAACACGAGTTTAATTTTTTCGGGTCGTATACCGTCCCGATTCCCTTCTAGTTAAAACAACTCATTAATTAACTGGTTGGAGGACACAACTTGAGAAAATTAACTTGAAAGCCACAACCAAACAACTTTGTTTCCTAATGAATATAATTGCATAAGAAATACGTCATTATTTCACTAAAAGAAAAAGTTTATTTAGCATGATAAAACATTTTGAGTTATGTTACTAAAGTGGTTGTGACTAAATTGTTGCTAAAATTTAGCAACATAATTTGTTGCTAAAATTTAGTAACAACCAATTTAGCAAAATAACCAAAAAAAATTTATGATTTTAAATGAATTTTTTCTTATAATGTTTGCGGGGTTAGAAATTCCACTCGGTTTTGTAGTATATTCAGCATACTAATGGTTTGTAAATTTGAAAACTAATAATATTCGGGTCCAAAAACATAAAATAAGTGATTGTAAGAAAAACCAAGTACAGACTTTACTTAGTTTTTATTACAATCTTTTTAATGATATTAAAAGCCTTGACATGGTTAAAACCAAATTTGAAGAAAAAAGGTACGTAGTAAAGGGGACTAATATTCCAGGACTTCATCATTGCAACTTAACTATAAGAACAAAAAAAAAAATATTGACTAAATGTACAGATGTTCCAGTACTTGGGCAATGGCTGTTGTTATTGACTAAAACGTCCCAACATAGTGATCGGTGATGCTCCTAGCATAAACATGCAGGTTCCTCACCGTTGATTAATTCTGTTTAAAATTCTGGTATATATACGTATAACTTTGTGTTGTGGAGTTGGACTAAAGATTGAGGAAGGAATATTATTTTCATTTTCCTCTATAATATTCACTGTTTTAAAACGCTAATTAAAGTATCACTGAAGTGTTTTCATGAGAGTTTTTGTATAAGCTCTAATGTTAAACGCGTAAGTACTATTAAAAAAAGGTAAATACTCAAATATATGCTCAATAACTATTAAATACATGAATATAATTGGTCTAAAATATTACAAATAACTAAGATTCATTTAGTTTAATCACGGACTTTGTTTAATACAACAAGTAACTTTTTAATACATACCTTGCGACTATTTTTTAGCTCATGATTGTAGTTGTAGACAAGTAACCTTTGAATATATAACTTGTGATTCATTTTCTAACACAAAATTGTAGTCATAGACATTTTGGTTTTAAAATAACAGTCCACAAATTTGCTTTGCATTTGTACAAATCTGTGAGATTATAAAATAATGTTTGATTTAGTAAGAGTCAAAAGCAGTCACTAATTTAAAAAACTGTCACAAATCGGTCGTAAATTGACTAAACTGTCACAAAGCCGTCACAAAAACCGTCGCTAATAAGCTCATAACAAAAAATACCGTTACTAATCCCGTCGCTATTTGGTTATTTTTTTTGTAGTGTGTATATATATATATATATATTTTTTTTTTAACCAGGGCTTAAAATTTTTAAGTTTTGAGGCGTAATTTTTAGAAATGACACGTTTTAAGGCGTTGTTTTTTGAGCTATAGGCTAAAGGTGAACATTTTTTTTTTTTTGGTTTTAACTAAAAACGAATCTAAACGCATTTTAAGGACGAGTTTTTTACTGCACTGATAATATTTGATAATGTCAGCGACTTACTATAAAACCAATTAACACCAGAGGCTATCTCTTAAAAAAAAATAAAAAAAAAATAGCCAATGAATATTTGGGCCTAGGCATTAATTGGTTTTACGGTAAACCTTTGACATTATCAAATATTATCATTGCAGTACTTACTATAAAACCAATTAATTCCAGAGAGGCAGCTAGTCATCGGCTATGTATTAGCTAGGAATCGTATTGGTTCGTATGGTCTGGGAGGTCACTATAATATTGCGAAGTAGCTGGTTTTCTACTTATTTAACAGGTTCATGACAAAAAATTGTACAATTGAAAGCGAACATATTACCAAAAACTAGAACTCTAAATATTTATTCCACAAAACTGTAATTCTCCGGAAATCACCTAGAACTCACCCCAACAGTACATGTCGCTCTCACCTTCAGTAACCAGACTCACCACCTTTACCATCCCCACCTCCCGTTGTCGACATAGCTTAGAACTACAGTGAGACTCTAACAAGCTTAGCGGAACTCCGACGAGGATCCAGAGAGCACGAAGGAAGCTTCGACAGGCTATCTACAGGTTGGATGGGTGCCCAGCTCTTCTAAAGCCTATTCAAAGCTCCGAAAAGCTACCTAAAGCTCCGGCAGGTTGCCGAAAAATTTGGTAAGACTCCAACAAGACTCTGATGGGCTATCTGCAGATTCGATGTCGACAAGCTACACCGGACTCCAACAGACTGCATGGAGCATCGAATAATACCTTGACTAATCCAAAAAAAATTATAGAAGAAAGATAAAAAGCGAAAGTAATCTTATCGGAGCTCAGCATGTCTTTAACAAAGCAGAAAAAACTCGAAAATCAGGAGATAGGGCGAAAATGCTTAAATATCGATATGCACTTCAAATAGTGTATACTCATTTCCAATTACATACATATCATTTAGTATGAAATGGATGTTCTTTTTTTAAAACTTCACAAGTATGCACTTTACAAAGTTTTCACTCGTGTTCCGATAAAAGTATATGTCATTTTGTTTAAGTGTATTCTCATATATTTAAACTACATACCTTGCTAGTACCAAAATTTTAGAATGTGCATATGGGTAAGTATACACTTCAAAAAGTGCATAACATCTCATATTGCTGCATACCGGTTGGTATGCAACTCCATTCTAGTTAATTAGTATATATGCAGTTGCATACATTTGGTAGGAACCATTAAAAAATGTTCATATCAACTATAACACACTTCAAATCGCCAAATTATCAAGAAAGAAATCAACCCATCTTGTCAAGTAAAAAGAATATAGTCTTTTAATTTTTAGGTTGCTAATGTATAAAACTCAACTTTTAAACACGTTATAAAATACAACCCATCTCTAAAAAGGAAAAAAAAAGAGAGTCTAAAAGTTGTAACCAATTAGTGTACACTTCATACCAGTTGATATTGTATAGGTTTTTGTTTATGACATTTTGCCAAATGTCATGTAAACACTCAAATTTCACAAGGATTTCCAACATAAATCACATCATCAAACAACAATCTCAAATAACTATTTTATTGATAAAATTAGTATAAGTATTAGTGTTAAAACCTCAGAATGAAAAAAACATTCAAACCCTAAATTTAACCAACTATGCGCAAACCCAAATTAATTTTCACACAACCTAACATGGTTGAAATTGCAATGCTGCGAGATCCCATCATCCGGTGAGCTGAGCACCAATCAAAACTCCAAAATCCCCCCATTTTGACATATAATACGACTAAATATGTCAATATTATAAGGAAAACCCAAAACCCACCATATATTTATATTTAGAATTACATCATACAAGGTGTCACGGGTCTGTTTTGCGTTCCATAAAACAGCGCTCGTGATGGCACGAACCGGGTCTTAATCGCTTTCCGACTCACTCAGCCAAACCAACACTCACGTACACTCGTGTTTCACTCACAACACTCGTGTATCACTCTCAAACGCAGTCTGTTTCAACACCAAAACAAGCATGATTTCTGTGACAGAAAACGCAGCAACATAGACAAGCAAATGTAAGTAAACGAACACCGAAATTACAGCAAATTGGCCAACCTTTAAATTATAATTCCGTTAACAATTACAAGGACTTCGTTTACAGACTTTTCTCTTCCAAAATTGACTCTATCAACAAAATACAATCTGCCCATGTACTTATAATTTCGTATATGGCAGCTATAAGCATAAAAGAAGGGTCAAAAACGGCCCTAGCGGTTACAAAATAATAGAAAAACTGCAGCAGCAACTCTAGTAACCCTTTCCCGCCCCTTTTCGAAGTTGCCCAGCCCTTCTTAAGTAACTTTACAGCAGCTACAATATGCCCAATACTCAGCCCATTTTAATTCTCGTAATCAACCCGCAATGTAACCAAAACAGCCCGCCTTTTGAAACCAAAACAACCCGCCTTTTGAAACCAAAATAATCCATTGTCGTGACTCAAAACCAGCGGTCCATTCGAACCATATCGAACGTGTTTCCATGCTTCAAACCTGCCCAAAGCGTGAACCGTATCAAAATTTAATTCTTTGGCCCTCATACACACCAAACATTAGCCAACAGTGCCCACAAACATTCCTTCGAAGTGTCAATCCGCTAACCAAACGAATGCTAACACAAAGATGCTAACAAACCTCCCCCACCTAAGTCATTCATTGCCCTCGATGAATCAAATGTTTATTACAACATTCGATACCAAAGTTCGGTCCTCGTCTAACCCACAAGATAGCCCATACTTTTCCCACAAATCATATTTCCCGCAACTTGTTTCCGCTGTCCCAAACCTGCAACCAAACCTCTCTCCTTAGGTCAATTTTCTTTTCAAAACCCGTTTTCCAAAGTCCATCTCAAACGGCCCAGATTTTCCCTCGTTTGAAACATTGTTGCCTCGATGTCCGTCTCGAACAACCATTATGTTTCTTCTTGTTTTCCCTTTCGAAACCCGCTGGGAATTCCGTCTCAAAACAGCCACCAGTTTCTTCCTATTTCGAAGATAACGTTTTCGAAATACTTTATTTTGCGGATTCTGTATTCCGTTCCAAATCCTACTGTCCAAATCCGTCTCAAACAGCCCACAATTCCAGCATACAAAACCCAAAATCCAGCCCTTCGACTTGCACAAGATACCCCATAACTACCTAGCATTTGTCGTATGCCGCCATTTTATTTCCGCATTTTGTATTCTAAAATTTACGTCCAATAACGATGTGAAAATTCCAGTGAACAAACCATAAGTTTGGTCCTCTTCCATTGCAAGATAACTAGTATTTCTCTTGCATTAACAGCCACTTACTCCACCGTTTTGATTCCCGACATCAGCGACACATCGAACCAATAACCAGTTTGATCAAAGACAACCGAAAGTCTTTTGATCCCTCATTTCGTTGTTGTCCCATTTCCGTTCGAACAACCAACATTTCCAATTTTTTGTGCAACGCCACGTTACACTATTTTGTCAAAAAACTAACTCGAATTCCCGACTTCTGTTTTCCGAAATCCCAGCCCTTGCGTAAGTCCATTTTTCTTCGCAATTGACTTCCGAAAATTGATGTTCACCATAGAACATCGCTGTCCAAAACAGTGTCGAACAGCAGCCATTTCGTGTCGATTTTGGCAATGCCACGCTGACAAAACTTCGCCCTCTACCATAAGAGAACATCGACGATTGAATCCTTCATCCAGCAAGAGTTTCTTGTCCGTTCCATTCTTGTCACAGCCATCGCAAACCGCTTTGATACCAGTTGTCACGGGTCTATTTTGTGCTCCAGAAAATAGCCCTCGTGATGGCACAAACCAGGGCTTAATCGCTACCCGACTCGCTCAGTCAAACCAACACTCACGTACACTCATTTTTCACTCACAACACTCGTGTATCACTCTCAAACACAGCCCGTTTCAACTCCAAAACAGGGCTATTTTCTGTGACAGAAAGCGCAGCAACATAGACAAGCAAATGTAAGCAAACGAACACCAAAATTACAGCCAATTGGCCAACCTTTAAATTATAATTCCGTTAACAATTATGAGGACTTCGTTTATAGACTTTTCTCTCCCAAAATTGACTCCATAAACAAAATACAATCTGCTCATATACTTATAATTTCGTACATGACAGTTACAAGCATAAAACAAGGGTCAAAAACTGTCATAGCAGTTACAAATTAGTGGAAAAACTGCAGTAACAACTCTAGTAACCGTTCCCGCCCTTTTTCGAAGGTGTCCAGCACTTCTAAAGTGACTTTACAGCAGCTACAACATGCCCAATACTCAGCCCATTTTGATTCTTATAATCAACCCGCAATATAACCAAAACTGCCCGCCATTTGAAACCAAAGTAGTTCGTTGTCGTGACTCAAAACCAGCGGTCCGTTCGAACCATATCGAACATGTTTCCTTGCTTCAAACCTGTCCAAAGCTTGAACCGTATCAAAATTTAATTCCTACACACCAAACATTAGCCAACAGTGCCCACAAACATTCATTCGAATTGTCAATCCGCTAACCAAACGAATGCTGGCATAAGAAAATTATAGAATAATAGTAGACTGTAGTATATGTACATGGACTTAGATTATCGATAAATGTGTCAATTTGTGTTGAAGTGAAATTACTGTTGGATACGTTGTTCGTAACACAATAATTTCTACATAAAAAAATGAAGAAACAAACAGAAAATAATTTGCTCATTAATCTTAAGAATTATAAACAAACATAAATATATAAACAATATGAAAATGATACCAAAAGTATTTGGATATAATCCTAGATGAGTAGACAGTTTCATCGTGTGGCCTTAAATCTGATTCGTTCAGGCTCCTCTTAAAACTTTGGCTTTTGACAGATTAAAAATCTGGCTTTTGACAGAAGCCGAATTTCCAAGGTAAAACACCTAATTATTGTGTCATAACGGAAGTTATTGTTGTGACACCCATCGGGAGTATAGTGACGCGGTACTTTCTCTCTATAATGATATGTATGCATGTGAGTGTGTGCATATGTGTAAGTGCATGTAATTTTCTTTTCTTGAAAAAAAAAATACACAACCATTATATACATGTATAAAAAGTTACAAAACAAAGCGGATAGAAATTTCAAAAACCATCATGGTGTGGCATCAATAACATCAATGAGTGGGTTAAAAAAATAGCAAAATAAATTGCATTAACACCAAAGGAAAAAAAGTTTTCCAACGATTACCGCACCATACCTCCTAATATGTGTGTGTGTGTGAGTATTCTAGCTACTACGTTATAAATGAAAAAGGAACTTAAACTCATAATATGAGATCAGTGAACTCGTCTCAAATGTTAAAAATTATGGAAAAGTAAATTTAGCTAAGAATAGAACCAAATAATTTAGCCGAATTATATAAAAAAAATGTTAGGCTTTTGAGACTAATTACTTCATTGGAATTTTTTTCGGAATGTTTTATATATATATATTTTCCCTTTTGCAATGGGATATTATTTCTTTTTACCTTTAACTTTTTGTTTCATTTTCGTTCTTCGTGTATTTTCCTTTTCGTGTATTTTCCTTTTCGTGTATTTATTTTTTCCAAATGACTTACTAGTTCATTTTATAGTCGTCTGGGTGTAGCAAAGTCTTTCTGAAGTCATACACAGCACACAAAAATATTAGTAGAGAGATTAATTATGATTAAATAGATGTCACACAAGAACTATAAGTTTTAAAAGTTAAATAGAAATATATAATATAAGATTTATTGGCAAATTTTGAATGAGAGGTTATTAAATACAAAAAGTTCCGTGTCCGGAGCTTTAAGTATGCTTATCAAGTTGGAAATGTTTTGGATTGAACAGTAAAACACTCGAGGGGACGGGTCATTACGTAAATATGTATAAAAACAATCACGTACTTGTCGTAAACAAATTTAAGTATATACGTCATTTTAAACCCTAAATTTGAGCAAATGTATATTATTTGTACAATGTTATGCTATTTCTTATTATAATAAGAAAATTTCTTTAGACGGTATATATATATATATATATATATATATATATATATATATAACAAAATAGGAAATACGAATGACGATATGAAATTTATTCTTACTTACAAATGTACCAATATATATATATATATATACATATATATAACAAAATAGGAAATACGAATGACGATATGAAATTTATTCTTACTTACAAATGTACCAATTTGGGACCGTAAATTTTTAAGACAATTTAAAGTTTATTACCATATATATAATTTTAATAAAGATATTTGACTGTACCTAGTTTCAATTCATGTTTGGATTAGTTCGGAAATTTTCATTGTTGGAATCTTAATACACGAACAACGGCTAAAGAAAGGAAATGAAGAAATGCAATATTTGTACACGTGTTGCATATCAGTCTGGCAAATATATATATAAAGGACGACATAAATTAAAATATAAAGGCATCATTTCAGCGTACGTGTACTTTGGGGACATCCATTAACTATACCAGGTAATTCTCTGTCTAAATTTAGCAGTCACGAACAAGAATATCATTTAGGGCTTCGTAAAAACGGGAAGTTTAATTTTTCTAAATTTAATGCGTGATATATTTTACTCCGATCGATCTTTTGTCATTAATAAAAACCTATTTACGCAGCCATACAATATTTATATAAGACTATATATAACACTTGTGTATTTATGTTTGTGTGTGTATCTATAAGCCTATAACACTTATAATTTTCGATTTATCTATAATTCTTGACGCATAATATATTGTTTATCGATGTATGAAATTTATTAAATCTAATTATATAGGGAAAATAGAGTTGGTTTTATTCATAGTACTGAGTTTAATTTATACAATCTCATATCATGAGATTATTTTCGTTGCTTTACTGAATTGTCTACTTGTCATGTTCTTGTTTCGGTTTAGAGGGAAAAAACAGGAGATTAGATTTGTTTGTTAGCAGAGTCTTTCTTTTGTCTCGCTGCTATAGTGAATGAGACAAAATTCCGTTAATTCGAGCACCATTGTATCATTTAAATTAGATCTGGACCGTAGGATGAGATGGCAGAATAGTAATTACAGGGTTTTTTTTTTTAGGATTTTAAATTCTAGGATGAGGAAGTGTACTGTTAAAAAAGAGAACGGGACAAAAAGTGGGGCTCTTTGTTAGTAAATGATTCGGGGAAGTTATTTATTTATATTTCTTTGGTTTTGTTGAGCAAGATTAAAAAGAAAATTTATGGTACATATAGTAACAAATTTTGATCTTTTGAAGTTTTTCTTTGTAGTACACTATGAAATTATTCATTTCGATTTTGTACGGAAACAAATGAGTTTTAAAATTAAGCTTTTCTTTTGTCCCGTTGGCTATTTGAACGGGACAAAATCCCGTTAATTTCTGCACAGTTCGATTAATTAGGTTAGATATGGACCGTAGGATGATGAGGGCATAATTGGTATTTGTTAATTACGATTTTTTTAGTGTTTTAGATCGTACGGTCTATATCTATTTTAAATCATCCGACGGTCTATAAATTAATTGTAGATTGTCCCGTTTAAATAGCCAACGGGACAAAAGGGGGACTCTTCAAAATTTAGGGAAAAGCTAACCCGTTGTGATCCAATTTAGTTTCCATATTTTTTTAGTACACTAATATTATGAAAATAATATTATGCAGCCTTAATTACATTAGTTATTGTGACTATTATAGTGAATTAAATAAAATCATTTGTATATGTTTGCATGAATTATTTTGCTAATGTTTTGCCGATCCAAACTATTTTTACATATTTATTTTCCAAATTTTAAAGTAAAATGTTATGTTTACAATTTTCATCTACATAATTTATTATAAATAACTTTTCCAAACATTAAATTATGCTAAAGTAATCCATTCGGATACAATATTTGAAAATAATAAATTCATTTACTAATTTAAGGACCCAATTAAATGTAAATTAATTGCTTTTGATTAGTCATTTTCAATTCCAAATATACACTATATATTTTAATTTCGGAATTATTCAATAATTATTATCATATTTGTTTACACTGTTGATTACATTAAATGAGTATTATTATGTATATATATAGTTATTATCATGTGTACCTTGACGTGTGTCTCATGATACATGTTAGCAAAACCGTAAAATTTAATACTAGTACATTATCCTATAGGTTTATGTTATGCCAATTTTGATGATAGAATCTAGGTCTAAATTTTTTAACGGAAAGATAAAATAAAATTTCTTATTAGCAAAGAAACCTTTGTTTTAAGCAAAACAAGCAAAAACACTTACCTCCATGTATTTAACCGTTAGTATAAAGTAAGAAAAATCCGCATCAACATCTCTACAAGTTTCCATGTAATTAGAATAAAATTGAAATGAACTTTTTAGTTTTATTTTTTTGTTAACTATTTATGTTTTGTACAAGTATTAGAGACTGGATTTTTATACTATATTTTTTCTGAAAAAACGTACAAATCGTACAAAAAATATACGGTTTGCAGTAATTCGGGGACACCGTAGATTAAATCTACGGCTTGCAACTGTGTAATTTTTCAGATGATTCTGACAACATTAAGTGGCCTTTAATTACACTTTATCTCTTTGAAGACTACAGGTACATAGGCTTTTAATTGCTTTAGAGAAATGAGTGCCCTATAAAATCGCACATATATATATATATATGTGTGTGTGTGTGTAGAGTTTATATGAACATCAAGTTAGACATCAACTTGGACACTTTTTCATAAAAACGCTCCAAATTAAGATTTGGCTAATGAAATTCTCCATGGTTTCACGACGGGAACACAAATATGCGTCTTGTTTTTTTTTTTCCGAGATGTATAATGACATGTTTTGAATTTTTAAATTTTACCATAATTTCGAAAACATGTCATTATACATCTCGGAAAAAAAAAAACAAGACGCATATTTGTATTCCCGTCGTGAAACCATGAAGATTTGCATTAGCCAAATCTTAATTTGAAGCGTTTTTACGAAAAAGTGTCCAAGTTGATGTCTAACTTGATGTTCATATAAACTTTTCATATACATATATATATATATATATATATATATGTATATACACGCAGGGTAATATATTAAAGCCTGGTCCAAACTGTATCTGAAGACCTAGGATTTACTGTGGGATTTTATAGGGCACTCATTTCTCTAAAGCAATTAAAATCCTTGTACCGTGTAGCCTTCAAAGACATAAAGTGAAATTAAAGGCCACTTAATGTTGTCAGAATCATCTGAAAAATTACACAGTTGCAAACCGTAGATTTAATCTACGGTTTTCCCCGAATTACTGTAAACCGTATATTTTTTTGTATGATTTGTACGTTTTTTCAGAAAAAATGTAGTATAAAAATCCAGCCTCCCAAGTATTAATCTCTTGATAAAGTTACTTTATCAATATAATAACTACATTTTTTGATAGCTATGTTTTATTTTTCAGAAAATAAACATATGTTGAGAGAAGGTTACTCATTAAAATATAATATTTTTTTATTTATAAGGTAAGAGTTTGACTTCCCACATATATATATAAGGGGTAGTTGATGAACACACTACTATTTTAGGAAAAAAGTAGGAAAATAAGTATAGAATGCATTTATATTTTTACAATATAACAATCTCACTTTCATTTTACCTATATTCAACCTTTTATCATTCATTCTCTATGTTCAATTTTATAATAGTTTTCTTGTTAATATATGATGAGAGGAAGCAGAAAGAAATAAGGCAAATAAAGTATTTATTTTTTAGGTAAAAATTTGTCACCTCATTTACAATGTGAGATAATATGGAGTGAGATAATTTTAGTGATATAATATGGAATTCGAAATGAATGGTTTTTGGGTTATAATAATCAAATATAAGATAGAGTGGTATTAATTATAAGTTGATTTATGCGAATAACCAACCAATCTAAAGTCAACAACCTTAAACACACGTAAACGGGAAAATGATTTCTCATATTTAAGTGGGGCGTTATTAGCTAGTATAAGGAAAAACTTAATGTTAAAACTCCCGCTATGCAGGGATTCAGGTACGGGTACGGGTACGGATTGGGTATTTTGGTCCTAATGTAGACATCATACCCATGCACTTCTGCAAGGAGCAGCTTTTACGATTCAAGCATGTGACCTCCTGGTCATATAACGGCAACCTTACAAGTATACTAAAAATAAAAGAGATTTGATATGTCATTCTTTTCGAATCAAAAAAATTACAAGTGTAAAAATAGGTAATATACTTTTAAGTTTTTTTTTTTAAAATTAATGGTGGGAAAAACCCATTTTTTTATTTATTGATAAGAATAAAAAGTGGGGGAAAGACCACACAACAATAAAGCAGAGTATCAATTGTGTAGTGAAAAGAAATATAGGGGCTTAGAAAAATAAATTAAAACTTTAAATGAACAAAACCGAAAGCTTGTATAATCTCGTAATCTTTTTGAAATTTTGAGGACTAAAGATGTAATAAAACCATCTCATCTACTCCACCTCTTCGCCTGTATTAGACACTTCAATCTCAGACCAAATAGATAGAGAGAGAGAGAGAGCCTCCTCTCTCTTCCTCCATCTTGCAGCTTCTACTCCTCCTCATGTCAAAACCGTAAATATGGTAACCCTTTATTTTCCAGATCTATAATACTTTTCAGTCTTGGTGGGAAGTCAGTGAGGTTGCTAGAGATTTTCAAACCAAGTAAACAAGCCTAGATTTGCTAGCAAATCAGCACCAGGATTGGATTCTCTAGGTACAAAGAAAATCAGATAAGTACCCCTCGTAATTAGATATTTGATTTCGTTGATGATGTGTCTAATTTTCCAAGGACCTTATTGATTGTTCTTCAAAATGGTAACCAAAATTAGAGAGTTACTTTCAATAATTAGATTACAGTAACTAGTCCTTTTTAACCCCATTAAGATCGCTAAAGCTTCAGCTTCAATACTGGATTTGCCTTGGCTAGGTGATGAAAAGCCTTTGACAAAAGTACCCTTTGAGTCTCTGAAAATTCCTCCCATGCCACTAGAATTAGTAGAACTTTTGAAACAACCATCAATGTTTAATTTCATGTAGCCAATAGGTGAATTTGACCATTTAACTAATTGTACCTTTTTATCTCTTTGAACATGCTTTAGAAGGTGTAAATCACACCAATTCAGTGAATAGAAAACATTTTATCTTTTCTGGTGTGAAGCAAAATAAGATTAACAACCTCTTTAATAATTTTCTGTTGGGACATATTCTGGTTGTTAAATTTACTTTCACATCTAGCTTTCCAAATTGACCAAATAATATAAGATGGGAGAATTTTTTTTTGACCTTTTTTTCCATCTGGAGTGAGCCTTTGGTATCTAGTAAAAGCCAAGAAATAAATCTAACTCTCAAAGTAAGGTTGCTGTAAGAAACTCCCATTAAATTCCCAAAGTAGCTCCAAACTACTTTGGCTAGATTAATTTTACTTAGTATATGACCCAAATTTTCTTCATACTTGCTGCAACACTCACATTTAGAAGATAGTTGAATACCAACCCTTTTAACAGAGCTATCCACTGAAACTGGATTATTTAAGCTCTTCCAAGCAAAATAAGATATTTTACCTGTAATTAGATTGCCCCAAACTAAATCAAAAATCCATCTATTTAGATGTTTTTCTCTAATTAAATTCAAGCTGATTTGAAAGTCAAAACCCCATTTTATGTATCTTTCCAGATAGCTTGATCACTCTCTTCACCAATATAAAGGGGCTCTTTGACAAATAATCTTCTATTATAAGTAGGAATAAGATTATCAATTTTTTCTTCAATCCATTTGTCTTGATAGAGAATATCATTAATCTGAATTTTATTGTCTATGTTTTGATCCATTATATGACCTTCAACTGTCCAG
Source organism: Primula veris (assembly GCA_963682055.1). Taxonomy (NCBI): domain Eukaryota; kingdom Viridiplantae; phylum Streptophyta; class Magnoliopsida; order Ericales; family Primulaceae; genus Primula; species Primula veris. The sequence continues at coordinate 28,013,008 of OY821742.1, read as the reverse complement.
TTATCCAGGTTCACAGAAATGTCTCCCTTGCCAACCAACCATACAATTTAATTTTCAGAGATTTCTTTAGCTTTCAACATTCTTCCCCAGGTATTGTTCCCTTTTGATACAGCACTCTCATTTGGGTGTTTAGATTTATAGTATTTAGCTTTCATGAATTTAGTCCACAGAGAATTTTGTGTTCTAAACTTCCACCAGAGTTTGAGTGAGAAAGCCTCAATAATACTTTTAAAGCTTCTCACTTCCAGACCACCTTCTTTAATTGGTCTACAAATAGACTTTCAGTTTACCTAGTGATACTTATTTTTTCCTTCTTTATTTCCCCATAGAAAGTTAGCTAGAATTTGATCTATCTTTTTAATAACCATCTTAGGGGGATTCATAGCTTCCAGAGTGTAAATAGGAATGGACTGAATAACTGAAATAATTAGAATTAGCCTTCCCCCCATGTTGAGATTTTGGGTCTTCCAACCTGATAACTTATTTCTCACTTTGATAATCAATTCATGATAAAGAATAAATTTTTTATTGCCATGATATAATTTGCAGCCAAGATAAATAAAATGGGGTTTTCTCACTGAAATATTGAGTAAGTTACTCACTTGAAGTTTATGAGAGTCGGTCACCTTTTTTGATGCATACATAAAACTTTTATCCAAGTTGATTTCCTGAACAAAATCTGTACAATACTGGCTTAAAACCCTCTGAATATGCTTTACAGAATTCATATTATCACCACTGAAAATAATAATATCATCAGCAAAAGCCAAGTGAGTAATAATAGGCGTCCCAATAGGAGCTTTGAAGGCTTTCCAACTCTTTTTCTCTATAAGCAGATTGAGATTTCTTGTTAGGGCTTCTGAGAAAATAAACAAAGAGACTAGAAGAGAGAGGGTCACCTTGTCTAAGACCATTAGTAGCATTAAAGAACCCTGTAGAAGCACCATTCACCAAAATAGAAAAGCCATTGCTAGAAATAATTCTCCAAACTCTATCAATCCAAATCTCAGAGAAACCAAATTTTCTTAAGACTGAAATTAGAAAATGCCAAGAGATTTTATCATAAGGTTTCTTCATATCTAGATTCAATGCTATGCTTTTACCACTATTTTTCTTATTCAAAGTAGAGATTAATTCTTACGCCAATAGAATGTTATCCACTATATCTCTTTTGCCAACAAAGCCACTTTGAATCTATAATATGGGGTAAAACAATAGACAATCTAGAAGACATAATTTTGGAGATGACTTTGTTACAGAAAGTATATAAACTGATAGGTCTAAAGTCAGAAAACTTATCTGCATTGGTCTTCTTAAGAATCAGTGCAATAAGTGTAGTAGTCATATCTTTAGGAAGCTCTGATCCAGAAAAAAATTGCTTGACTGCTGCTAGAATGTCTTCTCCAATAATATCCCAATAAGAAGTGAAAAAATGGCCATTATACCCATCAATACATGGGACACTACTCTTGTTTAAATCCCAAACTGCACTTTTGACTTCCTCCATACCAATGTCTCTAATAAGAAAATTATTATCATACTCTGTAATACACTTGGAAATAGCATCCAAACTTTTATAAACAAAATTGGTGGTTCTATTAGAAGCTAACGAGTTTTTATAAAAGATGACAACTTCATCTTGAATATCAACTTTATCAGTTTATTATTCATGTAATATACCTTTAAGTTAAGGTACTAAGTAAAACAGTTTATTATATTTTCAAAATTAGAGTATGCTTTTTGATATACAACTACAAAATCGAATTACATAGAAATTTTGGTGTAGAAATAAACATCATATTGGATATGAACGATTTTAAATTGACCGTTCTTTAACAATTATCAAATACAAAACTATTATTTGAGGAATAGTTTATTTAATAATTTCGTAATAGTAATAGTCCTCGTCAGAGATTTGAAAGCAATATAATCATAAGAAAAAAAAAGTAAATGGATCAAACTGGATATTATTTATGTTCTGGGTATTATTGTAGTATATATATTATCTATAATATATATTTTATAAAAGCGGCACTAAAAGCTAAATAGTATAAGTATTGTAAACATAAAAATAAAATGGACACGAGATATAATGTGTTTCGGCGTCTCAACACTTCGGGTTGAACTCTATTTTATGGGAAGTGTCATTATATATATATATATATATATATATATATATATATATATATATATATAAGTGGAAAATTACAAAGTATAAATTTGGCGATCACACAATTTTCACACTACTTTACAATTTAGTTCGTTTTTTAATTATAATCAATAAGTGTAAATGAATTTCACTATTTATAGGCACATATTATACATATGATCTTGTGCAATTGTGACATGTGTCACTTATTTGACATGTGCTTGGATATAAACTATTCATTTGTTAGTTGTATTGTCATTACACCATTTTATTGTGGTGATGACTCATAACACTCACGGTTAATGACCACAACTTATTCTCATCTTCTAAGTCTCCTTCTAATGATCAAAACTTATAGTGAGTATCCCGAAATTTCTATCAAACTTCTCACTCTAAAATTGTATAACAATTTCTTAAAAGTTGTTGTGGGGAGAGTTTTAGTAATTAAACCGGCCAAATTATTTGTTGATCATATTTGACAAAGGTGTATTTCACCATTATTTTGAAGATCATGAGTGTATAAGAACTTGTGAAATATGTGTTTCGTTTGATCACCATTAATGTATCCTCCTTTCATTTGCATGATACAAGTTGCATTATCTTGAGGAATGATTGGTTTTAACAGATCTTTATCTTATTCAGTCAATCATTCTTTTCATGGAAATAGTCTTCGTCTCTCCTTCTCAAATATTTGAGAATCCATCTGAAAGTTTTTGGTTATTGTAGTAAAGTAAAAGACGAGTAGATAAGTTATCTAAAGGTCAACTTGTTTAGTTATTCTTTAATGGGGCTTGTAATTTTCTTATTTTGTTTATAGAACTAGCAAGTTTCTGTTACTCTCGGTTTCAGCCCTTATGTTACTACTTTGTGTTGTAATAAGGTCATAGGAACAATTTAAACCCCATATTAATGAAATTTGTGGGAAATCCTCAATTTTAATTAAAAAAACAAGCTGCATTATCGTCATACAATAAGGTTGGCTGAGTTTTTGTTGATTTTAACCCGGACTGTTCTTGTAAGTAATGTATCATCAATCTTAGCAAGACACATTCCCGACTTGTTTTATGAATTGCAAGTATTTTTGAATGGTTCGAAGAAGTCGCGGTTAATGCGTGTTTCACATAACGCCAAAAGATTGTAGTACCACCATATGTAAAAAAATATATTGTTTGTGATTTAGAATTATGTGGATCATACCAGCATCTACATATCCAAACAACTTCTTATTTTCATCGTGCGAGTAAAATAATCCTAAATCGATGGTCCCTCGTAAATATCATAAAATATGTTTAACACCATTCCAACATCTTCGAGTTGGTGCTGAACTATATCTTGCAAGTAGATTGAAAGAGAATGTAATGTCTGGTCTAGTGCAATTTGCAAGGTAAATTAGGGGACTTAGTGCTCTTAAATATGGCACTTCCGGGCCAAGTAAGTTATTTTTTTCGTCATTTGGATGAAAGGGATCTTTCTTGATATTGAGGGAGCGGACAAACATATGGAAACTTAGCGGGTGTACTTTATCCATATAAAATCGACGAAGTACTTTCTCAGTGTATAGTTAGACTGATGAACAAATATACCCTTGAATTTGAGCTCGATTTGTAAACTGAGGCAATATTTTGTTTTTCCAAGATCTTTTACTTCAAATTCGTCTTTCAGGTAATTAGAAGCCTTTGAAATCGCCTCAGTTGTCCCAATTAAATTTATATCGTCTACATACACATCAATAATAGCAAAGTCGGAATCTGCATTCTTGATAAAAATGCATGGATATATCAAACTATTAACATAGACATCTTTTTGGAGGTAATCACTTAATCGATTGTACCACATGCGTCCGGGATGCTTTAAGCCGTATAATGTTATTTGTATTTTAATCGAGTGTAGATTACTATCTTTTGTTTCAGACAATTAAATCATTTAGGAATTTTCATATAAATGTCACTGTCTAATGACCCATATAAATATGCAGTGACTACATCCATTAGACGCATTTCCAGTGGTTGAGTGAGTACTGTCAAAACGATCAAGAATCAAAAAGTATTCCCATCCATTACTGAAGAGTATCTTTCGTCGTAATCTATCCCAGGTCTCTAGAAAAAGTCATGTGCACTAAGTCGTGCTCTATATCTAACGATGTCGTTGTGCTCATTATCTTTTTATACAAATACCCATTTGTCTCCTATGGGATTGAGATTTTATGGTGTCTGAACTACCGGTTCAAATACTTCCCATTTTGCTAAAGCGCTTAATTGAGCTTCAATAGCTATAGCATATGCAAATATTTCGTTGACATTTTACAACAAAAGTTGGTTTAGGATTCTCATTACCAATAATTTCAATAGCTATAGCATATGCAAATATTTCATCAACCACCACATTACTATGAACGCATCTCTCCCCATAAAATATCCAGATATCAATGTTGTTTACAGTTACATGTATCTTTTTAGGAGATATAACCTATTCATGAGGAACTTGTTATGTAGGTTGGGATGAATTACTTGTGGAAGCTCGTTAGGGGCATTTTTGTTCAACTCTTTACTCCCTTCCGGGGATCTTTGTAATTTCTCTTCAAGAGAACTATTAGGGAATGTTTCCTCTGCTGAATGATTATTTAGTATCAATTCTTTTTTTTTTCCGGGGTAACTTATCTTTTGCACCAACGGGTCTTCCACATTTTTCGCATGATTTAGGTTCATTCACTATCGATTCTCTTACAGGAACATCAATAGGCACCATAGTATTAGATGCATGTACATGTGACTTTAGTACTTTATGTGTATCGGTAAATGCATCAGGTAACTATTAGCAATGCTTTGTATGTGAATGACTTTCTGAACTTCTAATTCTCTTTGTCGAGTACGGGGGTCAAGATGAGACATTTATGGTACGATCTATTCAATTTTATGTTCTCCTAAGTGTTTAGATTTTACTCCCCCTAATGGTGGGAAAAGGGTCTCATCAAAATTACTCCCTGTGAAACGAGCCTTAAACAAATCACCGGTTGATGGTTCAATATATCTGATAATAGACGATGAATCAAAACCATCATAGATACATATGCGTCGTTGTGGACCCATTTTAATAAATTAGGGTGGTGATATTGGAACGTATACTGGACACCCAAAAATACGTTGATGAGATATATTTGGTTGTTTACCAGACACTGACTAAAGTGGAGAATAAACATGATGGAAAGATGTACGAATACGAAATAAAGATGCAGCGTGCAATACAACATCTCCCCACGCTGACTCTGGTAATTGAGATTTCATGAGTAATGGACTAGATATTAATTGTATGTGTTTAATGAAATATTTCGCTAGGCAATTTTGTGTATGGGTGAAACATGATGTTCAACATTTATTCCTATAGACATGCAATAGTCGTCAAAATCCTGAGAAGTAAATTCACCAACATTGTCAAGACGTACTGATTTAATTGGATTATCTAGGAATTGAGCTCTTAAGAGAATGATTTGAGCTAAATGCCTAGCAAATACAATGTTTCTGGTTGATAGAAAACAAACATGAGACCATTTAGATTATGCATCGGTGAAGATCATAAAATAACAAAATGGACCACATAATGGATGAATTGGTCCATAAATATCGCCTTAAATGCATTGCAGGAAACTTGGTGATTCAACACCAATTTTTAAAGGGTATGGTTTTGTAGTTGTTTGACCCGTTGAACAAGAAACACATGCATACTCACTAGAAGATGGAATATTCAGGTTACTTAATGAATGATCATTTTTAGTTTCTACTATTCGTCTCACCCTAATAAAACCCGGATGACCAAGACAATCATGGCAAAGGATAAAAGTTTGTGAATCAAAATCAAACTTTTGAACTTTGCACACTTCAAGTGTTGTGCCCTATTACACTTCTGGTGCTGCGTAGTGGTACACTTAATGTGTTGTGCTTTAGTGCACTTCTGGTGCGATGGTTCGATAAAGTTCAGATGCACTATAGAATATGTTTCAATACGTCTTATTATTGTGTAATATAACCCTGAAGAATAAATATTTAATTTTTCAAGTACAAGCTTCTGGGTTGCAACTAAGCTTGTTATATAGTGATAATCGTTATCTCTCTCATTTCCTATTTAAATAAAATATCAATTACTGCGAACATTTTTGAAAATCAACAAATTTTTATTTTACTTGGAAGAGTATATATATAGAGTATAATTCACATTCAATGTATATCTTTCTACCTTAATATAGTAATACATATGCTCTACTGGAGCCTTGTATTATGTTTGTTGGTCCACTAATTGTATTAACATTGGCAATAAATGGTTCCATGAATTCAAAAAAAAAAATCAAAATATGCTATGTGTTGTCACACTGTCCAATAAATATAAGTTCTGGTCATATCTACTGTTGGATTGGAAATTTATGGTTTCTACAAATAAAACGCATATATCATTATTCTTATGAAACATTACATTCAAACTAACACACGACTAGCTAAAACAACTAAGTACCTTATTTTTAACAACAACATAACCATAACAACGATTTTAAGAGAAACAGACTAGTTTAGTCTTCTATGGGGCCATCAAAGAAATCATTGATATATATGTGAGTAGTAGTAAGGGATTCTTTGTTTATGCCCATGTTTTTTAAAGCAACAAACTTCATTTCCTTACCATTCATTTTTTTCTTTGAGAGATGTTTAACATAAGTCAACTAAATGTTTTGGAGTATGACATGTACCATACTAATGTCCATCATTTTCGCATCTATAACAATTACTAGAATCATCTCGTTTTGGTGCCAAATAAAATTTCTCACAAGCCTTCATTTTCATAGGTTGGACTTTGGTCTACTTCTGGTAGTTGTCAACATGAAACTTTCTAGCATATTTGTTGCGATTAAAATGCTTATTTTTACGAGCTTGATATTGGTTACTCTTTCGTTGAAAACCCTTCACATCTACCACATTCACTTCGGAAAATGGTGTTGAACGAGTCGGTCAAGACTATGTTTTTCAACAAGTGTTCATTGTTTTTCTTTGCGAGAAGAAGACAAGCTATCAAGATGGAGTACATCTTAAACCTTCGCTCTCGATATTGCTTCTGTAAGAGCATATTCGAGGTGTGGAGAGTGGAAAAGTTTTTCTCAAGCATATCAACCTTGATAATATTTTCTCCACATAGTTTCAGTTTAGAGGTAATCTTAAACATAGCCAAGTTAAATTCATTGACTGTTTTGAAATCTTACAACCTAAGATGCATCCAGTCATATCAAACTTTTGGAAGAAACACAAGGTTGTGATGCTCATACCGCTCTTTCAAATTCTTTCACAACTCGATCTACGGGTTATTTATCATGATATATTCAACTTTTAAACCCTTATCGAGGTGGTGGTGAGGAAATATCATAGCCCTTGCCATATACTGTTAGGACGGGTCCTGCCCTTTGATTATGGAATTCCCAAGATCCATAGAAGCCAAATGAATTTCGTCATCTAGAACCCAAGATAAGTAATTACAGCCAGATACGTTTAGGACGGCAATTGGTACATTTGAAGATTTCCCATATCTAAACAATGAGATGTAAAACATAAGTAATATACAAATAAATTAACTAAAAAAAATTAATTCAATTCTTAGAAATTAAAAATGCTGCTCATGGTTTGGCTACTTCAAGTTTTATTTATATTATTCACGAATGAAATCTCAGGTAGACTACTTCGGTTAGTTGTAATTTATCAGGAATTACCAATACTCTATAATGGTTAACTAGTTCAGGTAATTGTAATTCTTTGGGAATTATTCTTAGGGTTTCTCGGGAACTATACATTTGATAACTCTTCGAGAGTATCTGCAATTTAATTTTTTAGGAATTGATTAAGCATCAATCTTCAAGATAAATATATTAATCTTTTGGATTGTTTATATTAATTTCTCCATGATTAATATATTTTGAAGATTAAAAAATTCCTCCAAAATTAACTTAACATATTTAGTATTAAATCTTTGGAAATTAATAATTATCATTCTTTAGGAATAATTAGTGGCTACTACATAAAATTAATTCATATTTATACTTCAGGATAAATAGGTCAATCTTTAGGATTGATATTCTGGGTTTTTCAATGTATACTTAAACTGTAGAAATTGTAATATACACTTTTAAAAAATATTGGTGTAAAAGTATAGACCGATCCAACATAGTAAAAATCAATGCTTAAATAGATACTCGTGCGGATAACGTGTTATTAGTTCTCTTCATATATTCTTTTTTCTTTTTACTTTTTACTTTTGTTTTACACGATTTACTCTCGGTTAATGATTTTCCGTTTTTTCATATCTTAGAATTTTCTATAACAATAATTTCTCTCTTACGATGGATCAAAAAAATATTTGAATCTAAAAAAATAACAATCTTAATTAATTCCTGTGCTATATATAAACTCATGTCCTGTGTTCACAGGCGAGAGCGCATTTGTTTTGTTTTGTTTTTTGTAGTATTTTGCTTAATCAAACATGATTTTTCTTAATCTTAAAACTCTTAAAATCCATAACGAGTTTAAAATTTTATCGGTCATTTTCATTTTAATGTTTATTGTGGAATGCATGCATGAGTATAATTCGTCCTTATGTATTAGTTTTATTTCTAATGAACTATCTACATCTTATTATTATTGTGTATTTACATTCACATAGGAGTGCTTGACGCATAAACAAGCGTTCTTAATTTAATTGTTTCTACACTTTTGCTTATAAATTAAAACATAAAACTTCATTTTCCTCCACTCTTTTGTCATCTTTAATGACGTTTTTTTTTTGTCTCCAATAAAACTATCTTCATTCCGTTCACTTAAGACTCGTAGTATGTATTTTCCCCACACTTTTAAGCTTACAATTCTACCTAAATAATAGAGAATGATAAGCAAGTGAAATGCTAAAATGTACCATGGAGCATATGCTTGTGTCAACTTTTTACAGCACAAATCAAACAAATATATCAAGATCCCTTTTATCGTCCTAGCTATACATTAATCATGAGTCCTGACTGTCTTACCCTCAACAAAATGGTTCTGAAATTAAAATTACCCATTACAAATGAAGCCAATTTCTTTTCATGGATTGAAACTTTCTCTTGGTACATCCTTACCTTAGTAGTAGGTCACTGGATTTTTTTTTTATATTGAAATGTTTCTAATATAGAATTTTGTTGTAGGTCACTGATTATTTTGGCAACAAGCACATCTATTTTCAAAGATGAAACGACAACAGAAAAATAAGATTTGTGAAGAAGCTCCAATCTTGTACTTTGATATAGTTTACATGGTATTGGCTTTGCTCCCTATCGAAACAATTTTTAGATGTGCAGCCGTATGCAAGAGCTGGTGCACAGTAACAAAAGATCCACTTTTCATCAAACAAGTATCTCGATTACAGAACAAAAAAACACACATACTTCTTCAGCCTACACGTGGAAATGTCAACACACTTCACCTGATCAATGTCCAACAGCAAATACATTGGAATCTCCCCCTTACGACAATATTCGAGGACCTAAAGGTCATGAGCTCGTGCAAGGGAATGTTAAGCATGGCTTCCACTAGGAAGCTTTACCCGGCAGTTATATACAACCCGATGACTAGAGAGATACTTGTTTTGCCATCAAGAAACTCTAATTTGATCCCATCATTATCGATATTTCACCAACAAATTGGGATTGGATATGATTATGCTACAGAGAAATTTAAAGTCCTTCGAGCTTTCTCTATGCAGTACACTTCTCGCTTTGTGAAGAAGTACGAGGTGCTCACACTCGGACAAACAGATACCGTCGTGTGGCGAAGGCTCTGCTCCCCCAAGTGCATCGGACACTTGGATGAATACGAGGTGAGTTATTGTCAGGGGTCTATTTACTTCATTTCAAAACCAGGATTTGTCTTAAAAATTGTCCAATTCAATCTGAGTAATGAGACATTCTGCCAAGTTTACCAAAACATAACCCCTAAATTGAAGCATGATTTTGTAAGTCTCTTCGATAATGATGATAACGGGTCTGTACTTTTGGCTGTTGGTAAGAAAAATATGGTTGGTTTTCTAGAATTAAGTAGTGATGCCACATCATCCGACTCCGTTTTCAAGTTTAAAAGTTGGAACAAAGTGCCTGGGACAGAGTGGGTTAACTTCAACGTTCTTACACAAGTTGAAAATGAAAATTACTTGGTCCACCTTGGATTTTCGGATGATTCGGTACCAGATCTTAGAATAGAACTTGTAGCTCAATATAGTACAAGACCAACTGAGAATTTGAATCTCTGCACGTATAAACTATGGAATGATCCAAAGTCGTTTGCTTTCAAACCAAGTCTTTTGCCTTTGCCGAGAATCTAACTTTGCCTTCTGTGTATAATTTCTGCGATATATTGCTTTTAAGATCGTTGTATGTTGAATTCCATTTTCAGATCAATACATTTTGAAAGACAACAATGTTAACCAGTATCCTTATTTGGTTCTGAGTTTTTACATTGGACCAGTTTTCTTGGGTTTCCCTCCATATTTTTATTTGTTATTTTAATAATAATATGTTTATTTCTGACAAGCTATAAGGAAAGCGTCTTGCTAACATATATATATGCTCTGCAGGAAAATGTGTAGTTATTAATGTGTAATTATGTTTTTTTTAATTAAGAGGAATCTATTATATGCTCTGGGCTAAAACCCGATAAAAATAGTTTAGATACATGGTTGGAATCTTGTTAACGGCGTAGGTGTGAAATCAATTGATTCTCTTTAATAAGATTAGAAAAACATTAAAAAACATTAAATACTTGTCTGTGCAAATTTTACATCATCTCATATGAACCCGACTATAATAGTTTTTGACAAGAAATTTATTACGTTTTCAACTTACTATATATATATATATATATATGTTTTATTAATATTTGGTTAAACATTAGTATCTAAACAAAGAAGTAAAAAAAATGAACTTTAATCTATTAGTAATAAAATATAAAATTATTCTAGATAAATATCCTAAAAAAATATACATAAGATATACAAATGAGATGTATCGATCTCTTTGTATTATCTAATATTTAAAGTTTTACACTTAGTCATATATAGAGAAATTTTTAAGAAGCAATTTTTAAAGATTTTTTTCCTTTTGCAAATTATCAGAAAAAATAAAGTTATGTCAGTCGTAGTGTCTACCCATAAATCTTCTTTTTGTGTGTGATTAATCTTCGATGTTATTATTGGTAGTATCATTATATCGTTGCTAAATGGAGGCCTCTTTACAAATTTAAAACGTTTTATAATAGCTAGTTGATAATTAATGAATAAATTTCCCAAATATGTTTTTTAATCATTATATTCTCATTAATTATCATCATTTAATGCTTTTTTTTAATCATACCCTTAACCTATGTCCCGAGACTATATCTTAGAATTCGCCATATGAAAATTTGAAATGCAATAACTAGTATAGCACACAGAGCGCATACTTAATAGAAGGCTGGTGGGAGCGAGTTTGTATTAATCTATACCCTTTTTCATACCTCTTCATGTCTCCATTTTGTTGTTGACCCATTTGAAACAAAAATAGGATGACTAGATTTAACATGCATCAATACATTTGAATAATTTTTGTTTATTGGAAAGTCATACTTGATATAATTTTGAATTAAAATAACGACTCGTATCACAGAAGGCAACATAAATTTGAGACACAATTATATCCTTAGAACTTTTCTTGGTAAACAAAGTTTTATTAACTCCCCCTCTGTTAAATCCTTTCTCAATTAAAAACTTAGTTAGTTTTTTATACCAGGCTCTAGGGGCTTGCTTTAAACCGTACAAGGCATTTTTTAAAAGATAAACATGTTCAGGGAAGTTTGGATCATCAAAACCTTTAGGTTGACAAACATAGACTTCTTCTTGAATATTTCCATTTAAAAAAACACTTTTAATATCTAGTTAAAACAATTTAAAGTTATACAGGTAAGCAAGAGAAAGTAGCATTCTAATAGATTCTATTCTTGCTACAGAGGCAAAAGTTTTATCAAAGTCTATTCCCTCAATTTGAGTGTATTCTTGAGCTACAAGTCTAACTTTGTTCCTAATAATTATGTCATCTTCATTACTTTTATTCCTAAAGATCTATTTAGTACCTATAACATTCTTATTATTAGGTCTGGTTACTAATGTCCACACATCATTTCTCTCAAATTGAGACAGTTCATCTTGCATAGCAAAAATCCATTCACTGTCTTCCAAAGCCTCTTTTATATTTTTAGTTTCTAACTGAGAAATATAGGAAGCAAAATGAACAACATTACTTCTTTTACCTCTGGTTTTCATACCTGTATTGACTTCTCCTATGACATCTTCAAGAGAATGATTCTTCTGCTAGCATAACGAGGTTTAATTGTAGTTTGTATTGGAGGGACATCTTCTTCTTCATCAGAATCTGTTGTACTCTGGGTTCCAACCTCAGTTGCAACTGGACTTCCAACCACTGCAGGACTGTCATTTTGCTGAGTTTCTTCTGTATCTTTACTTTTGATTCCTAACTCATCATCATTACCTGTAGTCTCATAGACATCTTTCAAATCATCAAATAACACATTGTATGACTCCATAACACAGTTTGTTCTCAGATTATAGACTCTAAAAGCCCTACTATTTTGAGCATAACCAAGAAATACACATCTATCACTTTTAGGATCAAACTTCCCAAGATGTTCTCTATCCTTAAATATGTAACAAGCACACCCAAATACTTGAAAATACTTGATATTAGGTTTTCTATCTTTACAAATTTCATAGGCAGTCATGGTAGTACCTTTTGTAAGATATACTCTATTAACAATATAGCACGCAGTATTCACAGCTTCAAACCAAAATCTTTTGGCAAGTTTCTTAGAGTTAAGCATGACTCTAGTCATTTTTTGAATGGTTCTATTTTTCCTTTCCACTACACCATTTTGTTGTGGAGTTTTAGGAGCAGAAAACTCATGGATTATCCCTAGAGAATTGTAGAAATTACTAAACTTACTATTTTCAAATTCAGTTCCATGATCACTTCTAACTCTAACAATCTTTCCAATAGTGGCTCCTTTTTCAAGTTGCAGTTTCAAGCATAGTGCTTTAAAGAGTTCAAAGGTTTCAGTTTTATCTTTAAAAAAAATCACCCAAGAGTATCTAGAAAAATCATCCACAACTACTAGAATATATTTCTTACCACCAATACTTTCCGTTTGCATAGGACTCATTAGGTCAATATGAAGAAGTTCTAATACTCTCTTGGTATAGATTTGACTGGTACTTTTATGAGTACTCTTTGTTTGTTTACCTATTGCACAATCACCACACACATCTTGAGTTTTAAGACTGAGATTAGGAATACCTCTTATCAGTTCTTTTCTAACAAGCTTACCCAAAGTTTTGTAATTCACATGACCAAGTCTTTTATGTCAAACATCAACATTATTAGTTACAGCTTGATTGCACCTATTCTCAGTTAATCTTTTTTCAGTTTTCTCAAAACATAGCAACTATTTGTTGATCTAACCCCTGTCATGATCAAGTCATCATTCACATCAGTAATCAGACACGTATCTTTGTTAAACTGAACAAACATGTGGTTATCACAGAGTTGGCTAATACTAATAAGATTAGCTTTTAAACCATCAACAAGAAATACATCATTGAATTCAGGCATTCCAGGTTTGTTCAAGATTCATTTTACAATTATTTTACATGTCTCTCTACCCCCAAACACAACAGTGTTTCCTGTAAGGTTAATTATATTTTTTAGAGCACTTGCATTACCTGTCATATGCTTAGAGCGGTCACTGTCAAAGTACCATTCATTAGTAGTAACAATATTTAGATAAGTAATGACACCTTTATTGTTGGCAATTGAGTCATTTTTAATTTTAATCTTCCAAACCCAATTCGTCTTTTCATACGAAGAGGACAACCAGCTTTTCTGAGAAATATACATTTATGCATTTTTAAATAGCATCTAATTTCTAGATGTCCAGGCCTTTTATAAAAGCTACACAGTTTTAAATCAAGTCTAGTTTTAGCCTTAAAGTTATTCAACTCTTTTCTGGTTGCAACTGTACTTCTAACGTTGTCAAAATCATGAGTTTTAGATTTTACTAAAGTTTTAACAAAAGTAGTTTTTTCAGTGCTTTTATAACCACAATATCCCAAAACACTGTTATCTTTTGAGCCCCTAAAATAGGACAACATGTCATCTAATTTTTTAGATGCAGAAGCATTCAACAGTTTCATTTTCTTTTTGGTCTCAGTTAACTCAAACTATTGTCTGATGAGTTGTTCAGTGAGATTCTTTATTTCATCTTTTAGATTAGTATTGAGTTTGTTGATGATCAAAGATTGTTTACTCAGACCTTGATATTTTTCATAAATAACAAGATATTGCTGAGTAATACTCTCTTCAGAGGGTTCTTCCTCATCACTGCTATAGGTTTTAGGTGCAGTCGTAACTAAGGTCGAAACTGACTCACAATCACTTTCATATACATGTTTTTTCAGTGATTTTTCCCATAAAATTAACAAAGTTAGATTCATCCTCTTCATCACTGTTACTTTCAAATTCACTGTCAATGTGAGTGGTTATATAAGCATTTTTGTTTCTTTTTAAAGTATTTGCACACTCAGCCTGAATCTGACCATAACCTCTACACTCTCTACATTGAATTTCTGTCCTAAATTGATTATCTCTTTTCTGAAAAAAATTTGATGTTCTAGTGTCATCCTGCTTTTTCTTATAAAAGTTTTTGTAATTTTTTTTAGCAAAGAAGGCCAGTTGTTCTTCATCACACATATTATCACATAATTTAGGTTCAGGTTTCTTAGCTTGAAAGGCTATTCTCTTTTCTGGTCTCTTTGGTTTGAAGAATTTTAACTCATGACTGCTTAGATTTCCTATAAGTTCTTCAAGTTTTAAGTTTTCTAAATCTGTTGATTCCTCAATAGCAGTTACTTTAATTTCAAATCTTTCTAGAAGAGACCTTAGGGTTTTATTTACATGTTTAGCATCACTATATTTTTCACCTAAGGTTCCTGCTTGATGAGCAATGTGACAAATTCTTCCATTAAATTGTTCAATAGTTTCATCTTCCTCCATTCTTAGATTTTCAAACTTAGTAGTTAATTGTTAGAGTTTATAAGCTTTTACTTTAACAGTTCCATCAAATGTTACTTGTAGGATATCCCATGCCTCTTTGACAGTTTCACAGTGAGAGATATACATGAACACGCTTAGAGTTACACCAACAAAGATTAAGTTTATTGCTGTTGAGTTTGCACTTGATTTTTTATCCTCATCAGCAGACCATCTGTCTTCAGACACATAAACTAGTTCACATTCACCATCAGTAAAAGTTGGAACTTCCCGACTATAGAGTACAGACTTCCATGCTTGTTCATCTTACTGTTTGATAAAGGATCTCATTCTTATTTTTCAGACTCCATAGTTAACTTCTCCTTCAAGCAATGGTAGCTTGTTAAACGCATTTCCTTCCCTCATTAAGTCCATCTTTACTAGAAAACATGATCCACGCCAAGTATATCTGATGTGAATCTCTGATACCAATTGAAATTCCTATCCGCTGTTCTAGTTGCAGTTATGCAGTTAGATTCCAAGTACAGTTGCAACTGAAAATGGAACCTAAGTATAATGATGGACAGAACTTGTAAAGTTAAATGTAATTGAATTAAATCATATGCACATTTAACAACGGAGTTCACCCAACTAGGATACGTATCCGGGGCACTCACCCAAATTAATGATATTATAAAAGCTTACAATATAGGATTCAAGTCTTAATGAAAAACTCTCAGACTCGCTCTAGATTTTTCTGCCATATCTATATTTCTTCTACCTTATAACTATCTCTCAAAATATCAATGGTATCCCACAATTATTTTTTGTTTTAAAAGCTCACTGTGTATTCTCACAAATTTGAGTTCTTTATAATTTAGACACACTTTTTACAAGCAAAACTATTAACTATTTAAAGAGTAAAATCAATCTTCTTTCTTCAAGAACTTGTTGATTGATTTGGACTCTTCTAATTGATCTCAATCTTTCCATATTTGCACGAGATAATGCTGTAATTGATTGATCTCAATCTTCATGTTAATAGACTTGCTTGACAATAAGAGTTACTATTTTCTTAAACAAGAAACATATAAAATAATATTTTTTTAGAGATAAAGTCTTAATAAAACATGAAACCATAACTCCATATAACATTCAATCAAATTAGATCATTTCTGATTCGTAAGCACATAGATTGAATCATAAGATAAAAACATTGCATAATAAAAGAGATTTAGTTTCCACAATAAAAATGAGCAATATCTTCTTAAACTAATCTCCATATATATTTTAAACAACTTCCATTATTTATCACTTTAATATTCTCAATAAATATAAACTGAATCTTTTTAAACATAAGCAAATATATCCTGCATACGTTAATTCACATAAAAGACTTTAAAGATCAAGTAATGTAGTTAGACAGAATTAGACAGAATTCTGCTTATTGGCAGGTTAGAACTGTAGTTGCAATTGAGTTTGCAACCTCACATGTAAACATTATACTGTCTTAATTCTTAACAATCAACTTGATTATTTTGTTAAAACCAATTGACAACAAATAGTTAGTAAGCCAGAAATATGGTCCTAACAGGCCTAGCAGGAGCATGAGAATAGTCATAGTATTTAACGGGTACGATACTCGAGTTATCGTTCCAAGGAACTTGGTGGTTTTTAAGCTAAATTGTCGTTTAAGGGTGATTTTTTCATTAAACTAATAAATAAAATAACAACGAGGGCGGTCACGGATAGCTTGTCAATTTAGAGGCATTGATTCCTCGAGCTTAAAAAGGCTAAAACTCAATTTATATGGTTTAGTAACAAGTTTGCATGCAAGGTTTAACGATTAATAACTAGTGTTTATGCGTTATTACCATGTTTATAAATTAAAACAAGCAATTAGTGAAGAGATTAATGCTAAATCTGTAACATCCCGTATTTTTATCAATGGTTTTATTTATGATTTAATTTATCCAAAAACGTTTTATACAAAATTTTACCAAAAACCGGTCACTCGACTAATTTTTAGCCAAAAACCGAAACTCTTCCGAAAAACTTTATTTTAAAAACCTGTTACTAATTTTATTAATAAAAAGGACCCAATAGATTTGTTTCTAAAGATTTGTTATTTTTGAGTAGTAAAACAATATTTTTGGATTAAGAGTTAGCTTTTAGAACTTTGGGTACCAAATAGTTCGCTTCCACAAACTATCTAAAAACAGTTTTTTTTTCTAAAACAAAAATCAGCCACTTTCAATTCTTTAAACCTAAAATCAGCCAAGAGAAGAGAGAGAAAAAGAGAGAAAAGTGAAGAAGAAGAAGAAGAAGGAGAAACCACGTTAGCGGGTTCTTACCGGAAGCATCTCCTCTACGCGTTAAAGTAACGGGGGTTGTCCATTGCGACTAGACGAGGGTGTATGTTAGGGTTATGTTTTACGTTTATTTTAAATTGGGGGTTTTTTCTTTAATCTCAATTAGGTTTTTAAATTGTTAATTGAGTTTATTTGTTGTACGTTATAGATTGGGTGGTTGAAACGAATTTAAAAGTCTGCCAAAGTACAGCTAGGTTATATATATCACGTGTCTTGGCCATAACGAAAAATATCTGCAATAAGAAGTATTAATACTTGCAATCGATTAAATATATACGGAGTATATGAATTTTGCATGTCTTTAATTTTTTATTTTTTTTTACAAGTTCTTATATAGAAAATATTACATATGCCACTGTCATTTATTGAAATATGAAATTTCATCATGATGCTTTGCTCAACATCACTGTCTTGTATATTTCTGCTGTTTTTTTTAATTTTTATATATATTAGTTTGAAAAGCTCACATTGGAGTAGTTGATGATTTAGTCTTTCGATTTCGGATTAATGAGAATATTAATGGGTTGCGTGTTTTATGCGTTAATTATGTATTATTATAGTGGTTGATAGAATTGGGTAAATTTATGTTGAATAATGGTGAATCGTAGTTTATGCATATCAGTTGTTTGTTAAAATGTCTGAAAGTGATTTTATGTTGTTATAGCGTTTGGCTAGTTGTGAATTTAGCACATGTGGTTATGTGTTATGTTGTATTACGTTAAGTGACGTATGAGATGGTGTTATTTGAATAGTATTATATTATTGGCCGAGGCCTTGTGACTTAGCTGTAGTGGCAATGGTCTCTATCTCTCCCTAATTCCGGGGACAGAAGACGGCCGAGGGGATAGGGAATGACCTACCTTACAGACTGGGGTAGGTGGCGTGAGAGGTCCCAGTGTGCACTATATTTATTTTATTGTTAGCAATGGTCTATGTCTCTCCCTAATTTCGGGGGCATAAGACGGCCGAAGGGATAGGGAATGACTCGTCTTACGGACTGGAACGAGTGGCATGAGAGGTCCAAGTGCGCACTATAAATCTACTTTTATGTTGCAATGGTCTCTGTCTCTCCCTAATTCCGGGGACAGAAGACGGCCGAAGGGATAGGAAATGACCTATCTTACGGACTGGGGTAGGTGGCGTGAGAGGTTCATGTATCCTGTTGATGTGTATTTAATTTATTTAATTTATCGTAGTTGTAGAATGTCATTATATTTCTTTTTATACGTCGATTATCGTAGTTGTAGAATGTCATTATATTTCTTTTTATACGTCGATTATCGTAGTTGTAGGATTTGTGAGCTCTTGCATTTATGGGATGGAGTGACGGTATTTGTGGTGCCGTCCCGTCTAGTTATGTGTGTGGGACTCACCGTTACAATTTTGTATTTCAGGTACAACTTAGGTTGAGGCGTATAGTTAAGAGCTTTAGCAAGGCATCATATGGGTTCGGGCTTTTGCTTTCTTTTTACTTAGATTGTTTTTGAGGTTGTAGCCTACGGGTAAATTCATTCGTTCGTTATTTTTAGCTTTTATAAATTCCGTCTTGTAGCCGCGTTTGGCAAACAGTTTATTTTATTCACTTAATTGTTCCATTAGCTTGCAAATGTTTTCTTTTAAAATTTTAAATTCGTACCAACAGGTTCTATTTCCTTTTGTTTTAAAAAGGTCATGCCTCGATATCCGTGTTTATGGATTCGGGGCGTGACAAGTTGGTATCAGAGCTAACCAGGTTCTTGTATACTTTGGGACGACGGGAAGATGGGTAACCATTGGACCAAGATCCATCGTATCATTTTCACAAAACTTTTTCCAAAAACTCAAACTTTTTCTAAAAACGGGGGGTTGCATTTAGCTTAAGACATGTAGCTAGAATTTAGTAGTAGTTGATGGAAGGAAAGTCCACATGTGAGGCAAGTTGGGGACAATGAGGACGCTTGTTGATCCCGGCTCTCCAAACTAGTGGGTTGACCTCTCGTCGGTATGTGTGAAGGAATACCTTAGCGATGTGGAATTCTAGAGTATGCGAGGACGCTCGGATGCTTTAGAATAACGTATCTTGATGGGTTATCCCTCGCACGTTTGTGTTCTTTGTATGCATGTGAAGATTGATATAGTGTGTATGAGTTATAATTTTGCATGTCAAGTAGTAGCGAACTATTATAGTGCGAGAATTGTGAAGTTGATGGTTTTATGTAGTATGTTTTCAAATTATTAACTTGTGTGGTAATGAACATTTTATGCGAATGGATGTTGATATGTTGTGGACTAAAATGATGTAGTTGGCTGATATGTTCCATGTAAGGAATTTACAAATGTTGAGGAATTTTTCGTTTTTGTATTGTTAATGATGTAGTTGTGGACTAAAGTGTTGGTTTAATCTGTTTTAGTCATGGCTATTACCACAAGGACTAGTGGACGAGGACCAGCTACACGTGGGGGCGCATCACCACCAAGCGGTGCGGCTACCCGAGGTAGGACAAATGGAGGAGGAAGAAGAGTTCCAAGGGGGCGTGGAGCAACTAGAGGAAGAAGGACTGCAAGAAATCGTGGGGGGAGAGGTAACACTAATGCCCCACCACTTGAGCAACCCGAGGCTGAGAATGTGTATGAGGAAGTGAATGTGGAAGAAGAAGAGACCTTTGCACCGGAATCGGAAACGGTCAATGCTAATCAAGTGATGACCGACCTTCAGAAGGTGGTGCAAATGATGGTGCAGAATGCACAAGCTGGAAGTTTAAGCAACAATGGATTGTTTAACTTCACCCGTTTAGGGGCTCTGACTTTCGATGGGGTAGGTGAACCATCCATAGCTGAGGGATGGGTGGACGAAATGGAGAAATATTTATCGGCTGCAGGAATAATAAATGGGGAGCAAAGGATGAATATGGCTCAGTTTCACCTAAAGGGTGAAGCACGGAAGTGGTGGTTGGGAATCGTAGATACGTACGACGTAAGCAACTTCGAATGGAACGAGTTCATCGAATTGTTTAATCGACAGTTTCTTCCAGATTCTTATAAGGACAAAATAAGACGTTTCGAGGAGCTGTATCAAGGAGGTATGACCGTTCAAGCATACCAACTGAAGTTTACCTCACTCTCGAGGTATGCCCCAGAATCGGTTATAGGGGGTGCAGAAAGATGTAGGAGATTCATGAAGGGGTTGAATCCGACCATCTCGTTACAATTGACATCGACTCGACATGTCAACTATAATGAATTGGTAAAATCAGCCCAAGCTGTGGAAGGAGCTCTACTCCATAACAAGCGAATCTCGGAAAAGTCGAAAACCGGAAATGCTCTGAGGGAAGATAAAAAGCGGACTTGGGATATGGCGAATAATTCACGATTTCAACAACCGGGAAGAGGAGAGAGGAGTTTTAACCCACCGCCGACAAACGTCATGATAAGGGGAGCGTGTTTCCACTGTGGAGACGCGAGCCATCGACAATTCGAGTGCCCTAGGGTCCAATGTAGGACATGCAACCGAATGGGACATACGGAAAGGGTTTGTCCCGGGGGACAAGGAAGAATCGACACCAACCGACCGTTTAACCAACCTAGGTTGCCACCACCACCACCAAGAGGACCAGGATTCGTACCACCACACCAATTACCTGGGAACCAAGGGGGAGGGTTTCGAGGTAACCACCAAGGAGGGGGAAACCGTGGGAACTACCGAGGAGGCTATCAGGGCCCGGGAAACCGAGTGAATCATGGGGGAATTTGAGGACCGCAAGGAAACCCACCAATTCAAGCACGTCTATTTGCCTTGCCACAGTTGCCAAAGCAAGGAGATCCGGCAAATGTACAAGGTATGGTTCTTGTGTGCTCATCTTGGGCACATGTTCTTTTCGATACGGGGGCTTCACGTTTTTTATAGCTAGGCATCTAGTTGAGTCTTTGTCGTTAGAAATTGGGGTTCTAGAGAACCCTATCATTGTAGAGACTCCTGTTGGGGGTCGAGTTGTGTTGGACCGAGTGTGTCGGTCTTGTGAGATGGTGGTCGCGGACCACGTGTTTATATTTGATTTAATTGTTATAGAGATGTCGGGGTTCGACGTGATTCTTGGAATGGACTGGTTGGTTCATTTCAACTCTTTCATCGATTGTGTTCGACGAAAAGTTTTCCTTACTACTTCATCCGGAGATGAGGTGTTCTTTCGTGGGGAAAGGGACGCTACCCTTTCTTCTATTCCTTATTATTCCAAGCGGGTTGTGGGCAACCTGTCTTGTCTTTTGGCTAGTCTCTCGATAGTGGATAACGACGAGGAGGTGGAAATGTGGCCATGCGTAGTGGACGACTTTAGAGACGTGTTTCCGAAGGATCTACCGGGGTTACCACCGAAAAGAGGGTTAGATTTTTCTATCGACTTGGTACCGGGAACGGCACCCATAGGCATTTCCCCGTACCGTTTGGCACTAGCAGAGTTGAATGAGTTAAGTAAGCAGTTAGAAGAACTGCTAGAGAAGGGGTTTATTAGGCGGAGTACGTCACCGTGGGCGGCACCGGCCTTATTCGTGCAAAAGAAGGATGGATCGATGAGGATGTGCATCGACTATCGAAAACTAAATAGGGTGACTATTAAGAATAGGTACCCACTACCTCGAATTGACAATTTGTTTGACCAACTGAAAGGAGCGACGTTCTTTTCAAAAATCGACTTGCGATCAGGCTATCCACAATTGAGGGTGAAGGATGAGGATATATCGAAAACGGCTTTTAGGACCCGGTATGGTCACTATGAGTTTGTGGTCATGCCATTCGGGTTAACTAATGCGCCGGCGGCATTTATGGAGTTAATGAACCGGATTTTTAAGGAGTATCTCGACAAGTTCGTGGTGGTCTTCGTCGACGATATCTTGATTTACTCGAGTTCAAGAGTGGAACACGAGGAGCATCTCCGTTTAGCGTTGCTCACGTTGAGGGAGCACCAACTTTACGGAAAATTTAGCAAATGTGAGTTTTGGCTAAATGAGGTGAAATTTCTTGGACATGTGATCTCGGAAGAAGGGGTAAAGGTGGACGCGACGAAAATTGAGGCGGTTTCGAAATGGGCACAACCGAAGAATGTGTTCGAGATTCGAAGTTTCTTGGGTTTAGCGGGATACTATCGACGGTTCGTCAAGGACTTCTCGAAGTTAGCGACTCCAATGACTTACCTTACCAAGAAAGGGGTGAAGTTCGCGTGGAGTGAGGCTTGCCAGAAAGCTTTCCTAGAGCTCAAAAAGCGGTTGACTAGTTCCCCCATACTAGTTATTCCAGAGCAAGGGAAGGGTTACCAAGTGTATTGCGATGCTTCGAAGGAAGGTTTGGTTGCGTCTTGATGCAAGACGGAAAGGTTATTGCATATGCTTCGCGACAACTAAAGATTCACGAAAAGAACTATCCGACTCATGACCTAGAGCTAGCGGCAATAGTTCATGCATTGAAGATATAGAGGCATTATCTGTTCGGGGAAAAGTTTGAAGTGTTCTCGGATCACAAGAGCTTAGAGCATATTTTTACCTAACGTGATCTAAATATGCGACAACGACGATGGATGGAATATCTGGAACAATACGACTACGACTTGCACTATCACCCGGGAAAGGCCAATGTAGTGGCGGATGCTTTGAGTCGAATGTCCCATGCGACCTTAGCGCATGTGGCGATCGAGGAATGGAGGATGATGGGAAAAGTGAACGAGTTCAACATGGAGTTGGGGAATGTTAATGTGGGGACCTTGTACACGATAGTGGTTCAACCGGAACTTGTGAGTAGGGTTTTGGAAGCGCAAGAAGGGGACGAGAAAGTGGAGAACTATGAGAAACAGATGAGTTCAAGCGAAGGATTAGATGGTTGGACGAAAGGAACCGATGGAGGACTACAATATAAGGGAAGGACTTATGTGACAGAAAACATGAGGAACGAAGTATTAAAGGAGTTTCACCACTCTCGATTAGCCGTTCACCCCGGCGGAACAAAAATGTATCATGATGCGAAGAGACAATTTTGGTGGCCCGGAATGAAACGAGATGTAGCTTCATATGTTAGCAAGTGCCTAACTTGCCAACAAGTGAAGGCGGAACACCAAAGGCCGGCGGGTATGCTCCAACCTTTACCGGTGGCGGAATGGAAGTGGGAAAGGATAGCAATGGATTTTGTGACCAACTTACCTAAATCGGTAAGTGGGAATGACGCTGTGTGGGTTGTGGTCGACCGTTTGACCAAATCCGCACACTTCATTGCGATTAAGATGACGAATTCGGTGGAAATCTTGGGACGAAAGTATATCAAGGAAATTGTTAGACTTCATGGGGTACCAATTTCGATAGTATCGGATCGAGATGTGAGGTTTGTGTCGAGGTTCTGGGGCGCATTGCAAAATGCCTTAGGGACCAAGTTGACAATGAGTACGGCATTTCATCCCCAAACGGATGGACAATCGGAGCGGACTATCCAAGTGCTAGAGGATATGTTGCATGCATGTGTGAATGACTTCAAGGGAGGCTGGGAGAGCCATCTACCCTTAGTGGAGTTTGCGTATAATAATAGCTTTCAAGATAGTATTGGCATGGCACCTTTCGAGGCTTTATACGGGCGGCCGTGTAGGTCTCCGGTGTGTTGGATCGGGGTGGGAGAAGCGGAAATGCTAGGACCGCAATTGATTCAAGAAACGACCGAAAAGATTAAGTTAATTCGGCAAAGGCTTGAGACGGCCCGAAGTAGGCAAAAGAGTTATGCGGATAAGAGGAGGAGACCTTTCGAGTTCGAAAAGGGGGATCAAGTATTTTTGCGAGTTTCGCCCAGGAGGGGGATTATGAGGTTTGGCTCTAAAGGGAAGTTGAGCCCGAGATTTATCGGACCATTCGAGATCGTGGACCGAGTTGGAGAAGTTGCATACCGGTTGGACTTGCCACCAAAGTTGGCGGGGGTTCACCAGGTGTTCCATGTGTCAATGTTGAAAAAGTACCATCACGACCCTTCACACGTGGTGGACTTTGAGGACATTGAGGTTAGTGCGGATGTGACCTACGAAGTGGGACCTACGAGGATTATCGACGTGCAAGAAAATGAACTTCGAGGAAAAACAATTAGATTAGTAAAGGTGGTTTGGAAACACCACGGGGCCGAGGAGGCAACTTGGGAACGCGAGGATGAGATGAAGAGGAAGTATCCTAATCTTGACTTTTCTTTAGGTACGTTCGTTTAGATGTTTTCTAATTTCGGGACGAAATTTCTTTATCGGGGAAGGGTTGTAACGCCTAGAGTTTGGAGTTTATTTTTGTTGTAACGCCTAGAGTCTACGGAGTTGTTGCGTTGACTTTTATCATGTTTGATATTGCATATAGGTGTTTACCTTATTTGAGTTTTGTAGATGTTATGGAGTTGTTGAGTTAGAAGCATGTCGGCTTAGTTTACTTTATTTTCTTTTATGGTACAGCCGCTTGATTTACATTGTTGTCTTTTATTCTGTTAGATATTGAATACATGCGGTTATTCTTACATGGTGCATTATCTGGAGTTTATTTTATTTGAGTTATGGAATTGTCACGAGTTGTGAACCTTGCGTATAATATATACGTTTAAATTTTTTTATGGGCTTATTTATTGTAAGTTTATCTTTTCTGGGTATCGTTGTTTAGAGAGGAAATTTCGGAACGAAATTCTTTTAAGGAGGGTTAGTTGTAACATCCCGTATTTTTATCAATGGTTTTATTTATGATTTAATTTATCCAAAAACGTTTTATACAAAATTTTACCAAAAACCGGTCACTCGACTAATTTTTAGCCAAAAACCGAAACTCTTCCGAAAAACTTTATTTTAAAAACCTGTTACTAATTTTACTAATAAAAAGGACCCAATAGATTTGTTTCTAAAGATTTGTTATTTTTGAGTAGTAAAACAATATTTTTGGATTAAGAGTTAGCTTTTAGAACTTTGGGTACCAAATAGTTCGCTTCCACAAACTATCTAAAAACAGTTTTTTTTTCTAAAACAAAAATCAGCCACTTTCAATTCTTTAAACCTAAAATCAGCCAAGAGAAGAGAGAGAAAAAGAGAGAAAAGTGAAGAAGAAGAAGAAGAAGGAGAAACCACGTTAGCGGGTTCTTACCGGAAGCATCTCCTCTACGCGTTAAAGTAACGGGGGTTATCCATTGCGACTAGACGAGGGTGTATGTTAGGGTTATGTTTTACGTTTATTTTAAATTGGGGTTTTTTTTTTTAATCTCAATTAGGTTTTTAAATTGTTAATTGAGTTTATTTGTTGTACGTTATAGATTGGGTGGTTGAAACGAATTTAAAAGTCTGCCAAAGTACAACTAGGTTATATATATCACGTGTCTTGGCCATAACGAAAAATATCTGCAATAAGAAGTATTAATACTTGCAATCGATTAAATATATACGGAGTATATGAATTTTGCATGTCTTTAATTTTTTATTTTTTTTTACAAGTTCTTATATAGAAAATATTACATATGCCACTGTCATTTATTGAAATATGAAATTTCATCATGATGCTTTGCTCAACATCACTGTCTTGTATATTTCTGCTGTTTTTTTTTAATTTTTATATATATTAGTTTGAAAAGCTCACATTGGAGTAGTTGATGATTTAGTCTTTTGATTTCGGATTAATGAGAATATTAATGGGTTGCGTGTTTTATGCGTTAATTATGTATTATTATGGTGGTTGATAGAATTGGGTAAATTTATGTTGAATAATGGTGAATCGTAGTTTATGCATATCAAGTGTTTGTTAAAATGCCTGAAAGTGATTTTATGTTGTTATAGCGTTTGGCTAGTTGTGAATTTAGCACATGTGGTTATGTGTTATGTTGTATTACGTTAAGTGACGTATGAGATGGTGTTATTTGAATAGTATTATATTATTGGCCGAGGCCTTGTGACTTAGCTGTAGTGGTAATGGTCTCTATCTCTCCCTAATTCCGGGGACAGAAGACGGCCGAGGGGATAGGGAATGACCTACCTTACGGACTGGGTTAGGTGGCGTGAGAGGTCCCAGTGTGCACTATATTTATTTTATTGTTAGCAATGGTCTATGTCTCTCCCTAATTCCGGGGGCATAAGACGGCCGAAGGGATAGGGAATGACTCGTCTTACGGACTGGGACGAGTGGCATGAGAGGTCCAAGTGCGCACTATAAATCTACTTTTATGTTGCAATGGTCTCTGTCTCTCCCTAATTCCGGGGACAGAAGACGGACGAAAGGATAGGGAATGACCTACCTTACGGATTAGGGTAGGTGGCGTGAGAGGTTCATGTATGCTGTTGATGTGTATTTAATTTATTTAATTTATCGTAGTTGTATAATGTCATTATATTTCTTTTTATACGTCGATTATCGTAGTTGTAGAATGTCATTATATTTCTTTTTATACGTCGATTAGCGTAGTTGTAGGATTTGTGAGCTCTTGCATTTATGGGATGGAGTGACGGTATTTGTGGTGCCGTCCCATCTAGTTATGTGCGTGGGACTCACCGTTATAATTTTGTATTTCAGGTACAACTTAGGTTGAGGCGTATGGTTAAGAGCTTTAGCAAGACATCACATGGGTTCGGGCTTTTGCTTTCTTTTTACTTAGATTGTTTTTGAGATTGTAGCCTACGGGTAAATTCATTCGTTCGTTATTTTTAGCTTTTATAAATTCCGCCTTGTAGCCGCGTTTGGCAAACAGTTTATTTTATTCACTTAATTGTTCCATTAGCTTGCAAATGTTTTCTTTTAAAATTTTAAATTTGTACCAACAGGTTCTATTTCCTTTTGTTTTAAAAAGGTCATGCCTCGATATCCGTGTTTATGGATTCGGGGCGTGACAAAATCTGATTTAAACATGCAAATAAAACAATAGAGATACTTAAAAACGAAAATGTATTGAAAGAACAAGTATTGTGCTTACAAAACACAGTTGGAAAATAGAGAATTAGTGCATAAAACACTCATTTTTTGTATTTTCTTTCTCTCACTGAAACAATGCACTGGGGATGTGATTATGTTGTGAATGTGTGTGTGTTTCGATAGGGGATGAAAATATATGTATAAATCGGGTCTAACAAACTCTATCTTCTCAAAAACATTTAAAATCTAAACTCTGCAGTCATAACCAGTTATGATAACCTGCTAGCCATAACCGGTTAGGCTTACCGGTCATGCCTGCTTTTTTGGCTTTTTTAGCCTTCATATTAGTTCGTTTTGACTTTAGTGAGGCTTGATTTCAGACCATTCATCTTATGTTTCTTCCTTTTGGTACAGATTCGAGTTCGTCTTTTGTCTTGGTCTCGTTTTCGTCTTAATTCCGTATTTTTCCTGCCAAAAATAAAAACGAGTACAAGTAAAATACAAAAACGCAGAGTGTCTGATATATTACTTAAACAAGCTATAATATAATTACAAAATCAAATTAATAATCATCGGTTTAACCGTTAATTTCTACCATTTTGGGTCTAATCATATCAACCGACTGGCTATCAGGTATACTACATACTCCAGTCTTATAGGAACAGACGAATACTATTTTCATTTTCTTTTATAATATTTGATAATGTCAAAAGGCTGACTATTAAAACCAATTAATGCCATATAGTCAAAAGCCGCAGAGCTAGTGAGAGACTCTAACAAGCTTATTAGAACTTCGACGAGAAACTGGAGAGCTCGAAGGAAACTCCGACATGCTGTCCACAGGTTTGACAGGGTGCCCAGAGCTTCTAAAGCCTATTCGAAGCTCCGACAAACTACCTAAAGCTCAAACAGGCTGCCGGAAAATTCGGCAAGATTCCGACAAGACTCGGAAAGGTACCTGCAGATTCGATGCCGGCAAGCTACACCAAACTCCAACAGGCTACACTAAGCTTTGACATGCTGTATGGAGCATCGAATAATACCTTGCCTAATTCAAAAAAAAAATTATAAAAGAAAGAAAAAAGCGAAATTATTCTTACCGGAGCCCAGCATAGCGTGTCTTTGGCAAAGCAGAAAACACTCCAAAATCAGGAAATAGGGCGAAAATGATTGAATATTGATATGCATTTCAAAGAGTGTATACTCATTTCGAATTACACGCATATCATTTACCATGAAATTGGTGTTCTTTTTTTAAAATTCACATGTATACACTTCGCAAAGTACACTCGTGTTCTGATAAAAGTATATATCATTTTTTCAAAGTGTATTCTCATATTTTTAAACTAGGTACCTGGCTACTACTATAAATTTTAAAATATGTATATCGGTAAGTATACACTTCAAAAAGTGCAAAACATCTCATATTGGTGCATACCGGTTGGTATTGGTAGGAACCGTTAAAAAGTGTTCATATCAACTGTAACACACTTAAATCGCCAAATTGTCAGGAAACAAATCAACCTATCTCATCAAGTTAAAAGAATATATTCTTTTTCTAGGTTGCTAGAGTATAAAACTCAACTTTAAACTCGATATCAACCGTCTCTAAAAAGGAAAAAAGAGTTTAAAAGTTTTAACCAATTGTTGTACACTTCCTACTAGTTGTGATACAATGTATAGGTTTGTTTATCACATTTTAGACAAAGTGAGCTTGTAAGCACTCAAAATTTCACAAGAATTTCCAAAATAAATCACATCATCAAACAACCTCAAATAACTATTTTATTGATAAAAGCAGTATAAGTATTAGTGTTAGAACCTCCTAATGAAAAAACATTCAACCCCTAAAATTAATCAATTATGCGTAAACCCACATTTTCACACAACCCTAAACGGTTGAAATTCCAATGCGGCGAGATCCCATCATCCGGTGAGCGAAGCACCAATCAAAACTCCAAAACCCTCCCAATTTGATATAATTCTACGACTAAATATGTCAATATTATAAGTAAAACCCAAAACACAACATATATTTAGAACCAGGCGATACAATGAAACTGTAGAATAATACATGGTAGGCTGTAGTATATATACATGGACTCAGATCGTCGATAAATGTGTTGTCTTGTGTTGAAGTTTAATTACAACTCCCTCTACTGAATGTGAGTATTCTAGCTACTACGTATATGAAAAAGGAACTCAAGCTTATAATACGAGATCAGTGTGTAGAATGTTGGGTCGATCAGGCAAACAATGAGAAAGACAGAAAACTTAAACCGAGCACACACTCTTTGATAACGGAGTTCACCCAAATTGGCTACGTCTCCGGGCCGCTACACGTGACACTTAATATTATTATAATAAGGATTACAATCGTAATCTAGTTTAATCACAAGATATGTTTCTCTCGCAAATAGAACTCTCTCACTTATAATATGTGAAAGGTGTTTGTGTAGGTGTAAATAAAATATAAGATATTGGGGCATATAAATAGAACATTTAGTGAGTCATATTACAATTTCAGGCGATGTGGGATAATTAGAAAATATGGTCAAACCTCATTTGGCTCCACAACTCAACAATCTCCCACTTGGAGTCAAATGTCGAGTGCTTCAAAAGAACTCCAATTATCCCCGACCACCGAACTCACTGTGCTCCACCAAGCAGAATGCTCCCATCAATATCCTTGTATAATAATTATTCTTCTTCAGAGTTGCTCATTTTTCATGTAGCAGCGACCCTGAGCATCAAGCTCGGAGTCCTACTGAGATTGCACACAGCCTCAGTTTATCGATTGTAACAGCCTTCGTTAGCATATCGGCGGGGTTCTTAGCGCACTCACGCGAAGATTTCATCTTCTAGAACGTCCCAGATAAAATGGTAACAAATCTGTATGTGCTTGGTGCGTGAATGAAATACAGGATTCTTAGCTAGCTGAACTGCACTTTGACTATCACAGTGCAGAACTCCCTTGTCGGTTTTCTGACCGAGCTTCTTTAAGAAACCTTGCAACCAAATCATCTATTTGCTTGCTTCCGTCACCGCGACGTACTCAGTCTCTGTGGTCGACAATGCAACAATATTTTACAGCTTAGATGTCCAACTCACAGCAGTACCACCGTAGGTACAAACACATCCCATTGTGCTCTTTCGGCTGTCCAGATCACCGGCCATGTCAGCATCCATATAGCCGTGCAAGCCTTCCAAGGTCTTTCGGAAACATAATGCCGAACTCACTGTACCCAAGAGATATCTCAATATCCACTTCACAGTTTCCCAATGGTACTTTCCTGGGTTACTCATGTAACGACTGACAACTCCCACTGCATGGGAAATGTCCGGTGTTGTACACACCATAGCGTACATCAAGCTACCAATTGCTGAAGCGTAGGGTATGTTCGACATACGATCCTTTCCTTCCTCGTCTGAGGGTGATTGTTTCTTCGACAAGCAAAAGTGTGCGGCTAGCAGTGAGCCCACAGCCTTGGCATCACTCATGCTAAACCGTGCCAACACTTTTTTCACATATTCGGCTTGTGACAGAAACAAAGACCCATCTCTTCCTCGGGAAATCCTCATACCGAGGATCTGATTTGCGGCTCCCAAATCTTTCATCTCAAACTGTTTCGCCAACTATTGCTTCACCTAGTTAATCTCCACAAGGATCGACCCGACAAGCAAAAGTAGTATGACGTATGAAGAGTTCACAAATCTCTTCACGAAACAGGAGTGATCGCTATCACTTCTTTCGAACCCGGTATCCACCATGAAACTGTCAAACTTCTTATACCACTGCCATGGTGCTTGTTTTAGCCCGTACAAGCTCTTTCTCAGTTTGCAGACCAGTTTCTCTTTTCTCTTTTCGGCAAACCCTTCAAGTTGGAGCATGTAAATTTCTTCTTCAAGATCTCCATGGAGAAAGGCAGTTTTCACATCTAACTGCTCAAGATGAAGATTCGCATTTACAACAATGCTCAACAATAGTCGAATAGTCGTCAACTTTATGACTGGTGAAAAGATCTCGGTGTAGTCAATTCCTGCCTTTTGCTGGAACCCTTTGACTACTAATCGTGCCTTATACCGTTTTGTGTCATCTTGTTCCTCCTTTACTCGGAACACCCATTTGTTGCTCAGTGCCCTTTTCCCCTTGGGCAGTTCGGCTAACTGCCAAGTCACATTCTTCTCAAGTGACTTCATCTCATCCTTCATCGCGAGCTCCCACTTGCTCGAGTCTTTCAGCTCCAGAGCTTCCTCTCTACTTTCGGGCTCGCATGCATCACTGAGCAATATGTAATGCAGGGAAGGAGAGTATCGAGCAGGAGGTCTCCTCTCGCGATGACCTCGACCCAATTCAGGTCGAGGAGTTTGGGGCTCCTCCTCGTCCTCTTCAGCACTTGCTGGTAGGTTGTCGAGCACCACTGTCTCATCTTCAGTGTCATTTTCCAACTCTCTTGGAAACACATTCATGTCGACTATACCACTTTCCTCGGACGGGAGCGCATCTTCTTCCACCACCGCATTTTGTCAATCTTTATACAAAATGCTTTTGTTGAAGATGACATCCTTACTGCGAATGATTCTCTTTGTTTGACCATCCCAGAAGCGATATCCGAACTCAACTCCACCGTACCCCACAAAGTAACAAACTTTGGATTTCGAGTCAAGCTTGGTACGCTCGTTTATGTCGACGTGAATATATGACAGACAATCGAACACTCGCAAGTGTTCATAAGAGATAGACTTTCTTATCCACTCTTCTTCGGGAATTCTCTTTTCTAATGGCACTGAGGGTTCGCGGTTAATGAGGTAAACCGCCGTGCTTACTGCATGTGCCCACAAGGTTTTGGGCAACCCACCTTGCAGTCTCATACTCCTAGCACGCTCATTGATTGTTCGGTTCATTCGCTCGGCCATGCCATTCTGTTGTGGCGTTTTTCGGATGGTCTTCTCCATTCGAATGCCTCTTTGAGCACAGAAACCTACAAAATTCGCATCAATGTACTCTCCGTCGTTATCGGACCTCAAACATTTGAGTTTATTCCCGGTCTCTAGTTCGACCATGGCCTTCCATTCTTGAAATTTCTTAAACATCTCCATGGTCTCTAGTTCGACCATGGTCTTCCATTCTCGAATCATTGATGAAGGTCACATAGTACTGAGATCCTCCCAGTGAGGTTACTGGAGATGGTCCCCATACGTCTGAGTGGACCAGTGCTAGCTTCTCCTCCTTGGGAGCTTTTCCACCTTTTCGGAAGCTCACTTTCTTCTGCTTCCCGAAGATGCAACCTTCGCACATGTCGAGGTTGACACACTTCAAGCCTGAAAGTTTACTGTCCTTCGCTAACACATTCATCCCCTTCTCACTCATGTGACCCAACCGTCGATGCCACAGTTCCGAGCAGTTTTGCGTCTCAGTTGTCGCAATTGTACGTTCCTCATCGGTCGTCATGTACAATGTACCGACCTTACTCCCTCAGGCTATCACCGTAGCTCCTCGTGAAACTTTCCAAGCTCCACAGCTAAACAAAATGGAGTGTCTTTCGGCATCGAGTTAACCTACTGAGATCAGATTCTTGGTCAATCTCGGAACATGCCTCACTTTCGTTAGCTTCCATACCGACCCGTTTGGACTGCGAATTTTCACATCGCCCATTCCAACATTATCCAACGCTTCTCTGTCGGCTAGATACACTTTACCGAAATTACCCGCAATGTAATTTTCGAATAAATTCTTCTGAGCGGTCGTGTGAAATGATGCCCCAGAGTCTAGAATCCACGAATCTATATCTCTCTGTACGGCAAGCATTAAACAGTCACCCAAATCCTCGTCGATCGCAACATTAACCACGTGATCACGGCCGGTACCCTTCTTCGGTTGCTTGCACTGACTGAAGTGCCCCATACCCTGGGAGTTATAGCATCGAAGATTCTTCTTACTTCGATCGCTATCTTTGTCGTCTCGGCTTTCCCCTCTTCTACCTCAGGATTACGAACGTCCTCTAACGTCCCATACCCTGGCCTTACCCTGGTCTCTTGAACCCACGTTCAAGGCTGCTCCATCGTTTGAGCATTCACTCATGTCTACTCTCCTGAGTTCCTCAGCGAGTATTTGATCTCGGATGCCGTTGTAAGTCAGTTTCTCCTTTCCAATTGAGTTGCTACCAGCAGCTCGCATGAATTCCCAACTGTTCGGTAAAGATGCTAGCAGTATAAGGGCTCTCACTTCATCTTTAAAAGTTATCTCCACCGCATCCAACTGATTTACGGTGTCGATGAACTTGTTCACATGACTCGCGACAGGTGTCCCCTCAGCCATGCGTAGGTTGAACAACTTACGCATGAGATGTACCTTGTTGTTCGCGGATGGTTTCTCATACATGTCGGTGAGGATTTTCATCATCCCCATCGTCGTCGTCTCTCTTGCGACGTTATGTGCTACACTCCTAGATAGTGTTAGGCGGATCACTCCCAACACTTGTCGGTCTAAGAGTTTTCATGCCTCCACGGTGGTCGTGGTCGGCCTTTCCTCAAGGAGAAGTGGCTGATGCATCTTCCTCCCATAAAGTTAGTCCTCTATTTGCATTCTCCAGAATGCGAAGTCCTTCCCGTCGAACTTCTCGATCACGTGTGTGACTCTGTCTTCTTTTGCCATTGATTTTCCTCTCGATCTTCGACCTTAGTTCTGCGAACCTCGGGCTCTGATACCACTTGTTGGGTCGATCAGGCGAACAATGAGAAAGATAGAAAACTTAAACCGAGCACACACTCTTTGATAACGGAGTTTACCCAAATTGGCTACGTCTCCGGGCCGCTACACGTGGCACTTAATATTATTATAATGAGGATTACAATCGTAATCTAGCTTAATCACAAGCTATGGTTCTCTCGCAAATAGAACTCTGTCACTTATAATATGTGAAAGGCGTTTGTGAAGGTGTAAATAAAATACAAGATATTTGGGCATATAAATAGAACCTTTAGTGGGTCATTTTACAATTTCAGGCGATGTGGGATAATTAGAAAACATGGTCAAACCTCATTTTGCTCCATAACTCAACATAGAACTCATCTCAAATGTAAAAAAATGATGGGAAAGTAAATTTAGCTAGGGCTCTGTTTGTTTAAAGGAAAACTTAGCAAAGGAAAATATTTTTCTGAAAAATGGATTTTATGCATGATTAATTGATAGAAAAATAAGAAAACAAGGAAAATATTTTCCTATCTCTTAAGAAAAACAAGGAAAATTATTGACAAATCCCAAAATTCGGCGGAAAGCATTTTACGTCGTGTAAAAAAACATATCGTTTTAACAAATACATTTATCATATTTTCTTTATGTCGTTTTTTTTTATTTTCAATTAAAAAAATTTATAGATATTTGATATATTAGCTTTTTTATCTTTTCAATAGTTAATTTTTGCAAAAAAGTTCCAAATCAGAGAAGTTGGGAATTTGGGGGTTTTTTAGCTTTTTACACACAAAAATCATCAAAAGTTAAAAAAAATTAATTAAATTATTTTCTATATTTACAAGTCACCAATAAGTTAAAATAAGTAAAAATGACTAATAAACAAAAATAAATCATAAGTCATTAACAGCTAAAAAAAGCTACAAGTGACTTATTTTAAGTAAAAAAAATTATCATTATTTTTTAAAAACAGCTTATTTACAAGTTTTTTTTCTCATTCTAAAAGTAATTTTTGAATACAAAATTCGATACCAAATGCACCATTAGTCAAGAAATTTTTATGTAAAATCCAAGTATCATCAAACACTTCTAAAAAAAGGTTATAAGTGATTCATTTTAAGCAAGTTTTTTTTCTCATTGTTTTTTTAAAGAAGTTTAGTTGAGCAAGTTTTTTTCTCATTGTAAAAGCAATTATTTTACAGAAAAGTATATGCCAAACGCGTCCTTAATGAAGAAATTTTCATAAAAAATCTAATTATCGCCAAACATTTAATAAACGAATAGAGCAAAAACAATTTTCAAAAAAATAATTCCACACGAAAATATTTTCCGCCAAAACAAACGGCGTCTAAGAACAGAACCAAATAACTTAGCTGAATTATATAAAAAATATTTGGCCTTTGAGACTATCACTTCATTGGGAATTTTTTCCAAACGTTTTTTATATTTTCTTTTTTTTTTCTTTTCGGAATGGGGTATTATTTCTTTTTACCTTAAACTTTTTGTTTCACTTTCGTTCTTGGCGTATTTTCCTTTTTCTTTTTGGAATGGATGCAGGTTTATAGCGTGTCTAAATACAGTAAAGTCTTTATGAATTCATACAATTCTGAGCACACAAAAATATTACTATAAATAGATTATGGTTAAATAGATGTCACACAAGAACTATATAAGTTTTAAAAGTTAAATATACTCCTATAATATAAGATATACTCCTATAATACTCCTATAATCCAAAACAATTTATAAGTTAAATACAAAACGTTCCGTGTCATTAATTTAAGTATGCTTATCAAGTGGTAATGGTTTTGGATTGAACAATAAAATTTTCACGAGGATGAGTTATTGCGTAAATATGTATAAAAACAATCACGTATGAATTGTCGTAAACAAACTTAAGTATATAAACGTCATTTTAAACCTTATATTTGAGCAGATGTATATTATTTTTACAATGTAATGCTATTTCTTATTATAATAAAAAAATTCTTTAGACGGTATATAATAAAATATGAAATACGTATGACGATATGAAATTTGGTAAATTTTTATGACTATTTAAAGTTCATGTTTGGATTAGTTTGGTAAAAAAATTATTCTTAGAATCTTAATACACGAACAACGGCTAAAGAAAGGAAATGAAGAAATGCAATATTTGTACACGTGTCGCATATCAGTCTGGCAAATATATATATAAAGGACGACATAAATTAAAATATAAAGGCATCATTTCAGCGTACAAGAATATCATTTCTCTATTAACTATACCAGGTAATTCTCTATCTAAATTTAACATTCACGAACAAGAATATCATTTTTTTTACTGCCTTTTTTTCTGTCGAAGTAGGGCTTCGTAAAAAATTCACGTTAAAAAAAGTCTGACTGGAAGTTTAATTTTTCTCGATTCGATGCGTGATATATTAGAGTGTATTAAATAAAATAATTTCTATATATTTGTATAAATTATTTTGCTGATGTTTTGCCGATCCAAACTATTTCTACATATTTATTTTCCAAATTATAAAGTAAAATGTTATGTTTACAATTTTCATCTACAAAATTTATTACAAATTATTTTTCCAAACGTCAAATTATGCTAGTTAAAGTTATTCATTCAGATGTTGTATTTGTAAAAAAAATAAAATTAATTACTAATTTAAGGCCCCAATTAACTGTAAAATTAATTGCTTTTGATTAGTCATTTACTTCAATTCCAAATATACACTGTATATTTAATTTCGGAATAATATGATAATTATTATCATAGTTGTTTACACAAAGTTGATTACATGAAATAATTATTATTATGTATATATATATAGTTATTGTCATGTTCTTCAGGGCCGGATTTAGAAGTAGGCCCAAGAGCTATGAATCTAAAGCCCCAAAAAAACCGATTAATTTTAGGTCTCTAATTCTGTTAAAATATGAAATATATATTTAACAGTTCAAGTTATTTATATAAAGCTTAGTTGTCCAACCCAGATATTTGTTACGCGCCCAACCCAGGTTCGAATGTTGCTAAACTTTTTTTCATAAACACATATGTTATTATAATTGATGAACTTTATAGTTTTAATTAAATTATTATTTGAGTCCACATATTACATGCATCACAAAATACCTAATTTCTTAAAAAGTTAACATATTTAATCATTTTTAAGAAAATATCTTTTATTTTTGTTATATGAATTTTGATTTATTTGTATAATAACATATTTTATTACACTTAACTTTCAAATAAGGTATTATCAAACCAAAAAAAAATCAAATTAATTATTTTTTTGTCCCATGTTAAATGTAAAAGAAAAAACCCTTAAGGATTTTTGGTAATTTATTTAAAAGAATACTAACTTATAATTGGTAACATGAATTGTTTCCGATTATTACGAGAATTTTGGACAAATTTAATTGGCATTGTTGTCCGGTTAAGTGTCATTGCGATTATACATCGAAATATTTAACTAAAATAACTTTTCTAGTTTACAACGAAAAAAAACCCTAAATTTATGATGACCTACGGACTCCAAAACTCTAAAAACGGCCTTGCGTATCTTTAACATGTGTTCACGTGTCATAGGTTAGAAAAACCATAAAATTTAATAGTACATTATCCTATAGGTTTGTTTTTTTTTATTAAAAGGGGCAGACCCACTAATTTCATATACAAAATTATGAAAGAGTTGGCACGAATGCCTTGCTGCAATAAAAAGGAAATAACAAAAGAGAAGCAGACAAGGACTGAGAAAATGGGATTATAAACAACAAAACCATTCTGCAGTGCCAGACCTTATTCACACCCATTGATATATCCCTCTTTTCTTGAGTTACCACTAACCACTATGTATTAATTAAAAGTACTATCAATATATTACGAGCTCCAAATAGAAATAGTGCTTCTCACTAAAATCATCTTCTTAAAACTAATTACAACGAAAGAAGCTTTACCTTCTTTTCTCTGAAATCAACTTCAATGAGTTTGAAAGAGAAACTTTTCTCATTTGGCTTCTAAATATTTCCTTCATTTTTCTTGAAAAAACATGCGTATTTCATTTAGCCTTTTGATCAACTGAATGCACATTTCCACACAAAGCAACTTAAGTAACGGACTCAACGATGTCAATATTACCAGAATGTCTTTGAAAAATAATCCAATGACTTGGATATTCTAGTATGATATCTTCTGAATTTTGACCTTTTCTACATTTTTGGACAGCCCTACACCTTTCCACTTGGTTGTTTTCCTCGATTTAAGCCATTTATCATCATTCTCAATACCCTTAGCAGACACATCAATCACCAAATCTGCTTCATTGTGAATGGTAATAGGGTCTGAATTAGTTTGCTCACAACATGTATTAAATAATCTTTCTTCAAAAGA
This sequence comes from Primula veris, assembly GCA_963682055.1. Lineage (NCBI taxonomy): Eukaryota > Viridiplantae > Streptophyta > Magnoliopsida > Ericales > Primulaceae > Primula > Primula veris. Next base: position 27,974,440 of record OY821742.1, on the reverse strand, counting down.
GATTGCATCTTGATGATTATGGCCTGAACTGAGAGTTTCATACTTGTACAGAGATGGTGGTCACTTTGATCCTCCTAACAAGTTTCATATGAACTCTCTGAAATATACCTAGAAGTTGAGAGAGGTATTGAGGAATTAGTCTTTATTATTGGTCTTGGAGTAACACTATTGTAAACCGGATCTACTAAAAATATGAGTGTGGCAACCACTAAAAAGCCAACAGATAAGTGAAAACCCAAAAATAATTAACTCAAATGTAATTTAAAATTCAAACTAAATTATTCTATTGGTTGTCACACCATTAAAAAGTGTAGATCAGGTTCATACAAGTGTTTCTCTTGGTCTTACGACTCTCTTAAAATGTAAAACTTCAACTGTGATCTGGTCTTTAATGCAAAATTTTTGAGGCATAACTTCTGAAATGCTATCTAGTACAGGATTTGGTTCAGTAAAGGGTAAGGCTGATACTTGAGAAACATTTGAGTGTTTGACCGTTTCTTTTTCTTTTGTAACAGGTTTAAGCTTAACATAGTAAACTATATTTAGTGAATTCAAGATTTTTTCTTGATCAGACAAGAACTCTAAATCCCTCTTCATCTCTTCTTGTACTGGCCCATGTAGGAGTGCTAAGGATTTAGATGAGGGTATTGAAACTTTTTCTGATTCTTTTAAATCACTATTATGCCACACATTTTGGCTATGCTCAAAACAGTCTTCTTATTCCGATATTTGAAATCTGTTAAAAGTGGGCAATTCAGTATCCTCCTTAGAAAAGCCTTTTTCTCACCCAGTTAGCATTTGCCTTCTTGCTATAGGTTTATGTTATCCAATTTTGATGATAGAATCTAAGTCTAAACTTTTGAATGAAAAGATAAAATATAATTTCTTTTTAGCAAAGAAACCTTTATTTTAAACAAAACAAGCAAAAACACTCACCTCCATGTATTTAACAGTTATTATATATAAAGAAAGAAAATATGCATCAATATCTCTAAAAGTTTCCATGTAATTAGAGTAAGATTGAAGTGCAGATATTTATTTTTTTGGTTAACTATTTTCACAAGTATCAATCTCCTTATAAACTTACTCTATCAATATAATAACTATATTTTTTTTATATACATGTTTTATTTAAGTAAATAAACATACGTAAAGATTATTCATTGAAAATATAATATTTTTGTTTATAAGGAAAGAGTTTGGTTCCTTACATATATAAGGGGTAGTTGATGAACACAACACTAGTTTAGGGGAAAATTAACAAAATTGAAGCAAACTACTTTTTGCCCTAAAATCTTTAAATATGTGTAGAATGCATCTGCTTAACTTTGAGATATTAACTATTTTATATTTTGACAATATAAAAATCTATCTTTCATTTTACTTATATTCATCATTTTATCATTCATTCTCTATCATTCAAATTTGTAAATAGCGTTCTTGTTAATATAGGATGAGAGAGAATAGAAGGAAACACGGTAAAATAGAGTATTTTATTTTTAGGTAAAAATACGTCACCTCATTTAAAAGGTGAATGGATGACAGTGAGAGAGAGTTCACATTTAGTTTAAGTGGGTTAATAGGGGAATCGATATGTAAGGTTTTTCGTGTTATGATAATCAAATATAGGATAGAGTGAAGATATTATAAGTTGATTGATGCGAATGGCCAACCAAACTAAATGCAATAACCTTTAAAAAAAAGTAAAAAAGGAAAATGAGTTAATATATTTAAGTGGAAGTTATAAGTAGAAGGACAAACCCACTGTTAAATCTCCCGCTATGCAGGGGTCCAAGCAGGAATCGGGTCATTTTCGGCCAAATATTGACAACATACACTTGCATTTATGCAAGAGACGGCTTCTATGAGTCGAACATGTGACCTCCACATAACATAACAGTAATTTTAAAAGTACATACAAAAAATAAAATAGATTTGCTATGTCATTTTTTTCGAATCAAAAAAATTGCAAGTGTAGAAATAAGTAGGGTTAATTCATGTTTTCTGTACCAAACTATCGCTGTTTAACAATTTGCATACTCAACTAATTTTTTTAACAATTTACATACTAAATTAACATAAATCGATCAATAAGCATACTATTGGTGACATGTCATCAATTAAACACACAGTTGGCAAAATTTTACATATGTGGGCTTTCTGGCCTATATTTGGCGCCAAAATCACTTACACCCCAGAATTCATTACACCCAGCCAATTCTCTCACTAACCCAAAACCCATAACCCTAATTTTCAGACAGCCATTCTCTCACTAACACTCTCTTCAATGGACTACCACTGCCATTGTAGGAAAACCACAAAACTAAACACATCATGGACTGCGGAAAACCCAGGTCGCAGGTTTAGAAATTGTAAAACCAACTCTTGTTCATTTTTCTTATGGGTTGATCCCCCTATTTGTGATCGTGCCACAAAAATAATACCAGGTTTATTGAAAGGAAAAAACACCTTGGAAGCTGACATGAAAGAAATGCAAAGAGAGAATTCAAAAATGAAGAAACAAATTAATGAATTGCAGAATGAAAAAGCTTGTCTAATGCAGCTGGTTGAAGAATATGAAGGTGCGAAGAAAAAAGATATGGTGAAAAACATGAAGCAAGTGAAGAAGAAAAAGGGAAAAAATAGTAATGGTTGTATACTTGCTGTTTTTGTGATTTTAATTATTGTCCTGTCAATGGTGTACCTGTTTGAGGAAGAAAAAGAATGTTTAATGTAATGGTTTCATGTAATGCTATGTGTATGAATGAATGAAGGGTTAATTCATGTAATGGTATGAGTATGAATGAATGTGTTGTTTTCTGATATCACAAGTACCCAAATCTCAGTCAAAAAATGAACTATTCCGAGTTCACAAAAGCCCCATTCTGAGATGGCTATAAGTGGACAATAATCAGTCCAAAAATTGGTCAATTCTGAGATCATAAATACCCAAATCTCATCATAAAATGGACAATTCAGAGATGTTTTCATAAGAGCTCAGAAATACCTAAATCTCATCTCATTCTGAGTTCATAAGAGCTCTTTTCTGAGATCAAAAAAGACTGTGTTCTGAGCTGTTTTCATAACATCTGAGGATAAAATTACAGAACAAAACTATAACATCTCTCAGTACAAAAACATCATTGAGATGTCAACATTTGTAAGATCACAATGGTCATCTCTCAGTACAAAAACATCATTGAGATACCAACATTTCTAATATCACAATGGTCATCTCTCAGTACAAAAACATCATTGAGATACCAACATTTACTATACAAACTACTCAATAAAAACAGTAAATCAAATTACTATAGAAACAAAATAACACCATTAAATTGCCAAAATAGATACTTCATTCATAGGCCAGTAACAGACACCAAAGTGTTACTATTCATACAGTAGCAAAGCCATTATAGGCCACCAAAATAAAAACAAAAGCAATAAGTACATTACAGGTCATTCAATTCATTAGCAGGTCTTCTCAAACCAACAAAAGAAAATTAAAAGTACTTTGAAGTCTAATAAATAAAATATTTCTTACATAAATGTAGCTTACTACAAATTAGGGCCAGATTGACTCTGTTTTGCTTTCCATTGTTTCTTAAGCTCCAACTCAAGTTTAAGAGCAGCAGGTGTGAGATACATCTTGCCATCCTTATAAATATGTCCCTTTGTTGACTTTCCACCACCTTTTGTTTTGTTTAAGATGCCAGCATGAAGTGTGTCACTGCCACTCTCACCATACTTGGTTAAATCCTCAAAATCCACAACAACAGGCCCTTTTTTTGGTGAATTTAATATTCTCATGCTTCTTCTCATCTTTAAACAATCAATAAAAATAGCAGTTAGAATATATTAGCACAAAAGCTACTAATAAAAAGCAATAATGGTTTTAATAAAATAAGAGAATTTACTGGTATTTGAGCTCTCTTTTTTCCAGTAAAGACTCCCAAAGGTTGACTGGACACTACTCTTGATGTTTGACCCACTTCATCCTGTTTTTCAGCTATATCATTTGCACTAAGGACCACATTATCACAGAAATCACCACTCTTATTCTCTCTCACAGTAGCAGGGCCTTTTTTTGGTGAATTTATTATTCTCATACTTCTTCTCACCTTTATACAGTCAATAAAAATAGTAATTAGAATATATTTTACAGTACCTAAGAGTAATAAAATAGCAATTAGACCAAAAACCACTAATAAAAAAAGTAAATGTTTTATGAAATTAAGAGAACTTACTGTCATTTTAGCTCTCTTTTTTCCAGTAAAAGCTCCCAAAGGTTGACTGGATACTACTCTTGATGTTTGATCCACTTCATCCTGTTTTTCAGCTATATCATTTGCACTAAGAACCACATTATCACATAAATTATCACTCTCATTTTCCCTTTCATTACTCACACCATTTCCACCATATCCCACACCATCATTTTCCATCATATCTTCCACCACATTAGTTTCAACACCATCATTTTCTACCATATTTTCCACCACAGTTTCAACACCATCATCATCTTCCTCATCCATACCAAAATCATCATTGTCACTGTTACTTTCATCAACTAAATGTGGAATTGCCTTTGGTTTTCTCTGCCTTGTTCCTCTCCCCTGGCTTTTTTCTTTTGGAGGTTTACCACATGTTCTGGAGTTATGACCAGCTTTTTTACACAGTGTGCATGTAATTATAGTACCAACCCTACCTATCTTATGAGAGGGTGTCCTAGGCTCATCTGCAGCTCTTTTTCTATTCTTTCTTGGTCTACCAGGTTGTGTAGTAACCACTGGTGGTAAAATTACTGGTTTGTTGGTTTTGGGCCATAAATCAATTCCATTAATTGGTACCAAAGTGTTACTATAGGTTTTGAAGTAAGTTTCTCTTGTATAACAACTATGTATATAATCCTCTGGTTTGAGACCTTCACAATTCATGGCACAAATACTATGAACACATGGTATCCCAGCTAACTGCCATACATTACAAGCACAAGTTTTCCTAGCAAGGTCTACTTGATAGCAAGAATGACCACTATCAACCTCATAAATTAGATTACCATTCGAATAAGGTATATAATTATGTGATCTAAGTTTAAAACCTTCAAGCTTTTCCTGAATTTTAGGACATATGTGAAGTGCATTTTTCTTTTCCATAGCAGTTTTTTTTCTCATAACTAAATCCATGAGATACTTCCTCATATCCTCAAGCATACTCAAAATAGGTTTTCCCCTAGCTTCTTTTATGCAAGCATTAAAGGATTCACACAAGTTGTTTAATAGAATATCTGATTTTGGTTGAAAACAGAAATGAGACCTAGACCAGTTGTTACCTGGTTTGGATGACAACCAAAGATAAGCTGGTTCATTAAGGTTTTTCATCTCTTCTAGGGCTTTGGTAAAGTATTCCTTAGTGCTAGCTCTAGCACATTTCCAAAGTAGATTCTTTAATGCCAACCCTTTGTGGTCCTTTTTGAAGTTATTGTAGAGATGTCTTACACAAAACCTGTGCTCCACACCAGGTAGCACTTCCTCCATGGCAGCAATAAGACCCTACAGAATAAAATTAAAGAATAATGACAAGTTATTGTTGCAAAATAAATAAATGATAAATTAATAAATGAAAATTTTAATTACAAGCCTAACCTTTTGTTTATCAGAAATGAAGGTATAGTCAGCTGCAGACTGAATGTTTAGGTCCTTAGAGAGCAACCTCAAGAACCACCTCCAAGTAGATTGTTTTTCTTTCCCAACAACTGCATAAGCAAAAGGATACATGCAGTTGTTGGGGTCTATTGCCACTGCAGTCAACATTATACCCTTGTGTGGCCCACTTAGATGACACCCATCAACACCAATAACTGGTCTACAACCTTCTAAAAACCCTCTTTTCAAGGCCCCCCAACAGATATAAATCCCTCTGAACACATATGGAGCATCTAAACTTGGTCTATTCTTGGTTTTCACCAAAAAAGTACTACCTGGGTTAGTTCTTTTTAACTCAGCAATATAGTCCCAAAGTAGTTTGTATTGGTTAGCAGAAGTGCCCTCAATTTGAATTTTTGCAAGTTCAAAAGCCCTATATGCTTTGGCAATAGTTACCTTACACTTTGTTTTTCTTGCCACAAACCTTTGAAATGCTTTTGCATCCCACTTAGGATTCTCTCTAATATCCACTTCAAATTTTTCAGCAATGTATTTTGGTGTAAGATTTGAATTCACCAGTGTGCTAGAACATGTGTGTCTGTCCATAAAAGTTCTTATCTGTACTGTCTCTTCCCATCTCATTCTTGCACCATATATCAACCAAGGACATGGGTTATCAGTACTTCCATTTCTACAAATACCATACATTTTTAACTTGCAGTTCACATTCAAATAAACATCCTTTTTTCTTTGAATTGCATATTCCCTTACAGCTTTTCTAAACAGAGCAGCACTAGGAAATTTCATTCCAAGTTTAAACTCTATAGGTTTATCTAAATCTGCTTCACCAAACACTGAATAACTAACTTTAACTCTACTTTCATCCTCATCAGACCCTACATCACTATTAAATTCTGACTGTGACACATAACCCTGATCCATGTCCTCATCATTACCCACATTATTGTATGCAGCTGCAACTTTAGATTTCATAGTGACACTAGCTTTGTCTTTACATCTAGCCTTACTAGTACCAGAACCACTAGCTTTGCCACTGCTGTGGTCCACAGTAATGTCAGTGTCAACTAAAGTATCATCTTCCCCACCAATATCATCATCAGTACCAAAATTATTTTCTAAATCAGAACCAACATCATTTCAACTTCAAATTCATCACCACTACTGTCTAAGTCTGAATCTATTTCATTGTTATCACACTCAGCATATACTTCCACAACTCTAGTAGCGCTATCAACATAGTTAACAATATGATAAGCATCCCTATCAAATCTAATCTGAAATTCAGTTTCCTCAAATGAAGTTCCCACTTTTTTACAGTACAACTTGTTAACATTTAACCAGCCTAATTTGTAAGCCATTCCTACAAGTGCTAGATAATTGATTTCTTTTTCATCACAAAAATCAAAGTAATCAACTCTACCATTCAAATACTGTGTTCTGTTACCTCGAGACATTATACCATCATGATGATAGGCTACGGTGAACATGAAATTGTTATCTGCAATTTAAAAAGTATACATAATTAAACCCCTACTACTCAAATTAACCACCACTAATTAACAATATTTAACCATAATCCCTAAGTACGTAAACTGAATAACTCATCTAAATAAATTGATAAAAAAACCCTAATTATAAAATTAATTAATATACAATTAAAAATCTCTAATAATTAAAAACTCGAATAATGTAAACTGAATAATCCAAAAAAAAAAAAAAATTATAACAAAAACCCTAATTATAAAATGAAGAAATATATAATTAAAAAACCACTAATTATAGATAGATAAAGAAATTGACTTACCGTATTTTGGAGGCTCTGTCCCATCACGAAGCATCCAACTCATGTTTAAAAATTATTTATTTCAGTAATTGTTGCTTAATTTGGACGTTTTTTGAGAGAATTATACGTATATACAGAGTTATACGTATAGAGAGAGAATGTTTTGGTTTCATAGACACCTGTTCGTTCCTTTGCTGCCGTGTAATATTGATAAGCCCACGTATGTAAAATTTTGCCAACTGTGTGTTTAATTGATGACATGTCACCAATAGTATGCTTATTGATCGATTTATGTTAATTTAGTATGTAAATTGTTAAAAAAAATAGTTGAGTATGCAAATTGTTAAACAGCGATAGTTTGGTACAGAAAACATGAATTAACCCAAATAAGTAATATACCTTTAAGTTATTGTACCGAGTAAAAGAGTTGATTATATTTTCAAAATTAGAATATAATTGTTGATATACAATTACAAAATCGAAATACGTAGAAATTTTGGTGTAGAAATAAACATCATATCGGGTATGAACGATTTTAACGAGTTGTTTAACAATTGATCGTTCTTTAACAATTATCAAACAGAAAACTATTATTTGACCAGTTGTTTATATTTAATAATTTCGTAATAATAATAGTACGGAGAAATATTGAGTGGTTCATGTCCGTCCATTAAAATAGTGGTCCTAACCAATAATGTTTTAGTTAACTATTTTATTTTTAATTAATGGTAGGCCCCATAACGATTTCTTAACCTTTTACTTGAGTTTTATTGATTGGTACCACCAGATTTTGGTAAAACTGGTCCACCAAATATTTACTCTAATTGTACAGTTTTCATAGATTTGAAAACATGAAAAACAATTGTATGAACCCGATACACTTTAATTTCGGGTGCGTCAACCAATAGAATTTTTTTTGTTTTAATATGAATTAATTTGAGATTAGTTATTTTTGAGTTTATTAATAATTTTTTGGCTTTTTAGTAGGATAATGCACCGGGTGTACGGTAGTATTACTCTGAAAACAATATTATCATATAAGAAAAAAAAATATGGATCAAACTGAATTTCATTTCTGTTCTGGGTATTATTGTTGTATATATATTATCGATAATATATTTTATTTTAAATTATTTAGATTTTTATTATCTACTTGTATTAAATAAATAATTATTACATTAATAGAAATTAGTATTGAACTATTATTTAAATAAAGACAGCGTAATAGGCCAAACGGTTTTACCTTGGAACGGTTGTGGTTTTCAAACTCTGCCGCTAGTGAAAGGGTGCATATATACGTACCCGGTGAAAAATATAAAAAAGGAAAAGGAATATACAAAGAAAACTAATAACAGAGAAAGTCAAAAGAAAAAAATAAGAAGAGAGAGAGTTCAGTAATCAAAGTAAGAATAGTTTACTCATCAAATTTGTTTCTTCTCCCTTGGTACTATAATATATATATAGAGAGAGAGAGAATTACTATATATATATATATATATATATATTATTGTTACTGTTTTTTTTATGGGTATTGGTTCGAGTTGAGAACAAAAATACGTTACCGGTATTACTTGTTTTATAAGGCATTGTGTCTCGGGATTAAAATTCCCATTTACCCATTCCGTAACAAAGTGGAAAAATTATTTTCCTTAAAAAAAATTCCGGAAACACTAATTGACTTCGATTTTGTTTTACACAACTTACTTTTGTTAATGATTTTTCGGTTTTCCATATCTTGCAATTTTTTACAACAATTATTTCTGTCTTACTATGAATGAAAGAAATATTTGAATCTAAAAAAAACTAAGAATCTTTATTCTTATATATGCTATATAAACTCATGTGTTCACCCACACGAGTGCATTGACATACAAGCATGCATTTGTTTTTTTTGTTTTAGGATTTTGCTTAATCAAACATGTTTTTTTTTTATTCTTAAAATTTTGTAAATCCACAACGAGTTTCAAATTTTATTCTTCATTTTGATTTTAATGTTTATTTTTGCATGCATAAGTATAATTGGTCCTTAATAGTCTTATTTCTGATAAACTATCTACATCTTGTTATTGTTCTGTATTTACATTTACATACGAGTGCTTGACACATAAACAAGCGTTTTTAATTTAGTTTTTTTTTTTACAACATAAATCTTTATTTTCCTCCACTCTTTTGTCATCTTTAATGTGGGCTTTTTTTTGTTACAAACAATATACTATGTTTAATAATTCTTGTTGGTTTTATCTTCCAATTAAAATCAACTTCATTCCGTTCACTTTTTACATTCATGTAGTGTGCATTTTTTATGCAGTATATATCAAGAGTGGGCAATTGCCCACCCTTCCTATTCAAAATGTAAAAGTACTAAATTGCACGTACGTTTAAAAGTATATATTTGATATTCCATGTATGTTTGTTTCTTTGTCCTTTAGTATGATCAGTGAGAACTTTCACATGTAACTATTTATTTTTGTTAAGAATTTTTTTAACCTATTGACTAATCTAAGCTCGGTATACCAATGAAATAAAATATCATGTTTAGCTGATAACTACAATTTCTTATATTGAAAAAACACGACCCCCATTTTACAAACTTAAAGATTTGGTCCTTACACTGCAAAATAATATTTGATTTAGTGAGAGTCAAAATTTGTCACAAGGCTGTCACTAATTTAAAAAACTGTCACAAATCTGTCGCAAATTGACTAAACTGTAACAAAGCCGTCACAAAAACCGTCGTTAATAAGCTCTTAACAAAAAATACCGTCACTAATACCGTCGCTATTTGGGTATTTTTTTGTAGTGTTATACTTCGTTCATAATCTATATTTATTTAGCCAATGTTCGGAAAGGATGATAATTTATAATGGTATATAATGTTATTTGATTTTACATTTTCAATATTTCACGATGATTGGTATTTTGTATGTTTTATTCTTTTATTCCCATTACTAATATAGTGTAAATTATTATGTATTTTGTGTGTATTTTTTTAAAAATAATTTTATTATGTATGCATATATCTACACACAGTTATGATTAAAAAAGGGTTAAAATTTTGCCTGTAGATAATTTGTGCCCTCCCTTGATATAAACCCTGAATTCGCCCCTGAATTTTACCCAAAAAAAGAGAGAATGATAAGCACGTGAAATGCTAAAATGTATCATGATTCCTGGGGTATATGTTTAGTGTCAGTTTTTGACGGCACAAATCAAGCAAATACGTCAATATTCCTTTTATCATCCTAGCTATACATTACTCTTAAGTCATGACTCATGACTGTCTTACCCTAAACAAAAATTTAAAATTACCTATTCCATATGAATTGCTAATTTCTTTTCACGGATTGTAATTGGCTCTTGGGTACAGTCTAAGTAGCTGGCCATTTTATTTTATTTTCTTATTTAAATGTTTTTTTATAGAGAATTTTGTTGTAGGTCGCTGATTATTTTGGCAACAAGCACATCTTCTTTCAAAGATGGACCGGCAGAAGAAAAACAAGATTGGTGAACAAGCTCCGGTCTTGTACTTGGATATAGTTTATATGGTATTGGCTTTGCTCCCAATCGAAACAATTTTTAGATGTGCAGCCGTATGCAAAAGCTGGAACGCAGTAACAAAAGATCCACTTTTCATCAAGCAAGTATCTCGATTACAGAACAAAAAAACACACATACTTCTTCAGCCTACACGTGGAAATGTCACCACACTTCACCTGATCAATGTCCAACAGCAAAAACATTGGAATCTGCCCCTTACGACACTATTCGAGGACCTAAAGGTCATGAGCTCCTGCAAGGGAATGTTAAGCATGGCTTCCACTAATAAGCTTAACCCCGCAGTTATATATAACCCGATGACTGGAGAGACACTTGTTTTGCCACCAAAAAGTTCTCATGTGATCCCGTCATCATTGATATTATACGACCAACAAATTGGGATTGGATATGATTATGCTACAGAGAAATTCAAGATCCTTCGATCTTTCTCTACTCACTACACTTCTCGGATTATGAAGAAGTACGAGGTGCTCACACTCGGAGAAAGAGACACCTCCATGTGGCGAAGGCTTAGCTCCCCTAAGTGCATCAGGCACTTGGATGAATACGAGGTGAGTTATTGTCAGGGGTCCATTTACTTCATTTCGAAACCAGGTTTTGTCTTAAAAATTGTCCAGTTTAATTTGAGCAATGAGACATTCCGTCAAGTCGTCTGCCAACAGATAAGCCCTAAATTGAAGCATAATTTTGTAAGTCTCTTCGATAATGATGATGAGCGGTCTATACTTTTGGCAGTTGGAAAGAATACTATGATTGGTTTTTTTGAATTGAGTACTGATGATGTTGGACCACGAGCTGACTCGGGTTTCAAGCTTCAAAGTTGGAACAAAGTGATCGGCAGAGAGTGGGTGAACTTCAACGTTCTTACAGAAGTAGAAAATGGAAAGTACTTGGTCCACCTTGGATTTCGGGATGAGTCGGTACCAGATCTTAGGTTAGAGCTTGTAGCTCAATATTGTACAAGACCAACTGATCAGAATTTGAATCTTTACCCGTATAAGCTATGGAATGATCCAAAGTCGTTTGCTTTTAAACCTAGTCTTTTGCCTTTGCCAAGAGTTTAACTCTTCCTTCTGTGTATTTATTGTGACATATTTTTATGATCGTTGTAGGTTGAATTCCATTTTAAGATCAATATATTTTCAAAGTTAGCAATGTTAGAATACTTATATTCTGGTTCTGAGTTCTTTTGGTTGGACAAGTTTTTTTGGGTTTTCCCCCCATATTTTTTTTTGTTATTTTAATAAAAATATGTATGTTCCTATCAGTTATATTAAAAAAGAAATTGAAATGTTTTAGTATACCACCTAATGCGTGTACTTAATAAATTATTAGTGTGAGCGAGTTCGGATCATCTATCCTCTCTTTTATGCCACTTCTCGTAGTCCCCGGCCCCTTCTCTTCTTAACCCAAAATATTTATTTAAAAAAAATGAAAAAAATATCATACCTAGATTAGACATGTATCGATACACATTTGAAACAATTTCGTTTACCAGAAAGTCATCATAGATTTGTAATTTGGAATAAAATTAAGGACTCATGAAAATAAACATAAAGAAAATCATTTATATAAAATATCTAAATATATGAATTTTGTCAAGAATATGATGTTAAAGTTTATAAGATACATAGCGAGTTGTAAAAAATTGACATTTAAACAAAAATAGTCACAAAGACACATAAAGAGGTACAAAAGAGGGATACAACTCATATCAAATGTAAAGAATGATGAAAAATAAGTTAGCCGTGAATTATATTAAAATGTTTGACCTTTAAGACTCACTTCATTGGGATTTTTTCCAATGTTTTTTTTTTTTATATTTTTCTTCTTTTTTCGGAATGGGGTAGTATTATTTTTACCTTTAACTTTTCTATTCCATTTTTTTCCTAACGTATGTTCCTTTTAGTGTATATATATTTTCCACAAATGACTTACATGTTCATATTATAGTCGTCTAGATGTAGGTTTATAGCATGCCTAAATACAAGAATTTTTATTCTTGAGCTAAACTCATATGTCCTGTGTTCACGCACGAGAACGAATTGGCATACAAGCGTGCATTTTTATTTTATTTTATATGATTTTGCTTAATCAAACATGATTGTTTTTCTTAATTTTAAAACTCTTTAAAAGCATAACGGGTTTCAATCTTTATTCGTCATTTTCATTTTTAATGTTTAATTTTGCATGCATAAGTACAATTAGTCCTTATTAGTCTTATTTCTGATGAACTAACAACATCTTGTTATTGTTGTGTATTAACATTTTACATACAAGTGCTTGAGGCATAAACAAGCATACTTAATTTAGTTTTTTTTCTATAATTTTGCTTATAAATTAATACATAAAGCTTCATTTTCCTTCACTCTTTTGTCATTTTTGATGCCGGTTTTTTTTGTCACAGACAATATATATGTTTAATAATTCTTGTTGGTTATATTTTCCAATTAAAGAATCTTACGGTACAAGAAAAAGATCATTTATCAATGATTTACTTTCTGAAAACTGTTAGTAAATGATTTTTTTCTTGCAGTTTTTATTCCGTTAATTACATGTAAAAAATATATATGTATTTTTCCCCACACTTTAAGCTTACAATTCTACCAAAAAAAGAGAATGATAAGTACGTGAAACGATAAAATGTATCATGGGGTATATGTTTATTGTCAATTTTTGACGGCACAAATCAAACAAATCTGTCAATATCCCTTTTATCGTCCTAGCTTTACATTACTCATGAGTCATGATTGTCTTACCCTCAACAAAATCGATGGTTCTAAAATTACAATTATCCATAACATATGAATTGCTAGTTTCCTTTCCGGGATTGAAATTTTCTATTCGTACATCCTTATTAGTAGTAGGTCATTGGAGTTTTTTTTCGGATTTAAATGTTTTTTTATACAAAATTGTGTTGTTGTAGGTCACTGATTATTTTGACAAGAAGCACATCTTTTTTTCAAAGATAAACCGACAGAAGAAAAACAAGACTTCTGAAGAAGCTCCTTTCTTGAACTTGGATATGGTTGAAAGTTTTCAAGCAAGGGAAAAAATACCAAGAAAAATTATTAATTTGTGTACGATACTATTTAAATCTGTTAATACTTTACCATTTGTGTTTATAAGCTTACAGTGATGTTGAGCTTGTCTTTCTAAATTAATCGGGTCTTCTAACGTGTTGCTAAAAAACGTCTTGCTTATGTAAAGAGGGTGGACTCTCTCTCACTAGAAAGCATATGTTATAAAATCTGTATTTTCGTAGTGATACGGAGCATGTTTATATAGGCTACGTACGTTAGGAACCTAATACGCTGAATAAAGAAAAGTTTATCCTAATCAAATTCGAACTTAAACTCATCAACATGAATTTTTTCTCATCTGATTAAATTAGAGTGCATTCCACTAAAGAATTCTAACTGAAATCTCTCTCCTATATTCCGAATCTTTTATAGGATAATTCGTTCCATGTCATTATGTTTAAATCATCCACACATTAAGATTAAACATACATCCACTTAGCAATTTAAATCACTGACGGTTTATATTTAGTAAGCATATTTTATTACTTAATAAATACCATTTAATTTAATTAATGTATCGGATTAATAAATCCACCTACAGAGTTCGATACAAAAATACTTATAAGCTTTTAAGGGGGTATCATCAATCTCAATACCGGTACATGAATTTCTTCATTTACTAATAAACACTATACTTGAAACGTCATCGTCCAACTCAATGAGTTTATAAATCATAAAGAATCATACTGTTTTATGAATTAAAACGATTATTATTTCTAGTACATGCTTAATTAATAAAATCAAAATTAAGAGTTTAAACAAATTCTATGACCCAAGCCGTTAATTATTTTATCTAGTTAGTACAAAAATAATTGTCTTGTTGGGGTACTATTTAATACACTCAGAGTGGACTAGCGTACAAAGTTGGAATACTCCATTCCTTGTAGTCAAGACAGACCTACTAAAATTATACACTACAACTGTATCGATAGTCTGTCAATTTCCATCTAAACTTGTAAACAATTTACTTAAATTATATAAGAAATGATAGTCTAATCTTCCGTGTGTAAGCCGTACTTTACACACTAGACTATCTACAAATTATAATATTAGACACTTATTTGCGCATGAATTAATAAATAAAACAAATAACATATTGCCAATATAAAATCTCATAAAAATATAACAACGTCTGATAAAGAAAATAGTAAACCAAAAACAACATGTCTTTTAATCGTATTTCCTAACAATCTCCCACTAAATAATTCAAAGCCATGTATACATGCATCTCACTCACATGTTCTCTGCATGCCTAGCAAAAGTACTAGATGGTAGACTTTTGGTAAATGGATCAGTCAGGTTGTTCTCTGATGCGATCTTTGTCATCACTATATCACCCCTCTCCACGAACTCTCGTATAAGATGATACTTCATCTGAATGTGCTTGGCCTTCTTGTGTGTTCGGGGCTCCTTCGTGTTGGCCCGTACGGCTAAACCTTATGAGAGGGGGGGAATAAGCTTTTAGATATTTTTCATGGAATTAAAAGTCTAAGCGTAACTAACAACCCAACTAGATCGATATCTACTTGCCATAATAAGTATGCAATGATAAATGATAAATAAGTAGAAGTATGCGCACAATCACAAATAAATAAGTTACGGAAAGTAAAGAGTAAGGGAAAATTGATACTACGATATATAGAGGTTCGGCAAAGCCGCATAGTCTTTTCCTCGGTATTCACTCTATCGAGTATTTCACTATAATGTTCTTCCCATGATTACAAATCCTATCGAGCTAATCAATCGATTTGCTCACCCTCTATCCGAGTTTCCTACTCTTGATACAAGTGGAAGCGAGCATGTCTACGAGTCAACGACTCTCCCTCAATCAATGAGTAACCAAGTATTTAACCTAAAACTTTTAACCAACATTTTGGCTTAAAAGTTTCTACCCAAACAATCACTCACAAATGAGCTTATAATTTGCTCTTTATAAATTTATCGAAAATAAACAACACACGCAATTTGATTGCTTCTAAATAAGCTAATTTGTGAGATTTGGGAATGTTTGATCTTGATTTGAGCTTGAAACGCTTTCTCCTCAATTCTCTTCTTTTCGAGCTTTTTCTCAACAATGATAATTTTAAGTGTTTGTAATTGAGAGAGGTTGAGTGAGATGTATTTGTTGATGTTTATGAGATGAATTGAGGAGTTTTGTAGACCCAAAATATCCATTGGTCCATAAGTTACCGTTTTTAGTGGTTGAGTGATTTATCCATTGGGTAAAAGTCACACTTAGATAAAGCAAATGTGACTTAATTCAAAACAGCAGATTTCCAATCGGTCGAACTCCATTTTCGATATGTCGGAAAATCTGAAGAGTTTACTGTCCAACTTTTGCACTTTTCGATTGGTACTTCAACCTGTCGGATATTTTTCGACGTGTCTAAAAATCTAGCAATTCGGTTTCTTGAAACTCTTGTATCTTTTTTGTTCGGACTTCAAAATGAGTTCTGTTTGAGCCGTTAACTTCGATATTGAATGATCTGTCATTTTAAAGCCTGAAATATACATTTTTTATTTTTGGAAAAGATCAAACATTATATCATCGAATTTTATGATACAAGGTGATGATCTACTGGCACTGGTAAAGGTGGGGAATCTATTTGGAAAAAACTTTTCAAAGATGAACTCGACTCAAGATTGGTTCACTCTGGAAGGGGTATTGTTAGCATGGCAAACAGTGGCCCACACACCAACGGCTCACAATTTTTCATTCTGTATAAGTCTGCAAATTTTCTGAACTTTTAGCATACGGTTTTTGGTGGAGTTGTTGGTGGTATAACTACGCTCTCAGTTATGGAAAAGGTTCCAGTTGATGATGATGACCGGCCTCTGAAAGAGATAAAAATAACTGCAGTGACGGTGTTTGTCAATCTGTACGTACTCGGAACCTTATGAAGAAGAAGAGAAGGAGAAACAGAAAGCTGAAAAGAATGTTGATGAAGAAGAAAATGCGAAGGTCAAATCATGGTTTAGCAACCCGGGTACATGTGAAGCGCAATCTGGAGCCGTAGGTGACGGAATCGAAAAATACTTGAAGACGAGGAAGGAGAACCTTGAATCTATTCCCGAACAAGATTCACAAAAAGCTGTTACGAAAAAGAGAAAAGTAGGGGTCTCAGCGAGGTTCTCTGCCTGGTAACATTTTGCCATATGACTTTTCCCTACTCTTTTTTTTTTTTTGGATAAAACTTATTTCTACTTGTATACTCTGAATTGTGAAGAGCAGGATCAAATGGTTTATGTTCGACTCTGTACAATATGCTGTGAAATACTCCACATAGAATCTCCCTCGGGAAGGATATTCCCCCCAAGTTTAGTTATTCTTTCATGTATAATACGTTCCAGTTTGTTACGCGATACGCCTGCTGTTTTACAACAACAACAAAAAAAAAAACTTTTTGTCTAATTGTCAACTAGACTTTATTTTCTTGGTTGATTTAGTTATAATTAGTTTTGATTCTTTTTAATTCCTTTGGATGTACAATATATAAAATCTGAATCTTTTATTGTGATTAGTTGCACTAGTTTAAGGTGTTCTCTTGGCTGATTTACTGCTATTGTAGGACTCTTAATTTGGTTTTAAATATTATAAATGTACACTGGCTTAGTTGATGTTGTGAGAAAAGAGTGTGATCATGTAATTAGTTAATTAGTTAAGAGCCTACATTTGATCGTGATATTAAATAAAAAAAAATACGTTTTGCACTTTCCCATACTATTTTTTAACTATGCATATGATTTTCATACTATGAATCAGTTCCGATATCAAATGTACTTCACATAAGTAGCTAAAACACTATTTGAAAGGATAGTATATCTTATATTCAGGATTATTTTATATAAGTCTGATGAGAAACATGTAGATATTAGAGCTTAAAATGCAGAAAGTAGAAAGCACAGTGTGTCTGGTCATACCGAGGGGCGTAAGAGTACCGTGATGATAGGGTATGAAATGGTAACATTTATGTTCCACTTTATTTGTCTATAAATATTTGTTAATGTTGAAATATTTTTCCTGATTATTGTAATACGCAGATTTCGAATAAAAGAGATACACCGGTCACACGAACTGATGTTTGGATTGCAATCCACAAGAAAGAATAAAAGCATATTACCCAGTGTTGTGCCATTTATGGTAACGTCAAATAGCATTTGTTATTAATTTTCAGATTAGGGGAGCTAATTAAGTTTTTAGTTTTTCCATTTTTGTTTTTCTTCACATGATTGTTATGGTGCATTCTTTTTATCTTATCATGCATCTGGAATTTTTGTTTTATTATTTTCAAGTCAAATTATTTTTCATGTGTATTTGCAATGGAACTATCAATCTTTCTCGCTTTCTAGCATGTACTTGTATGAAATTGCTTATTGTAGTGTAATGAAAGGAAACTTGTTGCTTATATTGTATCCATATTTTCTACTTGAATTTTTTTTTTCTGTTCTATCAAAAGCTAAAAACCCAAGAGTGTCCGTTCTTTGTAAGTACTTTTTATATTTGAAATGACAATCTCTAGAAAACTTTGATGGTAATATTGGTTTTTTCCTTATTATAACTATTGTTTTTCATTTCGTTTATACCGCCCTTTAACATATTGTTCACTTTTATTATTGTGACTATTGCTCGTTGTTTAGTTGTAACCATATTTTGCTTTTTCTCATGTTATTCCTCAGGATTTGCATATTTGTATAATGAGTGGAGATGGGTTTGAAACTTGACGATTGGAATACATAGCAGACTCTAAAGATGCCTTTTTACCAAGCTTCTAGTTTTATAAGTTTAGCCGTCTTTTAGTTGTAGAACTTCGGAAATATTTATAAAAAAATGTTGTCTATTTTTATTCGTTATTGTTTAATTTTATATTTATGAACTTTGAGAACGAAATACATTTGTTTTGTTAGATGTTTGTTTAATTGTAAGTTTTGACAAGTTGGATTCATTTAACCTATGCTTGATGTTGTTTTTTCTTATGTCAAATTATGAAAACGTAAAGGTCAAGTTTCAATTCTTTTTGAAACTAGCAAGACCCGAAAAACATGAATGGGGACTCATGTAGACCACTTATTGGTCTAGTTTGGATAATTTCGCCACACTTTTTTAGTGTTCCGAAATGTGTTATTAAGGTATATTCGAAAGAGTTATATGAACACTTTTTATGTTACGAAATTGGAACAAAAAAAAGCGTTCCAATCTAGTAATTAAGAACACTTTCCTAGCATTCCAAAAAAAATGACACATCACTTTTAGGCACTCTTTATTAGTGTTCCAAAATATATTAGGAACACTTTATTTCTGTTTCAAAAAGACCATTTGGTGTAGTGTGTGTAAACATGTTTTTATGGTTTTTTATCGATTTGGCTCACACATTTCGTTTCTTGTGATTTTGTTCTTAATATCTCGCAGTAAATTTAAAAAAACTGACAAAAATGGTTTTTTTAACGCTTGGAACAAAAGGATAGTTGACCCATTCGCACATTAAATTAATTATCCACCTATTGACACAATAATTAATAAAAACATCATACAAATTATAAAAAATAATAATAATGACCAAATATTTCTTGTTTCGATTTATATATTAATAATTTACATTTATAAAGCTTTTATACTTAAATTTTGATAATCATATACTTATAGACTTGTTTGGTTGGAGGATGAGGTGTATGATTAGAAATTATGTGTACCTCCACAAATGATGTGTTTGGTAACACAATTTAGTTTCGGACTATTTGTCTTCTCCGAACATCAAAATGACCCTAAAATGATTTATTTACAGTATCATGGAGGTGTGATATTAGTTATACCGAGACTAATATTGAAGGATTATTTGAAATATTGAGATTAATACCACTTATCATTATCCAAACTACTAATACCGCAAACAAAAGGAAATTTTCACTTTTGTACACTCAGTTTGTTTAAAATTTTGATTTTGTACATTTGTTATCAAAAAATTGATTTTGTACATCCAACTTACACATTTAATTGATTTTATAAGCTGCCGTCTATTTTTTGACGGTAATTGGTCACATTTCACCCCAAAATGCAGTAAAGACTATTTTGCCCTTTTAGACAAATGTAAAATTTTCACTTTAATACACCCGGTTTACAATATTTCGATTTTGTACACCTAATTTAAAAAATATTTTGATTTTGTACACTCACTTTCCAAACCAAATCAAAATCCATTAAACTTGGAAAAACGCTAAAAAGGGTTCAAATTTGATAAGAAAAATAAGAGTTTTTTGAAACTAAAAGGGTATAATATATTGGAATTTCTTTAGAAACATTTTTTTTGGGTCCTAAATAAGATTTGGGGACGTCAAAATTATTTTTGCTTATAATATTTTTTTCCTAAAAGATGATTATACGGAGAGACAAAACTTAATTGTCTCTAAATAATTAGTCTCTGGTTCTTAATTTTCTGGTAGTGTGTGTTGTTTTTGAATCAATAGAATAAAAAAAAAATTAAACAAGAACACAAAAATCAAATTAAAAACGGGCTTCATATCATATTACAAAGTATGAGAGTTTCTTAGAAAAGAGTTCCAAAACTAGAGATTTTTAATAAAAAAAAATAGCGCATAAGGACAAAATTGGTTGCATTTGATATATATATATATATATATATATATATATATTCGAAAATGGGTGTATTAGGTGTGGAAAAACGAAATTTCTTGGAAACTAGGTTTACAAAATCAAAATATTTTTAAACTGGATGTACAAAAGTGAAATTACCTGTCTATTTACCAAATTACTCTTGAAAACTAACGGAGTGAACCTTTTCCATTTTTGAAGTAGACGGCGGTGTATAAAATCAATCAAATGTGTAAGTGCAGTATACTAAATCAATTTTTTGAAAACTCAATGTACAAAATAAAAAATTAAAATTTTAAACTAACTGAGCGTACAAAAATGAAATTGTACCGCAAACAAACGAGTCTAGTGTCGATATGTCATAGTATTGTATTTTAAAATTTAGTACTTATTTCGTTTCAAATTGTTAAGCCTATACGAAATTACATGTAATTTTTATAAAGTTAATTAAATAGTTTAAATCTTAAACTAGAGTATAAACAAATTTTAAAAAATTTAATTTGAACAATTTAATGAACATATATTTGCGTGTAAATATTCGTGGGACGGATAAGCATGAACACGTGTGTTGTACTTATAAGTGAAAACAGAAACAGTACACTGTAGTTAAACTCACAATGACATCTGATCCTTGTTTATTATTCAATCTGGTTTTCTCCTTAAATAGTATTTCCTAACCTGTACGATCAAATCTATTAAAATCTTATACTGATTATTTCGAAAATGAAATCACTCTAAACGGAATTAACGACGGCGAAGACTCGTCGGATCTTCATCTGAGTTATCAAGGTAATTTTCTCATTTCCCATTTATATATCGTATTTAGATTTTTAATTTTTATCTACATAAATTAGAGTACTAAATACACATGGACATAAAATCTTATCCGCTGTTATGCTTATTATTATTTACATTTGATGTTGTAAATTTACTAGCCAATGATCATTTCTTCCCAGTTTATGTTTGGGAGCCCAATTTTAGTTTTTAATAAATATTAACCTCGGTCAATATCAACCTCAAATACAACGATACATGTGTTAAATGCAACTTGAATTCGGAAAGTTATTTAATGTTTAAACGATGCCCCCTATGCATTGGTAAAAATGTATATTTTAGTATTTTTGTTAATAACATTTATATAACTTTAGTAAATTAAAGGTATAATTTTAATGCAACAATATTTGTATTAAATACAACTTGAATTTACAAATGTATCTAATTCTTAAATGTTGCCCCGTGGGCACTCGTTAGCAAATCATATCTGTATATATTAACCTCAAATCAAAGCTCAGGTGTAAAATTGAGGTAATCAAATAAATATTTACTTTTTTACAGCTTATCTTGGATTTGAGTTGTATGAAGAGGAAAGTTTGAAGGGAAAAAACTTAATTTATGTACCATCTTTTGAGCTTGTTTGAAAATGTGAAGATAAATAGTCCTTGTTCATATATGGTAAAGTTAAGTTTTTCAGGGTAATGATGAGAATTTAATTCAATGAATGTTAATAACATGGCAACTGTTTCCTTACGTAACTAAAGCTTAATTATAGTTACCTACTATTTTCTGAAATCAGTTAACATGGTTAGTATTTGATTGGCTTCTCTCAGTAGCAATTGAAAGCCTGGAAATCTAGTTATTATTTATGTCACTCAACCTGGATTTATGTGAGTTTATATCAAAAAATCAGATTAATTGAAAAAAAAAAATTGACAAACTTTGTTGAGAAGTGAAATTGTTATTTTAATGCATTCACTAGTTTCATAGATTTAAGCTTCCACAATTCCATTCTTTTAAGTTGTCGTTTAGTTTGCTAAACACAATGAACTTATATTTTTTTTAATCTATTTATAACTTTTTGCTGGATGCCAAAAAACATGGTAGTATGAATTGGTGACACAAATAAAAGGTTTATCTCTTGTATTGGGAGTACCGAAAATTGGTTCATGGTAGTATAAATTGATGTTTTATATTAATCTCCTGCTAAAATTTAAGTTTTATGCCAATCTGTGTACACAACATGCGTTTAAAACCGAGTCCTGTATGGTCAAGTAAAACAGCACCTATATATCACTTCATTTCAAATAACTAATTGGAAAGGTCGTGTGGTTTAAGAAAGTTCGAATTGCATATTATTTGGAGAATGGGTGAAATTGTCATTGAGATAAAGATAGTGTATATCATTTCTAATTTCAACATAAGCTTTTACAGTCAACCACTCCGATCTTGTGTTCATAACACTATCTCTAACTTTATTTGGATTTTGGTAATGGTATTTCGAATCAGACACATGCCTCATTTCTGTAAAGGCCCTTCTATTAGCCATTATACCTTAAAATTGCGGACAGATTTAGGTCAGACTTGTCTTTTTAGTCTTTAGTTGCCTTTTACTTTAAGGCCGGCTGATTTAATATTATTAAGTATATAATTCACTCTGAGAAGTTAGTGACATAATCAATTTTGTCAAGATACTCTTATATGTATAAGTTTATTTTGCACCATTGGATATTCTTACCAGAGGTTGTTGTTATGAAGGTATCTATAAATCCAAGACATGGGTGCTAGAGTTTTTGTTTATGAAGTAAAATTGCTGCGAAAATTTCAACACGAGAATATAAAAAATTAGAAGGATGTGAGGGGAGAAGAGCAGAGAAGATATTTGTTTGAGTGGGTATCTTCCAAACAAGAGCCTGAGTATTTGTTTTCGGTAAGCAACCCATTCTGATTTGCCTTTTCTTTTCTTTTATGGGGGGTAGTTAAATATATAACATACTTATATGGTGATGCCGTCTGAGGTAATCAGACCCACAACTACGTAGTGAAAAGCCTGCGCTCTACGAGCTGAGCAAAACGGCTTTTTTTTTCTTCTTCTTCTTATATATTTGAAAATAATCTTTACTTATATCAGATAAAGATATTATCATTAGACTGAAGAAATGGTTTTAGATAAATATAAGCTTTAGAAGGGGTTTCCTTTATTTACACCTTGAAGATCTCTAAAAATAATAATCAAAGAGACATGAAAGCTCATAATATTTTGCTACATAACTGTCGAATCTATTTTTCAAAGAAATTGTATACTATCTTTTGAGTTAGTTTGAAGATGATAAGATAAATAGTTCACTGTTCATGTATGGGCAGATTTTATCAGGTTAATGAATAATGATGAGAGTTCAGTGCATGATTAAAACGTTAGAACTGTTTACTTTTTTTTTTTTTTTTTGTAATCCGTTAAAACTGTTTACTAACGTAACTAAAACTTAATATAGGAGTAGATATCAGTGTTTTTAAAATCAGTTAACATGTTCGGTCAACTTTTGAAAGAAAAAGATCCGAATAACGGAGGTAGTCTAGTATTGGCTTCTGTTAGTATGAATTGAAAGGTTGGACATCAAAATTAGATTAATTGAAAAAAGAAATATATAAATTATTAGAGACAATATACTTATTGCTAATGTAATTCTATATTAGGCCTTACTTATGGCTACCTTTGGCACAAATAAAAAGTCTAGTCTTTTCTACTGAGAAAGTGAAAATTGATTCATAGTGTATAAAGTGAAAAGAAGTATACTTTCTGAACGAAGTATCAATATCTATGTTTTTGAAATATATACTTCTTAAAACATAAAATATTTTGTTATTGGTGCCAACAAACAACATATTTTTCTTTTGTACTTAAAAGTATAGAACAAGTAAAGGGCCACCGAATCAACTCATGCTAAGGGGAAAATAATTTCTCTGCTTAAATCCCCAATATGTTTGTAAATTTGTAATAGCTATGTGGCACAGATCTAAATTGCATATATACTTACTGAGCACGTTTTTCCCCCCTGGTTTTATTACTATAATACTTTTAGGTTCCACATCTGGATATGAAGGCCGGAAAATAATCCTTCCCAAGGAGGGTCATTTTCAATATATAGATGCTAGAAGGGGGAAGAGACTTGAACCCCTGACCTTGTAGTTAACAGTCATAAGTTCTAATTAACTGATGTATCCCAGAACTTTCTCTCAATTTGTTCTTTTTACTAATTTCCTACCACTTGTTTAAATTGCATTCGTAACCTGTACGAAACTTTGTACATTAAACGTATTCAAAACCAAGTCATGTATGGTCATGTAAAACAAAACCCATATTTCAATTCACTCTGACTAACTATTCGAAAACTTCATGTGGTTTAAGAAAGTTCAAATTGCATATTAATTGGAGCATGCGAGAAATTGTCATCGCGATAATGACAATTTAAGACATTGTCAGTTGCCATCTAAGTTTTATCGAACAACAATTTTTGTTCTTGTGCTCAGAACACGATCTAACTCATGTTGTAGAGGGTATATCGTATTAGACATATGCCTAATAATGTCAAGGCCTTTCTATTAGCCATTATATATACCTGAAAATTTGGTACATCTTTTGGTCAGATTTCCCTATTTGGCTTGCTCCTTTAAGGCTTCCTAGTTTAGTCACCAACATCGTTTATATTATTGAGCAAAAATTCAAATTGACGAGTTCAGTCATATGAATAGTAATTTGTCAAGTTACTTATATACATTTAATTTAAATGCTCCAATGAATATTCTTGCCATGGGTTTTTGCATCTAGATGACCAAGAAGAGGTTGCTGTTAAGAAGAAGAAGCCATGAGGTGAAATTGTTGCAAAACGTTCAAATACGAAAATTTGATGGATTTGACACGGAGGTTAGAGGAGAAGATATTTGTATGAGTGATGAGTATTTTCCAAGTCCAAAACAAGACCCTCCTATTTATTTTTTGGTAAGAAACTCATTCTGATTTGCTGTTTTTTTATATCTTTTCTGGGGTAGTTGGAATTTTTTTTAACAATTTGCTGTTTTAAATTTACCTTGGTTTTTAAATACGTATAGGCAGGGGGGAAGCTAAGTGGGGACGATCGGGTGCGACGGCACCCCCCATAATTTTAGAAATCCCAAGTGACACAATTTTTTTTTAGTACAATTTCTTTTTAGGTGTAGATTTGGCACCCCCCATAAAAATATGTTACTTGTACATATATTTTGGCACCCCCCATTTACACATCCTGGCTTCGCCCCTGCGTATAGGTCTAACAAAAAGTTTTCTTTAATTACACTTTGAAAATTCCTACACACAGATAAATTAGACTCTTTATAAATTGTGGGATTGCGCCGCACCCCTTTACACTAAAGAGGCTCTACCCCTGATATTTATATTGCATATTTGCATCTAATCATCTGAATATTTGAAATATGTATTAACATTGGATCTTATATGGTCATATAAAATGAAGCCCTTGCTGCTTAACCTCACTAACTATTTAAAAAATGATCTGTGATTTAAGGAGTTTGACGAATTGCATATAGTATTGGATCATGCACAAATTTCTCATTGAGATAATGGACATGTATAACATTACCACTTTATCACCTAATCTTTTACAAAAAACTGTCTCTGTTCTTGTATTTGGGAGTATGACTAGTCTGGTTAACACACTTGGGGTATGGGAATGAATGAATGATATCTTGTATTAGGAATATCTGTCAAGGCCATTGTATAGGTCGGTTTTTGGGTCTCGCTACCTTGTCAAGGTCATTCCCCGTGAAGTCGTCTTCATCCGTGACTGCTTAGATTTGTTCAATTTACTCGTATACTGTATGCCTTTGGAATTCCGCACAGGGTTGATGCATGCTAGATGACCAAGAGGTTAGTTAAAAACCTATGAAAAGTTTATGAGGTTAAATTTTTGCTAAAACTCGGGAAGAAAATTTTTTGTGGCTTCATTGAGGATGCTTGGCAGAATGACCAGAAAAGATATTGTGTAGTACCATTTTCCAAACAAAAGCCTGAACTATTTCTGTTAGGTAAGGCACTTGAAAGTGGTTAAAAGCCACACGCTCTACCAGCTAAGCTAAGACGGCTTTGTTATTAATTTATTCATTTCTATAATAAAATTTCAATTTACCTTGGTATCTCTACTTATACTATATTTGCAAATAATCTCTGTTTACTTCAGATTAAAAGATTATTTCATCATTGTTTTGAGGAAATGGTTTCAGATAAATATAGGTATTGATAGCGGTTTTCTTCATTTACAAGTTGAAAATTCCTTTAAACAAAACACATAGACATCAAAGATTTTGCTAATGAACTGTTGAATATTTATTACAGATTCTTTTGCTTAGCCATGCTTTTGATAGAGATGACACAAGTTTGCATACATTTAAGTGTTCGGATTCATATGAATTATTTCTGAACCAATTTCCCTTATTTTTTTTCAAATTTAAAGGAGGACCTAAGGATGTTTCTCCTAGTCTCCTACCCCATGATTTGAACCCACAACCTCATATTTGATAACTGGACCTTCATCATAGCTACCTAACTGTTTTTAATTAGTTAACATGTTCACTCAACCTTTAGTTAGATACAAAAGATCAGAGTAACAATGGTTGTCTTCTATTGGCTTCACGCAATCTGGATTCATGTGAACTTATATCAATATCAGATTAAGCAAATAATTGCTCGTAATAATGACGAAAAGTTAGATAAGATGAAGCCATTTTTTAAAATTTCCAATGTTTGCCGATGGAACATAATCAAATGTCTACAGCAGCACAGCTCCATTTGTGTAATTTGTCATTTAGATTGTTAAAACAATAAATTTGTTGTCAGTCTAGTTCATATGAGACAGGAAAATTAACTTCTCTGCAGGTCCACCCCCATTATGTTTGAAATGGCTCTCTGCACAGTAGATTTGAATTGCAGTTATTAAATGAATATAGATTTATTTATTTTACAAGACGATAATTTTGTGTTCCATAATGGAAAAAGAATCCTAGTAACAAATTTCCCAAAAGAAAGTTATTTAAATTATAATTGTCTCGGTGCTAGAAGGAGGGCATGAACCTCCGAACTTGTTGTTAACAACCAGCCTTTTCCCCCACTATGTTGTTTCAGCATTTTCTAACAGCACATATATATTGCATCTGATCATCTGAACATTTGTAATATGTATTAACACTGCATCATATATGGTCGTATAAAATGGAACCCCTGCTGCTTAACTTCACTGACTATTTTATAAATGTTCTGTGATTCATTTAAGAAATTTGAAGAATTTTGCATATATTATTGGACCTTGCACAAACTTCTCATCGAGATACTGAACATGTATGAATTTTAGAAACAACTGCCTTCGTTCTTGTATTCAGGACACTGTGGTGAAGACACTTGGGAATGATATTGTGTATTAGGCATATCTGTCAAGGCCGTTGTATATAGGTCAAATTTTGGTGGTTTTTGGGTCTCTCTACCTTGTCAAGATCATTCCCCATTAAATTCGCGACTGCTTAAATTTATTAAGACAAGTGCAGTCATTGTAATCTTCGATTTTGTCAATCTACTCTTATACTGTAGAGGCCAAGAGGTTGCTCTTAAAAACCTATGGAAAGTTTACGAGGTTAAATTATTGCTAAAACTCAAGAAGGAATTTTTTGTGGCTTCATGGGAATTGCTTGGCAGAATGACCAGAGAAGATTTTTTGTACTACTATCTTCCCAACAAGGCAACAAAAGCCTGGTCAATTTCTGTTAGCTAAGGCAGCAAAAAAGGAAAAGAAAATCCCCCTTCTAATATTATTTTGTATGTAACTCTCTCCGAGACTAATAAAAAATTAAAACGCCGTCTGTGGGAATCGAACCCACGACCACGTGGTTAAAAGCCACGCGCTCTACCAGCTGAGCTAAGACGGCTTTTAATTTTAATTTACCTTAGTTTCTAGTTATACTATATTTGCAAGTTCTCTCTTTAATTTTGATAAAAAGATTATCATCGTTTGATTGAGGAAATGGTTTCAGATCTTACAAGCAGTTTTCTTTAATTACACTTTAAAGATTCCTACACACAAAAATCACGTAGACATCAAAGATTTTGCTAAGTTTACTGTTTAATATATATTTGACGGAATTTTTCTCTTAGCCATGATTTTCATACAGATGACACAAGTTTGCATACATTTAAGAGCTTCTATTCGCATGAATTTTTTTTGAACCAATTCCCCTTTTTTTAAATTTTAGAGGATCTAAGGATATGTTTCTCCTACCCCATGATTCGAACCCACAACCTCATATTTGATAGTGTGAGTTCTGGACGTAGTGGTTTTAAACCAATTTCCGTTATTCTGGAGCACAGTTTCCTTAAGTAACTAAACCTTAATCATCGCTACCTACCTGTTTTCAGTTAGTAATATGTTTAGTCAACCTTTAATTAGACACGAAAGATAAGAGTAATAAAGGTTGTGTGCTATTGGTTTTATGCAACCTGGATTCATGTGAATTTATATTAAAATCAGATTAAGCCGATAAATACTGGTAATAATGACGAAAAGTTAGAGACAATGAAGCCAGTTTTTAAAAATTCCAATGAGTTTTCCGCTGGAACCAAATCAAATGTCTAGAGCCATTTGTGTAATTTGTCATTTAGATTGTTAGAACAATAAACTTGTCGTTAGTCTAGTTTATATGGGAACAGTAGAATTAGCTTCTATACAGGTCTACCCCCAGTACGTTTGAAATGGCTCTGCGCAGTAGATTTGAGTTGCATTTATTAAATAAATATATACTATTATTTTAACAATATAATACTTAATTGTGCGTTCCATCCACTATGGAAAAAGAAATTGAGTAATAAATTTCCCAAAATAAATTTATTTAAATTATAATTGTTTTAGACGCTAGAAGGAGGGCATGAACCTCCTAATTTGTTGCTAACAACCAGCTGTCCCCCCACTATCTTGTATCACTATTTTCCGACAACATGTTTAGCAGGGGCGGAGCCATGATTATTATTATTGAGTTGCTAAAATAACAGGGTTGTAAGAGATTGTTTTTTATGTTTTTCGGAACTTTCTTTTCATAAATTGTTGGATTGCGGCCTCACCCTTTGCGCTAAAGAGGCTCCGTCCCTGTTATTTTTATTGCATATTTGGATCTAATTATCTGAACATTTGTAATATGTATGAACACAGGCTCTTATATGGTCATAAAAATATGAAACCCCTGCTGTTTAACTTCACTAACTATATTAAAAATTCTGTGATTTAAGAAAATTGACAAATTGCATATATTATTGGATGATGCACAAATTTCTTGTCGAGGTAATGAACAAGTATGACATTACAACTTATCACTTAATATTTTACTAACAACTGTCTCCGTTCTTGTATTCGGGAGTGGTTAACATGCATGGGAATGATATCTTGTATTCGGCATATTTGTCAAGGCCATTGTAAAGGCCAAATTTTGGTCGGTTTTTGGGTTTCGCTACCTTGTCAAGGTCATTCCCCTATAAGTCATCCACATCCGTGACTGCTTAAATTTATCGAGACAAGTCCAGTCATTGTAATCTTCAATTTTGTCAATTTACTCTTATACTGTATGCCTTTGAAATTTCTCCCAGGGTAGTATGCTAGATGACCGAGGGGTTGCTGTCAAATTTATGGCAAGTTTACGAGGTTAAATTATTGCTAAAACTCGGGAAGGAAATTTTTGCGGCTTCATTGGGGATGCTTGGCAGAAGGACCAAAGAAGATATTTTGCACTGCTATCATCGGAATAAAAGCCTGGACTATTTCTGCTAGGTAAAGCAGCAAAAAAGAAAAGAGCCCATTATATTTTTATTTATTATGACTCTCTTTGAGGGTAGTTAAAAAAATTAAGCATGTAAAAATTAATGACGCCGTCTGTGGGAATCGAACCCACGACCACGTGGTTAAAAGCCACGCGCTCTACCAGCTGAGCTAAGACGGCTTATATTTTAAATTTACCTTGGTTTCTAGTTATACTATATTCATACTATTAATATAAGTCAAGCCAAAAAATTTGATAGTGCCAAATTTTACCTAAATTTTTCCAAAAATACCCTCACTCTAATGTTGTAATTAATCTTAAATGTCATCATTCAATTCAAATACATAAATAACTTTAAAAAATGTTATTTTTCATATTTATATTCCAAACAAAATCGTCATGTGTATTTTTTATAAGAGTAAAACATTATATTACTCTTTATATGTCATTGTTAAATAATTATATTTAATCATTCGGTATTTAATTTTTTTTAAAAATATTAAATTTATTTATCGGGGTCATGATGTGACAGTTTTGTGACATGATGGTCAATTTGTGAAAGTTTTGTTATAGATTTTGACCCTCATAAAATCAATATTATTTTGTAGTGTTTGTTTTATATTTACCGGTTATGAGTAGTCTAGGTCCATCACTAGACAACTAGAGTACATCAAACAATTTTCTCTTCTCTTTCGTTCAGTAATTATTTTATGCTTTTAGTGAACATTAACAGTCAAAACACGCTTTAATTTTGCTTTAATTTTAAAAGATAATTAAATGTGAAGGTAAAATTTATAATTTTTTTAATAATTGACTTATATTTTTTGGAATAAATATAATGGCGTTAGACACATCTGAAGTAAAAATATAAAAAAAAAACATTCTAGTTAGGAAAATGTTTTTTCTCAACAAATTTTCAACCCAAAAACCTTATCCGCCGATGTGGCGGATGAGATGGACCGATCTTTTTGTTTGTGATTTTGAAAAACAATTTTCACATAATACATGATTGGTACATCTAATCCGCCAAATCAGCGGGTAAGATTTTTGGGTCAGATATTTGGATGATTATAGCAACATTTCTAGTTAAATAACACAATAATTAAGGGAAATGGTCTAGTTAGAATAGTTTATTGTATTTAATAAGGTATAATTAAAAAAATTTACTTTAAACACTGTTAAATAAAAAGTCATATAATGATCATTATTGAAAAAAAAAACTTTAATTTAAGCCTCTTTTTCAAATTTAATTTGGGCCTCCAAAATGCTGGAGACGACACACATAGGAATGATATATTGTATTAAGCATATCTGTCGAAGCCATTTGTATAGGTCAAATTTTGGATCTCGCTACCTTGTCAAGGTCATTCCCCGTGAAGTCCCCAGTCATTGTAATCTTTGATTTTGTCGATTTACTCTTATACTGTATGCCTTTGGAATGCCTCACAGGGTTGATGCATGCTAGATGGGCAATAGGTTGCTGTTAAAATCTGGAAAGTTTACGAGATTAAATTATTGCTAAAACTCGATAAGGGAATTTTTGTGGCTTCATTGGGGAATGCGGATGCTTAGCACAATGACCATAGAAGATATTTTGTAGTTCTATCTTCCCAACAAAAGCATGGACTATTTCTATTAAGGTAAGACGGCAAAATGAGAAAAGAATCCCCCTTGCCCCTTCTAATTTTATTTTGGATTAATATCTCTCATAGATACCACTTTTGAACTTTAATTCCCACTAGATATCTATTATAATTTGCATTACTTTTAGGTATCACTTTTTTATACTATATAAACTATAAAAAAAAAAAATTCATAAAAAAACAGAAAATATTTCCCTCCCTCCTTCCCTCATAAATGAAAAAAATTACAAAAAATTATAAAAAAATAAAAAAAAATCACAAAATTATAAAAAAATGGAAAAAATCACAAAAAATTATAAAAAATCATAAAAAATTTAAAAAAAAATTAAAACTTTTTAAAAAAATTACAAAAAAATATACTTATTTTTTTGTTAATATACCACTTTTTACACCGAAAAACCTGTATTTTTATAAAAAAACACTTTTTCATCAAAAAGTGAATTTTATGTATTTAACTCTCGTTTGACTCATTTCAATACTTAAACTTTGAATTGCCTTTTTAGAAACTAATTTTAGTAACTAATTTTAGATCAGTAAGCTTAAATTGGTAAGAGCGCTTGCACCCAACACCGATGTTCAAGAGGTTGGTGGTTCGAATCCATCTAGTTTTTTTTTTAATTTAAAGTAAAATATATGCACTTTTTGTGTTGTACTATATGCACTTTTATTGAACTTTATGCACTTTTGACTGAACCAGATGCACTTTCAGTTGAAATATATGCACTTTCAGCCGAACCAGATGCACTTTTAGCTGAACCAGATGCAACTTTTACAGAACTATATGCACTTTTATTGAACTAGATATATTTTTGGCTGAACCATATGCACTTTTAGCTGAAACAGATGCACTTTTATTGAACTATATGCACTTTTATTGAACTATATGCACTTTTATTGAACTATATGCACTTTCGACTGTACTATATCCATTTTCGACTAGACTATATGCACTTTTGACTGAACTATATATATACTTTCGGCTAAATTAGATGCACTTTAAGCTGAACCAGATGTACTTTCAGCTGAATCGGATGTATTTTTAGCTAAACTATATGCACTCACTTTTATTGAACTATATTTAGTTTCGACTGAATTGTATGCACTTTCAATGGAACTATATGTATTTTCAGCTGAATTGAATGCACTTTTGACTAACTATATGCACTTTTGAATCACTATATGCACTTTTATTGAACTATATACGCTTTTGACTGAATTATATGTACTTTCGACTGAACAAGATGCACTCTTCAGCTCATTTAGATTAAAAAAATTTACATTTTCATGGAAAAACCACTTTTTGTAAAAAAAAATCACTTTTTGATGGAAAAAGTGTTTTCGATGAAAAAACAGTTATATTGACAAAAAAAAATTTATAATTTTTTTTGTAATTTTTTAAAAAGTTTGTGCTTTTTTTTTTCATTTTTTTGTAATTTAAAACTATTTTTTTGGGTTTGTAGAGAGATAAAATATGTCTACTATATTTTGGTTTATATAACTATTTAGTAAATTAACTAAATAATTAAAAAAATAGTATCAAGATATCTAGAAGAAATAAAATTAAGCATGTAAAAAAAAATGACGCCGTCTGTGGGAATCGAACCCACGACCACGTGGTTAAAAGCCACGCGCTCTACCAGCTGAGCTAAGACGGCTTATATTTTAGATTTACCTTGGTTTCTAGTTATACTATATTCATACTATTAATATAAGTCAAATTTTACCCAAATTTTTCAAAAATACCCTCAATCTAATGTTGTAATTACTCTTAAATGTCATCATTCAATTCAAATACATAAATAACTTTAAAAAATGTTATTTTTCATATTTATATTCCAAACAAAATCGTAATGTGTATTTTTTATAAGAGGAAAACATTATATTACTCTTTATATATCATTGTTAAATAGTTATATTTAATCATTCGGTATTTAATTTTTTTAAAAATATTAAATTTATTTGTCGGGATCATGATGTGACAGTTTTGTGACATGATGGTCAATTTGTGACATTTTTGTGATAGATTTTGACCCTCATAAAATCAATATTATTTTGTAGTGTTTGTTTTATATTTACCGGTTATGAGTAGTATAGGTCCACCACTAGACAACTAGAGTATATCAAACAAATTTCTCTTCTCTTTCGTTTAGTAATTATTTTATGCTTCTAGTGAACATTAACATTCAAAACACGCTTTAATTTTACTTTAATTTTAAAAAATAATTAAATGTGAAGGTAAAATTTATAATTTTTTTAATAATAGTTAATCATTTTAAGAGAAATAACATAATTGACTCTTATATTTTTCGGAATAAATATAATTGCGTTAGACACATCTGAAGTAAAAATATCAAAAAAAAACATTCTAGTCAGGAAAATGTTTTTTCTCACCAAATTTTCAACCCAAAAACCTTATCCGTCGATGTGGCGGATGATATGGACCGATCTTTTTGTTTGTGATTTTAAAAAACAATTTTCACCTAATACATGATTGGTACATCTAATCCGCCAAATCCGCGGGTAAGATTTTTTGAATCAAATATTTGGGTGATTATAGCAACACTTCTAGTTAAATAACACAATAATTAAGGGAAACGGTCTAGTTAGAATAGTATATTGTATTTAATAAGGTATAATTAAAAAAAATTAGTTTAAACACGGTTTAATAAAAAGTCATATAATGATCATTATTGAAAAAAAAAACTGTAATTTAAGCCCTCTTTTTCAAATTTAATTTGGGCCTCCAAAATGCTGGAGACTATACTGACTAGTATGGTTTACATACTTAGGAATGATATCTTGTATTAAGCATATCTGCCGAGGCCATTTGTATAGGTCAAATTTTGGATCTCGCTACCTTGTCAAGGTCATTCCCCGTGAATTCCCCAGTCATTGTAATATTTGATTTTGTCAATTTACTCTTATACTGTATGTCTTTGGAATGCCTCACAGGGTTGATGCATGCTAGATGGGCAATAGGTTGCTGTTAAAATCTGGAAAGTTTACGAGATTAAATTATTGCTAAAACTCGATAAGGGAATTTTTGTGGCTTCATTGGGGAATGCGGGTGCTTAGTAGAATGACCATAGAAGATATTTTGTAGTTGTATCTTCCCAACAAAAGCCTGGACTATTTCTTTTAAGGTAAAGACGGCAAAATGAGAAAAGAATCCCCTTGCCCCTTTTAGTTTTATTTTTATGTACTCTCTCTGGGAGAGTATTTAAAAAAATTAAGCATGTAAAAAATAATGACGCCGTCTGTGGGAATCAAACCCACGACCACGTTGTTAAAAGCCACGCGCTCTACCAGCTGAGCTAAGACGGCTTATACTTTAGATTTACCTTGGTTTCTAGAGTTATACTATATTCATACTATTAATATAAGTCAACCCAAAAATTTTGATGCTGCCAAATTTTACTCAAATTTTTCCAAAAATACTCACTCTAATATTGTAATTACTCTTAAATGCCATCATTCAATTCAAATACATAAATAACTTTAAAAAAATGTTATTTTCTACATTTATATTCCAAACAAAATCGTCATGTGTATTTTTTATAAGAGTAAAACATTATATTAATCTTTATATATCATTGTTAAATAGTTATATTTAATCATTCGGTATTTAATTTTTTTTTTAAATATTAAATTTTTTTGTCAGGATTATATATATGTCACTACGTATCGCACAGAAAATGAGACGGCAGAATGACCATAGAAGATATTTTGTAGTTCTATCTGCCCAACAAAAGCCTGGACTATTTCTATTAAGGTAAGACGGCAAAATGAGAAAAGAATCCCCTTGCCCCTTCTAATTTTATTTTTTATGTACTCTCTGCGACAGTATTTAAAAAAATTAAGCATGTAAAAAATAATGACGCCGTCTTTGGAAATCGAACCCACAACCACGTTAAAAACCACGCGCTCTATCAGCTGAGCTAAGACGGCTTATATTTTAAATTTACCTTGGTTTCTAGTTATACTATATACTAGTAGTAGTTGCCCACGCGTTGGGTGTGCGATACGTAATGACATAGATAAAATCCCGATAAATATATTTAATACTTAAAAAAATAAAAATTAATATCGAATGATTAAATATAATTATTTAACAATCGTATATAAAGAATAATATAATGTTTTACTCTTATAAAAAATACACATGGCGATTTTGTTTGTAATATAAATGCGGAAAATATCCAGATTTGGGCAAAATTTGGTACTCTCAAAATTCTTGGGTCGACTTATATGATCCTAACAAATAAATTTAATATTTTTTTTAAAAATATATCGAATGATTATATATAATTATTTAACAATCGTATATAAAAATCCAAATTTGGGCAAAATTTGGCAGTCTCAAAATTCTTGGGTTGTCTTATATGATCCCGACAAATAAATTTAATATTTGTAAAAAAAATTAAATATCGAATGATTAAATATAATTATTTAACAATCGTATATAAAGAGTAATATAATGTTTTACTCTTATAAAAAATACACTTGGCGATTTTGTTTGGAATATAAATGTGTGAAAAATAACATTTTTTAAAGTTATTTATGTATTTGAATTGAATGATGGCATTTAAGAGTAATTACAATACTAGAGTTAGTGTATTTTGGGTAAAATTTGGCAGTATTAAAATTCTTTGGTTGACTTGTATTAATAAACTAGTGAAAGTTACCCACGCGTTGCGTGTGAGATGCGTAATGGCATAAATCTCATAATATATTTTATTTTGAACATAATAATCAGATTTGGTATCATTTATTGTAGTTATGCAGGTTAAAACGAATTGTTAATTAATTTAGACATCTGTAATTAGGAAAATATAGTGAGGATAGATTATTAATTAAGTAGATTAGATATATTGGTAATTATTAAAACATAGTGAGGGTATTTTTGGAAAAATTAGGCAACACTAGGCAGTTTCATCTTTATTGTTTGACTTATTATAATAGAATGATATGATGATGATGAAGTAAATAATCTCTCTGTATTCCAGATAAAATATATCATTGGATTGAGGAAATGGTTTTAGATAAATATAGCTCTTACAAGCAGTTTTCTTTAATTTTTATGTATTCCTACACAAAAGAAAATTTTAAGACGACATCAAAGATTTTGCTAAGTGATCAACTATTAAATATATATATATGGACACCATAAAAAACACTCAAATTGACACTTTTTCGTAAAAACGCTCCAAATCAATATTTGATTAATAAAAATAACGGGAACACAAATATGCGTCTTGTTTTTTTTTCTAAGATGTATAATGACATGTTTTGAATTTTTAAATTTTACCATAATTTCGAAAATATGTCATTATACATCTCGGAAAAAAAAAAACAAGACGCATATTTGTGTTCCCGTCGTGAAAACATAGAGATTTGCATTAACCAAATCTTGATTTGGAGCGTTTTTACGAAAAAGTGTCCAAGTTGATGTCTAAGTTGATATTCATATAACATCTACTATATATATATATACTAGCGAACCTGCCCACGTGATGCGTGATCTGACGGTAATCTATATTTATAGATACTAATTAAATCGAATATAAACTTGACAACCATAAAATTAAAATCACATAAATTAATAATAATAATATTATTGGAAAAAAGATGAAGTTTTCATACCTGAAATAGTAAAAAAAATTGGAGAGATAGGGAGAGAAGAGGAGAGAGAAACCTAAAATAGACAAATGAATTTGAAAGTGGGATGACAGTTAACGTAACATAGCAGTTTTGTTTAGTATTTATTTTATTTGCAATTTATGTAATTAAAGGGTTTTTTTTTTGTAAATACTTGTTTCAAGGCTTCATAAGAGGTGTTGACATAAAGTAATAGTATATATATATATATATATATATATATATATATATATATATATATATATATATATATATATCACGGATTATTTTTACTTAGCCATGCTTTTCATGGAGATGAGACAAGCAGGGGCGGCACACCCCTATGACCAGTGGTTGCCGAAAACCCCACAATTTCGAAAAATAATCTTTTTTTATTAATATTTTTCATAATAATTTATATATACGGTATTCTGGCAGCCACTTAAATATTTTTTTTGGCATCCCCTCCCAAAATTATATATTGTTAGTGCAATAACATACCATAATTTTGTATGTGCTGATAATATATAAGTAATACTTAAAAAATTAACATATGCAATTGATTGTAAAACAAAGTTTACACTAACTTATCATCTTTAAAAAAAATTAAACAAAAATAATAATTAGAGTAGTGGTGAGTGCAAACAAAATTAATAAAAGAATTTTTTATGGTTTGTATTTTAATTGAAGTGAATATACTGAAATTGTGTAATAGATATTTAATTATTCGTATATATCTATTATTTAATATACATTTGGTTTTTTCAGGATTTTTTAGTATTTGTTTTATCTTCGTTGGTTAATCTTTTTAATTGTTATAACTTGATTTCTTAAATTTAACTTTTATATCATTTGAGTTTCCATTTTATTTATTTTTTTTGTCAATTTTGAAATGCTGAAACTTTCGACACATAACTGCACGTGACATTATTGTTGTGTGTTTTTTTGGGAGTTTGAAAAGAAATTCGAAATTGAGCGAAAAGGAAAAAAATAGAAATTAAATACATTTTAATAAAGAAAACAAGGTA
The DNA here is from genome assembly GCA_963682055.1 of Primula veris. Taxonomy (NCBI): domain Eukaryota; kingdom Viridiplantae; phylum Streptophyta; class Magnoliopsida; order Ericales; family Primulaceae; genus Primula; species Primula veris. The sequence continues at coordinate 27,935,823 of OY821742.1, read as the reverse complement.
AAAAAATGAAGAAAAAATGGTAAAAAATATTTTTTTAAAAATCCGGCTTTTCCGTGTTTATACTTTAGAAAATATTATGCGTTTTTTTATTAATTTTGGCAACCCCACACATTTGGTTCTGGTTCCGTGCCGGAGACAAGTTTGCATACCTCTTAGAATTCGGATTCACATGAATTATATCTGAACCAATTGCCTTTTTTTCCATGTTTGGAACGCATAACCTCATATTTCATTGTGAGTTCTGACCACTAGGCTTGCCCTAGTGGTTTTGAACGAATTTCCTTCATTCATCATGAGGACGGTTTCCTTAACTAACTAAACCTTAATCATAGTTACCCAACTGTTTTTAATTAGTCAACATGTTTACTCAACTTTAAGTTATATACAGATGGTCATATAAAACTAAGAACATTGTTTTTTATCATCAGCGTTTTAAACCTGATTAAAACCTTACCCGCTAATGTGGTGGATTAGCTGCACCAATCATTTTTGCTGTGATTTTAATAACCAAATTTCATTTAATACATACACGATTGGTCCATCTTATCCGTTATATCAATTGGTAATGTTTTGAGTAGGCTTTTTGGGTTGCAATAACAATATTCTAAAAAATGAAAAACGGTGAAGAAGTTTGAAGACTTGCATACTCCATTATTGGATCATGCACAAATTTCTCATTGATAATGAACATGTATGACCTAATCTTTTACAGACAACTGTCTTTGTTCTTGTATTCGGACACTATGGTTAACAAACTTAGGCCTATCTGTCAAGGCCACTGTATAGGTCAAATTGTCGCCGGTTTTTGGGTCTCGCTACCTTGTCAAGGTCATTCCTGAATCCCAATTAAGTCGCGACTGCTTAAATTTATTGAGGCAAAGTCCAGTCATTGTAACATTTGATTTTGTCACAATTTACTCATACTGTATGCCTTAGAAATTTCTCACAGGGTTAATGCATGCTAGATGGCTAAGAGGTTGCTGTTAAAATCTATGGAAAGTTTACGAGGTTAAATTATTGCTAAACTGGGAAGGAAATTTTTGTCGCTTTGGGGATGCTTGGCAGAATGACCCGCGAAGATATTTGCACTGCTATCTTCCCAACAAAAACCTGGACTATTTCTGCTAGATAAGGCAGCAAAAGAGAAGAGTCCCTCTTCTAATTTTATTTATTATGTCTCTTCGAGGGGGTACTACAAAAAATTAAGCATGTAAAATAATGACGCCATGCTTAGTTATTAATATAACTTTTGAGAATATAACTTTTGATAGTATAACTTTTGATGGTATGTTTTTGTTAATATAATAGGTGTAAGGTATACTTATGTTAATTCCCCCTTATATTAAATTATTATAAAAAATAGATTTATTTTGGTTCTGTAATCAAAAATTTAGAGCATGTAAAAATAATGACGCCATCTCTGAATCGAACCCACGACCACGTGGTTAAAAGCCATGCGCTCTAGCAGCTGAGCTAAGACGGCTTTATTATTTATTTATTCGTTTTTATAATAAAATTATTATAAAAAATATTTTATTTTGGTTCTACTGCCTTGTCACCGGCTCACCGCCATTCCTCGTATATCTTGAAAAATTAAAGTTAAGGTATAGGAAAAACAGATCTTTTACACTTTTCTAAAGTTTGTTACAAAAAATTCGATAAGCGGTAGATATTTAAAAAATTAAATTTGGAGCCTAATGAGTATTGTTGTTTGCGATTCGGAGTTTGCTTGAGTAAAGTAACTAAACCTAATAATAGTTACTTCACCTTTTTCGAAATCAGTAAATGCACTTAATGAACTTTTAAATTGAGCAATGTGGGTTGCCCAAATGGTTAGGGTCTTAGTATACCTTGCTCGTGAAAAGGGTTCAATCCTTGCTAACTTAAATGTGACAGTAAATATAAATTATAATACCAAAGATCTAAGCTAATGGATGCTGGTATATCGGCTCCTACGAGTGATTGAGAACTTGGAAGTCAATTTATGATGCTTCATAGAGATATTCGAAAAAGGCTTTGTCTCGTGTTTGCTATTACATGATTCCACTCAATTAAAAAAAGATGAGAACTATTCCTATCCGTAAGTCTGAGTGGTTTCATGCTAGTGTACATTGGAATTCCACTATGAAAAAGAAAATGGTTTTCTGGATCTATGGCAAACTTTGTATAAGATATTACTTGATATTGTTGCACTTTTGGTTATGTTTGCTCAAACTACTATATTTTGATAACTTTGAGCTAAATAGTTCGCTATTGATTTATCGCTTATGTTGCTAAATAGTTCATTATTGATTTATCGCTTATGTCGCTAAATAATTTGCTACTTTACAGGGGAAAACCCCATTCTTATGATGGCTTACGACGCCAAAACTCTGCAACCGGCCGTGCTAACGAACAATTAAAAATGTTACGTGTCTTACTGTTCAAAAATCATACTTAGTAATTAGCCTGTACAGGATCAACTCGTGGGAAAGCCACTTCCACAAACTGGCAAATTGGTACTTAAAAAAAAACATCAACTCGTGGGAAAGCCATTACACAAATTGGTAGTTAAAGTAGACATCAACATCAACATCACATCAAATTATGGTACCTAATTCAAGTTGTTGACACTTAAAATATTGTAATTTACCCCAATCTCGACTTAATGGTTTCATCCAAAACTCATCTCAATGATCAACTATATTCAAGATCTAAATCACGCATAACAAGCCTCTGGTATTCCAATAAAACATTGGGACCACTTTGTTATTTGTTTCAACACCGATCAAAATGTTGCACAGATTTTATTGTCCACGTTTGGTTGTGTAAGATCTATAATTTCTCGTGCTACAATGATGGTTTTGTGTTTAATTTCAACTTACAAGTTGTTATTTTTAACTAGTAAGCAATTTATGACCGGTAATATTTTTAAACTTTTATTAAACTCAAGTCCACACTCTCACAATTAATTAAGTTCAAGTAAAAAAATAGATTATTTTCACGATTTTTTAATCTGCTTTTTAAGCTTAATATTTCAAGCAAATAATAAATTATCACAACTAGTAATATATTCTCAAATATATATGCATATACCATCGAAAACCCCCCAAAACAAACCAAAAAATATTAGTTTTTACATTTTTTAATCTATTTTCACAACAAAAAATGTTTTCTTTAAGTTTGAAAATCGAAACCAAAAATGTTTGAAAAAATATTAGATTAAACGATTGGGATCATGGATCTGCATCCTTTTGCATGATGGTCGGAACAGTGACGCTGGTCGATCATTAGAGAAGGTGACTATTACAACAGTGGCACCATCATCCCCAGTGATGAAGAGTTTGAGAGAAATGGGCATGTGTTAAGTTGGAGCACTTGAAATTAATTTAGCTTGGGTCAGAGACCTAAAACTCAATAAAGTTTCACATAGGTGACCTCAAACAATTTTGTATTAAAGTCACATAGTTTCACATATAAAAAACTATAATCGTCTTTAATTCCGAAACAGGACACCTAACGAGTATTATATAATATGTCAACAAATTAAAGATGAAAATAAAATAAAATGACTTAATCCTACAATAAATATAATAGAAATAGAATATTACCAATAACTATAATTACCAAAAATTCAATTCCTATTATAGGATATTATTGTATTATTGGGCTATACTCTATGGGCTATAGTTGAAACCAAGTGGGCTTGTAACCCTATATCTCTATCTATATAAAGAGGGTTATGGAACTTGTATACATAAATATTCATACACTGATTAATACAATATTGTTCTCCATCTCTGTATTCTCTGTATATCTATACATATCTCATATATACATATATCGATATAATATGTTACACAATACGTAATTACCATATGTGAAGATCTGCATATATATTCCTATTACCTTATGGAATCAAATGGAAAGACAATTGTTAATTGATTTTTTGATAATTTGTAAGTGCACATGTATATAACCTCCTCACTGAATATTAACTAACAGCAGTAAAACGAAAACTTTTCATGACAGTAGGCCGTGAATATGGAATTGAAAATTACATTGTTATGGTTATATCAGATTAATACAATTGCATGTGATATTGTGAAATTGGTAATTGAAATATATTGTTTCATTGCATTATCGTAGTGTAAATTGGTAAATTTATATTGTACTAATATATACTGCCATGTTACGATTATTAAACATGGAAACAGGAAAGATATTAAATATTTATTTACTATCATGGGTATAATATGTTAATTTACGAAATCATATATATTTACATTTAAGTTGAAAAAAATTATGAACCTTCCCCAAATAGGCTCACCTATTTGGATACGATGTCTAGGAAAGATATACGTGGAAGTCGATATCCTAATGAGGTTGGGTTTTAAGTGGCATTCGTGCCCTCCACCCTCACCGTCATCGTCTTTCCTGATCGTTTTTCAAGTAGAGCTACCGAAAGGGGTTGACTAAATAGTAATTTCCCCGAGTGTGTTTATATAGTGATGTATGTTTCGCCAAATTGGTGTCTCTGTATCGACCTGTCGTTCGATCAATGAGAACCTATTCACATTAAAAGTAAAATTATTTTTCGAACCTGTCGTTTCGAAATAAAGTTTATGCTTGTGCAAAAAGATAATTGTGTTATGACTTTTCATTTAAGAATTTTTTGAAATGTTAGCGTTTCGATCATATGTCCTATGCTATTTGAGTTTTTTTTATTTATTTAATGTTTTTTCTTAGACTTTAATGGTTTTTATGTTTTATTTGATATTTTGATTTAGTTCATGTTAATAATGATTTTTAATGTGAAATTTTTAATGCTCATAAGGTGTTGACAAAATGTAATTGAGTCTTTTGTTTAGCGGTTGTTTATATTTGTAAGCTCAAATGGTAAGAGTGCTTAATCTCAAACTTGGGTTTAAGAGCTTGTTGTTTCGAATCCACACGTATTTGATATATTTTTTACTTTTAAGTGGAGTATATGCAATTTTTTGGACTTGAATACGTACTTTCTTGATTGTTCATTTACTTTCTTTACTATACATTCGCTTTGCTTGATTGTGTATGCTTTCTAAATTGTTTATTAAGTTTTTGTGTATGGACTTTTCTATATTGCCTATGCATTTTTCTTGATTGTGTATATATTTTTTTGATAGTGTATGCATTGTTTGGGTTGTGTATGTACTTTCTTGGATTGTGTATGTATTTTTTGGGTTGTGTATGCACTTTTCTCGATTGTGTATCAATTTTTCAAATTGTGCATACACTTTTCTCGATTATTTATGCACTTTTTCGTATTATGTATACAGGTTTCTCGATTGTGTATTGTGTATGCAATTTTCTCGATTGTGTATGTACTTTTATTATTGTTTATGCACTTTTTGGTATTGTGTAATTATTTTTTTGTATTATGTATGCACTTTTCTTATTATGTATGCACTTTAATTACTCGATTGTTTATACACATTTCTCGATTATGCATGCATTTTTCTTATTATTTATTCACTTTTAGAGGGTGTGTATTCACTTTTTCATATTTTGTACACTTTTCTCGATTATTTATGTATTTTTTCGGATTATGTATGCGTTTTTTCTCGATTGTGTATAAACTTTTCAGAATTGTGTATGCACTTTTTTACATTGTGTATACATTTTTCTAGATTGTGTATACACTTTTTCGGATTATTTAGACACTTTTCTCGATTCACGATTATGTATGCACGTTTTTTGCATTGTGTATGCACATTTTTTCTGGGTTGTTTATTCACGTTTTTGGATTGTTTATACACTTATTTTGGATTGTATATATACATTTTTCACGGTTGTGTATGCACATCTTTTGGAGATAGCTAATTGCTAGTTTGCACAGATACATGGATATGGCAAAATTTTAAATTTAGGATACGGTACGGCAAAGCAGGACCGGATTTTGGGTTAGACCCAAGAAGTACGGATCTAAAGCCCAAAAAACGTACTTTTCGAAGGCCTCCAATTTATCAGAAAAAAAAAGTTAGAAAAATAGGTTATATATTTTACTTTGTATTTTGTTTTCACGCAGGTTCGAATCCTACTTTAGGTTTTTTGGTTAATCATATATTTATTACACTCAAACCTCTTACTTTCCAGTAAATTACTCTCCAATCCCACATATATTACATGCATTAAAAAGGCATGTTTTCTTAAGAAATACCAGATTTTGATCCTTATTATAGGAAAAAAAAAACTAAATAGAAAGTTCAAAAAGGCTCCACATTTTTTTTTTGGCCTAGAGCACTCAAAACTCTGGAACCGGTACGGGCAAGGGTATACCAATTAAAAATATATAAATATATATGAATATAAATATATATATATATATATATATATATATATAAAATGAGTTTTTTATGAGATAAGCGGTAACTTCTATAATATATATGGTTTGGGTTAGTACCAGTTCGGGTTCGGGTTCTGGTTCAGAGTCTTGTTTGAATTACACCGAATTCACTACCCAGCATATAATCGAGTTTTTTTTTTTCTGAATTAGCCTACGTGGGCTTTTATATTTCCCAATTTGGCATATGTGTCAAAATTTTTGCTATTTTGGCTTACATAAAAGGTCACTTTCAAAGTGCGCTTTTTAATATATATAAAAAAAAAACACTCCTAAAGTGCGATCTTTACTTATCGTGATTACGTGGCAAGATGAAAAGGGCATTTTTGAAGAGCGCTCTTTAGTATTAAAAAAGGCACTTTAAAACTGCGCTTTTTACTTCTCCAGACAATTTTCTTTTTTTTTACCTTTACCAACTCAAACACCCTCATCTAAATTCACAAACTAAAAAACCACAATCTCCACATACATCGCCATCTTCTCTCCGTTCTATGACCTCAATTCTCTCCCTTCATTTCCGTCGGAAGGTGTTCCAAATATTATTTCAATATTTTGAAGGTAATTTATTTACCCAATCTATTTAGTATTTTTCAAACAATCAAATTTTAGGGTTTTTCTATTAAAAAAATTTCCAAATATTCATCGCTAATTAATTAAGGTAATCATGTATTTAGGGATTATATGTTGAACATCTATGTGTTTGTTTGACATTTGACATTTTGACATTTCGCCATTTTGACATTTTCGTTCATAGGGTGGTTTGTGCTTATTTGCGTTTGATATGGTATGATGTGATGTTTGACAGAATAGATAAGTTTTGTGTGGTGTTTAGTACATGAAGTGAAGAAAAGCGCACTTTGAAAGTGTCATTTTTAGCTTGCCAGGTAGGCTGACGAAAATCACACTTTGAAAGTGCCATTTTTATCTTGCCACGTATGCTGTATAACTAAAAGCGCACTTTATGAGTGCTTTTTTTTATATTAAGCGCACTTCAAGAGTGCCCTTTTATGTAGGACAAAATGGTAAAATTTTTGACAAATAGGCCAAGTTGGGAAAATAAATGCCCACATAGGTTAATTCAGAAAAAATCTCCATATAATCCGAGTGGTGGGTACCTCTCCAAAATCTTAAGATTATAGACCTTATATTTCAATATTCTACAAATCAATCATTACCACAGACACTCACCACCCAATTCATATTCATTGTCAATTTGAACCTTAAAAGCATTCACATCAGCTCTTCTAAGTTGCACATCTATTTTACATCATCAAACTCATTATTTATATTTTACACATTTTTTATAACATACTCACACAACAGATCATATAAAATACACATTTAGTTTACTCATGTCTATCTTTAACAGATCATCTAAAATACACATTCAGTTTGCACATGTCTCTATTCAGCATATTGATCATCTAAAATACAAATTAACTAAATTAAAAAATTATTATTTTCCACCTTTATTTAAAATAAAAATTCAAATAATAGGTAAACAAATAAATATAAATGTTTTCTTATATTACTATAAACTTACAACAAAAAAACCCTGATAAATTTAACATAAATTTAAAAGATAATACATGATAATGTAAAAACAACCATCCAAAAGATGATACATAAATTATATAATAAACTTTATTACCTATGATATAATCTTAATTGTTTCTGAGAAAGTATTTTGGAGTAATCGCTTAATTATATAATACACATCCAGTTTGCACATGTCTACAGTGTTATGGTATGATAGCATTTTACTGTACACACAATTGGTATATCGTACATACTGTGTATAATAGCTTTTGATTTAACAGAGCTGCTACATGACTCATATTTTACCTTTAGCATGTATGATAGCAAATAAGTACCATATAACACTACTGGTGTTAGTGCTCTTATTGAGTTGATGTCGAGATTAAACAGTATATTATTAATTACTACATAACCATTTTATTTATAAGAAATGATATATTAATCTAAATAACTTATCCAAAAAATTTATCCGCTGATTTGGTGGGTTAAGTGTACCAATTATTTTTGTTTCGATATTGAAATCATATATTCATTTAATCCATAATTGGTTCCCCTAGTCCGCCACATCAGTGGGTAAGGTTTTTTGCTAAAAGTTTTAGGTGGTGCAATACTCTTTCTCTATACATATATCGGAATCATGCCACATTAAATACTAAAATGTCAATACAACTTCCATACGGTTTTAAAAACTAAGTACTCTTGTTCTTCTTATTTCTAGGGTTTTGTTTGAGTAATTCGGATTTATTTTATTGTAGGCTTAAAGTTAAAAATCAGTGATACATATTTAATTCGGGGTTCATTCGAGTTACACCATTCAGCTTTCCTAGTAGGCCTGATAATGTAGATAGGCACCCGCCACGGAAATAAGGACAAAGAAGATCCGGATTTAATTTCTCACCTATATTATAGAATCGTAGTTATATATACGTATATGTGTATAAAAGAAAAGTTTTAACTTAGTCTTCATCAATACAATTGTTAAAAAAACATATCAATTTGAACCTAAGTGTATACTGGTTAGGTATCGACTCCGCACTCAAGTCATATTCATCACAGTCAGACACTCAAAAGTCACAAGTATATAATAAACCATATACGCTTCTACTATCTTGGTCAAAACTTTACTAAAACTTAATTAGAGAAACCGTATCAGCTTCTTTATTGTTCTCCTTATATTTATATTCATAAATACTTACACTTCTTCAACTGTAACTTTCATTTGTATATTCGTAAAATACATCGGTTTCCCTATTATATTCCTTATATTTCTATTTCTATTAATATTTGTATTCTTACATTAAATTTAACAATAAAATTTACTTTTTACAATGTACATATCTCAAGAAGGAAAAGAATGAAAAAAGATGGAATGTAGTGAAAGTTAAAAACTTAAATCAATATAAATTTTAAATTGACCAATATATCAATCTCACATGGCCAAAACAACCCTATAAATCAACTCGAAACCCACAAAAACCCTCAATTTGATATACAGACGAATTATTCACATTTTTTTTTATGGGAATTAATCAATCCTTTTTAAAATGTATTGAACTCTTTGTATTTTCTAAACACACAAACATAGAGTAAATTGTAGTAATCGATTTTGTGGATATTTAAAAAAAAATCAGAACAGATAAATCAAATGTAATTATTCACCTATATGGTATATATGAGAAAATGACAATTTAGTACATATTTATAAACTTATTTACAAAAAACCCGGTTGTTTTGAGCTTGATGACTCTTTTACAAAAAATTACATATTGAACTTATTTACAAATAGGTACATATGTCATTAAAAAGTCCAAAAAAATCGAAAAAAATAGTTAAAAATTAAAAACCAAAATTTTAAAAAATAATTTTTTTATACAAAAAATATGTGTGATCCTATCTAATCATGTTCAATCTTGTATGTCTAATCATGTTTGAATGTCCAATCATGTCTAATCTTGGTTGATACTATGTATTAATATTTTTTTTTAAAAATTCAATTTTTTTGAATATTTTATTTTATTTATTTGTTTTTTTTCGTATATTTTGTTATTTTTTATGACATATGTACCTAGTTGTAAATAAGTATATGCACGTAATTGTAAAGAAGTACACATAGATGAGTTCCTTATAGAATAAATTAACAAAACATACTGCTTTTCAAACTAAATTAACAAAAACATACCAAAAAATTTCTAATTAACAAAAATATACACAAAAGTTCATAACCTAATTTGTATATTTCATACCCTTATTTCAAAAGTTCATACCCTTATTTCAAAAGTTCATACCCTAATTTGTATTTTTCGTACCCTTATTCCAAAAGTTCATATCCTAATTCGTAGAGTTCACCCCTATTTTCAAATTTCATATCCTAATTTAAATAATTTATATCATTACTTACATAATTCATATACATAATTTTTAACTTCTTATCCTTAATTCACGTAATTAATACACTTATTTTTTTAATATTATACACTAATTAACAAAACCAACTCTTACCCGTCCTCCGATCTCGAACTAACATGTCGTCGTGGGCTTCTCCTTCGATGCCGCATCTCCGTCGACATCAATCTCGAGTTTTCGATCTCGCTCTATATCCTCGTCGGCCATTCCTACAGATGTGTCCGTCTCAATCTCCACGTAAAAGAGAGATCGAAGAGAGACGGAGAAGAAGAAAAAGATCGAAAAAATAGAGCAAGGATGAGGAGAGAGATCGGAAAGAGAGTGTAAGGATGAGAGATCGGAGAGAGTGAGAAGGAGGAGCAGAGAGATCGGAGGAAGAGAGAAGGAGGAGAGAGAGATTGGAGAGAATGTGAGAGGAGGAAAGAGTGAAAGAGAGAGAGAGGGGGAGTTCTCTTTCACATACTGTAATTACTTACAAATATAAGGGACGTGGGAATTCGAATCCCACGTCTAGCTGGCATTTAATATTATTTTTTTTCTTCTTTTCTTTCTTCACATGCTGTGAACTGTTTGGTTTTTATTTTTTTCTTTTTTTTCTCTTCGTCCGTCTGTTCTTATCTCTGAATTCATTCTCCTTTTAATATATACAAAATTCCTCAATCTTACCCAAAAACTTTTTCAATTTTATCCCAAAAAAACCCTAACCACTAACCATCAAATTCCTTCATATATCAAATTAATATATTTTTTTATCAAATCAACATCACTCTACCACTACAATTATCCCCAATTTTACCCAAAAACAAAACATCTCCCAATTTACCCAAAAAAAAACATTTCCAATTTTACCCAAAAAAAAACTCTAAACATCAACCATCAAACTCCTTCATATATCAAATTAATATATTTTTTTCTCAAATCAACATCACTCTACCACTACATTTATCCCCAATTTTACCCAAAAACAAAACATCTCCCAATTTACCCAAAATAATATCTCCCCCAATTTTACAAAAAATAAACTCTAACAATCAACCACCAAATTACTTCCTATATCAAATTAAGATCATTTTTTTTTCTCAAGTACTCTGGTTATAGAAATCATTTCCAAAGTACTCTGGTTTATCTCAAAAAATCCTTTCCATATTTTAAGTAATTGTCTATTTTTATTTATTTTCAAAACCACGTGATATACTCCGTTTAATGTTGAAGCTAAAAATAATTATTTACATTTTTTTACAATCATTTATAGTGTGATTGAATAAATTAGATAAATGAATGTTATTTATTAGATAAAAATTTCGTTTAATGTGTTTTTTTTATAAGTATGGTATTTATATAGAATGAATTGTTATTTCCCAAAATTGACTTAAAAGACTTGTTTTGTTTAAGACTCATATAAATAATTTAATCAAAAAATTTATTTATTTGTTTTGGATTATTTCAAGCAATTCTCATAGGGAGGCTATACAAACGTAGTTGTGAATTCGTACACTGTGCCAACAAGAAGTCCAGTACTAGCTGGAATTTGGTGTTGGAATTCAGAATACTTAGTATTATGAAATTTAGATTGTATCAAATAATGTAAATTTTTTTTTCATGTTAGATTTGATGGATTTTAGCGGTTTATGGTTTTCCTTTGGAATGTTTGAGTTGTATACTAGCTGGTTTATTTCTTGCTAGAAACTAGTTTTTTGTGATTTAAATTTTAAACTGTTTAAAATATTTATGGATGCTTATGTAATTGATTAAATCTATACTATATAAAAACCGCCCTGAGACATGCGTGTTTAGTCGTCCTCCTTTCCGTGTACTGCTCCCACTCCCCTCGTTCATTAGTCGCTGCAAATATAGTTATGATATATAGGTGAAAGTTTTTCACGGAATTTTTCCTTAATTGTAGAGTTATTTCTTAATATCTTATTTCTACAGGTTTTTGCTTCACTCAATGAAATGAAAGACTACTTGTACGGGATATCGACTGGTGTAGGTTTTTTTTTTACTACAACGTACTCGAAAAATATCAATGCACACTTTGATAGTAAAAGTCGAGTCACTTTGAAGTGTAAAAAACATGGGGATCCGAAACCGAAAAAGTCATCAAGCAGAGACACGAGTTCTGGTAAATGTTTTTGTTTATTTAAAATCGAGTGTTACATGGAGGAAAACAATTGGAGATTTTACATAGAAAATGGAACGCATAATCATGAAAATGATATTTATCCAGAAGCTCATTCACAAGCGCGCAGACTTAATAAAGATGAAAAGGGTATGTTTAGAACTATGGTAGATAGTCTTGCCAAGCCGGGGACTATTCTTTCTGCAATAAAACGTAAATTTCCTGGCAATAAGTCTAATAAGAAAGACAAATATAATCTTAAAGTCAGGGAAAAAGTTAAAGAAATGGTAGGTAAAAGTCAAATACAACATCTCATGCATCTTTTGGATAGAAAAGAGTTTATATCGTTTCATAGGACCAACCCACACACAAATCAACTAGAAGATTTGTTTTATACGCATAAAGATTCTGTGAAGTTGGTATGTGCATTTCCCAATGTATTGTGCTTAGATTGCACTTATAGTACAAATAGGTTTAACATGCCATTTCTCCAAATTGTGGGCGTCACATCGACACAAAATACATTTTGTGTTGCTTTTGCTTGTTTGCGTAATGAGCAACAACCTACTTACGAATGGGCTTTAGAGTGTCTCCGGATGATAATGAAAAATTGTAAGACCCCACGAGTAATGTTGACAGATAGGGATCAAGCGTTAACGAATGCTGTGCAAAATATTTTTCCTACGACAAACCATCTATTTTGCACATTTCACATTTCGCAGAACGTCGTAACACATTGCAGTCCAAAAGTCCCTAAGGCTATATGGGCGAAGATGTATAAAGATTGGTTAACTCTTGTTGATGGTCAAACTGAATATGACTTTGAAGTAGCGCGCATGACACTGTCGAGTGTCTACAAAGCATATCCAATTGCTTTGAAATATATGTGTGATTTATTAGATAGTCACAAAGAAAAATTTGTGGCCTGTTACACTAACAAGACAAGGCACTTCGGGAACAGGACGACTAATAGGTATGATATTTACAAATTTTTCTGATATATGTATTTGATTTTTATATATAAATAATCATGTTGTTTAATTAACATTTTATTTGAAATAGGGTCGAGGGTGCTCATTCTACATTTAAAAGATATATTGGCACCTCCGGTGGCGACCTTGAAAACATGGTGATATACATAATTGACTTGTTGTCAATTCAACACAATCGAATTAGGGGGTCATTGGGGAATAGTATGAATGTTGTTAAAAGACAACACGAAATTCCATATTTTTCAGAATTAAGAGGTCAGATTCTATTATTTAATTAATGTTTCTTTTTTAAAAATTTCATATTTTTATTTCTCCAAATTATTTAGTTGTTTCCGTTGAACTTATATAGTTGCATTCTCACTTTTATATCAGGTAAATGTTCTCTTCACGCAATGGATATGATGCTAAAAGAGGTTAAGCAACTCGAATGGATAAAAACAGACCCTACATGCTCTAGCTGTGAGATAACATTGGTCTACAATCTTTCATGTTGCCATGTTATTCGTAACTACGGAGAGCGAGGTTGTCCTATTCCACTAGAATGCATCGATCCTCACTGGAGATAATTAAGGTTTGACGAAGAGAATATAGCGGAGGATGAAGACAACATTGTTGTGCATATAATGGCTTTAAGGCGAAAGTATGATCAAACGAGTGATCCAATCATGAGGGAGAATTTCAAGGCACAAATTGAACTTTTGTATAATCCTTTAAAAATAACAGCCAGAGAGCCTCTGGTCAAACCACGAAATAAACCATCGTCAAGGGGGAAAGACCTACCAAATATTCAACCACACGGGACCCATCTGCCTTTGAATATACTCAGTTTTTCAAGGATCAACAGACACAAAGAAGACGCAGTTACAGCAGTGCAAAAACTAATTATGGTCCATCACCCCCCATACCCCCTAGGTATTCAGTTTATGAGAAACAGAAAGGTAAAACAACATCGCAGTCAAGCCCTCATTTTCGCAAGTCATTTAAATATATGGAGCAGATTCCGTCTATGTTTCACGATCATATATTGACGGTCAATGATGTAGCCGGTGATGGGCATTGTGGGTTTCAAGTGATTGCAAAGGCAATGGGAATGAGATTAGGAGCCGATGATTGGAGTCAAGTGCGTAAAGACCTTTTCCATGAAATTGATAACCACCCAACTTACTATTTTGATCTTATTGGACAAATAAGAGGTTACACTTTCATTCGGAACTCATTTATTTGGAATGATCCGTATAATATGTTAGATGAAGAAAATTGGATGCACTTCCCAGAGTCGGGTTATGTAATTGCATCAAAGTACAATATGACAGTGGTGACACTTGATGAAGGATTGGCAACTTATTTGCCTATGCATACAGCTCCTCCGACAAATCCTTCTATGATTGTAATGGCCAATGTGAATAGAAACCATTACGTGGAGATCATCATTGATCAAAGCGGAAACAATGTCAGGCCTTTTTCCATGCCAAATATTAGTGCCGGGTGGAAAAAGACTCGCTCTTGTGAAGCTTCTCCATGGGAAGAAGTTTTTAGACCAAATTTTAATTATTATGAAGCTTTAAGAAGAATGTCGAGACCGGACACTTATTTTGGTGTTACCAATTTATCAGATGATGAATAATTATAATGTTGTAACAAATGTTAACTATTTTACGTATTTCACATTTCGTGAATTTTGCTTAAAGTCTCTATTTATTACTTGGCTAAATACAAACGGAAAAACGAAATAAAATTGTCACACATGATTTGGTACAAAATATATAAAACGAAAAATACTACTAACTCATGCACCACTAAAAACATATTCTTAAATAAAAATACTTTAAAAATCCGTGCTCGGTCCTTCGTCAGGAAAAACATTGGGGTTTGGGGTTTGGTACTCATTAATCCAATCGCTTGTCATGTCATGCGCAAACGATGAAGTAGAATGTCGAGGCTGAACCCATGGACTCCAATCGCTTGTCATGTCAAGCGCAAACGATGAAGTAGGCATTTGAGGCTGAACCCATGGACAAAAATCGCTTGTCATGTCATGCGCAAACGATGAAGTAGAATGTCGAGGATATGTGTATGACGACTGTGGGATGTAACAATCACTAGTAGAGTAAGTCGGACCCGAATCCGGATCCGAAGGTGGATGTGGTGGGACGCTCGAAGGCTGTTGGTGCGGTATTTTGGCATGGTCCAGCACTGGAGGTCTCCTTCCAACAGCTTGAATCATATTCCAATATTTTTGTATCTTACTCATCTTACCCTTTCGAACCGCCTTTTCATAATTTTGTTCCAATTCTTCAAACTAAAAAAAACAAAAACATTAAAATACTGATTAATAAAACTATTTAAAAAATTACCACTAAAAGAAATGGTGTCCTGAATTAATATTTTATTTTCACAAGGTGCGAAGTCATTAAGGTCTAAAGTCTCAAGTCATCAAAATTATAAAATTATAAAATATTAATGTTAACAATTAAAAAAAAATAGCTAAATAAGTACCATGTATGCCATAACGCCCACAACTGGCTGCACACTTTTTTCTTGTGGGTGCGTCACAGGCGGACCTATCCTTTTTTTGGTGATTCTATTATACCATCTCATGTAGTTATCACTTGCTATTTGGATGTCATTATGAAATTCGGATGTTTGAACGTGTTCTGCTCTTGCATTCCAACTCTCAAGGTGCTCTTGATAACGTTACACCCAGTTATAGTCCGCATGACCTTTACGGCTCAGTGTGCGTAAGTTTTTAGAGTTTTTGGCGGGAGGAGGTATTTTTTGTATCATACCAAATTGTGGCATCACTCTTTCCGGATTATGATACTCCACTAAATCCGTACATATAAGAGGGACGCTTGAACGTCATATACATTGACATGCCTTCGAGCAATCAGGCAAATCAGCCAGTTTTGGATACGGCTCCCAAATGACCTGATAGTAAAAATTAAAAATTATTAATAGTGAGAAAGAGGGTTACAATTTTCTATATATAAATGGACATACAAATATGAAAAAATATTTACCTGACGATGACCCACCATGTCAAACAAGTCCCGAAATACCCGAACGCTATGAAAAGGGATACCTGATGTATACGTCACCTTACATCTAGCCAATCTGTATAATATTTACAAAACCAAATAGCAAAATTAATCATATAATTCATATCAATAATTTGAACGACGAAAACTAAAAGCAAACTTATCAACCTGCGTCCAAAGGGATAAGATGGAAACCCTCCAGGTGGCGTATCATCCGCTGAATATTCAGGACGCATAAACCTAAATCTACTCCATACCCAATATTGCAACAATTACAATGCGCCAGTCACCCCCCTTTTTGATTTGCCTCTTTTGTCAATAAAAGCTGCTTTTGTTACTGATCTATATGTATATCCCAATATGGTTGAACCCCAACTATATTGTCCGCAGATATCAAAATCTCTCATATAAGCTAAATAGTGTACTGGCACACCAACTCCTTTGTCGTCTTGTAAATACTGACTTCCAATAATCAATAACATACATGCTATTGTAACACGCATAATATAGTCCACAGATGAAAACTTGTTGACAGATTGAGGGTTAAATGTATAACACAACCAACTAAATTTAATCATCCCATCATCAGTAAAAGTATCACGTGTAACTATACCTAATAAATCAGTTATCAAAGCATGTTTAGCCGTTGTTGTAAATCCACTTTCATCACATACAAGAGCATTTCCGTCCACTTTAACCCCACCTAATACCTCTATATCTTGAAGAGTCATTGTTAACTCTCCAATCGGAAAATGAAACGTACTAGTCTCTGGTCTCCAGCGCTCGATTAATGCAGTTATCAAATGATTATCAACTTGTTTATATCCCAAACTATACAACCCATAAAAACCAGCCACATTTAGCAAATATAAAACTCTATGATCATCAATTACCGGAAACCGATTATAGTTACGAATGTCCTTTTTTTCGTCTAACAAAGTTGATCCCCAAATGATATTACAAATATGATGTTTCTGCTCATATAAAACGGTATCATCAATGAGACCTGGATTTAATTTAATTTTTTCTGTCATAGGTACCTAAACAATTGAATATTTTAACAAATATCACTGTCAAATATAAATGATACAATAAAATATTTAACATAAATTAAAATATATGAGTTAATACGTTTAACTTCCAAAAAATTATAAGAATCCAACAAGTTAATTACTAACCTAAACTCCAAAATAATAAAATGTCTCTAACAAAACAAGTTCACATGTACATACCCAAACAAGTTTTTTTTAATCATTTATCTAAGTTATTTTCATTACTCAAGTGTTATTAGAGCAACATATAACATTATATAATTAGAATTCAATATTAGTTGTGATTAAACAAATTTGAAGATAAATATTTAAAGGTCAATAAAAAAAAGTTAAAAACTTTTAATTAATAAATGTTATAACTTATTAATAATTATATCTATTTACATAAAATTTAAACTCAATAATAAAAATAAATACTTCCTTGATAATTGTAGTGGTAGAGTGAGGTTGATTTGAGAAAAAAAATTATCTTAATTTGATATAGGAAGTAATTTGGTGGTTGATGGTTAGAGTTTATTTTTTGTAAAACTGGGGGAGATATTATTTTGGGTAAATTGGGAGATGTTTCGTTTTTGGGTAAAATTAGGGATAAATATAGTGGTAGAGTGATGTTGATTTGAGAAAAAAATATATTAATTTGATATATGAAGGAGTTTGATGATTGATGGTTAGAGTTTTTTTTTTGTAAAATTGGAAATGTTTTTTTTTTTGGTAAATTGGAAGATGTTTTGTTTTTGGGTAAAATTGGGGATAATTGTAGTGGTAGAGTGATGTTGATTTGATAAAAAAATATATTAATTTGATATATGAAGGAATTTGATGGTTGGTGGTTAGTGTTTTTTTTGGATAAAATTGGGAAAGTTTTTGGGTAAGATTGGGGAATTTTGTATATATTAAAAGGATAATGAATTCAGAGATAAGAACAGACGAATAGAAGAAAAAGAAGAAAATAAAAACCAAACAATTCGCAGCACGTGAAGAAAGAAAAGAAGAAAAAAAAAATATTAAATACCAGCTAGACGTGGGATTCGAATTCCCACGTCCCTTATATTTGTAAGTAATTACAATATGTGAAAGAGAACTCTCCGAGAGAGAGACAGGAAAGAGATTGGGATGATGAATCGGCTTTTTTGTTTTTTATTAATTATTAATTGAATGTATGTTTTTGATAATTTAACTTTTGATGATATGTTTTTGTTAATATAATAAGTATAGAATATGTTTATGTTAATTGCCCTATTTTTATAATTAATTTGATTGATATATATCTATTAGTAAGTCTGTCTATTATATATTGCTAAAATAATTAACGTGTTTGTACTATAATTGATAATTACCAATCAGAAGCGGGTTTTCATAGGAGTAGTTATAAACATTTAATGGATTGGAATAAATAGCATTTTATTATCCAAATTAACATTTGCCTTTTAGTATATATGAGTAGGGTGTTCGCGATTCGACTCGCCTCGATTTTTTAGTAAAATGCGATCCAAACCGTTAAAAAACAATTGGTTCGGTTCGATTCGGTTTTGACACAAAAAATTATCGGAACCGAATCAAACCAAACCAATTATAATCGGTTTGGTTTGGCTTGGTTCAGTCGGTTTGAACTTAAACAAATAAAAAACACAATATTCAAAATTATATCAGTTTCTTAAAGTTTTCGCTTATATTTCATTTCAAATTTTGAATCAAAAGTCGAATAATAAGTAAATTTTTAAATGATTTAACAAAATATATTATTGATAAATACAAATAACAAGTAAAACATCGTATATCAATTTATTGAAATATATATATAAATAATTATATATTTTTTATATATGAATAAAAATAATCGGTTCAGTTCGGTGTGGTTTGGTTTGAAAAGCACTAAAACCGCAAACCGAACCGATTAAATCGGTTTATCAAATTTTAAACCAAACCAAACCAATTACTAATCGGGTTGGTTCAGTTTTTGATCGGTTCGGTTTTGTTTGATCGGTTTGGTTCGTTTTATGTACACCACTACGTACGAGGAATCATTTAGTTTCCTCTTTTACTTGCTGTAGTAAAATATTTCATCTGTTCCGTATTAATTATGCACTATGAAAGTATGTGTAATTTTGATCGGTTAATAATTTTTATCAAAATTATCGGAATGAATTTTTTTTTAAAGTTAATCATATAGTTCAAATATTAAATTATTTAATTTAGTTTTAAAATTTTTAATTCAATTAAAATTACATGTAATTTTATAAAATAACATAATTAATTAATAACAAATGTAGCATTTTCTAACATGTGGGGCCAACCTGAAGCTGACCGATGACTTTCCATTTGCAAGTATATTTAACTAACCGTAAATTCCAAAAATAAAAAATTTAAATGAAATTTGCAGTCCAAACTCACACATTGTACTTAAAACAGTATATCTTCATGGAAACTTCTGCTGACCTTTATAAGACCTCTCTCTCTCTCTCTCTCTCTCTCTCTCTCTTTGAATTATTCTTTCTTTATTAAGAAACTGTTTTTTCTTTTTTAAATTCTGTTTCCATTATTTTCTTGAATAACTGATTTTTGGGTTTTGCTCTTTTCTGATCTTCAAGAAAAGGGGGCCCTTCTTCAAGATTGACTAAATTCATACATACTGCTACTTTTTGTGTTTATATTCTAAATGAGCAGAACAAAAAGCAGAAGCTTTAACAATTTGAGTGAAGCTAAGGAGTTTTTGAATCATTTAATGGGGAAAAATCCCCCTTTTTCTTTCTTGATCCCTGTGGTTTTACTCGGGTGGGTTATTGAGAGATGGGTTTTCTCTTTCTCCAATTGGGTTCCTCTTGTTTTCGCCGTTTGGATAACTTTTCAGGTAATCTTTCGGGTTAAAAAAACTTCGCTTTTTATGCAAGTAATTTCTTTTAGACATAGTGTTTGCTTGATCAACTTAAAAGCTGGGAATTTCTAGTTGTATGCTACAAGGTTTTGGGTACATGAAGGTGTCGTTTTACTCCTAAAATAAGCCACAGCTTATTTAGTTTAAAAGTTGCAGAGAAACAAGCCCTCAATTTATTGTTAGCCCTCAGTATTTTCGTACTTTATAGGTTAAAAAAGCTTCTCTTTTTATGCAAGTAATTGCTTATAGACAGAGTGTTTGCTTTATCAACTTAAAAGCTGAGGTTTTTGGTTGTGTGCTATAAATTTTTGGGTATTTGAAACTGTTGTTTTACTCGGACTAAAATATGCCACAACTTATTTAGTTTGAAGGTTGCAGAAAAACAAGCCCTTAATATATTGTTAGCCTGTATTGTAATCTGCTTCTTTTCATCTTTTGCAATCAAAATTGTGATCAGGGGAGGATAACTTTAGATGGTTTTTAGTCGGAAGTCTACACCATAGTTGAAATTTATTGAGTCAAATCAGAAAACTCCATTGATGAGATCATATAGGAGGTTCTTGCAAAGGATTTCTTGATTTTATTGTGAAACTGGCCTTACAGGAGTTTGTTGGAGATCAATTTGTAACTAAGCAACTTTTGTGTGTCTTGACAACATTTGTTTAACTATTTTGGTCTCTCTAATGTACATGTATAGATATTGACATATTTTATTTATGGGATTAGTTTATTTGCTTATGTAGTATTTGAGTCACAAGCACCAAATTCTCGTGGAAGACTTGAACAGAAAATGGAAGAGAATCGCATTGCAAGCCTCAGTGAGTTTCTATCTCTTATTATTTATGTAAGTTAGGGTTCAGGGTAATTCTTAACTCGCAATTTTTTCCATCTGATGTAAAAAGCCAGTGACACCGTTGGAGCAATGTGAGTGGCTTAACAAGCTGTTAATGGAGATCTGGCCCAACTACCTTAGCCCTAGGTTCTCCATGAGGTTCTCTTCTGTTGTTGAGGTATATATTTTGATTTTGTTATTGCCTTTATTTTTTTCCTCGATTTCTCTCATTTATTTCAGTACAAGGAAAACACTCATCTCATGTTCTTTCAAATGGTTAAACAAAATGCCCTTCTAAAGGGCATCGAGTTGATATCTGTTCTTCCTTAAAATGTCCTTTTTCAGTATTTTGGCTGGTATAATATGTCCTTTCTGTTGATCTGGATTATGGAGTATACAACTTTTCTCTAAATATTAGTAATTTCTTGAACATGTTTGAGCTGTTCTAACATAAGGTTTGTTGGTGTTGTACATATGATCTGTTTGTGCAGCAACGCCTAAAGCGTCGCAAGCCAAGGCTTCTTGTAAGTGCTTTTGTGATTTCTTCTATTATACATTTGACCTCTAAATTGCACTAACCCAATTTAGATAAATTTATTTGTTCATGTCAATAGGAAATGATTAAATTGCAAGAGTTTTCTCTAGGTTCATGTCCTCCGATTTTGGGAATTAATGGTACTCGGTGGTCTACCTCAGGTGACCAGGTTAGATCTTCCGATTCGTTAAACTTTTTCTTGTTCTATCATATTGGAGTTTTTCTAATGAATTTTTAACAATCATGTTATAACTTGTATGTTGACAGAGAATAATGCGAATAGGTTTTGATTGGGATGCTACCGATGTTAATATATTGTTACTTGCAAAGCTGGCGAAGCCTTTGAAAGGAACTGCTCGGATAGTCATAAATAGCCTCCACGTTAAGGGGGACGTACGTACCTCTCTTTTCTTTGTTAATTTCCGTTTAGTTTCTAGCTCTGGAAGTACAAATTCCTTCTTTCTTTGTTTCCCTTATTTAATTAATGTGGAAGAATGCCATGTTTGATTGCTGCTTTACGCTCAGCTTCCCTTTTCTAGAAAGCTGGATTGTTGACCAGCTTAAAAGCTGCACTCATCTGGATTTTTTGGCCTAAAAAGCAAGAAGCTTTAAGTCACATTTAATGTGATTGAAATCATGAATTGATTGTTTAACCAATATTTACATCAGTCTCACAAATGTGTTTGTGTGTTTTCCATGCTGACTGTTAACTAAAAAAATTTGCTAGTTCCAGCAACTTATAGATATTTTATTGTATTTGTATTCGGCTTAATAGATTGATATTTCTCTGAAAATAATATTCTTTCAGATTTTGTTGATGCCTGCTCTTGATGGGAAAGCGATATTGTATTCCTTTTTAGCAGCTCCAGAGGTTAGAATAGGTATTGCATTTGGTGCTGGTGGAAGCCAATCTCTTCCTGCAGAATTACCCGGTGTTTCATCTTGGCTGGTATATTTTATGAAACTTATACCTCTTTAATTTATTTTTATACAGAAACTACCAAGTATATAGCCTTTCATGGCTTATGGACAATTCCAACAGCTTATTTAAAATTTAACAATCCATCGTACATGTGAACTGGTCCCTTTTTTTTAAATCTTATTAAAGTACATGTGAACTGGTCAATGCATATTATTTGTACGTTTGTTGGTTTCTATGGTAGTTTACTGGTTAACAAAAAGTTTCAACACTTTTTCAAAGGATGAAACTGGACTTATGTTCGTTAGTAGTTCCATGCGTTCTTTATTCACAAGAAATTTTGCTAGTATACTTCGTTATGTGATATAAGTAGATAAAACTGAATTGTGTTCGACATGTATCTTCACCCCTTATTTCATAAATGAACAAATATCCACCCCTATTTTCAAAAAGATACGCTTTAAATGTTCCTTTCAGGCAATCGAAAATATGATTTCTTGATATTGGCCCTCCATTAAGAAATTCTTAATCCTTGGTCCAGCCCTTGTAGTTTGCAAGCTAACCTCTTAAATTAGCTTTTTATGTTTCTTATTTTATGCTGCTTTCTGCATATACACTAATTAATCTTATACCAGCATTTGAAAGAACAATGACAGCCTGGGTATTAAGATGGTACGAAAGGTTTGTTGTAAGGCGTAGCTATAAGAAAATAAGCTGGATATTATAGATTATCAAGCTTTTTCAAACAATATGCAAAAAGTTCAGATTTCAAGGTAATCAATTAAATGCATTCAAGCTTTTAATCAGGAATAAAACTGACTTAAAGAGCTGCCACCAAACAAGCCGTAATGATCAACTAATGAGCTTTTTCAAATTCCGAAAAGGTTATGAAATGAGAAATTGTCTTTGACTGTGTGCTGCACAGTCCAAGCATATTTTACTTATTAACTTGCGTAAGCGTTCTTTTAGTATTTTATTTCCAAGATCTAAGATCTCTACCTTCAGTTTCTTAAACATTGTATGACTTTTTGCCATAGAATAAACTTTTCACTGAGACCTTAGTGAAAACAATGGTTGAGCCTCGTCGAAGGTGCCTATCTTTGCCATATGTAGACTTGCGAAAAAAAGCTGTCGGTGGCATAGTGTACGTATCCGTTTTATCAGCTACCGATCTCTCTAAAAGCAACCTCAAGGGAAGCCCTTCTCGAAAGCAATCGATTAATAGTAGTTTAGAAGGGTACGTTGGTGATGATAGAGATATCCGAACATTTGTTGAGGTTGAAGTCGAGGAATTGACAAGGAAAACAAGTGTCAGAAGTGGTTCCAACCCGAAATGGGACTCGACGTTCAATATGATTTTACACGACGATACTGGAATTATAAAATTTAATCTTTATGAATGTACTCCTGGGAGTGTCAAATATGATTACCTTACCAGCTGTGAAATAAAGGTACTAGTGATTTGGTGATTTAGATTTAGTTGCTCTTTGCTTTCTCTATGGAAACTTTTCTTAAATTAATACATTTTTAATTATTTTGAAATTTCTTTGTGGGTTCAATGAGCAGGTGAAACATGTTGCAGATGATTCAACAATGTTTTGGGCAATAGGGTCCGAATCTCGCGTGATAGCGAAGCATGCTGAATTTTGTGGAAAAGAAGTTGAAATGGTTGTTCCATTCGAAGGAGTTAGTTCAGGAGAGGTACAACAATTTTCAGTATGACAAAAATATTTGACTTGGAACAAAATATCATTTTTTGTATTTTATGAATTAGACACACAGTATCTTTTGATAAAAGTTCTAAAGTGCTACACGACATTGTCATCATCAGTGTATTTGTTATTAGTTTTCACCTAAAATAGTTACGAAAAAAATAAGCAGTCAATAAAGATAAATAGTATCTTCAAAATGAATGTTTGCAGTTGATGGTGAAACTTGTGTTAAAAGAATGGCAATTCTCTGATGGTACAAATGGTTCAAATGTTGTCCACCTTAACCCTCAACAATCTCTATTTGGATCATCCAATTTGTTACCTAGAACCGGAAGGAAAGTAAATGTTACTATTGTTGAAGGAAAAGAACTTATGGTTAAAGACAAGTTCGGCAAATCCGACCCTTATGTTAAAGTGCAATATGGAAAGGTGAATCTCTCTCTCTCTCTCTTTAAAAAAAAATCTTTTTTCCTTTGAAAAAGTGACATTATGGTTGATGAAATATTTGGTTACGATTTAAAAGAAATTCGTTTTGGTTTCTAATTCATACCCTTTGAAGAAACATGTTTGCATACTAAACATTTATTTTGAGAAAATTTCTGGAGAGTTTTTTTGGAAACCAGCTTTTAATGGGAAAAACGTAAAACATGATGGTGGTTTGAAGTTTCAATTTTTTTAAAAACAGGCCTTGTGTGTGTGCGCAAAGTAAATTAATCTAATAATGATAAAACATTATACCCAGGCTATGTTGCGAACGAAATCTGTTCCCCATACTCCAAATCCAGTTTGGAACCAAAAATTCGAGTTCGATGAGATTGGCGGTGGTGAATATCTAAAGATAAAATGCATTAGTGAAAATATGTTTGGGGATGATAACATCGGTGGGGCACGAGTAAACCTAGAAGGACTTGTAGATGGATCAGTAAGGGACGTGTGGGTCCCACTCGAAAAGGTTAATTCGGGCGAATTACGACTTCAAATAGAAGCAGTGAAGGGTGCTGACTACGAAGGATCCATGGTATGGTACCAATGTATTATATATACTTGCAGGGCTTATTTGGCTGTAACTTTTAAGAAAATAAGATGGGCCTTTTAAGGTTAAAAAATTAGATAGGTTTATTCAGAATTTCAGATAAAAGTTTCTGGCTTTTTTAAGCTGGTAAACCAAATGTAAGCGAAAAGGAAAAGATATTACTTTTTGTTATTTTGTTATCTAGGAAACAAAATAGTAGTATAGCTCTTCATTCATGCTTAAAAGATGTTCTAAATTTAGTCGACCAGCTTAGTAGCTAATGTTTGTGGAGTACTGGCCTGAAAAAGCTAGCCTATATAAGGAACTTTAGATTATTGGCGTGAAAATGCTCATCACATTTGCGATAAGGCCTAAAATATCAAAGTGGTATGTCCAACTGGTTGAACCCCAAGTATACCCTGATCACCATCACCACCGGGTTCGAATCCTAGCACCCACAAAGTGGGTAACCTTACTTCCAAAGTAAGGGCTATTTTATATCGGAGTATGACAAAAAAAGTAATAAGGCCTGAATAAGTACATAATTAGGTCAGTCCATAAGAAAGTTCCCTTGTTTTTGCGTTAGCTTGTACAGATATGAAATAATAATTGCACTTATGTTAAGACATGTGTACCATAATCCTTGAATAAAGTTTTCCAGTCATATGCATTAGTTTATATTTTGTAATGGCGGTATTATACTTCTAAGAAAGCATAAACCAACAATGACCAGTTGTTTGTTTTGTGATTTTTAGGGTTCTATAACAGGTACAACCAATGGGTGGATTGAACTTATTCTCATAGAAGCTAGGGACCTTGTTGCTGCTGATCTCAGAGGAACAAGTGATCCATATGTACGTGTACAATACGGAAACTTGAAGAGAAAAACAAAGGTTACTCATACTTGCAAAGTGATGTGTATTTTTGCCAGTTTTTAAACTTACTTTTTAGCTTTTACCCAAAGAAAACTTGCGATTAGTTTTATATTTTTCTCAAAGAGAGTGTTTCTGACAAGTTGTCTTTGGGTTCCGCTTTATCATTACAGTAGAAAAGTGTAAATGAAGAGACATAACCAAAAGGTATGGTCAAGAAAACAAAAATAAATGGTTATGTTGCTTGGCTTAACTTATTCTAATCGGGATAATTCTGAGACCAGAACTTCTGGAGAATGTTTTTTTCTGTTCCTCTGTGCTTGTTTGGTTGCAGCTTTTTGAAGAAAACTGGAATTTGTAGGTTAAGAAAAGAGCTAGATTCATTGTCATCCAGCTTAAAGCTTCTAGCTTGTCAGGCAGAAAATCCAGAAATTCTCAGTTGTTAAGCTATTCAATCAAGTGCACTCCAGATTCTAAGCGAAAGCAAAAAAAAAACAGCTTTATCGCTTGCCACATGAGTCACACTTCATGCAATCACTTATCTACAGGATAGACTTTTTTGTCCTTCTTTTTGCTCAACACATTAGTAATCTGCTTATCCTGTTTGACGTACTTGCGTCACATTTACAGGTGATTGATAAAACATTAAATCCCCAGTGGTACCAAACCTTTGAATTTCCCGATGACGGTAGTCCTTTGATGCTGCACGTCAAAGATCACAACCATTTATTAGCCGCATCGAGTATTGGTGATTGTGTGGTCGAATACCATAGATTGCCACCAAATACAATGTCAGACAAATGGATACCTCTTCAAGGTGTTAAAAATGGTGAGATACATATACAAGTTACAAGGAAAGTTCCAGAACTTGAAAAGTTACCTAGCTCGGGCTTTGAATCTTCTTCTACTAAAGCACACGAAATTTCTGGCCAGGTCAGATTATTTTTTGTTATTATAAAAATTATAACCGGATTACAGTTTTTACTATTGGTAGAATTAGGAAACTTTTTCATGAATCTCCATCAAAATGGGAAAATAAATTGCTCGTAATAGTTGAAGGTGGTATTAACATGGGTGTGGCCCTACATCAGGGGGTTTGATGATAGAAAACTTGAAATCATAACTATAATCATAAACATTACAAGGATTTTTATATGTAAATAGACACACATATATATGGTGAAGTCTCCCCCGTGTCTAATCACTGTCTCGGGTATGAACTTCAGCACTGCCTTTTGGTACTTCTGAAGAAAGATATTTGAAGTAAAGATGCTTAGATGATAGATCATAATTTGACAAACAAAAAAGAAAATTAAGAGCAAATGGCATGCTCAGGTTTAAGTTTTCTTTTATGATTCTACTTATTAGCCAGAAAGTAAAAATAAAGAATGATTGAGAAAACAAATTTTTTTATACAAGTAGACAGATTTCCTGGGATGTTGTCCATATCCGGTGTCGAGACTTAACTTTCTTAACATGAATTTTGAAAGTTAATAGATAGTTTACCAGTCTGCATTTGGTTTCCTACTTTAATCATTTTTCCCTTTTCCCAAGTTGCACATGTATGAAGTTAATTATCTTAACACTTGTTGGCCAAGGTTTTAATGAGTTGAAGGTTATAAATTAGTGTTCTTAATCACTAATTAAAATGCATTTCTTTTTTATAGATGAAGCAAATGATGATGAAGCTTCAGTCTCAAATAGAAGAAGGGGATCTTGAGGGACTATCACAATCCATGAGCGAGCTCGAGAGCCTTAACGATACACAAGAAGAGTTTATGGTCCAACTCGAGACCGAGCAAATGCTTCTACTAAACAAGATCAGTGAACTTGGCCAAGAAATATTGAACTCCGAGTCGCCTGTTCTTAGCAGAAGATCATCTTGTGCTAGTTAGATATTAGAGCAAATATTTTTAATCCACAAGAGCTTTCTGCTATTACATTTGGAATTAAATGTCCTTTGTGCTCAGTGAATGTTTCGAGCCAGCAATGAAAGTCTTGAATGGCTTAAACTGGTTATATCTTGAGTAAAATGTAATAAATGCATTATACAGTATATGATTAGGGGATATGGCATTAGAAAGTAGAAAGAAAGCTCATGTGTTTCTCAGGCAAGGCATAACTAGTTGTAACAGAGAGCACTACTATAAGAATCATGAGACATTTATGTGAGGCATTACTTGTTCGAGTACATTTACGAAGCAATTATCGTGGACTTAAGTCTAAAATAACCAATTAGGAGTCCGTTTTGAACTGTATTAAGGCATTTTATATGTACCAGAAAAAAGTACTATGTTCATAAATCTGTGTTTTCTTTCAGATTATGTAATTTAATTGACGAGTAAACTGATCTGGTAGTTGATTGTTGTCGTTTTTTAAAAAAGGTTGTTTCTAAAGTTAAATTCAACACGCGGTACAGAAAAAAAACATTGGTATCGAGTATATATATTAAGTATGTATATCTAAACGTGTTTTATTTTTTATATAATATCTTTGTCCGTCATGAAATGCTAGCACCAGAGAGGTTATTGCAATAGGTGCTCGACCATCTATGGATATGGCGCTTGTGATACAAAGACATGACTTGTAAACAACTCAAGTTATAACTCAGGAAATAGTAACAAATAATGTCCTCGTCGAACACATTCTTATTATCCACGCATGGCTACTTGGTGATCAAACAGACAAACATTCATCAGTTAGGTAATCTTTGCATGATCATGAACTATTTCAGATTTCACTTGTAACCTGCATTCCCTTTTAACGAATGTCTCAACTTTATGTTGATTATAATTTTCTCCGTCATGGAAAAGGAATTTAATTTAATTTTTCTTGAAGAACTTGTTTTCTGTGGTAATTTATTAATTATTGGGAATGCACACAGTTGACTTGTAAAAAGAACAAAATAAATTTAAGTTATCAATCAACAAGCACCAGTGGTCTAGTGGTAGAATAGTACCCTGCCACGGTACAGACCCGGGTTCGATTCCCGGCTGGTGCAATTTCTAGAATGAGCTATGATTATAATTAGCATTGAATTGGCAGTAGGGTTTGCCATATTCCTCTGATCAACAGATGAAAATTAGATGCCACTGAGCTCTTTTTTTTTTTTTTCACTTTCCTTAATTTTTTTGGTAATTTATCTCTAGTTTCCGTTACAAATATTATGTCCTAAATTTTGGAAGAACCGGTTTTGCGGTCCTATTATTTGCATAGTTTTTAGTTTTGATTGTAATACTTAGTTGGAAGTTTATAAAATGGGTACAAATTTGTCTGCCTGCCATTGTCATGAAACTTCAAATTTGCCTATTACTGTATGAGCACTTGGATTGTGCACTGGCCATTTGTTAATGTTAGCCTTGAGTTTTGCTCCCCATAGTTTTTAGTTTTAATAGGACTCGTAATAGTTAGAAGCTTTGACAGCTTGTAAAAGTGAAAGAAATTAGTCAATCCTAAACAAAGGATAATCGGTGTTTATATCCAATATGTTCTTTATGGGGTCTTCCGTTTTGGATGGCGGGGACATGCTCTGGGATGTTGTTTATATCCGGTGTCAAGACTTAACTTTGTTAACATAAACTTTAAAAGTTACTATAAATAGTTACGGGTCTGTATTTGGTTTCCTGTTTTAATCATTTTTCCCTTTTACCAAGTTGCACATTTATGAAGTTGATTATCTTAACACTTGTCGGCTATTGGTCAAGGTTTTATATTGGGTTGAAGGTTATAAACTAGTGTTCTTAGTCATTATTTAAAATGCATTACTTTTTAAGCCAGCAATGAAACTCTTGAATGTCTTAAACTGCTTATATCTCGAGTAGAAAGTAATAAATGTATAATACAGAATATGATTAGGGGATATGGCATTAAAAAGTACTGTAGAAACAAAGCTGATGTGTTTCTCAGGCAAGGCACAACTTATAACTTAGAACACTATTATAACAATCATGAGACATTCATTTGAGGAATTTTATCAAATGTTCCAGACAAAAGTATTAAAGTTCATAAAGTTCCGTGTTCTTTCAGATTATGTTATTTGATTGCGGAGTAACCGTATCTGGTAGTTGATTGTTGTCATTTTCTTTAAAACTTGTTTATAAAGTTAAATTCAACACACGGTAAAAAAAACATCAGTATCGAGTATATTAAGTATATGTCTAAACGTATTTTATTTTCGTATAATATCTTTGCCCGTCATGAAATGCTAGCACCAGAGAGGTTATAGCTATAGCCTGTAGGTGGTCGACCACCGATGGATATGGCGCATGTGATACACAAACATGACGTGTAAACCACTCAAGTTATAACTCAGGAAACAGTAACAAAAATGTCCTTATCGAACACATTCTTATTATCCAGGCACGCCTATTTAGTGATCACAGAGTCAAAGACAAACATTCATCAGTTAGGTCTCTTTGCATGATCATGTACTATTTCAGATTTCGCTTATAACCTGCATTCCCTTTAACTACTGCCTCAACTTTTTGTAGATTATTTTCTCCATTATAGAAAAAGAACTTATTAAATTTTTTTCTTGAATAACTTATTTTCGGTAATAATTTTTCGGGAATGAACATAAATTCTATTTTTAAACAAAAAAAAAAGATTTAAGCTCAACAAGCACCAGTGGTCTAGGGGTAGAATAGTACCCTACCAAACCCGAGTTCGATTCCCGGCTTGTGCATTTAAAGAGAGGGCTATGATTAAAATTAGCATGCACTTTGGAAGTTGGGTCTGCCATATTCTTCTGATCTACAGACGAAAATTAGATGCTTCTGAGCTCTCTCCTTTTTTTTTTTTTTTTTTTTTGTAATTTATACGCTACCTTCAGTTGGTTCCCTAATTTCCGTTACATAGTTTTTAGTTTTAATAATAATAGTTGGAAGTTTACTTAGTTTTGAAAGAGCTATTATGAAAACTAATTTGTTCCCATTTTACGAACTGCCAACCATTACTATTATTTACACAGTTTTACTTTTTAGTTTTAATAGTAATGGTTGGAAGTTCGTAAAATGGGAACAAATTAGTTTTCATAATCTTGTTTCTAAAATTAAATCAACACGGAACTAAAAAAATACCTCAGCATTGAATATATTAAGTATAATCTATATATATTTTATTGTCGTATAATATCTTTTCCGGTCATGAAATGCTAGCACCAGAAAGGCTAGTACTATAAGTGCTCGATGCCGATGGATATGGCGTACGTGATACACAAACATGACTTATAAAGCACACATGATGTAACTCGGGAAATAGTAACAAATAATGTATATAGAGCATTTAACTATCCTGGTTGTCATTAATTTAGCTATCTTTTGGTTTGTAACCTGCATTCACTTTTAACGACTACCTCAATTTTTTGTTTATTATTTTCTCCATCATGGAAAATGAATTTCTTATTTTTTTTTTCTCGAAGAACTTATTTTCTGTGGTAGTTTATTGGGAAAGCATATAAGCAACTTGTAAAAACAAGAAAATAAATTTAACTTAACAATCAACAAGCACCAATGGTCTACTGGTAGAATAGTACCTGCCACGGTACAGACCCCCGGATTCGATTTCCGGCTGCTGCATTTAAATTAAAAGAGATAGCTATGATTACAATAAGCATGTACTTTGGCAGTTGGGTTTGCCACATTCTTCTGATCTACAGACGATAATTAATTATGCTTCCGAGCTCTCTTCTCTTCTCTTCTCTTCCTTTTTTTTTTTACTTTCCTCATATTATTTTGGTAATTTATATGCAAACCGTAGTGATGAGCGTGATATATACTAGTGTATCAACCACTAACGACCTTGCTCACGTTATTGGTCCGCTAGTTTCCCTTACAATATTGTTTCCTATAAGTTTTGGAAGAGCTAGTTTTCCAGTCCTATAATTTACATAGTTTTTAGTTTTGATAGTAATAGTTGGAAGTTTATAAAAGGGGCACAAATTAGTTCTCATTATAGTTTCCATGCATGTCATTGTCACGAAATTTCAAATTTGCGTATAATAGTACGAGCACTTGAATTGTGCACGGGCCATTGTTAGCCTTGAGTGCGTCTATAGTTTCAGTTACCATAATACGGAGTAATAGTTATAACTTTTGGAAGAGCGAGTTATGTGGTCTTCTTAGTTCTTATTCACATATTAATTTCTATTTGTTTTCCGTAGTTTTTAGTTTTGATAGTAATAGTTTTTTTTTTTTTTATCGAAGTGAAAGAAATCAGTTATAGTAAACAAATTATTGTCATGAAATTTCAAATTTGTATATAGTGAGCACTTGTTGGCTTTGAATGCATACATGTCTTCGTATCTTCAAATTTGTAGTTATGTTCAGGGGAAAGCTAAGTGGGGACGATCGGGTGCCATGACACCCCCCATAATTTTAGAAATCTCAAGTGACGTAATTTTTTTTTAGTACAATTTATTTTTAGGTGTAGATTTGACACCCCCATAAAAATATGTTACTTGTACATATATTTTGGCACCCCCCATTTATACATTCTGACTTCGCCCCTGGTTATGTTTCAGTGGTTGGTGTATGGGTGGGATAGGGCGGAGACCCAACATAAACACGAACACCTCCGTCTGATCCGACCAAAACTTGGAGGCCAAAAACAGATGCTTCTTGGCACACTGTCTCAGTCTCTCTCCTTTTTCTCTTTTTTTTGGGAAATTCAAACACTAGTTTCTATGGTTTCTTAGTTTCCGTTACAATTTTCAAGTCTTAAATTTTGTAAGAGTGAGTTTTGTGGTCTTCTTATTTACAAATTTATATTTGTTCCTCATAGTTTTAGTTTTGATAGTAATAGTCAGGAGTTTATAATGACAAAGAATAGTTTTCATAATAATTAACATACTGTCATTGTAAATGTACACTAACAAGTAATGCCACAAATATATTTACGGGGAACAAACATTCCTCGGTTATGTATCTTTGTATGATCATGAACTATTTCAGATTTCGCTTGTACCTGCATTCCCTTTTAACGACCGCCTCGATTTTTTGTTGATTATTTTCTCCATCAACCATCATAGAAAAAGAACTTTATTACTTTTTTTTACTCTAATAACTTATCTTATGTGGTAGTTTATTGGGAATGCACATAAACTATCTTTTATAACAAAAAAATAAATTTAACTTAATAATAAACAAGCACCAGTGGTCTAGTGGTAGAATAGTACCCTGCCACGGTACAGACCCGGGTTCGATTCCCGGCTGGTGCAATTTTTAGAATGAGCTATGATTATATAATTTGCATCGATTTGGCAGTAGGGTCTGCCATATTCCTCTGTTCAACAGATGAAAATTAGATGTCACTGAGCTCTCTCTCTCTTTTTTTCACTTCCCTTAATTTTTTTGGTAATTTATCCCTAGTTTTCGTTACAAATAGTGTCCTAAGTTTTGGAATAACCGGTTTTACGGTCCTATTATTTACATAGTTTTTAGTTTTGATTGCAATACTTAGTTGGTGTTTATAAAATGGGCACAAATTTGTCTGCCATTGTCATGAAACTCTTTTTCACTTTCCTTAAATTTTTTGGTAATTTATCCCTTATTTCCGTTACAAATATTATGTCCTAAGTTTTGGAAGAACCGGTTTTGTGGTCCTATTATTTACATAGTAGGGTCTGACACATTCTTCTGATCTACAGACGAAAATTAGATGCTTCTGAGCTCTCTCTTTTTATTTTATATACTTTTCTTTTCTTGTGCTTTTGTTAATTTATACTGATACCTTCAATTTTCAACGCTGTTGGTTCGCTAGTTTCCGTTGCAATATTGTGTCCTAAGTATTGGAAGAGCTAGTTTTGAGGTACTATTTTTTACGTAGTTTTTGAGTTTTGATAGTAATAGTTGGAAGTTTATAAAAGTGGGGAACAAATTAATTCTCACAGTTAATAGTTTACATGTTATTGTCATGAAACTTGAAATTTCCCTATTACTGAATGAGCACTCGAATCGTGCAGTGGCCATTGTTAGCCTTGAGTGCGTCTATACCATAGTTTCAGTTGCCATAACATTAGTTTTAACTTTTGGAAGAGTGAGTTATGTGTCTTCTCATCTCATGTTTCTATTTGTTCTATATAAGTTTTGGAAGAACTAGTTTTGTGGTCCTATTATTTACAGTGTTTAGTTTTGATAGTAATAGTTGGAAGTCTATAAAAGGGGCACACATTAGTTCACATTATTGTTTTAAAAATCGCGCAACATTTCGAGATATAACGCTTTTTGAAAAAAAAATTGCCTACTCTAAAATGTTATTTAGGTGGAAAAGCGTTAAATTCGCGCTATTGAGACCAAAAGTGTAAATAGCGAGTTAAGAAAAAAACAGCGGATCTAAATAATTAATGTGTATAATTTTTATAGAAGACTGTGTAGTTTAGATAGTTGTGACAGTACCTTTTATTCCAATAGACTCAAGTTCAAGACTCACTAACAACAACAATTTTTTTTTAATTATTTGCATTTTTTATTCAATTATACCCAATATAACTATAGATTTTAACTCTTGTTGTTATGTATTCTAAATTTTAGTGCATATTTAGGCAAAAAAAAAAGAGTAAACCGCAAAGCGTTATGTAGCAACGTTATTTGTGCTTTTAGCGTTTTTCTCGAAAAAACGCTACCCTAGCGGTAACGCTATTTAAATCATTGGTTCACATAATGGTTTACTTGTGTCATTGTCATGAAACTTCAAATTTGCCTATTACTGTATGAGCACTTGATTGTGCACTGGCCATTGTTAGCCTTGAGTGCGTCCCATAATAGTTCTAACTTTTGGAAGAGTGAGTTGTGTGTCTTCGACATGTTTCTATTTGTTCCTCATAGTTCTTTGTTTTGATGGTAATAGTTATAAGTTCATGGTCATGAAATTTCAAATTTGTATATCATTGTATGAGCACTTGAAGTGTGTAGTCAGTTGTTAGCTTCGAATGCATAATGTATATGGTTTCTTCAAAATTTGTAGTTATGTTTCACTGGTTTGTGTATGGGTGGGATTGGGTGTAGACCCAACCTGAACACGAACACCTCCATCTGATCCGACTAAAACCTGGGAGCCAATAATTAATAGATGCTTCTGAGCGTCCTCTCTGTCTCTTTCACTTTATTCTCCTTTTTTTTGGGAATTAATACACTAGTTTTTGGGAATGCGTTTGTAGTTTCAGCTACCGCAGTAATTGTCCTGTGTTTTGAAAGAGTGAGTTTTGTGGTTTTTCTTACGTATTTATGTTTGTTCTCCATACTCTTAGTTTTGATAGTAACAGAAATTAGTCCTATAATAATTTAAAAATAATAAATCAGTGTCATGAAAATTTCAAATTTACGTAAGCGCTATTAAATTCTGCACTGGCCAGCTGTTGTCCTTGAATGCGTATATGCAGTTTCTTCAAATTCAATAGTTATGTTTCACAAGATGATGTATATCTGTAATCAGGATTCGTGCCCAGTTTAACTTTACTTTTGTTGTCCATACAGAGCTGTTGCGAAAATGTGAGATTCTCGGTTAGCTTTCGGATTCCAAATAAGCTACAAAGGTTAGTGATGCCTAAATCAACCAACTGAAAAAACAAAAAGAGGAAATCATGTCCGTGCGTAAAAGAGAGAAAAAGAGAGCTGAGGGAAAGGCGCTATTCAATGGTCTTGTACGGTCTGACCTTTGTAAAACCAAATATTGAAATTAACAATAATAGATAAGGTAACCACGATTCCGTGTAAGAATCTAAAAGATCTAGAGAACCCAGTGTTTTCTAAGCAGATAGCTTGGCATAAGAAGAAAGACAGTTGCCAAAACATGCACCAAGAGAGGAAATTATTTAGCAATCAAGTATTCCAGGCTGATTAGTGATTACATTCTAAATATCAAAAAATGGCAGAACAGAGAGAAGCAGAACCATTTTTGTACTAGTTATACTAATGACCAAGTGATAAACTGAAAGATTTGAAGTTGAAGTGTAAACGGTAAAAGTCTGATAAACAATATTCAGCTTAAGGACCTTTTTAGTACTCCATAAGATTGCTTTGGCCAGAAAGCTGCTTACAAGTTATAATGACCAAAAAGATAGCTTTTGAAAGATGCAGTAAAATGTTTGGTTTAAAAATCTAGCTTCCCATTAGGATTGTTCCCAAATTAGCTTTTTCCATTTTTGCTTTTCTAAAATATAGAATACTCCATGCGATCCATAAAAAATGCCTTCGTCAAACGAAGATGTTAAAAGAGAGTTTAATCATACACAACATGTACTTTCCTGATAGTGAGTGAGGAAATTTTAAAAATTTAGATCAATTTCAACAGCTTTACTTAACAAATTATGCGGTATGCACATCAATAACTGTCTCCAAACATACTAAGATCTATAAATATAGACAAATACATAATTGAGGGTTTTTGAACATTTAGCAAGTCTTTGATAAAATTCTTGATTTGAAAGCATTTAAACTCCCATGTAATTGCCGAATTCATATATCTAGTTCTAAAACAGATACACATTAGTAAATATCAAAACATTACCCAAACAAACATATCATAATATTTGGTTGGGTATCTTTGCATGATCATGAACAGTTTCAGATTTCGCTTATAACCTGCATTTTCTTTTAACGACCGCCTCAAGTTTCTGTTGATTATTTTCTCCATCATGAAAGAAGTAATTGTTTTTTTTTTTCTCGCAGAACTTATATGATGGTGGATTTTTCGCCTGCATTTTATCTTTTTTCACGTTTAAACCTTAAAAAAAAATTACGGACCGTAATTTTGACTTACGGACCGTAATTTTGACTTACGGTTATTGATTTAAGTCAAACCGTAAGTCAAAATTAGGGTCCGTAGGTCAGATTTACGGTTTAACTAAGAAATTACTAAATTGCCCCTGTGTTGAAAATTAACAGATTTTCTAGACAGATTGCCCGATCGATTGGCTGTGAACCCCGATCGATCTGCTGAGTATTGTAAACGTGTTACAATGTGTTTCTCCGATCGATTGGCTGTGAACCCCGATCGATCTGCTGAGAAATTACAGACATGCATACTTAACCCATTTAAAAGTATTTCTTAATTCACTTCTTAATTCTCTATTTTATATAATTTAAATTTGTAATTTATAAAAAAATCATAGAAAATATACCTTTTAATGAATAAATCATAGAAAATATACCAATTTTACACACCTTTTTTCTTTTTCATTAAAGGTTTATGCAAATTTATTGATTTAGATAATTATCACTAATTGTTTAGCTGTATTTGATTGTGTATATTGGTTATCTTGTTTTGACTATGATAAATTTGACTAAGTTATGGTTTTTCATATATTACCTGTTTCAATTATGTTTTTTATGCAATTTTCTTGATTTATAATAATTGTTTAGTTGCCATTAATTGGGTTTCATTTGATTTGTATGATAATTAGTAATTGTTTAGTTGACATTAGTTGTATATATTTTTTTAGCTGTGTTTTGGTTGTATAAACAATTAACATTTATCTGATGGTCTTTTTTATAAGTAGCCTCTAAGTTTCTTTTTTTGCCCGGATGAGCCCAACCATATGTGTGTGTATACATATTAGAATACTAGTAATCGTGCATCACGCGTTGCGTGTGCGGTGCGTAATGCAATAAAAATATAAAAAATATGTATAGTTATGATAATATTAAATGTGGATAATACAAAAAAAAAAATAGTTTAAGATTTAAAAGAATTTTTGTTTGTTAAAGAGTTATAAATATATAATTTTATTAGTTTTTACTTTTTTATATTTTTATGGGAGTATGGTATTATTGTAATTAATATAAAGGTGTAGGGGTATTTTTGGAAAAAAATGGCTAAATTGGGCAGGCTCATTTGACTTGGGTTGACTTATTATAATAGAATGATATAATCATTGCATAAATAAAAGAATATAGAGTATATTTATCTATATATATGTGAATGAATGGACAAATTATTTAATTTGATATCCAATTTTCATATAAGTTCTCTATGAGTGATCCAGCTAATCCAGGTCCCATTCTTAGAGGCAATCAGGGGATTTTACGACAGTCCGATCATATATCAGAAAAGATTTGGGCGCGTGGTAGAGAGGCATGGAGAGCATACGAGAATAAACTGCGGTTGTACTATTATAGTTGGGAGATAACTTCGCACCCAACAGTAATGCAAAATATTATTAAAGCAGACTTCTACGGAGTCTATGTCATAAAGAGTTACAATATAGATCGAGACTTGCTTACAGCATTACTGGACATGTGGTGTGATGAGACACACACGTTTCATTTTTTCAGTAGCGAGTTGGGGATATCTCTACAAGATGTAGAGATTATGTCGGGATTGAAGGTGGATGGTCTGCCTGTAACCCGATTGGAGAGAAATGATAATAGAACTAGCAGATTGGATTTGGTGGAGAGGTTGTTGGGTAGTAGACCCGATGACGATATGGTTGATAAAAATTATTTAACAGTTAAAGTTAGATGGTTGAGACAAACGTTTGCGGAATTAGTTGCCAAACCTAGTGAGGAGAGGTTGTTATATTAGTGCAGGGATGCCATGTTGTTTTTGCTAGCTACTCACGTTTTTTCTGATAAGAGCAGTGATCAGATTGCACTTTGGCCTCTACATTTTCTTGAAGATTTCGATACGTGTGGGGAGTATAGTTGGGGATCAACTGTCCTCGCTTGGTTGAAGTCCAACCTGTGTAAGTTTGTTCGGGGGCAAGCTCATGAAATAAGAGGTACGGTGATGTTCCTTGAGATGTGGGCAATGACCAGGCTATGGCCTGTTAGACCTTGTCTAGGATTGCCTCATGATATTCCCCCTCTTTCGGGATTGCCTAGATTTTCCCTCGGCTACAGCTATGCTATTATTTAATTTTTTTATTCGATTATTATTAAATTCTGAATATTTAGCAGCTACTTCTTTTATTTATATCTATTGTTTATCTACTCTACTTTTATTATTATAGGTGGAAAAAATTGATGCACTCTGATCAGCATGTGGTCCGGTATAATTTGGTTTTTATACGGGACCTGTTTGACTAGTTAATGCCTCAACAAGTAAAATCCTAGTTTTTGTTTACTACGTATTATTGTTACCTATATGTTGTATATGTTTTCATCCATAATGATTGTTTTTGAATTACAGATAGACTGACAGCCATACGGGGACATCAATGCTCATTCTGAATACTGTAGACGGTGTCGTGATATGTGGCATTCGTCTGTTCCGCTCATATGCAACGAGAAGATTGAGTGGCATCCCGCGTGGAGAATTATGAGCAAGTTTGGATTTATTCAGGTTGTGCCTACGGAGATTTGAAATCCCACACAAAGCCACGACAAAGATATGAGAGCTAAAAAATAATAAAAATATGACTGGCCTCAAATATTCCATGGGTTTACAAGACAATGGAATGATCGCCACCGCCGACTTATTAACGGCGAAGTAGGTACGGAAACGTCACAAGATTACCTACATTGGTACAGACCTCGAACACGCCTTCTCATAAACGCACCTCTTCTCGAAGTGCCGAAACATGGTGTTCGTACGACTGCGGGTTTGATTACTAAAATGGTAAAATTTTAATTTAGTAAACTAATACTGTTTTTTATTTCATAAATTTAATTTTTATTACTAATTTTTATTTGTTTGTTTATTTTTTTGCAGAAACATTAGTTACGCCATAGTTATAAAACTCTTAAACGACTCAAAGTTAAACAGGAAGTGCAATATTTAGCTACTAGTATGGCTGAATTGGGAATTGATCCAAGAGGGTCGAGTGATGAACCGTTGGAGGAGGATGGCGATATCTGGGATGACGATGAGCCTGACTATGACGATTACAATGATCGTGAGGATCGTGGTTACGAGGATATGCCGAGAAGTTATATACATACTGATAGAGTGCAAAGTGAATCTAGTACCGGAGGTTGTAGTGGGGGTAGCTGTACGGATAGAGGTAGAGGTGAAAATGAGTCTAGCAGTGGTGGTCGTACTGGGAGTAGACGTACAAGTAGAGGAGGACGTACGAGTAGATGTGAGAATAGTGGTACAGATACCGGTGGTAATCGTCATGCTACTTCTGAAGGATTTGAGAATATTCAAATGGATATGGAAACCCATTACCAGACCCTTTAAGGGCATATACAGTCGATTGGATCTTATGAGCATCTTTTCAGTCAGACTTTCACAGACACCCCTTGGTTACGAGGAGTGCCACCCCTTTCATATGAGCATGCTCCGTCATCAGAATCGCATGTTAGAAATAAACATCGTCAGGCTCTTAATGATATATAAGAGTCGAGTGAGCCGTCATCGGATAGATTGACATCGGCGGGAAAGCAGCTTCCTATGTCGTACTTTAAGCACTTTAGTCGTTCGAAAATGAGAAAATGAGTTGGTGTAATTTTATTTGATTCAATTTTGTTTCGAGATTGTATATTGTGGAACTATAATTTATTTGCTTTATTTTCGTTATCATTTTTATATGTCGTATTATTAGCTGAGTTGAAATATTATTTTTTCCGATTAACATCATATAACATGCATAATTAAGATTTCGATAACATAAACAAGATAAAATATAACATATGATCATTCAAACTTATTTGTGTCTCATCGAAACCATACTACAATAGATTGGAAAAAGAGTACACATGAAAACTGAAAATAAACTTATTTTCCTTTAGCTTTTTCCATAGCCTTCTTCTCCGCTTCGAACACTTCTTGAATTTTTTATTAATTTTCTCCGCTTTAACAACTTTTTTTGCAGTTAGTTTTTTTCCACCTTTAGCATTTTTCAGTGGGGGTGGTGTACAACTACCAGTTCTGGGTAATAGGTTGGAACGGACTCACGTTATTGTATATATCCATATCATCCAAAAATTTTAGTGAACTCTCAATCAACTCTTTTTTCGAAATTGTTTAACTAGAACTAGAAGAGCAGTTTGTGTTTTTAGACATGAATTATTTTATAAGCTATTATGTGGTCTTGAATTGTCATTATATGGATAAGATAATATACATAACATCGAAAAAATATATTTTCAGCAATCTGTGTTTGCCACATGTTTATTTTTATCCTTATCTTAGATTACATACATAATATAATATAGTTGTTTTTATCTTTGAAATTTTATTTTAAGCAAAATTTACACAGAAGTTCCAAAGAGTTTCTCCAATTGATCGGCTCTGAACCCTGATCGATCGGACTGTTTAATTTTTTACCAGAAAATAACAGTATGTTTGGTTGATCGATCGGCCCTCACCCCCGATCGATTGGCCTTTTATTTTTCCCCAAAAAATTACAATGTGTTTCTTTGATCGATCGGCTCTGACCCTCCGATCGATCGGACTACTTCATTTTTTCCCAAAAAATTACAGTGTGTTTGTTTGGCCGATCGATCGGCCCTGACCCTGATCAATCGGCCAGTAGCGATTTTTCCTTTTAACTATGCAGTGAAATACTATATAACACACACACACACACACACACACACACACACACATATATATATATATATATATATATCGTCAATTTCATATAAATCTCTCAAATCTTCATAAAAAAACTAATTTTTGTCAAAAACCCTAATTTCCAACACCCTAATACATATATTTCACATCAATTCAACCTTAAATCCATTGATTTACTGTAAATCAATTAGCTATTTTTCTATAAATAATAAAACCTATTTTTTTAAAAACCCTAATTTGTTCAATTTTTTAAAATGGTTCGTAAGATAGGCTCTTCTCAAGACATCGACTCATCCGCTCCTGATTCGGGTAAGATTTCTAAATCTAAAGTCGAATATCCTATCGCTAGTAGGAAAATAGTAAATATTGTTTTTATTCATAGGTCATTCCTCGATAAATTTCCTCTCATTCAAGAGAACATAACATTTCAAAAATGAGATTTTTTGATTTCTCTAGATTATGAAATATATAACATTTCAAAATTGAGATTTTTTGGTTTACATTGTTTCAAAACGTTTTTTGAAATGTAGAAAGTGCATAACAAATGATAAGAATCAGGAAAAACAACACACAACGCATTCATCAGGATCATCTCTCTGTCGGTTATAAAGACCATCGGTAGTGTACACCCCTGCCAATGTATCTTTAAATTTTTGCAAATCCCAAATATAACTTTGTTCCGAATCATCCCACATAAAAATAAAATCTAAACAATAGGTTTGGTTTGTTGAAGTCATCCCCACAACTTGTAGAAATGACATATTAAAGAGGTTTGTCATATATGTACATTACATTAACAACACATTAGGAAAAGTTTTGAACAATCTTATAGAATTGGGGTGGGCAAAAAATAATTGTTCTAGGCGATGAGTGGTTGGGTTTGCTTCATAAAGGAAAGTATACTGCTATTTTTCCAACAAATTAAACAGTTCTTGTGTGGGGGTCCTACCATCTCGCTCTTTAAATTTAATAGAAGAAAAAAATTATGTAATATTTTTTCGTTTGACACATTGTCAGGATCTAAAACTTTTAGAGTCTTTAATATGGCACTAACTTTAAAAGTATTTTACCTTAATGACCTGCACAATTCTTTTTTGGGTTCCGATAAATGAGCACGGCGTGCTTGCCCTTGCAAGTAAGTGAGGAGTTTATGATTATGGTTTTTATTTTCCACATGACACCTCCATTCATCATTAATAAAACGAGTTACAGCCGATCGATCGGAGAAACACACTGTAAATGTGTTACAGTACGCAGCCGATCGATCGGCCAATCACACTGGAAAATCTGTTAATTTTCAATGCATGGGTAGTTTCGTAATTTTCCAGTCAAACCGTAAATCTGACATACGAACCGTAAGCTTGACTTACGGCTTGACTTATTCGTATATGGTAGAACTATAATTTATTCGTCCGGCCTCCAAATTTAGTTCCGTTTGAACTGTTAGTTTCGTTATTGAATTGTCTATCATTTTAAACAAATTAACGCTCGATAAAATGATTAGTACTAAAAACGACCTTTTATCATGTTTTAGGTTTTAAACAAGTGATTTTATCATGTTTTAATACATTTTGTTATAATCAAAACAAGTGATTAGAAGAACACCGTTCAACAATATCTCCCTTTTT
Organism: Primula veris; assembly: GCA_963682055.1. Lineage (NCBI taxonomy): Eukaryota > Viridiplantae > Streptophyta > Magnoliopsida > Ericales > Primulaceae > Primula > Primula veris. The sequence continues at coordinate 27,892,481 of OY821742.1, read as the reverse complement.
GACGATGACTAAATATTGAATTTAAACATAATATAAACTTTTCTACAAACTACGAATATATGTAGAGTAAAGTGTAGAAGGCGTTTTCAATACGAAAGAGTTTTATCGAAAAATATGTAAGTGCAAATAACCAGGAATAGTAGTTTTGTGAAATACAAAAGCTTTGAAAAACGATTATATATTAACCAATAAAGAGAATCAAACACCGACAAGAGTATAAATCAAAATACAGGAGATTGGTAAGTAAACGACGAGCAAAAAATCTGCCATACTTTCTCCTAAAAAATTGATCATCGCTACAAATAAAAATAACACAATGATTAACCTAATATATCAAATAAATCATACCATCAAAATCGTTCAATTATCACAATACAACAACACCACAATAACCAATCGCACAAATGGATTAACATAAGATAGCATGCTAACAAAAGATAAACATTAACAATAATCATCCAAATGCAACAAGTCCCAAATTAGCCACACACACGACTTTTAAAAGCAAATATATATGTAAAATAGTTCGAAACAAAAGCAAAATGACAAAATAACGCATTGTTCAAAACAAGTACAAATATGCGACATAACATGTAAAAGATAAATGATAGCTAAAAAGGGGTATTTCTCCCCCTTTGTTATCATCAAATAGCTAAGTAAGCCCTGATGCCGAAGTACCATTGTCACGCTCGTCGTCCCCACTCTTGTGTCGCCCCGATCCCGAAAAATGCTTACAATAGGTTTTGTATTTTTCGGCGCTAATGCAATCAATTTCATCGAGAGTTTTATTATCCTCACCCAAGGAGTTTTCGATCCTTCGATACATTTTGCATTGATACGCCCATTTTCGTATCCCATAGTGCACAAGTCCGTCTAGAAATTTTCGGATCAAGCACGAGGAGGAATAGATACTTGGAATTTGGATTTTCCTTTTGAGATGTGAGAAGAAGAAGGACCTTGAAGAGTTTCGGGATTTGGTCCATGTTGGTCATCGGATGACCCGTCGGAATCGGGTTCCGTATTGGGAGCTAGAGAGGAATCCTCGGGTCCCAAAATGGGATCAAGAGGGATGGCCTTAGAGCCTAAATAGGGCTCTAGATGAAGAGGGGGTGTAAAAAATTCACCGGTAACTGCTCGGCCAAACCAAATTAGAATATTATTACCGATAATTCGAATTTTCATTTGAAAGAGATTTTTAGACTCAAGACACCAGTAGACTCGAGTTTAATTCCTTTGTACTTGGTATTAGAAAAAATTGAATTTCGGTAATAAGAGAGCCATACGAAAGAGAGTGTTTTGTAGAGTGTTTGGCTTCTCTCATTGTTTTAAGGATTATGGTGGCGGTATCCAATTTGATTTTCCTTTGGACACAATCTAGATTGACAATGTTATCTTCTGTAACATCGATGAAATTTGAGCTATGAGGAAAAATTATTTTAGCCATAACAAAAAAGGAAATTTAATTTTAAAAGTGGAGACCATTAGCTTTTGGATCTCCACGATGATCGGGGTGAAAGACGGCTTGACAAAGTTTAAGAAGGTTTGAAACATTATATAAATGAAAGACTTACTCGGCTTTTGAGACGTCACTATAGTCTAAATCTAAGAGGTCGCGTAGTTCGTTGGCGGAAAATACAATTTCTTTTTATGGATCTTGGATGAAAGTTGAAGCTCATTATTGTCATTAGGAGAAACAATAAGATTTTCATAAAATTGATAAGTTTCATTAATATATATATCATTAGTTAAACAAATCAAGTTCCCCAAGTTTGGAAAGCTGTCACGCCCCAAAATCCATAGAACACGGATATCGAGGCATGACCTTTTTAAAACAAGAAAAGTGAAACATGTTGGTACAAAATTGAAATTTTAAAAGAAAACATTAGCGAGCTAAAGGAACAATTAAACAATAAACAAAAGTATTTGCCAAACGCGGCTACAAGGCGAGATAAAATAAACGAATGTAAATTGTCCGTAGGCTACAACCTCAAAAATGTCTAAGTAAAATGAAAACAGCATAAAGAAGTCCAGAGCCCATGTGATGCCTTGCAAAAGCTCCTAACGAAATGCCACAACCTATAAAGTACCTGAAATACAAAATTGTAACGGTGAGTCCCACGCACATAACTAGACGGGACGGCACCACAAATACCGTCTCTCCATCCCATAAATGCAAGAGCTCACAAATTCTACAACTACGATAATCGATGTATAAAAAGAAATATAATAACATTCTACTACGGGATAAAATTAAATAAATTAAATAACATCAACACACATCAATAGCATACATGGACCTCTCACGCCACCTACCCCGGTCCGTAAGGTAGGTCATTCCCTATCCCTTCGGCCGTCATATGTCCCCGGAATTAGGGAGAGACATAGACCATTGCAACATAAAAGTAGATTTATAGTGCGCACTTGGACCTCTCACGCCACTCGCCCCAGTCCGTAAGACGAGTCATTCCCTATCCCTTCGGCCGTCATATGTCCCCGGAATTAGGGAGAGACATAGACCATTGCAACATAAAAGTAAATAGTGCACACTGGGACCTCTCACGCCACTCGCCCCGGTCCGTAAGACGAGTCATTCCCTATCCCCTCGGCCATCTTCTGTCCCCGGAATTAGGGAGAGACAGAGACCATTGCCACTACAGCTAACACACAAGGCCTCGGCCAATGATATGAATCTAACCAATTAACACAATATCATACGTATAAATATAAAGGCCTCGGCCAATAATATTATACTAATCAAATAACACCACCACATACGTCACGTAACGTAATACAACATAACACATAACCATAGGTACTAAATTCGCAACTAGCCAAACAACTCCAATAACGTAAAATCCCATTCGGACATTTTAACAAACACCTTGTATGCATAAACTACAATTAACCATTAGTCACCATAAATTCATCCAATACCATCAACAACTATATAATCCCATAAACAACTAATAAATCATGCAAACCCATCCATAATCTCACTAATTCGAAATAAACATATCTAAGGCTTCAACCTCTACAATTTAAATAATGGAACTAAAACTACAACAAATAATCCCAATTAACAATTTAAGAACACAATTAATATAAACGGAAAAAAACCCCCAATTTATAATAAACACAAAACCAAAACCTAACATACACCCTCGTCTAGTCGCAATGGATAACTCCCGTTACCTTAGAGCGTAGAGGAGATGCTTCCGGTATGAACCCGCTAATGGTGGTTTCCTTCTTCTTCTTCTCTTTCTTTTCTTTTCTCTCTTTTCTCCCTTCTTACTCTTTCTCTCTCTTGCTTACTAGTTTACTGAATCTTATCTGTAGAAAGTGGCTGAAAAGAGTTTATAAAAACTGTTTTGATAAAGTTTGAGGTAACGAACTATTTGGTCCCCAAAGTTCTAATAGTTAACTCTTAATCCAAAAATATAGTTTTACTACTCAAAAATAACAAATCTTTAGAAACAAAACTATTGGGTCCTTTTTATTTATAAAATTAGTAACAGGTTTTAAAAATAAGGTTTTTCGGAAGAGTTTCGGTTTTTGGTAAAATTTTGAATAAAACGCTTTTGGATAAATTAAATCATAATAAAAACCATTTATAAAAATACGGGATGCTACAACTAACCCTCCTTAAAAGAATTTCGTCCCGAAATTTCCTATCTAAACAACTATACCCAGAAGTGATAAACTTTTATAAACAAGGCCATAAAATTTAAACGTGTAATACGTGTCATCATCTAAGAAATAAAATACTCAGGGTACACAACTCATACCAGTCTTCCATCCATAACTCAAGTAAACGAAAGGTACGTAAGTATCACGATAATGTAAAACAATGACTAACGAAATAAAAGGCAATAATGTAACGAAGGTAACATGTTTCTAGCTCAACAACCAAGATGACATGCTTCTACCTCAACAACTCCACAACGTCTACAAAACTCAAAATACATGAACTTCACGTAAGAATCTCAAACAAGGTAAACACCTATATGCAATATCCACCATAATAAGAGACAACAACTCGAAGAATTTTAAACGTACTCAAGACTCAACGTACGGGTAGTTCTAGTAAACTAAGCTCTAATAAACTAAGCACCAAACTCTAGGCGTTACAACCGTTCCCCGATAAAGAAATTTCGTCCCGAAATTAGAATGCATCTAAAGAAAAGTACCTAAAGAAAAGTCGAGATTAGGATACTTCCTCTTCATCTCATCCTCACGTTCCCAAGTTACCTCCTCGGCCCCGTGGTGTTTCCAAACCACCTTTACTAATCTAATCGTTTTTCCTCGAAGTTCCTTCTCTTGCACATCGATAATCCTCATAGGTCCCACTTCGTAGGTCACATCCGCACTAACCTCAATGTCCTCAAAGTCCACCACGTGTGAAGGGTCGTGATGATACTTTTTCAACATCGACACATGGAACACCGGGTGAACCCCCGCCAACTTTGGTGGTAAGTCCAACCGGTAAGCAACTTCTCCAACTCGGTCCACGATCTCAAATGGTCCGATAAATCTCGGGCTCAACTTTCCTTTTGAGCCAAACCTCATAACCCCCTTCCTGGGCGAAACCCGCAAAAATACTTGATCCCCCTTTTTGAACTCCAAAGGTCTCCTCCTCTTATCCGCATAACTCTTTTGTCTACTTCGGGCCGTCTCAAGCCTTTGTCGAATTAACTTAATCCTTTCTGTCGTTTCTTGAACCAATTGCGGTCCTAACATTTCCGCTTCCCCCACCTCGGTCCAACACACCGGAGACCTACACGGCCGCCCGTATAAAGCCTCAAAAGGTGCCATGCCAATACTAGCTTGGAAACTATTATTATACGCAAACTCAACCAAGGGTAGATGGCTCTCCCAGCCTCCCTTGAAGTCATTCACACATGCGCGCAACATATCCTCTAACACTTGGATAGTCCGCTCCGATTGTCCATCCGTTTGAGGATGAAACGCCGTGCTCATTGTCAATTTGGTCCCTAAGGCATTTTGCAATGCGCCCCAGAACCTCGACACAAACCTCGCGTCTCGATCCGATACTATCGAAATCGGCACCCCATGAAGTCTAACAATTTCCTTAATATACTTCCGTCCCAAAATTTCCACCGAATTTGTCATCTTAATCGCAATGAAGTGTGCGGATTTGGTCAAACGGTCGACCACAACCCACACAGCGTCATTCCCACCTACCGACTTAGGTAAGTTGGTCACAAAATCCATTGCTATCCTTTCCCACTTCCATTCCGCTACCGGTAAGGGTTGGAGCATACCCGCCGGCCTTTGGTGTTCCGCCTTCACTTGTTGGCAAGTTAGGCACTTGCTAACATATGAAGCTACATCTCGTTTCATTCCGGGCCACCAAAATTGTCTCTTCACATCGTGATACATTTTCGTCCCGCCGGGATGAACGGCTAATCGGGAGTGGTGAAACTCCTTTAATACCTCATTCCTCATATTTTCCGTCACGTAAGTCCTTCCCTTAAATCGTAGTCCTCTATCGGTTCCTTTCGTCCAACCATCTAATCCTTCGCTAGAACTCATCTGTTTCTCATAGCTCTCCACTTTCTCGTCCCCATCTTGTGCTTCCAGAACCCTACTCACAAGTTCCGGTTGTACCACTATTGTGTACAAGGTCCCCACATCAACATGTCCCAACTCCAAGTCGAACTCGTTCACTTTTCCCATCATCCTCCATTCCTCGATCGCCACATGCGCTAAGGTCGCATGAGACTTTCGACTCAAAGCATCCGCCACTACATTGGCCTTTCTCGGATGATAGTGCAAGTCATAGTCGTACTGTTCCAAATATTCCATCCATCGTCGTTGTCGCATATTTAGATCACGTTGGGTAAAAATATGCCCTAAGCTCTTGTGATCCGAGAACACTTTGAACTTTTTCCCGAACAGATAATGTCTCCATATTTTCAACGCATGAACTATTGCCGCTAGCTCTAGGTAATGAGTCGGATAGTTCTTTTCATGAATCCTTAGTTGTCGCGAAGCATAAGCGATAACCTTTCCGTCTTGCATCAAGACGCAACCCAAGCCTTCTTTCGAAGCATCGCAATACACTTGATAACCCTTTCCTTGCTCGGGAATAACTAGTACGGGAGAACTAGTCAACCGCTTTTTGAGCTCTAGGAAAGCTTTTTCGCAAGCCTCACTCCACACGAACGTCACCCCTTTCTTGGTAAGGTGAGTCATTGGAGTTGCTAACTTCGAAAAATCCTTGACGAACCGTCGATAGTATCCCGCTAAACCCAAGAAACTTCGAATCTCGAACACATTCTTCGGTTGTGCCCATTTCGAAACCGCCTCAACTTTCGTCGCGTCCACCTTGATCCCTTTTTCCGAGATCACATGTCCAAGAAATTTCACCTCATTTAGCCAAAACTCACATTTGCTAAATTTTCCGTAAAGTTGATGCTCTCTCAACGTGAGCAACGCTAAACGGAGATGCTCCTCGTGTTCCTCTCTTGAACTCGAGTAAATCAAGATATCGTCGACGAAGACCACCACAAACTTGTCGAGATACTCCTTAAAGATTCGGTTCATTAACTCCATAAATGCTGCCGGCGCATTAGTTAACCCGAACGGCATGACCACAAACTCATAGTGACCATACCGGGTCCTAAAGGCCGTTTTCGAAATGTCTTCATCCTTCACCCTCAATTGGTGATAGCCTGATCGCAAGTCAATTTTTGAAAAGAACGTCGCTCCTTTCAGTTGGTCAAACAAATCGTCAATTCGAGGTAGTGGGTACTTATTCTTAATAATCACCCTATTTAGCTTTCGATAGTCGATGCACATCCTCATCGATCCATCTTTCTTTTGCACGAATAAGGCCGGTGCCGCCCACGGTGACGTACTCCGCCTAATAAACCCCTTCCCTAGAAGTTCTTCTAACTGCATACTTAACTCTTTCAACTCTGCTGGTGCCAAACGGTACGGGGAAATGGCTATGGGTGCCGTTCCCGGTACCAAGTCGATAGAAAAATCTAAACCTCTTTTCGGTGATAACCCCGGTAGATCCTTCGGAAACACATCTCTAAAGTCGTTCACTACGCTTGGCCACGTTTCCACTTCCTCGTCGTTATCTACTATCGAGAGACTAGCCAAAAGACAAGACAGGTTGCCCTCAACCCGCTTGGAATAATATGGAGTAGAAGAAAGGGTAGCATCCCTTTCCCCACAAAAGAACACCTCATCTCCGGATGAAGTTGTAAGGAAAACCTTTTGTCGAACACAGTCGATGAAAGAATTGAAATGAACCAACCAGTCCATTCCAAGTATCACGTCGAATCCCGACATCTCTATAACTACTAAGTCAAATATAAATACGTGGTCCGCGACCACCATCTCACAAGACCGACACACTCGGTCCAACACAACTCGACCCCCAACAGGAGTCTCTACAACTATCGGGTTCTCAAGAACCCCAATTTCTAATGACAAAGACTCAACTAGACTTTTAGATATAAAAGAACGCGAAGCTCCCGTATCGAAAAGAACATGTGGCCAAGATGAGCACACAAGAACCATACCTTGTACATTTGCCGGATCTCCTTGGTTTGGCAACTGTGGCAAGGCAAATAGACGAGTTTGAATTGGTGGGTTTCCTTGCGGTCCTCTATTTCCCCCATGATTCCCTCGGTTTCCCGGGCCCTGATAGCCTCCTCGGTAGTTCCCACGGTTTCCCCCTCCTTGGTGGTTACCTCGAAACCCTCCCCCTTGGTTCCCAGGTAATTGGTGTGGTGGTACGAATCCTGGTCCTCTTGATGGTGGTGGTGGCAACCTAGGTTGGTTAAAGGGTCGGTTGGTGTCGATTCTTCCTTGTCCCCCGGGACAAACCCTTGCCGTATGTCCAAATCGGTTGCAAGTCCTACATTGGACCCTAGGGCACTCGAATTGTCGATGGCTCGCGTCTCCACAGTGGAAACACGCTCCCCTTATCACGACGTTTGTTGGTGGTGGATTAAAACTCCTCTCTCCTCTTCCCGGTTGTTGAAATCGTGAACTATTCGCCATATCCCAACTCCGCTTCTTCTCTTCCCTCGGAGCATTTCCGGTTTTCGACTTCTCCGAGATTCGCTTGTTATGGAGTAGAGCTCCTTCCACAGCTTGGGCTGATTTTACCAATTCACTATAGTTGACATGTCGAGCCGATGCCAATTGTAGCGAGATGGTCGGATTCAACCCCTTCATGAATCTCCTACATCTTTCTGCACCCCCTATAACCGATTCTGGGGCATACCTCGAGAGTGAGGTAAACTTCAGTTGGTATGCTTGAACGGTCATACCCCCTTGATACAGCTCCTCGAAACGTCTTCTCATTTCGTCCTTATAAGAATCGGGAAGAAACTGTCGATTAAACAATTCGATGAACTCATTCCATTCGAAGTTGCTTATGTCGTATGTATCCACAATTCCCAACCACCACCTCCGTGCTTCACCCTTCAGGTGAAACCGAGCCATATTCATCCTTTGCTCCCCATTTACTATTCCTGCAGCCGATAAATATTTCTCCATTTCATCCACCCATCCCTCAGCTATGGATGGTTCACCTAACCCATCGAAAGTCGGAGCCCCCAATCGGGTGAAGTTAAGCAATCCATTGTTGCTTGAACTCCCAGCTTGTGCATTCTGCACCATCATTTGCACCACCTTCTGAAGGTCGGTCATTACTTGATTAGCATTTACCGTTTCCGGTTCAGGTGCAGAAGTCTCTTCTTCTTCCACATTCACTTCCTCATATATATTCTCAAACTCTAATTCCTCCTCGGGTTGCTCAGGTGGTGGGGCACTCGCGTTACCTCTTCCCCCACGACCTCGAGTAGTCCTTCTTCCTCTAGTTGCTCCACGCCCCCTTGGAGCTCTTCCTCCTCCTCCATTTGTCCTACCTCGGGTAGCCGCACCGCTTGATGGTGATGCGCCCCCGCGTGTAGCTGGTCTCCTTCCACTAGTCCTTGTGGTAATAGCCATTACTACATACATTTAAAACCGACACTTTAGTTGTCTTACTCGACACTACTACTCATACATGTATATTCATACATGATAAAAGCTCGGTTTGCAAATCAATCACTTTATCAAGCTTTCTAAGGTTCAAAAACTGATTTTTACGAATTCTCAATTTCGACGATATAACGCTTCGACTTTTCCAAAATAGAAAATGAAAATTCCGAAACTCCAGAAAGATAGAGTACTGAAAAACGAAGCCAACGCTTCAAGCGGAATCAGAATCGGAGTTAAAACGAAGAAGTTATGAGCGTTTGAAGTATAATGAGAAAAATAGCATAATTGCCAGAACACGACCGACCGTTTTGGACAAAACGACCGATCGTTTTGGATCAAGATTCTTCCAGTGAGATCACCAAAAATTCGACCGATCATTTTGGGAAAACGACCGATCATTTTGGGAAAACGACCGATCGTTTTTGGTAAAAATTCTTCCAGTGAGGTCAGAAAATTTTCGACCGATCGTTTTGGGAAAACGACCGATCGTTTTTGGTCAAAAACTGACCAGTAGGGTCTGAAGAAATTCGACCGATTGCCTTTACAGTCGACCGATCGTTTAACTGCAGAAAATAAAGATTCAAAAACGCAAAATTTCTCAACACTCGTAAAATCCTACATGGCATATATTACACAAATAAGCCATTTAAGTCCACAAACTTATTACTATCAACATCCATACGTATAAAATGTACTTTAACAAACAAGTTAATAATATGAAAACGCGCTATGTAAAAATCATCAACTTCACAATTCTCGCACTCTAATAGTTTGCTACTACCAGACATGCAAACTTATACCTCATACACATCATATAAATCTACACACGCATACAATCAACACAAAAATGCGAGGGATAACCCATCACGATACGTTATCCTAAAGCACCCGAGCGTCCTCGCATACTCTAGAATTCCACATCGCTAAGGTATTCCTTCACACATACAGACGAGAGGTTCACCCACTAGTTTGGCGAGCCGGGAACAACAAGCGTTCTCATTGTCCCCACCTTGCCTCACATGTGTACTTTCCTTCCATCAACTACTACTAAATTCTAGCTACATGACTAAAGCTAAATGCAACCCCCCGTTTAAGAAAAAGTTTGAGTTTTGGAAAAAGTTTTGTAAAAATGATACGATGGATCTTGGTCCAATGGTTACCCATCTTCCCTTCGTCCCAAAGTATACAAGAACCTAGTTAGCTCTGATACCAACTTGTCACGCCCCAAAATCCATAGAACACGGATATCGAGGCATGACCTTTTTAAAACAAGAAAAGTGAAACATGTTGGTACAAAATTGAAATTTTAAAAGAAAACATTAGCGAGCTAAAGGAACAATTAAACAATAAACAAAAGTATTTGCCAAACGCGGCTACAAGGCGAGATAAAATAAACGAATGTAAATTGTCCGTAGGCTACAACCTCAAAAATGTCTAAGTAAAATGAAAACAGCATAAAGAAGTCCCGAGCCCATGTGATGCCTTGCAAAAGCTCCTAACGAAATGCCACAACCTATAAAGTACCTGAAATACAAAATTGTAACGGTGAGTCCCACGCACATAACTAGACGGGACGGCACAACAAATACCGTCTCTCCATCCCATAAATGCAAGAGCTCACAAATTCTACAACTACGATAATCGATGTATAAAAAGAAATATAATAACATTCTACTACGGGATAAAATTAAATAAATTAAATAACATCAACACACATCAATAGCATACATGGACCTCTCACGCCACCTACCCCGGTCCGTAAGGTAGGTCATTCCCTATCCCTTCGGCCGTCATATGTCCCCGGAATTAGGGAGAGACATAGACCATTGCAACATAAAAGTATATTTATAGTGCGCACTTGGACCTCTCACGCCACTCGCCCCAGTCCGTAAGACGAGTCATTCCCTATCCCTTCGGCCGTCATATGTCCCCGGAATTAGGGAGAGACATAGACCATTGCAACATAAAAGTAAATAGTGCACACTGGGACCTCTCACGCCACTCGCCCCGGTCCGTAAGACGAGTCATTCCCTATCCCCTCGGCCGTCTTCTGTCCCCGGAATTAGGGAGAGACAGAGACCATTGCCACTACAGCTAACACACAAGGCCTCGGCCAATGATATGAATCTAACCAATTAACACAATATCATACGTATAAATATAAAGGCCTCGGCCAATAATATTATACTAATCAAATAACACCACCACATACGTCACGTAACGTAATACAACATAACACATAACCATAGGTACTAAATTCGCAACTAGCCAAACAACTCCAATAACGTAAAATTCCATTCGGATATTTTAACAAACACCTTGTATGCATAAACTACAATTAACCATTAGTCACCATAAATTCATCCAATACCATCAACAACTATATAATCCCATAAACAACTAATAAATCATGCAAACCCATCCATAATCTCGCTAATTCGAAATAAACATATCTAAGGCTTCAACCTCTACAATTTAAATAATGGAACTAAAACTACAACAAATAATCCCAATTAACAATTTAAGAACACAATTAATATAAACGGAAAAAAACCCCCAATTTATAATAAACACAAAACCAAAACCTAACATACACCCTCGTCTAGTCGCAATGGATAACTCCCGTTACCTTAGAGCGTAGAGGAGATGCTTCCGGTATGAACCCGCTAATGGTGGTTTCCTTCTTCTTCTTCTCTTTCTTTTCTTTTCTCTCTTTTCTCCCTTCTTACTCTTTCTCTCTCTTGCTTACTAGTTTACTGAATCTTATCTGTAGAAAGTGGCTGAAAAGAGTTTATAAAAGCTGTTTTGATAAAGTTTGAGGTAACGAACTATTTGGTCCCCAAAGTTCTAATAGTTAACTCTTAATCCAAAAATATAGTTTTACTACTCAAAAATAACAAATCTTTAGAAACAAAACTATTGGGTCATTTTTATTTATAAAATTAGTAACAGGTTTTAAAAATAAGGTTTTTCGGAAGAGTTTCGGTTTTTGGTAAAATTTTGAATAAAACGCTTTTGGATAAATTAAATCATAATAAAACCATTTATAAAAATACGGGATGTTACAAAAGCGGTGTTCTCTTCAAAAAGAGAAAAATTGTAAAGGAATTGTGTATAATCAATAGAGACACGATTGACAATTGTCCTATTTGAGATACAATTATCGGCTTTAGTCTTAGAATACTTACCCAAACGAGGAGCAGATGAGCCGATATCTTTAGAATTCGCATTCGAATAGTTTTTCTGTCGAATCATTTGATTGAATTTGAAAATTTTGGGTTTTGAGAAATTAGGATATTTTTTTTAAATCCGAATTGATTTGGGGCAAATCAATGGATTTGACCTTGAATTGATGTGAAAGTTATGTATTAGGGTGATAAAAATAGAGATTTAAAAAAAAAAATAGTTATTTTGTTGAAGATTTGAGGGTTTTTGATGAAACGAGACGAAGATATAGAGTAATAGAGAGAGAGAGATATGTATATATGGTTGTATGTATGTATGTCTGTAATTTCTCAGCCGATCGATCGGAAAAACACACTGTAACACATTTACAGTACTCAGGCGATCGATTGGTCAATCTGTCTAGAAAATCTGTTAATTTTCAACACAAGGGCAATTTGGTTATTTCTCAGTCAAACCGTAAATCTGACTTACGGACCGTAATTTTGACTTACTGTTTGACTTAAGTCAATAACCGTAAGTTAGAATTACTGTCTGTAAATTTTTTTTTTACGGTTTGAACACAGCATTTAACTTATATTATGTGGTGATACATTTGGACTTTTAAAACAACAAAATGAATTGTAGACAAGAAGCACCAGCGGTCTAGTGGTAGAATAGTATCCTGCCAGGGTACACACCCGGGTTTGATTCCAGACTGCTCTTCCATTTAAAGAGAGAACTATAATTGAAATTAGCATCAAAGTGGAAGTTGGGTTTTGCCATTTTCTTCTTATTTACAGACGAAAATTAGATGCTTCTGAGCTCATTATTTTTTTTATTTTTTTTTCTAATAACTTTTTTGTGTATGATAATTTATACTTTCAGTTGGTTCCATGTTTCCGTTACAATTATCGTGTCCTAAGTTTTGGAAGAGCTAGTTTTGTGGTCCTATTATTTATATAAGTTTTTAGTTTTGATATTAATAGTTGGAAGTTTATAAAAGTGGCACGAATTAGTAATTATGTTCCTCAAGATGATGCATCTTGATGCATATGCATCATCAGGATTCGTGCGCAGTTTGACTTTTTCTTTTGTTCTCTGTACAGAGATGTTGAGAGAATGCTAAATCTAAATATAACATTGTTCAGTGCTTTCAAATTCCAAATAAGCTACAAAGTTTAGTGATGCATAATTCAAATATTTAAAAAAATAAAAAGAGAAAATTATCTTTACGCATAATAGACAGAGGAAAAGAGAGTTGAGAGAGAGGCGCTACTCAATGGTCTTTTACGGTGTAACCTCTGTAAAACCAAATGTTGAAATTAACAATATCGGATAACAACCACGATTGCTACAGAAAAATCCTAAATTACATAAACTGCAAAACTCCTCGCATATCTTATAATAGATAAACAAATCTCCCACTTCACTTCATCAAGGCTTGTCAATCCATCAACTCCAAGTAACTTTTCAATGTCATGATTACCACAAAAGTATGCTCAGTTGCTTTGAGTATTTAAGAATAGACCATTATTATCGGTATCACTGGCGTAGCATCTGCTGCAGCTGTAAGACTTGGTTCCTCTGCTCGGGAGGAAGAAGATTAATCTGCTCCTGTGTTAGGCTCATCACCTGCTGAAGCAATGCCTGCTCCATCTCAGGTGTCAACTGCACATATAACAAATACCACGAAATATCAATAAATATCACTGGCAGTGAAAAACTACGGAATTATATAACTGTGGAAAAAGAAGAAGAAATATAATTTAGGAATTACAGGTGCAGGAGGACGGGATTGATTGGCTTGGCCCGTCTGGGAAGGGGGGCCTAACGAAGGAATCTGTGGTGGCGGTGGTGGTGGAGGTGCCATATTATTGTTATTATTATTATTAATTTCAGGCAAGCCTGGTATCCATGTGGGCCCACCGCCTCTTTCTGGTTGCATGGAGTTTCCTAATTGAATCCCAAATTCTGTATTTAAATGAGGATTCCCAACCTGCAAAACAAAGGCATACATGCGTTACTATATCATGGGTAGTTTTCTTTTTCTCGCTTTTCGTTGTACAAATTAATGGCCAGATTCCTACTATCAGTCATATTATGAAACCTGAAAATGTCTAATAATTATTCTGGGTTACAGTAAAAAGGATCAGACACTTCTCAAAATTCGTGAAGGGAAGTCTTACATTATGTCTTAAAACAGCAGCATCATGTTAATGACTATATTTTAACAAGGGGGTAAAATAAACATAATGAGAGTAACATCAAGGGAAAACCATGCTTCCCAAAAACTGTGCATGGTTATTAGGCTTTTCCAATAAAAGAAAAGCACATCAGCACAGGTTCTATTTACACATTTATCTAAAGTAGCATAATGCAGTGATCCAAGATCAATTAGTCAAGATATATCTAGGACTTGATACATCTTTATTCAGAAACTGTAGCGAATACTATAATAATGATCAGCGTTTCAACTTTGAACAAAGCATGCAGACATTTTAGTATAAAAAGTGAGGCTTTACCTGATACATAGGGTGAGATGGCGGCTGACTTGGACGGGGTGGTTGTCCCTGAGGAAAAGAAGGTCCCATGACAGGAGGCTTCATGCTCGGCTGTAATAATAATATAAAGTTAACTTCAAATCCAGACGGGCAAAAGGAAAGTACCAGAGATTTCATTTGCCTGTTTGGTGATCCATCTAAGTTTTTAAGATTTTGGTACTTACAAGTAAAGACTAAAATGCAACAAAAAGATTATTATCATTACGAGGAATGTTTTAAGTACAAACAATTATGTATAGAACTCACACTTATGTTTAAGTACAAACAATTATAATCATTACGAGGAATGTTCAAGTACAAACAATTATGTATAGATCTCGCACTTACTATGAGGCCAGATTCTGTATTACTTTTACGAAAAAAAACTACCAACTCACAAGTCTGTGCATATCATTCCTATATAATTATTTTGAACAACAAACAGAGGCGCCCTTTTGATGGTTTTATCATTTGATACAAAACCACTGATAATGTACTCCACCTGACCCAGATTGATTGGGCATCTCTCCTTTTTGAGATGTCCCAGATTGTGTAGATCCCTTAGTTAAATTCCAATGTAAATTCCAGTTTTATAACCTTGTCCAAAAATAAGCAATTTGTAGAAATGAAGGACAATTTTTACCAAGAGAGTAGGGTACTCATTACGCTTCATTTATAATTTGTTTCACCCACAAACCTCCCAAACAATACAGGACGGAGGGAGTACTTATACACTTCTAAATAGCAAGAAAATCGTGTATCATGATCAACCAACTTACATGAAACATGGGCTGTGAATGCTGTAGATGTGGTACACCAGGATGCTGGAAAGCAGTGGTGGGTCCCATTTGCGGTTGGTGAGAGAAATTCGGGATCGAAGGAGGTCTGGGCTGTGGTGGCAAAGGCGGGTGCATCATCATGTGTGTCGGTAATGGTTGTTGTAGCTGAGAAGAACTCATTTGTGGCATAGGAGGAGGTTGAATTGGGTGTGGTATGTTATGATGAACTTGAGAAGATTGTGGTGGTGGCATCAGGGGAAGTACTTGAGCATTATTAGCTGTATTCATGGGATTATTATGTAAGGAATGTGATTGCAAGGGAGGCGGTGGAAGGTTCATAGGAAGAGTGGAAGTAGATGGAGGTGGAATATTTGGTGGAAGTTGGTGTTGTTTTCGTATGGGATTTGAGATCTGAGATGTACTAGTTTGCTCAACTAAGTCACTTTTAAGTGGTAATGACTGAGGAGCTTGAATATTAGCTGGTTGAGTTGGCTGGACTGACTGCGTCAGAGGCTGAGATGCTATTGGTTGAATGTTTGGAATCTGCATGGAAATAAAAACAAATTTTCAATTGGTTTTTATTCAGATTTCTGAAAAAAACATTCCTTAAAGGAAAAAGAAACAGAAGGCATGCATACCGATTGAGGAGGGTGAACCATTCCAAGCATTATTTGTGCCTATTAAGGGAGGAAAAATGAATTGTCAGCAGCTGAAGAAAGTAATTCATCAAGTGTGAAGCAAAAAAAAAAAGTAATATAGAGATACTGTATATATAATGAAAAGGTCGGTAAGTGCAGAAAATGAGACGGCAAGTCGAATTTTTGTAAAACATTATTAAAATATGCAATACTAGGGGTGGGTTAGGGTAAACACACAACCCGTATCCCGACTCGATTATTTTTTAAAGTGAAAAAAAAATCCCGACCCCGACCCGACAAAAGTCTGGACCTGACTTTTTCGGGACCCGAATTTTCGGGATCCCGTAGGGTCGGGATAGGTTTATCCCGAATCTCCCGACATATTTTTTTATTTTATGACAACGTCATTTTTTTTAACAATTTTCATTTGAAAAGTCTAAACATGATATTAACACGAAACATAATCCTAGTTTAAAAATAACATTCCTAATAAATGAAAAAAGAAATTAACATGTAGTAGAAAAAATAGTGTGAAACTACAAATAATGGAGTAGATAAAAAAATTGATACGTTTTTTATCAGATTCTTTTAGTATTTGGTTTTATTCACACAAGCAACAATTATCATACTAAATAAGATACATTATCATTATAATTTTTATAATCCGAAAATAATAATCATTTATCTTTTTTGAAGTAACAATATAACTTTTTAATTTAAGTATATCTTTTATTTTAATAGTTTCATATATTCAAAACTACAAATCTATATTATACTTATGTAATTATAACTAATATATGAAACAAAAATGATTGTAGCGCATATGGTAGAATGCTTATATTGTATGTTAGATGTACAAGGTTCGATTCCTCATCACTTGCATTTGTTATAAATTAATTTATATTTTAGTGTTGAAAAAAATAAAATCATGTCATACAATATAAAATATAAATTAATTAAAAAATCGGGTCGGGTCATAACTCTTCTCGGGTCGGGACACGGGTCGGGTCGGGATTTCAGGATTTTTCCCCAGCCCTATGCAATACTAGTAACACTTTGAAGCAAATTCCATCGTTATAGCTAAAAAAATAGTCAAGTTTAAAACCATGCAGAAAGCTAATAAATAGAGGAACCAAAACTAAAGTGCCCAATCCACCAATAATATCAAATGCTTAATAAGTACACTATTAATAAGAGAGAAGGAATGGCATTGCTTTAAACATGCAACATCCTGGAAAAGAAAGCACAGGTAAACTCTGCTAGGACAACTTAGTTAATGACTATATGTTCACATTTAATCATACTGTATATATTAAAATTACATTCATATTGAATTAGGGTTGCTGTGGGACTGTGGGGTAACCTGTGGATGGTGGTGAGCCTAAGGAATAGAGGGAAGCTGGAGGGGTCGTAAAAAACAGTAAATAACAATGTATCTGAATTTATAAGGTTATACCTTTTGCAACCTAATGACAAGTCCAAGAATGTCACCCACGCCTCTGTTTTATGTGCGAGTTCTTCTTATAACAAAAATAAACTCAACAGAGGTTAATTCTTTATAGAATATTAATTTTCTAGACCTACTGGGTCTCACAAAATATTAGGGGTGATAGTAGTATGTTTGGTGGGTTCGGCCTCTTTTTCTCTGGTTATTTATGTCACCTCAAGTAGTATCTTTTTTGATTTGGCTGCAATCCACCTAATTTCACGACCTTGGCTGAATTAGCCCACTCCGGAACATAGAGCTTATTTCAAGGTATCTTTCAAGAGGTTTTTGCTTAACATCACATATTTCAATAAACTTACAAACATAATATTGCAATTTTGAGGCATTTCATGCTTATTATTCCTGATGGGTGCGCAAAAGTGATTTCTAAACAGATTATGGGCTCGTTTAGATGCAGTTTTTAAGCTCAGTTAGTTGTTGTTTTTGCTTCTATTGAAAACAAGCTTCTTTTCTCACTGCCAAACGGGCCATTTAATATAACCCCGCAGATTTGCTTTAAAACTGCAAGTAAAAAAGAAGGCCCAGTCTTATACATACCCCCTCAGTCCCAAAATAAGTGTCTTGCTTTCCATTGTCCAAAAATAAGAGTCCGCTTTATTTACTTTTAGTAAATTTTCACTTTCTTATTTTTTTGAAATAATCTCTTTTTGGGAGTTAAATCATATCAAATTTACACTAGTCATTTTTTACTATAATAACTAATTGAGGAGAAGTAAAACCTTAAAAGACTGGGGTTAAAATAATAATAGGTAAAAAAAGGAACCTACCTGAAAGAGAGCCCTAATTAAGAGTGGGTTTTGAATAAGAATCTGCCTCTTATTTGATGTTAATTGTACTAGTTTGGTACCTTTTAAATGTATTTTTTCCTAATATAAATAAACCAAGGTGGTGCCAAACACTAGACAACAACTTTATCGAAAACAAGCTTTTTTCTCACTTTTTTTTTCTTCTTAAAATCTTATTAAAGAGGGTCAAAGGATTTCACACCTACCTCTTTTAACAAGACTCGAACCCTGTACCTAAGCTATTCCTAGCGGGTTCTAGCCCATTAGCTTTTTTCTCACTTATTTTTAAATTTTAACCAAAAAAGTTGATGTTAAACGAGCCATTCAATTAATTAATATAACCCCACGGATTAGCTTTAAAACTGCAAATTAAAAAGAAGGCCCCAATCTAATGCTCCCTCCATCCCAATTTATAAGGAATTTTGGGAATACGTACAATTTTGCAACGCGGAATTGGTGCACTATAAATGTTGGAATTGTAAAATTTCAAAAAATTATTCATATAAGTTAGCATGTTATCTATGTGACTAATTTATTTCGTATTGCAAAATTGCACGTGTTCCTAAAATTCCTTACTAATTGGGATGGAGGGAGTATATAGTAAATTTTTACTATAATTTACACTAGTTAAATACTACTATAATAGCTAATTGAGGAGTAAAAACCCTAATAAAAAAGAAGGGGTAAAAAATTAGAATGCAGTAAATAAAATAACCTGAAAAAGAGCCCTAGTTAAGAGTGGATTTTGAATAAGAATCTGCCTCGCTTGTTGCTGGTTCTGTTCTATCAATGTCTGTAATTAAATAATTATACAATATTCAAACAAGAAATAATTAATTAATCAATATTCAATAGTGCTTTCAATTAATAATAAAAAATAAAATAGAGAGATAATAATTAAAGAAATTGCCTTCATCTGAGACATTATATCGTAGATTTGGGTTTTTGACATCCCCGCGAAACTCGTCGTTATTCCTTCACCTTCCATTCTCAAATATATATATATATATATATAGATAGATAGATAGATAAAGAGAGAGATAGATGATTCTTGATACTGTTTTAGACTTTAGATTTAGAACATGTTTAAGGGTGGTGTTGTTCTCAAAGTGTTTTGTCCAAATTTTTATCCTGCTTTGGTTTTGGTTTGGTTTGGTTTGCTTTAGTTTGGTTTGGTTTTATTTTTATTGTAATTGTTTTTTATAAAGTTTTATTTTTAAGTAGGTGTAATACTTGAAAAATATATATTTAACTAAATAAATATACATCCAGGGCTACTGAATCTATATAAAAAAAAATGGCCGGCCATCTTTTTCACTATAAATTTTTTTAATCAATTGTAAAATCGTAGATCCTGAAAACTACGAACCATAAGTTAACATTACGGTTTGACTTAAGTCGGTTGACCAGGTCAAAACTTGGTCCGTAATTCAAAAGTGTAAATTAATTTTATATCTTTGCCTCGAATAACAATACTCCGCACCTCCTCACAATCAATTTACAGTTACAAACACACACAAAAACACACAAACTCCCAAATTCGCCCCCCAAATCCGTTTTTCACTCCGATTAAACCATGTATCTTACTTGTATTCACCGAATCAAATAACCTTCACATACCCTTGATAAAGGTATTTCTTTATTCTCTATTTTATTTAGTTTAAATTTGTAAATTAGGTGAAAATGTAGAAACTATGAAAATTTGTTGATTACTAATTGTTTATTTGGTATTGATTGTGTTATTTAAAAAAGTTAGAATTTTTCATATTTGATCCGTTTTATACAAATGAGGTTTTTTATGCAATTTTTTTGATTTGGATGGTTATTACTAATTGTTTAGTTGTCTTTGATTGTGTATATTATTTATCTTCTTTGGATTAGGATAAAAAAAAAGTTAGTGTTTGCTCATATTTCGTTTGGCAAATTTGGGGTTTGTTGATTTAGAAGGTTATTACTAATTGTTTAGTTATCTTTGTTTGTGTATATTATTTATCTTGTTTGGAAAAAAAGTTAGTGTTTGTTTATATTTCATTTGGCAAATTTGGGGTTTTAGGAAAATTTATTGATTTAGAAGGTTATTACTAATTGTTTAGTTATCTTTAGTCATGTATATTATTTATCTTGTTTGGTAGGGCTGGAAAAAAATCTCGAAATCCCGACTCGACCCGTGTTGCAAAACATGTGAACAAATTCATTGACACCGTAAATCAGCTGGATGCGGTCGAGATAACTTTTGAATATGAGCTAAGAGACTTAATACTGCCAGTCTTTCTACTGAACAGTTGGGAGTTCATGCGTGTTGCTGTCAGCAACTCAATTGAAAAGGAGAAACTGACTTATAACGGCATCTGAGATCAAATACTCACTGAGGAACTTAGAATACAAGATATGGGTGAATGCTCAAATGATGGAGTAGCCTTGAACGTTTGTTCAAGATGTCGGAGTAATGACAGATGGGACAAAAGAGGTCGTTCAAAATCGAGAGGTAGAAGGGGGCAAAGCCAAGGTGGTAAAAATAGCGATCGAAACTAGAAGAATCTCCGATGTTTTAACTGCCAGGGTATGGGGCACTTCACCCATGAGTGCAAGCAGTCGAAGAAGGAAAACAGCAGAAATCATGCGGCAAATGTTGCGAGCGATGAGGATTCGGTTGACTGTTTATTACTTGTCGTACAGATAAATATAGACTCGTGGATTCTAGACTCTGTGGTATTATTTCACACGACCGCTCAGAAGGACTTATTCAAAAATTACAGTGCGGGTAATTTCGATAAAGTGTATCTAGCCGACGGAGAAGCGTTAGATGTTGTTGAAATGGGCGATGTGAAGATTCGCATTCCAAATGGGTTGGTATGGAAACTGACAAAAGTGAGACATGTTCCGAGGTTGACCAAGAATCTGATCTCAGTAGGTCAACTTGATACAGATGGACACTTCATTTCGTCCAGCGGTGGAACTTCAAAAGTTTCACGAGCAGCTATGGTGATAGCATGAGGGAGCAAGTTCGGTACATTGTACATGATAACCGATGATGAGTGTATAATTGCGGAAGCTGTGTCGCAAAATTGCTCTGAGTTGTGGCATCGACGATTAGGTTACATAAGTGAGAAGTGGATGAATGTGTTAGCAAAAGACAGGAAACTTCCAAGCTTGAAGTCTGTCAACATTGACATGTGTGAAGTTTGCATCTTCAGGAAGCAAAAGAAGGTGAGCTTCCAGAAAGGTGGAAAAGCTCACAGGGAGGAAAAGCTGACACTGGTCCACTCCGATGTATGGGGCCATCCCCGGTAACCTCACTAGGAGGATCTCGGTACTATATGGCATTCATCGATGATTCAACGAGGAAGACATGGATCTACTTCTTGAAAGACAAGTCTGAAGTGTTTAAGAAATTTCAAGAATGGAAGGCCATGGTCGAACTAGAAACCGGGAATAAACTGAAATGTTTGAGGTCCGATAACGGCGAAGAGTACATTGATGGGAAGTTCGTAGAGTTCTATACACAAAGAGGTATTCGGATGGAGAAGACCATCTGAAGAACGCCACAACAAAATGGCGTGACCAAGAAAATGAACCGAACAATCAATGAGCGTGCTAGGAGTATGACGCTGCAAAGTGGTCTGCCCAAAGGCTTATGGGCACATGCAGCAAGCACGGCGGTTTATCTCATTAACTGCGGACCCTCAGTGCTATTAGAAAAGATAACTCCCGAGGAAGTCTAGATAGGAAAACCTATCTCTTATGAACATCTGCATGTGTTTGGTTGTCTGTCGATATAAACGATCGTACCAAACTTGACTCGAAATCCAAAGTTTGTTACTTTGTGGGGTACGACAAAACTGAGTTCGGATATCGCTTATGGGATGGTCAAAGAAAGAAGATCATTTGCAGCAAGGATCTCATTTTCAACGAAAGCATTTGTATAAAGATCAATAAAATGTGGTGGTGGAAGAACACGCATTCTCGACCGAGGAAAGTGGTATGGTCGACATGAATGTATTCCCAAGACTGGAGTTGGAAGATAACCATGAAGATGAGCTAGTGGTGTTCGACAACTTATCAGCATATGCTGAAGAGGACGAGGAATTACCCCAAACTCCTCAACTTGAATTGGGCCGAGGTCATCGCGAAAGGAGACCTACTGTCCGGTACTCTCCTTCCCTGCATTACATACTACTCAGTGATGCAGGCGAGCCCGAGAGTAGAGAGGAAGCTCTGGAGTTGAAAAACTCGAGCAAGTGGGAGCTCGCTATGAAGGATGAGATGAATTCACTAAAGAAAAATGTGACTTGGCAGTTAGCCGAACTGTCCAAGGGGAAAAGGGCATTGAGTAATAAATGGGTGTTCTGACTAAAGGAGGAAAAAGATGGTTCGAAACGGTACAAGGCAGGATTAGTAGTCAAAGGGTTTCAGCAAAATGAAGGAATTGACTACACTGAGATCTTTTCTTTGGTCCTAAAATCGATGACTGTTCGGCTATTGTTGAGCATTGTTGCCAATAAGAATCTTCACTTAGAGAAATTAGATGTGAAAACTACTTTTCACCATGGGGATCTTGAAAAAGAGATTTACATGCTACAATCTGAAGGCTTTGCCGAAAAGGTAAAAGAGAGACTGGTCTGCAAACTAAAGAAGAGCTTGTATGGGCTAAAACAATTACTGCACCACGGTAGTGGTAGAAGAAGTTTGACAGTTTCATGGTGGATATCGGGTTCGAGAGAACTGATGGTGATCACTGCTGTTTCGTGAAGAGATTGGAAATCTCTTCGTGCATCACTATACTTTTGTATGTAGATGACATGTTTCTCACCGGGTCGAGCCTTGTAGAAATTAACAAGGTAAAACAACAGTTGGGAAAACATTTTGAGATGAAGGATTTGGGAGCCGCAAAGCAGATCCTCGGTATGAGGATCTCTCGTGGAAGGGATGGGTCATTATATCTACCACAAGTCGAGTATGTGAAGAAAGTGATGGCTCGGTTCAGTATGAGTGATGCCAAGGCTGTGGGCACACCCCTAGCCACACACTTTAACTTGTCGAAAGACCAATCACCATCAGACGAGTAAGGAAAGGATCGTATGTCGAACATACTCTACGTCTCAGCAATTGGTAGCTTGATGTACGCTATGGTGTGTACAAGACCGGACATTGCCCATGCAGTGGGAGTTATCAGTCGTTACATGATTAATCCGGATAGGCACCATTGGGAAGCTGCGATATCTCTCAAGCACCGTGAGTTCGGCATTATGTTTCCGAAAGATCTCGGTAGGCTTGCATGGCTATGTTGATGCTGACATGACTGGTGATCTGGATAATCGAAAGAGCACAACATGATGTGTTTGTACCTACGGTGGTACTGCTATGAGTTGGACATCTAAGCTGTAAAAGATCGGTGCACTGTCAACCACAGAGCCTGAGTGCGTCACGATGACGGAAGCAATCAAAAAGATGATTTCGTTGCAAGGTTTCTTAGAGGAGCTCGGTCAGAAAACCGACAAGAGAGTTCTGCACTGTGATAGTCAAAGTGCAGTTCAGCTAGCTAAGAATCCTGTATTCCAGTCACGCACCAAGCATATACATATCTGTTACCATTTTATCCGGGTTGTTCTAGAAGATGGAATCTTCGCGCTAGAAAAATATTGAGTGCGTTAAAAACCCCGCCAACATGCTAACGAAAACGGTAACAATCGACAAACTGAGGCTATGTGTGACCTCAGTAGAACTCCGAGCTTAAGAATCAGGGTCTCCACCGTAGTGGAAGTATGGGTAACTCGAAGACGATGAAAGAGTCCTAATTATTATACAAGGAAAGCCGATGGGAGCATTCTGCTCGAAAGAGCACAGTTAGTTCGGTGGTTGGTGATAATCAGAGTTATATTGAATCACTTGACATTTGACTCCAAGTGTGAGATTGTTGAGTTGTGAAACCAAATGTTTTTTGGTCATGTTCACTCTTTATCCCATATCACTAAAAATTGTAATAAGGGCCACTATGGGTTCTATATATATGCCCCACTGATATTTTATTTTAATTATCACATATTTAAAATAGAATATTGTAGAGAGAGAGTTATAGTTGAGAGACAATCATAGATTTGTGATCAACCTAAATTACATTGTAATCCTCCTTATAATATATATAAGCGCCACGTGTAGCGGTCCGGAGACGTAGCATTTGTTGGGTGAACTCCGTTATTAAATTGTGTGTGCGATATGTCATTCTTGTCATTTGTTTAAGTACATCGATTTCCTAACAAGACCTATTGTATACGTTATGTTTCCTTTTCATATTCATTATTACTTGTGAATTTAATTTTTTTGTTGCACATTTAGCTTAGCCACGAATTACTTGAGGGTGATCGGATCAGTCAATGAGCCAGCTGGACTGATGACTAGCCCCAGATTTGGGTGAATGTCGTTAACAAAACTTCCTATTGATTTTGTGTGATTGCTCTTCTTCTTAATGTGCCTCGCATTTCCCCAAAGGTTTAGACTTTAGAAAAGTATGATAAGTCGACATCAGCACATTCTCAAATACATTTTACGATGGCATTAGGATAAATGGTCTGTCAACATCAAAAGTCTACTATGAAGTTGTTGTTTATTAATTTAGTAATTAATAAGCTTTTTAAATTCGTTTTAATTATTGATTGTTATGCTAATATTGTCAATGTTTAATAAGTTTGATCTAAAACTTAATAGACGTGGTATAATCTACAACTCATCTTGATAAATTACTCGAGGGTGATTTGAACTGCCAACAGTCACATACCTTAATGTTTTTAATTGCAAGTAGAATACATGGTCAGCTTCAAAAGTCAACAATGTTTCGATCGTCAAACTGCTGCAGATGAATAAATTGATATCATTTGTATTTTTGTTATGATTCATTTGCTAATTTCCCTGTGTTGAAAGCCTAGCAAATCCACATACGTATCATTTGGATGTATTGGATGTAGTGTCTGTGGTGAATTAGTAATTGGTGTCTTTTATTGTTGCCACATGTACCCCGATGTTCTCAAGAAATGGTGTGCGGAGTGTAGGCTGGAGCTCTGCCCAGAGCATCTGTAGAGATGGTGTTGTACTGTGAATCAGGGTGGACTTTTTATACCAATTTGTACCAATCGACCGATTTTTTAACCGAATCAAACAAGTTGGTACCGAAAGTTCGGTATATCAAATTTTTCGGTTCGTTTAATATAATTCTTTTCAAACCAAGCAAGTTCAGTTCGGTATTATTATATGGTCAAAAAATTTGGTACCATACTAAATCCACCTCTAACGGTGATGGTGGTGAAGGTGGCGTTGGTGGTACGATAATGTGCGGTGCACGTTAGTAACGATGGTGGTGTCAATTTCCGGACAAGAAACGGAAGTACTTGGGATTTCCCAAACGGAAGTACTTGGGATTTCCCATTTGAGAGAAAGAAAATGATAAATTGATGTGAAATACTATAATTTGACCCCTTTTGTATAATAAGGGGACTAAATCTCACTTAATCTTTTAAATTGGTAGCTTATCTGAATTTAAACACTTTTGATACTAAAAACTTAAAATAATCTTTTTTGGGTTACCGGACTTTAAGTACTTTTTATAATTTTTCATCTAACAGATAAAAGTTCAGAGTCATGAAGAAGACTGATTATTGATAGCATTTTTATTTATTTTTGGTTATCTCTATATCAACAAAATCGAATCCACAACTTTGAAGGGTAACACAAGTTTTCATTCTCTAAACCACCTAATTAGATCAGTGTCGTCTCTAACATTTTGAAAGCCTAAATTTGATTTAGATAAGGGGCATTTGTATGCGAATAAGGTTGAAAAATTAAGGATTTTCGGTTGTATAGTTCTTGTAGTCAAGCACAAATTAAATGAACCTTTGTAAGTAAAGTAAAAATTTAATTGGATGTAAATTTAACCTTGAAACTTTAATAAATGAGAACCGGTTTGAAATTTGATAATCGAAAGTCGTGATAAATAAGGGTTTTTCCCGTTGTAAACTCGACGAATTTTTATCATAAGTTTTATCTTATGCATAATGCATTCCTCTAATAAAACTAGAACGGGACATTGAATAGTCTACTAAATTAATATTTTAAAAGTGATAAATGAAAAAATGTCATTGCATGTGTCATTTCTCCAAATTGGCACCATACACCGTCATTTTTAAACATTTTGGAACTTATTCTATTATTAGTATTTCTTATGGGGGAATGAAATAGATACTGCATATATAAAAGTAAGCCACATGGTCACTTCTTTTTCTTTCTATACAATTACGACTATATTGTTTTCTTTCTCAGTTGCTAATATATATACATACATATATACATACATATATACTTTTTTTTTCCTTCAGGTAAATATATATATATATATATATATATATATATATATATATATATATATATATATATATATATATATATATATATATATATATGTATGTATAATTGCAATTGCAAATGCTAATTATATAAAAAGAAGGCCCTATAGATTCGAGGCCCCAATTTTAAGCTTGTTAAATTGGGTGCTATACCCGCTTATGAATTAGATTTAGAACAGTCAGTTCCAATAATCTGATTTGGCTACTAATTGATGCAAGTGGAAGTCGCTTTTGTGCCTCAACGGCGAATTTGTAACTTGGTACCTGCTGTTTCTTTTCTAACTATTAATATTTGACGATAATTCAGGAAGTTTCAGCCTCAAATTTGTCTAACTTCGTATCAAGTATTTATCAACTACGTTTTGGCCTTTTAAAAGAACTGTTATGGTTAAACGATAATGAAGTAATTACTTGTTAGTATTTAAACCTAAACTTTATGTATTTAAACCTAAACTGTTAGTTTTGTAAAATCTTATCTGTCCTTCTGCTGCCAAACCTTCAAATCGGTTCGAAAACGCCACTTTAAGGACATTGTAGATGTGTATTTAGGCAATTGTGAAACTTGCATTTTTTTTTTTTTACAATTTACAGTTCCGGCGTGATTCAACATATATTTTTCCATTAGGGATGACTTTTCAGACCCTATAGATTGACCATATCTTGCATATTTTCGTAAGCCACTGTACCATCTGTTGTATATAGTAGAAAGAAATTAAATTTTCTTAGCAAGATAAACGAGAGAAGTTGGACAACTCTCAGTCTCTGATCAGATTTATCATTTGACTGCACAAAATATATTGTTACTTGTCGTGGCCCCACTATCCTTAAGAACCAAGATAGTCAGAAATATTGAGTGGCTAGAAGTTAAAACAAATTCTTAATTAACCAACAAATTACGTTTATTAATAATGCATTACGAACATATAACATTAATTGTTTGAGCTTCGCTCACTACCAATTGTCAGTCTACGAGAATATTACAACAATGATATCTAAGGGAATATATATTTCGATGAATAACTATAAAAAATGCAGATAACTTATGATACATACAGCAGTTAGTCTTCACCAATTAGCGGAGTCCAAGCTGAACGGTTGCTCCTGAGGCTGCTGACATGGCAGCGAATTCAAACCCTTGGTTGAAGAAGAAGCCGATAAATTCAAACTAAAATCACTTCTAAACTGAGAAATCCCTTGTGACATAAAGTTGCTATAATCACTATTAAATTGAAATATGTCTATTGGTTGATAGGCACTATTCTTTAGTTGCAATGCTTTAAGAAGCAAATCATTCATTGATGAGTTAGAACCAAACAAGAGAGATGTTAGAGCATTGTTTGGTGCAGGCCAATTCATGTTCATGCTAGCACCATTTTTGAGGTTACGATTATACAAAGAGTTAAGGCAAATGGAACTTGGTGAGTTCAAATTCGGCGTTACCTCAATAACTCCGAAACCATTTGTAAATTTTGGGATAGTACAACTTCGGGTAATGGATTTTGGTGAGTTCAAATTTAGTACTAACTCGGTATCACCATTTGTAATATTTGGGTTTGCCTCACAAGGTGAGTTAAGAGATAGGTGTGAATATATAGGTGGGGATCGATCTTCTAGTTTTTTCACACACAAGGTCTTCTTGAACACCCTACACACCACCCATTCCTCCTAAAAAAATTAAGATTCAACTTCAAATACGTGCATGAATAAACTTAACAAAAATGATATATTCGGTATTAAATTTCACCATTTCACTGATTCAGAGATGAAGATGATTAACATTAAAAATGGCATTGATTTCATGGTACAGTAGTACCTTTATGGTGGTTTCGAAAGAAAACTTGTTTTCAAGCCGGTATTCGTGCATGACCCAGTTGGTCCTTTCGCCCTTTGGAGCTCTACCTTTGTAGAACACTAAGGTTTTCTTCATCCCAACCAATGTGTTGCCTCGGAAAATCTCCTTATCTCTTCCCGTAGTCTTCCAGTACCCGGCCTCTGTTGCCCTATTGGTTCTTAGGCTGGTCGGGTATTTTCTATCTCTCAAGTTGAAAAAGTACCATTCCTTTTCTCCCATGGATGCTTTTCCTACAATATTTGCACATAACATCTCTAATTAAAGAATATTGTTTCCTTTCCTACTGTCCATGAACTTACAACTTTACAAGTTTTATTAACCTTTTCTCGTTAAAAAACAAAATGCCTATAGGACAGAAAAAAATAGGATATTCATTCTAAAAACCTAATGCGACAAAAAAATGTCGGACATGAGCATGGACGGATTCATGAAACTCAAATGAGAGTCATAATTGATATTCTAAATGGTCTTTTTCATAGTGTCATTGTGTGGGTGTGCTAAAACGCTGATCTTTATAAATTCTAATTAAAATGCATTAAAAATAATATCTTTTTCATCAATTTTCAAATGGGAGAAGATACTGCCCCGACTATCTTACCTATTTCATTCGTGGGGCTCGAGTAAAGTGACTATAATAGTGTTGACTTGTGATGAAACATAAGGTATATATTTTAAAAGTGATGCAAATGTGTCAAATACAATTACTGACACCGATACTTGTATGAAATCATTTACCCCTATACAATCTTGCGTTACTTGTATGAAATCATTTACACCTATACAATCTTGAGGAGGTTGGCGACATGAAGGTGGTGAAAAAGATTAAAGATGGTACCTGGGAGGTCCCAAGGTTCACACTTATTGATATCAACCTCTACAATTGCCTTTGATGTGAAAGTAAAATCTGATACCTTATGAGTTAGATAACAACTAATAAGCTCTTCGTCTGTAGGATGAAACCTGTATCCTGGAGGAAGACAATTTCCCCCCATTATTCAGGAATCAAGAAAATGAAATTGAAAGGTAGAGTTTTAGAAAACTGAAGTACAATAAGCTCCTATTTATGAAACCAACTAGTTAGTCTACTAAAATAATATTTCTGCTATTGTATTCTTCACAGACCCACCCTTCAAGAAGAAACAACTATAGCTGGTTAATCTTTTCTTTAGATTAGTATATTTTTCTAGCTAACATTTTGACAAATTGTACATGATAGTGACTCATTGGTTTCGGTGGAGTGAAGTACAAATGTTGGAATAATGTTTATACTTCCAATCGGGTTTTCTTAATGTTATTGCAAGGAAAATTACGTACTTTCTCATAAGAGTTGCAGCGAGGGGGGTAGTTTCGTTAGTTGGATAAATCTTTGTAGTGGATGATATTTTTGGTACACAGGTTGAGTCCCATTTACTGCATTGTTATGGATATATGTAATTATATATATTCTTGTTTCATTGCATTAGTTTCTGAACAACTTCAACAATTCCATACCCACCGATTAAACTTGCTGGATTTCACCTTTATGAACCAAAGTTTGTACCTAAAAGTATAGTTTGTCATTTATTAATCCCTCTTTCTATATATGTGCACACGTGGGGCGAGACTTGAGACATACCTTAAGCTTTATTTAACTGCCCAATCTATTGTTCAAGATCTATAGCGAAAAATATTGGAAAGGTCTATTTTGGTGAGGTATATATGCCAGATGGCTTACTAATATACTGCGGTGTTACCATGCATCGTGTGTATCTTACAAAGCTAAGTTTATCTAAGTAAAATGCGATCTAAAGAATGGATTGTTGGACATTTGAATTTTTTGATAGTCATGTATATAACCTTATTATTCATTTATACCCCCGTACTTGAATTATTATATCATGAGGAGCGTCTATTGCTCATATTGGCACACCGATCAGGGCCAGCTTGATGCCTACCGGTCATCTTAATTAGATGCCTACCGAGGAGAGGAGTCAACTCTCGAGTCACCAAAAAAAAATTTATTATTAAGCAATAGCCGATCTCGGCATTGAATTATGGCTACAATCTCAACAAAAAAAAAAACCATTTTTTTTTCCGGTAAACAAGTGTTTATGTATAAAAGTGGGACATAACTCATATATACAATGAAGCACATAAATCAATGCAAAGTAATAAGCTGCTCGGACAATAGAAACAAACTCATGTGACCTAAGATGTATCATGTCTTAACCAGTCTCGTCAAGGAAATGAAAATTGTTCAAACTCTCTAAACCAGGTACCGTCAAACAAAATATATGACCAACCCAGACTCATGAAGATCCAGGCATCAGCCTCTGTAGCATAAACCTAATCGGTCACGACCCATCATAACATAACGCAGTCCATGCTAAACAAAGCCAATAATCAGCCCCAACTCTCTAAACTTGGAACCAAACAATAGAAATCAGGGAAGAGAAACCAACCCTCGGACTCATGAAGATCCAAGCCTCAACCTCTGTAGCATAACCCATAATCACTATTACTCAATCCTGACACTATCATGATGTATCCAAATCCGCGCTAAACAAGCCTACAATTCAGCACTAGCTCTCCAACATTGTCTATCTATCAAGAAAATAGCCATACGGTCGTAATGAGCTATTATACCAACTATCAGTCACATGAATACCCAGGCCTCGACCTCTGTAGCAAAACTGAGAAGTGGTCTAACAACTCATCACATCTGGCCAAAACCATCCAGAAAACCATGTGCACGCTAACTAAGCCTACATAGTGATTAGGCCTCATCCCCTGTATATACGATCGTATGAACGTTCCAAAACTAAAAAAGGATCACTATGCAGGTCTATCGACCCATCAACTACGAAAACCCAAACCATCATAAACTAGTCAGACATCCTCAAACAAGCACCCATATCCAAATGACCATGAGAACGATAAAACAAATGTACGGATATGTTTGTTTATCCTATCAATAAACTCTGCTTAATAGCCCAAAATAAACAATCTCACTTGACAATCGAGGAGCAGCCCAATAATACCAATGAAAATAACCAAAGTGGACGGTGGAGCTGCTATACCAAACAACAATCAATAACACCCAAACCACCAACGGTACCCCAAAGCCACCAAGACGAAAGAGGTGAGGCCCACACTTTGTGGGAGCTGTCACGAAGCGGATCTAAACCTGATGTGAGTAACACGCTTCCACACTAGTGCGGTATAGAGAGAAAATGAGGTAATGACGAGGTCTACAAAATAATGCAATTGATTGCTACGAGTAGCCCCTCATCGTGCTTGGTGCTAAGAGATAGGAGGGGGCTTGTCGAGAGAGGAGGTGGAGGGAGGTAGGGGACAGATTTGAAAGGAGTCAGATCTGGGTGCGGGGGGGGGGGGGGGGGGGGGGGGTCGCTGTTTAAGGTGGGGAGAGGTGGTGAGCTCAAATCTGAAGATATATATATATATATATATATATATGTATATGTATGTATATGTATATGTATATATATATATATGTATATGTATATATATATATATATGTATATGTATATATATATATATATGTATATGTATATGTATATATATGTATATGTATATATATATATATATATGTATATGTATATATATGTATATGTATATATATATATGTATATGTATATGTATATGTATATGTATATGTATATGTATATGTATATGTATATGTATATGTATATGTATATATGTATATGTATGTGTATGTGTATGTGTATGTATATGTATATATATATATGTATATGTATGTGTATGTGTATGTATATGTATATGTATGTATGTATGTATATATATATATGTATGTATATATATATATATGTATGTATGTATATATATATGTATGTATGTATATATATATGTATGTATATATATATATATGTATGTATATATATATGTATGTATATATATACATATATATATATACATACATATATATATATACACACATACATGTATATATATGCGACGGGGACATGAAGAAGATGTGAAGTAGGTGAGAGAAAGAGAATCGGATCTGGGGTTGGATGTCTGATCTGATTGAAGACGGAAGGGGAAGGTGGCGGAGGAGGGTAGTGGCGGGTGGAAGTGGGGCGGGGGATGTGGTTTAGGTGCTAGATGGGGGGATTGAAATTTGCGATGGACAAAGGCTTGGGGGTAGGGATCGACAGAGTTGGAGCTCCTCCCCCCACCTCAGGCGGCAGCGAGATGGTGATATGAGTTGGCATTTTTTTTTTCCTTCTCTCTCTCTTTTATTAAGATGTACTCCTTTTCTCTCTTGCTGAGAATTTTATTTATCTTCTTAACTTTTATTTCTTTATCTTTCTTCTCTTACTACAAAATACATATTTTGTTGTGAGCGAATAAGGTCTGCATGTGAACTTGAAAACCAAATAAGTTGCATTAGTTTCAGGTGATAAGGAAGAAGAAGGATAATTTGATTGTCTTTTTCTTTCATATTTTGTCATGGGGGAGACCAAGTCACATAAAGAGAACTTGTTTATTATCAAATTGAGTCTTATGGTAGCGAAACAAATTATATTTTTACAAAAGTTATCAGATTATGGCCTAATATATGTTTTCAATGGTTTAGTAAGTTAAATTCTCAGGGATATTTATATTATTTTTCTTCATTAATCTACAAGGTTAGATGTTATGAAACGTATACAAATCAATTTGAATGGCTAAACTAAACTAAATAATTACGCTGATGAGAAACTATCAAAATATATCAAAGATGAGTTTTTAAACAATAACGATATATATCCATACATTAAAAATAGACTACATACAGGAGTGATGACCTGTCAATGGACCATTCCAAAATTAAAAAAGAATCTCTCTCAGACAATTAACAAAGATCCATCCACTCTCTCTCTTCTTTCAAAATACAATCAATTCCCCCCAAAATATAATGCAAATATATCGCACCAAATTATTTTTCCTTCAATTTATGATTTATCCCTCCTTACCCAGCAATGAAATCACCCTAACTTCTCCAATTGGTAAAGTTGCAGCCCTAACAAGGTAATCGGCTAATTTATTCGTAAACTTATTTTTATTCTAAATAAACTTGTTTATTTGCTACAAATGTTGTCACAAATGATTGATTTCAATGTGTCGATTGTTAGACGGTCTGAATAACTGCTCACTAATGCTACTGAAAAGTTATTAAGTTAGCATGCTTGTTTAGATCTTGTGGATATCATTACATGTTTCGAAATATTAAAAAAAAAATTATTCAGTTAAAACGCTGGTTTGTTACTTTACAATCCGTCTTAGTTGTTGGATGACTAGCTAAGTGATCAACGAGTTTTTTTGGCAATCCATTTTTGTGGCAACTGAACTGTATCCAAGATTTTTCCATCTTTCTTTTTTCAGTTAGAAATTGCTACACCAAAACCTTTTGTTCTTGCATAAGTAGCATAAAAAATTTGGGCTTGAGTTTCTAAATCAAACATCATTCCAACTTTTGGCTCCGATAACTCTGCCATATTATGATTGTTTACTTCATTAGCTTCTCTTATTTCCACATCTGGGTCTCGGTGATCATCTCTTGTTTCAAAATCCAAACCTTCCCTGATTTTTGTAAACACCTGAAGAACCATTTGTTTTAGCATAATAACATTTGGAAAACAATATAATCATGGCTAAATCTAATTAACTATAATAGCAAAAGTATAATGGTTTGTTCATAATCCAATTCCTTTCAACTATTATACAAACATAAACACCCAATCAACCAGTGAAGCAATTTTAATTTTAAAAAATGGAAAACTTATGATTACATTATGAAAATATGTAAGGAAATAAAACGTTGTTGTCAAAAAATAACAAATCACAATATATGTAACTTTGCAAATGGTGGTTAGTGTTGATTTATCTAGCCTTGTCGGTTGCGTTGCATTTTAAGAGCTTTGTTTTTTTTCTTCATTTTAGAAGTCGGAGTATATTTAGTGAAACACTGCAAGTTGGACATTTTTTTTGTCGAAATAGCTATAAGCTTTAAGCAAAAGGAACGTGTATTCTTTGCAACTTTAAATCTGCACCCAAACAAGCGTTTTAACTGAATAACTGTTTTTTAATATTTCGAAACATGTAATGATATCCCCATGATCTAAACAAGCATGCTAACTTAATAACTTTTCAGTAGCATTTGTTAGCAGTTATTCAGACTGTCTAACCATCGACACATTGAAATCAATCATATAGTATTCCATTATAACCGACTTTCTAATCTTCAGTGTGTAATCTATAATCTACACACTAAACCATATACTAAATAGAATAGTAGACACTTATTTAGTTATTCAAATAATAATGATAAATAACAATTGCTCGTATTATTCTTATTAAATAAATCAATTCAAAAAATTGTCAAATATAAATCCAAAAACAAGTATGTCTTTTAGTATATTTCTAACAATCTTCCACTATAGACTTAAAGTCATGCTGGCATACATCTCACTTCTATGTTCTCCACATGCCTGCTAAAAGTATTCGTCGAAAAACTTTTAGTGAATGGATCTGCTAGGTTGTTCACCGATGCAATCTTAGTCACCACCACGTCACGATCTTTAGTATAACTTGATACTTTCTCTAGATGTGCTTAGCCTTCTTGTGTGTTCTAGGTTCCTTCGCATTCGCAAACACCCCTCTATTATCACAATAAAGTGTAACTAGCGATTATGCAGAATGTACCACACTAAGATCCAAAAGAAAGTTCCAGAGCCATATAACCTCTTTAGCTGCCTCATTGGCAGCCACATACTCGGCTTCCATAGTTGAATCAGCAACGCAATCTTTCTTGATGCTTCTCCAACTAATGGCTCCACCTTTTAATGTGAACACATTTCCAGAGGTTGATTTTTCATGTTTGACTGAAAATCTGAGTATGTATATCCAGTAGGCACTAGACTATCCGCACGTTAAACCAACATGTAATCTCTAGTTCTTTTCAGATACTTGATTATATGTTTTACTGCAGTCCAATGTTTCTGCCCGGGATTAGACTGAAATCTGCTAACCATGCCAACGTCAAATCAGATATTAGGTCTAGTACACGGCATTGCATACATTAGGCTTCCTACTGCCGAAGCATAAGGAACTGCCTTCATCTTATCTATCCCAATCTGAGTTGTAGGAAACTGATTGCTTGATAAATGTATTCCATGTCGGAAAGGTTAGAAACCTTTCTTGGAATCATGCATGTTGTAACAGGCGACAATATCATCGATATAGGATGCCTGAGATAAGCTCAACATTCTATGTTTCTGATCACATATAAGTTTGATCCCGAGAATGTGACCAACTTCTCCCAAATCCTTCTTATCGAATTGTCCAGACAACCTACATCATTTCTGATTAGTAGTATATCATCAACATACAATATTAAAAACACATTAACACCTCCATCATGCTTCATGTAAACACATGGCTCATCATAACTCTGATTAAAACCATATGACTTAATGGATTGGTCAAAGCGATTATTCCAAGACCTCGATGTTTGCTTAAGCCCATAAATGGACCTGCTCATTTGATATGAATTCATCTAGTTGCATCGTATATATGCATTCCTCAAGACTTCCGCTAAGGAAAGCTGTCTTGACATCCATTTGCCAAATTTCGTAATCGATATGAGCCACAATGGACAAGAGAATTCGGATAGACTTTTTTATGGCTACCGGCGAGAAAGTTTCCTCATAATCGATCCCTTTTTTTTAAGTAAACCTTTTTGCAACAAGCCTTGGTTTAAAGGTTTCCACCTTACCTTAAAGGTTTCCACCTTACCGTCTGATCCTCTATTTATCTTATAGATCCACTTGCATCTGATGGGTTTTATCTGCTCATGTGGTTCTATAAGCTCACCGACCTGATTAGAGTACATAGACTCCATCTCTGCATTCATTGCCTTTTACCAGAGTTCTGCATTTCTGTCCTTAAGTGGATCTCTATAGTTAACTGGTTTGATATACAACTCTTCCGGGATCCTCTCGAAAGATTCTCCCAAGAGTATGTACCTTACCGGAGGGTTTATATTCATCCCCTACGATGAGGTATACTAACATTGTCTAATGATACTGGCTCTATGTCTTGTACTATTTCTTGTTCTAGGGGTAACTCAGAAATCTGCTCTCGCAAGTTCCCTCTCATCTCCTCTAAAATAATCCTACTTCTGGGTTTGTGGTTCATAATAAAGTCCACTTCTAAGAATCGGGCATTGGTGCTAACCATGACCTTCTGATCCTTAGGACAATAGAATAAACCACCTTTCGTTCCTTTAGGATACTCAACAAATAAACAAACATCTGTTCTCGACTCTAACTTGTCATTCTTTATTTTCAACACATGTGCCGGACTACCCCACACTCGAATATGTCTTAGAATAGGCTTACGCCCAGTCCACAGTTATGTGGGTGTAGTTGTTACTGACTTCGAAGGTACCAAGTTAAGAACATATGAAGCCGTTTCTAATGCATGTCCCCAAAACGAATCCGGTAATCCGAGTAACTCGTCATTGATCTAACCATATCCATAAGAGTTCTATTTCTTCTCTCTACTACACCATTTTGTTGTTGCATACCAAGTGTAGACAACTGAGAGGTGATACTTTCCACTGATATGCATTCCAATAATTCTCCAAAGAGGTATTCACCACCACGATCAAATCGTAGTGTCTTGATACATTTTCCATGACACTTCTGCCTTAAATTTCTTGAATTTCTCAAAACATTCAGACTAGCGGAGCATCAAATAAATGTACCCATATCTAGAGTAATCGTCAATAAATGTGACAAAATCATAACCTCCTCTAGCTTGGATATTAAAGGGTCCACACAAATCAGAATGAATTAATTCTAACGATTCAATATAGACTAATGACCAAACGAAATATAAAGATAAAATAAG
The DNA here is from genome assembly GCA_963682055.1 of Primula veris. Classification (NCBI taxonomy): domain Eukaryota; kingdom Viridiplantae; phylum Streptophyta; class Magnoliopsida; order Ericales; family Primulaceae; genus Primula; species Primula veris. The sequence goes on along the minus strand of OY821742.1, from coordinate 27,854,879 downwards.
TAAATTTTGATTCCAATAGTAGCAGTTCAGTTTTCTCACAAATAGGAAATTAAGCAAAAATACATTAACATTTAACGATTATACCGTTTCACAAAATAGACTAAAATCATAATTTTCAACGCCATCAACATATCATAATCATTTCAAGTGCATTCTCCTCGCATTTTTTGAAGCAAAATCCTCTATCAATCCATCAAAAGTTACGTTTTTCAACATGTATTTCTCAAGAGGTGTGATTAATGTACTACAGTTTTTCTTATTAAACGCACAGACCGTAGATTAAATCTACGGTCTACAGTGATCCACTGTAAACCGTAGATTTAATCTACGGTTTGTATTGAATTCATGCAAACCGTAGATTAAATCTACGGTTTACAGTGGATCACTGTAAACCGTAGATTTAATCTACGGTCTGTGTAATTTCACAGATTTTTTGAAAATAAAAATTAAAATAAAAATTCTAATAATTAAAATTAAAATACTGAATATTTTTTTCAAATTAAACATGATTTTTTTTTTACATAAAAATGCCTTATATTTAAAATTTGATATTTTTTTCAAGTGTATAATTTGATATTTTTTTCAAGTGTATAAGTTGATTTTTTTCAAGTGTATAAGTTGATATTTTTTTCAAATAAGACATTTTGTTTTTTTCAAATTTAAAAACAAAATGACTTATTTTTAAAATTTTACATAAAATAAATTACGAATATTCTAACAATCTGTAAAAATAAACACAAAATTTATACAAATTTACACAAAAAAGTTGATTTGATAAATTTTATGTTTTTGGTTCATGTTATATTTTTGTCAAGTGTATAAGTTGATATTTATTGAATCATTAACTAAATCGTCAATTTTTGTGAAGTTTTTTTGGTTTGTATTTAACACTTGTATAACGCAATATGCAAACATGAATATCAACTTATAAATTTCATAAAACAAATTTATTAAACAAAATTTACAACAAAATTTACAACAAAATTAAACAAAATTTACAACAAAATTTCATAGAACTAAATTTCATAAAACAAATTTATTAAACATTTGTTTACATCATATAAATTTACAACAAATTGAAAAAAATAGTAATTTACATAAAATTAAAAATAAAAAACCGATTATGGACTTAGGTCTATAGGTTCTTCATTTGCTTTTTTCTTCCCCGATTGCTTTTCCAGCGCCATATATAATTTGAAATTTGGTCGAAAAAGTTCCTTCCATGGCGCAGCTGCCTCAGTGCGTGTTTGTTCCCACCGTGCTATAATTCCTGGCATTGGGAAGATCCCTTCTTTAGGAATAACCTGAGCATAGTGACAACTGTTGACGAACACCATTACAGTCGGGATCCAATATGTCGTTCCTTGAGGCGGACCAGTATAAAGAGGTAAAAAAGTAGAGTTCCACACGTTTACCTCTCCATTTTGATTTTCCCATAAGGACAACAATACAATTGGCATATTGTAATGAGAAGCAATTAAAAAACCATACGACGGAAATCTCATCCATTTCTCAGAAGGTGCGGGATTTGTAGCATGATAAAAATTTAAACTTGATAAAATGTAATCATACCGGTAAGCTTCAAAGTCAAGATTCTCAAACAGCTCATAATAAACACCTTTCATTTGCTGCAGCTCTTGAAACAATTCACATCTTACCGCGTACCAATCATCTTCCCCATGCTGTTTACCCGTCGCATTTGCAACTACCCGGAACCCACAGTTACCATCCCCACGCACATCATAAACCGTTTCGATGTAACTATGTAACATGAACCATATTTGGTCACTGTACAGGAAGGTTGGCCTATTGGGGGTGGGTTTAGGGTTCTGGTTTCGCGGCCTCCTAGTTGGGTTTACCCTTACCTCCGGTGTTTCATCCGCCTTGCCTTTACCCTTGTCCCTACTAGCACCAGCACTCTGTTCCTCCACATACTCCCATCCCGACTTATCCCTCTTACTAGATTTGTCGCCTTTTCTAGGTCTCCCCCTATTTGCTCTCACTTCGGGGTCACTGACGGATGTTCTGGCTGGTACGGTTATCTCTCGGAGTTGTGTTTTCATACGCCGTTTTTCAACATTCGTTTTGCTAGCATAAACACTTTTAAACTCTTCTAGATCACCCTCTACCCCATAATCATCGGTGTTCCCATTATCATCAATTACGTCTAATTTTTTCCAGAATGGATGAATATATTCTAGAGGAAGAGGCTTCCCGAATAAAATATGTTCACTCATAATATGATGACAAGGTAAACCGTGAGACAATTTAAAACCGCAAGAACAATTCTCATCAGCCTGGCCACTACATTTTCTGTGTTCTTGGAATAATAAATCAAAGGCATAGTGTGTGATATACGACCTAAGATTTATAAATAGAGGCGTTTATCCAACTTCGTCTTAATATCCTCAAACTGTTTTTCTAGAATTCTATTCACCTCTACCCAAACAGTTTCAAGCGTGCCAGTATTAGTGGAAAGGGATCTTTTCAGCTTAGCATGTTGTTGTTCGGCTCGATTGCTAGTTCTGTTACCTAGATGTGTTGTGTGGTTGGTATAGCATGCAACAAACTTTTCAGCATAATCATTTAAAAGCTTGTCTACATACTTAATCACAGCAGGGTACGATTTGTAAGAGGTATTGAAATTAGTTCGGTTATAATTGTACTCCTCTATCGACTCAGAATCAACCAATAAACCCCAATCATCTAAAAACGTTTGCCACTCCTCGTCAGGGATCTTTTTACGGCAGTTTTTCAAAACATTTTTTGCAATATGAAAAGTGCACAAAATATGATGAGAATCGGGAAAAACAACGGATAAAGCATTTGATAAGGCGATTTCCCTGTCGGTTACAAACACCCTAGGTAGTATACACCCCTCCAATGTAACTTTAAATTTTTCCAATGCCCATATATAACTTTCTTGTGTCTCGTCACTCATGAAAACAAAACCTAAACAATATGTTTGGTTCGTTGATGTCATTCCTACGACTTCTAGAAATGACATATTAAAACGGTTTGTCCTATATGTACAATCCATTAACAAGACATCAGGAAAAGCTTTGAACATCCTTATAGAATCGGGGTGTGCAAAAAACAAGTTCTCAAGGGAATGGGTTGATGGGTTCATATTATAGTAGAACGTGTAGCGATGGCTATCCAACAAATTAAACAGTTCCTGTATCGGGTTTCTACCATCTCGTTCTTTAAATTTCAGTCCGGCCAAAAAATTATGTATCGTTTTAGTGTTTGATACATTGTCAGGATTTCTATTTTTAATGGCCTCTAATATTGCACCAACTTTAAAACTACTTTGCCTTAAAGTTTTAACAATTTCTTTTTCATCTTGGGTTAAACGAGCACGTCGTGCTTGACCTTGGAGGTAAGTTGGGGGTGGGTGGTTATGTTGTCCATTTTCTACGTGACACATCCATTCACCATTAACTACGTAACCTTTAATGAAAAATGGACAGTCTTTTTTCTTTGTACCTGATTTTACGGAAGATGGTTTCTTTTTTTCGTAAACCCCCGATTTATCACACACAATATCAACATACGGTGTCCTGCTCCCATCACCCCCTCCAGACCTACGAATCGTAAGGATGAAACCCCAATTTCCAGCCACATCAGCAAGATCAGCAAGCATTTCATCCCTTGTTTCCCAAGTCAATTCATCAACTTCAAAGTGCTCCGAATAATCAGTTAGCTCATCGTTTGAGCCACTGGATGAATTCGCATTGTTGTTGTTATTCCATTGGTTGTTGTCATAACCATAGTTGTAATTCATTTTCGGATAGGGTTTGTTTGTATATTTTATTGGGGAGAAATGAGGATTTTTTAAGAGATTTCCGAAATGTGTTTGTGTTTGATTTTATGGTTTGTTAGAATTGGCAAAATTGAGTCATATTTATAGGGTAAGTTTACACTACAAACCGTAGATTACTTTTACGGTTTGTAGTGAATTTTTGGTGTAGTCATTTCGAAACTTTAATAATGCATTGAGTAGTCATTTTCGGATAGGGTTGTCAAGTCATAATAATTCAAAAGTGATAATGTGTTGTCGGAATTATTTTGATAGATATGGTATCCAATGTAATTTACACTACAAACCGTATATTACTTTTACGGGTTGTAGTGTTTTTTTTGGAGTAGTCATTTCGAAACTTTAATAATGCATTGAGTAGTCATTTTCGGATAGGGTTGTCAAGTCATAATAATTCAAAAGTGATAACGTGTTGTCGGAATTATTTTGATAGATATGGTATCCAATGTAATTTACACTACAAACCGTAGATTACTTTTACGGTTTGTAGTTTTTTTTTTTTTTACGTTGTTTACGGTGATTCAGTGCAAAAAGTACATTCGTAAAACGTCGCTGCTAAAATCAGGGGTACAAACCGTACATTACTTTTACGGTTTGCACAAAATACATACAAACCGTACATTTAATGTACGGTTTGTATGAAATCTGTACAAACCGTACATTAAATGTACGGTTTGTATGTATTTCAGAATATTTAGGGTTTTTTTAGGGTTTAGGGTTTAGGGTTTAGGGTTTAGGGTTTAGGGTTTAGGGTTTGTAATTTAGGGTTTATGGTTTTTAATATAGGGTTTAGGGTTTAGGGTTTGTAATTTAGGGTTTAGGTTTTTAATATAGGGTTTAGGGTTTAGGGTTTGTAATTTAGGGTTTAGGGTTTATGGTTTGTAATTTAGGGTTTAGGGTTTGTAAATTAGGGTTTATGGTTTACCGTTTAGATTTTAGGGTTTAGGGTAAGTGGTTTGTAATTTAGGGTTTAGGGTTTAGGGTTAGGGTTTGTAATTTAGGGTTTATGTTTCAGGGTTTAGAATTTAGGGTTTGTAATTTAGGGTTTAGGGTTTAGGGTTTGTAATTTAGGGTTTAGGGTTTAGGGTTTAGGGTTTAGGGTTTAGGGTTTAGGGTTTAGGGTTTAGGGTTTAGGGTTTAGGGTTTAGGGTTTGTAAAAACTCAATATTGGTCCTAAAACATACAAATCAAACATACGAATCAAATTTAACTTACGAATTTATAACGTACAAATCAAACATAGAAATCAAATTAAACCTACGAATTTATAATATTCCAACCCTAGCTAATAATAAAACTGACAAATCAAACATAGAAATCAAATACAAAAACAGTGCATTTATTTTTTTTTGTAACGACTAAATGTTTTAAAGTTGGACATAGGGAGCATCTTTCCCGCCGATGTTAATCTATCGGATGACGGCTCAGCAGACTCTTCGATTTCGTTTAGCTCCGTACGCCGTCTTTGTCGCTCCTGCGATTCTGGATGCGGCGCACGCTCGTGGGATGTAACTGTCTGTCGTAAAATGTGACCGGTCTGTCGTAAAATACCCAACCTCCCTTTAATCTGTGGACCTGGGTCTGTCATCCTAACTATGATAACCAAATATAACTCAATTAATGATAACCAAAAAAATGATAACATAACCAATTAATGATAACCAAACAATGATAATTCAATGATAACCAAACAATGATAACTCAATTATAACCAATTAATGATAACCAAACACACATTTTTTCATAAACCAAACAACAATAATAATTAAATTTTTTAATCATAACCAAACACACATTTTTTCATAAACCAAACAATAATAATTAAATTTTTTAATGATAACCAAACACACATTTTTTCATAAACCAAACAATAATAATTAAATTTTTTAATCATAACCAAACACACATTTTTTCATAAACCAAACAACAATAATAATTAAATTTTTTAATCATAACCAAACACACATTTTTTCATAAACCAAACAACAATAATAATTAAATTTTTTAATCATAACCAAACACACATTTTTTCATAAACCAAACAATAATAATTCAATTTTTTAATCATAACCAAACACACATTTTTTCATAAACCAAACAATAATAATTAAATTTTTTAATCATAACCAAACACACATTTTTTCATAAACCAAACAATAATAATTCAATTTTTTAATCATAACCAAACACACATTTTTTCATAAACCAAACAATAATAATTAAATTTTTTAATCATAACCAAACACACATTTTTTCATAAACCAAACAATAATAATTCAATTTTTTAATCATAACCAAACACACATTTTTTCATAAACCAAACAATAATAATTCAATTTTTTAATCATAACCAAACACACATTTTTTCATAAACCAAACAATAATAATTCAATTTTTTAATCATAACCAAACACATTCTCAACAATTCAAATTAACCAAACAAAATAAAAAAACATGCAAAAATGGGACAAATATCAACAATTATTAAAATTTCTATAATTAATATAAACAAACAACAAACAATTATATATAGCTAAGTGAATTATGGTTTTGCATATTTTATATATTTTTTCCTATTTTACAAATTAAAATTACAAAAAATAAAAAAACATGCAAAAATGGGACAAAATATCAACAATTATTAAAATTTCTATAATTAATATAAACAAACAACAAACAATGATATATAGCTAAGTGAATTATGGATTTGCATATTTTATATATTTTTTCCTTTTTTACAAATTTAAATTACACAAAAAACATAATAAATTAGAGAATAAAAGATATACCCTTGAATTATGGATAAGTTTGATTGATGATTTGGGGTTTTTTGTTAATAAAGTTGATAGTTAATGTGGTTGATTGATTTGGGTGATTTTTTGGGTTGAAAATTGGGGGTTTTTGAGAGAAAGAGAGAGAGTGTAGAATAAAATTTAATTTTTTTAAAAAAATTCGTAACTTTCTGTTTTTTCCAGGGACTGTCTGTGTAATTTTTGCAGGGACTGACTGTGTAATTCTGAAAATCAGGGACTCACTGTGTAATTTACAGACATTTGCTGCAAACCGTAGATTAAATCTACGGTCTGCATTGATTCAATGCAAACCGTAGATTTAATCTACGGTTTGCAGCAAATGTCTGTAAACCGTAGATTAAATCTACGGTCTGTGTTGAATCAATACAGACCGTAGATTTAATCTACGGTCTGAGAGTATTTTCAGACTTTTTGAAGTTTAAAAAGTCACCCTCATTTCTCAATGCATAAAATCGCCAGTCCATTTAATCTATCTTGACTCATTGTTGTTCTCAATAAAAATTTCAGCAATTTTAATTTGAAAAAGCTTCTTTCAGCTATTGCGACGGTCACCGAAAGAGTTGACAAAATTTGATAAGCAACCGGTACATTTGGAAATATATCTATTTTCACTACAAATTCAAGAATTTTGATGGTTGTCCATGGTTTGTTTTCCCGGAAGGCTTCCGGAGGTAACATTTCCCGCATGTACTTTATTTCTAAAAATAAATTATGGGCATCTACATCTGAGACATCACCCTTTTTAAAAGCAGATTCAAGATTTATACAACATTTCTCCAAGTCGCATTCAGCCAATGCCATCAACTTCGCTCCGTGAAACAATAATCCAAACATTTTTTCAAAACTATCCAATTGTTTGAACCTACTCCTCAATTCTGAAAGAGCAATGTCTACGATAACAAGAAAGTAATAGGTCCTAAAGCTTCCTTTTGTTGTTTGTCGCTCTCTATCAGTATTAGCAATCTCATCAAGCTGTCTTTTTCTATTTATATGGCGTTTCTCTGGAAACTCAGGCTCAATTCCCATATCCAATGCAATTTCCTTAGCAGAACTGATAGCGGATTCAAATCCTTCTTCCATGTACTTGTCAAAAAAAGCTACAAGCTTTTTCAATTGTTCCACTGCAAGGTCGATTTGCATATAAGAATTTACTAAGCGCATTTATATTGTACAAAACATCATACCAAATTACCAAGATAACCAGAAACTCGAAACTGTTGAGTTCATTTATCGCCAACAATCTAGCATCCTTGGAAATTCTTGCATCTTCAATAACATCTGCCACTTTAAGCAAAGCTTCTTTGATTTGGCTGACTGGTGACCTAATTGTTTTAACGCTTGTAATACGACTTTCTCACCTTGTGTTGCATAGTGACTTAAGTGTTAAACCATCTACACAATTAAGCAAAACACTCCAACATTTTGTTGAGTGGAAAAATATTGTATACATGCATTGGCATGCTCCAAAAAATAATTTTTCTTTAATACAAGAGTTTACCATATCACAACCCACCAAATTAAGACTATGGTAACCACACAGCATATAAAATGCTCTATGATTTACATCGAGTAATCTTTTTTGGACACCTTTATTTTTTCCACTCATATTTGATCCATTATCATAACATTGTCCCCTAATATTGTCAACACCGAGACCAACAGATTCTAATGCACCAATCAAAGAAATAAAAAGTCCCTCTCCAGTGGTCTCTTATACATTCAAAAATTCAATAAAGAAGTCCTCAGTTTTTAGTGGTAAATTCGATATGTTGACACACCACAATATTAAAGTCATTTGTTCTTTGTGACTTGCATCGGGAGTACAATCAAGTATGACAGAATAATAATGTGCCTTATTTACCTTTTCAATAATTGTGTTTTTCACTTTCGAAGAAATATTAACTATCAACTCATTCTGAATCGTATGAGTAAAGTAATGATAATGAATCCCTTTTTCTCTAATGAGCCATAAATGTTCTTGCATTATAGGATTAAACTCGGAAATCATTTTAATCAAGCCTAGAAAATTACCATTATAATCATCATCAATTTTTTTTCATTTTTCCCACGAAATGTGAGATTATTTACTCCTAAACACTTCACCACAGCTACTATTCTTGTTAAAACACCTCTCCGGTATTGTGTTTCTTTCCTAATTTTCTCTTGTAGTTCCTTGTCAATTGTTTCATTCTTTCTCAACCTCACTTGTAACTCTACCATAGAGCTCAAATTAGCTAAGTGTTCACGGATGTTTTCATGTTCTTTAAGCTTTTCACTTAGATGTCTCCAATATTTACATCCTTCTTTTGCTAGTTGACTTTTTATGTACTTTGTTTTGATAAGTTTACAGCAAAAACAAAATAATTTATCCAACTCTTTTGAGTAGACAAGCCACTTTCTATCATGAACTTTTTTATCGGCAAATACTTTTTGGTAATACTCTGAAGAGGATATTTATAATTAACATCTCTAATGGGACCTTTCTCAATCAACAAATCCCTCATTTTTGTAGTTAAGCTATCATAGACTCTTGGATCGTATATATCTAAAGAAGGTTCAATATTTTCATGTTGTTCAAAATTATTTTCAACTTGATCACCATTCATATTATTTTTAACATTTTTATTTTCTATACCTTTTTCAAGATGATCATTTTGTGGATTATCAAAGCTCATCGACTAATTCTCAACTACTCCCGTTTTATCCTTATTTTTCAACAAAAACTTTCTCATAGCCCCTTTCATAGTTTGAGTCTCATTCTCTACGGCTTTCTTTTTTTCCTTTTAAAGCTACCCAAGGCTTGCTTTTTAGGAATCATGTTTTACTTAAACTAATAGATTAGTACACACAACCCCAAAATCGAATAACAAAGTAAGGAAAAAACCTGGATTTTTTAAGTTAAATGCTTGCTCACAAGCCACAACCCCAAATTATCATTTATCACTTGATACTCTGCAAGGAAAAAAAATGAATGAGTAAACATCATTAGCATTCTTAATTTATTAAAATAAACCCTCAATTTAACCCTCTTCTTTGTCATTAATGTGCCCCCACCCAATTGCACTAGCTAGTAGCTACTCAAAATCAATTTATAAGTGATAAAATTGAAAGATTAAGATAGAAATATATTACTTGCTAGTTGTAATACTTGTTAGATGATGATCGTCCTTTGATATACTATTTTTTAAAATATATATAGAGAATTAGAGATATCTTACTTGCTAGTTGCTATACTTGTTAGATTGGGCCAAGGAGAAAAGAAAGAGTTTAGAGAACGCTGTGAGTGTTAGGAGTACATAAAACTTAAGTTTTCTATTTTTCTTATTTAATATATATAACTATAAAAAAAAACTTTTTGGACCCCCATTTTTCCTGTCGGGCCTAAATGGCTCCAAGCCGCCACTCTCATACGTCACAAGTGGCGAAACTTATATATGACCAGGGGTTGTCATGGAAACCCCACAAATTTCAGTAATTTTATTCTTTTTTATAGTTTTTTTCAGAGTAATTTGTAAATAAAACATTTCAGCAACTACTTAAATTTTATTTCCGACAAGCCTTTCAAAATTATAAATTGTTTACCAAAAATTTAAAAAACTAGGAGAAAATAAAATTAAAAAGTAATTGTAGTGACTTTAATTACAATAACAACTAAATATGAATGTATTATTGACTATTATTCCCACATACACTAATTTAACACGATTTCGGTTGATTATATCATTTTATTTGTAGCATGTTCTAAGCCTTGAATTCTAATTAATCAAATTATTATTTAAAAAAAAACTCTCAAAATTAAGATTAAATAATTTTCTATTTATTACAAAACATTTACTATATGTAAAGAAATCATACAAATTTAAATTGATAGAAAAAAATAAAATTATAAATCTAAAAATTCTATATTTTAATCAATATGTTGTACATAAATTATGAAATTCCTCAATAATAAATTATAAATTTCATAAATATTTCTTCAAAATTTTAAAAAGGAAATAAAAACAATGTCATAAATTTATTTACTCGACATCTCGTTAAATTGAATATTAAAAAAATTGTTCTCTACTAAATTGCCATTTTAGGTGGATTTTTTATATTTTATTTATGAAAAAAGTTAAGTCAACTAGCCAAAATAGCCGGCTGATCGATTGACGCTCTGAAAATCTTTTATTTAAAAAAAAATTATATAAGAAGGGTTTTTTTTTTTTTGTAAAAGTGAAAAATTTCAACCCACACTAAAATGAAAAACTTAGTGCCGATATTTATTGTTTTGACAACCCCAAACAGGGGGAAGCTAAGTGGGGACGATCGGGTGCCACGGCACCCTCCATAATTTTAGAAATCACAAGTGACGCAATTTTTTTTTAGTACAATTTATTTTTAGGTGTAGATTTGGCACCCCAATAAAAATATGTTACTTGTACATATATTTTGGCACCCCAATAAAAATATGTTACTTGTACATATATTTTGGCACCCCCCATTTACACATCCTGGCTTCGCCAGTGAGTCCCCAAAGTTAATGTTCTGGCTCCGTCCCTGTACGCCACCCATCGGCCACCACTGCCTATCCCACAGGCAATATTCTGCCCTTCGTCCACCACTCCTATTTCCCCATAATATTTGGAGGTACGTATACTTGTCCTCATCAACCGGCCTACACCACTAAAACACAGTCTGTCTGCCACCAAGTCCAAGACCCAAGCCTGGCCGCAACTCAATCGTTCTAAACTGCTCCACCTCCACACGATTCATCAGCTTTCTTAATTATGATCTCTCTATTAACCGCTTGCATTATTAAAATTTCTCCTAGAGAGATCGACATATCTCATACAATATGTAGGAAAGCCTTCTTTGTTATCAAATGATGGAAACTAAAATTTGTAGGCTAAATATAGAGACAAAATGGGAAATTATAGCGATTCTGTGGTGAGAATTTTGTGGTGAGAATTTTGGTTGAGAATATTGAAGACTTGATGAGAGAAAGAAAGACACTTTATTTTTTTAACTTAATAAAAATCCTCGAACCTTAATGAGTTTAGTCTTGAAACAAAACCAATTAAGGATAACAAAAAGAAAATAAGTCCCAAAACAATTAGGAAAAATTAAAAGATAATAAAAAGACCACTATGGGTCTTCATCATTTTACAGAACATGCATCTGCTACACTTTTGAAGTGTTAGGATTATCCTAAACTTTTGCGAATAGCTTAATTATCTTTGATAATCTTAATCAACTCGGGACTTGCTTAATTACAACAATGAAGCAGGGCGTTTTAAAGTCCAAAAAAAAGATAGGTCCATCCATCTTAGGGTTTCTAGCTTTATGAGCCTTAAAAATCTGGAAAACCTCTCTACTGTTAAGCCAATCAATCAAATATAGTCCAATTTTGATGTAAGGAAAACGAAAAAGATGAATAAAATGCTGAAACCAAACAAGGCTGTAATTAGTAAGACAGCACCAAAAGTGAATGAGAAAAAAATTTAAGATGGAAATTTAACATTTCCGGCAGAGTTATAACTTGGTGAATTCCAACAGCTACGTTAAACAATTTATTCTTCGGAAAGCTAGTATTGTTCTTCAATAACATATACAACATATTTTTCCGTGGTAAATTTGAGAATGATATATGGATAATTAACATATAATCTTTTTATTCAATATTTATACATATTCGTCCTCCCCCGAGTCATGAAAAGCTATTAGTTACATTCTTTTTCTTTAAACAAGTTTAAAAGGAAAATATCAGACTGATATCGTTTCTTATAACAAACAGGCCACATGTAGGCAATGAGGACATGGATTTGTGGAGGATAAGAAATCTATTGATTTTTTTGGCTGAACATAAAACTTTTATTGGTGGAATTCAAGTCATGATTAATTGTACATTACTTATTCATATTTTCAATATTCGAGCTCTAATAACACAGATATTATACAAAGGAACAACCTCTACAGTATCCATTAACTGTACATATTCAACATGTTTCTCTGAGTTCTCAACTTGTTGAACTCCATATTTCTAACTGCGTTAACTAACAAATACAGTTTACAGTCCGAATCTATCTTAAAAACTTCAGATTGTGGAAGCATACACCCACCTCTTGAAAGACCTGTTTTTGATTATTCACCATGAGCTAGCAAAACTAATTGCTCAATCCAAATTTTCCAAATTGTACACTAGCAAATTTTGGAAGTAAATATTATTTGTTACGAAAGAGGTGGTAACTATTATTTGGAGCTATATATGGTCGATGTTGATGATATTAATGTTGATGTTGATCGCTTAACAAAACGTCCTTTCATTCTTGGTCGTTTCTCAGCATTGATTTTTCTAACTTCGTATCTTATCTTCTTAGAAAACAACCTCGTCCTCCTCTTCTCTCTGTACCTTGTGACTCTTGCCTCTCTTCCCACATCGCCGCATCTCGATTGTCCCCCTATCCATTCTTTAGAAGAGCCTGCCAGTGGTGACTCCTGCAAAAGAAGTACAAAAGCTTTTCATTAGTACAAGATTAAACTTATTGGATAAAATAAATCAAAACAAAAGAGAGGCTGAAATAATGATGTACTGCAAGCGCAAATAATAACCAAGCAGATATTCTTATATAAAGCTTAATACAAATTGCTCATGAATAGTAGACAAGTTATACAAATTTGATTGACAGAACCCACCCTTATTTCCAAATTATGACATTAATTTTAAGGAGATATAAATTATGCATTGAGTTACATTGAGACAGTTACCATGTTTAAGACGTAATATATATAATTAGTGCGCATTTGGCTGATTTTTTAAGAAAAACAGCTCAAATATGACAGTAGGCACTATTTGAAACCCTCCCAATTAATTAACTAGATTAATTATGATGCGGTGATGCCAATTGCCATCATATCTCATGAGGTTAAAAGTTTTCTTTTTTTGTTAAAGTAATCGTGTATAAGAGCCAAAAAGGCTCGAACAATACCCGAAGGCTAGAATCATATCAATAGAAGATTAGTGCATCATCGCAAGAAAGATACGCTTAAACTCATGAAGTTAATTAAAAGTTAATTAACTAGGCCATGTTTTTACTCTTTTTGGTTTATGTTTTGCTAGCTACAGTTCATCCCTCGTGTGCCAGGTTTGAGTTTAAATCAATATAGAACACCCAATTATGCTTGTCAATTAGAGATCACATCGAGGGTTACACTATCAATTGGAGAAAAAAACATGCCAGCAGGATCATTTATGATTTGGCAAAAATTAACATGTTTGTATACACCAACGATAATTTCTTAAGATGATTATGTAAAATAGATATTTTACCATGAATTCCGGCCAGCAATCATTCAAATTCGTGTCTGGCCTTATTCCGTCAGTCCAAGGACAACCTTTGCAATCCCAAGCACTTATGACTCCTTCATAATCGAGCTTTAAAAACTTTTTACTCTGAATATTTTCTTTTTTGCCATCATCGCCTATGGCCGCCTTTTCCTCCTCTTCCCCCACAGAATCGTGCTCCCAGTTCATTATACCATTTTCCACCTTAACTAATTTCATGTCCTCAAAAATACAATCATCAAAGGTTGCAATATTTTCCTGTTCTTCTTTAGTATCAAAAAACCCTAAATCATTTATTCCACAAGGAACCGAATGATCAAGACCTCCACCGAGTAAACTCTCCACATCAGCCGCAAAATCGGCTAAATCCATATCCGATGGCAGATCGAATGCTTGGATAGCATCCAACTCAGATGCTTCGTCATACATACCATTACTAAAATTATTTTCAATTTCATTCGAGACATCACATAAAAAGGGGTCGAAAATAGGGACACGGTAGAGTAATAGTTCTTCATCCTCATGAGGTGGATTTTCATCACTATTAATCTCGGGCACTAAAGCAAGAGGGTTAAGAATATTCAACCCTTTTCCATCTTTACTAAGTTTCTCCACGCGCTTTATGGGACGAGGAGTCCGAGCCTTTCTCGTGAACCCCTGGTGCCATGCTGGCTCGAGACTTGTCGAACCACCTGGCTTAGAGAAAGGTAATTTCTCAAGCCGAACACGTTCATGACGGCTTGCTAATAAATTAGCAGAGTGCACAGACGAGTCGCATGTCTGGCAAAGGAACGCGTCATCTGCGGTGCAATACCACCTTGCACGCCTCTGCAAACAACCGTCACAGGGTCGTGCAGTCTTACCGCCAACAACGTTAGCGGTCTTCCTTTGAATAATCATTAAAATGGATTTCAAATGTTGGTTTAAAAAATTGAGAGTAGCTTTTGAGAAAAATTTGGCAGTGAATAGTTTGAGTTCAAGTTTATATGTAGGATAAGCAATAATTGTTAGGGAAGATGTGACCTAACCCTAGTTTTCGATTTGTCATATATATATAAAATATATTACTCATGCTTGCCTTAAATTTTCTTCATGAGCTAGTGTCTCATTCTACAGTGATAGATAGAGACCAGCAGGTCCACAAGAAAGTTGTATCTAGTGTTTGATTGGTTGGTTTTTTCAAGTCCATCTGTAGCTCTTTGCTCCTATTGGCTATGACTAATATTTTGATATATTTGAGATCTTTGGTGTAACACTTGTTTTGGTTTCTTCTACCAATGGTACAATAATTCTTGTTTCAGCTTAAGACCCCATACTACGGTCCCCTCATGTTGCTTTCTATTCTAGGCTATTCTCTCACACTCACTACTTGCTTGAATGCAATTTTTTAAGCGAATAAATTGTTTATTTTAAACTAAGGAAAAAAAACGGCCACTACAATAAAATGAAGTATAAGTATATAGCAACACACGAGTTTTTGAAAAGTGTTACGAAAATAAGTGTTGCTAATTTTTAGCTACATAATCGCAATTAATTGTTGCTATATTATTAAAATTTAGCGACATACCAAATTCACTAATAGTTTTTATGTTGCTAGCATGTCTTTTTATTGTAGTGGGCACGCCGGAATTAAAATATTAGATTGTTACGAAAAATAAAGAAAAAACCATTTTCAAGTTGACCAAGCAAGTATTCCCTTCGTCCCGTATTAAAAGGAACAATGGGGATACGTGGAATTTTGCAACGCAAAATTAGTGCATTTTAAATGTCGGAATTGTTAATTTCAAAAGTTATTCATATAATTTAGCATGCTAATTATGTTACTAAATTTTAAAATTTACAATTCTGACAATTAAAAAACAGCAATTTTGCACCGTATCCCCATGTTACTTTTAATATGGAAAGACTTTAAGTGTAAGTCCAAAAAAGTCTAAAATCTAATAAATTACATGGTAAAGTTTCTATTATTTTGTTTTATCATGTTGTGTTGCAAACTTGCAATTTCCTAAATTAATACATGGTAACTCTTCCCCTAGAAGCTGCAATCAAACAAGTCTCACTACTGTCACTTCACTCTATCAAATGTTTGTGTTTATTGTGTACTATCTTGGATAAATTCTAAAGATGGTGGTTAGCTTTTCTCCACCTGCAGTTGATGTAATTCCTGAATACGATCGATGAACTTAAGCCTCTAACCTAATTGTGGGGTAAATTGTTAGGAAAGGGAATTTCGGAAAAAGTTTTTGAGTGGCTAAATACGAGTTACCACTTTCTTGTACAGAAGCTGGGGCCATCTAAGATTATGACTAGTGCAAAATGGAAAATTTATTTAGTCCCGGAGGAGGATGACATGTTCTCACCATAACTCAAGTGACGCTTCTATGTGGGCTACCTATGATGATGTTTATCAAAGTTTATAAAATTTACTCTCCTTAATTATTCACTCAGTACTGCTCCAAACTTACAAGCCCATTTTCCAGTAACTTTTTCATTATTTAATAAATCTGATTAAATATTTTTCTTAGAGTTTTCTGAATTTAATTATTGAAAAATTAAAAATAGAGACTCATTTTAATTAGAAAAATTCTTTAAATTATTGAAATAAAAAACCTGACCAAGTTAAAAAATTTATTAAAAAAGTTTCTTTATTGAAACAAAAAAATATATATATACTAATTCATAGGCTGACCGAGTTAATTTTTCTCCTTTTCTTAATATTTTATTTATTTGATAAAGGAAAAATCCTAATTTTTATCTACATCAAACTATTGCAAGTAAAAAAAAAATCCAATCGATGTGAAGTAAATTATTAGCATATAAGCTTTTTCGTAACTTTTTATTTCTCTGTTTAATTCAAGTCCCACTTTGATGTGATTGATAGTATTTTATGCTTTGATCAAATAATTTCTGATCAAATTATTTAAAAAAATACATTTGTGATTTTCAAACAAAATTTAGATTAGATTTGTAAACTAAAAAATAAATGCTAACGAAACCATATTAGAATTGAACAAAAGGAAGCATATATTTGTAAGATGGAGATGTGGGGTTTTGCGTTATTAGTTTGACCTTTCGCATTCATTCCATTATAGGTAGAATTAGTAAAATTCTAGTTTACTTTTATAAATGAGTGGAGTGACCCACATATAGAGATGTCACGTAACTTATGGTATAAAAGACCACATCATATGTCCTCCAGAAGGAGTAAATATTATCTATGGGGCAATTAATATAAACATATCATATTCCTATTATATTAACAAAAACATACTGTTAAAAGTTAAATTATCAAAAACATACCTTCAATTAATAATTAATAAAAAATAAAAAATCTGATTCATCCCTCCCAATCTATTTCCCCTCTCTCTCCTCCGCTCACAGGGGGATTCTTTTTTCATTAGTCACTTTACTCATCTGTATAACAAACGTGGGATCACAGATCCCACGTCTACGTGGCAGATATGTTTTTTTTTTTTTTTTTAACCAAAAAACTTTTTCGATTTTACCAAAAAAAAACACTAACCATCAACCATCAAACTCTTTCATATATAAAATTAATATATTTTTTTATCAAATCAACGTCACTCTACCACTACAATTATCCCAAATTTTACCAAAAAAAGAAACCTCTGCTATTTACCAAAATAAAACCTCTCTCAATTTTACCAAAAATAAATTATAAGCATCAACCACCAAACAAATTAATATCATTTGAATTACTCAATATTAGTTGTGATTAAACAAATTTGAATATAAATATTTAAAGTTCAATAAAAAAAAGTTAAAAACTTTTAATTAATAAATGTTATAACTTATTAATAATCATATCTATTTACATAAAATTTAAACTCAATAATAAAAATAAATACTTAATTGATAATTGTAATTGTAGTGGTAGAGTTATGTTGATTTGATAAAAAAATGATATTAATTTGATATAGTAATTAGTTTGGTGGTTGATGCTTATAATTTATTTTTGGTAAAATTGGGGGAGGTTTTATTTTGGTAAATGGCAGAGGTTTTTTTTTTTGGTAAAATTTGAGATAATTGTAGTGGTAGAATGACGTTGATTTGATACAAAAATATATTAATTTTATATATGAAAGAGTTTGATGGTTGATGGTTAGTGTTTTTTTTGAATAAAATCGAAAAAGTTTTTTGGTTTAAAAAAAAAACATATCTGCCACGTAGACGTGGGATCTGTGATCCCACGTTTGTTATACAGATGAGTAAAGTGACTAATGAAAAAAGAATCCCCCGCTCACATTCTCTCTAATCTCTCTCCCCTCTTTCTCTCTCCCTCGGATCTCTCCTCCTTCTTTCTCTCTCCGATCTCTCTCATCCTCCTTCTCACTCTCTCCGATCTCTCTCCTCCTCCTTCTCATTCTCTCCGATCTCTCTCCTCCTCTTTCTTTTCGATCTCTCTCATCATCATCACTCTATTTTTTCGATTTTTTTCTTATCATCTTTCTCTCCGATCTCTCTCTTTCGTGGAGATTGAGACGGACACATCTATCAAAATAGACGACGATTGTATACAACGAGATCGAAAACTCGAGATTAATGTCGACGGAGATGCAGTTATCGAAGGAGAGGCCCGTGACGACGACGTGATAGTTCGAGATCGGAGAATGGGTAAGAGTTGGATTTGTTAATTAGTGTATAATGTTGAAAAATAAGTGTATGAATTACGTGAATTAAGCGTATGGAGTTGAAAATTATGTATATGAATTATGTTAATTGGGTTATGAAGTTTGAAAATAAGGGTGAACTCTACGAATACTTTTGAACTTTAAAAATTGGGATATGAACTTTAAAAATTAGGATATGAACTTTAAAAATTGGGATATGAAATTTAAAAATTGGGGTATGAACTTTAAAAATTGGGGTATGACTTTAAAAATTATGGTATAAAATTTAAAAACCGGGGTATGAACTTTAAAAATAATGGTATAAACTTTAAAAATAAGGATATGAACTTTAAAAATCGGGGTATGAACTTTAAAAATCGGGGTATAAACTTTAAAAATTGGCGTATGACTTTAAAAATTATGGTATAAACTTTAAAAACCGGGGTATCAACTTTAAAAATAATGGTATAAACTTTAAAAATTGAGATATGAACTTTAAAAATTAGGATATGAACTTTAAAAATTGGGATATGAACTTTAAAAATCGGGGTATGAACTTTAAAAATTGGCGTATGACTTTAAAAATTAGGGTATAAACTTTAAAAACCGGGGTATGAACTTTAAAAATAAGGGCTATGAACTTTAAAAATTGGGATATGAAATTTAAAAATTGGGATATGAAATTTAAAAATTGGGGTATGAACTGTAAAAATTGGGGTATGACTTTAAAAATTAGGGTATAAATTTTAAAAATTAGAATATGAACTTTAAAAATTGGGATATTAACTTTAAAAATTGGGGTATGAACTTTAAAAATTGGGGTATGAACTTTAAAAATTATAGTATAAATTTTAAAATTTGGGATATGAACTTTAAAAATAAGAGTATAAACTTTAAAAATTATGATATGAGCTCGAAAAAAAAGAGGGTATGAACTCAGAAAACAAAATGTTTGAACTCGAAAAAAAAAAGTATATAATCTCGAAAAAAACGAGGTATGAACTTGACAAAAGGGGGTATAAACTAAAAAAGAGAGTATGAACTCAAAAAAAAAAAAAGGGAATGAAATCGAAAAAATAGAATATGAACTCGGAAAAAAAGTTATAAACTCGAAAAAGGAAAAATGTAGCGTCTGTTGTAATTTTTTATTTATTTGGGAACTTAGGCTCTGTTTGTTTCGTAGTAAAATATTTACGGAGGGAAAATATTTTTCGGGTAAAGTTTTACGGTGCAAACTTTTGTTTGCATTTTATTTACGGGTGTTTGGTGCGTCAAAGGTTTCCCATGGTAATTCTATTGAAATTCAAAAATCTATTAGTTATTTAAATTAACAAATTCGATGCATAAATAAATAAACATTGTTCATACTTTAAAAAAAATATTTTAAGATGAAAAACATCAAAAATTAACTAAAAGTCACAAAAATTAACTAAAAGTCACAAAAATGAATAAGTTCGTGAAATTTTAAAAACATTAGTGATTAAAATCACAATTATTTTGACGGGAAAAAAGCTAAAAGTTCGTCTACTTTTCTGAAAGGAACTTCGTCAACATGTATAGGAAACTTAACCTAAACACATATTTTATTTCATATACGTCACTTATAATAACTTATAATTTTTCAACATATAAATTCATAAAATTATAAGTATAGAAGATATTATTGACTTTTTTAGCTTTTTCAAATTTTGTTGGATTTTTTAGATTTTTTAGATTTTTCGGAATTTTTATTTTATTTTTTCCATTTTTTTGTTATTTTTTAGATTTTTTCCTATTTATTTATATTTTTATTGGTTAATTAGATTTTAGCTTTTTCAAATTTTCTTGGGTTTTTTAGATTTTTCGGAATTTTTTGTTTTATTTTTTCCATTTTTTTGTTATTTTTCCTATTTTTTCCTATTTTTATTGGTTAATTAGATTTTAGCTTTTTCAAATTTTCTTGGGTTTTTTAGATTTTTCGGAATTTTTTGTTTTTTGTTTTATTTTTTCCATTTTTTTGTTACTTTTTAGATTTTTTCCTATTTATTTATATTTTCATTGGTAAATTAGATTTTAGCTTTTTCAAATTTTCTTGGATTTTTTTGATTTTTTGAAATTTATTTTATTTTTTTTCCATTTTTGTTATTTTTTAGAATTTTTCGTGTTTTTTCCTTTTTTTTATTGGTTAGTAGATAAAATTGGACTAATTATTAAATAATTTTGAAAGAATAGACCTATAATTAATAATAGTTATAATACTAGTATTAGAAAGAATATAGAGAGAGGCTCCGTAAACCGTTTACAATTTTATTTGCGGGGTAATCGTTTCCCCCAATTTTACTGGATATGTGGGAAAAATTTTCCCAAAAAAAATGTTTTACGTTAAACCAATCACCCGAAAAATCTATTTTACCCGTAAATGTTTGTTTACCCCCATTTTACAACAAAATAAACAGAGCCTTAACTGTAACGTTTGAAAAATGTCATGCGTTCATTTTGAAAATTATTCAAACTGTATAATAACATAATGACCCTAATGTTTTCTAATTTACAAAAGTGAAGTCCCTGATGAAATTCAATCGTTCAACACACAACCACTGAGATAGAGAGAAATTCAAATCGTCGTTTCATTGAAAGACGATAGACAACTGAGATAGAGAGAAATCGATGGTAGATTGACATAGATCTGCAAAGAGATAGCAGAGAGAGACGAAGTAGAGAGAGATATAAGAGAGACACTGAGATAAAAAAAAGATGGAAAACTACGGAAGTAACCGGAAAACTCCGCTTTCATCGCTGAGGTGGAGATGTCCAGTATGAGAGAGAGTTGTGGTTCAAAGTGAGAGACATATTCTAGTGAGACAAAATGAACTGTATAATGACAAAAAATAGAATGGATCACCCTTTATATACTCCTGAATTTTTGTAAATGAGTGATGTGTTACAAATAGTATGACGTCATCAAGGTATGCTTTTTATAAGTAAAAAGTTTTGGGTATGTTTTTAATAATTTAGTTACAAATGTGATATGTTTTGTTAATTTTTCCATTATCTAATGATCAATATGACTAGCTAATTAATTCTTCATATTTCTTATGAGTTGTTTAATTACGTTTTTTAGTGAACACTTCCCATATCATCTACAATAAATTAAAAAAGGTCTATATAGGCCTTTAATGCAGAAAAAGATCCGTGACTGAAATTAATTATAATGATTTGGTACATAATTTGAATGGCTAATAATCGGAACTTAACTGACGTAAGTTACATGAACTGGTTGGCGAGTTCAGGTTATTCCCCTATCGCTGAAAAGATAAACAGTCATGTTTTTTTAATTTAGTTTGATGTATAAAGGGTGTTCTTGTTGTAGGGTTCAACATTTTAAACTGAGCTTATTTGTTTTGTATTATGTTTAGTTATATATGTTTGACCAAATAAAAGTTAATATTTGTATTTAAACCGAAAACCCTAGCAACATTAAGTTTGATTATTTAGTTTATAGAGCAAGTGAAGCTGGGTAACCCTTTAAGCTCTGTTTGTTTGGACGGAAAATATTTACTCCAAAAAATATTTTCTTATGAAATTATTTTCCTTTTCGTTTACTGAGTGTTTTGCGATACTTGAATTTTTCATGAATATTTATTGGCGTGTTTGCCATCGGTTTTTATAATCAAAAAAATGTTTTTACAATGAGAAAAAAAACTTTCTTAAAATAAGCCACTTTTAGTTTTTTATCTATAAATGACTTATAACTTATTTTTGTTAATAAGTCATTGTCACTTCTTTTAACTTATTGGTGACTTGAAAATATAAAAATAATTTAATTGGAAAGTGTTAACTTTTGGTGATTTTTGTGTATAAAAGCTAAAAAGTCCCCAAATTCCTAACTGTGGTGATTTTTCGCGAAAAATAGCTTTTTCCAGTGAAAGCTACTTTTGAAAAGATAAAAAAAACTAATATATCAAACACCTAATTTTATTTTAATCCAAAAACCGAAATAAAGAGCATAAAATATATATATTTGTGAAATCGTTATGTTTTCCGTTCATTTTTGGGTTGAAACAATTGCCCTTGTTTTCCTTGAGAGATGAAAATTATTTTATTTAATTTCTTATTTTTTTTATCAAGCAATCATCTATAAAAAAACATTTTTTCCGGAAAAATATTTTTTCTTACGATTTTCCACTTAAAACAAACAGAGCTGCGTTTAAACCCAAATTGACGAGTCGTCATTATACACAAATTGGTAGGTGCATTTTTTATTTGAAAAGACACATAGACGCCTAGCTACTTAGAAATAAGCCCATAATTAAGTTATAAACCATGTTTTAATACACTCCATATATCCTCTTTGTCCATCTTTCTCTCTTCTGGCGAGGGAATGTCAGCATCTCCTCGTTCGGGGCAATAACGCCCCCAAAGCGGGCCGTCCGGGCCTCATCAACCCTGAATGATGCGACGCCCCAGATTGGGATGGCCGAGCCGTGCTGAGGCCGGCCCAAAGAAGCGTGTCGAGTACACTTCCCCAATTAATGCTGCTGCTCCCTTGGGGGACCCTCCTGACGTTTCACCGACGTGGCCCAATCACAGGACACCTCCTGTGGGCCCCGGGAAAGGACAGTACCCTTGTCAGAGTCATAAATGACTCTGACGCCGTTGGATCAGCATCTTACAGTACAGTGATCCAAGGGCTAATACGCCTCTGATCACTCTATAAATACACCCACTAATACCATTTAGTAGAGAGAGACACAAAGAGAGAGAGGAGAGATAAAGCTTAAACAACCCGGACCCCCTGAACACTATCTGTACCGCTCGATACAACGACCTGTAACCGGCCCGGACCCTCATCCTTAATCATATTCCTACTTTCAGTTAACACCGATACTGACTTGATCGTTGGAGAGGGAAAACCTGGTACCAACCCCGGGCCCCTGTTTGTTTCTTGCGCAGGCACGAAGGCCGCCTCATCACAATAGCCGACGTAAACTACTCCGGATACCGCGGAAGATCGGAGCCGACGCGAATTGAGTAAGCCGAGCTTGGGAAGAAAATCAGGCTCGCCAATTGGCGCCGTCTGTGGGAAACTGAACGCGTTAGCTTCGACTCCCCGTCCTTAAAGAAAACATGTCTGGCAATAACCGATTTGACACCCCATCGTCTCGACCCCCCCACGTTCTTGGGATGCCGAGAACGCTTTCTTTTGATGAGACCCCTAGGACCGCATCTACCAGGGAGCCCGTTCCTTTGACCGCAACAGCTCCCGCACCCCGATCGCGGACCGAGCTAACAGAGATGATGATCGATATCCACCAAAAAGAGCTCGTCGCTCTTGCGGCCCAGAAAGCCTTGATAGCCTCGCTGATGGAGCCGGAACTCGAGCCCGCCCAAGGCGCGAGCCAAGACAAATCGGTTCCAGTCCCCGTTAAAAGCGTGATGTCCAGGTTGGGACCCCTCCGACGACCCCCCCTAGAGACTCCCAGGGAGCCGGCTAGGGGTGCGGAGTCAGAGCATTCCCAAGAAGGAAATTCTCGCCGCGATAACGAGCGGAGTATACATTCTCGGCTCCGTTGGCAGGATGGTAGTCGGGACTCACGGCCGGAATCTAGTCACGCCCGAACCGATAAGCCACCTCGGACACGGAGACGTGGCCGACGCGGATGACACGATGCAGCTGGTGAGGCAGCGTTGAAAATCGTGGCCTCGACCCGCAGCACCCCGTTCTCGGACGAAATTGAATACAGTATCCCCCCCCAGAACTTTATCGCCCCTATCCTCCAAACCTTCAACGCGGACTCTGATCCGGAGGCTGGGAAGGCTCGGTATCGTTAGCGACACTACCGATACCAGATGAACCATTGGTCACACCTCGACCAATTAATGTGTAGGTGCTTTCCCGCCAGCCTGGGAAGGCTCGCTAGTAAGTGGTTCCAGTCCCTGCCCATCAATTCTATCCACTGTTGGGACGACCTAGCTTATGACTTTGCACACCGGTTCATAAACTTGAAAGAGAGAGCTGCCCAGCCGGAGCAACTCTATCAAGTGAGGGTCCAATCTAAAGAGACCCTCGAGAACTATGATAGTCAGTTTTGGCTGAAGCATGCCGAATGCGCGGACTGTCCCGACTCCACCGCCATAGCTGCCTTTAGGCAAAACATGGTAGTTGGGAGCAGGATCCGAAACGAGATGATCGCGACCCCACCCAACTCTGTTCCTCAACTGAGGTCCCTCATAAAACAGCATATCGACATTGAGAAGGACATGAGGTCAGCCGGGACAACACGTTCAGTAGCCCTTATCGACCAGCCAAGGGATCGGTTCGTCGCAACGAGCCCTCGAAGAAACCGGCCCATAGCGGAAAGGATGGAGCGGCCACGAACGGGAAGAAACCCGCAACCGGCCCCTAAAAGAAGAAAAGAGGACCCCCGACCGGGGCAGCAAACCCCTGTCGCCTCGGGTTCGGGCGCTGCCTATTCCACCACCTTTCGCCTACCTCTTGTCGACCTTCTTAACGAGATTGAGAACGAGCCTTTCTTCTCTTGGCCTCTCCCACTACGGAACGAACCGGCCCCAGGGCCTAACGACAAAATATGTGAATACCACAGGGGTCGCGGCCATCATACCTCCGAGTGCCATGGTCTGAAGGCCAGGCTCGAGGGATGGGTCCGGGATGGCCTAATGGATAAATATGTCAAATCACGAAGAGAATCCGACCGAGATGGAGAAGGGGTTGATGAGAGGCAGCGGGACCTCCCCCCACCGGTGATGATCTGTCATGTCATTCACTCTGGGCCGAAAAGGTCTAGCCAGAATGGGGCAGAAAGAACCTCAGCACGGGAAGCATTGATGAAGCAGTACGTCTGCCTCGCAGAAAGCTCAAGCCCTCGGAAAAAGTATAAGCGCAATTCCAAGCCGGATGTAAGCTTCACTGATTTCGACCTGGTGGGGGTGGACGTGCCCCACACTGATGCCCTCGTTATCTCGGCACAGATAGGCCTATGCGCTGTAGGACGGATCCTCGTTGATCAAGGAGCGTCGGTCAATATACTCTTTGAAGACCTCTTTCGAAAGATGGGACTCAAAGAGGAACAGTTGGAAACCGACGTCCCTCCCCTGTACGGATTCAACTCGGAGGCGGTCCGGCCCAAAGGAAACATAACCTTGCCCGTGAAAACTGGTACGAAAGTTATGGGCGTGGAGTTCACGGTGGTGAATGTCCCCTCTGTTTACAACGTGATATTGGGGCGCCCGTGGCTCCATAGAATAGATGGAATCTCCTCCACCTTACACCAAAAGGTTAAGTATCCAACTGATTCTGGTGTGGAAACCATCTCAGGAAATCAGAAAGTCTCACGCAGCTGTGCCATGGCCGTGTATTCCGGCAAAAAGATGGTGCCGGCCTAAAGTGCCATGAACATCGAGGCAGAGGACCCTAAGCTGCTGAGGGAACTAAACAAAAAGATGGGGCCTGAGGCCGAAGACAAGGTGGAGGAGGGACTGCTGAAAATCCAAATCCCGGGGCATGACGAGGACCACTTTTTTATGGTGGGAGCAAAGCTTACCAAACCTGAGGTCACCGACCTCGTCGAACTCCTTCTCCAACACCTCGACAATTTTGCATGGGGTCCAAGCGAGATGCCAAGCATCAGTTCCGACCTCGCTTGCCACCAACTTAACGTCAACCCGGATGCCAAGCCCGTGATGCAAAAGGGGCGCCGTGTCAGTCCAGAGCATGCCGATGCCATAAACGAGGAAGTAGAGAAGCTTCTTCTGGCCGGGGCCATCAGGGAGATTTATTACCCCAGATGGCTCGCCAATCCCGTAGTGGTCCCCAAAAAGAACGGGAAGTTGAGGGTGTGCATTGATTATACGAGCCTCAACAAGGCCTGTCCAAAGGATCCTTTCCCCTAGCCCAAAATCGATCAAATAGTGGACTCTACGGCCGGGGCCGCCAGAATGAGCTTCCTGGATGCCTGCTCCGGCTACCATCAAATACCTATGTCGGAGGCCGACCAAGAAAAAACTGCCTTCATCACCCCAAGGGGAAATTACTGCTACAAAGTGATGCCCTTCGGACTCAAGAACGCCGGGGCGACCTATCAGAGAATGGTCACCAAGATATTCTCTAAGAACATAGGCCGAACCATGGAGGTCTATATTGACGACATGGTGGTAAAAAGCACCCAGGAGAGGGACCACCTATCCGACCTAAGAGAGGTGTTCGAAACAATACGAAGGCATGACCTGAAGCTGAACGCCTCTAAATGTGCCTTCGGGGTAGGCGCCGGCAAATTCCTGGGGTTCATGGTGACCCACCGCGGCATCGAAGCGAACCCGTCCCAGATCTCTGCCTTGAAAAATTTGAAAACACCTGAGAAGAGAAGGGACATACAAAAGCTAGCCGGAATGGCTGCCGCCCTCAACCGATTTATTGCCTGGTTCGGGGATCGATGCAAGTCATTCTTTACGGCCTTGAAAGCTCAGAAGAAATTCGAATGGACCGATGAATGCCGGCGTGCGTTCACCGAGCTGGCTGACTATCTCGGAAGTCCGCCTCTTCTAACTAAGCCGGACCCAGGCGATGTCCTTACCCTATACCTCGCCGTGTCCGAGATAGCCGTCAGCGCCGTCCTCGTCAAGGAACTCGACAGGGAGCAAAGACCTATCTATTACGTGAGCAAAACTCTCCTCGATGCCGAGGCTAGGTATACGCCTTTGGAAAAACTCGTCCTAGCCCTCGTCGTGGCCTCACGAAAACTTGCTCACTATTTCTCTGTACACAGCATTGTGGTCTATACTGACCAGCCTGTGCGAGAAATACTCCAAAAGGGGGATCTCTCTCGACGAATGATGAAGTGGGCCTGCCACTTGAACGCCTACGACATCAGCTATGCGCCGCGAACGTCCGTCAAGGGACAGGCCCTGGCCGACTTCGTGGCAGAATTCACTGGGACGACTCAATGCCCCGACATCGCAGGTTGTGCCCCCGAGACCTGGACCTTGCACGCGGATGGAGCCGCCAATAAGAAAGGGTCCGGCCTCGGCGTCGTACTCCGATCTCCACAAGGGGATGTGATCGAGAAGTCAATCCAACTTGGCTTCAGAGCCACCAATAACGAGGCCGAGTATGAGGCCGTTATCGCCGGCTTAAAAATGGCCCGAAGCCTCGGAATCAAAAAGATACTGGTGCATACGGACTCTCAATTGGTCAGCAGCCAGATCAGTGGTGAATTTCAGACGAAGGACGACAGGATGGCCAGCAACGTGGCTATCGCTTCCGGAATACTCCAAAGCTTTGAATGTCAAGAAATCGTCAACATAAACAGAAACGAGAACACCCACGCCGATGCACTAGCGACCCTAGCCTCGGTCATGAGTGATAAAAAAGAGAGAGTCATCACCATAGAATACGTCCCTTCGCCTAGCATCGAGGCTAGGGCAACAATTAACATGGTGACTGACCTCCCGCCGAAGCCGAGCTGGATGGACCCCATAATCGAATACCATCGCTCCGGTGATCTTCCCAATGAGAAGAAAGAGGCCGAGAAAATAAGAAGAACGGCACTGGGATTCTGGATAGCTCCCAACGACAAGCTCTATAAAAGATCGTTCTCTGGCCCCTACTTACTCTGCGTCCACCCTGACATGGTAATGAGGGTCATGGACGAAATTCATGAAGGAACGTGTGGGAGCCATACCGGGGGCAGATAGCTGGCCAACCGAGCCTTGACCCACGGGTATTGGTGGCCCCTCATGCAGAAGGACGCCAAGGCTTTCGTACTCAGGTGCGAGAAGTGTCAGAAGTACGCACCCATACCCCATGCCCCGGCGCAAATAATGAGCAGCGTGACCTCGCCCTGGCCCTTTGCACAGTGGGGCATGGATATCGTCGGACCATTCCCCGTGGCCCCGGGGGGAAAGAAGTTCCTCCTTATGGTCACCGATTACTTCTCAAAGTGGGTGGAGGCCGTGGCCTTAGCAAAGACCACAGAGGCCGAAGTGATACGTTTCCTCTGGAGAGACGTGATCACCAGATTCGGAATCCCCTACTCAATCGTCGCGGACAATGGGGGACAGTTCACCGGGGTCAAATTAAAAGTAATGTATGCAAAGTATCACATCAAGAACTACTATTCGACCCCATCGTACCCCCAATGCAACGGACAAGCCGAGGTATCAAACAAGACCGTGCTCGACGGAATCAAGAAGAGGCTAGACGAGTCCAAAGGACGATGGGCTGCAGAGCTGCATCACGTCCTTTGGGCCTACCGAACGACGAGAAGACGGGGCACTCAACAGACACCCTATAGCCTCACTTACGGAATGAAAGCCATCATCCCGTTAGAAATCGGGCTTCCTTCTCTGAGGACGGACATGGTGGAAAACGGGCTTAATGAAAAGCTGATGGGGCTAGAGCTGGACTACGCCGAAGAAAGGAGGGAGGTTGCGGCCATCCGTAACGCCGAATATAAAAACGAGCTGGGGCGTTCTTATAACAAAAGAGTGAACGCCAGACGTTTCCAAGACGAAGACCTCGTGTTACGAAAAGTAAACAACAACACCAGGATACAGTCCGACGGCAAGCTAGGCCCCAATTGGGAAGGCCCCTATCGAATCCTCGGTGCAGTAGGGAATGGGGCCTACCTGTTGGGTCGTCTTCCCAACGACGTCCCGGTGGACCGACCTTGGAACGTCAACAACCTAAGGAAGTACTACCCGTAGGGCTCGGCCTTTATGACTTTGTGTAAATAAGAATGTGGTGTAAATTTATGCCTGTGGGCTTTATAAATAAAAACTGCTGTTATTTCAGTTCATTCGAATATTCTCTAAGTGTTTCAGAACACGAGCCTATACGGCACCCCGGTTCATATTTACTTGAATTTTTCAGTTCATTTAATATTCTCTAAGTGTTTCAGAACACGAGCCTATACGGCACCCCGGTTCATATTTACTTGAATTTTTCAGTTCATTTAATATTCTCTAAGTGTTTCAGAACACGAGCCTATACGACACCCCGGTTCATATTTACTTGAATTTTTCAGTTCATTTAATATTCTCTAAGTGTTTCAGAACACGAGCCTATACGGCACCCCGGTTCATATTTACTTGAATTTTTCAGTTCATTTAAAATTTCTAAGTGTTTCAGAACACGAGCCTATACGGCACCCCGGTTCATATTTACTTGAATTTTTCAGTTCATTTAAATTCTCTGTGTTACTTCGGTTTGCAAGCTATGAGTTGTATAAAACGAGCGCCCCAACGCCGAAGCATTATGGCCCCCTCATTTGGGAGCATGTATACAATGTATAAATCACAACGGAAGTATAGAAGTAAAACACAGAAGAATAAAAGACAAGTCCAAAATTGTTTTTTCATTTCATTCAATGGAAAACTATTACATGCTAAGTACAAAAAAGGAAACTACATTGAAAACAAAAGCCTAAATCTACCCTAGTTCTGGCTAGCTCCGTCCTCTTCGTCCGAGAGAGCTCGAGGAGTCAAAGGCACCACATCCGGAATGGGAGCTGAGGGGACGGGAACGATAATATTTTCTACGTTCCATACCGGGTGATCCGGTCCCGCCCTCATGAAGGCAGACGCCTCAGACCACCCCTCGACGTAGAAGGAGTTGAAGTCCTTCTGTGTCTTTTGGGCCCAGGCGGCATTCAGCTCGGCTTGGCCAGTTTGGACCGCCGCCTTTATCCTGTCGGTTACGCCAGCCTCAGCCTCTTTTAGGGCTGCCTCTGCAGCCTGGGCACGCTCCTCGGCCTCCGTTCTGGCCTTCACGACTTTAACTCTTCGAGCCTCAACCGTGGCGTTGAGGCCCTCAGCTTTCTCCGCCCTGAGTTGGGCCTCTTCAGACCTTTTATGGGCCTCCTCCGCCCTTTTTTGGGCCTCCTCCACGAGCTTGGCATTAGCCTCTGCCTTCGCGGCCCATGACCTCACCAGCTGGCCTTGATGGTAGACATATTGGTTCATCATCAAATAGGCCTGCAAGGGAAAAGGCAAAACACTTAGCAAAAATATGTGGGAAGAAGGTGAAAACATACAAAATAGACTCTACACGTACCTGAGGTATCATGGCCATGGCCGATGTCATGGAGGATGCGAGGTCACGACCTCGGTGATCAGCCTCGACGCTTTGCTGCTGGAGCGCAGCCAAAGCTAGTAACCCGGCAGATGGGTGAGCCTCCATGATGCTCTTCACACCCGTGGCCGCCTTCACCTCCTCGGGCGTCTGCAAAGGCATCATGTGGGTCGGGGAGGCAGAACTGGAGCTTGAGCCTTGAGTAGGGCCTTGAGCAATGCCCGACGTCTCTTTGGGCCCCTCCACGACCACAACCTCGGATGGGTTACTCCCACCGACCTTGGTCCTCTTTTCCCCTTGGAGGGACTTCGTCCCCTCCGCCTTTCTCTTCCCAAGAAGGGCCTTGCGGGCCAGCCGATCGAGTCTGGCCTGCGCTGCCAAATCGTCCGGGCCAGCCGACTGAGGCAGGATCGCCACTTCCCTCTCTCCTGTCACCACCACATCCCTCTCCTCGGCCTCGACCTCGACCACTACCCCCTCGGGCTCCCCCGTCTCAGCAACCTTTTCGACCGCCCCTTCTTCTTCTTCGCCGCACCCAACCTCAGCCACCTCATCCTCGGCAGCTATCTCTTCCACCCCCGCCTCCTCCTCAGCCTCTTCATCCGCCTCCTCCTCCTCGTCAGAACGGACTACCTATACAGGCCATA
The DNA here is from genome assembly GCA_963682055.1 of Primula veris. Taxonomy (NCBI): domain Eukaryota; kingdom Viridiplantae; phylum Streptophyta; class Magnoliopsida; order Ericales; family Primulaceae; genus Primula; species Primula veris. The sequence continues at coordinate 27,823,574 of OY821742.1, read as the reverse complement.
CAAGAAAGGAGTTAGAGAAATTAGAGAAATCAACTAAATCTAGCTAAGTGTAAAAACGAAGATTTGAGAAAAACAAGAAGTGACTTACTCTGGTCCTTGAGGTGCCCAAGGCTGGCCCGGAGGGTTCTGCCTCAGATGGGCTATCTTCTAATCGTAGGGGGCTCCCCACAGCGGGCTCCCTAGAGCTCAAGGGGAGAACCTCTGTCAGAGGCTTCCCATGCACATCAATATAGGTTCGGGTACCGTCCGCCCCCACCCGGTAGTGAAGGACGGTACCATCAGACCGGGTCTCAAAGTGAACCCCGGCCGTTGAAGGAGCGAAGGAGACCACCGTCGCCGCCTTTGCCGCCTTCGCCCTACTGCCTGTCTTCAGCTTTGGCTTCGAAGCCTTATTCGCCACATGCTCCAGGCCCCTGGGAGGGAGGGCTGCCTCAGCACCTTCAACCACCTTAGGAGGGAGGGTCGACTCCAGACCCTTCTCCTTCTCCCACCTTTCCCTGGAGTATCCCACAGGACAGAAGGTCCTGTGGGGCCACTTGAAGCTGTTCCCCTTGCAGGAAGTGGGGGAGCCACAGATTAGCAGGCGTTCCGCATCGCGTGCCCCCACGTCGGTCCCATCCGGACCCCACCAATTAAGGGCCACCTCCAACGACTGTATGTTGGGTTCGCCCAGGCCCCCAAGCTTAGAGGCCACGGTGAATTTATTTTCCTTGGTGCTCAGCACCCTCCCCGGCCTGGTCGGGAGAGTTAGGTCGTCACGGAGGAGCCAGGGGCCCTCCACCACGACCACGTCTTGTGTGTAACCCCGATTCGAATCGGAGTTACCCGTGATCAGCTGATTATGAGACCGGCACCTCAGGTAGGGCTGCCGGCTCTTAGATTGGGAGCTTGGCTCGGCCTGCAAAAATTCGTAGCAGGCCAAGAGCTCCCTAAGCCCCAATGGTTCCGGAATGGCCGGGCCCAACAAGGCACTTAGGGCCTCCATTCCGGCGCATATGTGGTGCGCTTGCAGAGGTCACTGGCACGGTAGAGTCTGCGTCCAGGCGCAGAGCTCCGCCAGTAGCTCCGGAATGGGGAGGTGGGTGCCCCCGTATAGAAGAGTAGAGAGGGAGAGAGCTACCATACTCTTGGGATCAGCCACGATCCCGTTTACCTCGTCCGAGGTCGCACAGGTCCGAAGTCGAAACTCCTCCCCTATGCCGCAGAGTTGACGAAACTTGTCTAGGTCAGGCCCGTGCTGCCTGACCATGATACTGTTGTCGTTTACTGCTACGGAGATGGCTGGGTCGATAACCATCGCCCGGAATGGCAAGGCGTTTGCCATCACCTCAAGGCGCCGTGGTTGCGGGGCAACCATCGAGCCTTTTCCGGCTCCGTGTTTGATAACCATGATGGTTGGTTGTTTGGTGAAATCTCCTAAGTATGAAGGAAGAGAGAGAATGGTTTGCTGTGAAAATTTTAGAGAGAGATTGAGAAAGTGAAAATGAATTTTCACTGAGGGTATTTATAGAACCCCCACCAGAAGATGAAAAGACGTTTACCAGAAGGTGAAAAGACGCAACGGCTCATTGCACGAACTCCCACAAATAACCGCCGCCACTCAATCAATGTCCACCACGTGTACAGCCTGCAGAGGCCATCTGCCAAATGTCACTCACCAGCCGTTTTAGCATTAATGGCGTTGTAGAAATCAAAGGGACAAAGACGGCGCCTCGTGTCCACGTGTAAGAAAACCATGAATGGTTGCACACGTGTCATAAAATAGCCATGCATGAGCATATTTGCACCGACGAGCACGATAACAAAATGACCGGAGCCCCCGTAACGACCAGAGATCCTCGCCGACCTCGTCCTTAGCAACGACTCCGGACAGGGAGCTGTTGGCGAGGGAATGTCAGCATCCCCTCGTCCGGGGCAATATGCCCCCAAAGCGGGCCGTCCGGGCCTCATCAACCCTGAATGATGCGACGCCCCGGATTGGGATGGCCGAGCCGTGCTGAGGCCGGCCCAAAGAAGCGTGTCGAGTACACTTCCCCAATTAATGTTGCTGCTCTCTTGGGGGACCCTCCTGACGTTTCACCGACGTGGCCCAATCACAGGACACCTCCTGTGGGCCCCGGGAAAGGACAGTACCCTTGTCAGAGTCATAAATGACTCTGACGCCGTTGGATCAGCATCTTACAGTACAGTGATCCAAGGGCTAATACGCCTCTGATCACTCTATAAATACCCCCACTAATACCATTTAGTAGAGAGAGACACAAAGAGAGAGAGGAGAGATAAAGCTTAAACAACCCGGACCCCCTGAACACTATCTGTACCGCTCGATACAACGACCTGTAACCGGCCCGGACCCTCATCCTTAATCATATTCCTACTTTCAGTTAACACCGATACTGACTTGATCGTTGGAGAGGGAAAACCTGGTACCAACCCCGGGCCCCTGTTTGTTTCTTGCGCAGGCACGAAGGCCGCCTCATCACAATAGCCGACGTAAACTACTCCGGATACCGCGGAAGATCGGAGCCGACGCGAATTGAGTAAGCCGAGCTTGGGAAGAAAATCAGGCTCGCCATCTTCCGCTTTCAACATATCATAACCTTAACAGATAATTAATATTTAGTACATTCAACTATTATGCGTTTTCGATTTAGTGTATTGAACTGACAAGTTTACTGATTAGTATGCCGAACTAAATAAAAATTTTCGATTTAGTATATTGCCGTCCAATTGTCTAATAAAAATAAGTACAAAATTACCCTTATGAAACTTAAATTAGTTTTGATTTAGTATATTGTACTAATATATTTTTTCACTTTTATACACTGTTTTTTTTCTATCAACTTCACACTTAATGAAGTAATTCTTTTAGTTTCAGAATATAATCAATCTGATACTTATAATCTCAAATGCACCAAAAATTAAAGAAAAGTAAGTGAAAAAAATAATATGTAGGACTAATAACTTATATTACAAATTATTAGTACTTTTATTTGGTACATTTCTCCATGTACGAACAATAAAAACTATAACTCGGTTTTTTTTTGCTCAATCAAATTTAAATTGTTATAACAAATAAAAAGTTCTTTGTTTAGAAATTATAACTTAAATACTAGTACTCATTAGAAATGTTTAAAAAAAAAGATTCATTGAAAAACAAAATAAAAAATAAACATATATATACGGCCAAAATAAAATTATACTATAAAAATAAAATAACTTTAGTTAGTGAAATTGATAACCTGTAAATCGTGATGAAGAAATTAGACCAAAATCATTTTTTTTTGCACCCTTTTAATTTTATTTTATAAAATCGACAATTAAAATAAAAAAATGTATGTAAAATAAAAATGAATGTCCAAAATGAAAAAAAATCAACCAAAAAATAAAGAAATATATATATACACACACACACACTGGCGGAGCTGGGTTTAAATTATCTAATATATAATGCATATATGTAATTGAAGTGTTGGTAGCATGGTTTTGTTAAAAGACTCCTCTATTACCAACAGACCTGGGTTCAAAACCCTAGTGCCTATTGTCGTCTTTTATTTGGTTTAATTAATTTATCAGATAAAAGACTATTAATATTTAAGAGACCAAATATTGTACTGTATTAGCGTTTGTAGTCCGGTTGGTTAAGGTTCTCTCTTTCATATTAGTACCCTTGAATTTAATTGAAAATTTAATACTAAATCACAAATTTATATTAAGTTCAGTATACTAATCAGAAAACTTGTTAATTGGGACTAAATCGAAATCAGCTAATAGTTGAATATAGTAAATATTAATTTTCTCTAACCTTAATTTACGCAATTTTATCACTTGACCAATCCATGTTGGAATTTTGTATATTTATCGTATGAGTTAATTGTTGGGAGGTCCAAATAAATTGAACTTATTTAATTTTTAGTCCAATATCTAAACTTATTTAAATCTTAGTCCAGTACCAATACAAAACTCAAGATTTTCATCTGTTTTTTAAAATACAAATTATTGACTTCTAATAATAGATTTTACGTCAAAAAATAAATTTTTGCGTTTAAATAAACTTATACATGTAAAATGTAGATTATTAACGCGTATTGACTCGTACAAACACAAATTGTAATGTTTCATCTCGTTTATATTTTCATCTGTTTTTATATTTTGGGCCAAATGTTAAATAAGTTGTATTTTTTAGACCTATACTTAATAAAAGATCAAAAACTAGACAGACCAGAAAATTGCCCTATACAAATCCGGTTTTGTCCGACTTTGAGGACGGGGTTGGACGGGTTGCACTCCACAAAACGGATCGTGGTTAGGAATTAAACCAAACCCAATTCCTTTTGAATGAAGTACTCGTGGGAGCTTCGAAACTGTATAAGGTGCGTCCATAACCCACAAATGAAAGATATTAGCCTTCAAAGTATAGGTTATGTACCATTTCGGGAATAGAAATTAAGCCAATCCAGTTCCATTTTAATGAAGTTTTTTCCATCTCACATTGATTACAAACCAAACATTTGTATGGTTTATATGTCATTGCATATGAGCAAGTAGTTGAGGCAAAATGCATCTTTAACTTTCGGGCACAATAGGGATGAGTTTTTGATAATTTCCGTATCGGGTTTGTTTCTCGACCCACGTGCGTCGACCGCGGCCGGGGACACATGGTCACGGTGCTGGTGGTACGGTGTACACATGAGCCCGCCACGCCTAAATCTGAATAAATTGCAACCATTTTGCACCATTTTGTTTCTTATAAATAGGATCTTACCCCACCTTATATTTCATCTGAGTGTCTCTTTGAAACTGTCAACGTATTTGACTGTTTATTGTACAATCATTTTGATCACCGTTAAATTAGAAAATGGATGGTTAGATGATGTTTTTCAATAACTAATTTATTTTTTCTGTTTTCAACAAATTAGAATTTGATAAATTAAAAACAAATTGTACAACACACTAAAAACTCAAATAAAAATATAGAAACCTAGGGGAGCCTAGCCTAAATTTAAATATTAATCGAAATTTTATTTTATTTTTTTCCATTTGACATTTTTTATGCAAATGGATTGTGAACCAGTCATATATGGTGACTGTTCTCTAGTAATATTCCCATTTCATCTCATTATGAATTTCCAAATCAGGATTATTCTGTCTTTCTCTATAATTTTGTGCATATAGTAAGTGGGTTTATAATTGAATATATGTAGGTTTTTCCACTCATTACTATCGTCTCCTGTTCTATTCGAATTGACCTATAAATTCATTTGACCAATACTGATATGAGCAACTAACAAAGAGAGAAAGGGAAAAAAATTATTTTTTAATATAGTAATTTTCTTGATAAGAGAGAGAGATGAAAATGAGTTTTGATATTTGAAAGATGAGACATAAGGAGATAGAACAGCTTTTGAGAGAAAGTGATGTAAATAGGAGTTTTCTACATGTATTTTACGTTTGAAACTGATAGGATTTAACACTTATACAAGCAAAACAAGATCGATAAAAAGATAGAAAGTATTGTACACATTCAAGAATGAACTCTTTACAATGAGAAATACATTTTCTTTGTATAATTTAAGTATGACAAAATAAATGGACTTAAAGGTTTACATATAATAACGACATATTGTATATCACATTCGAATACGTGACGGGATTGCAAGAAGCATGGGAAGTTTTGCCGATGAAGCAGCTAGGACGTTGTATTATATGAGCTTATCCACTGGCGGAACCAGTATGGTGCTAGGGGGTCAGCTGACCCCCCGACTTTTATATAAAATTTATCAAAATAGACATGTGATATTAAGTTAATTAGAAAATTAGCATTTCATTAAATAGAGAGTTTGTATTATACATATAAAAAATTCTCTCTATATATAAGCGATGACTTTAACACTAACAAAGCACAAACCCACTTTCTTTTACAATAACTAGTCATACCTGTTATTCTCAAAACAAGATATGTTGGAGTCACAACTGTTTTTTTTCTCTTTCTTAGTCTTTTTTTTATCCTAACTAGTTAACTAGTTCGTAAAATTAATAATCTAATGTAATTTATTGATTATATCCTTGTTTGCTTAACAATTGTTAATTACTTAAAAAGTTAGGATAATTTTTAATAGATTTTTATTAGAAAAAGCTAGGTAATGTATAAATTTGAGGAAATTTTAGTTAGTTTTTTATTAAGATAAATTCTTAATGGAACATTTATAAATCAGTTCTGACTTTTAAATTAGTTAGTTGTTTAGTAGTTTGTTTACAGAATGTCTACCTTGTTATTTACACGTATTAATTAAGTTGGGTAAATTTACTGTTTGACTTATTTTAGTTTATTTAGAATAAAATTGTTGTTTCACTTTGTAACTTATTTAACTAGTTAACTTCATTGGTTTTTTTCTTGTTTATATGATTTAGTAGTTTATATTGAAAATGATATATTTGAAATTTTATCGAACGATGTTATTATGCATCGCTTTCAAAATATGAGTAACCGTATGAGTCAATTATAAATTAAGTAACAATTTTTGACCTTTTACAGTTTCGTTTTTCTTAATTTTAACTTTTTTTTTATTTTGTCAATATTTCGACCCTTCTGGTTTAAAGTTCTGACTCCGCCACTGAGCTTATCTAATGACATTAATAGGTCTACCAATGTTCAATTATCTTAGTGTGTCTTAAGGTTAATCATGCCATCATATTTTATTTATGAAATAATTTGACAATTACAATTAGATTATGTACTCGATGAAGATTTAACTTTCCGAGCAAGAAAATGGTTAAATAACGACTATAAATAGCGACCGCATAAGAATAGACTCTTAAATTTCAAAAAAATGGCGACTCAAAACAGAAATGGTCGCTATATGACAGTTAGAAAACGTTGTTACCGACTAAAATTGGTAAGAAAATTACCGACTAAAAGAAATGAAATAACAAATTGTAAATAGTAGTCGGAATTAATATAAACAGTCGCTATGTGACGACTACCGACTGAATTTAGTCGGTGATTTACTTAAAATTGGAATCAGTGTATTTGTAAAATCTTACATGATATTTTACTATATTATCAGGTAGCAACAGAGCCATGATTTCTATTATAGGGTTGCTAAACAAAAAAAGTTATATTTTACGGGTTGCAAAACACACAGTTTTTTACATTTTTCGAAATTTCCTTACAGAAAATATAGCTTTTTTATAAATTGGGTGTATAGCCGCACTTTATTGCACTACGGAAACTCCGCGTACGTTATCAGGTATGAACATAAAATCATTTTCGTCCTGGTTTTGTTTACCAGATAGATAACATTGGCAAATAATTGTTTTCAAACATAAAAATAAACATATATATATATATATGTATTAAATTTTCAATTTTTACCTTAATTTTTAAAATATGAAATTATACATCTCGGAAAAAAACAAGACGCATATTTGTGTTCCCGTCATTGAACCGTAGAGATTTTAATTAATCAAATCTTGATTTAAAGTGTCTTTACTTATGAGTGTCAAAAATGATGTAAAAAAGAATGTCATATATATATATATATAAGATGAGGTGGGGTTGTGGTAAACACTAAAATATGCTAAGTTGATTGGTCCAAATTTGTTTGTAGATAAACTTTTTGATTATCATTTTTATTTTAATATCACACAATTGATGGGTTCTTTACTTATTTACGTTGATGTATATTATTTGCCTAAAAGTAATTTTTTCCCATGCTTTGTATACGGCGGCACACAGGAAAAGCATATATATTATCTCGGTTATTCAATAAAATTGTTTCGAGTGGTAATTTAAATGTTTCTTTTGAATTAGTATGTGCTTGATATTTCACAATATCTTAAACAGTCACCTCTGACAAATTTTATTTCAAAAAAGAGCGTTTATTCAAATTTCCAATACAATGCAAGAGTTAGGTGCCACTACATGCTCTCGTTTATCTAGTGAGATCTGATAAAGTTATAAAATGGACAGTATTTTTTCAGAGCTTCAAGATGGTCGTCTTTTAAAGGCATGTTTGATATTGAACTGATTAAGGCGACCAAATTTGAACTATATGTTTTTAAGTACTTTTGGCTTAGAACTGGAGCCAATGGTACTTTACTTGTTGTCCTGTTTTTTTCAGAACCTCCTGTATTTATTGGTTGTGACAGAAATCGCTTTTTGGGTTCAGAAGCTTTAGTTTCACCACAATATGAATATCTTTTTACTGCATCTTCATGTATTTCCATGGTTCTTATATGAGCTCCTATCTGTATTGACTGTGATATCTTCTTCTTCTAGGCTCCAATAGAGTTAGATCCAGTTGGTTGCGTTTTAGATTTACTAACTTTTAGAGATGCTTCAATTTCTTTTATTGTCTCTCGTTGTGTATTAGCTTTTCTTTTAATAGAGGACAGTTAACATTTTTTGTTTGTTGTTCCTGCTTCATAAAAAAAAGTTAGTGTATGATCTTTGCAAATAAGGCTATAATGTTTTGTCAAATATGGATATGAACTACAAAAATAATAGTATGAACTTAATAACAACTTTATATTTCTTAGAAAGAGAGTATGAATTACAAAAATAATTAGAGTATGAAATTTAATAATTAGGTATGAACTCCAAAATAAGAGTATGATCTTAATTAGGATACGTTTATTTAAAATTTGAGGAATTATTTTCATTACAATAAAAGTATAATTTTTATATTTTTTGCTATAATTTGAAAACTTCATATATCGATATTATACAGAAATATTTTCATGGGACCGGTGTTTAGAAAACGGCATGTTGTAGTGTTTTTTTCCAGATAGGGATAGTTTATTTCAACGAGTGGAAGTTACTTGAATAAATTTGGCAATCATATGTATTCGTCTACAATTGGAAGAATTCCAAGACATCAAAAATAAAAGGAGTTTAAAAATTTGGGAATCATATGTATTCGTCTACAATTGGAAGTTGCTGTGATATATTGTGTTAAGATTCAGATCGTATTTGATAACAAAAAGAACAATTAACGTAAATAGCATAATTTTTCATAGATAGCCCTAAACTGTTACATTCAGAAAGTATTTATACTGAATTAAAATAACTAAAAGTGGAGGTGGTGGGTGGTTACTGCAATTAAATAACTGTTGTAATCCAGACCGTTGATCAGATGTGGCGTGACCTCATCTGGATCGTCCACTAAATACACAGTCGTTTATATCCAACGACTGAAATTAAAATAACACAACTAATCCTACGGTTCAGACAAATACGAAAATAAACACAAATTAAATAGAAATGACACCTAAATATCCACACATCTCTCTCTTCTTTAGCTGCCATCAATGGCGATTTAGGGTTCTCATCGCATCTCGATCGCCTTGCTGTTAATTAGGGCTTCAGCCACAGAATCACTACATATTGTGGTGAGAAGAATTTAAATATGAAATTGCAATTGGAAGTATCGGGTGGCAAATGATGTCAAACATTTGATTGTGGTGTAGCACTATATTGTCTATTTCTTTTATGTTTTTTAGGCCCCTTGAAAAACCAGTACTCGACACGATTTTGTTGGCTATCACAATCATATTTGCTATTCATGAAAGGAGTCTGTTGGGATATATAGAGCAGTTGTCGGGGTTTTACACATTTATCTCCATGGAATTGCTGATATTGGCTTATTTACTATCATATTCTCATTTTTGTAGTGACATATAAGATTGTGCTGATTTGTTACCATCAGCACAATGGTTGATCTAGGTGTAATGATTCAAACTTTATGGTTCTTTATTTTAAATACTTGGTTGGTGTGTTATCAGAATCTTGAAATTGTAGGGGTTTGAAAAAAAAAATAATGATTGAGCATTTTAGTTAATTTAAAATATTCTGTGAGGGAGAGAAAATTTATAAGCTTTATAACATTGTTTATGTAAAATCCAAAAAAAATCCTAAATTTCTTACATCACGGCTTCATAATTTCAAAAATCATAATTAAGACAAAGATAACAATAGTTTCAATGAGCAAATCCTTGGGAGTACATATATCGGAAATTACCATGATTTAATCGTATACTTTCTAGTTACCATAAGAAAATATTGGGAACAACGGGAATATAATAACTATTTGAATATCAGGAATGTTGAACGTTAAACCAGAAGGTATAGAAGATGAACTTAAAATTCCATTTTACTAAATTGCGAATGCAATTACGCGTTTCAGCTACAACCAGTTGTCGATTCGGTCGCAACTAAGGAATAATAACTAACGGAAAGTAAAAAACACGTGTTTCTTAATGAAATTTGACTTCACCAATTCTACATCTCCGATACATTCACCGATTATTTATTAATATTGAAAAAGTCTATGATAGTCGACTTGAGTGTTACAAATACTTATTGACTCTCTCACTAGTATATTTCTCTTAAAAATAATGTTTTCCCTCAAATAATTTTGTGGTTTTATTTCTCTCTCTTTGTTGTATATTATATGGTTTAAAAAGCCACGAAATTGTAAAGTCTAATAACTTTATTTATAAAATAACTCTTAATTAATGACTAAATAGGAAGTATTCATTTCATGATATTTTCTTCTGTGATTAATATTCTGTTTAAATATTCTATAGTCTACAATCCAATTAAAAAAATATCTCTTTGTTTATTTCTTCCATAGATTGCTTCACATCCCTTTTATTTGGTCTCCATATTTTTTTATTCATCAAATCTCTTTAACCGAATCTTTACATATCCTGTCTGTAACTCACACATGCACTTAATCACAAATTGACAAAAATGTAACATGTTTATATATTACAGCTTACATCGCCTGACGTATTCTTCCCATGTTAATTTTACTTTTCGAAAGTTTTATTTATACGAGTAGTAAGTTTCTACAAGTAAAGTAGAATGTAATTAGGCCTTACAACCTGGAATAAAATTCAAAATGAGTATAAAAAACATGTATAAATGTTAAATTAGGCGCAATCGTACTAAACAGTTTTTTTTTTTGTTTTCCAAGCAATCTTATTGGGACATACTTGTAACGTTTAGAAAACCATTGGACCCCCTGATATTTAGAACTCAACATAAATAGAGTAGCAGTAAATGTTACGCGTCGTAAAATAAACATATTTAGAATTTGACTTTTATTTTTCAGTTTCCCTTATTGTCTTTCAATTTCAAGTTTTTTTCTTCTAGCACTTCAATAACAAGTTAATTTAACCAAATCTATGAGAAAATTATACAATAATAGTCCCACCACCGGTATTATTTGAAAATTGCTTGTTTAAATCACAAATTTTGCTTGGATTATATTTTTGGTTCGTAGCATTTAGGAGTATAGTAGAACCTCTATAAATTAATAATCAGTAAATTAATAAACTCTCTAAAATAATATTTTTTTCTCCGGTCTTGACTTGGACCAATTGAAGAAAAATCACTAATTTCGATAAATTAATAAGATGATAAGTTTTTGAAAAATCCTTATATAAATATTTGGTCCCCCATAAAATCATAAATTAATAATTTTTTAGAATGACAAATATTAATAGTACGATCTAGTGAAATATGACTCGTAATTTATTTCACCATCAATATATATGCTTTAAATTATTGTATTATGAACCAATGTGTACTTACTAATGAACGTTATCCATTAAAAATGAACTTACAATTTTTTAAATGATACTCAATGTACATGGAATTGATATAATACATATATTATGTATTTAATGTATATTCTTAGTTTGCTACACTTAACAAAATGTATATATAAGTGAAGAAGTGTCTTTGTATTTTAATAACAAGATTAACGAGTATTCTTAGTTATATATAATGAGTTTTATGTTATTAACGATGATATCTATTGAATCGATAAAGACCTCTTTTGAAATAATAAAATATTAATTTATCGATTAAATAATTACTCTCTAAATTAATAAATATCCGTGATTCCAACATTATTAGTAATTTATAAAGGTTTTACTTCAAACAAATTAAAGTCCTACATCTACATGTTACAAATAATTAAGTAAAGATTGGAAAACGATTAAATCTAATTAAACTCCAGGTGGCCTAAATATGTGTATTGCATGTTCTACTATTGTATTATATATAACTTGGCCTCTGAGCAGTTGTACTAGGGTTTTAGGAGCCTATGGTGAGACCGTTTGCTTCTTATTAGTTTAGGTGGCCTAAATCATACATTTTAGCCAATCTTATAGGGACCAAATAGTAACATTTAGAAAACCATTGGACTAATTTACTATTTTACTGTATTTTAACATCACAAACCTCTTACTACTACTGTATTTCCTATTTTACTGAAACATAGAGCTAACGTTCGATATAGTCACATTACTGGCTTTTTTTTTGAAATTTGCTTGTTTAAATCACACTGTTTGAATGTGTTATATTTTAGTTTCATAACATTTAGGCATAGGACGTACTATATCTTAAAATGAAATAAGTAACTATTGGACGACGATAAAATGTTATTGGGCTTTAGATCATAATTTCTGTCTTGAACCGTCTTCCGCCTCCTAAATCATAGTATAGAAGAGTTGCTAAGTTTTTAAACCAATCTTATATAGGGACCAAATAGTAACATTTAGAAAATCAGTGGGCTATTTATCTAAATCACCCTCCAATATTTAAACCAATGTCATTAAATTTACTTTACTACTATTTCCCAGTAACATAGAGCGAAAGATTAGACAGTACCAAACAGTAACATTTATAAAACCTGTCTGCTATTATTTTATCTAATCACCTTCCAATATTTAATACTTATTCAATTGTTTTACTACTATTTTCATGAAAAATAGAGCCAAATATTAGAAAGGACCAAATAGTAACATTGACAAAACTAGTGGACTATTATTTTATCTAATCACCCTTCAATATTTAATACTATCACAATTGTTTTACTACTATTTTCCTGAAACATATGGCGAAAGATTATAGAGGACCAAATAGTAACATTTAAAAAATCAGTGGACTATTATTTTATCTAATCACCCTCCAATATTTAATATCACAATGTCATTAAATTTGTTTTAATACTATTCTCATGAAACAGAGCGAAAGACTAGATTGGACCAAATAGTAACATTTATAAAACCAGCGGGCAATTATTTTATCTAATCATCCTCCAATATTTAAACCAATGTTACTAAATTTGTTTTACTACTATTTTCATGAGCGAAAGACCAGAGAGGGCCAAATAGTAACATTTAGAAAACCAACGGGCTATTATTTTATCTAATCACGCTCCAATATTTAATACTATCACAATTGTTTTACTACTATTTTCCTTAAAAATAGAGCGAAAGATTAGAGAGGACCAAATATAACATTTATAAAATCAGCAAACTATTATTTAATCTAATCACCATGTAATCATACTATTAATATTAGCAAACCCAATAAAAGTTGAGACTGTCCAATTTTGTCCAATTTTTCTAAAAATAAACTCACTCTATTTTAATAATTACAAATATACATAATCTAATTAATTAACTATTTGTCATCACTATATTATCCTAATTACGGATGTAGCCTAAATTAATTAACAATTCGTTTTAACCTCCATAACTATAATAAATTATATCAAATCTGAATATTATGTTAAAAATAAAATATATTACGAGATTTATTTTATTACGCGTCTCATACGCATCACATGAGTAACTTTTACTAGTATTTAATACTATCACAACCGATTTACTACTATTTTCATGAAACAATACAGCGAAAGATTAGAGAGGACCATATATTAACATTTAGAAAACTAGTATACTATTTATCTAACCACCCTCCAATATTGTCATTAAATCTGTTTTACTATTTTACTGTAACAATATAGAGCGAAAGACTAGGGATGACCAAATAGTAACATTTAGAATACCATTTGGGTTATATATTATCTAAATAACCCTCAAATATTTAATATCTGTTTTACGCCAAATTAGCTCAATAATATATGTAAGAGAGAGATAATGAGAGCCAAAATATATGTATTATTGTGTGTTGTATATGTCCCAAACTCCATAGCCACAAGCTCTTTATATAGGCTAAATATTAAAGACAAGAATTCAAAATGTTGTAACATACAAAGGAGCAAATGCTCATACTAAATGATATGTAACTCAATGGACAATCCATTATTTACAACACTCCCCCTTGGATGTCCAAAAGTATACTTAATCACATTTGAGCTCCTCCGTCTTGTAGCTTGTTGGTACGAACTAACCACTAACAAACGCCTCGTTAAAACCTTGCAAGAGAAAACCCATTGAGAAAAAACCTCTAGGCGAAGGACAAAAAGAGTACGATTTGGTTAGAACAATAGGGGTAACCACATACATAAAGTGCCTCATCAAAACCTTGACAGAGTATACCCAATGGGAAAAACCTCTAATCGAGGGAAAAAAAGTACACTGTGATTAGAAGTATTCGACTGGATACTCCCCCTAATTTAGGCCATCATTAGTGAGGATTATCTCGATTTAGTGTCTGAGAAATCGAGCATACATCGGGATGCTCCCCCTCACTTGCACACGACAGGGTGCAAGGACATGTCACTTTAGGATAGCTCAGAGAGCTTCCTAAGACCAATTGCTTTGACATGTTTCTGAAATGAATACTTTGGCAATGACTTAGTCAACAAGTCTGCGTGATTATTCTCTGATCCAATATGATTAACTTCAATCTTTTGAAGCGCTTGTTGTTCATGTGTAAAGAACAACTTTGGCGAGATATGTTTGGTGGCATCACCTTTGATGTAACCATATTTTGCTTGATCAATAACAGCAGTGTTGTTCTCATAAATAACAACTGGTTCATCAGGATCATAAGCTAGATCACACGTACTTCGAATATGGCCAATAACTGCTCGAAGCCATACACACTCTCTAGTCGTCTCATAGAGCGCGAGTAACTCAGAGTGGTTCGTCAAAGTAGCCACCAAGGTCTGTTTACGAGACCTCCACGATATCGTCGTGTTCCCAATGGAAAAGACATAACCAGATTGGGAACGTCTCTTGTGCGGGTCTGATAAGTAACCCGCATCGGCGTAACCGACAAGGGTCGCGTTATTTCGAGTGCCAAAGGGGTTGGACTCACTCATTGACACGTAGGGATAGAACAAACCAATATCCATAGTACCCTTAAGGTAACGGAAGACGTCTTTAATGCCATTCCAGTGGCAGCGTGTTGGCGCGGTGTTGTATCGAGCTAGACAATTCACAACAAACGAGATGTCCGGTCTAGTACATTGAGCCAAGTACAATAGTGCGCCTATTACACCCAGATATGAGCACTCGGGACTCAATATCTCTTCATCGTCCTCATTTGGACGGAAGGGGTCCTTATTAATGTCTAGAGAGCGGACGACCATGGGAGTGGATGACGGTTTTGCGTCGTGATGACTAAACCGTCTCAACACCTTCTGGGTGTAATTTTCTTGATGGACTAAAATTCCATCTTCCGGTGCTTGATCTGCAGGCCGAGGCAATACCGTGTCTTCCCAAGATCTTTCATCTCGAATTTCTTTTTCAGGAGTTCGGCAGTTTCGAACAACTCTTTCGAGGTTCCTATGAGATTCATATCATCTACATAGACTGCGATAATAGTGTATCCTAAAGTGGATTTATTTATGAACACGCATGGGCATAATTCATCATTAACATATCCCAAGCCGATCAAGTATTCACTTAGACGGTTATACCACATCCGTCCGGATTGTTTCAATCCATATAGTGAACGTCTCAGCCTAATAGAGAATGTGTTCCGTGGCCGGGAACTACTTGATTCAGGAAACTTAAGTCCTTCAGGGACTTTCATGTATATCTCTGTGTCCAGATCCCCGTAGAGATAAGCTGTGACCACATCCATGAGCTGCATATTCAGTTTTTCAGAAACTACTAAACTGATTAAGTAGCGGAACGTTATAACGTTCATTACGAGAGAATACGTCTCCTCGTAATCAATTCCAGGGCGTTGAGAGAAACCTTGCGCCACTAGGTGAGCTTTGTATCTAACAATCTCATTAATCTCATTATGCTTCCTTACGAAAACCCATTTATAACCAACTGGTTTAACATTGGGTGGTGTTGGAACGACAGGTCCAAACACTCTTCGTTTCGTGAAGGAATCCAATTCAGCCTGGATTGCTTGTTTCCATTGAGGCCAGTCCGTTCTTCCCTGACAATCAGCAATGGTACGTGGTTCCATGTCATCATTGCTCATAATGTCAGTGGCCACTGCGTATATAAACACATCATCGATGACAGTTTCGTTTCGCTTCAAAATATCATCTAAACTAGTATACTCGACAGATATTTCGAGGTTATCGGGATGATTAGGAACTGGTGTTACATCAGGAAAACGCTCCTCTAATACATCACCGTGATACTTAATGATCTCATGTGGAAAAATGGATGCAACAGTATTTCTCCTCCTCTGAGGCAGAACATCCTTGTAACCAACCGGTCTTCCTCTTTTCTTGGGAAGAGCAGCAGACTGGACGGCCGACGGCAGCGTACTTTGCTCGGTGGATACAACTGGAGCAACATGTTCAACAGGAACATGGCGTCTCACATGAACGTCTATCCTTGCAGGCACATTTGCAGCAGGTATATGTGATCTCGTGACATTTGCTAGGTCATTAAATGCGTCTGGCATTTGATTTGCAACATTTTGCAGGCCTAGGATTCTCTGCACCTCCTTATTACTATGTGCATTAGGGGGATCGAGATGAGACATAATGGGTACATGCCACGTTAATTCACGTCGTTCCTCATCAACGTTAACGTGCATTTCTCCCCCTAATGACGGGAGGATAGTCTCATCGAAGTCATAACCCGCATGTCTAGCGGTAAAGAGATCGCCTGTCAAGGGCTCTAAATAGCGTATTATGGACGGGGATTCATAACCGACATATATTCCCCATCATTTCTGAGGTCCAAATTTTGAACGCTTTGGCGGCTCAATTGGAACATTGACTAAGCATCCAAACACGCGTAAATGTGAGACATCGGGCTCATATCCAGTTACCAACTGGTACGCAGATAGTGGTTGGGTGGCCATAGGCCTCAGACGGACCAACGCAGCAGCATGCAAAATTGCATAGCCCCATGCATAAATTGAAAGTTTGGTGTGCATTACCAAAGTTCGCGCAATCATTTGCAAACGCTTAATGAAAGCTTCTGCAAGACCATTTTGGGTGTGAACATAAGCAACTGGATGTTCAAGATCAATTCCCAACGTCATGCAATAATCATCGAAAGTTTTCGATGTGAACTCCGCGGCATTATCAAGTCTAATAGACTTTATTGGATAATCCGGATGGTGAGCCCTCAACTTAATGATCTGGGCAAGGAGTTTAGAAAACGCTGCGTTTATTGTGGACAACAAAGCTACGTGTGATCATCTTGTCGATGTATCAACCAAAACCATAAAATATTTAAATGGTCCGCATGTTGGTTGGATTGGTCCACAAATATCTCCTTGAATTCGTTCAAGGAATTGGAAAACCAATTTTGTAGGTTTCACTTGAATTGGTTTAAGATTTGTCTTTCCAATAGAGCATGCTTGGCATAGGCTTTTCGGATTGATCACGAAAATTTTTCCTCCAAGAGGATGCCCATGTGATGCATTCATCGTTCGAAGCATCGTATTTTGACCCGGGTGTCCCAGCCGGTCATGCCATAACATATAAATGCTCTCATCAATCGGTGCCCGCCAAATGATTAGATTGCTTTCAATGCTCTCATCAATCGTGGTAACATACAAACCACTTGAAAGACATCTCAACTTCTCCAAACTACGCTTTTGGTCGTATTGAGTGGAGCTGATGTAAAGGTATTCAATACCATTTTTAATATGAAACTTATTTTCTCGGATATCCTTAAAACTCAACAAGGTTCGACTGGACCTCGGAGAATATAAGGCCTCATATATGGTCAAAAGAGTAACATTTAACAACAAGACTTGGGCTTTACCAAAGCCTTCAACAAGGGTCGACGGACCCGAAATTGTTGTCACTGTGGTTACTTTAGGCGTAAAGTTGATAAATTGGTATTTATCTTTTAAGATAGTGTGTGTAGTACCACTATCAGCCAGACAATCAACTGCCCCACAATTCATGCCTAAAAGTAAAATAATTTAAAGTTGGTCACACTAATAAAGGAATCTCTTAACGAAATAACTTTAAATTATTGCGAGAAAAATTTATTTATAATGCAAAACCACATAATCCAAAAGAAACAAATATCCAAGGGAAAAAGCATAATCCGAATGGAAATTAAAAACATAATCCAAGAGCTAAACAAGTGCTCAATTATTAACGAAAAATGAAGAAAAAAAACTTTATTCTTCCATTTGAGCCACGAAGTCCGGGGTCTCAAGAATTTCATTTCCGCTCGCTTCAACCATATTTGCTTCGGCATTTCTACCCCTATGATAGTTTTGAACTTCTTGGGAAGTTGTCTTGCAGGTCCTTTGCATATGACCATAAACACCACATTTGTAGCACAGAATTTGCGCTTGAACATTTTCTGTTGCTTTTGGGACGACTGGCCCTGTTGTTGTTTTTCTTACCATGAGACTGCCTAGGAGCCAAAGGTCTTCGGTTCGGACGATTATCCAAACCTCGCTTGGCTGGGCAAGCATTACGCTCCCCATGATTCCTTGGCTGACGGGACGACTGGCCCTTGTCTCGGTTCCCATATCGTGGAGGTGGTCCACGAACAGTATAAGCATCAGGCCTTGGAATAGCCTTTGTCCCAGCAGGACGAGAATTGTTGTTCCTCATTAAAACGAGGCTATTTTTCTCATCCAATAACAGATGGTTTATGAGCTCAGGGAACTTGGTATACTTAGACTGAAGATATTGCTTTTGGAGCAAGTTGTCAGAGGTAGGAAATATGGTGTAGGTCTTCTCCAGCAAGTCATCGTCGGTTAATGTTTCACCACAATACTGTAAAAGAGCACGAATCCTGCATACTTCAGCATTATATTTCGTAACGCTTTCGAAGTCCTGAAATCACAGATTCAGCCAATCATGGCGGGCTTCAGGAAGCCATATGGTCTTTTGGTGATCGAAGCGCTCTCTAAGAGAGTCCCATAGCATCTTCGGTGAAGTGATCGCTATGAACTCAAACTTCATTGCATCTGATAAGTGGCGGCGGAACAGAATCATCGCCCTCGCATTCATTTCACGTGACACTTCCACTTCACGTTCATCCTCGGCGTAGATGACGTCCAACAAGCCTTGGGCATCTAGATGGTTCTGGATATCTTGAGTCCAGTCCAAGTAGTTCTTGCCAGCGGCATCGAGGATCGGAAAGTCAAGTTTGATTGATATTTTTCTACAACGGGAGAAAAATATTGGATTAGTTATCATATAAATCAACAGGTTTATATGTTTATGGTTTGCATAAGCACAAACTTGTTTCGAATCGACAGGTTCGAAAAATACTAGTTTTGCTTTCAATTGAATAGGTTCTCTTTAATCGAACAACGGGCCGATACTGAGACACCAATTCAGCAAAAATACACCTATATAGACACATTCAGAGAACTTATTATTTACTCAACCCCTTTCGGTAACTCTACTTGAACACGACCAGGAAAGACGGTGAGGGTGGAGGGCACGAATGCCACTTAAAACCCGACCTCATTAGGATTCTATCATCCACCTATATCTTTCCTAGACATCGTATCCAAATAGGTGAGCCTATTTGGGGAATATTCATAATTATTTCAACTTAAATGTGAATATATACCGGTTTCGCATTTTTTTGCATAAAAATTTTAAGCTCACATATTCAATTCGTTAAATAGAAATAGGCTTAAAAAAATTAATAACTAACACAATTATAATAGTCGTGTGGCATATTCAACATTACATCCATGTATTTAGACTAACTAATGGTAAGTTAACTAACTTATAACACTAAGTTATAATTAACTAAGTTGTCAACCGTGTACTAATAGCATATCATGAGTAATTAAATCACAAGGGCACATGCAATATTCAATCACATTTATAATTTAACAAGCCATGTATAACAATCATATGCAGATTCACGCATGTATTACCAAAATCTTATTCCATGCAGGATAAAATTTATTTTAACCGTAACTAATATGAGGGTGTTCGCATAGGTGTTCTCAATTTAATCAAATTCTAAGATACAATCCTATCGAATACTAAGTACAATTCATCACACATATTTGCACCTTAACAATATCATATATTAGCAAAATTAACATGCGGGATAGATCAATTATACGATAATGTACATTTAATCATCCTACATTAATACATGATTTGGAGTTACAAAAAAAATGAAGGGATTTACACATGTAACTTACGTTTGTTACTATCCTTAAACATTAATTACTATATACTAGTAACCTGAGTTATAATTGCATTTTTATTTATATTTTATAACTCTTAAGCATTTACTAGCCTACTAGCCATTAACTAACTTAATGTTACAAATTCATACCACACAAATCGTAACGTCATATTCAAGGCAATAATAATTTAAGTTACATATTTGATAAACTAATCAGTTTTTTATAACATGCAATTTCCATTTCTAAATACATAAGTATGTATAATTGGAGCAAACATGAGCAAATTAATACACATATATTGTTTTGTATAGACTGGTGTATAATAGGGACTACGGATGAAATTACATATTTCAGTTATAGCCTTATTACAGAAGCAGTACCATAGTTTCATATTAGTTACAGAGTAGTCCTATGTGTTCTGGATCAGTACCAAACAGTTCCTACAGTTTCAGTAAGTGACATATTCAATCCGAAAGATGCATGTTTCTTATTGTTACTAGTTTTAACTCGTTTTTAAGTTAAATGCATGGGTAACAGAAGCCATTTCTCATCAAAAAGAACTTTTAACAGTTTGTATGCATACCAAAACATATTTTTCGGTTATATCTTGATTTATATGCAATTTCTAATACAATTTTTTCATGGTACATTCAACGATTTTAAATATACAAACAAATAACAATATATGAATATCATGGTTATTGCCATTTACATGTAACATCCAGCAAACTACATTTTTAGTATTACAATGCATTTTTATAAGCAAACAATTGTTTAATAACAACAATATTCATGCATTTTCATATGGTAGTAGTCATACGTGGATGTTTTGAATAATAAGTATCCATAACTTATTATCATAACCAACTTCTAATAAACATGATACATAATATATAAATTAATTATGGTCCATGTTATTCTAGTTACAAACACAAGTGATATAACAATTTCAATTGTAAGAATTGTTACTATACAATCAATCACTACGAAACAAAAAAAATGTTTTTGGCTAGAATAAGACCATAAATTTATGGCATAACATGGCGGTAGATTTATTCATACAAGTTTCACATACATGAAAGGCTACTCTATACATGAATAATTTAGAACATACCACTGTTTTACATGTGTAGATTACACTAATCAAGTATGAATAATATTATTTACTGGTTTTAACATGTTAGTAAACTACGAATCATTCTTTTTCATGCAATTAGTAGTGTTATGACAAATAAAGAGATATAAATTTGTGCACCTTTCACACGTATATTGATGAATGCCGATAGAATAAATTTTTATCCAAAACTTTCAAAAGTTTTACACCCAATAATTCTCCAAGGTTTATATCCAAAATTACTTCTACCTTGTATTTGAATGCTCCAAATTTTATTTTATTTTACTGTTTTTTCGAGAAAAGTGCCGATAACGTGTTTTACGTCAAACTAGCTCAATAATATATGTAAGAGAGAGAGATAATGAGGGCAAAAATATATGTATTATTGTGTGTTGTATATGTCCCAAACTTCATAGCTACAAACTCTTTATATAGGCTAGAGGTTGGGAGATTACAAGCTAAATATTAAAGACAAGAATTCAAAATGTTGTAACATATAAAGGAGCAAATGCTCATACTAAATGATATGTAACTCGTATACTTTAAATGGACAATCAATTATTTACAACAATATGACAAATGTCATTAAATTTGTTTTACTAATTTCCTGAAACATAGAGCAAAAAAAATTAGAGAGGACCAAATATTAACATTTAGAAAACCAGTGGGCTATTTTATCTAAATCACCCTCCAACATTTAATAAAACAAAGCCCTTAATTTATTTTACTATTTATTGAGACATAGCGCGAAAGCTTAGAGAGAGAGAGACGGCGGCGGCGGAATGATGGGCGGCGGAGCACGGCGGTTTCCGGAGAAGCGGCGGTATTCTCCGGCAACACAGAGCTGGAACTTTAACCGACTTATAAAACCCCATAAAAAACAAAAAAAAACAGAGGCTCCTAAAACCCTAGCATTAGCTGCTCAAAGAGCTAGTTATAATAATAATAATAAATGCAATACGCATATTTATATCTCCGACAATCATTCGGATTACAGCAGTGAACGGACCGAAAGGAGAAAGGAGATTCGGGCGAAGGAGGAGGGTGGAGAGAGGAGGAAGTGGCTATCGTCTTCTACTCACGACGGAGCGGTTTATAAAGGTGCATTTAATTTTTTAAGTTTTGAATTATTATTTTTTCATATTATTTAGTGTTTTAGTAATTGTGTTTTTGAAAGTTTCGTAATACTATAGAGATTAGACAATGTGTATGAACGTGGAGAGAATATGGAGCTAAATTTAGTGTCGAATAAAAAAACATTTTTGAGAGAAAGCATATAAATGATTACTTATGTTACTCACACGAGTGTTTTAAAAAGCGAGACGAGGCACGAGCTAAGTGGTAGGCGGTAGGAAACCGCTTTTTTTTTTTTTAATATGGTATAAAAAAGTTGGTTAGTTGAGTTACAAAGTGATTTTTTTTCACAATTACCCCTTATTTAGTTTTTGTAAAACTAGATGCACATTGATTATATTGTTTACTATTTGATGTTGTTATAGACTATAGATAGACCATAGACCATGTTTAATGTTAGTTGATTACCAAATTGATTAATAGAGGGTATAAAAGGAAAATTAATACTTCTAGATAAAAAGGAATTTGGACTATTATTTTGGGGCGGGCACTGACTGGACTATTAGTATGGGACGAAGGGAGTATTCTTTAATGTTTTCGTAATTATGTTTTTGAAAGAGTTGTACTCTTATAGAGATTAGACAATGTGTCATGTAATGTAAATAAGGTGGTTAAAGATGCTTAATGTTTTCAGTTAGTTTAAAAAGGGTTGGTTAATTTAGTTACATAGTGATGTTTTTTTGTTTATCGCAATTTCCCCTTGTTTAATTTTTGTAAAAGTGGATGCACATTGATTGTATTGTTTGCTATGTAATGTTGGTATGGATAGACCATAGATCCTCTTTAATGTTTGTTGATTACCAAATTAATTGGGGTGTAAAAGGAAAAATAATACTAAATAAAAAAGGAATTTGGACTATTATTTTGGGGTGTAATCAAAACGATACAACGCTATACTTTAGTGTTTAAGTAATTATGTTTTGGAAAGAGTTGTAGTCCTATAGAGATTAGACAATGTGTCATGTAATTTAGATTGAATGTGGAGAGACTATGGAGCTAAAATGCTGGGACACTTGAAGGGAAATAGACTTAGTGTCGGACGCGACACGAATACGGGAAACAAAGAAATAATTTTAAAGAAAAAGTCTATGAATTGTTAGTAAGGCGGATTAAGGTCAAATGCACCAAGGTCGGTCCGGCGCCTTTCTACACCTAAGTCGTACATTGTGTGGGCGCCTTTTGAACTTTGTTCGGAAAATTCGTAACTTGTGTAAAGAGAAAAAAATTGCAGAAAAACTACCAAAAAATCTGAACCATGTCATAATAAAACAGATTTTCCCAGCTCCTAGAAAATCCTGGATTATTACACAGTCAGATTCGTGCTCAGTACCATGCACGTAATTGTGTTCTAGACATAAAAATCTGACTATGTTATAATCTAGGATTTTCTAGGAGCTGGGAAAATCCGCTTCCAATAAGGAAACCCTTTATTTCTGACACTCATTAGGGAAACTTGAGCTCTTTTTGTATGAAGCCAGCTTTTTAAAACAGAGATAGATACTGAAAGTACCATCTCTATGGTTGCGTAAGCTAATACCATAAATATTATACTCTTTCTCCTTATATTTTCTAAAGTCATGTTCCTTACATCTGTTTCCGTGTTGTTCAAGTGTCTACCGGCCAGGCTTCCAACTGTTTAAATAGCTGGAGTGGTCGTTAGAAAATTTTAGCAACTTAAAATGGCAGCATGACTACCCTTGCTTTTGTAAAGACGGGTTCTCTTTATATCTTTGAAATTATTTGGTTAAACGCATTCGAATATTATAGAACATGAAGCCTTGATGTGCATTTATGTAGTGGTTATCTATTTTTGAGGTGAAATTTCACTGCAGGTTTTCTTTTGTTCATTAATAGGGTACTTGATGTGCTCATAGTAGCATCTTAGTATCTTCTTCTTTTTATATTGTAAAATTAGGCTATGTTTGCTAAAGTTTCTCGTCAGTGATCATTTTTAAGTCATTCCGACTTGAGTTACTTTATAGTAGGGGGGCGCTTTTCGCCAACTTAAGGCGGTGTTCTTCTTGTATGATATAATAGTTTTTTTTGGAAAGATTGAAAGAGCAAGAATAATCCAACTTAAGGCGGTCTTCTTATTGTATAATAATATTTCGTTTTCAAAAGATTAAAAAAGGAAAAATAATCCAGCTTAAGGCGGTCTTTTTCTTGCTTGATAATATTTACTTTTCAAAAGATTAAAAAAGGAAAAAGAATGCTTTTCTGGATTTACTGGCTAGTCTCTGTGCGGAGACGAAGGTCTTTTATGCAAAAGCTCTTTTTTTCATATAATTTCTTGTTTTTGGCAGATAAGGTTGTGTTTGTATCATACAACATACTAAGTGTTCAAAATGCTTTTAATCATTCAGAGTTGTACCAAAATGTTCCCCACAAATATATGAAATGGAGCTACAGGAAGAAGCGCTTGTGTCAGGAGATTGGTCAGTTCAATGCGGACATTCTATGTTTGCAGGCAAGTAAAGGTTATTCTATAAGCACTATAATACTTCATTGTGTAGAAAAAGACTGTAGTTGGGTTCGTTAACTTCGTTTATTGTTTCACTTTTGAAAAGTGTAAATTCCATTGTAATAATGACTTGTGAGGTATGATCTGGGTTTTATTTGACCAAACGATAGAGAGGAATTGATATTTTTGTTTTGAATAACACCCTTCTAGGAAACATGGTTACTTTGGGACTGTTGTTAAGTGTATGTTTTAAAGTGAATTACTTAATCTAGTTTAAATATTATTACTTGTTTTTAAAACTGATGGATTGTTAAAATTATTATGGAGAACAAGCTAATGAGCGGTTTCCCTTTTTTAAAGGGTAAACGCAACCTCACAGCTACTTGCTAATCCAGTCACTCAACTGACGTGTGCCCCACCACCACCTAATAACCGCTTGCATAATTTTAACCAAGGTTCTAAAAGGTGCTAGGCGGAAAGGGTCCGCCTGGCGCCTAATTGGCCACCTAAGCCGCCTTTTTCCTGCCTTTTGACATAATGATTTAAACTAATGACCGAGGCAAACTCGATACATGTACAACTTGACCTTATTGACAATAAAGTGACTTAGGGTAGAACAAGGACAGTATCTACTACTCCCTCCGTTCCTATTTAATTGTCCACTACGAAACTACGTGCAATTTTGATCGGCCAAGAACTTGTATCAAAATTGTCGGAATGAAAATTTTCAAAAGTTGATTATATAGTTCAAATGTTAAATTTTATGATTAGGTTTTAAAAAAAATCATTTCGACAATTTTGATACAAGTTATAAGCCCGGTCAAAATTGCACGTAGTTTCGTAATGGACAATTAAATGGGAACGGATGGAGTATAAAGTATACTTTTCACCCAGATACATCGTGATTACCAATTTCTTGGTCAGAGAAGTGAGAAAAGAACCAGTCCTTCATAGAAAAGCCAATTCTTCATAGTAGTCATTATCCCTAGAAGTCAGTAAACTCCAGACTACGTTAATTTTATCACCATTGTCAGTTAAAAGGAATTATATTAAGAACCGGTCTATTAAGTTTCCCCAGAAAGATTTTTATGACAATCATGTTTAGGACTATTGAAAGAACAAATTTTATCTATAAATACACTTTTGTCTATGAATCACAAGAACGGGTCCTACAATATGGCATGGGGACAAGAATACGGCAATATTTGAAATCTAAATGGTAATTGTACAGATACGGTACAGAGGGAATACTTTATATATATTTCATCTACAATATAACTACTATATATATATATGTATGTATAACTACTATACATATATATATATATATGTATATATTTACATATATATACAAGTTCCGTAGTCTAGAAAATCAAATCAGCAAAACCTAACAAAAAGAACTAATAAAGTGATGAGAATACTATTGCTCAGCCCAATTGTATGTTTCGGCAGCAGCTAGAAATAATTGACTCAATGGAAGAAAGAGTTATACACTGTTTTATTTATTTATACTTTAATATGCTTCCGTGTATTCAAAATGTAACCATGAAGTACCGCATAGATTCGCAATTTTTTTTAAAAATTCAAATTAAAGTTCGTATGGCTGAGGTGCGTACCGTATACCCCCCACCCATGAAGTACCCAGTATTAGTAAAGAAGCATTTGTGGTGTAACCGTGCTTCATAGACTTTTATAAATTGAGTTGTAAAATTACAATTTACTGCAATTGCTGTAGGAGGTCGACCGTTTCGATGACTTGGAGAATCTTCTTCAAAATGATGGGTTCGAAGGGGTTTACCAGGTATACATTCAACTTCCTAATAAGGGACTGTTAAGACATTCTTTTTGTGATATGTCTTTTATTTATATAAAATTCATTTTACTGTTTTCTTTTCTCACAAAGGCTCGAACTGGAGAAGCATGTGATGGGTGTGCTATATTCTGGAAAAATGAGCTGTAAGATTTTGTTACTGTTATATATGCCTTCTTTACGCAATTGCATGCTGTGCATTTTGTCATCTAATTTCATGGGAATAGTGATCTCGTACAAATTAGGATCAGTCTTTGGAAAAGGCTTTCCGTCATGTTTTCCATCAACTTTTTTGGATTCGGTACGGTTTTGTTCTTTTTACTGGTACAGTAGTTGTTGATGCTAAAAAGTAGTAGCTTTAAATTCAGATTTACCCTACTGCATGAAGAAAAGGTAGTATTTCAGAAGTTTGGACTCCGTAACAATGTTGCTCAGCTTTGTGTTTTGAAGGTGTGCTAATCTTTAATTTCGCTATTTTTTCTTGTTCTGATTTTCTGTCGAAGCCCAAATATGTTATCCAGCTTCAAGTAGTATTTAGTTGTTGCATAAGGTAATGTAACCCAAAGAGTATTTAGCAAGTAATGGATTATAGAAGAAAAAGAAGTTTTAAAAGAAAAATGTAAGATTGTACTCTAGTGGGTATTAATCCTTGGACTTCAAGAGTCAAACTAGTTTGTGAAAATACTCAACTCTAGCCACTGCTATAGTAGTTTTCCTAGTAGTCTTAAAAACTCTAAAATTCTACAACACAAGCCATCACCGTTCAAACTCATTACAAAGTCACATATTACTTGCAGACGTCTTTTCATCTATTAAATCGCTTAAACTAAATTAAGGATAGCAGTAAACTGAATTAACCTAATTTTTTAATGCTTTTGTGTAATAACAATCTAAATTTACATGGCATCTCATTCATCATATTTGTTTTCATTCACGTCCAGAAAAAGCAAAATCAGTCAGATTGTGGTTTGGATGCTGAAACATCGCAGTAAGTACAATACTTCCTTTTAGTTTTTTTCTTAAACTATAGTTCGATAACTTGATTGCAGCTTGGAAAAAAAAATTAGCTGATGGAATTTTCATTTTTGACTTTATAATTTGGTTTTTGATACGTGTCACTCTCATGAGTCAGCAGTTTGTGTCTTCAAATGAGCATGCATACTATATGTATGATCAATTTGTGTATAGAAGTTAGAAATGAGTGTGTATAACTTCTTTCAGGCTGGCTGCTTAGAGTTGTGGATGAACTAGTTTGTACATGTGGATCATCCCAAGAGATGGAGTGCTTAAAAAAGAAAGGGAGAAACTGATAAGTTGCTACACAGTCGCTAGAGAGAAAATGTTTATATTCGTGAAAATTAAAATACATTATAAACCACAAAGTTCAAAAACACGAGTATTCTACTGGTTTAGAATTTTTACTTGGAAGATAAAATACATAACAAAAACCATAGATATGAATATTTTCAGCTTCATTTTTTGTTACTCTCTTCATGAAAGGAGAATGATATTATTCATCTAAATTAACAGCAAACCGTCGATTGAAATATGAAGTCGGAAGTCAAGGTTTATATCATTAGCGATTCGAAAGAAACATTTATTCTTTTTGTGTCATGTTAGAAATAAGTATGTTATATTTTGATATGTAGTTCTCACTATTCAGGCAACTTTCATCGCAAATGCTGTTGGTTGGAAATATTCATGTGCTGTTCAACCAAAAACGTGGAGATATGAAATTGGGACAGGTATGGCTTTATTTACGTATGTAAATTTTATGATTTCTTAAATGTCAAGGTTTGAAATTTAGAATTTAATTGAAACGAAAAATTCGGCTTCATAAGTAAATTTCACATGAATAATTTTTATGCCATTTTTGTCTTAGTTATTAATCTTTGCGCTCAAGGTAAAGGTAGATTCAAGGATTTCGAGTCATTTTCTTGCCAGTAATTATTTTGAACTCCATGTGAACGATAAAACATCTCTATAAAGGGGGACACTGTGTTAGTTTTACTTCCTTTTTAGATAATTGGTGAAGTAAATAATGTCCATTAAGTTTGAACCGAATTATTTTAGTTTTTTTTTTGTGATTTTTCTCCTCCAAAGAACCAGCCACACCTTTTTTTTAAGGAATTATGGTGACTGTTTGTTTTGTTGTGCAAGAGTACCACGCTTTGGTACATTAGAACGAACATGGTACACTAGACCATCGAATCATAGTGGTTTTGCACATGCTCTCAGTGTTCTTTTAGTGTCCACTTTGTTGTAGCTATCATCCAATTTGTTATTATTTTTTTAAAAATAAATTTGTTTGGAACTTAAGAGTTAAGGCCATGGGTGCCAGAGAGAGTGGGGAAGCAACTTGCAAGTTTGAAGTCCAAAGAATTTTTAGAATTTATTTGTATAATATTCCTGATTTTGCTGACCCTTACCATGTAACATCAGGTCCGAATCTTTGTTGAAAAGGCGCATGAACTATCACTAATATGGGGTAACATTCCGGTGATTCTTGGTGGAGACTTTAATAGCACACCTCAGGTGCAATTTTTTTTACCGTTTTTCATCTAAAACTTATATGTTTTTAAATGAATAAATAAAAATCAACTTACATTATATAGTTGTTGTTTTTTATGGCCAGAGTGCAATTTATGAGTATTTGGCTTCATCCGAGGTGGGTTTGGGATATCTTTTGCTAATTCTTTCAGCAACTTGCTACAATGGTGTAACCCAAAAATTTCAACTCTAATTTACCTGTGGTGAATCGTAGTATTCGAAACCATAATTGATCGTAAAATTATATTTTTTCAGTTGAACCTCCAATTACATAATCGAAAAAACATGTCGGGGATTTTGAGTTCAGAAAGTTGTGGAGTTTTCCAATCTCAAAGTACTCATGCAGCCAGGTTTGTCTCCAAAAGTTCCTCAATGTTGCATTTCTTTAGGTACTTTGAAATCAATAAGAATTTTGGGATGATTGATTATTTGATTGATGTTACCGATCCAATGATGTTCAGTAGAGTACGATATATATATACTGCGTTTACAAACTGCCCCCCTCACCCCTCTCTCTCTCTCCTCTCAACACACATTCTGTGCACAAAATTCGCCAATCTGGCATATATGAATCAATCGCACGCAACGCGTGCCTTAGGTTACTGTTATATATATATATACACACACACAAATAAATGGGGAAGGGAAAATAGACATCATCAAAAACATCAATATACACATCACAATCTTGACCTTCATTTTAACGGTTAG
Source organism: Primula veris (assembly GCA_963682055.1). Classification (NCBI taxonomy): domain Eukaryota; kingdom Viridiplantae; phylum Streptophyta; class Magnoliopsida; order Ericales; family Primulaceae; genus Primula; species Primula veris. The sequence goes on along the minus strand of OY821742.1, from coordinate 27,793,462 downwards.
GATTACATTCTAAACTAAAGAAGCAAAAAAGGGGGGTGATACCCGTATATCTCGTAACATGTCCGACTCTCACTTTCCCTCTCCAATTTATTTATTGACCACATGTCCTCTCTATTAACTAACTTGTCTTCTACCGTTTCAATTTCAACCTGGTGACGGAGGGAGATCACCAGGGAATGAGATTTCAACTTATTGGTGACGCACAGAGAAGAGCTGAGTTGAGATGTATTTGTTTGGATACCAATTTTCCACTTGCATGAATTGTAGTTTCAGTAGTATCTAAGTTGATTTTTTCCCTTGTAAACTTATTTTGATTAGCTACAAATGTAAGGGTTGTTTTCAAACTTTAAAAGTAGATAGTATTTAATTTCAAAAAGTTGATGTTCATCTTTACGTTGACTGGAACTATTTTTCAAGTAAGAAATTCTCACGTGAGTGGCAGAGATATACATGAGCATTTCCTCCGATAAAGTAATTTTTAAAAGGAAAAATGAGAATTATAAATGAGAGAGCAAAAGATGAGAAATGGTATTACCCATTTTTTTATTCCAAGGTTTAATCTCACCTCTTAAAATATCAGGAAATCAAGGGTCAAGACTGTGATGTATGATTCAATGTTTTTGGCGGTGTCTATACTCTGTATATCCTTCCCCATATGTATACATATATATACATTAGGTCCTATGCAATATAACTAAATCCTTTATATTTCATGTCCTCTTTTTCCATAATGAAACCGAGAACTTCTCAATATTGTCGATTCTAAAGATTAAAGGACGCAGATAAAAGTCAGGGTTTTAGTACTCCAAATTTACTTGTTGTTGCTTGTGACCGTTCTTGAATCATCGGATCGGATATGATAGAAACCTCTGTAATGCAAAGCTTTTGTTATATCAAAAAAAATATGTTGGAGATTTTGGTAGTATAGACGGTCTCAAATCCAAAGATATCAGGTCTTAACTACCTTCTGAGAAAGTAATCTCTGAGCTACAGTGTTGTACTTTATTTAGAGAAGAACTGTGCACTTTTATCTGTGTAAGGCAATTTCGTACTACTAATTATTGTTTACATGAAACAGGTTATGTGGTACAGTTCCAAGAACACGTCGGTATATATGGGGTGGGGAAGAATTAAAGCTTGCGACGGGCAATAACAAATTAAATTTTCTCAAACACCCTTTAAATTTATCCAGTTCATACCTTGGAATTCGTGTAAGATCTATTGACTGTATTTTCCTTATCCTACCACTCACACAAAACAATAGCTTTTTGTTGATATCTACATGAATATTTATAAGTTGTAAGTAACAGTTTACTTTTTGTTATATTTTCTCTTCCCAATTGCCAGGGAAACTGCACTACAAGGGATAACTGTGGAGAACCCTTGGCAACGTCTTACCACTCCACGTTTATGGGAACTGTTGATTATATATGGTATTCATACTACTAAGGCTTAATGGACATCTTAATAGTCATTAATATACTACTAATTACTTACTACTAAGGCTTAATAGTCATTAATATAGCTTTTCCAAGTTCAAAATATTCAGTTACTCAATATTGAACAGGCATTCCCGGGAGCTAGTACCTATCAGAGTTCTTGACACCCTATCACTTGTCAATTTAAGAAAAACAGGCGGCCTTCCATGCAAGGTATATTATACTTATGAAAAGAGTTTTTGTTACATCTACCGTCCTTTTCGCATATAAGTTTGATACACTGCGATATGCTTGTTCTTAAGTAGTAGGGGATGTTAGTATGAGTTACAGACTTACAGTTCCAACTTCCGATACACAATTGTTACATCACTGTCCACCGAAATTTTCTGTCAGTACAATGTTTTCCTTCTCTGAATAAATCATTGATTTTTTTTAGTTGAAATGTGATTCGCTTGAATAATTTCGTGGGGTCTGCTTCAGAAATGTTATCCATGTGGAGTGTTGTTGGAGACTCAGATATTGCCCCAAGACTTGTTATTTTTTTACATTGTTGAAAATTTTACAGGTTTTATATTGAGGTTTTTTTCCGCTGCAGGAATTTGGAAGTGATCATCTTGCTCTTGTATGTGAATTGGCTTTTGTTGGCACTGATGACGGGACATGAGGTCTGTCAATCGGTGTTAATTACAAACTTTACTTGTTATATCTGCCTACATTATCACTATACTGCATGAGGATCAATGACATAGGCTCGCTAAGCATGAAGTTTATTTTTCACATATCTTGCTATTTATGACTTGGGAGATGTAGTTCGTGGGATTATAAATCAGTAATTAGCTTTCCCTCTTTGGAGGAAACAATTTTATTGTATGTAGTTCTAAGGATTTAATATAACTAGTTAGCATAATTTATACTAGTAATCGTAGCCAACGCATTGCGTGTGCGATACGTATATAAATATGATTCTGGACAGATGAATTTAAAATTTTCAAAAAAATAAAAAAAATTATGAAATGAATATAGTAAATTAATAATCGTATGTAATGAGTAATAGAAGTATGTGTGACAAGTAGCATATTTGTTTAGTTATTTATGTATTTAAATTGCATTATGGTATGAGTAATTAGTAAATTAGAATAGGGGTATTTTTGGGGGAAATAGGCAAAATTTGGCAGCTTTATTTCTCTTGGCTTGGCTTATATTAATAGTATGATATGATATGATATAATTATTTTATCGAAATCACTTTTCTTAGTGTGATTATAATTTGTTACTTGATCGGTGTGTTGAGATACATCAAGAATTTAGGTCATTCTAAAGTTCTCAACTAGAATCAAGTAATTAGCCAAATTCGAGAAATGTGGCAACTTCTTCTATTAAAAGAAAGAAAACTTGCCTCAAAAGGAAATACCGTCTAAACAAATCAGTGTGATGTTCCTGACTACATGAATAATAATAAGAATCATTTCTATATGCAATATCTATTGGGCTCTTTTAAAACAAAATTTCTTTGACACGGGCAATTTCTTGTTCCTCGAATTCAGAAATACAACTAAGATACTAGTATTAGTTAGTTCCCTTCCCTGTCCTTGGTCCTGCAAAATTTATTGTTTCATGTCCACATAGTTTATGATATCAAATTTATTTTATTTTATTAATCTGAAATCCACTATTGTTGATACTTATCATTCATTATTCATAATTTTCTTTCCTCATTTCATCTCAATTTCTCTAGTGACTTGGCTGTCTGATTTCAAAACATGAATTGCTTCATGCTAATTACAAATATGCATAAGAAAATGATAAGCTCAAACGCCAATCACTGAAAAATATATTCGTCAAATCCATACACTCGTAGTCCTACTTAGGTTGTGAGTAGAAAAGTTGCTCTTTGAGTCTTTTTTCCAAGTAAAACAGGGACGGCTTCTTCCTCAGAGTTTACCATGCCAAACCAACCTTTTTAACCAAAATCGGATCTAAAATTTGTTGAAGTGAAATTTAAGTTCTTCCTTTAAATTCCCATTTACAATTGTAGCATTGGAGTTGGTCTTTCTTGTTTCCAATTTTCTCTGAAGTTTGTATTAACTTTTTAGGAAATTCTTCACAACTTGTTTATTTCTGGTAAACCCTTCGTCATTATCTGTTCTTGTCTCAGCCTCGTTAGTTAATCAGTAGCACAGAGATCAATGTGAAAATATTTTTAAAATATGATGCTTTTTTCCCAAATTTTACGAAGTGACTGAATTTTTTGTTCCTTTTAGATTTTCTTAAGTTCCAATATTCCTTTAGAATCAGTTTGGAAAGTGTAAATATAAATGAATTAGAATATTACAATATCAATCATCATTATATACAATATCAATTAACAGAAAGTAGCTATCAATTTATCAAGTTTCAATACTCCTTAAGAATCAGTTCGGAAGGTAGCTATCAATTTATCAAGTTTCAATACTCCTTAAGAATCAGTTCGGAAGGTAACTATCCATTTATTACGATAATAGATTATACAGATAGAAAAACCAGATGTATAGGCTAGTTGATGTGGTTTCATCGTTATGGTTACTCTATATCGCCAAAGATGTCGTCCAAAGTCCAAAGTCCAGACCATGAGGACAATTAATGTTTCAATAGAAACTATATACCCAATTAATGTTGTTACTGAAACATGGGCACTATTTGATATTATCGACCCAAATTTCCATATTGCTGTACTGCATTAGATTTAACTTTCCATAATTTCCACAGTTTTGACCAACTGTCAAAATTTCACTATGTTTTGTAGTAAAAAAGAATGGAGCAAAATTAGAACCCATAATGACGAGAAATTATGTGGTCATCCACAGTTACTCCCTATCTGAATGAGGCTTGCATTTTGTCTTTGTTAGCCAATGATTTCAGCATTTTATTCAAAATAATCCAACAACCCTTTTGTTTTATTCTGTGTGTGTGTATGTATGCATATGTATATACAGTATATTTCATCATCTCAACATCCCAACACAAACCAATAACAACAAAGCAAGCAAGCACAATGTAACTTAGGAGGCTGTGATGATATTTATCTGGGTTCAAGTAATGATGATTGAGACCTGCCCCCTTTGCTGGCGGCACAACCTGGTTCAGGAAACCAGTGTTTCAGCCGCACCGGAGTCGGTTTTGGAATCAGATACCTGATCGCAACATATCTGAGCCTCATTTATTCTCTTATGTGGTTTTTACTAGGTGTGTTAACTTTTTACAGATTTTGTTATTTCCCGTTTTCAATTTGTTTAAAATCGTATTTGTTTTATTTCTTTGCTTTTTGCAGATTTGTAATTTCCCGTTTCCAATGCAATGGTCTGGATGGGTGATTGCTTATAGAAAGAAATACAGGACACGAGTAATTTTTTTGAAATTAATGAGGCAAGTTATGAGAGCTTTTGTTGAAAAAAACTTGTATTATTAACTTTTATCTTTATAGATGAAAATGGTTTCAAATGAAGTTCCTTGTTTACAGTTTATGAAGTATGTGGTACGGAGCATTATCGTCAAATAAACAATTGTCCAAACAGAGTTCTATTGAATGAAATTTGATCCTGAAAATATCATGTTGTACCATATCAGTAACACTAAATAGGCAAATGCACCTGTAGATATCTAATCGCTTCATATATGCAGTTTTAGATATCTGTTCTTTTACTAAGATAACAAGGAAAGCTTAAGTGCTGATATTCTTTTTGCAAGATTGTAGAAAGAATCATTTGCTTAACACATGTTCTGAAATAATCGTTTGTTTATGTTCCCTTCAAAATGTTAGGAGACTATACAGTACTACTCCATTAATCCCAAATTAATTAGTCCAATTTACTTGGTATAGAATTATATATTGTTTGACATCGAAAATGTGCACTTAAAAAGAGTATGCAGTATGCTCAAACAGTCACACTGCAAGTCGAAGACCTAGTCAATGTTTCACGTTTGTTAAAGCACTAGTTTAATACTTGATCACTCACAACTCTTTTTGAATTGAGCTTGTACTCGGTCTCTGCCGCACATATTTACGTCTCGTTCACACCATCGAATCGAATATGACCATCTTTCCAACCCACTTTTATTGCTCCGATTTTGTTTAACTAGGTGCATTAAGCTTATATGATCAACTAGGTCCGTTGTTATAAAGGTTTGCAGATTAGTAGTAAAATGCAAAATCAATTACTCCATTTTAATGCCTAAATTAGTTTGTTCTCCAAATTTGCTACTATTTGCTAGTGGAGTCGTATTTTGATAAATTTTATAGCAATGTAAGATTTGCCAACTCTTTGACAGGACCTCATATTTCGATCATTTAGGGTATTACTGCTAGAATAATGTTCGAATGATCCATTTTACTGCTAAAGTTGTTTTGTTAAAGTTTGGGGGGTTGTAACTAGCTCGCCCATTCGGACTCACGTTCCATCCCTCGAGTATTAGAAACTTGGGTGCTGAAAATTAGTCGTTCTTTCCTCTCCAGCTTTCAGCTTACAACATGTAATTGCATTGAGGCCTTGTGAGACGGAAAAATACAAAATGTGATGAGGCGTTCAAATATCAGAAATATTAAACAACGTTAAGTAATTTATAGTATTACTGTTACTTTCGGCTCTTGCTCCATGATACAATTTACGAAACATACTTATACCAAAAGCTGCATCCACCGGATTGGGAAAAGAAACTGAGAACATGGGTCTTACAGCGACGGTGAGAAATGACCGAGAAAAGGAGATTTAGTTGGTGAAAATATCTTACAAATAAGTGAACCCATTACAGATTACAAAGCCGATTAAATTTGCAAACTGTTCCAATGTCAGTGTTGAACGAGATTTTAGAAAAGGAACCAAAATAATTAGTTTAATTAATTCATAGTTTCATCAAAATAAGTAGTTTGGAAAACATTTGTCGAGAAAATGATAAAAAGGAACAAATTAAGTTGGATAACTTTTGAGAGTCAAAGCCAAGAACTGTAAACGAAGTAAACAAAAAATAATAAAATAATAATGTCACAATTATGGAGAAAATATACAAGGCTCAGATCTATTGCGATCGGATCTACGAGACCTTAAAATCGACACCGTCTAGCTGCAATAAATTGCCCCGCCAGAAAACAGGTCGGATCTCAAAAACCCGATCAGAACCCAGACTAATTATCCATCACAGCCTTCCAACCGAATTTAGGGTCTGTTTGGTTGCAGTTTATTTTTGTTTTTATTTTATTTTTCTTGTTCTTTATATATATATATATATATAATATTAAACACACACACGCACACAAAAGGGTTGTTTATTTTTGATTTTTTTAAGTAAAAAGAAAATGAAATCATTGGCTAATAGAAGGGGGTAAACCACCCTTAGAAAAAATCCCAAACCTTCTAAAGTTTCTTTCTCTTCTCCCAGAGAGATAGAAACTTAAGCCTCATTCACTTTTCTGGGTTCTGTGTTTTTACATTTTTTACATTTTGGTTATAAATGAAGAGTTTTTAAAAAACTATTCGTGGTGGCAAAATAAAAATTACCCCGTAAAGTATGGGTCATTTGCATATAAACCCATAAACTACCAATTCTTACAACTAACCTCCATTAACTATCGGACTTTTACAATTAACGCCCAAGTTTATCTTTAATATGACATAACTTTTTATTCATTTGTTTTTTACAAAATTATTTGATTGTTATATATAGTTTATCGTTTTTCATGAGTTAAATATTACAATTATTGAAAAAAAAAGGCAACACAAGAAGCTTTATTAAACAAAATTGTTTTGGTGAAAAAAAATATTTTTTTATGTATTTCCGGAAAAAAAATTGGTCATGCATGGATATCAAATAAACGATTGTAATAAATGAAAAATAAGCATAAAACGGGTCATCAAGATAAAGTTAAATTATTCATGAATCAAGGGTTACTTGCAAAAGTTAAATAAATTATGGGGATTAATTGCAAAAATTGATAGATATTGGGGCTATTTGAAATTAACTCATAGTTTCAGGAGAGTTATTTGTATTTTACCAATTATTCGGTCGGGGAGCTACATTTTCAAAAATCAGAGCATATGCATCAATTATCAATATATCCAAATTATGGAACAATTTGAGGTGAAATACTTGGTTTTCCCATATTTTACATGAACACCATTTTACCGATCTCTCTATTATCTTCCTTATAAATTCTATTTATTATATTTTATAACTACTTATACAAGGAATGAAAAGTATAATAAATGAAAGAGGCTGTATTTTTTTCACGGTAATTTATTTGTTTTCGTGCTTAAATCGTCATTTTTTTTTTTGAACCGTAATTTTGACTTAGGAACCATAAGTCAAAATTACGGTTTACACTGTAAAATTACCAAATTGCCCTTACGTTGAAAATCTGAAAATTTTCCACAGATTTTGTCCGATCGATCGGATATGAAGTCCGATCGATCGGCCAAGCCATCTGTAAAAAAATTCAGAGGCCTACTTAACTCAAAAAAATATTTATGGACCATAATCGTGACTTACGGTTTAATAAGAAGTCAATAAGTTAATTTGTTTCGAGTAACATGATAAAAGGTCGTTTCGAGTACTAATCATTTAAAAAAATGATTAATTTGTTTAAAATGATTAATTTGTCTGCTTATCTAAAAAAAATATTTATGGATCGTAATCGTGACTTACGATTTTATAAAAGGTCAATAACTTAATTTGGTTCAAGTAACATGATAAAATGTCGTTTCGAGTACTAATCATTTAAAAAAATGGTTAATTTGTTTAAAATGAAAAACGATTCAATAACGAACATAACGGTTGAAACGGAACTAAATTTGGAGTGAGTCCGAACGAATAATTTATAGTTCCACAATATACGATATCAAAAAAATATGAATAAGTCACGATTACGATCCGTAAATATTTTTTTGAGTTAATTAGGTCTCTGAAAAAAAATTCAGAGAGCTTGGCCGATCGATCGGATTTCACAGCCGATCGATTAGCCAAGCTCTCTGGAAAATTTTCAGATTTTCAATACAAGGGCAATTTGGTAATTTCACAGTGTAAACCGTAATTTTGACTTACGGTTCGTAAGTCAAAATTACAATTCGGAAAAAAAATTACGTTTTGAACGTGGAAACAAATAAATTACTATGGAAAAATCCAGTATTCAAATGAAATGGAGGAGAATGAATGTGGGCCCAATTAATCATATATGTAATGGATTAGAGGGGAGAGAGAGAGAAATGTGGGGCCGCATTTAATATAATTTAATTTATAAGGAGTTCATAACTCTAAGTAGCTATAACATCACTACCAGAATTATCAAAACACATTTTCTCTACAATTTTGATAAGTTAATAGAAAGAAAGCTTTTGCATCTGCCTCATTTTGAAAAAATTATTTTGTCGTTCACGAGTAGTCCTCCAACACATCTTATAACCACACATTATGTGGGTCACACAGTGTTACATAATAAAATATATTAAATGTGTAGTTATAAGATGAGTGCTCCTCATTTTGAGTTATTTAAAAATAAAAAGACTAATAAAACTCATCAACTAAATAGAGTATAAACCATCTCTTTATAAGATAAAAATAATTTTTTTATAATATTTCATTCTCTCTCTCCTACAAAATAACAAAGGTCAAATAATAAAACATTATTAAATAATCAATTTAGAGAATAGAATAGATATACTCATATAGTGGTTAAAATGGTCCAAATTTATTTGCTTAATTTTCAATTCGATTTCTCTCTAAAGACGAGAACATATACAATCATCACCATCGTAGAACTACCGGTACCTGACCACCATTGTCGATAGAGCACCGACGGTCATCACCTTCGGCTACCGTCATTGTTCATGACTGTCGGCGAGCTCTGACGATAGTGATCCGGATTTATCTCTATTGCACACTACACTTGCAATGATAAATGATAATACTCCCTGGTGCTCTATTAATTTAACCTTCGTTATCTGTCGCAACATTGGCATGAGAAATCTCTAAGTCATGCATGTAACTATTGTGATTTCCTGTAGTGGTGTGGTCGTTGTGATGTAACGTTTCATTGAGGCCATAAACATGGTTTCATCGTTCTTTTTCTTTTGTTACTCTTTTTCCCAACTGAAATATGGTTTCAAAGAGATTATAAATAAAAATATTAAATTTTATTTTTGAAAATGTTTTGTTATTATTTTTGGTGTGGAAATACATCTATCTAATTTTTCTCATTTAATTACTCCATTCTAGTGCATGCCTAATTTATTTTATTGTCTAAATTTTTCTACCAAGTATTTGATACTGGCGTCATATTTTGATAAATTTTATAGCCCAATGTAAGATTGCTACTGACTTCATGTTTCGATCATTTAGGGTATTACTGCTAGAATAATGTTCGAATGATCCACTTCAATACTAAATTTGTTTAAGCTTGAGTTGTAACAAGAGCCGTCTTCAGAAATTTGGAGGCCGAAATCAAGTTAGAAAAAATAGGCCATCGTCAATGAAGCCATGTATCTTCAAAGCAAGATAATATGATCCATTTAGTTTTTGTGAAATTCTTAAATTGATTACTCGATGAATAAAAGTAATACATACAAAACCAATTTGAGAAACATTACCTGTTTTATAGATTCCTAGACTTGTTAATTGTTAGTATACTATGAATATGCATAAAAAAAACTATATACAATAAAATTAATAAAGGGAGTAAAAATGTAAAACCATCATTTTGAATACTTGGGATCAAACTAGTTAGTTTTTATTTATATGTTATTGTAAATATTTATGATAAAAATATATAAACCAAGTGACATTCATCTATATATTTAAGGACCATTGATATAAGTATAAGATGGTTATTGTCAAATACAAATATAATGAGAATGGGGTAGAGTACGCAATAGTGCATATTTTAAAAGAATATTATTTTGTATTATATATAAATATAAAAAAAAGAGTATTGATATATAGCCACCCTAAAATGTTACCCGAAAATCTTACCCGCTGATATGACGGATTATGTTGACCAATTGTAATTTAAATAAAAATATGTTTTTAATATCAAAACAAAACTAATTTGTACACATTATCCGTCACGTTAGCGGGTAAGGTTTTTGAGTAAGATTTGTAGGTAGCAATATCATTTCTCATAAAAAAAGAAAAAGAAAAAAGGAGACCCTTAAATTGATGGGAGTCATCAATCCTATGCTTCAAAGATTGGGTCCTGAAACCGTATCTGGTTGTAACTAGCTCGCCCATTTGGACTCATATTCTACACCTCGATTCTCGAGTTTCAGAAACTTGGGTGCTGAAAATTAGTCGTTCTTTTCTCACTTTATTTCAGCTTGCATCTTTTAATTGCATTGTGGCCTTGTGGGACGGAAAAAGTTACAAAATGTGATGAATCGTTAATTTAAATATCAGAAAGATTAAACAACTTAAGGTAATTTATAGCGTTACTTTCAGCTCTTGTGCCAGGATACAATTTCGGAACCGTAGTTAAACGAAAAGTTGCATCCACCAGTTTGGAAAAAGAAACTAAGAACATGGGTCTTATCGCGACAGCAAGAAATGACCGAGAAAAGGAAATTTAGTTGGTGACAAATAACATTAAACAATTTTTATTTGTTTTAAAAACTTCTTACAAGTTTCAGCATGTACCCGAATGAATAATAATTCCGGCAAAATTTCAATTACAAAAAACTGAAAAATAATCCGGGCAAAATTTGTAGTTACAAAATGAATACTCCTTTTACATCAAATATCTTACAAATAAGTTAACGCATTATAGGTTACAAAGACATTTAGTTTGAAAACTTTTCAGATCTTAGTGTTGAACTAGATTTTAGAAAATGAACCTAAATAAATAGTTTAAGTAGTTCAAAGTTTCATCTAAAGCCTAATAAGTAGTATGGAAAACATTTGTTTAGAAAATGATAGAAGGAACTGAACAAAAAATAAAAAAATTACAATTATGGTAAAATATATAAAGGCTCAGATCTGCTGCGATCGGATCTACTAAGACCTTAAGATCGAATCCCGTCTGGCTGCAATAAATTGCCCCGCCAGAAAACGGGTAGGATCTCAAAAGCCCGATCAGAACCCAAACTAATTATCCATCACAGCTTTGTACCTTAATTTAGGGTCCCTTTGGTTGCAGCTTATTAGCAATTAAGCTTTGATATTTTTGTTTTTGTTAAATGATATATACATAAACACACACACAAATTTATTTTTATTTTTGAAAAAAATAAATGAAATCATTGGCTAAAAGAAGGGGGTCACTACCTTTGATAAATTTTCTTTTTTTTCTAAAATAGCATATGCCGCACCTTTTATTCCTAATTTGGCATATCTCTTACAAATTTTGTTAATTTGGCCTACTTAAAATAGCAGTTTAAAAATGCTCTATTTGATACATGAAAAGCGCACTCTTAATGTGGACTCCTCAACTTGTTAACATATGTGACAACTTAAAAAGAGCATTTTGGAGGTGATATTTATACCAATCCATAAAAATAACACAAAATAAGTCTTAGACCTATTGTTTTGTTTTATTAAATTCATCAATTGTGTTATTGTAGTGATAAATGTTAAATATGAATAATTATTGTAAGTGATGGTAAAACTAAAAAGTTAAGAAACCATGCACAAATTAAAAAAGAAAAGAAAAATAATATGTAATTCAAAAGTGATTGTACTGGTCTGACTTGTAATAACAATTAACTAATTTTTAGTGTCACGTACAATATGTTAAAACAATTACATATACTCCTAGTCATTTCACTTTATCATATTCCAAGCTCTAATGTCTGGATTAGTCATATTATTACTGTAAAAGTTACAACAAAAATCTCAAAATTAGGATTAATTAGTTTCTATTCATTAAAACAATTATATTTTTCAAGATCAACCATATTTTAAGTTAGAGAAAACAAAAAATTTACATGTTGATGAACATCTTGTCCATACATAATGAAACTAGTTAAGAATAAATTATTAAAATTCATAAACATTTCTTTAAAATCTTAACAATTCGAGAGAATGTAAAAAGGAAAAAAAAAATTGTAACAATACAGTATTAGTTTGATATAAAAAAATGTTAAAAACGGTAATGGTCATATACTTAATCCCGTTTAGCCGATCGAATACTTAAAGAAGGCCTGACCATTGTAGGGTAGGGTCTCGTCCTGTCACCGGGCCTCGATTTCATCAGTAACGGTCTAGCCACTGGCCTAAAAGGCTTAATAAGAACTGGCATACGCCAAATTGAGTCAAGTCTAACAAAGAATCCAACAGAAAATAAGGGAAGTTAACCCTCAACCATGACACCATATTTGGTGTGATTTTCAGTCACATTAAACACTACTCACTTTTATCATAATAGTTTAATATGTGTTATATATTATTTTTCATAGATATTTAAAAAAAAATTTATTAAAGAATATTAATTGATTTCACACATATCTCATTTAACAAGACTCGAACCCTATATCTAATCTATTCTAGCGGGTTCTAGCCCACTAGGCTACTCCTAGTGGGTTTTATTCTTCATCGACATTAATTACTAATTACATACACAACAATTATTTTAACAAATTATAATGTTTTGGAATAATAAAATAAAAATATCTTAAAAAATAACTAATCTCATTAAATATTAATTACTAAATTATTAGTAGCTTTTTATAGTAAAAAAATGAAGTATTAGTAGTTCACTTAAAAGTGTTAATATATGTTACAAAAATATTATGAATAATTTATAGAATTATTTTTAAATTAAAAAGAAGAAAATTTCACATAATATTTTTTTTATTGTGTTGTTTAGAATATAGTTGAGTTGCAAATGAAGTAATGTACATTGTACAAGTTGCACCATTTTGATGTGAAAATCACATCGTTAAAGTGAAAAAAAAGAAAAAAAACACTTTCAATTAAAGTATTATTTTTTAGTATTTAAAAATGACACACAAGTAAATCTGGAGTGTTTTTTCAAATTATTTTATGTTGTTAAAGAGTGCTCTTTTAAGTAGGCCAAAATGGCAAAATTCTGAAAAGATATGCCAAATATAGGATAAAAAATATCACATAAGCTATTTTAAACAAAAAAACTCAAAATCCCCAACCTTCTAAATTACTTTCTCCTAGAGAGAAAGAGAAACTTAAGCCTCATTCACTTCTGAGTTTTGGCTTACATATTTTTTAAATTGGATTAAATGAAGAGTTTTATAAATTATTCGGAGTGGGAGCTATATTCAGTAGCGGCTGGAGAGCCCAATTCACGAAGCAGTGAATTTGGGACTCCAAATCTCAAGGGTCCCGTTTTTTATTTTATGTGTATATTATAACTATGTACTGTATATTTTTGTGTAAGAAAGCAATTGAAATGAGAATTAAATAAATGATCAAAAAGTAAATAAGTTTTGCTAAAAGAAAGAAGAGGTGATGGTTTACACTTTACACGGAGGAACCTTTAATTAATGATAAATACAGAAAGACTCCCTCGTGTTTTAAATTAAATGGTTAAATAACTCATAACTTTCAAATTTGCTGTATTTTATACATTTACTTATAAATTAAAAGGGTAGAAGTATAAACAGTCACAAATCTGGGGATTTAAAGGAACAAACATAACATAACGCAATTTTGGTCACCTTCTAGACTCTAGATGCATTTAGACTTACTCGATCTGTTATATTCTACTATGTATTTTCAAATACAGTCTATTTTTTAAACCAAATTTACAAACTAATGGTATGAAAGAACAAACAAAGAAAAACTTAGTTGACATCTGGATCGACACTCATGGACTTGTGGCATTTAAAAGACTATAACCAAAAAAACATTGAATTTAGTCCTATTGTTAGATATTTTTCGTGAATAAAGTTTATTTTAATTTTAGACTTGTGATTATTTTGATGTGTAAAGTGAAATAGACAAAATAGCCGCCACTAGTATGTCCCAATTAGCAATATCATTTAAGGCCTCCTATACAATTTAAATTTGGGCCTTCAAAATGTTGGAGACGGCACTGGCTATGTTTCTAATATTAGATTTTAGGGATACAATTTGAAACTAATTACGTTTTTAGTAACGATATAAAAAAAGGGTCCAAATCTAATTTATTTGTTTTTGATAATCCTATATAGGCTAAATAAATTCTCATAAATAAACTGTTTTTAAGGAAACCATAATTCACATCTACTGTACCCATATCATGTCTAAAACGTTAATCCCCGTCGAAGATATATATAAGCGTTTATGAAACCTACATTTCTCACTTATTGCTAAAGGATTGCTTTTTTCAAACAAATAAGTTTCATGTTTGAAGATAACGCAGATTTTGTGCAACCTATTATTTCTCAAAAAACTCGTCTATTATTTAGCACCAAATATTCATAAAATTTTAAGATGAACTGAAAATATTTCAAGTTTTGAGCACACATAGCCTACCTTTCCTTGTCACGATATAAAAAGTTATATAAGAGTAACTGTATGCTACGTAAGTCGACTCATAATTAAACATAAAAACCAAGCCTAGTTTCCGAAACCATGTACTAAATCATATCCAACATCTGCCTATCATCCTCTATAAGAGCACAAAAGTATACAATGAAAATTCTTGAACAAAATTGTCAAATATCCAAGGAAAATTTGTCAAATATAACAGACAACCCGTTCACATGCACCACCCCTGATGTGTTGTTCATGAATAATCTCTTAAAAAAAAACATAAAAAAAATTTAAAATAAGCAGCATAAGTTCACCTATCTCAAATTAGAAAGGACTATGAAATTCCTATCCGCTGTTCTAGTTGCAGTTTTGCAGTTAGGTTTCAAGTGAGATTGTAACCACAGGTTGGAACCAAGTGCATTTAATGGACAGAACTGTAAAACGTTAAATGTACTTAAAGTGAACACAAGCACATTTAACAACGGAGTTCACCTAACTAGGCTACGTCTCCGGGGCACTTACCCAGATTATGATATTATAAAAGCTTACAATATAGGACTCAAGTCTTAATGAAAAACTCTTAGACTCCCTCTAGGTTTTTCTGCCTATCTCTATATTGCTCCTACTCTATAACTATCAAATATAAATCAATGGCATCCCACCATTGTTTTCTTTTGAAAGCTCTATGTGTATTCTCTCAAGAATGGGTTCTTTATAATTTAGAACACACACCTTTTTACAAGCTAAGTTATTAACTATTTATAAGTAAAAACAATCTTCTTGCTTCAAGACTTTTTATGATTGCTTTTGACTTCTTTTGATTGGCTTCAATCTCTCCATATTGCACGTCTGCCTTTTGTAGGATTGACATCAATCTTCATAAGTTAATACCTGTTAAAATAACTAGCTTGAAAGTAGGAGTTAGTCTTTTCCTATAACTAGGAAACATATAAAGATAATATCTAGGAACAAAGATTGAAACAAGTGATAAAGATTTGCATAAGAATAGAGATATAGATTTAAAAGGAAACATATCTTTATAAACTAATCTTCTTATATCTTTTAGGAAATATCTTTCCTTACCACTTTGATATTCTCAATTTACGCATATTAAACCTTTAAGATCATATGAGAATATATCCTGCATACTGTAGAACAAATAATAATCAATAAAGAACAGTTATGCAGATTTACAGAACAAGACAGAATTCTGCAGAACAGCATGTTTGAACTGTGGTTGCAACTGAGGTTGCAACTGGTACTTGAAACCACCAACGCTGTCTCAGCAGGTTGTAGAAACCTATCAACATAGGTTGTAACTGAGGTTGTAACATTGCTTGTAACCTAACAACAGTTGTCTCAGTAGGTTGTAACTGAGGTTGCAACATTGCTTGAAACCTAACAACTCTGTCTTAGTTCATAATAAACAGATAGGATTATTTAGTGAAAACCGTTAGACAACAAATAGAATTTAGACCAGAAATCTGGTCCTAACAGACTAAAAACCGATAATGGACAATTTCCTTGCGGGCCTGTGTCTGACGTCCTTGACTCAACACCTAACTATTTGCCATCATCATATAAATGCGGACGGAAACGTCACGACAATTTAGACTCATTAAGCTTCATTAGGACCGGCACTTAAGTCTTTGTTCCCTGTTGTAAAAATAATAATGGGGCCATTTTTTCAATTGTCGTCCCCTTGTATTCCCTTGTATTGTATGAAATTTCATGATCAAACATTTTAATAGTCTAATAATTCAAAATTAACTCTCAGACGAAAAAAATCATCAATATAAATAAAACATCTTATCTCGTAACATTTTAGTCAAATTATACAAAATTTTATGTAAAAACATATTTATTTCACCACAATCATGTTAAGTGCATTTTTCATGCAGACAATTACACGTATACATTTTTTTATACGCACACATTTTTTTTTGTCAGCGTCGTTGGGTTTTGAACGATTACTCGAAGTCGTGAGTTCCGATGCGGTCACAACTCCTACATCTATTCAGGGCCACCTCTGAGTTTCACGTGATTATAATCACCAACAGGTAAACATGCACTTCGTAAAATGATGGTGCTATGTGAACCATATGATATGTCACCGTGCGTGAGAGCGATACCCATATGATGAAGAAGGAATATGACTGTATGAATATCATTTATTACATAAAAAAACAAAATAAGCTATAGAATGACGAACGTGGACCAAACGAAATTTCTTCGAAAGTAAACACAAACTACATATCATTATCAAAGTGTCCAGATATTTTACCTCTCTTTCTCTACACCGCTTTATGCCCCCCTTAGCTAATTAATCCAAAAAATTTGATGAGAAAAGTTGAGAAAATTCTACAATTACAATTTAATATGTATCAATTTATTACAATAATTATTTTTAAATGAAAAGTTATACCAAATTTATTTCGGAAAAATTATAAAAAATAGTGTAAACTAAACACTAAAGTTTTAAAAAATCATATAAAACAATATTATATCCAAATGTTATGATATTTATATAGTAATATATTATAAAAGCTCATAACATGCGAAAAAAGTTGCGAAAGTTTAAAATATAAGCGAAAATAAACAAAGAGACAAGAAATGGGTAGATAATAGGATGTAGAAGATTTTAACTCATCAACAAACAACGACATTTATTTGGGAAATCACTACATGCATAATGGAAAAGAAATAAAACATATACTCTGAAATATAGGTTAAAAAATAGCGACACGTGTAACAATTTCTTATTGGTTGGTAATTGTATATAAGATGCTTCAATATTTCATCATTATCACGCATCGTCTCGTTTCTTGCCTAACTGACGGAGTAAGCAGCTATGTAATGAGAGACCAGAACTGAATACCTGGAATGTGGAATCTCAGAAGGTCCCCATTCGTATGCAGGTTTTTTTGGATGCCATTGTATGCCAGTAATGAGGTAATCTCTGTCCTGTGCGGTGGATACATTCTCTTTATCGTCTCTGTCTTTGCTTGCACTAATAAGCTGGTAAAAGTCTGAGAGTTGGGAGTTGGCACAAAATTTCACAGGGAACAATCCCACCATATGGTTTTGAAAAACCAGATTCTTTGATTTCACATTCTCGAACAAATCTTTAGGAAAAGTTTGGAACATTGTTTTTTCGATTTCAAGTCCTCGAGATTATTAAGTGTTGATGCATGGTTGATATAGTTGAAACTTTCAAGAATACCGTATTTCCCTTCCTACTAATAATCATCAGACTCTGGTGGTTCATTGTAGATTAATTGTATTACTCTCATGAGCCTCCTACTTCTGTTTTGTCACCCGGATGAGAAAGAATCCCAATGACTGGTCGTGACCCACCAACAGTCCCTCTACCCTTACCGATAGAAATCAATAATTAAACCAATGATTGAGATATATATTAAACATGTGTAATTTTGGTTGGCAAATAACTCTTACCTAAATTGTATTCAATAATTTTTTTAAAAATCAATAGTATAGTCACGATGGCCTGAGTAAAAGCTTCATATTTCTCCACCCATAATCCACTTAAAGCTTCATATTTCTCCAACTGAATACATAAAACATATATATTTAAATTGCATTAAGTTATTTGAGTAATTAGTAAATTAGAATAGAGATATTTTTGGAAAAAATTGGTAAAATTGGAAAACCTTACGATGTCATGAGTTCACTTATATTAATAGTAAGATATATAGTTGGTCTCATTTGCATGATAAAGATTAAAATAATTGTGGCCCCTAATTTTATTTCATTGTGTTTTTTTCTTTTCTTATGGTACTATTTTTCGTAGCTCTTATGCACTATGGTTTTAATGAGATAATAAATAAAAGAATAAATTAACAAAACATACTATTTTTGAAACTAAATTAACAAAAATATACCCAAAAATTTCTAATTAACAAAAACATACCCAAAAGTCCATAGTCTAATTTGTATATTTCATACCCTCATTCCAAAAATCCATACCCTTATTTCAAAAGTTAATACCCTAATTTGTATTTTTCATACCATTATTTCAAAAGTTCATACCATTATTTCAAAAGTTCATACCCTTATTCCAAAAGGTCATATCCTTATTTCAAAAATTCATATCCCGTTCGTAGAGTTCACCCTTATTTCAAAGTTCATACCCCAATTTACATAATTCATATACTTAATTACATAATTCAAATACATAATTTTCAACCTTATACCCTTAATTCACGTAATTTATACATTTATATTTCAACATTATACATTAATTAACAAATTCAACTCTTACCCATCTTCCGATCTCGAATTAGCACTTCGTCATCGTGGGCTTCTCCTTCGACGATTGCATCTTTGTCGATATCAAACTCGAATTTTCGAGCTTGCTCTATACCCTCGCCGCCCATTCTGATAGATGTGTTCGTCTCAATCTCTACGAAAAATAGAGGGAGGAAAATAAAAAGATTGAAAAAATAGAATGAGGATGAGATGAGAGATTGAAGAGAGCGAAAAGGAGGATGAGAGGGATCGGAGGGAGAGAGAGATTGGAGAGAGGATGAGAGAAAGAGAGAGTGAAAGAAGAAGAAAGATGAAAGAGATTGGGAGGATGAATCAACTTTTTTGTTTTTTTATTAATTATTAATTAAAGAAAAAATTAACAAAACATATCACTTTTACAACTAAATTAACAAAAACATACACTAAACTTTTTAACTATCAAAAACATACTTTGATGATGTCATACTATTATTCTAATTTCATGTAACAATCTTTCATGTTTATACATAGAACCCCATCTTTCTCTCTCCTCTCTCCCTCTTTCTCCTCTCCGGCAACGGTCGTTGCCTCTCCGACGACGACTCATTGTCATAGTCTCTCTATCTCTCACGTCATATCGGTATATCTATATATATTTATATACAAATATCGACACACATATTGATACATATATATACATACATAACACACATATAGATACATATAAATAGAATTATCAAACTTTCCTCCGACTCCATATCCCACCAAAAAAGTAAAAATAGAAGTTCATACCATTATTTCAAAAGTTCATACCCCAATTTACAGAATTCATACCAATTTACAGAATTCATACCCATTTTCAAGGTCATACCATAATTTGTAAATGTCATACCCTAATTCGTAAAGTTCATATCCTTATTTCGAAAGTTCATACCCCAATTTTCACATGTTCACATGGGGCCACATGTTCGTGATGCCATCAGCAAGGACATAACAATAAAACTTGCAATGAGACACTTTCTTAGTATTTGTGTTTTGCAATTAATTAGTATATGAAATTTTAAAATTAGGGTATAAAGTTTTATAATTAGAATATAAACTCTATGAATTAGTAGTATATGCTTGTTTACACATGGCATTTAATTAGTGCATGAATTTTTAAAATTAAGGTATGAAATTTTAAAATTACAGTATAAAGTTTTAAAATTAGGGTATGAACTTTTATAATTAGGGTATGAAGTTTTAAAATTAGAGTATGAAGTTTTAAAATTAGGGTATGAAATTTTATAATTAGGGTATGAAGTTTTATAATTAGGGTATTAACTTTTAAAATTAGGATACGAAATTTTATAATTAGTGTATGAAATTAAAAAAATTAGGGTATGAATTGCACAAAATAATGATATGAAGTTTTATATAGAAATTTTTCATACCCTTATTCCAAAAGTTCATACCCTTATTCTAAAAGTTCATACCCTAATTCGTAAAGTTCATACCCCAATTTACAAATTCATATATTTATTTACAAAATTTATATCTGTAATTTTCAACTCCATACACTTAATTCAAGAAGTCAATACACTTATTTTTCAAACGTATACATTAGTTAACAAATCCAACTCTTACCCGTCCTCCGATCTCGAACTTTCATGTCGCCATCGTGCGCCTCTCATTCGACGACCGCATCTCCATCGTCATCGACCTCGAGTTTTTGACCTCGCTCTACACCCTCGTCGCCCACTCCGATGGATGTTTCCGTCTCAATCTCCACCGAAAAGAGAGATCGGAGAGAGAGAAGGAGAATGAGAGAAATATCGAAAAAAGAGAAAGATAATAAGAGAGATCGAAAAGAGGAGAGATGGGAGAGAGAAATAAGGAGGAGGAGAGAGAGATCGGAGAGAGAAAGAATGAGGAGAAAATAGATCGGAGAGTGAGTGATACGATGAGAGAGAGGAGAAACAGATTGAGTAAGAGGAGGAGAGAGAGTAAATATTACAGATTTTTATTATTATTAATTGAAAATATGTTTTTTATAATGTAACTTTTGAATATATATTTTTGTTAATATAATAGGTGTATGATATGTTTATCTTAATTGCCCCTTAATTAAAAGTATCTTTTTAATAATTTAATTTTTGATGGTATGCTTTTATTAATATAATAGGTGTATATTATGTTTATGTTAATTGTTCACAAATAAAATTTCTTCCCATATTTATAGACACAAGTTAAACATAAAATCTCATAAATAAACCCTCTAGATGTATCTATAACCCATATATACTCACATTATATCTAGAATGTTAAACTCGATCAAAAACCAGTGACGCTATAGAGGCAGACTGACTCAACTAGACTAATTGTCAGACAGATCTTCATTTAATATTTAGAATTATTTTTACATACCAAGCAAAATAAAAATAAAAGCTTAAATATAATAATTATAAAACCCTAGTTGAGACTATCATAAACTTAATTATTAATTAAAAATATTTAAAAAATTAATAATTTTAATATATTTTATTTGACGATTTAACAAAATAAAAATTCAAATATAATATTTGACAAACCTAAATTTAAATATAGAGTCTACACAAATCTTTTCAAGTAAATTTAAATAGACGACAAAAAAGCTAAGATACTCAGGATTTAACTAATGTTGGCGGTCCTTCTAAATTCAATATTTTTAGCCATACCGGTGATAAAAAAAAAATCAGAGCTACTATGATAATGCAAACCTTCTCAATACAGCATATGTATTATGTAAAATTTGTCAAAATTCATATTGTTTGTCTATTTGAAAATGTGGTCGTAACGTGAAGATAAGTCTCCATATTGAGCATAACTTGTGGAATCCACTTTGGACCGGTTTTTAATTATAACATTTCAGACCGAATAGGTGTGTCACGGCCAAATAATACGTGTGTCGGCACGTGCTAAACAAAGCCTAAATTAGAATAACTATAAAACGGTCACTAAATTAATCATTAAATATACTCAAATTTATATCAAAAACCTTTCTTAAATATGATCTCGAAAATTCATTCATTACAAAAAAAACTTAACATTTTACAAACTGAACCAAATTTAGGGCGTGTTGGTGCACATCACAAAAGTGATTCCAAAGGTTAGAAGCCCGTTCGACCCTTTTTTATGTGTTTGGTGTGATTTAAAAGTAGACTTCCGGAAAAGTACGAGACTTTAAAAGTCGAGAAGTTGGATTTTCATACTTTTTTGTATAAGCACATTATACCACTTATTCACGTAGTCAAAAACAAAATAATAACTGTAACATCCCAGAACCTAAGGGTGCTACACGGCCGACTAACACGTGGCTTGACACGTGCTAGACGAAGACCTATAACTTAAAGATAAATAAAAAATTTAATTTAGACTCTAAACCAATAACTTCAAACATTCGTTCTTATTTCTGAATATCTCAAAAGCTAAAATCAAATTCAAATATCGATAGGAACTTATTTAAAAGAAAATCTTGTAATACTAAGAAACATGAATTGAAAATTATAATCTTGAAACTTTATTAGCAGCGGAAATAAAAGGGAATCCTATGAAGGTCTGGCTGATTCCCAACTAACTTAACTCTGACTCCTTAGAACGACTCCTTAGAACCTGTATACCTGAAAACATTTTAAAAGCGAGGGGTAAGCTAAAAGGCTTAGTGAGGGATAAACCTTGCAATACAATATAGGGTCGAAAATAGATTTTAATCCTTTAATCAATTTCCTTCGAAAAATCAATACTTTTAACTTTACAAAATTTCCAAAGCATAGTGTAATATAAAACGCTTCTTGAAAACTGAACCCTTCTCGAACTAATAAAAATATTAAACATTTAAAAGGTGTGATCAATACGATAATACAAATTAGATATCTATTCTATGATTGGACTTCCCAATCCTAGGTGGACTCTATAGGTCTCTTTTTATTCATTGTATTCACACTTCCCGAATATATTTTCTATGATTGGACTTCCCAATCCTACGTGGACTCTATAGGTCTCTTTAATCGTTGTACCGGTACTTCTCAAATATCTTTATATCATTTTTTTTTCTCAACTTAGATCTTAAATATAATACCATAATGATCACAAAATAAAATAAACTTTCTTTCAAAATCTTATACATTCATCAATGTATATAAACATTTCACTTTCTTTACGTTCATCAACGTACACAAATAATCTTGCTCTTTTGAACCTGCAACTTTGCGATGATGTATATACATATATAATTTTGATACCTTTAAAATATAATTTCAACATGCAAATATTTGTTAAAAATGCAATGGGATTTAATAATAGCAAGTAAGAAAACCACTCACATGAATAACGGTCGAATAACCCAGAAAAACTATAACCCGGCTAACGAACTATATTCCAGTAATCTTGAAATACTTACAGAACTATATTCTTCACTGCCTTGACAAACTTCGTTCTTCCTACCACACACCTCTTATAGTATTTGTACGTGACTCTCAATATTATATGCTAAGATGGGGTATAAATGTGGTATTAGTAAAATAAAATGATGATTCTTCCTCTCTGCTTATGCCTCAGATATGGTCACATATATATGAATTGAGAAAAATATTTAAAAGGCTAAGGAACAACTCTTCCTAAAGGACATTTATGTATGCTATTACTGCAGGACATACCCCCTATACCAAACGTAGCCTTTTAATGCAATGTAAAACTCTATAGTCAAATACTTATATAACGTAAGATTTAAATGGTAACATCTGAACTAAAATGGACTAATGAATGACAATAACTCTAGACATATAATGCACATACCGTTTTACAATATTGGTATAAATTTCTAACCATTTGTATTCTATTTATAATTTAACGTAGAGTCAAGTATGATCATCTAATTATTAGCCCATCAAAATTCCAAAACTTATATCTTTAAAACTAGTGCAATCAATATTGAATTTCTAGAACCCGACACATTCAATACTCGTAACCTATTTATTTAATTACATGATCATTTATTATTCATTTTTTTTCCCTGCATAAGAGTTGATTACATGCAACCAAGCTATTTTCCTTTTACATACATATTAAATCATAACTATGACAAGGATTGCCAAACTAATTCTCTAATTTCTGATAACTAACAGTGAAATTAAGGATACTAATAAGAAGAATATTTAAATAAGAACAACAATAAGATATTTAAAAATACGGAATTTTACACTCTTCCCCACTTAAAAAAAGTTTCGTCCTCGAAACTTACCTCAACGCAAAACAAACTAATTGGATCTTTGAGCCGCATCTTCCGGCTTCTGACCTTCGTTCACATTTCCGCCAGGGGCCTGAAATTTCAGACCTGGTTGTTGAGCTTGAGAACCAGATGGGCACTGATGTTGCAAATGGCCAATTCTTCCACAGTTGAAGCATTGGCGAGGGTACCCGTCACATCGAAATGAGTATGGGTGCACGGGATTACACTTAGGGCAGCGTCGTTGGAATGGTTGTTTCGATTCCCTGTGAGGTTGATCGGATAAGTTCTGAACCTTATTAGAGGACCCTTCACCAACAGCTTCTCTATCTCTTTTGGTACCTTGTTGTCGCAGTTTTTCAATCTCCAATCCGTCCTCTGCTAGGGTGGCCTTTCTGATAGATTCACCATAAGTTTGGGGTTCCACCATTTGCACCTTGCTTAGTATTTCAGGCCGTAAACCTCTCTGGAACATAAACATCCGGTCTTCTTCCTTAGCAACCTGATTTGGTGCAAAACGGGACAATTCAACAAACTTTGTTTCATAATCAATCACTGACATGTTTCCTTGCTCGAGGCTGTGAAATTCCATCTGTTTCTTTCGTCGAATGTTTGCTGGATAGTACTTATCATTGAACAGCTCACGAAACTTCTCCCAGGTAAGCTCGTTCTCTCTCCCTTCAAATTGTCGCTTAATCATACGCCACCAATTCTCCGCAGCACCTTGTAACTTATACTCCGCAAATTAACCTTTTGCTCGCTTGAGCAGTCGAGTATAGTAAAAATCTTCTCAATCTTATTCAACCATAAATCTGCCGCCACCAAATCATTTGGGTCACTCAGCTCTAGGGGATTTCCTTTAAGAAATTTGTCGAATAAAGAACCTTTGTCTAGCGATATTGCTCTTGGCTCGGAAGTAGAGGCTGGTGCAGGTTGCGACATTAACTTAGTAAGAAGGCTCTGAAATGCTTGTGCTACTCCATCATCTATCTCAGGGGTTGACGAAGAGGTAACTAGTGCTTCATTAGAAATTTGTGGAATCCCAGTCATCCTAAAGGCATACCAAGTAACATAAATAACTAAAAACAATGTAGCAGAATATATAACCTAACCTAAAACCTATCAGACTTTGGGAACCAGACCTTATCTATATTAACCAAGTTCTTGAAAGAAAACAGTCCTAGGACCTTCAGCTCTGATACCAAAAAATGTAACATCCCAGAACCTAAGGGTGCTACACGGCCGACTAACACGTGGCTTGACACGTGCTAGACGAAGACCTATAACTTAAAGATAAATAAAAAATTTAATTTAGACTCTAAACCAATAACTTCAAACATTCGTTCTTATTTCTGAATATCTCAAAAGCTAAAATCAAATTCAAATATCGATAGGAACTTATTTAAAAGAAAATCTTGTAATACTAAGAAACATGAATTGAAAATTATAATCTTGAAACTTTATTAGCAGCGGAAATAAAAGGGAATCCTATGAAGGTCTGGCTGATTCCCAACTAACTTAACTCTGACTCCTTAGAACGACTCCTTAGAACCTGTATACCTGAAAACATTTTAAAAGCGAGGGGTAAGCTAAAAGGCTTAGTGAGGGATAAACCTTGCAATACAATATAGGGTCGAAAATAGATTTTAATCCTTTAATCAATTTCCTTCGAAAAATCAATACTTTTAACTTTACAAAATTTCCAAAGCATAGTGTAATATAAAACGCTTCTTGAAAACTGAACCCTTCTCGAACTAATAAAAATATTAAACATTTAAAAGGTGTGATCAATATGATAATACAAATTAGATATCTATTCTATGATTGGACTTCCCAATCCTAGGTGGACTCTATAGGTCTCTTTTTATTCATTGTATTCACACTTCCCGAATATATTTTCTATGATTGGACTTCCCAATCCTACGTGGACTCTATAGGTCTCTTTAATCGTTGTACCGGTACTTCTCAAATATCTTTATATCATTTTTTTTTCTCAACTTAGATCTTAAATATAATACCATAATGATCACAAAATAAAATAAACTTTCTTTCAAAATCTTATACATTCATCAATGTATATAAACATTTCACTTTCTTTACGTTCATCAACGTACACAAATAATCTTGCTCTTTTGAACCTGCAACTTTGCGATGATGTATATACATATATAATTTTGATACCTTTAAAATATAATTTCAACATGCAAATATTTGTTAAAAATGCAATGGGATTTAATAATAGCAAGTAAGAAAACCACTCACATGAATAACGGTCGAATAACCCAGAAAAACTATAACCCGGCTAACGAACTATATTCCAGTAATCTTGAAATACTTACAGAACTATATTCTTCACTGCCTTGACAAACTTCGTTCTTCCTACCACACACCTCTTATAGTATTTGTACGTGACTCTCAATATTATATGCTAAGATGGGGTATAAATGTGGTATTAGTAAAATAAAATGATGATTCTTCCTCTCTGCTTATGCCTCAGATATGGTCACATATATATGAATTGAGAAAAATATTTAAAAGGCTAAGGAACAACTCTTCCTAAAGGACATTTATGTATGCTATTACTGCAGGACATACCCCCTATACCAAACGTAGCCTTTTAATGCAATGTAAAACTCTATAGTCAAATACTTATATAACGTAAGATTTAAATGGTAACATCTGAACTAAAATGGACTAATGAATGACAATAACTCTAGACATATAATGCACATACCGTTTTACAATATTGGTATAAATTTCTAACCATTTGTATTCTATTTATAATTTAACGTAGAGTCAAGTATGATCATCTAATTATTAGCCCATCAAAATTCCAAAACTTATATCTTTAAAACTAGTGCAATCAATATTGAATTTCTAGAACCCGACACATTCAATACTCGTAACCTATTTATTTAATTACATGATCATTTATTATTCATTTTTTTTCCCTGCATAAGAGTTCATTACATGCAACCAAGCTATTTTCCTTTTACATACATATTAAATCATAACTATGACAAGGATTGACAAACTAATTCTCTAATTTCTGATAACTAACAGTGAAATTAAGGACACTAATAAGAAGAATATTTAAATAAGAACAACAATAAGATATTTAAAAATACGGAATTTTACAATAACCGTGCTATTTCTCTTTCAAAAGAATTTTTTAGCTTTAGTAAAATTCCCAATGCATTACTTTATAAATCATTTAAATTAACTTACAATAGAAAATAACAAAATAAATAAACCCTTTTCCTTTTCTTTCTTTTCTTTTCATTAAGATTATACCATTTTAAACAGTTGCATGAATTATAATAAAATCTCTTTCTTTATTTTTATGATAAAACCAAAATGATAACATGTATATTTTAGGATGCCAAGCGGATTGACTTATTCAATCATTTACCGTCCATCTTTTTCTCTGTTGTATAAACAGTACGTGCACTTTGTAATTAAGGTCATCACAACTTAAAGACTGAGTCTCTTCCTTAACATAATCCGATTAATGAAACTATATATGTAACACACTCAAAATTCTATAATTAATATTAGATTAAAATAAGATATAGATTTTACTATATTTGGATTGCGATTATAGTAAATATGAGTTTTTAAGTACTTTAGTTCAAATAGTTAGGAACACAGCAGACAAGCGGGATTGATCTACCATTTTGGATTCTATTTTCTCATAATTTGAACTTATGATATAAATAAAAAGTCTAGACCTATGTTTTATCTTTCCAAATATATAAAATTTGAGTAATTTGGAATTGTATGAGAATATTTGTGGCTATTTTAGTAACATGATATCAGAACAGTCCAGAACAGCATATGTGTCAACTTGTAGGACAATTTAGACCGACTTCTATTACGAATTAGGAAATGTACAAAACATGAAACTTGTAGATATTTCTCTTGTCGGTTCAGACATATATCCCATGTTCCATTTGGACACATATCGAATTCTCTGTGACTATTTTAGTGAACAGGTGTCCTGAAATTTCCAGAACAGCATATGTGTCATCTTGTAGGACAATTTAGACCGACTTATCTTACGAATTAGGAAATGTGCAAAACATGAAACTTGTAGATATTTCTCTTGTTGGTTCAGACATATATCCCATGCTCCATTTGGACATATATCGAAGTCTCTAGGAAGATTTTAGTGGACAGATGTCCTGAAAACAAAATTCAGCACATTTAATGCACAAGACACATAGTCACCTTTCCAACACTATATATACCCCCTACACCCCCTCACACTTCATCATACTTCAACAACCTATAACCTTATATAGATATTACAATATTATATTAAGATTACAAAGTTTCTTTATACTAAAGTAGTATAAAGAAACTTTAGAGGTGGATTCGAAACCTTAAAGTTATTATAATATTGTCTTAATATACTTTTGCGTTACATTTTCAAACTTGAGGTATGTTTTATGATTAAACAAATGCATATAACGATTCATATCTGAAATTTAGTGGAATTTGTTTTGCTTATTTGATATATCATGGCATGACATTTGCATTGATCCTCCCGGTTTGGGAGAGGTTTGTCCACCCAGGATGGGGTGCGACTTGTCTACCTAGAGTGGGGTATGACTTTTCTGCGACTATGTCCACCTGGAGTGGGGTGTGACGTGTCTACCTAGAGTGGGGTATGACCTTTTTCGCAATGTTTGGTCCGCCTAGAGTGGGGCGAGACTTTTGGTACCACGTGTAATGGGATAGACATTACACAACCAACTTGGGCTCAAGGACATGACACATGCATTATTAGAAGAATAATTATGAACATGCATCATATTGAATATATATTTTTCTCGTTATTTGCCTAACCATCTTTTTTGCAGGAAGCTATATGCAGTTACGGTTTATACTCACATATTATACTTTATTATAGTTTCTTTAAGTTAGTAGTCCTACTGAGTATTTTCAAGGAAATACTCATCCCGTTGCTTATATAATTTTGTTTCAGATATCGGTAGTGACAAAGCAAATCTAGCAGGGGTCGAGGAGCGGAGTCATTAAGTTTGTTTTTTTGACTTGTTTATGTAAGATACTTGTAAGATAATTTCCAAATAAAGTTTCCAATTTCTGGTTTGAAATAAAGATATGTATTTCACTATAAAGTATGTTTATTCGTATCCAACTTTTCTTACAACTCTATTTTTTTATTAATTTAGAATAAAGTTTTGTTATCATTAAAAAAAAAAAAAAAAAAAGGTGTTCCTTACAATATACAATCGTTAAGTTAACTGTTTAGAACTAAACTCGTTCGTTTAATTGCCAACGTCGCCCCACTTCCCTCTTCCCGTTATTCGGAGATTCTCCACTACTCTTATTCTCAAACTGGTCTCAAGTACAAATTATAAGCAAATCATAAAATAATAATCTTTAAAATCTTATATAGGATATATTGTATATGACCTTTATTTTTATAGGATATAAACTCATTAACTTTTATAAAGATTCACTATATATAAATCGCTTGCTTTATTCTTGGTTTCTTATTTTTTTGAAAAAAAAAAATGAGTACACACACATATATATATATACTAGTAATCGTGCCCCACGCATTGCGTGTACGGCGCGAAATGCAATAAAAATATAGAAAATAAGTATAGTTATGATATAAATAGGTGGATAATACAAAAAATAACATAGTTTAAGATTTAAAAGAATGTTTGGTTGTTAAAAATGGATAAATTGTTTTATTAGTTTTTACTTTTTATATTTTTATTGGAGTATGGTATTATTGTAATTAATATAAATGTGTAGGGGTATTTTTGAAAAAAAACGGCTAAATTGGACAGACTCATTTGACTTGGTTTATAATAGAAAGATACATAGATAAATATATACTATTTTAAAAATAATAAAAACGAGTCTGCAATACTTATTAAAATATACAACGGGATACTTTTTTAATAGCAACACAAAACTCATTCACCTTGATTAATACATAACGGAAACAACCAAAGCATGTTTAGTTGAGACTGTTTCGCAATTGACTCCTTCATTAAACCTTAATTCTTCTCAACATATGGGATGTGAATTCCCTTTGGTGGTTCTATCTCATTCTATCTTATATATTAATCTAATATATAGTTAGTATAGTTTTTCAGTTGTGACACAGTAGCAATATAGAAATAAATGGAGTCTAACTATTTTTTTTTTTATAGTTTTCTTAACTATACCTTGTTTTCACTAATTAATGATATCAAATTTGTGATTTTTTTTTAAAGTCAACGATTTCATTTTTTTTTTAATAGTTACTTTAAAAAAATTGATTTTCATGTTTTTATAACATTTTGGCAATTTAATTATTTATTTGCCAATATTTGGCAATTTAAAGAGATGTTATTCAAAAAATATATATAAATGCTAACTTTTTTTCAATTTTTTTTTTGGATTCAAGTCTTAATACCATATAACTAAGGATTATTAAAAAAAAAATACAATTATTTATTAAGAAACCAAGGTTCCCTTGGGTGTCAATTTTACCCGACCCGACCTAACGGTTTTTAGGTATTCGGATAACGATTTTAGCGGTTCTCTCATCATCTACGGGTCGGGTCGGGTTTATATAACTTTATTTACTTATTTTACCCGACCCATACCCGTATTTGTAATGGCTATAACAGTTCTCGGTGCGGGTATTTAACCAAAATATCCAAAATTCGTAAAATTTATTCTACTTTTTTAGATGTTCTTTTCTTAATAGTATTTTTACATTTTGATAATAAATATATTTTTTCAAATTATTTCTTAACTTACTTGTTAAAAATAAATAAAGTAATGAGATACTATCAATTTCTTTGCTTCATATTAGTCAACAATGTGTTTGATTGATTACCGAATCATGTAAACATTACACATTCACTTAAACATTACAAATTAATGGTTATATTTTTTCTTTTTTAATTACCCATTTTATTACTAATGATTTTCCTAAATTATTAACAAAAATAGACCGAATTAAAAATAAATCGTAAAAGTTGGAATCATAATAAATATTAACAACTATTTTTATATTATTAATGATAAATATATAAAAATATGGGGATAAAACCCCACAATAAAAAAAAAAAAAAAAAGAAGCGTCAACTAATGAAAAACAAAACATGTATAAAAACATCATAAAAACTAATTGTTCAATGTTAAATCTCCAATCGTGTTTTCGCACATATTAAAAAACTTTTCATATTTCTTCACTTGTCGTTGTATGAGTTTTTCTTGTATTATTTCTCGTGCATTTATCCAGTGTTCGTTACACATACATAAAATGTATATATATTTTTAAAATAATGGTATATATTGTGGTTCTATAATTCGGATATACGGATCGGTTCTGTGAGTCGGGTCCACGATATAGAGTTGAGAAACATAGCTGCCCTAACAACCAGAGGAGTCGGATTGGATGGATTTAAAAACGGTATCATGATGAATAAGTTCTTATGATTTTTGGATGGTTTTGGAGTTTTGAGTATTTTTGACTAACCCTGTCTACATGTGAAAAATAATAAAAACATATCCCCTTAGAATATAGGTTAAAAACGGCAAGACGTGTAGTGTAGCAAAGCTGCTTACATTCCGATATAATGGTCTTGTTTGGTTGAGTATAGTTTTTACTTAATTTTACTTTTACTTATAAAATGTAAAAATGTTGTTTGGTTCATTATTTTTAAGTTTACTTTTAAAAAGTAAATATTAAGTATACTTTTAGCTTTACTTTTACTTTTACTTATATTAGTTTGTTTGGATGTCATCTCATAAGTATACTTTTGGTGAAAAATAAATGTCTATAAGTATACTTTTTAAAAGTAAGTTTGATGATACTTTTTAAAAGTAAGTTTGATGATATTTTTTAAAAGTAAGTTTGATGATACTTTTACTTTTGATGATACTTTTAAGTAGGTTTTAATCTGAATGTGCTTTTAAAGTACAGTTCAAAATCTAGTTCCTATCATCATTATATTTTCATAATTCTGTATTTTTTAATCTTTAAATAATAAAATCTTCAATCATAAAAAATATAAAAAATAACAAAAAAACAAAAAATTATAAAAAATTATAAAAAATCACCAAAAATTATTAAAAAATCACCAAAAATTATTAAAAAAATACAAAAATCA
Organism: Primula veris; assembly: GCA_963682055.1. Classification (NCBI taxonomy): domain Eukaryota; kingdom Viridiplantae; phylum Streptophyta; class Magnoliopsida; order Ericales; family Primulaceae; genus Primula; species Primula veris. Next base: position 27,760,940 of record OY821742.1, on the reverse strand, counting down.
CAAAAGAATTATAAAAATTATAAAAAATTTAAAAAATTACAAAAAACACAAAAAATGAAAAAAAATCATAAACTTTTAAAAAAATTTAAAATATATATATATATAATTTTTTTTTGTCAATATAACACTTTTTATACCGAAAAATAAAATATATATATATAAAATGACAAAAACTTATAAAAAATCACAAAAAATTAAATAAAAAAAATTGTAATTTTTTTTATTTTTTTTGTAATTTTTTTAAAATTTTGTGATTTTTTGTGATTTTTTCATTTTTTATATTTTTTTTTCATTTTTTTTTTATTTTTTTTAATATTTTGTGATTTTTGTGATTTTTTATAATTTTTTTAATTTTTCTTGTGATTTTTTTAATTTTTTTGTGATTTTTTTCATTTATTTTGAGATTTTTTTTATTTTATATAATTTTATGTGTTTTTTTTTCATTTTTTATGAAATATGTATATGGCGTTTTGGTAAATAAAGTAAATAATTAAAAAATAGTACCTATATGGAATATGAACTTATCGAGGTACATATAAGTTCAAAAGTGGTACATATTGTGCATTATTTGAATAAACAATTCATTTTCACTCAAAAATTAAAAATAAACATATTTTACCAAACAACATTTTTAATGAAAAGTATACTTTTACGGTGTTCACAAAACAGCATTTAATTACTAAAAAGTAAACAAAAAAGTATAATTTTCAACACCTAAAAGACGCGAATAAACAACCCCATCCAATGAAATGACTCAATTTTCAAAAGCTGTACTGTACAATAATAATAGTTTATTGTCACTTTATTCAACTCTTATTCATAGCCACCCGTTGATTCGTACAATTCAATTGTCGTCGTCACTCACTTTTTAGTCTCCACCGAATCCACTTATATCTCTCTATTTTCCCCACTAAACAGTAAACACAAACACATATACATACAAATTACATATATATATATATATACTTACATACATATGTATATATCACACGCAGACACACAAAGGCTGGCTAAAAATGCTTTTAGATTTGAGTTTTTAGATATTTTAATCAAAATGTTCTATAAATATCATTTTATTATTCGAAAACCAAAACAAGAATTCTAATGACGCCCGTTGAATAAAACAAATTTTCTTCGAAGCGAAAATCATACTACGTCACCAAACAACAAATTTATTTTATCTTAAAAAAAAAACAAATTTATTGCGTAATAAAAACATATCTATCCTCAGCCTTTGGAAAAAAGGAAAAAGAAAAACATATCTTATGAAATATATATTAAAATAAAGACACGTGTAAGAAGCTGCTTGTATTCCAAGATTACGACGAGCATAGTTACTAAATTTTGAGTAAATTCAAAAGAGACTATTTTAAAATTTTAATTTATTCCAGTCTTTTTGTTTCATGGCCACTCAATATTTGGTACCACAAACTCGTCACTCGCTTACTTTTTACTACTTCTCCACCCAGAATCCTCTCTCTAAATACATACATACATACACTGATGCACATATACGTATAGAGAGAGAGAGAGATATGGAGTAGATATGCCTGTAAAAGCTTAATTCTCTAACTAAACACATAAATATAATATATATATATATATATATAAAGAGAGAGAGAGAGTAGAGTGATGCCCCCGCCGGGTCGGCTAGGTTCGTTCCAGTACAGCTTCAAGGAGAAGAGAGAGAGAGATAGAGAAAGAGAAAGACTCGTCCTCCCTGACCACATAATCTCTTTCCACCAAACCCAACCCAATGCCCTCGTTAACAATAGATTCTCTTCTCTCTCTAGAGTGTGGAATTATGTTTCCGAGGTTAGAGATATGGCTGTGGATATGGGTCAAAAAGACCCGAGGAAGGTGGTTTTCTCTTTGAAAATGGGTCTTGCTTTAATGATTATATCCCTTTTGATCTTTTTTAAGGAGCCCGTTGAGGAGATTTCCAAGCACTGTGTTTGGGCTATTCTGACTGTTGTTGTCGTCTTCGAGTTCAGTATAGGTTTGTTACTTACTTACTTTGCTTTAATTTACTCTGTCTTCGAGTTCAGTATAGGTTTGTTACTTACTTACTTTGCTTTAATTTACTCTTTTCTACCTTTTCTTTTAATTCTGCCCATCAAAGTTGTATGTGGTTTCGTATTAGCCCAAACAATTTGGGACAACCTACATGCTTAATTTTTGAAAAAAATCCGTTTCGTCAATTTTGATTGTACGTAGTTTCTTATAGTACAATTAAATGGAACACGGAGTAAATTTTAGTCGCTCGGTTCCAGTTAACTTGCTAAATAACACACAGTTAAATTGGCGAAATGGATTTTTTTTAGAATAGGTCGCTTTGCTTGAATTTAATAATCCTTTCATTTTCTTTTGATTGTACTCTAGGAAAGAAATCATGTGGATTTTGAATGGCAAATAACTCGTGCCTAAATTGTAGGAAGTAAATAGTTAATCATACAGTTCAAATGCTGCATTTTTGCAATTTTGATTGCACTTAGTTTCGTATAGGACAATTAACATGGGAACATTTGGAGAATTTTTTAGTCACTCCGTTTTCTTTTAATTGTACTCTACGGAAAAAAATCATGTGGGATTTTGACTCGCGGATAACTCTTGACTAAACTGGCCGAAGTAGAATTTTCTAGAGTTAGTTTCATACGGTTCGAATGTTTCATTTATGCAACTTTGGTTGCACTTAGTTTCATATAGAACCATTAAATGGGAACGCATGAAAAGAAATCATATGAGGACCGATTTGGAAGTATTAGTTAATCATACTAGTCCCTTTGTTTTTCTTTTAATTGTACTCTACGGAAAGAAATCATATGGGATTTTGACTAGCGAATAACTCTTTGATTAAGCTGTAGGAAGTAGAAATTTTTAGAGTTAAATGTAGTTCATATAAGACAATTAGATGGGAATGCATGGAGAAATTTTTACTCGCTCCGTTTCAATTGACTTGTAACTAACACAGCTAAATTAGCGAAATGGAATTATGTTAGGAGTTAGTAACGTGTTTGGGGCATCTTGACTGTAGTCGTCGTCTTCGAATTCAGCATAGGTCTCTTTGTTTCCTACTTACCCGTTACGTTCCAAATTGGTTGGCGTAACTGAATTGTACAGAAAATATAGAACATTTAAGATACGATAATATATTTTGAAAATTTTCATTTCGACAATTAGATACGATTTTTTTACTGATTAAAGTTGCACGTGGTTTCGTACACGCCAAACAATTTGGGACAGTAACATCTTTACTATATAAATTAATACTCCCTCCATTTTCTTTAAATTGTACTCTATGAAAGAAATCATGTGCATTTTGACCCGCGAATAACTGTTGTGGTCTAAATTGCAGGAAGTAAATTTTTCGACAGTTAATCATACAGTTCAAATGTCAAGTATATGATGAATTTTTTTCAATAAAATTCATTTATGCAAGTTTGATACATGTTTTTGACTGGTCGATTTAGTTTCGTATAGGACAATTAAGGCCGCGTCGTTATATAGTCGAGTGTTTGTTAATCCAGCCCTAGCTTTGTTATTCTGAAAAGGTAAAACAAACTCGCCTTCCGAAGTACGAGGCTTGACTTTTAAAATTTTGTTGAGTTTTTTGAATTTTCCTTTTCTTTATCGTGAATCTTCCTGTTCTTTATAAAGGTGGATAAATCCATAATTTTTCCTAAGCCATAGTCTAGTCAACTTAACTTTACTTAGCAGGCTTCTAACGGAAAATTTAGAGGTAAATTCTTGTTTTTAGTAGTAGTTTACAAGCTTTGGAAGAAAAGAAGTGATCGGAATCATGATCAGAGTAATACTCCGGCAGACCAACTGTGCATTAATATCTTATATATGACAAATGATGTTTGGCCGCCGTAGATTTTTTACTTTCTTGTCGTAGTTAGAAATTTTAAATATCAATAATAATGTACCCGTGGTATGAATTCCAAAAAAAAAAATACAATACGATTCAGGAAAAGACAGCTGTCAATCACGAAAAAGAACAAGAGAATTCAAAGAAGTCAACAAGTTAAAAAAAGTCAAGCCTTGTACTTCGGAAGTACGGGTTTGTTTTCAGAATAACGAGTTTGTTTTGCAAAAAACAAAGTTAGGGCTGGATTAAGAAAAACTCGACTGTATAAAGACGCTACCGACAATTAAATAGAAGCATAGGGAGTAGTTTTTCGTCGCTTCGTTCCAATTAACTTGCAAATAACACGTAGCTAATTGGCGAAATGGATTTCTTTGGGAGTTAGTAATGCAGTTTAAATGTTAAACAACCGAATCAAATTCTACATAGACCGTAATTTAGATATTAGAAATTTGCAAGTCAAAATCGCGTATGTTTGTAATAGACAAATAAATTGGAACAAAGGAAGGAAGTTGTTTTCTTCTTTCCACATATAATAAATGTATAAACTGATTGGTATGTTGGTTTACGGTCTTCCAATATGTTATATATTTTCAGTTTGGTGCCTAGCGTTAATATAGTGTAGCAATCAAGAGTTAACTCCATAGCAAAGTTGATATTATTCAACTCTGCTATTGTGTGGAGATCGAGGCAACCTTGAAAGTAGATGGGAAAGGCAAACAGTAATAGAATTTTATTCAAAAAGTTAATAAATAAAGTAACTGTATCTGAAAATTATAAGCTATGGTAAGAAATTATTCTAGAACTCATACAAATGCTAGAGATTGTATTAAAGCTAAGAATAAGTAATATAATTTTGATTCATTAATAATCTAGAGAGAATCTTAGTATTATGAAGTTATTGAAATTTCTCATAGGACCTTCGGAAACGCTGAGTTTAGACTAAAAAATGAGTACTGGGGAAAACGAGACTCCCATGTCCGAGAGATTTTTCCTAGATACTAACTGAAGGCATAACTCTGCTAAAAATATGAGAGAGGATCTTGTATTCATCGTCGTACTGTTTTATGTCTTTCCCTCGACCTTTACCTGGGCAAGTTTTGAAAAAATAAATGAAAAATACCTGGAGTGCCATTGAAACAAAACATACTCAGTCTTTCTTGTTAAACTCTTCCCGTCTTTGTTGTACCATGATAATTTTCGCTCTCATATTCCCTATTTAGTACAAATACTTTTAACTTGTATTATGAGCAGTTTTAGTATAAATCCTTGTAAACCCACCAAGAGTAACCTAGTGGGCTAGAACCCGCTAGGAATAGCTTAGGTACAGGGTTCGAGTCTTGTTATAGGGGGTAGGTGTGAAATCCCTTGATCCTCTTTAATAAGATTTTAAAAAAATAGTATAAATCCTTGTAACTTGTGCATAACTGATAACTCTTATGAGCAGTTTATACTATTTTTAGTAAAATACTTGTAACTTGTGCATAAGGCTTATGAACATTATATACTTTGTCTAATGTTTTTAACAAAAGATTGTTTTCATGCCTTCAGTTTTTACACTTAATCAAATATTAGTTTATGTACTAAATAAGTGTAAATGATTGGCACTCATTAAATGTAGCTGGAATATTGGGCACTAATGTAGAAATTCTCCCTTAATGTGGATGTAATGTGTTTAGTATTGGTACCAATTGATGACTGATGAGGTTTTAGTACCCATTTTTGGGTTAGAACTTAAAATGCAGTGAAGATCTGGATAGGAGATCTCCACTTAATTATGTGTTTAAAGCAAAAAGACGATGCTTCCTTGTATTTCCAGTTTTCTACATACAATGCTGAATGCTACATCATTTTGTATCCTCTTCTGTTGGTATAGCATTTTTGGGTCTTTAAAATGGTTGAAACTTGAATTGCTGTTCAAGTAGCACAATTAGCTTTGATGTTCTCATAACAAACTATCTTAGTGGTGCAAAAGCATCAGTGTATTGTGCTAGTGCCTAAGAGTCTGTATAATTGTTGATTTTGCAATATTTGGTGAAGATAGAGAATATCCTTCATCCTACATGTTATATTACTTAATTTAGAATTACAAAATGTGGAGTTTCTCAAGATTGGACGGGTGTGAGACACAAAATGCTTAGCGGAAAACCATGTAAGTTTTCTGAATGGAACAGCATTTATACACACATAATTGAAATTAATATTATTCCAAGTGCTTTTACAGATAACAAGATTAAACATGAAATAACTAACAACATTCTAGCATACTTTGTACCTTGCAGTGACTCACTTAAGTACAGTTCATGTACACTGTAAATTTTACAAAGTACTAATTTTACCGATTTCGAGTGCTGCCTTCAGTATCGACGAGTGAGTGTAACATGTTATTTGACACAGACAGTGAAGATATTGATAGAATAGTTTCTGAAAATTTGATGTCCGGAAAAGGGTTGTCATTTTTTGTGAATGTAGTGGGTCAATATTTGGCAGCGACAAAATGTTGGCTGATTAACACGTTAATTAAAGCATAGATAGAAAGAGGCAGTTAATATTGCACTTCAGAATTCTGTTTTTCTTTCCTTTAAGGAACAGTAAAATTTACATTTGCAATGCAATTCTCAAGGGAAAAAGTGAAGTTGATGCTTGCTCTTTTTCTTATGTTTTTTGTTAATTTGCAGGCGCATCACTTAGCAAAGGGTTTAATCGCGGATTAGGGACATTATCAGCCGGAGCACTTGCCCTCAGCATGGCAATGCTATCTCAATTGGCTGGAGATTGGGAAGAAGCCATTATAGTTTCCAGCATCTTTGTCATCGGTCTGATTTTGCACTTGCTATTTTTTGGGAAAAAAATATATTATGTACTGCTTTACCATTTTCTAATCTTTGGATTGTAAGTTTACTAACGGTGCAATATTCTGTCACATGCAGGCTCTTTGGCCACATATGCCAAGCTGTACCCCACTATGAAGCCATATGAATATGGGTTCCGAGTTTTTTTGTTGACATATTGTTTTGTAATGGTGTCGGGGTATCAAACAAGAGAATTTGTGTATACCGCCGTGACTCGATTTCTGCTCATTGCGCTGGGTGCTTCAGTGTGTTTGGTTGTAAATACATTTATTTACCCGATTTGGGCTGGGGAGGATTTGCATAACTTGGTGGTGAAGAATTTCATGGGTGTTGCAACTTCCCTGGAAGGTTCAATTTAACTTGTCCTTTTCGACATTAAGTTAGCATGAGTACAACAATATATGGCATGTATGGCCGGGTTTCATAAATGAACTTTCAGTTTGTCTTCTCGTAACTTTTTTGGATTACTTATTGGTCTGGAATCAGGATAGGCTCCTATACTATTATGTTAAAATAAGTTAATAGATTCTTGAGATGATTCTGGTTCTGGTTAAGGAAAACGTGTTATAAGTTTCATTCAGGAACCATTAAAAAACATAATGTTGGAAAGATAAGAAAATATTTGGATATCTTTTGTTTGGTTCCAGAGTCAGAATTTCCTTTACTGTTTTCTTCCAGTTTTTACTTGTTTCGGGTTGATGACACTGGAACTTTTGATTGGTTTCTGAAGCTATAGAGGTTTTCAGGATTATTTTTCGCTAGAAATTTCGAGGTTTAACCCACTGATGGGATTTGTTTGAAAAGGCACTAAAACCATCTAGAACCATAAGTAAATTCAGTTTTGATTTTCTTATCTTTCAAAATTCACCCATATAATTGGTTTGGAAAGACATTGAAGGCATCATACACTTGGGCCTGAAAGCATTTGACATTATTATGGAACAAAGAAAAAAATTGAACTGGATGACCAAACAGATGTTCTTGTTTCAGTTTCCTTTATGCTTCCTGACTTTCCATTTGTCGCGTTCTTGTTTCATTTTCCTTTATGCTTCCTTTTAATGCTTGATAAAATCTTAGAGCTTTTCTCTTTAGGTTGTGTGGACGGGTACTTAAAATGCGTCGAGTATGTGAAAATTCCTTCCAAAATTCTAAACTACCAAGTCTCTGATGATCCGGTATACAGTGGTTACCGAACAGCTGTGGAATCTACAAGCCAAGAGGAATCCCTGGTATTACCTCCGAAATAATTATATATTTTGTCTAATTGGATATAATCTGAAAAAAAAATTGGGGATCGTATCTCATTTAAGCTAATACGCAGGTTGGATTTGCTGTTTGGGAGCCACCTCATGGGCCTTACAAAATGTTTAAATATCCGTGGAGAAACTATGTAAAAGTCAGTGGTGCTCTGAGGCATTGTGCTTTCATGGTCATGGCTTTGCACGGTTGCATTCTCTCAGAAATACAGGTGGTTATTCAAGCTTTAAAATTAATTTACACTTTGTCATGTTGAGTTGTCTTTTCTAATTATTGTTACGCTTAATGTTGTTCTTGTCACTACTCAAATGCTATTCGTTTCCTCAACCAGAATGAACCAATTGCATAAGGAAAGTGGTGAATAATTGGTGATTTTGACGTTGCTTTTGCTGCATGTCTTTATGCTTGATATTTTCAAATACGTTGTAACTACCTTCCTTTTAAAAAAATGTCATGTTTTTTTTTACATAAGCAACATTACATCGAACAATTAGTTTTCCAAAAAAAAACAATTAGCTGGGAGAGCAAACCAGTAGAAAACTAGTACTTCCAACTCTTTTCTGTTGGCTCTGAGGAACCAAGATTTGAATGAGGGCAATTCCAGTCACTAGTTATGTCATTCATTTATTGCCTCCTTTCCAGTTTGATGTTATTAGCTACAGCAACAACCATTTCCATTCTTGATTTAAGTTTTTGGTAAAAAAATATCTTATTCCTAGATGCTTAGAAGTTAGCGGTGTGGAGCAGCTATAGATATATTCATATGACGCAGACAAAAACAACTCTTTGGAAAGTAACTAGATTGCCAATGTTTGTCTATATGTAGGCACCCGCTGAGAAAAGGCAGGTATTTCGAAACGAACTACAAAGGGTAGGCACTGCAGGAGCTAAAGTGTTACGTAAGCTTGGTGAAAAAGTGAAAAAAATGGAAAAATTAGGCTCAAATGACATACTATTGGAAGTCCTACAAGCTGTGGAGGACTTGCAACATATGGTAGATAAAAAATCGTACATTCTTGTCCATGCCGAGTGTTGGGAAATCGGAACTCGGTCAAGAGAACAAAATGACCCTCAAGAGTCTCTTAGCTTCTATGATGATGAAAATAGATTCAGTGCTGTAAAATCTCGCAGCGAAGCTGTACTTGATCTAAGCTCACTTTCGTTTTCAGACAGTGGTGATATAAGGAGTAATAAATTAAGGCCTAGTTTCGTTCCCCATGAAGAAGGTGAATCAAAAACGTATGAAAACGCCAGCTCTTTGTCTTTGGCCACATTTACGTCACTCTTAATTGAATTTGTCGCGAGGCTTGAAAATTTAGTCGAGGCTTTCGAAGAACTGAGTAAGAATGCAGAATTTAAAGATCCTGAAAGAGAGAAAGCAAGAGACGTAGATGGGTTCTTTAGAAGGGTATTTGGATGTTTGAGGTTTCGGAAAAAAGAGGGCCAGTTGCTTGGTTAGAATGTTTTTAATCTAATTATATGCTTAGGTAATAATAACTGGATTTTAATTATTGTAGTTATTAACAAACCAAATAATCATAATGTGATAATATTGCCATGAGCGATATGCACTTCAGCAACTCGGTGCCTGTAATTCTCCGGGTGCCAATGGTTTGGTAGTTTGGACGAAGGATCCTGAACTTAATGTACTCTATAGACCATATGGACTTTAATTACTATTATATTTTAGTAGTGCGTTAGTACTAATTTATAATACAAGTCTTATCTATCAGACTGCGGCTAAAATCACCGAGTAGCTAATAGATGTTTTATTGTCTTATCATCAATGGTGGAAATTACTGTGGAAGGTAAACGCCAGTCGAAAGAAGTTCAAAATTCTCTGCCGTCTATAGATATAGACTGATAAGTCCGTTAATGGTTAAGCTACGTTGTTTTTGCTAGGTTTTTTTTATCTGAATTTAGTATTATCAGTTGTCAATCATGAAATTGATTTTTAGCAGTCCATTTATACAATTGCAGAGAATCTACATTGGTCGGAAAAATGGCTTTCTGAAGATTCAGGCCAAATCTTCTTCCGTGGGGAATTCAAACTAAATTGCCTTAGTAGGAAATCCATACTATCAAATATCAATGTTATCATAAGAGATCTCTGCTTACTATTTTTATGCTCAGCTTAGAAAATCCATCTAGTTCTAACGAATTACATTAGACCCTTTCTATAACAATATTCTGTATAAATAACCTCTATATAAAAATAAAAAATTCTCGGTTCCAATTTAGGACCAGTTATAAATAAAATAATCTCCATATTGTGATATTTCTTAAAATTTGAAGGTACCATTGTAAGAAAATGTACTTTTATATAGTGATAATTAACGTAAAGTTGTAAAAATTATATATATGTAATTTTTAAAATGACTTTTCTATACTACATTATACATAATATTTATACATGTAAATAAATCATTAGATAAAATTTAGATCAATTTGCACATTTCTAAATAGATGTTCTTGATTTTCTACTTAATTAATTTTTCTTATATATTTATGATTTTTCACGTCTCTTGAATTTATGTGTTTAGATGGTTAAAGTAAAATTATGTAGTTGTCTCCTAAATATTTGTGCTAATTAGTTAAACAATGTATATATGGAAAATGTTAATTTGGACATCAACTTAAACATCAATTTGGACATTCTTTTTGTAAAAACGCTCCAAATCAAGATTTGGCTAATGCAAATCTTCACGGTTTCACAACGGAAACACAAATATGCGTTTTTTTTTCCTGAGATGTATAATGACATGTTTTTAATTTTTACCATAATTTCCAAAACATGTCATTATACATTTCGGAAAAAATAAGACGCATATTTGTGTTCCCATCATAAAACCGTAGAGATTTACATTAGCCAAATCTTGATTTGAAGCGTTTTTACAAAAAAGTGTCCAAGTCGATGTCTAAGTTGATGCTCATATATCCTGCTCAAATATGTATATTGTATTATGTAAAATATGTATTTAATTAAATTTATTTATGAAGCTCCACTACGTAATAACTTCTATCTCCTCTGTCTCCATATAGTAACATGAAAAATAATTTTTTTTGTTAAAAATTATATTTTTATCCCTTTAAATATATATCTATGGATGGAGTGTGCGAGTTATATATATATTAGTAATACTAGATTTAATAATTTTTATTATTTTTAATTAATATTTAAATTTATGTTAGGTTCAATTAGAGTTTTAGTATATTTTTATTTGAGTTTTTAGTAGGTTAAGTTTTATTATGTTGGATATTTATATTTTGTTTTTATCAAATTGTAGATTGTATTTTATTTATATTTGGATAGATAAATATGTTTTTATCAGGTTAGAGAGGGTTTGAGTCATGAGTCCAAATCTCTAATACTCATAGGAATATTTTTTCGACATTCCGAAGATACTGGAGAAAGGTTCTACTGTGCTAACTTACAATCACTTTTTAATACTTTGACCCAAAAAGTTTCAAATTCTGTAAGAAACCTCCGTACTAATTTTGCTAATATAGCAATATTATGATCACAGATGGTTCGAAAACCCAAACCGCGAGAAGTTTTTGGCCGACATATATCATTCCACGCTTGTAAGTATAGACCTTTATCTTCGTCCTTTACACCTCATCAAAATCGTTGTACTAAACGCTCCAGATCATCACTTAGCCCATTTAGGAAACCGAAAGCAGGTCATTGAATAAGATGGTTGATAAAGCCATAACTTTGGTCGGTCGCGTTAGGCTTTTCAACAATGATATAATGATAAATCCACCGTGAATAAATGATACTTCCTGATCTTTATTATTGCTCGGATTATTGTCCTTGTTCGGACTATTACATTTGCTCGGATTAGTATTTCGGTTTTACAATTATGCTCGATATAACTATTTAATCTCTCGTCTTGATCTTTCTCCTCTTTTATTCGGTGCTCGGCTGTCTTTTCTCGGTTTATTTCTCGAAGTGATATGCTTTGGTTAGTTTCTCTCTTTTCTTAACTTCTCTCTATAATTTTTGGATAGATTTTCTGGTCCTTTTCTAGGAGGGGTAGTTGGCTATTTATAGGCAACTGCGCCTTCTAGGATATTAACAAATGTCTTCATCCCAGGGATTTTTCAGACAAGGGTCCCTCTTAGATTGGGCTTGGGCTTTGGGTAGTAGCACCCCAATTCCTATAAAAAGTATGAGATGACCCATTTAAGCGTTGGATACCCATTTATAAAGTGGGTTGATTATGACCCGAATAAAATATTCGGGTCTGATTTTTATGTTCTATCAAGTGCTCCCTGACTTCCTCGGCGTGGTTTCCATGTCGGGGGAGTCATGTTCGGTTTGTCGAGAACGTTACTTCGGTCTTGTTTTTCCCAATGCTTCATCGAGAAACGCAATAGACTCGTGACGGTTCCCTGGGGGGCACATTTAATGTTTCCTATCCTAATATCTTTGTTCGAGGAAAACTCCTATAAAGGGGGTGTGCTCCCTCCATAATTAGGCATTTTACTACTAATTTGCCCGTGACATAATGGCTTCTTCTGGTTCTACTGGTGAGAGCTCCTTTAATTATATTTCATATTTAGAAACGGAAATCAAGAAATCTCGTACCGCGAATAAGAAAATCGTGGCCAAGGTTTCAAACTACAAGAAAAGGTTGTCTGACATGGATTCCGATCATCATGTGACGATAGCCGATCGGGATTGGGCCTATGAGCATATAAAGAAGCTCGAGGCTAATCTGGCTAAGCAGAAGGCAGCAAAAAGGGCCTATAAGCTTGCCTTCAAGGAGTTGCATGCTCGGTCCAGACCGAGTTCGGATGACGATGAAGAAGGCTCTTCCTCGAAATAATTAGTCTTTTGTAATTTCTGTCGTAATTTCTCTTGAATGGGGAGTCTTCTCCTCAGTTGTAATCGAAGTTTTTGGAATTAATAAAATATTTTCCTTTCCTTGTTCTTGTCTGTTCATCTTCTTGATGTCTTTTTGGATGACTTTAATTGGATTTGGAACTGTGGTTAACTCGTCTTTAATGCTCTTGGGAAGTTCAAGAGGTTGTATTTATTCGAGATGACCTTTGACCTACTCCTTGTTTCTTCTTATAAAAGGGGACTGTCCCAGTATTTTTTATGCAGTTCATTCTTTATTAGCGAACAAATGGCTTCTCCTCTCGAAAAGTATGGTGACAACCTTCCTGAATACGTTGCCCGTCTGGAAGAGGAAGTTCAGAAGGTGCGTTATCTCGAGAAGAGGGTTGCCCGGCTGTCGGTGGAAGCTCGTCGGGCCGCCGAACTAGACGAGCGATTGGATGCCCTAGAGAAGGAGCACCAGAGGTCTTTGCTCGACAGTATTCGTGCTCGTGCCCGGATCAAAGAGCTCGAGGCCTCCAGAGATAGGCAGCTTGCTTCCAAGAGGGCTTACAAATTGGCCCTTAAGGAAGTGTATGCTCGGTCGAAAAGGACGCCGAATGACGAAGCGGGCCCTTCTATGAAATGATTTTATTGTATTCATTGTATTTCCTCTTTGTGCTTCTTCTGTAACGAAGTATCAACCAATCAATAAAGATTTCTTTTTCTTGTTTATATCTGAATTACTTTCCCAATGCAATTTATTTTGACTGCGCACGCTTGTGGCCTCATTAATGCTTTTCTTGGGCCTGGCGTTTGATCTTATCCATTGCACCTTCTTATTCTTTATATCTAGGGATTAATAGGATTTCTTGAGCCTTGTGCATATAAAATCCTATTCACCAGAGTTTTCTTGAGCCTTGCGCAAAAGATCTGGGATATTTATTTGAACCGCTGTCCTTCCCAAAAATGACGCGTGTTTTGTTGCCATTATTACTTACCCCCTTTAAATATTGGTAAGAATCCAAGCGTTTCTTGAACAGGTGTGGCTTTTAATTACTCACGCTCTTTAGAGTCTTTTGGGAATCCAAACGTTTTTCTTGAACAGTCACCTCTTTTGAGTGCCATCGCTTCTGAATACCCATTGGCGAATGGTTGCGACTCTCAATCCCAGCCCTCATACAATTGATCTATAAATACCTGCTTACAGCATGGTTACATCCACACTTCTCATCATATTATTTTCCCCCATATATAGACCCTCATCTTATAATTTCCCTAAGATGTCTGGTCCTTTCACCCAATCAGCATTAGCTTTGCAAGTGGAGGCCTTTGAAGCCTCCCATAACCATGTACAAAGGTTGTTGAGGGATGCCGAGGAGGAATTGAAGGTGATGCGTTATCACCATACCGAGATGGTTCGGGAATTAACTTGGCTAAGATCCGAACTGGCTTACTGCCGACGTGCTCGTCAGGCTCTAGTCGAAGAGAATGAGATGCTAAGGGGGAACCCGACACTGAGGGACAGGGATGTCTCTGCCGGGCCCTCTCATCGATACCGATCGACTTCCCCCTAACCTTCCCCCTTCTTTTTTTCTTTTTCTCTGCTCTTTCCCCATCTTTTCCCATCTCTTCCTTTTTCTTCTTTTTTTTTTATTTCTCCGTTTCCATCATTTCTTCCTCTTCCTCTCTTGTGTTTTCTTTTTATACTCTGTTTTCTCGTACTTTTTATTCTTTTCTTTTTCCGTTTCTTTTTTGTTTCATTGACTTCCTTTTTAGTTGTCTGTCTCCTTCGTCTCTTTATCTTCTTCTCATCTGTTTTTCTTCTGTGCCTCCTCTTTCTTTTTCTTCATATTCTCTCCCATCACTCTTTTTCTTTTCCTTTTTTTTTTTATGCACCACTACGATGTAACAATCAGCCCTGTGATCCAAAGGGTTTTGTGTTACATTTAGGGTTGGTCATTTTTCTTTTTGACTCTTCTTTCTTATCACTTTCTTCTTTTCTTGCACTCTTCTTCTTTTCCTCTTCTTGCTTTTCCTTTCTCTTTCTTCTTACTTTTTCTTTTTGGCGTCTCCTGCTCACTTGGTCAGCTGATATAGTTGATCCTTTGTCTGATCTTCTGTACTAGCTCTTCTCGGATGTAATAGATCTTTTCGGATGTAATAGATCTTTTCGGATGTAATAGATCTTTTCGGATGTAATAGGTTTTTATCTCGGATGTAATAGATTCTTATCTCGGATGTAATATTGTCTTGATGTAATGACCAATGATGTATTACATCTTCATTAATGAAAAGTGTTTTCGCCATTTTATTTTTGCATTTCTTTTTATATTGTACCTGTGGTTTGTTGTTTGTCGGGAATCTAGATCTTTGAATATCTCGTCTTTATTTCTTTTGCACTGTGGTCTCAGATGTCAGTAGATGTCCCCATCACTGTCAAACATAGGTGCATGCTCCCCAGCATGTCAGGAAATATGTAATTTCCCAAGCAAGGTCACAAAATATCATACTCTCCGTTCTATAAGTACTTCTTTTTTCCTTGATAGTTTATCATCTCTTCTTTCTTTTTGCTTCTCTCTTCCTCAGCCCCTTATTTTCTTCCGTACTAAACAATTTCCTAGAATGTCTGGACCTGTGGTGAGATATCATGCTCAGATGAAGGGCTTGGACTCTGAGGTATCTCAGGTCCGCCGTCGGATGGCAAGGCTTGAGAAAGAGTATGGCGTTTTGGCCTTGAGTTTATTCGGTTCTTATCCCGAAGAGACGGTGAAGTGGACCGAGATCTCAGCACTGAGTCGCCAGCTTGATCATTTGTTGCTACAGAGAAACCATCTGGCCAACTCCTGGTATGAGGCCGAGGAAATTTGGGACCATTCTCAAGATGAGTTTGACAACTCTCCTCAAGGCCTAGCTAGCATAATGGTAAAGAATGCTCGGCTCGTGGAGCGCGTCAGGGTTCTTACTACGGAAAACAATAGGCTCTCCTCGGAGAATGACGATTTGGTCGCCATGAACGATTCCTATCAAGCTAGGTTGAATTGTTCTGCTCGTATTGCTTTCTCTCGGTCTGGCAGTTCGGTTTTTCCGCCCATATATCCTTAGATTGGGCTGGTTTTCTTATGTATTTCCCCTTTTGCCATTTGTGTTTTATCTTCTGTATTTGATGAATCAGTTGTATCTTTTCGTGTCTCGTGCCTGTCTTGTGAACCATTGTAACGCTTCGTATTTTGAGCCTTTTGATTCTCTATAAATGCTCCCTATTTCCTGTATCTCATTATCAATTTCTACCTCTCTCTTGTTTTATAATTTGCTTGTGTGTGAGATGGCTCCCATCACTAGGTCTGCCTCCAAAAAGAAAGCCCTTACGGAAGAGGAGCCTACCTTTTTGCTACCTCGTCCCCCTGGCTTTGGGGAGGAGGATTTGACTCCTCTTCAACTAAAAGAAATTGAGATGTCATGGCTGAAACATGATCTCATGTGTGCTCGGACTGAAGCGAGGAGGTTTAAACAATATTGGGACGAGGAGGGCACTGCTCGTTTCAAGGCCGAGCAAAAATGCGAGTCTCAGTCTTACGCCTTGAAACAGGCTGAGATGGCGATTTCTCGTTTGGTTAGGGAGAAAGAGCGTCTGGAGGAACTTTTGGCGAAGAGGGATGTTGCTATGGGGGATAGTTCGAAAAAGTAGGATGGGTGTATTTTCTTTTTCTGTTGTATTGTTTGTGTTTCCCCCTTTGTGGATGAATAAAACTTGTCTTGCATTTGATTCTGTCCTATTTTATTTCCTGTTTGCTTCTCTTTTATGTTTCTGATAATACACTAAACAATATGCACGGTTATCCCCCCGGAGAGCGTTGTTAGACTTGATGCTCCCTGCCATCAAGCTAGAAACGGTCTTCGTCCACTTTGTTCGGTGTGCCCTTGTGTTAAGGATTGGTTTGGGAGTCGAGGAACTTTAATCGGGGGATATTCTCGGTGTGATAGTAGTGGTAGCGTATGTGAGAAGCTTTTCGTGGTAGGGTCCGCTGGCCGTTTATTTAGGTCTAATGATGTGAACTGCCTTGGGTAGTGGGATACGCGCTGACGTGGCGAAATCTGGAGCGTGTATATGTTTAAAAAGAGCAGCGGTTGTTGACTTTCGTATGGTTGGAAAAAGGTAAACCTCTGTTACACGAAAGGACGGTTATTATTTTATTCCTTTTGTGACTCCACTCCTTTTTATTGTGCCAAGTAATCCTGTTTATTTTTATCACAGAATTCACTGAAGAAAATATCGTTCTCTCTCTAAAGCATATTCTTCCCGCCAAAAAGGAAAAGAGTTCGACCGCTTGATCTAGGGTTTCGTGGTTTTGTTGGAAGACTTGCTGCTGTTCGCGCTTGCTTGCTCATAATGATTACTGTAAGTGATTTTTTGTTCTCCCCCCGTCCCCCTCTTTTAGGAGTTGTATTTGATTTGTCGTTGTGGTCATAGGTGTGTCGTTGGTATATGGTTCAGGTTATCTATATATGTCTGATGATTCTGATGTAATGTGCGTGGGGGGGGGGTGGCTCTCGTTCTATTGATGTGGTTCTGGTTTGTGTATTAGGTTAGTATATTGATGGACTTTTGATGATATTTGTATAGGAAATTTTGACCCAGAGTGTGGCACAAGTGGGCACATTCGTGGAGAAGGATTTTAAAGAACTCGCCGGAATACCTGACAACATACATATCCGGCTTCCTATTTCTGACGAGGAGGTACTGGGATTTGTACCTGCCGGCGAGGTGGCCGTGCGTTCTTCGGCATTCTTCACTGGGGGTCTTCGACTGCCCTTTACAAACTGGGTGGCTTCGTTCTTTGAGGCCGTCCAAATTGCTCCGGCCCAACTGGCCCTAAATGGTTACCGTACTATGAATGGTATCCAAAGGCTATCGGAGTTGTCCGGAATACCGATTGAACTGAAGGACGTCTTTGGAGTCTATAGTCTGAGCTTTGAGCGTCGTAGCTCGTATTTGAAGACTCTGCGTGCCTTTTGTCGGCTCGTTATCGGTTTGCCGGATACCAATAAAGAGCGTAATCTTGGTATTGTAATTGCTTCCGGTGCATGGGGTTGTGCGGGACACCAGATTCCTGGACCGGCGACCAATGCTCCCATCATGCCAGACCTCGGCGCCCCCAATGTAGAGGCTCTGTTAGCTCTTTGGAAATGGTGGGGGCCTGGACCTACGCCGGATCCTGCGAGTCGTACGGCTCCCATGTTGCTCGGTTACCCTATAGGGTCGGTGACCAAGGGAAATCCTGCACCCGAGATCCCCAAAGAGCCCGAGGAGGAATTCTTAAAGGTGGTCCAGGCTCGATGTGCTACTCGGCTTGGGAAAAAGGCCGTTCGTTCTAAGCGTCGTGCAGCTGACCCTGTCGTTGAAACAACGAAGAGGGCTAGGGGAACCGATACATCAGTTACCGAGGAAGATACTAACGTTGGCTCGGGCGAGGGGGTGTGTGCCGCTGCTCAAGGGGACACCGCCGAGGATGCCTCTGCTCCGGGCGAGGTATGTGTATATGTATTATGATTTTCTTGTCTTTTGGTTGTTTGTCATTTGGTTCGCTAGTGCTTTGCTTTATTAGTCATCTTGTTTCAGCTACTGACTTCTCCATTGGTTACCCTCGCTCTTGCCCGGTCTATGGGTATTATTGTGTTTCAGGGGTCGGTCGACGATGTATTCGGATATATGAACCTCTTGACAAACATGGGAGAGGGTACGATGACTTTGCCGGTCATCTCGCCTATCCCCACCGAGGGTCCGATAGATTTGTCCGTGTGCTCGCCCCTCCGTAATGAGGAAGAGATCGAGCATAGGGCCCCTGAGATTGAGCAGTTGGAGGAGGACGTGGGGGTGGAGATGAAAGGCAGCGAAGAGAATGCCGGGGATGTTGTGACGGGTGTCGAGGATGAGGCTCTCGACGGATCCGAAAAGGTGTTGGTTGACGGGGTCGCAATGACCCGGTACATTGACCGATGTAGGGGTGAACTGCTGGATCAACCGAGAACGCTGAAGATGGGGTATACGGCTCTGAGACCCCTTGTGTTCAAGAATGCAGAAAAACTATCTGCCCAACCTACAATGTCAGTTATAGAGCAGGCCCACGCGGATGCGCTGAGGGTACGTGGGGCTCGTATTGCACTAGATAGGTTTGGTACTTGTATTTTATTTGGAAACTAATGTGTTGAAGTGCAGATTGCTGTGAGTGCCGTGGCGCTACGGGATCAGCTGGGAGCTCTAGGGGCTGAGAAAGAGAAGCTGGTGTCCGAGAAGGATAATCTGTTGGCCGAGAAGGAGAAATTGGTCGCCGAGAAGAACACCCTGTGCGAGAATTATGACAAACTGTCGGTGGACTTCCTGCACCTGAACGAGGATGTCGAGAAATTGAGGGTGGAAAAAGAGAGCATGGCCGCTAAGTACGGCGAATTAGAGGAGGAGAACTTGCTCCTGGCTGAGGACGTGGAAGCCGAAAAGGCTAAGGTGTCTGCCTTGAAAACGGCACAGGCGGAGGAGCGGAAAAAGTTAGCGATGATGGCCAACTTTTCTGTATACTGCGCTCATGTGCGGGCGCTCAATTTCGAGAATGTTCCTCTGTCGGATAGAGCGTGGTCGGAGTTGGTGTATCCGTGTCCGCATGGTGCACCGCCGAAACCCTTGGACTGGGCGAATCTTCGTGAAGAAGAGCTTCCTCGGCTACCGGGGCAGACAATTTCGACAGCGCTGCGTCCTCACTCCATGTCGACCGCGTCCACTCCTCGACTGGATGCTACTGTTGTTCCCCCACCAGTATCTCCTCAGGTGGAACCTTGACTATCTTTCTAGCATTGTGTAATTAATTTTTTTTTTTTTTTTTTTGTTTTTTTGTTTTTTAGTCTCTCTTGTATCTAGAAACAGATTCTTTTGGGGAAGTGGTAATATAGGTGTTGTGGTTTCTTTCTGTTGGGCTTGCTTGGGTTAATTTCTTTTGATGGTCGTCATATTTTGAAGGATATGAAAACAAAATATTGTCAGGTACCAAATAACCCCCTTGCCATGGTGGTCTGGACCTCGCCTAGTCGTAGTGTAGGTGACGTAATGGAGGATTTGGAAAGGTCTAACGCGTCCCTTACCGCGAAATTGACTTGTGCCTATCAGGAAATCGAGGGTCTGAATATTCATATTTCCAACCTGGCGATCCGGTTACGTGATTTGGGAGAGAAATTTAGTAAAAAGACCGCCCATTATACGGCAAATAAGGGTAAAGCAAAGGAACTTCTCAGTGCCCTACGACGCTCTCGTGATGAAGCCCGAGGTCGTGTGACGAGCTTGAGCTTGGTCCTTGGGGCCGTTTTCGAGGACGCGGATCTGCTGCTATCCTTTGCCAAAGCGTATTGGGCCCGAGCTCGCGCCTTAGAGGTGCTGGAGCATATAAAAGGAATGAGTGGTGTGTCCCGGGCAGAGCGCATGGTGGATGCGAAGGCCGGGGTAACTGAAACCACTGTTGCCTTGAACCGAATCGAGGCGGTCATTCGTGAGCGTTTGGGTACGCAAATTAATTCATTGCGAGATATTCATTTTGCCGATGTGGTAGAGGCTTCGGCGTCTGTTGAGGGGTTGTCGGATTAGTAAAATAGCTTGTTTTGTCGTCTTCTTTGTAGCTTGTATAAAAAAATTTCTCTTTTTTTTTTTTTTTTTTTTTTTTTTATATTCATCTTTTCTCGTTCTTCTCCCCCCCTCTTTTTTTTTTATAGGCACATGCTACTATGTCGCACCAGGCTGGTTCTCCATGCCTAGTTAACCCGGGGTTAGGACCTACTGGTGCTGCTCGGGACGAGGTCTCATCTGGTGTGGCTAGTGAGGTGCCTGACAGGTGGCCCTACATTGTTTTGATGAGCAAAAATGTCAAATTGACTGACCAATGTGCTCGACTGCGGACTAAGCTGAAAACCCAGGCGGCATCTTTTCGAGAATACGTTCGCCGTGCCGAGCATGCTGTTGAGGTTCAGGAGCGTCGTTTGGATCGATATTGGCGTGCAAAGGGCGAGTACTTCGGCAAATTAAAGTTGCTTGTGACCAAGGCCAACGTGTTGGTGAAGTATTTCCGTTTGTCCCGAGCCAGATACGATGCTTCCGCAGCTGTGATTGAAGCTCGCCGTGACCTCTCCTTTGACGATGATCGCCGTAAAGCGGCCTCAGATGCTCACGAGTCCGCCAAAGAAGCCGAGTTCAACGCGCGGCTTCAAACGCTGACTTGTGTTGGGGCTCATACGACCAATTTTGATGCCCTCATTTCTGAGGAGCGTTTTGATGGTGATGAGTCTGATGGGTACACAACGACTGATGACGAAGAGATTGAACTCGGTCAATTACCGTCGTGCTCCTCCTGCAGTAGCTCTTCTTAAATGAATATCTTTAGTGTCGTTGATCTTCTTGTTGCCTCCGTAATGCGGGCGAGGACTATATATGTGATTTCTTTATTCCTGTTTTGTACCTTTCCATTGCCGTATTGCTATTTAATTGATTGGATCGATTTTTCCTTGCCAAATCATTTGTTATTTCGTTATTCCTGTTTTGTAGATGCTTCTTGTTGATATTTTGTTGTTTTAGATTGATTCTCCTTCATTGTTTTAGCCAATTTATATTGCATCGCCGTCATAAAGTGGACCTGAATAATACCTTGCATTGTACCTGCATATAAATTTCATAGTATTCCTAGGCGTTCCTTCGGTAACACGCCATGTTGGGAATTTCATAGTATTCCTAGGCGTTCCTTCGGTAACACGCCATGTTGGGAATTTCACCGTATTCCTAGGCACTTCGGCCATGTTGGGAATTTCATAGTATCCCTAGACGTTCCTTCGGTAACACGCCATTTACGGGATTTCATAGTATGCCTAGACGTTCCTTTGGTAACACGCCATTTACGGACTTTCATTGTATTCCTAGGCACTTCGGCCATGCTGGGAATTTCATAGTATCCCTAGACGTTCCTTCGGTAACACGCCATTTACGGGATTTCATAGTATGCCTAGACGTTCCTTTGGTAACACGCCATTTACGGACTTTCATTGTATTCCTAGGCACTTCGGCCATGCTGGGAATTTCATAGTATCCCTAGACGTTCCTTCGGTAACACTCCATTTACGGGATTTCATAGTATGCCTAGACGTTCCTTTGGTAACACGCCATTTACGGACTTTCATTGTATTCCTAGGCACTTCGGCCATGCTGGGAATTTCATAGTATCCCTAGACGTTCCTTCGGTAACACGCCATTTACGGGATTTCATAGTATGCCTAGACGTTCCTTTGGTAACACGCCATTTACGGACTTTCATTTTATTCCTAGGCACTTCGGCCATGCTGGGAATTTCATAGTATGCCTAGACGTTCCTTCGGTAACACGCCATTTACGGGATTTCATAGTATTTCTAGGCACTTCGGCCATGTTGAGAATCTCATAGTATTAGTAGACAGCATAATAATATATTTTATTCATTCAAAAGAAAAGATAATGCCATTAAGCAAGAAGGGTAAGGTAGCACCTGTACTTGTACTTGTATTCGGAGCATTGCCTATACGTAGTACTTCTTTAAGTTAGCCACGTTCCAAGAATTCTTTTCCCCTCGGCTGTTGGCGAACAGGACGCTTTTGATTTTGTAAGAGACTGGACTCGTTCGCTTGACGATTTCGTATGGGCCTTCCCAGGCAGGGCTCAGTTTGCCATGTATTTCGTTGCGGGTATAGACCGTCACTCGTCGCAGCACCAGTTCTCCTACCATGAATTCTTTAGATCCTTTTACTTTCTTGTCATAGGTTTGCTTTACGCTTTGTTGGTATTTAGCTAAGATAAGGGCCGCTATCTCTCGTTTCTCGTCTATCATGTCGAGCTCTTCTCTCATTCTTTGTTCATTATTTCCCTGCTCGACCAACGTTGTTCGGAGCGTAGGTAGCCCGATCTCTGTCGGTATGACGGCCTCAACACCGTATGCTAAGCTAAACGGGGTTTCCTTGGTGCCCGTCTTGGGTGTAGTTCGGCACGACCATAAAACGTTGAGTAGCCGCTCGGGCCACCTCCCCTTTGCCTGTTCAAGGGTGGTCTTGATGCCGTCTAATATGGTTCGGTTTGACACTTCGGCTTGCCCGTTCCCTTGTGGGTATGTCGGCGTCGAATAGAATTTTCGGATACCGAGTTCCTCGTACCACAGCTGTAAATTGGCATCTTTGAACTGGGTTCCGTTGTAGGCGACTATAGCGTACGGTATTCCGAACCTAGTTATGATGTATTCCCAAATGAATTGTTTGACGTTGCTGGCTTTGATTTCTCGGAGGGGTTTAGCTTCGACCCATTTGGTGAAATAATCAGTCGCAACGATCAGATATTCCACATTCCCAGGTGCTCTTGGGAGTTTACCGACCAAATCGATTGCCCATTGAGCGAACGGCCATGGCGCTGATACCGGGGTCATCATAGATGAAGGGAGCCGTGGTATCTTGGCGAATCGTTGCCACTTGTCGCATCGTTGGACGTATGCATCGGCGTCTCGCTTGATATAGGGCCACCAATATCCTTGGGTCACTGCCTTGTTTGCAAGGGATCGCCCTTTGATGTGTGCTCCGCAAGATCCTTCGTGGATTTCTTCCAAGACCGGCAATTGTAGCTCGGTCGGGACGCACAGTAGATGTGGTCCCTGGTAACTGGATTTGTATAGTTTATCGTCCTCGGATAGCCAGAAGCGAGGAGCTTTTCTTGTAATTTTCAGCGCTTTTATCTTGTCGACCGGAAGCGCTCCATTTCGCAGATAATGGGTCATGTCCTCCATCCATCCTAGTTCGTACTGTATCGATGTCACCCGGTTTACCCTTTTTATTATGCTCGGGGTCGGCAGTAGTTCCACTGTGATCGACCGGGTGTCGGTCAATGTTAGTGTCGATGCTAGGGTGGCCAATGCATCGGCATGTGCATTCTCGGTGCGATTGATTCTTACTAACTCGCACTGTTCGAATGTGGCCATCAAGCTTTGGACTTTTTCTTGGTAGAGGATCATTCTATCGTCTTTCGCTTGGTACTCGCCGATGGCTTGATTGACGATGAGCATGGAGTCTGAGCTTGCAATTAAGTGGGAGCATCCGAGGGACCGGGCAATAAGCATGCCATTTATCATGGCCTCGTACTCTGCCTCATTGTTGGTAGCTCGGAAGCCCAGTTTTATGCTTTTCTCAATGATTGCTCCCTCTCTAGACTTTAGGACGATCCCTGCTCCTGATCCGTCCTTGGTGGCTGATCCGTCGACATGTATCTGCCAGTGTGATTGGGGAGAGAGTGCCAAAGGCTCGTCATAGCCTTCGGTGAATTCTGCGACGAAATCGGCCAGGACTTGTCCCTTTATGGCATGGCGGGGTGCGAACTCGATATGAAATTGGGATAGCTCGACCCCCCAGGCGGCAACTCGGCCGCTAATGTCCGTCCGTCGAAGTGACTCTTTAATATGAAACTTTGTATATACCCGGACCTGATGAGCTATGAAATAGTGTGGCAACTTCCTGGTTGCGACGACCAATGCCAGGCACAGCTTTTCCAAGGGTAGATAACGTGTTTCGGCTTCGACCAGAGTCTTGCTGACGAAGTAGATCGGAAATTGTTCGCGACCTTCTTCTCTTAGGATGACCGCGCTCACAGCTGTAGCGGAGACTGCTAGGTAGCATGCCAGAATGTCTCCTCTGTTCGGCCTTATTAGCAGTGGCAATGTCCTCAAGTACTCTTTGAGATTGTTGAATGAAGCTTCACATTCCGGGTCCCAGACGAATTTTCTATCCTTCTTGAGTGATTCGAAAAATGGCCGTCCCTTATCTGCGGATCGGCTAATGAACCTGCTCAGCGCGGCCATCATTCCCGTGAGCTCTTGTACCTGTTTCTTATTCTTGGGCGCTGCTAGGTTTCGTAGAGCCGTTATTTGATCGGGATTAGCCTCTATTCCTCATCGGCTAACCATATGTCCCAAGAATTTCCCTTTGCTGATGCCAAATGCACACTTGCTCGCATTGAGTTTCAGCTTGTGCTCGCCCAGCGTTCGGAAAACGTTCCTGATATCCTGAAGGTGGGATGTGGCTCTTTTGCTTTTGACGACCATGTCGTCTATGTATACCTCCATTGTTTTCCCTATATGATCTCGACATACCCGTGTTATCATCCTTTGGTAAGTTGCCCCCGCATTGCGTAGACCGAACGGCATTACCGTATAGCAATAATTTCCCAAAGGCGATATAAATGAAGTCTTTTCTTGATCTTCGCGGGCGAGGGGAATTTGATGGTATCCTGAGTACGCGTCGAGGAAGGTTATCCGTTCTGCTCCCGCTGTTGCGTCCACCAGTTGATCGATCCTTGGAAGGGGAAAGTGGTCCCTCGGGCAGGCTTTGTTGAGGTTGGTGAAGTCTATACAGACTCTCTCCTTCCCGTTCTTCTTAGGGACGACGACCGGGTTGGACAACCATTTTGGATAGTAAACCTCCCTTATGGCTCCAGCCTCCAATAGCTTTTGTACTTCAGCGATTATAGCTGCTCTGTGCTGTACAGAGACTTTTCTGCCCCTCTGTGCTATTGGCTTGTACTCGGCGTTTACACTTAGGTGGTGGCATGCTGTATTGGGGTCTAGGCCCGGCATGTCTTTAGGACTCCAGGCGAATTTATCAATGTTGCTGAAAAGGAACGCTTCTAACTCCTCGGATTCCCGTTTTGGAAGTTTATCGCCGAGGAGGAAATAGTGCTCCTCGTCCATATCCGGGATATACACCTTCCTAAGTGTCTCTCCTACTTGTTCTTTGACAACCCTTTCGGCTTTGGATATTTGGCTGATCAGCTTCTTTGTGCTGGTGGGTTGTTCCACAGTGCTTCGTTGTTGTTGGAGAGTCGCGGTGATGTCCTCGCAGCGTCTTGAATCTTCTTGACATCCTCTGGCGGTCTCGATCGCCCCCTTATCATTCGGGTATTTGACCTTTTGGTGATAGGTCGAGGGTATGGCCTTCATGGCATGTAACCATGGTCGGCCCAAGATTGCGTTGTGCCCGGAGTGGTCGTCGACCACTAAGAACTCCACGGGAACCGACATGGACCCTGTTGTGACACTGAGGACGATCTTACCCAATGGTTTGGTCGTTTCGGAGATGAATCCGATCAATGTGACATCGGTAGGCTAAAGATCTTGCAGCTTGAGTTCCATCTTGTCGAAGAGCTCCTTGTACATGATATCACAAGAGGCTCCTTGGTCGACAAGTACCCTGCTGACTGTGTCTAGGCCGATTTGAACACGGAGGTTAATGGCGTCTCCGTGGGGGTAAATCACCCCTTCTTCGTCAAGATCCGAGAAAGAAATGGGCGGATGTCGTCGTGGAGTGCATTGTCGTTTAGAGGGCGACGCCTGTGATGTCTTGGCTACTTGGCCAAAGTGGGCCAGCTGCCGTTGTCGTGATCGTTCCCCGCCTGGGCCCTTGGGTCGTGACATATGAACGACGTTGATCGTTTTGCCTTGCCGGTTGTCAGATCCCTCGATGGCCAGTTGCTTGCCTTTATTTCCAGCTCCTTTGATGAACTTGGCTAGGTATCCTGCATCGCCCCACTGGTTCATTCTCCATCGTAGGTTACGGCAATGCTCAGTGAGATGGCCGTGATCCTCGTGATATGCGCAGAAGAGCTTGGAATCTCTCTGACTGGGGGGAGAGATGATCGGTTGCGGTCGGGAATACCAACTTTCCCTGCATATATCCTTGAGGATATCTTCAGCAGACAGGTTGAAAGTGTATCGCAGCTCGACCGGTCCGAAAGTGTTTCGGTGTTCCCTCTCTTGGGGCCGAACCTGTTGAAATGGCTTGGGTGGCATCGGGTAGGCGAGCTGGAGCGGTTTATGTTCGTTGGTCGGTGTTGGGTATGCGATCTGGAGCGGTTTGGGCTCTAGTGCTCGTGGTCGCTCTCCCCTGCTATGGACCTCCGCCTCTTTGCCCTTTCTGGTCGGTTGGAATGCTTCTCCCTGGTTATTTCTAACTCTTTTGCGACCCACCTGTGCCTCGCGGACCGATTCTCTTCTCGGTAGAGTCCGGTTGAGGAAACGCAATTCGTCGTTTTTATCGGTGAGGTGGGTACAATAGGCTAGCAGGGAATCAGTGGTTGGAAAGTTTTTGCCTATGAACTTCCTTCTCACCCAATAGCCATTAGGGATGGAATTGATAAAGTTCTGGATGGCTATATTATTGGCATATCGTGGAATCTGGTTTGCTACGTCGATAAAACGTATGCAGTAACCGTTGAGCCTTTCATTTGGCATCATCGTCATTTTAAGAAGGGTTTCGATGCTAACCTTCTTTTTCCGATGAGCAGCGTATCGGGTAGAGTACGCTCTTAGCAGTTCTGCCCAGTTTCTAATGGAGCCCCGTGGTAAGTTATGATACCATGACGAAGCCTCTTGAACCAAGCTGTTTTTGAAAAATTTGCACATCAGTGCATGGTCATCACTCCACAGTTCCATCTTCGTCTTGTAGTGCCTCAGATGGTCGATAGGGCAACTCTTCCCGTCATAGAGCCTGAATTCGGGGATGACGAATCCCATAGGATTGCGGTACCGCGTGATCTGTTCAGCACACGGGGTTTCTTGGCATACATTCCAAGCCTGTTGGAACGCGTCATCCGTGACTTGGTAGGGGGGAGGGTATCCTCCCTGATGTGGTGGTGGGCCATATCCCTCCCCGATCCTGTATTCGGGATATCTATCGTCCTTCGTGTTTGTGTGGACACGTTCCATATGAGTGTTCGGATGAACGATAGTTATTGGGACATTTCCCCCTTGGTGGGGGACTCTTGTATCGGGTCGCCGACCCGCTGCCTCCAGGGCCGCCCTGTAGGCAGAATCTTCCTCTTCATGGCGTGGGTCTTTGTCGGGTTGGATAACTGGCAATACGATGCCGGCCGCTGTCATGGCCGTCATGCATGCCGCCAGCTGAGCTTGTAGCTGGGTGTAGTTCCGTTCATCGGCTAATGGAACGACATGTTGTACCTCCACCGTGGGTGGTGTAATCATCCTCGGAGAATTAGTCGGCAGTCGGGGCGACTGTCCGAGTACATGATCCTCGGGCATGCCAAACTGATGAGCCTCGCCCGTTTGTAAACGAGCACCGGAGTTGACCGAGGCCGTAGGCAGAGGGACTCTTGAGCTCGGCCCTGCTTGGGACCCGGTTAAGCGTCTTCGTGCACGCCTTAATACGGGCACGTCTTGTTCGTCCTCCGCGGACGAAGGGTGTTCGTCGACAATCCCTTCGATGAAATGTCGGGGTGGTTCGACCGGTTGTTCTTGGTTGACGTAGGAGGTTGTTGGTTGGTTTCCGGATTGGATAGCTTCATATCTGTCGCGGATAGCGAGTAGATCGTCGAGGTCTTGTTGGGTAATTTGCGTGTTTTGGTTATTGGTTTCTACTATCTCGGGATGGGTTTCCTCTACATTGGTAACCATTGTCGCTCGTCTGGCAGAGTATTGGTATTCGAATTCTAAACTAGTTGGGAACTAGATGATTCCCGGAGACGGCGCCATTTGATAAAGCCATAATTTTGGTCGGTCGCGTTAGGCTTTTCAACAATGATATAATGATAAATCCACCGTGAATAAATGATACTTCCTGATCTTTATTATTGCTCGGATTATTGTCCTTGTTCGGACTATTACATTTGCTCGGATTAGTATTTCGGTTTTACAATTATGCTCGATATAACTATTTAATCTCTCGTCTTGATCTTTCTCCTCTTTTATTCGGTGCTCGGCTGTCTTTTCTCGGTTTATTTCTCGAAGTGATATGCTTTGGTTAGTTTCTCTCTTTTCTTAACTTCTCTCTATAATTTTTGGATAGATTTTCTGGTCCTTTTCTAGGAGGGGTAGTTGGCTATTTATAGGCAACTGCGCCTTCTAGGATATTGACAAATGTCTTCATCCTAGGGATTTTTCAGACAAGGGTCCCCCTTAGATTGGGCTTGGGCTTTGGGTAGTAGCACCCCAATTCCTATAAAAAGTATGAGATGACCCATTTAAGCGTTGGATACCCATTTATAAAGTGGGTTGATTATGACCCGAATAAAATATTCGGGTCTGATTTTTATGTTCTATCAATGGTAGACATTTTAGAACCGATCTTATCATAGTGCTTCGTCCGGCTTGAGAGAGGATTTTAGTTCTCCAACCATTAATTCTTGTTAATTTTTTTGATTTCACTTCAGAGTCCCATTATGTTCAATTAATAATCCGACCTAGAGGTAAACCCCAAGTACTTTGATTTGGCTTCTATTTCTTTAATTTTCATGAGGTCGACTATACTTTTACATTTTTTGATCCAACTTTTTTACCGAAACATATAGAAGATTTAGATAAATTAATTCGTTGTCCGGTTCATTCCTCGTAAGTTTCTAAGCATTCCATAATTGACCGGGCTTGCTCACTTTGAGCTTGACTAAAAATCAGTGTATCATCATCGGCAAATAAAAAATGTGACAGTGGGTGAACTCCACGAGGCACTTTAATTCCATGTAACTTCTTATCGTATTTTCTTTTTTAATCAAAAGACGAGACAATAACTACCATGCAATTAATTCAAAATGTAAACTAAAAAATGTGACGAAATTTTCATGATAAATATAATGTTACAGAAAAAACAACAAAACACGCACTAAAACCAGTTACACATGAATAATACTATTCGACATCAAAGTCATCAGTTAGATCGCATTAGGAAATCGTCAGCCGTAACTTTTTGGATAACGAAAGTAAGCTGATGTATAATAGAAGCTAGACACTCGGTTGATGTCACTCCACTAACCGACACCAACTTAACGGCCTAAATCATCGTTCATACACGTATTAAAACCTCTTATCGACTCCAAAACAAAATGATAATCGCACAAAATGTAATTGGTTGATACATTCTCGAAAAAAGTATAATAAAAAAAACGTTACAGAATGCAGAAAATATATAAGATGCATTAACAATGAAATATGTATCCATGTTGGGGGTGTTTTTTTACCATTATGATGATGTTTATGATATTGAATCTATTGATTAGATATTTATTAGTATTAGTAATAGTAGCAGTAATGATAATTAGATAGATCTGAGGGAGGACCACACCATAGTTCCCGTTCTGAATTAAATTAAAAAACTAAAAACTAATAAATAAACTAAACCCCTTTTTTCTATCTCATCTGTCTCCTTCCCCATTTCTCTTTACCCATTTTTTTTTATATCCTTTTCTTTTTCTTTTTCTATTTAATTAAATCATTCCAAACAAATATCCTCTCTCTCTCTCTCTCTCTATCTAGGGTTCATCAATCAGGTCTCTAACTTACTCGATCTACGTTTATTTCGTTTATTAATTAGTCCAAATCATTCGATTAATTGATTATAATCATTGTTACTTTATTGTTAATTCATACGCGGTTTAATTTGTTTTAAATTCGGACTAATTCTATTCATGATTAGGTTTTTTATCATCTGCATCTGATCAATTAGGATTTTTAGATCCGTTTATTTAATGTCTCTTTTAAATATTCGTGACTCTTGATCTGCTGTATCTTCTTGTATTTTTTATACTTATAAAATCTATATTTGTATATTTATATATATATATATATATATATATATGTATGCGTGTCTGTGTGTGTTTTCTCAGGATTATTTCTTTAATTTATTAGGCTCTCGATTACTTGCATCTGAATAATTTGATTCACTAAATTATATTTATTTATATATATATATATATATATATATTTATACGTATATATAGATATATGGATATTGTTTTACTTATTAGGTTCGTTATTTCCTGCATCTGAATTATTTGTCCCGTTTAAGTAATTTTTGTTTTTAGATCTTCTGAGCTGGAAAAATGGCTGCGATCGACAAGCCTCTCTAATATTTTATTTATTTTTATTTTTTCTATGAGTATTTAAGTAACTTAAACATGCTTGTTAAAACTCGGATTAATAAACCGAACATTTCATATTATTTCGTGGGCCAAGAAAGCAATTTTAATTTTAGGACCAAATCTGTGATTATTTCGTTTCTTTAATAGGTTCTCAGTTACCTGCGTCTGAATAATTCTATCTAATAAATTGAAAAACTGATTTCATGTTTCTGTTGATCTTCGCTGAAAAATGGTTGCAATCGACGATCCTCTATAATATTTTATTTTTTTCTATGAGTATTTATGTAACTTAAACATGCTTGTTAAAACTCGGATTTTAAGACCTAACATTTTATATTACTCCGGCGCCAAGAAAGTAATTATTGAACTACAGGACCAAAGTTGTGATTATTTATTTTCTTTGTTAGGTTCTTAGTTACCTGCGTCTGAATAATTCTATCTATAAAATTTGAAAAACTAATTTCTTTTTTCTGTAGATCTCGCAAAATAGCAGCAATCGACGACCCTCTATTATATATTCATTTTCTATTTTTTCTATGAGTATTTAGGTAACTTAAAGATGGTTGTTAATAGTCGGATTTTCAAACGTAACATTTCATATTATTCCAGGGCCAAGAAAACAATTATTAAACTATACGGCCAAGAAAGCATTTCATATTATTTTCTTAATCTAATTGAAATTTTCAATTTCATTTTTTCTGTAGATCTCGTGAACTGAGACAAAAATGGCAGCAATCGATGAGCCTCTATACCCAATCGCGGTCCTAATCGACGAGCTAAAAAACGAAGACATACAGCTACGTCTCAACTCGATCCGGAGGCTGTCGACGATCGCACGTGCCCTAGGCGAAGACAGGACGAGGAAGGAGCTTATCCCTTTCTTGAGCGAGAACAACGACGATGATGACGAGGTGCTTTTGGCTATGGCAGAGGAGTTAGGCGTCTTTATTCCTTATGTTGGTGGGGTTGAGTATGCAAACGTGTTGCTTCCCCCTCTAGAGACGCTGTGTACGGTAGAGGAGACTTGTGTGAGGGATAAGGCGGTGGAGTCGCTCTGTAGGATCGGGGCTCAGATGAGGGAGCAGGACTTGGTCGACTCGTTCATTCCGCTCGTTAAGGTCATGTTGTTTCTAGTCATCTTTACGAGATTTGATTGTTTTGTTTGATAGTTTGTTAATACAGCGTAGTCTTGGGGACACACACATATCTGTAGAATAATGACATATATATATATACACACACACACACATATATATACACACACATTTATATATATGGATAGTAGTCTTGGGGACAATGTTGGCCGTTAAAACTAAATCTTTTAAAGTTGCCTAAGTAATATTAGCCGAATTATAGAAATTGTAGCTAGTGAGTATCGGACCCATGGCTATTGTTGAAACTTGAAATGGTAACTATTTAACTATTGGGCTAATGCAAAAAAAGTAAGCAAGTTGTTTAATTAATATAGGATGGTCTTGGGGGTGTCACACACACGTGTAGAATAGTGACATAAAGAGAGACTGAATGGGTGACATGTACAAAAGAAAGGCTCTCATTTAGTCTCACAAAGACATCAAAGTGCAGTACATGTTCTCTTTTGTGTCTCCTCGTACCATTAGTCGTGTGTGTGTGTGTGTGTGTGTGTGTGTGTGTGTGTGTGTGTATACATATGTATATATAGGAGTCTTGGGGACATTTTTAGCCCTTAAGGCTTAATTTTTTAAGTTGCCTGAGAAATATAAAATATTAGCCGAATTATAGAAATTGTAGCTAGTGAGTGTCGAACCCACGGCAATTGTTGAAATGCTAACTACATAACCAATTGGGCTGATGTAAAAATTGCAAGCAAATTGTTATTCAATATATTTTTCTGCAGTTAGGAAATAGATAGATAAAACAAGGCCCGGCAGTTTGCTCGTTATTTTGTATACCCTGGCATTACTCGCCAGTTAGGTTAGGCCAGCCCTGCTTGGGGACGCAGACACACACATCTAAATAGTAGACAAGTATTCCGACACTTCTGTTGACATAATTTCATAAACTGATGTGTATCTGGGGTTGGATGTGGCTGTGTCTGAAAATTCAGATGTTTCTGTATACATATAGATGTATTTTGAATCTTTGATTGGTGACATTTCATCCACGGATTAAGAAAGACTCATTTCATAATTACAGAACTACCTATGAAATTCATAAAACTGTCATTGCCACCTCATTATGAATATGCATAATTATTTATTCAAATCATGTCTCACATTTATTTATAAACTATTCAAGGAAAACAGAAATGACCATGATCTTATTTGTATAAGTCCCATTGTCACACAAAACACTACCCTAGGATGGCTTGAAACTCCCATGTAGGTGAATTACTGAAAGTATGGTATTCTTTCATGGACCACTCGCAGATAACAATGTCAATAAATCTGATCTCGACAAGTATGCAAGGGGTTTACTCATGAAGCATCAGATTGCTGTTCCATCCCATACAAGAATTCTAATGGCGTAACAAGCCTTAAACCTGTTGCCTATTGCCTTTTACTAGGTTCGGTGACCATTTATAGGGCAGCAATTGTTGTAAATTGTTCTGTTTGTTTATTTGTACTTTTGGTCACTCTCTTTGATATAGCCTAATACTTGATGAACACCGGGGTAATGTTATCTGAAAATGTATGAAAAGATTATTAAACTTTAAACTTTTTTAGTCACTTTCTAGGACCTTAAAGAGTCTGCATGTGAGAAAGGGGAATCCAGATTCTGGAAGAATGATGATTCATTTGTACTAATTAGATATACAGAATAAGGTTCTATGTGACTATGTCCCATCGATTGCATTCTGTCGCCTTGTCTGGGTTTAGCAAGTGACCTTTTCTTAGTAACTTAAAGATGCTTATGTATTGATGAAATATATGGTTTAGATTGCTGGAAAGTTAATGGATTATGATGCAGCGAGAAACTCAAAGTTTTCAAATGGACCGTACTATGATATCATCTCAGAAACACCGTCTTCTAATTCTCCACATGTCTTTAGCATGTTTATTCACGCATTATTGTTTTAAATAAACAGAGGCTTGCTGCTGGAGAGTGGTTTACAGCTCGAGTTTCCTCATGTGGTTTATTTCACATTGCCTATCCTAGTGCCCCAGAAGGGTTGAAG
The DNA here is from genome assembly GCA_963682055.1 of Primula veris. Classification (NCBI taxonomy): domain Eukaryota; kingdom Viridiplantae; phylum Streptophyta; class Magnoliopsida; order Ericales; family Primulaceae; genus Primula; species Primula veris. Next base: position 27,727,028 of record OY821742.1, on the reverse strand, counting down.
ACAGAACTGAGGACAATATACAGCCAGTTGTGTCAAGATGACATGCCTATGGTGAGGAGAGCCGCGGCAACTAACCTCGGAAAATTTGCTGCTACTGTTGAACCTGCCCATGTGAAAACTGACATTATGTCGATGTTTGAGGATCTAACACAGGATGGTAATTTATGACAACTTCATTAGACTATGCTCAACATATTTTTTTGACATTTTCTTATTCAAGCTTTCATATTTTTTTTAAGTTTAACTATTTCAATTATCTAAAAAAACCAACGTTCTATATGAGGAGAACAAAAGCTGTTTTGACGTTGCTTTAAACATAATTGAAACCAGTGCTCCAATTAATTTCGTCTTCTAATTCTGCTGACTTGGAGAAGTTCTTCTAAGAGGTCAAGTATTCTATATTATTCACCAAAAAATGAGTTTATTCTGTTTCAGACCAAGATTCTGTTCGATTGTTGGCGGTGGAGGGCTGTGCAGCTCTTGGGAAGCTTTTGGAACCCCAAGATTGTGTGGCACACATACTGCCTGTGATTGTTAATTTCTCCCAGGCAAGTCTATGCTCACATGTTAAAAGGACCTAAATATTTTGCTTTCTTTCGCTAATTATCTTCTCTTTTATCATATAAGCCCAAATTGCTTATATTACTGTTTACAATGTACTGCACTGTACAAGTGCATTGTTTGTGTTGTGGATAATACGGAGTTGTACTTTGCATGAATAATCCTCACATGAGTTATTGCCAAATGGGTCCAAATTTCTACCTGAATGTGTGTGTATGTGTGCGTATATATATATATATATTTATAATTGCAGGTAGAATTTAGACCCATTTGTCATGCAATTTTTCATATCAGATGTGAAAACTTAGGCTGATAGATTTACTTCGTAATCATTTATAATCTTCTCCACATGCTTCTGTATCTCACCACTTCTATCTGAATTCTTGACTTGAATTCATTTGTATGCGTTTTTTCATTGTAGTAGTGCTTCTATGTGGTGGTCTAATGATGCAGGAATACCATCGCTTCACATTCTTCTCATTTTATTAGGACAGAAAATAGTTATTGTTTTACACAGTTTTAGGTTTAGTGAAGCAATCATCAATTCCTTTTTGGCGGGCTTGCCGTGCTTCTTCTGCTGTTTCTAATGGGCGGAGAAGCAATCTGTTATGTTAGTTTGTGACACACACACTCACACACACACACACAAATATATATATATATATATATATATATATATATATATATATATATATAAGTGAGCATAGTACAAGTTGTTTTGGTTCTGCCTTCTTGGCAATTGCAAAAAAGCTATATATGTTCGTCATTGCAATTTTACAAAGACCTAGTCACGTTTTTACACATGGTTGAGGTATAATATACCTGTCTCTTTTGGTTTTCCCATGAGCAGGATAAATCATGGCGTGTTCGTTACATGGTTGCAAATCAATTGTATGAGCTGTGTGAAGCAGTTGGTCCAGAATCAACCAGGTAATCCTTGTTATGACATTGATTAGCCGCATTTCGATAATTTTCTGGCTTTCTTTTTTTATTATTCCAAAATTCTTTGTATATTAATTAATTTGAAAATCCTGGGGTAGTGTTTCTGTTTTCCATTAGCTCCATTGCTCAATACTGCAGATAATTTGTCATAATTAGCTTTCTTCGTATGGTTTTCTTGTAACATACACATCTGAGGTCACTCCTACATGATGTTTTTGAAGTTTTATGCATATAAAAAAAGTTATTCACAAAACTATATGTATTTTTCAGGACGGACTTGGTCCCTGCATATGTGCGACTTCTTCGTGACAACGAAGCTGAAGTTCGGATAGCTGCTGCAGGAAAAGTAACAAAATTTTGTAGAATTTTGAGCCCAGAGCTTGCTATTCAACACATCCTTCCTTGTGTGAAGGTACAAACTTATATTTTTCCTAAATACTTAATGGTCCGATGAGTAATAACAGTTTCTGTTTTTTCTGGGTTTACTATGGTTTTACTGGCAGTGACAATATTCTCGTTGCTTATTTATTTAGTGATGAAACTCACTAAAGGTTAACACATTTTCTTATTCAGGAACTATCCTCAGATTCTTCCCAACATGTCCGCTCTGCACTGGCGTCAGTTATTATGGGAATGGCACCTATTCTGGGGAAGGTATAGATCTCATGCACATCATTTTAGGTTGTTCTTTCTACTTTTCTGACGGGTTTACATGTTAATAGTATGTAAAAAATATATTATGTATATCAAGAGAAAAATGTATAAAGTCAAAAGGGGTTTTTAACAGAAAGGATATAACGGGCTATGCTCCTCAAAGAAACAAAGGCATGTTAGGGGGTATATTTATTCTGAAGAGTAAGAACATATTCTATGTATTCATACAGCATTTTTGCTTACCTGTTTCAGTTGATATGCATCATGCATGTAGGTTATCCCACTAAGTCAGTTGTAAGCCTTTATGAGCACAAACACAATTCTATCTAAATAAGCGCTATTTATAAGACTGTATTGGCCCATACTCATATCCGATAGGGTTCGGTAGTTTCCCATACTGTTGGTGTATTTTTGCCAGATGAAATCGGCTTTTGTTTTTATTTGCCATCTTCATTGCGTCTTGTTTCACTTTTCATCGTGATTGATATATTAGATAGAAAGGAAGTACGTTTTCACTCTCCTTACCTGTTTATTTTGATACAGGATGCAACAATTGAGCAGCTTCTGCCAATATTTCTCTCTCTTCTGAAGGATGAGTTTCCCGATGTCCGGCTAAATATCATCAGCAAGCTTGATCAAGTGAACCAGGTCTGTTAGGACCTCATATTATGCTAGTGATTGTTATTCGATCTAGTTGCCATCTGGGCTAGAATTATTGGAGTATGAAATGGGAGTTTCTTGTTTTATGTTCCTTTGATGGAATGATCAACAAGGTGCTATGAGGTTTGATGTTCATTTGTTTGTGGGTTAGGCTTTGGCCTTTACTGGTTCTACTTGCTTGTTTCCTGGCTAAGTATGTAAGATTTAACTCGAAAATATTCGTTGATAGATTACAACTTTTGTTTCTCATCCTTTCGGAATCAGAAATCTAACTTTTTATTTTATAGTTTGGATGTTTTCGACAACTATCTTGTGGTAGCAAAACCTTTTTCTTAAACCTGAGAATATGGACATTGTACATGGTTTATATGTTAGTCTCAGGTTGGATAGTGTCGAGTTGGACAAGAACTTAAATCTCGATCTGCGTCTGTGATTTGCAAAATAAGATAGTATAAAATAGAAAATGTTGAATCTCGATCGGCGTCTGTGATTTGCAATATAAGATAGTATCAAATAGAAAAGGAAGTAGCAAAATCTGAAGAAATCTGATGGCTAGATTTAGTAGCTGACTTCGCTTTTAATATATATGGACTTACCTATTTGTTTTTGCTTAGTATCTTTTCAGTTATGGTTATGTTTTTCCTGTGATCATTTAGATGAGGTAAGTACTTCAAGACGACTTGTATTGTCGATAAGAAGTGCCAATTGATATTTTTGCAATTTCCGTGTTTTTGAAGTTCAGCTCTTCATATGATTTCCAGTTGTGTTTTTTTGGTGGTAATGAGCATTGTTTGATAGTTATCTGTTATTGTCCCATGTATAAGCTAGTTACTTTTCAATCCATTGATTTAAATATTTTCATTATAGGTTATTGGAATTGATCTGCTATCCCAATCCCTTCTGCCAGCAATTGTAGAACTTGCCGAGGATAGACACTGGAGAGTTCGATTGGCAATTATAGAATACATACCACTTTTGGCTAGTCAGCTTGGTGTTGGATTTTTTGATGATAAACTTGGTGCCCTCTGCATGCAATGGCTTAAAGATAAGGTAGGTGAAGGAGTATCTAAATATGCCAATCGATAATTCAGTTGAGAGTTTATTCGTTTTGACGTTTGGGTCAATCTCTGTTTTCTTCAACTATTAGATCTTTTTTGTAATTAGAGTAGGTGATAATTACTGTTCGAGTGAAATAGGAATTTGTATTTGGGAATTTGAATTGTATAATGGTAAATCTGAGGTGCCGAAAGAAGATTTTGAGAGAGATAAAAGAAATGAAGTATGGTGTAGGTGTATTTCATTGAAGAAGAAGATTGGATAGAGAGAGGTATAGAAAATGGAGCATGTGTAGGTAGGTGTAGTTCTCTGACGAAGATGGAAAAAAATGAAGGCCTTGTTTTGTTCAGCTTTTAAGCACTGTTATATTTTTATTCTTTTACTTATATAAATTTAGCCTAAAAGCTAGTGTCTAGTGTAGTTGGTTGACCAGATTAAAAACTTAGCTTTTCAGTTCTTTGGCTCAAAATAGCCTATATAAGCTTTAAGCTGGATGAAGCCGTTTTTTCTCAACCTAAAAAAATTCAGTTTATCTGCATAAAAACTACAACCAAACAAGCCCTTAGAAACCTTTCTAAAGCTGTCGCGGCTTCCTTCTGGTTGAATTTGTTGTTTTTGCAGCATCTGTATTATTGTTCACTCTATTCCTTGAACCTCTGTACTTGATTCGCTTATGGTATGCATGAATAACACACCCAATTAATTGTGAGGAGTTGGTGTTTCGAATACTCTAATGTTATTGCTAATCTAACTAATTGTGTGTTGGGTGCCATGAAGGTTTACTCCATCAGAGATGCAGCTGCAAATAATGTGAAGCGTCTTGCTGAAGAATTTGGTCCAGAGTGGGCAATGCAGCACATTATTCCACAGGTATTCATGGGATTAAACAATTGCATGGTCTGTTCCTCAGTGAGTCGGTTACATTGTGACAATGAAACTGGCACATAAGTGATGTTTGACATGGTTTGAATTTGATAAAAACATGATAGGAAGACGGAAACAAGTTTTGTTACTAACTATTTTTACAAGTACTTAAAACTATTTTAAACTTTTACATTACACTACCAATTTTCAACTAGTCCAGTTTATAGAAGATAATGTTGAGATACAGATTATTCAATTTGTGAGAATAAATACATTATTTGCTGTATTTTTCAACTTGGTAGAAGGAAACTTCAACAACCCACATTACCTGTACTTAAACTATCTTAGCCTTCTCCCCGAATTTCCTTTCGACTTGCTTTTCTAAAGTTTTTTTTCCAGGTTCTGGATATGATCAACAACCCACATTACCTATACCGGATGACCATTCTACATGCAGTTTCTCTCCTTGCTCCTGTGATGGGTTCCGACATTACATGCTCTAAACTCTTACCAGTGGCCATTACTGCCTCTAAAGACAGGTGAGAGTGTTGTCTTTGATTTAGATTTTAGTTTTAGATCTCGTGTTATTTTTAACAACTCATATGACTGATTATAATTTTATGTAGGGTACCCAACATTAAGTTCAATGTGGCAAAAGTGTTGCAATCTCTTATTCCGATAGTTGACCAGTCGGTAAGTTCTATGCAACAAATTATCTTAGTTTTGCAATATGTCTGTGGAAATACGATAAGTTGAAGAAAACAAAGTGAAGGATATCTTTGGTTTATTTATTTAACTATTTAACTCTAGTGAAGGATAGCTTATATTCAGTAAGTAGGACAGCTTCAAGTAAGAAAAAGGTAAGTAGGAGTAAGAAAAAGGTAAGTAGAGGACCCTAGGAGCGTAGAGCACTATATGAGAATCTAGGGCAAGATTGATACCAGCTTTCAATTCACTACATTATAACATAAAACAATTGGAAGTATCTAAGAGAAGGCAGGCATTGATGCGTTGTTTTGTTAGTGGTGTTTTACTAAGGATTTTGCATATTCTTAAAATCTACTCTATTTGTAAAAGTTAGGATGAGAAGCTGTGTGGTTATGTGAATTTACAACTCAAGGGATTTGGAACGGAAGTAAAGACCCTTTGATATTAAGGAATTCGATTTCTATGATACCATTGAAGTTTTGGAGTGATTTGAGTTGGCCTACTACATGTAGATTTCAAATCCTTAGTAAAAGGTTATTATTTGAAATCCACGAGGTCTAGGGCCAAGGGCAAAACTAAGGGGGCATTTCGTTAGAGCATTCTCAACAGTTAGTTTAATAAGCTCTATATCTCTAAATGTACATAGGTTTCAAACATCTCATCACCCTATATAAGCATGCAGATATATACTATTATATATACAAGGTTATAGATCCTTATCATTTGTTGATATGTAGCACGGATACGGATTCGAGTATCGTATCCGATACGATACGATACGGATACGCGGATATGATTTTTTTGGAAAATTTAGGATACGATACGGCTAGGATACATCAATTATTATATATTTTATAGTATATAATAAAAAGTAGCAACAAGTATTCAAACCAAAGACAGCTAGCATAGATAGTAGGAGAGGGGGGATAGAAGGAGAGAGTAGTCTTAGAAAAGAAATTTTCCCGTCAATACCTCATTCCCTCAATATATTAATGTGTATGTATATGTTTGTTAATGGGTATCTATATATTTGTGTGTATTAGTAAAGGTAAAGTAGATCTGAAATTGGTAAAGTAGTTTTTGTCCCATTATTACATTATTTTTTTTTGAGAAAAAAATATAAAAATGAAAAGAATAATAATTTTTTTGAGTTTTTTTATCCAAAACGTATCCAAGATGTATCCAAAACGTATCCAAATTGGTAAAACCTTAAAATAGTCACGATACTCCAAATCACGTATCGGATACCGTATCCGTATCGTATCGGCGTATAACTCGACTCGATCTACTTTTTTATCTCCCCATGAATTCTATGTTTGTAACAATAGGGACAGAATTTTCTCAATTCCAATCGATTGGGTGTATTGTGTCGATTCGTATCCGTATCCGATACTCCAAAAAAATAAAAATTCGAAGTATCCGTGCTACATAACTTGATACATGTAGCAAGGATAAACATTATTGTAATGTATTTTATTCCTTCAACAGAACTCCTTTTTCCCCATTTCTTCTTTCACTTTTCAATTTTATTTTCCACTCTAAAAATTCCCACCCTCACCATCTTCATTTTCTACCCCTGTTGAACTACCTGTTCTCAAATCGTTAATCTCTTTCGTCCTTTTCATCTCATTTCCACTTTCATGCCAGATTTCTAATTGGTTACAATCCCTTTCATAAATGAGTTTCAAATAAAGTTACAAAACCTTGCCCTGATTGCTTAATTGTGGAGGAGGAGAAGACCACCACCCAAGAAACTCTAGTAGATGACGACGGTTAAACCATCGGGGTCTGGGTCGTGGCTGAGAAAGGCGATTCTTGCCGGTGCCCCTTTTTGCAGGACCACCCTGGTTTTAATGTGCACTGGAAAGGGAAAAAAAAGTAAATACTGTTTTGATGCGATAATTAGTTGTGTTATATAATAGTATATACTAATGATGTGCATTCATCAATCATCAGTTGTTATGTACGTATAATCCTTGTCATGCTTTGCAACTTTATTATGTATAATAGTAAAATTAGGAACCACTGTTGAGAGTGCTCTTAGAGACGAATTTTCACAAATTCAGGACTTCAAAATTAATATCCCGAAGTACCGAGTGGAACCTAAAGTGTAAACGATTAGGTTACTCTTATATCTTTCTTTTCTCTCTTTCTGGTGGATTTTATGGGTTCTCATATTTTATATCATCTCTTTTTTGTCCCAACTCTTATCACCGTATACAAGTTCTCTTTGATTTTTTGTGGTTCCTGAGAGTAAAGACTTCAGTAACTTGTTATTTTACTTTTATCTTTAGGAATATTGAAGATGTAGTACAGTTATTATCACATGCTAAATTGACTCGTGTTGAAAATTCTGAATTCCATCTGCAGGTGGTAGAGAGCACAATCCGACCTTGTTTGGTGGAGCTTAGTGAGGACCCAGACGTTGATGTTAGATTTTTTGCCAGTCAAGCTCTACAAGGAACTGATCAAGTTATGATGACTAGCTAAGTCCACGATTTTTAAATTTTAGGATTTAATTGTTCATGTGCTGAACACCCCAATTTAGCAATGTGTGTAGTTTCTTGTATTTAGGGCTGAAGTCTCCTTTTGACCGCAAATTAATGCCCTATGCCTTGGTTATTTTTGTTTCTTCTTTTTTGCCGGGATAACATTATTTGATGTTTTATGAAATTTTAATCGGAATCCTCTTCCACAAAAGTTCTCTTCTGCTCGGTTAACTTTTTTATTTATAATTTTTATTATTGTCTGTAGTGCATCTTTAAATGAACCGAGTCAAGTGCCTGTGTTTCTAGTAATTTATTTTCAATGCTTAAAACATGTGCATTGAAGAGAATAACCAAGTTTCTCTTTAGCCGTGTCACGTATCCGGTATCGTATTTGATTTGTTTTAAAAAAAAATTAGGATATGATATGGCTAATATCCTTTCTTATTAATTTCGATAATAAAATTTGGTTTTACAAGTGCTAAGATTTACATAACATGTAAAAATATAAATGCGAAAAGAATAGAAGTCAAATTAATGCATTATGAGCTAGAGGACATGAAATATACTCCATTGAAACTTTTGCTTAGTTGTATCTGACTAGTTTAACTTATCAAAAATTTAACTTTTTAATCACTTTTTAAATTGTTAAACCATAATTAGACTTGTCATATTGCATTAAAAAAAAATTAGACTTGTCATGTAACAAGATAATGACATTCACTTTTCAAAACTATACAATTATTAAAAAAATATAAGCCCAACCGATTGGATACTAGTATTGGTAGTGTATCCATATTCAGAAAAGGGGAAAAAAGCTTTTTAGTATCTTATATGGTTGGTTTTTACCAAATTATTAGCCAACCATTCTAACATCAATTTTCGTCTAATTAAGGGTCCGACAATAAAATTTAATGAAATTACAGTCATTATATCTCACATTCGGAGATTTATTTTTTACGAATGTTGACGCAATTCCATTGTGATAGCCGATATGTGAGTGAACATGACTGCAAATCCGTTATTTTACTAACAATATTCATCTAATTGGATGAAAATAGATAATTGAGATCTAAATTAGAAAAATTAAAGATCGGATACAAAAATGTTAAAAGACTTATATTACAGGTTACTAAACACCTTTTTTCCAATTCTTTTGTCCATACATTTAACTTATACATATAATTTATAAACATTAACAATTTAATGTTATACTAAACATATGAAATGTTTTAAAACCGAACCGATTTCAAGAACACCGGTATAATTGCACTTTACTAGCTATTTTTTGAGAAGAATGTAACTTTAAACTTTTTGGTAAGGACTCGTTGGGCTTGGTTGGGAAAACAGTCGGATGGAACATGGTACAATTGGGTACCAATTACAACCCTACTCTCATTGTATAACATATGTAAACCCAAAACTTCCATTTAACAGACAGATAAAAAATAAAAAGAGAAAATTAATGATTGTATCATGAAAACAAAATTATTTAATAATTGATCCGATTATAAAATTTAATTAAGTATTGATCCATTATTTCTGAAACTAATTAAGGATTTGTCCATTTTCCTTAACTAACCAATAAAAATGTAAAAAATCATAAAAAATAAAAAAATTCCAGAAAATAAAAATGCAAAAATAAAAAAATATGAAAAAATCCAAAAAAATATAAAAGAGGCAAAACCCCGAAAAAACACGACTTTTTTTTAAATCCCAAAAAATCAAAAAAAAATCCCAAAAAATCAACAAAAATACAAAAAAAAAAAAACAGTCTGAACCATTTTAAGTCATTTTGGTTCAGACTGTTTTTGGTTTAGACTGTTTTATAAATGCCTTAAAATGGTTCAGACTGTTTTTAAAAATGACTTAAAATGGTTCAGACTGTTTTTAAAATGATTTAAAATAGTTCAGACTATTTTTGGTTCAGACTGTTTTATAAATGACTTAAAATGGTTCAGATTGTTTTTAAAATGACTTAAAATGGTTCAGACTGTTTTTAAAAATGACTTAAAATGGTTCAGACTGTTTTTAAAAATGACTTAAAATGGTTCAGACTGTTTTTAAAATGACTTAAAATGGTTCAGAGTGTTTTTAAAATGACTTAAAATGGTTCAGACTGTTTTTAAAATGACTTAAAATGGTTTAGACTGTTTTTAAAATGACTTAAAATGATTCAGACTTTTTTTTTTTGCTTTTTTGGAATTTTGTTGATTTTAGATTTTTGGAGATTTTTTTTTTTTTTTTGGGATTTAAAAAAACAAAATCATGTTTTTTCGGGGTTTTGCCTCTTTTAAATTTTTTTTGGAAATTTTCATATATTTTTTATTTTTTTATTTTTTCATTTTTATTTTTTTTTGATTTTTTACATTTTTATTGGTTAGTTAGGGAAAATGGAACAATCTTTAATTAGTTTCAGTTTTATGAACTAATAGTTAATTAAGTTATAGATAAAATATCAATCCAAAAATAAAAACAGCGTGCATAACTAGATAACCATATTTCAAATCAAGAATGTAGCAGCTAATGGAAACCAAAGCACCAAACCACTCTCCAATTTTCCGTTCGCCACACTCATGTGAGAAAACTTTCCGCCATACGTTTTACAGTAAGCCGTCGACGACGGAATACTCGATGAACCACCTACGGGAGGTGGTGGACTATCATAAATATCATCTGTTGGGGACGGATAATTACCATCTCTTGGAGACGGATACGACTCACATTTTGGGGGTGAAATGCCACCTCCACGTGGAGGACGTGGGTCGTAAACTGGGATGGTTGGGACAGCAGTACCAAAGCCATGGTCAGACCCTGATCCCGGGATTGACCCTGAACCAGACCTTGTGTTGATGGATAATTGTTGGGTACGTTGTAAATAAACACAATAATTTCTACGGAAAAGAAATGGACAAATAAACAGAAAATGGTTTCCTCAAATATATAAATATCAATTACAAGATTTAACATAAAATAAAGTAAATGATACCGAAATGGACTAAAGTCCGAGACGAGGTAACTGCAAACAGTTTTCCTTAAACGATATTTGCCCCGCCACCTCTGCTTCTGGCTAAATGGGGCACTTCGTTCCCAAGGTACAACGTCTATCACATGTGACTCGACGGAAACGGCACCGAGCCACGGTCGGGCCGTTGGTGGTGCGGTACTCTCTCTCTATATGTATGCATGTGTGTTTGTGTGTGAATGTGTGTATGATGACATGTGTAAAACTTGTCTTGGAAAAGCCTTAGGCCAAAAAGGGACCAAGACCATTATTTTATAAAACATGCAATTTGTAACTCTTTTACAATTAAAATACCCACATAAATGGGGAGAATGAGTGGTTTTTGTAACCACTAAATTAAGAGAGCATTCACTCAAATAAAACCACTTGGTTTTTTCCAACAATCCCCCACATGAATGCGATCTAAAACATGCAACGTGCAACTAAATGCAATCAAGAGAACCACGAGAATTCACTGCATAAGGACAGGTAGCGCGCGCCTTGAACCTGCCATAGTGATGTAAAATATGATATGCTACTATTGGGTAGCCTTAAAGCCTTGAACCCTTTAGCGTTTGTGCATACCAGGGTAATATTCACAAAGTGTCCTCTCTATACCACTTACTAAGCCCTTTGGTTGTTGTCCATATTTGGTCCTGGACTGCCTTGGCAAATTCAACCGAGTGCTCTAGCGATTTAGCCCTAGCTCATCACATAGTATCGGCCATACACACTCGTTATAGGTGATTTTCAAGTCAAAGGTGTCCTGACTCACCCCACTCGACCTTCGAGATACTTGATTCATTAAGAGCCTCATGCTCACCCTTAAAATGGTACAGGTCTATCACTCTTTCATCATAGAAATGGGCTGAGAACTTATGTTCTCGAGTGCTTTGTTCGGTAACCCGCACAGTTCAGTTTTCCCATTGAACCTGAGACTGAAATTTCCAGTACAGGTTGGGTAGCTTATGTGAAGGTTACCAATTTATTGGGCTTCAACCCCCATTTCCCTCGATGATGCTCCGACTCCTCCACGAGTCAAGCATTTTGTATATGGATCCGCATTATTATCCTTAGACCTTGCAAAGTCTATGGATACCACAATTTTGCTAGCAATTCCTCTTACGGATTTGTGTCTCCGACGAATATGTCATGACTTTGTCGGGACTTTCCATTATACAAATTATTCTGATCCCGTTTAATAACTGACTGACTGCAGCAGTACACGTTTATTGCGGGAACAGATTTTGGCCACTTGGAATACCTCCCAAGACTTCTCAGCCAATCTGCCTCTTCTGTAGCTTGATTCAACGTTATGAATTCTAACTCTACAGTTTCTCCAACTATGCAGGTCTATTTTACAGACCTCCATAAGACTGCAACCTCTTTAAGTACAAACATATCCACTAATGGACCTTTTACTGTTAAAGTTTGAGATACACTTGGTATCTAAATACCCTCCAAACATTTTGGACATCTCGTATAACGCAGTTCATGATTGGCAGTATACCTCATGTATCTGAGAAGCCTCATTGGCAAACCTACTGAGTCTGCTCACTGAGTTGGCTATAACTGGTCTAGTGCAGTTCTTAACGCACAAGAGACTACCTATGATAAGTTAGGTGTTTGTTTTAGTCCATATAACCACTTAACAAGTTTTCGCACCTTGGCTTACTTTACACGGAACCACGACCCAATGGATTGTTCCTAATTCTCTAAATCTCCATTTATAAAACACATGTTCTCATTAATTAATGATGCGTCCTTTTTATAGAGATTAGAGTATAGACATTAAAATTATCAAAACCGTCAGTTTTACTTAAAGTAATTGACTTTATTTCTCACATGCCTATCAACCTCATTGTTGATGGCATCTTCCCATATACACATTATATGGAAAAATATTGATTATTTCAATGTCGTCGATTCACCTTCACTCATGAAGGTCAAGGGACAAAGAAAGTTTCATTGCTTACCCTTTTACCATGCCGATGCACTTCATTTTCTTTAAAAGATTCATTTTCCAAATTTTCCCAGCACCGTTTGAGTGTTCACTTGTCTTGGGTAGCGTAATGCTTTGAACCCTCAACGTATTGGTCACACTCGCCAGGCGTTAGAGTTTTGCGGAAAACTTCTCTTTTTGAAAATATGCTTCTCGGGCATAGAACAATGTTCTATATGCACTTTAGAGTCATATGCCTTATGCACTAGAATCCGACCAGCACTATATTTTGTGCTTATCCGATGAACACACAATCTACCGTTTTCGATCCTATCCAAATCTTTCAAGGAAAAAGATTGAGACCTTTCTTAGGTAGCACCAAACTTTCACGAACTTATAGTCAGGCACCATGCCTTCTATAATTTGACTGTTTGGTCCAACTTCCTAAGCGATAGTTTGTTCAACACATAGCTTGCGGAAAGCTCACTTCCCGTACAAATTCAGAGTTTAATCCTGAACTTATCAACATGATATTCATCGTTTAAGAACTACATTTTTGCTCGAGAGCATATTAAGTCGTTCTTTAACGATTGGTGTCATTCCATCAACACAATTATGTGAACGGTGTCTCATATTCACCGTTTCAATCACACTGATCATGTATTCATAACCATGTGAATATACCATTTCGGAACTAGTTAGACAATATCTAACACTTCCAAAAATAGTCTATCATTTAATGATTAACACTTAATCATTGGATTAAAGTTGGTAGATTAACACAACAGAACACCCATGATTAAACATGTTTTCTGACAAGCCTTAATCCTCAACAATAGAATTTACGCATTCATTCTTACTTGAATGAATATCTTGACTGATTTATCTTTACTTCTCATCAAGTAGACATATCAGTGTTTAATACATCCATCAATAAATTGAGGAAATATCTTTTAAACCCTTCTTGGTTTTGCACTCATCTCAAATGCATCGAACCATTTGGTTATGTACTCCGTTCGAAAACTTCGAACTGAAGACTTAGCAATACATTGCTTCAAACACAAACTCATATTTGTGTTTCAATTTAAATAATAGATTTAGAAAAATAAAACATTTAACCTTTTATATTTTCATCACCTACTATATCATGTCAAATCAGTGACTTGGTTGAATAATTCAACATGTCATTATTGACCACAAGAGTATCGACTAAAATACTCATTTTGAACAAATAGTCACTCATGTATTGCCACAAACAAGCAAGCTTATCACAATTTGATCATAGTGCTTTGGTTACCGAAAGGCTACTGCCCTTTAGGTTTCAAAACCACTAGTCATGATTCAGATTTGTATGCTTGCACTTGTTAGTGGATTTCCAAACATTTAAAACGTTTCCACACATTAACGCCCCCACAGTTCGTGCATTCCCTTTTGTCTTCACTCAGAACATGCACACTGTTATAGAGAAACTTAATCGATTTCAATGTGGTAAATGAAACGATGTCATTTATTTCAGACGTTTTAAGTCCATACCACTGAACCGTTAGGTTTTCTCCCACTCGCCCGTAGGCGCTTTTGGGTACGTTTAGATTCTCGATCTACATGATCGACGGGTTACCCCCACATTTGTTGGACCCTCGGGGTTCTCCCCCAATAATAGTAATATAATATTACTAAATTATTATTCTCAATAATAGGAAGCTCAACATATTCACAATATGTTTTACTAACAAATTAATAATATGTTATTTCAACAAATTATTAAATGTTTTTCCAACAAATAAATAAGATGTTAATTTCAACAAATTATTAAATGTTCTTTCAGCAAATTAATAAGATATTATTTCAACAAAATAATAAATTAGCCGATATTTGTTTATTCTTAAAATAAAACTCAACGGCCATTTATAATTTGTCTATCATCAAATTTATTTTGATGATTAAACAAACTTTAATCATCAAATTATTTGCTCTTGGATCAACAAAGTTGGTTATTAAATAAACTTTCATCCAAATAAGTAACCGACTCGTCAATGCAATTCGTAGGTAGCTAATAAAGCTTTCCATAAATGCCAACAACGACTGTCGTTACAATAATTTATAACTATCCAAATTAAATTGCGATTGATCACAATTAATAAGAAGTTATAAATAATTGTCATTAATCTCATTAATGATCACCGTTACAAATTTTGTAACCCTCCAAATTAAATTGCAATAAATCACAATTAATAAGGATGTCACCCATTATATCACCACATCAGTGTCTTCAATAATGGTGATTTCGAATTTGTAACCTCCGTCATTAATATGCACTCATGCAAAATTAATAGGAGTTACACCGGCACCCACAATGTTCTGGTCAGTTCCAGCACCCACTGTGTTCCGGACATTTCCTGCAGGAAACTGTTTGTTATCTCAAATAACAAACAAACACAATCTAATTTCGGAAAATGAAACTAAAACTCCTCTTTCGCAAACACCAAATTTCTATAACCACGCATGGTTTCAAGAACTGATTCTGCAAGAGTATTCTAGTTCATTTCCGAAAAAGATTATCAAATTCTGAAAGATTTATTCAGCCGTAAACACCAGATAAATCTGATTTTACACAGAACAATCTTAGAATTCAACCAGTTCTATCGTAAGTCCCAAATTCTGAAAATCAGAAAATGGTTTTACAAGAACTATTTCGAAACCAGTTCTGTCGTAATCCCCAATTTAATGACCTTTACTAAAATTGTTTCGAATAATCACCGATTCTCCAATTCCATTACATAGATCCATATGACTACACAAATACTCATTGGAAATTGTTAGTACTATATTAACATGAAAACAATAAACATGTATAAAATTCACTAACAATATAATGTAACGAGATTACTCATAATATGAAATGATAATAAATTCATTCGTACTAAATAGTCCTCATAACTTATTATACTAACAAACCAAAATCATTTTTTATCGAAACGGTTTCGCAAAAATGAGATAGTCACAAAATTATTAATTTCTAACGTTTTAATCACGCCATAAAACGGACACCAGCGAAATACCAAAGCTCTTTAATACTAAACAGGGTCATAAAATACATAATGTAACTTACATGGCAATTACTAAGCCGTTTCAATATTTTTACTAGTAAATGAATATTTCCAACCATTGGACTACAGTTAGCTGTCATACGCATGATAACAAGTCAACAACTAATCAAGACCAACTTGATTTCAAAACATGTGAAATAACACTTAAAAGAAAATCAGTAATAATATTCATATCATAACTAATATATATGGCCTAATTCATACACACACTAGTAATAATATTCACAACATAATCGAAGTCATGAGAAGTTAACAACAAGCAATTATTAACTCTTTAATCCCAAAATCATCACCAAACAAAAAAATATAGATTTTCTCAAAATCTAAACGATGGAAAAGAAATATTCTCAAAACGCAAACAAGTATGCTCGCATGTAAACAACTAATATACGCCAAACATATTATTTAAACATACATACGATACACTACACGTACATGCCTCACCAATAGCATATTATCACAATAAGGTGAAATAAACAGTGAAGCCAACATACAAACATGCATACAAACGTGCAAATAAAATTGTCCACATGAATATACAAACAGTTACCATAATAAACCGTCAATACAGGCAATCAATATGGTATTGAATTTCCTATAAGCAGTTACAAAACTATTGAAATTCCAAATCAATAACAAATCTGTAACTAATTGTTTCAAACAAAAACAAAACAAAAAGGCCACTGGACAAATTAAACTCATGTCCAAATAAACCGTATAAATCATGTAAGCAAATAACTCTCAAACTAGATTAAATTACATAATACACATCAAGTTGACAAATTAATCTAAACTCCGTAACTAGATTAAATTACATGAAATTCTATAATACTAGTAACAAGTACAAACTAAGTAGCTCATGCAAATAAGTTAACTTCAACAACAATATCAAAAATTACAAGAGCGATCTCTGACATTTACCATGCACATATAAAGGTCTATAAAACACCCCTTATGCAAATATTAATACACCAGTATATTCAAATTATACATAATTCCACGAAAAATATATGTTACAGAACCACGTAAATGTAACAGTCTACAAAACCACTCCTTGTTAATAACAACCAATTAACTAGTTGCAATATTCTACCATTACTCATCACCAGGCACCACAAATGTTAATTATTAGCTAAATATGTTGGAAAAACATGTGAAAACATGGGTGTTTCCGAATGGTCACTGGACCAACTTCGAGTCATTATTTCGTGTAACAGCGCTGAGTTGTTTATACCGTACTCAACGTGGTTGAGTAGCCCGTGTGACGAGCTTCTTAACGGTATATCACATGACCTATTCGGAGAATGGGTGTGAATACAAAGTGGCTTCAAAGTTGGTACCTCGGAAGCTCAAATCTGGAAAAACGAAATGGTTAATGAGAAAAACCATTTAGAATAATCCCATATTGGAAGATTAAGAGTTAATCTTACAATATATATACCATACCAACCCATGTAGTTATTAAACTAACATGTCCACATACACCTAAGAGTATTAGTGTGTACCACACACGCGCGCTCGCTCGTGTCTCGTGTCTCGTGTCTCGGGTCTCGGGTCTCGGGCACGGGCACGGGCGTGGGCGTGGGCGTGGGCGTGGGCGTGGGCTTGGGCTTGGGATTTGGGATTTGGGATTTGGGATTTGGGATTTGGGATTTGGGATTTGGGATTTGGGATTTGGGATTTGGGATTTGGGATTTGGGATTTGGGGAATGTCTCGGGTCTTGGGTCTTGGGTCTTGGGTCCAAACCCGAATAGGGAGTTTTGTATAAAATACAAAAGGAGTCCCTAGAGTTTCCAGCAAGAGAAACGTCAGCAATGAATGAGAGTAAATGCTGCGGTTTCAGAATTGATTGAGCGGATTCTGGGGGTGTAACTCCCAAAATTAAAGACCAACATTTATGGTTGCGGTTTCAGTAGAGCCTATAAAAGGCAGCCATCCCCCTCTCATTTCGGTACACCATCATACACACAACTCACAGCATAAGCATACACTTAGTGAGAGAGAACCGCACCACCAACAGCTCGACCTGTGGTTCGGTGCCGGTTTCCATACGAGCCACTCTGAGATAGAAGTTGTACCTTGGGAACAAAGTCCCGAAACCAGAAACCTTTAAAGGTGGTTCGGGAAATATTGTTTAAGGGAAACTGCTCAGCAGTTGCCTCTTCTTTTACTTTCTGTTATTTATTTTTCAGTCTTTTACTTTCTGTCCATTTCATTTCAGTACCGTTTCATTTCTGTAATTTACTTTCCTGTACTGTTTCTTTTCTGTATTTACATTTCAGTACTGTTTACTTTCAGTCTTTCGATTCTGTTATTTACTTTTCAGTTCTGTAATTTCCAGTATTTACAAAAAAACAGTCCGGCAGTTTTTTATTTGTTAAAAAACAGTCCGGCAGTTTTTTATGCTTTAAAACCAGTCCAGTTTGTTTTGTTCAAAACCAGTCCGGCAGTTTGTTTAAAACCAGTCCGGCAGTTTGTTAAAACCAGTCCGGCAGTTTTGTTTAAAACCAGTCCGGCAGTTTGTTTAAAACCAGTCCGGCAGTTTGTTAAAACCAGTCCGGCAGTTTCTGTAAAACCAGTCCGGCAGTTTCTTTAAAACAGTCCGGCAGTTTATTTATTTCAGTCCAGCAGTTTTATTTATTTGTTGAGTCAGGAATTGTAATTCATATTCCAATTGTGAGAAATAAAATTGTTTATTTCCTTTGCGTTCCTGTCTCTTTTATTTATTGTCCTTTCATTATTGTATTCGAAATAGTACCAAAACCAACAATCTTAAACAATATCATTTTTTGGTTTTTCTATTTTCGAAATAAGAAAGGACTTTTCTTTTTTATTTTATTGTTGTTGACGTCTCGGTTTTTTATTCTCGCAAAATCATTGCTAGTTAACTAGAAATTGAAATTTGCACATAGAATAAATCCGAATTGGTTTTAATCTTTTTATTCTAGAATACTATAAAGAATTCTTAGTGAAATCAAAAGTGATTTGATTTTCACGCTAGAATCTCTTTCATTGGTTTTTATTCTTTTGAAGCAATCTAATTAAGTTATAATTAGTATTTGCGATAAAGAATTTAGTTTTCTTGCGAGAAACTAAACGGTTTTATATTGTCATTTCAGATGACTAATGAGGATCAAATACCCACCGTTTCTTCGGAAAACGTGCAGGGCGCACTTGTGATTGGCAGTAGCCATAACAATACGAGCGCTGCGAGTGGGGGGGCTCAGGCTCAGGCTGAGGCCGAAGCTGTTGCGGCAAAGGCTGCGGCCGACGCTGCTGCGGCAGAGGCCGATGCTATGGCTGCGGCTGCGGCCGCAGCACAGGCTGCTGCTAAGGCTGCGGCCAAGGCAGCGCTTGTGGCTGCGGCCAGGGCAAAGGGCAAGGCTCCGGCAACACCGGCGATGCCAATGTTGCCAACCTCTCAACTGGAGAGACCGGAAAAGTTTAGGGGCAACAACTTCAAACGTTGGCAGCAAAAGATGCTGTTTTATTTAACTGCCCTTAATCTGACCCGGTTTCTTAAGGAGTCTGCACCCGTCCTAAGCGAGGACGATGAGGACGTGCAGACGGTTTCGGCGGTGGAAGCGTGGAAACACGGCGACTACCTATGCCGGAACTACATCCTGTGTGCTCTGGATGACACTCTCTTCAGTGTTTTCGAGCCCAAGGCTTCTGCAAAGGAGCTTTGGGAGTCTCTCGAACGAAAGTACAAAGTGAATAACGCTGGCGCAAAGAAATTTGTCGTCACGGACTTTCACGAGTACATGATGACTGATGGGAAGAGTGTTATCGAGCAGGTTGAGGAACTCCAACTCATATACCATAGGCTTGAGGTTGAAGGGCTAGTTATCAACGAACCTTTCCAAGTGGCATTAATGATTGAGAAACTGCCACCTTCTTGGAAAGAGTTTCAAAACTACCTGAAACACAAGCGAAAGGCTATGACCTTGGAGGGACTCATTGAGAGGCTCAATGTTGAGCAAAGCAACCGCCGATCCGGAAGGAAAGGCGGTGGCGGAGCAGGCAACGCGGCTGCCAAGGCCCATGTGGTTGAGGACGCTGTGTCTAAGCGGAAACGCTTTGACAGCGGAGTCGGTGCCTCTCTCAAGAAGAAATTCATGGGAGACTGCTTTGTGTGCAACAAACCGGGCCATCGTGCCGCGGATTGTAAGATGCGCACCGACAAGCCCAAACCCCCCCCAAAGAGGAAGTTCCAAGGGAAAGGGAGGAAGAGGGCACCTGCTCAAGCTAATGTGGCTGAGGGAGGAGATGATGCTGGACAGGACTATATGCACCTGAGTGCTGTGGTCTCGGAAGTGAACCTGGTGGGGAGCAACCCAAAGGAATGGTGGCTAGACACAGGCGCCACAAGTCACATCTGTGCCAGCAAGTGGATGTTCAAGACCTATACGGCCGTGGACAATGAGAGCTGCTTCATGGGGAACTCGGCTACTTCCAGGGTGGAAGGAAAAGGAACCGTGTTGCTGAAGATGACGTCGGGAAAGGAGCTGACACTGAACGGCGTGCTCCATGTGCCGGAAATTCGCAAGAATCTAGTCTCCGGCTCAGTGATGGTGAACAAAGGGTTTAAACTTGTATTTGAATCTGCTAAAATTGTAATCACCTTAAATGGAATGTATGTAGGCCGTGGCTATATGACCAACGGCATGTTTAAATTAAATGTTGGTACTCCGGCTCCTAAAGCCGAGTCTGCTATTGTGGGTACTAAGGCTGAGGCCAGTACCAAGAATAATGTAACCGTTAATGTTGCCCAAGTGGCTAATAAAGCTTCGTTTGCTTATTCTTGCGATTCATTTAATTTATGGCATGGTAGATTAGGTCATGTGAATGCTAATTCTATGAAGAAATTAATATCACTGAAACTACTACCTAATTTTGTTTTTGATAAACAACATAAATGTGAGATTTGTGTTGAAGCAAAATTAACTAAGTCTTCGTATCAACATATTGAACGAAGTACTGAACCTCTCGGTCTAATACATACGGATGTATGCGACTTAAAGTTTATACAAACGCGAGGAGGGAAAAAGTATTTCATCACGTTTATAGATGATTGTACTAGATACTGCTATGTCTACTTAATGAGAAGTAAAGACGAAGCGGTAGAGAAATTCGCTCTTTATAAGACCGAAGTAGAAAATCAACTCAATAAAAAGATTAAAATGTTGAGGAGTGATAGAGGCGGTGAATACGAAGCACCGTTTGCGCAGATATGCGCAGAAAATGGCATTATACATCAAACGACAGCCCCATACTCTCCGGAGCAGAATGGGGTTGCTGAGCGTAAGAATAGAACGCTCAAGGAAATGATGAATGCTATGCTAATAAGTTCTGGGTTACCCCAGAACATGTGGGGGGAAGCGCTGCTTTCCGCAAACTATGTATTGAACAAGCTACCGCATAAGAAGCGTGATAAACCACCTTATGAACTATGGAAAGGCCATAGGCCGAGCTATAAATTCTTAAGGGTTTGGGGTTGTCTCGCGAAGGTCCTTGTCTCGCTTCCTAAAAGAACGAGAATAGGGCCAAAAACGGTAGACTGTGTGTTCATAGGATATGCACAAAACAGTAGTGCTTATCGTTTTCTCGTGCACAAGTCGGATAATCCCGATGTGCATGCAGATACTATCATCGAAGCTCGAGAAGCTTCTTTCTTCGAGGAGATCTTTCCCCGCAAGTCTTCCGTAACTGTAGAGACTGAGGAGTCAAACAGTGAGGAAAATGTGGGGGCAAGTAAACCGTTGGAGGAAGAAGAAGAAGAGCCTCGACGTAGTAAAAGGGCTAGAAAGGAAACGACTTTCGGTCCAGATTTTGTAACCTTCATGATAGAAGGCGAACCGGCGACATTCAAACAAGCAATGTCATCCCCGGAAGCCCAATATTGGGAGGAAGCGATCAACAATGAGGTTGAATCGATATTACAAAATCACACTTGGGAACTAGTGGATCTACCACCCGGGTGTAAGCCACTAGGACACAAGTGGATCTTCAAGAGGAAGAGAAAGCTCGATGGAACAATCGAGAAATACAAGGCTAGGCTTGTAGTGAAAGGTTTTAGACAAACCGAAGGTGTCGACTATTTCGACACCTATGCTCCTGTCTCCAGGAAGACGTCAATCCGGATAGTCATTGCTCTCGCAGCACTGTTCGATCTGGAAATACATCAAATGGATGTTAAAACGGCGTTCTTGAATGGTGAGTTGGAAGAGGAAATTTACATGGAACAACCGGAAGGGTTTGTGGTTCCAGGTAAAGCTCACAAGGTGTGTAAACTTGTGAAGTCCTTGTATGGACTTAAACAAGCACCTAAACAATGGCACGAAAAATTTGATAGAGTGATGCTATCAAACGGTTTTCGGATAAACGAATGTGACAAATGCGTCTACGTAAAAGGAAATGAAAAGGACTACGTGGTAGTCTGCCTCTACGTAGATGACATGATTATAATAGGGAGTATTGATAACATCAACTCCACTAAGAAAATGTTGTCACAAAAAATTCGAGATGAAAGACTTGGGTGTCGCTGATGTTATACTTGGTATGAAAATTACCAAGACATCAGACGGATATGCGCTATCTCAAACTCACTATGTCAGACAGTTGCTTGACAAATTTGATAAAGATAGTAGAGCTACATCCAGAACTCCGATAGAGATCTCAACCACCCTGAAAAAGAACTTTGGGGAGAGTGTGAGACAATTGGAATATTCTCGAATAATAGGCAGTCTGATGTACGTCATGAACTGTACTAGACCAGACATAGCCAACTCAGTGAGTAGACTGAGTAGGTACACCAGTAATCCCAATGAGGAACACTGGAAGGCCATCATGAGACTTCTCAGATACATGAGATACACAGCAGACCGAGGGTTGCATTATACCAGATATCCAGCTGTACTGGAAGGGTATTCTGATGCAAACTGGACCTCGGATTCCAACAGTACACGATCCACTAGCGGATATGTGTTCGTGATGGGAGGAGCAGCTGTCTCATGGAGATCATCCAAGCAGACGTGCATAGCTAGATCAACTATGGAATCTGAGTTCATAGCGTTGGATCTAGCAACAGAGGAGGCTGATTGGCTGAGAAGCTTTCTGGAAGGAATTCCAATGTGGCCGAAACCTGTCCCAGCAATAAGCATGCACTGGGATAGTCAGTCGGCTATTGGACGGGCGCAGGATCATATGTATAATGGAAAGTCCCGACATATTCGTCGGAGACATAAATCCGTAAGAGAATTGTTAGCTAACGGTGTGGTGTCCTTAGATTTTGTGAGATCTAAAGACAATATAGCGGATCCATTTACAAAAGGCTTGACTCAGGTAGGAGTTGAAGTTTCATCGAGGGGAATGGGGTTGAAGCCCATTAAACTGGAAACCTCCTCAGAGGCAACCCAACCCGAACTGGATTCTCCAGCGTCGGGTTCAACGGGAAAACCGAACTGTGGGGGTGACCGAACAAAGCACTCGGGAACTTAAGTTCCCAGCCCATTTCTAGGATGAAAGAGTGATAGACCTAGACCATCTTAAGGGTGAGCATGAGGCTCTTAATGAAAACAAGTATCTCGAAGGTCGAGAGGGGTGAGTCAGGACACCCTTGACTTGAAATCACCTATGACGAGTGTGTATGGCCGATACTATGTGATGAGCCATGGGCTAAATCACTAGAGCACTCGGTTGAACTTTGCCAAGGCAGTCCACGGCCAAATATGGACAACAACCAAAGGGCTTAGTAAGTGGTGTAGAGGGGACACTGTGTGCGCATTACCCTGGTATGCACAAACGCTAAAGGGTTCAAGGCTTAAAGGCTACCCAATAGTAGCATATTAGATTTTACGTCACTACGGCAGGTTCAAGGCGCGCGCTACCTGTCCTTATGCAGTGAACTCTTGCGGTTTTCTCTCGTATGCATTTAGGAGCATTTTATTTTCAGCCAATTGCATTCATGTGGGGGATTGTTGGAAAAACATGTGAAAACATGGGTGTTTCCGAATGGTCACTGGACCAACTTCGAGTCATTATTTCGTGTAACAGCGCTGAGTTGTTTATACCGTACTCAACGTGGTTGAGTAGCCCGTGTGACGAGCTTCGTAACGGTATATCACATGACCTATTCGGAGAATGGGTGTGAATACAAAGTGGCTTCAAAGTTGGTACCTCGGAAGCTCAAATCTGGAAAAACGAAATGGTTAATGAGAAAAACCATTTAGAATAATCCCATATTGGAAGATTAAGAGTTAATCTTACAATATATATACCATACCAACCCATGTAGTTATTAAACTAACATGTCCACATACACCTAAGAGTATTAGTGTGTACCACACACGCGCGCTCGCTCGTGTCTCGTGTCTCGTGTCTCGGGTCTCGGGTCTCGGGCACGGGCACGGGCGTGGGCGTGGGCGTGGGCGTGGGCGTGGGCGTGGGCGTGGGCTTGGGCTTGGGATTTGGGATTTGGGATTTGGGATTTGGGATTTGGGATTTGGGATTTGGGATTTGGGATTTGGGATTTGGGGAATGTCTCGGGTCTTGGGTCTTGGGTCTTGGGTCTTGGGTCCAAACCCGAATAGGGAGTTTTGTATAAAATACAAAAGGAGTCCCTAGAGTTTCCAGCAAGAGAAACGTCAGCAATGAATGAGAGTAAATGCTGCGGTTTCAGAATTGATTGAGCGGATTCTGGGGGTGTAACTCCCAAAATTAAAGACCAACATTTATGGTTGCGGTTTCAGTAGAGCCTATAAAAGGCAGCCATCCCCCTCTCATTTCGGTACACCATCATACACACAACTCACAGCATAAGCATACACTTAGTGAGAGAGAACCGCACCACCAACAGCTCGACCTGTGGTTCGGTGCCGGTTTCCATACGAGCCACTCTGAGATAGAAGTTGTACCTTGGGAACAAAGTCCCGAAACCAGAAACCTTTAAAGGTGGTTCGGGAAATATTGTTTAAGGGAAACTGCTCAGCAGTTGCCTCTTCTTTTACTTTCTGTTATTTATTTTTCAGTCTTTTACTTTCTGTCCATTTCATTTCAGTACCGTTTCATTTCTGTAATTTACTTTCCTGTATTGTTTCTTTTCTGTATTTACATTTCAGTACTGTTTACTTTCAGTCTTTCGATTCTGTTATTTACTTTTCAGTTCTGTAATTTCCAGTATTTACAAAAAAACAGTCCGGCAGTTTTTTATTTGTTAAAAACCAGTCCGGCAGTTTTTTATGCTTTAAAACCAGTCCAGTTTGTTTTGTTCAAAACCAGTCCGGCAGTTTGTTTAAAACCAGTCCGGCAGTTTGTTAAAACCAGTCCGGCAGTTTTGTTTAAAACCAGTCCGGCAGTTTGTTTAAAACCAGTCCGGCAGTTTGTTAAAACCAGTCCGGCAGTTTCTGTAAAACCAGTCCGGCAGTTTCTTTAAAACAGTCCGGCAGTTTATTTATTTCAGTCCAGCAGTTTTATTTATTTGTTGAGTCAGGAATTGTAATTCATATTCCAATTGTGAGAAATAAAATTGTTTATTTCCTTTGCGTTCCTGTCTCTTTTATTTATTGTCCTTTCATTATTGTATTCGAAATAGTACCAAAACCAACAAAATATGCATATACACATACACATGCACTGACAGTTTAAAAACCGCAAAAGGGATTAGCACAAAGACCCCAAACAAGGTCAAACAATTACTGCAAAACGCATTCGACAATACAAGCAGAAACACCAAATTCTTAAAACCAAATTTTGTTAGAAAATGATTTTCCAAAGAATTGTCTTAGCCACGGAAATAATTTTCTGTTTATCCAAACACCAAAATTATTGTATTAACATACAAAACATAAAAAAAAAAAATATCGTTTAAGATTGTTGGGTACGTTGTAAATAAATACAATAATTTCTACGGAAAAAAAATGGACAAATAAACAGAAAATGTTTTCCTCAAATATATAAATATCAATTACAAGATTTAACATAAAATAAAGTAAATGATACCGAAATGGACTAAAGTCCGAGACGAGTTAACTGCAAGCAGTTTTCCTTAAACGATATTTGCCCCGCCACCTCTGTTTCTGGCTAAATGGGGCACTTCGTTCCCAAGGTACAACGTCTATCACATGTGACTCGGCGAAAATGGCACCGAGCCACGGTCGGGCCGTTGGTGGTGCGGTACTCTCTCTATATGTATGTATGTGTGTTTGTGTGTGAATGTGTGTATGATAACATGTGTAAAACTTGTCTTGGAAAAGGTTTAGGCCAAAAAGGGACCAAGACCATTATTTTATAAAACATGCAATTTGTAACTCTTTTACAATTCAAATACCCACATAAATAGGGAGAATGAGTGGTTTTTGTAACCATTAAATTAAGAGAGCATTCACTCAAATAAAACCACTTGGTTTTTTCCAACAATAATTTGATGCCACCTTGGCAGTGTCCAGGAGTGGGGTATATGAAGTATGACGGGCCTGCTTTGTCGATAATTATTATGGTTATGCCTCCAGAGTGGGAGCTTATGGGGCTATCCGTTTTACAGTTGTTGTAGTCATTCTCTGTAACCACTGCGACACCATGGGTAGGGCCGTACTTGAACACTGCACGTCGAGTTTTGCAAAATAATTAGTAAAATGTTCGAATAGACGAAATAGTATATATATATATATATATATACATGGTATTACTAATTTATATAGTGAGGCTTTAAAATAGAAGACATGGGTCAAATTTTGAAGGAGAGATATTTAATTCGTGTTCCTTGGAGGCTTTATCTTAAGTTACAGAACAACCATGCATATTGCTGGTTTCAATTACAGAAAAAATCTATATCTCATGTTAGGTTATTGTAGATGTAATTACTTTCTAACAAATTGTATGTTAAGTTTATTTACTACTACCTCTATATATTAATAATTGATTAACAAATAACCAGTTAACATTATAAATTTTTTCCGGTCCCGACTTGATCAAATGTGGTAAATTAAATTACTATAATGATTATTTAGTAACTCGCTAAATTGATTAAAAAAAATCCATACCAATACTATTAATTAATTGAAGTTTTAGTATATCTACCACACTTACATAGCTCCAAAAGATACGTATGTATGTTCTTCAAATTTTCTTAAGTTAGTGAGATTATCGGTTAGGCTTTTTTTTTCAAATACTTTCGAATTATAATAGATTGTTGATTTAAAAAAAATAAATTAACAAAACATACTACTTTTGAAACTAAATTAATAAAAAGATACAAAAAAATTTCTAATGTATAAAAACATACTCAAAAGTTCATACTCTAATTTGTATATTTCATACCATTATTTCAAAAGTTCATATCATTATTTCAAAAGTTCATAACCTAATTTGTATATTTTTCATACCCTTCTTTCAAAAGTTCATACTGCTATTCCAAAAGTTCATACATTTATTTTAAAAGTTCATACCCTAATTCGTAGAGTTCATGCTTATTTTCAAATTTCATACCTCAATTTACAGAATTCATATCATTATTTACATAATTCATATCCATAATTTTCAACTCCATACCCTTAATTCACGGAGTTCATACACTTAATTTTCAAGCTTATACACGAGTTAACAAATCCAACCCTTACCCGTACTCCGATCTCGAACTATCACGTCGTCATCGTGGGCCTCTCCTTCGACGACCGCATCTCCGTCGATATCAAACTCGAGTTTTCGACATCGCTCTACACCCTCGCCGTCCACTTCGACAGATGTCTCCGTCTAAATCTCCACCGAAGAGAGAGATTGGAGAGAGAGAGAGAGGAGGAGGAGAGAAAGATCGGAAAGAGAGAGAGAGGATGAGAGAGAGATCGGAAAAAGAGAGGAAGGAGGAGAGATCGGAAAGAGGGAGAATGATGAAGCTTAAATCTTCACAAGGTTGAGTCTTGGCCCGCCAGGTGATGAATAAATCTGAACATTGCATGTGTCTGACTTCGTTGGGGAAATATGTATAATTGTATCAAAATTATTGTAGTGGGAGAGAGTAGTCATTTTGTGGTAGCAACGTGTATCATATATAGTAACATCATGTAATATGTAGTAGCATCAAATTTAATAACAAAATATAAAAATAAGTATTATCATCTACCATTTGTAGCATCATGACGAAGCTTAAATTTTCACAAGGTTGAGTCTTGGCCCGATAGGTGATGAACAAATTTGAACCTTGCACGTGTCTGACTTCGTTGGCGAAATATGTATAAGTGTATCGAAATTATTCTAGAGAGATTAATCATTTTACGGTCACCTTCCTTGATGGTTTATGCTATCTATTTATAGGTACATAAGACAATGACGGTTATTTTCCTTTTTCACTCACACCACGATCTAGGTGAAGGATATAAACGCCACTCTACCCACGATCTAGGGTATGGGCGGTTGTTTGTTAGGTCATGATTAACTTTTTTCTTGGTATTTTGTTAGGTCATGTTCAGATGATGGACCATACTCTAGTCTATAGGGTCATGTCCAGGTGATGGGCCAGACTCTAGCCTATAAGGTCATTTACAGGTGATGGACCATACTCTAGCCTATATGGTCATTTCCAGGTGATGGACCAGACTCTAACTTATAGGGTCATGTTCAGGTGATGGACCAGACTCTAGCCTATATGGTCATTTTCAGGTGATTTATCAAACTTCAATGTTGGGTGGTCATCGTCTGGCTGGCTAGACCTTGACGTGGCCATCATCTCGCACCTGGCCATTGTTAGTCTCGCATCTGGCAATAAATTGATCTTCCGAAAGTTTGGGATATCTTACTTATGAATTGGACAACATATTGAAAGTTGTTTTATTAAAAAAAAATTAATTTTAGGTCTGGCCATCGTCTGGCTGTCAAGGCCTTGACTTGGTCGTCGTCTGGCACTTGACTATTCTGGCACCTGGCCATCATCTGGCACTTGGCCATCGGCTGGCCGCTGACATAGTTAGCCTGGGACCTGGTCATCGTCTAGCTGGCCACTTGGCAAGAACTCAGTGAATTTTACTTGCGATTTGGACTGACAGGTCTGGATTTTTATACTTAGTTTTCTGAACAACATATTTATCGTGTTGTATTACTAGATGACTTATTCTTTGGTCCAGACTACATACTTGGTGTACTTTATCGGAATTTTTATGGTGTATCTGAACAACATTTAGTGATGTTGTATTATCAGATGATTTTGATTCTGGTCCGGACTACACGCTTGGTGTAGTTTTATCGGAATCTTTATGATGTATCTGAATAACATTTAGAGATGTCGTATTACCAAATGATTTTTTTTTTGGTCCAGACTATACGCTTGGTGTAGTTTTATTGGAATATTTATGATGTATCTGAACAACATTTAGTGATGTTGTATTACTAGATGATTTCATTTTTGGTTCGGACTACACCCTTGGTGTAGTTTTATCGAAATTTTATGATGTATCTGAACAACATTTAGTGACGTTGTATTACCAGATGATTTCGTTTTTGGTCCGGACTACATAGCTACAGTGTAGGTTTACCGAGCTTTAGATGTATGATTAGTAGAGATAAGGTATTGCTAACTAAGCCTTCTGTTTATGTGAAAATAAATTGATGTTTTAGAAGAATTGAATATGATGGAAATAACTATTTTCTCCCCCTCTCTTTTACTGATTATGATGGAAATAACTATTTTCTCGCACTCTCTGTTACTAATGTCTGGAGGATCAGCTATCCGATTGACCATAGCCAGATGATCTAGGAGAAGGATATATATAAACGCCACTCTACCCACGATCTAGGGTATGGGCGGTTGTTTGTAGGTGATGAATAACTTTCCTTATCTTTCGTTTGTTATTTCGTTGGGTCATGTCCAGATGATGGAACATACTCTAGTCGATCTATAGGGTATATGGCACTACAAGAAAAATACTTTAGGCCGACAAAAAAAATTCGTCGCTACAGCCTAAATTTCGTCGCCTAAACATTTTGCCGACAAAACTTTCGTCGCTAAGCCTCCGTCGCGTATTTACTGTCGGGCGAGAACAAAACGACAAAAATTGAATTCGTCGGCCAAGTTTCACTTTTGCCGACGAATTGGGCGACAAAAAGATTTCGTCGCTATAGGCATACCGACGAAAAATTTCGTCGATAAATGTGAATCATAAGTTCACAAAGCATGTATTTCCCGACAAAGATTTTGTTGGCAGAAAGATATTTTAACGACGAATCTAACACTGTTTGAAAAAAGATTTGTCGACACAAGTCTTATTATACAACATTTCATTTCGATTTTGGAAAAATGATTTATCGACGATAATTTGGTCTATCTATAATTTATTAATAAAATTAATCATTACAAAATACATTTTTCTCTAATAATTGATTAAATGAATATTTAGATCGATATTATTAAAAACAATTAATAAAATAAATTTCATGTTAAAAATGCAAACACATATTTACAAAACGAGTAATAGAAATGAATAATTCTAAATCATAAAAACATGAAACGTCTATCATGAAGATGTACTGTTATCATTGTGTTTATCCCCTATAATTTTTTGAAACTTTCTTCTGCAAGTGTAAACCCTTGACTGTAAAAACATTTTGCAAATGCGTAGGTCATTCTTTCCGATGCATGCAGGCGTCATTCCGTGTCTTCCCTAGTAATTTTCTCATCGGCTAATTATCACTCTAACTCATTGATACGAGACGATGTACCGCCTTTTGTGGTTTTAGATGACTCCGGGTCTTGATACCTTCTGAAACCCATCTTATGAATTTCCTTTCCAACCCTTGTACCTAGCGTCTTCATTAATATTTTTTTATCAGCATCCGCTGGAACAATAATTTTCTCAACTTTTTTACCTTTGGGATATCCAACAGCCAATTATTCGAATAATGCTTTTGCTTGGGATATCATTTCCTCCTAAGCACACATAAAAATTAAACATTAATAATCATCAGAAGTATAAAATGAAAGAAACTGCTTGGTGCTAAATCTATACTCATACATAATTTTTATAACCTTGAAGATATAATTTTAATGGTAGATGAAGAAATTAAGATTTATCTATACAAAGAATTAAAAAGGTTACATTAAAAAAATATAATCATGTAAAAACATACTAATCAATATTTTTGATGCTTAAAATGGATGCCTTGCCTAGATTCTGTCCCATTTACTCAAATTTATCTGCCATCGAAATTCTGCAGTTAAAAGAAATACAACTTGGATAGAGCTGCAAACATGAGCAACTTTTAAGAACTTCAAAATCTAAATTGAAAAGGAACATAATCATCTAAAAAACATAACAAAGATGCATAAAACAATATTTAGTTTGATAAATGACTATTTACATAAAGCATGAATGGAGCTAGAAGCGAATGAAAGGAGGCATAATTTTTTAATTTTCTATGGGAAACTCAATCTATTAAAGAAATTAAGAATAAGCAACATAAGAAGGGGAGAGATCCGCAGCAAATGTAACCTGATAAATAATTGTTGTGGGTCATTGAACGTCGGCTTCATCAATATCGAAATTCTCGTAAAACAATGCAACAAAAAAAACCCATAACCAGAAACACAACGTTTATTAACATAGAATTGGCCCAATTGGGTTTGACAAAATTTAATTAATCGACATATGAAAGATCACAAATTGGAAAAGGAAGTAAAGCCAACTTAAACCGCCTATTCCAATCAAAACTTCCAAATTGATTTACATAATAATTGAAATCAAATTAAGAACCAAGTAGAAACCGACATCAAACATAAACGTCGTATCTCAATTGCACAAAAATACTGAACTCAATAAATTCCTATCATTAACATGAATTTTGGTATCTAAACTACCGATAATTTTTGTTTCTTGTCAAAAATACTAAAATTAAGATAATCAACCATTAGAAAACTCAAGACCAGTCTAATAAATTAAAGGGATACCAGAAAGGATAGAGAGATACATGGGCGATGAAACCTTAAAAAAAATGGACAATCATGTTCATGTTACACCCCCAAAATGGTATCAAAATCCCTTCTTCTAATTTGCATATCTTAGTGAAACCTGCATCGGCCAACACCTCATTTGTGGAGATTCTTTGTAAGCAAAAAGATCCAATCCTTTCTCTTAAAAAAATTTCAAAACATAGAGCTGAGGCTGCAGTTAGATTCTCACATGAAGAGGTAATCTTGCTCTCAGATCCTTACAAATATTGCCTAATTGGGAAATTTACTTATGGGAGACTTAAGATTGAGTTTATTCAAGAATTTTTGAACTCAATGGGATTAAAAGAAGATTTCTCAGTAGGCTTCATAGACCATAAACATATTTTATTAAAAATTCTCCTCATATGGTTGGAAAATCTTAGTTTATCTGATCAGATCACTAAAACATCTATAATAGACTAATAGTTAAGAGAAAATAATAAAACTAACCTTTGAGAAATTCAGTTGCAGAAAGAGAGAGGATTGAGGGAGAGTAATTAGTGGGAATATATGAAACGTGTGATAGGATCAGTTGGTGGGAAATTTTTGGGGATTCCTGTCTGATAAATAAAAGAAGCGGCAAAAAAAAAGCGGTAATATGTGAAAAAATACAGTATTTACCAAGTTCGGTCCGGTTCGGTGCGATTTTTGGCAAACCGGAATTGAGCATATTTTTCAGTTCGATTTTTTTTGCTTTCACTTATTTTATTTTTTGGACCGAACCGAACCGTTTTGTTTCGGTCCGGTTTTGAGTTTTTTCGGTTTTTCAGTTTTTTTCGGTTCGGTTTTATTATATGCCGAAACCGACCCGAAAAAGTTTCGGTTTTTCGGTTCATGTCGGTTTTTCCGGGTTTTCACCCGGCCCTAGTATTTATCCGAAAACTTAAACTCATCCAAATTCCTCCCATCTTACCTTAGTATTAGAGTGGTGTTTTTAACTTGAAATCCAAAATTTTGTGGATTTGTGTTTTGAAATTTGCTTTTATTCTATAATTATATTTTATGGTTGCTTAAAACCAGTTTAAATGTTAAAATAATTATAAAGCGAAAATAGGGATAATAATGCCTCACCTTTTTAGTCAAAAGTGTTGCATTCGGATCGTGACATAATAAGTCATATTCGTTAATTTTCTAAATGAATCAAGAATGTATAACTCGTTTAGAAAACAAGAGGATATGAGAAAAGCTCATCCAACTAGAAATTTTTTAGATTGCTTAGTCAGTAAATAATACCCTTCTCTACCCCACTTTACAAGTGTTATGCGAAAACACGTGCAATTTTTACCGGTTTTGAACATGTATCTAGATTGCAGAAACCAAAAAATTTAAACTTTAAAATTTCTATACATAGTTCAAATGTTAAATTATATTGTAGAATTAAAAAAAAATTACTTCGACAATTTGGATATGAGTTATTTGCCGGTCAAAATTGCGCGTAATTTCGTATAAGACTTATAATGTGGGACAGATGGAGTACATATATAATTAGATTTGTATACTTATACAATAATTTTAAACCAAGTTTTCATTTTATAATGGTGAATTACATGTAACCTTTGAAATAATATTGGTTTTGTAATATAATAACAAATTACTATATAGTTGTTCATATTGATTTTTATATATAAATAGGTTTACTATTTCGATATGATACTAATCCCCTAAACGTATACCCCAAACCTTTCAAATAAACATGAAACATGTACATTTTTATTCGTTTCGTTTTGCTACACTACATTTTCATAATTTCTTTTTATCACTGTGAGGGTAACAACTTTCGGATGTCTCTACAATTACGGGCGGATCCAACATAGGACATGGGGGTGCGCATACATCCCCTTCTCAATTTTTTGCCTTTAAAAATTTACGAAAATACCCCTGAGATATTTTAATATATAATTAATTATAATTGCTAAAATATACATTTCATAATAAAAATATTGACTAATGAGTAATACTTATATAAATTCAGTTCACTATTTATAATGGTGAATGTCAACCAATTAAAATCCAACACATAATGGAAAGCCCTCATAATAACTATCATTAAACTAATCAAAAATAAAAATTTTACTGCCCCGTTTGTTTTTATTTTATTTTAGAGGACATGAGTCATTTTGTTTTACTTCAATGTTATAACGGTGATAAAATAGTTTATTTTTGTTTGATTATAATTTTTTAGAGACTTAACTTCGCAATCGAATAAACGATAATTGACTTAAATTGAGTATATGTCACAAAGATATTACATTATCCACTCTCATAATCTCATTAGTAATTCTTTTTGCTACATGA
Source organism: Primula veris (assembly GCA_963682055.1). NCBI lineage: Eukaryota > Viridiplantae > Streptophyta > Magnoliopsida > Ericales > Primulaceae > Primula > Primula veris. The sequence goes on along the minus strand of OY821742.1, from coordinate 27,692,778 downwards.
ATTATTATAATTGAATCTCATAATAGTAGACACCATATAGCCAAATCAAATTCAGTTTTTAACCTCAGACAATAACTCACCCGACGAAATATGTCTTAAGCTATTTGTCGGATTCCAATTGTTTTCTATAGGCCGACAAAAAATAATAATTTCGTTGGTGGGAATTGACGCGACAAAAGTAATTCGTCGCTGTTTCGTTGGTTGAAGTTTATCCCACTCCACAATTTCATGCCAAGATTTTGCCCGACAAAATATTGAATTTCGTCGGCTAAAATTGATTTTACCCGACAAAGTTAAGAAATGCGTCGGCTAAAATTAATTTTACCCAACAAACTCCTTGTTCGTCGTTAGATTTTCGTCGAATGAGACCCCATAATTTCGCGCCGAAGTTTTACCCGAATTTTTTTTTAAATTCGTCGGCTTAAATCGATATTTGCCGATAAATTTTTCACTTTCGTCGGCTAAAATTAATTTTACCCGACAAACACTTTATTCGTCGGTAGAATTTTGTCGACAGAGACACCATTATTTCGCGCCGAAGTTTTGCCCGACGAAGTTTTTACATTCGTCGGCTGAAATCGATTTATGCCGACAAATTTTTGTTTCGTCGGCAGAGACAATTTTTCCTATAGTGTGGTCATGTCCAGCTGATGGGTCAGACTCTAGCCTATAGGGTCATTTACAGGTGATGGACCAGACTCTAACTTATAAGGTTATGTACAAGTGACGGACTAGACGTACTCTAACTTATGTGAGGTCGGAACCTCGCAGATTGGCCAAACTCTTCCAAAGAGTGGTCTGACTTATATCTAAATTTTAGGGTCAAATATGTGGGTCAAGCACATTCATTAATATGTTCATCAGAGAAGGAGGAGGAGAGAGAGATCGGAAAGAGCGACAAAAAGAGGAGGAGAGAGAGAAAAGAGATCGGCAGGGATGAATGATCGATGTTTTTTTTTTTTTTTTTTAATTACTAATTGAAGTATGTTTTTGATAATGTAACTTTTGATGGTATATTTTGTTAATATAATAGTTGTAGGGTATATTTATGTTACTCCTCCTTAAAAAAATCAAAAAATAATTAGAATACATATGAAAACCCCGATAAAACCATACTAACTTGAGAGATTTGAACCAGTGTGTCTGTGGGAAAATTGAGATATCTTGCCCTTTTTTCCTATATATTTTCCAGTTAATTAAACCCTAGGCACCTCTTCGAGCAATATATTTTAAGTCTCCTTACAGAACAAAACCAACTACAACATGCATATTTATTGTTACTGAAGATTAATAATTTAAAATTCAAAAGGAATTTACTTCGGTCGTAAATTAGTAATATTTAATTACCTTAACCTAAAAGACTTCCTAGAAATGCATATTTACTTCAATATACTACCTCCTATATTTTGTCTGGCAAATATGAAACAGTTGAACTTTTTATTTATATCGGATGTGCAGTCATGCAACCTGGTCTTTATAAAACCTAATAAAAATTTCAAGTAGGAAGTCTATAGTGACTCTATAGTAAAAATCAACTGTAGCAACAGATGATCATACAAAAAAACATATAGTTATGAGATCCAAAACAATACATATATAACAAGTTGTAATAAAAATAATATATTTGTTACCTAGTGTATCACCAACGTATATAGAATGTTTCTCTAGATGCCCAGCCACGCAAGTCCGAGGTGAAACTCCATCCGGAACTACCGCCGACAATGTGTGTGGTGTCTTGGGCCGAGAAAGCCATCAAAACAAGGCTAATTAGCATAGTAAATATAATTGCTGCCATAATCTCGATCTATTAGTGCTGACTAATTAATTACTGGGTATGTAGGTTAAGATATTTAATATCTAGTAAAAATGCGGTTCTTATATTTTGTTTCCTTTTCTTTTTGTCCTTATATATAGTAACATCATAAATTCCTAGCTTGCATGTTTCCATTTTGGGATTTGTAATTCTATGGTAAGATCCCTGGACAATTTAATTAGAACAATTATAGTTTTTTAAATTCCTTGCTTGACTTGTTTCCATTTGAGACTTTGTAATTTTATGGTAATCTCTGAGGACAATTTAACTAGAACATGACTAAAATTAGATCGTGCATGTCTTAGACTCACATAGGTCTTAGAATATTTTTTAATCAGCAAAAGTTGCATCTAAACCTGTAATTAATGTATCATATAATTCGCTTCTAAGAAGGGGAAGGATATTAGGGTTAGAGATTTTTTCAAGTAAATAATTGTTGGTTCTACGTTTGCATGTTTTCTATATATAATAAATAATCTCATCATGATCACGAAGCATAATAATAAACGATCATGTTCAGACCAGCCTATATAGTGAATACTGAATATAGTAACACATCTAATGGGCGCATCTAAGATCATAATTTTATGGTTTAATTGATGCAAATATGGCCTTGAATCATGATAATTACTACAATAAGTCAATAACTCTGGGTTTAAGTTAGGTCCAAATACATTTTTATCGTATGAACTATATTCTCGAAAAAATCTCCCGACAAGTTTGATATACTTAATCAACACCTCCAACCTGCACGTTACTACATCATAGGACAATAATATAACCAACACAGTCGCAAGTATTATTATGAAAAAGTTTAGAGTGACATTGCGATTTACTTTATAAACAACACATCTCGATGGAGGGAGTCTTTCGAGATCGCACTAAAGGCTTATCAACCTTTTCGTTTGGCCTAACGACTAACTAATTTTTAGGGAATTTCTCAAACGGATTCAACGTCCCTCTTCTTGTTGCACCTCCGAGACGGTATAAAAAGATGTAGTCCGAATCCTTGTCGAAAGCCCGCAGGCACGCATGTGGGCAAAAATGATTTGTTTCTAAAATCTATGGGTTCGATTGCAGTTTTATTGGCCAGGTGAGCCATTAATTACTACTATATCAAGGTAATGAAACATATATCAATGGTAATGTAAGGTCGCACTTAGCGACAATCTGCGTAGCTGCATCAATTCTCAACATGATCGATAGATAAATAAGATGAGTTAACCCCGCCATCCGGGTAATACTATGAAAAACAATCATGCATTGCGATTAAATACGCTGAATGAGTAGACATATTAAAAAGGTATAGTTTTCGTAGCTATAATATTCAAGTTTTGAGACGACTAGCAAAATTGCCACTCTTAACAGGAAATTATGATATAAACTTGCAAGGACCACAACTCAAATCATTTTATACGGAAACGAGGTTTCCATGGTTGGAAAATAAACATAAATGATTTTTTTTGTATCACATATATTTTTCTATAAATTTTTAGAGCTTGTTTAATCATGTAAAACTAGTCTTTTATAAACTGCTGCGATTGATTTCAACAAATTCTACGCTATGTCAGTGAGTTTGAAATTCAAGATAAATTGAAAATAAAACATTTAAGTAAAACTTGTTCCAGATAATAGATATATGAGTTAATAATATCATATAAAAAATTTGAATCAAAATTCTAAGCGTAGTATTTTACTTCTAATATTTCATCACATATGTTCTATTTATCATAATAGTCGCTATTATTTTTGTCCGACTTTGAAATTTAATAATTCTCTGATGGAATCTTCAAAATTACAAACTCTATAGTTTTAAAAATCTTGTCATGTGTACTTCAATATACAGAAGCAGCAAAACTTAATTTGAATATTTTGCTTTAATATGCCATAATGGAGAGTATCTACAATGTAGTTCATATCCAGAATTTACACTAACTTTTTTTTATAACCATATCTATGGTATGTAAGCAACTTATAGGCACAAAACTTGCATGTAAATGATATAAAATGCGTGCATGGATGATAGAAATCTTCCTTCCACGCATTTTATATCAGATTTGTTGAGTAGTGGTTGCGAAAAATAGACTAGAAAGGAGAAACCAAAAACCCGTAATCTAATAGATTTCCCAAAAACAGACGCAACAACTTATTTACGTGAACACGAATGGAGAACCAAACCTTACAGTACTCCTCACCGCATTTGGACCACCAACCTTATCTCAAAACTAAAGGAACTATATGCATCTTGTTCGTATGCTGTTATGTACGTATGCGAGTAGGAAATCAACATTGACATGACGTGGTGAGTCATGAATTATGAGTGTTGATGGGGCTCAAAGTGGGTTGTACATATAGGTTGGGTTCGGCTTGGGTTGGGGTTGATCATTAGTTTTTTTAATTTTAGTCTTTGATTTTGCACAAACTGTATAATTAACCCTAAATTTTTAGAAAGCAAAAATTTCAAATATTTGTTTAACGGGATTATTGAGGCAATTTCAGACATTTGCTTAACATTTTTAATATTTTATACTAGCGACATCTTTGAATCGGTAAAAACTACAAAAAAAGCTGTCATAGTCTAAACAAACATATATAATTAAACGTTGAATCTAAACTAGTTTGGTATTTTCTTATCAAATATAAAATTATTCTTAATTAAGATCCCCAACTATCTATAATCTTTATTAAGATCCCCAACCTTTTTCCCGATTCTTTTGTCCATACATAAAACTTATACAATGTAAACCCAAAACTTCCATTCACCAAACAAATAATAATAATAATATAATTCTGACAAAAAGTACTTAGAAGATAAATTCAACTAGATGTTGGTTAATAATTCTGACAAAAAAAAAATCTGACAAAAATTAAAACATAACTAACGTGGAATGGAAAAACAGAAAACATCAAGATATAAAAATCTAAGAGTAAAAATAGCGTGCATAGCTAGATAACCATATTTCCGATCAAGAATGTAGCAGCTAATGGAAACCAAAGCACCAAAGCACTGTTCAATTTCCCGTTAGCCACACTAGGACAAGCGCCATACTCGTGACAGTCATAACCCCCCATCGGGTAATTCGTTGAACCACCTACGGGAGGTGGTGGACTATCGTAAATATCATCTGTTGGGGACGGATAATTACCACCTCTTGGAGACGGATATGACTCACCTTTTGGGGGTGAAAAGTCACCTCCACGTGGAGGGCGTGGGTCGTATACTGGGATGGTTGGGACATCAGTACCAGAGCCAGGGTCAGACCCTGGACCAGACCTTGTGTTGATGGATAATTTCATGCCACCTTGGCAGTGTCCCAGAGTGGGACATATGAAGTATGTTGGGCCTGCTTTGTCGATTGTTATTGTGGTTTTGCCTCCCGAGTGGGAGCTTATGGGGCTATCCGTGTTGCAGTTGTTGTAGTCGTTCTCTGTGACCACTGAGACAGCATGGGTCGGGCTGTACTTGAACACTGCATGTCGAGTTTTGCAAAATAATTAATAAAATCTTCGAATAATCTTATTTATATATATAGTACTGAATCTACTGATGACTTAAAAATAGAAGACATGGGTTAAATTTTGAAGGAGAGAGATTTAATTCGTGTTCCTTGGTGCTTTACAGACTTACAATACTTGCATAAGAAGATACTCAAATTGATCAATAAGGAGCTGTGTATTACAGATTGCTGCTGCTTGATGATCATTTAAATTGACTCGAACATGCTTTTATGATTCCCAAGAAGTATTAATGTTTCTTAAGTGGTTAATTTTTATAACACTTGATTGTATTTAGTTTGATTGATATTTATTCCTGCTATTGAGGTGTTTGTTTCTAAGAAAGGCTTTATACTATGTCTCTTTTGAGCAAATTTTGGTAGTCATTTTATCGCTCTTTTGATCACTTTGATCAGGCTATAAGGGGTGATATAAGGTGGGGAGATATAAGGAGAAAACAGTGTTTAAAATGGACGCAAATTTTGCTCTTTTATAGTTCAAGGTTAAATTTTTTGTTTAGTCTCTTTTTCTCTTCTTATAGTAGTGGATGGGCCTATATATTCTGATCTAATTCAGTTTGTATGCTATGTATTCGTTTCTTACTGGACTTTAGCCGGATTACCAACTGACACATATTAAAACTACTGCTATTGTTTTATTTTAATAACAATGGTCCTTTATTCAAAAAAAAAAAAAGCTTACAATACAATCATATTGCTGGTTTCAGGCTATTGTAGCTGTAATTATCTTCTACTAACAAACTTTATGAAAGTTTATTTACAACATAAACTACAACATCTATATATTATAAACCGATTAATAAAAATCTAACTAACATATTACTCGGCCGACTTGGGCTAATGTGATAAATTAATTACTAAATCGATTATTTAGCAAGTCGATCTCGAAATTAAAAAGTTGGGTCCGATACTATTAAATATTAATAGAGATTCTAGATTGTTAGTATATCTACATCACTTTACATAAATACAAAAGATACGTGTCTGTGGAAAAATTGAGATAAGCAATAGATAACAATACGACCAGTTGCAAATTAAAAAATAATAAAATTACGACCAGTTGCCTTTTTTTTTCTTCTTAAATATATTTCCAGTTAAAACCTAGACACCTCTTCGACTAAAAATATTTAAGGCTCCTTTCAGAAAAATCAACTACAACATGAATGCTTATTCTTACCAGAGATTGATTATTTAAAATTCAAAAATAACTTCAGGTCGCAAATTAGTAACTATTATTTCACTACCTTAGTCTAAAAAACTTCCTAGAAGTACATAATCACTTCAATACACCACCTCCTATATTTGTTTGCCAATATGAAAGAACTGAACTTTTATTTATCTCGCATGCAAGCTAGTATTCAGAAAACCTATTAAACAAATTAAATTGGAAGTCTATACTAAACAATTAACTGGAAACGCCATTCCCAACCTTCTAACAGTTGTAATGAAAAGAATAACACATATACACAATAAGTTGTAATGAAAAGAATTATATTTGTTACCGAGTGTATCACCAACGGTGAATGTTTTTCTGGAAGCCCAGCCTTGTATGTCCGAGGTGGGACTCCATCCGGAACTACCGCCGACAATGTGTGTGGTGGCTTGGACCGAGACAACCATCAAAACAAGGCTAATTACCAGAGAAAATATAATTGCTGCCATAATATCTATTAATGCTTAGGTAATTTAGGTTAAGATATTTTTCTAACAACTCTGTGGCCTTATATATATATAGAGGGAGGGATGGAGAATATCTAGTAATTATGTAGTTCTTATATTTTGTTTCCTTTTCTTTTTTCTCTCCTTATATATAATTTAGACCTTGTCTTATCTTAGAACATTTTCTAATCAGCAAAACTTACATAACCTGTAATTAATGCATCAAATAATTCGCTTTTAAGAAGGGGGAAAAGATATTAGATAAATAAATTACGTTAAGGAAGCACAGGCTAGAACAAATCACCAAAGCACTAGTTAAGGAAGCATATAACTAGTCGAGGCGCCAAAGTCTTGCGCCAAGGTGATCCATTGTCTTCCCATATTTTCGTTATTTGTATGAACCTTCTTTCGTTAATTCTTAAATAAATTACGTTAGATAGAGGCTTTAAATACCATTGGAGATGTAAAGAGCAACAAATGACCCATATTTGTTTCGCCGATGATCTTATGATTTTCACGAAATCTAATGTTAATTCGGCTAATATATTAAATTAAGAAGGCTCTAGATACTTTTTGGGAATTCTCGGGGTTAACTCCTAACCCGGATAAAAGTCACGTCTTCATCGCCGGAGTCGATCCCGTTACCCGCGGCAATATCATTGGGTTGTTTGGCTTTGTCGAGGGGTTTTTACCTATCACGTACCTTAGAGTCCCTCTTTTAACGTCTTCTCTCTCCTCCGGTGATTGTCCTTAGTCGACCGCATAACTAGTCGAGTTTCTTTTTACACGGGTAAGCTTCCAGCCTATGCCGGTAGACTTCAACTCATTAGATCCGTCCTTTTAGCGATGTAATCTTATTGACGTTCTCATTTTATTCTTCCGATAAAAGTTATTGACGATGTTGAAGCTATAATCCGACGGTTTCTTTGGAGTGGTCCGGATCTTAAGCGATTTGGGGCTTAGGTTGCTTGGTCTAATGCTACTCTTCTGTTTTTGGAAGATGGTCTAAATATTAAAAAGTTGAAGGAATTGAATAAAGCTTTAATGGGTAAAAACATTTGTGTTTTATTGTATCCGGATATCGTCTCTCTTTGGAAGAGATTGACCGTGACTCACCTTATTCGAGGCGGAGATTTTTAGTCTATGTCCATTCCTTCAAGGTGCTCGTGGGCATGGCGTAAGCTTTTGCAATTAAGAGAGACTTTTCGAGACCACTTTTATGTTGCCATCGGTAATGCGTCCGTTGCCCACCGTCGGTTACACGGTTAAATCGGCATATAGAGCTATTTGGATTTGTAAACCGATAAAGCGTTGCACTCGGTTTGTTTGGGCTCGTAATGTTCCCCCAAAATGTAGGTTTATCCTTTGGCTAACTTGTCTAAACCGTCTATCTACTCTTGATTGTTTACAAAGAATGGGGTTGGTACAAGTGAACCGATACGAGCTTTGTTACCATCATTTCGATACAAGAGACCACCTCTTCTTTGAGTGTTCTTTCTCTCGGAGTATTTGGTGTATTATCCTATCAAAGTCCGGTTTGATAGCGCAAAATGGACCTTGGAGTTTTTAGATAAAATGGGCTAACGCTCACTTCAAAGGAAGTACGGTGTCCGACTCGTTAATTGGTATCATTATCGCTTCTACGGTCTATTGTATATGGCGTGAAAGTAATGCTAAATTGTATCGAGAAATTAAATCCACTCCCGGAAATATTATCAAGGAGATTGGGGTGTTTGTTGCGAGTAGCTTGAATAAATTCAAAAATGTAAAAAATAATTCTAGAAATACGTTTATTTGTAATGCTTGTAGGTTAGGCCCATCATTCTTTCGATGAAGTGCTTTCTCTTCTACGACTTCGTTGTAGCCTACAGACATTGTTCGAGCCTTTGACTTTATATATACGCTTAATCTCAAAAAAAAAAAAAAAAAAAAAGAAGATATTGGGGACCGAGTTCTTTAAAGTAAATAATTGTTGGTTCTACGTTTGCATGCATGTTTTCCATATAATAATAATCACGAAGCATATAATTAATGTTGGATAGATTCAGGCAAGCATATAATGAATATGCTAACATCTGGGCAACAATTGCAGGCAGATTTAAGATCTATGACGGGTACGTGGGGCTCACATGCGTTGACTATGGCGAAGCGTGGATGATCGGGAGTAGGGATGATAATGAAGCAAAACGAGACGAAAACGGTCAATTTGATTTTCGTTTCGTTTAGCTTTTGAGTTTTTCGTTATCGTTTCATTTCGTTTAGTAATGAACGAAAACGAAACGAGATTTTAACGAAAAGAACACGAATTTTTCAGCTCATTCATATCCTTATTAGTTTATAAGTAATTTAGTAACTATAAATTTCTTACGTGAACAAGTATGTTACACGTAATGCTACTTACACCTCAACTTATATATTTTTATACAATGAGTTTTAAATTCATATTATTAATATTTTTTATACAAAAACACACACGTATATATTTCATTTAGTAATAAATGAAAACAAGACGAGATACCGATGAAACCAACACAATATTTTTCACAAATTTTTTGTCTTATTCACAGCACAAGATGACAAGATTTTTGGCAGAGGAGCGACTGAAGGAATCGATCTAGACCCTCAAACAAATTTGACGGAATAATAAACAAGGGAAAAAGTAATTGAAGAAATATATATCTGGGTAACATGCTGTTCTAGAGTTTAACGGCTGTTATTTGAAACTAGGGTTTGTAAACGATTTTGTTGTATAACAGCTCTGCATATTTTAACGATGAATAGGTTTACGATTTAAAGCAAATAAAAATAAGAACATGATGAAATATGCGAGTGAGTTACTTTCTTATATATATATATATATATATTAATATTTTTCTTACCCTAAAGCTTGATTGACAATTTACAAGTTTACAAATATAAAAAATAGGAATTATATCATGTTCCTAGCTTTAAGTTTCTCATTTTTACTTATAATTCATAAAACTCGCTTACAGTTTATTTGACACTTGCATTGTTTTTTATTAAATTAACACTTATAATATTTTTTGACGCAATTTTTGATTGTTACCTTTTGAAACTATTAATTTAATAGTTAGTACCACTTTCTAAAATAGTTACCGCAAATTAGTAGCCCTTGTTAATACATAAACCCAACACATATGGCCCAAATAACAAAAAATGTAAAAAAATTAAAATAAAATTCAGAAAAAATAAAAAAAATACAGAAAATTTAGAAAATTATAAAATATGTAAAAAAAATGAAAAAATGAAAAATTGAAAAAAAATCCAGAAAACATAGAAAAATTGGAAAAAAAATTATAATTTTTTTTTTTTACAAAAATCCAAAAAAAATAAAAATAAATTTAACAATCTCTTACAAAATTTATAAAAATTCCGGAAAAAATAAAAAAAACCAAAATAATTATAAAATTTGGAAAAAAATTAAAAAATTCGAAAAAAAATTAAAATTTTGGAAAAAATCCAAAAAATTCTTAAAAAATCCAAATTTTTTTTTTACAAAAATAAAAAAAAATTCAATTTTTTTTTTGACAATCTAATACAAAATTTTGTTGACAATCTAATGCAATTTTTGTGAGAATATAAAATTTTTGACAATCTAATACAATTTTTTTAAAAATATAATACAAATTCATGACAATCTAATACAAATTTTTGATAATAAATAGAAAACATAATACAATTTTTATAACAATCTAATACAATTTTGTTGACAATCTAATACAATTTTTTGACAATCTAATAACCTTTTTTTGATAATTTAATATAATTTTTTTTGACAATCTAATACAATTTTTTTGGAAATTTAATACGAAAAAATTGACAATCTAATACGTTTTTTTTTTTACAATCTAAACAACATTTTGACAATATAATACAAAATTATTGACAATTTAATACAATTGTTTTGACAATTTTTGTTACAAAATAATACAAGTTTTTGACAATCTAATATAATTTTTTTTTTTGATAATCTAATTCAATTTTTATAACAATCTAATTAGATTTTTTTTGACAATCTAATACCAAAATTTTAATAATATAATTCAAGTTTTTTGACAATCTAATAAACAATCTAAGCAGATTTTCTTAATGATCTAAAGTTATTTAGGTAACAAGTGTTTGATTTTTTGCAAACAGGTACTCGTCACTCAGAGATGCATTCCGCCGTATTTGATCGGGAGAAGGGCTTGCGAGATTGAAAGGATAGAAAGAGAAAGACGATGATAGCGGTGGGAGATAAGACGATGGTGGCGACGGAGATCATACGACGATGGCGGCGAAGATTAGACGACAGTGGCGGCAGAGGCGGAGATTAGACAACGGAGGCGGCGAGACCAACGATGTTGATCATATCACGTATATATATATATATATATAGATCTATGTATATATATTTCTTATTTTATAGACAAATGAGATGATGATGATGTATACCGGAATGATGACGATGTATACGTATATACGTCTCCCACATCTCCCATAACATATATATCTCTCTATGTATATGTCTCTATAAATATAAAGACATATATATATATATATATATATATATATATATATATATATAGGGAAGAGATTCATACACACATAAAAAAACACATTATCTTTACACATCAATCACAAACCTCCATTTACTTACTTTTAACAGTCAAGATTAGTTCATCTAATAACAATAATAAACACTTAATCTTGACCATTAAAAGTAAGTAAATGGAGGGTTGTTATTGATATGTAAAGATAATGTGTTTTTTATGTGTGTATGGATACTTCCCTATATATATATACATATATTTATGATCGTGTATCTCAGATCTGGTGGGGTGTTTTGGGAACTAATTTTTAGAGAGAAAAAGAGTGGTGATACCAATATCAAATTAAAATGTTTTAAAATGTATTTTATGCTAATAAAAGTTTCAAGTGTTACTAAAATCTAAAAATCATATTAAGGTGGTACTAACTCCAATTATTTCATATTTTTCCTCATGAAACCCGCATTCTTTTAAAATGTTAATTTTATTTGATACCATACAATTTTATGTCTCATTAAGAACAAGGCCACCAGCTAGCCAGCTTAATGGTAAAGTAACAAGATAATTTTTTTTTAAAATAGTAAGTTTAATTTCCAAATTAAAACCAAAAAACCGTATAAGAATGTCTACTTAAAAGTTATTCCAGCAAAACACCAAAGCGAGTAGAAATACGTTTCCAAGTCTTTGAAATGAATCAGACTTACATGGTACGACAAAATTTAAAATATAAATCAATTAATTAAGAACCTTGCAAATTTAAAGGAACCAATCGACATATGTTCATTCACCACAACCTTTACAGATTAATAATCGATGAATCAATAACCTATCTAAAATTTTCCGGTCTCAATTTGGGCTAACATGCTAAATAGACGTACCAATTATCTAATAAACTCATATTTTAGGTTGCATACCATACTCCATACGCTCTGGTTAATTATTCTCTACAAATCCAAATACAATTTTGACACAATAAAAAGAAATAAAAAATTACGGAAATAAAAGTACCATTTCGACAATTTTAATTCGAGTTAATATAAATCCGGTCGCATACTACATATCAATAAAAGTGTTATTAGGACGATTTTAATTCAGGTTAATAGTTGAAATAAATCCGGTGGCATAGCATAAGTAAATTGATATGTATCGTGTTTCGGTTTAGTTATGTGTGTTGTCCGTTGGTTTGATTCGGTTTATCAACTATCGAAGCAGCGGAAGCTAGGTAAAACTATCGGGAAAACGTAACACATCAAATTTATAATTATGATTTTATTAAAATTTTAATTATACACTTTCACTAGAATTAGAAACTTGATTTGTCAGTTTTTTTTTTATTTAACTAAATTAAATATTGTATTTTATGTAAAATTTGTTGGAAAATAGACTAAATCTCCCCCCCCCCCCAAGGCTTTGTTCTCCGATCACCATAACCAACTCTCTCTCTCTCTCTCTCTCTCTCTTACGAAGGCAATAAACCCCCCCACATTAACAAATTCATCACAAAATAAAATAAAAACAGATCAAAAACCAAGAAAATGACTCAATGAGCATTATCACCAGAGAGATCTAAATAGAAAGAATATAATAATAAAAGAGAAAGAATAAAGTAGAAAATGTCTAGTGGTGGTGAGAGGGTGTTTGAGTATATGGTGGTGTGTGGGTTAGGACCTGAGATCCGAACGCTAGATGGAAACCGAGGTTATCACGGGACGGGCGTGTTGTATCTACCGTCGTTACTCGATCAGTACCCGACGACTTCTCTCTCTCTCTACTCTCCCCCTCCTCCCCAACTCCCCACCGTACCTACTATCATCCTTATTATTATTATTATTATTCTTATTATCATTATTGTTAATTTGTTATGAGGGACTGAATCAGGAACTTTAAAGAGGAGGGACTGAAACGCTACTTTTGATTTATGGGGAGGTGGCTGAAATACTAATTTCTTGTTTACTAGTATTAGCATTATTGTTAGTATCATTATAGTTATTAGGGACGGAACCAGGAACTCTTTGAGGGGGGACCGAAACGCTACTTTTGATAAATGTGGGGGCTGAAATGCCACTGTTGATAAATGTGGGGGGGGGGGATGAGATACTAATTTCATGTTTAATATAATCATTATTATTATTATTATTATTATTATTATTATTATTATCATTATTGTTATTCAGTTATTGTTAGTATCATTATTGTTATCAGGGACGGAACCAGTAACTTTAAAGAGTAGGGACTGAAACACTACTTTTGTTAAATGGGGGGCTGAAACGCTACTTTTGATTAAGAGGGGGCTGAAACACTAATTTCATCTTTACTATTATCATTATTATTAATATCATTATTGTTATTGTTAGTATCATTACTGAATTCGGTATATGAGCCTTGGGGCTTGTTTGGGAGCAGCTTTTTTTGTTGTTGAAAATTGTGCTTATAATAGATTTACTTGTAATGTAATGTTTAGCACCACCTAAATTATTTTTGCTTATAAGTTTTGTTTATACCTAAATTATTGTTATTATTGCTAGCATATTGTATTATTGTTATTATTTTTATGTTGTGTCATCTACAATGATATTTGATAGTAGTTTGGGTTTGTATTGAGCCTACATTACTAAATTTGGGAATTTGACTTTATGGCGCTCGGGGTTTGTTTGGGAGCAGCTTTTTTAGTTGAAAAGCCTGCTTAAAATAGCTGTAATGTAGTGTTCGTTGCAATATTAAACAAAAAACAGATCAAAAACAAAGGAAGAGAAGGAAATGAGCATTATCACCGGAGAGATCTAAATAGAGAGAATAAAATAATAAAAGAGAGGAAAAACAAATGCCATGACCAAAATTGAGATTAAACATGTTGGTCAAACAAGGTAAGTGGAAATGAATTCTAATGTTCGAGAGTCACCAAAACAAATAAGTTGGCCTATTTTTATTTCTTTCAGTCACCAACAATCATATACTTGGTGCTCTAGCATTTGAAAACTGATCATAGTATCATATCCAACTTAAAATGCTTGTGTTCATAGGCCTTATTAGTCGTAAATATCTCCGGACTCCGATTAGGTCTGGATTGCATAGTCCAATATTCTTTTTTGTAATATTAAGTAAGAAACACAGTCGCACACTAGGATTGGAGGAATTCATCTAGATAGTAATCATAGACAATTAAAAGGGTGATTAACAAAGAGTAACATAGTTCTTTGGCCGTTCAAAATCCTCTCGACCCTCAGCTAATAGTAGTTATAGCCAATAATGCTTTACGATGGCTTGAGTTGAGCCACTTACATGCTCATCGTGTACGGAGGCGGGTACTTATAGTTAGAATTGGGTTTAATTTTGTTCACCGGTTATGATGCAGCAAACCACTTCTTGATCTTAGGATGATCAGCCAACCTTATCTTCTGATAAATAATACTCCTACATTTTTCCTATAACCACTTAACCAGACTGCATGTCCTTTTCCCATTAGATGGGTTAACCAAGGAGTTTGTCTATATATGGCTGGCTCGAGATTTAGACTTTCAGGTTAGTTATTAAATAATCTCTGTTGCTTGTTGTTTCTAGGGACTTGGAACTTTTACTTTGTATATTTGATTCTTATTATATCACTACCCAAAATTTGGAAAGTATCATCTCTATGTACTGTGTTGATTAAGAGTTGAAAGGTTCAAAGTAATAGCAAATAACCTTTAACAGTTTGATATTGTTTAGAGCATACTAAAGGTAAAACATCTCAGGATCGAGATTTATCACTCTTAGAATGGGTTCTTATTTTAATTTCTCATGCTTTGTTAATTTTGGGGTTTTTGAAAGTGGAATTTGAGCGTTTAGTGCATGTATGGATTACCAGATCATGTCCCACCAAACTATGAATGTTATTTGTGTATATCAGGATATGTGAGTTGATCAGTGTAATGAACTGAATACGGATCAAAATCAAGAGAAGAAGAGCAGAAGTATTAAGATTACAAACAAAGGATTGGACTTAATTGTCGGGGGTAATCTGATAAATGGGGTAATTCATTACAACCAGGATTCATGAACTCTGTCTGTGCTATTGGAGTTTTGTTTTCGTTTTCTCTTGGGTTGATTCATACATATAGAGCTTAATAATTTGGAGCTGTCTCGAGCTTATATTAATATTCAGAAAATGTCTGCTTCAATGTTTGGCACTTTAGGCTGTTTTTTCATTTGATATCTTGTGAATTTGTGTTTTTGGGGATTTGGGGACATGGAATTGAGCATTTTACTTCATACGTTTGATCCTCCGTTCATATCCCACCTGAAATATGAATAGTGTCTCTGTATATGACAGTTAGTTTGTGGTTTAGGATATGTCACTCCTGTGCTATTGGAGTTATTTTCTGGTTGCTTATCTTTATAGCTTAGAAAATTATATACGAAAATGGTAATTTGCATTTACTTGTCAACCATAAAATGCAGTTGCAGGAGTCAACTGAGTAGAAATATATCTCTTTATATAATAATGTAATTATATATAGAGAGATTACTATATAGATACGATGACATGATTTATTTTTGGTAATGTAAGACAATTGGACTGGTAAATGATTATTTTCATTGGTAGGGGTTTTATATATTTATTTTATTTAATTGGGGAGGCAGGAGATGCATACTTTTTATTAACCTACGCATCACTGCTTTGAATATATATAATAAGTTCCTGAATTACCTTTGGTTGTTTTTAATAGTTGTTTTATAACTCTGTCACCTTGAAGCATTTCATATCTTTCCTGTGCTAACTTAGTACATATGTTGATTGCAGTGTGTATTACCAGCTGGTGTAGAGTTGTATTCGTCAGGGTTCGATGCTGGTGATGTCGCAACCTTTCCACGATGTTATCCCATAGTGTTAACTGGTCAGCACCGGTTTGATATTTTTGTGCAAGCAATTTTCAAAGTTTTGTTCAAAGTTGTGAGAGTACTTTTCCGCTTTTCTTTAATAATGAAAAAGACCTTTGCATTTGTTCTTCGAACCGCGCATTTAAAGGTCGACACCAGCTTACTTTTTCTTTTCTTGACTAAAGCTATTTGACATGGAACTTGGGGCTTTTGGGATCAGCTTTTAAGCAAATGTACTTTGATACTCCGTACACTTCTACTAAAATGCGTTGTAGTAGGAAGAAGGGGACCATTTAAATAGCAGAAGCACCCTCGAGCACCCACCCTCAATTGTTGACCAATATGAAAAAGCCCAACAATTGCAACAAAGTGCCTATCCACAGGCCCAATAAATCATAATGCCCAACTAGGCACAAACGTGACAAACCAGACAAATAAACCACCAAATTGAACCCAAACCCACTCGGATACCATGCAGAGTCCATACACTTGTCACTTAAGGGCATCATAGTAGGAAGGAGGGGGATTTATATAAATAGCACGAGCACTACCAATTATCTATTGATGTGGGACTAATATAACAAACCTTAGCATTCGGTTTTCATAAAACTTGGGTTAATCCAGCTTAACCTTTAACATTTCAGGTAATTAGCACAAATTAAAAAACTTAGCTTTTAGCTGATTAACCAAAAGTATAGTCCAATTTTTAAGTGTAAGCAACCTAATATTTTCACCTTTCCTTCGAGTTAATTCTGCTTTAACATTAACCAGGGTCCTATTGGTTGTTTTTGTCCTTTATCTTTGCATTTTAAACCTAGGCTTTTATAATATAAAAAGTATTCTCTTTTCCGTTTCTAAAAGCTCTCATCTTTTTGTCTTCATGTGGCGTGGCTGCAGAGGGTGATGGATCAAAAATCTATGTTAGCTGCATTGCTTTTCGAGATCCAGTGTGTGAGGATATTATAGAAGCTTATAGAATCCCAAGAGATTCTTTTGCCGACAAATGTATCTGTCTAGTTTCACATTCTCCCAGTTTTCGTGTCCTTAGAGATGCATTGGAGGAATTATTCACACTTTGCTTCTCCCCTCACGGAAGCAGGCATGTTTTTTTGTATATTGGCGATGATGTACACAGACATGTCTTTACTTTCTTATATGCAACAGTTATTTGAATCTATTCTACAAGAGAGATTAGAAATGTTTATGCTTAACCCTGAGTGCAATTTTTGTTAAGGTTTTTGTATTATTGGTTTTAGGGCTTAATATTTGCTTTGATGCTTAACTAGTGATAAGCTGCCCCTTGTAGTTGTAGGATTAATAGCTCTTGAGCTGTCATCTATGATGTGTTTGTACAGTGCGAAGCATGAAACGTCACTACGGGATATTTAAATAACTTTAGTTATGTGCCAAGCAATTTTCACACGAGCTTAGATCCTGATAATTACAACTATCATACACTATGATTCTTATTATGTTTTCTTTAATCCAGTAACTTGTGATTGACTAATATGGTGGATGTAGGAAATTTAGGCAATCTCTATTCTCTCCCATATTGGTTTTCCTTTGTCTCTGATTTGATTTTCTTTTCCTTTGATTACAATATTGCCTTATCTTGGATGATTAGGCGGAAATCTTTAGAACTTTGTCGGTGTCCATGGGTAATTTTTAAATGAACCAGCCTCAGTATTTTCAGCAAGGTTTCTTTCACTATCATGATGACCAATTGTTAATGTTTTCATTTAATAGTATTTTTTTGTTCTTACTGGCCAATGTTTAAAAAAGATTTAAGTGTTTGGTCTCTATCAATTTTGTTAAGAGAAATGTAGGTTGTTAATTTTTCTGCGGAACTTCAAATGCTTGACAACGACACTGATGGGACATAACCAAGATTGTATGATTTCATAGGTTTTTAACAAAACTGTTTTAAGCTGCCCTATACTAGTCCCCCGTATGCAGAAATTTTAGTCCAAAACTGTTTTAGAACTGCAATATTCTCGTGTAATATCATAGTTCTTCGGTTGGTAGATCTTATTTGCTTTCTATGGAACAATTTTCAGCAAGCCATTGTGGGATGTTATTGCCAATCTTGTGATTGCAGTATCTCTGCCTACCCCAGGACAAGACAGAGTTTTATTTTCCATTGAAAAAAGCCTCCTTGCGGTTGAAGTTCCGACAGGGGACGGTCTCCCGCATGCTGATGTAAGTCTCTAAACTTTTGTCCATATATTTTTGGTTAATTGCAATTTTGTACAGCCTGCTATGACGATTGTTGGTTTCAGTACAACTCAACTAGCATTTATATTGGTTCATGCACTAGCGTTTCATTTATATTTCATTTAGTACAATCCTTTCACTTTCCCCAAGTTGAATGACATGTGACTCCTAATGGATGTTGCAAGTTGGATGACATGTGACTCGAAATGGATGTTTTCGTTAGAATTTAGTACATTTCTGTACAATCAACTATCACATCCAACTTTGACAGTAATCATAACGGTAGTGTACTAAAGGGAAAAAAGAAAACCTGGTGTATCAATTAGAAAAGTTTTTCACTGGGGGTATACAGTATAACGTGTAATTTAATGTGGCTGTGGTCTTTGCTTTAAAAAAACTATTTTTTAATGCTCAAACATCCTTCGTACCGTCTGCGCGCATTGTCCTGGCATGGGAATGGACTGTGAAAAATTTACATTTAAAAGATTGGTGCCACAGTTTTTATTTTATATGAATCATTTTTTTTTAATGATGCGGTGTATAAAGTGTAATTTACTGTGTGGCTGTGGTCTCTTTTCTTTAAAAAATAACTTATTTATTATGCTGGGCATTGTCAAGGCATTGGAATGGACTGTAAAAAGTTACATTTAAAAGATTGGCGCCACAGTTTTGATTATAAATGATTCATATTTTTTGTAATGATGCTTCTCTTCCTCTCATGCAGATATCCTTTCAGCCACTGGTGCAGAGCTTGGACGTGGACAACTTTCTTAAACTTTTCACAGCAGTGTTACTCGAGAGGAGGATTCTGATTCGATCAAATAAGTAATACTCCCTCCCTCTCAAATTAAATGATTGTAGTTCCATTTTGGGATGTCCGAAACAAAATGAAACTTTTTCAAAACAGATTCCTAACACATGATACATTTACTCTATTACCCCCACATTGGAGTCCGTGCACATACAAAAAGTAATAGTTTAACTAATTTAAGAGGCATTTTTGACAAACACATGTGCAATCATCAACTTTTCATAAAAAGTTGGATTCCTCAAGCATCCTTATACGGAGGGAGTAATTTATCTTCTTGCAGTTGAATAGAACATATTACCAACTAGAGAAATCATTTTTTTGCCTAATTTATAATGTATACTTTTATCTCCTGGATGTTGACAACTTCCTTTAACTTCTTCACAGCAAGATATTCTCTTTCCTATGTCCCCTTGCATTTGAAGCCTTTTAATACTTATGAAGGGGGGGAATATGGAAAAACTAGGTAGCATGGAAAACGTAATAAAATCATGTTTTCCCATTTATTAGGAATTTTTTTAATTAAGACTGTCTTAGGTCAATGACAAACTGGTTGACATGTGTACATTGATTTTTGGACTTCAGTGTTTTGGTAGCATTTTCTTAAAAGGGGTATTAATAGGAGCCTGCACTAGTTCACTAGATCCATGTCTAGGTAAGGTTGGTGGAACATATGTAATGTTTAAAATGTCCTCGTCATTATTCACTACATGATTCAGTTTTTTACTGTTATATGTACAATGGAATCCATAATAATGAGAGGAGCTATATTTTTTCAAGCTGTACATGTTTTGAATTTGCAATGACTTGCAATAGCTATTCTGATAATTGTTTATCATGTTTAGTTGCTACCATTGTATAGGTTTAACTGTTTAAGTCGCCATTTTGGAATTAGTTAACAAAATTAATGTGTTTACTATCATAATATAATACCGTTAGTCGTCTTTAACTTTGTTGGAATTGTTTCACATCGTTTAGGCATTGTTAAAGCCAAGCATTAATATAAGCTCCTCTCCTTCCTTACTAATAGGCCTTTTAGTGGGGAATGAACGGGCTTCAACATGGTATCAGAGCCAAGGCTAAGCCGGTTTGTATGATGGGCCACCTCCACCCAATTTGTTGATTGCACTCGTTGGGCTTATCAGAAATTGACCAACCCACGAGTGAGGGGGAGTGTTGGAATTGTCCCACATCGTTTAGGCATTGTTAAAGCCAAGCATTAATATAAGCTCCTCTCCTTCCCTACTAAGAGGCCTTTTAGTGGGGAATGGGCGGGATTCTACAAACCTGAATGCCATGTAATAACTACAAAACCCCTTCCAGGAAAATTGTAATAACTAATAAGATTGTTTAATTTTCTCCCACATCTCATTTGATCTCCAACTGCGTCTTGCAGGTATTCTATTTTAACTCTAGCATCAGAAGCCATGTGCCATTTAATATATCCATTTCGATGGCAGGTATTGGATATTTTTCACTGAACTATATTTTTTGTTATTCTAGAGTAATTTCCTTTTTTGATACTTTTATTAGACTGAAACTTAACCAATTTCAGATGAAAGTGTGGATTAAAACTGTCTGGTGGCATTTGATGTTCTGTAGTATTGACGTAAATAGATATATTCCTTTTGTGATGTTAAAAGGATCGCTATCTAATATTTCTTTTTTGTCTTTTTGTTGGACTGAAGCATGTCTACATTCCATTACTGTTTTTCAGTGGAGTTGACTACATTGATGCCCCCACACCATATATGATGGGACTCCATTCAGGGGTCGACACTACTGGTCTTTCTATGGATGGTGTAAGTTGCTTGTTTTTATCTTTTTCGTAGATACAGATTTACTGTTTATGTCAAATTATTTGTAATATATACTTGTCTGGCTAGTCGCGCAAGTTATAGGTTCAATGCCATGTTTCAACAATAATTCAAATAAATCTAACATACTTAGTGTATTGATCTAACATCACGGGTTCAAGTTGTGGAAGCAGCCTCTTGCAGAAATGCAAGGGAAGGCTGTCTGCATCAGGCCCAAAATGGCCCGACCCCTCCCGGACCTCGCGCATAGCGGGAACTTTAGCATCGGGTTTGCCCTTTTCTTTGAGTAATGATCTTTGGTGATGGATTTTGTGTTTTCCTTATTTTACAAGAATTGCGTACTTATATATAACTTTTGATCATGTTGTAGTCCAGGTGTGAAGTATTATTATAAAGTCATTCTTGTTTTTTTTTTTTTTGGGGGGGGGGTGTTGGTTGCGAGGTAAACTTACTATATAAATGATTTCTTGTATGACTAGAGCTTGTTGGTTGCGATATAATCTATGCACCATGTTTCTTTTTTTGTTTGTATAAATTAACTTTGCTTTTTTGTGCTTTCCTTATAACTCCTAGACTATGTGTATTGTATGCATACTATGTGATGCTCCAAACTTGTCTGTTTGTTTCTGCTGCTACCAAAGAAAACTGTTGACTGAGAATCTTTATCCTTTTTTGAATGATTTGCATTAAGAAACTTATATCTAGAAATGAAATAGGTAACCAATTTCTTTTCTGGCATATATGTTTTTGAGGGTTACGTTTACTGTGGGGCAATGCTTATCATTTTCTTTCTGAAAATATAATTAATACAGTATAATTTTAAAGTGAATGATTCTATTTTGTATATATGTAGGTAGTCATTGTTGACATTGACCATAACTGCATCACCACAACTGAGGAAATTCCTCCTATTCCAGAGCCAGAATTGAGCAGATTACGTTCTGACATTATGAAGTTATTGTGTCCAAATGTTGTTGGCATTGACCAACTGAAGGGTAGTTTTGGACGTTCTTCTGAACACTATCCAAGGGGTAGCAGCAAGCCCTGGGGAGTAGACCATGACCTTCAACTCAGGTGATACTACAAGTTATATATTTAGGGTTTGGGTTATTAGATTGAACGCTATTGGAGTGGGGGGTAAATGTGATTCTATAACCCTAACTATCATTTTTATAATTTAGTACTCTCAACTTCTATTTATTTTTTATTTAGTATGAAACAGGGTTATTTTAAGTAAACACCCTCAAATGTAAATCGTATATATATTATTATGTATTTAATGTCCTATATTTTAAAATATCAAAGTTAAAGTTTTAATTTATAATAGTAAATATTGATAAAAAGAAACATCATATTTTTCACCCTAATACAATGGCTCTATAAAATTGAAGTATGTAAATTGTAAAGTGACTAACTACCCCGACATATGGATGAAAAAAAGGTGTAGTTGAGGGTACTAATTCAAAAAAAGAAAGAAAGTTGGAGGTATCAAATCATGGAAAAGCTATAGAAGAGTGTACTAATTAAAAAAAACTTATTGGGGTATAAAATTGAAATTGTTGATTGGTTGAGTTACTTCTTCTGTGTACTTTAGAAGTTTGTATGTAAGATTGACAAGTGAATGATGGTGATTTTTGGTTCACCTTTCTTGTGTTTTCAAGATCTTATTGAGTTTCATCTCACATTAGATCCTTTTATTTTAACTTTCTCCTTGATTAAGTGGGATATCGTGGGAGATTATTCTTTCTTAGAGCAACATTTTTTTCCCTATCGTATGGCTTTACAACGAATAATGGGTCAAACGATCATCTTGAGACGTTGTAGCATATCCTGTTAACTACTGTCTCTGTTCCATAAAGATAGTTCACCTTTCCTTTTTCGTATGTCCAAAATTACAGTCACACTTTCCCTGTAAAGGGCATGGTTAATATCTTAACTTCCAATAATATCTGCAAATAATGCCTATCACTACGGTATTACCGTTATAGGGGTATATTGGAAAAAATAATAAGCGTTATTGAATCAAGGGACCGAGGGAACGTTAACATCCTTCTGAACCAAGGGAGACCAAATTGAATCAAGCCTATCCGAAGAAAAAGATATAAGAAGCATGTATGGCCATGAAAAGTGGGAATTAAACATTTTTTGAAAATAGAGACCCTATAAGAAAAAGAAAGTTGTGCGCCATTAATTCCTGAACTCTTTCACATAGGCTGTAGCTTCCTCTCCAATGTAAATAAATTTGAAATTGCTATGTTAACAATCACTATTCTCTTCCGTATGTGTTGCCTTTGGCATGATAAGCCTCTGCTAATTTTTTATAGCATTATATTTTTCCTGAGGGGAATTATCCTGGCTTCCCCTATTTGGAGATTCCATGTAACTCTTAATTGTTCCCCCCCCCCCCCCCCCCCCCCCCCCCCCCCCCCCCCCCCCCTCTCCTTTGGGATCCATTAATTCTTTTGCTATTCCTTGGTTTAGGTGTTTTTGAAGGATTTGTTGCTACTAGCGTTCCAATGGAAAACAATATGTAACCTAAAACATCACATTCTAACTAGATGAATGTACTTTCATGCAGGTTTACATTCCTGAAGTTTTTCGCATCAATTTTAGCTGGGTACCGCAATTTCATAGTACGAAATTGACTTCTTTTTTTTCTGTAATCTTTTATATGTACGGGTGCCGCAGACCAAAATTCTTAAATATGATTGGTTGTTCTGTTCAGGAAATTACTGCAACTCAGGTATTTAACAATCAAGCATTTTTGAAGAAGCGTTCTCGGTCAACTGATCAGCCATCAGAACCAATGGTAAATACATCATTTGATTATCTTAAAATAAAATTAATTGTGTAAAACTTCATGACAACATTAAGAGAGAGAAGTTATTTATTTATTTATTAAGTCTTCAGTTAAATCTTTCTCACAGTGCATTCTGCGTGCTTATATCGCTGTTTCTGTACGACCTTTTTACTAGTTATTGCCCATTTGTGGTAACTTTTAACAGATCTCCCAGTTTTTAGAGACTCAAGGTTTCATGGATTATCTAGAGAGAGGTTTAGGCTCTGATGACAATAACAATAATCTTCTTGACAAGTTACAAGATGCGATTGGAAGACATCAGGATCCTTTGTCAATTCTTCCGAAACCTGTAGAAGAACATGAGATCATAACCATATCAGATCCCGGAACGGAAATGTCAGGTACCTAAAGCCTTATTTGGCTGTAGCTTATAAGCTCAGGTTTTTATTTTGTCTAAAACTTGGGCAGCATTCGGTTGATCAGCTTAAGAACCCAGGTGTTTTGAATTTTTGGCCTGAAAAAGCTAGAAGCTTTAAATGGATGAACCTAGCTTTTGGGGGTGTTCGATATTGTCCCACATTGATGGGTTTATGCTTATATATCAGATCCTCTCCTTCCTATCAAACGCCTTTTAGTGAGTATGGATAAATTCTATTTTGGTATTAGGGCTATTTTTTGTTGTTTGTTGGGCTCCCTCGTTGTCTAATTTGTTTACACTTGTGGGCATTTGGTCCATTGGGTATTCGTTTGTCTCGGTCCAGAAGTGAGGGGAGTGTTGAATAGTGTCTCACATCGATGGTTTATCGGTTCTAGCCTATGCTTAGAGTTTCTCCCCTTCCTATCATGAGGCCTTTCGGAGGAAATGGATGGACTCTAATAAGGAACTGAACTAGTCCTCTTTTTTTTGCTTAAAAGCTGCTGCCAAACAAAACCTAAGTGAACTAAGGCCTATTTGTTACAAGGAAATGCAACGAAATACTTGTTCAGTGAAAAACATCAGAAGTTTTAGAAAACAGCGGTTTGATGATGCGTTATAGATTCTAGTATATAAAAGTAATACTCAATTCCACCTATAAAAGGTGTGGAGATGGACAGGATGGTTTATCATGAGAATACGTGTTAGTAGTAAAACATGAAAAATTTGCACTAATAAAGTATCCCATCGTACCAAACTAGAGGGCGCTCTATAGATGCTAAGCATTTTATTTTTGATAATATTTATTCTTTAATGTGGCCACAATGTTGACCAGCTTCCTTTATGTTTGTTTCAGGTGCCAAGTACACTTATGATAGATTTCCTTCAAACATTAGAACAGAAGAGCAAGAAGAAAAGAGGAAGCAGATTCTAACAGCTGCAAGTGGAGCTCTGAGGTAGTAGTTAAATGCACATGTATATATATATATATATATATATATATATATATATTCGTAGTGCAGAGCCATGGAATCTTTTTGGATGCTTTGCATTGCAGAAGATTATTTAAACTGTCGCTAACTTAATCTTATCTTTTTTTTTTTAAACCAGTTCAACTCCTGTCCTCTCGAGTAAGGACTCCAAGGCAGAAAGTCTAAGTCCCAGGGAGAGGGCTGTAAGCATTGTGAAATAACTTTAATTTGATGATAAAAAATTCTATTCAATTTTTCTCTTTTAATTGCTGAATTTATATTGTAGGCTGAAAGGGAGCGCATGGTTTTAGACATAAAAGTGAAGCTGCAGGTATGTCCTCCTTTTGTAATCTTGCCTTAGCCACTAGTTCATTAATTTATACCATTGGGAAGCTCAAGTCAATTATTAAGTGGGTAATTGTTGGAATGATAACTAGCCGATTAGAACATAAAAGTTGTAGTGTGCATGTGCTGGTGTCGACCTCTATAATTTATCAAACATAAATTGGGAAAATCCAAGAGGTTAATGCTGTGTATTTATTGATTTCTTCTATTTTCCACTTTTTATTGAAGTAGTTTGTTTTCTCCACAGTTGTTTCAAAATTGTAGGACTATCCGTGTGAGCTCTTTAAGGAATTTTTTTTATTGGTATTGTACACCTCAAATATGAATTGCTGGAAAATGTATCATTCTAGCCCAATGGTCCAGTAAACTTGCTGGCAACCTTTATAATTTTTTTAACAGAAATAGAAAAGCCCAAGAGGTTTATGTTGTGTCCTTTTTATTTATTGGAGTAATTTCCTTTCCTCGTAACTCTTTCAAAATTTTAGGACTGTCCTTGTGCGTCTTTAAGGAGATCTTTTATTGGTATCGAAAACGTCAAATATGAATTGCTGGAAAATTTACCCTTCAGATATCCTAATTGACAGATAAAATTTGTTTATTCTGGTTTTTGATAGGGTTTATGGTTGAGGCTTTTGAGACTTGGAGCAACTGATGATCCACTTTCATCTTTTGAATATGGAACAATCCTTGGTAGTGTTTCTAGATTGTTTAGTCACACTCACCTTCATGGGCTTTCATTGCGATCAATCCTGTTCCTTGTTAAACTTATATTCCATGTCTTACTGACTTTTGCATTATTTATTTATTTTCGTTGCAGCTTTGATCGAGTCCGATGCAGAGGGGATTGGTGGAAGTGGCTTTGTCGAATGCATAAGGGAGCACATACATTCAGTACGTTAATCGAAAGAAGCATGTTTTCTGAGTTTTAGTTGAAATTTAACTGATATTACATATACTTTCTTTTTCTCAGGGATGGGTGTGTCAATTAAGTGAGGAGCAGTTCATTGCGGTCAAAGAACTGGTAAACCTTGCTCTCGTTAGTGTATCATGTTTCACCTGTTCTTCTTTTGATTTTGCTGGGACCACAAATAATAAATTTAATAACAAAGTTTGGGGTTTTTCTGAAGATTTGTCAACTTTTTCACTTGCGATCTTCTTAGGATTGAGTTCTGCTCTAAAAGATGGAAAACACGTTTTACATAAACAGGAGTATACTTCTTCTTGTTCTAATCTGAAAGAGGCTCCTATCTCTGTCATTTCTTCCAAAGATGTAGATAATCTTACCTGGTGATAAATATTTTTTAGGCTTCAGTAAGTATCAGTCATCTGTCTTAATCTTTTTATAGCATGTCTTTAATTTTTCATTTTTCTCAATATCGTTCAACAGCTCAAAACTGCTATTACTCGTGCTATCTCAAGGAATGACATGTCAACTGTTCGAGATGCGCTTGAAGTGTCTTCGGAAATGTATAAAAAGGATACGAACAATGTGTCCGACTATGTTCAGCGACATCTTCGTTCCCTTTCCATCTGGGAGGAGTTGCGGTAGGGTTTTTTCAATTACTCCTTTTTGCTCCCCTTATTAAGAGAACTTGAACTTGTATAACCATAATAGACAGTATCTTTTTCCCTTTCAGTAGAAATTATTTTCTCGTAAAGAATAACCGCGAGTCCTTTAAATTACAGTTGGCATCATAATCATTTTTGATTTCGTGAGTACAAGTATTGCATTGACATTTATAAGATTCATGTTTAGTAAAATCCAATTTTGCAGATGCATGGATAAGATCCATGGAACTCGATAGATTTGTAACATGGGTTTTTCTTTCATGATCTTGAAATGTTGTATTTGACTAAAATGAAGAACTTTAATTGCATGTTTTTATGAAAACTGCTATGATCGATTGATTTGAAGTAATATAAATGTTAAGAGAATGGGATGCACAATAGATAAAACAAATTTAATTATCAACGGAAAAGTAAACTTACAAATGAAATCCACCTGGAAGTGGCTTGAAGTTGCAAAAAATGAAGTGATGGATGACTAAGCTATTTGAAATGGTTTAAGCTAGCTGCATCAGCTTGCATTATTGTATAGGAGTACGCTGCATGACTGCCAGTTAATAATAATATTTCTTGGAAATAACAATCAAATTTTCTTTACTTAAGTAGCACAAGTGCATAAGAGTAATTCTTTCAATCTGGGCTGGATTACTGAATTTATGGTTTGAATGGATGATGTTTGCTACTTCTGTTGTCAAATGTGCTGATTGTTGCTACAATGCTATTACATGAAAAATTGTGGTACTAAATATGTTTTCTACGTCTTCCTTTATATGACAAAATTTTGCTTAATTTTCTTGATTTACGAATTCCTCAGGGGTTCTTTTCCTAAGAAAGAGTTTAGTATTAGCTTTGACCTGTTTATTCGGCTTCATTGTAGGTTTTGGGAAGGTTATTTTGAGTATCTTATGGAGCGTTCCTCAAACCGGTAAGAAGCTGCTATGTCCTTGAAGCCTCTTATTTCGTGTATCTGACCGTTTTATCATTAATTTTTGGTTATGCCCCATTGTTCTTTCCAATACATGCTTTTCTTTTACCTTTTTTTTTGGTATTCGAGTTGCCATCAGTCATCTAATGACTGTGCTGACTTTAATACTGACATTTAATTGCTCACACCTGCTCCACTATCCAAAGAATACTATGAAGCAGCTTTGTTGGCATGAGTTGGCGTTTTATATGTGATGCCTTCAATAGGAGAAATCAGGAACTGAAGGAAATAAAATTTAAGTAAACATGGTGACCTGAAAACAAACTAGGCATATCATTCTAGAACCTGAAATATTGGTTTTCTGATTTGCTTGTTAAGTTCTATTTATGAAAGCCCTAGGAGTTTCCAACAGTTGAATATTCAGTTTTTCAACCATGGTGTCCATAGTTAGAAGGATTATTTTATGGCTGTGGTGGGGTGTCTGTTCAAATCTTCTTCAGTGAAGTCTTTCTTGTTATGCGGTAAGAGGAACGACCTTTTCCCCTCCATACTATAACAATATACCGTGTCAAAAACAATGTATTTACCACCAAACTAAATATTTTTGTAATTAAAGTAACTGCCATGTTGTACCTTTACAAGAGTCCGGATCTTCTACCCCTCGATTTGTGCCCCCTTGTCTATATTTGGTCACATTTTGAATTTTTTTTCCTACTTATTTCGTATCTGAATAAACTTTTAAATTGTAGTCTTCACAAATTTCATAATTTGTTGGCATAAATGAATCAAATTGCTTTTTTCCTTAGATTAAAGTTTATTTACACTTGTTCTTATATTTTCTCCAACTTAAATACTACTCCCTCCGTTCCCATTTAATTGTTCATTACGAAACTACGTGCCATTTTGATCGGCTTATAACTTGTATCAAAATTGTCGAAATGAATTTTTTTAAAATCTAATCATAAAATTTAACATTTGAACTATATGATCAACTTTTAAAAAATTTCATTCCGACAATTTTGATACAAGTTCTTGGCCGGTCAAAATTGCACGTAGTTTCGTAGTGGACAACTAAATAGGAACGGAGGGAGTATTCGAGTTTATCTCAAAAAGAAATTATTAGAATATATTGATAAATGTTTAATCATAATTGTAGGATTTTTTGTCCAATTTTCTTAATACATCATTTGAGCTACTAAGTGAAGGGGGTATAGAAGAAGGTACAAATTAGGGGTAGAACATCCCGACTCACTTTGACAAGTATACCATAGAACTCAAAGTATTAGATTATTATACTGTTGGAGTTATAATCCAAAAAATTAAGAGTACAGTTATTTAGGTCCATAGTGAAAGCTCAAATAAAGAAATTCAGGTGATTTTAAGATGCGTGAATGGCGAAAGTAGTCATTCTTGTGTAAAAATAATGCCTCTGTATTCATTCTTTTAAATGACTTTTAACTTTTTACCTACAGGTCTGGTAACTATGCGAATATGGTGACAGCACAGCTGATTGTAGTGGCATCTCATATGGTAGTGGATTAGCTTTTATCCTTTATTTTGTTCATCGCTTCTATTCTCTTTCTTCCTTTGGTTTTTCTTGTAAGGATGTTGAGTTCCCTTTCCTTACCTCATGAAGACTATTATTTTTTGTTGTTGCTAGGCTGGCCTTGGACTTCCTGACACTGATGCTTGGTATACCGTTGAAACACTTGCTGAGAAAAATAACATTGGGTACAAGCAAATGGTAAAAAAATTACCTTTCTTGTCGGGAATTTTATTGTTGTTGTATCATGCTTATAAGAAACTATTATTTGTAAAAAGTCTGCTTTTTGGTCTTTACATATCAATCTGAAAACATCTTAGAAGCTCTAACTGCCTTTAGCTAGTGTTTTTTGCAACTCTAAACAGCTGATTAGTAGCATATTCGCTTGATTGATGATATTCTAATTTGTCAAATGCATTTGAATGACTGAATTAGTAAACTGAGCAAGATTTTTAAGCCTTTAAAGTACATATTTTATTGCAACTTCCAGGATTTTAATTAATTTGCACTTTTTCCATCGATTATGAAAAGTTTGCTTTTGGGAAAAAAATGTGTTGATGACAGCTAGCGCAAATTAGCGTCATGCTAGGAAAGAGGTTTAGTCGTACAGTGTTTATTGGTTTTTGATCTTAAAGCTTGCAAACTTGCGTCCACGTTTTTCTTGGTAATAAACTTGAGTTTTCCTTAATTGCTTGCTCTTTTCGTAATTGTAAGGAGCTGTTCGCACCTGTCAGTATATGCCCATTCTCTATTGTCTTCTTTCTACAATCTTTTTGTGTTCCGTTTCTTGGTCAGTCTCAAGGGATTGAATGGGCAAACAGTTACTCTGGATGTGCTTGATTAGAGCACTCACTGCAGCTACCCTATATACCAATATTACCACAACTTGGTGATCTGTATGTATTCATATTAAAAAAAAAACAGTAGTTAAACACCTTTCTTATCTGTTCCTTAAAAAAAGACCACCTAATTGTTCCTCTGAAAACGAGGAACCAAAATGGTTCCCTACAAAACACATGATTACACAGAAAGTATAATTATACGTGGAAGAAAAACGAACTGATAATAAATATTATTGATGACAGGAAAAAAGTACTGTAATGTGAAATATAGATGACTGGGAAGTTGATGCATAACCACTAAGGCTAGCTTAGTGGCCAGAACCCACTCTATCAAATAG
This sequence comes from Primula veris, assembly GCA_963682055.1. Classification (NCBI taxonomy): domain Eukaryota; kingdom Viridiplantae; phylum Streptophyta; class Magnoliopsida; order Ericales; family Primulaceae; genus Primula; species Primula veris. The sequence continues at coordinate 27,661,800 of OY821742.1, read as the reverse complement.
GAGATTGTGCGTTCGTTTCTCATGGGGGCAGGAGGGAAATCCTTAAGATCCTTTTTTAAAGAAGGAAAAAGAGAAGAGTTGATGGCAAAGCTGGTGTTTTGTTTAAATGTAAAATGGTTATTAAAAATACTTAGTGATATATTTTACTTCAAACTTACAGGGTTTTATAAAGAGGCAGTGAATGCTTTTATTTTGTGTTTCTCTGTTCTCTAGCTTTAGTCAAATGCAACCTTTAGCAAACTTGCATTTCATGGTGTTATTTATCAAACTTTGTGCTGATTTTATTTATACCTTATTGCAGATAAAGCTGAGGGGATTCTTGTCACATGTTCAGCAACTATATAGTAGTTACTGGGGAACGTATGCTATAAAAGTACAATCCGTATCACCCTATGGTTTGCCCTCTCCTCACTCACAAGATGTACAAACTGACACTCAACAACCTGCGGAAGCTTCCGGAATCGGAAGAAACTGGGTTCAGAGCATGTTTAGCAGAGATGCATCTTCCAGAGTGAGCGCTTCTAGTCGTTCTCGAAAATGGAGTTCAGACAGTGGACCCTTTGGTGTGTATGCTTCTTAGTAACTGAGTTTGTATCTAAGTTTTCCCGTGTAATGTAACCTGTTTATCTATTTTTAGGAAAAATATCACTATTCTACAGTATCTTATCGGCTTTTAAGTATTAATAGGTCATTTTATTGAAATTTGCAATTTAAGCGACAACTAAACTAAATCAAATAGTTAATACACCAATATCAAAGTTTCAGAGTGAAAGAGCTAGCTATATATTATTTGTTTAACCAGGCTGGTCTAGTAAGCATCAATATACAGAATAAAACGATTTGAACACAAGTATTATAATTTAAACTCATCCCCTTGTGAGTTGCATTAATTGTTGATTTTTTGTAGATTGGTGTCTAACTTGTAACTTTTTAGTTCGGTGGACTATAGTTTTTTTCCTAAACATGGTGGATCATATTTATTTTGGTGTATAAACAGAGACATTTAATAGTATAGGTTTGTGTATAAATTGTTCTTGGATATATTTTCAATTTTTTTTCTTTGTATGCGTGCATATTGTCAAAAAAAATGAAGGTTCATGAATTTTTTTTCCTATTAAAGCGTAGAACATATTCAACCAAAAAATGGTGTCAATCCGAATTAACTCGCTTGCAGTACATAGATATTGACAATTTACAAAGAACAATGAAAAGAAAATGTCTGGAACTCATTAAGCACAAAATAAGCCGTTTTAAAATTTGACATACGGCTGAATAGAAAACTTAACTTAGCAGGTAGGAGTTTTGCCAGTATTGGAAGTACATGGGGTTTATTGCAAAATTCTTTTTCCATTTTACCTTAATTTCTTTTTATTGTCTAACATGCTATATTGGCTTCTGGATGTGGCAGCAAGTGAGAACGGCACTCCTCACAAACAGGATTTAACAGCTGCTGGCCAGAAGAAAATACAGACAAATGTGCGGTTACTTAGAGGTCATACTGGTGCTGTAACAATCATACATTGTGTCACAAGAAGAGAGGTTTGGGATTTGGTGGGTGACCGCGAAGATGCTGGTTTCTTTATCAGTGGAAGCACTGACTGCTCGGTAACCATGCACCGACTATTTTTATTTAAACTTGTAGTAATATTCTAGCTAACTTTCAACTTTTTGTAGCACATGGTTTATATTTTCCTCTGTAAATTTACAGGTGAAGATATGGGACCCCAGTTCTCGGGGTTCTGAACTCAGGGCAACCTTGAAAGGACATACAGGGTAGTTTTCTGGAACTTTCTGTTCTTGTTGTTTCTTTTGGTGCCAGAATTCCTTGGGGAGGAAATGTGATGGAACAAGATAAAATTTTCTCATTTATGGAATTTTGGTGGAGACATTTTCTATGACATTCTCTATAAGTTATCTGTGCACCAAACAGAGTGTTTATCTTATATTTTGTTGTTTTCCGGTTTAGTGAAAATACACTGTTGCTTTTTTTTATCTGTAGAACTGTAAGGGCAATAAGTTCTGACCGGGGGAAGGTGGTGTCAGGGTCCGATGATCAGTCGGTGATAGTATGGGACAAACAAACAACTCAACTTCTGGAGGAGCTGAAGGGCCATGATGCTCAGGTTTGACTTTTTAAGCGATAATTGCAACTGTACCGACCTTTTCTTTGTTTGATTTCTATAATTAATGAAGTACCTGACTTCGTGAATGTTTATAGACAATGTTTACAGGAAAGTCTCTAGAAGCTAGAAACTAGAAACTAGATAGTAGTTTATGGTTGGGAGTTGTCACTTGGACCACTTGCATTTTGTTGTTGTTATATTGACATATAGAAATTCGTTCCATTTTTATTCTTCTTTGTTTTTTTTGTTTTTTTTCTCTTTTATGCTACCAAAATCTGAATAAGGGAGATCGAATATTTTCCCTTTTAAAGAACTGAAAGTGAATTTTAACAGCTTAGAAAATTTAGTGTGGTGATTTGTTGCAAATATCTTCATAGGTTGGCTGTGTACGCATGTTGTCTGGGGAGCGTGTTTTAACGGCAGCTCATGATGGTACTGTGAAGATGTGGGACGTAAGGACCGATACATGTGTTGCAACTGTTGGTCGTTGCCCGGGTGCTGTTCTTTGCTTGGAATATGACGATTCAACGGGAATTTTGGCTGCTGCTGGTCGAGACGCGTATGTGAATCTCATTTTTTAAAATTACATTATTAAATATTGAGTTAAAGAATTTCTATTGTACGGCTGAGCGTGGAATACAACAATGGTCCACGTACTCTGATGTACAACTCAAAATAAATCCCCCCAGTTTCGATTGCAGCACTAGTGGTCCTCATACTGCGGGTTAAATTTCAATTCACCCCTCATAATTTCAGTTGAAACACTGTCGGGCCCCATTGCATGAGCTAAATACAGTAATAGTCCATATGCTTCGAATAGGTTGAATAAGTGGTCCGCACGTATAACATACTTGGTCTCTAGGATGGGAATCACCTTTGTACTATTACTGTTGCAATTCGAACTATGCGGACCACCAATGTATCCTATTCAAACCTCAAGGACCAATAGTGTTGCAACTGAAACTATGGGTTCCAGGTCAAAATTTCTCCCAAGGTATGGGGTCCACTGCTGTAATTCAATGGCTAATTTCAAATGGTAAACTGATACTCAATATCTGCTATTTTGAAGTGTTGCCAATATCTGGGACATCCGTGCTGGCAAGCAGATGCACAAGCTCTTAGGCCACACGAAATGGATTCGGTGAGCTTAACTATCTGATAAAGGATTTTTATTCTTTGTTTCCAAAATTGTTGCTGCAATTGACTCGCTAATTTTATGTCAATTTTCAGGTCACTCAGAATGGTTGGTGATACTTTGCTTACGGGTAGTGATGACTGGACAGCACGTATGTGGTCTGTTTCTCGAGGAACATGTGATGCTGTTTTAGCTTGCCATGCTGGTCCTATACTGGCGGTAGAGTACTCGGTCGCGGATAGAGGAATAATGACTGGTTTGTGTCCCTACTCCTTTTATTTTCTCCATTACCGTTTCTTTTTTTACAGCTTTCAATTTCCATACCTTAGCTACAGGTTCTTCACTAGTGTAATTTATGATAATTGGAGAATTAATTTCTAATGTCATTTTCTCAGGTTCAACTGATGGCTTACTCAGGTTCTGGGAAAACGAGGAGGGTAAGAGTCACCATGTACCTTGTCGTTTATCGTTATTCAGTTTACATGTTTTATCACAGGCATCCATAATATACCCGTCGGGCAATTTTTGTTAATTAACTTGTGCCTTAGTAGTTTTTATATGTCTGAAAGTGAATACTCATACCTATTTGGTTTTCTTATTCACTCAAGCTACTTTCTTAAAGGAAAAGGCCGCATATTAACGATGATTGCATCATATAGTGCTATCGGCTAAATCATTAACATTACGACCAACCTAATTACATGTGTTTTTTTGTAAAAATACTATGTAAATGCTGGCTTCGCAGAGTCAAGGAATGCTTCTTTTAAACTTTAAATCATGAGTTGACAAGTCGTTGATGATATGGTTTGCTTTTTTCTGTCTAGGAGGTATAAGATGCGTAAAGAATGTGACCATTCACAATGCTCCCATATTATCGATCAACGCTGGCGAACACTGGTTAGGAATTGGAGCAGCTGATAATTCAATGTCTTTGTTCAATCGCCCACAAGAAAGATTTGGCGGTTCATCTGCCACAGGATCAAAGATGGCTGGGTGGCAACTATACAGAACGCCTCAGAAAACTGTCGCAATGGTAATCACTCACCAGTTTTTTTTTCTATTCTAGAATCTTTCGATTCTTAAATCTAAGTTGAGTATGAACATTTGGTTTTTATTTATTGTTGTTTTTTTAGTTTATAGCTAACATTAGAACCCATTTGACCCGCAATTTACATTTTCAGCCTTTCAAACTCGTGTTAGCGATGTTCTTTGTTTTTAATGGGGGAAGCTCTTCTGTTTTGAAGCTATACATTTCGAACTCAAAGATCTTTGTACAAATTAGCACATACAGACACAGACGTCTAACACACACACACACACACACAGAAAACATGTGTATTGTGTGTGTGTGTGTATCAATAATGCAGGTTTGTAAGTTATTAGAATAGATGAATTCTTGAAACTGTTAACTATCCAAAACCAACTGAAATTCGTCCTCATTTTGTGTCCTGCTTTCTGGTTTTGCTTCCTATAACTTTAGTATCCAACCAGTGACCATATTCTGTCTTTTTCCATTCCCGGTGCTTGTTTACGTCCAATGTCTCTGTTATGTTATTTAGTTTCCATTTTGTTCTTTTTAACTTATTTTCACTTGATTGCGCATTAAGTACCATTCTTACAATGAATGGTGTTTGCCTAAATATTTTAGTGAGAAGATGTTTTACATTGTAACACATCTTTTCGAGACTGCAAAGAGAGTTTCACTTTAGTTGATTATGACTCATCTTCAGTTATCTTCAGTTAGTTGAATTTACCAACCTTACAGACACAGGTCTGCACTTATTGTTCCTCCTTCTGTAGCTTTTGTGTTTCCTTATATGTGTACACCTTTGTAACAATAGTTGTCACTGATTCCATAGTGATTAAAGGATTGTGTCCAATAAGCTAATACTTATTGAGAAAAACAATGCTGACAAGTCCCATTCAGAAAAAGATGTTAACTCTCTCTTTTAAAAAAATACTGATTATTTCTTTTTCTTTACAATGTTTCTTCTATTTGCTTGTTCACCAATGTCTTTCTTTTAACAATTCAGGTGAGATGTGTTTCTTCAGACCTTGAAAGAAAAAGGATTTGCAGTGGTGGTCGTAATGGGCTTCTTAGGTTGTGGGATGCAACCATCAACATTTGAACTTCTCACATTGTATATGTATGTACTGGTTTTGTTGTATGTGTGTTTAATGTTGTAGTGCTTGTTTCGGATCAAACAATTATGTTCACTTCAAAGAGAGAAAACATCAGTTCCTTGCAATTTTGGTTTGTACAGTTTATACTGTATAATTTAGCTGGATGCAAGTTAAAGAGGATTAGTTTGCTAGCCAGTAAAAGGTGCACTTTGTGTGAATTCTCTATAGCTCTGAGACTCTCATCTGGAGCATGGAATCTTAGATTTGGAAGATATATTGTGCGCAAGTAGTTCATCAGTATCAACATCTTTATATGCATTAGTTGAAATATTCGTTGACACTCACTTATTCTTCCTTAGGTAGTTGGGGAAAAAAATAAAGTTGTGCAAGTGTGAAAGGGCCATACAACCCCCATTATTTTGCTTCACAAGGAATATACAGGGAGTGTGAAAGTTATAAACATAGACATGTTGGTTCATGCACATGAGAAATGACTGGCTTATTTTTTCCTACTCATACCTTCCCTGTTTGGACCAATATATATATATATATTTTTTAAAGTCTGTTTGGACCAATTCTTATTTATTAATTACATTAGCTTAAGTTCGCCCACCACATACCAGCTTAAGAAGAACAATCAAGGTAACTAACAAGTGAATTTTTGGGAGATTCTCTGGGTTTTGATTGCGAAAATTGTAGTACAAACAAGAAATCACAACTAAGAAACTCCAGGATATCAAAAAACTACAAGTCTACGACGAGCTTAATAATACAGCTGATATTGGATAAGGTTATCCAATAAGTTGTAAGACTGCCCTGAAGTATCAGAACTTTGAATAAATACCCAAGGTATCTGATAGTTTTCAATCTAAGTCCAAAAATAGATTCTTTAACTTTGGTTTCCTGCACTTTTCTCCTAATTTTGCCGCCTTAGTAGATTTTATACATTACAATTACTACTAAAATGATGATTGAACCTTTTCTAATGACTCTAATTTCGAATTAAGTTACCTTCATGGAGGCCCTCTTGGATGGATATCACGTGGAGTGGGGTTTCAACCTTCAATTGAAGATGACTAATGTAATATTATAAAAGAGGCATATGGTATGAGGAGTAATGCCGAGCGTTCCAAACTCGATTAGTTTACTAAACGAGCCTAAAAAATTTCAGTTTCGAGCATTTCGGCTCGTTTACAAACGAGCATGTCTAGACTCGGCCCGTTTTGGCTCTCTAAGCTTCAACGAACCGAGATTCGATTATCGATTTGCTCGCAAAAATCTTTTTTAGGTAGTATGATAACAAATAGGGGTTTATTATACTTTAATACCTTTAAGTATATTCACTTTTCGTTTATTACCACAAACTATGACTTTTTTCCCTTTAATACCCTAAACTATATACTTCGTTAGCTTTTTATATGAAAACGTGACTAACTTGGATGGAAACCTCAGCACGTGACTGTTTTACTAACAAAGTAAGGATAATATGGTCATTTAATAATAATTACTAGCTCGTTTGTGGATATAGATTACTCCATAATTATAATTTATGGTTACATAATAATCATGATATGATATAGATTAAATACAAATATATACTGAAATTATTAAACGATTCTGAGCATGAGCACAAGACCAATATTTTTGTTGAGACTCGGTTTGTTAGTAAATGAGTGAACATGAAGCCTTTAACATACCCAACATAAGCTTGTTCGTTGAGACTCGGTTTGTTAGTAAATGAGTGAACATGAAGCCTTTAACATACCGAGCATAAGCTTGTTCGTGAACAGCTCGGTTCATTTATAGCACTATCGATCTATTAATACGGGTGCATATGTGTTTGTCATCCATTTTTTTTTAACTAAAAAGGAAGAATACTTTAGCGTCTTATTTCGCCTGGACAGCCGAAATGCGATTTTTGAAGGGTTCGAAGACAATAGAGGAGAAAAGGCAATTGTAGCAAAAAATATAAATAAAAAAGAAATATCAGAATATTTTCTGGCATAAAGGGAATTGTACTTCCAAAGATTTAGATAGATCTAATTCATGTCAAAAACGAATATATATAAATTCAAATTGATACCGGAATCCCTAAATAAATAATCGAAAATCGGGCAGAATGAATAAAGGTGTTGGAAGTTTATAACCTTAGCTTATATCCTAGGACTACAAGATTTTGGGGCATGGCTTATAAAATTATGTATATATGTAACGAGATGATATTGGTATATCTGTATAAAAGATCACAATTTGCATTTGAAGGCATTTGGTGAGTATTTTTTTTTTTTTTTTGTTAGGACCAGATTTCTGGTCTAAATACTATTTATTGTCTATTGATTTTTACTTAATAATCCTAACTGTGTGTTTAAGAACTAAGACAGTATTGTTAGGTTTCAAGCAATATTGCAACCTCAGTTACAACCTACTGAGACAAGTGTTGACAGGTTTCAAGCAATGTTGCAACCTCAGTTACAACCTACTGAGACAAGTGTTGACAGGTTTCAAGCAATGTTGCAACCGCAGTTACAACCTGCTAAGACAGCGTAGTTGGTTTCAAGTAATGTTGCAACCTCAGTTGCAACCACAGTTCCAACCTGCTGTTTTGCAGGTTTCTGTCTAGTTCTGTAAATCTGTATATATATTCTTTAAATGATAATTATGTGGTTTATAGTATGCATGATATATTCTCACATGCTTTTAAAGGTTTAATTCGTTTAAAGATTGAATGTAATATGGAGTTAAGTGTTTCAAATGTATATGAAAAGATAATATCTTTAAAAGATATTATCTTTGTATGTTTTCTTTTTATAGGAAAAGATTAACTCCTATTTTTAAGCTAGTTATTAAACAGGTATTAACCAATGATGATTGGAGTCAATTCACGCTGAAGAATCACGTAATGCTTGGAAAGATTGAAGCCAATCAATAAAGTCAAAAGCAATCACAAATGATATTGAAGATAGAAGATTGTTTTTACTTACTTATATAGTTGATAACTTAGCTTGTAAAAAAAATGTGTTCTATATTATAAAGAACTTATTCTTGAGAGAATACACAGAGAGTTTCAAAAGAAAACAATGGTGGGATGCCATTGATTTATAATTGATAGTTATAAGGTAGGAGCAATATAGAGATAGGCAGAAAAATCTAGAGGGAGTCTGAGTGTTTTTCAATAAGACTTGAATCCTATATTGTAAGCTTTTATAATATCATAAACTGGGTGAGTGCCCCGGAGACGTAGCCTAGTTAGGTGAACTCCGTTGTTAAATGTGCGTGTGATTTATTTCAAGTACATTTAACTATATTCAGTTCTGTCCATTATTATTACTTAGGTTCCAACTGTGGTTGCAAATTCACTTGGAACCTAACTGCAAAATTGCAACTAGAACAGTGGATAGGAATTTCAATTGGTATCAGAGCTTCACACTAGACCTTACTTAGTGTGGATCCTGTGTTCTAGTAAAAATGGACTTAATGAGGGAAGGAAACGCGTTCAACAAACCACCATTTCTTAAAGGAGGAGTTAACTATGGAGTGTGGAAAATAAGGATGAGATCCTTCATCAAACAACAAAATGAACAAGCATGGAAAACAGTGTTGTATGGTTGGGAGCTTCCAACTGCCATTGATGGTGAAGGTGAACTGGTTTATGTACCTGAAGACAGATGGTCTGCTGATGAGGACAGAAAATCAAGTGCAAACTCCACAGCAATAAACTTGATCTTTGCTGGTGTAACTCTCAGTGTGTTCAGGGAAGTGGAATCCTAAAGAGAAGGATAACAAATATTACAAGCCTAGAGAAATTCAATGCAGAGAATGTAGAGGTTTTGGTCATATTCAGTCTGAGTGTGCAAATACTTTAAAAAGGAATAAAAGTGCTTATATAACCACCCACAGTGATAGTGATTCTGAGAGCAACAGTGATGAAGAGGATGATTCTAATTTTGTTAATTTTATGGGAATAATCACTGAAAAAGAACCTACTTATGAAAGTGACTGTGAGTCTGATTCAACCATAGGTACATCTGCTCTTAAAACCTATAGTAGTGATGAGGAAGAACCTTCTGATGAAAACATTACTCAACAATATCTTGTTCTTTATGTAAAGTATCAATGCCTGAGTAAGCAATCCTTGATCTTGAACAAACTTAATGTTAATCAAAAGGATGAAGTTAAAAGTCTCACTGAGCAACTTAACAAACAGCTAGTTGAACTTACTGAAACTAAAAAGAAAATAAAACTGTTGAATGTCTCTGCTTTAGAAAAATTAGATAACATGCTGTCCTATTCTAGAGCCTCTAAAGATAACAGTGGCTTAGGTTATTATGGCTATGAAAACACTGGAAAAACCACCTTTGTTAAAGCACTTGCTAAAGCTGAAACTCATGTTATTAACAATAAGGTTAGAAGTACAGTTGCAGCCAGAGATGTTAGAAGTACAGTTGCAACCAGAGATACAACCACAGTTGCAACCAAGAAAAAACTGAAAAGCCTTGAGGTTAAATCTACTTTTAGAACTAAACTGTGTAACTTCTGTAAAAGATCTGGTAATTTAGAAATCCAATATTATTTAAAGAGGAACAGAAAGTATATTTCTCAGAAAAACTGGTTGGCTTCTGTCAATAAAAAATTGAACTGGGTTTGGAAACTTAAGGAAAAATCTACCTTAATTGCTAATAATAAAGCTGTTATTACTTCTCTAAATGCTGTTACTTCTAATGATTGGTATTTTGACAGTGGTTGTTCTAAGCACATGACAGGTACTGCAAGTTTCCTAAAAAATGTCATTAGTCTTACAGGAAACACTATTGTGTTTGGAGGTGGAGATACAGGTAAAATTGTTGGTAAAGATACCTTAAACAAACCTGGAATGCCTGATATTGATGATGTTTTTCTTGTAGATGGTCTAAAAGCTAATCTTATTAGTATTAGTCAACTATGTGACAACAAGATGATTGTTAAGTTTAACAAAGATAGATGTCTAATTACTGATCTTAACAATGATTTGGTCATGACTGGAGTTAGATCAACAAACAGCTGCTATGTTTTTGAAAAAGCTGAAAAAGAATTGCCTCAGAATAGGTGTAATCAAGCTATTACTAATAATATTGATATTTGGCATAAAAGGCTTGGTCATGTTAATTACAAAACCTTAGATAAGCTTGTTAAAGAAGAATTGATAAGAGGTATTCCTAAACTTAGTGCTAAAACTCAAAGTGTCTGTGGTGATTGTGCAGTTGGCAAACAAACAAAGAGTATTCATAAAAGTACCAGTCAAATCTACACTAATAGAGTCCTAGAACTTCTTCATATTGACTTAATGGGTCCTATGCAAACTGCTAGTATAGGTGGCAAGAAGTACATTTTGGTAGTTGTAGATGATTTCTCTAGATACTCTTGGGTAGTATTTTTAAAAGATAAGTCTGAAACGTTTGATCTTTTTAAAACTCTGTGTTTAAAACTGCAACTTGAAAAAGGTTCCACCAGTGGTAATATTGCTAGGATCAGAAGTGATCATGGAACAGAATTTGGAAACAGTAAGTTTAGGGATTTTTACAACTCCTTAGGTATTAGTCATGAGTTCTCTGCACCAAAGACTCCACAGCAAAATGACATAGTTGAAAGAAAGAATAGAACCATTCAGGAAATGGCTAGAGTCATGCTTAATTCTAAGAAACTTACCAACAGATTTTGGGCTGAAGCTGTTAACACTGCTTGTCATATAGTTAATAGAGTATACATTACTAAAGGCACTACCATGACAGCCTATGAAATATGGAAAGGTAGAAAACCCAATGTTAAGTATTTTCAAGTTTTTGGGTGTGTTTGTTACATACTTAGAGATAGAGAACATCTTGGAAAATTTGATTCTAAGAGTGATAAAGGGATCTTTCTTGGTTATGCTCAGAATAGTAGAGCCTTTAGAGTTTTTAATCTAAGAACAAACTATGTTATGGAGTCTTATAATGTTATATTTGATAACTTAAAAGATGTGGATGAGACTACAAGTGATGATGAAGGGTCAGAAATGACAGGAAATAAAACTGAGGAAAGTCAGCAAACAAGCAGTCCAACAGTGGTTGGAAGTCCAGTTGCAACTGAGTTTGAAACCCAGAATACTGCTGAGTCTGAAGAAGAAGAAGAAAGTTCTCATGTTCAGTCAACTAGCAAGCCTCGCTATGTAAGGACTCAGAAAAATCATTCTCTTGACAATGTCATAGGAGAAGTTGCTTCAGGTATGAAAACCAGAGGTAAAAGAAATAATGTTGTTCACTTTGCTTGTTATATTTCTCAGTTAGAACCTAAGAACATAAAAGAAGATTTAGAAGATAGTGAATGGATTTTAGCTATACAAGATGAATTGTCTCAATTTGAGAGAAATGATGTATGGACTTTAGTACCCAGACCTTCTAATAAAAATGTGATAGGGACTAAATGGATCTTTAGAAACAAAAGTAATGAAGATGGAGTGATTATCAGGAATAAAGCCAGGTTGGTAGCTCAGGGTTATACACAAATTGAGGGAATTGACTTTGATGAAACCTTTGCTCATGTAGCTAGAATTGAATCCATTAGAATGCTACTCTCTCTTGCATGTCTGTATGATTTTAAATTGTTTCAATTAGACATTAAGAGTGCTTTTCTGAATGGTGTGATTAATGAAGAGGTTTATGTTTGTCAACCTAAGGGATTTGAAGATCCTAAATTTCCTGAACATGTTTATTTGTTGAAAAAGGCCTTGTATGGTCTAAAGCAAGCTCCTAGAGCTTGGTATGATAGATTAACCAAGTTGTTGATTGAAAAAGATTTTAACAGAGGGGGAGTTGATAAAACTTTGTTTACTAAGAAAACTACAAATGATATAATCATTGCTCAAATCTATGTTGATGACATTGTCTTTGGCTCCACTTCCAATAAAAGGATAGAGGAATTCATTTCTGATATGAAGAATGAATTTGAAATGAGTGGTGGAGGAGAATTAACTTACTTTCTAGGATTGCAAGTTAAACAGAATGAGGCATATTTTTATGTCAGAGTAAGTATGCAGATAATCTGGTTAAGAAGTTTGGTCTAAGTGAGAGTAAAGAGAAGAGAACCCCTATGAGTACCACCCTTAAACTGTCCAAAAATGATAAAGGTAAAAGTGTCTGTCCTAGTCTTTATAGATCCATGATTGGAAGTCTGCTTTACTTAACTGCTAGTAGACCAGATCTGTGCTTGAGTGTAGGAGTATGTGCCAGGTATCAGGCAAATTCTTTAGATCCTCACCTTCTAGCTGTCAAAAGGATTTTAAGGTATGTCAAAGGCACAATTCACCTAGGATTATGGTATTCTAAAGACACAAACCATTTTCTTGTTGGCTACTGTGATGCAGATTGGGCAGGAAACATAGATGATAGAAAGTGTACTTCTGGTGGTTGTTTTTATTTTGGAAACAACCTTGTTTCATGGTTTAGTAAAAAGCAAAATTGCATTTCTTTATCTACTGCTGAAGCAGAATATATTGCAGCTGAAAGCGGATGTACTCAACTTATTTGGATGAAACAGATGTTAAGTGACTATAATGTTAAGCAAGAAATATTAACTTTGTTTTGTGATAACAAAAGTGCTATAGATTTAGCAAAGAATCCAGTTCAACATTCCAGAACTAAACATATTGATCTAAGGCATCATTTTATCAGAGAACTAGTTGAAGGAAAAAACTTAATTTTAGAACATGTTTCAACTGAAAAACAATTAGCTGATATTTTCACAAAGCCCCTTGATACTAATAAATTTGAATCTTTAAGAAGTGATATAGGGGTATGTCACTATGGATCTAATTGAATACCCTTGCTATGTATTAATGTTTTGAGTACCTTTAATACTTTTTATTTCAAGAGGTAAGTCTTGATTGAGTTTTGAAGTTTTTCTCTTGAAAAAAGCCGCTTTTTGGTGTCTCAAAAACAGATGTGAGGTAACTTGTCTTAAAACCTCTCTGGTAATAGAGTTGCAAGCACAAAGTGCAAATTTTATATAGTGGTTGCAAGTTCGGTTGCAACCCCAGTTAAAACCGCATGCTCGTAATACTGGTTGCAAGCTCAGTTGCAACACCAGTTGGAACCTCATACTAATAATACTGAAAATTCGGTGATTGTCTATACTTCACATAACAGTGATCTACTAAAATGAAAAATCCAAGACAAAGTTTTGTTATTTTTGACATCACTTATACTCTTTCCTTGCTGAGATCATCAAACTAGTTTTTGTGTAGAGATGAAAATGAATTTACTCAAATTAAGCTCTTAAAATCTAATTTTTATTAAAGTTACTCAATGATAAATGTATCTTCTTGCGTAAATGGCTAGATTCTTGCTTTTTAAAAGTCCTATATTTTATATAACTGCTATATTTTTCTTGAAACAAGTCAAATTTCCTTACGAACTTCAACTTCTAAATATTCAAATTGTGATAAATCTGTTTACAAGGAATGTTTATCTTTATTTATTGCTGGATGTATCTTTTTGAAAAATTGCTACCTTCGTGATATCTTTGTGTTTAAATTTTGAAATTTCAGTTGATAAGAAATTTCCATAATTCTAGCAAAATCTGTTTCAAAATTGATTTGAGTGTATCTTTTTCCAATTACAAAAAGATTTGGGCTTAATTGCTATTTATACTAAACTCTTTTAATATCCCAAATCAATCACAATAATCACAATTACTCTCTCTCTCTTTCTATTTAACAAAAACCCTAAGTTCTCTGTAAAACCCACTGCGAAGTTCTAAGTCCAGTTGCAACCCTAGTTGAAACCATGTCTACAAACACAAACCTCAACATTGATGATGATTGTACTCTTAGGGATTTCATGTCTAAATCCCAAACTAGTCCTAGCTCTAAAGCAAAGGTAAGTGAGTCTTCCTCTTATAAGAAACAGAGGTCTAAAAAACGTGCTAGGAGAAATTATGATAATAATCCTATTATTGCTAAGTTTGATTATGTTCCTAAGTTCAATGAGGTTGATCCTAGGTTCTGGAGCAGGAAAATGTATAGGAGGTTCATGGCTTTTGCTAGTAGAGAAATTCATTGTGAAAGAAGGCTTAATTTGGTTAGTTATCCACACATACAGGTGTATGTAGAAAAATTGCTCTCTGTTGTTGGCTTAGGCAAAACTATTTGTTATGCTGATTCCTACTACCCTGCTGTGGTTAAGGAGTTTTATGCTAATTTGAGTAGTAGTGTCTTTGATGAGGGTAATCCTGCGTATGGAAGAGTCTTTTTGAGGGGTGTTACTTTGGATTTTACCCCTAAGTTAATTAATGAATTCCTGAATGCACCCAATCCTTCTGTGGATAATGTTGATTATGACATGGAAGTCATTGCTCTGGTTCTCACTGGAAAGAACAACAGAGTTCATGGCAATTCCATCAAAACATCCTCTCTCACATTGTGTGCTGCTGTGCTACACAAAATTGCTAGGTTTAACTGGACTCCTACCAAACAACCATCCAAAGTAAACAAAGAAATGGCCATCTTTCTATATAAAATCATGTCTTCTTTGCCAATTAACTTTGGTAATCATGTTTTCAATCTTATTAGAGAGTTCAGTGATACTAATTCACCCTCCATTCTGCTACCCTTCCCTTGCTTAATCACTGCAGTGATTCTAGGCCAAGTCTCATCTATGTCTAGAAATTCTCCTATTAGTATCACTAATGAACCAATCACAGATTGTCCCTCTGCCCTGTATATTTCTGCAAAACTGCTAAAAGAAGGGCATGTCAATGACATTTCTGGAGAAAAAGGAAAGGAAAAGCAGACCTCTAGTGCTCCTTCAGAAAAGAAGAAAGGTGTGAGGTGGTATCTGAAACAAAAATTGGCCTACAATCAAGAAAAAAGAGCTGAATTGGATGCTGATGATTATCAAATCAAGAAGCTATTGGTGAATCTCAAAGAAAGTGAGGATGATGGTGATAGTGATGCTACTCACAGTGATGATGGCTTCTCCATAAGCAGTGAGGAAGAAGATGAAGAGGTTGTCAGAGACACACCTTTAAGGGAAAGACCACCTCAGTCAGACATCCATCGTGACTAGTTTGTCTGGCTTCTGACAAATAGGGGGAGATGAAGAAAGTTTATGTGTTTATGTTTTTGTTTTTAAGTTTCTACTTCAATTTCAAGACTTCATATTGCTGTTTTTACTTTCAATTACAATTGCTGTATTAAGACTACGTTGTGCCATGTTTGGCCTTAAAATTTCTGCAATTTCCATTTTGAAGTATGTCTGTCTTTAGAATTGAATCTGCTCTGAAACTCTGTGAATGGATATATTTTGTGCTTATTTGATGCTTGCAATTCTAACTTGCAGGGGGAGCTTAAACAGATGTCTCAAAAGTATTGATATAAGATACACAGTATAGGACTGTGCTGAAATTGAATTTGCAGGTGGTTGGGGTGATTTATAAACTTAATTGATTTGTCAAAACCAATGACAAAGGGGGAAATTGTTAGAACCAGATTTCTGCTCTAAATACTATTTGTTGTTTATTGGTTTTTACTTAATAATCCTAACTGTGTGTTTAAGAACTAAGACAGTGTTGTTAGGTTTCAAGCAATGTTGCAACCTCAGTTACAACCTACTGAGACAAGTGTTGACAGGTTTCAAGCAATGTTGCAACCTCAGTTACAACCTACTGAGACAAGTGTTGACAGGTTTCAAGCAATGTTGCAACCGCAGTTACAACCTGCTAAGACAGCGTAGTTGGTTTCAAGTAATGTTGCAAGCTCAGTTGGAACCACAGTTCCAACCTGCTATAAATCTGCATATATATTCTTTAAATGATAATTATGTTGTTTATAGTATGCATGATATATTCTCACATGCTCTTAAAGGTTTAATTCGTTTAAAGATTGAATGTAATATGGAGTTAAGTGTTTCAAATGTATATGAAAAGATAATATCTCTAAAAGATATTATCTTTGTATGTTTCCTTTTTATAGGAAAAGATTAACTCCTATTTTTAAGCTAGTTATTAAACAGGTATTAACCAATGATGATTGGAGTCAATCCACGCTGAAGAATCACGTAATGCTTGGAAAGATTGAAGCCAATCAACAAAGTCAAAAGCAATCACAAAGGATATTGAAGATAGAAGATTGTTTTTACTTACTTATATAGTTGATAACTTAACTTGTAAAAAATGTGTGTTCTATATTATAAAGAACTCATTCTTGAGAGAATACACATAGAGTTTCAAAAGAAAACAATGGTGGGATGTCATTGATTTATAATTGATAGTTATAAGGTAGGAGCAATATAGAGATAGACAGAAAAATCTAGAGAGAGTCTGAGTGTTTTTCAATAAGACTTGAATCCTATATTGTAAGCTTTTATAATATCATAAACTGGGTGAGTGCCCCGAAAACGTAGCCTAGTTAGGTGAACTCCGTTGTTAAATGCGCGTGTGATTTATTTCAAGTACATTTAACTATATTCAGTTCTGTCCATTATTATTACTTAGGTTCCAACTGTGGTTGCAACTTCACTTGGAACCTAACTGCAAAACTGCAACTAGAACAGCGGATAAGAATTTCACTTTTCAAAATAGGTTGTTCGATGCTTATTAATTGTATTGTTTTGTTACACGGCTCCCGTGTTACACGGCACGATAGAGAGAGTCTACTCCAAGCACGTCTTTCGTTAAATTTGATAGCACGTTAGAGTCCGTAGGACCATGTATACCACCAAAATAACTTATGATAAGAAGGAGAGTAACACTAATACAAGCATAAGCAGATGTGAGATATATTGTAACACACATCATTATGATAAAATTATGAATAATTTCCACAATGATTTTCCTTGTTGAGTCTATAAGTAATTGACTTGTATACTAATTTTTATGCCAAGACCTTTAAAACATAATACAAACCAGAAAACTATCTCGTGGTTCTACAAAAAACCAGCTACTTTCAGCTGAAACTGTCTTCGATCCTAGTTGATAATTGTAATAAAAAAGTTAAAACCGCCGAAATATTGAGGTCTATATATCGTTTTCCATACTTGTTTCGCAAATCTACTAATATCTCTTATAATATTGAACTTAATCATGAATTGTTCGAAACAATAAAAAGAAAATAATTTATTTCACAGCTCTTAAAGCAGAATAGAAGAAGTTCCCAGAAGCGTAAACTCGTGTTATATATATATATAGTCATCAGTTCTTAGTACTATAATTTGAAATGGTAGTATTTTTTCTTTGTAATGTTAAAATGAATTAAAGGAGAATGACATCATTGACCTGGTGAAAATTAGTAAGCATGCATTTGGACGAAGTTATAAGTAAAAAGCATCATCATTTTTTGTCTATACGAAAGGGCACCCTTGCACGTCTCTACCGAGTTTTTTCAATGTACGTAATTACTCCCTAACTAGTGAATTTTGGTGAGTACTCTAAATAAAGTTGAAGAACACAAGGCAATATTTATATTTCCGGAATAACCATACGTTCATAACAAATGTGTGATTAAAGATCAAAACTATAATATGTCGTAACCCTCAAATTGGTGACAAAGGCAAACACAACTTTATTTATATATAGTTCAATACAATATCGGTAGATAAAAAACACGAACTCAATTCCGACTCGGTGAAAGTTTTAATAATTCATGGTTTGGTTTCTTGGTGGCATCATTCCCATTGGCTGCTGCTGCTGCATGTTGCTTCTGGCCAAATTTCCTTGCCAGCCTTCAAAAACAAAACAAATTGAATTTTAACTTATTTTCGAGTTAATCGTGGACTTATTTCAAAACTTCAAATACAACAATCTTAGTGCCTAACTAAGTTTTGAATAATTGACAGAGTTGGTCCATGTTGGGGAGGGAAATACATCATATCAAGTGACTCATATGTGATATATGCAAAATGCTACTAAGATTTAGTCCTGTGATTGTCATGCCTTTTAGGATTTTTAATATTTTCAAAAATTACCACGGTAATTTTGTTTTATTTGAAACTATTTTTTGAGCAAATATATGTAAGTTTTATTAATGCTTCAATTGTAACTATAAATGAGTAAGAAAAGTAAGAGCAGGATAGCCAATTCACCCTAGCTTAACTTCATGCTTGTTTAACTTACAAAATACTCCCATATAGTATATCATTATTATTTTGTGTAATATGTTTCTTTTAATTTCTTATAAAAAAATGACGCCATGTATAAATAGATGTGTGTACCGATAGAAGGGTCGAGGCCCCTCAAGTTAAGCTCTCTGTAGGCTTGGCAAAGAGCACACCACTCGCACAAGCAATGAGTCATCCAGTCAGATGCTGGAGTTCCATGAGCCCGAACCTGCTCCTAAGCTTCGTTCTATAACCACACGATAAAATACAAGGGACTCCTATAAGGGCTGATATACACCCGTACATCAACCCACTTGTCACGCATGCTGCAAAAAGTAAACACAAAATGAGAAAATAATGAACAGGAGTATATGTTTATAAGAAAAGTTACGTAAATATATTTAATAGTTGTGAAGAACAACGTAGGATCGTTATCCAGTCTATCTGAGTTATTGAGGCACTGAAACAGACTTATCTATAATAGCCAAGTTTAGTTGAATCTTTTGAGCTCTTTTTTTCTCGACTGTATTAATTTGGTTGATTAATTTTATTATAACGTTTAGCTTTCTTGGTGTTTCTAGAATTTAAGCTGGATGATTTATTTGTTTTTCAGTATAAAAAAATTGCATCACTTCGTTGATTAAAAACAGAAACCAAGCCCTCATTTGACTCGTCTCTAAGATTTGCTTGTGTTGAGAAAAAAAGGATGATTTTCTTTTTGAAGATTAAGAAAAAAAGATGATTTACGTAGTAGCCTGTCCATGCCATTCAAGCTAATTAATATTAAATATTTTAGTTATCCAACTTGTAAGATTATTTAAATAATAACGTAGACTTTGATTTATTTATAAAGGTCAATGAGGTGTTACAAGTTGACAAAGAGAAAGCTGAGAATTAGGACATCATATACTCCTGTAGAAGCGAAGTCTAAAATGTCTCTGAATTTAAGTCACAAGTTGAAATTTTATATGGCACCTATTAATTAAAGACATTTAAAGATATCGATTTTATTGTTCTTTGTCATCTAGTTTATGATATTATTTCAATACAATGTATGAAAGGCAGAAACATGGAAATGTGTCGACAAATAAAGAATTACTTAGACTTTGATTTATGAAGGTCAATGTGGTGATACAAGTTGTCAAAGAAAGGCTGATCAGAATGAGGACACCATATATTCGTGTAGAAGCGAAGTCTAAAATGTCTCTAAATTCGAACCACAAGTTGAAATATATAATTGAAATGAAACCCATTATAGATATTTATTATTAGGGTCAATACAGGCGAACACAAAGAAAGACAGAAAACTAAACCGATCACACACACTTTGATAACGGAGTTCACCCAAATTGGCTACGTCTCCGGGCCGCTACACGTGGCACTTAATATTATTAAGAGGATTACAATCGTAATCTAGCCTAGTTACAAGTTATGGTTCTCTCGTAAATAGAACTCTTTCTTTATAATATAGAGGTGTTGTGTAAATGTGTAATTAAAATACAATCGTAATCTAGCCTAGTTACAAGCGTAGAGTACCGACCTTGCTCCCTCGGGCTATCACCATAGCTCTTCGTGAAACTTTCCAAGCTCCACAGCTGAACGAAATGGAGTGCCTTTCGGCATCGAGTTGGCCTACTGAGATTAGATTCTTGGTCAACCTCGGGACATGCCTCACTTTCGTCAGCTTCCATACCGATCCATTTGGAATGCGAATCTTCACATCGCCCATTCCAACAACCTCCAATGCTTCTCCGTCGGCTAGATACACTTTACCGAAATTACCCGTAGTGTAATTTTCGAATAAATTCTTCTGAGGGGTTGTGTGAAATGATGCCCC
The DNA here is from genome assembly GCA_963682055.1 of Primula veris. NCBI lineage: Eukaryota > Viridiplantae > Streptophyta > Magnoliopsida > Ericales > Primulaceae > Primula > Primula veris. The sequence goes on along the minus strand of OY821742.1, from coordinate 27,641,478 downwards.
AGAGTCTAGAATCCACGAATCTATATCTCTCTGTTCGGCAAGCATTAAAGAGTCTCCCGAATCCTCGTCGCTCCCAACATTAGCCCCGTGATCACGGCCGGTACCCATCTTCGGCTGCTTGCACTCATGACTGAAGTGCCCCATACCCTGACAGTTATAGCACCGAAGATTCTTCTTACTTCGATCGCTATCTTTGCCTCCTCGGCTTTGCCCTCTTCTACCTCGGGATTGTGAACGTCCTCTAACGTCCCATACCCTGGCCTTACCCCGGTCTCTTGAACCCACGTTCAAGGCTGCTCCATCATTTGAGCATTCACCCATGTCTAATCTCCTGAGTTCCTCAGCCAGTATTTGATTTCGGATGCCGTTGTAAGTCAGTTTCTCCTTTTCAATTGAGTTGCTAACAGCAGCTCGCATGAATTCCCAACTGTTCGGTAAAGAGGCTAGCAGTATAAGGGCTCTCACTTCGTCTTCAAAAATTATCTCCACCGCATCCAACTGATTTACGGTGTCGATGAACTTGTTCACGTGACTCGCGACAGGTGTCCCCTCAGCCATGCGTAGGTTGAACAACTTACGCATGAGATGTACCTTGTTGTTCGCGGATGGTTTCTCATACATGTCGGTGAGGATCTTCATCATCCCCATCGTCGTCGTCTCTCTTGCGACGTTATGTGCTACACTCTTAGATAGTGTTAGGCGGATCACTCCCAACACTTGTCGGTCGAAGAGTTTCCACGCCTCCTCAGTGGTCGTGGTCGGCCTTTCCTCAAGAAGAAGTGGCTGATGCATCTTCCTCCCGTAGAGGTAGTCCTCTATTTGCATTCTCCAGAATGCGAAGTCCTTCCCGTCGAACTTCTCGATCCCGTGTGCAGTTCTGTCTTCTTTCGCCATCGATCTTCCTCAGCTCTGATACCACTTGTTAGGGTCGATACAGGCGAACACAAAGAAAGACAGAAAACTAAACTGAGCACACACACTTTGATAACGGAGTTCACTCAAATTGGATACGTCTCCGGGCCGCTACACGTGGCACTTAATATTATTAAGAGGATTACAATCGTAATCTAGCCTAGTTACAAGCTATGGTTCTCTCGTAAATAGAACTCTCTCTTTATAATATAGAGGTGTTGTGTAAAGGTGTAATTAAAATACAAGATATTGTGGCATATAAATAGAACCCTTAGTGGGTCATATTACAATTCCAAGTGATGTGGGATAATTAGAAAACATGGCCAAAACTCATTTGGCTCCACAACTCAATAATTATAAAAATCAATTTAATTGTTCTTTGTCATCTACTTAATGATATTATTGCAATGCAAATTGCAATGTATGAAAGGCAGAAACATGGAAACGTGTCGACATGTCATATCAATCCTTGTACCCTGTTTGGTATTTTATTTGAAAAACGCTGAAAGGCACAACAGAAAAGTGAGAGCAAACACAAAATTAAAGTGGGAAAAACTGGCAAACCTATTTCATTTTCTATAATTATAACTTCAAATACTAATACGGTTCATCAAACATATTTCATTTTCTATAATTATAACTTCAAATGCCCCTTCAATTAACCAAATATAAGCTTATTGTTTGTAAGATTAGGGAAAGTGCAACAAAAAAGGTCACATTAAATATTCTGCAAAAGACATGATTGTGAAGAAGCAGTGTATATATACAGTAACTTACTTGTATGGCCATTGTCAATGATCTCCGCAATTTGCCCAAAAGTCACGCATGGAAAACAAGCCGTGATGATAGCTGAAAATGTCATCCGGATTGTATTTGAATTGCATTATGGTACATGATTAATTAGTAAATTAGAATACGAATATTTTTGAAAAAACTTAGTAAAATTTGACAGATTCATTTCTCTTGTATTGCCTTATATTAATAGTAATAGGATTTTTGTTTTTTTCAGAAACTCTAAACCAAAGATAAAAAAAACAAATTTGACCCATCCCATTTTTGAGCAATGTTTCATGTACACTTATCAATTCTCTTATAAGATCCATATAGGTTTGTATTTGATACCTAATAATGCTTCGGGGTAAAATTCTGTAACTTGTGGATGATATGTAGAGACGAAAATATTACAAAATTAGTAACTAATTTAATTATTTGCTGCTTGGCATAATCAAAGGTAAAATATTTTTTAAATTTATTTATCCTGCATCATATTTATATATATGTATTGGCGAGGGAATGTCAGCATCCCCTCGTCCGGGGCAATAACGTCCCCAAAGCGGGCCGTCCGAGCCTCATCAACCCTGAATGATGCGACGCCCCGGATTGGGAGGGCCGAACCGTGCTGAGGCCGGCCCAAAGAAGCGTGTCGAGTACGCTTCCCCAATTAATGCTGCTGCCCCCTTGGGGGACCCTCCTGACGTTTCACCGACGTGGCCCAATCACAGGACACCTCCTGTGGGCCACGGGAAAGGACAGTACCCTTGTCAGAGTCATAAATGACTCTGACGCCGTTGGATCAACATCTTACAGTACAGTGATCCAAGGGTTAATACACCTCTGAACCTCACTATAAATACCCCCCCTAATCCTACTTAGAGGGGGACACAAAAAGAGAGAGAGGAGAGATAAAGCTTAAACAACCGGGACCCCCTGAACACTATCTGTACCACTCGATACAACGACCTGTAACCGACCCGGTCCCTCATCCTCAATTATATTCCTACTTTCAGTTAACACCGATACTGACTTGATCGTTGGAGAGGGAAAACCCGGCAACAACCCCGGGCCCCTGTTCGTTCCTTGTGCAGGCACGAAGACCACCTGACCGCCGGAGCATACCTGACCACCTCGGAAGATCGGAGCCAACGCGAAGTTGACTAAGTCGAGCTTGGGAAGAAAATCAAGCTCGCCAATTGGCGCCGTCTGTGGGAAACCTAAACGCGTTAGCTTCGACTCCCCGTCCTTAAAAGAAACATGTCTGGCAATAACCGATTTGACACTCCATCGTCTCGACCCCCCCACGTTCTTGGGATGCCGAGAACGCTTTCTTTTGATGACACCCCTAGGACCGCATCTACCAGGGAGCCCGTTCCCTTGACCGCAACAGCTCCCGCACCCCGATCGCGGGCCGAGCTGACAGAGATGATGATCGATATCCACCAAAAAGAGCTCGTCGCTCTTGCGGCCCAGAAAGCCTTGATAGCCTCGCTGATGGAGCCGGAACTCGAGCCCGCTCAAGGCGCGAGCCAAGACAAATCGGTTCCCGTCCCCGTTAAAAGCGTGATGTCCAGGTTGGGACCCCTCCGACGACCCCCCCTAGAGACTCCCAGGGAGCCGGCTAGGGGTGCGGAGTCAGAGCATTCCCAAGAAGGAAATTCTCGCCGCGATAACGAGCGGAGTATACATTCTCGGCTCCGTTGGCAGGATGGTAGTCGGGACTCACGGCCGGAATCTAGTCACGCCCGAACCGATAAGCCACCTCGGACACGGAGACGTGGCCGACGCGGATGACACGATGCAGCTGGTGAGGCAGCGTTGAAAATCGTGGCCTCGACCCGCAGCACCCCATTCTCGGACGAAATTGAATACAGTATCCCCCCCCCGAAACTTTATCGCCCCTATCCTCCAAACCTTCAACGCGGACTCTGATCCGGAGGCTCATCTCCGACACTACCGATACCAGATGAACCATTGGTCACACCTCGACCAATTAATGTGCAGGTGCTTTCCCGCCAGCCTGGGAAGGCTCGCTAGTAAGTGGTTCCAGTCCCTGCCCGTCAATTCTATCCACTGTTGGGACGACCTAGCTTATGACTTTGCACACCGGTTCATAAACTTGAAAGAGAGAGCTGCCCAGCCGGAGCAACTCTATCAAGTGAGGGTCCAATCTAAAGAGACCCTCGAGAACTATGATAGTCGGTTTTGGCTGAAGCATGCCGAATGCGCGGACTGTCCCGACTCCACCGCCATAGCTGCCTTTAGGCAAAACATGGTAGTTGGGAGCAGGATCCGAAACGAGATGATCGCGACCCCACCCAACTCTGTTCCTCAACTGAGGTCCCTCATAAAACAGCATATCGACATTGAGAAGGACATGAGGTCAGCCGGGACAACACGTTCAGTAGCCCTTATCGACCAGCCAAGGGATCGGTTCGTCACAACGAGCCCTCGAAGAAACCGGCCCATAGCGGAAAGGATGGAGCGGCCACGAACGGGAAGAAACCCGCAACCGGCCCCTAAAAGAAGAAAAGAGGACCCCCGACCGGGGCAGCAAACCCCTGTCACCTCGGGTTTGGGCGCTGCCTATTCCACCACCTTTCGCCTACCTCTTGTCGACCTTCTTAACGAGATTGAGAACGAGCCTTTCTTCTCTTGGCCTCTCCCACTACGGAACGAACCGGCCCCAGGGACTAACGACAAAATATGTGAATACCACAGGGGTCGCGGCCATCATACCTCCGAGTGCCATGGTCTGAAGGCCAGGCTCGAGGGATGGGTCCGGGATGGCCTAATGGATAAATATGTCAAATCACGAAGAGAATCCGACCGAGATGGAGAAGGGGTTGATGAGAGGCAGCGGGACCTCCCCCCACCGGTGATGATCTGTCATGTCATTCACTCTGGGCCGAAAAGGTCTAGCCAGAATGGGGCAGAAAGAACCTCAGCACGGGAAGCATTGATGAAGCAGTACGTCTGCCTCGCAGAAAGCTCAAGCCCTCGGAAAAAGTATAAGCGCAATTCCAAGCCGGATGTAAGCTTCACTGATTTCGACCTGGTGGGGGTGGACGTGCCCCACACTGATGCCCTCGTTATCTCGGCACAGATAGGCCTATGCGCTGTAGGACGGATCCTCGTTGATCAAGGAGCGTCGGTCAATATACTCTTTGAAGACCTCTTTCGAAAGATGGGACTCAAAGAGGAACAGTTGGAAACCGACGTCCCTCCCCTGTACGGATTCAACTCGGAGGCGGTCCGGCCCAAAGGAAACATAACCTTGCCCGTGAAAACTGGTACGAAAGTTATGGGCGTGGAGTTCACGGTGGTGAATGTCCCCTCTGTTTACAACGTGATATTGGGGCGCCCGTGGCTCCATAGAATAGATGGAATCTCCTCCACCTTACACCAAAAGGTTAAGTATCCAACTGATTCTGGTGTGGAAACCATCTCAGGAAATCAGAAAGTCTCACGCAGCTGTGCCATGGCCGTGTATTCCGGCAAAAAGATGGTGCCGGCCCAAAGTGCCATGAACATCGAGGCAGAGGACCCTAAGCTGCTGAGAGAACTAAACAAAAAGATGGGGCCTGAGGCCGAAGACAAGGTGGAGGAGGGACTGCTGAAAATCCAAATCCCGGGGCATGACGAGGACCACTTTTTTATGGTGGGAGCAAAGCTTACCAAACCTGAGGTCACCGACCTCATCGAACTCCTTCTCCAACACCTCGACAATTTTGCATGGGGTCCAAGCGAGATGCCAGGCATCAGTTCCGACCTCGCTTGCCACCAACTTAACGTCAACCCGGTTGCCAAGCCCGTGATGCAAAAGGGGCGCCGCGTCAGTCCAGAGCATGCCGATGCCATAAACGAGGAAGTAGAGAAGCTTCTTCTGGCCGGGGCCATCAGGGAGATTTATTACCCCAGATGGCTCGCCAATCCCGTAGTGGTCCCCAAAAAGAACGGAAAGTTGAGGGTGTGCATCGATTATACGAGCCTCAACAAGGCCTGTCCAAAGGATCCCTTCCCCTTGCCCAAAATCGATCAAATAGTGGACTCTACGGCCGGGGCCGCCAGAATGAGCTTCCTGGATGCCTGTTCCGGCTACCATCAAATACCTATGTCGGAGGCCGACCAAGAAAAAACTGCCTTCATCACCCCAAGGGGAAATTACTGCTACAAAGTGATGCCCTTCGGACTCAAGAACGCCGGGGCGACCTATCAGAGAATGGTCACCAAGATATTCTCTAAGAACATAGGCCGAACCATGGAGGTCTATATTGACGACATGGTGGTAAAAAGCACCCAGGAGAGGGACCACCTATCCGACCTAAGAGAGGTGTTCGAAACAATACGAAGGCATGACCTGAAGCTGAACGCCTCTAAATGTGCCTTCGGGGTAGGCGCCGGCAAATTCCTGGGGTTTATGGTGACCCATCGCGGCATCGAAGCGAACCCGTCCCAGATCTCTGCCTTGAAAAATTTGAAAACACCTGAGAAGAGAAGGGACGTACAAAAGCTAGCCGGAATGGCTGCCGCCCTCAACCGATTTATTGCCCGGTTCGGGGATCGATGCAAGCCGTTCTTTACGGCCTTGAAAGCTCAGAAGAAATTCGAATGGACCGATGAATGCCGGCGTGCGTTCACCGAGCTGGCTGACTATCTCGGAAGTCCGCCTCTTCTAACTAAGCCGGACCCAGGCGATGTCCTTACCCTATACCTCGCCGTGTCCGAGATAGCCGTCAGCGCCGTCCTCATCAAGGAACTCGACAGGGAGCAAAGACCTATCTATTACGTGAGCAAAACTCTCCTCGATGCCGAGGCTAGGTATACGCCTTTGGAAAAACTCGTCCTAGCCCTCGTCGTGGCCTCACGAAAACTTGCTCACTATTTCTCTGCACACAGCATTGTGGTCTATACGGACCAGCCTGTGCGAGAAATACTCCAAAAGGGGGATCTCTCTCGACGAATGATGAAGTGGGCCTACCACTTGAACGCCTACGACATCAGCTATGCGCCGCGAACGTCCGTCAAGGGACAGGCCCTGGCCGACTTCGTGGCAGAATTCACTGGGACGACTCAATGCCCCGACATCACAGGTTGTGCCCCCGAGACCTGGATCTTGCACGCGGATGGAGCCGCCAATAAGAAAGGGTCCGGCCTCGGCGTCGTACTCCGATCCCCACAAGGGGATGTGATTGAGAAGTCGATCCAACTTGGCTTAAGAGCCACCAATAACGAGGCCGAATATGAGGCCGTTATCGCCGGCCTGAAAATGGCCCGAAGCCTCGGAATCAAGAAGATACTGGTGCATACGGACTCTCAATTAGTCAGCAGCCAGATCAGTGGTGAATTTCAGACGAAGGACGACAGGATGGCTAGCTACGTGGCTATCGCTTCCGGAATACTCCAAAGCTTTGAATATCAAGAAATCGTCAACATAAACAGAAATGAGAACACCCACGCCGATGCACTAGCGACCCTAGCCTCGGTCATGAGTGATAAAAAAGAGAGCGTCATCACCATAGAATACGTCCCTTCGCCTAGCATCGAGGCTAGGGCAACAATTAACATGGTGACTGACCTCCCGCCGGAACCGAGCTGGATGGACCCCATAATCGAATACCATCGCTCCGGTGATCTTCCCAACGAGAAGAAAGAGGCCGAGAAAATAAGAAGAACGGCACTGGGATTCTGGATAGCTCCCAACGACAAGCTCTATAAGAGATCATTCTCTGGCCCCTACTTACTCTGCGTCCACCCTGACATGGTAATGAGGGTCATGGAGGAAATTCACGAAGGAACGTGTGGGAGCCATACCGGGGGAAGATCGCTGGCCAACCGAGCCTTGACCCACGGGTATTGGTGGCCCCTCATGCAGAAGGACGCCAAGGCTTTCGTACTCAAGTGTGAGAAGTGTCAGAAGTACGCACCCATACCCCATGCCCCGGCACAAAAAATGAGCAGCGTAACCTCGCCCTGGCCTTTTGCACAGTGGGGCATGGATATCGTCGGACCATTCCCCGTGGCCCCGGGGGGAAAGAAGTTCCACCTCATGGTCACCGATTACTTCTCAAAGTGGGTGGAGGCCGTGGCCTTAGCGAAAATCACAGAGGCTGAAGTGATACGTTTCCTCTGGAGAGACGTGATCACCAGATTCGGAATCCCCTACTCAATCGTCGCGGACAATGGTGGACAGTTCACCGGGGACAAATTAAAAACGATGTATGCAAAGTATCACATCAAGAACTACTATTCGACCCCATCGTACCCCCAATGCAACGGACAAGCCGAGGTATCAAACAAGACCGTGCTCGACGGAATCAAGAAGAGGCTAGACGAGTCCAAAGGACGATGGGCTGCAGAGCTGCATCACGTCCTTTGGGCCTACCGAACGACGAGAAGACGGGGCACTCAACAAACACCCTATAGCCTCACTTACGGAATGGAAGCCATCATCCCGTTAGAAATCGGGCTTCCTTCTCTAAGGACGGACATGGTGGAAAACGGGCTTAATGAAAAGATGATGGGGCTAGAGCTGGACTACGCCGAAGAAAGAAGGGAGGTCGTGGCCATCCGTAACGCCGAATATAAAAACGAGCTGGGGCGTTCTTATAACAAAAGAGTGAACGCCAGACGTTTCCAAGACGAAGACCTCGTGTTACGAAAAGTAAACAACAACACCAGGATACAGTCCGACGGCAAGCTAGGCCCCAATTGGGAAGGCCCCTATCGAATCCTCGGTGCAGTAGGGAACGGGGCCTACCTGTTGGGTCGTCTTCCCAACGACGTTCCGGTGGACCGACCTTGGAACGTCAACAACCTAAGGAAGTACTACCAATAGGGCTCGGCCTTTATGACTTTGTGTAAATAAGAATGTGGTGTAAATTTATGCCTGTGGGCTTTATAAATAAAAACTGCTGTTATTTCAGTTCATCTAAATTTTCTATGTGTTTCAGAACACGAGCCTATACGGCACCCCGGTTCATATTTACTTGAATTTTTCAGTTCATCTAAATTTTCTAAGTGTTTCAGAACACGAGCCTATACGGCACCCCGGTTCATATTTACTTGAATTTTTCAGTTCATCTAAATTTTCTAAGTGTTTCAGAACACGAGCCTATACGGCACCCCGGTTCATATTTACTTGAATTTTTCAGTTCATTTAAATTTTCTATGTGTTTCAGAACACGAGCCTATACGGCACCCCGGTTCATATTTACTTGAATTTTTCAGTTCATCTAAATTTTCTAAGTGTTTCAGAACACGAGCCTATACGGCACCCCGGTTCATATTTACTTGAATTTTTCAGTTCATCTAAATTTTCTAAGTGTTTCAGAACACGAGCCTATACGGCACCCCGGTTCATATTTACTTGAATTTTTCAGTTCATTTAAGCTTTCTATGTGTTACTTCGGTTGGCAAGTTATGAGTTGTATAAAACGAGCGCCCCAACGCCGAAGCATTAAGGCCCACTCATTTGGGAGCGTGTATACAATGAATAAAACACAGAAGAATAAAAGACAAGTCCAAAATTGTTTTTTCATTTCATTCAATGGAAAGCTATTACATGCTAAGTACAAAAAAAAAAGGAAATTACATCGAGAATAAAATCTAAAAACCACAAAAAGTCCTAAGATGCCCCCTCATCATCATCTGCATCGGCGTCCGAAAGGGCTCGAGGGGTTAAGGGGACCACCTCGGGAACGGGAGCAGAGGGGACCGGAACAAAAATGTTTTCCATGTTCCACACCGGATGATCCGGTCCCGCCCTCATAAAAGCTGCTGCCTCAGACCAGCCATCGACATAGAAGGAATTAAAGTCCTTCTGTGTCGATAGCTCCAAGGCGGCGCTCATCTCTGCCTCGGCGGCTTGAACCGCAGCCTTTACTTTTTCGGCCACCCCGGCCTCAGCGTCTTCGACCGCAGCTTTCACTTTATCGGCCACGCTCGCTTTAACCTCCTTTAGAGCCGTCACCGCAGCTTGGGCACGCTCCTCGGCCTCAGCACCGGCCTTCGCGGCCTCAGCTCTCCGAGCTTCCAAGGATTCGACGAGGCCCTCGGCCCTCTCCGCCCTTTTCTGGGCCCCCTCCGCCCTCTTCAGAGCGTCTTCGGCCTGCTTAGCATTGGCCTCAGCCTTCGAAGCCCACGACCTCACCAGTTGCCCTTGCTGGTAGACGTATTGGTTCATCGTCAAGTAGGCCTGCAAAAGAAGAGAAACACTTAGCAAGAATTTAAGAAATAAACGAAAGACAATGGCACAACCAAAACAACGTTTTACCTGCGGGATCATGGCCATGGCCGACGTTATGGCGGAAGCAAGGTCGCGACCACGTTGGTCGGCCTCGACAGTCTGCTGCTGAAGCGCGGCCAGAGCAAGCAGGCCAGCAGAGGGATGGCCCTCCATAATGCTCCGAACCCCGGTTGCCGCCTTGACCTCCTCCGGAGTCTGAATAGGCATTCTTGGGAACGGGGAGCCAGAGCCTGAGCTTGAGCCTGAAGCGCTAGGCATCGGACCCTTTGCCTGAACGGATGACACCGCTCGCTCTTCAGCAACGACCACATGCTCCCTGGCATCCTCCCTCGGCTCAGAATCCCCGGCACGGGCTTTCTTTGCATCCCGTGGGGCCTTCGACTCCTCCCTCTTCCTCTTGGCAGCTTCGGCTGCTTCGGCTTTACGAGCGGCTCGTTCAGCGGCTCGTTCACGCCTCAACTGCCCCGCCAGGCCTCCCAACCTCTCCAAGGTCTTTAACTTAGCATCTGCGGGAGCCACTTCAACCACCTCGTCGTCCCTTGTCCCGACGACCCCCTCCTCCTCCTCAGCCTCGGGCTCCAAAGCCTCCACCTCTTCCACCTCCTCGTCCCTTACCCCGTCGACCCCTCCCTCACCAGCCTCGGGCTCAATAATCTCCGCCTCCTCGCCACTTCTGGCCTCGACAATCTCCTCCTCGCCCCCAGCCTCGGCGGCAACCTCCTCCTCTTCCTCGTCAGAACGGACAACCTACATGGTTTAGACAGAAAAGGAGTCAGAAAATTTTTTACAAAATTTAGTCAACTGTGAAGCTGAAGAATGGAAGAAGGGAAGCTGACTCACCATAGTCCGTGAGGTGCCCAAGGCTGGCCCGGTGGGTGGGGCCTCAGGAGAACTATCTTCCAGACGAAAGAAGCCCGTCGTGTCCGGTGCCCTCGAGCTCAGGGGAGGGACATCAAGCAACGGTTTCCCATACTGGTCGATATAGCTGCGGGTACCGTCCGCCCCCTCCCTATAATGGAGGACGGTACCATCAGGCCGGGTTTCAAACATAACCCCGGCCGACGCAGGAGCAAACGAGGAAATCACCACGGCCTTCGCCCTGCTGCTTGGCTTCGGCTTCGTCGCCTTCTTCGCCACGGGCATAACCCCGGCCTCGGCCTCAGCTTCTTTGATGGCCTTAGGTGGGAGGGTGGATTCAAAACCCTTCTCTTTCTCCCACCGTTCCCGGGAGTACCCCACGGGACAGAAGGTCCTAGGGGGCCAGAGGAACTCATTCCCCTTACAGCTTGTGGGGGAGCCACATAGTAACAGGCGCTCCGCGTCGCGAGCGCCTGCGTCGGTCCTGTCCGGACCCCACCAGTTCAAGGCCAGCTCGATCGACCTCACATTCGGCTCCCCAAGACCCCTTAGCCTTGCGGCCACCGTGGCCTTGTTCTCTTTGTTGCTTAGGACCCTCCCCGGTCTGGTTGGGAGGATCAGGTCATCCCGGCGGAGCCAGTTACCCTCCACCACGATTACATCTTGTGTGTAACCCCGATTCGAATCAGAGTTACCCAAGATGAGCTGGTTATGCGACCGACACCGCAGGTACGGCTGCCTGCTTTTGGCTTGGGAGCTAGGCTCGCTCTGTAAGAACTCGTAACAAGCGAGCAGCTCCCTTAACCCCAATGGCTCCGGAAGAGTCGAGCCCAATAGTTCGTTTAGAGCCTCCATCCCGGCGCAGATCCGGTGGGCTTGCAGAGGCCACTGACAAGGGAGAGTTTGCGTCCAGGCGCATAACTCCGCCAGCAGCTCCGGGATAGGGAGGTGAGTGCCCCCGTACAGAAGGGACGAGAGAGAGAGCGTCACCATGCTCTTCGGATCCGCTACGATCCCGTTCACCTCGTCGGAGTTCTGACACCTCCGAAGACGGAACCCTTCGCCGATCCCGCATAGTTGTCGGAACTCTTCGAGATCGGACCCGTGAGTCCGTACCATGATGCTGCTATCGTTGCTATCGACGCTCAGGGACGGGTCGAGGACCATAGCCCGGAATGGGAGCGCGTTGGCCATCACGGCCAAGCGTTGCGGAGTAGGGGCAACCATCGGGCCCTTGCCGGCTCCGTGTTTATTAACCATTTTCTGGCTTAAGTGTTCGAAGGTAAAATTTGCTAAGGGTGGAGTAGGTGAGAGAGAATGTTTGCTGTGGAATCTTGTAGAGAGAAGTTGAAAAAAAGTGAAAAATGGTTTTCACTGAGGGTATTTATAGGCCCCTAGTGGAAGGTGAAAAGACATTTACCAGAAGGTGAAAAGACGCAACGGCTCATTGCACGAACTCCCACAAATAACCGCCGCCACTCAATCAATGTCCACCACGTGTACAGCCTGCAGAGGCCATCTGCCAAATGTCACTCACCAGCCGTTTTAGCATTAATGACGTTGTAGTAATCAAAGGGACAATGACGGCGCCTCGTGTCCACGTGTAAGAAATCCATGAATGGTTACACACGTGTCATAAAACAGCCATGCATGAGCATATTTGCACCGACGAGCACGAGAACAAAATGACCGGAGTCCCCGTAACGACCAGAGATCCTCGCCGATCTCGTCCTTAGCAACGACTCCGGACAGGGAGCTGTTGGCGAGGGAATGTCAGCATCCCCTCGTCCGGGGCAATAACGCCCCCAAAGCGGGCCGTCCGGGCCTCATCAACCCTGAATGATGCGACGCCCTGGATTGGGAGGGCCGAGCCGTGCTGTGGCCGGCCAAAAGAAGCGTGTCGAGTACGCTTTCCCAATTAATGCTGCTGCCCCCTTGGGGGACCCTCCTGACGTTTCACCGACGTGGCCCAATCACAGGACACCTCCTGTGGGCCCCGTGAAAGGACAGTACCCTTGTCAGAGTCATAAATGACTCTGACGCCGTTGGATCAACATCTTACAGTACAGTGATCCAAGGGTTAATACACCTCTGAACCTCACTATAAATACCCCCCCTAATCCTACTTAGAGGGGGACACAAAAAGAGAGAGAGGAGAGATAAAGCTTAAACAACCGGGACCCCCTGAACACTATATGTACCACTCGATACAACGACCTGTAACCGACCCGGTCCCTCATCCTCAATTATATTCCTACTTTCAGTTAACACCGATACTGACTTGATCGTTGGAGAGGGAAAACCCGGCAACAACCCCGGGCCCCTGTTCGTTCCTTGTGCAGGCACGAAGACCACCTGACCGCCGGAGCATACCTGACCACCTCGGAAGATCGGAGCTAACGCGAAGTTGACTAAGTCGAGCTTGGGAAGAAAATCAAGCTCGCCATGTATCGCACGCGTTGTGTTACGATTACTGAAATAACTATATAAGCACTCATCACTCATCTGGTATAAATAACAAAAGAGGTAACCATGGAAGACGAGTGATTTATTGATAAATCTTTCATTTATTGTTGTACTCCATCAATTAATCATTACACGACAACTGTTGAGTCGTTGACAATTAATGTAAGTCAACTCAAATTTCTATTGAAGTAAAGCAAGTGCTTGTTACCTCATTACTAGACCTCTTATAAGACAACAAGAAGTTGTGTAATAAAATCATGTTCTTTACAAACAAAAATATAATAATAATTTCAATAACTTCATGTTATAATCCACAACTTTGGCTACAATACACAGTAAAAAGTAAAATTATCTTAATTTTGTCAATATGCGGGGGCAATGTCCCTTACTATTTCCTCCTCCTGCTAACCTCGGATTAATATTGAATATTTATTTGTTTTTAAGCAAAAGTAACCAACTATTATTAAAACCGGAACACAAAAAACTACAACTTTTGAACCATTCAAGGTACAAGAATGTTTGTATGCCTATGTAAATCAAAGCGAAAAAACAACAGTAAACTATACTTTGTAAAAGCAAAGAGATGCACAAGTCCGATTGTCTGAAATTCCTATCCGTTGTTCTAGTTGCAGTTTTGCAGTTAGGTTCCAAGTGAAGTTGCAACCACAGTTGGAACTTAAGTATATTGATGGACAGAACTTGTAAAGTTAAATGTACTTGAAATAAATCACACGCACATTTAACAACGGAGTTCACCTAACTAGGCTACGTTTCCGGGGCACTGACCCAGATTGTGATATTATAAAAGCTTACAATATAGGATTCAAGTGTTATTGAAAAACACTCAGACTCCCTCTAGGTTTTTCCGCCTATCTCTATATTGCTCCTATCTTATAACTATCACTCAAAATATCAATGGCATCCCACCATTATTATCTTTTAAAAGCTCATTGTGTATTCTCTCAAGAATGAGTTTTTTATAATTTAGGACACACACCTTTTTACAAGCTAAGTTATCAACTATTTATACAAGTAAAAACAATCTTCTTTCTTCAAGATCTTGATGATTGCTTTTGACTCTTTTGATTGGATTCAATCTTTCAATATATCACGATATACTTCAGCGTAGGATTGACCTCAATCTTCATAAGATAGTACCTGTTAATAAATAGCTTGGAAATAGGAGTTAATCTATTCCATAAATAAGGAACATATAAGATAGTATCTTTTAGAGATAAAATCTTTCTAAATAAATATATTAAACATTAACTCCATATTTCATTCAATATTAAACGTATCATACTGATTTTGATAAAGAACAAAGATTGAAACAAGTGATAAAGATTTGCATAAGAATAGAGATATAGATTGCCTAGTTTAAAGTAAACAATATCTTTAAAAAAAAACTAATCTCCTTATAACTTTTAGGAAACATCTTTCTTATCACTTTAATATTCTCAATAGATATAAACATAAGTCTTTAAGAACATATGAGAATATTTTCTGCATACTTTAAAACAACTAATCATCATTTAAAGAATAGTAATGCAGAATAAAAGAACTAAACTGAATCCTGCAAACAGCAGGTTGGAACTGTGGTTGTAACTGAGGTTGCAACCTTACTTGAAACCAAGAGACTGTTTCAATTCTTAACATTCAACTAGAGTTATTAAGTTCAAACCAATAGACAACAAACAGTATAAGGTCCAGAAATCTGGTCCTAACAATCTCCCCCTTTGTCATTGGTTTTGACAAATAACCTAAGTTTATAAACAGACACTTCACCTGCAATTTTGTTAGCAAACACAGCTTTTAAACTGTCTAATTTTTCAATGCTTTTGTGTCACTTATTTGAGCTCCCCCTGCAAGTTAGAATAGGAGGCATAATTTAAGCATAGTTAGATATCCATTCACCAAAGTTTCAGAGCATATTCAAATTCAAAAACAAACAGAATTTAGAAATAAACTGCAGAAAACATAAGGCCAAAAATACTGACACAAAATAGTTTGAACACATAATTTGCAGATACATAATTTTGAAATTGAAACATAAACATAAAAATGGACAGAAATGGACACATAAACTTCTTTTCTCCCCCTATTTGCCAGAAACCAGACAAAGTTAGTAAAAAGGTCTTTTGGAGTGAGGAGCTCTTTCCCATTAGAGGTGCATCTCTGATAACCTCTTCTTCTTCTTCTTCTTCTTCTTCTGCACTACTGAGTGAGTAGCCACTATCACTGTCACCATCATCTTCACTTTCTGTGAGATTCTCCAGCAGCTTCTTGATCTCATAGTCATCTGTATCTAGCTCAACCCTTCTTTCTTGATTTGAAGCCAGTGTTTGTAGCAGATACCACCTCACACCTTTCTTCTTAGAAGGAGCACTTATTGTCTCCTTTTCTTTCCCTTTTTCACCAGTGATGACATTCACATGTCCTTCCTTCAGAAGTTTTGCAGAAATGTACAAGGCAGAAGGACAATTGGTGGACTTTTCAGAGGAGATTGTGATAGGATGGGTGGAAGATATGGGTATAAGTTGAGACAGAATTAGTCCAGTGATTAAGCAAGGAAAGGGTAGCAGAATGGAGTGTGATTTAATATCACTGAAATCTCTGATAAGATTAAACACATGATTGTCAAAGTTAATTGGTAATGAGGACATGATCTTATAGAGAAAAATAGCCATATCTTTGTTCACTCTAGAGGGTTGTTTAGTAGAACTCCAATTAAACCTAGCAATTTTATGAAGCACAGCAGCACACAGAGTGAGTGAGGAAGTTTTAATGGAAGTACCATCAAACCTGTTATTCTTTCCTGAGGACAAGAGCTACAACTTTCATGTCATAATCACTACTGCTCTCAGAAGGACTAGGAGAACTTAGAAAATCATTGATTATCTTAGGAGTAAAATCTAAAGTGAGACCCCTCACAAATACTCTGTCAT
The DNA here is from genome assembly GCA_963682055.1 of Primula veris. Lineage (NCBI taxonomy): Eukaryota > Viridiplantae > Streptophyta > Magnoliopsida > Ericales > Primulaceae > Primula > Primula veris. Next base: position 27,625,275 of record OY821742.1, on the reverse strand, counting down.
AGGCTGGATCACCCTCAGCAAAGACACTAGGACTTAGATTGGCATAAAATTCCTTAACAACCTCAGGATAATAGGAGTCAGGATAGCAAATTGTTCTTTCTAAACCAACATCTGTTAACAACTTCTCAACATGCACCTGAATGTGCTGATAGCTAACTAAATTTAATTTTCTCTCAGAATGAATTTCCCTACTAGCAAGAGAACTGAACCTATCAGACATATTTTTATTCCAGAATCTAGGATCAACCTCATCGAATAGAGAATCATAAGCAAAGTTAACAGAGATAGAATCATCCTGTAAGTTTCTACGAGCACGCTTCTTAGACCTATGTTTCTTAGAGGAAGAAGACTCACTTACCTTGGCCTTAGAGCCTGTACTGGTTTGGGATTGATTGATGAAGTCTCTAAGAGTGCTATCATCTTCATATTTGAGACTGGATTTATTAGGAGAATTGGAAGACATGGTTTCAACCTTGGTTTCAAATAGACTTGGAACTACACAGTGTGGGTTTTACAGAGAACCTAGGGTTTTTAATAGAACGAGAGAGAGAGTAATTGTGATTTTGTTACAGATTTAGTATAGTAAAATAAATTAGTATAAATAGCAATTAAGCCCAAATCTTTTTACAATTAGAAAAAGATACACTCAAATCAACTTTGAAACAAATTTTGCTGAAAAATAGGAAGTTTCCTTTCAACAGAAATTTAAAATTTGAATCTCAAGGAAATCACGAAGGATACTATTTTTAGTATGATAAATCCAGCAAATAATTTAGATATACATTCCAAAAGTAAATAGATTTATCCAAAATTTCGAATTCCAAGTAGTTGAAGTTTTGAAGGAAATTTGACTTGTTTCAAGATAAAGATAGCAGTTATATAAGATATAGAACTTTGAAAAACAAGAATCTAGCCATTTACTCAAGAAGATATATTTATCATTGAATAACTTTAATAAAAATTATATCTTAGGAGCTTATTTTGAGCAAATCCATTTTTCCTCTACACAAAAACTAGATTGATGACCTCATCAAGGAAAGAGTATAAGTGATGTCAAAGATAACAAGACTTTGTCTTGGCTTTTTCATTTGATTTGATCACTATGATTAGTATCATAGACATCATGACAGTCATTAGGCAAACACTAATCTGTTCTGTATTTTGAGAACGTGGTTTCAACTAGGGTTGCAACTGAGCTTGCAACCTTCTTAAAAAAAATGCACTTTGTGCTTGCAACTCTATTACCAGAGAGGTTTTAAAACAAGTTATCTCACATCTGTTTTTTGAGACACCAAATAGCGGCCTTTTCAAGATAAAAACTTCAAAGCTCAAATAAGACTTACCTTAGAAGTAAAATATATTAAAAGTACTCATAACAGAGATACATAGCAAGAGTATTCAATTAGATCTATAGTGACATACCCCTATATCACTTCTTAAAGATTCAAATTTGTTTGTATCAAGGGGTTTTGTGATAATATCTGCTAATTGTCTTTCAGTTGAGACATGTTCTAAAATTAAGCTCTTTTCTTCAACTAGTTCTCTGATAAAATGGTGCCTTAGATCAATATGTTTAGTTCTGGAATGTTGAACTGGATTCTTTGCCAAATCTATAGCACTTTTGTTATCACAAAACAGAGTTAACACTTCTTGTTTAATATTATAATCATTTAACATCTGTTTCATCCAAATGAGTTGAGTGCATCCACTTCCAGCTGCAATATATTCTGCTTCAGCAGTAGATAAAGAAATGCAGTTTTGTTTTTTACTAAACCATGAAACAAGATTATTTCCAAAATAAAAACAACCACCAGAAGTGCTTTTTCTATCATCTATATTACCAGTCCAATCTGCATCACAGTAACCAACAAGAAAGTGATTTGTGTCTTTAGAATACCATAAACCAAGGTGAATGGTCCCTTTTACATATCTTAAAATTCTTTCGACAGCTAGAAGGTGGGATTCTAAAGGGTTTGCCTGATACCTGGCACATACTCCTACACTTAAGCAAAGATCTGGTCTACTAGTAGTTAAATAAAGAAGACTTCCAATCATAGATCTGTAAAGACTAGGACAGACACTCTTACCTTTATCATTCTTGGACAATTTTAAAGTAGTACTCGTAGGAGTTCTTTTCTCTTTGCTATCACTTAAGCCAAATTTCTTGACAAGATTGTCAGCATACTTACTTTGGCATAGAAAAATGCCCTTTTCATTTTGTTAAACTTGCAATCCTAGGAAGCAAGTTAATTCTCCTCCACCACTCATTTCAAATTCATTCTTCATATCAGAAATAAATTCAGCAATTCTATTATCAGATGTGGAACCAAACACAATGTCATCAACATAAATTTGAGCAATGATGATATCATTTGTAGTTTTCTTAGTGAACAGAGTTTTATCAACTCCCCCTCTGTTGAAACCGTTTTCAATTAAGAACTTGGTTAACCTATCATACCAAGCTCTAGGAGCTTGCTCCAAACCATACAAAACCTTTTTCAGTAAATAAACATTTCCAGGGAATTTTGGATCTTCAAATCCTTTGGGTTGACTCACATAGACTTCTTCTTGAATAATACCATTTAAGAAGGCACTTTTAATATCAAGTTGAAACAACTTAAAATCATATAAGCAAGCAAGTGATAGGAGCATTCTAATAGATTCTATTCTTGCTACAGGAGCAAAGGTTTCATCAAAGTCTATTCCTTCTATTTGTGTGTAACCTTGAGCTACAAGTCTAGCTTTATTCCTAATAATGACTCCATCTTCATTACTTTTATTCCTAAAGATCCATTTAGTCCCTATAACATTTTTATTAGAAGTTCTGGGTACTAAAGTCCATACATCATTCCTCTCTTTTTAGGTTATAACTGAGAAATGTAACAAGCAAAGTGAACAACATTATTTCTTTTACCTCTGGTTTTCATACCTGAAGCAACTTCTCCTATGACATTGTCAAGAGAATGATTTTTCTGAGTTCTTACATAGCGAGGCTTGCTTGTAGTTTGAATAGAAGATCTTTCTTCTTAATCTTCAGACTCTGTTGTATTCTGGGTTTCAACCTTGGTTTTAACCTCAGTTACAACTGGACTTCCAACCACTGTTGGATTGCCTGTTTGCTGAATTTCTCCAGTTTTTTTTCCTGTAATTTTTGACTCTTCATCATCACCTTTAGTCTCATCCACATTTTTTAAGTCATCAAATATCACATTATATGATTCCATGACACAGTTTGTTCTTAGATTAAAGACTCTAAAGGCTCTACTGTTCTGAGCATAACCAAGAAAGACTCATTTATCACTCTTAGAATCAAATTTTCCAAGATGTTCTCTATCTCTAAGAATGTAACAAACACACCCAAAAACTTGAAAATACTTGACATTGGGTTTTCTGCCTTTTCATATTTCATAAGCAGTCATGGTAGTGCCTTTTGTAATATATACCCTATTGACAATATGACATGCAGTGTTAACAGCTTCAGCCCAAAATCTTTTGGCAAGTTTCTTAGAATTAAGCATAACTCTAGCCATTTCCTGAATAGTTCTATTCTTTCTTTCAACTATGCCACTTTGGTGCAGAAAACTCATGACTTATACCTAAAGAGTTGTAAAACTCTCTAAACTTGCTGTTTTCAAATTCAGTTCCATGATCACTTCTGACCCTAACAATTTTACCAATGGTGGAACCTTTTTCAAGTTGCAGTTTCAAGCACAGAGTTTTAAAGAGTTCAAAAGTTTCAGATTTATCCCTTAAAAACACTACCCAAGAGTATCTAGAGAAATCATCTACAACTACCAAAATGTACTTCTTACCACCTATACTTTCTGTTTGCATAGGACCCATTAAGTTAATATGAAGAAGTTCTAGGACTCTCTTATTGTAAATTTGGCTGGTACTCTTGTGAATACTCTTTGTTTGTTTACCGATTGCACAATCACCACAAACACCTTGGGTTTTAGAGCTAAGTTTGGGAATACCTCTTATCAATTCTTCTTTAACAAGCTTATCCAAGGTTTTGTAGTTCACATGACCAAGTCTTTTATGCCAAATATCAACATTATTGGTAATAGCTTGATTGCACCTATTCTGAGGTAATTCTTTTTCAGATTTTTTAAAAACATAGCAGCTATTTGCTGATCTAACTCCTGTCATGACTAAATCATTGTTAAGATCAGTAATAAGACACTTATCTTTGTTAAACTTAACAATCATCTTGTTGTCACATAGTTGACTAATGCTGATAAGATTAGCTTTCAGACCATCTACAAGAAACACATCATTAATTTCAGGCATTCCAGGTTTGTTTAAGGTTCATTTTCCAATAATTTTACCTGTATCTCCACCTCCAAACACAAAAGTGTTTCCTGTAAGATTAATGACATTTTTTAGAGAACTTGCAGTACCTGTCATGTGCTTAGAACAACCATTGTCAAGATAACAATCATTAGAAGTAACAACATTTAAAGAAGTAATAACAGCTTTATTATTGCCAATTAAGCTAGATTTCCTTTTAACTCTCCAGACCCAGTTCATCTTTTGATAGCAAGAGGCCAACCAGTTTTTCTGAGAAATATACTTCCTGTTCATTTTTAAATAGCACTTGATTTCTGAATGACCAGTTCTTTTGCAGAAGTTACACAGTTTTAACGTAAAAGTAGATTTATCCTTAAGATTATTCAATTTTTTCTTGGTTGCAACTGTACTTCTAACCTTATTGTCAAAAACATGAGTTTCGGCTTTAACAAGAGCTTTAACAAAGGTAGTTTTTCCAGTGCTTTCATAACCATAGTAACCTAAACCACTGTTGTATTTAGAGCCTCTAGAATAGGACAGCATGTCATCTAACTTTTCTGATGCAGACACATTCAACAGTTTTATTTTCTTCTTGGTTTCAGTTAGCTCAACCAGTTGTGTGTTGAGTTGCTCAGTGAGATTTTTTACCTCATCCTTTAGATTAGCATTAAGTTTGTTTATGATCAAGGATTGCTTACTCAGACATTGATATTTTTCATAGAGGACAAGATACTGCTGAGTAATGTTTTCATCAGAAGGCTCTTCCTCATCACTGCTATAGGTTTTAAGAGCAGTTGTAACTATGGTTGAAACAGACTCACAGTCACTTTCATAAGTAGGTTCTTTTTAAGTGATTATTCCCATAAAATTAACAAAGTTAGATTCATTCTCTTCATCATTGTTGCTCTCAGATTCACTATCACTGTGAGTGGCTATATAAGCATTTTTGTTCCTTTTTAAAGTATTTGCACACTTAGACTAAATGTGACCAAAACCTCTACATTCTCTGCATTGAATTTCTCTAGGCTGATAATCTCTGTCATCCTTCTCTTTAGGATTCCACTTTCCTTTAGGATTATTATTAAACCAAGATTCTGACTTAAATTGATTATCCCTTTTCTGAAAGTTTTTGGATGTTTCAGTATCATCCTGTTTTTTCTTATAAAACTTTTTGTAAACCTATTTAGCAAAGAAGGCTAGCTGTTCTTCATCACTCATTTTTTCACAGACCTTAGATTCAGATTTTTTAGCCTGAAAGGCTATTCCTTTTTCTGGTCTCTTTTGTTTGAAGAATTTTAGCTCATGAGTGCTTAGATTTCCTATAAGTTCTTCAAGTTTTAGATTATCTAAGTCTGTTGATTCTTCAATAGCAGTAACCTTAATTTCAAACCTTTCTGGAAGTGACCTTAGAGTTTTCTTAACAAGTTTAGCATCACTGTATTTTTCACCTAAGGTTCCAGCTTGATGGGCAATATGACAAATTCTACCATTAAACTGTTCAATGGTTTCATCTTCCTCCATTCTTAAGTTTTCAAATTGAGTGGTTAACTATTGGAATTTAAAAGCTTTTACTTTAACAGTTCCTTCAAATGGTACTTGTAAAATGTCACATGCCTCTTTGGCAGTTTCAAAATAAGAGATATATCTGAACAAACTGAGAGTTACACCAGCAAAGATCAAGTTTATTGCTATTGAGTTTGCACTTGATTTTCTGTCCTCATCAGCAGACCATCTGTTTTTAGGTACATAAACCAGTTCACCTTCACCATCAATGGCAGTTGGAATCTCCCAACCCTACAACACAGTTTTCCATGCTTGTTCATTTTGTTGTTTGATGAAAGATCTCATTCTGATTTTCCACACTCCATAGTTAACTCCTCCTTCAAGCAATGGTGGTTTGTTGAACGCGTTTCCTTTCCTCATTAAGTCCATCTTTACCAGAACATAGGAACCACACTAAGTAAGATCTAGTGTGAAGCTCTGATACCAATTGAAATTCCTATCCGCTGTTCTAGTTGCAGTTTTGCAGTTAGGTTCCAAGTGAAGTTGCAACCACAGTTGGAACCTAAGTATATTGATGGACAGAACTTGTAAAGTTAAATGTACTTGAAATAAATCACACGCACATTTAACAACGGAGTTCACCTAACTAGGCTACGTCTCCGGGGCACTGACCCAGATTATGATATTATAAAAGCTTACAATATAGGATTTAAGTGTTATTGAAAAACACTCAGACTCCCTCTAGGTTTTTCCGCCTATCTCTATATTGCTCCTACCTTATAACTATCACTCAAAATATCAATGGCATCCCACCATTGTTTTCTTTTAAAAGCTCATTGTCTATTCTCTCAAGAATGAGTTCTTTATAATTTAGAACACACACCTTTTTACAAGCTAAGTTATCAACTATTTATACAAGTAAAAACAATCTTATTTCTTCAAGATCTTGATGATTGCTTTTGACTCTTTTGATTGGCTTCAATCTTTCCATATATCACGATATACTTCAGCGTAGGATTGACCTCAATCTTCATAAGATAGTACCTGTTAATAACTAGATTGGAAATAGGAGTTAATCTATTCCATAAATAAGGAACATATAAGATAGTATCTTTTCGAGATAAAATCTTTCTAAATAAATATATTAAACATTAACTCCATATTTCATTCAATATTAAACGTATCATACTGATTTTGATAAAGAACAAAGATTCAATATTATTAGACGATGTGGGAATGATGCACAACACCGCACCACAGAATTTCCATCCTGGAAATCTGGGTCGTCACAATCACCCTCCCTTTAGGCACGACGTCCTCGTCGTCCTTCAGGGGTCCACACACACGTGCTAGTCCCCACATTTCCGGCCAGATAGAGGCTCTGATACCATCTGTAACGCCCCGGCCCCACGGACCGAACCGCCACGTCCATATCAACAATATTGTCCGCTTTGGCACAACTTCCCAGGGGGGTCACCCATCTTGGTATTACTCCAAGCTAAGCACGCTTAACTGTGGAGTTTCGTCCTCGCTATTGTGCCGCACGACTTTAAAAAGCCTTGTTGATAGGAAATGGATCTTTAAGCTCATATACCACACGAGTACTCTCGTATCTGGGCGATGTGGGACTGACGCACAACACCGCACCACAGAATTTCCATCCTGGAAATCTGGGTCGTCACACTTATCATCCTAATTTTTTTAAAAAGTTTGAGGTAGCTGATGCGGTTGCTAAATTGTAAGAATCAGCTCTATAACTAGCAGAATGTGTTAATTTCTATTCAGTTTGGATATCTTCTCAACCAGAAGGGAAGAAGTGAAAAATCAAAAGTAGCTAAAATAATATCAATATAAAGCGTACCAAGAAAGCGAGAGCTCTCGGTGGGGTAATGCAATAGTATCAGATGTAGAAGCCTTGTATAGACACAATGATATAGATATATGTGTCAAAAGTGATTATTTGCAACATCATATTTGCCTACTGAACTGGTTAGAGACATTATATGGATCTCGATTGTTTATTGTAAATTCGTAATGGTGGATCAACACTTGACAATATGAACTTCTAATGCATAATCATACCCAGGGCAATAAGATTCTTTTACAGAAATACCAAGATCAGTTCCAATCAAAAGAGGCCAAGGATTATAAACCGATTTTAATCAGGTGAAAACAATTGCTTGCGTATATAAAAAACATTTCAAACTCGCTACTAGTAAAACTCTTCCGTCTTACAAAATTTTCTTATAATTACACTGACTGCATAAGACAAGTCTAACTAACTTTAAGAAAGTAAAATCGAGAGATGTCTTAAGTTATTACTGTATCTTTTACCACGCACAAAAATGTATATCCATTGGCCATTATAGGGTAGAGCAAGCAGATCATGTTTTTTATTCGAAGCAAAAAGATCATCAATCATCTTCACTCTCAAGAATTAAATGGAAATGAATTATCACTTCCAAATAGAGCACCAGTTGAATCTGAAGCTTTCCACCAGTCAAAACTTGCTATCGGAAACTCTTCTTGGGCGATAACCTCTTAAAAGCCATAAAGGTCACAGCTGCTGACAGAGAATACCTGAAAAGTACTTCCATTAACATCGAAGAGATTTATTCTAAAATCATTCAAATAGATGTTACCAACAAATTTCAACAAATTCTTTTTCGGATTTGGTACAGATGAACACCAAATGTTATCAACAAACAAATAACCAGTTCTAATTCAAAATTGATTCAGACTTGAATCGGCAGACTTAAAAGAGAAATAACTTCAATGTTGTAACATCAACCAAAAGTACCAGTTATGGTACACCTGACCACTGCATTCCATGATGATGCATTACATTTTTAAAGGCCACTAGTGTGTTCACAGTGTTGATCACTAATCTATTTCTATACCACAACACAAAGAAACCGACACAGTTATTCAGTTCCAATACCAATAGAAGATAGTTCTATTTGTGTAAGGGACTGTAGTGGTGCTTTTGTCCACAATCAAACCTACGTTCTGTCAACACCGAAAGCATCATAAGAAGTGGCATTTTGTTTGCATTCAAAGTGTTTTAAAAAGGATTCTATTAACATCTAAAACTTGAATAATTGTGTTGTCAAATGTAGAAAGTCATTATACGATTTAACTGGATTGATTCACCATATCCAGTATACTCAGGTTCACTTGAGCCACTCGAGTAAACTTTCTCCACTTATATCCTACGATAAAATAGGCGGGACTCCTTTCAGCCAAAAGTTAAGAAGCAAGCCAAACAATTTTATATATGCATTTTATACAGCATTATGCATCATAAGAAAGGCGGGATTCCTTTCAGCCAAAAGCTAAGAAGCAAGACAAACAATTTTTTGGCATTGAGTAGTTCTATATGGTTCTCAAAGCTAATATTATCCCTCTAGTGAAAAAAACAAACCGACATATTCAAATATTTATGGGAGATGTATTTTCCAAACTTAATTGGAAACGAGAAAACAAAAACCATCTTGATTATTCTCAAACAAAAGAAGGTTTATTAAATTTATCTGACATTAAAAAAAATAGAATTTACTTTGTATCATATATGTCGACCGCCTCCTCGTTATGTTTTTGACTTCTCGTTAGCCAATTTATCTGACCTGGTTAACTTAGTCCTCTTAAGATTTACAAATTATAATAATATTCAGCCTAACCTTTTCAGGAACTTCAGTTTTTCCTTTCAACAAAATAATTAGAGTTTGACCTAGCCGTAATCTTTCTGCAAGGTATACAATATATACAGGGGGGAAAGTACCATGTCAACATATAATTTAGATGATCTTGAGGCATAACTGAACTGCGAACAAATGTGTTGGCATACTTTGGGACCGGGTACGGATGACTATGATTTATATTTTCATTTATCTCCTCGATGTAGATTGTATTTTCAGGAAGCCCACATGCACGAGCAATTGCAGGGACATCAACATAGAACCACTGTGCTTTGCTAAGATCATTTGGTGGAACAAAAATACTTGGTTTCTCACTTCCACGAACAATTCCCACAACTTCTACTAATGGAACAGGAGGAACCTGCTCCTGTACGTTGAAAAATAAATTTATCAATGAAATTTTATACAGATTTAATTTTGTAATAAACATGTATATGCCTATAAATGAACTAAAGAATTCATTAAATCGCGATATTCTTAAATGTACTCGCAAGATAGCCCTATGTACTCACGCTACTAGCTATTTACTGCCACTTATTATTTAGATTCGTAAACAATCTCATATCAAGCTTCGGAATTGCATAACTTTGCATAAAACAGTACAATTTTCTGCTTCAGTTAACAGGCGCCTTACTTGCATTACTTTTTAACAAATCAGTGACGATTCAACCCGACCATTGATCACTAAGTTATACCATAATAAAACTGACCACGGGATTATTAGTAGAAATAGATAGTCCATGGGGGTTAATAGCTAGTATTCAAAGTAAATGGGGGATATTGCAATACATGGGGGTTGTTTTCGGTCTACTCATTGTCTATCTAAGAACTTGCGAAGAGACCAAAAATAGAAATTAAATACCTCAATAACCGTTGGCTTGGTAGACCAGAACCTCCACCAAGAAGCGTTTTCATTCTTTTCTACAGAGGATGATACAATACTCGATACTTGTTGATCATTTCCTGAAGCTTCTATGGGCTTATCTCTCCAACTGCGAGGGACCCAGCCTCTATTGACTAAAATCGGTGACTGCACACTGGAAATGTACTAAAATATTAATTATATAAGCAGGTCCACTTTGTTGATTATTTACCAGAACTCTAACAAGTCAATTCCCAAAATCACTGTTTTGCTGAAAGTTAACTAACCACGTGACTAGAGCAAGACGGACAGTGAAATCCAAAATATTCATTAAATATAATACTTGAAAAAGATATCTTCCTCAACTACTATAAGACAGTTGAGAGGTTTAATCAAAAGAATGGTTTATTATAACCATATATCAATGCACAGTAGAAAAACTTTCATGCCTTTGGCCTTTTTCCGAGACAAAACCACGAGCAATGTGCTCTGGAGTTACTTTATATATACTAATCTATATCACTTGCCACCTATGTTGCACAGATACGAAATTATGGTTAAGGCATCGTATTCAATGTGATATTGTATCGTTTATCCCACACGAACAATTTTTGAAATTCAGGCTAGCATACAGCTTGGATATGGCAACAATTTCTCCAATATATATATAAGTATGTATACATTAATATATATATACATATATATATAAATTTATATGGACATATATATTGACGTACACATAGCTAAATTGCTAAGTTCTATATAATCGATCAAAAAAAAATTCTAACGAGTTAATGGTCTTAGTCCATACTACATACGATGCGGTCCGAAGGTGACGAGAAGGGAAGTTGATCGACTCTTTTGTGCAGTCGCAGTCAAAAGACATCCATTCTATTTGAACTTTGTGGTGAAATTTCCAACTTATTATTTTTCATTCGATTCATATTTAGATAAAACAAACGAGACCCATCATATGACTAGATTGTAACAGATACTTTTTTGATATATAGTTTTAATTTTTAAACATTTTCTGAAAAAAAATTGTTCAGTTTTGGCCCAGCTGTATCAGATACCGTATCGCTGCCATAAATCTCTTGTATTCAAGCCGTTTCTGATTAGCCAAAGACAAAGAAAGTCAATGATAATCTAAAAATGTGTATCTGATGCACGTATCCCCATATCTGTATTGTGATCGGACACTTGTATTATATCTGGGTATTGGTGCTACCTAGCTTGGCCCCGAAGGTCAAACATTTTACCATAAGTGGAATCAAAACACGTACCTCATCCATACACTAAACAACCCATCTATCACAAAGATGTTGAAAGTGCATGCCGAATTTTAAATATTCTTTGAAGTTTAAAGGAGACCATTCTTACCTATCTGAATTGTCGGGAACAGAAACAAAAGGAGTAATGATGAAGTAGCCATTTTCCGTTACTCCTGAAATACTTCTAGAACGTGGCCCCACATAAATTGACTTCTTCTCGTCGTAGAAACCTTTACACACCACTCTCCTGAACTCCAAATCTTCACTGAGCGAAGCCAATTTTTGTCCACTAATCGACTCTGATGCCAATTTATTCTGTCTATATTCAAGCATTTTTATCTGCCCAATCAAACATACAACATTAATCATAGGAAAAAGTAAACGAAGTCCAACAACATACGAAAAAATGAAAATTAATTAAAGCAGTAATCAAACAAACTATATAAGAAATGCAAGACTTTTTATATTTTGATTTACTTACTAGGTTTAGCTGCATCTTTTACCAACAAAGACAAGTTTTTAAAGCTCAAAATTATCTGATCTATCCAACTTAAAACTTGAAGCCTTTCATACTGAAAAATAGAAAAGATTAAGCTTAAAAGCTACCCAAATAATTTGCAAAAACTTAGAAGAAGAATGCTTAGATTAAAAGCTGCAACCAAACTAGCTGTACCAATATTATTGTATGGATTATGGAACTTCCAGATTGGTAGGATAAAAAAATAATAATAAACAAGAAGCCTTAATTTTACCATAAACTCACTTACGGGACTATTTTTATGCAAAATCAAACTAACTAATACATTTTCAATCAACCTTCTCCTCTCTTCTGAAGAGTTGCCAAGTTCCAAGTCCAAAAGTCGCAACTCCTGGGATAAAAAGCAGGAACCTTGACCATTTCCCTCTCGTTGGCTTCTCTGATAGATTTCACAAAAAACATCATAATAAGTCAACCTCTATTACACGAGGAACAAAATGGTGTGTCGTTTCCCTTTGCGTATCATGAAATCAAACTAAGGAGGGAATCTCAATGAAAAAAACTGAGAATTCTAGTGTATCTACTGAAGCATCAAGGTTTAAGTGGACAAAAATTTCAGTCTAATAAAATGAGTTTCTTGAAACATTTCCATATCGTTACTAGTTCAAAGAATCATAACAAGTAGAATCATAGAAGGGATAAATGTTAGTCTTCAATCATCTTCATGTGGCATGCTTTTGAACTTAGATGATTGTAGCTTTTTAAGAAAATTGCTTCCATATTCTATAGTTATAAAATAAGTTAACTCTACTAATACTCCTTACTCTTGAATGTAAGCAGCTTATTTTGAGATAATAATCTAGCTGGCTTGAGGTTGACAAAATAAGCTAAAAATTTATTCAGCTGGAATCTTGATATTTTAGTATCTAAAGCCAGAAAACAAAACAGCCAAGCCTTTAACCTCACTAGCCAGGCAGAGTACACTTTCTAAGCAAAACATTTAAGTTTTACAACTACTAGCACCTAGCAAACAGCTTTCAGTATAACTCCAGAGTTAGAAATAGCATTTTTCATGTAGTTCTTGTCCCATTTAATCACTAAATACATTGCACATCCATATGACGATTATTGCAGCTATTACAATCTCCCCCCATTTTGTTCTGTTTCTGAAAACCCTGTGTGTACCGGAGCATATTAGATACATGGTCCAGATATATTGCGTACTTTCGATTACCTAACAATTGTACGAAAAACTTAAAACTATGGGTAGACGAAACTCTTTAATTATTTACAACATTCTGTGATTATCTCATAAAAAACGGGATGATCTAGGTAAAGACACTCAGGGTCTGTAGTCTTCATTTTTATAAAAATCGACGGAAAGGGAATTTTCTATATATATTTAAATTAAAATCCTAGAACTTCGCTTAACAACCCCTCTGATAATATGAAAAACAAAATCACGAATATCAGGCCCTCCCATTGGCAATTTTAATTCCTGATAAAAATGAAATTTAGAATTATGGAACAGCCAACAACGTTGAGTATTTATCGTAGTCATCTCAATTAAACATTACAGGCACCACACCCTCGCGCACACATAGAGAGAGAGAGAGAAAAAAGAAAAAAAAAAGGGGGGGGGGGGGTTGTTGTAAATGAATACCTTCAATTTGAGAAGCAAGACTCGAAGCGGAGGGAATTTCTGAAGCAGCGGCGGCGGTAGGTAAGGTAGCAATCAACCTATGCTGAGATGATGAAGTCGCCGCCACAGAGGAGGATGAATTGAGGTGGCGGAAGAGAGTGGTGTTCAGGATTTTGGAAAGGGAGGTTCGAGGGGGGACGGCCATGTGTATGCAGAAACAAACTAGACAGAGCCGGTGCAAGAGCTTTTGAGGCTAAGGGCCTTCCCCCCCTCAAAATGTCAATAAAAAGATGCAATACGTTAGTCAATACAATGGAAACATGGAAAAGAATCTCTTATTATAAAAAGTAAAGAAACCAAACTATAACAAAGTCAAAAGTATATTAAATATAAAAGAAAAATAACAGTACTAACCGAAATCATTGGAATAAAATATTATATTTTTTTTTCCTGTAAATTCGGCAGTAAATTACTACAATTTAGTTTAGACGACATAGCCAACACGTTAAATATCTGTTGTGACATAAGCTGCCAAACAATTTTTTTATTAAATATTTATTTTTGACCCATCAAAAGTTGAAGTACAAATTCTATGTTTTTAAATTCTTCCGGATCAAAACTTTTGTATACCGAGTACATGTGAAATAAGAGGATGGATTTTTAAACCTCACATTTTCTGTAAAAACGCAATGACCGTAGATTTTCACTGTAAACCGTAGATTTAATCTACGGTTTACAGTTAAAATCTGTAGACCGTAGATTAAATCTACGTTTTACAGTGTTTCTGTAAACTGTAGATTTAATCTACGGTCTGTGTGTTTTCACAGATTTTTTAAAATTAAAAATTAAAATAAAAATTCTAATAATTAAAATTAAAATACTGAATATTTTTTTTCAAATTAAACATTATTTTTTTTTAATAAAAAAACTAAATGCGTTATTTTTAAAATTTTACATAAAATAAATTACCAATATTGTAACAATCTCTCAAAATAAACACAAAATTTACACAAATATACACCAAAAAAGTTGATTTGATAAATTTTATGTTTTTGTTTCATGTTATATTTTTGTCAAGTGTATAAGTTGATATTTATTGAATCATTAAGTAAATCGTCAATTTTTTTGAAGTTTTTTTGGTTTGTTTTTAACACTTGTATAACGCAATATGAAACATTAACTAAGTCGTCAATTTGGTGTCAATCGACAATTTTCTTGAATGAAACTGTCAATTTGGTGTCAATCGTCAATTTTCATAAATTATATAAATTTCATAAAAGAAATTAACTCAATATGCAAACATGAACTAAATTTCATAAAACAAATTTATTAAACATTTGTTTACATCATATAAATTTACAACAACTTGAAAAAAATAGTAATTTACATAAAATTAAAAATAAAAAACTGATTATGGACTTAGGTCTATAGCTTCTTCTTCATTTGTTTTTTTCTTTCTCGATTTCTTTTCCAGCGCCATATATAACTTGAAATTTGGTCGAAAAAGTTCCTTCCATGGCGCAGCTGTCTCAGTGCGTGTTTGTTCCCACCGTGCTATAATTCCTGGCATTGGGAAGATCCCTTCTTCTTTAGGAATAACCTGAGCATAGTGACAACTGTTGACGAACACCATTACAGTCGGGATGTAATTTGTCGTTCCCCGAGGCGGACCAGTATAAAGAGGTAAAAAAGTACTGTTCCACACGTTTACCCCTCCATCATTATTTTGCCATGAGGACAACAATACAATTGGAATATTGTAATGAGAAGCAATTAAAAACCCATAAGACGGAAATCTCATCCATTTGTCAGTAGGTGCGGGATTTTTAGGATGATAAAAATTTAAACTTGATAAAATATAATCATACTGGTAAGCTTCAAAGCCAACATTCTCAAACAGCTCATAATAAACACCTTTCATTTGCTGCAGCTCTTGAAACAACTCACATCTTACCGCATACCAATCATCTTCCCCATGCTGTTTACCCGTCGCATTTGCAAGTACCCGGAACCCACAGTTACCATCCCCACGCACATCATAAACTGTTTCGATGTAACTATGTAACATGACCCATATTTGGTCACTGTACAGGAAGGTTGGCCTATTGGGGGTGGGTTTAGGGTTCTGGTTTCGCGGCCTCCTAGTTGGGTTTACCCTTACCTCCGGTGTTTCATCCGCCTTGCCTTTGCCCTTGTCCCTACTAGCACCAGCACTCTGTTCCTCCACATACTCCCATCCCGACTTATCCCTCTTACTAGATTTGTCGCCTTTTCTAGGTCTCCCCCTATTTACTCTCACTTCGGGGTCACTGATGGATGTTCTGGCTGGTACGGTTATCTCTCGGAGTTGTGTTTTCATACGCCGTTTTTCAACATTAGTTTTGCTAGCATAAACACTTTTAAACTCTTCTAGATCACCCTCTACCCCATAATCATCGGTGTTCCCATTATCATCAATTACGTCTAATTTTTTCCAGAATGGATGAATATATTCTAGAGGAAGAAGCTTCCCGAATAAAATATGTTCACTCATAATATGATGACAAGGTAAACCGTGAGACAATTTGAAACCGCAAGAACAATTCTCATCAGCCTGGCCACTACATTTTTTGTGTTCTTGGAATAATAAATCAAAGGCATAGTGTTTGATATACGACCTAAGATTTATGAACAGAGGTGTTCGTTCAGAATGTGGAAAATAAGACTTGCATTTATCCAACTTCATCTTAATATCCTCAAACTGTTTTTCTAGAATTCTATTGACCTCTACCCAAACGGTTTCAAACGTGCCAGTATTTGTGGAAAGGGATCTTTTCAGCTTAGCATGTTGTTGTTCGGCTCGATTGCTAGTTCTGTTACCTAGATGTGTTGTGTGGTTGGTATAGCATGCAACAAACTTTTCAGCATAATCATTTAAAAGCTTGTCTACATACTTAATCACAGCAGGGTACGATTTGTAAGAGGAATTGAAATTAGTTCGGTTATGATTGTACTCCTCTATCGACTCAGAATCAACCAATAAACCCCAATCATCTAGAAACGTTTGCCACTCCTCATCAGGGATCTTTTTACGACAGTTTTTCAAAACATTTTTTGCAATATGAAAAGTGCACAAAATATGATGCGAATCGGGAAAAACAACGGATAAAGCATTTGATAAGGCCATTTTCCTGTCGGTTACAAATACCCTAGGTAGTATACACCCCTCCAATGTAACTTTAAAATTTTCCAATGCCCATATATAACTTTCCTTTGTCTCGTCACTCATGAAAACAAAACCTAAACAATATGTTTGGTTCGTTGATGTCATTCCTACAACTTCTAGAAATGACATATTAAAACGGTTTGTCCTATATGTACAATCCATTAACAAGACATCAGGAAAAGCTTTGAACATCCTTATAGAATCGGGGTGTGCAAAAAACAAGTTCTCAAGGCAATGGGTTGATGGTTCATATTATAGTAGAATGTGTAACGATGGCTATCCAACAAATTAAACAGTTCCTGTATCGGGTTTCTACCATCTCGTTCTTTAAATTTCAGTCCGGCCAAAAAATTATGTATCGTTTTAGTGTTTGATACATTATCAAGATTTCGATTTTTTATGGCCTCTAATATTGCACCAACTTTAAAACTACTTTGTCTTAAAGTTTTAACAATTTCTTTTTCATCTTGGGTTAAACGAGCACGTCGTGCTTGCCCTTGGAGGTAAGTTGGAGGTGGGTGGTTATGTTGTCCATTTTCTACGTGACACATCCATTCACCATTAACTACGTAACCTTTAATGAAAAATGGACATTCTTTTTTCTTTGTACCTGAATTTACGGAAGATGGTTTCTTTTTTTCGTAAACCCCCGATTTATCACACACAATATCAACATACGGTGTTCTGCTCCCATCACGCCCTCCAGACCTACGAATCGTAAGGATGAAACCCCAATTTCCAGCCACATCAGCAAGATCAGCAAGCATTTCATCCCTTGTATCCCAAGTCAATTCATCAACTTCAAAGTACTCTGAATAATCAGTTAGCTCTTCGTTTGAGCCACTGGATGAATTCGCATTGTTGTTATTCCATTGGTTGTTGTCATAACCATAGTTGTAATTCATTTTCGAAAAGTGTTTGTTTATATATTTTATTGGGGAGAAATGAGGATTTTTTTAGAGATTTCCGAAATGTGTGTTGTGTTTGATTTTATGGTTTGTTAGAATTGGCAAAATGGAGTCATATTTATAGTGTTAATTTTCACTACAAACCGTAGATTACTTTTACGGTTTGTAGTGAATTTTTGGTGTAGTTATTTCCAAACTTTAATAATGCATTGAGTAGTCATTTTCGGATAGGGTTGTCAAATCATAATAATTCAAAAGTGATAAGGTGTTGTCGGATTTTTTTTGATAGATATGGTATCCAATGTCATTTACACTACAAACCGTAGATTACTTTTACGGGTTATAGTGTTTTTTTTAGTGTAGTTATTTCCAAACTTTAATAATGCATTGAGTAGTCATTTTCGGATAGGGTTGTCAAATCATAATAATTCAAAAGTGATAGATATGGTATCCAATGTTATTTACACTACAAACCGTAGATTATTTTTACGGTTTGTAGTTTTTTTTTTTTTTTTTTTACGTTATTAACGGTGATTCAGTGCAAAAAGTACATTCATAAAATGACGCTGCTTAAATCAGGGGTACAAACCATACATTTATTTTACGGTTTGCACAGAATACATGCAAACCATACATTTAATGTACGGTTTGTATGAAATCTGTACAAACCGTACATTAAATGTACGGTTTGTATGAAATCTGTACAAACCGTACATTAAATGTACGGTTTGTATGTATTTTTCAGAATATTTAGGGTTTATGGTTTAGGGTTTTGGGTTTAGGGTTTGTAATTTAGGGTTTGTAATTAGGGTTTAGGGTTTACGATTTGTAATTTAGGGTTTAGGGTTTGTAATTTAGGGTTTGAGGGTTTAGGGTTTATGGTTTGTAATTTAGGGTTTAAGGTTTAGGGTTTGTAATTTAGGGTTTAGGGTTTGTAATTTAGGGTTTAGGGTTTAGAGTTTATGGTTTGTAATTTAGGGTTTATGGTTTATGGTTTGTAATTTAGGGTTTAGGGTTTAGGGTTTAGTGTTTAGGGTTTAGGGTTTAGGATGGGTTTAAGGTTTAGGGTACAAATCAAATTAAACTTACGAATTTATAACGTACAAATCAAACATACAAATCAAATTAAACTTACGAATTTATAACGTACAAATAAAACATACAAATCAAATTAAACTTACGAATTAAACATTCATACAAATACAAAAAACAAAAACAGTGCATTTATTTTTTTTTAAAACGACTAAATGATTTAAAGTTGGACATAGGGAGCATATTTCCCGCCGATGTTAATCTATTCGATGACGGCTCAGCAGACTCTTCGATTTCGTTTAGCTCCATACTCCGTCTCTGCCGATGCTGCGATTCTGGATGCGGAGCACGCTCGTGGGATGTAAGTGCCAATCCTCGACTCCAACTGTCGTGCGACCCAAATGATTGTCTATGATGATCGAACGGAACATCATCCTGAACGTAGTCCGACCCAGCAAAAGAAGCACGACGACCATGACCGCTTGAACTCGGACCCGGACCCGGATCTGTAGTCGGGGGTCGACCTCCACTCGTTTTTCTACCCCCGCTACGCCCGCCGCTACTAGATTCGCCTCTTTCGTTGGGACGCCGACAACTTGCCGACTTAGTGTAACTTCTTGGGTCGTAACCTAGGTCGTCATCACCATCGTCGTCGTCGTCGTTATCGTCATCCTCCCTATGCGACTGTTCATCACCTGACCCATACGGATTAATTTCCATTTCAGCGAAGTCCTTTTGTAGTAAGTCCACTTCCGTTTTCATTTTCGCCTGTTTGAACGATTTGAAATTGCGACGCAATACCTCTTTCTGAAAAAAAAAACCAATAAAAAACGATTTATAAGTATTGAAATATACAAACAGAAAAATAACAATCAAATATTAATGAACTTTAATTAGTTGTTACCATTTTATTGAACAACCCCGTATGCTCCCGGAAACCGTGAGATGGACGGGCAAGTTCAGGTGGGTTTATAAAGATCCGGGTTCTCTCTCTATACCATCTCATGTAATCCGGTGACGTCCCCGTGCCATATTCGCCGTTAATAAGATGGTTGTGGCGGTCATTCCACACGCTATAAACTCTCCACAAAGTAAAGGCCAGTCGTGTTTTTGCCCAATCCCATATCTTCTATCCTTGCCGTGACCCTGTCTGGGTTTCCAGATATATGTTGGGACCCGCTGAACAAAACCAAACTGCCTCATGAACCTGTCCGCGGGGTGGAACTCAACCTTCTCATTACAAATGAGAGGCACAGAACAATGCCACATATAACGGCCCCGCGTGCAGTATTCCGGATACTGATTGAGATCCCCGTAAGGTTGCCACACTATCTGTAATCAGCAAAATTAGAATATATAAACAAGTGTTTAAAAATACTAGTAATAAATTTTGCGAACATAAGACCAATGCAAATATATACAACATATAATACGTAAGTTACATATAATACGAAAGTTAAAATTTACCTGTTCAGGCGACATATTGTCAAACTGGTCACGTATGTGGACCACATTATGTCCGTAGACATATGGCGTAAGGTTAGTTTGTCTCCAAATCTTCCATCTGTAATATACAAACAAAACACGATAAACAATAAATATAACCGGCAGCTAAGTAAATGATAGATGACACAATAAAAAAAAACCACAAATCCAATACAAAAACTAATTAATATCATACCTGTAACCGAGGGGGAACCTAGGCCAGCCCTCAGGTGGCTCGATATCTTCCGGCAGCTCTTCACATGGTCTAACCGGCAGTAGTCTGGTAATCGCCCACATATCCAGAAACATCACCGCCCCGCTTACTCCGCTTGCCTTACAACGTACCAACCTGCATAGGTTAGCCTCTAACCAGGCCAGAAGAGCTGATCCCCAACTATACTCAGCACACGTGTCAAAATCCTCCAGAAATGGCAGAGGCCAGAGTGGAATCTGATCACTGCTCTTATCTGAAAATACATGTGCCCCCAGTAATAACAACATGGCAGCCCTAGATTGATATAGCAAACGCTCCTCACTAGGGTTGGGGGGTAATTCACCAAACGTGTGTAACATCCAATCAAGTCTAACTGTCAGACAGTTTGTATCCACTTGATTGTCAGCCGGTCTAACACCCAACAAACTCTCTACCATATCTAACCTGCTCGCCCTGTTATCATTCCGCTCTGACCGGGTAACAGCAAGACCATCCACCCTGAGACCAAGCATAATCTCTACATCCTGTAAAGATATCCCCAACTCTCCACCGACAAAATGGAACGTGTGCGACTCATCACGCCACCTATCAACTAAGGCTGTAAGCAAGCCTCGGTCTACGGTATAATTACCTATACTGTGAATACCGTAAAAACCAGCCCTAATCATATTTTGAACTACCCTTTCAGGCGTCGGTATCTGCCAACTATAATTATAAACCCTAATCTTATTGGCATCTCCTCTACCCGCTTCTCTTCCAGCATCCCAAGTCTGATTAGAAATGTGACCGGTCTGTCGTAAAATACCCAACCTGCCTTTAATATGTGGACCTGGATCTGCCATTCTAACTGTGATAACCAAATATAACTCGGTTAATGATAACCAAACAATGATAAAATAACCAATTAATAACCAATTAATGATAACCAAACAATGATAAAATAACCAATTAATAACCAATTAATGATAACCAAACAATGATAACTCAATGATAACCAATTAATGATAACCAAACAATGATAACTCAATTATAATCAATTAATGATAACCAAACAATGATAACCAAATAATCATAATCAAACACACATTTAATCATAAATCAAACAATAATAACTCAATTTTTTAATCATAACCAAACACACATTTAATCATAAACCAAACAATAATAACTCAATTTTTTAATCATAACCAAACACACATTTAATCATAAACCAAACAATAATAACTCAATTTTTTAATCATAACCAAAAACACATTTAATCATAAACCAAACAATAATAACTCAATTTTTTAATCATAACCAAACACACATTTAATCATAAACCAAACAATAATAACTCAATTTTTTAATCATAACCAAACACACATTTAATCATAAACCAAACAATAATAACTCAATTTTTTAATCATAACCAAACACACATTTAATCATAAACCAAACAATAATAACTCAATTTTTTAATAATAACCAAACACACATTTAATCATAAACCAAACAATAATAACTCAATTTTTTAATCATAACCAAACATACATTTAATCATAAGCCAAACAATAATAACTCAATTTTTTAATCATAACCAAACACACATTTAATCATAAACCAAACAATAATAACTCAATTTTTTAATCATAACCAAACATACATTTAATCATAAGCCAAACAATAATAACTCAATTTTTTAATCATAACCAAACACACATTTAATCATAAACCAAACAATCATAACTCAATTTTTTAATCATAACCAAACACATTATCAACAATTATCAACAATTGAAATTAACCAAACACATAAAAAAATAATAATGAAAAAATGGGACAAATATCAACAATTATTATAATTAATATAAACAAACAACAAAAAATTATATATAGCTAAGTGAATTATCCATTTGCATATTTTATATTTTTTTTTCTATTTTACAAATTGAAATTACAAAAAAAAAAAATCATGCAAAAATGGGACAAATATCAACAATTATTATAATTTCTATAATTAATATAAACAAACAACAAACAATTATATATAGCTAAGTGAATAATCAATTTGCATATTTTATATATTTTTTCCTATTTTACAAATTGAAATTACACAAAATAAATAATAAATTAGAGAATAAAAGATATACCCTTGAATTATGGATAAATTTGATTGATGATTTGGGGTTTTTTGTTAAGAAATTTAATAGGTAATGTGTTTGATTGATTTGGGTGGTTTTTTTAGATGAAAATTGGGGGTTTTTGAGAGAAAGAGAGAGAATGTAGTATAAAAATTGTTTTTTAAAAAAAAAAGCGTAAGTTTCTGTTTTTCAGGGACCTGCTGTGTAATTTTTGCGTAGGGACTGACTGTGTAATTCTGAAAAGCAGGGACTGACTGTGTAATTTACACAGAAAACACACAGACCGTAGATTAAATCTACGGTTTACAGTGATTCACTGTAAACCGTAGATTTAATCTACGGTTTGTATTAATTTTATTTAAACCGTAGATTAAATCTACGGTTTACAGTGAATCACTGTAAACCGTAAATTTAATCTACGGTCATTGCGTATTTTCAGAAAAAATGCTGTTTAAAAATCCATCCTCGTGAAATAAGCTTAGGTATCTGGACCAGTTATCTGTTGCAATTATATTTAAAAAGCTTAAAATTCTTGTTTGACTGCTCTTGAAAGCAAGTAAGCTGGTAAATTTGAACTTACTAGGAAAGCTCGAGGTCAAATCTTCTAGCTTTGTATCTTTAGATTAAAAAACTTAATCAAATTTCTTACATTCATAAACACAAGATACAGTCCAATTATAAGCAATTAAAAAACCAAAAAAGGTGAGCTTAAAAAGTTAAAACAAAAAGAGCCTGCAATTTGATATCAAACTTTATGATGAAAGTTAGTTAGTTAATCATAGCATCAACAATCTATATAAACATAATTTAAAACCCTTAAATCTAAAACAGTTTAATTTAAACCCTTAATGGCAGACACGGTTATGGAGACACCTGAACTGAAGAGAAAAGAAAAAAAAACCTTAATGGAATTATGCAGATAATTGAAAGAAAACTAACCTAACAATAGTTGATGTTGAATAAAACCAGGGAGGCTTGATGGGTTTTTGTCAACCTATTATTTCTCACTTTATGTTTGTCGTTATGATGTCAGATATAAATTACGTATTAGGAAAGGAGGAGCAAACAAAAAAACTGCAATTAGCAGCCGTATGATAAGAACGACGACAACAGTTAGATTGGAATCAAACAAACCCAAACAAAAGAAAAAATGGTTACTCAATATTTAAAAGTTTCCATTGATTTATTCTTGTTTAAACAAGTTCATAAATGCCTATCTATAAACAAACATATATACATATATATAGAACAACATGTGGAGAAACGGACCTCGAATCCAAATTCAGATTTAGAGAACCAATATTTAAAGATAGGATTAGATACAATCCCAATCAAACTGTTTAAAGAAATGAAAAAACCCTTAAATCAGACATGGTAGCTATGATAACCCGATCCCTCGACCACCAACAAATTTATTTTAAGTTTGTAATTATTAAACGGTAAGCTGAAGTTTAGTTAGAAAAACAAAAACAAGGTCCAAATTCACAGCTATCTTACACAAGAGTACATGAACAACAAAAAAACACAAAAATGAGTATTCTTGGTTGATTTAAAAAAAGAAAAATTATTGCGACACGTAATATTATCAGAAACGATACCCCGAATTTGTATAGTTCCAGTTTGAACTGTTTCATGCATCACTCTGGGTAAGTTTAAGAGCTTGCATTTAAATAAATAAAAAACGCGACGAATTAAAAAGTAAAAGAAATATCTTAGCAAAAATAAACAAACAAATTGAAGGAAGTGATTAATTGGTTTTCATACAGTTTAGAATAAAGAAATATCTTATTAAAATTCATGAGCAGTAACTAGTAAGTAAGAGTTAAAATTAAAATAGGTTGAATAGTTAGGAAAAAGTGTTATTTCTAAATAAGTTAATACCAAATAAGTTGAAGGGTGTGTTTGGAATATGAAAAATGGATGGGAAAAAGAAAATGATTTACTAAGAAAACATTTTTTTGTGTTTGGTTACATAAGAAAACCAATGAAAAAGAAAATGAAAGAAAGTATGGGACAATTTTATGTGTAAAGTGAGAGAAACCATTTTCCTTCCAAAAGTGGGAGGAAAAGGAAAACAAATGAGAAAATTAAGGCTAGCTCTCTCTCTCCCCTTTCTTTTATTTTCATTTTCTTTTCTTTTCCTAATCTTCCAAACACATGAGGGAAAAATAATTTCATGTTAATTTTAATTTCCCTTCTTTTCTTTTTCTTTTCTTTTCTTTTCCCGCCACATTTCCGGGTTCCAAACACACCATAAATCAACTAAAAGTGAAAACCAATTTTAGATTTAAGCAGACACAATTAATAGAGTATATAAGTTTATTAAAGTGAATATTTTTCCCTTGGTTAAACTTCATTAAAATTCATGAGAGTAGCAAGTAAAAATGAATATTAAAAAAGGTTGAATATTTAGGATTTTTTTTTTCCAAATAAATTAATACCAAACAAGTTTAATTGAACTAAAAGTGAAAACTCATTCAGATTTAAGTAGATAGAATGAAATACAAGCAGAAATGACACCCAAATCAATTTACCTGAAATTAAAAAGCACACAACAACTTAACCAAAAAGGTTGGATAGTTAGGAAAAAGTGTTACTAGCAAACAAGTTTAATTCAACTAAAAGTGAAAACACATTCAGATTTAAGTAGATAGAATGAAATACAAGCAGAAATGACACCCAAATCAATTTACCTGAAATTAAAAAACACACAACTTAACCAAAAATGTTGGATAGTTAGGAAAAAGTGTTACTAGCAAACAAGTTTAATTCAACTAAAAGTAAAAAACCCATATCAGGTTTAAGCAGATACAATAAAATCCAAGCAGAAATGACAACCAAATCAATTTAACCGAAATTAGAAAGAAAAAAAACAATTGAAGTAAAAAAAAAGGTTGAATAGATAGGAAAAAGTGAAAACCCATGTCAGGTTTAAGCAGAAACAATGAAATAAAAGCATAAATGAGAAATAAATAAATTAAACTGATATTTAATAGCACACAAAACAATTGAAGTAAAAAAAAGAGAAGATAAATAAGTGTAGATAGAGAAAGAGAAAGAGATACCAGAGGTGATAGTGGACACGGCGGAGAGAGAGATATCAGAGTGTGCCGTTACAAGTCCCCCTCCTACTAGCAGCTTGTATTCTTTCAAACTATTTCATAACTTACAATTTATTATAGGCATCACTTTGAAAAGTATATAAAACCTAATAAATCTAAAATCCTCGTCTTATTTTTTCTCTCTACACATCACGGTTTTTTCTCTTTCCAAAACCCTACGCCACAACTCGATCTACCTACAACTCGATCCACCTCCATTACACATTTCACTCGGGTTTCAGATCTCACCCAAACTTCTCCCAATAACCTCTCTCTAGCATCGTACTCATTGACAGAATGGTGAAAACGTGAAACAATAAGAAACGTGATAGTGACGAAGTTATGGAGGCACCAAAAAAGGTATTCGCTAATTTGATGCCCTAATTTTAAATGTATGCAATTGATTGTTAAAAAACTATATTACTTTGATTTGTCCTAATTTAAGTGTATTATGCCCTAATATGAATTTTATACAGTTTGTTATGCCCTAATTTGAGCAAATTTCAATGTATTGTGGCATAATTATATTGTCGTTTACGTAGTTAGTTTCGAACTATATGAAGTTGATTTTACCTATTTGGAACCATACGTAGTTAGTTTCAAACTATATGCACTTGATTTTACCTATTTGGAACTTTACATACTTAGTTTTGAACTATATACACTTGGTGCACCAGAATACGAAATTACGAAGCTATAGTGCCCTAATTTCAATTGTGTAATTTAAGTGTATTGTCCCATAATATAAACTTTATACAGTGTGTTATGCCTTAATTTGAGCAAATTTCAGTATATTGTGTCCTAATTATGTTGTTGTTGATGCTTTTAATTTTGAAACATACGTAGTTAGTTTTGAACTATTTGCAGTTGATTTTACTTATTTGGAACCAAAAGTAGTTAGTTTCGAACTATATGCACTTGATTTTACCTATTTGAAACTTCACATGCTTAGTTTTGAACTATATACACTTGATTTTACCTAATCTACATTTTCCCTAATTAAATTTGAACTATGGATGCGCCAATTTGACCTGATCGTGCCGTAATTTGACCTGATTTAAGTGTCTATACCCTAATTATCTTGTCGTTGATGTTTTTAATTTTGAATTGGATGCACTTAAAATGTTCAATTTTATGCCATTCATTTTTGTACGGAAAACTTAGTTTTGGACTATATGCACTTAAATTCACAGAAGTTAATGGCTCGACCAAAAAGGAAAGCCAAGGGACCAGATAAATTAGTAAGACGATCTGGAAAAAAAAAACAGTTTCACCAAGAGCAGAAACTCAAGATAGTGAAGAATGTCTAATCCAAGACATTAATATGACAAATGAAGAGCAATAGTAATATGTTAGTTTATTTAGTTTCTCTAGAATAAATAAACCATAAACATATGAAATGCATATATTTCAGGTCACAATGCATCTAGTTTAGACTAAAATAGATATAGTTTAAGATGAGATTTATTACATTGAGGCAATTTATTTGGTTACTCTAGCTTAGTAAAACATTTGGTTCAAGTAAAAGTGCATCTAGTTCAGGTCAAAGCGCATCTAGTTCAGGTCAAAATGCATCATGTTCAGGTCAAAAGTACATCTTGTTCAAGTCAAATATGCATCGTGTTCACTTTATAACGTTGAATGTAAATCCTTATATTAACAGAATAACATGTGCTGATGACAACTTCAAAGGACACTGTCGGTCCTTCAAAAAAAAGAAGAAGAGAAACTCAGTTTGGATGAGGATAAAGATGGAAGTGAAAAACAACTATCAGATAAGGATGAAAAACAAGATAGAGAGTTGGAAGGGGCAAAAGGTAACATGACAATTTATTTAGTTTCTCGAGCTTAAATAAACATATGAAAAATGCATATATTTCAGGTCAAAGTGCATCTAGTTTAGTTGAAACGAGATATAGTTTATTTGAACAGCATAATGACATGTACAAGAGATGAATTCGACGGACACTGGTGGTCATTTGAACAAAAAAGGAAAAAAGAAATCCAGCTTGAATGATGATAAAGATGGAAGTAAGAAACAAGTATCAGATAAGGATGAAGAACAAGAGAGAGAGATGGAAGGACCAAAGGTAATAGGACAGTTTATTTAGATTCTCTAGCTTAAATAAACATTTGAAAAATGTATATATTATATGTCATAATGCATCTAGTTTAGTTGAAATCAGACTGAACGCCATATTGACATGTGCACGAGATGAGTTCAAAAGACACATCTGGTCCTTTGAAAAAAGAAAAGAAAAGAAAAGAGAAATCCAATTTAGATGAGTATAGAGATGGAAGTGAGAAACAACCGTCGGAAAATGATAGATTGATCAAATAGTTTTTGTTTAAAAGTCTTAGTTACATCATTAATAAAGTAAAATGCCAGCTTACCACTTTGAGGATCCCCCATACAGTCGAAGAGGCTAGTCCTCCAAGGCTCGGTCCCAACATGTGCCATTGGTTCACCTGATGCTAGATTATTTGCAGCCGATGGTGGTCTATATGAACTATATTCTAGCCTTTCATATTGGGCGGTTAGGCCATTGTAGCTTGGATGTGCCTGATAAGCAGGCTGAAATTGCATAGGTTGTGGTGACCGTGCTGGTGGGTATTGCATTGGTGAACCTAGAATAATTCCCAAAAAAACAGTCTCACCCAATATTCACTACAAGAAAATTTTATATCACAGACATATAAAGTGATAAATTTTTCTTCAACACTCTAAATTTTAGGACCGAAACGTGACGGTTTTTAGTTTTAGTGGCGACTTTTGCCAGTTTGTAATCAGATTTGGATGGTCATCCCTGATTTGAATTTTTTTGTAGTTATTGTTTAGAAATAGGAAATGATATTTTAATAACTTTAGTAACTTAATTTAGGCTATGAGCCTATCACTAATGTAAACTTATAAGACTTTTGGCAACCCTAACAATGTACACATGACTTTAAGTCAATTCTTGTTTAGTTTTTGAACAATTATGAATTCATGATTCATAATATATTTTTCGTTATGTAAAGATTCACAATTTGGTGATTATAGTTGCTGATTATGCAGCTAGTCAAATTTGATCAAGTTCGTCACATATGTAAAGATATAGAGAGAGAGATCGCAGTAAAATATATGAATTTTATTATATAAAACTTACAAATAAATTCAGCTGAAAAAGTCTTATATAGGTCATGAATACAAAGTTCTATCCAGTCCATAAGTTTCATATAGTTACAGTATTAATACCCAGAATTACACAAAATAACAATTTAACACATTGTACTATTTAATAAGAAATATACTTTTCTGCAACTTGTAATTTAATCCTGAAAGTTCTGAAACTTACACAATTAGTCCAAGATAAAATTATACAATATATACTGTTAATACACCTCCCTCAAGTTGGACTGCGGATTGAAAAAACACCCAACTTGACTAACAGATTTTTAAACATGGATTCACCCAAATATTTGGTAAAGATATCAGCTAAATTATTGACAAAATAAACAAGTAGTGGATGAATAACTTTCTGCAAAATCTTTTCCCTAATAAAATGACAGTTCACCTCTATATGTTTAGACCTTTCATCGTTAACATGATTATTAGCCAAAGTTGGAGCAGATTTACTATCCTTGGCCTCTTTTGATTGGAGCTGATTTATTATTAGACGATGTGGGACTGACGCACAACACCGCACCACAGAATTTCCATCCTGGAAATCTGGGTCGTCACAATCACCCTCCCTTTGGGCACGACGTCCTCGTCGTCCTTCAGGGATCCACACACACGTGCTAGTCCCCACATTTCCGGCCAGATAGAGGCTCTGATACCATCTGTAATGCCCTGGCCCCACGGGCCGAACCGCCACGTCCATATCAACAATATTGTCCGCTTTGGCATAACTTCCCAGGGGGGTCACCCATCCTGGTACTACTCCAAGCTAAGCACGCTTAACTGTGAAGTTCCGTTCTCGCTATTGTGCCGCACGACTTTAAAAATCCTTGTTGATAGGAAATGGATCTTTAAGCTCATATACCACACGAGTACTCTTGTATCTGGGCGATGTGGGACTGACGCACAACACCGCACCACAGAATTTCCATCCTGGAAATTTGGGTCGTCACACTTATCATCCTAAATTTTTTAAAAAGTTTGAGGTAGCTAATGCGGTTGCTATATTGTAAGAATCAGCTCTATAACTACCAGAATGTGTTAATTTCTATTCACTTTGGATATCTTCTCAACCAGAAGGGAAGAAGTGAAAAATCAAAAGTAGCTAAAATAATATCAATATAAAGCGTTCCAAGAAAGCGAGAGCTCTCGGTGGGGTAATGCAATAGTATCAGATGTAGAAGCCTTGTATAGACACAATGATATAGATATATGTGCCAAAAGTGATTATTTGCATCATCATATTTGCCTACTGAACTGGTTAGAGACATTATATGGATCTCGATTGTTTATTGTAAATTCGTAATGGTGGATCAACACTTGACAATATGAACTTCTAATGCATAATCATACCCATGGCAATAAGATTCTTTTACAGAAATACTAAGATCAGTTCCAATCAAAAGAGGCCAAGGATTATAAACCGATTTTAATCAGGTGAAAACAATTGCTTGCCTATATAAAAAACATTTCAAACTCGCTACTAGTAAAACTCTTCCGTCTTACAAAATTTTCTTATAATTACACTGACTGCATAAGACAAGTCTAACTAACTTTAAGAAAATAAAATCGAGAGATGTCTTAAGTTATTACTGTATCTTTTACCACACACAAAAATGTATATCCATTGGCCATTATAGGGTAGAGCAAGCAGATCATGTTTTTTATTCGAAGCAAAAAGATCATCAATCATCTTCACTCTCAAGAATTAAATGGAAATGAATTATCACTTCCAAATAGAGCACCAGTTGAATCTGAAGCTTTCCACGAGTCAAAACTTGCTATCGGAAACTCTTCTTGGGCGATAACCTCTTAAAAGCCATAAAGGTCACAGCTGCTGACAGAGAATACCTGAAAAGTACTTCCATTAACATCGAAGAGATTTATTCTAAAATCATTCAAATAGATGTTACCAACAAATTTCAACAAATTCTTTTTCGGATTTGGTACAGATGAACACCAAATGTTATCAACAAACAAATAACCAGTTCTAATTCAAAATTGATTCAGACTTGAATCGGCAGACTTAAAAGAGAAATAACTTCAATGTTGTAACATCAACCAAAAGTACCAGTTATGGTACACCTGACCACTGCATTCCATGATGATGCATTACATTTTTAAAGGCCACTAGTGTGTTCACAGTGTTGATCACTAATCTATTTCTATACCACAACACAAAGAAACCGACACATTTATTCAGTTCCAATACCAATAGAAGATAGTTCTATTTGTGTAAGGGACTGTAGTGGTGCTTTTGTCCACAATCAAACCTACGTTCTGTCAACATCGAAAGCATCATAAGAAGTGGCATTTTGTTTGCATTCAAAGTGTTTTAAAAAGGATCCTATTAACATCTAAAACTTGAATAATTGTGTTGTCAAATGTAGAAAGTCATTATACGATTTAACTGGATTGATTCACCATATCCAGTATACTCAGGTTCACTTGAGCCACTCGAGTAAAATTTCTCCACTTATATCCTACGATAAAATAGGCGGGACTCCTTTTAGCCAAAAGTTAAGAAGCAAGCCAAATACTTTATTTCTCCCAAATCCTTCCTTTGACATACTTCCTTTGACATACATTTATTCCATTTTTATTTCTTGCTATCTCTAAACCCAGAAAATACTTTATTTCTCCCAAATCCTTTAACTGGAACTTTTGATTTAGAAAAAACTTTACTTGATTGACCAAATCAGAAGAAGAACTACAAATTAAGATATCATCAACATAAACTAATAAAGCTATAAAAGAATCATTTTTACTATAGGTAAAAAGAGAATTATCTGCTAATGACTGAAGAAAACCAAAATCCAAATGAGCACTACTTAACTTTGCCAACCACTGCCTAGAAGCCTGTTTTAAACCATATAAAGATTTCTGCAAATTGCAAACTAAATTACTATTATTCTGATGAAAACTAGAATGAACCACCATATACACATCTTCATACAAACCACCATGCAAAAAAGCATTATTCACATCTTTCTGAGATAAAAACCAATTATTTACGGCAGCAATGGATAAAAAACACCTAACAGTAGTCATCTTAGCAACAGGAGAAAA
The DNA here is from genome assembly GCA_963682055.1 of Primula veris. Classification (NCBI taxonomy): domain Eukaryota; kingdom Viridiplantae; phylum Streptophyta; class Magnoliopsida; order Ericales; family Primulaceae; genus Primula; species Primula veris. Next base: position 27,593,228 of record OY821742.1, on the reverse strand, counting down.
AGTAGCATCATAATCAATTCCTTATGTTTGTGAATATCCCTTAGCAACTAACCTAGCCTTGTATCTTTCAATACTACCATCTGAGTTATACTTAATCTTATAGATCCATTTACAACCTATAGTTTATTTTTCCATGTGGCAATTCTGTTAAAAACCAAGTTTTATTACTTTCTAAATGTTTAATTTCATTTTGCATAGTTTCTTGCCAAAGAGGATTTAAAGAAGCTTGCTTATTAGTCTTAGGTTCAACATTAGAAGAAATAGCTAAAAAGAAATTTTTATGCGTATTAGATATTTTATCATACCCAACATATTCTGATAAAAAATAAACAACACTATTAGTACTACAAACTACAGAACCACAATGAAAATTTTGTAAATAAGAAAGTTTTTTACTAATCCTATGTGATTGTCTAACATTACTGACAGACTCAATATTGTTTTTTTTTATTCTCATTATCAGTTGTCATATTGTCAGTGTTATTATGATTCTTATTATTCATGATTGTAGCACTATTATCATTTCTGTTAGTTATACTATCAATATTAATATGGTTACCATCATCAGTAAATGGCAAGATATGTTCATAAAAAACAATATCTCTAGAAAGAAAAACTTATTTAGTATTTAAATTATAAAGTTTATATCCTTTTGTCTTTCTACTCCTAGAATCAAACTTAGTCCTATTTCTTGTTAAAGAACTAGCAAAGCACAAACAACCAAAAATTCTTAAATGACTATATGCAGGTTTTTTGTTATATAAAAATTCTAAAGGAAATTTAATCCCCAAAAGAGGAGTGGGAGTTCTGTTAATCAAATATGCAGCTGTTAACACACAATCACCCCAAAAATTTAAAGATAAATGAGAATGAAATCTCAAAGATCTAGCTATATTAAGCAAATGTTGATGCTTCTTTTTCTATTAGACCATTTTGCTGTGGTGTACCTACACAACTTGTTTGATGAATAATACCCTTTGTTAAATAATTTTTTTGTAAATTAAACTCAGTTCCATTGTCACTTCTCAGTATTTTAATTTTAGAATTAAACTGAGTTAATACCATTTCATAAAAAGGAGGAATAATAGTCATAGTTTCAGACTTGTTTTTCATTAGAAAAAACCCAAGTACATCTAGTATAATCATCTACTATAGTTAAGAAATAATTACAACCTTTATTACTACTAATAGTATAAGCACCCCATAAATCACAATGTATAAGTTCAAAAGCAAAAGAAGGTTGGGTAATACTAACAGTAAAAGAAGATCTTTTATGCTTGGAAAAATGACAAACTTCACACACAACATCATTCTTATCTGAACAATTAACATGATTTGATTCATTATCAGAAACAAGTTTCATAACAGCCTGTGATGGATGACCTAATCTATAATGCCATATACTTGGCTTATTCTTAGAAGAAATACTATTACAAGAAACTTGAAATTTTGAAAAAAAACAATATTACTAACAACAGAATCTTGAAAAACATAAAAACCATGTCTTTCTTGAGCACTACCAATCATCTTCCGAGAATCTAAATCCTGAATATAACAATTTTCAAACTTAAAAAATAAAGTACAGTGTATGTCTCTGGTTAACTTATAAACATAAATGAAATTAAACCCAAAAGATGGAATACACAGAACATTTCTAAGTCTTATTCCAGAACTAAAAAATACATCACCAACACGAGTTACTAAAGCTTTAGTACTATTAGGTAAATTAACATGTGAAATATGGTTTTTCCTAATATTCACCATAAAGTTAACATTATTAATCATATGTTCACTAGCTCCACTATCAATAATCCAAGATGTAATATTATTATTAACGTGACCAACTCTGTTACTTTGGAAAAAATAAGTTAAAGCCAAATGAATACATGTTATACATGTGTATGATAAATTAGAGAACGGAGTAGATCCATCCTTTGCTTGCTGAACAGAATCCACTTGTATAGATGAACCAGCAGCTCGATTACCAAAAACATCACCTTCATTCCTATTCCTTTTAAACTGGCCTTCCATACCCTGATTCAGATCAACCATTCCCTGAGCTTGACTATACCCCCATATTAATGGTGGGGAAAACCCATTCCTTTATTTATTATTAATAAAAAGCGGGTGAAAAACCCCACAGAACAGAACAGAGTAACAATTGGAAAGTTCTTGAAAATTACAGTACTTGATAAACTAAAATTAGAACTTTCAGAGATAAAATGAAAATTCTAAAATTGAGGAACTAAATTGTATTGCACTTCAAAGTTGAGGGAGCAATATTGATATTGACCAAAAGGCCACCTCTTCATCTAGTCCACTCCTTCTTTCGGTTCAGACTATTTCCTTCTTTGAAGGAGAGAGAGAGCGCCACAAGCTCTCAGACTTCTTCTTCATTTCTCAATCGAATATAAGGAAAACCTTTCTCTTCCAATTTCAATATATTTCTTAATTTAATGGGGAAATCAGAGATGTTTTCTGAGATTAATGGATCATATGTACATCCCAAATTTGCCAGTAGATCCGCACCTGAGTTTGCTTCTCTTTCCACATAATTCAACAGATAAGTACCCTTCTTCATTTTCTCTTTTATAATGTTAATTAGCTTTTTAATTTTCCAAGGACACTTGCTTCTGACCAAAATTCTGAGAGACTACAGGGTAAGGTGAATGAGGTGAAAAACCAAAGGTTTATGAGTTGAAAAAGAAATTATTTGGCAAAAGCAACTGGTTTGGTGAAGATACAGAAACTTGATGAGCTTATGGGGTAGAATATGAGGATCTAGGCTATGAAAAATTAGGTTTAGGTCTAGATTTTCAGCCAAGTGGATATTCATGTACTTTGTAACACTTGTCTTTTGTGTGTCTATTTGACCCACAATGAGATCACTTCATCAAATTACCCCTTCCAAAACTAATAGGTCTATATCCACCCCCACTATTCTGTTAACCAACAACATTTACCAACTCATTATTCCTCTGAACACCCACATTCAAAGCCATATTGTGACTTATACTAACACTATGCATATTTTTCTCATATGAAGTAATCATAGAATAAATTTCATTCATTGTAGGCATACGCTTCATTAGTAGTATCTGACCTCTAACCATAGAGTACTTATCATCCAATCCCATCAAAAAAATCATCTTAAAAACCCTATTCTCCCTAGCCACTATTGCAGTCATGAAACTACAAGAACATCCACTCACTACACCACAACTACACCTAGGCAAAGAATCAAGAATCTTTAAAGAATTCCAACAAGTCTCAAGCTTTGTAAAATAAGCAGCTATAGTCCTATCACTTTGAACTATACTATGCAATTCCTGTTTGTAACTCATAAATCCTAGCTTCATTTCTATGAGAAAAGCTCTCACTTAATTCTCTCCACATCCTACTAGATGTATCCACATAAAGAATAGACTGGGTAATTTCTTGATTCACGGAATTAATAATCCAACTCATAACAATGAGATTACACTGAATCCAAGCAGCAAACATAGAATTACTATCAGGGGGACAAAGTAGGGTAACATTAACAAAACCTAGCTTTGATTTTGCTCTTATAGAGATTTCCATAGCTCTTTTCCAAGAATGATAATTGGGACCAGTTAGTAAAGGAGAAACAAGTGGTGTACTAGTGTTTTCATTAGTCCCTACAAAGTAAGGATTCATAGTGGTAATATGCTGGGGTGGAAGATTATTGTTATGATTATCAGTTTCAGACATTTTTCAAGAAATATCTAAAAAATATCATGGAATAGGATATTAAACAATTTAAACAACCCTAGAATTTCAGCAAAAACCAACTAATCTTCAGAAAAGAAGAGGGAAATAAAAAACAAGAAGATGTGAAGAATCACAATCTGGTGATTATAGTTGCTGATTATGCAACTAGTCGAATTTGATCATGATCGTCATATATGTAAAGATATATATATAGAGAAAGATCGCAGTAAAATATATGAATTTTATTATATAAAACTTACAAATTAATTCAGTTGAAAAAAGCTTATATAGGTCCTGATTACAAAGTTTTATCCAGTCCATAAGTTTCATATAGTTACAATATTAATACCCAAAATTACACAAAATAACAATTTAACACATTATACTATTTAATAAGAAATATACTTTTCTGCAACTTGTAATTCAATCCTGAAAATCCTAAAACTTACACAATTAGTCCAAGATAAAATTATACAATGTATACTGTTAATACGTTCTGCTCTAACCCCTATTTATGAAAGTAACTCTGTAGTGGAAGTTCTTTACTTTCTAATATACCGATATTCTGATATATATTTAGACATTTGCAAACAAAACATGTAAACATGTAGGATCTATGACTTAGTTAAAATACCCGATGTATTGTTTTTCTAACCGTTATATAGTGTAACAATCGCATAGGTAAAACTCACCATAGAAAACCGGTTAACTAAGAGAGAATGCCTATAGAGTTATATACAACACACAAGTAGCTTAAACTACCGAAGTGAGATAATGCAGTTTACACTACATCAGCTTATAATCATTACATATATTATGATTATATCTCTTTTGAAGCTTGTGACCACTTTAAAATTTCCGTTGGTTATTCCTTACCGTCACACTAACCAGTCCGCCAAAGAAATATCTAACATTCCGTTGGTGAGCAAGACATTTTGATAACGAATATTACAGATGTTCATCTGATCCATCTATGATCTATGTCATTTCCAATTAATCAATTTCTGGTAACCAAAGATATATACTTCATAAAATTAAATTCCAAACAACCAGAAAATGATGGTGCAAAATATATTGATTACCTGGAGGATAGTTAAGAGCTGGTGGAGTTCCCATTTGCGGGGGTTGCTGAGGTGGCGGATACGGTGGTTGGTATTGTTCTTCAACATTGTTTGTTTGGGGTTACATTGGGTTCAAAGCATTGTAACTCGCTTGTTGATCAATATTATAGTTGATTACCATCTCAGTTGGGTGGTTCTCGTGGTCCATAGCCTCGACACCATGTTGGTCATGTTCATACTCTTGCGGATCATCGGTACGACCCATTGGAGACAGAGAGACCAGAGTGAGAATGTGGAGGTAGGTTAGGAGAGATTGGTGAGTGAAATTGCAAGAACTTAGCTAATGCTATATAGAGATTGTTAGTGTAGTTATGGGTAAATTACGCTAATGATATATAGCAACGATTTGGACTAATATTCTCTTTTGTTGTTAGCCTTTTTTTTTCTTTTGATAAAGTCGTCTTGTAGCTGTTCCATCGTCACTCATGTAAATTTTGTAGAAAAGGGCCACAAATGTAAGGAAGTATTTTATGTTTGCTAGGTTATAATATTTTTTCTCTAACCTTCATGTTGTCTATATATAATATAGGGGTAATTCTCAATAAGTCACACTTTTCAAACTTAATCCCTAAAAAGTCACACATAAGATTACTCTTCCAATTTAGTCACATTTTAATAAAAATATAAATAGCCCTCAAAATCTAATTTGAAGGAGATGTATTATACTTTTCTCTTCCAAACAATCTTTCTCTCTAACAAACCCTAAAAAAATACAAATAAACATAATTTTATTAAAAAAAATAGCTTATTTCATAAAAAAAATTAGCATTTTTCATGAAAAAACAGCTTATTTCACGAAAAAAAAATAGTTTTTTCATAAAAAAATAGATTTTCACAAAAAATAGCTTATTTCACAAAAAATAGCTTATTTCTCAAAAAAACAGCTTTTTCACAAAAAAAAACATCTTTTTCACACAAAAACATCTTTTTCACACAAAAACATCTTTTTCCTTTTAAAAAAAAAACAGCTTTTTCACACAAAAAAAAAAAGGCTTTTCACAAAAAAAAAAGGCTTTTTTCACAAAGAAAACAGGTTTTTCACAAAGAAAACAGGTTTTTCACAAAGAAATCAGTTTTTTCACAAAAAAAAAACAGTTTTTTCATAAATGTGCATAACAAGCGTATAAAAATACATAGAAAATGCATAAATGTGCATAATAAGTGCATAAATGTGTATAAAAAGTGCATAAATGTACATAACAAGTGCATAAAGATAAATAGAAAGTGCATAAAAAATACATAAAAATGCATAAAATGTGCAAAAAAAATGCATAAAAAAGTGCGTAAAAGGTACGTAAAAGTGGATACGGGTCTAAAGAGTGTATAAAAGTGGATACGGTTTAATAAAAACATAAAAGTGCATAAAAATGTGCAAAAAAAATGCATTAAAAAGTACGTAAAAGGTACGTAAAAGTGGATACGAGTCTAAAAAGTGTATAAAAGTGGATACGGTTTAATAAAAAGTACGTAAAAGTGCATAAAATGTGCATAAAATGCATAAATAGTACATAAAAAGTGTATACGGGTGCATAAAAAGTGCATACATCCTGCATATAATAAAAAGTGCATACGGGTACATAAATGGTGCATAAATAGTGCATATAAAATGCATACGAGTGCATAAAGTGTGCATAAAAAATGAATACGGATGCATAAAGTGCATAGAGGGTGCATAAAAAGTGTATACGGGTGCATAAAATATGCATAAAAAATGCATACGGGTGCATAAATGATGCATAAAATGTGCAAACGGTGCATAAAAAGTGCATATGATAAGCATAAAAAGTATATACGGGTGCATAAATGGTGCATAAATAGTACATGAAATGTGCATACGAGCCAATAAAAATGCATAAAAACCTATTTTTTTTCACCATAACCCGTTTTCTCACGAAATAAGCACATTTTTTCACCAAATAAGCATATTTTTTCAACAAATAGGCCCATGTTTGAAAAATTAACTAAAATGCATAGTAAAGTGCATAACATTCACTAAAAAGTGCATAAAGTGTATAAATGTGCATAACAAGTGCATAACCGGTGCATAAAAATTGAATAAAAAGCGTATAAAAGTGCATATCAAGTGCATAAATGTGCATAGAAAATGCATAAAATGTGCATAGAAAATGCATAAAAAGTGCATAAATGTGTATAACAAGTGCATAAAATTCAATCAAAGTGCACAAAAAGACCATAAAAGTCAATCAAAGTGCATAAAAATTAAGCGAACAATAATAAAAAATCAAGAAAGTGCATATGAGTTTCATAAAAGTTGGTTCCTTTTTAAACCAAAAAAAATTTAAAAATCCACAATTGTGTAAAAAAAATTAGATTTTTTTAAAATCTAAACGAAGAAGTACTAAAACTTGCACCACCAAGCCTACATACGTGTGAATAAGGATATATAACTATAACAGACCAAATATGACATTACAGTAAATCCCCAAATGTGTAAAAAAGACACTAGAATATAGTTTTTCCCCAAAATATTCAATACAAGCGTAGGAAGCATATTCATTCTAATTCTACACTTCAATTGTAAAATTCTATCATATATACATAGATAGATTACAGAGAGAATACATACATCTATATATATATATATATATATATATATATATATATATATATATAGATAGATAGATAGATAGATATATGTGACACGTCATCGTCTTTCCCAAACAACGTCGTGTCCTCGCCGTTGCCACTGCCGGCGGAGAGCCTCTCCGACGACGACTGAGTTCGAAGATCTAGTGGGTTTATGGAGGTTCGGTGGGGATGGCGGATCTCCGGCAGTGATTCGTCAGAGAGATAGAACGATATAGTGAGAGAGAGATGAGTTCGTTCGCAGAGAGATGGTTGAACTGTAAAATTATATTTTTATATCTATTTATATTTTTTTATAAAGTTTGACTAAATGGGGATAATGTTCTTATGTATGACTTTTTATGTATTAAGTTTTAAAAGTGTGACTTATTGAGTAATTTTCCTATAATATATTGTCAAAATTATTAATTTAAAAGAAATTAATTTCTTTTTTCGTTGTGGCCGGCTCAGGTGGTGAAATACATAGGACGCCTGACTTTTAACTAGATGTTTAATCACTTTATTAGGGGAAAATCACTATTAATAAATAGCTCAGATAATAACAGTTTATTATTTGAAAACCGTTGTCAAAGTGCATGTTGTTAAATTTTAGCAACAGAATATCAACTAATAAAATTTAGCGATACTCCCAACATTTAAAAAAAAGTAAACTATTGTTTTCTGAAATTTTCTTTGTACTGAATTAAGTTAAGTTACAATTTCGGAGGCTTATTTAGTAAAAGCACAAGTTGATGGAGCAATAAATTCACGCGATTCTCCGTTTTAGCATTTTTATATGTTATTAGACATTAATAATAGTTTAATCTTTTCTCATTAGTGTATATATCCATGTAGTTTAGTACTATATGTCTAGCATCCTTATGACCCTTGCAACATCTAATTACAATATTAAAGCTCTGACATTAATACAAATAACAAAATATAATACATTAATTTGCAAATACAATAGAAGTAGGGAAAAAAAAACAACCCGGTAACAAATATAGTAACTGTCAGCATCTGACTCCCACAACTTCTCCCGCACTATTCAAAACAGAGGCGCTCTCTCTCTCTCCGAAACTTAAACCGTGCTCATCATCAGCGTTCACTCTTCTTTCTCCAAACGTGGAAGAAGAATTATCACAGGTACATTGATTTTGCTTTCATTGCAAATTCCTCAACTGTTATATGGTTCTATATGATTTTTAAAAAGCAACCGGACATTCAGTTGTTAGGAACAACTTTTTATTTGTCGATCTTGGCAATCTTATAGTTTTCGATCAAGGAGAATCTAAACACAATGAAGATAAGAAAATAGACATGACGATGAACAAGAACGACTTTCTTAGACGGTAACGGATACGTAGGATACTTCAAATGAACAAATGCTGAAAATCATATGATTCTATATGATTTTTAAAAAGGAACCTAACATTCAATTGTTAAGAACGATGATGGAAACAGCCCCGAGACGATAATCCTTAATTAGGAATTATCGTTCGAATATGCTCTATCATAGCACTAAACGGACTTGCTTACGGTGCGAGATCAAGACCAATGTCGATAGACTAACCTCTCGGTTTAATTATATTAATTTCATAATAATAATGAGTGATTATATGGGAATATATAATGACTCTTTGGTGGCCGGTCAGCTTGTAAGAAGATTTTTGTTGATAACTCATTCTTGTCACAATATTTAAAAAAATATATATTATTTTCGTAACTTTTTGTTATTTTTTTTTTACTTAATAATTCAATAAAACACTAAAAAAAAATAGCTTTTAAACTGTTTTTCTAACATTTTAATATCTTTCTCATGTAGATTATCTATTTTTTAAGCTTAAAAACTGCTTTTAAGCTCTTATTTTACATTTTAATATATTTCCCGTATAAATTATAAGTTATTTTTTAAGCTCTTTATTATTGGGCCGGTTGACTGAAATTTAAATTATTTTCGTCCCACCACTTGGACTCGAAAAATCTTATAAAATGTGATATCTAACTAATATTTTCAATAATATAACCATAAAGAAACTCTAACTTTAATTGGTCTTGGTCTGCTAACAGTAACCCTAATACCTTTTAATAATAAAGCATTAAATAAAATAATTAGATAATTTAATTAATTAATAAAGAGTCCGGTTCCATCATTCGTCACTTCTTCAAATCAACATTGCCCTCAAGGTTGGACTTAAAGAACATGGATGTTCGATCAAATTGTTTTTCTCGATCTGGTAGTAACTCAAACACACCCTTCCAACTAGCTCCACTAACTCTTCTTCCACGATCAGCGGAAGTCCAAGTACTATTTTCCAACCCTTCAATCCTCGTCGATGTCGAATCTTTGACGCTCGTTCAAACCATTGGTTCCATGTCATAAATATAGGTCCTTGCCTTGCAACTAACACAAATAATTGAGCAAATGATATATGAGTGGCGCAACCAAAAATACTCATATAAAGAAATTTCAGATTCTCTTGTATAATCCAATGTTCAAATTTCCGACTCATACCATCCCATAAAGGATCAATATAATTACTAGGAGGTTTATACCCGAATGTAGCTTGTATGTTCTATTTGTTTCCGTGTATGAAATAACAATTAACATATAATAAAGGACTAAAAAGAATAAACAAAACCAGTGTAATCTTTATTAATTAAGAATTAAAACTGAAATTACTAATTACAACATGTATGGACTGAATAGTAATTAAAACAAACGTTAGTCAGATTATTTAATAATATGATGTACTGAATTGTAATAAATAGAAACTGCCGGACTGGAAAGTATAAACTCAACAGCCGGTCTTTTCTGATTGAAAATTAAATTACAGGACTGAATAGAAACTATTCTAATTATTGAATTGAAATTACAGAACAGAAACAGTACTTTAAGGAAATTACAGAAAGTAAAGACATAATTGAAAATTATAGTTAACTACAGCAAATTAAAATACTGAAATAAAACGAACAGAATGTAATTGCGGAATTTAAATTGCAGAATTGAAAAGACAGAAATGAAAAGACGAGTCGACTGTTAAACAGTCTGTCCTTAACCGATATTCAACCAACCACCTTAAGTTTCTGGCTGCGTTGGTGCTTCAATCCCAAGATACAACGTCTCAGATGACTCACCGGAAACTGGCGACGAGTCAAGGTTGAGCCGTTGGTGAGTGGTTCTCTCTCTTTCTAGGATGCTATGAGAAAAATAAAATGTATGCTGTTTTCAGTATTTAAAACTGTGTTTAGAGAGTGGGACAAAGTTGCCTACTTATAGGCTGAGCTGAAATCTCAGCCATAATGGTCACTTAATTCAGCAATCGAAATTGCTGAATTAATGGTGCAATTATTCTCATTTAATTGCATCAGTTACAAGCTTGCTGGAATTTTTTGGGACTGTTATGTTATTATCCAAAACTCTTAGACTTTCTTGGTACCGGAACCGGAACATTCTCCAAGCCCCAAGTCCCAAGTTCCACGCCCGTGCCCGAGACCGAGCGAGCGCGCGCATGTGTGGTGCTCTTGCCTACACACACACCTATGAGGCTACACATTATTACCACTCTCTAGTGGTGAATATGTATATAAACTATTCAAAATAGTTTTTCCTCTTTGATGTGGAATAAACATTTGGGTGGCTTTCCCATCTATTTGTTTTCCCACTCTCTTCCCAAATTCCAGATTTCGTCTCTCCATGGTCCAATTTCGGAGCCAATTTCCATTTACACCCATTCACCGAATAGGTCATGCGATATACCGTTTCAAATCTCGTCACACGACCTACTCAAACCATTTGAGAACGGAGTCTAAACTTTAGATTCTTTGCATGGAATTTGACCAAACTTTTGGACTCGTGACCAATTCGGAAAACCCCATGAAACATGGTTTTTACCAACAATCCCCCACATGAATGCAATTGGTTCGAAAGCCCATGCCCTAAATGCAAATCAAGAGAACCGTAAAAGTTCACTGCCTAAGGTTGGGTAGTGCGCACCTTGAACCTGCCGTAGCAAAATATCATCCAGAGTACTGCTATTAGGTAGCATAGATGCTTTGAACCCTTTAGATTTGTGTATCCCAGTATGTATCCCAGTACTGCTATTAGGTAGCATAGATGTTTTGAACCCTTTAGTTGTTGTCCATATTTGGTCTGGACTGCCTTGACAACTTCAATTAAGTGCTTTAGTGATTTAGCCCAAGCTCATCACATGGTACCGGTCTTACACACTCGTTATAGGTAGTTCCAAGTCGAAAGTGTCCTGACTCACCTTAGTCGACCGTCGAGTTACTTAGATCATTAAGAGCCTCAAGCTCACCCTTACAATGGTACAGATCTATCACTCTATCATCGCGGAAATGGGCTGGGAACTACTGGTTCTCGCTCTCTCTCTCTGAATTTCTTTCTCCCGCATCCACTTTCTCTCCCATCTCTTCCCTCTCTTCGTCTTGTTGCCAAGGGTATCCTATAGAGGCCGCCGCCTCTCCTTTTTCTGCGCCTTCTCTTTTTCACCTCTCTTTTGTCGGCGGCTTTGACCATGTTCATGATGGTGGCTGGTTTTCTTTTTATAGCTAGGGGTTTGGTGATGGTCGTGGTTGCGGTGATTGTATTGTTGTTGCAGGTAGATGATTGGCGACGATGGTGGTCATGGTGGCGGATGTTGTGGTGGTGATCATGACGGTCATGGTGGCGGTGAGTGTTGTGAATGTGGCGGCGGTCAAGTCGGTGGTGGTTGGATTTCTATTTGATGATTGACTGAAGTTGGTTATAGTTTTCACGGGTCCTATCCGCAACATCCTGAATCGATTTATTAAGTCGATCCCAACTATTATCATCAACACCAGAATAAAAAAAACTCTCCCATTAATTAGCTAGAACAACTGACTTAATATGGATCTAAGCTCTGATACCAATTGATGGAAACACTATCGAGACGATAATCCTTAATTAGGTATTATAGCTCCAGTACGTTCTATCGTAGCACTCTGTCCTACTTGCTCACGGTGCAAGATCAAGACCCATGTCAAAAGCTAACCTCTCGGTTTACTTATATTCTCTTCATAATAATCGTGAATGATTATATGGGAATATATAACTATAAAGAAACCCTAAAGCTTTTTAATAATAAAACATTAAATAAAACAACTAGATAAGTTAATTAATTAATAAAAAGTCCGGTCCCATCAAACGGCGTTTTGTCTGTCGATTTTGGCAACCTTATATTTTTCGATTAATGGGAATCTAATCCCAATGAAGATAAGCAAATAGACATAATGATGAATAAGAACGAAATTCTTAGACGGTAGCGGATACATAGGATACTTCATGAATAAATGCTGAAAATCAAAGTGATGCATGACAATATATCCATAGAGTAACAAGATAATAATGAAGACAACCATGAAAAACCATCAAGAACGCTAATGATAACTTGAAATAAGTAGAACTCTTGAAAACTTATTTATTTCTGTAATAAATAAACAATATGATCGGTTATAAAATTCTATTGCTGGTATTTAAATGCAATAGTTTTTGTAGTTCAATGTCAGTTAATTGTTTTATCAATGAAATATTATAAAATAAAAGTTAATATTTAATTTTCCTAATAACCCTCTTAAAAAATAATATTTCAGTAACGTCAAACGGAGCGCTAAAAATTTGGTCCCGTAAAAATTTGTGAACTAAAAAATTTGAACGCTATTGTGTGTAGCCAAACTGTAGTTACGCCGTAGTTAATGTCATAGTAAAGTGTCAGTGTATGTTTATTTAATTTTGTTTATTTACCAATGAATCTACTTCTGAAAAACTTTTCATAGCTATCGTATTTTTGATGGGACTATTAGTTCCCGTAGCCATGCCGTAATTATGTCGTGGTTATTTTCTTAGTAAACTATCGGTGTATTTACATATATACATATAATTTTGCGTAATTACGAATACATCTACTTTCTGAGAAAGTTTCGTATTTGTGATGGGACAGTAATTTACCGTCGCCAAGGCATAAATAAGCCGTAGCCAAGTCGAAGTAAAATGTAATTATGAGTATAATTATCTTCCCAGTAATCTAATCGTTGTCAATTAAGTCATCCATACTTGATATGACTATCTATACACAACCGTTGGAAAACTATACAGAATAAAATGATTCATAAATAGATACACCACTCTCTTATTTTCCCCTATAAAATATCTCGTTTTTATTTTACTACTCACCTCAAAATCCATTTTTATCTAACTAAACCTCTTTTTGATGTATTAAAAATAATTTTTAAAATTTTATTTTTTGATTTAAATTAAAAGTTATGAAGAATTTTGTCTGAAAGAGTCTTACTACTTTTTCAATTATAGTTATAATATTATTTTGCTAAAGTAATAAAATGCAAAATTTTTCTGGCTATTTTGTTAAAAAATAATAATTAGGGAAGCACATAATGGTTTTTTTTTTTTTAAAAAAAAGGAATACATTCATTGTAAATTTATTTAGTTGTAGCTGTACTTTTGTTACTCATTTCTATTAATAGCAGTATAATTCTATTTAATTAACTTATTTAATGTTATTCATTTAATGTAAGTATTTTATTTTCGGAATTAGAATTTTTAATCGTAGTTCAACACCGTATCCTTTTTTTCCTTGTCCATGTTGTATGTTTTAATCTTTTCTAATGTGTTTATATAGTATTTTTAAAACAATATATTTTATAATTTGTATATGTGTTAAATAAATTTTTGGTAATTTTTTTTTTTTATTTCTTAGAACTTATTAAAGATGGCACCACCAAGGAATATTGCATTCATCTGAGCGTCCGTGCATCCGAGTGGAAACATGGTGTATGTTTTTCCTTAGATAATTCAATTAATTTTACTATTTATTGAAACTAATATATTTGTTAAATTCTATTTTAGTTTCTTTTCATCCGTTGGTTTGTTTGATATCTTCAAATCGAGGCAAGAAGCTGATGTCATGTCTTGTTAGTATGTTTCCTTCCATCTGAGGGGTTACTTTTGAGATCAATTTCAGCTACATTCAGAGTTGGCTACATGATAACTTTTCTGAGCAAATTGTTGGGACGTCTAAAAAATTAGAGCCTTAATTTATTAAATAAATACATGAATGTTTTATTAAAAAAAACTTAAAATGTAGTGAAAACTGTTAACATTACATTATGTTGGACTTAGTAGCGTATTCCATTTATTAACTAATTTACTTATTTGCAAAGTAAGTTCTTCATAGTTTTTCTTTTTGCATAATACTTATAGTTACTTACTTGTTTTTCACCACCATGCACACTAACTTATCATATATAACACGAACCATGTGGTAACATCATTTTTACTTTCACTTTTCGTCTACTATCTCATATAAATAACTTTATCTCATAAATTATTATTTATTTGATTTTCTTGCGTATATGTTTTGACATTCTCTCTCTATTTAGATATTGATCATAAACATTTACAATTTTTTTATTATCTTTTGTTTTGTTAATGGACCAATAAAATAAAATAAGGGCATCTTCAATATATTTATTTTCTTGTTAGGCCTTGTAAAATACTGGAGACGACTCTGGGTATATTTAGATTAACTACACTATTATTAAATAACTTAGCACATAAAATTTATTGCTTTTCATAACATAATATGATTTTTAATATAGATTGCAGAGGTACTTCACTTGGATTACGGAGCAAAGAAATGATGTGTTATCGACGTTTTTGCTAACGACCACGTTCCACTATAATGAGTGGATGGCAAAAATAAATAAGAAAAGTCACAGGCCCATTTAGATTGGTGAAACGGTTTGGCGAGAGTTGAAGAATTTGTGGTATACATAGATTTTCAATCCGACATTTGTGTTGAATACAAGGACCAACTATGAGTGGTGTAGTTATCAGCTCAGTCCGATCATAATAAGCTCTGACAATTCTAAGGCTGAAGAGGATACATCTCAGGAGTAACCGAACTATGCACCACATGGAGATAATTAAATCATAGTAATTTCTCTATTGTAATATTTTGGACAATTGATTTTAATTTCAGATTGTAATATTTCAAACTATGTATCCGGATGATGTTTGTTACTTTACAACATTCATTATATTTGAAGTTAATTTGAAAAAAATGTGATATTATTTTAAAAAAATTGTGAAGGGTTCGGGATAATGGGGTAATCGTTAAATCCCCAACTCTCTGTTTTTTTTAAACATTGTCAAGAAATTTACCTACGATTTTCATACGACTTCACTACGGTTGTAAGCAAACTATTTCATAGAAAATTTAAATTCATGTTTTGACTACGACTTGCCTATAGTTTTATTCCGGTTTTAAAATTAGATTTACTACCACTTTATATTAGGCAAGATACCTCCCAGGCTTGACCCATTTATGGAGGCAGAACTAATAATTCAAATACTACTAAAGAGGTGCAACAAAGATAATCTAGCACTCATCGTCGACGTGTTAGCCCCATCAACCCCTCTGCTAGCAATTCAAATTAGATGTGATAAGCTCATCAGGTTGGCAATTCAAACCCGCTGCCGATTACGTCCGACCGCTACCCTCCTCCACCTCACCATGTCCTTCATCTCATCCACCCAATAATGATTTCTTCGATGAGGATGTCCCCTATGACGATGTTTTGGATGATGTGGAAGATGAAAAACAATGATAATACGGAAGATGAAAACAATAATGATGTGAAAAATAGAACAATGACATTGTTCGTGGTCCCGAATGCGTTATTTATTGTTGGGAAAAAATTGTTGGAAAACATGTTTTAAACATGATTGTTCCGAGTGGTCATGGACCATTTTTGAGTCAATTTTCAATGCAACTACTCAGTTTTTCTGAGGCCATACTCAAAGCATTTGAGTAGCTCGTGCTACGAGTTTCGCAACGGTATATCGCATGACCTATTCGGAGAATGAGTGTGAATGATAATTGGACTCGAACGTTGGTACTCGAAAGAGGGAATAAAACCGAATCTGGAAAATGGAAAAGAAAGTGTAATTAAACCATGAGTGTTATCCCACATTGTAAAATCAAGAGTGATTTTTACACTATATATACATGTTCATCCCATGTAGTTGGTAAACTAATCAAGTCCACATACTCATTAGTGGGTTAGTGTGTACCACACATGCGCGTGCTCGCTCGGGTCTCGGAACGCGGGACGTGGGATTTGGGGAGAATGTCTTGGGTCTTATACTAAACTGAAAAGGGACTTTTGCATATTTGCAAGAGCAGTCCCTAGAGTTCCAGAAAGTTTGAAACTCCAGCAGTAATGGAGGCGGATTCTGGGGATGTAACTCGTAGAATTAAATGACCACATTAATTCTGCGGTTTCACTATAAAAAGACAGCCATCCCCTCACAATTACATACACGAAATCAGTCTCTCTTCTCTCTAAAACAGCATATATTTTTTTCTTCATAGCATATTAGAAACCAGAGAGAACCACCCACCAAAAGCTCGACTTTGACTCGTCGTCAGTTTCCGACGAGTCATCCGAGAGACGTTGTACCTTGGGATCGAAGCGCCAACGCAACCAGAAACATCAAGGTGGTTGAGCGAATACCGGTTAAGGGCATACTGTTAACAGTAGTTTCGTCTAATTTTATTTACATTCTGTCCATTTTAATTTTCGCATTTAAATTCAGTTATTTACATTATGTCCTTTCAATTCTGTATTTTAATTCAGTATTTTAATTTGCTGTACTTAGCTGTAGTTTTTTTATTCTGTTTGTACCTTTATCTAATTTCCTTAAAGTTCTGTTTTTTGCTGTAATTACTATTCTATAATTTAATTCAGTAATTAGAATAATTTCAATTCAGTCCTGAAATTTCAATTTCAAACAGAACAGTCCGGTTGTTTAGTTTATACTTTCCAGTCCGGCAGTTACTATTTATTGCAATTCAATACATCAGATTATTAATTAATAATAATCTGATAACGTTTGCTTTAATTACTTTTCAGTACCTACATGTTGTAATCAGTAATTTCTATTCCAATTGAAAATTAATAAATATTACACTGGTTTTGTTTAATTCTTGTTTAGTCTTTTATTATTGTTTAATTGTTATTTCGTACATGGAAACCAACATCTATCGCTTAAAGAAAGGCAAAGCGAAAGGAGAGACGTGCAACTCGAAAGCACAAATCGTACACGTAAGATATAAAATGATATATTATACCTAGGGCTAGCGATTTTGACCATCCACTCAGCCATGACCAAAAAATTCGGGTTCGGTCGGGTCGGTTTCAGTTATGCTTGGTTTTTAGAAAGAAAAAAAAACAGTCGGGTTTGGTCGGGTTTTTTTAGAAAAAAACTATGCAGAATAACCGTCCAATATACATAATTACGACTGCGCAATCGGTTTCGGTCTATGACAGTTTTAACCAAATTTTAGATTTTTTTTTATGTTTGTAATTTTTTACTTCATAATTAAACTTGAAGTTTATTTGTTTCGTTATTAAACTAGTTTTCTTTTGTTGTAAAATTTTTTAGTTAGAAGTTCTTATATAAGAAAATATATAAAATAAAACTCCTAAATAGAAATTTCAAAATGTATTAACAACGGTGAACGTCTTTTAAAACAATGTAACTTATAAATTTTGATTATAACTTATACATATTAAATATATATATATATATATATATATATATATATATATATATATATATATATATGGGGGAGGATCTATACACACATAAAAAAACACATTATGTTTACATTTTAATCCTAACCATCCATTACATATGTTTTTAAGGGCTGTGATGGAATTTTTGTTTTAGTTAATCTTGGCCATTGAAAAAAACATAAATAGATGGTTATGATTAAAATGTAAACATAGTGTGGTTTTTTATGTGTCGATATATCCTTTCCCTATATATATATATGTGTGTGTGTGTATATAACACACATATACGATGGTTACTTTTTGGTTATCGTCCGGGTTTAATGATTCGGTTTCAGTTACGGTTTTTCGGCCGGCTTGACGGTTTTAGTTTCAAAAACCAAACCCTAACCGTAATCTTCGGTTTTGGTTCGGCCGAAACTTCACTTCGGTTTAAAGCGGTTATCCGTTTTTCGGTTTTTGAGGGGGTTATGGTTGAGTTTCGGATCTCGGTTTTTTTGCCACTCCTAATTATACCTTAGTTTGCTCATCTTTGTTTCATTTCGTGTTTTAGTACCCCCAATTTCCACTTTCCTTTTTAATTATGCTACTCCTATTAAGTACTAATCACACATTCTCCTGATCTCCCATTAGGTTTCCTTTATATCATTTTAACGCCTAAGAAATCTAAATCCATCATCCTAAGCCCACACAACAAAAAGAGTTAATAATAATAGACCATTCACTCATTGAGACAAGTTTCTTAATTAGGCTTTTTTTTAAATGATCATTTGTGCCTTGGTTAGTTGCAATGTAAGCTCTTTTCCTCCCTTATTATTTGTTTTAATAAGTTTAAAAGTTGAACTTTTATTGGTATTGTTATTTTTCATGAAAAAGCTAGTAGATTTAATAGGGATTAATCTAGTCTCTCTTCTCAACTCTAAAGTAGGGCAGTTTATTTGCTGAATTATGTTTATGTTCTGTATTATTGGGCATCCCATTAAGTAATGTAGAATTGGCAAGTGGTACTACATTACGTATTGTTATATATGTGTAGCGCTAGTTTATACTATTAGTCAACCACCAAAATACGCAACATTATCGACCGAATTCAGCGACTGAATAGAGGTTGGTTCACCAATAAAAGGACTGAAATATATTCAGTCGACAAAAATATTTAGTGACCAAAATTGGCGACTAATAGTTGTCAGTAAACGACGAATAATTAAAACAGTCGCTAAGCATAAGGAATGTAGCGACTGAAGTCATTTTAGTCCGTATTTATGGCGACTAATATTTGTCGATAAATAACAACTAATTAAAACGGTCGCTAATCACAAGGATATGTAATGACTGAAAACATTTTCGTCGGAAAAATATTTAACGACTGAAATTGCGACTAATAGTTGTCAGTAAAATAACCATTAACTCAAACCGACTGATAGATGTCAAGTCCATCCGTGTTCTTAAAGTGTTTTGGTTAAAAAATTAGTTCCTTGCTGCTTTACACAAGAATTTCATCTAATGTGGCAGTTGTAGGTATCTGATTTTGATATGTTATGTAATTTTTAGACATTTAGTATGTATTTTATTTGAACTTAGTTGAAGAGGATTTGACACCTAGATTATGTATATATAGGGTTTGTTTGGTTGCATCATTAATTTAAGTTGAGATCTGATTTTGTATATGCTTGGAAGTTATATTGCATTTGGTTAGTTAGCTACTTAAATTTAAGTTAAAGTTTTGAGATTGATGAAACTACTTCTCATCAGCCTCGAATAATCAATCTTAGAGGCTTACGAGAAACCCTAGTCACTAAACACACTTGTAAGTATGAAAAATTTATAATATATACCGTGCTTAATGATTAGTGGCAAATGTACGTGTCCTTCGTATTGCATTTAATTCTTGAAAACTCTAATCTCTATGTTCTTTACTTCTTGATTAGAATTAACCAATAAACTTGCAAATATATGAGTATCGTGGAAACACTTTTTAAAATATTTTACTTGACTACATTTCTTGATGATATCTTAATTGAATTTAAAGAGTTTTTTTTCTTTTTTTAGGAGGAGGTTCAGAAAAGAAAAATTCAAGCAGAGTGTCAACGGTCGCAATGTGGTGAAACCGTAACTGATGACGATGATTTTTTTTTTAAGCGATCGGAAGTACGAAAAAAGAAAGATGGAGTGCTGCCCATAGCCAGAGGTATTCAACAGGTGAAATAAAGGGCATACTAATAAAGAATATTCTATATTCGAGCTTACTACGGTGCAGGAGGACCATATTGTTGATAAGTTGCAAGCTCGTTTGGTGCCACTAATTTTAGAGATGCTACGACAGTTTGCCACAGATATGATGCGAGATGAAAATCCTATTCCATCTAAACCTTCCACGAGTACCGAGAGGACATCGTCTAAGAGAAACGGCGACGACAACAATATGCTCATGCAATGGCCACACAAGGATTATTGATGTCACTGCTGAAGATGAATTCCTCACTGACTACAATGAAGATGCCCACAACGTTGTCAATTAAATTGGCGAGCGAGCGATAACTTGGTTTCTATGTTTTTTTATGTCGGATCAAAACATTTGGATAATTTGGTTGTGTAATATTTTGACAAAATTCTATTTGGCGTTGCTTAGTCTTTAATGATGTTTTTCTTATCAATTTGAAAGCATTTTAAATTAATAAATTAAGCTTTGATGTCCCCCCCTCAAAAAAGAAATTGTAAAATATATAACGATTTTAATACGAATTTTGATAAATTTTATTAACTACGACAATCAATTGGTGACAACCAATTTGCTGTCGTAATTTTTGTAAATAAAAATATAATAAATTAACTACAGTACAATGAAGAATCTTTCCTGTAGAAATTAATAACTATCCTCTTAAAGTTTGATATTTTTTATAATTATATTTAATTTCATATTTTAACTCAATCGTTTATATAAGATATTTAAATTTTAAGCTACGACTTAGTGTGACGACTTGTTGAAGTTAATTTAAATTTGTACCTACAGCTTGATGTCGAATTTATTCTAATTAATTTTAATTTTTAGCAACGACTTAATGTCAAGTTTATTGTAGTTAATTTTAATTTTTAGCTATGATTAATTTAATTTTTAGCTACGGCTTAGTCTCAAGTTTGTTGTAGTTAATTTTAATTTTTAGATACGACCTAATGACGAGTTTCTCGTCGTTAAATATGGGTTATTTACACCGAATGTTGACCGGAATTTATCATAATGAAACCGTAATTAAAATCACAGGTAAATATAGGACAGTCAATATGCCGACAGATTTGTCGATGATTATTTCATGTAGACAACGTTGATAGTGACCACTTCCCTACGACAATGACCTTAGATAATCCTCTATTTTCTTGTGGTGTAACACGTTTTGTGAGTATCTTCTTTTTCCAAAATGAGTTGTATGCTTTGAATTGAATTATATTGTTTTGTGACCGGACGATAGAAAGAGTCTACGCCTTTCTTCGGATTTGATAGCCAGTCCATCCCACCAAAAGAATTTATGATAATTAGGAGATTAACATTAATTCAAGAACAAGAATTAGCAACAAACGACGGGGGATATATTGTGAAACTCATAAGCTATAATAAAATGATGAATATTTCCCTGCATAATGATTATCATGTTTACTCTGTTGGATTTTTGCCACTGCAGGTTTGGTTAGACTATTTGTGTGCTTATGTGTTAACGTTTCTTTATATTCGATTGCAGACGATTTGATCCTTTTGGTAATAGTCATTTTATAATATGAGTCCCAAGCGGAGTAGACGCGGATAACTTTACTTTAGGAAAGGGGCTCGATCGGGGTGTTCTTGGGGCTCGGATAACTTAATAGGGCTGTTTGATCGGGTTATTTAGCGTGTTGGCACCCCGGTCGTAATTACAACAACAGATTGAGTTGGATCTCTTGAGCTAACTGTGCCTTTTCTCTACCAAGGGTCTGATATGTCATGCGTTCTCTTTTGTTGGACGAAATATTACAAATTTTGCTAGTACCGAGTAGGGCCTTTTGACTTGTATATCGGATTTGTGTATTATATTATTATTTTATATACCCATTTTGATTGTTATGTATATTCTAATTTCGTCCCTACTATTGCTATTCGTTTGGCGACAATTGGAGCTTTGAGGCTATGTTTTAAGTATAAGTGGTTATTTCGGTCTTTTGAGTATTTGGTTGGCTGCCGATTGGGTGCTCTACACCCATTATGGTTTGCACGCTATGTTTAGTTCATTTGATCATCCTCTGCTTCGACAGACGCACTTGACGGAACTTTTTAGCTTGATAGTTGAGATAATATTATTGCGTATGTTTCTCTCTTTTGGTGTATTTTGTTTTACCCATGGTGGATTTGAGTGGTAACACTTGAGTAGGAGGGTTTCGGGCACTCTAAATGGTCTTGCATTATGTATTTTTACTCAACCCCTTAGAGAAAATGATGAATATGTACTAATTAATGGTACTTAATTAAATAAAACACGGATCATAAAACACTCTCAAATATTAGTACATACTATTTTATTTATTTCTATTATACCCTTAAAATCAATGACACCTTATCATCTCTCTTCTCTCTCCTATTATATTAGTACATATGTTACACGATCCTACTAAATATGCAACATGATGATACTATATATGTCAAATGATGGTACTACATATACTATATATGTTGTGTTTTTATGTACTACATATGCTACATGATACTAATGAATATGCTTTATGATTGTACTACATTTAAAACATAATTAATAAATATTGCAAATAATATAACACCAAAATAAGGATAATTCAAAATTTTATGTCAATTAAATTCATTTCTATCATGTTTCAACAATGAAAATTTACAAATCAAGAAGTATAATAATTGTTTATATAAATACCTTAGCCTTTGAGTGTCCATTTAAGGGTTTTTTTTTTAAATCCTTTTCAGTTTCGCTACAAAATTAGGAGTTCCTCCCGGTTTTTTTTCCACCATTGTTGTAGGTTTGGGTTTTCAATTTGAAGAGATGAGGAAAAGATATGAGAGAGAAGAGATGGAGGTTCAATAATTTGAGAAACATTGACATACAAAGTCAAAATATGGTAATATTAGGGAGTGGTTTACGGAGAATTGGATGGAATATTTGGTATTTTAGGACATTGAAAGATGCTATTTAGGGGGTGTTTGACAGAGAAGTCGGAAGTGCTTTATGATACTAAAAGTACTTTTTGCATTTGGTGAATAACTTTTGACTGAGTTATCGAGAAGTATAAGTGATTTATAAGTCAAATTTGAGAAGTCAGTATATGGTGCTTCTCAGGAAGTGTTTCAAAGCACTTCCGGAGAAGTGAAAATAAAAATAATGATTTTGTTTAGAGAAAGCGATCATTTTCACAAAAAAAAGGTTTTTCTAAATATTAATTTTTTTTTAGAAAAGAGATTATTTTTAAGAAAAAAATGGATTTTGTTTAGAGAAAATAAATAGTATTTTCAAATAATTTTTCTCTTCATCTTATAACGACTCTTTTCATAAAGTAACTTTTTTGAAATACTTTTTTATCAAAATTATGTTATTTTCAAAAAGGATGTTATTTCCATGAAACGACCAGTTTAAGAGATTATTTATCCAAAATAGTGATGTTTTAAAAAAGGGTATTATTGCTTCAGATTTTCGAAAAGAAAAAAAAAATGCATTTAATCGATTAAACTAGTTTTTTTTTAAACTCACACACGTGTTTTTTAAGTTAGATTTATCGTTGTAGTGAAATGTAACTTTTTTTTGTGTTAACAAAAATTTCATCTTATTACCTTTAAGGTTATAACCAAACTATGGTTGTATTCGACCAAATTGTGTTAGTCATGATTATTATACCACTAATTAATTAGTTCAAATTCGATATTGTATTGTTTAATTTTGTTTTGTCGTAAGGTACTGCGTTTTATGTTATTAACAATATAAATTTTGAAATGTTTTTAATAAGTCACTTTTGATATCTATACCAAACACTACAAAAAACATATGAAAATTAAAAATATTTTTTCACCAAACATAATTTTTCATATCAAATTACAGTAGCACTTCTACAAAATACGCATTTCTACAAAATACACTTTTGCAGAAGTATTTTGTTTCCAAACGCCCATTTAATAAGAATTAAGGCTATTCTATTCCTATAAAATTACATATGAAGCAAAACTTAAAACAAATATAAGAATTCGGATTTTTAGAGATTATGTCTATTTTTATGTACTAATCAATGAATCTCCCTAAATATTGATTGTCTTGAATACACATTAATATGCCAAAATCTTCAAAACAAAATACAAGTGAGAAAACTGTCTCAATCCTAGTTGATAATCGTAATTAAAGATTTAAATCGCCTAAATATTGTGGTCTATATTTAGTTTTCCATACTTGTTTTGCAAATCTACAATCCCTTATAATATTCAACTTAATCATGAGCTGTTCGAAACAATAAAAATAAAATCATTCATTTCTCAGCTTTTAAAGCGGAATAGAAGAAGTTCTTAGTACTAATAATTTGAATTGGTACCATTTTTTGTGTGTAATCTTAAAATGAATTAAAGGAGAACGGCATCATTGACTTGGTCACTATTAGTTAGCATGCATTTGGATGAAGTTATAAGTAAAATGCATCATTGATTTTTGTCAATAGATACGAGAGGGGATGCCCTTGCAAGTCTCCAAACGGAATAGAAAAAGATCCCTAAAGCTCAAACTTGTGTTTTAGTCATGAGTTCTTAGTACTAATTTGAATTGGTAGCATTTTGTGTGTGTGTAATGTTAAAAAAGAATTAAAGGATAATGACTTCATTGACAATTAGTTAGTAATCATTCGGACGAAGATATATGTAAAATCAGGGTTTTAAAAATCGCACGTTGAAGCGTTAAAAGTTCGATAAAGTTCTTTGTTAAAAAAAATGCCTATCTTTTTTTGATTTTTGGTTGGTAAAGCGCTATTAGTGCGCTTTTTCAGGACTTCTAGATTTTTTTTAATTATTATTTGTCTAAAAACCTACGAAAACGATGCTGATTTAAGGTTATTAATTTCACGAAAAACATAATTCTTAACAAATTCTATCATATGTGCTAGTGATACTTAATCGCTTATTTTGACGAACTACAACATTTGAAAATTTTAAGTACTAAAAGACTTAAATCCGTATTTTTTTTACTATTTATGAAATATTTCAATTTTTCTTATATAGAAAATCATTAAATGATATTTTCAAAATATATATTAAACATGTATATTTTTTAGGTTTTTTTCTAACATGTATATTTTTATACTATAAAAAGTTCACGATTTATGTTTTAAATCTACGCTTTTAGCTTTTAGCGGTTTAAGCGTATTTCTCGTAAAAACGTTTTGATCAACTTATCACTTTTTAAAACCCCGAGTAAAATGTATCATTGATTTGTGTTTATACAAGAGGGCATACCCTTGCATGTTCCTTAATTGCAATTACTCTCAGACTAGCGAATTTTGGTGAGCAGTAATAAAGTTGAAGAACACAAGACAATTATTTATATTTCTGGAATAACAATAATGTTAGGACCAGATTTCTGGTCTAAATATTATTTATTGTCTATTGGTTTTCACCAAATAAATCCTAACTGTTGTAAAGAACTAAGTCAGTATTAACAGGTTTCAAGTACCAGTTGCAACCTCAGTTACAACCTACTAAGTCAGTAGTGACAGGTTTCAAGTACCAGTTGCAACCTCAGTTACAACCTACTAAGTCAGTAGTGACAGGTTTCAAGTACCAGTTGCAACCTCAGTTGCAACCACAGTTCCAACCTGCTGCTCAGCAGTATTCTGTCTAGTTCTGTAAAATCTGCATAGCTGTTATTTATTAATTATTAATTATTTTACAGCATGCAGGATATATTCTCATCTGATCTTAAAAGATTAATATGCGTAAATTGAGAATATCAAAGTGGTAAGGAAAGATGTTTTCTAAAAAGATATAAAGAGATTACTTTATAAGGTTATGTTTTCTTTTAACATATATCTCTATTGTTATGATTGTCCTTATCACTGGTTTCAATCTTTGTTCCTTATCATATTCAGTAAAGATACGTTTAAAGATTGATTGTTATATGGAGTTGAATGTTTCATATGTTTATGAAAAGATATTATCTTTAAAAGATGTTATCTTTATATGTTTCCTTCAAATGAAAAGATTAACTCCTACTTTCAAGCTTGTTGCTAAACAGGTATTAACCAATGATGATTGGAGTCAATCTATTCTGCAAGTGTCACACAATACATGGAAAGATTGAAGCCAATCAATAGAGTCAAAAGCAATCAAAAGATATTAAAGATAGAAGATTGTTTTTACTTGTTTATATACTTAGTAACTTAAGCTTGTAAAAGGTGTGTGTTCTAAATTATAAAGAACCCATTCTTGAGAGAATACACGTGAGCTTTTAAAAAGAAAACAATTGTGGGATGCTATTGATTTATAAGTGATAGTTATAGAGTAGGAGCAATATAGAGATAGGCAGAAAAACCTAGAGGGAATCTGGGAGTTTTTCATTAAGACTTGGGTCCTATATTGTAAGCTTTTATAATATCATAATCTGGGTAAGTGCCCCGGAGACGTAGCCTATTTAGGTGAACTCTGTTGTTAAATGTGCTTGTGATTTATTTTAAGTACATTTAATTTTTTACAATTCTGTCCATTTAATACACTTGGTTCCAACTGTGGTTGCAACCTCACTTGGAACCTAACTGCAAAACTGCAACTAGAACAGCGGATAGGAATTTCAATTGGTATCAGAGCTTCACACTAGATCTTACTTAGTGTGGATCCTGTGTTCTAGTAAAGAT
The DNA here is from genome assembly GCA_963682055.1 of Primula veris. NCBI lineage: Eukaryota > Viridiplantae > Streptophyta > Magnoliopsida > Ericales > Primulaceae > Primula > Primula veris. Next base: position 27,566,289 of record OY821742.1, on the reverse strand, counting down.
GGACTTAATGAGGGAAGGAAACGCTTTCAACAAACCTCCATTGCTTGAAGGAGGAGTAAACTATGGAGTATGGAAAATCAGAATGAGGTCCTTCATCAAACAGCAGAATGAACATGCATGGAAAACTGTGATGTATGGATGGGAGGCTCCAACTGCCCTTGATAGTGAAGGAGAACTGGCTTTTATACCTGAAGACAGATGGTCTGCTGATGAAGACAGAAAATCAAGTGCCAACTCAACAGCCATAAACTTGATTTTTGCTGGTGTAACTCTCAGTGTATTCAGGTATATCTCTCATTGTGAAACTGCTAAAGAGGCATGGGATATTTTGCAAGTTACTTTTGAAGGAACTGTTAAAGTAAAAGCTTTCAAACTTCAACAGTTAACTACTCAATTTGAAAACTTAAGAATGGAGGAGGATGAAAACATTGAACAATTTAATGGTAGAATCTGCCACATTGCTCATCAAGCTGGAACCTTAGGTGAAAAATATAGTGATGCTAAACTTGTTAAGAAAACTCTTAGGTCACTCCCAGAAAGGTTTGAAATTAAGGTCACAGCTATTGAAGAATCAACAGACTTAGATAATCTTAAACTTGAAAAACTTATAGGAAATCTAAGCACTCATGAGCTAAAATTCTTTAAACATAAAAGACCAGAAAAGGGAATAGCATTTCAGGCTAAGAAATCTGAACCTAATGTCTGTGATAAAATGAGTGATGAAGAACAGCTAGCTTTCTTTGCTAAAAAGGTCTACAAAAAGTTTTATAAGAAAAAGGAGGATGATACTGGTTCTTCTAAAAACTTTCAGAAAAGGGATAACCAATTTAAGACAGAATCTAGGTTCAATAATAACTCTACAGGAAAGTGGAATTCTAAAGAGAAGGATAACAAAGATTACAAGCCTAAAGAGATTCAGTGTAGAGAATGTAGAGGTTTTGGTCACATTCAGGCTGAGTGTGCAAATACTTTAAAAAGAAACAAAAATGCTTATATAACCACTCATAGTGATTCTGAGAGCAACAGTGATGAAGAGGATGATTCTAACTTTGTTAATTTTATGGGAATAATCACTGAAAAAGAACCTACTTATGAAAGTGACTGTGAGCATGTTTCTACCATAGTTACAACTGCTCTTGAAACCTATAGCAGTGATGAGGAAGAACCTTCTGATGAAAATATTACTCAGCAATATCTTGTTCTGTATGAAAAGTATAAATGTCTGAGTAAACAATCCTTGATCATAAGCAAACTTAATGTTAATCTAAAGGATGAGGTTAAAAGTCTTACTGAGAAACTTAACTTACAACTGGCTGAACTTACTGAAACTAGAAAGAAAATAAAACTGCTGAATGTTTCTGCTTCAGATAAATTAGATGACATGCTGTCATATTCTAGAGGCTCTAAAGATATCAGTGGTCTAGGTTACTATGGTGGTAAAAGTACAGGAAAAACTACCTTTATTGAAGCTGTTGCTAAAGCTAAAACTCATGATTTTGACAATAAGGTTAGAAGCTCAGTTGCAACCAGATTTGCAACCAGGAATAAAACTCAGGTTTTTGTAAAGAAGGTTAGAAGCTCAGTTATAACCAAAGTTGCAACCACGAATAAACTGAATAACTTTAGGGATAAAAATAACTTTAGGTTGAAGCTGTGTAATTTCTGTAAGAAACCTGGTCATTCTGAAATCCAGTGTTATTTAAAAAGAAACAGAAAGTATATTTCTCAGAAAACATGGTTGGCTTCTGTCAATAAAAATTTGAACTGGGTTTGGAAAGTTAAAGAAAAAGCTACCTTAATTGCTAACAACAAAGCTGTCATTAACTCTTTGAATGCTGTTACTTCTAATGATTGGTATTTTGACAGTTGTTGCTCTAAGCACATGACAGGTACTGCAAGTCTCCTAAAAAATGTCACCATTCTTACAGGAAACACTGTTGTGTTTGGAGGTGGAGATACAGGTAAAATTGTTGGTAAAGGTACCTTAAACAAACCTGGAATGCATGATATTGAGGATGTTTTTCTTGTAGATGGTCTAAAAGCTAATCTTATTAGTATCAGTCAACTCTGTGATAACAAGATGATTGTTAAATTTGACAAAGAAAGGTGTCTAATTACTAATCTTAACAATGATTTAATCATGACTGGAGTTAGATCAATCAACAGCTGCTATGTGTTTGAAAAAGCTGAAAAAGAATTGCCTCAAAGTAGGTGTAATCAAGCCATTACTAATAATGTAGATATTTGGCATAAAAGGCTTGGGCATGTGAATTACAAAACTTTAGATAAGCTTGTTAAAAAAGAATTGATAAGAGAAATTCCTAAACTTAGTGCTAAAACTCAAAGTGTCTGTGGTGATTGTGCTATAGGTAAACAAACCAAAAGTATTCACAAAAGTACAAGTCAAATCTACACTAAGAGAGTCCTAGAACTCCTTCATATTGACTTGATGGGGCCTATGCAAACTGCTAGTATAGGTGGTAAGAAATACATTTTGGTAGTTGTAGATGATTTCTCTAGATACTCTTGGGTAGTGTTCTTAAAGGATAAGTCTGAAACTTTTGAACTGTTCAAAACTCTGTGCCTAAAACTACAACTTGAAAAAGGTTCCACCAGTGGTAATATTGCTAGGATTATAAGTGATCATGGAACTGAATTTGAAAACATCAAGTTTAGAGAATTCTGCAACTCCTTAGGTATAAGTCATGAGTTCTCTGCTCCTAAGACTCCACAGCAAAATGTCATAGTTGAAAGAAAAAATAGAACCATTCAGGAAATGGCTAGAGTCATGCTTAACTCTAAGAAACTTGCCAACAGATTTTGGGCTGAAGCTGTTAATACTGCCTGTCATATAGTTAATAGAGTTTACATTACTAAAGGCACTTCTATGACAGCTTATGAAATATGGAAAGGTAGAAAACCCAATGTTAAGTATTTTCAAGTCTTTGGGTGTGTTTGCTACATTCTCAGAGATAGAGAGCATCTTGGTAAATTTGACTCTAAAAGTGATAAAGGGATCTTTCTTGGTTATGCTCAGAATAGTAGAGCATTTAGGGTCTTTAATCAAAGAACAAACTGCGTTATGGAATCTTATAATGTGTTATTTGATGACCTAAAAACTGTTGATGAGAATACAGGTGATGATGAACAATCTGAGATTGCAGAAAAAGAGAAAGCAGAAGTTCAGAAAACAAGCAGTCCCATAGTGGTTGGAAGTCCAGTTGCAACTGAAGTTACAACCGAGATTGTTACTGAGGTTGGAACTGAGGTTGGAACCGAGGTTCAAACCCAGAATTCAACAGAATCTGAAGAATAAGGATCTGCTATGCCAACTACAAGCAAGCCACGTTATGTAAGGACTCAGAAAAATCACTCTCTTGGCAATGTCATAGGAGAAGTTGCTTCAGGTATGAAAACCAGAGGTAAAAGAAATAATGTTGTTCACTTTGCTTGTTATATTTCTCAGTTAGAACCTAAGAATATAAAAGAAGGTTTAGAAGACAGTGAATGGATTTTAGCTATACAAGATGAGTTGCATCAGTTTGAGAGAAATAACGTATGGACTTTAGTACCCAGACCTTCCAATAAAAATGTTATAAGGACTAAATGGATTTTTAGAAATAAAAGTGATGAGGATGGAGTGATTATTAGAAATAAAGCTAGGTTGGTAGCTTAGGGTTATACACAGATTGAGGGAATTGACTTTGATGAAACCTTTGCACCTGTAGCTAGAATTGAATCCATTAGAATGCTATTGTCTCTTGCATGTCTGTATGATTTTAAACTGTTTCAACTTGACATAAAGAGTGCTTTTCTGAATGGTGTGATTAATGAAGAAGTTTATTTCTGTCAACCTAAAGGATTTGAAGATCCTAACTTTCCTGAACATGTTTATTTGCTGAAAAAGGCCTTGTATGGTTTAAAGCAAGCTCCTAGAGCTTGGTATGATAGATTAACCAAGTACTTGATTGAAAAAGGTTTTAACAGAGGGGGAGTTGATAAAACTCTGTTTACTAAGAAAACCACAAAGGACATAATAATTGCTCAAATCTATGTTGATGACATTGTTTTTGGCTCAACTTCTAATAAAAGGATAGAAGAATTCATTTCTGATATGAAGAATGAATTTGAAATGAGTGGTGGAGGTGAATTGACTTACTTTCTAGGATTTCAAGTTAAACAGAATGAGAAAGGGATTTTTCTATGTCAGAGTAAGTATGCAGACAATCTTGTTAAGAAGTTTGGTCTAAGTGAGAGTAAAGAGAAGAGAACCCCTATGAGTACTACCCTTAAACTGTCTAAAAATGATAAAGGAAAAAGTGTCTGTCCCAGTCTCTATAGATCAATGATTGGAAGTTTGCTGTATTTAACTGCTAGTAGACCAGACCTTTGCTTAAGTGTAGGAGTTTGTGCCAGATATCAAGCAAATCCTTTAGAACCTCATCTTCTAGCTGTCAAAAGAATTCTAAGGTATGTAAAAGGAACACTTCATCTAGGCCTATGGTATTCTAAAGATACAAATCACTTTCTTAGTGGCTACTGTGATGCAGATTGGGCAGGAAACATAGATGATAGAAATAGTACTTCTGGTGGTTGTTTTTATTTTGGAAACAACCTTGTTTCTTGGTTCAGTAAAAAGCAAAATTGCATATCTTTATCTACTGCTGAAACAGAATATGTTGCAGCTGGAAGTGGATGCACTCAACTAATTTGGATGAAACAGATGTTAACTGATTATAATGTTAAACAAGAAATATTAACTCTGTTTTGTGATAACAAAAGTGCTATAGATTTAGCTAAAAATCCAGTTCAACATTTCAGAACTAAACATATTGATCTAAGGCATCATTTTATTAGAGAACTAGTTGAAGAAAAGAGCTTAATTTTAGAACATGTTTCAACTGAAAGACAATTAGCAGATATTTTCACAAAACCCCTTGATATAAACAAGTTTGAATCATTAAGAAGTGACATAGGGGTATGTCATTATCAATCTAATTGAATATTCTTGCTAAATATGTATGTATTGAGTACCTTCAATAATTTTTATTTCTAAGGTTAAGTCTTAATTGAGCTATGATGTTTTTGTTTTGAAAAAGCCGCTTTTTGGTGTCTCAAAAAACAGATGTGAGGTAACTTGTCCTTGAAAACCTCTCTGGTAATAGAGTTGCAAGCACAAAGTGCAATTTTTTTAAGCTGGTTGCAAGTTTAGTTGCAACATCAGTTGGAACCTCATGCTCTCAATAGCTGGTTGGAAGTTCAGTTACAACTCCAGTTGAAACCTCGTGTTAAAAATACTGGTTGCAAGCTCAGTTGCAACATCAGTTGAAACCTCAGTCTATTTTATAACTGCCAAGACAAAGTCTTGTTATTTTTGACATCACATACTCTTTCCTTGCTGAGGTCATCAAACTAGTTTTTGTGTAGAGATAAACACGGATTTGCTCAATTTAAGCTCCTAAAATTTAATCTTTATTAGAGTTATTCCTTGATAAACATATTTTCTAGAGTAAATTGCTAGATTTTTGTTTTCCTAAAAGTTAGATATCTTTTAAATTGCTCTTTATCTTGAATCAAGTCAAATTTCCTTAATAAGCTTCAACTTTTGAATTTTCAAATTTTGGATCAATCTGTTTTGCAAAAGGAATGTTTATCTATATATTTGGCTGGATTTATCTTTCCTTCGTAATCTTGCTGTGATTTCTTTAAAACTGATTGATAAGATATTTCCTCCATTTTCGCCAAAATCTGTTTAATAATTAATTTGCATGTATCTCTTTCCTATTATAAAAAGATATGGACTTTATTGCTATTTATACAAACATCTTTTTACTATCCAAAATCAATTACACTTTACAGAATCACTCTCTCTCTCTCTATAAGTTGTAAAACTCTAGGTCTCTGTAAAAATCCACTGCGAGGTTCTAAGCTCACTTCTAACCCTAGTTGCAACCATGTCTTCAAACCCTTCTAAAAACCCCAACCTGAACATTGATGATGATTGCACTCTAAGAGATTTCATGAATAAATCTCCAACCAGTCCAGGATCAAAAGCTAAGGTAAGTGAGACTTCCTCATCTCAGAATAAGCGCACTAAGAAAAGAGCTAGGAAAACTGTAGAGGATCATCCAACTCCAACTGTTTTCTCTTATAAGTCTAAGTTTCATGAGACTGATCCTAGGTTCTGGAGTAGGACCATGTATAGAAGGTTTAGGTCTTTTGCTGGTAGGGAGATTCACAGTGAAAGAAGACTTAATCTGGTTAGCTATCCACATATTCAAGTACATATTGAGAAACTGCTGTCAGCTGTTGGCCTAGATAGAACTATTTCTTATCCAGATTCTTATTACCCTGCGGTAATTAAAGAATTCTATGCCAATCTAAGTAGTACTGTGTTTGTTGAGGGTGACCCTGCCTATGGCAGAGTGTTTTTGAGGGGTGTGACTCTAGATTTCACCCCTACGTTGATCAATGATTATCTGTGTTGTCCTAGTCCAACTGAAGATAACAATGCTGAACCAGACTTAGAAATTCTTGCTTTAATTCTAACTAGAAAGAACAATAGGTTTGATGGTCATTCCATTAAAACATCCTCCCTCACCTTGTGTGCATCTGTGCTGCAAAAAATAGCTAGGTTCAATTGGAATCCTACTAAGCAGCCATCCAAAGTCAGTCAGGAAATGGCCATATTTCTCTATAGGATCATGTCATCTTTGCCAATTAATTTTGGTAATCATGTATTTAATTTGATTAGAGAATTCAGTGCTGATACCTCATCCTCAATTCTGCTCCCCTTTCCTTGCTTAATCACTGGGGTGATTATGGCTCAAGTCCTACCTATGACTGGATCCAAGCCTATTAGCATAGCCACAGAACCAATCTCAAATTGTCCCTCTGCTATTTATATCTCTGCAAAACTGCTCAAAGAAGGGCATGTCAATGACATATCTGGAGAAAAGGGCAAAGAAAAAGAAGAAGAGACATCTAATGCTCCTTCAGAAAAGAAGAAGGGTGTGAGGTGGTATTTGAAGCAAAGGTTGGCTTACAATGCAGAAAGGAGAGCTGAGCTGGATACTGATGACTATCAAATCAAGAAGTTGCTGGAAAATCTTATAGAAAGTGAAAATGATAGTGACAGTGATGGTGGTGACAGTGATGGGGATGCAACTCACAGTGATGATGGCCTCTCTATAAGCAGTGAAGATGAGCATGAAGAGGTTGTAAGGGACAGACCCCTAAGAGAAGGACCACCCCAGTCCAACATACCTCGTAACTAGTTTGTCAGGCTTGTGACAAATAGGGGGAGTAAAAAGAAAGTTTATTATGTGTTTCTGTTCTGTTTGTTCTGTTTTCAGTTTGATGTTTGATGTTTCAGTTTCAAGACTTTATTCTGTTTCCAGTTATGCTGTATTGAGACAATTCTGTGCCTGTTTGGCTCTAATAATTCTGCAGCTTCTTTCTGAAAATATCTTGTTGAAGTATGAATGCCTTTAAACTTGAAACAGGTCTGAAAACTTACTGTGTGCATATAAATTGTGCTTATATGATATGCCTGCAATTCTAACTTGCAGGGGGAGCTAAAACAGATAACTCAAAAAGTATTGAGACAATACAAATGTTGTATTGAATTTGCAGGTGGATTTATGTGGTAAATAAACTTATTTGATTTGTCAAAACCAATGACAAAGGGGGAGATTGTTAGGACCAGATTTCTGGTCTAAATATTATTTATTGTCTATTGGTTTTCACCAAATAAATCCTAACTGTTGTAAAGAACTAAGTCAGTATTAACAGGTTTCAAGTACCAGTTGCAACCTCAGTTACAACCTACTAAGTCAGTAGTGACAGGTTTCAAGTACCAGTTGCAACCTCAGTTGCAACCACAGTTCCAACCTGCTGCGCAACAGTATTCTGTCTAGTTCTGTAAAATCTGCATAGCTGTTATTTATTAATTATTAATTGTTCTACAGCATGCAGGATATATTCTCATTTGATCTTAAAAGATTAATATGCGTAAATTGAGAATATCAAATTAGTAAGGAAAGATGTTTTCTAAAAAGATATAAAGAGATTACTTTATAAAGTTATGTTTCCTTTTAACATATATCTCTATTCTTATGATTGTCCTTATCACTTGTTTCAATCTTTGGTCCTTATCATATTCAGTAAAGATACGTTTAAAGATTGATTGTTATATGGAGTTGAATGTTTCATATGTTTATGAAAAGATATTATCTTTAAAAGATGTTATCTTTATATGTTTCCTTCAAAGGAAAAGATTAACTCCTACTTTCAAGCTTGTTGCTAAACAGGTATTAACCAATGATGATTGGAGTCAATCTATGCTGCAAGTGTCACGCAATACATGGAAAGATTGAAGCCAATCAATAGAGTCAAAAGCAATCAAAAGATATTAAAGATAGAAGATTGTTTTTACTTGTTTATATACTTAGTAACTTAAGCTTGTAAAAGGTGTGTGTTCTAAATTATAAAGAACCCATTCTTGAGAGAATACACGTGAGCTTTTAAAAAGAAAACAATGGTGGGATGCCATTGATTTATAAGTGATAGTTATAGAGTAGGAGCAATATAGAGATAGGCAGAAAAACCTAGAGGGAATCTGAGAGTTTTTCATTAAGACTTGAGTCCTATATTGTAAGCTTTTATAATATCATAATTTGGGTAAGTGCCCCGGAAACGTAGCCTATTTAGGTGAACTCCGTTGTTAAATGTGTTTGTGATTTATTTTAAGTACATTTAACTTTTTACAATTCTGTCCATTTAATACACTTGGTTCCAACTGTGGTTACAACCTCACTTGGAAGCTAACTGCAAAACTGCAACTAGAACAGCGGATAGGAATTTCAAATAAGTTCATAACAAATGTGCGATTAAGAACAAAACTATTATGTTGTAACCCTGACATTGGTGACAAAGGCAAACACACACTGAATTAAATTATAGACATTCGAAAATATAGAAAAATACAATCAAAACGTACATATATATAGTTCAATTGGTAGATAAAAGCACGAACTTAATTCCAACTCAGTGAAAACTGAAAAGTCAGTTTTAATAATTCATGGTTTGGTTTGTAGGTGGCATCATTCCCATTGGCTGCTGCTGCTGCATGTTGCTTCTGGCCAAATTTCCTTGCCAGCCTTCAAAAACAAAACAAATTGAATTTTAGCTTATTTTCGGGTTAATCGCATTCTTATTTCAAAAAGTTCAAATACAACAATCTTAGTACCTAATTGAGCTTTGAATAATTGACAGAGTGGTCCATGTTGGGACGGAAAAGACATCATATTAACCATTAAGTTGCTCATATGTTATATATGCAAAATGCCAAAATTTAGTCTTGTGATAGTGTTATGCCTTTATAATTTTTAATTTTTTCAAAAAGCTACAACCACGGTAATTTTCTGAGCAAAAATATGTATGTTTTATTAGTGCTTCATTTGTAACTCTATATGAGTAAGAAAAGTATGAGCAGGATAGCCTATTCACCCTTAACTTCATGCTTGTTTAACTTACAAAATACTCCCATATAAATTGATTTGTGTAACATGTTTCTTTTGATCTCTTATAAGAAAACGACGGCACGTATAAATTGATTTGTGGGTTCATAGTGAGTACCGATAGAAGGGTCGAGGCCCCTCAAGTTAAGCTCTCTGTAAGCTTGGCAAAGAGCACACCATTCGCACAAGCAATGAGTCACCCAGTCAGGTGCTGGAGTTTCCATGAGCCCGAACCTGCTCCTAAGCTTCGTTCTGTAACCACACGATAAAATACAAGGGACTCCTATAAGGGCTGCTATACACCCGTACATCAACCCACTTGTCGCGCATGCTGCAGAAAGCAATCAGAAAAATAAGAAAACAATTAACAGGAGTATATATATGTTTATAAGATAAGTTACGGAAAATATATTTGTAGTTGTGTACGTAGAACACGGTAAGATCTTATTTGGTCTATCTGAGTTATTTAACAGGTACCGAAGCAAACTAATTAATAATAGCCTAATTTAGTTGAATTTTTTGAGTTTTTTTTTTTTTTCATTAGCTAGGTGCTTGATCAACTGTATTTGGTTGATCAACTTTATTATAACATTTAGTTTTTTTAGTTGTTTAATTCATCAGAGAAGCTCAGAAGATTTAAGCTGGATGATTTAATTACTTTTCAGTGTATAAAAATCCATCACTTTGATTAAAAACAGAAACCAAGATCATTTGACTCGTCTCTAGCTAATATTTGTTTGTGTTGAGAAAAAAAAGAAAGAATTTATGTAAAGGGCCATGCCATTCAAGCTAATTATATTTAATATATTGGCTCATCCAGCTTGTATTTTTTTGTTTTTTTTAATAACGTAGACTTTGATTTATTTATGAAGGTTAATGTGGTGTTACAAGTTGGCAAAGAAATGCTGAAAATTAGGACATTATATACTCGTGTAGAAGCGAAGTCCAAAATGTCTCTGAATTTGAACCATAAGTTGAAATATTTTTCGCACCCATTAATTAAAGACATTTATAGATATCGATTTTATTGTTTTTTGTCATTTAGTTTATGATATTATTGCAATACAATGTATGAAAGGCAGAAACATGGAAATGTGTCGACATGTCAAATCAATCTTGTACTATGTTTGGTATTTTATTGGAAAAACGCGGTAAGACAGAAAAAAAAAAAAAAAAAAACCAGAGCAAATACAAAACTATAGTGGGAAAAAATAGCAAACTTATTGTTTGAACTGTCAGGAAGTTCAAAACCAACAGAAATTAATACTACTATTAGCTCATGATCGAAGATTTAATTCTATTTCCAATTAATTATAATTTTGAAACAATTTGTTTCTATCACCTTCTATCAAATAGTAGTAATCTAGATGTGCATATTTGCATGAATTGTTTAATAAATTTTCTGTTCACTAAACATACTTCATTTTCTACAAGTACACACTTCAATTAATTAAACATGCATAAGCTTAATTAAATATTCTGCAAAATACATGATTGTGAAGAAGAAAAACGTATAACTTACTTGTATGGCCATTGTCGATAATCTCCGCAATTTGCCCAAAAGTCACGCATGGAAAACAAGCCGTGATGATAGCTGAAAATGTCATCCGAAAGAAAAATTAATTTTGAAAAATGTTTTACCTTTGGTTCTGGCAAGTGGCAAATAATTTAATTAGCTACTAATTTCGTAATATCTTCGTCACTACATATCATCCACAAGTTACATAATTTTATCCCGAAGTAGTTTTAGGTATCAAAATCAAACCTATGAGATCTTATAAGATAATTGAAATGTGTAAATAAAACATTGAACAAAAATGGGATAGGTCCAATTTATTTATTTTTCTCTTTGCATAATTTAGAGTATCTGTAAAAAAAATTCTTATAGAAGCACTCATCTTCTTAAATAACGAAAGAGGTTACTATATGGAAGAAAACTAATTTTAAATCTCTCATTCATTGTTGTACTCCGTGAATAAAAATGATAACACGACAACTGTTGGCAATGTAAGTCAACTTAAATTTCTTTTACGTATAGTAAAGCAAGTACTTGTTACTTCATGGCTTGACTTCTTATAAGCCAACAAGAAGTTGTAAAATAAATTCATATTTTCTTACAAACAAAACATAACAATAAGAATTATTCAATAACTTCATGCTAATAACGTCTGGTTTTAGCTGGGGCTCAAAAATTTATAATCCTCAAACTTTGGCTGAAATACTCGGTAAAAAGATAAATTTATTGAGACCCACAAAACAAACATCTCCTTAGACGCATATCCTAAAACAAAATGATATTCATGCATTGATCAAATGATATTCAGTGTATGTCAAAAAGTGTCTACATATATAATTACTCAAAATCAAATTCCAGCTTACCACTTTGAGGGTCGTCCAAACAGTCGAAGAGGCCAGTCCTCCAAGCCTCAGTTCCGACATGTGCCACTGGGTTAGGAAACTGGTTAGGCATCGGTACACCCGATGCTGGCTTATATGGAGAATGAGGCATAGGCGACCCGTAGTTTTGAGGTACAGGTGGGGGAGCGTATTGAGGCCCTCCATATTGGGCAGCAGGTCCGACGTTGTAGCTGGCTTGTGATGTCTGATAAGCAGGCTGGTGAGCTTCTTGAGATGGGGGTGGTGGAAATTGCATAGGCTGTGGTGACCGTGCTGGAGGGTATTGCATCGGTGAACCTGAAATATTTCCCATTAAGTTAGTCTCACGTATAAGATTCACTAAAACAAAATGTCCCTTTTTTTTCTAACACTATTCTGAGTCGGAAATGTGATGGGGTGTTAGTTTTAGTGACGACTTCTGTCAGTTCGTGACATTTCCAAACCATATTTGGACAGTTTCTGATCTGAATTTTTATTAGAGTGATTGTTTGGATGTTGGAGATGAAAACTTCATAACTTTACAAATTTTAGGCTATGAGCCTATCATTAATGTGAACTCATTTTTCGCAACCTGAACTTTGTACACACACGCATAATTTAGCAATCAACTTAAGTATTTAACACCTCTAAGTCAATTCATGTACAGTTTTTGAACAATCATGAATTCAGGATTCATAATATATTTGTCGTTCTGCTGTAAAAGTACCCCTAAGAAAGTAACTCTGTGGTGGAAAAGTTCTTTTGTTTTTAATACAACCGATATTTTAATATGTATTTAGGCATTTGCAAACAAAACATTTAAACCTCTAGGATCTATGACTTAGTTAAATGGCTGGTATCATTTTTCTAACCGTCATATGGTACGATTATACCTCTCTTGTTACTTATGACCGATATAAGATTTTCGTTGGTTGTTCCTTACCGACACACTGATCAGTCTGCCAAAGAAATATCTAATATTTCGTAGACGAACAAGACAGTTTGATAACGAATACTACAGAAGTTCATCTGATCCATGATCCATCTATATATGTCCCTAATTCCAATAATCTATTTCAGTAACCAAATATATTTCATAAAATTAAATTGCCAACACCTAGAAAATGATGGTGCAAAATATATGAGTAACTTAATGTTTAGTACATATTTTAGGACATAGTAAAAACCCGAATTTATATTTTTCATTTAAGAACTGGTACATGTAGCATCACTAAGTATCGATGATAAAACCAAACAGAAATAATAGGCAGTATTGAGCATCTGTACATAATCTTTAAAGAGATTTAACCTTGGATTTTTGATAATTAAGTCTCAAAAGTTGTATTAAATGATCATTTCTCCAAAAAATATTGGTTACCTGTAGGAGGATATTTAGGAGGTGGATTTCCCATTTGCGGGTTTTGCTGAGGTGGCGGATACTGTTGCTGAGGTGGCGTATACTGTGGCGGGTTCTGTTGCTGAGGTGGTTGGTATTGTTCTTGAACAACGTTTGTTTGGGGTTCCATTGGGTTCGAAGCATTATAATTGGCTTGTTGATCAACATTATAATTGATTACCATCTCAATAGGCTGGTTCTCGTGGTCCACAGCCTCGACATGACCATGTTCGTCATGTTCGTACTCTTCAGGATCATCGGTCCGACCCATTGTAGAGAGAGAGACCAGAGTGAGAATGTGGAGAGAGGTTAGGAGAGATTAGTGAGTGAATATGCAAAACCTTGGCTATGCTAATAGCCTAATATATAGAGAATGTTAGTGTAGTAATGGGTTAACTACACTAATGATAACAATAGTTTGGATTGATATTCTATTTTGTTCTCTCCTTTTAGTTATACCATTGTTACGCCCATAAATTATGTAGAGAGGGCCCCAAGTTTTGAGGAAGTATTTTATCTTTGCTCGCTTTAATAGTATTATTTTCTCGAACCTTCATTTTGTCCATATATATAAAAGATATTATCAAAATTATTTTTTGAAAAATATACTTTCTTTTTTCTTTTTAGCTAGATTTTTGTTTCTCAATTTTTAGGGTGTCTCTGAGTATACATACAAAGTTTGTAAATGTAACCATTAGAACGACTTTCAAGTTCCATCTATGGTGAGTCCTTAGTTACATTAAATTGGGGACCATATCTGTTTTGCTTGAAAGCCAAGGACCGAATTACTTTAAATTTTATGAAACTGTGAGGACTATTTATTTAAGTATTATCAAGTCTGGACTCAGAAGTGAGTTGAAAACATGCATACCGGCAGTTGAATTGTCAAAAAAACTTCAAAAAGAAATAAATTTACAATGATTGAGAATGAGTTCATTCTAAATACGTATTTTGAGTTTAGTGAAGTCTTAAATCACACATTTGATCACGAACGTTAATTAGCACAATTAAATATTTGAAGTTGAACGTCTAGTTTTAGCCTTAACGTTTTCTCTTAGAAATATTTCAATTACCAGCTGTTATTAAAAAAGGAAAATTATGTTACCCAAAAGAGCTTAATGAAGCAAGTAAGTACAAAGGATTGCTAAAGTAAAACTAATTAAGATCATTGAAGTGTGTACACATGCTATATATCACATATGTATGAAAAACATATTAATTTACTTTTTTGTTATAGAGGCCGACTTGAGTGGGGTATCTAGTTCACTTGATTGTTGTGGTAGCTTGCAAGCAAGAAGTTTCTTCGAAATTCTGAATGACAAAATTCATGTACACACATTGCACACGTCTGGTCATGATATCATTATAGGCGAACTTATCTTTGGATATTTAATCAGCAAATTTAAACTTTCTGACGCAACTAGAGTAACAAATAATATCTTTGGTATTCATGCAACTGGTTGCAAATTTCCAGTTAGATTCATAGGATTTTTACGAGATTATCGGATTTTTCAAGTGTATTCTTAATTATGTTTGGATTATATATTTTTAATCAACCTTTTATATTATTTCTAAAATGTTTGTTAAAAAAAATCTGTAAAATTTGCTTTTTTATTTATTTATTAATATTACAAACTTATAAATTACCAAACAAACAGTTAAACAGAAAAAAAAAAAAAATAAGGTCAAATTTTACAGATTTTTTTGAACAAATATTTTAAAAATAATATAGAACGTTGATTTAAAAAATATAATCGAAAAATAATTACAAAAACACTTGAAAAACCCGATTATCTGATATGGAAACCTCAAAAAATTTACACCCCGTGCAACTTGTAGCCAGTGTCTTTATATAATTAATTAATATTTCATTATTTGTATATAATATGAATTTCGTTGTATTTTACTGTACAGGCCAATATCATGAATGCATCCCTTCCAAAGTAATCATATGACTTTTACTCGTCAACTGCTTTTTTTTTGGCAAATACTAGTCATTTGCTTCATAATTATTTGGTAGGAGCATGAAATAAGATGGTGACACTTTAGTTTTTTTACCTTGTAATTTGCCGAAAACATCTCAGTCATAGTCCGTCACCGATGTTTGCAACCCGAAAAATATCATGGAAAAGATAATAAAAATAAAATAAAGTAAAACCAAAAAAAATAAGCTTGAAATTATTTTCCGGTCATATGTTTGAAAAGTTGTAAAATCAAGAGAAAATAAAAAGAAAAAAAAAGAGATAAAGGGAGCTAGTTTTAATCTTCGCATTTATTTTCATTTTCCTCTCAATTTTGAAAATAAAATGTTTTCTCTCATTACATAAACAAAAAATTTCTTTCACTTTCTTTTGTTTTATTTTTCATTGATTTTCCTATACAGTCAAAAACAAAAACATGTTTTTTGGAGAAATCATTTTCATTTTCACATAAATTTTCTAGGTAACAAACGCACCCTAGAGTTATAATATAATTTTAAGCCTCTCTCATCAACGCATTTGTAGTTTTACCTGGTCTAGAACGTATATTTGTTCATCTATCTATCTCGTCTAAATTACATTGTGGTAGAGTGAAAGTGTGCATAGAGATATAAAACTAGCCATCGTGTACACGAGTTGCATTTAATTTAAAATTTTATATGTAAAGATTCATCAATTAGGTTATAAATCACATAATTAGATGTTTATGAGTTTTATGTACGTAACATTAACTACACAAATGCATGACAAATCCATAAAATTAAATTGTAAAGAAAAATTATACCTTACTGATGATCAGGGACACTATTTAAATGATCCAAGAAAGTAAACATGAAATTGGGAATTTACAAATATGGAGAGTTGAAAGGTATAAACTGAAAAAATTACGGATTCTTGTATAGAGACTTTGCTAAGTTATTTAATCTGAACAATTTTTATCTATATATCCTAAATTGAAATAATTAATTAGGGATTCTTATGTATCTATTTTACTGAGTTATTTAATCTGTAAATAGTTGGTGCGGAAAAACCTATATTTTTATTTTAATTATTGAAATAAATATATAGGGAAATAACCTTACAAAAAACAAAACATATCATAGTATCAAAAGTGAAAGATATACACACAACTATTGTTAAATTGGCTTCTTTCTTTCAACACTTGTATACTTTCTAAATAGTAAGGCGTGCCCATGTCCCTGTCTCCAAGTGTGTGATCCACCGATTCACTGAGTCGTACTCTTTCTTACCGGCAGAGTCTCTATTTCTTATAGCCTTATCAGACTTCCGATCCATCCCTTGTTTGCCAATTAAAGAAAGCCAACTATGGTCGTCTCAAACAAGCAACCGACAAGAACTTAAAGGACTTAAAAAGTAATTTGCATCATCATGAGTAAGAGAAACAAATAGTTCTCGAGAAAGAGAACAATGGTGATTTCATCTCCCTCAAGTCTCAAACCCTAGCTTGATTCTTCACGCAAATATAAGTAATTTCTTGAGTCTCCGTCTCAATAACCCCTTTAAACTCATATGAAATATCATCTAAGCAATCAATTAAAGAACAAAGGGTTTCCTTCACTACCCAAATTAGCCGGGTAATAAGCTCCTTTATTCCCTTCTCTTTTTTATGATCTAATTTGATGTTAATTGTTTATAAGAAAGAAAAACATAAAGTTCCTTCCAGTTGATAACAATTTTAAGTTCACCATTGTTTTTCACCATGGTTGTTTGATGTATTCGGGTAAGAAGACACAAAATTTGCATGGATCGGTTCTTACTTACAACTAAAGATGGTTACATGTTAACAAATTTCATTATAAAAAAGTGGATAGTTTATTTGATGAATATCTATTTGAGATTATATTCGATAGGGGCGCTCATCAAATTGTTAATCATGATGATAGTACAAGAGTAGACAAAGTAAAATGCTTACTTACAACTAAATGGATCGGTTCTTACTTACAACTAAAGATGGTTACATGTTAACAAATTTCATTATAAAAAAGTGGATAGTTTATTTGATGAATATCTATTTGAGATTATATTTGATAGGGGCGCTCATCAAATTGTTAATCATGATGATAGTACTAGAGTAGACAAAGTAAAATGCTGATGTGATAACGATGAAATAGATTGAGAATTAGGTAAACTATTTTTTATTTATAAAACTCTAGCTAGCCCACGAAGCATGACTCTCCGTACAAACTCTTAGTCAGCCATTCTTAGTAAAATCTACAACTTGCTGAACTTTAGCCTATAATTGATCTTGGTTGTGAAGTAATTCTGATAACGACTAAAGAAAATTTTACATACAATAAAATTCACATAGTTAGCCTATAATTAATTGATCTTGGTTGTGAATAACCATTAAAGAAAGGTTTACATGCAATAAAATCCCCTATATATAGTTTATACCTTTAATATGTGACTAAACAATACTCTCTCAGTTTTATACGAAATCACGTGTAAATTTTATCGTCAAATAACTTGTAACTAAATTGTTAAAATAACTTTTCTTTAAAAATTTTATCATATACTTTAACATTTGAGCTATGTAGAAAAATTTTAAAAATTTTCGTTTCATCAATTTAGTTACATGTTCAAAACCGGTCAAATTACGTGGTTTCGCACACAAATTATAAATTATAAAGTGGGACGGAAGGGGGTATTATTACAGTGAGATAATGCTTCAGTAAATCTTAACATAGAAAGTTTTAAATTTTATTTCAAAAGTTAATGTAACGAGAAAATTATATGTGCTAGCAGCCCAAAAAATTAAATGATGTCAGAAAACAAACTAAAAATTTGACATTTTATCACACACAATCTTAGAAAAATGTTATTTACTATCATATCCTATCAACTTTTAAATATTTAGTAGACAAACTATTTTCTTTTTCAATTGGGTACTCAAACTTTGTGTGACAATTAAGACACTCATGTCCAATTAAGCATTTTAAGTTGAGTAACATATTGGTAATAGTTGGTAAGTAATATGGTACTAATTCGATCATGTTTATTGTGAGTACATGTATTCAATTAATAAAAGATGATAAGATAGGGTACTAAATTGTAATTTTTTAATTAAAAAATAGAACGGAAACAAGAAGAAGTGTTTAATTGACCGAGTTTCGTTAATCAGATACCTAATCAAAAATTAGGTTGTGTACAAAATGGTTAAAAGATGATATGATGGGTAGTTCATGATATTTTTCCCGTAATAACTTCATTTTGTTTATTATGTTCAAAAAAATCTATATAATTTTGTAGTTAAAGTCATTTATTAGTTATTACTATATGGAGGAAAATTAATCGGACAACAAATGTAGAGTTTATTCGAATTTCAGAATGCTTCAAATCCGGTTGATAAATATTTGCATTTTAAATACGATAAGGGCTTGTTTTAATTATATTCTTAAATGTTTGAATGAGATATGCCATTTTAACTTTTAAGAGTAAAAAGACAATATTTGCATTTTTGCTATGCCAAAATCTCCATAATTTCAATTAATTGGGGAAAATTAACGTGCTATGTCATGATGGCAACTTGTCGAATATATAGATAGGATCATAGGACCAAGCCAGTCATATATTACAAATGGATTCGCTAGAGATATTAAATTTTATACATGTAATCTTTAATCAAGGCAATCATTTTCAATATGATACAAAAAAACAACCCAAGATTTTGACTTTGTACGCGTTTACTTCATTTTACACAATGATGTGGTAGGTAGCTAAAGTTGTCTAAAAAATACAGTTTATTTGTCAAAATAAAAGGAAAAAAAACCAAAAAAACATTACAGGGTTTACTTTGACTTAGCAAAAGTCTACTCCTTACAGAGTGGCTCAAGCTCGAGCACATGCAGTGATTCCTGAACAATGTTAATATGTACAACTATGTCAACGTCAACGATTTATGTTACCTACCATATAATTTTATTTTCTTCTTTCTATAAATTTCATTTTAGTTAATATTATTTTATAAGTACCAACATGTTATGGCGAGGTTCTATTTGTCGAATATTATTAGTTGTAAATGTAAGGAAAACAGTTCTTTTTTCAAAGCTTAGCCTACAATTATTAATGTCGCCTAAGCCTTACACTTGTATTACCATTATTAATAAGACAGTCTAAAAACTTCAAATGTCAATTCATTCAATTTAGATATTATTATGGTGCTCTAGATAACTTAGAATAATTAGGTCGTGATCCTAACAACCTATTTCTTTGCTTGTATGTTTGTTTATTACGTCAACTAAAAGTAGATGGATTTTATTTAATTTCTGTATCAACGCCGCATGAAGTTTTATAGTTTATACCTCCAATTGGTCTTGCAACTTGCAATATGAGCTATCAGAATATATACATGCTATGTATTTTTTTTAGTAAGAGTTGTATTTTGATATTTTCTAGTAAATTGACCATGATGTTTACTCTCGATTATCAATTGTTCCCTAAATTAACTACTTCATCAATAAAACCTTGACTTGCCAAAAATGTTAGGTTATTATATCCTTGTGTCCGGCCGGGCTAGGGCTGGCCGCTATATGTGAAGATGTTTAAGTACGTAGTTGAATGATTTTATATTTTACCCTACAGCTCTCAGAGACAAAGTAGATAAATCTTAGAAGTTTTTTTTTTTTGGAGAAATAAAAAATACAAGGAAGAACGTTTTTTTTCTTGGAAATGAATCACTGTGTCCCTTTACAAAGACAGCTGATACTAACTTGGTTCCTGATCCAATCAGAAACTAACTCAAACAAAGAGAAACACTAGTAGTACTAATATTGTGTCTATTAAGAAGACAAAGATCCATTCGAATACATTAAACCGGTTCCACATAACACTCACCGGAGAAAACTTTTAATTGCACCTTTCATCATCAAAACAACCATATATCTGCGGTTTGGTTAAATTTATCTTCAAGAAGAAAGTAATCAGGCTCGATATTGGCTATGTATCCATAGTCCATACGTAGTTGATGAAAATATGATCTGGCCTTTTGATACTTTTGAGATTACTTAGGTGAAGAAAAATTAAGGTTTCTTTATTAACACCAAGTCTTATTAACATACGCACATATCTGTCTACCCGGTATAACTATACTTTTAATTAAGTCGTGCCTATATCTCTCAAATCTCTCTATAGTATTCAGTACATTATTTAACTTTTTTATATATAAATTTGTTGATAAACCCACTATTTCATTAAACAATTATCGTAACAATCTTATTACAATTTAAAACAAATAAAACTTGAAACGAAAGAAAACTTCTAAGAAAATAAAAACAATTCTCCAGACTTATCTCAAGTGGCCCTTGGGTAGAAAATTAGCCAACAACCCTATCTCAAGTGGTAATAAAATATAAAAAGAGAATCATAGAAGAAGAGAATTTAGCCGTCTGTACTTATTAAGTACTCCGTACTCCGTATCATCCTTATAATTGGTTGAAGACAATCTTGGACCCTGATCTTAAAATGAATTTTATTTGGTCATAAATTCATTAATAAATATGATCAAAGTCACAAAGTATAATGTAACATCATCAGCAACCCAATACCATTGGCCGTCCTGCTTTTTCTAAATGAATATCTACATTCTTCTATACGTCATTTCCTTTTCAAGTATAAAGAAATGAGTCATGGAGAATGAAATGATCAAATTAATAAGTGTCCATGTGCATGCCTGATTTTATTTTGGAATTAAACCGTATTTACAACCTAATGTATAGAAGCAGATATAATTATAATATTCTTTTGAAAAACTTTAAATCAGATTTTTAACTATGAATTATACCTGGAACTCGGTCTAGTTCTTGTGATGAACCGATAAATTATCGAGTAATTATAAAATTACATATGAAGTGATCCAAATGCATACCAAAATTTAAAGAATAAAGATGAAACCACATCATACGATTCCTTGAGCACGAGTGAAAATAATTCGAACACATAAAGAAGAATTATGTGTAATGGTTAGCGATAAATTGTTATAGATGTTGATCATGCCTGTATATTTCATGAGTATCCGCTGCTGAATTTTTTTTAGTGCTTTAAAAGTATACATGATATATTTTCGGATAAATATATATGTTTTTATTGTAGTGCTTTTTCCGAAGCTTGTGACGGTAGTATTTACCCCCTCTTTTTTTAAGCACAGTGTTTGTAGCTGTTTTGTGGTCTCTTGATTTGTTGCTTCTAGACTTAAAAGCCATAATATATAAATAATTTTGTTTTTAATAATAAGCGGGAGAGTTGCCTCTTTTATAAAATTAAGCGGTCTTCTTTTTTATTGGTCCGAGAAACTTTCAGAAGACACTTAAACTTCTATAATCATTTCTGCCACTTATACTTGATCATATGAACTACAGTCTAAGAATAAACAGTATATATGCAAGGAATGAATGGATCGTATTTCTAAATTTTTAGGACCAAAGAGAACTTTGTTCAACTATATTGATCAGTAGTGTAACTTACCCAAACCAGCACTTGTACCAACTTTCTTCTATATAGCATAGCTCTTTGTTTGATTCACTAGCCAACTTTCTCCCATTTTCTTGTTGCATTCGCTTTCGTCTCTTTCTCTCCAATGGGACGCAGTGAGGAGCCACAAGGACACCAAGAGTATGGACTCGACCACAAGGAACCGAACGAAAACTTTGTTCAAGATCAATACCCACCTCAGGAAAACCTATATATGAACACTCCACCTCCTATCTATCCTCCTCCTGGTAATCAATTTATTTCAAAGATAACATTCATGTATCACTTTTTTTTTGTATCATTTTCTAGGGTTTCCATTCTTTATGTTTGATATGAATATAACCTGTATTAATTAATGAAAAGGGACAAGAACCCAGATTTGAGAAACATAAAAGTTATCTAAGAAAAGCTACGAAGAATTATGGATTAGTACAAAGTTTCACATACAATGTTAAAGAAAAAATAGGGATAAATACAGATGCTCCCATACCACCTTTTTTTCTCTTTGTTTTTTATCATTTGAATATTAATTTGTTCAAAGACGACATACTGATACGAAACTATATATTGTTTAAAAAAAAATACGGTGTTTTTATATAAAGTCCAAAACTATTTAGTAAATGTTAAGATTTCCTTGACGCTAAGCTACTTTAGTGTAGTTTAGGGATTTTGCAAGTTTTAAAAGTTCTCATGAACCATAACCTATATACCTGTTAATTCTTAAATCATAATCATCGCTTCCTATTTTTCTACGATATCGTGTCAGATTAATAGCTTAAAATTGAAAAATACACTTCAGGTATGCCAATGCAATACCCTCCAACACAGTCACCACAACCAGTGCAATTTCCGCCGCCATCTGATCAGTCACAGAAAAGCTATATTAATGGATCGTCCATTCCTCATACTCCTACTCGGTATAATATGGCTATTCCACTAGCCAATCAGGTTTCTATCGGAACCCAGCCTTGGAAGACCGGCCTCTTCGACTGCATGGCTGACCAAGAAAATGGTAACCATCGGTTGTTTTGTAATGTTTGCTTGATTAAAAATCTTGTCCAAAAACTTCCCCTTTGTTAAAATGTTTAAATTTTACTGCAGCGTATATTGTTCCTTCGTAAAAATTTCTGTAGTAAGAAAGTCGGGCTTTAATTTCAGCTAAAGTTATTGTTGACTTTAGAGATTTATATAAAAATTTGTTAAAACTTAATTGTGTCATGACTCATGAGTAGTTCCTATAAGAACATGAAATCAGAATTTCGTCGAGTTTACATTTTTAAAATTAATATTTGCGTTTGTAATTATTGACTAATGATACCTTTAATTTCAGCTATCCTGACAGCTGTTGCCCCATGCTTGACTTTTGGGCAAATTGTGGAGATTATAGACAACGGCAATACAAGTAAGTACATCTGTATGATTGTATTAGTTATCCAATGATTTTTCTTAAATTTTTACATCACATTTATATTCTAAATAATATTAAAGTGTCCCTATAATCTTCCCTATGAGTGTTTCTACAAGAAATAAAATATGTTTGTAAGTACTATTTAGGATCTCTTTGCTGCCAAGTTTCATTTTTTCTGTTCCTTACACGTATATTAGCTGCGGCTCATTCCCTTTTTATCTATACCAAACTGCCTTCTTACAAATGGTATGTTATTTTGAAGGAAGAGCGTATCGGGTTCCATGTTATCATTCGTTATTTAGGAAAAAGCTAGCATAACAACAACCGACATGACTTTTTTAGAAACTTATATTGAATCATGTGAGATCTCAACAATTTGGCATATGCATGTATATAATCAAATTACATGCATGATTCAATATAACTCGTGAGAACAATTTGGCGTATGCATGTATATTAAGTTACGCACATCATTTCATTTTTGAAGTGCTCATTTTGAAACTACGTACAGTTTTAACTTGCAAAAAGTCATATATAGATTTCTTTACGAAAGTTTCACACATTATCTCTCCGCAAGTGAAAGTTTAACGTATGTAGTTTCGCAAGAAATAGTCAAATCGTAAAAGCTGGAGAAATATGAAGGACAAAAATAAATAAATTTAAGCCGGATGGATCGTATGAAATCGTAAAGACTGTATAGGTATTTCTTTTACAATCAGATCTTAAGAAATGATACAATTAGATATATTTAGATCAAGTCAAGATCTCTTTCTGGTCTGATATCTTCAGTTTCTATTGAACGTGTCTAATTCTATTTGCTTCTTCTTGTTGTGCACTTGACCTGCAGCAAGTGCCGCAGGTGCTCTGAGGTACTTGTTAGGAATTCCGTGCCTATTTTCATGTGCGTATAGGACAAAGCTTCGGACAAGATTCGGCCTCGTGGAAAGTCCGACATCCGACGTGATGACTCATTGCTTGTTCGAATGGTGTGCTCTCTGCCAAGAGTTCAGAGAACTTAAGCTTAGGGGCCTAGATCCTTCTATAGGTACTAATATTTCACTTCTCTCATTATTTCCCCAACTTTCAATTGTTATACTTACATGGTTAAAACACTAACCCCCAATTAAAAAAATAGCAACTTACGTGCAGCTATAACATCCCTACACTTTCAAATCTTTTCAGATCTATAAAAAGTTTCCATTACTTAATACACTGACTTAATTACATTGAATATTTCTTGTTTTTCAAGGGTGGCAAGGAAATTTAGCAAGAAGTAATATGCAACAACAGAAACTACAACAAATGGGGCTGATACCGCCGACCAACCAAACCATGAATTACTAAATCAAGCTGAATTTCCTTAAGCTAAAATCAAGTTGGACCCTTTTTTTATCAACCTTTTCAATTGAAATGTGTATTTGATTTGTTTGTATAGATTATGTTATTTACTTTGAAGTGTATTTAAAATTTCATGAGAGAGACCGAGGTGCATGAGTATATGATTTTGGGTGTTTATCTGTCCAAATCTTGGTCCAAACCGGACACGGTCAGTTGCTTGATAATAACATTTTGTTGTCAGTTACTTGATAATAACATTTTGTTGGTGTTTCTATGAGACTTGTATATTCTTATGCCTCGGCAAAAATATGTGGCATTGCCTACAACTTTGAGTGGTGGACACGAGGCCGTTGATTGACTATGCACCACCAGCGGGTTCATGGTTAACCTAAACCATTGGCTAAAACTTATGGTGCTTAGCAAGATAAATACCAATTCAGTACAATATGAAATATGTAGATAAAAGTAAGAGCAAATAGCTCGAACTCTTTTAATCAACGAAGAAATACAAAAAGACAAAACCCAATTTACAAATAGAGAAGGATTTAAGTCACAATTTTAGGGAATATCTTTTTCATAGGATAAGAAAATAACAAATATATATATATAATTGGTGAGATTATATAGACATCAAATTAGACATTTTTCTAGACATTTTTATGCAAAAACGCTATAAATCAAGATTTGATTAATGCAAATCTCCACGATTTCACGACGGGAACACAAATATGCATATTGTTTTTTTTTTTTTCGAGATGTATATAACTGCATGTATTGAATTTTTAAAATTTATCTTAATTTTCAAATAACTAACCTGATAAAATAAATAAAGTTAACTAAGCTCAAACTCGGTATCCAATCCAGAAGCATAACTGAAAGTTTCGGCGTCTTGAAGGTTTAAAGGTTATTTTTATGATTCATGAATACGCTTATCATTCATGTATGAAGCCTGATACGACTAACTATAGCAAAGTTTATTTTAAGTGCATTATCAACCAAAAATTCAATTTGAGATGCCTCTTGAAACAAGCCAAGCTTGTTTAAGAATGGAAAAGGCGGAAACATATTCGGAAAAGGAGCAACTCTTTCAAAAGAAATTCACCTAAAATACTTCATAGAACAAATAATAATTCTTCAAAACTTCAAATCCAGTGTAAAAAGACAAGATAACCAGAAATGGGCGACTGAAAGTTTCGGCAACCCAATGCCTTATTGAGTCGACCCTGTTTTCTTTTTCACTGTAACCAATTTAGGAAGAACGTAAAATACAATAAAATTTAGTTCCGGCTGAAAGTACATCTACAACCAATGTCCCTAATAGGGCTGGGTTCGGTCCGGTTCGGTTCGGTTTTGCTAACAAAATTTAAGGATAAAGCACATGCATCTGTTAAATCAAAATTCAAATTTTCCTTATTTCAATAGTTTGAATGGAAAAAACAGCCATGTATCCATGTTCCTTATAAATCTCAAAATTAACATTAGTCTAAAACATTCTTCTTTATAAGGAAATAAAATCTTCCCTTGGTGGTTACTAATATTGAATTATGATTGGGCCCACAATTAACTCGTTGATAAATTTTTATGATTAAGAAATAATAATAAACAAATGAAAAAAAAATAGTGTATGGTTATGATAGGCAAATTGATAAGAAGCTTGAAAATTTACGTAAAGTTAAACGGTTTCTTAAAAACAGTAAAAGTACACTTATTGTAACGCCCCGGCCCTACGGACCGAACTGCCACGTCCGTATTAACAATATTGTCCGCTTTGACACAACTTCTCAGTGGTGTCATCCATCCTGGTACTACTCCAAGCTAAGCACGCTTAACTGTGAAGTTTCGTCCTCGCTATTGTGCCGCACGACTTTGAAATGTGGGACTGACGCACAACACTGCACCACAGAATTTCCATCCTGGAAATCTGGGTCGTCACAATCACCCTCCCTTTGGGCACGAGGTCCTTGTCGTCCTTCAGGGGTCCACACACACGTGCTAGTCCCCCCATATTTTCGGCCAGATAAAGACGCTGATACCATCTGTAACGCCCCGACCCCACGGACCGAACCGCCATGTCCGTATCAACAATATTGTTCGTTTTGGCACAACTTCCCGGGGGGTCACCCATCCTGATACTACTCCAAGCTAAGCACGCTTAACTGTGGAGTTCCGTTCTCGCTATTGTGCCACACGACTTTAAAAGGCCTTGTTGATAGGAAATGTATATTTAAACTAATATACCACACGAGTACTCTCGTATTTGGACGATGTGGGATTGACGTACAACACCGCACCACAGAATTTCCATCCTGGAAATCTGGGTCGTCACACTTATTATCCTAAATTTTTTAAAAAGTTTGAGGTAGCTGATGCGGTTGCTATATTGTAAGAATCAGCTCTATAACTACTAGAATGTGTTAATTTCTATTCACTTCTTCTCAACCAGAAGGGAAGAAGTGAAAAATCAAAAGTAGCTAAAATAATATCAATATAAAGCATCCCAAGAAAGCGAGAGCTCTCGGTGGGGTAATGCAATAGTATCAGATGTAGAAGCCTTGTATAGACACAATGATATAGATATATGTGCCAAAAGTGATTATTTGTATCATCATATTTGCCTACTGAACTGGTTAGAGACATTATATGGATCTCGATTGTTTATTGTAAATTCGTAATGGTGGATCAACACTTGACAATATGAACTTCTAATGCATAATCATACCCAGGGAAATAAGATTCTTTTACAGAAATCTAAGATCAGTTCCAATCAAAAGAGGCCAAGGATTATAAACCGATTTTAATCAGGTGAAAACAATTGCTTGCGTATATAAAAAACATTTCAAACTCGCTACTAGTAAAACTCTTCCGTCTTACAAAATTTTCTTATAATTACACTGACTGCATAAGACAAGTCTAACTAACTTTAAGAAAATAAAATCGAGAGATGTCTTAAGTTATTACTGTATCTTTTACCACGCACAAAAATGTATATCCATTGGCCATTATAGGGTAGAGCAAGCAGATCATGTTTTTTATTCGAAGCAAAAAGATCATCAATCATCTTCACTCTCAAGAATTAAATGGAAATGAATTATCACTTCCAAATAGAGCACCAGTTGAATCTGAAGCTTTCCACCAGTCAAAACTTGCTATCGGAAACTCTTCTTGGGCGATAACATCTTAAAAGCCATAAAGGTCACAGCTGCTGACAGAGAATACCTGAAAAGTACTTCCATTAACATCGAAGAGATTTATTCTAAAATCATTCAAATAGATGTTACCAACAAATTTCAACAAATTCTTTTTCGGATTTGGTACAGATGAACACCAAATGTTATCAACAAACAAATAACCAGTTCTAATTCAAAATTGATTCAGACTTGAATCGGCAGACTTAAAAGAGAAATAACTTCAATGTTGTAACATCAACCAAAAGTACCAGTTATGGTACACCTGACCACTGCATTCCATGATGATGAATTACATTTTTAAAGGCCACTAGTGTGTTCACAGTGTTGATCACTAATCTATTTCTATACCACAACACAAAGAAACCGACACAGTTACTCAGTTCCAATACCGATAGAAGATAGTTCTATTTGTGTAAGGGACTGTAGTGGTGCTTTTGTCCACAATCAAACCTACGTTCTGTCAACACCGAAAGCATCATAAGAAGTGGCATTTTGTTGCATTCAAAGTGTTTTAAAAAGGATCCTATTAACATCTAAAACTTGAATAATTGTGTTGTCAAATGTAGAAAGTCATTATACGATTTAACTGGATTGATTCACCATATCCAGTATACTCAGGTTCACTTGAGCCACTCGAGTAAAATTTCTCCACTTATATCCTACGATAAAATAGGCGGGACTCCTTTCAGCCAAAAGTTAAGAAGCAAGCCAAACAATTTTGTATATGCATTTTATACAGCATCATGCGTCATAAGAAAGGCGGGACTCCTTTCAGCCAAAAGCTAAGAAGCAAGCCAAACAATTTTCTGGCATCGAGTAGTTCTATATGGTTCTCAAAGCTAATATTATCCCTCTAGTGAAAAAAACAAACCGACATATTCAAATATTTATGGGAGATGTATTTTCCAAACTTAATTGGAAACGAGAAAACAAAAACCATCCTGATTATTCTCAAACAAAAGAAGGTTCATTAAATTTATCTGACATTAAAAAAAATAGAATTTACTTTGTATCATATATGTCGACCGCCTCCTCGTTAGCCAATTTATCTGACCTGGTTAACTTAGTCCTCTTAAGATTTACAAATTATAATAATATTCAGCCTAACCTTTTCAGGAACTTCAGTTTTTCCTTTCAACAAAATAATTAGAGTTTGACCTAGCCGTAATCTTTCTGCAAGGTATACAATATATACAGGGGGGAAAGTACCATGTCAACATATAATTTAGATGATCTTGAGGCATAACTGAACTGCGAACAAATGTGTTGGCATCCTTTGGGACCGGGTACGGATGACTATGATTTATATTTTCATTTATCTCCTCGATGTAGATTGTATTTTCAGGAAGTCCACATGCACGAGCAATTGCAGGGACATCAACATAGAACCACTGTGCTTTGCTAAGATCATTTGGTGGAACAAAAATACTTGGTTTCTCACTTCCACGAACAATTCCCACAACTTCTACTAATGGAACAGGAGGAACCTGCTCCTGTACGTTGAAAAATAAATTTATCAATGAAATTTTATACAGATTTAATTTTGTAATAAACATGTATATGCCTATAAATGAACTAAAGAATTCATTAAATCGCGATATTCTTAAATGTACTCGCAAGATAGCCCTATGTACTCACGCTACTAGCTATTTACTGCCACTTATTATTTAGATTCGTAAACAATCTCATATCAAGCTTCGGAATTGCATAACTTTGCATCCACTAGTCCATTTTGTATAAAACAGTACAATTTTCTGCTTCAGTTAAAAGGCGCCTTACTTGCATTACTTTTTAACAAATCAGTGACGATTCAACCCGACCATTGATCACTAAGTTATACCATAATAAAACTGACCACGGGATTATTAGTAGAAATAGATAGTCCATGGGGGTTAATAGCTAGTATTCAAAGTAAATGGGGGATATTGCAATACATGGGGGTTGTTTTCGGTCTACTCATTGTCTATCTAAGAACTTGCGAAGAGACCAAAAATAGAAATTAAATACCTCAATAACCGTTGGCTTGGTAGACCAGAACCTCCACCAAGAAGCGTTTTCATTCTTTTCTACAGAGGATGATACAATACTCGATACTTGTTGATCATTTCCTGAAGCTTCTATGGGCTTATCTCTCCAACTGCGAGGGACCCAGCCTCTATTGACTAAAATCGGTGACTGCACACTGGAAATGTACTAAAATATTAATTATATAAGCAGGTCCACTTTGTTGATTATTTACCACAACTCTAACAAGTCAATTCCCAAAATCTGTTTTGCTGAAAGTTAACTAACCACGTGACTAGAGCAAGACGGACAGTGAAATCCAAAATATTCATTAAACATAATACTTGAAAAAGATATCTTCCTCAACTACTATAAGACAGTTGAGAGGTTTAATCAAAAGAATGGTTTATTATAACCATATATCAATGCACAGTAGAAAAACTTTCATGCCTTTGGCCTTTTTCCGAGACAAAACCACGAGCAATGTGCTCTGGAGTTACTTTATATATACTAATCTATATCACTTGCCACCTATGTTGCACAGATACGAAATTATGGTTAAGGCATCGTATTCAATGTGATATTGTATCGTTTATCCCACACGAACAATTTTTGAAATTCAGGCTAGCATACAGCTTGGATATGGCCACAATTTCTCCAATATATATATAAGTATGTATACATTAATATATATATACATATATATATAAATTTATATGGACATATATATTGACGTACACATAGCTAAATTGCTAAGTTCTATATAATCGATCAAAAAAAAATTCTAACGAGTTAATGGTCTTAGTCCATACTACATACGATGCGGTCCGAAGGTGACGAGAAGGGAAGTTGATCGACTCTTTTGTGCAGTCGCAGTCAAAAGACATCCATTCTATTTGAACTTTGTGGTGAAATTGCCAACTTATTATTTTTCATTCGATTCATATTTAGATAAAACAAACGAGACCCATCATATGACTAGATTGTAACAGATACTTTTTTGATATATAGTTTTAATTTTTAAACATTTTCTGAAAAAAAATTGTTCAGTTTTGGCCCAGCTGTATCAGATACCGTATCGCTGCCATAAATCTCTTGTATTCAAGCCGTTTCTGATTAGCCAAAGACAAAGAAAGTCAATGATAATCTAAAAATGTGTATCTGATGCACGTATCCCCATATCTGTATTGTGATCGGACACTTGTATTATATCTGGGTATTGGTGCTACCTAGCTTGGCCCCGAAGGTCAAACATTTTCCCATAAGTGGAATCAAAACACGTACCTCATCCATACACTAAACAACCCATCTATCACAAAGATGTTGAAAGTGCATGCCGAATTTTAAATATTCTTGGAAGTTTAAAGGAGACCATTCTTACCTATCTGAATTGTCGGGAACAGAAACAAAAGGAGTAATGATGAAGTAGCCATTTTCCGTTACTCCTGAAATACTTCTAGAACGTGGCCCCACATAAATTGACTTCTTCTCGTCGTAGAAACCTTTACACACCACTCTCCTGAACTCCAAATCTTCACTGAGCGAAGCCAATTTTTGTCCACTAATCGACTCTGATGCCAATTTATTCTGTCTATATTCAAGCATTTTTATCTGCCCAATCAAACATACAACATTAATCATAGGAAAAAGTAAACAAAGTCCAACAACATACGAAAAAATGAAAATTAAAGCAGTAATCAAACAAACTATATAAGAAATGCAAGACTTTTTATATTTTGATTTACTTACTAGGCTTAGCTGCATCTTTTACCAACAAAGACAAGTTTTTAAAGCTCAAAATTATCTGATCTATCCAACTTAAAACTTGAAGCCTTTCATACTGAAAAATAGAAAAGATTAAGCTTAAAAGCTACCCAAATAATTTGCAAAAACTTAGAAGAAGAATGCTTAGATTAAAAGCTGCAACCAAGCTAGCTGTACCAATATTATTGTATGGATTATGGAACTTCCAGATTGGTAGGATAAAAAAATAATAATAAACAAGAAGCCTTAATTTTACTATAAACTCACTTACGGGACTATTTTTATGCAAAATCAAACTAACTAATACATTTTCAATCAACCTTCTCCTCTCTTCTGAAGAGTTGCCAAGTTCCAAGTCCAAAAGTCGCAACTCCTGGGATAAAAAGCAGGAACCTTGACCATTTCCCTCTCGTTGGCTTCTCTGATAGATTTCACAAAAAACATCATAATAAGTCAACCTCTATTACACGAGGAACAAAATGGTGTGTCGTTTCCCTTTGCGTATCATGAAATCAAACTAAGGAGGGAATCTCAATGAAAAAAACTGAGAATTCTAGTGTATCTACTGAAGCATCAAGGTTTAAGTGGACAAAAATTTCAGTCTAATAAAATGAGTTTCTTGAAACATTTCCATATCGTTACTAGTTCAAAGAATCATAACAAGTAGAATCACAGAAGCGATAAATGTTAGTCTTCAATCATCTTCATGTGGCATGCTTTTGAACTTAGATGATTGTAGCTTTTTAAGAAAATTGCTTCCATATTCTATAGTTATAAAATAAGTTAACTCTACTAATACTCCTTACTCTTGAATGTAAGCAGCTTATTTTGAGATAATAATCTAGCTGGCTTGAGGTTGACAAAATAAGCTAAAAATTTATTCAGCTGGAATCTTGATATTTTAGTATCTAAAGCCAGAAAACAAAACAGCCAAGCCTTTAACCTCACTAGCCAGGCAGAGTACACTTTCTAAGCAAAACATTTAAGTTTTACAACTACTAGCACCTAGCAAACAGCTTTCAGTATAACTCCAGAGTTAGAAATAGCATTTTTCATGTAGTTCTTGTCCCATTTAATCACTAAATACATTGCACATCCATATGACGGTTATTGCAGCTATTACAATCTCCCCCCATTTTGTTCTGTTTCTGAAAACCCTGTGTGTACCGGAGCATATTAGATACATGGTCCAGATATATTGCGTACTTTCGATTACCTAACAATTGTACGAAAAACTTAAAACTATGGGTAGACGAAACTCTTTAATTATTTACAACATTCTGTGATTATCTCATCAAAAACGGGATAATCTAGGTAAAGACACTCAGGGGCTGTAGTCTTCATTTTTATAAAAATCGACGGAAAGGGAATTTTCTATATATATTTAAATTAAAATCCTAGAACTTCGCTTAACAACACCTCTGATAATATGAAAAACAAAATCACGAATATCAGGCCCTCCCATTGGCAATTTTAATTCCTGATAAAAATGAAATTTAGAATTATGGAACAGCCAACAACGTTGAGTATTTATCGTAGTCATCTCAATTAAACATTACAGGCACCACACCCTCGCGCACACATAGAGAGAGAGAGAGAAAAAAGAAAAAAAAAAGGGGGGGGGGGGGGGGGTGTTGTAAATGAATACCTTCAATTTGAGAAGCAAGACTCGAAGCGGAGGGAATTTCTGAAGCAGCGGCGGCGGTAGGTAAGGTAGCAATCAACCTATGCTGAGATGATGAAGTCGCCGCCACAGAGGAGGATGAATTGAGGTGGCGGAAGAGAGTGGTGTTCAGGATTTTGGAAAGGGAGGTTCGAGGGGGGACGGCCATGTGTATGCAGAAACAAACTAGACAGAGCCGGTGCAAGAGCTTTTGAGGCTAAGGGCCTTCCCCCCCTCAAAATGTCAATAAAAAGATGCAATACGTTAGTCAATACAATGGAAACATGGAAAAGAATCTCTTATTATAAAAAGTAAAGAAACCAAACTATAACAAAGTCAAAAGTATATTAAATATAAAAGAAAAATAACAGTACTAACCGAAATCATTGGAAGAAAATATTATATATTTTTTTTTCTGTAAATTCGGCAGTAAATTACTACAATTTAGTTTAGACGACATAGCCAACACGTTAAATATCTGTTGTGACATAAGCTGCCAAACAATTTTTTTATTAAATATTTATTTTTGACCCATCAAAAGTTGAAGTACAAATTCTAAGTCTTTAAATTCTTCCAGATCAAAACTTTTGTATACCGAGTACATGTGAAATAAGCTTAGGTATCTGGACCAGTTATCTGTTGCAATTATATTTAAAAAGCTTAAAATTCTTGTTTGACTGCTCTTGAAAGCAAGTAAGCTGGTAAATTTGAACTTACTAGGAAAGCTCCAGGTCAAATCTTCTAGCTTTGTAGCTTTAGATTAAAAAACTTAATCAAATTTCTTACATTCATAAACACAAGATACAGTCCAATTATAAGCAATTAAAAAACCAAAAAAGGTGAGCTTAAAAAGCAATTATAAGCAATTAAAAAACATTTTTGCAGTCTACGGTTAGTTCTACTGAACACTGGTAACTATTTCCTTATTTTAGTATATTAAAGTTAAAAGCTTGCTCTAATTGGTAGAAATCAACCGAATCTTTATTTTATACCAGAATATATTAGCTCTTTTTAATAGACCCATTCAAGTGAACAGATGAAAATGTGAGTATCCACAATGGTCCATCCCAACAGGCTCTTATCAACATAAACAAACATATTTAACTATTTTGTAACCAAATAATAAATTAAGATTAAATTAAGAACACACCTTCTTCCTCATAGTTTGACGATGTCCACCATCATCTCTGGACATCCAAAACTGGAAGATATTGCGAATATATATAGGAATAGCGATAGACAAGAATGCCACTGGAAGACAATTGCCTGAAAAGGTTTGATAGTGACGTTGGATAAACCAAACATATTATTAACCTAAAGAAATCCGACTTATTTGATAATGTAGCTGAATGAACCAAACAATTTTGCTAACCTAAAAAAAGATCCAGCTTATTTTGTTACTAATAGAGTACAAAAAAGCTTAAACACTCAATGAGAAGATTGCATAAGTGATATTGGACAAGCTTGAAAGTATAATAGACCCAAATGGAAATGAATATGACTAGCAAATACTATCAAATAGTACTATCACTATGCTAGCAAACTAAGATCCACATTGTAGGTTTAAATTTTGTTCTCTAAAATTACCACTACGATTTGCTATTTACTAATAGTAGTTTCTGCAATTGAAAAATATATATTGGTACTGTTAGCATAATAGAACAGAATTTGGAAAAAAAATTACAAACAAACAAGCGTAGGTTGAAGAAAAAAGTCACCAGAGCAAATCTAAGAAAACCAAAGCACTCTAAATTTTAATTGTTAACTATTTAGTTCAAAATAAGTAAACAATACAAGTAGAATCTGCAAAAACAATGAGAAGATAATCCCTTTTTTAACTAGACGAAGCCTACTTTCCCTTAGCATTAAATAAGCCAGTTTTGAGTTTAAGATTTGCAGTCAAACAAACCCTTTTATAATTGAATTGCTATACAAAAATAGTGATGATTATGCTGAAAAATAGTAATCAGGGCTTGTTGGCCATAAAAAAAATACATCTCAGAGATTAAATCATATTTGAATAATATCAGATTCATAATTTTTAAGGAAAAAAAAAACCAATCTCGAAAAGGTGCCCAAAAACTTGAGTTAAAATTCCGCAACCAATAAATACGGTGATACGGTGTATGTATGAGAGAGAGATTAAACGATTTACCTTGAAAATGATATGTGGTGGGAATCAAAGGCGGCACACACACTCTCTCTCTCTCTCCCTGTTATAGATCTAGGTTTTGTACAAAATGAGTGGTTCAACACATATCTTTGTTTTCTCTTCCAATTTACTCCATCTTTTTTTTTTTTTCAATTTCATAATTATATACAAATTGATCTTTAATATATGAAATACTAACAACTAAACCCAAAACCAATATAGGGTTCCTCAATTTGATCTACATTTATATATATTTATTAGATATTGTATGATTTTTGTGTTCATGTATGTTTGAATTTTGAACATGACTTAAAATATATAAATTACTACGAAATCTTAAATTTCCTATAATTTTACTTTGGTTACATCTCTACCGATGTTATATTTGCAAATCAACTCATAATCAATCAATTACGCATATGTATTGTTATGAGTGAACTTTTATGTGATCGGATCAATGTCTTCGGTGACCATTACGGGTTTGTTGTTGCTTTCTGATACTTTCACCGTCTCCATCGATTATATCCTTGTCGGAGTTGGTGAGGATTGAGTTTGATTGATGGTTTTCATCGACCAATTGATTTGATATGCAGAGTACGACTTACACATGAATGATCCGTTTTTACATAATATATTACTTCGTTCACAAGTTTAGATGAATTGGACAGCCATTGATAGAGTTGTAACATATAGTTTTAGTATGTTTGTCTTGACTACCTGGAACAATTGAGTCCCAACTCTATGTGCTAGTATACTTATAGTATATTAAATATGACAAACCGATATTATGTAATGATACCGACCGCAATAAAACAGTTATACCTAATAAATTATATTATAATTACTTAATACTATTAATCTCTATATTATTTTTTATACATATATTTAACTTTTTTTAAACCTATTCTTTAATATACCTCTACAAGACAAATTACAAAAACCAGTACATTACCAATTAATATAGATTAGATTAAATATAGTACAATATTTAATTTAGCTTTGCTTAAAAAAGTACATTACTCAATCAAGTATATAATTTTAAAATGTGAGATACGAAGTATTTGGTAAAAAATACTAATAGAATTACTAACTTGTATTTACAAAGTGTTTCATTGTCTCACTTGTCATAAATTTGCAACTACCACTTAATCAATTAGTAATTACTAACCGACTTGTTTTATATTGGTTGCTATTTATTAACTGAAAAGTCATGTAGCTAATCAGTTGGAATTTGCCTACTACATAGTTATTAGTTAACAATCAGTTGGTATTTACCAACAAAAAACTCTTCAGTTGCTATATAGCAACTGAAATTGTCTTAGTTACTAAACAGTTGCTATACACCAACTGAAAATATTTCAGTTACAAATCAGTTGGCATTGTTTAATAACAAAGGTTTTAGTTGGCATTTCGGTTACAATTCTTTAACTGTCGGATCAGTTGCTAAAATGAGTTACTATTCAGATGTTTTCTTGTAGCGATCAAACTTTATGATGAAAGTTAGTTAGTTAGTTAATCATAGCATCAACAATCTATATAAACATAATTTAAAACCCTTAAATCTAAAACAGTTTAATTTAAACCCTTAATGGCAGACACGGTTATGGAGACACCTGAACTGAAGAGAAAAGAAAAAAAAACCTTAATGGAATTATGCAGATAATTGAAAGAAAACTAACCTAACAATAGATGATGTTGAATAAAACCAGGGAGGCTTGATGGGTTTTTGTCAACTATTATTTCTCACTTTATGTTTGTCGTTATGATGTCAGATATAAATTACGTATTAGGAAAGGAGGAGCAAACAAAAAAACTGCAATTAGCAGCCGTATGATAAGAACGACGACAACAGTTAGATTGGAATCAAAACAAACCCAAACAAAAGAAAAAATGGTTACTCAATATTTAAAAGTTTCCATTGATTTATTCTTGTTTAAACAAGTTCATAAATGCCTATCTATAAACAAACATATATACATATATATAGAATAACATGTGGAGAAACGGACCTCGAATCCAAATTCAGATTTAGAGAACCAATATTTAAAGATAGGATTAGATACAATCCCAATCAAACTGTTTAAAGAAATGAAAAAACCCTTAAATCAGACATGGTAGCTATGATAACCCGATCCCTCGACCACCAACAAATTTATTTTAAGTTTGTAATTATTAAACGGTAAACTGAAGTTTAGTTAGAAAAACAAAAACAAGGTCCAAATTCACAGCTATCTTACACAAGAGTACATGAACAAAAACAAAACAAAAAAACACAGAAATGAGTATTCTTGGTTGATTTAAAAAAAGGAAAATTATTGCGACACGTAATATTATCAGAAATGATACCCCGAATTTGTATAGTTCCAGTTTGAACTGTTTCATGCATCACTCTGGGTAAGTTTAAGAGCTAGCATTTAAATAAATAAAAAACGCGACGAATTAAAAAGTAAAAGAAATATCTTAGCAAAAATAAACAAACAAATTGAAGGAAGTGATTAATTGGTTTCATACAGTTTAGAATAAAGAAATATCTTATTAAAATTCATGAGCAGTAACTAGTAAGTAAGAGTTAAAATTAAAATAGGTTGAATAGTTAGGAAAAAGTGTTATTTCCAAATAAGTTAATACCAAATAAGTTGAAGGGTGTGTTTGGAATATGAAAAATGGATGGGAAAAAGAAAATGATTTACTAAGAAAACATTTTTTTGTGTTTGGTTACATAAGAAAACAAATGAAAAAGAAAATGAAAGAAAGTATGGGACAATTTTATGTGTAAAGTGAGGGAAACCATTTTACTTCCAAAAGTGGGAGGAAAAGGAAAACAAATGAGAAAATTAAGGCTAGCTCTCTCTCTCTCCTTTCTTTTATTTTCATTTTCTTTTCTTTTCCCAATCTTCCAAACACATGAGCAAAAAATGATTTCATGTTAATTTTAATTTCCATTCCTTTCTTTTTCTTTTCTTTTCCCGCCACATTTTCGGGTTCCAAACACAACATAAATGAACTAAAAGTGAAAACCAATTTTAGATTTAAGCAGACACAATTAATAGAGTATATAAGTTTATTAAAGTGAATATTTTTCCCTTTCATTAAAATTCATGAGAGTAGCAAGTAAAAATGAATATTAAAAAAGGTTGAATATTTAGGATTTTTTTTCCAAATAAATTAATACCAAACAAGTTTAATTCAACTAAAAGTGAAAACCCATTCAGATTTAAGTAGATACAATGAAATACAAGTAGAAATGACACCCAAATCAATTTACCTGAAATTAAAAAGCACACAACAACTTAACCAAAAAGGTTGGATAGTTAGAAAAAAGTGTTACTAGCAAACAAGTTTAATTCAACTAAAAGTGAAAACCCATTCAGATTTAAGTAGATAGAATGAAATACAAGCAGAAATGACACCCAAATCAATTTACCTGAAATTAAAAAGCACACAACAACTTAACCAAAAAGGTTGGATAGTTAGAAAAAAGTGTTACTAGCAAACAAGTTTAATTCAACTAAAAGTGAAAGCCCATTCAGATTTAAGTAGATAGAATGAAATACAAGCAGAAATGACACCCAAATCAATTTACCTGAAATTAAAAAGCACACAACAACTTAACCAAAAAGGTTGGTTAGTTAGGAAAAAGTGTTACTAGCAAACAAGTTTAATTCAACTAACAGTGAAAACCCATTCAGATTTAAGTAGATAGAATGAAATACAAGCAGAAATGACACCCAAATCAATTTACCTGAAATTAAAAAGCACACAACAACTTAACCAAAAAGGTTGGATAGTTAGGAAAAAGTGTTACTAGCAAACAAGTTTAATTCAACTAAAAGTGAAAACCCATTCAGATTTAAGTAGATAGAATGAAATACAAGCAGAAATGACACCCAAATCAATTTACCTGAAATTAAAAAGCACACAACAACTTAACCAAAAAGGTTGGATAGTTAGGAAAAAGGGTTACTAGCAAACAAGTTTAATTCAACTAAAAGTGAAAACCCATTCAGATTTAAGTAGATAGAATGAAATACAAGCAGAAATGACACCCAAATCAATTTACCTGAAATTAAAAAGCACACAACAACTTAACCAAAAAGGTTGGATAGTTAGGAAAAAGTGTTACTAGCAAACAAGTTTAATTCAACTAAAAGTGAAAACCCATTCAGATTTAAGTAGATAGAATGAAATACAAGCAGAAATGACACCCAAATCAATTTACCTGAAATTAAAAAGCACACAACAACTTAACCAAAAAGGTTGGATAGTTAGGAAAAAGTGTTACTAGCAAACAAGTTTAATTCAACTAAAAGTGAAAACCCATTCAGATTTAAGTAGATAGAATGAAATACAAGCAGAAATGACACCCAAATCAATTTACCTGAAATTAAAAAGCACACAATAACTTAACCAAAAAGGTTGGATAGTTAGGAAAAAGTGTTACTAGCAAACAAGTTTAATTCAACTAAAAGTGAAAAACCATTCAGATTTAAGTAGATAGAATGAAATAAAAGCAGAAATGACACCCAAATCAATTTACCTGAAATTAAAAAGCACACAACAACTTAACCAAACCGGTTGGATAGTTAGGAAAAAGTGTTACTAGCAAACAAGTTTAATTCAACTAAAAATGAAAACCCATATCAGGTTTAAGTAGATAGAATGAAATACAAGCAGAAATGACACCCAAATCAATTTACCTGAAATTAAAAAGCACACAACTACTTAACCAAAAAGGTTGGATAGTTAGGAAAAAGTGTTACTAGCAAACAAGTTTAATTCAACTAAAAGTGAAAACCCATATCAGGTTTAAATAGATAGAATGAAATACAAGCAGAAATGACACCTAAATCAATTTACCTGAAATTAAAAAGCACACAACAACTTAACCAAAAAGGTTGGATAGTTAAGAAAAACTGTTGCTAGCAAACAAGTTTAATTCAACTAAAAGTGAAAACCCATTCAGATTTAAGTAGATAGAATGAAATACAAGCAGATATGACACCCAAATCAATTTACCTGAAATTAAAAAGCACACAACAACTTAACCAAAAAGGTTGGATAGTTAGGAAAAAGTGTTGCTAGCAAACAAGTTTAATTCAACTAAAAGTGAAAACCCATTCAGATTTAAGTAGATAGAATGAAATACAAGCAGAAATGACACCCAAATCAATTTACCTGAAATTAAAAAGCACACAACAACTTAACCAAAAAGGTTGGATAGTTAGGAAAAAGTGTTACTAGCAAATAAGTTTAATTCAACTAAAAGTGAAAACCCATATCAGGTTTAAGTAGATAGAATGAAATACAAGCAGAAATGACACCCAAATCAATTTAACTGAAATTAAAAAGCACACAACAACTTAACCAAAAAGGTTGGATAGTTAGGAAAAAGTGTTACTAGCAAACAAGTTTAATTCAACTAAAAGTGAAAAACCATTCAGATTTAAGTAGGTAGAATGAAATAAAAGCAGAAATGACACCCAAATCAATTTACCTGAAATTAAAAAGCACACAACAACTTAACCAAAAAGGTTGGATAGTTAGGAAAAAGTGTTGCTAGCAAACAAGTTTAATTCAACTAAAAGTGAAAACCCATATCAGGTTTAAGTAGATAGAATGAAATACAAGCAGAAATGACACCCAAATCAATTTACCTGAAATTAAAAAGCACACAACAACTTAACCAAAAAGGTTGGATAGTTAGGAAAAAGTGTTACTAGCAAACAAGTTTAATTCAACTAAAAGTGAAAACCCATATCAGGTTTAAATAGATAGAATGAAATACAAGCAGAAATGACGCCCAAATCAATTTACCTGAAATTAAAAAGCACACAACAACTTAACCAAAAAGGTTGGATAGTTAGGAAAAAGTGTTGCTAGCAAACACGTTTAATTCAACTAAAAGTGAAAACCCATTCAGATTTAAGTAGATAGAATGAAATACAAGCAGATATGACACCCAAATCAATTTACCTGAAATTAAAAAGCACACAAAAACTTAACCAAAAAGGTTGGATAGTTAGGAAAAAGTGTTGCTAGAAAACAAGTTTAATTCAACTAAAAGTGAAAACCCATTCAGATTTAAGTAGATAGAATGAAATACAAGCAGATATGACACCCAAATCAATTTACCTGAAATTAAAAAGCACACAACAATTTAACCAAAAAGGTTGGATAGTTAGGAAAAAGTGTTACTAACAAACAAATTTAATTCAACTAAACGTGAAAACCTATTCAGATTTAAGTAGATAGAATGAAATACAAGCAGAAATGACACCCAAATCAATTTACCTGAAATTAAAAAGCACACAACAACTTAACCAAAAAGGTTGGATAGTTAGAAAAAAGTGTTACTAGCAAACAAGTTTAATTCAACTAAACGTGAAAACCCATTCAGATTTAAATAGATAGAATGAAATACAAGCAGAAATGACACCCAAATCAATTTACCTGAAATTAAAAAGGACACAACAACTTAACCAAAAAGGTTGGATAGTTAGGAAAAAGTGTTACTAGCAAACAAGTTTAATTCAACTAAAAGTGAAAACCCATTCAGATTTAAGTAGATAGAATGAAATACAAGCAGAAATGACACCCAAATCAATTTACCTGAAATTAAAAAGCACACAACAACTTAACCAAAAAGGTTGGATAGTTAGGAAAAAGTGTTACTAGCAAACAAGTTTAATTCAACTAAAAGTGAAAACCCATTCAGATTTAAGTAGATAGAATGAAATACAAGCAGAAATGACACCCAAATCAATTTACCTGAAATTAAAAAGCACACAACAACTTAACCAAAAAGGTTGGATAGTTAGGAAAAAGTGTTACTAGCGAACAAGTTTAATTCAACTAAAAGTAAAAACCCATATCAGGTTTAAGCAGATACAATAAAATACAAGCAGAAATGATAACCAAATCAATTTAACCGAAACTAGAAAGAAAAAAACATATGAGGGAAAAAAAAGGTTGAATAGATAGGAAAAAGTGAAAACCCATGTCAGGTTTAGGCAGATACAATGAAATAAAAGCATAAATGAGAAATGAATAAATTAAACTGATATTTAATAGCACATAAAACAATTGAAGTAAAAAAAAGAGAAGATAAATAAGTGGAGATAGAGAAAGAGAAAGAGATACCAGAGGTGATAGTGGACACGGCGGAGAGAGAGATATCAGAGTGCGCCGTTACAAGTCCCCCTCCTACTAGCATCTTGTATTCTTTCAAACTATTTCATAACTTACAATTTATTATAGGCATCACTTTGAAAAGTATATAAAACCTAATAAATCTAAAATCCCCGTCTTACTTTTTCTCTCTACACATCACGGTTGTTTCTCTTTCCAAAACCCTACGCCACAACTCGATCCACCTCCATTACACATTTCACTCGGGTTTCAGATCTCACCCAAACTTCTCCCAATAACCTCTCTCTAGCATCGTACTCATTGACAGAATGGTGAAAACGTGAAACAATAAGAAACGTGATAGTGACGAAGTTATGGAGGCACCAAAAAAGGTATTCGCTAATTTGATGCCCTAATTTCAAATGTATGCAATTGATTGTTAAAAAACTATATTACTTTGATTTGTCCTAATTTAAGTGTATTATGCCCTAATATGAATTTTATACAGTTTATTATGCCCTAATTTGAGCAAATTTCAGTGTATTGTGGCATAATTATATTGTCGTTTATGTAGTTAGTTTCGAACTATATGAAGTTGATTTTACCTATTTGGAACCATACGTAGTTAGTTTCAAACTATATGCACTTGATTTTACCTATTTGGAACTTTACATACTTAGTTTTGAACTATATACACTTGGTGCACCAGAATACGAAATTACGAAGCTATAGTGCCCTAATTTCAATTGTGTAATTTAAGTGTATTGTCCCATAATATAAACTTTATACAGTGTGTTATGCCTTAATTTGAGCAAATTTCAGTGTATTGTGTCCTAATTATGTTGTTGATGCTTTTAATTTTGAAACATACGTAGTTAGTTTTGAACTATTTGCAGTTGATTTTACTTATTTGGAACCAAAAGTAGTTAGTTTCGAACTATATGCACTTGATTTTACCTATTTGGAACTTCACATACTTTGTTTTGAACTATATACACTTGATTTTACCTAATCTACATTTTCCCTAATTAAATTTGAACTATGGATGCACCAATTTGACCTGATCGTGCCGCAATTTGACCTGATTTAAGTGTCTATGCCCTAATTATCTTGTCGTTGATGTTTTTAATTTTGAATTGGATGCACTTAAAATGTTCAATTTTATGCCATTCATTTTTGTACGGAAAACTTAGTTTTGGACTA
Organism: Primula veris; assembly: GCA_963682055.1. NCBI lineage: Eukaryota > Viridiplantae > Streptophyta > Magnoliopsida > Ericales > Primulaceae > Primula > Primula veris. The sequence goes on along the minus strand of OY821742.1, from coordinate 27,522,683 downwards.
TATGCACTTAAGTTCACAGAAGTTAATGGCTCGACCAAAAAGGAAAGCCAAGGGACCAGATAAATTAGTAAGACGATCTGGAAAAAAAAAACAGTTTCACCAAGAGCAGAAACTCAAGATAGTGAAGAATGTCTAATCCAAGACATTAATATGACAAATGAAGAGCAATAGTAATATGTCAGTTTATTTAGTTTCTCTAGAATAAATAAACCATAAACATATGAAATGCATATATTTCAGGTCACAATGCATCTAGTTTAGATTAAAATAGATATAGTTTAAGATAAGATTTATTACATTGAGGCAATTTATTTGGTTACTCTAGCTTAGTAAAACATTTGGTTCAAGTAAAAGTGCATCTAGTTCAGGTCAAAGTGCATATAGTTCAGGTCAAAATGCATCATGTTCAGGTCAAAAGTACATCTTGTTTAGGTCAAATATGCATCTTGTTCACTTTATAACGTTGAATGTAAATCCTTATATTAACAGAATAACATGTGCCGATGGCAACTTCAAAGGACACTGTCGGTCCTTCGAAAAAAAAAGAAGAGAAACTCAGTTTGGATGAGGATAAAGATGGAAGTGAAAAACAACTATCAGATAAGGATGAAAATCAAGATAGAGAGTTGGAAGAGGCAAAAGGTAGCATGACAATTTATTTAGTTTCTTGAGCTTAAATAAACATATGAAAAATGCATATATTTCAGGTCAGAGTGCATTTATTTTAGTTGAAACGAGATATAGTTTATTTGAACAACATAACGACATGTGCAAGAGATGAATTCGACGGACACTGGTGGTCATTTGAACAAAAAAGGAAAAAAGAAATCCAGCTTGGATGATGATAAAGAAGGAAGTAAGAAACAAATATCAGATAAGGATGAAGAACAAGAGCTGGGATGGAAGGACCAAAGGTAATAGGACAGTTTATTTAGATTCTCTAGCTTAAATAAACATTTGAAAAATGTATATATTTTAAGTCATACTGCATCTAGTTTAGTTGAAATCAGACTGAACGCCATATTGACATGTGCACGAGATGAGTTCAAAGGACACATCTGATCCTTTGAAAAAAAAAAGGAAAGAGAAATCCAATTTAGATGATTATAGAGATGAAAGTGAAAAACAACCGTCGGAAAATGATGAAGAAGAACATAGAGAGCTAGAAGGACCAAAGTTAATAGGACAATTTATTTAATTCTGTAGCTTAAATAAACATATGAAAAATGCATATATAATTCAAGTCACATTCCATCTAGTTTAGTATAAACCAGATATAGCTTATCTTAACGACATAACGACATGTGCAAGAGATGACTTCGATGGACACTGTTGGTCCTTTGAACAAAAAAATAAAAGAGAAACACATTTTGGATGATAAAGTGCAAAATATAGAGGATGGTGAAGGAATCAAGGTAAATAGAATAGTTTAATTAGCTTCTTTAGTTTAGAATTTTTTTTTAAAGCGCACCTAGTTTACTTAAAATGGCAAATTGTTTTGTAAAATTAGACTAATAAGATAACAACATATGTAGGACACAACGTTAAAAGACAATGCTGTTTCACAAGAGAAGAATAAGATTAAAAAGCTGAGTGAAAAACATATGGTGGATGAATATGAGGATGAAGAAGGCATCAAGGTAATAACATAGTTTCTGTAGCTTAGAAAACATTTGAAAATGCATATATTTTAGGTCACAGTGCATATACTTTAGTTGAAAATTCATAAAATGCATCTAGTTCATGTCATAATGTTGAATATGCTGTTTATATGAATATATGCAGGAAACAATTTCAAAAAAGAAGGATAAGAAAAAAAATATGGAAAAGGGCAAGAGAAACAACTTGCGAATGAAGATAAGAAGTGTAAAAAGGGAAAAGGAAAGGAAAAAATAATTGACGAGGAGGATGAAGAGGTTGAAGAACTCCAAAATTTACAGGTAAATTTACAACTAGTTCCTTTAATGTTGCATCTAGTTCAGTTAAATTGCATTTTGTTCAGATGAAAGTGCATTTACCTCATCTGAAAAGTGAATAAACTTCACCTGAAAATTGCAAAATTCATTCAATTCATTTAAATACACTACATAGATTTATGTTTTAAAGCGCATCTAGTTTAGTTGAAATGGAAAATTGTTCAATAAAATTTGACTAATAAGATAATGACATATGCAGGACACAACTTTAAAAAATAATATTGTTTCACAAAAGAAGAATCAAAATAAAAAATTGAGTGAAAAATATCTGGTAGATGAATATGAGAATGAAGAAGGCAGCATGGTAATAGTATAGTTTCTGTAGCTTAGAGAACATCTGAAAATGCATATATTTCAGGTCACAGTGCATATATTTTAGTTGAAAATTCATAAAATGCATCTAGTTCATGGCATAGTGTTGAATATACTGTTTATATGAACATATGCAGGAAACAACGTCAAAAAAGAAGGATAAGAAAAAAAAATGGAAAAGAGCAAAAGAAACAACTTGTGAATGAAGATAAGAAGGGTACAAAGGGAAAAGGAAAAGAAAAAGTAATTGAAGAGAATGATGAAAAGGTTGAAGAACTTGAAAATTTGCATGTAGATTTACAACTAGTTCCTTTAATGGTGCATCTAGTTCAGTTAAAGTGCATTTTGTTTAAATGAAACTGCATGTAGTTCAGATGAAAGTTCATTTATTTTATCTAAAAATTATCATATGTAGGCTGATGATATGAAGACATATATTTCTAATATGTTTGGAATGGTTCGTACCATAAAAGGAATAAATCTCACTAAGACACACTTGGATCATTTAAGAAAATACTGTCCATTCTACAAGCTTATTGAAGCAATAAAATATGGTAAATTGCCACCTCATATTTGTAGAAAAAATGAAAATGATATAAGGGATATTTTGTCAACCTATAAAAGTGAGGAAGGCAGTTTTAATTTTGAAGGGGAATCAAAATAGTTGACCAGTGATCATATAAGGAGCATATTTGGAATATGTGATGGGAAAACTATTCCGAAGTTGGGTGCACAGAGAAGACCAGACGAAACTAAATTTTACAAGAGATATTTTAATACAGTTGGTAGAGCCCTATATACGGGTCCTGTCACTAGTGGTTTGGTAAAAGCAACGGACAAAGAAAACGTTAGAAAGAATAAGTTCGTTAAGGACACGATATGGTTGTTAACTTTGTATATATTTCAGTCTTGTATGGTGCCAAAGCGAAACACCGATATACCATGGTCGTATATCAGACTTGTGCTTGATGTGGAGCAGCTTATTGAGTATGATTTGTAGAGACTTGTTTTGTTCAAGTAATTGTTTTCTTTTGTTTCGTTTGAAATTTTAAGTGCATTTTGTGATGTGAAGTTTGTGAAAATTTGTTATTTTTTATGTTCCTGAAATCAGTTGTGTTTTTTTTGTGTATGTGAAATTTGTTCTTTTAATCTTCCTCAAAGTGCATCTGCTTTAGCTCAAACTGCATCTGTTTTAGATCAAAGTGCATCTATTTTAGATCAAACTGCATATAGTTCATCTGAAAAATGTATTATGACTATGTGAAATTTGTTATGCCAGTTTTCTTGTTGCTAAAACTGCATATAATTCATATAAAAATTGAATAATATATTTTTATGTTGCTGTAGGGCACAAGTCTATTTTTATTCGTCATAAAACAATGAATTCGTCGTATTCAACTCTTAAATACATTCATTTTTATGCTTTAATACATCTAGTTAAAAAACAAAATTTAATAGGAAACTTCAAACAAGTTCAGTCAACTAGACGCACTTTCTGCTGAATTAAATGCGTTTTCTACTGGATTAGATGCACTTGCTGATGAGCAATATGCACTTATTGGATAACTTGTTTACTCCGAGCAAATGAAATCCCAAGGAATATGGTGGATGATGATGTTTTAAATGCATTTAAATCAAATATCATTATAAAGGTTGTAGCGCCCTACGACTTGGTGACCAAACTTGATACAATAGATATCGGTCTTGATGTCACCGAGGAAGACACTTTAAAATATTTTAAGGATGAAGATTTGTAGAGACTTTTTTTTTCAATTAATTGTTTTCTTTCGTTTCATTTGAAATTTGAAGTGAATTTTGTGATGTGAAGTTTGTGAGAACTTGTTATTTTTTATGTTCCTGAAACCAGTTGTGTTTTTTTTTTGTATGTGAAATTTGTTCTTTTAATGTTTCTCAAAGTACATCTGCTTTAGCTCAAACTACATCTGTTTTAGATCAAAATGCATCTATTTCAGATCAAAGTGCATATAGTTCATATGAAAAATGTATTACGACTATGTAAAGTTTGTTATACTAGTTTTATTGTTGCTAAAAGTGCATATAATTCATATAAAAATTTGAATAATATATTTTTATGTTGCTGTAGGGCACAAGTCTATTTTTATTCGTCATAAAACAATGAATTCCTCGTATTCAACCCTTAAATACATTCATTTTTATACTTTAATACATCTAGTTAGAAAACAAAATTTAATAATAAACTTCAAACAAGTTCGGTCAACTAGACGCACTTTCTGCTGAAGTAGATGCGTTTTCTGCTGAACTAGATGCACTTACTGATGAACTATATGCACTTATTGGATAACTTGTTTACTCCGAAAAAATGAAATCTCAAGAAATATGGTGGATGACGATGTTTTAAATGCATTTAAATCAAATATCATTACAAAGATTATAGCGGTTTACGACTTGGAGACCAACCTTGATACAACAGATATCGGTCTTGATGTCACCAAGGAAGACACTTTAAAAGATTTTAAGGTTCAAGATTTGTAGAGACTTGTTTTTTTCAAGTAATTGTTTTCGTTCATTTCATTTAAAATTTGAAGTGCATTTTGTAATGTGAAGTTTGTGAAAACACATTTATTTTTTATGTTCCTAAAATCAGTTGTGTTTTTTTTTTGTATGTGAAATTCGTTCTTTTATGTTCCTCAAAGTGCATCTTGTTTAGCTCAAAGTGCATCTGATTTAGCTCAAATTACATCTGCTTTAGCTCAAAATGCATCTATTTCAACTCAAAGTGCATATAGTTCATCTGAAAAATGTATTACGACTATGAAATTTGTTATGTTAGTTTTAGTATTTCTAAAAGAGCATATAATTCATATGAAAATTGAATAGTCTATTTTTATGTTGTTGTAGGGCACAAGTCTATTTCTATTCATATTGTTTTAATTTTTCATCATAAAACAATAAATTCCTCGCATTCGACGCTTAAATACATTCATTTTTATGCTTTAATACATCTAGTTAAAATCCAAAAGGAAAATTTAATTGTAAACTTCCAACAAAGTTGCATATAGTGTTATAAGCGGTTGTATTTGATACAAAATTGCAGGTCAAAAGTTTATCTACAGAAATTGAATATATTTCAGTATAAAGTCCATCCATTTGAAAAATTCTTCTATTAGATAGAGTATTAACACTGTATATACTATTCCATACTTAATTTTATCTAAATAAAGTGCATATGGTTCAGAAGCAAGTTCATCTACTTCACTAGAAATTGCATCTAGTTCAACAGTACCGTGAACTTCAAACTTGTATATGCAATATTAATACTCTATTACAAAATTCATCTGCAGAAAGTGCATCATCTTAGCTTGAATACTCTATTAAGAAAGTTGATGTTATCTTGAGAACGTACAAGATTTGATCTGTTTCAGCAGAAAAGATAAAATCCGCTGAAAATTACAACTTTGACCAAAATACAACTTATTGAAAACAAAAACCATCTCTCAGTCATTTATAATTGCTTTACAACTTCTTCTGTTGTGGGTTCTCTTTACTTCACAGTTACCACATGTTATTTTTCTTGTTCGTTCTTGCTCAATACCTGACTTTATTCTACCTGTTCTTGGTCGACATACATACCTGATTTCATTGAACTGAATGACACGCCGTAACCGGTTATAAAAATCATATATACGTTTTGTGACCCGTTACGGAGACCCATTGCATAAATTAAACCTTAGCAATTTAGACACCAACGAACTCAAATTTATTAGGCTTACTCTATGATAAACAGTTTATAGATTGACATTTCGGATGAGATTGGGAGTGATGGTGAAAGAAACTATTGCCTAAGTTTCAAGCTGCTGTTATGCTTTCAGTTATAACTCAGTTTTAACTCAAGTTGTAATTGAACAAAACTCAATACCAAAAAATGAATAAACAAAACTGAACACACGACTTTAATTACGATGTTCGATCTAGTGCTAGATCTACATCTCCGAGACACTCACCTAGTGATTTATTGATATGTCAAGGACAGTAATAGGTTTTGAGACTTACAACACTCTGAGACACTTAAGTATTTGCCTAATCTAACACCTCACAACTTAAACACTATCAATCTCTCTAGACCGAAGTCTATGATTGTTTTTCTGAATATAACTCGTGTGTTTTCTCTCTCTCCCTATAATAATATGTCTGATCTTTTTTATGAGAGATAAGTAAAAAGAATAACTCTACTCCGTTTATATAATACGGTTACAAGAGTAAAATAAATATTAATCAAATCTTTTTTGTTCAATCTTCAATCTTGCAATTGATTTGATATTTCCTTTATTGATCTTTTTATCAATCAAGTACTGATCTCTTTATTTCGAAATTCATCAGTATCTTTTCTTTATATATATTCAAGATCTTTCCTTGTTTATCTTCATATCTCTTTCTTTTTTTTCTCTTACCTTCTTTATTCTAAATTGATTGTTTCCTTACCTTAAGGATCACGTACAGATTCTGATTCCTTATCTTATGGTTCATGTCACAATCTTTAACCACGAAATTGGAACTATATGTTGACAGAATCTTTTCTTGTAAATTCGCCATAAAACCAGCCATACGGGAGTTATAACTCAAACTGCAACCAGTTGTAACTGTAATGCTTTAGTAACTTGTAAACTCACATAGACTCAAACAATTAAATGCACCAATTTATATCAGATTAAAGTCAATAAAACAAACATATTAACGACAAATAAGTTAGCCAATTTCTGCATCTAACAATTTCCCCCTTTGTCGTTTAATTTGACAAAAACTAAAGTTGCTAGTCAACATATATAAAATCCTCTGCAAACAAGAGCCATTTAATCAAATATAAACAGAGCACATATTTGATTGTCACAAAACTCCCCCTGAGTTACTTATTCAGTTATAAATGAATATTTCATTTGTTCAACTCCCCCTAAAATTTTGAGTCACTTTCTAGTTATAACTCATGTGTCAATTTTTCATAAAACACAAATCATAAATCAAGTATTCAAATATAGTATAGCAACATAGAACAAAATACTTGTTAATAGCTTAAACCAAAAGTTATAGGTCCAGAGATTTTGTTAAATATTTTCATAATAAAAGACTCCCAAGTCACTCCTTAATGATTCAAATCTCTTTACATCCAAAGATTTTGTGAAAATATCGGCCAGTTGGTTTTTAGTTACATATGACTTAAATGTAGATAAGCTCTCTAATATGATGGCGCCTTAGGTCTACTTATTTTTTGTTCTATGGAGTATTTCTTTTGGTGATTTATTTTTTGTCGAGATTGATCCTTTATAGACCTCAAATTATATTTTGGTTGATAATGAACTTCAAATAAACCTTCTTATAGATAATTGTATCAGATTACGTAGGTGAATCATAAGTCTGTTATTAAATAACCTTAGACCTTTAGGTGCCATAAATTATACTCTGTTTAATTTATCTAATTACCGATGATACAATCTCAAATTAAGAAATTGAAATTTATAGTACAACATGGATACTCTAGTTGTTATACATACTCAAAGGAGTGGTGCTACCAACCATTGTTCAAGTTCAAATATAATTAAGCTACAGCCAAACAACTAACAAGCATCCAAGTGCCACCTTATAAATACAATAATACAAAGAAAACCCTCAAAATCTTATTAGGCAAATATGATCGGTACATCAGTAGCATATTGTGGTACTCAAAAATATTGTACCACATGTGCAGAAGAAACAACACAATAGCCTTGAAATCAAAAACCAACTCTTCTGTTGACTTTATTTTTTGAGAAAGCAAAATGTAGAAAAAAAATACATGTTAAATCCTAAATATGCATAAGTATCAAAACAACCAGCGTTATTAAAATTGATGCAAGATATGGAAGAGAATAAAATGCAAAACAATCTTGAGGATTTCGGCAATATGATCTTTTAGAGAAAGTTGTCAATGGAATTCCAAGTCTATTGAATTGTTCACCACCATAATTAGCCATTTAAATTCTACAAGTTGCATAGAGGGATCTATAGAAGAGAGGAAAGAACTTGTGGAGAAAGATGAGATTTGGTTCATTTTAAGGATGATCTTGCAATCAGGGGTGCCACAATTAGTCTCTTCTATCTCTCTTACTGTAAGAAGCTATAGCCTTTGCACCGATAGTTAAGTGATTGCAAGATCATCCTAAATATGAACCACAACCCAAATCTCTCCACAAGTTCTTTCCTCTCTTCTGTAGATCCTTCTACACAACTTGTGGAATCTAAACGACTAATTGTTGAGGTGGATAGTTCAATAGACTTGGGTTTACATTGACAACTTGCTTTAAAAGAGATCTTATTACAGATTTTGTCAAGTTTGTTTTGCATTTTATTCTCTTTCATATCTTGCATCAATTTTAATAACGCTGGTTGTTTTGATGCTTTTGCATATTTAACATGTATTTTTTGCTATATTTTGCTTTCAGGTAAAATAAAGTCAAATGTGTTGATTTTTTATTTCAAGGCTATTATGTTGTTTCTTCTGCAAGGTGTTATGAGTTTCGGTCGTAGTCTTGTTACTAGTGCTTTTGTTGATGTATTCAATATCGCTTCTATTGGTTGTAGCTGCACTTTAAGAGCTAATTTATACTGTATTCTATAAGGCCTTGGTTCTTTAAACCTTAAAGCCCTCGGGTTTGAACTTTGAACCTTAAGGCCTAAAATAATAAGAATGGAAAAGAATCACAGACTTCGTAAGGCCTTGGGTTTCCAAAACTTTTAATTCCCTTTTTCAGATTATCTTGTCTTTTTAACTCCAGTAAGTCTCGATGAAAGTTTCAAAGACTTATTTTTGTTCTACGGAGAATTCCTTTTGGTGATTCTTTTTTTGGAAGAGTTGATCATTTGCTAATTTATGGTTCCACCTATTCCATTCTACAACAATCCTGGCTTGTTTCTAGGCCTCAACTTATATTTTGGCTGATAATGAACTTCAAATAAGCCTTCTTATATTTAGTTGTATCAGATTACGTAGGTAAATCATAAGTTTGTTATTAAATAACCTTGGACCTTCAAGGTGCCATAAATTATATGTTTAATTTATCTAATTATCGATTATACAATCTCAGATTAAGAAATCAAAATTTATAGTACAACATGGATTCTAGCTGTTATACTTACTCAAATACAAAAAAAAAAATGAAAATTAATTCTGCAGTAACCAGTTGCTGCATTTTGTGTCTAAATTATTAGCTAATATTTGAAAAATGATGGAGAAGAAAACTAATGCACAACTCCGTCCAAACACCCTGTTTTCTAAGCTGGATTTTGGGTCATCCAGTTCAGTTGGCCTGGAGAATTCTTCCATGGTTTTCTTCCTCCGTAACTGCGCATAGATATAGCAAATTGTCATTATTACAAATCACTCTTATAGCAAATTGTCATTATTACAAATCACTCTTAATTCTTAAGCGTACAACATCAGTTTAAGTTATGTTCATTTTAGCATAATACTTCCCTGTTGCTGCAGTTGTTTTTTTCTTCCCTAGTTTAACTAATACTATTAGTGGTGCATATTTTCGGGTGGTTTCTTAAAGCTCTATAACATGCTCATGTTAAATGTTGTTCTATTGGTAATTTTTCGTTAATTTAGTTGCGATTGTACTTATATATAAATTTGTAAATATTGAACTTCAGGATATTTGATCGCGTTTTTAAAGGAAATGAACCGTCTTCTTTGAGACCGGTGAAAAAGCTGGGATCTTTCAGCCTAAAAAACTACAAGTTTTTCAAGCCCCAAAAGAAATACGGAGTACAATACAACAACTTTTATTGTTAGTAGTTACACTACAAATGCAATGTAATTAATTATAAGCACGAAATACAAAATTGGTTCAAGCTCGCATACATCAAGACCTTAATTTTGAAAGTGGAAGTTGTACCTTGTTGCGTATAGGTAGAGACATGAATAGGTGTTGCTGAAGAAGTGAGTATTGGTTGAGTGGCATTTTCCTCTTTACGGATCTGTGAAATTGGTTGAGTTGCCATTGTTTCCTCGCCACGGAGTAGCGAAGTTACAGCCTCTTTAACGATCTCAACCACACCCATCTCACGCTTAGCTGGCCCTTTCCTCGGGCTAATAGCCTCTGTAATTACCTGAGATAGAGCCTTTTCGTTTTCACCTGGCTCAAACTTATTCATCAAATATTCCTTCACGGAGACACCTGTTTCCAAAAATCACAATTATCATAAAGAAAGTGTGTAAGGAAACATGCTTTTCCATTTGAGGGTAAAAAACGTTAGGCTTTTTAAGGCTGCAGTTTCATTAGCTCGGCTTTTGTGCTTGAAGCAAACTGCATTTGGGTTCATCAGCTTAAATGCTGCTGAGTTTTTATGGGTTTTTGGGCTAGAGGAACTTAGCATTCTTATGATTCGATAAAAATCAAGCTATTTGCTTGAAAGATCCAACGAACAAGCCTTTTGCTTTTTTTGGATACAAATTATAAGCTCTGTTTAGAAGTTGGACATATTAGCTTTCCTGAATATTTTGCCTGAAAAAGCTACAAGCTTTAAGCAGATAAACTAACTTTTTTCTCAAACCTCAAAATATGTACTAGATTATTTGCTAAAAAGCTGCAACCAAACAAGCCATTAGACTTAATTGTGTACCTTTGTCCCAGGTTTGTTGTCCTCCCATTTCAAGATTCTGCATTCCAAAAGTACCAGAAACGTCATACGGCTTGGTTTCAGTTATTGTTCCGCAGTTGTGGCTTAATGCTGAATTATCGTTTTTGTATTGGATCTCAGTTCCAATTGCTCTCTGATTCTCGTTGTTGTATTTGTCCTCGAATGCGTATTTTTTCTGGTTGTCGCTCTCAGGAGCAATGCTGCTTGTGAGAATGTGCTTTTCGGAAACAGTGTGAAGAATTTCTCTGGGTTGTTGCCGAATTGTCTCTTTGCAAACCTCTGGCGCCTGCTCCGACTCATACACTGAACATGGTTTACAAAAGATTAACATTTCAAATACATGGCGATCTCAAATACACATATTCAGTTGAAAATTTGCCATCAATTGACATATTACGTGTTTAAATCTAATTAGGGAAATTTGTTATGGAATTAGATACTCTTATTTTAGGCCGACACACTGTTCAATAATGAGAAAACTGACTTCACTATTGTCAATCTATGGTTACCATTGCCAAACAAAGACTAACGGTCTTACTTGTAAAAATTTATTACTTCCGTTTTACAATTGATTCTAAATGATAAAAAGGCTTGCTGTTGACTTTTAATTGGATCAGGCAAAAAATGTGGAGGCATAAATTAGTCAAAGATTGAGTTAGACGAAATAGACAAAGCAAGTAAAGACCATATTGGCCCAGGTAAGGGAGAACAATCTCGACGAAACATTGTTGTTGGGAGAGAAGACATGTTTAAAAAAAAGGAAGGGAAGCAAAAAAATTGGTGTGAGAGATACAAATAATTTTTAAATTATAGGAGTTTAGAGGGAAGGTCGATTTTGAACCAGGATTATAACAAAATCAACATTATACATAAGAATCAGGGTACTTGGGGTAGGAAATTCGGCCTTCCTAACGCCTCTCATTATTAATTGACATTCAAATAAGTGATTTTGCTTTTATGTTTTACTTATTAGGGATATACATTGTAAAAATCCACTCTAGAAACGCTTATTGAGAAATAAGTATAGAATATGTAAATTTATGAAAATCGTCCGAAATATAGATATGATATTCTATGCTGTAGATAGAAGCTGCATCAAGAATTTCAGAATAATTAAAGAAAACGATGAATTACTTGGAGCTCCGAGAAACTCAGGGGCATTGTCATGATCTTCTGCATCTTCGGAGGCAATGCACGAGGACGGTGAGCCGGTGTCTTCCTGGCCATGCTTCTTTTTGCTGAGGCTGCGTTTGATCTTCGTCGCCCTCTCTTTCACTTTGGTTAGAACCGATTTCTTGTTTTGATGGCCAAAATGGTCTTCTTGATGATCATGCTTTTTGGCTGATGTGGGAGAGGAACTTGATGACCACTTTGAGGACTCTCCTGCAATGCAATTAATTAATCTTACAAAATATAAAATGCAAAACATAAATAAGAATCTTTAATTAGAGAAGGGATCGTTTGAAGATTAATTTTACCCTAATTTTGTTAACGACCGAAGAAAAAACATAGTCAGGTGCGGCTCATCTGCACCACTACTTACGCTAAGAACGGAAGACTTACACAAAACACTTTCAAAAAAATTATGATAATCTAGAAACCTTAGGGCTAGATAAAAATACACTTTGTTGTATGTGAGAATTACGAATAAACTGAAAAATATAACCAAAAAAGTTTATTACCAAAGCTGAAAAATATAACCAAAAAAGTTTATTACCTTGGAGGAGTTGCTCAAAGGTAGGGGAATTGTTACCCTTTGGAGTTCGTGGACTCCTAGCGGTATTAATTTTTTTCATGCCTTCCATTTTCACTTGGTTTGTTTTGCAAAAAGGGCAATCTTAATTCCTCTTGAGCTAATGATTTGTAAACCAATTAAGAAGAGAAAACTTAAAAAACGATTTTCATGCATTATTTTCCGGACCTTTAGATGGACATAACTATAATGATGTGAAACGTGTAGTTACTTAAACAGTGGTGAAAAAAACTTATCCTTTTTTATCCCAACACATGGCATTACACAAAGATCTACTTCAATTTAGCCAACCCTAGAAAACATGTACATATTTTTGTAACTGGTTAAAAGAAACTAAAGACAATAACAAATAACAGCCATCTGTTCGGTCCAGGAATTGGCTAACTTATTTGTCGTTAATATGTTTGTTTTATTGACTTTAATCTGATATAAATTGGTGCGTTTAATTGTTTGAGTCTATGTGAGTTTACAGGTTACTAAAGCATTACAATTACAACTGGTTCCAGTTTCAGTTATAACTCCCGTATGACTAGGTTTATGGCGAATTTACAAGAAAGGATTCTATCAACATATAGTTCCAATTTCGTGGTTAAAGATTGTGAAAAATTGTGATGTGAACCATAAGATAAGGAATCAGAATCTGTACGTGATCCTTAAGACAAGGAAACAATCAATTTAGAATAAAGAAGGAAAAAGAAAAAAAAAGAAATATGAAGATAAACGAGGAAATATCTTGAATACATATAAAGAAAATATACTGATGAATTTCGAAATAAAGAGATCAGTACTTGATTGATCAAAAGATCAATAAAGTAAATATCAAATCAATTACAAGATTGAAGATTGAATAAATAAGATTTGATTAAGATTTATTTTAGTCTTGTAACCATATTATATAAACGGAGTAGAGTTATTCTTTTTACTTACCTCTCATAAAAAAGATCAGACATAGTATTATATATAGAGAGAGAAAATACATGAGTTATATTCAGAAAAACAATCATAGACTTCGGCTTACAGAGATTGATAGTGTTTAAATTGTGAGGTGTTAGATTAGGCAAATACTTGAGTGTCTGAGAGTGTTGTAAGTCTCAAAACCTATTATTGTCCTTGACATATCAATAAATCACTGTGTGAGTGCCTTGGAGACGTAGATCTAACACTAGATCAAACTTCGTAATTAAAGTCGTGTGTTCAGTTTTGTTTATTCGGTTTTTGGTATTGAGTTATGTTCAGTTACAATTTGAGTTAAAACTAAGTTATACCTGTAAGCGTAACAGCAGCTTGAAACTTAGGCAATAGTTTCTTTCAAGTGGTATTAGAACCTCATACTAGATATACATAGTATGGATTCTGTGTTTCAAAAAATATCAATTCGATGGAAGAAAAGGAGTTTGGTAGCTTAGAATCAAAGTCAATTATAAATTCAGAGCCTCATACTAGATAATGAAACCGATTTTGAGAGTGATGATGAAGAGCACTCTATGGAAGAATTAGAGCAACAATATTTATTGTTATATACTAAGCATATGAGTACGTCTAAGGAGGTACAAGAATTGGAAATATTGGTTGAAAATCTGAAAAACGAAAATTCTGAGATAAGTAGATTCTTGAAGAGCAAGGAGTTAGAGCTTGATGAAACACACAGAAAAATCAAACTTATCAACAACTCGGCAAGTGAAAGACTTGATGAAATTCTCTCCGTTCAAAGATATGCTAAGGATCATTCTGGTATTGGATACTCTGGAAATCAAGAAAGTGGCAAAACAGTATTTGTCAAGCCTCATAGTAATAAGACTATAAGTTTTAAAAAGTCTTCAGTTGTAACTAAAGAGGCAACTAAAAAATTTCTTTTCAATCTTGCATCGAAGTCAGTAACCAAAGGTTACATGAGAATATGTCAGTATTGCAGAACAAATGGTCACAGTGAAGTAAATTGTTTTAAGAAATAATTTGATATAAAAAGAAATTTCAAAAATATTTATGTACCATACAAAAGAAATACTTTCAATACTTTGTTGAAACCTATGTCTAAATGGGTCTGGATTCCCAAACAAAAACCTGACATAATCTCATGTTCTAAGGCTTCTATTAATTCTTTAAAACCTCAAAATAAAACCAATGTAAGTGTCAAAAGACTTTCAGTTACAACTCAAGATGTAACTGAGAAATTTTCTAAACCTACAGTTATAACTCAAAGTGCACCTGAAAGAAATTTTTTCAAAACTCCATGTAGACCAGCTACTAAAAGTTACATTAAATTATGTCATTATTGTAATAAACCTGGACATTTGCAAAGAACCTATTTTTAAAAAAATTCTGAAAATAAAAAGTGTTTCAATTTGTTTCATAAGCCAATGTCTAAATAGGTTTGGATTTCTAAACAGAAAAATGACATAATCACATGTAGAAAAGCTACAATAACTACTTTAAAAGATAGTTCTTGTTATTTTGATGATTGTTCTAAGCATGTAGCAGGCAATAAAGGAAAAATTGTAGTCCGGAACATATTTAAGTATACAGGTAAAGAAGAACTAATTGATCTAATGAAAGAATCCCACGAAGAGCGGGTAGAATGAAAGCAACATGAAGAAGTTGAATCATCAGGTGCAATTAAGAGACCAACTAAAGTTGAGAACCCTGATTCAGTTACAAAACCAGTTATAACTGAAGCTACGACTGGTGTAGATAAGACTCTAGAAAAGATAGTATGCTACTTGAGGACTCAAGAAGGTCAATATCTAGGCAAAATCATGGCAGAGGTAAGTGAAGATTTGATTACTAGAAAGAGACATCCTGACTAAATCGTTTTACTATGTCTTAATTCTCATGTACAGTCTAATAATGACAAACTTTTAGAGCATGATGAATGAATGTCTGCTTAGTTGGTTGATGTGATAATGAAATTGCTACTAATTTAGCTAATAATCTTGTATAACATTCTAGGATTAAGAGTATTGATCGACATCTTTTTATAAGAGAACTTGTAGAAGAGAAAAGTCTAATTTTAGATCATGTTAAAATTGAGAAGCAATTGGCTGATATTTTTTTATAAAACCTTGGATGTGAAAAGATTTGAACAACTAAGGAGTGATTTAGGTATCTGCTATTATAAAGATTTATAATTAATAATTTATTTTGAAAAAGACTTGAGTTAGCTTTTGTGTTAAAGAACCATGATAAATTTGTACGAGCTTGTTATCAAAGTTAATCTGAAAAATCTTTATATTTAATTTAATAAAAGAGGAGTCTAAAACTTTCATATTTCTTTGAGATCTTAAATCATATGAATGATGAGTTAAAACTGGGTTATAACTGAAGAAAATCTTCAAATGGTTATCTATATAAATATTAAATCTTAAGTCAAAAGGACAAGAGGTTATTTGGAGAAACATTGATCAGTAGGTTCCGCCCACCGCTATCTATATCCCAGTCGTTACCAAGGGAGATCAAGGATACCATCTCTTAACTGAACTAGATATGTGTGGCTACTATCCCAATGCCTAGCCTATTTTCTAGGGGTTTCATAGTGGATCCAGCCTTTATCCTATATATGTATATATATCCCATAGTGTGGAGAAACTGGTTAATTAAAATACATGCGAAGACTTGGAAAAGAAGGGTTAGTTTTCTCAATAAAAAAGTCAGTATAAAGTTTTTTCTTGGAAGAATAACCGGTATGTTTAGTTCCAATATAGTTACTATTATATGTTATAACTGAGGAATAACTCAAATCTTTCAAAAAATGATTATTAAAGTTATTTATTTATAAATCCGCTACATAAATCACCTTATTATTAGTATCTAAAACTCCACTAATAATATTTGTTTGGGATGTAATTAGATCGAATTTTGTGATTATTTCTTATCTATGAATTGTCTTCTATTATTGGAAAAATCCTTCTTAGAATGTTATTGGATTATTGGTTAATGATGTGATATGATTATTTTCTTCAAAAATTTGTTAAGTAAATTTTGGTGATACCTAGTTGTTTATTTGGGAAGGAGTTGGTTTATTCTGATAATTGAATGTGTTTAAAGAGAGTTTATGTGATAAGAAAGAAGTCTGATGGAAATGGAAATTAGTGTGATGCTTGGAAAGATTTGTTGATTCTATGATATGCTATGCTAAGATTTGATATGATTTCGAGTTAGTCTGCTTCTATGTAAGTGGTTGTTTGATTATGGATTTGATTGATACTATCTGATACTCTTTGATTGATTATGGATTTTGTAATTTCTTTGACAAAAAGGGAGAGAAATATGGTTGAGTGGTTGGGAAATGTTTTGAGTTATTCAGGGGGAGTTGTGAAAAATGATTATTCAGTTATAACTGATGATGAACTCAGGGGGATTTTTGATTGCTACTTATATGTTTATTATTTATATAATTGTCATAGGCAGAGAGAGTTTCACTCAACTTTAGTTTTCCCAAATTAAATGACAAGGGGGAGATTGTTAGGTCCAGAGAATGACTAACTTGTTTATCATTAATATGGTAGTTTACTGATCTTAATATTGATATAAAGTGGTGCTTTTAATCGATTAACTTGAGTGTGTTTTATAGGTTTTTATTATCTCAGTTACAACTGGACTTTCGACTCAGCTGGTAAAGGAGATTATAGTTTCAGTTATAACTCACATATAACTGGGTTTATGGTGAATTTGCAGTTTTAGTTGATAATCTCGAATCTTGATGATTAAAGATTTGGACGTGGTCTACAAGTAGTTGAATGATTAAATGAGAAGATATTATCCATAATATAAAAGTTAAATCAATTTAGAATAAATAAGTGAAGAGGAAAAAGGAAAGAGATATGAAGATAAATAAGGAAAGATCTTGAGATATGTAAAACAAACATACTAATGAATTTTGAAATAAACAAGATCAATACTTGTTTGATAACAAGATTAACGAAGGAAAAAGATTAAATCAATTACAAGATTGAAGATTGAAGGGAAAAGATTTTATTTAGTCTAAGCGGAGTAGAGTTATAGTTTTTACACACCTCTCATAAAAAGATTAGGCACATTATTAGAGAGAGAAAAACACACGAATGATTATTGAGAAAAAAATCATAGACTTAGGTCTAGAGAGATTGATAGTGTTTAAATCGTGAGGTATAAAGTTAGACATATATGCTTGAGTGTTGTAAGTCTCAAAACTCGTTATTGTTCTTGACATATCAATAAATCACTGGGTGAGGGCCTTGGAGACGTAGATCTAGCATTAGATCAAACTCCGTCATCAACGTTGTGTGTTCAGTTCATTTATTATTGCAGACGAGTTCAGTTATAACTTGAGTTATAACTTAAAGCGTAACAACAACTTGAAACTTCGGCTTACGTTTCTTACAATTGGTATCAGAGCCTCATGCTCAATACACGTAGTGTGGATCCGGTGTTTCAAGTACTATGGACTCAATGAATGAAGGTGTATCAATTAACAGACCACCGTTACTATTAGGATCATCTAACTATGCTTTTTGGAAAGTCAAAATGATGGCATTCATCAAATCTCTTGATGAGCTTTCTTAGGATACTATAGTCGATGGATGGTATGTTCCGACTACTGGAAGTGGTGATAATAAAGTTGAAAAGGTCAAAAGTGAATGACAGCGGCCGAACAAAAACTTTCAAACTCGAATTCTAAAGCCTTATACTCAATTTTCTGTGGAGTTAAGATGAATCAGTTCAAACTGATCCATAACTATACTGTTACCAAATAAGCATGGAATACTCTATTAGTCACATTTGAAGGCACGACAAAAGTAAAGGCATCCAAACTTCAGCAAATCACAACCAAATTTTAAAATTTGAGAATGAAAGAAGATGAGAAGATAGAGGACTTCAATTCAAGAATCAGTGATCTCGCAAGTGAAGGTTCAGTACTAGGTGAACACTATTCCGAATCTAAATTGGTAAATAAGACTCTTTGATCTTTACCCCAAAGATTCGAGATGAAGGTAATAACTATCGAAGAATCTAGTGACTTGGAATCAATGAAGATGGAAGAGCTGATCGGGAATCTAACAACCTACGAGCTAAATTTTCAAAATAAGGCTAGAAAAGGAATTGCATTCCAAGTTAAGAAGAAAAAATCAGTTATAACTGAAACTGAAGATATATATGATGATGCGGAAAATTTTGCTCTATTTGCAAAGAAATTCTACAAACGATTTCAGAAGAAGAAAATCTTTGAAGATGATGGCAAAAGGGTTTTTCAAAAAAGGGAATATCATAATAGGCCTTATAATAATAATGAGGTTGAAGATGAAGATAATGGGGATTATCAGTTAAAACCGAAAAACTTAAAATGTCATGAATGTGGAGGCTATGGTCATATACGTTCCGAATGTGCAAATACTTTAAAGAAAAGTAAAGCGGCTATTGCAACCACCCACAGTGATTTAAGTGATTATGATAGTGATGTGAATGATGAAAATTACAAAAATTTCTGTTATTTTGCAGCTAAAGTAGAACATATGAATGAATCGGATTACATAGAAAAAGCGTCGGTTA
Source organism: Primula veris (assembly GCA_963682055.1). NCBI lineage: Eukaryota > Viridiplantae > Streptophyta > Magnoliopsida > Ericales > Primulaceae > Primula > Primula veris. Next base: position 27,503,468 of record OY821742.1, on the reverse strand, counting down.
AAACTGATGATGGAACCGATTCTGAAAGTGAGGGTGAAGAGTTTTCTATGGAGGAATTGGAAGAGCAATATGCATTATTGTACACTGGGTATCGGGTATGTCCAAAAAGGTGCAAGATTTGGAATCATTGGTTAAAAGTTGGAAAAGAGAAAATTCTAAGATAAGTGAAGTTTTGAAGACAAAGCAAATAGAGCTTGATGAAATGCACAGGAAAATCAAACTTCTCAACAGCTCAGCAAGTGAAAGACTTGATGAAATTCTCTCGGTTCAAAGATATGCTAAGGATAACTCTGGTATAGGGTATTCTGGAAATCAAGTAAGTGGCAAAACATTGTTCATCAAGCCTCATTGTAAACCCACTGTAAGTTTTAAAAAGTCTTTAGTTGTAACTGAAGATGTAACTGAAAACTATTTTTTCAGAATTGCATCTAAGTCTTCAACTAAAAGCTATGTGAGGGTATGTCAGTACTGCAGGAAAAATGGTCATAATGAAATAGATTGTTTTAAAAAATCTTTGGACAAGAAAATAATTCTCAATAATATTTTTGTTCCTTATAAAAGAAACACTTCTAAGTTTTTTTTCAAAACCTGTCTCCAAATGGGTATGGATACCTAAACAAAAATCTGACATAACCTCATGTGCGAATGCTTCTATTACATCTTTAAAAGTTGTTGCATCTGATCCCTGTTATCTTGATATTGGATATTCTAGACATAGGACAGCTATTGCTAAAATGTTCAAAAATGTTGGTTATAATCGGGGGAGGTATATTACTAAAACTGCTGAATATGTTAATGCACGTAAGGGATGTGCGCAATACATGTGGTTGAAAAAAATGCTAAATGATTATAATGTTAAACATGATATTTGATGTTGCTTTGGGATAATAAAAGTGGTATTGAATTTTCTAATAATCGTGTGTAACACTCTAGTACAAAGCATACTTTCATCGAGAATTAAAGATGTTAAAAAGACAAGATAACCTGAAATTGTTATGAAATTGTTTCATTCTGGTCTTTAACCACCGAATTATACATTCCTCTTGCAAGAAGAAGAATTTTAGTTACAGACAATTATTGGAGAATGAATCGATGGAATATTAACTGATTTTGAAAAGACAAATATGTAGTATATGTAATACTCAGCAAAACAGAAATGGACCTCACTGCATTCCTATACTATAGTAGGAATTGCTTGAAGTAATGTGTGATCAAAAACGGTGTTTTAAAAACCGCTACGTTGATTAAACCGTTCTTACGAGAGATACGCTAAAATCGTAGCTTTGAAGCGTAAATCATATACTTTTTATAGTAGAAAAATATACATGTTAAAAAATATACATGTTCAATACTTCATCCGTCCCTAAATCAATGTCCATTACGAAAATACGTACAACATTGACCATCAAAATTTTCATATTAAAATTTCCAAAATTAAAAATTGAAAATTACATCATATAGTTCTAACCATGATTAACTTTTTTTCGGCAATTTAGATATGAAAAAATTATCGGTTAAAGTTGCACGTATTTTTGTATGTGACATTTGTTTATGAATGGAGGGAGTATATATTTTAGCAACTTTTCTATATAAAAAGAATTAAAATATTTCATAAATAGCAAAAAACATACGAATTTAAGTATTCTAGTAATTGAAATTTTCAAATGTTGTAATTCGTCAAAATGAGCGATTAAATATAATTTATTTGAAATTTTGTTTTTCATAAAATTGCTAACTCTAAATCAGCGTTGTTTTTTATAGTTTTTTGGATAAATAGAATAAAGAAAAACTACAAAGTGCTGAAAAAGCGCAAAAATCATGCTAAAAGCACACTAATAGCGTTTTTCCAGCTAAAAAACGAAAAAAGATAGACATTTTCTTTTTGCAAAACGCTTTATCGCGTTTTTAGTGATTTAAAGCGCGATTTTTTAAAGACTGATCAAAACTAGGAAGTCTAACTAAAAGATCACAAGAACTAAGGAAAAGATTAAACAAATATTTACCCCATAACCAAAATAAACTATGGATGATCAGAAACAGGGAGGTGGTGGTGTGGAGATAAACAAATTTAGAAGCAATCAAAATATGAACAAAAGAACCAGTAAAAAGAGTATGACACACAAGATACTTCTGTGGCGCCTGCCTAATGTGAAAACTGTTTATTTCGGCAAGTATTTAAAAAACCTCTTTAAAGACACGTCTTGATTTGTTTCCGAATGAGTTTTAAGAAAATGTCATACAGGGCTGACAAAAAAAAACAGTATCTCAATGAAGGGATTTCAAAATTAAAATTTGCTTCTTTCAAGGCTTTGACAACTGAAAAAGGCATGTTAATGACTATTGAAATAACGTTTAATTCGTAGTTCCGAGTGCTGTTACGCAGTTTTATTTATAACTGAAATATGCTTCAGTTGTTACTTAAAGTATATGACGGAGTTGATAAATATAACATAAAGATGATCAAATGTACTGAATAAGAGATTGAACGCAGCACGTTTGATAACGGAGTACGACTGAGTCTACTCTCCGGAGCTCTTGCTAAGATTAATGATATTGAGAAGACATACGATGTTCGACTCAACACTTACAATAGTCAAGCGTATATGTCTATCTCTCACTGCTCATATCTCTCAACTAATAATGATAAATCTAATGGCATCCCACCATTGATATTCTCTCACCAAGTATATGATTTTTCAGAACATGTGTGTCTCTATATATTGAAAAATGAATAAATAAATGCTTCAAATCAAGATGTTCAGCTTAAGAGAGTTGCATAGGACAATCAACTATGAGTTAGAGAAATCAAAGATTCACTACATCTTGTTTTTGACTTGTAGTTTTAATACCTTAAGTTAGTTCTCCAATGATGTTGTCCAAGGGATGATTCTTTTGAGTCATTGTGTAACCTACCTTCCTTTCTGAAATCTGAACTCCTCTCGTTGCAGATTCTCTCCCAATAGTTGAGTCCAGATACTTATCATTCTCATTATTTTCATTTTCGCACCGATTTTGGATTTCAGTTGTAACTGGAGTATTCTCCATCACTGCAATGTTTTCTTCAATTATACCTAAAACTGGTTCTGCAGCTTCTTGTCCCTTAATAGACCTTTTTCATATGACCAATCATGTCATCATCATCATCATCATCATCTGCACACTTGTTAGTATTTTTAGAGTCATCAAACATGACATATTGTGATTCAATAAATTCATATGTTGTCAAGTTAAAGACTCTATAAGTTCTAGCCATTTTTGAATAACCTAGGAAAATACCTTTATCACATAAATCAAACTTTCCTATGTGTTCTTTGTTTTTATATATATAACCTACAGATCCAAACACATGAAAAAACTTCAAGTTAGGCTTCCTACCTTTCCAAACTTCATAGGACGTTGTATTGGTTCCTTTAATGACATAAACCCTACACAACGTGACAAGCCGTGTTAACAGCTTCTGCCCATAAATTCTTAGACACCCTTGTCGAATCTAGCATATTGTTACCCATTTTTTTTATAATATCCATTCTTCTTTTAATTAAGCAATTTTGATGAGAATTTTTGGGGGCAAAAAACTCATGACATATACCTTCTATATTGCAAAAATCAACAATCTTTGATTTTTGAAATTCTTTTACATGAGAACTAACAACCTTTCCTATGATGCATCCTTTCTCAGAACTTAAACCTATACACAGACTTTGAAAGGCTTTAAAAGTATCAGATGCTTTTCTTAGGAAAGTGCCCCCACGAGTATCTTGAATAATTATCCATAATCACAAACATATATTTATTCCCTCCAAGACTTTCGGTTTTTGTAGGACCAATAAGATCTACATGTAAAAGTTCAAGAACGCTAGCAGTTTTAGTTTGGCTAGAAAAACTATTTGCTTGTATACAGTTACCACAATTGATTGGAAGATTTATACTCAGCTCAGGTAAAGCTCTAACATTGTTATTTTCAAAAAGTTTAGAAAGAGTTTTAAAGTTCACATGACCTAGTTTTTTATGCCAAATTTCAGCCTCGTTCGTACCAGATCGGTTATAACTGAATTTTGATAAACTACTAGTTTTAGCTTGAATATTACTCTTGTTTTTCACTGAACTAGTATCAGCTACCGTGTGACTGGAACAACCACTATCAGAATCAGGATAGAAAGTTTCTAAAGAATTAATAATAGCTCTTTTACAAGTAATTATATCAGTATTCTTTTTTGCAACCCAAATCCATTTAGAAGCCGTTTTAAAACCCCTTTTAATTTCAAAAATCCTTTTAAAACAATTTATTTCTAAGTGTCCAGGTTTCTTGCAATAATGACATACTTTAGTAGCAGTTTTGGAAAACTTATTATCAATAACATGTTTAGTTGCAACTGGTGGTTTGAAAACTTTCTTAGTGATCTTTTCAGTTTCAACTGAAATCATTTTGAGACCTACATTGGATTCCAGCTTTGTCTGTAATGACGCCTTCACAAATATAGTTTTTTCCATTACCTGAATGGCCATCATATCCCAAACCAGTATTGTATTTTTGCATGCCTTTGAGAGGAGAGCACTTGATCCAATCTGTCAGTAGCACCTAAGTTGAGAAGCTTGATTTGTCGTTGGAATTCATTCGTCTTTTTCGCTAGTTCAATCTTTAGCACAAGATTTTCTTCTTTTAGTTTTTAATTATCTTTTCTCAGATTAGATTCATCTTCATCCCTACCTTTAACCATCTTTTTGACTTTCCAATACGCATACTTACATCCATCTTTAATTCGAGTCGGATCTTGAAAATATCCTCTTTGCCTTATTAACCCCATTTTATCTCAGAACACAGGATCCACACCAAGTATATCTAGTGCGAAGCTCTAATACCAATTGAAATAATGTTTAATCCGTAGTTCTAAGTGTTGTTAAGCAGTTTCAGTTATAACTGAAATATGCTTCAGTTGTAACTGAAAATATATGGCAGAGTTGATAAATATAACGTATATGACAGAGTTGATAAATATAACGTAGAGATTTAACACAACACTTTTGATAACAGAGTTCGACCGAGTCTACTCTCCAGAGTTATTACTCAGATTAATTATACTAAGAAGGCTTACAATGTTCGACTCAAGACTTATAATACTCAAGTGTATATGCCTATCTCTCACTGCTCCTATCTCTCAACTACCAATGATAAATCTAATGGAATCTCATCATTGATATTCTTTCACCAAGTATATTATTTTTCAGAACATGTGTGTCTCTCTATATATTCTATGAAGTATATTCCACACACCCATTACAATGAACATGTACCAACATATATACATGTCCATAATATATGTATTCCCATAACAAATTATCTCTAACCATATAATAAAGATATAACTTAATAATATCTTATTTTTATTCTTCAATTTCGTTCATTGTCAATCAAGTAATATGTTCCAATATCTTTCCAAGATTAGCATTATACTTGTTTCTTTTTTCTTCTTTAACTTGATTGCTTTTATTTCCCTATTCTTCTTTGTCTTGCTTTGACCTTTGTGCAATATACTTTTTAGTATATTTCTTTTTATAGCATTTTCTTATTCCATGCCCATCAAATCTGAACAAATAAGATCTAAATATACGAAATATATATTTGTAAAATTAGCTCTAACAAAATCTTATTCTTTTCAGTCGCACTTCTCAGTTGTAACTGAAACTCCCAGTAACATGTATTATCCAACAACTCAATAACAAACTCTCATTAGCTCTATAAAAACTTTTTTTGTCAATACAATGACAATAAGGTGAGGTTCTTACAACCTAGAAACTAGGACCTAACAACCATGAAGTAAAAGAGAAGGCATTAACAGTTTAACCTCAAAATTCTATCTTCTTCTAGCACTGAAATTATTTCTAGTTGCTAAATATCGTTTCAGAATAAAATAAGTGCTTCATGCTCTGAATAATGCTGAAAATGTAAAATAAATTATAATAATCATTAATACTAAGTAAAGCATATTGGACTTTGCAGTATTGCTAAACATATTATGATTGCTTAAAGAAATATCTGATCAAAAAATTAAGATGTCTCATGAAAATGTCACAGGTATGAAAGAAATATGTTGAAACTAAGAAGCTAACTAAACAGTCGTAAGTATTAAACAAAGCATGTACCCCTTACAGAAACTAAATTTTGAATCTTTAAACATCGGGGTGTTGGGGGGGGGGGGGGGGAATCATTCAGAAAACTAAAAGTGGTGAATACATCGAAAAAGCTCTAGTAACAGAGTACAACAGAATCTCATAACACCTTGCATAAGAAACAACACAATAGACTTGAAGTCAAAAACCAACTATGTTGACTTGATTTAATGTGAAAGCAAAATCTTGCAAAAACTACACGTTAAATCCTAGATATGCATAAGCATCAAAACAACCAACATTATTAAAATTTCTGCAAGATATGTATGAGAAGAAAATGCAAAACAAATTTGATGATATATGCAATAAGATCTTTTAGAGCAAATTGCCAATGAAAACTAAAGTCTACTGAAATGTACACTACCACAACTAGCCTTTTAGACTCCAGAAGTTGCCTAGAGGGATCCATAGACTTGCGCTTCAACTTGTGGAATCGAAACGGCTAGTTGTGGTAGTGTACATTTCAGTAGACTTGAGTTTTCATTGGCAATTTGCTCTAAAAGATCTTATTGCAGATATCATCAATTTTGGTTTGCAATTTATTCTCTTTCATACCTCGCATCAATTCTAATAACCCTGCTCTTAATTTTGACATTAAAGTTTTTTTTATATACAAGCCTATTCCGGTGTCTATTGTTTATGCCAAATGCACTGCTCTAGAAATAAAGATTTTGTGGGACTTTTTGGGACAAAATTACATTCAAGACCCTTGGTTTATTCCTGCAGATTTCAATACTTTAACTTTAGAGGAGAATAAAGTAGGTGGTCTACCTATAAATTTGAGTTATGCTGCTGCTTAATTGCTTTGTATAGTTAATCTTGTGAGCCAAGAAATAAATTGTGAAGTGTCAAGGTTTAGTTGGTGGAACAAAAGAGATGCAGATGGCTCCATTCTAGAACCGATGAATACATCGAAAAAAGCTCTAGTAACAGAGTACAACAGAATCTCATAACACCTTGTAGAAGAAACAACACAATAGCCTTGAAGTCAAAAACCAACTATGTTAACTTGATTTAATGTGAAAGCAAAATCTTGCAAAAAATACATGTTAAATACTAGATATGCATAAGCATCATAACAACCAACATTATTAAAATTGCTGCAAGACATGTAAGAGAAGAAAATGCAAAACAAATTTCATGATATATGCAATAAGATCTTTTAGAGCAAATTGCTAATGAAAACTCAAGTCTACTGAAATGTACACCACCACAACTAGCCTTTTAGACTCCAGAAGTTGCCTAGAGGGATCCATAGACTTGGGTTTCCCTTTAGGTAACTTGTGGAATCTAAACGGCTAATTATGGTGGTGGACAATTCAGTAGACTTGGTTTTTCATTGACAATTTGTTCTAAAAGATCTTATTGCAGATATCATCAATTTTGTTTTGCAATTTATTCTCTTTCATACCTCGCATCAATTCTAATAACGCTGCTCTTAATTTTGACATTAAAGTTTCTTTTATATACAAGCCTATTCTGGTGTCTATTGTTTATACCATATGCACTGCTCTAGAAAGAGAGATTTTGTGGGACTTCTTGATACAAAATTACATTCAAGACCCTAGGTTTATTCCTGCAGATTTCAATACTTTAACTTTAGAGGAGGATAAAGTAGGTGGTCTACCTATAAATTTGAGTTACGCTGCGGCTTAATTGCATTGTATAGCTAATCTTGGGAGCCAAGAAATTAATTATAAAGGGTCAAGGTTTACTTGATGGAACAAAATAGATGCAAATGGATCATTTGTAGAGAGAATAGATAAAATGTGTGTGAATCAAAGCTTCTACACTCTTTACTGACATTACTCCAGATCATTTGAGTAAAACTAATTCAGACCATAGCTCTTTCATGTTAACTTGCAAAACAGAACTGGATCATAATATACGAAGATTCATTTTCCATAAATTTTTGGTGCAACATGTTGATTTCATGGAGATAATTAAAGCTAATTGGAAATTTAATGATAAAGGAAATGCTCTATTTTATTTAACTCAAAACCTCAAGAAACTGAAGAAAGAGCTAACGAAGTGGAATAAAGATACATATGGTAAAGTTTTTCAAAAAGTTATTGATCCTGAAGATAAGTTTTTTAAAGATGAAAAAGCGTTTACAGATGATCCTTCCTATGTAAATAAATTGAGATTAGCAAAGATTCTGTTAATCTTAATTATAGATTGAAGATTGAAGAAAAATTTTGGAACCAAAAAGCTAATTTAAAATGGGTTCAATAAGTTAATGCTAATACCAAGTTTCTTCATCGGGTGGTCAAGAAAAGTAGGGGCAAAAGTGTCATTAATTCTATTACCAATGAGTAAGGGGTGGTTTTGACAGAAAAAGAGGATATACAAAGAAAGGCTGTCAGTTACTTCAAGGGCATTTTGACTGCTAATTCTAAAACCAATTTTGAGTACAAAAGTCAAAATAATATGACTAAATTGGTTACAGAGGAGCAGAATGAAAATTTATGTGCTAATGTTAGTATGGAGGAAATTAAAAAATCTATATGGGATCTTAATAAAAGTAGTGATCCTGGAGTTGATGGGTATAGTGATCATTTTTTCCACACAGCTTGATATTATATTAAAGAAGATTTACTAAAAGTTGTGGAGCAATTTTTTGGTGGTTCAGAATTTCCTAAAGCTATGTCCTCTACTTTAATAGTTTTAATTCCCAAGAATAATTATCCTAATTTAGACCCATTTGTTTATGTAGTTTTTTCAACAAAGTCATCTCTCTAAACTCATGACTAGTAGACTCTCTTATATTATTCCTCATATTATTCAGAAAATCAGAGTGAATTTATTAAAAATAGAGACATAGTTGATAATATCCTTCTCACTCAAGAATCTATCTCTACTATTAACAACAAAAGCAGTGGTAAAAGTATTGCTCTCAAGTTAGACATGAAGAAAGCTGATGATAAAATTTCTTGGCATTTTCTTATATATACTTTGAGAAAATTGAGTTTTGCTGAGATATGGATAGACAGAATCTGGAGATTAATTGCTAATAATGGTGTTTCTATCTTGATTAATTGTGCTCCTATAGGGTATTTCTCTCCCACTAATGGACTAAGGCAAGAAGATCATTTATCAGCAAGCCTTTTATTTTATGCTCTGAAGTGCTATCAGGAAATCTCAATACTCTTATTTTAAATAAAAGGTGGAAGCGTTCTAAAGCAACATTGGGAACTCATATTATCACTCACATGCCTTTGCTGATGATATTATTATTTTTGGTGGAGCTGATATCTATTCCATCAAACAAGTTAAAAAAGTTCTTTTCAATATATTGAAGATTCTGAGAAAGAAATTAGTTTGCATAAAATGTTTGCTTATGTTTCCAAAGTTATGGCAGAGAGAAGAATAAAGAAGAGATATGCAATTTGCTAAATATAAAAAGTAAAAAACCACCTTTTACTTGGGATGCAAGTTGTATGCAGGCCACAAGAAATTTATTATGTTCCATGAGCTGATTCTGAAAATAAGAAAGAAAATTTAGGGTGGAGAACACAACATCTAAATATTGGAGGTAAGCTTACTCTAATAAAATATGTTCTCAATAGAATGGCAGTTTATACTTTAGCAGCCACGAATCCTCCCTTGCAAGTTATTAAAAAAGTTAATCAGCTTTTGGCTAATTTGTTTTGAGGACAAGTCGAAGGAAAAAACAAGTATCATTGGGTGAAGTGGAAAAATATTTGCAGACCTTTTGAAAAGGGTGGTTTGAATATTATAACTTTTAAAAGTATTGTTAAAGCTTTTACTATTAAACTTTGGTGGAAATTTAGAACAAAGAATAATTTGTGATCTTCATTTATGAAAGCTAAATATTGTAAAAACTACATCCTATTGAAGTTCAGTAGAAGAAAGGGATTAACACCTGGTCTAGAATGATGAAAATTAGAGATGTGGCAGAGTGAAAAATGAGATGGTTAATTGGCAAATGAGATTTGTCAGTTAACTTAGATAATTGGCAACAAATGTGAAAGTCTATCAAAGACCCTAATATTGACTCCAAAGTTTCACTCAGAGTTCTTCTAAACAAGGGTGATTGGGAAAAAAAAGCTATTACTAACAATATTTCAGTTAATTATAGCATTATTTTTCTATAAAAATAGACTATCAAGGAGAAATTGCAGATAGAGTGGTTTGGAAATTAAACGAGACATGAGAATTCAGTTTTAAAACGGCCTGAGAATTAACTAGAGACAAATCTACAAGAAGCCGGGTTTATGAGATGTTGTGGTATAGCTGGTTACCTCTAAAGATTTCTTGTTGCTTGGAGAGTTCTTAATGAGGCCATTCCAGTTGATAATTTGGTGAAGAAGGTACGAGTTCAGTTAGCCTCCAGATGTGAATGTTGTGACAAAAAAGAAGAAAAATTTACAACATTTGTTAAATAGAGGAGACAATGGAGAGATAATTTGGAAATATTTTGAGGATCTATTTGAAATGAGATATACAGATAAGACAATAGGAGGAAGATGCATTTCTTTTTGGATCCAAAATTCTTCTAATCATAGGAAATTGGTGAATATAATTTGCAAGGCTCTACCCATTTTTATTCTATGGTGCATTGGGAAAGGAAGATTTTCTAGCAAATTCAATGATATTAAAATGCAGGAGCATAATATTATTAAAGAGATTAAACATCAAGTTTAAATCTGTTATGCAAAAAATAAGTTTTTTTCCTATAAAGTTGAGCTGGGAAAATATCAAAACTACCAAGGCTGTTAACAATAAGAAATTAATCAGGGTGGTTGGTAAAATGGTTAACTTATCCAAGTGGCTATATGAAGTTAAATACAAATGGTAGTAAAAATTCGAGCTCAAATCAGATATTTTTGCCAAAAATGGAGCTATATCTGAAATGAAAATTTCAGATAATATATTAATGATTTTCAACCAAAGTTAAAAGTAAAAATAAAACTAGATGGAGATCGGTGGTGGAAGCGGTGGAGTGAATTTGGCAGGTTTGAGAAAGAGAAGAAGAGTTCCGGAGATTTACGAAGAATAATGCGAACACAGTCCCTCAAGTTCTACAACTGTTGCAGAAAAGTTTCATTATTTACTTATTGAGTTAGAAGTTTGTTATAATTCTGTACAAATTCATTCAGTGTTCGTTTTTCGTTGTAGCATATCTTTATTTTCTTTTGTGGGTTTTCCCCCCACTTTTTATATCATTAATAAAAAATGGATTTTGCCCACCATTTATTTATATGAAAAAAGAAGATTATGCATATTTAGGATTTAACATGTATTTTTTGCTACATTTTTCTTTCACATAAAATGAAGTCAACATAGTATGCTACCAATGTACCGATCATATTGGCCTAATAAGATTTTGAGGGTTTTATTTGCATTATTATATTTTTAAGGTGCCACTTGGATGCTTGTTAGATGTTTGGTTGTAGCTTAATTATATTTTCAACTTGAACAATGGTTGGTAGCCAACTCTTTTGAGTAAGTATAACAACTAGAGTATATATGTTGTACTATAAATTTAGATTTCTTAATTTGAGATTGTGGCTATGTTTGGTAACAATTCTTTTTTGTCTAAAATCAAATTTTAAAAATCTGTTTTGGGAATCGTTTAAAAATCAGGATTTTGTAGCTTTTTCAGCCTAAAAATCAGATTTTTAAAAGTCGGATAATCTGACTTGCCAAACACCCACATATTTTTAAAATCTAAAATCCAAAAAAAAAAATATGTTGCCAAACGGACTCTGTATCATCGGTAAGTGGATAAATTAAACATATAATTTATGACACCTTGAAGGTCTGAAGTTATTTAATAACATACTTATGTAGTTATATATATATACATTAGGGGTGTCATCGGGTTGGGTCCCGACCCAAAACTATCATACCCGAATCCCGACCCAAAAGGGATCGATCAGGTAATGATTTCCCCTCCCGATCCTGATCCGAAAAATATCGGGTCCCGACGGGTTAGGATTAGACAATCCCGATAATTCTTAATTTAGAATATAAAAGAGAATTGCACAAAATTTTCTATAAGTTTGCTTATGTATATATATTTAAAGACAGAGTTAGTTTAGTTGCGCTAGACAAAAATCTATGTTCTTAGTCGTGCTAACCAAAAAATAAACTTAACAAAAAAATAATATAACCAGAGATTATAATCGGCAACAAAGCAATCCCTATGAATGAAATAGAAAGTTTTCCTCAAAATTTCATCAAGTTCTATTAACTACCGTTACATATTTTTGTGAGGCTACACTAACTCACTGTAAAGTAAAAATAATACTCTATTTATTATTTTATTGGAGTAATGATTATTTACTATTGATCTAATACATAAATATTAGTATATAAGTACTTAAATATTTAATGTATTTAATAAAGTCGAGTCGGGTCGGAAACCCGACGGGTAACAAGTACCACACCCGATCCCGACCCTGAAACCAATCGGGTCGGGAGAGTAGCAGACTGTTTCGGGACGGGATTGTGTCTGGTCGAGGGTCGGGATTGTGTCGTCGAGATTGGGTCAGGGATAGGGATTTTTTCCCACTCCTATATTATATATGATTATACTTATATATATTAGAAAAGAAACTCCTCACTGAAGATGTCTTTTTTATTAAGAATAGTAGCTTAAGTGTTCGGCAGTACACAATCTCGATTTTAATGCGAATCTTTTTAAATAATTTTGGTCATTGAGTTAAAAAAAGGTTTTTATTTAATTTTTGCACCGTGACTTAAATTCTCAGAACCGGCCCTGATCATTTTGATTTACTTTATTGTGGTTTATAGAGCAACTTTTTGAGGTTTTGTAGTTGATCCAAATTTATTAGATAAGCCCCAATTTTATTGAGATTTTGGTTGTCTTTAAACCCTTCTTTTGATCACTTTGATCATCTGTTATAAGGGGATATATAAGTAGAGGGGTTACAAGGAGAAAAAGGGGTGTTTTTAGGGCTCATTTTCTCTTTAATTTGACGGGCTAAGGTGAAAGGTTGGATCTAGTTATTTTTCCTTGAAAATGCAGGTTTATGCATTATAATGAACATATGTTATAGTTACTAGTTTTGATCGGATTCGTTATCAGATTTATACCAGTTTTGTGCCCAAAAGTAAAATAAAATAAAAATGTAAAAATAATTATACGTATTAAATATTTATATTATTTACATTAAATAATATAAATATAAATATAAATATTTATATACATGTTAATGATCTATAAATATATGTATAAATAATTTATAAAAATAATATACATATATTCATTATTTATATATATAAGTATATATATGTAAATATATTAATTTTATATATTATTCATAAATGCATTTATATATTTTATAAATTATGTATACATATATTTATATATAATTAAAATACATATACATATATAAATATTTATATTATCTAATATAAATATAAATATTGACTATGTATATACGTTATTTATATATGAATATATTATATATATAAATAATACATATATACATTATTTATATACATATATATATATATATATATTATATATGTATATATAAATAATATATTTATATCTAATGTCTGAAAAGTACAAACATATATATATATATATATATGTATGTATGTATATATATATGTATGTATGTATATATAAATGAATGTGTGTATATGATGTTTTAGTCAAGCTTCGAAATTTGGTCGGGACTAAAACTCAATACCACCCTTCAAATGATAGCCTTTGATGGGATTTGAGGCCGGTCGGGACAACATGACAAAAGTGCGTACCAAACATATCATTTGTAGGACCCACTACATTTCTAGTTAGGGGTGACATCGGTTCGATATCAAACTTTTTGACTATATACCGATAGCATACCAAACTAGTTTGGTTTCAGAAATTTTATACCATTACCGAACCAAAAAATTCAATATACCGAACTTTTTGTATACCAAACTATACGGTTGGTTCGGTTCGGTTCTGTTTGTGTATTAAATCCACCCCTGAGGCCAAACGGTATTGTGTATTAAATCCACCCCTCATGTACGATAGAACCATATCTTCAGATTTAAATTTTGTCACTCAAAATCAAAAGACAAAAACAGGACAATAAGTTGTTTTGCCAAACACCACCATTAGAGTCTCCTATATTAATCTTATAGGATGCATACTTTAACATGCGATGGAATAATCTTTTTATAGTAAACAAAGACATACTAGCTAATCTGGATATGTAATAAGCGTTGATTACCTTTATATTCAAAATATTTCCTAATATTTTCTTCCAAAACTAGCATAACTCTACCATGATCGATTTACATTTCCCTTCGAAAATTCTTCAAAGAATCTTGTGCCAGTATTTTTCCCATTGATGATCGGAACTAAGAAATAAAAAGGTCATATATCTCTCATATGTTTTTTGAAAATTATGTATGGATGAACTATTTAAGTAAATATGGCCTTGTTTATATAGTGTTTGAGGCTGGCATTGTAAACTAATTCGGTCTTCTTTATTAATATTATAATAAATATCTACATTTAATGTCATTGACCGAGTAAAAATATATTTATGTTTTATATTGAATTATACGGTTTTCATAATTGATATGCAGTTCAAATTGTATATCAATTATGAAAACTGTGTTAATCAACTTAGTATCTCATTATTCTCATATTAAATATGGGTCCGTTTGGTAATAGTTTTTAGTGAATTTTTGTATTTTAGAATTTAAAAATATGTGGGTGTTTAAGTCAGATTATCCAGCTTCTGAAAATCCGATTTTTAGATTCAAAAGCTAAAAAATCCAGATTTTTAAAATCTAATTTTTTAGTGGATTTTCAAAATAGATTTTTAAAATATGATTTTGGACAAAAAATCTGTTAGCAAACATAGTCATAGTCTTGATCTCGAATAACTATAATCAATATAAGACATGTCAGCATACCATCAGAATGTCTATTATTAAACTGAATGATGCGAAATTTAGCCGCACAATAACAACATGACAACAAGAGATTTTGTTAGTACACCGTTGTTAAATTTATCGACACTCGTTTTACTATCATGATAGCAACAGAGTGTTGCTTACTGTCGAGAAATTTTCTTTTAGTGATTAATTTGCGGTCACTAACAAATTGTCTAAACCTATAATATAACAATAAAAAAAACCATTAAAACTCAAAAGATTAGCAAATAAATAAAATAAAGATTTAATATGGCGTAAAAAAAAAGATATTTAACACTTGTTAATTTATGGGAGAAATAAAGATATTGAGCTACCCAAAGACAAACTCTTCTGGCTTCCACATGTCTATATTTGGTTATGAAAAATGGCTTACAGCATCTAGGCAAACGGAATTCAAACAATCTGTATTTAGATAAACCTCTTTGGACAACTAGATGTCAGGTAGAGCAATTGGTTGATTACAAAATTGAAAGAACGTTTCTGGATCCTCAAAAATGTCCCACTAATAGCGTTCAATAGGATACAGAGTGGCAACTTTAAATGTTAGCCGAATACTACAAACCTCCACCTTAGCAAAAAAAACTGAAAATCAAAGACACGCCCACATTGGCAGATGGTAACTTGTAAGATAACTATTCTTCAATACAAGACCAACTTCAACTTTGAGAGGTAACAATCAAGTTACTTATATCCTCACCATTCATTCGTAATATCGAGAAAAAATGCGAGTAGCCAATGAAATCAGCTGAACCTTGTTGGAGGATGATCTAAGAGCCATTATAAAAGTTAAACAAGATCCTTAGTCCGGTTCTCAGAAATATCCATTCCCAAATAAATTTGTATGCTTGTAATGTCACGCGCCGGATTTAAAAAGAAAACATTTCAGGGCGTGAGCTAAAATGAAAAGCGATTTAAGTAAAGAATGACAAGTTTAAAACAAAAATGGTACTGAACATCTCATAAATAAATAAAAAACATGATGCGGAATTAAAAACATAATCTTACCCGTAGCTACAACCGAAAAACAAAATTAAACTAAGTTTGAAAAAAAAAATAGTTAAACATAAGTAAAATAAAAGCCCAAGCCCAAGCCCAAGCCTATGTTGTAACATCCTCGATTTTTATAAATGGTTGTATTTATGATTTAATCTATCCAAAAACGTTTTATACTAATTTTTAGCCAAAAACCGAAACTCTTCCGAAAATTTTATTTTTAAAACCCGTTACTAATTTTATAAATAAAAAAAACTCAATAGATTTGTTTCTAAAGATTTGTTATTTTTGAGTAGTAAAATAATAGTTTTGATCATGAGTTAACTTTTAGAATTTTGGTGACCAAATAGTTCGTTTCCCCAAACTCTCTCAAAAAAGTTTCACGTAAACCACTTTTCAGCACACTTTCAAAACAGAAAACCAAAAACAAAGATAGGAAAGAGAGAAAAGAGAGATTTCAAAACTTAGGAAGAAGAAGAAGAAACCAATTTACCAGATTTTTACCGGAAGCATCTCCTCTACGAACTAAGGTAACGGGGGTTATCCATTGCGACTAGACGATGGTGGATGTTAGGGTTATATCTTTTGTTTTTAAAATTTGGGGGTTTTCTTTTATCTCATATATATATATATATATATATATATATTCTATTAAATTGTTAACTGAGTTTTATTTGTTGCTCTTTTAATTCACTTATTTGAATTTGAGAATTGGAAATTTAGACATATGAATTTCGAATTAATGAGAACATAGATGAGTTTGTGTGTTTTTATGAGTTGTTATGTGTTATTATATTTGTTGATAAAATTGGGTAAATTTATGTTGAATAAAGATGAGTTGTAATTTATGCATATAAGGTGTTTGTTAAAATGTATGAATGAGATTTTATGTTGATAGACTTGCTTGGCTAGTTGTGATTCTAGTACCGATGCTTATGTGATTTTGTTGGAAATTGTGTTAATTGAATGGTTTAATATTATTGGTCGATGCCTTGTGATTTAGTTATTGGCAATGGTCTATGTCTCTTCCTATACCGGGGATATAAGACGAGCCGAAAGTTATAGAGAATGACAAGTCTTACGGACTGGGGCAAGTGGCGTGAAGAGGTCCAAGTGTGCACTTTAAATATTTATTTGTTGGCAATGGTTTATGCCTCTCCCTATACCAGGGGCATAAGACGAGCCGAATGATATAGGGAATGACCTACCTTACGGATTGGGGTAGGTGGCGTGAGAGGTCCATGTGTGTTATTTTTATATGTTGGCAATGGTCTATGTCTTTTCCTATACCGGGGCATAAGACGAGCCGAGCGGTATAGGGAATGAACTTCTTACGGACTGGGGTAGGTGGCGTGAGAGGTCCATGTTTGTTATAAATGTGTGTTGAAGTTATTTAATTTATTTTGTTGTATGATGTTATTACATTTTTTTTTATACATTATTATTGTAGTTGTTGTTTGTGAGTTCTTGCATTTGTTGGATGAAATGACGGTATCATGTGTGGTGCCGCCCCGTCTACGTATGTGCGTGAGACTCACCGTTACAGTTTTGTTTTTCAAGTACAACTTAGGTTGAGACATTTGGATAGGAGCATTAGCGATGTATCGCATGGGTTCGGGGCTTCTGTCAGTCGTTTTCTTTTTACTTAGACTATTTTTGAGGTTGTAGCCTACGGGAAAATTACATTCGTTGGTATCTTTTTATATATATCAGTCAAAACCATTTTGTCTTGTAGCCGCGTTTGACAAACATTTCCATTTATTCGTATAATTGTTCATTTAGCTTGCAAGTTGTTTTCTTTTTAAAGTTAAATTTTGTACCAATAGGTTCTTTTTCTTTTTATTCAAAAGGTCACGCATTGATGTCCGTGTTTTTCGGATTTCGGGTCGTGACACATGTATGCACCACGTGACAGTGGTCCTAGTCCGTGATGTAGTGGTCCTAGTCCGTGATGCCCTCCTTAATTAGTACCTGCAATTTATATGTAACGCTGAATTTTACGTAAAATTATAGGTAAATCAGTACACTCACGCTTGTACCATCAACCCATCCTATCGACATTTAACTTTAACAACATAATAGTGTAAGACACCAACAATTATAATAGTAACACTTTTGTTTGTATTAGGTTTCACTTTATTTCATTATCATAATCATCTTCTTGTTACCCTCGGTTAGTGAAGAGACAAAAACCATAACACCCGTATAAGAAAGAGATAAAGACCAAACAACTCCCAAGCCCATCATGATGCCAATGCCCCCGGCTAGGAAAGAGTTAAAGACCGACATCGTAGATTAAGTATTTTCCATCAACACACGCAATTTTTTTCATTTTCATCTTTGCGTTGTTATTAACACCATCGTCGTAATTCCATGACAATTCAACATCAAGACTCACATCATCAACCTCGTTTGTAACATCATTACCTCACATAAATCGTGTATGACCATCATCGCGAACACATGAACATATATTGTTATTCATATACCAATTTCCACACAACTTCCATTATGTATTTCATTAAACACATCATGTGCATCCAACATAATATATTAATTCATTCTTCATTCTAGTTATATAAACGTGTTTCACAAACTCCAACTCCGATGATAATTAGGAATTTCTTGTTTTACTTATACTAAAGGAGTGAGAGAGGTATGAAAAACGAAGAATAAGTATAGTTATAGAAGGATGAGTTGCAGGTCGGTACCCTTCAAACATTCCTAGTTAAGAAAATGTATCACTTGCGACAAAATAATTGTGATTAGTACCCCTACCCATCCTTAAATTTTTGGTCAACGATGGAGAACGATCCATGGGCTAGGTCAAACTTGATGGCCGTAAGGTGTTGGAGGTCAAATGTGTTTTTGCCAAACACCCATAAATTTTTAAAATCAAAAATGGAAAAATCAACTAAAAAAAAATGTTGCCAAACGGACCCTTAATTTCATCTTCAATTTGGTAAATACTCTTATTTTATGATTTACGATGAAAAAGTAGTTGTCTAAGCAAAGCAAAGTTAATTCGGCAAATTAGATGGTTTTTGATAATGTTCTGTAAACTGCCCATAATTCTCTCGTTATAAATCCAAATATAGCGATTCAAAATCTCGTAAAAAAAAGACAAAGATGTAAAACTTTTATGTTTTACCGGTTGGATTTGGGTTCAAAGTGGCTGCAGTTGCTGTTTCGGAGCTAAAAAAATAACATAATGAAGCAAAGATCCCAAGGACTGATGTGATATATAATAGAAACCAGCAAGTTGTGTAAAAACCCGGATTTTCGTAGGAAAATAACGTGGTAAAGAGAAGTGAGTTATCTCACATCGCCTAGATATGTAATAACTATATGGTATATAAGCTAGGAGTATCCTCCTTCTTATCACCAAGACTTTTTAAATCCGTGCGACCCAAGAAGCGAGGACAAAATTTGGGCAAAGCGGACAATATTGGTGGTAAAAAGCAGATGGTGACGGTTTAGTCGAAGGACCGGGTTGTTACAAGTTGGATGGCAACTTGAACAAGTTGAAGCCATTAGAAGAATGCCACATCACCATATGAGAAGCCCCAAGGAAATATTTTGGCTATATATACCATCTGGTATTGGCCTTCTAAACAAACACAAACACAGACACTGCATCCTTGTAAATACTAACCCATTCCTATTCCCATTCTCTCTCTATATTTTTTTTCTTCATATTATTGATTTCTTTTAAAGTTTTGTTAAAGTACTAGCTATGTGTGGCTAAGGTTTTATAGTTGGTATAAGTAAGCTGAAGCCTCAGATGTCGAACCATTGTGAGATCAAACTTGTTACAACCAATCAATTTTTATGTTGAGTATCGGTTGTTATTCGGTGCTTATTTTAATTATCAATTCGTTTAATTACTAGTATGTCTGCTAGTTTGTTATTCGTTGCAAAATAAAGTTAAGTTATATATGCAATCCATAATAGTTCGATCGCTCTAACTTGCAAAACAAATAAAGTTTGGTAATTTTTGCTTTTGAATTTATTAGATTTTATGAATAACACTCGACTAAATTAAATGCAACCGCATGTGCTTGTGTTATTTACCTTTATCCATATCTTTTATTCATAAAACTAATATTAAATTAAACATTTAACACTTGTTTACCGGTTATTTGATAGTAAGGTTCAATTAGATCACTTGTTTTTTAATTTACTTTAACTAATGAGGGATAAGAAAATAAGTCCAACAGTGATTATTCGAAATAATAGTTGATATATATATATATATATATATGTATCTATGATCAATGGTAAAACTTCAAAGGTGTACGTTGACATAGACCAATGTTTGTCTCTTATACTTAAATACTTTTATACAATAATTTTTATAAACAATTAGTTTTTAATCATCTAAAAATCTCTCCCCCTCTCTCTCCCCCAAATATAGTTCAAGTTATATAAAACTATGGTAGATACTCTCTGTGTATACGGTCCTTACTTCCACAACTACACATTAGTTTTTGGAATAAAAGTGTTACTTTTGGGTGCTTGCAACATCACATCAAGTTTTTGAGCCGTTTCCGGGGAGTATTTCTAGTATATATTTGTGTTTTTTTTGGATATTTATTTTGTACTAAGTAATTACTATAATTATATATAGAGTTTTTAAACGAAAAAAACTTGTTTATTGTTTTTGGTTTATGGTTATGACCCGCTCTTCGAGTAAAGGTGATCTAAATATTGATCCAGAAATATAGAGAAGGCTACACAATTTGAGAAAGTGAACTTTGAAGAAGTCCAAACAAAGAAACGAATAAAAGGAAGCCATGGCGGAAAATCAAACATTGAAAGAGCTTGCATATCCCAATTTAAACCAGCAACCTTTATGCATAACTTTTCCTAATTTCGATGCCACTAGTACTTTTGAATTAAAATAAGGATTAATACATTTATTGACAACTTTTCATGTCCTTGCAGGTGAAGATCCTCACAAGAATCTAAAAAGGCTCCATGTGGCTTGTATTAGTATGAAACCAAGGGAGGTAACTGAAGAACAAATCAAATTAAGAATCTTTACGTTTTCCCTTAAGTGATTCGGAGAAAGATTGGATCTATTATTTACCATCTCGAAGTTTACGACATGGAACGAGATGAAGAGGTTATTCTTGGAAAAATATTTTCCAGCATCAAGGGCGGCCACCATTCCCAAAGAAATATGTGGTGTTAGGCAATACAATCCAGAGTCCCTACACGAATATTTGGAACGTTTCAAGAAATTGTGTGCTAATTGTCCACATCATCAAATCAATGAACAACTACTCATACAATATTTCTACGAAGGTCTATAATACAACTATAGGGGCGTGATTGATGCCGCAAGTGGAGGAGCTTTGGTGGATAAAACTCCGTACGCCGCAAGGAACTTGATTGCAAACATGGCAGCTAATGTTTTGAGAAGTGGCAAAGAAGTTGAGAATTCAGTTGACGTAAACCCTTCGTCGTTAAATCAAGAAAATCAAAACAACATGATGGAAGATGAAAAAGTTCTCAAGCTACCCCTTCTTCGTGAGTATAAACAGGTACCTCATTTCCCTAAAACTTTAGAAGAATATAGAAGGCATGAAAGAGTTAAGGATTTATATGAGCATTTTCGTAAATACGAGTTAAATATTCTACTTCTAGATGCTATTAAACAAGTTCCTCGTTATGCTAAATTCTTAAAAGAACTCTGTACTAATAAAAAGAAAAGTAAACTTAAAAGGTTTTGAGAAAGTAAGAGTAGGAGAGAATGTTTCTGCAATAATTGAAAGAAAACTTACTACAAAGTGTAAGGATCCAGGCATGTTTACTATTCCTTGTACAATATGCACCACTAGATTTAAGAAAGCTATGCTAGATCTAGGAGCTTCTAATAATGCCATGTCGTACTCTATATATGAATCTCTAAAACTTGGACATTTGAGTGAAACTCGTATCGTGATTCAGTTAGATGTTAAATCCAATGTGTATCCAAAGGGTTTAATTGAGGATGTTGTAGTTGTCGTTAATAGTTTGGTTTTTCCTGCTGATTTTTATGTGCTTGATATGGAAAATGGAGATCAAGATACTCCTATTTGCTAGGTAGACCATTTTTATAAACGTCCAAAACTAAGATAGATGTTCATAGTGGCATATTAACCATGGAATTTGATGGTCAAGTTATTAATTTTAATATTTATGATGCCATGAAATATCTTGAAGATAATAGTATTGTTTGTTCTATTGATTTGATTGACTCTTTAGCACATGGTGTGTTCAAGTTTGAGGGAAAATATGAACTGAAAGATGCTATTAGGAAGCATGTTCAGATAGATTATGAGAATGTGGTTTTGAGTACTAACTTGCAGGAAACAGTTGCAGTTTTGAATGATTTTACGAATTTAAAAGGATTGGATGAAAATGGTGAACATAAGAAATTGCAGCTACAAGAGTTGGAGGAAGTTCGCAAAGATGCCTACGGGAGTGCGATAATTTATAAAGAAAAGACTAAGGCTTTTCATGACAAAATGATTTTTCAAAAACAGTTTAAAATTGGTCAAAAAGTCATTTATATATCAATCACATCTTTGACTATTTCCAGGAAAGTTACGTTTTCGTTGTATCGGACCATATATTGTCACTAATGTTTTTCCTCAAGGTGGAGTTGAGATTCAAAGTTTAGAAACTTCGAAAGTCTTCAAGGTTAATGGTCATAGGCTTAAGATATTATATGAAGGCTTTCAAATACCGAATGAGGACCGGTTGGAGCTTGAAGATCCGACTTATGCTGACTAAAAAAACATGGAAAACCAAGTCGAGCCAACCACAGTAAAGAAAGGCGCTACCTGGGAGGCAACCCAGGGGAGTTTGTTCTTTTAATCTACTTATTATTACTGCCTTTCTTTTGCACTTTACTTTAAATTGGGGACAACGTAAATTTTAAGTGTGGGAGAGGGAACATGGAAATATTAAAAGAAAGGACAACTAAAATTTTAATATTTTTACTTGCCTCAAACTATAGAAAGTGCTTGTTTGTGCTAAATATCAGTGTGAATCTATTTCAGTTGTGTGGTCGTTATAGTTCTAATAAAATGCTAAGCTTATCAAATAACTAATTATAGCCATATAGCATTGCACTAGTCTAGGACAAGAAATCATGACTTTACCTTGGTTCGCTGTTGTTTGTCTGGGTCTGGGTGAAACCTCTCAATTTCATAGACGTGGGGTGGACTTTGTAATGTGGTGAGAGTTCTATTTTTGATACCCTGCAATTTTTTTAGGGTTATATTTGGGATGTGAGTTTAAGAGAGAGTCACTATAAAAAAAATGTAGCTTAGTATCAGAGCGTCTGTTGCTAAACTGATGGTAAAGTGAGTGTTGCTAAAATTTAGCGACACTCAATTTATCAACAATTTTTAAAAAGTAAACTGTTACTATCTTA
The DNA here is from genome assembly GCA_963682055.1 of Primula veris. Taxonomy (NCBI): domain Eukaryota; kingdom Viridiplantae; phylum Streptophyta; class Magnoliopsida; order Ericales; family Primulaceae; genus Primula; species Primula veris. Next base: position 27,479,941 of record OY821742.1, on the reverse strand, counting down.
ACTTTTTCTTGTAGTGTATCCTATTTTTCCTTGACCGAAAGAACTTTTTAACACGTTACATAATTGGATGATTAGTCGGAGTCTGGATGATGTAGCTGATGTTCGGCAGTGGAGAGATAAGAAGGAAGTTTACTAAACCAAAGATTGAGATAGGTGGAGATTGTATACAATTTTGAGGGAGTTAGAAACCGGTCACCAAATTAAAATAGGCAAATTTTATGGTTTTGACTCATTCCTTAGGTTTGGTTCGTTTATTTTATATGTCACTTTTGTTATTAGAGAAAAAAAATGGTCAAAGAAAAAAAAACCAAAGAAAATAAATGTTTGGAAAAAAAAAATAGAGAAACCAAAAGGTGAAAAAAATAGACCAAGAAAGTTTACGTGACATGAACCAATATTACTGAGTCTTGTTTTCATTTGTAGTCTATTCTACACCGGTTGTTCTAATTGTGAGTTACGATATAATTATACAAGTATGAGAGAGTTTATTAGAGCTAGGAGCTTGCACATTGCATCGACTCGACTAGCTTATATTTTACATACTTTTGAGAAATTGCATTGACCTTTCATTTATAACCCCGTAACCGCATACGCGATCATATTTTTGACTATATTTGGAGTTAGGAGGATGGAGCTTAATAGGTGGAGTAGTTATTTCCTTATATGATCTTACATTTATGCTCTTCTTCATGTGATTAATACTGATATTTGATTAGCAGGAGTAGAGTTGTACAAAAGATTTACCGCATTGGTAAAAGGATGATTTGACTATGTTCCGATTTAGTGATTTCTTCGAAAGTGTTTCTCAAGAGTTTTCACAAAACCAGTGAGTTTGTGTGCATGGGTAGACGTCTTGATTTATGAGAGAAGTTCTGATTTCGTACCTGCATTTCAGACCAAGTAAATTCGCTATGTTATAAGGTTATTAAAATTAAATTAAAAAACTTTAAAGAGACAATAACGACAACTTCTGATGAAGGTTAACATTTTCCATCATAAATAACGAGCACTATCTAATACGAGGAACTAAAAACCAGATGTTTGTGGGTAGCGTCCTGAAAAACTCTCACGAGACAAAACTCGTCCACTAGGGACACCTAGTGGTTTAAAGACTTGTTGTACATGTTAAGTGCAACCGTGATTTCTATGAAGGTGAGTTAATGTATAAATTGTGTAAATTATTTTTGGTTAAGAATTAAAAACTATTACAAGGCTATAATATTGTTTTCCCAAGGACGTGAAAGAGATAAGTGTGGGGGCATTTGATACGACTAGCTAATGTCATAATTTACTCCATTTAAACTATATGTTTTATACTTAATTTCATGTTAAATGTGCTAAATATATTCATATTATGATTTAGGATGAAAAAGGAGGCGTCGAAACAAAGTAAAGTTAATTCGGAAAATTTGATGGTTTTTGATACTGTTCTGTAAACTACCAATAATTATCTCGTTATAAATCCAAACGAAGCGATTCAAAATCTCGTAGGAAGAAAAGAGAAAGATGTAAAACTTTTATGTTTTGAGATTTGATAGAAATTGAGATTTTACTGGTCCGATTTGGGTTCAAAGTCGCTGCAGTCGCTGTTTCGAAGCTGAAAAATAACATAATGACAAATTGTTTAAGATTCAATTGTAAAAGAAGCAAACATCCCAAAGACTGATGTGTATAATAGAGATCAGCAAGTTGGATGGCAACTTGAACAAGTTGAAGCCATTAGAAGAAGGCCACGTCGCCATATGAGTAGCGCCCAAGGAAATATTTCGGCCAAATAAGTTAGAATTTTTAGTTAGTATACGGTCATTTTCTTGTAGTGTATTGGCCTTCTAAAGAAACACAAACACTACAGCCTTGTGCATACTAAACCATTCCCATTCCCATTCCCATTCCCATTCCCTCTTTATATTTTTTCATATATTATTAATTTCTTTTATAGTTTTGTTAAAGTAATAGCCATGTGTGTTAAGGTTTTATAATCGGTCTAGGTCTAAGTAAGCGGACGCCTCGAATGTCGAATCATTGTGAGATCTAACTTGTTATAATCAATCAATTTTTACGTTGAGTTTTAGTTGTTATTCGATACTTATTTTAATTATCAATTCGTTTAATTACTAGTAGGCATGCTAGTTTGCTATTCGTTGCGATATACCGTTAAGTTAGATATCGAATCCGTAATTGTTCTATCCCTCTAACTTGCGAAACAAATAAACTTTAGTAATTTCTGCTTTTTAAGTTATTAAATCTTATAAATAACACTGGACTAAATTAAATGTATACGCATGTGCTTGTGTTATTTAACTTCATTGATCTCTCTAATTGGTAAGGCTGCTATTAGATTACAGCTTTAGCGCTTGTTTAGAGGTTATTTTATAGTAAAGGTCAATTAGATTGCTTGTTTTCTAATTTACTTTAACTAAGGAGGGATAGGATAATAAATCCAATGATGAATATTCGAAGGTGGACGTTGACTTAGACCAATGTTTGTCTCTTTGACATATTTCAATAATTTGTACAATTATTTTTGTAGAGAGAGAGGGAAAAAGATAGAGAGAGGGGCAGAGGCTGTCGAGGGGGGGAGTAAAGGTTGAAGACAGCCACATCATCAACAAGCTTCTACGGCGATGGATGTGTCAGCAACCACTGTATATATATATAGCGGCACTAAGAGACTCTATTAGCATGTCTTCAAAACTCCGGCGATGATGGCGGTTGCGTTTTCATCGGAGACGGTGGTAGGTGTGGTGTAGTCTAATTCTAGAGAGAGGAAGAGTAATTTTTTAATAGGTCAAAACAGATTTGGAGGCTATATGTTTATGTTAATACTATCAAAACCAAATTAATAGCTTTGAAAAGATACCTTATCCTTATATGAAAGATTGATAGTACTAAAACTTAATTAAGATGTTCAAAGGGTACCGGAATCCTAATTATTTGCTATATGCATGTCTTCAAAGCTCCGGCGACGACGATGGCAAACGGCGGTTGCCTTTTCATCGGAGACGAAGGTAGATGTGTGGTGTAGTCTAATTCTAGAGAGAGAAAGAGTAATTTTTTTAATAGGTCAAAACAGATTTGGAGGCTTTATGTTTATATATTTAATACTATCAAAACCAAATTAATAGGTTTGAAAAGCTATCTTATCCTTATATGAAAGATTGATAGTACTACAACTTAATTAAGATGTTCAAAGGGTACCGGAATCCAAATTATTCGCTGTAGGACAACTACGAAACATATTTAAGAATAAGGAATTTTTAAGAAATCTCTCAAGAGTGTTACTTATTTGGAGGTTTTTTTAACTGTGATTGGTGGAATCATACCCTAAAAAACAAGATAAGTATACTTTTTAAGGAAAACTTATTAATATGATTTGAAACTTTTTGACTTTACATTGTTCTCGTATCCCAACTTATTCAGGGCAAGGCAATCTATGTCGAATAATCGATTAGAAGTATGGAAAACATTTTAAATACAAGAAGATCAGAGACGGATTAAAAAGTATGTATCACTTCTATCCAAGTTTTGATCATATAGAATGATTTTGCTTCACAACTCGGTAACATATCTTTATAGCTAGTATAATCTTTATTTAGAGCAAGTATTAACTATGTGTAACAAACACGGCACTAAAAATATAATAGAAAAAAATATTAAAAACAAAGGAATAAAATGAGTACGAGATATAATGTGGTTCGGCATCTAGCCACTTTGGGGTTGTGTCATATTCTACGGAAAATATAATTACCTCTTCATATTGATGATAGTAGAAATTTTACAAATGCAATATATTACACTATTTGTATAATATCTCTCTCACTATTTTCCTTACAAGTTTATAATTGGGAAGTGGTGTATTACATGGCTATTTAAAGGAAAATTTAAGGGGTGGAATTGAATAACTAAGTAACACATATCAATCCATTTGTCACTTGTGAAAACCATATTAGAACATAATATACGTGATCATGTGATAAATTCATAAGACTATGAACATTATATATAACTATTAACTATGAGCAATCCAGTGCATTCAATAGAACATCTAAGTGAATTCGCTAAAATGTTATTTTGGAAGTGACTTTGGACATGTATATGTTAGTAGCCATCCGGTGTCCGAATAGTTGGATTAACATATTTGACTAATTATACTTCTCTAACTAAATGAACCTTGAGGTTAACATGTTTATTTCGACCATGCCTAAAATTTGGTCATTGCAATCATAGACATATTGTTATATTATTGTAACAGACTTACAGTTTAGGAATAATTAAGGATGACAACAAAAATGAAATTATTTAAACTTTAATTTAACGCTCAAACATATTGCATGAAATAAGCCATTTTTACCAAACTTATTTTAGTTTTGTACCATTATAGTTAAATATAAAAGGGATAAAATTCTAATTTCAGTCATTGGTTCTAAACCTCCCCCCACCCCCTCTCTCTCTCTAAATTCCATAACTTCTTCGCCTCTTGTCTGACGAGTTGCCTCGCATTATTCTTTGACGAGTCCACATGCATCTCTATCTTCTCCCTCTCTCCCCTCCTCCATTTCTCTATCTCGCCGGCACTTAGGATATGTTTAAAACCCAAAAAATATCATGGAAAAGAAAAGAAAAGAAAAAAAAAAGTAAAAACAGGAAAAAATAACTTGAAATCATTTTTCGGTCATTTATTTGGAAGTTTGGTAAATCAATAGAAAATAAAATAAAAGAATGGGAGAGAGAATGAACTAATCGCATTTTTCTTATTTGTTTTCATTTTTCTTGCATATTTCAAAATAAAATGTGGTTTCTCTCATCTTACACACAAAATTTTCTCACACTTTCTTTTGTTTTCTTTCCCACTAGTTTTCTTATGAAGCCAAACAAAAATATATATTTTCTTGGCAAATTGTTGGCATTTTCCCATAAGTTTTTCGGGTTCCAAAGCTACCCTTAGAGTTTCTCTCTCCGATGAAGATATCCGAGCGAACGCGACGGACGTAGGCAATAACGCTCGATCTCGATGTCTCACTCTTTATCAATGTATGTGTCTCTCCGTATCTTTGTTTCTCTTTGTAACGGCTTAGGATTTCAGAGCTTATTATTGGTTTTATTAATTAAATAGTGATATCAATTTAGTGTGTGCATGTATTTATATGTGAAATATATGTAATATTAAATAGTAAGTGTACAATAGTTTTGGATGTTTAAGTAGCTAATGACAAACATGTGCACTAAAGTAGTAATTTACTTAAAAACTAAACCTACACTAATCACATATACATACCTCACATATATAAATACATATTATATTACATACATATATACACAACCACCACATACACACACATATACATATACATATATATATATACACATACATATACATATATACACACACACACACACACACACACACACACACATATATATATATATATATATATATATATATATCAGGGAGAGATAGTCATCGGAGAGAGAGAGAGAGAGTTGATCGGCGTTGACCAGTCCGGTGACCAGTCTAACGGCCTGGTCTGTTTGGAAATCACAGTGACCGTGGTGGGTTTTCGGTTTTTATCGAGCAGTGACGTTTTGGGTGTTTTGGGGTTCGTTCGGAGTCCGATTTTCACAATCAAATATATTTTCTTAACCTACTCGTCGAGATCCATAAACCTGTCTAAGCATGCTCCTTCGATTTTCACTTTTATAAAATCACGTTTTTGGGTTTTATCCTAATCTGAATTTATATTAATTATATTGATCCATGGCTTGTTTTAATTGCATTTAGGGATAGTTTTAAGGGTAGTAAAGCTGCTGTCCAGATCTGGTCTTTCTGTTTGTCGGGTTTTCGGCTCCGTTTGTCGGTTTACAAACAAGATCTCGTTTGGTTCGGTAAGGCGAAAGAAACCAATCTAAACTTTAATTGGCCTAATTGTTTTGTTTGTTTGACTGGTGTGATTATTCCTCTAATATTTTAATTGCTCGACTAAGTTTGTACCACTATTATGTTATGTATCGAATGTTTGATAAGTGACAAGTTGGTTTGGCGATTGTGTTATTGAATAAAATTGATTTCATCTTTAAAAATGGATTAATATTGTGCTTGTGTATTGAATGTATCTCATTGCGATTGCCACAATTTGTTTTATTATTTATGTGTTGGTGTGTAACTATATTCGTTGTTGAATTGAATTGAAAATGGAAGGTGTTAACTTGGATGTGTTGACTCAGAAGTGTTATGTGGTGATTAATGGATTTACATTTATCTAAATTTTTTTAATAAAGTAAGAATGTGTGTATCGTAGATGAGGGTCCTACGATGAGTTATGTGTGCATTGTAGATGGGACTCCTACGGTGAGATGTAGATGGGGTTCCTACATCGGGCTATAGATGAGGTTCATATAGCTGTAACTTGCGCAAGAGCAATATTGGTTACCTTGAGGTTAGTTCCCTCTGAAATCGGCCCCAATTAGGTGCAGTGCTCCGTCTAAATGGGTGAGGGTCTCGTTACACAAAGAGATTCCGTGACGCGGCACTCCATCCAAAGTGTGTGTTGGTAAAGTGTGTGTTGATTAAGCGTGCGTGTTTTGTGTTTTAAATATCTTATATGTGTTAGCCTTGTGAATGAGTGGTGATGAATTTGAGATGTGTTTAATTATTGTATTTATAATTGTGTTGATTCGATTATTTAAGTGATTTTATTGTTTGCGTGTCGGGTAAAGACATTGTCTGTATTTGGTTATAACATGTGTTTATCATATTGGTTGAGATGTAGCTGATAGGTTGTGGTTGTGACCATTTATTTAAAGCGAAGATTATTTTCTTAACTTCTTAACTTTTTTTGTACATTTTGTTTCTTATCGATGTACATGTGTTGGTCCAGTCATGAAGATGCTTAGAGTTGTCTGCTTGCGAGATTGGTTTAAAATGTGCACACTCTTAACCGCGTGCACACTAGATTATTTATTTTAGACAAGTCTCGTTTTAAAATAATCATTTATATTTTATTTGGATGGGGGGTGGAGAGGGGGGGAAGATGGTGATCATACAGAAACCTAGAAGCGATGAATACATCGACAAAACCTCTAGTAACAGAGTACAACGGAAACTCATAACATCTTGCAGAAGAAATAACACGATATTGGCCTCGTTTGGTAGTATTTTATAAATACAAAAGTATACTTATTTGATAGAGATAGAAAAGTACACTTTAAATGTTTAATTTTAAGTACTTAAGCGTTGTTTGGTAAATTTTGTAAAAGTATACTTTCATAGAAAAATGTTGTTTGGTAAAACATGAGTACTTTTACTTTTTTTTTTCTATTATAAAGACATGGAATTCGCTATAAGTATTCCATGACAACTTATATTTCTGCTAGTTACCTCTATAAATTCACATTCTGCATAAGTACCACTTTTTAATATTTGCTTTATTTACCAAAACATTATCATACAATCCAAAATATAATAAAAATATTTTATCTCTCTAGAAACCAAAAAAATAGTTTTAAATTACAATAAAATTCTATAAAACCGAAAAAAATCAATAAAAATAATAAAAAAACACAAAATTAAAAAAATCACAAAAAATCACAAAATTCACAAAAAATTTAAAAAAAAATCACAAAAAATAAAAAAAACAAAAAAATTCACAAAAAATAAAACAAAACATATAAAAATAAAAATAAAATAAAAATCAGAGAATGAAAAATAGCACAAAAAATATATTTTATAAAAAAACATAAAAAGCATATTTTTTCTTTAAAAAAATCACAAAAAATGAAAAAAAATTACAAACTTTTTAAAACATTTTAAAAAACATATAATTTTTTTTTCTCAATATACTACTTTTTACACCGAAAAGGCTGTTTTTTCATCAAAAAACATTTTTTCCATCAAAAAGCGAATTTTTTTTTAACATAAAATGGGTTTTCAATGAAAATATGCATTTTTTTTAATCTAAATGAGCTGAAAGTTCATCTAATTCAGTCAAAAGTACGTGCATTTCAGTCGAAAGTACATATAATTCAGTCAAAAACATATATAGTTCTATAAAACTGCATATAGTCCAATCGAAAGTGTATATAGTACAGTCGAAAGTGCATATAGTTAGTTGAAAATGTATAAAGTTGAGTCGAAAGTGCATTCAATTCAGCTGAAAGTATATCTAGTTCCATTGAAAGTGCATACAATTCAGTCGAAAGTAAATATAGTTCAATAAAAGTGAGTATACATATAGTTCAGCTAAAAATGCATCTGATTCAGCAGAAAGTGCATCTAATTTAGTCGAAAGTACATATAATTAAATCAAAAGTGCATATAGTCCAGTCGAAAATGAATATAGTCTAGTCAAAAGTGCATATAGTTCAATAAAAGTACATATAGTTCTGTTAAAAATGCATCTGGTTCAGCTAAAGTACATCTGGTTCAGCTAAAAATGCATATGGTTAAGCCAAAAGTGCATATAGTTCAATAAAAGTGCATATAGTTCGGTCAAAAGTGCATCTGATTAGCTACAAGTGCATCTGATTCAGCTGAAAGTGCATCTGGTTCAGCTGAAAGTGCATATGGTTAAGCCAAAAGTGCATCTAGTTCAATAAAAATGCATATAGTTATGTCAAAAGTGCATCTGCTTTAGCTGAAAGTGCATCTGGTTTCAACCTCCCAAAAAATTGGGTTTGTTTCAACCCAAAAGAGTTGCAATTCGGACAAAATCTCATAAACTTTTGTATTTTACATAACCAACACATAAACATGAAAAATTCAAGCGAATTTAAAAAATAAAATCTATCGGACATTTCATCGAACACTTTAAGGGTGTTGGTGCAAAAACAATTAATTTTCAAATTGTATCTCGGTATCAGCCACACACACACTCTGTTCCAGCCACAAATGCATACAGTTAAGCCCCGAATCGAGGTATATTTAAACCCCAAACAGAGCTTAACTTCATCCCCATAGCGGGCTCCGTTTCAGCCACAAACGGGCAGCCCTAAATAATTACATCTCAACTAGAAACAAGCCCTAATTTATCCAACAAACCAAACACAATATATATGTATACATGTAAATATATAAATTAAACAAACATTACGGTAAACGTGGCTATGATTCTCGACTACCATCACCTCTAATCCCCTCACGAAATACCCCGACGATGAGCCTTTTCTACAAATCGTCGGATTTCCGATTGTTTTCAGATCTGGCGAATCTATGCCACCACCAACACATGCGGAGAGAGAGTAGAACAGCGAAACAAAGTCATTAGAGGAGGAGCAACTTCGTCAGAGGATGGATCATCGATTCGTCGAAGGAAGAGTAAAGTCGTTTTCGCCATTGATGGAAAGAGAGAGAGAGACTAATGTTTTAATATGATAATTAAAAAATTAGAAAATTTAGTTTTTATATAGTATAAAAAGTGGTACATGTATGGAATGCAACTTATAAGAGGTATCTAGGAGGAATTAAAGTTTAAATATGATACATATCGGGTATTTTTTGTTATTATATATAATTATTGTTTTACCAACTAATTGAATAAAAACGAAAAAGAATAATTTATAACTCAAAATACAAATTTGGAAAAGTACAAGAATTTTAATTAATGAATTTACTCCATAAAATTCATGGAATATACACCACTATCTTTTTTACGGGTATTACTAGAAGTTGAACCCCAATCTTCTGTTGCACGAGCATATGATAATAACTTATTTAATGTTTTTCCGGTTGAAACTTGTAAGTTTTTTATATGATTTTTGCTTATTTAAGTCTCATAACATTTGATTCATGTTTTCCTAATTTCTGAGATGAGAAGCGCATCAAATTCATGCATCAAATTTTGAACCATATAAACCAATTTTCAGTCAGCTCAACAAAAAGCAACAAAACTCAAACACCCAGATACATGTAGACATAAAAAGAACCATAGTTGGGCATCCAAACTCGAAATTCAAGCAAATAAGTCCTATCACATTCTTTAAATAAAAATTTAGTAAAAGCAATCAAAATCCCAAGTTCAGATAAGTATACTTATAATTGAAATACTTTTGATATAAGTATGCTTTTTATTACACTACCAAGCACAAATGGATGCGTTTATACTTTTAATTATATTTAAGTATAACTAAACATGTACCAAACAAGCACAAGAGCCTTGCAGTCAAAAACCATCACTGGTGACTTGATTATTATGTGAAAACAAAATATAGCGAAAAATACATGTTAAATCCTATATGCATAAACATCAAAACAAACAACATTATTAAATTTGATGCAAGATATAAAAGAGAATAAAATGCAAAACAATATTGATGATATCTACAATAAAATCTTTTAGAGAAAGTTGCCAATGAAAAACACAAGTCTGTTGAACTGTACACCACCACAACTATCCTTTTAAATTCCAGAAGTTGCCTAGAGGGATCCATTAGGAAACTTGTGGAATGTAAACGGATAATTATGGTGGTGGACAGTTCAGTAGACTTGGGTTTTCATTAGCAATTTCCTCTAAAAGATCTTATTGCAGATATCGTCAAGTTTGTTTTGCATTTTATTATCTTTCATATCTTGCATCAATTTTAATAAAGTTGGTTGTTTTGATATTTATGCATATTTAGTATTTGACATGTATGTTTTGCTACATTTTGCTTTCACATAAATTTAAGTCAAGAGAATTGGTTTTTGATCTCAAGGCAATTGTGTTGTTTCTTCTATACATGTGGTACGGTATTACCATACCGGACATGTTAAACGGTATGACAAATGTATTATTTTTTGAGTACCACAGTATGCTACCAATGTACCGATCATATTTTCCTATTAAGATTTTGAGGGTTTTAGTTGTATTATTATATTTATAATTAAGGTGGCACTTGGATGCTTGTTAGATGTTTGGTTGTAGCTTAATTATATTTCAACTTGATTAATGGTTGGTAGCACCACTCTTTTACTATTTTAATGTTGTTTACAAATCTATTTTTTTCTAAAACGGAACCAATGAGACATGGACTGTTCAACAAAAAGAAAATAAGTATAAAAAATATTAGAACAACAAACACACTGCCATACCATCCAAACAACATCGAAAGTATTGATGTTAAAATCATTCTTCATGTTGAAATGATTGTAGCTTAATTATAAACGGCTCTTTTTCTACGATGCCATTTTGATAAAGTACCGTACCGTATCATTACCATTTCAAAAATACGGTATCTTGAAAGTGAAGTATACCGAACATGTGGTACAATCATGATAGGAAGAAAATTTATACCATACATATGTGGTACGTACGATAATTGTACGACCAAAATACGAATGCCTCATTTGGGTGAGGGATTACTAATCCCGGGACTACGAGTGCTTTGGGATTAAAATGGTATGAGAAATGATAGTAGTATTTCTAATCTTCGAAACTAATCTCATTGTTTGTTTTCTTGAATAAGAGCGCGACCGGACTATTTTTAAAAATTTAGAACTTTACCCTTCCCCTCAATAAATTTAAAACATGAATATAGTCTTGTATGTATCACAAGTAAAATAAGAATCATTATATTTTTAGATATATAAATAATAAATATAAATATATAATATATGTATTAATATATATATATATATATGTTATCTATATATATTATATATAAAAATATTTACATGTATTAAATATTTATATTATTTACATTAGATAATATAAATATAAATATTTATATATGTGTTCATGATATATAAATATATCTATAAATAATTTACATATATTCATTATTTATATATAAATAAATAATATACATATATGTATATTATACACTTCCATATATAAATATTGTGTGTATATATATTAATTTTATCTATCATTCATACATATATTCATACATTAAATTATTTATACATATATTTATATATAATTAACATATATATAAATATAAATATTTATATTGTCTAATATAAATTTAAATATTTACTATATATATATATATATATGTATATATGAATGTGGGTGTAAGAATGCTTTAGTCAATCTTCCAAATTTGGTTGGGACTAAAACTCAATACCACCCCCGTTATTTCAAATGATGGGTTTTGGTGGAATTTGAAGTCTGGTCGGTACTACAAATCACATGACAAAAGTGCATACCAAACGCATCACTTTAGGACCGACTGCATTCATAGTCCAATTTCATTCTTTTATCCTATAACCAAACGAGGTCAAACAGTATTGTATTAACTCCACCTCTAACGCCAAACAGTCCAATTTTAAAAAATTCACTGAAATGGAAAGAAAATAACAAGACAATAAAAAAACCACCATAAAAGTCTCTTATATTAATCTTATTAGGGCTGGGCGAAAAACCGGAAAAACCGAACCGAACCGATAACCGAACCAAAAAAACCGAAACCGAAAACCGAAAAAATTTCGGGTCGGTTTCAGTTTTCAGTAAAACCGAACCGAAAAAGATCGAAAAATCAAAAATAAAACCAAAAAATAACCGGAAAAAACCGAAACTGGACCAAAAAACCGGTCCGGTTCGGTCCAAAAATTAAAAAGACCGAAACCGAAAAAAACCGAACCGAAAAATATGATCGGTTTCGGTTTCGGTTTTGCCAAAAACCGAACCGGATCGGACCGAACCCAGCCCTAAATCTTATATGATGCATACTTTAACATGACAAGGATAATATTTTTTAATAAAATAAGACATATTAGCTAATCTGGATATGTGATAAGTGTTTGTTACCTTTTATATGCAAAATATTTCCGAATATTTTCTTCCAAAAATAGCATAACTCTATCATGATGGATTAACTGTAAGGCTATGGAAATTCTTCAAAGAATCTTGTTCAATTATGTTTCCCATTGATGATCGAAACTAAGAAATGAAAAGGTTAGATATCTCTCATATGTTTCTTGAAATTTTTGTGTGGATGAATTATTTATAAGTAAATATGGCCTTGTTTATATAGTGTTTGAGGCTGGCGAATGTAGACTGATTCGGTCTTCTTTGTTAATATGATAATATATATCTACATTTATGATCTTTGACCGAGTAATAATATATTTATGTTTTATATCGATCAATTATGCTTGCGAATATAAACTAATTCGGTCTTCTTCATTAATATTATAATATATATCAACATTTATGATCTTTGGCCGAGTAATAATATATTTACGTTTTATATCGAATCACATATCAGTTAAAAATTCTGTAAATCAACTTGCTATCTCATTATTCCCCTTATTAAATATAGTCTTGATCTGGAATAATTGTAATCACTACAATACATGTGAGGATACCGTCAAATGTATGTTACTAAGGTGAGTGGTGCTACCACACAATAACAACATGACAACGAGAGATTTTGTTACTACACCGTTATTAAATTTAACGACGCTCACTTTACTATCATGATAGCGACTGAGTGTTGCTTACTATGAAATCTTCTTCTAGTGATTAATTTGCGGTCGCTGACAAATTGTCTAAATCTAGTGTATAACAATTAAAAAAAAAACCATTAAACCATTAGAACGTTATTTTGTTGTACGTGGATGTTATGGAGAGGATTCTCCATTTAGTGTATTGGGTTTATCAATTAACTGAAATCAATCAGTATGACAGTCTCTGGTAACTTTTGGAATGCAGAATCTTGAAAAGGGAGGACAACAAACCTGGGAAAAGGTACATAATTAAGTCTAATGGCTTGTTTGGTTGCAGCGTTTTAGCAAATAAGCTACATATTTTGAGATTGGAGAAAAAAGATAGTTCATCTGCTTAGCTTGTAGCTTTTTCAAACAAAATATTCAGGAAAGCTAATACATCCAACTTCTAAGCAGAGCTTATAAATTATATAAAAACAAGGCATAAGGCTTTGTTTATTGCAGCCTTTAAACAAATAGCTGGATTTTTATCGATTCATAAGGAAGCTAATAAGTTCATGATCATCTAGCCCAAAAATCCATAAATCTCAGTAGCATTGAAGCTGATGAACCCAAATGCAGTTTGCTTTAAGAACAAAAGCGGAGCTTAAGAAACTGCAAACCTTAAAAAGCCTACAATTTTTCCTCGCAAATAAAAAAGCATGTTTCATTACACTTTCTCTTTATGATAATTGTGATTTTTGGAAACAGGTGTTTCCGTGAAGGAATATTTTATGCAAAAGTTTGAGTCGGGTGAAAATGTAAGGGCTCTATCTCATGTTTCATTACACCGTCTCTTGTATGCTTTGGCCAATTTCTTACTCGCTTCTTGGACCTCACAGATTTAAAAATCTCTTGATGATATTAAGGGGTATACTCCTACCTCATATAGCATATACGTATTCACATATTTAGACGATTTGACATAGCTATCTAGTCGCACTTAAAACATGTTTTAAAATAAAATCCTTTTAACCTAAAAAAAACAATGATATAGCTTATATAAAGGTTGTCAATCTCTACTCATCACTATACCACAAATAATCTAAATCTATGATAAAAGCAATAATTAAAAGCAAATAAACAACTATGAACAATTAAATAAAAAGAGAAGAATGATAGATGTTACCGAGTAGGCGAAAGCATCATAAAAACTCGGTAAAAGAAAGAATGAGGATGCTTATAAGGGTGAGGCATCGTAAGATAAATAAGTATAAGTAAAATAAAAAATGAGGCTAGCTATGTCTAATCACTTGATTATTGCCAATTTTCACCTCTCGTACCATAAATAAAAAATAAAAACTGTATATGAACTGGTAAGAGCACTTGCATTTGACTCTTCATCTATCTATGCTATGTAAAATTTGAAGTTTTAAAAATGAAACTAGCTTCAAATGAGGCTAGCTATTTGGCTTTAAGATGTTAGTTAAAAATAGTGAGCATTGGTATGCTAGTTAAAAATAACTAGCAAGATTTTTTTTTTAATTAATTGGTGGGGAAAACCCACTTTTATTGATGAAACGTAGGTAGTAAGCCCTACAGAAAATAACTAAGTAGCAATTCTGAAAAAACCTCAAACAACGAGACCCAAAAGAAATAACAGAAAACTATTACATCCAATTGAATTTAATGAAACATAATACTCCATCATCTGCCAAATTAGGAGTCAATAGACTGGCGAAAAGGACTTGAAGGACTAATACTGTAAAAAGATGTAATAATTTCACAGGTGTCTTCTCCACCTCTTCATTTCCTCTGAATAATTGAACAAAGAGAAAGAAAATCCCCTTTAACTCCATTTTCATCGCCTTCTTAGGTTAGAAAAACCTTTAGCTTCAGTGAAAACAATCTCTTTTAAAATATGAGGAAAATCATCCAAACAATTAGAGAAGATATTACCCTCCCAATTTGCAAGAAGATCAGCAGCCTTGTTGCCTTCTCTCGCCACATATTTGAACAGGTAATCACCATCTTTTAACAGATTTTTAATAAGGTTGAACAGTTCTATAATCTTCCAGAGATATTTTTGTTTACCTTCTACAATTTTAATTAAAACCTCTGAATCACTCTCAATAATATTTTGTTTATTTGGTGAAATTAGTAGACCATAATATAGGGCTTTGAAGTCTGAACAGAGTGCTGAATAACTGATTATAGATCTAGAAAACCCTTTAATAAAAGCACACTTTTCATCTCTAATTAGACCTCCAATACCATTTCTGACATCTGATTGCTTAAAACAACCATCTATATTAAGTTTCAGAAACCCAATTGGAGGATGAAGCCACTTAATAATAGTGGCCTTTTCAATATTCTTCTTAGCACTGAAATTTGAATAAGAGAAGCCCTTTTCCTTATAACCAGATAGAATAATCAACTCTTCAGTTTTTCTAATAATATTACTGGACTTCATTGTGATATTCTCAAATTTACAAGAACATCTGGATTTCCAAATTAGCCAAATAATGATAGAAGGAAGAACCTGACAAATTTTTTATTCAGAGAAATGCTTTTTCTTAGTGATATGAGACCACCAACTGTTAATTCTGCCATATAAAGAATTATTCTGAATAAATATCTCCCATTTTCTCTCAAAGAATTCCCAAAGTTCATTAGCTATTATACCAGTACTAAATAGATGATTGAATGTTTCTTCTGAAGTTTTACAGCAACCACACATAGAAGTCATACTAATGTTAAATTTATGCAGGTTGCAATCCAAGGAGACTGCTTGATTAAATAACTTCCACATGAAGCAAGAGACTTTTAAAGGTATCATTCTGTTCCAAATAAAAGCACTTCTCCAATTTACCGTACCTACTTCTCTAGAAATTTCCCAAGCTGAATTTATAGTAAAATTCCCAAGATTAGTGGGTTTCCATATAGATACCCCATTACCAGATATAATAGAATTACTATCAGTCAATTCTCTAACTTGAAGCATTCTGCACCAAGTATTAGTACCTCCTTTAATAGGGATATCTTCTGCTTGTTTATTCCTATAGTATTTAGCTTTCAAAAATTTGGTCCATAAAGATTCTTTGGTTTTAAACTTCCACCATAGTTTCATTGCAAATGCTGTAGATATATCCTGAAATTTTTTAATATTTAATCCCCCTTCTTTCACTGGAGTACAAATTTTGCTCCATCTAACCCAATGGTACTTGTTTTTACCATTTTTGTTACCCCAGAAGAAGTTTGACAGCAATTGGTCTATTCTTTTAATCACAATTATAGGAGGATTCATAGCAGCCAAAGTATAAATAGGTATAGATTACAATACATGCCTAATTAATATTAATTTCCCACCCAAATTAAGCCAGTTACCCTTCCAAGTAGACAACTTACTTCTCACTTTTAATATAAGTTCATGAAAAATAATACACTTTTTATGTCCAGAATATAATTTGCATCCAAGGTATGAAAAAGGAGGATTCTTACTAGTTATAGTAAGCACTTTGCAAATCTTAGCTTTCTGTGTTGTACGCACACTTTTTGAGAAATATACAAAGCTCTTGTCTAGACTGATTTCCTGACCAGAATCTTGGTTATAACATTGCAGGGTGTTCCTTATCTTCCTGACAGAATGGAGGTCTGCTGAACTAAAAATAAGTAAATCATCAGCAAAAGAAAGGTGAGTAATAATAGGACTTCCAATAAGTGATTTAAATGCTGACCACCTTTTGTTATCAATTAAATCATTTAAATTTATGCTTAATACTTCAGAACACAATAAGAATAGACTGGAAGAAAGAGGATCCCCCTGTCTCAGGCCATTTTTAGGAGAAAAAAGCTCAGTTGGGCTGCCAGTTACCATAATAGAAGTCTGGTTCCCAGAAATAATCATCCATACTAAGTATATAGTCTTCTCAAAGAAACCCATTTTCCTTAGTGTAGAAGTTAGAAAATGCCAAGAAATACGATCATAACCTTTTTTCATATCTAGCTTTAGAGCTATGTTTTTACCACTTGTCTTTTTATTGAGAGTAGATATAAATTCCTGCGCAAGGAGAATATTGTCCGCAATGTCTCTAGATTTAACAAATCCACTTCGATTCTCAGAAATAATACTAGGAAGTATAGTTGCAAATCTAGAAGACATAATTTTAGAAATTATCTTGCTGCAGAAAGTACATAAGATGATGGGTCTGAATTCAGTAAACTTATTTGGTTTAATCTTCTTTGGTATTAGAGCTATAACAGTAGTGGATAGAGATTTAGGAAGTAGATTTCCCATGAAAAAGAGAGTAATAGCATTGATGATGTCTTCTCCAATAAAATCCCAACAAGATACAAAAAACTGACCTGTAAAACCATTTATTCCAGGAGAACTAGATTGGCTTAGATCAAAAACAGCTGCTTTTATCTCATCTTTAGTAGGGTCTTTATCTAAGAAGTTATTAACCTCTGTAGATATAAGCTTAGGAATTTTCTTCAAACTATTATAAACATAAGAGTGAGGATGGTCTGCTGCCAATAAGCTTTTGAAATAAACAATAGCTTCTTTTTTAATAACCTTTGGGTCTTTAGTGCAAGTACCATCTTTTATTTCTATTTCACCAATGACACACTTTAATCTTCTTTTCTTCACTATACTGTGATAGAATTTAGTATTAGCATCCCCAAGTAAAACCCATTTCAGATTAGCTTTTTGTGCCCAAAATTTTTCTTCAATGCTGAGTTTAGCTTTTAAGTAAGCTTCCACTTTTTTAAGCTCAGTTCTGTTAACAGGTGTTGGGTCCATTTCAAACTGCCGCTCTGCTCTTAGAAGAAGATCTTCAGCTTTGATTATTTCTTGGAATATATTCCCAAATGTATTGTAGTTCCAATCTTTCAATCTCTTCCTAGTTGCCTTTAGATTAGCAGCAAGATTATCTAATGCATTAGAATTGGAACAAGTCCATACTTCTTTAACTGTATTAGAAAAGTCTTCATGATCTACCCAGAAATTTTGAAATATAAACCTTTTTGGACTATTGACTGGAACTACCTGTAACTTTAATAATAAGGGACTATGGTCTGAAGTAGCTTTCCTTAAATGATCAAGATAAATATTGTAAAATAAATTTGCAAACTCTTGATTGAAAAGAATTTTATCTATTCTTTCAAAAATAGGATTCACCCCACTGTGCTTGTTCCACCAAGTGTATTTAGAGCCACTATAGATAGATTCTGTAACACCCAGATTGGAAATACAAGATAGGAAATCATTAGCAGAATTAATATTAATAGGTAGACCCCCAATTTTATCTTCCTCATTTGAAACAGTATTAAAATCCCCACCAATCAGCCAAGGATTAGTAGTGAAAGAATTTTCTAAGAAATTCCAAAGATATTTTCTTTCAGCTGCTGTGCACTTAGCATAGATCACTGTAATTTGTAGCTGAAGACCCAAATAGTCAATAGTAACCTTCAAATTAACAGCTTGATTCATTTGATTAATAATAGAAATGTTAATCTCTTGCATATAAAAGATCCACATCTTATTATCTTCATGTATAAGAACTTCATCAAATCCAAATTTCCTTTTATAAAACTCAACTTTATCTAGATTTTTCTTAGGTTCTAAACAAACTAATAACATAATATGATGTAGTTTACAAAGCTTATTGATACGCCTAGTGGTAGATTTATTTCCCACTCCTCTGATATTCTAAAAGAGTGTATTAATCATTTAAAACTTTTGTTCACCCCTACATTAGAGGATCTCAGGATCATAGCATCTTTAGCAACACTATTTGAAAATTTACCCAATTTTCTTTTATTTTTAGGTGTTTTCCATTCTCCTTCTTCTGGAATCTTGGGAATTTCCCTAGGGGATAGCCCTAGATCAATTCTCAGGTGTTTAGAAATATCAGGAGCATCAATGAGATTAGAATCTCTCATTGTCACATTTTCTTCATAGTAAGGTGTGATTTTTAAAGGACTTATAGGTGCATCACCTGTAAATATAACCATATCAGTGTTAGGATTACCCAATTCATCCCTTTCATCCTCCATTAACACATTATTTTTTTCAATAGCAGGAATTTCTGCAGCTGGCTTAGCTGCTGCTTCTTCAGAATGCATTGCCTCCTCTTTATTGAAGTTTTTAGTAACCCACTCTTTAGTGTTTATTTTATTTTGTGATTTGTAATAATTGGCCTTATTATTATCTTTGGCTTTTTCGCAATTTTCTTCTGTCTTCTTTGCTGCATTTTTGCCTTTCTCAGAGTTTTCTCCTTTGCTTCCTTCTTCAAATATATTTAGTTTAGTGAACTTACAGGCCTCTATAGAGTGACCTATTCTAAAACACTGGAAACAGTATTTTGGTACGTCTTCGCATTTGCAAGATTGCCAAAAACCTTCATTTTTCCCATAGTTTATTCTTACTCTATTTATCAGTTCTTTCCTTAGATTAATTTCTATGCAGATTCGGGCTAAACCTGGTCTAGTCAGTTTCGATGTAGGTTCATCTACTTTAAGTGGTTTTTCGAAAGCTGAAGCAATACTGAATATACTGCTTTTGTTGTATAGATGTATAGGTAGTTTAGACAGAGAAATCCACACAGGTGAAACTTGTGATTCTTTTTCTGGACTAAAATCATAGGACCATTTAAAGGTTCTCATTGGACTATTGTCAATGTACCAAATTTTACGCATCCAAATTCGTACGAAATCTTTTTCATAGTAACAACGAATTAAAATGTGTTTTGAATCAATAACTCCAATGTGATAGTTGGATTTCAAATCCATAGAACTAAACGTTTTACGAATTACATCTATATGAGGCTTACCGTGTGAGAATTTTCCTACAATAGTATATTTGAAGGGTTCTGATAGTTTTTTTAGATCATCAATTGAATAATGAATCATTGGTTCTCCTTCATAAGATTCGATTTCTTTAACTGGAACTTTAGGTGTCACGGATTGGGTTTTTAATATAGAAGCGAAGGATTTAGATGCGGGTGGGTCTGGGGAGAGGGTTTGGTTGGGATCAGGTGGTTGAATATCGGTCATTTTATCGGCTGCTAGGGTTTTTCACCCTAGTAGTCTCTCTCTCTCTAGGGCCGACTTTGATGACGATTACTGTTTACAGAACTAGCAAGATTCACTAGTTAAACTTATAAATTATTATTATATGTATATTTATCTCTACTTCCACTAAAATTCTTCTATGTCTTTTTCACTAAAACGTATATTATTTAATTAAAATAGATAACATTGTAGATAGCCAAATATTTTCAGAAAATGTAAATTAGATAGCTAAAATTAATAAAGTTAATTTTTATTGATAAATATAACTATTGTGATAGAAATCATTAGGGCCGGGCGAAAACCTAAAAAAACCGAACCGAACCGAAAAATACCGAAACCGAAAAAGTAAAACTTTTTCGGGTCTGTTTCGGTTTACAATAAAATCGAACCGAAAAAACCAAAAAACCGAAAAACCGGAAAAAGTCCGAAAAACCGAAAATAAAACCGAAAATAAAACCGAAAATAAAACCGAAAAGACAAAAAAAACCTGAAGAAAAACCATTAATTTATCATATCCATGTTGTACGATAAATTTTGATTTCTTTATTTAAGATTGTATCATCTGCGAGTTGATAAATTATAAAACATATAATTTATGACACCTTGAAGGTCCAACGTTATTTAATAACAGACTTATGATTCACCTACGTAATCTGATACAACTTAACTATAAGAAGGCTTATTTGAAGTTCATTATCAACCAAAATATAATTTGAGGTCTAGAAACAAGCTAGGCTTGCTGTAGAATGGAAAAGGTGGAACCATACATTGGTGAAGGATCAACTCTTCCAAAAAAAATCACCAAAAGAAATTAATACTCCATAGAACAAAAAATAAGTCTTTGAAACTTTCATAATCAACATTTGCTTCTTCCAAGGCTTTGACAACTGAAAAAGGCTTGCCACGAAGCAAAAAAGAAGGCAACAGTTTAACATTAGCATGACGCAGCACCAATTATTACAATTTGCTTATTCTGGTTATAACTTTAAAATTGTATCTTCCTTTTGCATAGAAATTAATTCTAGTTGCAAATATCGTTTCAGAATAAAATAAGGTCTTTATAATCTGAATGATGATGAAAATGTAAAATAAAATTATGAAATCAGTAATACTAAATAAATCAGCGTGGACTTTACAGTATTGCGCCTAAACATGTTATGACTGCTTCAAAAAATATCTGATCAAGACGTCTAACGAAAACTTCACAGGTATGGACGAAATATTTTAAAATTAAGAAGCTAACTAAGCTAACAAAAACACTAGTAACAAGAGTACGACCGAAACTCATAACACCATGGAAAAAAATCAGCACAATAGCCTTGAAATTAAAAGGGGAATTTAATAAAAACATATCTAGACCCCAACTAAAGTACCAAAACCATACCTTAAAAAGTTTGATTCTCAAAAAGATACCTTCAATTAATTTTATTAAAAAAAACTATATAAGGGTATGAAATTAGTAAATAAAGGTATGAACTTGAATGATGTAAAAAAAAAAGGGTATGAAATCGAAAAACGGAGGTATGAACTAAAAAAATCTTGGTATGAACTCGAAAAAAACAGGTTATATATGAACTAAAAAAAAATGGGGTATGAACTCAAAAAGATGATAAGAACATGAAAAAACAGGGTATGAATTCCAAAAAAAATGGGGTATATATGAACTCGGAAAAGACAAGGTATGAAGTCGAAAAAAAACGGAGTATGAACTCGAAAAAAAGGGGGGTATGAACTCAAAAAAAATGGGATGTGAACTCAAAAAAAGGATATGAACTCGAAAAAAAAGGGTATGAACAAAAAAGCGGAATAAACTTGGAAAAACAGGGTATGAACTCGAAAAAAATGGTGTATGAACTCGAAAAAAACATAATATGAACTCAAATAAAAGTGGGTATGAAGTAGAAAAAACAGTGTATAAACTAAAAAAAAAAGGGGTATGAACTCGAAAAAAAAAAAAAGAGTATGGACTCAGAAAAAAGGGAGTATAAACTCGGAAAAAAACAAGCTATGAACTCGAAAAAAAAAAGGTATGCACTAGAAAAAAAAAAGGGTATGAAATCGAAAAAAAAATGTATGAATTAAGAAAAAAAAGAAAAACGGGGGATAAACTCAAAAAAATGGGGAATGAAGTAAAACGGAGTACGAAATTGAAAAAAATGGGTATGAACTCGAAAAAAATGGGGTATGAAATAAAAAAAAAAGGGGTATCAACTCGAAAAAAACGGGGTATCAACTGGAAAAAATGTATGAACCCGAAAAAAATTAAACGATCACGTTGAATTTGGCCGAAATGTCAGGGACCAAACAGTAATTACCCCAAAGTCAGGAACTCGACCCAACTGTAACTGTGATGTGTCATTTTTTATGCGGAGATAGATACACATATACATATCGATATAGAGATAGAAAGATATGAAGTAAAACCTCAATATCGGAGAAAAAAGCAAATAGGCAGAGAAAATAATTGTCGGATTATAACATCATAGCATGGTCGGAGCTACCCCAATTTCCGATCTCGAACTATCACGTCGTCGGCGAAGGAGGGAGAGAGGAGAGAGAGAGGATATAGAAAGAGGAGAGGTGAAGCAGAGAGGGAGACGAGAGAGAGAGTGGAGATGGAGAGAGGAGAGAGAGAGAACGAAGTGAGAGAGATAGCATATAGAGAAGAGAGATTGATGTATGTTTTTGAAATCAAACTTTTCAAGTGTATGTTTTGTTAATTATTCTAAATTAAAAACCAACTATGTTGACTCGATTTTATGTGAAAGGAAAAAATAGCAAAAAATACATGTTAAATCCTACATATGCATAATCATGTTGCCAATGAAAACCCAAGTCTGTTAAATCCTAGATATACAGTACAATGTTAAATTCTAGTAGCAAAAAATGCATGTTGCCAATGAAAAACCAAGTCTGTTGAACTGTGCATCGTCACAATTGGCCATTTAGATTCTATAAGTTGCCGAGAGGGATTAATAGAAGATAGGGATTAATGTTTTATGGACACTAATCTATCTGCGGCAAGAGCTATACAATGTACTAATGCACTTATCTTTTTCAATTATTTGAAAAAAATTAAATCTCTATTAAATGTTTTATAAATGCATGGAAAGTAAAAAGGTCCTCTCTTAAGTTTTATATTTTTACCTTACAAAATTTAAAGAAAATTTTATACTAGTCATGCTTTGGTTATAGAAATCCAATTTATTTGCATTTTTCTTATTTTTGTAATCTAATATTTAGTGTTTGTGATCAGGGGACCCACAAGGTATAATTGCTGAATGAAATTGCAAAATGGCGAACTAATTACTTGATTGCATTCACCAAATCAAACTGAGAAGGTATCCAACTAAGATAACATATCAAAATCAAGCTTCATGATAAGTTTGAATTCTCTACTCCCCAAGTGTGAAACCTTTTGATGTTGTAGTTTCTCAGTGAGCGGCATTTATCATTGAGGTCATATATAGTTTAGAATATCTTATAAAACTTAAAACCATAAAGAGTTTAGTTAAAAAAAATATTATTGAAAGAATGTTTTCAGATAAGTTGTTCCGTCTTAAGACTAAATACATAACGCTTGAAGCTCTATTTTTGTTCTTTCGCCTTGAAGTGTAACTATTATCTTCAAAGACGAATCATAAATAAGAGGGATTATTTATTTTTCGCCGAAACTTGCAAAATTTGTTGTAGTATCTTAACAAGAACATAAACAAATGGCTAAAACCAGTGTTTTTCTAATTCTCTCACATAACTCACATAAATATATTCATCTAAGTTCACAAGTACCACTCTCACGCCCCTAAAACGTTATTTTCGATTACTACAGACCTTAATATGTTGCTAGATTTTAAATCCGAAAATCCCTTAATAATTTAATCCATCTTTTGTTTCTAAAACAAATTGTAAGCATTAAATATGTTTTCTTTATATACTAAATGTAATCAGCGGTTTATATAATAATGCTGCAATCTAGTTTGAAGGAGGAAATAATTTAACACAATAAAAAAATTATCTTTGGCCCATAAAGGAAAAAAGAGAAAGACAATTTTTGAACATTAATAATTTCTTTTTTGACCCTAAATGCAGGGAAAGTTATTGCTTAATACATACTTTCAGACTTAATTATCAAAAAACCCACTTGATGGTTTTTGTTTAAGATTTGGTACATAGTAATATAAATGAGCATCAAAAATGATAAACAAAGAGTAAAAAGATGTAGCATAATTGAGTACATGTATTTAAAAAGAGATTTTAAACATGGGTTTGTGAAAATTAAGTCTCAAATATGTAATAAATAATCAGTTTTCCCTAAATGTATCAGTTTATATAATAATGAACTATTTTAACGAAAAACACAAATTAAAATCAATATACCTAAGGGCAATTAATTGTAATAATCATCATCTCTTTCTTGCAGACATATTGTAATTAGAATAAGTTTAGGACGTATGGTATTTGTAGTGATCAGACTGAATCATTGCTCATAAGTCATCTGAACTATATATGGCCACAAAACGAACCACTTAGACCAACCCCTTGGTCAAATAGAATAATAATATATTCAATGTTCCTTTTAGGTTCAAAAGAAAGAATAATTCGTGTTATAAAATTGTCTTTCTCCTTTCCTTTAATTATGGGTCTAGTTTTTTCCTCCTGCAAACTAGATTGCTAGTATTATTATTTACACTCATGATACTAGTAAATATAAATCAGAGTCTTATATTATTAGTTCACATTTACAGGCCTCCTATAAAGATACAATCCCAACCATTATGGAAACTAAATCAGTATCAATAAATCAATATCTTTTTAAATATATGATTAGTCAATTAAAATCTTTAATTAATTAGGAAATAATCTAATTATAACTAGTCGCTAAGATTATAGGATACTGATTACAAAGTCAACACTCCCCCTCAAGTTGGTACGTAAATATCGCACATGCCCAACTTGGACAAAAAAACTGATAACATAATTCTCGATACAGCCTTTGTAAAAATTTATGTTAACTGCTCTTCTATTTTAATAGGTGGAACCTCGATTATATTCCTTTCAATTTTTTCTTTGATCAAGAAGTGATCAAACTCTACATGTTTCGTCCTATCATGTTGAACAGGATTGTGTGCAATATCATGAGAAGCTTGATTATCACAAAATAACTTTATTGCCTTAGAATTTATGAATCTCAAATCACTTAACAGATAACGAACCCATAGTAGTTCGAAAATGCCTAAGGTCATTCCTCGATATTCATCATCGGCGCTAGATCAAGCAACTATATTTTTCTTTTTACTCCTCTATGTAACCCAGTTACCTCCTACAAAAGTGAAGTAACCTGAAGTCGATCGCCTGTCATTGATAGATCCTGCCTAATCTGCATCTGTATATCCTTCAACTTCTAAATGATCATTATTTCTGAACAAAATACCCTTCGCAAGGGTCTCTTTTAAGTGCATTAATATTCTTATGATAGGATTCATGTGCTGCTCACTAGGATTATGCATAAATTGACTCACAACGCTAAGAGAGAGTGCCAAATTTGGTCGAGTATGTACCAAATACATCAAGAGTCTCACCAACCACTGATATCTCCCTTTATTCGTAGGTACTTGATTTGGATCCATTTCGAGTTTTAAACCTTCCTCTAACGGTGTGTCAGGTTGACAATCTGACATTGCAGTTTCCTTAATAGATCTAAAGTGAATTTTCTTATGATAATAAAATCACATATTTACATCTTGAAAATTCGATTACCAATAAATATTTAAGAAACCCAAAATATTTCATCTCAAACTCTTTCGACAAATACTTCAGAAGCGACAATCGCTCTTTCTCATCATTTCCAGTTACTACCATGTCGTCAACATACACTATAAGAGATGTGAGATTCTCATTGTTTCTTTTGATAAATAAGGTGTAATCATAATTACTTTGTTTATATCCAAATTGTCTCATGGCCTGGGTAAATTTTCCAAACCATGCTCTACGCGATTGTTTAAGACCATATAATGACTTTTATAATCTGCATACCTTTTTTCCAAGCTACTATATCCGGAAGGGGATCTATATAAAGTTCTTCTTTAAGATCTCCATGTAATAATGCATTCTTCACGTCAAGTTGATGTAATGGCCAATTAAAGTTTGCTGCTAGAGATAACAGAATTCAGACCATGTTAATTTTCGCCACATGAACAAATGTTTCCGTATAATCAATTCTGTACTTTTGGGAGTATCCCTCTGCTACCAATCTTGCTTCATATAGATATATTGATCCGTTCACCAAGTGCTTAACCGTGTATACCCACCTATATCCTACTGTTTTTTTTTCCTACAGGTAAGTCGACTAATCGACAGGTTTCATTTCTTTTTAATGTCTTCAGTTCTTCATCCATTGCAGCTTGCCATTTTGGGTTAGACATAGCTTCTGCACATTGTTAGGAATAGATACAGAGGATAATTGACACATAAATGACTTATTTGATTTAGATAAATTGTTAGTAGAAACATAATTGCTCATAGGATAATTTTTTATATTTGGGGTTAAGGTCATAATCTAGATTTCTTATACCTCGATTAATTCAAGGTGGAAGACGTCTTAGTAAAGGGACATTCAGAATCGAAGAGGATTGGTCACTACTGTACGAAGGAGCATGTTGTCTTGATTCCACATCAGATGGGCCACAAAATGGTGAATGTTCGGGTTCATTACCGGTTGGATCAGGATCTATGTTAACTAGTGGTTCAGCGTTGAGCAATTCTGTGTTAATTTTAGTTGGGCAGTATTCCATAATTTTGATTTGTCAAGTGTTCACATTGGTTGGTTCAACATCCACGTTGGCTGGTACCATGTCCATTTCAGATGAGCTGGATCTTGACATTTGTGTATACATCGAGACATCAATATAATCTAAAGTCTGAATTCCTTTCATCCTCTCCCCCTAAAATTCAAATTCGGAATAAAACATAACTTTTTCATGAAAAACCACATCCATAGTGACAAATATGTTTTTTGTAGGAGGGTGATAATATGGATAACCTTTTTGGTCAAAACTGTAACCTACAAAAATACATCTCAAAGCACGTGGTTCTAATTTACTTCGTTCATGCTTATGAAGATGCACATATGCCACACAACCAAACATGTAAGGCATTATGTTTGATGTATTCGGGGCAATGTTTAAATTTGTCAATACTTGTCGCGGAGTATTAAAACTTAACGTACGTGATAGTACTCAATTAATCAAATAGGTTGCAGACATAAGAGCTTTGCCCCAATAAGGATAAGGAGTGTGTGCCTCAATAAGAGAAGCTCTAACAACATTCAAAAGATGATGACTTTTGCGTTCAGCAACACTATTTTGCTGAGATGTGTCGGTGCATGTAGTTTGACAAACAATACCATGTGTATCTAAAAACAACCGTAGGTCAGAATTCACAAATTCTTGACCATTATCGCTTCGGAGAACTTGAATCTATGTTTTGTATTGAATTCTAACCATTTTTTGAAACTTTTGAAAAACTGAATACACTTCACTTTTTAGTTTCAAAAGTGTCACCCATGTCATACGTGTAAATCATCAATAAATGTCACAAACCACCGAGCACCACTTAAAGTATGGATTTTAGAAGGACCCCAAACATCTGTATGAATTACCATAAAAGGAATTGGACTTTTATTTAAGCTAATAGAAAATGGAACACGATGGCTAAGTGCTAGTTCACACACTTCGCACTTAAAATCTAAAATTTCACAATCTGTGAACAAACTAGGAAATAACTTTTTTAAATAACCAAACGAGGAATGTCCTAATCGACGATGCCATAACCAAATTTCATAATCATTTTTTTATTTCTTCTTCTGGGTATTTTAAACAGCAAAAACTTGATCCATGTGAGATGTATACTCTTCGATGTCATGTCAAGGTAGTATAATTTCCCCTTTCTAGTTCCATAACATTTCGTCCTCCAAATTCAAATATCCTTAAAGATGAAACAATGAGGACAAAACACAATGATACAGTTCAAAGTATTGGTATGTTGAGCAACGGAAAGAAGGTTATAATCAAGGGAAGGAACAACAAGAACTGTATCTAGGTTAAAATCATCACAAAGAATGCGAGTACCTTCTCCTATGATGGGTATGGTACTGCCATTCACTGTAATCACATCACTTTGAGGGAATTTTCTTATTCTTTTAACAATTTTAGTATCAAAAGTCATGTGTGTCGTAGCACCTGAATCAATTATCCAAGTATTAATCAAAACAGTATCAATTTTTTTTAATGTTTTACCCTTGTTTCATCCAGCGGTGGTCAAGGCTTTGGCTTGTTCACTGATCAATTCAGCCTCATCTTTTGTTTCGGCAAAGGAGACGCACGGTTTGTTGTAGTGAGGATCTCGGTTTTTTTTTCTTTCTTGTGGAAAACCTATTAGTGCAAAAGATCTTTGTTTAGAGTGGCCTACAAGACCACAATGTGTACACTTACCACGAGATAACCGATTTCTCTCATATTGATTTGCCAAAAAAACTGGAGTGACCACCAAAATTAGCAACTCCAGATCGATTTCGAGGAGGGCCATTAAAGGCTACCATGACTTGGACTGTTGTCTCTGCTGTCTTCATGGCATCTTTTCTGTCACACTCGCACCAAACATAGACGTATGATTGTTGCCGATCTAAATGGGGATCTTTTTGAAGGATCTCACCACGAACTTGCTCGAAGTCGTCATCAAGTTTGGCTAAGAATAGGTACACTCTTTGTCGCTCTTGTGATTCTTGATAGATTTGAAGTTCTTTTTCACAACTCATGTCCAATTTACTAAAGTGATCTAACTCTTGAAACGTGTAAGAGAGTTCACCAAAGTACACAGTGACATGTCTCCCATTCTGTTAGAGACGAGACGTTTTCTGGCTTAGGGTATAAATCCTAACCTCGTTATTTTCATCCAAGAGAGCAGTTTTCAAAGCTTTCCATATTGCTGCTGCAGTCGGTAAGCGAATATAACGCTTCATAAGATCTACTTTTATAGAGGATAGAAGTCAGCTCTTAATTCTCTGGTCATCACAGAACCAGTCATCATATTTGGGATTGTCTTTGCGCGGAGCCTTAATCGAATCACGGAGATATCCCATCTTCTTTCTCCCAGCACATGCATCTTAAAAAGAGGTGCACATAAATCATAATTGGATTCGTCCAACAGTACTCCAATATTAAAACTGGAGTTATCAGATTGAACAAACACAGCTGCAAAAACTATTTCAGATTGGTTTTTTTTTTATATCAGAGGGGGTAATTGTCCCAGTCAATTTTTTTTTTTGTATATTACTTTTCGCAAGGGTTTGGTACCAAGTAAATATAAAAGCAGAGTCCTATATTATTAGTTCACATTTACATACCTTATATACATATCCTACAAATATACAATCCCAACCATTATGGGAACTAAATCAGTATCAATAAATCAATATCTTTTTAGATATATTATTAGTCAATTACAATCTTTAACTAATTAGTAAATATTCTAATTATAATCAGTCTCTAAGATTATGGGATACTGATTACAAAGTCAACAGTACTAATATAGAGAGAATATATTTAATCCTTAGAAATTGTTTTAGGAACAAAAGATGGATTAAATTATTAAGAGATTTTATTTTTATTTTGAAAATATAGCGATATATTAATGTCTTTGTTCTTGATAAGATACTACAACAAATTTTGTAAGTTTAGGTGAAACAAAAAATAGTCCATTTTAAAATTATTCGTTGAGGATAATAGTTACACTTCAAGGCGAAAGAACAAAAGCAAAGCTTAAAGCGTAATTCGGTAGTGTTCAAGCCGAACAACGTATCAGAAAACATTGTTTCAATAAAAGAAGTGAACAGCTGCACTCTTATTGGTTTTCTTTCAATGACAAATGCAGCTCATTGACAAACTATGACAGCAAAGGGTTTCACACTTCATGAGTAACACACTTGAAACACACACAACATTTAAGTATACCCCGTTTCTAATTCAAACAAGGAGAAAACATTACCTACCGATGCTATGATATCATTGAGGCAAATAATAGTTAACAATACTTTCTAGAGGTAGATAATACACACTTACCTTTGCCTTTTGCAATCACAATAAGTATTGATAGAACCAGCATTCTAAAAGGCTCGCCTTGACAGTAGGCGCACCTAAAAGCCTAACACATTAGGCGGGATTAGACGGTTAAGATGTGACAAAGCAGAATTATGCCGGATTAAGCGTTATACGACCAACTTCCGTCTAAATTCCGCCTTGCACCTTTTACAACATTGGATGGAACAGTTAGTGTTCACTAGGTTCCAATATGAGGCGATAGTAAACACTACCTTAAATATTTCTTACAAATTAAAAACTTGACCAATGTGATAAACTACATTCCTTACTTCATAGATGAATTATCTTATCATAATTATCATAATGTAGAGAATCTAAACTTATGAAGCTTGAGTTTGATATGTTCAAACGATCTTAGTTAGATCAGTTTGATTTGGTGAATGCAATGAAGTAATTAGTTTGTCATTTTGAATGTACATTAAGTGGTAAGACCTAAAAATTAGATTACGAAAATATAAAATGCCATTAAATTGGATTTCTATAACCAAGGCACTACTATTATAAAATTTTGTTTTAATTTTATAAGGTATACATATAAAACTTAGGAGGGGACCTTTATTTTTCGTCCAAGTGCACGAGTTTATAAAACGTTTAATATTATTTTTTTCAAAGAACTGAAAAGGAAAAGTGCATTAGTACATTGTATATAGTTTTTTTCGCCAATAGATTAGTCTACATAAATTATTAGTCTCTTCTATCTCTCTTACTATAAGAAGATATAGCCTCTAGAGCTCATAGATAAGTGATTGCAAGATCATCCTAAAAATGACTGATCTTTCTTCACAAGTTCTTTCCTCTCTTCTATAGATCCCTTTAGACAACTTGCGGAATCTAAACGGCTAATTGTGGTGGTAGACAGTTCAATAAACTTGGATTTCTTACTAACATACTTCTAGGCAACTTGTGGAATCTAACGATTAATTGTCATGTCTGAATCTGATCCGAAAATTATATTGGGTATACCCAATCCGAGTCCTACGGTTTTGGATTGGATATGGGTTTCAATATCAAATCTGTAAATTCCGATACGAAAACCTATTCGAAAATCCAAAACCGGAAAAATCCGAAAACCACCCAAATTATAATTTTTTTAGATGAAAGTATAATACTCCATCAATATATTTTTAGATTTTAGTATGATAAGTAGGAGTATCATTCGATTGATATCGAACTATAAATCTTTCTTTAAACCCGATATAATTGAACGGTCAATGTGTAATGAAGATTGGATAAGGGCACAACAAATAACACAAAAAGCTCTCATACTTCAACGAATTCAAGACGACGTTGCTATCCTAAGTCATATGATAATATTGAAAATTTCACCATCAACGTTGATTAGTTTTTTATCTTTGCAATTTTATCATATCTTGTAGGGTAAAAACCCTGATGGGTTAAAATATAGGGTAGAAAATCTATATTATTCGCAATATATTGGGTAAAACTAACTATTTAGCCTAGAAATTAATTGGCAATTAATAAAAATTTAATCACCCTTGCGAGGAGGAAAATTAGGGCTTTTACCCGTACTCCTCGGGGAACAGATATGCAAGATAATCTCGAAGGAGTAAAGGAGTAAATACTTCTAGAAGGAAGGAATACACCAAGTGTACATGGGACATATCCCATAAGTATAAGATTAAGACACAGAGATACATTTCTTATGCCATAAGAAATGAAGTCTCCCAATCATAATCCGCCTCTATGCGAAAGGCATAAGTCAAGGCCCCTCGGACCAGAGTCATCATGGATTCGAGGGGAAAAAGACGGAAAGACTTCACCCCCATACCACGTCTGGCGAGGATCATGGACCTCGAGGATCCCTTCTCGACAACGAAGGGTAGTGGAACATGCCCCTCGAGACAGTCAAGTTGGTGGAAAGATACATGAAGATATTATCAAATATATATCAGCATGACAAGGGAGATATATCAAGATACGAGTAAGATATGATTGGAGAGATCATTCCAATCAAGAAAGATCCACTCTAGATCATCAATCCACCTATATAAGGAGTTCATAAATCATGAAGATGGAAATATGAACCAATACATACTCAGACTTATAAACTAACCATCGGGTATCACTAAACCTTACTTCCGTTCAAACACTATATTTATTATCATTGAAACTCTAAGAGATTCACACCTCCTTACAACTCCTTCGAACAATTGAGGGTAAACGGTGGTAAACCTTCAAGTCTCACTTGATCTTAGCTGCTAGTGCGCGGGATACGTTGCAACAACGAAGAATACGGGCAAAACCCTAGCATGTAATTGTTTCATTGGTTCCAAACTCCGAAACTTACTTAACGCTCTGGACCCAATTTCTAAGGCCCACCAAACCCCACATTTTTATTTTCATCATATGATAAATAAAAACTGGTGTTTTTCCCACAAATAATGAAATATTCAATTCAATATTTCAAGTTCGTTCATATTTTAATTTAAAGTTCAATAATTATATACTACATGGTATTTTATATCATTCAAATGTTTAAAATTTCAAAATTCGCCTTAGTCATCTTAATCGTAATTTATTAATTATCAATAAAAAATAAACTTCCTTAAACACTGAAATTTATAATAAAAAAAATGGATGAAATCCGATCTGAGAAATCCAAACAAAAACCGAAATCCAAAACCCTGTCGGATTGGATTTTTTTGCCATCCCTAGATATAAGATATAAACATATCTTCAGATTTAGTTTTTATCACTAAAAATGAAACGGAAATTAGTTTTTATCACAAAAAATAAAAAAGAAAAACAGAACATACCACGATCAGAGTCTCATATATGATAATCTTATATGATGCATACTTTAACATGACATGAAATGAAAACTTTCAAGTAAAAGAAGACACACTACCCAATCTGTATACTGTATATAAAATAAGAGTTGATTACCTTTATATGCAAAATATTTTCAAATATTTTCTTCCAAACCTAGCGTAACTCGATCATGATCGTTTACTAAAATCTGAGTTCCACTTCAGAAATTCTTCAAAGAATCTAGTGCCATGATGTTTCTCATTGATGATCAAAACAACGAGATGAAAAGGTCACACATCGCTCAGATGTTTCTTGAAAATTATGTATGGATGAATTATTTACGTAAATATGGCCTTGTTTATATAGTGTTTGAAGCCGGCGAATGTAAACTAATTCGGTTTCTTCATCTACATTAATATATATCTACATTAATGATATTTGACCAGGTAATAATTTATTTACGTTTTATATCAAATCACATATTGTCTGCCCCTCATACGTGTTATTTTTATGCACGAAGGCTTCGCATGATCAAAAGGATAATCATAGTATTTCTCGGATAAGCTACTCAAGTTATCGTCTGAGAAACCGTGTGGTTGACTAAAGTCTTGTCTATTTCTACGCGTTTACTATTATAATATTAAATAAAAACAATGAGGGCGGTCACGGTTGGTTTGTCAATCCAACAGCTCGAGTCCACTAGTTTAAAACTATAAAAACTCAGGTTATAATATGGTGTTTAGGTGATTATCACCAGGACCGGTTTTGGAGCCGTGCAAGCAGTGCCCACGCCGTCTGGAAAAATTAAGTGTCCAAAATATTTAAATGTTTAGAGTATATATATAGTGTATAAAATTATACATATATTAAATATATTGTATCAAATATTGATATAGTAATATAGGTTGTCCAATTTGGTAGTGTGGATATTTTAAACTTTTAATGATACGTCTTAGGTTCAATTTTTGACTCTATGATTTTATAGTTTTCTTGTTTTTATTAAGAGTTTTATTATATTAATGTCTTTCATAATTATTACATAGTTATTCGCAAACTACAACCATTTACCTATAACATATTTTGCATATATTTATGCTAATCAAATTTATCTTTTTTTTAATTTTTTTATGGGGGTAAATCACTAGCAAATGTTAGATCTAATAAAATTAAAAAATGATAAATTGATAATTTTTAATACAGAGTTAACCATAACTTGAAAGTTATAGAAGTTATTAACAAATATATTTGTGTATCTTAAAAGTATTAGTTTTCAAATCTTGTTTTGTTTCTTATTCGTAAAAATTTCAATGGGTTATAAAGTAAACAAATTCTAAGTAAACATTTTATCGAAGGCCGGGACGGAGACAGAACATTAACTTTGGGGGTTACCGAAAAAAAATATTCACTCTAAAATTCTTCATTTTTGCATGGGCAGAATTATTTTACAGCGTCACTCGGTCAGCCGGTTGTTTTGCCTAGTCATAGACATCTGACTTAATTTTTTTCATAAATTAAATACAAAAAAAAAACACCTAAACCGACAATTTAGTAGAGAATAAAAAGTTTTTTTTATATTCAAGTTCCGAAATATCAAGTAAATAAATTTATAACATTTTTTTTATTTCCTTTCTAAAATTTTATAGAAATATTTATGAAATTTATAATTTATTATTGAGGACTTTCATAATTTATGGACAATATATATTGATTAAAATATAGAATTTTTAGATTTATAACTTTATTGTTTTCTTTAAAATTAAATATGCATGATTTATATAAATGTTTTGTAATAAATAGAAAAATATTTCATCTTAATTTTGAGAGTTGTGTTTGTAATTTTTGTAATAAAAATTTGATTAATTAGATTTCAATAATTCGAACATGGTACAATATAAAAGATATAATAATCGGTAATTGTGTTAAATTTAGTTTATGTGCTAATAGTAGTAAATATATAAAACATTCATAGTTAATTGTTATTGTACTTAAAGTCACTATAATCACTTTTCAATTTTATTTTCTCATTCTTTTTCAGATTTTTAGTAAACAAATTTTAATTTAGAAAGGGGTTAACAGAAAAAAAATTTAAGGGGTTGCTGAAATGCTTTATTTACAAATTACTCTGAAAAATACCATAAAAATATCAAATTATTAAAAATTATGGGGTTGTCGTGGCAACCCCTGGTCATATATAAATCCCGCCCCTGATCGAGGGCCATAATTTTAACTTTGCACAGGGCCAAGAAAAACTCAGAACCGGCCCTGATTATCAGGTATCTAACTCGTTTGCATGCAAGATTTACGATTAATAACTAATTTTTATTGCGCTATTAATGCGTTCTAATAATTAAACATGCAAGTTACTCAAGATTAAAGGTTTAAGATGCTATAAACTAAGATGAATAAGCAAAATAAACAATGGAGATTAAGATTAACAACGATATATTGCAAGTAATGCGAGAAAACTTATAATACACGAAAAAAACCAAGGATTTGTGCACCAAAACTTGGATTTCTCTCTCTTGAGATTTGAGTTAGTGTAAAAAGCTGTTGAATATTTTGGGAAAACGTGTTTTACTACTTAAAAAAATATGTTTATATATGTCATACAAATTTAACCTTAATTATTAAATCTGCCTCTGTCTGGCCGGTTAGAGCCTAGCCGGTTAGTCTGCTCCCAGAACCTTCTTTTGCTTTTTCTTCTTTCTTTGGTCTTCACTTTGGTCAGTTTTTTACTTTTCTTGGGGTTGATATGGGACTTTTGACTTCTGTTTTCTTTACTTTTGGTCCCTCCTTGGGTCCTTTTTTGTCTTTGTCTCGTTGTGTTAATTTCATTCGTTTTCCTGCAAAAATATAAAAACGGTGCAAGTAAACTGGAAAAATACGGAAAACACTACATATCGTTTAACTAAGCTATAATAGCAACAAAACAATACTAATTAATATCATTTTAACCAATAAAAATGATAATTTCTTGGTCTAATCACATATGAATTATGAAAATCATGTAAATCAACTTGGTATCTCAATATTCCCCGTATTAAATATTTTCTTGATCTCGAATAACTGTATTTGTTACCAAAAATTTCAGGATACCATCAGAATGTCTGTTACTAAACTGAGTGGCGCTAACCACACAATAACAACATGACAAGAAGATATTTTTTTTTACTATTAGAGGCTCTGTTACTAAACTGAACGACAATTTAGCAATAAAAACAGTCGCTAAACTGTTGTTAAATTTAGCGACACTAGATTTATTATAAGTTATCAAATCGTCTGATGGTAAATTAGTATTTTTTGTTGTGTTATATCATTATAGTCCAAGTCATTAATACGCTTTACCAAATTATTTGATTTACTATTATGCTAGTAATTACATTACCAAACAATTAAGTTTTGTTCCCTTTGCCTAATGTGGATCTGATTTCTCGAATAGTATTTAGGACGTATTTTTTAAACAATAGTTTACGCTAATTTATTTCTATATCTGGTCCACTAAAACTAATATTTAAAATTCTATCTCTAAAGTCAGATTCTCGAAAAAGAGAAAAACCTTTTTAAAACGAGTACAAATATT
Source organism: Primula veris (assembly GCA_963682055.1). NCBI lineage: Eukaryota > Viridiplantae > Streptophyta > Magnoliopsida > Ericales > Primulaceae > Primula > Primula veris. Next base: position 27,443,016 of record OY821742.1, on the reverse strand, counting down.
CTAGCTCATTTATCTATCTTTCGTGCCTCCTTACTTATTTTATCCAAAAAAAATTTCTAAAAAACTTGAAAAAAATTGTACAATTACTATAATACATGTATCAATACATTCCAATAATATTTTTAAAAGAAAATCACCACAAAATTTATTTTGGAATAAATGTATAAATTAGTGTAAATTGAACCTTGAATATTAAAAAAATTGTCTAAAACAATATTATGTTCAAATGTTTAAAATTTGAATACAATATAATATAAAGTTTATAAAATTGCGGTATAAGTTGTGAAAATTTAAAATTTGAATGAAAATAACTAAGAAGACACGGAAGGAATAGAGAATAGGGATAGAAGATTTGGACTATTTAAAACTCTTACTATTATATGTTTACCACAAAAACGTTATTGCTGACGGCTTTTAAATTACTTTGCAATCATTTCCTTATTGAATATCCAGTGTATATACTTCCTTGAACTTATCACGATTCATTATTTATTGAATAAATATTGAATAATAATACTATAATCAAAGAAACCGCTGACCAATTTCTTACTGCTATAACTATCAATAATGTGCACGAATTCATATTTTTTTCTTAAATTAATTTTTTGTTAGAGCATACTTTCAACTCATTTATTGAAAATTCATAAACACGAACATAAATTATGTATTTACTCGTTAATCATTATTATTATTATTATGTTATTTCATAATGTGATGTATGAAGGGGTGGATGTTGAGTCCAAATGAAGGAGAGACACAAACAACTCCGATTTTTTTCAATATATGTTTTTTTAACTAAAGTTCATCGGAATGTAAGTTGTTACAATAAGTTTTATCCACTAAGCTGTTACAATAAGTTTTAATCATTGCTTATTGTTCCGGCCAAGGAGGGACACTTGACCGACACCCTCCCCCCTCCCCCCCATGTATTCAACGTAGAAAAAGTTTTTTTTTTTCCTTGTAAGAACTTTGAACAATTTCAAGAAAGTTACTCCTCTGTTCTTGTTTTTATTTCGAATTTGTTCCTTAATAAGGTCAATTTGACCAATTTGTTATTAATGAAAAAGTGGGTCTCCCACAATTTTTATAAAAAAAAAAGTTGTTCAACATGTGAAAGTTTAGATATGAAGAGAAGTTGCATGAAACTTCAAAATAATACTGTACTACCATAAATATAAAAAAAATTAACAAAAATATCAGAAGGTGTATATACATATAGTCATATAGAATCTCCATATTTAAAGGTCACTTCAATAATTGTTAATAGTCGATTATAATCTCCAAGTTATATATATTTATGTGAACATGACTTATGAAGCCTTTAAACAATTATTTGTAAAAAAAATCTATTAATTTACAAAATTACAAAATAGTAGTAAATACCTTTTACACGAGAATTAAAAGAAAAATAATTGTCATCTAATTATTAACTTTCTGCATTTTCTCACAAATTATCTACCACAATGGGTTACAGATTTTTTCTTGGATTCACAGGTCCGCTAGTATATATATATATATATATATATATATATATATATATATATATACGGAGAGAGAGATAATCTTCAATAATCCTCAATAGTCAGTTCTATAAAGTTTTATAATACTTGATAGTCACAATAATAGGAAGACAAATAAGGTTGTTCAACAATCGTATATTTTCCCAGAATAAAAATCAAAATGTGATGAAGTTTTTTGTTTTTTATTTGAGTAAATATAGCAGCTGAGATTGTATCATGGCACTTGAAGGTTTAAGGTTACTAGTATTAAACAATAGACTTATGAATTATGATCCACGCACGTAGTCTGATACAACTATCTATAAGACTATAACTATAAGAGTGCTCATTTGAAATGCATTATCAGCCAAAATATAATTTGAGGTCTAGAAACAAGCCAATTAAGCTTGTTTTAATGGTGTTAAAAAGACAAGATAGCCTGAAAAGGGAACACCTTTGAGGTTCAAAAAACCAAGGTCTTATAGAATATAATCAAACTTAGCTCCTGCTGAAAGTGCAACTACAACCAATGACCCAACTACAACCAAATAGAAGCAATGAATACAGGGTTTTTTTATGTTTTAGTCACATATACTATCAAACCGTTTTCATTAATTCACTTACACTTTCATTTTTTTCCTTAAATCACATGTACTATCAAACAATTTTCATGAACTCACCTTTCCGTAATTTCACTCACCGTAAGTTAAACACGTGACATGTACGTGACTTTTATTTTCACCAATTACATATAACCCTGTTTTGAAAGCCAAAAGACTAAACAGCCCTTTTCCCACTCAAACTTCATCTTGAACCTCATTTTCCCACCTAATATAGATACAACATATATATACACATTGTTGGCCATTAAAGCCACAAACCACACACTGCAAACTCTCTCTCTCTCTTAACAAAAATTCTCTTTCTCTGTATCTCATGGATAACAGATGTATGTGATTTTTCTGTGATTTTATATATAATTAACGTAATTATATGATTACAACCCATCTAACATAAAAAAAAATGTTATAAAATTGTAAGTTAGAAAATCTCTTACAATATGCAGCGGGTCTCATGTACTCTCAAGAGCCTTTACGAAGAACTCAGTTCATTTTCTGAGCTAATCGAGTCAGAATCCACTAATTCGCACACAAATTGACTCAAAATTGGGCTTAATCATAAAATCTAGGACTATATTATGACTGCTTAAAGAAATATCTGATCAAAACATTAAGACGTCTAACGAAAATGTCACAGGTATGAAAGAAATATTTTAAAGTAGAAGCGGCGAATACATCAACAAAAGCACTAGTAACAAGAGTACGACGGAAACTCATAACACCTTGCAGAAGAAACAACACAATAGCCTTGCAGAAGAAACTCAAGTTTTTTAACATAATTATAATGAGATACGTCGTCAACCATAACAGGAAATGAAAGTAAGAAGCATCCACACCGAGCATCTCTATTCAGTTACAAAGGTTTTAATAACATGCAATGAGTCAATGACTAAAAAATACTAATATACAAGTTATATTATAAAATAAAAAAAAAGGTATCAAAGTATGATGCAATACGTACACCGGCGGGGTTGTTCGTTGGTACAACACCACTACCAAGATGTGGTCTCACGTCCACTCAAGCAAAGCATCACCAAAATTTGAAATGAAAATAGCTTTTGTCCCGCTCTAGAAGTTTATTGCATAGTCAAATATGAGTCATAGGCGAAGTGTTGTATAAAACCTGATTGACCACTCCGGTGGAGTATATTAAAATAGTCTAGCAAACATTAAAAAAATAAAACCATAAATAATAAAGAGGATAGAAGATAGAGTTTCCTCATGCCACTTTCACTTTCATCTTCACTCTCCTTGAGGTTTTCCAGCAGCTTTTTGATCTCATAGTCATCAGTGTCTAACTCAATCCTTTTCTCTTGATTTGTAGCTAGTTGTTGTAAAAGATACCATCTAACTCCTTTCTTCTTAGAAGCAGCACTAGTAGACACCTTTTCCTTTCCCTTTTCACCAGTTATGTCATTAATATGACCTTCCTTTAGAAGCTTAGCTGAGATGTATAAAGCAGGAGAACACTTTGTAAGTTTCTCAAAAGAGTTTAGGATAGGATGAATAGAAGATGAGGGTACAACATTAACTTGAGAAAGAAGAATTTCAGTGATTAAACAAGGAAAGGGAAGCAGTATTGAGGGAGCTTTGACATCACAGAAGTCTTTGATTAGGTTAAACACACGATCACCAAAGTTAATAGGTATTTTTGACATAATCCTATAGATAAAAACTGCCATCTCCTTGGTAAGCTTTGATGGTTGATTGGCTGGATTCCAATTAAACTTAGAAATTAAATGCAAAACAGCAGCACTAAGAGTAAGAGAAGAGGTTTTAATTGAATTTCCATCAAACTGATTTTCCTTGCCTGTAATTGCAAGAGCTACAGCATGAATGTCATAATCAAAATCACCATCAGAATTACTAGGAGAACCTAGAAACTTATTGATCAAGTCAGGATTAAAATCTAAAGTAAGACCCCTTACATATACTCTTCCATAAGCTGTATCACCCTCATCAAACACACCATCATTTAAATTAGCATAGAACTCCTTAACTAATTCAGGAAAATAAGAATCAGGGTAGCTAATAGTCTTGTCTAAACCAACATCCTTCAACAATTTTTCAACATGCACCTGAACGTTCTTATAACTAGCCAAATTTAACTGTCTTTCAGCATGAATCTCCCTATGACTTAGTTCACCAAACCTGTCTGACATAATTCCATTCCAAAACCTAGGATCAACCTCATTATAAAGAGTGTCATAAACATATTTATTAAAGAGGTTTCACTTACCTTTGTCTTAGAACCTCTACGAGTTTTGGATCGATTCACAAAGTCTCTGCAAGTGCTGTCATCATCATAGTTGAGATTGGATTGACTTTGAGAAGAAGAAGACATGTTTGGATTTGAGGTTGGAACTATAGTTGGAACACGCAGAGAAATGGGGTTTTTCAGAAAAATAGGGTTTTTAATTTCGATAGAGTGATAGAGTAACTTCTGATTGGATTTGTATTTTGGGATAGTAAAAGTGTTAGTATAAATAGCAATTAAGCCCAAATTTTTTTAATATAGAAAGATATAACCAAATCTCTTTTTGAAACAAATTTCCTGAAAAATAGAAACTTACCTTATAACAAATATGGAAATTTTGAAATTCGAATAAATCAAGAAGGATACTATTTTTATTAAGTTAAATTCAGCAAACAATTTAGATTTACATTCCAATGTTAAATAGATTTATCCAATTTTTCGAATTTTAAGAAGTTGAATTTTTGAAGATAATTTTGACTTGTTTCAAGATAAAGATAGCAATAATATATAAGATATAGAATGTTGAAAACAAAATTCTAGCCATTTACTCAAGAAGATATATTTATCATATAATATCCATAATAAAAATTAAGTCTATGAGATATATTGAGCAAATCTGTTTTTCCTCTACACAAAAACTAGATTGATGATCTCAGCAAGGAAAGAGTATAAGTGATGCCAAAAATATCAAGAATTTGTCTTGGATTTTCATTTGTTTTGTTCACTATAATTATTATCATAGGCAGTATGATATTCTTTAGATAATCACTGATCTGTCTGTATTTCAGATTGAGGTTTCAACTGGGGTTGCAACTAAGCTTGCAACCTACTCATAAAATTTGCACTTTGTGCTTGCAACTCTATTACCAAATAGGTTTTAGGACAAATTATCCCACATCTGTTTTTGAAACATCAATTAGCGGCTTTTTCAAGACAAAAACTTCATAGCTCAATCAAGACTTACCTTAGATATAAAATGTATTAAAGTTACTCAAAACATACATACATAGCAAGAGTATTTAATTAGATCTATAGTGACATACCCCTATATCACTTCTTAAAGATTCAAACTTGTTTGTATCAAGGGGTTTTGTGAAGATATCTGCTAATTGTCTTTCAGTTGAAACATGTTCTAAAATTAAGCCTTTTTCTTCAACTAATTCTCTGATAAAATGGTGTCTTAGATCAATATGTTTAGTTCTGAAATGTTGTACTGGATTCTTTGCCAAATCTATAGCACTTTTGTTATCAAAAAACAGAGTTAACACTTCTTGTTTAATATTATAATCATTTAACATTTGTTTCATCCATATAAGTTGAGTGCATCCACTTCCAGCTGCAATGTATTCTACCTCAGCAGTTGATAAAGAAATGCAGTTTTGTTTTTTACTAAACCATCAAACAAGATTATTCCCAAAATAAAAACAACCACCAGAAGTGCTTTTTCTGTCATCTATATTACCAGCCCAATCTGCATCACACTAACTAACTAGAAAGTGGTTTGTATCTTTAGAATACCATAGACCAAGGTGAATAGTGCCTTTTATATATCTTAAAATCCTTTTGACATCCAGAAGGTGAGATTCTAAAGGGTTTGCCTGATATCTGGCACATACTCCTATACTTAAGCAAAGATCTGGTCTACTAGCAGTTAAATAGAGAAGACTTCCAATCATAGATCTATAGAGACTAGGACAAACACTCTTACCTTTATCATTCTTAGACAATTTTAAAGTAGTACTCATAAGACATCTTTTTTCTTTACTATCACTTAAACAAAATTTCTTGACAAGATTATCAGCATACTTACTTTGGCATAGAAAAATGCCCTTTTCATTTTGTTTAACTTGCAATCCTAGGAAGTAAGCTAATTCTCCTCCACCACTCATTTCAAATTCATGCTTCATATCAGAGATAAATTCAACAATTTTATTATCAGATGTAGAACCAAACACTATGTCATCAACATAAATTTGAGCAACGATAATATCCTTAGTAGTTTTCTTAGTGAATAGAGTTTTATCAACTCCCCCTCTGTTAAAACCTTTTTCAATTAAGAACTTAGTTAACCTGTCATACCAAGCTCTAGGAGCTTGCTTTAAACCATACACAGCCTTTTTCAGTAAATAAACATGTTCAGGGAATTTTGGATCTTCAAATCCTTTGGGTTGACTAACATAAACTTCTTTTTGAATGTTACCATTTAAGAAGGCACTTTTAATATCAAGTTGAAACAACTTAAAGTCATATAAGCAAGCAAGTGAGATAAGCATTCTAATAGATTCTATTCTTGCTACATGAGCAAAAATTTCATCAAAGTCTATTCCTTCTATTTGAGTGTATGCTTGAACTACAAGTCTAGCTTTATTCCTAACAATGATTCCATTTTCATTACTTTTATTTCTAACGATCCCTTTTGTACCTATAATATTTTTACTCTTAGGTCTAGGTACTAATGTCCAAACATTATTCCTCTCAAATTGAGACAGTTCATCTTGGATAGCCAAAATCCACTCACTATCTTCCAATGCTTCTTTTATATTCTTAGGTTCTAACTGTGAAGTATAGCAAGCAAAATGAACAACATCACTTCTTTTACCTCTGGTTTTCATACCTGAAGTGACTTCTCCTATGACATTATCAAGAGAGTGATTTTTCTGAGTCCTTACATAGCGAGGCTTGCTTGTAGTTTGAATTGGAGATCTTTCTTCTTCTTCTTCAAAATCTGTTGTATTCTGGGTTTCAACCTCTGTTTCAACCTCAGTTGCAACTGGGCTTCCAACCACTACTGGACTGCCTGTTTGCTGAATTTCTCTTGTTTCATTTCCTATAATTCCCGACTCTTCATCATCATATGTAGTCTCATCAACATCTTTTAAATTATCAAATATCACATTATATGATTACTTGACAGAATTTGTTCTCAGACTAAAGACTCTAAAAGCTCTATTGTTTTGAGCATATCCAAGGAATACCCCTTTGTCACTTTTAGAATCAAATTTTCCAAGATGTTCTCTATCTTTAAGAATGTAACAAACACATCCAAATACTTGAAAATACTTGACATTAAGTTTTCTTCCTTTCCAAATTTCATAAGCAGTCATGGTAGTACTTTTTGTAATATAAACCCTATTAACAATATAGCATGCAGTGTTGACAGCTTCAGCTCAAAATCTTTTGGCAAGTTTCTTAGAATTAAGCATGACTCTAGCCATTTCCTGAATAGTTCTATTCTTTTTTTACACTATACCATTTTGTTCTGGGGTTTTTGGTGTAGAAAACTCATGACTTATACCTAAAGAGTTGTTAAATTGATAAACTTGTTTTCAAATTCAGTTCCATGATCACTTCTGACTCTAACAATTTTACCAATGGTGGAACCTTTTTCAAGTTGCAGTTTCAAGAAAAGAGTTTTAAAGAGTTCAAAAGTTTCAGTTTTATCCCTTAAAAACACCACCCAAGAGTATCTAGAGAAATCATCTACAACTACCAAAATATAGTTCTTACCACCAATACTTTCAGTTTGCATAGGACCCATTAAGTCAATATGAAGAAGTTTTAGGACTCTCTTATTGTAGATTTGACTAGTACTCTTGTGAATACTCTTTGTTTGTTTACCTATTGCACAATCACCACATGCACCTTGAGTTTTAGAACTGACTTTGGGAATACCTCTTATCAATTCTTCTTTAACAAGTTTATCCAAGTTTTTATAGTTTACATGACCAAGACTTTTATGCCAAATATCAACATTGTTAGTAATAGCTTGATTGCACCTATTCTGAGATAATTCTTTTTCAGATTTTTTAAAAATATAGCAGCTATTTGCTGATCTTACTCCTGTCATGACTAAATCATTATTTAGATCAGTAATGAGTCACTTATCTTTGTTAAACTTAACAACCATCTTGTTATCACACAGTTGACTAATGCTGATAAGATTGGCTTTTAAACCATTTACTAGAAACACATCATTAATTTCAGGCATTCCAGGTTTGTTTAAGATTCTTTTTCCAATAATTTTACCTGCATCTCCACCTCCAACCACAACAGTGTTTCCTGTAAGATTAATGATATTTTTTAGAGCACTGGAATTACCTGTCATATGCTTAGAACAACCACTGTCAAATTACCAATCATTAGTAGTAACAATATTTAAAGAAGTAATAACAGCTTTATTGTTGGCAACTGGATTATTGTTAATTTTAATTTTCCAAACCCAATTCATCTTTTTATTCCAAGCCGGAATCAATCTATTTTTCTGAGAAATATACTTCTTGTGCATTTTTAAATAGCATCTCAATTCTAGGTGTCCAGGCTTTTTGCAGAACTTACATAATTTAAGATTAAATCTAGGTTCAGTTTTAAGATCTTTAATCTTGTTTCTGGTTGCAACTGTGCTTCTAACCTGACATTTGATATCATAAATCTCAGATTTTGTAGATGAATTTACAAATGTGGTTTTTCTAGTACCTTTATAACCATTGTATCCTAAGCCACTGTTATCTTTAGAGCCTCTAGAATAGGACAACATATCATCTAACTTTTCTGAAGCAGAACCATTTAAAAGTTTTATTTTCTTTTTGCTTTCTTTTAACTCAAGTTGTTGTTTGTTGAACTGTTCAGTGAGATTTTTTAATTCATCTTTAAGATTTTGATTAATCTTGTTGATGATAATATATCGTTTACTCAAACTTTGATATTTCTCATAAAGAACCAGGTATTGTTGAGTAATATTTTCTTCTGAAGGTTCTTTCTCATCACTACTATAGGTTCTAAGTGTAGTTGTAACTACAGTTGAAACTGACTCAGAGTCACTTTCATAAACAGGTTTGTTATTGGTGATTTTTCCCATAAAGTTAACAAAATTTTGTTCATCTTCTACATCACTGTTACTATCGGATTCACTATCATTGTGAGTGGTTATATACGCACTTTTGTTTCTTCTCAACGTATTAGAACACTCAGCTTGAATATGACCAAATCCTCTACACTCTCTGAATTGAATTTCTCTGGACTGATAGTCTCTATCATCTTTTTCTTTTGGATTCCACTTTCCTTTAGGATTATTATTAAACTTATCTTGAGTTTCTCTTTTCTAAAAGTTTTTTGACATACCAGGATCATCCTGTCTTTTCTTATAAAACTTTTCTTATAAGAAAGCTAACTGTTCTTCATCATGCATATTATCACAGAGTTAGGTTCAAGTTTCTTAGCTTGGAAGGCTATTCCTTTTTATGTTCTCTTAGGTTTGAAGAATTTTAGTTCATGAGTGCTTAGATTTCCCATAATTTCTTCAAGTTTTAAGTTTTCTAAATCAGTTGATTCTTCAATGGCAGTTACTTTAATTTCAAATTTTTCTGAAAGAGACCTAAGTGTTTTCTTTACAAGTTTATCATCACTATATTTTTCACATAAGGTTCCAGCTTGATGAGCAATGTGACAAATTCTACCATTAAATTGTTCAATTGTTTCATCTTCCTCCATTCTTAGATTTTCAAACTGAGTAGTTAACTGTTGGAGTTTATAGGCTTTTACTTTAACAGTTCCCTCAAATGTTACTTGTAAAATATCCCATGCCTCTTTGGCAGTTTCATAATGAGAGATATACCTGAATACACTTAGAGTTACACCAGCAAAGATTAAGTTTATTGCAGTTGACTTTTTATCCTCATCAGCAGACCACCTATCTTCAGGCATATAGACTAGTTCACCATCACCATCAGTAACAGTTGGAACTTCCCATCCATATAGTACAGATTTCCATGCTTATTTATTTTGCTGTTTGATAAATGATCTCATCCTTATTTTCCATACTCCATAGTTAACTCCTCCTTCAAGCAATGGTGGTTTTTTGAACGCGTTTCCTTCCCTCATTAAATCCATCTTTATCAGAACACAGGATCCACACTAAGTAAGATCTAGTGTGAAGCTCTGATACCAATTGAAATTCCTATCCGTTGTTTTAGTTGTTGTTATGCAGTTAGGTTCCAAGTATAGTTGCAACCACAGTTGAAACCTAAGTATAATGATGAACAGAACAGTAAAGTTAAATGTACTTGAATTAAATCACATGCACATTTAACAACAGAGTTCACCCAACTGGACTACGTCTCCGGGGCACTCACCCAGATTATGATATTATAAAAGTTTACAATATAGGATTTAACTCTTAATGAAAAACTCTCAGACTCCCTCTAGGTTTTTCTGCCTATCTCTATATTCAATCTAAAATAGGTCATACTGATTTTGATAGGAAACATAGATTGAATTAAGTGATAAAGACTTGAAACGCAACACTAGAGAGAGAGAGACGACTAGGGTGAAAAGCCCTAGCCGCCGAAAAGATGACCGCTCTTCAGCCATCTGACCCCAACCAAACCCTCTCCCCGGACCCACCCACATCTAAATCTTTCGCATCCATATTAAAAACCCAAACTGTGACATCTAAAGTTCTAGTTAAAGAAATCGAATCTATGAAGGAGAACCAATGATTCATTATACAATCGAAGATCTAAACACTCTTTCAGAACCATTAAAATATACTATTGTAGGAAAATTCTCACACGGTAAGCCTCATATAGATATAATTCGTAAAACGTTTAGTTCTATGGATTTGAAAGCTAACTATCATATTGGAGTCATTGATTCAAAACATATTCTAATTCACTGTTATTATGAAGAAGATTTTCTACGAATTTGGATGTGAAAAATTTGGTACATTGACAATAGCCCAATGAGAACCTTTAAATAGTCCTACTATTTTAGTCCAGAAAAAGAATCACCAGTTACCCCTGTTTGGATTTCTCTATCGAAACTACCTATCCATCTTTACAATAAATGTAGCATATTTAGTATTGCTTCAGCTTTTGGAAAACAACTTAAAGTAGACGAACCAACAGCGAAAGTGACTAGACCAGGTCTAGCCCGAATCTATGTTGAAATTGACTTAAGAAAAGTTCTGATAAAAAGAGTAAGAATAAATTATGGAGAAAGTGAAGGATTCTGACAACATTGCAGATACGAAGATGTACCAAAATACTGTTCTCAATGTTTCAAACTAGGTCATTCTATAGAGGTGTAACATCCCGTATTTTTATAAATGGTTTTATTCACGATTTAATTCATCCAAGAACGTTTTATACAAAATTTTACCAAAAACCGGTCACTCGACTAATTTTTAGCCAAAAATCGAAACTCTTCCGAAAAACTTTAATTTAAAAACTTGTTACTAATTTTATAAACAAAAAGGACCCTATAGATTGGTTTCTAAAGATTTGTTATTATTGAGTAGTAAAGTAATATTTTTGGATCATGAGTTAGCTTTTAAAACTTTGAGGACCAAATAGTTCGTTACCACAAACTTTCTAAAAACAGTTTTGAACATCTTCAATTCAGCCCACTTTTAATTCATTAAAACCAAAAACAAACCTAAAACAAGAGAAAAGAGAGAAAAGAGAGAAAAGAGATAAAAAGAAAAAGAGGAAACCACCATTAGCGAGTTCTTACCAGAAGCATCTCCTCTACGCTCTAAGGTAATGGGGGTTATCCATTGCGACTATACGAAGGTGTATGTTAGGATTTGGTTTTGCGTTTATTATAAATTGGGGGTTTTTGCCTTTTTATCTTAATTATGTTCGTAAATTGTTAATTGGGTTTATTTGTTGTACGACTAATTCACTTATTTGATTTTGGAGTAGTTGAGGATTTAGTCTTTTAATTTTGGAGTAATGAGAATATTGATGGGTTGCGTGTTTTATGCGTTGATTATGTGTTATTATGGTTGTTGATAGAATTGGGTAAATTATTGTTGAATAAAGATGAGTTTTATATTGCGGATACAAGGTGTTTGTTAAAATGGCTGAACTGAATTTTATGTTGTTAGAGTTGGTTGGCTAGTTGTGAATCTAGTGCCTATGCTTATGTGTTTTGTTGAATTGCGTCAAAGTGACGTATGAGAATGTGATTATTGCGTGGATTTATATTATTGTCCGAGGCCGTATGAGAATGTGATATTTACGTGGATTTATAATATTGGCCAAGGCCTTGTGATTTAGATTAGTGGCAATGGTCTCTGTCTCTTCCTAATTCCGGGGACAGAAGACGGCCGTGGGGATAGGGAATGACTCGTCTTACGGACTGGGATGAGTGCCATGAGAGGTCCTAGTGTGCACTCTATTTATTTTTCTGTTAGTAATGGTCTCTGTCTCTTCCTAATTCCGGGGACAGAAGACGGCCGGGGGGATAGGGAATGACTCGTCTTACGGACTGGGACGAGTGGCATGAGAGGTCCAAGTGCACACTTTAAATCTACTTTTATGTTAGCAATGGTCTATGTCTCTTCCTAATTCTGGGAACATAAGACGGCCGAGGAGATAGGGAATGACCTACCTTACGGACTGGGGTAGGTGGCATGAGAAGTCCATGTTTGTTATATACATGTGTTGGAGTTATTTAATTTACTTTGTTGTACGACGATATTTTATTTCTTTTTATATGTTGCTATCATAGTTGTTGTTGTGAGTCCTTGCATTTATGGGATGGAGTGACGGTATTTTGTGGTGCCGTCCCGTCTATGTATGTGCGTGGGACTCACCGTTATAGTTTTGTATTTCAGGTACCACTTAGATTGGCATGTTTGGATAAGAGCTGTTGCATTGCGACATCATGGGTTTGGGGCTTCCGCTTCCTTTTCATTTAGATTATATTTTGAGGTTGTAGCCTACGGGCAATTTACATTCGTTTATTTTATCTCGTCTTGTAGCCGCGTTTGGCAAACACTTTTATTAAATTGATTAATTGTTCCTTTAGCTCGCTAGTGTTTTCTTTTAAAAATTTTAATTTCGTACCAACAGGTTTCCTTTTCCTTTTGCTTTAAAAAGGTCATGCCTTGAAATCTGTGTTTTACGGATTTTGGGGCGTGACAAGAGGCCTGTAAGTTACTAATCTAGATAAAATAGAAGAATGAAGCAAAGAAAAAAATACTAGCAAAGGGAAAGATGCTGCAAAGGACATAGAACAAAATTGCGAAAAGCAAGAAAAGAATAAAAAGGCCAATTATTACAAATAACAAGATAAAATAGGCACAAAAGAATGGGTTACTAAAAACTTTAATAAAGAAATTGCAAGAAATGGTGAAGAAGCAGCAGCTAAGATACCAGCTGCAGAAATTCCTAAAAATGCCAAAAAAGTTTTATTAATGGAAGATGACAGGGGAGAAGAGTGTAATCTTAACACTGATATGGTACTATTTACAGGTGAATCACCAGTTCTAAGGCCTTTAAATATCACACCATATTATGATGAAAATGTGACAATGGGAGATTCTAATCTCATTGATGCTCCAGATATATCTAAAGACCTGAGAATTGATTTGGGCCTCTCCCCTAGGGAAATTCCCAATATATTAGAAGAAGGAGAATGGAAAACACCAAAAAATAAGAGAAAATTGGGGAAATTTTCAATTGTTGTTGCTAAATATGCTATGGTTCTTAGATCCTCTAATGTAGGGGTTAAAAAGAGTTTTAAATGATTAATACACTCTTTTGGAATATCAGAGGAGTGGTTACTAAATCTACCACTAGGCGTATTAATAAGCTATGTAAATTACATCATATTATGTTCTTAGTCTGTTTAGAACCAAAGAAAAATCAAGATAAAGTGGAGTTTTATAAAAGGAAGTTTGGGTTTGATGAAGTTCTGGTACATGAAGAGAATAAGATTTGGGTCTTTTATATGCAAGAGATTAACATTTCTATTATTAATCAAATGAATCAAGCTGTAAATATGACAGTTTCTATTGATTATTTGGGTCTACAGTTACAAATTACAGTGGTCTATGCCAAGTGCACAGCAGCTGAAAGAGAAGTTCTTTGGAATTTCTTAGAAAATTCTTTCACTATTAATCCTTGGTTGATTGGAGGGGATTTTAATATTGTTTCATCTGAGGAAGATAAAATTGGGGGTTTGCCTATTAATATTAATTCAGCTAATGATTTCCTGTCTTGTATTAACAATTTGGGTGTCTCAGAAACTATCTATAGTGGGGTGGATACTATTTTTGAAAGAATAGATAAGATACTATTTAATCAAGAGTTTGCAAACTTATTCTTCAATATATATCTTGACCATTTGAGTAAATCTACTTCAGACCACAGTCCCTTGTTGTTAAAATTACAGTTGGTTCAAGTCAACAGTCCTAAAAGGTTTATATTTCAAAATTTCTGGGTAGATCATGAAGGCTTTTATAATGCAGTGAAAGAAGTATGGGTTCCCAGTTCTAATTCTAATGCATTGGATAATCTTGCTGCTAATTTAAAGGCAACTAGAAAGAGATTGAAAGAGTGGAATTATAATACCTTTGGGAATATATTTCAAGAAATAACAAAAGCTGAAGACAATCTTCTGAGAGCAGAGCAGCAGTTTGAAATGAACCCAACACCTGTCAATAGAATTAAGCTCAATAAGTTGGAAGCTATTCTAAAAGCTAAACTCAGCATAGAAGAGAAATTTTAGGCTCAAAAAGCTAATCTAAAATGGGCTTTACTAGGGGATGCTAATACAAAATTTTATCACAGTATAGTAAAGAAAAGAAGAATAAAGTGTGCTATTGGTGAAATAGAAAAGGAAGATGGTACTTGCACTAGAGAACCAATGGTTATTAAAAAAGAGGCTATTGATTATTTCCAAAGCCTATTAGCAGCAGATCATTCTCATTTTTATGTATATAATAGTTTGAATGATATTCCTAAACTTATTTCTAAAGAGGTTAATAACTTTTTAGACAAAGACCCTACTATAGAAGAGGTAAAAGAAGCTGTTTTTGATCTAAGCAAATCTAGTGCTCCTGGAATAGATGGTTTTACAGGTCAGTTTTTTGTATTCTGTTGGGATTTTATTGGAGAAGACATTATCAAAGCTATTAAACTTTTTTCATAGGAAATTTACTTCCTAGATCTCTATCCACTACTATTATTGCTCTAATACCAAAGAAGATCAAGCCAAAGAAGTTTGCTGAATTCAGACCTATCAGCTTATGTACATTCTGCAGTAAGATCATTTCAAAAATTGTCTTCTAGATTTGCTACTATACTTCCTAATATTATTTCTGAGAATCAAAGTGGATTTGTTAAATCTAGAGACATTGTGGACAATATTCTTCAAGTGGTAAAAATATAGCTTTAAAGTTAGACATGAAAAAAGCTTATGATCGTATTTTTTGCCATTTTCTTACTTCTACACTAAGAAAAATGGGTTTTTCTGAGAAGACTATAGACTTAGTATGGAGGGTTATTTCTGGAAATCAGACTTCTATTTTGGTGAATGGCAGCCCAATTGAGCTTTTTACTCCCAAAAATGGCCTGAGACAGGGGCATCCTCTTTCCTCTTGTCTATTTATATTATGCTCTGAAGTTCTAAGTAGAAATTTAAATGACTTGATTGATAGCAAAGGATGGTCAGCATTTAAAGCTCCTATTGGAAGCCCAATTATCACTCACCTTTCTTTTGCTGATGATCTACTTATTTTTAGTTCAGCAGACCTTTATTCTATCAGAAAGATAAGCAACACCCTGCAATGTTATAATAAAGATTCTGGTCAAGAAATCAGCTTAGACAAGAGCTTTGTCTATTTCTCAAAAATTGTGAGTGCAATACAAAAAGAAAATATCTGCAAAGAGCTTAATATCACTAGTAAGAGACCTCATTTCTCCTACCTTGGCTGCAAATTATATTCTGGGCATAAAAAGTGTATACTTTTTCATGAACTTATTCTAAAAGTAAGAAGTAAGCTGTCTACTTGGAAGGGTAACTAGCTAAATTTGGGTGGGAAATTAATACTAATTAGGCATATTCTTCAATCTATACCTATTTATACATTGGCTGCTATGAATCCTCCATTACAAGTGATTAAAAGAATAGACCAATTGCTGTCAAACTTTTTCTGGGGTAACAAAAATGGTAAAAATAAGTACCGTTGGGTTAAATGGAGAAAAATTTGTACTCCTGTGAAAGAAGGGGGCTTGAATGTTAAAAGTTTTCATGATATATCAAAAGCTTTTGCAATGAAACTCTGGTGGAAGTTCAAAACAAAAGACTCTTTGTGGACCAAATTCTTGAAAGCAAAATACTGTAGAAATAAACAAGCAGAAGACATTCCTATTAAAGGAAGAACTAGTACTTGGTGCAGAATGCTTCAAGCTAGAGAATTGACTGATATTAATTCTATTATAGCTGGAAATGGGGTTAAACCTATATGAAAATCTACTAATCTTGGGAATTTTACTATAAATTCAGCTTGGGAGATTTCTAGAGAGGTAGGTACTGTAAATTGGAGAAGTACATTTATTTGGAATAGAATGGTACCTTTAAAAGTCTCTTGCTTCATGTGAAAATTATTTAATCTCTCCTTGGATCGCAATCTGCATAAATTTGGCATTAGTATGGCTTTTATGTGTAGTTGTTGTAAAACATCAGAAGAAACATTTGATCATCTTTTTAGTACTGGTATATTAGCCAATGAGGTCTGGAAATTCTTTAAAAGAAAATGGGGAATATTTATTCAGAATAATTCTTTATATGGAAGAATTAACAGTTGGTGGTCTCATATCACTAAGAAAAAGCATTTCTCTGGAAAAAAAAATTGTCAGGTTCTACCTTCTTTCATTATTTGGTTAATTTGGAAATCCAGATGCTCATGCAAATTTGAGAATATCAAAATGAAGTCCTGTAATATTATTTGAAAATCTGAAGAGTTGATTATCCAGTCTGGTTATAGGGAGAAAGATTTCTCCTATTCCAATTTCAGTGGTAAGAAGAAAATTGATAAGGTCACTATTATTAAGTGGCTTCATCCTCCTACTGGGTTTATGAAACTTAATATAGATGGTTGTTATAAACAAACAGAGGCCATTAATGGTATTGGAGGTTTAATTAGGGATGAAAATGGCACTTTTGTTAAAGGGTTTTCTAGATCTATTGTCAGTATTTCAGCTCTCTATTCAGAGTTCAAAGCTCTCTATATGGTCTTCTAATTTCACCAAAAAAACAACTTATTATTAAGAGTGATTCATTGCTATTAATTAAAATTGTAGAAGGTAAACAAAAATGCCCTTGGAAGGTTATAGAACTATTAAACCATATTAAAGATCTGTTAAAGGATGGTGAGTACCCGTTCAAATACGTGGCGTGAGAAGGCAACAAGGCTGCTGATCTTCTTGCAAATTGGGATGGTAACATCGCCTCGTCTTGTTTGGATGATTTTCTTCAGGTACTGAAAGGGATCATTCTCACTGAAGCAAAAGGTTTTTCTAACCTAAGGTTTCGGTGATAATGGAGAACGGTGGTAAGAGGAGAGATTCTCTCTCTTCGTTTAATTCGCATGAGAAATCAAGAGGTGGAAGAGGACAGCTGTTGAGTTATTACATCTATATTACAGTCTTAGTCCTTAAAGTTTCGTTCGCCAGTCTATTGAATCCTGTTTTAGCAGATTCTGGAGTTTAATTTTTTCATTAATTTCAATTGGATGTAATAGTTTTCTATTATTTCTTTTGGGTCTCGTCATTTGAGATCTTTTCTGTATTGCTACTTGGATTTATTTCTGTGGGGGTTTTCACCCACGTTTTTTCATTAATAAAATGTGGGGTTTTCCCATAAATTAATTAAAAAAAAAAAAAAGACTTGCATGAAAATAGAGATCTAGTTTGACTAATTAAATGAAACATATCTTTATAAACTAATCTGCTTATATCCTTTAGGCAACATCTTTGTTTATTACTTTAATATTCTCAATATACACAAACTAAATCTTTAAGAACATATGAAAATATATGCTGCATACTTTAAAACAAATAAACGTCATTAAATATTAGTAATGCAGAATTACAGAACTAGACAGAATCCTGCATAACAGCAGGTTGGAACTGTGGTTGCAACCTCACTTGTAAACATAAAACTGTATAAATTCTTAACAATCAACTTGGATTATTTAGTTCAAATCAATTGACAACAAAGAGTTCATAGGTCAGAAATATGGTTCTAACACTCTCCATCAC
This sequence comes from Primula veris, assembly GCA_963682055.1. Taxonomy (NCBI): domain Eukaryota; kingdom Viridiplantae; phylum Streptophyta; class Magnoliopsida; order Ericales; family Primulaceae; genus Primula; species Primula veris. Next base: position 27,424,589 of record OY821742.1, on the reverse strand, counting down.
GTTGGAGCGTAAAATTGATCCACACGTCTGAGCTTGTGGCGGTCTATAGGGTGTCCAACTAAATCTTGCAAACCATATAAGAGTGATGCTCATCATAAATCCAACCCAAATCATATTCAAAATTCTCCAAAGTTTGTTTCTAAATTTTCTAATTTTTTTGTGAAGTCTTTATATTTCTTCTTAAGGTAATTCTTAAATATTGTTCCATTCGGCTACCAAAAAGTAGCCTCCATCAATCACCAAGTTATCTTACTATTATAAAACAAAATTCTCCCAACTTTTATCCAATTATCCAACCGAAAATACCACAAGACACGGCTAATTTCGAAAAATCATAATTAATTCATCATGTTCCAAATGATGCAATTAAAATTTCTGCACGTGCGTATATGTTACAAAAACGTCCATATAAAACAGTTTTTCATTTGGGATTTTTTTTTAATATGAAATCATCAATCTCGTACAGATGCTGAATCAGTCAAACTGAAAAAACTGACTACGCTTTCAACTTCCAAAATTCATAAAAATTTGCTCATTCATCTGAATTCACTAACTAAAGTTGGAGAACTTCATAAATGTCTTGTCTAACACTCGTAAAATAACTTTTTATTTGAGTACAATTTGATATACAAAATTGTAAGTTGTCTATAGCTCGACGAATCTGGAAATATGCAGCACTGTACACTATTTGAAAATTCATAACACATTAATCTCTCCTCAAAATGAAGTGATTCAAGTTGGCAAATTAACTTGCGTAAATGTATCATTAAAATCCCAGTAAAGGAGATTTGTAATTGGACATTTTTGTATGTATATAATGTCACAAGGTTGATAATATACATCAACATTTCATCAATGACCCCAACAAACAGTCTCCTAACACAAGCTCGATCGTCATACAAAATTTTAATCCGTACAGCTCAATACATAAGCCAAACCACTAAAAACAAATGAGTTTTTTAATTTTAAAAAACCAAAATCAAAATCCACCCATCAAAATACAGTGATTCAAGTTGACAAAATCTCATATAGAACTCATTTATTTTGTCGTAAATTGTAAGGCACATAGTACCCAATTTATCGTAGCAAATAACTTAGGTTTCTATCAATGTCGGCACTATGATAAAGTGCTTATAAACTGAAGGCATGAAAAATAAGCAATTTTACTAAATTCTGAATTTTCCAAAATTTGCACATCCTACTCATCCCTATAATAATTTCATTCGATTTTTTTAGAAACATGCTAATATTAATTTATTACACCGCTATATTTCATGTTTTAGGATGGTATACTAAAAGATATGATTTATTATCGGTTTTAGTATTTATTTATTAAAATAATTTATTTGAGAATACATACGAGAAATGTTGTACATATTACTTATTTGTACACATGTCTTTATTTTGTATAGTAATTGATTTGGTGTGTACAATACGGCTTACATACGAAAGATCAAATCATTGGTTCTTACAGAATATATATTTTATCAAATCATTGGACAATCATCGGTATAGTTGTAGCAAAGAGTTTTAGTAGGTCTGTCTTGACTACAGTGAATGACTGAGTTCTGACTCTTTGTGCTATTATATTTAAAGTATATTAAACATGACAAAGTGGTATTATTTTATGCTACTGACCGGAATAAAATAATTATAGCTAAAAAATTATTATGATTACTTGTACTCTTAATTTCTAGATTATTTTCGATACACATATTTATAATGTATACTGTTTTGATTTGCAATGGGTGAGATTTGTTATGGTCAACAAACTCGTACGTTTGGCAGTAACATTATTTATATAGTGTGTCTATAATCGACAGAATTCACGTCCTTTAATAAAGATGGATGATATCCCCTCGAGAAACTTATAAGTTTTGTTTGTGTCAAATCTTAAAAGTTGATTTTATATCCGACAGAACAAATAATTTAAGTGTAGAGGTCGAGTAAATAATATGCCGAGTAAAATAATAATCAGTAATTTATTTACTTGGTTGATATCTGTAATATTAACGTGAGGAGAAAATTAAGTTTTTAATAATGTGCTCTCAAATATTATTTGAGAAGTAAGTAGAGTGCAATTATATTCTCTAGTGAAAATGAATATAATTTACTGATAGAATATTCTAAGATTAATAAAATATTAATTAGATAATATTATATTATTCTTGTTAATAAGATTATATAATATTTATTAATTAAGTACTAATCTAATTCGAGTTAGAGTTTTAGGTAAGATTGAAGTCTATTCTTTCTTGTGCAATAGGTCCCTGTTGTAGCATATATATACTGTTCATATGTTAAGAAAAAAAAAAAACAACATTCATAACTCATATATTAAATTAGGGTTTTCTAACAATTTTGAGAGTCCAGATCTCTAACAGCAAGACGTATAGTAGGAATACAACAGAAGTTCAAATGTGATTTACCTCTGCCCGTGAGATATTTCTGTATCGTTTTTATATAATTCAAATACACTATAATCAAGATCCAAGTCCAGTTTTTCGCTGCAAAATAAAACGTGTTTCCAGCACCATGTACCCCTTAATCGGATTGGGTTTAAATGGATAAAAGTGCAACTTAAATGTGCAAGTTAAAAAATATAAGTTAACACTCCACTTCTTCTACGTCTCTCATGTAAATTAAACTCTCTCTCCTATACTAATAGAGAACATACATTTAAATAGTTAAACGTGAAACTTAAAAAGTGCAACTTAACACTTTCTCTCCTCTCTATCATGTCAACTAAACTCTCTTTTATAGTTTAAATGGATAAAAGTGCAAGTTAAAAAGTGTAATGTAAGACTCTCTCTCTCAGATATAGATTAAACTATCTCTCCTATAGTAATACATAACAAACATTTCGGTGTGTTTATTAAAAAAAATCTTATATACAATTAATTTATTAATTAATGAAACGATATTTATGGTAAATATGTATGAAATTAATTCATGTTAATTAATAACTAATATCTTATCGTCTTTAATTATAGAAGTATTTACGGGAAATTAAATCATCATATCGATCATATACATTTATATTACTTTTTTTACATATATCAATATTTTAATTAACGAAATTAATGACACCAAATTAATTAAATAAATATGGAAATGTTAAAAAGAAGATTGTAAAATTTAAATCACTAAATTAATATGAAATGATATTTAATGTCACATTAGTATTTATATATTATCTTTCTAAATAAAATAATTTTTTACTTTATCATATGGGTTTTTAACAAATTCTCTTTCGAATCTTGCCATTTATGAGGTTTATTTTTCGAATTGAAAAAAAATATGTGTTATAAAAAAGGTTCAAATGGATCGGGTCGGGTCAAATGGTTAAAAGTGCAACTTTGTATATGAGTCAGATCGGGTTTTGAATGACCTATAAGGAATGCTAATTATGATAGGTAGCTAGTGGGAATATATGTTCAAAAGTGATACTTATTGGGCATTATTTGTAAAATCTAATCATGGGATAGGAATGAGCATTCGACATGATACCCTTGTACTTTATATGTGAAGATTCATTTCGGCGAGATATGCTTACTCATGATCGATAACAGCAAATTGTCCTCAAATATGATAAGTGTTTGATCTAGATAGTGAGACATAAGACATGTACTTGAAATATGGCTAGTATTAGCTCGAATCTACTCTCTAGTCGTCTTATAGAGAACGAATAGATCAGAGTGGTTCGTTTGGAGTCTTAATAAGACATCCAATATATCGTCTATTCCCAATGATAAAGGCATAACCATATCAGGTCAGATAAGTAACCGGCATCGATATAACCGAAAAAGAGTTGCGTTAATTCGAGTATATAAGGGGGTAGGTACACTCGATGATGCAAATGGGAAAAACAAGGTCCTTTCCATAGTATTTTTAAGGTAACAGAAAAATGACTTTAATGCTGTTTCGATGGCAGCGTGTTAGCGCAGTGCTGTTTCGAGCTATACCATTCACAGCAAACGAGATGTTTGCCCTAGCACATTTAGACCAAGTACAATGATGCGCTTATTGTACTTAGATATGAACACTATTGTTCAATATCTCTTCATCGTCACATCAGTAATAGAACGGGTCTATATCAATGTCTAGTGATCGAACGATCATGGGATAATATGACGGTTAACGCCATGAGGACGGAAGCGTCATAACACCTTCTAGGTGTAGTCCGAATCATGGACTTAGATTAATTCAATCATTACGGGACTCGATCTTCAGGCTGATTTACAACCGTGTCTTCTCAAGATGCTTCATCTCGAAGGCAAATCCAAAAGTGAATCGCATAATAAACACGCAAGGAAATAAAACGTGTCTCTACTTATCCCAAGCCGATCAAGTAATCACTTTAAGCGGGATACCACCTCCGCTCGGATTTTATAGTCCATATAGTGAATGTCTCAGTTAATTGAGAACATGTTCCGCGGTCATGAACTACTTGACTCAAGCACATGAAGTCACACAGAGACCTTCATCTACATCTCTTTATCTAAATCCCCATAGAGATAAAACATGACCACATTCATAGCTGCATACTCAGTTTTCTGGAAACTACTAAACTGAATAAGTAGTGGAACATATAACATCCATTACGAGGAAATGAGTCATCACGTAATAATCTAATGTGAGAGAGAAGTCTTTCTCTACTAGGCGAGCATTCTACAATCTCATTATTCTCAACACGCTTCCTTACGAATAACCAAATAAACAAACTTGTTTAACATTAGCAGTGTTGGAGCTACAGTTCTGAACACTTCTTTCATTGAGGAAGTCTACCTGGATTGCAAGTTTCCATTAGGCTAGTCTGCTCTTCATTGACTTCTGGCAACGTTATGTGGTTTCTTGTCATCATTTGCTCATATTATCAGTCGTCACCGAATATATGAACAAGTAATTAATGATAGGTTCATTTTGCATCAATATCGTCTAAGATATCATGATCGATGGATATTTCAAGATTCTTAGGATTAGGAAGAATCACACATCTCCTTGATCTTTTATAATCTCGTGCGAAAAACGAGTTTCAGTTCACCTCTTCAGGGGCTAAACAAATTAAGAACCGGTCAACTTCCATATTACCCGGGAAGGACGATAGACTGGACAGCCGATGACAACGTCCTTTCCTTGGTGAGTTCGAACAAAGCAATGTGTTACGACATGAACATGGTGTCAGATAGGGACGTCTATCATTGCAAGTATTTTGCAGCAGGTATACATGATCTCGTGGCATCTCATAAAGTCATTAAATACATCTAGCATTTAGTTAGACTTGGGAGAGTCTATGCACTTACTTATAACCAATTGCAATTTGGGGATCAATCTAAGACTGAGTGGGTTATGCACGTTACTTCACGTCGTTACTTATCAACGGTAACGTGCAAATTTCCCCCACCATAGACGTCATCGCGTCTAACATGTGGCGGCGGAATAAAATTAACGTCTTAGCCTTCAAATATCAAGTAACAAACACTTCATGTTTTACTCATCAAAGATGGCATCCAAAAAAATTTGGGCATCACATTTTCACACATCAGGATGACTAATATGTGGTGACGAAATAACATCATCGTTTAAACAATTATTTCGCAAGTATGTTTTGCAATTTTCCTCATCATAGATGACATCCAACATGTGTTAGGAGTTCTGGATTAATTATCATATAAAACGACAGGTTTATATGTCTATTATGGTTTTCAGAAGCAGAAATTTGGTTTCGAAATGACAAGTTCGGAAAACACAAGTTTTGCTTTTGTGAATAGGTTCTCATTGATCGAACGACATATCGATACTGAGACACCAATTCGGCGAAAAATACACCTATATAAACACACTCGGTGAACTTATTATTTACTCAAGCCCTTTCGGTATTTGAACACGATCAGGAAAGACAGTGAGGAGCTGGGCACGAATGCCACTTAAAAACTGAGCTCATTAGGAGAGCGACTTCCGTCTTTATCTTTGCTAAACATCGTATTTGGTGAGTTTATTTGGGAAAAATTCATAATTATTCTGACTTAAATGTGAATACATATAGCGGATTTCGCAAATTTTTAACTCAAAAGCTACATCTAAATGTTTAAACTTGAGGAAAAATTCTGCTCGAAAGAGATACATTGTAAAATGTTCAAATTCGATTCAATATATAAGATCACGTAACATATAAATGTCTACGAGCTTTTATGTGACAAGATAAAATAATCTTAAACAATATCGTAATATAAAAGCATATCATACTCGTGTAAACTAGTACTAACATGGAGTGGTAATATTAAACCACTAGAGTTATTATTTAATACAACACTAAAGTGTTACTTTTACCATTTTCTATGTATAATTAATACATCGCATATATTATTTCAATTTATAGGCAATAAATAGTGTCACGCTAAAAGGCTAAATTAATTATTGTCATATTCGCAAGTAATTATTTTCATAATTTTTGTACCATGTTTTCCGGACGTGATACAGTTTCTTTTAAACTGTACACAATTTTTTCAAAGTCACACTATTTTTTTTTTTTCAAATTTTATATCATTTTCTTTTAAAGTTCATAACTAATTTTAGTGCTTCACAGTCGGTCATTTTTGTAAACTCCTTAACCTAACTTGTTCTGGTTCATACACTCATAATTTGGAGGACATAGCCATTAAACTTTTTAATCGGTGATGCTCACATGCATCGGTCACATCCGAATTTCCCAAATTCAATTTTCACCAATTCTAATTCAGGTGAAGTCGCAATCAATAAAAAACTCAATCTCAGATACCAAATTGACCCAATGAGAATTTGAATGAAATCATGTTTCTACTTGGCAATATACAGAAGGAATATGTAAATATAGAGAGTACACATGAGATTAACCCAGTTGCGTGTGGCCAAACAGATTGAGGGAGATATACGAGTATTTTCAACAGCATATGTATTAATTTTAAAAGAAGTATTAAACCCTGTTCTTAGGTGTTAAGAATGACTCGATTAAAGGACTCATACAAGACTTATATCCCCTTAGCATGCTTGTAAGGCTCCAACTTGTCAAGAGTATCGTAACAGACTAGCAGCATCACCGTCTGCTAAAATTTGTTCCTTTTTAATGCATCAACTCCACTGAACCTGGAGTTTTTTTATGCATACAAGTATATTTTTATTGGAACGTTGATACATAACTAATGGAATGCTTATTATATTATTTACTAAATTAATAAAATATAATTGTCGTGTAAAAGTTAATTGCAATTTTATTATTTATAGTAGTTAAAAGTTCTTGTTCCCAATTCTTAATACTGCAACAAAACATGCATCACCATTCAGAAAATTTTAACAAATAATTGTCTTCATTGCAAAGTATTCAAATGGAAATCATGTTCATTATTACACGGCAAATCTTGAGAAAAAGAAAGAAATGTCATCACACAACCAAAAAACCAAGTTCATAAACAAACTAGAAAACACAAAATTCAAGTTGGCAAGCAAAACGGGAAGCCAAGTAAAAAACAGGTTTGTCAGATGATCTATCAAATTACGAGACATCACCGTAATCAATTATCTTGCAACAGTCGTGCTTCTATTTCCGATAGCTCATCTGGGATGGGTTCATCAAGGTTCATTGGCAAAGCTTCAATCATCTGCAATGGAACATTAGATGCATGAGAAGCACCAGATGATGATCCCGCACCAAAAACTCGATCAGTACCTTTGATAATAAACGTAGTCATGATTAGATATAAATTTGAAGATACGGTCATGTTGTGTTGATATTTGTTAATGATCTTGGCAGCTTAGATGATCATGGTTTTCATAGTTATATTGTACTTCTGGACATCATAAATTGTTGTATATATAGTTTATACATATAAACAGGAAACGCTACTGTAAGATTACAAAAAAAATAAAAAACTACTGTAAATATGCAGTGGCAAAAGCTGAGAGAAGAAACCAATAGATAGTACAAAATGGATCATAAAATGATAAGGTGGTTGCTTTCGTTAGTAACTGGAAGGAAAATTATAAGGAAAACGTGTAACAATACACTTAACTTTGACTAAGCTACTCAAAGAGCTATTGTGCCCGAGGCATCTCTTCTATCCAAATTTCTTTAATTTCCCCCCTAGGATTGGGGGTAAAAAAGGGGAAACCCAGTGCTAAAGCTCCCTCTTTGCGCGGGTCGGAAAGGAGTCCGGCCACTTTGGGCCCTAATGCAGACCGTGTTCCCTATTTCTACAAGATGTTGCACAACTCAAACCCGGACAGCGGTACTAAAGATACAAGGTCCCTTGTTTGGAAAAATTTCTACTTGTGAGACTACAAATATTTTAATAAGCTTTTCGAATATGATGTTGGCGATTTTAATAATTATGGACATAAGGTTAACTATATTTCCAAATTAATATGTCTATATAGTACCCTTTTCTTAAAAAAAATATCTAATTTAATAATCTATGACTTTTTTATGAGTGAATGATTATCTTAAATAATGTTTTAACATCCAAGTATAGTTATGAATATGTTACTCTCTTTTCCATTTCTTTAACAAAGAAGAGAGAAGGAGGAATACTAAGGGGTTCGTCACTCAAGAAAGAGTAACATTTGAGTTTATGCAAAAACATAAACCACAGTGGAAAATAATATACATGCAGTTCATTACAATACAAATGAAGGTATAAATTGGACTTTATTTTCACAGGCACACATCAGATTATCATTTCTTTAAAGGCCGGAAATAACCAACTCACTAAAGCAATATCTAGAACAAAGAAAAATTGGAATTAAACAAATATGGAGTATGCCACTAACCTGAAGACTTCTCCTCAGAAGTAGGAATCTGGTATTTACACAAATCTGAACCATTTCGCTGATCCTTTTCAGCTGTCAGCTCAACTATCAGATCGCGATAACTTAAAGCCTCACGACTTTCCTTCAATTTGTCGGACAATAAGATGAGATAGTTAAAATCCTCTCGATTCTGGGTGCAATTATCAGCTAAATGCTGATAAACATTTCCCTTCAAAAAATGCATAGACAGATAAGGAAGTTTCACAACAACCACCTATCAGCCAAGAAACATTCTACTTAACTTTATCTATAGAAAATAGGGAAGTAAGAAAGGGGAAGGGTTCGATAACATAAGCATTTTTAGGTCAAAAGAAAAAGATGTCTCGATAGGTAAGTCGAGAAATATTAAACTCAAACATAGTGCAGCAAGAAAAGAAACACAAACAGATTCAGTATAAAATAAAAAAAGGATTTTTACCGCCCTAAATATCTCTCTGAGCCTCGATGACTGCGTTGGGGAAATAACCGACAGAGAAACAAATGACTGCAGTCAAAAAAAAAAGCAATAAGCTGCGGAGTATAGTTGAACAAAACACGCAATCAATGCATATTTACGCACAACATGGTAATATAATAAGAAACAAAAAATGTACCATGACGAATCTTCTCGCCACTGACGTGGCATCAAAGAGAATCGAGTCCAGTTTTCGAAAAGCAATGCTACTCTTGTCCAACATTTCGTCATTTTCTGAAGACTTGTAAGAAGATACAAGTATGCAATGAGTTTGCGCAAAAACTGGGGCCTGGTTACGATTAGCCTCTGCAATAATCTGGTAGATACGAAATCACAATGTGTTAATTGATCTAAAATAGAATACAATATTAGGAGAGACACTATTTACCAAAACCCTTTTCTATCCTAAAAATGCGATCCAGAAACATGTCAGAAATATTCCAGCGCATTCAATAGCTCCACTCCTTCCCCACAAGGAAAAGAATACTGATCTAGTTGATGATGATAATGATTTATGCAAATACTATCACCCTTCTTTGATAAGGAGTAGGAAAATGGCATAGTACAAAATATTTTTGGATAATAGACGTTGAGTCTCTTGATTATACTTATGATATCGAGCGAATTCAGTTTTAACAAGGTAAAACTTGCGAGTACCAACACATTTAAGGAAATACAATAGGTATGTTTGTTTTTCCTATTACTTTCTTTTTACCAAGTGGCAAGGGTAGGGGAAATTCCCAAAAAAATGGAGTTTTAAGGTTTCTACTAAATATATATAAAACTAATGAATTTAGGAATGATTTCAGATTCCCGCACGTTTGATATACTAGTATAATGGGTAGATCACTAGTCGTATCCATTCCATAGTACAAATGGACTAAACATTTGCAATCAATTTCCTTTTATACACACCCAGAAAGAATTTAATAAGCCAGAAAGTTTGTCAGATGCATCAAGAAAGAGTGAAAGACTATTGCTGTTCGTTAATGAAACTATTGCGAGTATTTGCTTTTTGTTATAAAGAGAAGGAAATTAGAAGACACACTTTTCAAGTAGCTTACCTTAAAAATGATATATATTAACAGCCTAAAAAAATATGAAGCAAACAAACTTTGTTGGTTAATAAAACTCTTGGCTGTCACTCTACACAGTTAACTGTACTTCTACACGCTCATTAGTGTTGCCTACTACGTGCTTCTCATAAGATTGAATCGGTTATTATAGTGAAACTAAAACAGAATTAAATGACAACATCTCGGCTGACATACATCAGTTTGGACATTGATAAAGAGTAAGTACCAAAAAGTTTCATAAGACATAATATCTAACATAGAAAATAAAAGAATTATGTTGGAACAATAATAATAGTTTATTTAAAAGTCAGTTTATTCTGCAATAAAGGAGGGTCAGTTTATAGGTGAAAACCTTAGATTTCATGAAATTTTCAAATGTCAGTTTTAGCCTTTTATGAGTTCTGTTAAAAACTAGATCGGATAATATTTCAATTTAATTTGGTAGTTATATAAATACCCTGTACGCATTTTGTTTCAAAATAGAGTTGGAATGATAAAAGCTTGATAATTTCTCAATCTCTATTCTCTTGTATACACACACACACACACACACACACATATATATATGTTCCAAGCTCTTCTCTTTCTCCTCTATATTAGTCCAAAATTTCTCTAAAGAAATTAAAAATAAATTCCCACAAATTAGTTCTACATCAAAAACCAGATTATTTAAACAGACAAGGCGACAATGGAGCTATACCTGCAATGTAGAAGATAATGCTCTTGAAAGTACAGCTTCACTAAAATCACCACTAGTAAAGGGTATTGCTGATAACCTTTCCAAGAAAGTTTCCAAGTTGTCTGTCCATCCCCACGATTCTACCTGTGGTTCTGTAAAAAAGAAAGGTAAAAAGTTAATCAAGCATGATTTAACATCCAAGCATTCTTACTAGGATACTATCTATTTGTTTGCGAACTCTTTCTTCTTGATTTATGCTTACTAGCTTTTAAGCCAAGGGAAACTTGTGCTTTGTCAATTTTGAGATGAAATATCATCAGCCACATTGTAAACAATAAGATTTACCACTTCTAGATAGAAAAGGACACCAAAATCATCATAATTCCTATTTAGTCATGATTTTATGTTATTTGCATGCCATTTTAATTGGTGGTAGATCTATCTCCATAATGAAACTGAACTTTCAAAAGTCTAATGCTGTAGATGTCGTAGATAATGCAATGTATAATTATGTGGAACTGTCCAGAGCAGATGGAGCTTTATTCGTACCAGTAAATGGCCCTTGGGAACCATAAACAATGAGGCCAAGTAATAGTTTTGGTGCCACAGGATCCTAAAAAGAAAGAAATATCAACAAAATTGAATAAGTTGTTGGATCATTGACGGAAAGAAACAACCAAACAAAAAAAAGGAATATAATTTAAGAATAACTGAACACTGAATAATTGAACGATGACCCTCTTTTAAGAGGGGGAGAAAATTGTTTGCCAATCATCATTGTACAAAGTGGTGTCTCTTATTTCTATGATCATGTAAGTCACAAAGCACCGACTGTTTAAGATATCTAATTATTGTTACGACTGCAAGAACACAAGAAGCTTTCTCACTCAAAACGACTATTTTTTTAGGAACTGAATATGAACATAAATTTCAAGATTCCTCAATAATTGGATGAGCCTCCTAAACAAACCACCAAAAGCATATTTGTCTCGTTTTAGTTTATTTAAAGCCTAATCTGAACCGAGGACAAACACAGTTCACAAGTATTGAGCCTAAGATTTTTCTAGTGAGTAGAACGTTGATGATAATGAGAAAGATTAATTTATACCTTCAGCAGATTCTAATCGAAGAAAAATAATAAAGGAACTAAAGCAGGGATCCACAAACCTGGAATATTGATCCTTCAGGATGTATGTACCTGTACATAAAAAATAATTTGCTTCATTTTTTTTACGTTAAAGAGAATGCAGTAAAATTGTCATTCAAACAAACCAATGCAGAACAAGGTGATTGGCCAAAGTGGTTGAGACCCTAGTATACCACGCTCAGGTTCAATCATTACATTCCTATATTATAGTATGAACTGCTTTAAGTAATATGTGATCAAAACTAGGAAGTCTAACTAAACTGTCACAAGAACTAAGGAAAAGATTAAACAAGTATTTACCCCATAACCAAGATAAACTATGGATGATTGGCAACAGGGAGGTGGTGGTGTGGCCATGAACAAATTTAGAAACCAGTAAAGAGTATGACACAGAAGGTACTCCTGTGGTGGCCACCTAAGGCGAAACCTCTTTGCTTCGGCAAGTATTTTAAAAACTTTTTAAAGACACACGTCGATTTTTTTTACGAATGACTTTAAAGAATTTAGTAAGGCCCAGGCATTAGGCCCATGTAAATAAGGCTCAAAAGAAAAAGAAAAAAAAGAAAAAAAACAGTATGTCATTAAAGGGCTTTCATAAACAACATTTGCTTCTTCCAAGGCTTTGACAACTGAAAAAGGCATGTTAATTGCCACGAAGCAAAAAAAAAAAAGGCAACAGTTTAACTTAATCATGACGCAGCACCAATTATTACAATTTGCTTATTCTGGTTATAACCTCAAAATTCTATCTTCCTTTTGCATTGAAATTATTTCTAGTTGCTAAATATCGAATAAAATAAGGGCTTCATACTCTGAATGATGCTAAAATGTAAAATAAACTTATGAAATCATTAATACTAAGTAAATCATAATGGACTTTACTGTATTGCTAAACATATTATAACTGCTTAAAGAAATATCTGATCAAAACATTAAGACGTCTAACGAAAATGTCACAGGTATGAAAGAAATATTTTAAAGTTAAGAAGCTAACTAAACAGTCACAAGTATTAAACAAATATTTAAGAGCATGTACCCCTTACGGAAACTAAATTTTGAATCTTCCAAAAGGGGGAAAATCATACAGAAAACTAGAAGCAGCGAATACATGAACAAAAGCACTAGTAACATGAGTACGACGGAAACTCATAACACCATGCAGAAGAAACAACTCAATAGCCTTGAAATTAAAAATCAACTATGTTGACTTGATTTTATATGAAAGCAAAATGTAGCAAAAAATATATGTTAAATCCTAGATATGCATAAGCAACAAAACAACCAGCGTTATTAAAATTCATGCAAGATATGAAATAGAATAAAATGCAAAACAAACTTGACGATATCTTCAATAAGATCTCTTAAAGCAAGTTGCCAATGGGAACCCAAGTCTTTTGAACTGTCCACCACCACAATTAGCCGATTAGGAGAGAGGAAAGAACTTGTGGAGAAAGATGCGATTTGGTTCATTTTAGGAGGATCTTGGAATCAATTATCTATCGGCTGCAGAGGCTATAGATTCTTACAGTAAGAGAGATAGAAGAAACTAATAATTTATGTAAATAGATGGGGTTTTCTTCCCTTTAATAATGACCGTGCACGCATTAGCTAATCTATCGGCCACAAGCGCTATACAATGTACTAATGCACTTTTCCTTTTCAGTTCTTTGAAAAAATTAAATATGTATTAACTATTTTTTAGACTACTGCACTTGGACGGAAAATAAAGGTCCCCTCTTAAGTTTTATTTATACCTTAGAAAATTAAAACTAATTTTGATACTAGTCATGCTTTGGTTATAGAAATCCAATTTAATGGCATTTTTCATTTTCCGTAATCTATTATCTAGTGTATGTGAACAGGGGACCCACAGGGTGCAATCACTGATTGTAATTGCAAAATGACAAACTAATTACTTAATTGCATTCACCAAATCATATCTGAGAAGGTATCCAACTAAGAGAACATAGCAAAATCAAGCTTTTTGATAAGAGAATTCATCTATGAAGTAAGGAATGTAGTTTATCACATTGGACCGGTTTTTAACTTGCAAGAAATATTTAAGGCAGTGTTTACTATCACCTCATATTGGAACCAAGGGAACGCTAATTGTTCTATCAATACTTAATTTAATTCCAAAGGGCAAAGTTAAGTTGGTATTCTCTACCTCGAGAAAGTATTGTCAACTATTATCTCTCTCAATGATATCATAACAGCGGTAGGTTATGTTTTCTCCTTTGATTGAATTGGAAACTGAGTGTACTAAATGTTAAGTGTCTTTTAAGTGTGAGCAGCATTTATCATTGGAGGAAACTTAAAACCATTAAAAGTTCACTTTTTTTATTAAAAGAAAGTTTTCAGATATGTTATTCGGCTTGAACACTAAACACAGAATGACGCTTTAAGCTTTGTTTTTGTTCTATAGCCTTGACGTGTAACCATTATTTTCAAAGACTAACCATAAAATGATAAAAGTGGCTATTTTTTGTTTCACCTAAACGTATCTTATCAAGAACATAGACATTGTTGCTATATTTTCGAAATCCAAAAATCCCTTAATAATTTAATCCATCTTTTGTTTCTAAAACAAATTCTAAGCATTAAATATATTCTCTTTATATTCTAAATGTATCAGCAATTTATATAGTAATGCTCCAATTTATTCTGAAGGAGAAAGACAATTTTTTAACATGAATAAATTATTCGAGCAGTACCACGCTCACCACCAATGTTCGATCCTAAAGAGAGTATTATTAATTTTAAATAGAAAATAAAAGCAGTTTAAAACATAAATAGTAACACGAGCGAGAATCAAAATTAAAAACAAAAATTAAAAAGAAGTAGCATCATTGAGTATATGTACCTAAGTTTGAAAGAGATTTTAATCATGGGTTTTTGAAAATGAAATCTCAGAACATGTAGTAAACTAGTATCAATATTCCCTAAATGTATAAGTTTATAAAAAATAGTCATATATTTTAAGGAGGAACAGAAATTAAAAGATACCTAAGGGGAATTAATTGTAATAATCATAAGCTCTTGCTTTCACAGATGATATAACCTGCAAGAAAAATTGTAATTACAATAAGTTAAGGAAATTGATTATAAAAAAAACACGAAAATATAAACACTGATCAATTACTCTGGGTCCATCACGATTAATCTCTCTCTCTCTCTCTTCATTGAGTTTAAGAGTAAGTTCATATTTTATGTAGAAAGAATGAACACTGAGCAATTGCTTGTTGAGGAATGGGAAATTTAGTTTAAAAGGTACAATAACCCAGACTAGTAGCCGATATTATTAATTTATTCAAAAAAACTACTAAAATTCAGAAGAAAAAAAATGGATATCCATACTATTGGATAATAATATAATAATATTTAAAAAGAAGGGGAATTAGCATACAAATATACTACTTTCATTAATAATTAATAAAAAAATAAAATAGTTCAATCACTCCTAATTTCTTTAATCTCTTTTTATGCTTTCATTGTCTCTCCAATTTATATCTGTTCGTCATTCTCTCTCTATCTGATCTCATCTCCTTTCTATCTTTTTCCGATCTCTTTTCCATCATCCATCTCTCTCTCATCCGTCTTTTTGTTCTCTCCGATCTTTCTTTCTTTCTTTCTTTTTCTCGCTCTCTCCGATCTCTCCTTCTTCCGCTCTTTTTCCTCCCTCTCTCCTCATCCCCTTATTTCTGATCTCTCTCCTCCTCCCTTTCTATTTTCGATCTTTCTCTCTTCCTCTCTATCTCTCCGATCTCTATATTCGGTGAAAATTAAAACGGAAATATCCGTCGGAGTGGGAGTCGAGTGTGTTGCGAGATCGAAAACTCAAGATTGATGCCGACGGAGATACGGTCGTCAAATGAGAGGCCACGACGACGACGTGGTAATTCGAGATCGGATGACAGGTAAATGTTGAATTTGTTAACTAGTGTATAAGATTGAAAAATAAATGTATCGGTTCCGTGAATTAAGTGTATTAAGTTGAAAATTATGAATATAAATTATGTAAATAAGAATATGAATTCAGTAAATTGGGACGAACTTTAAAAATAAGGATGGATTTTACGAATTATGGTATGAAAATTTGAAATTAGTGTACGAACTTTTGGAATAATGGTATGAAAATATACAAATTAAGTTATGAACTTTTGAAATAACATATATGAACTTTTAAAATAATCTTATGAAAAAATACAAATTAGAGTATAAAATTTTGAAATAAGTGTATAAACTTTTTGAAAAAGGGTATAAAATATACAAATTAGGTTATGAAATTTTGGGTATTTTTTGTTAATTAGAAATTTTTTGGTATGTTTTTGTTAATTTAATTTCAAAAGCAGTATGTTTTGTTAATTTATTCAAAAATAATATACTAGTATCCAGAAATATTATAGTAAAAATAAATAGCAGATAACGGCCAATCATTTCGGATAACGCTTCTTTTGGTCGATGCTTATTCTTTAAATACCGGCATCGCTTCTTTTCCAACGATTCAACTATGTAAGACATCATACTTGCATGCACAAGAAACGAAACAAAACCAAATCGAAAAGTTGAAAACATGAAAAAAAATGTTTTTTTTTATAATTTACAAGTGGAATAATGAAAAGAGGGAAATGGGAAACAAATTCTTTTTTTTTTGGCAAAGCGGTAACTATGGGTAAGAATATTCACACCATATCCCTATGAATTTTCTCATATTTTACATAAAAATTACATTTTTACACATTTACAGTTTTGCTTATGGTGTCAAGGCAAGATATCAAAAAAATATAAGCAACTTGATAATATCACATAGTATTAATGGAAATATAAAATATAAAAGAGTTTTTATCGTGTTGTAATATTTCTTTTTAATTTATCAAATCGTAATTTGTTTAATGTATAACAAAAATACAAAAAGTAAATTAGTTATTTAAAAGGGACCATCTAACGCTGCATTTCTTAATCTAACGTTGATCAAATTAACTATACAATGTCCGGTCTTACAACCTAAGACCAAATGGGGATCCCTCTTTTAGCGTGATTCAAATCTACCAATAAATCTGGATCATATTTTAACTCAATATCATCATTAATATATTCCACATGTCCATTAAGTGATTTAATAAAAACGTCAACCATCTATTCCTCACCAAACCGATCTACATACTCGTCGAGTGATTATTATCTTTTTTTAAGCATTGCCTTCTTTATTAGTTTCTGTTGGAAAAAACCATGTTTCATTGTGTTTTTCGAATTGGTCACGAGTCCAAAAGTTTGGTCAAATTCCATGCGAAGAATCTAAAGTTTAGACTCCGTATTAAAGTGGTTTGAGCAGCTTGTGTGACAAGTTTCGAAACGGTATATCGCATGACCTATTCGGTGAATGAGTGTGAATGAAAATTGGCCCCGAAGTTGGACCATGGAGAGACGAAATCTGGAATTTGGGAAGAGAAAGTGGGAAAACAAATGGATGGGGAAACCAACCAAATGTTTATCACACAACAAAGATGAAAAACTATTTTGAATAGTTTATATACATATTCACCACTAGAGAGTGGTAATAATGTGTAGCCTCATAGGTGTATGTAGGCAAGTGCACCACACACGTGCGCGCTCGATCGGTCTTGGTCTCGGGCTCGGGCAGGGGTCTCGGGTCATGGGTCGCGGGCGTGGGACTTGGAGAATGTTTCGGTTCCGGTTCTGGTTCCAAGAAAGTCTGAGAGTTTTGGATAATAACAAAACAGTACCAAAAAAATTCAAGTAAGCTTGTAATTGATGCAATTAAATGAGAATAATTGTATCATTAATTCAGCAGTTTCGTATACTGAATTAAGTGATAATAATGGTTAAGATTTCAGCTCAGCCTATAAGTAGCCTGCTCTCTCCCACTCTCTAAACACAACATTTTTTACATTCTGAAAACAATCTGCATATTTTCCCATAGCATATAGAAGGAGAGACAAACACCCACCAACAGCTCGACCTTGACTTGTTGTCAGTTTTCGGCGAGTCATCCGAGACGTTGTACAATTTATATTTCTGTCTTTTCAATTCAGTATTTTAATACCGCAATTTAAATTCTACAATTTATATTTCTGTCTTTTCAATTCAGTATTTTAATTTGCTGTACTTAACTGTAATTTTTAATTCTGTTTTTACCTTTTTGTAATTTCTTTAAAGTACTGTTTCTATTCTGTAATTTCAATTATGTAATTTAATTCTGTAATTAGAATAGTTTCATTTCAGTCCTGTAATTTCAATTTAAATCAGAACAGTCCGGTTGTTAAGTTTATACTTTCCAGTACGACAGTTTCTAGTTATTGCAATTCAGTATATCAGATTATTAATTGATAATAATATGAATAACGTTTGCTTTAATTTCTATTCAGTGCATACATGTTGTAATCTGTAATTTCAGTTTCAATTCTGAATTAATAAAGATTACACTGGTTTTGATTATTGCCTTTTTAGTCCTTTATTAGTTTTTAATTGTTATTTCGTATACGGAAACCAATCGTTTCTTCATTCAAAATGTTACTCTACGACCATGTCTTTGTCTGTTGGACCAGTTCGTATTAACAATGATTGATGGACCAATTTATAATTAACGAATAGGTTTGATGAATAACAAATAGAAATTCATTAAACTTAATGAAAACTCGTTAGTTTCACTAATGTTTAAATTGGGTAATTTCAGAATACGAAGGTCTAAAATGAAACAACGAAAAAAAAACACGGCTCAAAAATTGGCAAACTGGAAAGTTTAACCTGTTAAAATAAAATTAACCTGTTAATTTTCCTAAGAAAATTGACCGGTTGGATTGGAATTAACTGGTTAAAGATTGCTAAATTTTGAAAGTGCATAACAGCACGGACTCATTTTTTGAGGCTATGGAATGATTCAAAAATACTTCCAAATATACAATTGAGCATTTGAAGATCTTCTACTTTTCTAAAAAAAATAATGGTGGGCAAACCCTGCATTTTTATTTATTAACATGTAAAAATATAAATACGGGCAAAAAACCCCATAAAAAAATTTGGCCAAAAGTACGCCAATCTGGAAAATAAGTATCGAATGTGCTTATTACAAATCCTTTAGGATTGAACTTTGAATAACTTAAAAATACAGGGGCTTCTATAGTAATAAAAATAAAAAAATGCCGAGTTATTCCACACGTCCAGTTCTCCACCTTTATTCTTACCATACGAACCGACAAATTTCATCTCAAACACATAGAGCTTAGAGAGAGAATCCATGACAATTTGTTTATTAATCATCTTAAATTGGGATAATGATCATGATCCATTTTTAAAACCTTACCCAGCAAACTAGGGAAGTCTCTCTGATCCTTAGAGATGATGTTCAAGATTTCTTTTGCTAACAAATCAGTTGATCCATTCGCTTCTCTAAAGGTATGTGTGATCTCCACTTTTTTCTGTTCAATGATCTTTTTAATTTGTCCAATTAATCCAAGGATAAGCTAGGGAGATTTCTCTTTGTAATGATTAATATTCATCAAACTTTTAGAATCACTTTCTAAGATAGCCTTTTGATCTTCAATAATAGAGAGTCCTTTTTAAAATAGTCAAAACTTTAATTTCCAAAGCAAAATTAGCCCTCTCAGAGAGTGAAAAACCTTGTATAAAATTGCCTAGTTGGTCTCTAATAACCCCACCAATACCAAAAGATCTAGGGCAGTATCTGTGGCTACCATCCACATTAAATTTAATAGGTGGCTTGACCCAATATATTTTTCAAATTTTCTTGCAAGGTTTGGTACCAAAATCATTAGAAAATAAATCAAAATTTCTCTCAATGGCCTTATCTTTTTTGATAAAAAGCTAAAATTGACTTTTTATCTTTTTGATAATATCTTCATGAAAACAGATACTATTGTCAAATCTGCTACTGCACCTACTTTTCCAAATGCTCTATATAATAATAGAATTAATGATCTTTAAACATGACCTTTTAAAGAGGAATTTGATTTTAACCACCAAGGCATGCATTTGTCTCTAATGCTATTATTATAGTAATCACTACTAGAAAAAAGTTCAATAAAAGCGGTTTTTAACCGCATTAAAAAGTACTAAAACCGCATTTAAAACCTTTTAAGGCGGTTTCTGAGGCGGTTTTCGGACCGCCATTTCCGCAAGCGTTGTTAAAAGTTTTAAGGCGGTTCACAACCGCTTCAAAAAATTAAAGACGGTTTTTTATGAGCTGACTTTTTATCTTTTTGATAATATCTTCATGAAAACATATACTATTGTCAAACCTGCTACTGCACCTAGTTTTCCAAATGCTCTATATAATAATAGAATGATCTTTAAACATGACCTTTCAAAGAGGAATTTGATTTTAACCACCAAGGCATGCATCTGCCTCTAATGCTATTATTATAGTAATATCTATACCCATATGATTTCCATAATATTCCCAGACCAAAGTAGCCATATGACCTGTAACTGAATAAGTGTTCTGAATCTTCATCATTATTCTTGCAACGGTCACACATAAAGACTAAATTAATCCATTTACTTTGGATGTTGTTATCTACTGTAACTACATAAGAAAGACTTTCCGCATAAAAAAAGAACTCTCAAAAAAATAAGTTTATCCCAAATTAAAGAATGAGCCAGGCTAAAATTTTCTTTGTTTTTTACCAGGTGACAATCTGATTTAATAGAGAAATCCCATGTTGTCTCTTTGCAGAACGTAATATCATTGCCACACGTATTTTTCATTATTTTGTTCTAAAAAAGAATGTGATAATTAGCAGGATAAATCTCACTTATAAGCTCTTTTTTCCCCATTCTCCATTATCGGTGAAGTCCTTTATTAAATAGGAATTAGGAATATCCAAATACTTGATTGGGATATCACCACTCAAATTGTCTAGATTGACATTAACATTGTCTTGACAAATAGACCAAATAATGCTTTTTTCAGTTTCTTCTATAACTTCAATCATTCAGTTTCAACTGCCATTAGTAATAGCTTTAGTAGCCAAATTAGAATGAACTTTTTTATGGTAATTATTTTTCATAAATAAAGACCGAAGTGATTTTTGTTTTCTTAACTTCCACCAAAGTTTAATAGCAAAATCACTTGTAATATCACACATACTTGTTAAACCCAGACCACCTTCTTCAATAGGTCTAGAAATTCTCTATCAAGAAACCTAATGATATTTATTTTTATTTTCATTTTGTCCGCATAAAAAATAAGAAAAGACCTTCTCTACAGCAGTAATGACAGTTTTAGGAGGCAACATAGCTGAGAGAATATATAGAGGCATAGATCGAAGAACATATTTAATAAAAATGATTTTAGATCCTATGATAACCATTTAGACTTCCAATTATTGAGGGTTTTTCTGATTTTTTCCACCATAGAATGGAAATAAATGTTTTTCTTTCTACGAGACTATAATTTGCACCCTAAATAAATAAAAGGAGGTTTTTTCATAATTATTCCTAGCTTTTCTTCAAGTTTTATTCCCTTGAGCACTTGTGGTAGTTTTAGATCAATAAAGAAAACTTTTTTCATAATTTACCTCTTGACCAGAATCAACCTCATACTTTCTTATTACCTTCGGAACCTCTTTTACTTATCTCACATTTGCAGCAGAGAAAATAATGATGTCATCAATATAAGCTAAGTGTGTAATAAAATGACTCCCAATAGAAACTTTAAAACCTTGATAATAACCCTTGTGAGCTAGGTCATTTAGATTTATGGAGAAAACCTCATTGAAAATAACAAAAAAACCATAAGATAAATGGTCTCCTTCTCTTAAGCCTGGGTTAGATTTGAATAAATCAGGAGCTACACCATTAACTAGAACACTGAAATGAATGTTAGAGATGAGCCTCCATGTTATGTCAATAAAAATCTCAATAAAACTCATTTTCCTCAAAACTTAAATAAGAAAGAGACATGACACTTTATCATAAGTGTTCTTCATGT
Source organism: Primula veris (assembly GCA_963682055.1). NCBI lineage: Eukaryota > Viridiplantae > Streptophyta > Magnoliopsida > Ericales > Primulaceae > Primula > Primula veris. Next base: position 27,402,422 of record OY821742.1, on the reverse strand, counting down.
CAAGTTTAATTACAGAATTTTCCCTTTATTTTTAGCATTTAAAATACTGATCATTTCTTGAGCAAAAAAAATATTATCAATAATATCACTCCCTTTAATAAATCCACTTTGATTATCTAAAAAATGTTAGGGAGAATAACAGTCAATCTAATAGCCAAGATTTTTGACATTATTTTGTTGTAAAAGTTACTTAAACTGATAGGCAAATAGTGAGCAAAAGCTTTAGGATTCTTAATCTTAGAAACCAAGGCAATCAAAGTAGTGGTCATCCTTTTAGGTAGCTCTGCACCTGCAAAAAACTGATAAATAGCTTGACATATATCATCTTTAATAATATGCAAGGTTTTAATGAAGAAAGCACCAGTAAAACCATCTTGCATAGGTCAACTGCCCTTCTAAAGACCCTATATAGTTTCTTTAATTTCTTCTTCACTAGGCTTGTTATCCATAAGATCATTCTCTTCTTCACCAATAATACAAGGAACTGCATTAATACTGCCAAAATCATCCAAAACTTTAGGTGTTGGAGCAAAAATAGATTGAAAATAAGTAGCAGCCTCCTTCTTAATATCATTAGCTTCGGTCAATATATCACCCTCCGCATTTTTAATGCTAAAAATAGTTCACTTTTTCTTTTCCCTTTTACCACACCATGAAAATATTTAGAATTAGATTCTCCCTCTATAGCACATTTAATATTTGATTTTTCTTCCAGAAGTGCTCTTCTATTTTTTCCTTATAATTCATATCTCCATAAGCTTTATTTAAATAAATTCTATTTTCAGGAGAAGGATATGCTTCAAAGTCAGCTTCAACTTTAACAACATCATCTTCACCCGCAATAAGATTCTGGAAAATGTCACCAAAATTGTTTTATTCCACTCTTTTAGCACTTTTTTAATATTTTTTAAGTTTGAGCAAAGAGAATTTATATCATTACCACCACAAAAGTTTTTCCAATTATCAATAATCAACTTCTCAAAATTCTTGTGATCGGCCCAATTTTTTTGAAATATAAATCTTTTAGGATTAAAATCCCAATCAAGAAATAAAGAGATGAACAAATGATCTTGATCAGAGATCCTTTAGTTTAGATGATGAAGTGTAGTCTTTTTAAACGAATCACTAAAAGCATGATTAACACACTTTATCTATTCTCTCTACACTTTATCTATTCTCTCTAAACACTGCTTTTGTTCCACCAGTTATATCTTGAACCACTAAAATCAATCCTAGTAAGATCTGCTACATCTATACAGCTGAGATAGTCATTTGCTACATTGGCATCCAAAGGTAAACCATAAGTTTTGTCTCTTTTCTCAGATAGTGTTAAAATCTCCTCAAATAATCCATGACTGTGGAGTGTAGAAACTGTTAATATAATCCCACAAATCCTTTCTTTCTTCTTTGGTGCACTTTGCATAAATGATACTCATTTGAATTTTAGAGATAAAAATAGAACTGGAAATAGCCATCTTTACACATTAGTTCATTTCACTTAGAAAAAATAAATAAATTTGCTCATAATAAAAAATCCAAATTTTATTGTGAGAGTGGACCCACAACTTATCAAAACCAAATTTTCTTCTGAAAGCACATGTTTGATCTGATGATACCATAGGCTCCAAACAAACTAAAATAGGTCATTTATACTGGTAACAAAGATTTTTGACTCTTCTGGTAGTTGATTTAGTTGAGCTACCTCTCAAGTTCCATATAAGAACATTAATCATTGATAAAACTTTCTTGATTTCCTTATAGAAGACCTAAGTGACATTTGGTTTGGCACTTTTCTTTGAACCTTCTTTTTCTTTTTAGCATTTTTAAAATTTACCACTGACCAGTCTCCTTTTTCTTGCTGAATATTTGGTGGCTTACTTGGAGACAAATTGAGTGTATCTTGTATATAGTGGACTGAGTAAAAACATGGTCATCAAATTTAGGTAACATAATTACCAATACTCCTTATGTAATTTCTTCTATTAAAGGAGAATTTAGCTTTTCATTTCCAAAGTTACCCATAGTACATTTATCAAATTGTATCAAATTGTCATCTTCTCCCCCAACATTCCCTTTTTCAGAGATTTTTGGACTAGAGATTATTGGATCTTCTGGAATACTTATTTCACCTTCTTCAGCCTCTAAAGGTATTAAAGCTTGGTTAATGGTTTCTTTAGTATGCTGCTCTTTTTCCTTTTCAATGAGATTTTCATTTTCCTTCTCAGAATTGTCAATACTTTTCCCATCATTTTTCTATTTTTGCTGGCTTTCATTTACTTCCATGCATTCTTCTTCTTCTTGGTACTTACAAGTTTGGTAAATGTGTTGTTGACAGAATCTTTGGTGCTGAAGAATTATTTGTTTTTTTCTTTTTGGAGAGGGACAGAATTATCATTATCTTGCTCTTTTTGGTAAGAGCTTGAGGCTAATTTCACTCTCTATAATTTAGCTTGTGGTTAATTTTTATTGTGTCTGTTTGGTTGCTCCGATTTTTTTTTGGATTTCTGGCTTTTTTTGGCTCTCATCATTTTTTGTAGAATTTCTAGGGTCTTTTTCCTTATCTTGTTCTTTGAAATACATTTGTCTTCTTTATGCTCTAGTTTGCAACAATAGAATTAATAACTAGGATGGTCTTCGTACTCGCCATATTGCCAGAATCCTTCATTTTCACAATACCCAATAGGCACATGAGTAACTAGTTATTTAGATAAGTCCACTTCCACACAAATTCTAACTTTACTAGGTCTTTGTAATTTAGAGGTTGGCTCTTCAACTCTAAGGGGAACACCAAGTGCACTAGCTATAGAGAATATGCTTGACATATTATAAAGATGAATAGGGAGCTTTGGTAAAGTGATCCATACCAGAACAGTAGTAGATTCAAAGTCTGCATCAAAATCATAAGTCCATTTAAACATACGCATAGGAAATTTGTCTATATACCAGATTTTACATAGTCAAACCTTCTTAAAATCAGCCTCATGGAAAAATCTGATCAAATAGAAAAGAATTGATTTATGAAGATCACCAATGTTCAAAAAGTTATTAAATCAAAGAGATATTCGTTCTAGAAGATGCCATCTCATAGGTCGGGTTAGTTGTTTAAATGGCGTAAAGTTTGCCTTTGTTGGTAACTTATGTTCCACCAGACTTCTTTCTAGACCTGACATTTCATCATAATTCCATGCAAAACAATCTTTATACGAGGCTAATAACTTTATAAGTTCAAACCTAATATCATCATATAACAAAGAAGAAATATAAACAGGATTGAAAACACCATTAACTCCTAAATCAGCTTCCTCTAGCTTATCTTGTACTTCTAATTTTAGGTCGTCTAGTTTAGCAGGAGCTTCCTCTAGATCATCCAAAGTTAAGGACTTACAACTATCTATGCTATCATTTAATACACACTCTTCCCAATTACACGATAATGGTTTATCTTCTTTTGACCTTTTATCGATGGCGAATGTACAAAACCTTATGAAGGTATCTCGGACTTTCTTTAAACTTGGGTCATCAATCATTTAAAACTCTTGTAAGTTTACTGAGCCTTTCCTTATCATGCTAGGATTCTCCATCTCATATGCCATGTGGGTAATCCCTTTTATGACATACTTAGGAAACTCTTCATGTGTCAAGCCAATATGACCGTCTTGGACCTCTTTGCCTTTGAACTAGATAGCCCTTATGCTTCCATCGTATAAATCAGCTTCAACATTGTTAGTGTCGGCCTTAAAAGGATTCTCATCTGCCCAAGTTACCTCTACTTCATCATTACCCTATTTAGTCTTCCCACTTAGAAAAATCAAAGCCTAGTGTAGCGAAGATGGCACGCATCCATATATATGGATCCAATCGTGTCCTAACAAAAGGTTAAAACTTGAACCAGTGTCTACAACAAAAAGGTAGTATTGGTCATTCGACCACCGACCTTTAATTGCATGGATATCAAACCTCTTTTTGGCGAACTGTTCCTCGTAAAGTTTCCTATTGTTACCTCGGTGGGGATTAGTTCTTCCTCCCTTCTACTCAACTTTCTCATGATCTGAGTAGGTAGTATATTTACCACTACACCATTATCAACTATCACTTTGTCGAATGGTACACCATTTAGGTGTGCCTTGATGTAAAAAGGTTTCAAATGTTTTGGAAAGTCACAGCCTAAAGCCCTCAAAACTGCAACATCTTGACCGAACTCATCCATATTCAACTCAATCGATTTCTAATGATGTTTATTGATCATTTTTACGACTGACCTGTGGTATCTTCCACATTACCGGCGTAATACTATGGTTGATCTGGTTCAGGTTCGAATGTATGCGGAATAATTGCCACCATATTACAATCCGCATGGTTTTCAACCTCCTGATTTCTAAATTTGGCGATCTCCAGGAGTTCATTCACTGAGCCCATGGCCTTTTCGAACGCATGTATGTACCAAGATCTTGTAATGCATCGATCATGACCTGATTAATGCTGATATCCTTTACTTCCTCAACCAAGTCTATCTTTGCCAATTCATCTATCTTAATAGATAAATCGAGCTCGTCTGAAGTTTTTGTATCAGAACTTTCCGTGCTAGTTCCTTCGACTACGCTTTTGTTCTTTTGAGACCTTCTTGGCCTTGATGACCTTGTGTCTTTTGTATATTCTTCCCATCCTATCGGTATTGGGCTTGCCTCCTCCTCTAAGGTGTTATTGGGTTTGATGTATGACACCGGAAACTGGTACTTCCCATTTTCACCCAATAAATTAACAGTTGGATCGCCAGCTCTAAACCTTTCAAGTAACTGCAGGTGAACACTTTTATTCTTACCGCTCATTTTTCTTGTCGGATTGGTATCTTTTTATGGGACATGGCAACCATATTTTTTTGTGGTTTTTGCCTTTTTGGCCTTGATTAACCTCTATTGGCATTTAGCTTCTTCTTTAGCCAATTTCTCTTTCATTGTTGTGATTTGACTCAGATTTCCCTCCTCTATATGACAAACCCTTTTCCAAGATCTGTCGTTTATAGTGTTGCTTTGAACATCCACTCATTTCTGTTCAGCCTTTCTAGATTGTTGGTGATTTTCCTCATCGTTACCCTCACGGTACCTTCGTTCATTTTGTGAAAAACTTCTTTGGACTCTCCTCTTTTGCGTTTTGCTTGGAGATATATATTATTTTTCCACCAAAAATTTGGCATGTTGAGCTTGTGTGTATTTGTTGTAAACAGGATTCTGGGCATTTACATTCTAGAGTGATTTTCCTTTTTTTCAAAATTGCCTTTGAAGGCAGGATTATCATTCTTTTTAGTTCCATCATTATGCTGGTTTGCGGAAGCGGTTCCTTTCTTACCTAGACTGATGTATATTTATTCCCTTCTTCGTAAAACTGAGGAATATGATCTTTAATTAAATGAACTGGTTCGCCATTAAGAGTGAATGGCCCATATTCTGGATTATACATATATTTGCGGTTTGGAACAAAGATAGCTGGGTCGATCCCTTCGTACATCATTTTTGCCCCCACATATATTTCTAGATCTCTGACACCCATCGTGTTAAAACGTAGTCTGGCCGTAGAATATCTAATTTTGTCATCCCTTTTAGCCATTTTGACTTCTTGGTTCTTCACTTCCTCATGACATCTCAAGCACACATATTGCTCATTGCCTTCATATTTGTGTACCGTTTTTTTATCCGGTACCGCTACCATGTTTTGGGCCCAATTTCGTTTTGGGTTTTTGTGACCTTCGTCCATGTCATCGGAGTAGACCCTTGATGACCTTGGTATTAGATATGCCAAGGTTCCCATCGATGTCCATTTGATCTACCGTCTTCGGATACTGCAATAAACCTTTATTAATTAGGTCTTGAATATTATTTCTAAATGTCATACAATTTCGTGTTGAATGTCTAAACGTGTTATACCATTTACAATAATCTTTACCAACTAGTTCTTCCTTCTTCGGGAATTCGTGTCCCTTGGTTAGGATGAAAAACTTTTGTTTTATTAGTTTGTCGAATAATTCATCTGATTTACTAACATCGAACGAATATGACCTTGTCGAAGGCGGTTTGTTCTTATTCATTGTGAACTTTGATGGTAAAATTACCGGGGTTTTTAGTTCAGTTAACGTATCGCACACTATGGGATTTTTCCTATTATTTGTGCTACGTCTACTTCTATGTCACCATTAATATCTTGGCAATATATTTCATACACTTGCCTATGCACGTGTTGTTCTTCTAACAAAACTTCTTCGTATTTAGTCACAGTTTGGCTAGTTCAAATAAATCATTTATTCTTGTATCATTAAACTTTTTTCTATATGCAATGCTTAAACCTTCTAAGGCAAGTTCGATAACAACCCTTTTGGGTATGTGTGTGTGTACTCGACTTCTTACTAGTTTGAAACGAATCATATAAGATTCCGCACTTTCTCCTATTTTCATTTTAATTTTAGCCAAGTCTGCCATTGAGACATCCGGTTCAAACTTATGAAATTGAGAATGGAACTACATTTCTAGTTCATGCAACGAATCTATTCTTTTGGGTGGTAAATTCATATACCAAGAGAATGCACTTTTAGATAGTGATGCGGGAAAAAGTTTAGTTTTTAAATCTTCTCAATTCCCGAATTCTCCTATGTTTAAAAGAAAACGACATATATGCTCCAAAGTGGATAGATTATGATATCCTTAGAACTGGTTGAACTTTGGCATTTTAAAACCTCTAGGAAATTATGTGTTTTCAATTCTCCGTGTAAGTGGACTTCGATAAGCCGGAACATTAATCATTTGCATACCAGGTCGTAATTCCTCTAACAACACGTCCCTTACTTGACGTCTTATTCCCTTAATATCGGGTTACCCATGTGTGTCTCGGGACCTATCGTCAATGTGGGAGCTAGGGTTAATATCACCCGCCTATTGAAGCCATTGAGTCGGGTATCGAGACTGACCAAATGAGTGTGAACCAGAAGGTTTATTAGGCACTTTGTGGTATTTACCACATGACCTGATACTATGGTTTACCACCCCCCACCCACCCCGCCATTGCGTTGGGTTTTGGCTTGAACCCGCCATATTCCATGTTGGTCACTCGCCATTTATGGGATTTTGGTTCGAACTGGGCACATATCACATATACTGCCCCCCTTGAGTTGGGCATTGGCATGGGATCGACATATTACTCGTATACTGCCCCCTATGTATGGGTATTGGTTAGTATTGGGTGCAAAACCGTTATATGAGTACCCTGGTACTGGGTTTTGATTGGGGTGAGTCATGTAAAAACAGCTCTGAGTCCCTGTGTGACTAGTATAGGAAAATTGTCCTTGATACTACTCCCTTAATGATTGATTTTTTAGTAAGGGCGCACTTTTATTCATAGGCGATGCGTAATAAGCAGGTATCCCTTTTTCGCTTTGGAAGGTTTTACATGTGTAGGCAGTCTTGGTAGATACTACATTTTCATTATTTTCTTTGTTTTCAAAATCAGAATCCTAGTTATTAAATCATTGAAAGGTTTGGTACGTACCTGGTCTTTCGTTTTAACTTTGTCATGCCTCGCCTGCTCCATGTCTTCCCTGGTGGTTTCCACTAGCTCATGTAGTATCGCCTTAAAATCATTTGCCTCATCGTTATCTGGGTTGGTCAAAACATGAGCGAGTTATTTCAATTGATTATTGAAATCTGGTTGTGCCTGCCCTTGTGTTGGGCTTTATTCCGGGTTACTGTCATTCCGAATAGTCTCCTGACCCTTAGATGGGTCTTTGTGGAGCAGTTTTCTGTGAGATACTAGATCTCAAGGTTCTCTAGAACTTCACCGTCTTTGAGATACTCATGCAACTTGTTCCTGGCATCCTGAATCATAAGTAGCCCCCTCCTTCTATCACTAAAAGAATGTTCCTGGGGAATTTTCCAACTTATAACAACAATCTCAAACCCAGCGTTACTCATGCAAGGTGGATTCACTCCATATAAAATGCCTTAGTTAAGGACTTCTCTAGGATTGATAATCTAAAATTGTCTTGATTACAACGAACTTTGAACACGAACATGGATTCTAAGTGCTAAAACTACTCCTATGAATTGGGAATAATTGGATAAACTGGAAATATAACTATAAATAAACTATTAAAATGAAGATAAATGGTGAAAAACTTGTAATGTAAATGTGCTTGATCTTTGTTGATGATTTTTGCCTTCGGGGGTGCCTCATGTTTATAGACTGGAGCATTCAATTTCCCTTCTATGGTTATTGATTTGAATCTTGTTGAGTTGTGGAGCCAAATGAGGTTTGGCCATGTTTTCAATTATCCCACATCACTTGGAATTGTAATATGACCCACTAAAGGTCCTATTTATATGCCCCAATATCTTGTATTTTAATTACACCTACACAAACACCTCTATATTATAAAGAGAGAGTTCTATTTGCGAGAGAACCATAGCTTTGTGATCTAGCTAGATTAAGATTGTAATCCTCTTAATAATATTAAGTGCCACGTGTAGCGGCTTGGAGACGTAGCCAATTTGGGTGAACTCCGTTATCAAAGTGTGTGTGTGTTCGGTTTAGTATTTCTGTCTTTCATTGATTCGCCTGTATCGACCCTAACAAGTGGTATCAGAGCTCGGAAGATCGATGGCGAAAGAAGACAGAACCGCACACGGGATCGAGAAGTTCGACGGGAAGGACTTCGCATTCTGGAGAATGCAGATAGAGGACTACCTCTATGGGAGGAAGATGCATCAGCCACTTCTCCTTGAGGAAAGGCCGACCACGACCACCGAGGAGGCGTGGAAACTCTTAGACCGTCAAGTGCTGGGAGTGATCCGCCTAACACTATCTAGGAGTGTCGCACATAACGTCGCAAGAGAGACGACGACGACGATGGGGATGATGAAGATCCTCACCGACATGTATGAGAAACCATCCGCGAACAACAAGGTACATCTCATGCGTAAGTTGTTCAACCTACGCATGGCTGAGGGGACACCTGTCGCGAGTCACGTGAACAAGTTCATCGACACCGTAAATCAGTTGGATGCGGTGGAGATAACTTTTGAAGACGAAGTGAGAGCCCTTATACTGCTAGCATCTCTACCGAACAGTTGGGAATTCATGCGAGCTGCTGTAAGCAACTCAATTGGAAAGGAGAAACTGACTTACAACGGCATCCGAGATCAAATACTCGCTGAGGAACTCAGGAGATTGGATATGGGTGAATGCTCAAATGATGGAGCAGCGTTGAACATGGGTTCAAGAGACCGGGGTAAGGCCAGGGTATGGGACGTTAGAGGACGTTCACAATCCCGAGGTAGAAGAGGGCTTAGCCGAGGAGGCAAAGATAGCGATCGAAGTAAGAAGAATCTTCGATGCTATAACTGCCAGGGTATGGGGCACTTCAGTCATGAGTGCAAGCAGCCGAAGAAGAGTACCGGCCGTGATCACGGGGCTAATGTTGCGAGCGACGAGGATTCGGATGACTGTTTAATGCTTGCCGTACAGAGGGACATGGATTCGTGGATTCTAGACTCTGGGCATCATTTCACACGACCACTCAGAAGGATTTATTCGAAAATTACACTGCGGGTAATTTCGGTAAAGTGTATCTAGCCGACGGAGAAGCGTTGGATGTTGTTGAAATGGGCGATGTGAAAATTCGCATTCCAAACGGGTCGGTATGGAAGCTAACGAAAGTGAGGCATGTCCCGAGGTTGACCAAGAATCTGATTTCAGTAGGTCAACTCGATGCCGAAAGGCACTCCATTTTGTTTAGCTGTGGAGCTTGGAAAGTTTCACGAGGAGCTATGGTAATAGCCCGAGGGAGCAAGGTCGGTACGCTGTACATGACGACCGATGAGGAGTGTACAGTGGCGGCAGCTGTGTCGCAAGACTGCTCGGAACTGTGGCATCGACGGTTGGGTCACATGAGTGAGAAGGGGATGAAGGTGTTAGCGAAGGAGAGCAAACTTCCAGGCTTGAAGTCTGTCAACCTCGACATGTGCGAAGGTTGCATCTTCGGGAAGCAGAAGAAAGTGAGCTTCCGGAAAGGTGGAAAAGCTCCCAAGGAGGAGAAGCTAGCACTGATCCACTCAGATGTATGGGGACCATCTCCAGTAACCTCACTGGGAGGAGCTCAATACTATGTGACCTTCATCGATGATTCGACGAGGAAAACATGGGTCTATTTCTTGAAACACAAGTCTGAGGTGTTTAAGAAATTTCAAGAATGGAAGGCCATGGTCGAACTAGAGACCGGGAATAAACTCAAGTGTTTGAGGTTCGACAACGGCGGAGAGTACATTGATGCGAAGTTCGTAGAGTTCTGTGCTCAGAGAGGCATTCGAATGGAGAAGACCATCCGAAGAACGCCACAGCAGAATGGCGTGGCCAAGCGAATGAACCGAACAATCAATGAGCGTGCTAGGAGTATGAGACTGCAAAGTGGGTTGCCCAAAGCCTTGTGGGCACATGCAGTAAGCACGGCGGTTTACCTCATTAACCGCGGACCCTCAGTGCCATTAGAAAGGAGAATTCCCGAAGAAGAGTGGATAGGAAAGCCTATCTCGTATGAACACTTGCGAGTGTTCGGTTGTCTGTCATATATCCATGTCGACATAAATGATCGTACCAAGCTTGACTCGAAATCCAAAGTGTGTTACTTTGTGGGGTACGGTGGAGCTGAGTTCGGATATTGCTTCTGGGATGGTCAAACAAAGAGGATCATTCGCAGTAAGGATGTTATCTTCAACGAAGGCATTTTGTACAAAGATCGACAAAGTGCAGTGGTGGAAGAAGATGCGCTCCCGTCCGAGGAAAGTGGTATGGTCGACATGAATGTGTTTCCAAGAGAGTTGGAAAATGACACTGAAGATGAGCCAGTGGTGCTCGACAACCCTCCAGCAGATGCTGAAGAGGACGAGGAGATGCCCCAAACTCCCCGACCTGAGTTGGGCCGATGTCATCGCGAGAAGAGACCTCCTGCCCGGTACTCTCCTTCCCTGCATTACATATTGCTCAGTGATGCAGGCGAGCCCGAAAGTAGAGAGGAAGCTCTGGAGCTGAAAGACTCGAGCAAGTGGGAGCTCGCGATGAAGGATGAGATGAAGTCGCTCGAGAAGAATGTGACTTGGCAGTTAGCCGAACTGCCCAAGGGGAAAAGGGCACTGAGCAACAAATGGGTGTTCCGTCTAAAGGAGGAACAAGAGGCACGAAACGGTATAAGGCACGCCTAGTAGTCAAAGGGTTCCAGCAAAAGGCAGGAATTGACTACACCGAGATCTTTTCACCAGTCGTAAAGATGATGACTATTCGGCTATTGTTGAGCATTGTTGTAAATGCGAATCTTCATCTCGAGCAGTTAGATGTGAAAACTGCCTTTCTCCATGGAGATCTCGATGAAGAAATTTACATGCTCCAACCTGAAGGGTTTGCCGAAAAGGGAAAAGAGAAACTGGTCTGCAAACTGAGGAAGAGCTTGTATGGGCTAAAACAAGCACCACGGCAGTGGTATAAGAAGTTTGACATTTTCATGGCGGATACCGAGTTCGAAAGAAGTGATAGTGATCACTGCTGTTTCGTGAAGAGATATGCGAACTCTTCGTACGTCATACTACTTTTGTATGTAGATGACATGTTGCTCGCCGGGTCGAGCCTTGTTGAGATTAACAAGGTGAAGCAACAGTTGGCGAAACAGTTCGAGATGAAAGATTTGGGTGCCGTAAATCAGATCCTCGGTATGAGGATTTCCCGAGGAAGGGATGGGTCCCTGTTTCTGTCGCAAGCCGAGTATGTAAAGAAAGTGTTGGCACGGTTTAGCATGAGTGATGCCAAGGCTGTAGGCTCACCGCTAGCCGCACACTTTAGCTTGTCGAAGAAACAATCATCCTTAGACGAGGAAGGAAAGGATAGTATGTCGAACATACCCTACGCTTCAGCAATTGGTAGCTTGATGTACGCTATGGTGTGTACAAGACGGGACATTGCCCATGTAGTGGGAGTTGTCAGTCGTTACATGAGTAACCCAGGAAAGCACCATTGGGAAGCTGTGAAGTGGATATTGAGATATCTCTCGGGTACCGTGAGTTTGGCATTATGTTTCCGAAAGACCTCGGAAGGCCTGCACGGCTATGTGGATGCTGACATGGCCGGTGATCTGGACAGCCGAAAGAGCACAACGGGATGTGTTTGTACCTTCGGTGGTACTGCTGTGAGTTGGACATCTAAGTTGCAGAAGATTGTTGCATTGTCGACCACAGAGGCTGAGTACGTCGCGGTGACGGAAGCAAGCAAAGAGATGATTTGGTTGCAAGGTTTCTTAAAGGAGCTCGGTCAGAAAACCGACAAGGGAGTTCTGCACTGTGATAGTCAAAGTGCAGTTCAGCTAGCTAAGAATCCTGTATTCCATTCACGTACAAAGCACATACAGATTCGTTACCATTTTATCCGGGCTGTTCTAGAAGATGGAATCTTCGCGCTGAGGGTGCTAAGAACCCCGCCGATATGCTAACGAAGACTGTTACAATCGACAAACTGAGGCTGTGTGCAACCTCAGTAGGGCTCCGAGCTTGAGGCTCAGGGTCGCCGCTACACTGGAAGAATGAGTAACTCGCCGATGACGGCAGAGTATCAATTACTATACAAGGATACCGATGGGAGCATTCTGCTCGGTGGAGCACAGTGAGTTCGGTGATCGGGGATAAGTGGATTTCTTTTTAAGCACTCGACATTTGACTCAAAGTGGGAGATTGTTGAGTTGTGGAGCCAAATGAGGTTTGGCCATGTTTTCCAATTATCCCACATCACTTGGAATTGTAATATGACCCACTAAGGGTCCTATTTATATGCCCCAATATCTTGTATTTTAATTACATCTACACAAACACCTCTATATTATAAAGAGAGAGTTCTATTTGCAAAAGAACCATAGCTTTGTGATCTAGCTAGATTACGATTGTAATCCTCTTAATAATATTAAGTGCCACGTGTAGCGGCCCGGAGACGTAGCCAATTTGGGTGAACTCCGTTATCAAAGTGTGTGTGTGTTCGGTTTAGTATTTCTGTCTTTCATTGATTCGCCTGTATCGACCCTAACAGGTTTTTGGCTCCAACTCTTGCCATTATTTGCGAACTCACCCCACTTCTTCTATTGCCTCTTTCTTGTTGACGTGTGTCCCTTTCTGGATTTATTTGCATTTTTAGTCTTTGTTTTTGTTTCGTGTTTCTCACCGTCCTTCTAACCCTTTAATGTATATTATTGGGTCTTCCATGTTTTATTTCTTTCATTCTTGGTACCCAATAATTTTTCTGGTACTAACAAACTCCAAAACAGAGGATAATTATTTTTATAAAAAAAATAGTATTCTATTGTATGGAAGAACAGAAATCAAAAGCAGATTAAATGCATGGAAAGTTACTGTTTAATCAATACTTTCAGAATTAATAATCAATTTTCCCTAAATGTGTCATTTTTTAAAATTAAGTCTCAAAATATTACTAAATGATAATTTCTCCCTAAATGTATCCGTTTATATATTAATAATATTCTATAAGGAAGAACAGAAATTAAAAGCAGTTTAAAATATACCTTAAGGAAAATTAACCTAAAAGAAATTTAATTATAGGTTCTTGAAAATTAAGTCTCCAAATATGTATTAAATAATGACTTTTTTTTTAATTAAAAGTGGGGGTTGCCCACTATTTTCATTAATAGAGTGATTTAAAGTGGTCCTCCGACCTTATTACATCAAGTTGGAAAACATAAGGACAAAACAGTAAAGATGCAGACTTGAGGGGTCCAACAGGAATTTATAGGAAGTATAAGACCCATATATGTAGTTGACTTAAAATTATAAAGTACGATCTTCTGCATTCTTCTTCTTCATTCTCCTTTTCCAAATACCATCGCTATATCTATATACTAGTGAGAGAGATAAATCCCCAATTTATCTATAAACTAACCGAGACTATGGAACCATTATATTACACCAAATCTCTCAAATTTCTGTGGTTTTTCATTCATCACACTCAATGTTGGTAATTGATGTGGTCTTCTCAATGATTGCACCAAATCTTGGATCTTCAAAATAGGTAATTTCATCCCGCTAATTCTCACTAATTCTTATAATCCTTTGAAAAAGCTTAATAAGAAAAAGCTTATAAGTTGGAAGCTATAATTATCTCTTATACTAGCGCTTAATACTAACAACTACCATAATCATAACAACTACCACAATCATAAGGATCATAGTAACTATTAATAGATCTGGTCTTACTTCTAGTGTTATATATGTTTGATTTGATTTTCCTTTTATTGCTAGATAATTTAATACCTTTCCATTAAGTTATTTTTCTATTTTTTTCTTCTTTTTCTCCCACCTCTGTTTCCCAGTTAGAAGAGTAGATCTGCAATTAATTCACCATCTTCTAGATTTATATGTTTATGAATAATAGGTAGATTACTGTTGATTGCCCCAGTATCACTGTTATTTGAATTATTTGTTGAATCTAGATTTAGGGCATACATCCTCTAGTGCTAGGGGCTCAATATTTCTCTCCAAATGAATTAATTCCTGAGTATTAGGGTTTCTAATACTGATATTAAGTGGTACTACCTGAGTGTAATAACATTCAGAATTAGGTGTTGTTCTATTGATCTTGAGTACTGAAAATGAGTCTGACATTTTCTCTTTTTCTTTTGAGCTTTCTATTTCATCAAATGGGATTAGGCTAGATTGATGCTTTGTAATTGGATTACCACTTACTTGTTCTGTTATGTACCCATTTGCTCTTTACCTTTTTCTTTTGGATTTTCTACTTGAGTTCCATTTTGTTCGTGCTCCTTTAGGTCTTGTAATGCTGCAAAAGTGTTAGAGGTTTTTATGTTCTCCTTAGTGATTGCTCCATTTTACACATAAACATCTAACCCTCCTTGCACATCTATAGGCATTTTACCTTTTTTACCCATCTGTCATACCACTATTGTATTTCATATTGGGCCTTTACTTTGGAGTAGCAGGTCTTGATTGGTTCAATTTTTGTTTGCTTACCCATTTCTCAACTAAGACAAGTTCTTTCTTTTGGTGTCTTGCCCTTTTAGCTTGCCAATTATTGGTGTGGTTACCAATTTGATAATTCACCTTGTTGTGTGCTATACCACTTTTACTGAGTTCCTCCTTTTCCTTATTATTATCCTTGTTATGCATTATATCGAACACTGGAAAAGCAATAATGTGGGAGCTGCTCATATCTGCATTCTTGCCAAAAGCCCTCTTGGTCACCTTCATCGCCATATCCGACCCAAACCCTTTTTTATAAGTTCTTTCATTAAATCTACTTCAATAAAAACCCTAGTTAGATTTGGTATAGATAAATTGCTAATAGCTTCATCCACCTTAAGTGGAGTGCCAAATACCCTAGATATAACAAAGATGCTAGATTTATTGTACAAATGTATGAGTAGAATATCCAAACTGATCCAAACAAGCATGATAGAGGGTTCAAAAGCAGGTTTAAAGTTGTAATTCCATTTAAAAAAAAAACTCATTGGAAAACCTATGATTAACCACCGTTCTCTAAACCATATTCTAAAGTAATCATCTTCATGAAAAAAGCTAATAAGTATACGTTTATGATCAATCAAACCCATTGTGTACTTCTCTTTTAGCCCTAAAGAAGATAAAAAGTTGTTAAAATCTTCAATTTCTGGTTTTCCATGAGTGAATTTACCCCCTAACGTGTATTTCAAGGGCTCTGGTAAATCTTTTATCTCTTGATGTGTAAACTTATTGAAGGTTCTCCTTTACATTTTTGGAATTCTTTTATACTTGTTTGCTGCCTCTCCAAGATTTGTGGATCGAAAGATGCAATCTTTTTGGCTGTTTCCATTGTACCTATATTCTTTGCAGTCACTATTTTTTCGCCATATTTCTCTCTCTATATAAGCTACAGCTTTAATAATTCCGAAAAACAAATTCTAAAAAACCACTTCTCCCTAAATGTATCAGTTTATTGTTGTGTGACATATTAGTTCGTTATAGATATATATAGAGATATGTATAGATATAGAGAGAGGTATGAGAAACAACAGACGAAGTGTTTATTCATTAATATGATTGTACAGAGAGAGACCCCTGACCCTCTTTATATAATAGAGGGTAGGGTTACATATGCTAGGAAAGCCCAAGATAGGCCCAATAGAGTAAGGCCCAAGATGGTCAATAATATACTACAACATTTATATAATAATAATATCCTAATTGAAGGAAGAACATGAATTTAAAGCAGTTTAAAATATACCTCAAGGAAAATTAACCGAAAAGCGGTTTAATCATGGCTTCTTGAAAATTAAGTCTCCAAATATGTACTAAATATTCATTTTTCCCTAAATTTGTCAGTTTTTATAATAGTAAACTATTCTAACGGAAAAAGAAATTAAAACATATCTAAGGGAAATTAATTGTAATATTCTATTTGAAGGAAGAACATAAATTAAAAGGACTTTATAAGATACCTAAATGTATCAGTTTATAAAATAGTAAATTATTATAACGAAAAACAGAAATTAAACGCAATAAACCTAAGGGGGGCTAATTGTAATAATCATCAGCTCTTCCTTGTACAGATGATATAACCTGCATAAATATTGTAATTAGTATAAGTTAACTAAATAGAAAGAAAAAAAGAGAGGGTATTTTCAGTAATTCTGAGCTCACATGAACACTCAACAACTGCGTGTTGAGGTAACTGGTAATTAGATCGAACCAAAAATAAGAGACAATAACTAAAAAGTAACTAGACAAACTATATTTAGGAATGTAAAGGAAACGGCATCATTGTTCATTTTTGTTAGTTAACTTCATGTTCATTTATATACGAACTCAAACCGAACGCTTGACGAATGAACTACTATTTGCTTATGAACGGTTAGTTAACAACACAAATATTAGGATTGAGTATAGATTCGGTTACAAAGTTGAATATATTATAGCCATAACATCAATATTCATGTGCATACACATTTAAAATTATAAAGTTTTAGACTTCGTCATTACCTAAATGATGCTCCTTCTTTGTAATTATCACGGGCGGAATGCCCATGTGACGACGTTGCCACGACAACCCCACAATTTATAATAATTTGAATTTTTTTTTATACAGAGAAATTTGTAAAAATAGAATTTCGGCAACCCCTTAACTTTTATTTTTATCAACTCCTTTCAAAACTACATATTGTTTTTTATTACAAACTACTTCCTCCGTCCATTTTTAAGTGTCTCCCTTGTAAATTGATACTTGTTAAGGGTGTTAAATTTTGAAATATAAACTAGCAATATTGCCCTTAAATAGCATTATTAAAATTAATGCTTCTGTTGTGAGTCTTATTAGCTCAATATAGATATGTATATAATAAATATAGAGAGAATATAGAGAGAGATAATAAGACGGTTTTTTATTCATTAATAAGTGAAACAGATATACATCAAGAGACCTCTGACCTTCTTTATATAATAGAGGATAGGGTTACATATGCTAGAAAATCCCAAGATATGCCTAATAGAGTAAGGTCCAAGATGGCCAATAATATCCTACAACACTCCCCCTTTGGAAGTCTTGATTTCTTCGTCTTCATGCTGTCGAGTTTACTCGCAGTGCTAAACACATAAAAATCTTAAAACCGGAAAACCCAGTGTGGGACAAAACCGGTACCAAAGAGAAA
Organism: Primula veris; assembly: GCA_963682055.1. Classification (NCBI taxonomy): domain Eukaryota; kingdom Viridiplantae; phylum Streptophyta; class Magnoliopsida; order Ericales; family Primulaceae; genus Primula; species Primula veris. The sequence continues at coordinate 27,384,706 of OY821742.1, read as the reverse complement.
CTGTGTAGCCGAATGATGTAGGGCGAAATACCATGTAACTAACCACAAAACAGTGTGCCTCATCAAAACCTTACCAAAGCAAACTCAATGGGAAAATCTCTGATCGAAGGAAAAAGAGTGCAACGGTGATACTGATAGTGGATTAACCACAAAATAGGTGTCTCATCAAAACCTTGCTAGAGTAAACCCAGTGGGAAAAAACCTCTAGTCGAAGGAAAAAATAGTACACAGTGGTAAGAAATATACAACAGGATACTCCACCTAATTTTGACAATCTTAAGTGATATATGATGAGAACGTGTCTCGCAAAAAACCTTGACAAGGAAAACTCAGTGGGAAAAAACCTTGGTCTAAGGACAAAAAGAGTACACGGGCATGTGACTGGATGCTCCCCTCACTTGCACACGACAGGATGCGATGATTTTGATTAACTAGTAATTAGTGCAATAAGCATTCACCTGGATGCTCCCCCTCACTTGCACACGACTGGGTGCAACGATTTCATATTTCAAGAAAGAGTACGAGCATTCGACCGGATGCTTCATTTACTTCCACACGACTGGATGCAATAAAATCTAACGTGGAATAGAATGAGCATTCGACGGGATGCTTTTAAACTTCATATGTGAAGATTTATTTTGACGATAAATGCTAAATAGCATAATGTAGTCATGTTTCTCTTGATCGATAACAACAAGTTGTCCTCAAATATGACAAGTGTTTTATCTGAATCGTGAGACAGAGCATATGTAATTCAATTATGGCTAATAATAGCTCGAAGCCATATAAACTCTGTAGTCGTCTCATAGAGCATGAGTAGATTAGAGTGATTCGTTTGGAGTCATTCCAAGACCTCCAAGATATCACCTTATTTCTAATGGTAAAGACAGACTATGTTAGGAATATCACTTATGCGGGTCTGATAAGTAACCGACATCGGTATAACCGAAAAACAGTTGCGTTAATTCGAGTACCGAATGGGGCAGGTACGCTTGATAACGCAAATGGGATAAGACAAACCCTCATGCACAGTTACTTTAAGGTAATGGGAAAATGTCTTTTATGCCATTTCGATGGCAGCGTGTTAGCGCGATGCTGTGTCGAGCTATAATATTCACAGCAGACGAGATGTTCGTCCTAGTTCATTAGACCAAGTACAATGATGCTCTTATTGTACTTAGATATGAACATCATGGTTCAATATCTCTTTTTCGTTTCATCTGGGACGGACCAGATCTATATCAATGTCTAGTGATCGAACGATCATGGGAGAATCTGACGACTTAGCGTCATAATGACTAAAACATCATAACACCTTCTGGGTGTAGTCTGAATCATAGACTTAGATTCAATATTTATGGGATTCGATTATCAGGCCGAGTCACTACCGTGTCTTCCCAAAATCCTTCATCTCGAAGACAAATCCAAAAGTGGATCACGTAATAAAACACGCAAGCGCATAATACTTGTTTAAGTATCACAAGCTGATCAAGTACTCACTTAGGTGGGTATACCACATCCGCTCGGATTATATTAATCCATATAGTGAACGTCTCAGTCAATTGAGATCGTGTTCCATGGTTAGGAACTACTTGATTCAAGCACATGAAGTCACACAGGGATCTTTATCTATATATCTTTGTTTAAATCCCCAAAGAGATAAAACCGTGACCACAATTGCATGCTGCATAATCAGTTTTTCGGAAACTATGAAACCGATAAAGGAGGGGACCGTTATAACGTACATTACGAGAAAATAAACCATCTCGTAATCAATTCCAAGGTGTGAGAGAAACCTTGCGCTATTAGGCGAGCATTCTACAATCTCATTATTCTCATCACTCTTCCTTACGAATAACCAAATAAACGAGCTCGTTTAACATTGGTGGTGTTGGAGCTACAGGTCCGAAGACACTTTTGCTAAGGAGTCTACTTGGATTGCAAGTTTCCATTAGTTCAGTCTATTCTATGTTGACTTCAGGCAACGGTACTTGGTTCCCTGTCATAATTTGCTCATATTATCAGTCGTCACCGAATATATACACAAGTAATCAATGACAGTCTCATTTCGCTTCAATATCATCTGAGATATCATGATCGGCAGATATTTCGAGATTCTTAGGATGAGGAGGAATCACACATCTCCTAGATCCTTTATAATCTCGTGCGACAAACGAGTTTTAGTTCACCACCTCTTGGGCTAAACCAATTAAGAACCGGTCAACTTCCTCATATCTTGGGAAGGATGACAGGCTGACGGCCAACGGCAGCGTCTTTTGCTTGGCGAGTTCGGACAAAGCAACGTGTTACAACTGGAACACGACGTCCCTGGACGTCTATCCTTGCAAGCATTTTGCAGCAGGTATAAATGATCTCATGACATCTCATAAAGTCATTAAAGGAGTTTGGCATTTAGTTAGACCTGAGGGAGTCTATGCACTTACTTATCACTAAGTGCAAATTTGGAGATTAAGCTAAGACTGAGTGGGAATGTCACGTTACATCACATCGTTCCTTATCAACATTCACGTGCATATCTCCCCATAACGATGGAGGGAACAGCCTTAGATATGTCACTTTCACATATCATGCGGTAAAGAGATCGCTTGCCAATGTTACTCTATCAAATGATAGGCATGGGATTCATTATCGACTTATGTCCCATTCAGATGTCCATATTTTGAACGCTATAGCGGCTCAATAAAAATATTAATGAAACACTCCAAACACGTGTTAATATGAGACTTCTGGCTCATAACCAGTAACCAGCTGATACGCATATGGTGTCTGAGTGTCTATGGGCCTCATAACGGACCAATGCATCAAAATAGCATGACCCCACACGGTAATTTAAATCTTGGTGGGTCCATTTTGGGTCTGAGTATAATCGACATGATGTTCAATTTCAATTCCCAAACTCAAGTAATTCAAATCGAAATTTTGATTCTTACTCTTCGGCATTATCAAGTCGACTAGACTTTTCAGGATAATTCGGATCAGGAGTTATCAATTTAATGGTAAGGCTAAGAGTTGGGAAGTGCTTCATTTATGTGGACATCAATAAAATGTGACCTTATTGTCGATGCATCAACCATAACCATTTATATTTATGGTCCGTTTTATGGTTGGATAAGTCCACAATAACTCCTTCAATTCTTTACAAGAACTCTACGAGTCCATTTCGTGATCTTTACACATACTAGTCTTTCAAAGTGAGCATTAGTGGCATGAATTTCGGATTAATCATGAAATATATTCTCAGAGAGAATCCAAATGCGATGCGATTACAAATCAAGCATCGTCTTTTGACCCGGGAATATTTCATCCGTTCAATGCCACAATATCAAAATGCTCTTATCAATCGACAACATGCGAATGATAGTACAGACAATCATGTCTTAGCATCTAAATCATTTATCATTCAACGACAGGCGAAATGATAAGGTAACTTTAAATGATTTAAAAAATGTAGTAGCAACCACTTGAAAGACATTTCAACTCCTCTAAAATACGTTTTTGGTCGTATTGAATGGAAGTTATGTAAAGAAATTTTAATTCTTTCATGAGCTATTAACAGATAACACTAGTTTTCTCGAATATTTTATATTCAACAAGGTACGACATGACCTACAGGAGTATAAGGCCTCATATGACAAATCAATTTGGTTTTACCAAATATTTCAATTTGGAACGACAGGTCCAGAATCGATGTCAATGAGTACTTTTTTAGGCAAGTAGTTGATAAAATTATGTGTTACGCTGTTACCCACTATTTTCAGAAAATCAACTAGCCCACAAGTATTGCCTAAAGTTTTATAATTTAAAGTTTGGTCACATTTGTCAAATAAATTTGCTCAAAACACTTTAAATTATTTCGAGAAATTTTGTAAACAGGTAAACCATAATCCAAACGTACGTAAAAATAGAAAAATCATAATCCAAATGGAAAAACATAATCCAGATGAGCAAAAAATCGGCTTAATGATTTATTAAAATTAATAAAGAAATGTACCAAACTCATTTGAGCCACAAAATCGGGAGGTCTCAAAAGTTTATTTTGAGTTAGCTTTAACCACATTAGCATCGGCTTTTCCACCTTTATAATAGTTTAAACTATTTAAGGAGTAACCGTGCATGACTTTTGTCTTTATAGCATAGAGTTGTCTCCTTGAGCATTATCTCTTGCTTTCAGACAACGGGCCATATTGTTCCTTTCAAGAACTGTCTTGGAGCCACAGGTTTTCGATTTTGACGATTATCTAAAACCTCTCTTGGCTAGGCGATTCATTGGGATCGCGATAGTTCGAGATAAATAGCACTTGTCTCGGTTCTCGATTTGTGGAAAAAAATGTACACGAAGAGCATTAATATCAGGCAAACAATTCACCTTTGACCCAATAGGATTAAAACTGCTCATCGGGGCATTTTCTCATCCACAAACAGATGGGCGATAAAGGAACATGGTGAATATAAATTCACGATACTGATTATGGAATATAATTTCCAAGCTAGTATTTTTGGTGAAGGACAGCTCCAATATGTCAATTTCAGACATTTGTTCACCATAGACGTCATCACGTCTCAAATGTGGCGGCGGAATAAAATCAACGTGTTAGCCTTCATTTCGAGGGTAACAACAAACTCGTGTTTTACCCATCTAAGATGGCATCAAAAAAAATTGGGCATCACATTTTCACACATCAGGATGACTAACATGTAGTGACGGAATAACATCATTGTCTAAACAGTCATTTTGCAAATATATTTTGCGATTTTTCTCATCATAGATGGCATCCAACATATGTTGGGAGTTCTAAATTAGTTATCATATAAAGCGACTGATTTATATATTTATGTTTTACACAAGCACAAACTTTGATTCGAAACGACAGGTTCAAAAATAGTTTTGCTTTTAATGTGAATTGGTTCTCATTGATCGAACGACGGGTCAATACTGAGACACCAATTCGACGAAACATACATCACATATTAACACATTCGGGGAAATTATTATTTAGTCAACCCCTTTTGGTAGCTCTACTTGAACACGACCAGAAAAGACGGTGAGGGTGGGGGGCACGAATGCCACTTAAAACCCAACCTCATTAGGATATCGACTTCCGTCTATATATTTTCTAGACATCGTATCCAAATATGTGAGCCTAGTTGGGGAAGGTTCATAATTTTTCTAACTTAAATGTGAAAATATATGATTTCGTAAATTATCATATCATAAACATGGCAGTGATTTACATATATCTAGATGTACCAATTACACTAGCAAGGTATAACACAATATTTTATTATTATATTGCTATATGTGTAAGTTTTATACATGATAATTCATAAGATACAGTACAATCACGCAAGGAATCAAATATTAACTCATGGTAATTTTTCTAATTACATTATCAATTTCCAAGTTTTCATACATTGATCAACTTTAAACCACATTCGAAACATATATACTGTTCTGTATCTAGAGGAATACTACAGGGACTATGTCTGTAATTTCAGTAAACTATCAATACTTACAGATTTATTAGGGTATTACTCGAAATCTTCTTAGCATGTTTTATTTCGGTCTTATTACTTCTGAAGGTAATAGGTTTGATTCTACATGTTTACATACTATCAATTCAATCACTGTAACTTTGCAATTAGTGGACCGTAATCTATCAATTATCGACCAATGTTACAATTCTGTTACTAGTTACGTATATAAATTGTTCAGCTAATTCTAACTCTATACACACTGTAGCAATCTATAATTGGTTTGACTTTTCCAAATCATTATTAAGCGTGCTTACGTCATTATTAGCTATAACTATAGCAGTAAGCGTGTACAAGTTAAGCATACAATTCTGTTACTAGACGTTTATACTGTTCATTCATGCTATACTACCGAAATAAAATTATAAGGAATTTGTAACTGTACCGTACTCCTGGTATTTTGAGGAAGTCCAATAGAACAAAAACTTCAAAGTTTGGCCATATGTTTTTTTTATAACCCAATTTTTGAAATTAAACCCTACTTTTCGAACAAATACTCCAATCTCCTAACTTTTACTTCAATCTCCATGAGCAAAGTGTTGATAACGTGTTGTGAGTCTTATTAGTTCAGTATAGATATGTATATAATAGATATATAGAGAATATAGAGAGAGACAACAAGACGATTCTTTATTCATTAATAAGTGATAGAGAGATATATCAAGAGACCCCTGACCCTCTTTATATAATAGAGGGTAGGGTTATATAGGCTAAAAAAGCTCAAGATATGCCCAATATAGTAAGATCCAAGATTGCCAATAATATCCTACAACAGCTTCTAACTTCTTTATTAAAAATTGTGGATGTTGTAACCATGAATAGTAAGAGTACCAAATTTTTATGTTTAGTTCCTTACATATTCTTTTTTCTTTCAAAATTATATAAAGATCAATAAATATACATTATGAAAAGGCTAAAAGATAAAGAAAATAATGCAAAAAATAAAAAATAAAAAAAAATAGGAGAAAATAAATTCGAAAGTGGTTGTAGTAACTTAAATTAGCCTAATAACTAACTACTCCCTCCGTCCCAATTTGTTGGGCTATACGAAACTACGTACAATTTTGACTGACAAATAACTCATGTGTACATTGTCGAAATCGAATTTTTCAAAATCTAATCACATAGTTCAAATGTTAAACTATATGAACAAATTTTCAAAATTTACATTTCAAAAGACGAGATATTTGGCGGTCAAAGTTGTACTTAGATACATAGAGCCTTAATATTTTGAAACGGAGGGAGTATAAATTTAACTAATAGTGTTGCATACATTACCTCAACACGATTCCGTATAGTTATATCTATTTCAGTATATTCTATTCAAAGCTTTAATATCCAAATTAGTCAAAATTATTATTACAAAATTAACTAAATACTCAAAATTAATGAGATTAAATATTTTATATTTCTTTATAACAATTTTATATCTATGATAACAATTATATAAGTAACATTTATAATTAGATTGCTTTATTTAATTAATATTTTGGTAATTTGAGTATTAAACATAAGTTTGGCTCTTTTTATTCTCTTTATTAAATTGTATTTTTTAGGTGTTTTTTTTTATCTAGTTTATCAAAAAACTTTATTGTATATTTGGCAAAAACGGCTCTTTAGTTAGCCAAGAATGTCGACCGGCTGGGTGGCAATTTTATTTTTTATTTTTCTATTAGGTTGAAAATTTCGAGTCCCCACTATTAAGAGTAAACTTTGAGCCGACATTTTTTTCTTTTTGGAAACCCCAAAATTTAAGTTTTGGCTCCGCCCTTGAAAACTATGGTTAGGAATTTCTCTCACATGATGTCGATTTTCATAATCTTGCCATTTAGTTAAGTTTATGTTATACTTTATTCTTTATTTATAAATATATCATAATCTATGTAACTAATAAATCTAACTTGATTTTCAAACACTTCACGAACCGAGCTCTTAACAATCAATGTCGTGTTCATATTCGGTTCGTTTACTTAACGAACCTTAGAATTGTGTTCATGTTCTTATTTTCAAGGTTCACAGCTAAATGATTCAAAGTCCTCAATAATTTTTCTAAACTCCTTTTCTAATTTAATGGTGGGAAAATCCCATATTTTTATTTATTAATATAGGAAAAGTAAAAATGCGGGAAAAAAACCCAACAAAAAGATTGGGCCAAAAATGCATCAATTTGAAGTACAGATGTCAAAATTGCAAAAGAACGAAATTACAAGTGAGAAACATAAACAACTTGAAATTACAGGGACGCGTCCAACCGATTGGATTGCTCTGAAATATTCGATATTCAAAACAGTATAAATAGAGATCTTTCCCTTCACATTTCAAAGTATAATGGCCATATTCACTCCAACACTATAAATAGAGATCTTTTCCTTCACATTTCAGTACACCACTCCAGAGCAAACAATCCCAAGCTTTATCTTTTATTATTTGCTTGTATTCTATCCTTCGCAAGCCAAAAATCCCGTAAAGCCTTCGAAGATTGATCCAAGCTCTCCATACACTAAATATACATATTTTCCAGAGATTTTGAGTGGTTGTAAACCTCTTGATTGATTCATAAGCTTTTTGGTTCAATCAACGAGTTGTGAGATTTCATTTGTTGTAAATATGCTACTTACACCTTGGTAAGAGCTTTGTGTTTAGCGTGAAGGTTGCTCCCTTTAAAGAAAAGTTTTTGTGAAGGGTATCTCTGCCCTTAAAATAAGAGAATTTGTAGTGTACGCTGTCCTCGAGGGAAGATTTATAATCTCAAGATCCGTCGGGACTTGGGGACAGGACGTAGTTTCATTTTAGGCGAACCTGGATAAATCTGGTGTCCTTTACTTCACGCTATTTACTTTCTATCACCTCTACATACTTATCCATTTATATATATCGTGCTTATTGTCTATATCTATACGTATATATCTGGGACTTGTATTTGTGCAAAACAGATCTTTAATCGAAGCAAACATCTAGATCACTTCATTGTTGATTAGATTTTTACGTCGATAGCTGATTAAGATCTAACTGTTATATATATATATATATATATATATACACTTTATAGTAGAGTTCTTACAAAACAACCAAAGTGGGGTTTCCGCAAAAGAATAATATTTTTTGATAAACCTATTCACCCCCCCCCCCCCCCCTTCTTAAGTTTCTCCATTTGGGCCAACAATTGGTATTAAAGCGAGTGCGCTTTTTATATAAAAACTAATGTTTTTGAGATAAAGATCCAATGGAGAACGCTTTTAATATAGAAAGTAAATCTACTACTAAACCGCCATATTTAGATGGCTGCGGATATTCCTATTGGATAAACCGCATGCAAATATTTTTCATGGCTTATGATCTCGGTGCTTGGAAAATTATTCCTTCTGGATACGCTATTCCCACCATTGATGGATCATCAAGCGAGAAAGATTTGGATAAATACACAAAAGATGAGAATGAGCTTTGTAAAGTAAATGACAAAAATGATGAATGCCATCATCTGTGTCATATCTCAAAGCAAGTACGATAAGATCTCATCTTGTTCGACTGCTAAAGACATGTGGGATAAATTAGCCTTATTACATAAAGGCTCATCCCAAGTGAAAGAGACCAAGATCAACATGCTTGTGCATGACTATGAAATGTTTCGCATGAAAGATGGCAAAAGTATTTTTGATATGATGGGTCACTTCACTAAGATCACAAAATCTTTAAGATCACTTGGAAAAGTTTTGAAAGATCAGGAAATGATCCTAAAATTTTTGAGAAACTTATCTCGAGATTGGAAATCCAAAGTGATTGATGTCCTAGAAAGTAAAGATTTTGACCAGTACACTTTGAACAAACTTCAAGGATCTCTTTCAACTCATGAGTTGATGATCTTGAATGGTCGTAAGATTGTAGATGATGCTAAAGTCAACAAAAGTATTGAGTTTTCTAGTCCAACTGAAGAGGATCTCCTCGATGATGAGGATGTTGCTTTATTCACAAAATGTTGGAATAAAACAATGCAACATTAGAAAAATAAAGGTCGATACAATTCAAAAAAGAAGTGTCAACCCAAAGTCGTCAACAACGACAACTCGAAGGACAAATCAAAGAGCAAAAAGGAATCCAATGAGATCATATGCTACGAGTGTCACAAAGCTGGTCATATGCACAACTAATGCCCAATCTACAAAAAGAATATTAAAGGAAAAGGAGTAAAACCATGTTGAGCTTTTGGTGCATGGGACGATAGCGAGTACGAAGTAAGCGACGATGAAAAGGACGAGACTGCCTTTATGGGAATCGACAATCTATCGCAAAACGAGGTAAGTAACTGTTCATTTAATGTTGAAGAATTTGATTTAATAGATGAACATAATAAGTTGCTTGAATCGTTTAAAAGACTTGTATATAAATACAAGAAATTAAACATATAAAATAAATACTTAGAACACAACAAGAATCCCAACCTAAGTCAAACGAAGTTTCAAGATTCGTAGATTAGTCCATATGTTGATGATCCTATAAAACTCTCTAAGTTACAATCTACGCTTAAGGAAAATACTGAACTTAGATCTAGAAATGGCGAACTTGTTTCTCGAAACGTATCTCTTAACTTACATGTTAAGAAGTGAAACGATAGACTTGCACAATTAGATTGTGTCAAGAAAGCGCACTTGTTAGGTGATCCTATATTTAATGAGATACTTCAATCTCAAAGGCACCATAACAATAGAAGTGGACTAGGATTTAATCATAATCACAAATATACTGGTAAGACAGTTTTTGTCAAACCAAGTAGTGAACGTCCACCTAAGGCCAATGTAGTTGTTGAAGAAAGGAAAGTAAAACAACACATGCCTGAACCAAATTCTTATCACGCAAGGTGTATGTGTATCAACCCCCAAACCTACCCAAGGTACACTAGACAAATCCCTACGCCTAAGGCTAGAATGCAAAACCGAAAACGTAATGTCGTTAATAAAAATGAACATTATTCAATTGCATGTCCATACTGCTTTAAGGTCGATAGAAGGAATCGAATATGTGTACCTAAGGTACACAAAACTAACATGGAAGGACCCAAAATCAACAAAGGGTACTAATGACTTATTTCTGTTTTGTAGATCTGCCTGAAGTCCAAGACCGACGATAGATGGTATCTAGACAGTGGATGTTCAAGGCACATGATGGGAGAATAAAGCAAATTCAACTCTCTCCAACCTAGCAATGGGAAAGTCACGTTTGGAGATAATACCAAGAAGAACATCGTTGGTATAGCTAACATTGGCAATTCTCCAAACCTTATTCTTGAAAGTGTATTTTACATAGATGGTTTGCAACATAGTCTGCTAAGCATTAGCCAATTTTGTGATAAGAATTAGAATCATATGTAAAGAGTCACACTGCATAATAGAAAGTATTGCTTCTAATAGGACTATACTCATTGGTTATGGAGAAAGAAATGTTTATCGAGTAGACCTAATTGAGGATGTTAACAAATATGTGAAATGTCTATTTTCTACTAACGATAGTTGTTGTTTATGGCATAGAAGACTTGCACATGTTAACTTTAACTTAATCTCAAAACTCTCAAAGAGTGACATGGTGATTGGTCTACCTAAACTCGCTTATAAGAAAGAGGGAATTTGCCATGCCTGCCAATTTGGAAAGCAAACTAAGATATCCTTCAAAGCGAAGAAACAAATTATTACTAGACACATGTTAGAATTAATTCATATGGATTTAGAAGGACTCTCTCAAACCCTAAGTATGGGAGGTCGATCATATGCATTAGTGATTGTAGATGATTATAGTCGTTTCACATGGGTTAAATTCTTAACTACTAAGGATGAAACGTTCGATAACTTTACTACTCTTTGTAAACGTCTACAAACACAAGTGGGTTTAATGATCTTAAAAGTCCGTACTAATCATGGCACAGAATTTGAAAACCAACCATTTGAGTAATATTGTAATGGTCTTAGTATAGATCATAACTGTTCTGCTTCTATGAATCCACAACAAAATGGGGTAGTAGAAAGGAAAAATAAAACCTCAGAAGAATTGGCAAGTACCATGTTTTGTGAAAATAATTTGCCAAAGTATTTATGGGTTGAAACCGTACAAACTGCTTGCTATATTATTAATCGTTCTATGTTATGCCCTATTTTAAAGAAAACACATTATGAGCTATATTACAAGAGAAAACCGAACATTACTCATTTACGTATATTTGGTTGCAAATGTTATGTGTTGAATAATGGAAAGGAAAATTTGGGAAAGTTTGATGCAAACTCCGATGAAGGTATATTACTTGGATATTCCCTCTCTAGTAAAGCTTATAGAGTTTTCAATAAGACTACACTTAAGATAGAAGAGTCTGTGCACGTTAGATTTGATGAGTCATCTGTTATAGTTCCTAAACCATTGCATGTTGACAATTACATTGAAGAATTTCAAAATGATTCACCTATTTTTGCAAAACAACACTACCATTCATTATGATTTACTTAAAGAAGGGTGGTTTGCAAATTATCATCCTCAAAATTTGATTATTGGTAGTCCCCCTGATAAGATGAGAACACACTCTACTTACGACCTAAGATTTAAAATCTGATATTATATTAATATCCCTGACTTTACAAAGTCAGGGCTAACTATTTTAAAAAGTCTTCCACACTCAAAAACTTACACGACAAGGTTTGTGGTGGATTGACTAAAAATAATTTGTTTACATATTTATCTTGTACTAGTTGTACATGGCAAACTTTCTGTTACTATGGGTGACTCATACTTTGGTTATTATCTATCTAATCTCTTTATATACTCATTTATTGTTGGCACGACTTCAATTCTCATGTTATACTGAGAAAAAGTTGTCCTATATTTATCACGTCCCATGCATGTCCCATGCAGTTTGAGGAAGAGGAAATAATAATTCTGTTTACCTAACTTCGTATGATATAGACATGTGGGTTTTACGATGTAAGTATGGCTATTCATAACACGGTTTGCCCACGTTAATTTATTCGATATCATTTCGTATTCCATTTAATTTTCGTATCCGTTCGATTTCGATGTTATTTATCATCGCTGCTATAGCACGAGTTTCTTTTGGTTACAAACGGACATATATTTTTTTCAGAACCAGATCCGGTAACTGGTACGAAGTTCTCCCTGCTATAGAGTCATGCGTGACTATGCCGGAGACTCATATAATTAGGGTATACTTGATCTTTGTGTCGTACGGACATATACGGGATTTTTATTAAAATGACGGTTGTGCTATTTGGATATTTATTTCGTACCGTTTCGTTATTTTGTCGTGTTATGTGTATAGCGCTTACTGAGTCTTCCCGACTCACACCCAAATAGTTTAATTGTGTACAGATGTAATATATTAGAGAGAGGATAGACAGATGATGACCTAGAACCAACCCTTACCAGTCATTTGGTCTATTTATTGTATTTAAAAAATGTAGTCCTAAATTATTTGGATAATATTATCATAAAATTCGTTTTAATTTTTTTTTTATTTAGTTTATAGCAGCTTGATTAGCGGGCTGTTAAGAGCACCATATTACGACACCCCTAGGACCGCGAGTATCCTAAGATCTTAAACCGGTTTTGCTGAAATAGATGTATTTTGGTTAAAGTTGAATTTGAGTGTGAAATTACTTTTAGGAGTAGTAGAATTATAGCATCCAGATTTGTATATAAAAGAAAACATTTATTTTTCAGTTTTTTTTTGGGACTTCTAAGGATATATATATAAGAAGATCGTTATAACTTTTGGTCTTGTATTATTCAAGTGCGAGTTTCTTGTTTGAGTCGAGAATCTTTGATTCTCTGGTTTTCGATTTTCTCCTTGGGTTCCACCTTGTCTACTTTGGAACTTTGAAAAAAAAAAAACAAGGTAAGATGATTGAAATCTCCCATACACGCACTTAAGAACATTTTTATTCATTTTATACCATGTTTAAGTTACTTATAAATCATAAGTTGTAATTATGATAAGTTGCAAAATTCTGGAAACTGAATTTGATAGCAGAACAGTCTTAGAGCTTTATTTGCAGGTTTGATGAACAACTGGTTTTAACCTCTTTTTTTTTTTACTGTATAAACTACTTTCAAAGGGCTTTCTGTTCATATTTATTTCATAAGTTTTGGTTATTTCTCGAGTGAGTTACAAATTCTTAAACTCAGCTCTTGAAGCACACGGTTTTCTGAAAAACAGCAGAGGTGCTGTTAGAGATTACGCAAAATAAAATACTTCTGAGTTGAACTGGGTTATCAAACTTTTATCTACGACAGTTACCTCATTTATTTATCATATATAACTGATGTTTCTCAAAAAGGTGTTCATTTAGATTTATAGTGAATTTTCAAAGTCGGATGCAGGGGCTGTATTTTCCTGAAACGGGAAAACGCATCTGACTTGAATAATTATTTTGAGCAGTTTATAATGTGATAGAATCATGAAATATATATATATATATATATATATATATATATATATATATATATATATATATTACTGCAATACACAGAGGTTTAATCCAGGTTTAGAATCATTCCATTTTGTTAGAAATTAAATGAGTTGTACGCTATCAAGTTCGGATCAGAATTCTGTTAACGGCTGTTTACGTATTTATGTTTATGATAAGCATTGAATAAAAACTAATGCAGACTCATAGATATAGAACCTGGTAATTAAGTTACTGCACTTGGTACTAATTGAGTGAGTTTTTAGCTCTTCAACTGTGTACCGGAATCGGAACAAACTTATACAGTGCTAGGTCTGTTCCTGTCTGTAGTGTATGAGGCAACATGTCCTTTATTTCAATGTTGTGATTTTTAAAGAATTGAAAGGTTATGTAGTTGTGTTTGGTAGTTGTTTATATGGTCGGGCTAGACTCGAGCCGTATCACCTGTATTATTGCACACATACATAACATACATGTCATACATACATTACACTCCATACATTTCATACATCATATTTTATATGCATATCGGTTTTGCTGGTGGTATTAATTGTTACGGAATGTAACATAATTTTCTTATTAATGTAAATGGTTACTTTGTTATTGCAACCACGATTAGACGATGATAATAACATTGTAGTTGAACACGTTACATTTTAGAAATGGATTATTTCAGATACGGGCGTGCCTACAGGAATTGTTTTACAATTATGCAATACCGGAAGGGTTCATACTGCATGTGTTTCATACCTTCTCGGAGATTTAGCAAGAAGCGGGGCGCTGAGTCCCTGGGTGTAAGCCCCTAAATTGGTTTGTCGTTAGCCCAAACGACAAGGCTAGTAAGCCGACAGTGTGATTCCGGAAGCCTTCCTCCGTTGAGACGTATTACCTAAAGGAGTACATCGTGGTGTTACTCGAACACTTTTTTTTAAAAGTGATAACTGGTGTGGTTGTATTAATGTTCTATATAAAGCTAACGTGCAGGTCAATGATTCGTGTTTATATACTTGTTGATGTCGGGAGATATCTCTAGAGCATGTAGATGCTCGCTTATTTATGTATTTTTCTTTATAGGCATATTGATTTCTCGAGTGGTTGTGCTTAACGTGCTTACCCATTCATTTTATACATGTGGGTATCCTGAGAGGGATCAAAAAGTTTTCTACACAGCACATCGATTAGGCTATGGCTTAATGTGTGGGTAGAGAATTACCCGACTACCGAACATGGTTTAAGTGTAAACCGTATTATGTACCACCTTTCACTACAAGAAAAAGATCATTTACCAACAGTTCACTTTTTGAAAACTGTTGGTAAATCGAGTGTTGCTAAATTTTAGCAACAGTTAGCAACAGAATTAGTTGCTATTCTGGTGCTAAAATTTAGCGACACTCACTTTACCAACAGTTTTCAAAACGCAAACTGATGGTAAATGAATATTTTTTTGTATTATTTTCTTTTGTACATAGTTTCGGATTAATTAACAGCTCAACATATCACTATCATCAATGCGCATTTGTATACCGATTATGTTCATTACTAATGCAATTTCGTCAATGCGTGCAAGGAAAGCTTATGTCCTTCATTTATTGTTTTATCTAAACTCAACCTCAGAGTTCTTCGTTCTATAAGAAAATTCTGGGCTGGACATTTTGTGAAAGCTTCAAACAGTTTACGTTATCTGGACGACTTTTTTTTTTTGTATATTTGAATTTTGGAACGAAATTCTTTTTAAGGGTGGTAGAATTGTAAAATCCCATATTTTATAACTAATATTTATTACTGGGTAATCTTTTTGTAAATACCCGTTTGTGATGGGTGAAAATAGCCCTAACTATTTTAAAAAGTCTTCCACATTCAAAAACTTACACGACAAGTTTTGTGGTGGTTTGATTAATAATAATGGTGTTTACATATTTATCTTGTACTAGCTGTACGTGGCAAACTTTCTGTTACTATGGGTGACCTATACTTTGGTTATTATCCATTCGATCTCTTTATATACACATATACTCATTTATGGTTGGCACAACTTCACTTCCCATGTTATACTGAGAAAAAGTTATGTCCTATATATATCGTCTCCCATGCACATCCATGCTGTTTCAGGAAGAGGAAATAATAATTGTGTTTACGTAACTTCGTATGATATAGACGTGGGTTTTACGATGTAAGTATGGCTATTCATAACACGGTTTGCCCATCTTAATTTATTCGATATCATTTCGTATTCCATTTAATTTTCGTATCCGTTTGATTCTGATGTTATTTATCGTCGCTGCTATAGCACGAGTTGCTTTTGGTTACAAATGGACGTATATTTTTTCAGAATCGGATCAGGCTCGGTAATTGGTACGAGGTTCTCGCTGCTATAGAGTCATGCGTGACTATGCTGGATACTCGTACAGTTAGGGCATACTTGATCTTTGTGTCGTACGGACATATACTGGGGTTTTATTAAAATGACGGTTATGCTTTTGGAACGAAGTGGGTATACCGAAATAAAACGGATAAGAACGGTACAGTTACTCGTCACAAAACTAGATTAGTTGCTAAAGGCTATAATCAAGATGAAAGAATTGACTTTGATGAAACATGTGTACCTGTTGCACGTCTTGAATCAATACGCATGTTTTTAGCTTATGCATCCAACAAATGTTTTAAAAAAATTCTGATGGATGTTAAAAGTGTTTTTTTTAAATGGTCACATTAGTGAGTAAGTTTACGTAGAACAATCTCCTTACAAATTCTGATTTTCCAAACCATCTGTATAAACTCAAGAAAGCCCTCTATGGCTTGAAGCAAGCACCTCAAGCATGATATGAAAGGTTAAGTAAATTTCTCACTAAAAAAGGCTTTTCTAAGGGAACGTTAGACCCAAAACTCTTTTCAAATAAGAAAGTAGAGGATTTATTGCTAATACAAATATATGTTGATGACACTATATTTGGTGCTACTAACCCTTCTATGTGCGAAAAATTTGCTAAAATCATGCAGGCTGAGTTCGAAATGAGCATAATGGGTGAACTAAACTACTTATTGGGATTGCAAATTAAGCAAACGAGTGAAGAAAATTTTATCTATCAAGAGAAGTACACAAAGTATCTCATAAAGAAATACAATCTGAGCGACGGAAATATAGCGAAAACACCAATGAGTCATGGAACCACACTCAACATAAACAAAAAAGGAAAACATGTCGACGAAAAGACATATCGAGATATGATTGGATCCCTACTTTATTTAACAACAAGTAGACTAGATATTATGTTTAGCGGCATTCTCTATGCTATATTCCAATCTGCTCCGAAGGAATCTCATGTTATAGCTGTCAAAAGAATTCTTAGATATATCTTAGGAACAACCAACCTATGACTATTCTACCCTTGAAACTCAAACCTATAACTTGTAAGTTATTCTGATTCTGAATTTGTTGGTAGTACAACCGACCGCAAAAGCACTAGTGGTACATGTCACTTTCTTGGACACTCACTAATCTCTTGGGGTTGCAAAAAACAATCATATGTTGCTTTATCAACTGCTGAAGCGGAATGTATAGTCGTTGGAGCTTGTTGTACACAGATATTGTGGATATTACAGCAATTTCTAGACTACGTGGTCTTATATGTATGAATATGTTCCAATAATGTGTGATAATACGAATGCAATTAACATATCGAAGAACCCCGTTCTTCATTCCCGCAATAAGCACATTGAAATACGACATCACTTCTCAAGGGATCATAACCAAAAGGGTGATATCGTATTGGAATATATAATTACTGAAAAGCAAGTGGTAGATATATTCACTAAACCTATAAAAGAAGAACATTTTTTGTTCATTAGAAGGGAATTGGGAATGTATGCCATGTAAATTAAATATTACATGAAAAATAGTCAAAAATTTGGAAATAATTGTTGAACCTTAAACTTGAATTCGTCTGGACAAAGAAATCCAATCGGTTAGGTTTTATTCCAATCGGTTAGGTTATGCTGGCAGAATTCAAATTCGATTCGTTTTTATTTCTTACTCACCAATGGCTCCAAAATCTTCAATATGAACATGGTGAATCAAGAAATGATGCATTTGCATAACCCTTTATAAACACTATACAAACCAACCAAATCTAGAGAAAACTCACCAATTCACTCATTCTTTTCTTCTCTCTTAACCTTTGTTTATACTACGGTTTATTTTCAAAGAAATGACAAGTCAACTTAATGCCTCTCACAAAACAAACCCCAGCGTCATGAATGCTTTGAAGCAACTAAATGATATCCATGAGATGATCTTTAACCAAGAAATGAAAATATTTTTATATCAAGAAGAAGATATTTTCTCTCATGTGGTTAGTGGTTTTTACGAATGAGCTATTGTTGATATTCAAAAGAACACCATTTCATCAAACATAAATGATTTTGATTTCTTTATTGATGAAGCTTTTCTTTCAACGTGGTTACGACTACACCAACATGGTGTATTTTATGAAAATATTTTATATTTTAATGATTTTTGCGATGAGAGACTTGAATGCATTAAAGAGCTTTATAGCGTGGAAGGTTTTAATTGTGATAGACCTCTTCCACACGCAAATACGCTACATTTTAAAAACTGTATTATCTACGAAATCATGGTTAGATGTTTTTTCATTCCAACTCCTACGTACTTGGAAGTAACCCTTGAAATGGCTTACTACATGTACGCTTTCGCTCACTTCTATCAAATTAACCTACCCAAACTTATTGTTAATCGAATAAAGCAAAGCGTATGAGATTTCCCCCTACCTTTAGCATTTGGAGGTTTGATTACGCATTTTATGCAAATCCGAATAATACCCTTCTCTAGGAACTCAATCTATCTCTTACCCAATCTTAAGATTAACCAAATCTTCTTAAAAATTATAGAGATCAAGCTCTACAATATGAAATGGTATTGGTTGGAAGTTAGTGATGACGAGAATGATTCGATAACACCCAAACCCTCTGTTAAACCTTACACAACTTACAAATACGACATGTTGGTTGACGTAATTGCTAATTATCGCAATGAAATCAATTCGATTAAAAGAAAGCTAGAGGAACTCGAACAAGAACAAAAAGAAAGAACTCCATCCTATAGTTATCCAACTCCTAAAACTCAAGACTAGAAAACCTTCCTTTTTGACAATAACAAAGGGGGAGAAATATGGAAATTTAACACAAGAGTCTTGATGTTTCTATTTATTATTTGAATGTTATTTTAATTTGGAAAATTCTATAATTCCCGTTGTCTTTTATTTGAGTACGAAATCAATAAAACTATTATGTTTTTTTTCATACATGTCTCTACTTTATACAATTTAATTATGACTTAGTTTTATATGAATACATATTGTTAGGGAAAGCGAGTAATTAAGCTAAATTATAGAAAGGTTTCTTATTCTCAAAAATGGAAAGATTGTTGAAACCCTTCATAATTAAGGATAGTTTGAGAACTAATTCATAATTAACGAAAGTTTTGATGAATAACGAAACATATATAATTTAACTTAATAAAGATTCTTTAGTCGTACTAACATTTTTACAACTGTGTATATTTCAGATCATAGAGTATGATAAATACGTATAAAATGTAAGGGAAAAGACAAAACTCAAAAGACCAAATTGAATTAAGGAATAATTCAATATACAGACTAATCCAACCGATTAGATCATGTACATATGGAAAGGTCAGCAACGTTTTTTAAAGACTCGGATGAGAACAAATATAATTTTAAAACATGTTCTGGAATGTTGGAGGATATTTTACATGATCAGAGAGTTTAATGGTGAAGATTATAAGCCACAAGTATCATCAAGGCGCGAGATATTCGATATTCAAAACAGGCAACCGTTAGACCAAATCTGCACAATCCAGCCGATTAGAAAGTAATACAACCGATTGGATTGCTCGAAAATTTCGAATTTCAAATTATAACGGCCATATTCACTCCAACACTATAAATAGATACCCTCCCCTTCATATTTCAGTACACCACTCCAGAGCAAACAAGCTCAAGCTTTATCTTTCATTATTTGCTTCTATTCAATCCTTCGAAAGCCAAAAATCCATTCGTAAAGCCTTCAACGTTTAATCCTTTCTCTACATACACTTAATATACATACTTTCCATAGAATTTGAGTGGTTGTAAAACTCTTGATTGATTAATAACCTTGGTGGTTCAATCAACGAGTTGTGAGATTTCATTCGTTGTAAATCTGCTACTTACGCCTTACTAAGGGCTTTGTGTTTAGCGTGAGGGTTGCTTTTCCCTTTAAGTAAAAGCTTTTGTAAAGGGTATTTCTACTCTTAAAGGAAGAGAAGTTGTAGGGTACGCTGCCTTCGAAGAAAGATTAATAAATCTCAAGATCTGTTAGGATTCGGGGATAGCACGTAGTCTCGTTTGAGGCGAATCTGGATAAATCTGGTGTGTCCTTTACTTTACGATATTTACTTTCTAGCACCTCTACATAATTCTCCATTTATATATATCGTGCTTATTGTCTATATCTATACGTATATATCTGGAACTTGCCTTTGTGCAAAAGAGATCTTTAATCAAAGCAAACGTCTAGAATATTTTATTTTGATTTGATCTTTACGTAGATAGCTGATTAAAATCTAACTGTTATATATATATACTTTATAGTAGAGTTTTTACAAAACAAACAAAGTGGGGTTTTCCGCAAAATAATAAAAGTTTTTGATAAAGCTATTCAAACCCCCATAGGTTTTTTCCATTTGGGCCGACAAATTTCTAAAATAGCTGATTGATCCTCTATATAGAAAGACCTTTTAATATAGCTAGAGCTTCGATTTTTTGAATAGAATTATCTTTTTCAAAGTAGTTGGCAGTGGATAATCTATATTATATAAATACTTATATATATATATATATATATATATGTATGTATGTATATGTATAACAGTTTATATCACACCCAATAAATAATAGATCACTTGCCTAAGCAGATATCAATACACAGCCACAAGTATTCAGTTGACTTTAGATGAACACTAATTTGTCTAGCTATGGCCGAATGAATATATTAACACAAAGTTAGTTCAATCATTTTTGCTTCGGACTTTCAGCTATCGAAAAGTAGATATCTTGACCGGGATTTGATCTAATTGTTTGCTTTGGATATAATTAGCTTTAAGTCAAGATGCAATAGTAAACAAGTCTTACACGGTATAATTTATGAAAATAATAATAAAGACTTTTAAGTAAATTTAAATGTAAATGTAAAGTGTTAAAGTTAGAATATACTTGATACGAGGTTTATCCAGGTTCAGCACAAGGTGAGACTGCGTCTTGTCCACAAGTCTTATTCGAATCTTGAGCTTTTTATATATTACTTTATATATTTATTTTAGCGCAATGTATCTTTTACAAAATCTGCTCATTTAGGACAGAGCAATACAGACAGCTAATTTGGTTTTTTATAAGTGGGCTTTTGGAACATTTTTATGTTGTCTGCTTGGTTTTTCTGATTTGTTCAATTCTGCGGCATATTCGTAGCTTCAGTCTTTTTCCTCATCTTTCTCTTTAAAACGACATTTTTCTTCTTTGTGGCGCAACTTGGAACAATAGAAACAATAGCTAGGTAAATCTTTATACTCATAATATTGTCAGAAACCCTTTTTTTCACCATACCCTATACGCACACGAGTAACACGTTCTATGGTTAAATCCACCCCTACACAAATTCTAGCTTTACTAGGTCTAAGTAATTTAGAAGTCGTCTCATCAACTCTTAGTGAAACATCAAATGCACTAGCTATAGAAAATATGTTAGACAATAGGTGAATTGGAAGCTTAGGTAAAGTAACCGGAACAGTAGCGGATTCAAAATGTGAACATGGGGAGTTGGTCTATAAACCAAAGTTTACATAACCAGATTCTTTAAAAATCTTCCTCATGGAAGCATCTGATCATAACGTACTTATTGTCAAAATGTTCAACGTTCGAAATTTGCTTTTAACTCCAATTTTGTTAGAAATTTTTTGATACTATCAATATGAAGCTTACGTGCGAGAATTTTCCAACAATAGTGTATTTGAAAGGCTGGTAAGATTTTAACATCTTCCGTTGAAAGTTATATGAGTGGCTCTCCTTTGTAAGTACCAATTTCCTTTAGATCGACCTTAGGTTTTGCGGGGATTGAGTTAACTATAGAGGCAAAAGATTTTTTTAGTGGGAAATCCGGTTTCATTAACTGATCGTCGTTAGATTTATCCCTCTCCGGTGAGGGAGTATGTTCGGCCATCTTATTGGCATGTAGGGTTATTCACCCTGATTGTCTCACTCTTTCTCTCTCCAGGTACTTAGGTTGTTGCCACATAACTTGTCATTTTTCTAAACTCCTTAACCTAATTAACTTGTTATGGTTCATAAACTCATTAATTTAAGGTCATAGCCATTAAGGTATTTAATAACAAGCATACCTCAAAACGACGCGTACAAAGGATATATAGTTAGAATTGAAAAGCGAAAAATGAAAATATAAAATAAGAAAGAGAGGATATAATCTGGGGTGGAACGATGGTGCTCAGATCTGATTTTTCAAAATTCGATTTTCACCAAACTCTTATTCAGCTAAAATATCAATTGATAAAGATCTCAATCTCATATTAACCGATATAAACCCCAGGAGAATTTGAATGAATCGTATTTCTTTACTCGGCAATATACAGGAGGCATATGTCAGTAGAGAAAATAAACCTGAGATTAAGCCACTTGCGCATGGCAAAACAGATCGAGGGAGATATACAGTATTCTCAACAACACATGTATTAAACTCTGTTCTTAGGTTAAGGGAGATTAAGATATACGGTATTCTCAACATGTTTTAAACCCTGTTCTTAGGTAACTAACTAATTATCTAACTGCAATCTTATACGTGTATATTCTTTTCTAAATTAATAAAATATGATTGTTGTATAAAAGTGAATTGCGAAGTCTTTTATAGTAATTACAAGTTTTTGTTCGCAGTTCTTGATATTAGAACAAAACATGCACCACCACTCACAAATTTTTAGCATATAATTGTGTTCACAGCAAAGCATTCGAATGGAAATCGTTTTCATGATTACACAGGCCAAATCTTGCGAACAGGAAAGAAATGTCATTACACAACCAAAAAACCAAGTTCATAAACAAATTAGAAAACACAGAATTCTAGTTGGTAAGCAATACGGGAAGCCAAGTAAAAAAAAAGGTTCGTCAGGTGATCTATCAGATTATGAGACATCACCGTATTCAATTATCTTGCAACAGTCGTGCTTCTATTTCCGATAGGTCATCTGGTATGGGTTCATCAAGGTTCATCAGCAAAGCTTCAACCAACTGTACTGGAGCATTAGATGCACAAGAAGCACCAGATGATGATCCCGCACCAAAGACTTGATCAATACCTTTCATAATAAACGTAGTCATGGTTAGAGATAAGTTTTAAGAGAAGATAATATCGTCTTGATATTTGATAATGATCTTAGCAGCTAAGATAATCATGGTTACCATAGTTTATATTGTACGTAGTAAATTGTACATCATAAATTGTTAGTAATACAGTATATACATATATACAGGAAAGCTTGCTGTTAATATGCAGTGGCATAACACTGATAGAAGAAATCAACAGATAGTACAAAATAGATAGATCATAAAATGATAAGGTGGTTGATTTCGTAACCTTGAAGGAAAATTATAAAAAAAACGTGTAACAATACACTTAACTTTGATTCAGCTACTCAAAGAACTACTGTGCCTAATGCATCTCTTCTATCCTTTTAATTTCTATAATTTTCAAGTTTAGCCCTAGGACCAGGGGTAAAAAGGGTTGCAACCTGGTGCTAAAGCCCCCGCTGTGCCATGGTCAAGAAGGAGTCCTTCCACTTTGGGCCTTAATGTAGACAGAATTCCCTTGTATTTCTACAAAAGGTTGCTTCCACAAACCCGGACAGGGATACCAAGGATAAAAGGTTCCCCAAGAAAAAGGATTTAAATTCGTATGCTGTCTTAAATTCTTAATGGTACCACCTTCTATGTCCCCTTGTTCATATCTACAAAAATTTTACTTGCTGTGACTTTATAAATATTTCAATAAACTTTTCCCAATATGATGTTGACGGATTTAATAATTATGGACATAGGGTTGACTATTATTTCCAAATATGTATATAGTACCCTTTTTCGATTTTTTTCTCTAATTTAATAATCTGACTTTTTATAAGTGAATGATTGTTTAAATAATGTATAAACATCTAAGTATAGTTATGGAACTCAAATTACTCGCTTTTCCATTTGTTAAACAAAACAAATTAAGGTCTAAATTGGACTTTATTTTCACAGGCAGCGGCACATATCAGATTATCATTTCTTTGGAAGGCCGGAAATGATCAACTAACAAAAGCAATATCTAGAACAAAGAAATAGGAACTAAATAAATATGCCACTAATCTGAAGACTTCTCCTTAGAAGTAGGAATCTCATATCTACCAAAATCTGAGCCATTTCCCTTATCATCGCGATAATTTAAAGCCTCGTGACTTTCCTTAAATTTGTCGGACAATAAGACGAGATAATCCTCTCGATTCTTGGTGGCATCATCAGTTAAATGTTGATTAACATTTCCCTTCAAAAATTGCGTAGACAGATAAGCAAGTTTTACAACCAATCACAACCAATCAGACAGATAAGCAAGTCGAGAAATATTAAAATCAAACATAGTGCAGCAAGAAAAGAATCACAAACGGATTCAATATAATATTAGAAAAGGCTTTTTACCGCCCTAAATATCTCTCTGAGCTTTGATGATTGCGTTGGGGAGATAACCGACAGAGAAACAAATGGCTGCAGTCAAAAAAACAAGCAATAAAATGCGGAGTTTAGTTGAACAAAACGCCTAATAAATGCATATTTAAGCACAACATGGTAAAATTATAAGAAAATAAAAAATCTACCATGACGAATCTTCTCGCCACTAACGTGGCATCAAAGTGAAAGCTGTCCAGTTTTCGAAAATCAATGTTGCTCTTGTCCAACATTTCATCATTTTCTGAAGCCTTGTAAGAAGATACAAGTATGCAATGATTTTGCGCAAAAATTGGGGCCTGGTTACAATTAGCCTCTGCAATAATCTGGTGGATATGCGAAATCACAATGTGTCAATTGATCTAAAATAGAATCATACTATTAATATAAGGGAACTCAAGAAATCTTGAGGCTGCCCAATTTTACCCATTTTTTCCAAAAATGCCCCTATTCCAATTTACTAATTACTAAAATAACTTAATGCAATTTAAATAAATAAATAAATATTCTTTTTTTTCACATATCAAATCATCTCTCAAACAAATCATCATACATGTATTTTTATATTACTATAACAATAAAACATTATATTTTTACGATATTCAACCAATTATTTTTGTAAACTTTTTGAAAATGTTAAATTTATTTGTGTCGAATCATATTTATGCAACTACGTGTCACACACGCAACGCGTGGGCTACGATTACTAGTACAATATTAGGAGAGCATCTATTTACCAAAAAAAAAAAAAATCTATCCTAAAAATGCAGTACACAAACATGTCAGAAATATTAATGTGTTTAGCCGCATTCAGTAATTCTGCCCCTTACCCCCAAAGAAAAGAATACTGATATAGTTGATGATGATAATGATTAATGGAGATACTATCACCCTTCTTTTATAAAGGAGTAGGGAAATGGCGTAGTACCAAAAAAATAAATGGATAATAGACGTTATACTTATGATGTTAAAAATTCAGCTTTCACAAGGCAATCCTCGTGATTACTAACACATTTAATGAAATACAAAAAGTATGTTCCTTTTGCCTATTACTTCTTTTTACTAAGTGGCGAGGGTAGGGGAAATTCTCGAATTAAATGACAACATCTCGACTGACTAACATCACTTTGGACATTGATCAAGAGCAAGTACCAAATAGTTTCAGAAGTCATTGTATCTAAAATAGAAAATTCCAGGATTAGCTTGAGAAAATTCTCAGGGATATAAAAATTGAACAATTGTGTTTGGAAAAATAAAAGTATTATGTTGGAACAATAATAATAGTTTATTTAAGAATCTATTCTGCAGTATAGGTGCTTTCCCCTTAGTTTTCATTAAAAAAAAAAAAAAAGTCAGTTTTAGCATTTTAGGAGTTCTGTTAAAAACTAGATTGGATAATATTTCAATTTTATTGGGGAGTTATATAAATACCCTGTTTTTATTTTGTTCTAAAAGAGACTTGGAATGATAAAAGCTTGATAATTTCCAAACCTTTATTCCTTAATAAATATATAAATAAATAAAATATATGTAAGTATATATATAATATATATATATATATATATATATATATATATATATATATAATCTGTTCTAAGCTCCTCTTTCTCTTCTATATTCTCCTTATATCTGTTCCAAACTATATTAGTCCTAAAATTTCTCTAAAGAAATTAAAAATAAATTCCCCCAAATTAGTTCTACATCAAAACCATATTATTTAAACAGACAAGGCGACAATGGAGCTATACATTACCTCCAATGTATAAGATAGCGCTCTTGAAACTGCAGCTTCGCTAAAATTACCACTGGTAAAGGATATCGCAGATAGCCTTTCCAAGAAAGTTTGCAAGTTGTCTGTCCATCCCGACGATTCTAACTGTAGTCCTGCAAAAAAATAAAAAAGTTATCAAATATGATTTATCATCCATGCATTCTTATTAGGATACTATCTAATTATGTATGACCTTGAGATGAACTTTCCTACTTGATTTATGCTTACTAGCTTTTTAAACCAAGGGAAACTTGTACTTTGTCAAGGTTGAGAAGAAATATCATCAGCCACATTGTAAACAATAAGATTTACCACTTCTAGATAGAGAAGGAGGTCAAAATCATCATAATATTTATGTAGTCATGATTTTACATTATTTGCATGGCATTTAATTGGTGGTAGATCTATCTCCATAATGAAACTGAAGTTTTAAAAGTCCGATGCTGTAGATGTAGATAATGCAATGTTTAATTATGTGGAACTGTCCAGAATAGTTGGATCGTTATCCGTACCAGTACCTGGCCCTCGGGAACCATAAACAATGAGGCCAAGTAATGATTTCGGTGCCGCAGGATCCTAAATAGAAAGAAATATCAACAAAATTGAATAAGTGGTTGGATCATTGAACTTAAAGAAACAACTAGACAAAAAAAAAAAAAAAAATCCAAATTAAGAATAATTGAACACTGAATCGTTAAACACTGACCCTCTTTTAAGAGGGGAATAATTCTTCTGCGAGTAATATTATTGCACAAAATGGTGTCACGTACTTCTATGATTATGCAACATAGCACCCCGACTGTTTAAATTCTAAAATATCTAAATATTGTTATGACTGCAAGAACACAAAAAGCTTTCTCACCCTAAACGACTTTCCTTTGTGAACTGAATGCGAAGATAATTTTGAAGTTCATTTACAGCTTTCCTTTCTCACCCTAAACGATAAAAGCATATTTGTCTTGTTTCAGTTCATATACAGCCTAATCTGAACTGAGGACAAACACAGTTCACAAGTATTGAGCCCAATTTTTTTCTAGCGAGTACAACTTTGATGATAATGAGAAAGATTAATCTTATATCTTCAGCAGATTCTAATCGAAGTAAAGTAATAAAGGAACTAAAGCAGGGATCCACAAACCTGGAGTATCGATTCTTCAGGATGTATGACCCTGTACATAACAAATAATTTGCATCATTTTCTTAACATTATCTATAAAGAGTGCACTAAAATTGTCATTCAGACTAACAAATACAGAGCAAGGTGATTGGTCCATGTGGATTTAATTCCGACACCCACAGAGTGGGTTACCTCTAGAGTGAGGGTTGATTTTAAATAAAAAGAGACTAACAAATTCACTCACAAAGTTGACTACGAATAAATCAGAATAAAATACTATGACCACAAACTCAACAAGTGTAAAACTAACAAATCTCTTCAAGGTAGTGACGATAATATAAGTATCAATTTTCATAAAGGAAAAAATAGATTACCTGCTTCTTTTGGGCACTGCCCCATATATGAAAAGGTCTACAAACACACAACAAAGAAAAAGTAATAAAAGGCTTAGGCAATAATATGGTCAAAATAGTAGTTGCCGAATAGAGATGGTTCATACTAAGTTTACAACACTAAAGAGCTTCTATAAAACGTTATTTCTACTTCCATGACATCAGGGTTCTTAGATTAGACATTGATCACTTGCTAAAACACGCAAAAAATTTGAAAAAATAAATGAGGTGCAAATTATTTAATAACGTTTTCTCATTATTAGGGTGACACCTAGCACTCTGTTATAGCAACCACAAATGACCTAATTTGGTAAATACAGATGAAAAATCAAAAAAAAAAAATTATGTTTTTACTGGACATAATAATATGATTTATGTTAACATTCATGAAGTTAGAGACTAAACTTTCATAGAGATGACTACCTTGGATTCCCAGTTGAATGTGTATACATTTCTGATGCTAGCTTAACGATGATTCAAACTCAAAAGTTGTCAGAATTGATACTCGTTCTTGAATCAATTTGGTAGTGTAGATAACAAAAGTTCAGTTTGAGTACATGAAAAATGGACTTTATACAGCTGAATCAATCATGACGGCTCGCAGTCTATAATATGATTGTCTCTCATGGTACTTATTTAAATACACAATACTTGGCAAAACAATTTCTACCGCTAATAAGTAAAGAACAGACTAAATAAATTAATCTCGTAAGGAAGGAAAGCATAATTTCAGAGAATTTGTGATCAGCTTTGATAATATATTTTCCTTTTAGAACCTTTATTTCATTATACTATTGGGTCGATGTAAATTCAGTGATTCCAATAGTGAAGTAGAAAGTGAGAAATACAGATTGCAAAAACAGAACATTAATTTCTAGGATGATAGGGTTAGCATATAATGATTATGGGAAACATTTGCCGCATAGAAAAATTACTCCTTGGCAAACCCGAAAGACAAACCTCCTTGTTTTGGCAAGTATTTAAACAAACTTCCTTTAAGTCAATTTGTTTCTGAATGAGTTTCAAGAAAACCGTACTGCCATAATTCCAAATTATTAGTCCCACATAATTAACACTTACGAACGACAAAAGTACCAAATCTAGCAACTAAATCTTATCAAACGTGTTACGCATAACAAAAATGTTTAGGTTTTCTTCTTCGAATAATTTACAACCCAAAAGGCATATTAGTGATGACAGACCAAAACATAATAGTTTAAGGGAATAAATAAGAGTGATGTGGGACCAATTTAATATGAATTTTTTTCGTTTCTGGTCTCTAACCACCGAATTATACCTTCCTCATGCAAGAAGAAGAATTTTAGTCACAGACAATTATTGGAGAATAAAATGCGGGGAAATTAACTGAAATGAAAAAGACAAAAATGTAGTATATGTAGTTATGAAAGCATAAGTACTAATAAGCAAAACAGAAATGGACATCACTGCATTCCTATACTATAGTATGAATTGCTTGAAGAAGTATGTGATCAAAACTAGGAAGTCTAACTAATCTGTCACAAGAACTAAGGAAGGGATTAAACAAGTATTTACCCTAAATTAAAGATAAACTATGGATGATTGGGAAAAGGGAGGTGGTACTGTGGACACAAACAAATTTAGAAGAAATCAAATATTAAACAAAGAGAATGACACAGAAGGTACTCCTGTGGCGGCCGCCTAATGCGAACTTCTTCCAAGGCTTTGACAATCAAATATTAAACCAAATTATACCTTCCTCATGCTGATTTGTTTCCAAAAGACTTTACAGAAAGCGGTCGTTAAATAAGGCCCAATCATCAGGCTCTTGTAAATAAGGCTCACAAAAAAAACAGTATCTCAATAAAATAAACAACTGTATTTCTATTTGCTTCTTCCAAGGCTTTGACAACTGAAAAGGGCATGTTAATTACCATGAAGCAAAAAAGAAGGCAACAGTTAAACTTCAACATGACGCAGCACCAATTATTACGATTTGCTTATTCTGGTTATAGTTTCAAAAGCATATCTTCCTCTTGCATTGAAATTAATTCTAGTTGCTAAATATCGTTTGAGAATAAAATGAGGGCTTAATACTCTGAATGATTCTGAAAATGTAGAATAAAATTATGAACTAATTATTACTAAGTAAATCAGAATGGACTTTACTGTATTGCTAAACTATATTATGACTGCTTAAATAAATGTCTGACCGGAAAATTAAGACATCTCACGAATATCGAAGGTATGAAAGAAATATTTTAAAATTAAGAAGCTAACTAAACAGTTACAAGTATTAAACAAATATTTAGAGGACGTACCCATTACGGAAACTAAATTTTGAATATGTCTAAGGGGGGGAAATCATACAGAAAACTGGAAGCAATGAATACATCAACAAAAACACTAGTAACAAGAGTACGACGGAAACTCATAACACCTTGCAGAAGAAACAACACAATAGCCTTGAAATCAAAAACCAACTATGTTGACTTAATCATATGTGAAATCAAAATGTAGCAAAAAATACATGTTAAATCCTAGATATGCATAAGCATCAAACAACCAGCATTATTAAAATTGATTCAAGATATGAAAGAAAATAAAATGGAAAACAAACTTGACGATATCTGCAATAATGTTTTTTAGAGCAGATTGCCAATGGGGGCCCAAGTCTGCTGCACTGTCCACCACCACAATCAGCCGTTTAGATTCCAAAAGTTGGCTAGAGGGATCCATAGAAGAAAGGACAGAACTTGTGGGGAGAGATGGGTTTTGGTTCATTTTTAAGATGATCTTGCAATGACTAATCTAATGGCTGCAGAGGCTATAGCTTCTTATAGTAGGAGGTATAGAAGAGACTAATCTATCAGCGGCAAGAGTTATACAATGTACTAATGAACTCTTCCTTTTCAGTTCTATGAAAAAATTAAATCTTTTATTAAATGTTTTATAAAGGCATGCACTTGGACAGAAATCCAATTTTAGAACTAGTCTTGATTTGGTTACAGAAATCCAATTTAATGGCATTTTTCAATTTCGTAATCTAATATTTAGTATTTGTGATTAGAGGACCCACAGGGTGTAATCACTTAATGTAATTGCAGAATGACAAACTAATTACTTCATTGCATTCACCAAATTAAACTGAGAAGGTATCCAACTAAGATAACATATCAAAAATCTAAAAGAGACTTCTATAGTGGAGAATTTGATAATCTCACATTGAATATATTATTTGATTACCTTACCATTAGGTTTGACCGCTCAAATGGAGTAAATTTGATAAACGTTTACTTTTTAAAGAAGACGTTAAGGACTAACCTTCACTTCTAGAATATAAAGCGATACAAGATTCTACAGCTACATCGATTAAGTTGGTTTTTACATGACTTACATTTCACAAATTTACTTACCCCAAAAAAATTCACAAACTTGTATGCTTGTACAATAACATGATGACACTGCACTTTATCATAAGAACCGTAGCTATGTTTTCTCCTTGTTTGAATTGGAAACTGAGTATACTTCAAAGTTAAAACCATAGAGAAGTTCAGTTGTAAACTTTCTTTATTCAGATAATGTGTTCAGATACGTTGTTCGGCTTGAAGACTAAATACAGAATTACGCTTTAAGATTTGTTTTTGTTCTTTCGCCTTAAAGTGTAACTATTATCTTCAAAGACAAATCATAAAAGTGAAAAAAAAAATTCCACCGAAAACTTTGCAAAATTTGTTGTAGTATCTTATCAAGAACATAGACATTAATATGTTGCCAGAGTTTTGAAATCCAAAAATTCCTTAATAAGTTAATCATCTTTTGTTTCCAAAACAATTTCTAAGCAATAAATATATTCTCTTTAATAGCTAAATGTAATAATTTAATCCATCTTTTGTTCCTAAAACAAATCCTAAGCATTAAATATATTCACTTTAAATCCCAAATGTAATAATTTAAACCATCTTTTGTTGCTAAAACAAATTCTAAGCATTAAATAGATTTGCTTTATATGTATCAGAAATTTAAATAATAATAATATTTTGGAGGGTGAAAGAACCTAACACAAGAATTAATTTAACTTAGGCCCATAAAGGAAAAGAGAGAAACAATTTAGAAACATGAATTATTCGTTTTTTTACCCTAAATGTATCAATTTATATAATACTCATAGTATATTATTTTAAGAAAGAACAGAAATTAAAAGCAGTTAAAAGATACCTAAGGGGAATTAATTGTAATAATCATCACCTCTTTCTTGTACAGATGATATATAACCTGCATAAATATTGTAATTAGAATAAGTTAAAGGAAATAGACTATAAAAAAAATTAGGGTATTTTTAGTAATTATGAGCTCACCTACTGGACCGGAGTAGTTCTCTTTTCCATAGCATAAATAGTCACCCATATAACATACCTGTGATCCCCGTGTACGTGGACTTTACTTCTTTTTTTTCTTTTTTTTTCCTTCTTTCTTCATCATCACGTGTGGCTGCGAAATATTTCTTTTTCTCTGTTCTTCTCTTTACAGTTCCTTTTTACTTTAAAAATATAAAACAATTTCCCAAATTTATCCAAAAACTTCCCTAATTTTATTCCCAAAAAACTCTATCATCAACTATCAACCATCAAATTACTTCATATATCAAATTAATATATTTTTTTATCAAATCAACATCACTCTACCACTACAATTATCCTCAATTTTACCCAAAAAAAAAAAAAACTCTCCCAATTTACCCAAAAAAACCCTAACCATCAACCATCAAACTCCTTCATATATCAAATTAATATATTTTTTTATCAAATCAACATCACTCTACCACTATATTTATCTCCAATTTTACCCAAAAAAATAAAACATATCCCAATTTACCAAAATAAAACATCCCCCAATTTTACAAAAAATAAACTCTAACCATCAACCACCAAACTACTATTATTTTTTTTTATAAAATCAACATCACTCTACCACTACAATTATCAAGTAAGTATTTCTTTTTATTATTGAGTTTTAATTTTATGTAAATAGATATAATTATTAATAAGTTATAACATTTATTAATTAAAAAAAATTAACTTTTTTTATTTACCTTTAAATATTTATCTTCAAATTTGTTTAATCACAACTAATATTGAGTTCTAATTATATAATGTTATATGTTGCTCTAATAACACTTGAGTAATGAAAATAACTTAGATAAATGATTAAAAAAAACTTGTTTCGGCATGTACATGTGAACTTGTTTTGTTAAAGACATTTTATTATTTTGGAGTTTAGGTTAGTAATTAAGTTGTTGGATTCTTATAATTTTTTAGAAGTTAAACGTATTATCTCATATATTATTGTATCATTTATATTTGATAGTGATATTTGTTAATATATTCAATTGTTTAGGTACCTATGATAGAAAAAATAAAGTTAAATCCAGGTCCCATTGATGATACCGTTTTATATGAGCAGAAACATCATATTTGTAATATCATTTGGGGATCAACTTTGTTAGACGAAAAAAAGGACATTCGTAACTATAATCGGTTTCCGGTAATTGATGATTATAGAGTTTTATATTTGCTAAATGTGGCTGGTTTTTATGGGTTGTATAGTTTGGCATATAAAAAAGTTGATAATCATTTGATAACTGCATTAATCGAGCGCTGGAGACCAGAGACTAGTACGTTTCATTTTCCGATTAGAGAGTTAACAATGACTCTTCAAGATATAGAGGTATTAGGTGGGGTTAAAGTGGACGGAAATGCTCTTGTATGTGATGAAAGTGGATTTACAACAACGGCTAAACATGCTTTGGTAACTGATTTATTAGGTATAGTTACACCTGATACTTTTACTGAAGATGGGATGATTAAATTTAGTTGGTTGTGTTATAAATTTAACCCTCAATCTGTCAACAAGTTTTCATCTGTGGACTATATTATGCGTGTTACAAGAGCATGTATGTTATTGATTATTGGAAGTCAGTATTTACAAGACGACAAAGGAGTTGGTGTGCCAGTACACTATTTAGCTTATATGAGAGATTTTGATATATGCGGACAATATAGTTGGGGTTCAGCCATATTAGGATATACATATAGGTCACTAACAAAAGCAGCTCTTATTGACAAAAGAGGCAAATCAAAAAGAGAGGTGACTGGCGCATTGCAATTGTTGCAATATTGGGCATAGAGTAGATTTAGGTTTATGCGTCCTGAATATTCAGCGGTTGATACACCACCTGAAGGGTTTCCATCTTATCCCTTTGGACGCAGGTTGATAAGTTTGCTTTTAGTTTTCGTCGTTAAAATTATTGATATGAATTATATGATTAATTTTGCTATTTGGTTTTGTAAATATTATACAGATTGGCTAGATGTAAGGTGACGTATACAACAGATATTCCTTTTCATAGAGTTCGGGTATTTCGTGACTTGTTTGACATGGTGGGTCATCGTCAGGTAAATATTTTTTCATATTTGTTTGTCCATTTATATATAGAAAATTGTAACCCTCTTTCTCACTATTAATAATTTTTTATTTTTTACTATCAGGTCATTTGGGAGCCGTATCCAAAACTGGCTGATTTGCCTGATTGCTCGAAGGTAGGTCAATGTATATGGCGTTCAAGCGTCCCTCTTATATGTACAGATTTAGTTGAGTATCATAATCCGGAAAGAGTGATGCCACAATTTGGTATGATACAAAAAATACCTCATCCCGCCAAAAACTCTAAAAACTTACGCACACTGAGCCGTAAAGGTCATGCGGACTATAACTGGGTGCAACGTTATCAAGAGCACCTTGAGACTTGGAATGCAAGAGCAGAACACGTTCAAACATCCGAATTTCATAATGACATCCAAATAGTAAGTGATAACTACATGAGATGGTATAATAGAATCACCAGAAAAAGGATAGGTCCGCCTGTGACGCACCCACAAGAAAAAGGTGTGCAGCCAGTTACGGGCGTTACGGAACACATGATACTTATTTAGCTATTTTTTTTAATTGTTAACATTAATATTTTTTATTTTTATAATTTTGATGACTTGAGACTTTAGACCTTAATGACTTCGCACCTTGTGAAAATAAAATATTAATTCAGGAAGCCATTGCTTTTAGTGGTCATTTTTTAAATAGTTGTATTAATCAGTATTTTAATGTCTTTGTGTTTTGTAGTTTGAAGAATTGGAACAAAATTATGAAAAGGCGGTTCGAAAGGGTAATACGAGTAAGATAAAAAAATATTG
Organism: Primula veris; assembly: GCA_963682055.1. Classification (NCBI taxonomy): domain Eukaryota; kingdom Viridiplantae; phylum Streptophyta; class Magnoliopsida; order Ericales; family Primulaceae; genus Primula; species Primula veris. Next base: position 27,349,356 of record OY821742.1, on the reverse strand, counting down.
GAATATGATTCAAGCTGTAGGAAGGAGACCTCCAGTGCTAGACCATGCCAAAATACCGCACCAACAGTCTTCGAACGTCCCACCACATCCACCTTCGGGTCCAGATTCGGGTCCGACTTACTCTACTAGTGATTGTTACATCCCACAGTCGTCATACACATATCCTGAGCAAAATTCACAATGGAGTCCATGGGTTCAGCCTCAAATGCCTACTTCATCGTTTGCGCATGACATGACAAGCGATTTTTTTAATGAGTACCAAACCCCAAACCCCAATGTTTTTCCTGAGGAAGGACCGAACACGGGTTTTTGAAGTATTTTTATTTAAGAGTATGTTTTTAGTGGTGCATGAGTTAGTAGTGTTGAACGATGTTCTTCTAATCGATTATTTTAATGATAACAAAATTTGTAAAACATGATAAAAGCTCGGTTTGCGTACTAATCATTTATCTAGCGTGTTAAAGGTTTGAAATGATAGATTACGTAAATACGAAGCCATTGGTTCAAGCGGAACCTCAATCGGACTCAAAACGAACAAGTTACAAGCGTTCGAAGAATAAACGAGAAAACCGAGAAACTGCCAGAATAAAACGACCGATCGTTTTTTATCCAAATTCTTCCAGTGAGGTCGTCTGAAAAACGACCGATCGAAATGGCCAAAACGACCGATCGTTTTTCGTTTTATATATTTTGTACCAAATCATGTGTGACAATTTGGTTTCGTTTTCCCGTTTGTATTTAGCCAAGTAATTAAATAACAATAGCCAAGTAATAAATAGAGACATTAAGCAAAATTCACGAAATGTGAAATACGTAAAATAGCTAACATTTGTTACAACATTATAATTATTCATCATCTGATAAATTGGTAACACCAAAATAAGTGTTCGGTCTCGACATTCTTCTTAAAGCTTCATAATAATTAAAATTTGGTCTAAAAACTTCTTCCCATGGAGAAGCTTCACAAAAGCGAGTCTTTTTCCACCCGGCACTAATATTTGGCATGGGAAAAGGCCTGACATTGTTTCCACTTTGATCAATTATGATCTCCACGTAATGGTTTCTATTCACATTGGCCATTACAATCATAGAAGGATTTGTCGGAGGAGCTGTATGCATAGGCAAATAAGTTGCCAATCCTTCATCAAGTGTCACCACTGCCATATTATACTTTGATGCAATTACATAACCCGACTCTGGAAAGTGCATCCAATTTTCTTCATCTGGCATATTATACGGATCATTCCAAATAAATGAGTTCCGAATGAAAGTGTAACCTCTTATTTGTCCAATAAGATCAAAATAGTAAGTTGGGTGGTTATCAATTTCATGGAAAAGGTCTTTGCGTACTTGACTCCAATCATCGGCTCCTAATCTCATTCATATTGCCTTTGCAATCACTCGAAACCCACAATGCCCATCACCGGCTACATCATTGACCGTCAATATATGATCGTGAAACATAGACGGAATCTGCTCCATATATTTAAATGACTTGTGCAAATGAGGGCTTGACTGCGATGTTGCTTTACCTTTCTGTTTCTCATAAACTGAATAACTAGGGGGTATGGGAGGTGATGGACCATAATTAGTTTTTGCACTGCTATAACTGCGTCTTCTTTGTGTCTGTTGATCCTTGAAAAACTGAGTATATTCAAAGGCATATGGGTCCCGTGTGGTTGAATATTTGGTAGGTCGTTTCCCCCTTGACGATGGTTTATTTTGTGGTTTGACCAGATGCTCTCTGGCTGTTGTTTTTAAAGGATTATACAAAAGTTCAATTTGTGCCTTGAAATTCTCCCTCATGATTGGATCACTCGTTTGATCATACTTTCGCCTTAAAGCCATTATATGCTCAGCAATGTTGTCTTCATCCTCCGCTATATTCTCTTCGTCAAACCTTAATTTTCTCCAGTGAGGATTGATGCATTCTAGTGGAATAGGACAACCTCGCTCTCTGTAGTTACGAATAACATGGCAACATGGAAGATTGTAGACCAATTTTATCTCACAGCTAGAGCATGTAGGGTCTGCTTTTATCCATTCGAGTTGCTTAACCTCTTTTAGCATCATATCCATTGCGTGAAAAGAACATTTACCTGATATAAAAGTGAGAATGCAACTATATAAGTTGAACGGAAACAACTAAATAATTTGGGTGATAAAAATATAAAATTTCTAAAAAAGAAACATTAATTAAATAATAGAATCTGACCTCTTAATTCTGAAAAATATGGAATTTCGTGTTGTCTTTTGACAACATTCATACTATTCCCCAATGACCCCCTAATTCGATTGTGTTGAATTGACAACAAGTCAATTATGTATATCACCATGTTTTCAAGGTCGCCACCGGAGGTTCCAATATATCTTTTAAATGTAGAATGAGCACCCTCGACCCTATTTCAAATAAAATGTTAATTAAACAAAATGATTATTTATATATAAAAATCAAATACATATATCAGAAAAATTTGTAAATATCATACCTATTAGTCGTTCAGTTCCCGAAGTGCCTTGTCTTGTTAGTGTAACAGGCCACAAACTTTTCTTTGTGACTATCTAATAAATCACACATATATTTCAAAGCAATTGGATATGCTTTGTAGACACTCGACAGTGTCATGCGTGCTGCTTCAAAATCAAATTCAGTTTCACTATCAACAAGAGTTAACCAATCTTTATACATCTTCGCCCATATAGCCTTAGGGACTTTTGGACTGCAATGTGTTACGACGTTCTGCGAAATGTGAAATGTGCAAAATAGATGGTTTGTCGTAGGAAAAATATTTTGCACAACATTCGTTAACGCTTGATCCCTATTTGTCAACATTACTCGTGGGGTCTTACAATTTTTCATTATCATCCGGAGACACTCTAAAGCCCATTCGTAAGTAGGTTGTTGCTCATTACGCAAACAAGCAAAAGCAACACAAAATGTATTTTGTGTCGATGTGACGCCCACAATTTGGAGAAATGGCATGTTAAACCTATTTGTACTATAAGTGCAATCCAAGCACAATACATTGGGAAATGCACATACCAACTTCACGGAATCTTTATGCGTATAAAACAAATATTCTAGTTGATTTGTGTGTGGGTTGGTCATATGAAACGATATAAACTCTTTTCTATCCAAAAGATGCATGAGATGTTGTATTTGACTTTTACCTACCCTTTCTTTAACTTTTTCCCTGGCTTTAAGATTATATATGTCTTTCTTATTAGACTTATTGCCAGAAAATTTACATTTTATTGCAGAAAGAATAGTCCCCGACTTGGCAAGACTATCTACCATAGTTCTAAACATACCATTTTCATCTTTATTAAGTCTGCGCGCTTGTGAATGAGCTTCTGGATAAATATCATTTTCATGATTATGCGTTCCATTTTCTATGTAAAATCTCCAATTGTTTTCCTCCATGTAACACTCGATTTTAAATAAACAAAAACATTTACCATAACTCGTGTCTCTGCTTGATGACTTTTTTGGTTTCGGATCCCCATGTTTTTTACACTTCAAAGTGGCTCGACTTTTAGTATCAAAGTGTGCATTGATATTTTTCGAGTACGTCGTAGTCAAAAAAAACCTAGACCAGTCGATATTCCGTACAAGTAGTCTTTCATTTCATTGAGTGAAGCAAAAACCTGTGGAAATAAGATATTAAGAAATAACTCTCAAATAAGAAATAATCCAGAACAAATAAATAAATTTTTTGATTAAATTATTTATATGAGTCTTAAACAAAACAAGTCTTTTAAGTCAATTTTGGGAACTAACAATTCATTCTATATAAATAACATACTTATAAAAAAAAACATTAAACGAAATATTTATCTAATAAATAACATTCATTTATCTAATTTATTCAATCACACTATAAACGATTGTAAAAAAATGTAAATAATTATTTTTAGCTACAACATTAAACGGAGTATATCACATGGTTTTGAAAATAAATAAAAATAGACAATTACTTAAAATATGGAAAGGATTTTTTGAGACAAACCAGAGTACTTTGGGAATGATTTCTATAATCATAACCTATCCCGAATTCAGTTAGCGAAGAATTAACATTATGTTCGTTATCATCTGGTTGGGGATTTTCGTTATATCCATCATGATCCCGCTGAGATTCTACAAACTGACTTGTAAAAACTTCTTGTGATGCGCCAGGTTGGTGACTCGTGTAATTATAGTCACCACTTACAAACTGGTTATCAAAATACGGATTGGGATGATTATTCAAATATGAATCATAAGAAAACTGAGCATTGTCATAAGGATCAGTCGGGAAATTGATATTTTGAGATGGAAAAAAAGTATTTTGATTAGAATCGATCGGAAATTGGGTGTTTTGGGGAGTATTATCCGGAAGAGATAAATTAAGATCCATTCCCCAAATATTATAATCTGTCATAGGTACCTAAACAATTGAATATATTAACAAATATCACTATCAAATATAAATGATACAATAACATATTTAACATAAATTTAAATATATGAGATAATACGTTTAACTTCCAAAAAATTATAAGAATCCAACAACTTAATTACTAACCTAAACTCCAAAATAATAAAATGTCTCTAACAAAACAAGTTCACATGTACATGCCGAAACAAGTTTTTTTTAATCATTTATCTAAGTTATTTTCATTACTCAAGTGTTATTAGAGCAACATATAACATTATATAATTAGAACTCAATATTAGTTGTGATTAAACAAATTTGAAGATAAATATTTAAAGGTCAATAAAAAAAGTTAAAAATTTTTAATTAATAAATGTTATAACTTATTAATAATTATAACTATTTACATAAAATTAAAACTCAATAATAAAAAGAAATACTTACTTGATAATTGTAGTGGTAGAGTGATGTTGATTTTAGAAAAAAAATGATAGTAGTTGGTTGGTTGATAGTTAGAGTTTATTTTTTGTAAAATTGGGGGAGGTTTTATTTTGGTAAATTGGGATAGGTTTTATTTTTTTGGGTAAAATTGGAGATAAATGTAGTGGTAGAGTGTTGTTGATTTGATAAAAAAATATATTAATTTGATATATGAAGGAGTTTGATGGTTGATGGTTAGGGTTTTTTTTTTGGTAAATTGTGAGAGGTTTTTTTTTTGGGTAAAATTGAGGATAATTGTAGTGGTAGAGTGATGTTGATTTGATAAAAAAATATATTAATTTGATATATGAAGGAATTTGATGGTTGATGGTTAGGGTTTTTTTGGGATAAAATTGGGGAAGTTTTTGGGTAAATTTGGGAAATTGTTTGATATTTTTAAAGTAAAAACGAACTGTCTGTGAGAAAGAGAAGAACAGACGAATAAGAAAAGAAAAAGAAATATTTCGCAGCCACACGTGCTGAAGAAAGAAGGGAAAAAAAAAATAAAGTCCACGTAGACGTGGGATCCCAGGTATGTTATATGGGTGAGCATTTATGCTATGCAAAAGAGAACTCCCCACTGGACTGTCCATCTATCTCTCTCTCCCTCCTTCTGTGGTTCCGTTGGGGTTAAGAGTAAGTTTCATTTTCTTTTTATGTAGAAATAATGAACACTGAACAATTTGCTTCATGTGGGCTTTGAATTAAGAGCAATTGTTTATGGTTTCCGATTTTTTATCATTTTACTTGTAAATTTTTTTATTTTATTTTTTCATATTTTACTTTATCCTATTCCGTTATTGTCGGTCATCAATTGGAAACGAAAAATATGGTGATGAATTGCGATTGGTTAGGAATTTGACCAGCGACTTATTGTGATCTACCCCCGAATGGTCATGCATATTAAGACCTTCACTCGTTTTTCGATTACGTTTCATCAACTGACAACTATGTAAAACTTCATAATTACACCTGCATAAGAAACGAAACGTGAAAAAAGAAATTAATTTTTTTTGTAATTTATTAGTAGAATAATGAGAAGCGGGAAACGAAAAATAATTTTTTTATGAAGAAACGCGGTTGCCATGGGTAAGAATATTCACACGAGCCATATGAATTTCCTCAAATTTTACATAAAAATCACACTTTTACCCATTTACATCTACACTTAGGGTTTTGCTTAAATTACAAGTTTCCGTATTCATCCCCTTATATCAATAAAATATAATAGTATTCATTTAACTTCTTGTTCTTTTTTTAAACGGTCATGTAATGTAGAGTAATGCATAGTGGTATCATGACAAGATATCAAAAAATAAGTAAGCGGCTCGATATTATCATATAGTATGGAAAATATAGAAAACGAAAGATCATATGATATCTCTTATCCATTGGTTGAAATATATGATTAATATACATTTTCTCAGATAATTATATTTTAGAACCATCGATTTTAGCATATTTTCTGTTTTTTAACCATCATTTTATACTATTAAAGATACATGTGTATATAAGATGCACATGTTATATTACTACCAAAAGATCACATATTGATTTGATGAATTAAATCTATATTACATGTTTTCTAGTTTATATAAAGTCAAGTATATGAGATAATTCGATATTGTTTCTTACGTGATATCAGATTCAGGTTTACTGCTAGAGAGAAAAGGTGAGAGAAAGAGAGAGCCTATCTTGGCGTCGCCTATTTCTTCTTATCTATCTATCTAATCTCTTTAACATAACTATATATACCATTGACAATGTCATCCAAACGAGCAGTGGAACCCTCCAACTCCGGCAGTATGCACAACCTTAAAAGAATAAGTGATATCTTTTCTAAACATAGTATGTCTAAACACTCGTTCGCCCCACCCTATCACCCCTCAACATCTAAAATATCACTGCTGCCCTCAACAACCATACACAGCGATGATGAAATTATTACAGTACTTCACGATGAGGCTGATGCGGTATTCCTATCCGACTCCGCTACTCGCCCTCTTATTACACCATCATCACTGAAATTTGACGACACCAAGTGTCTTATTAATCTAACTCTCAAATTCAGCAAAAAATTAAGAAACTATTAGAATCAGCTGAAAACTCAGTCATCCTAACAAAATATGTTAGCTATCGTGTTCCTAATAATGGGGAAAAAATATGTTTATTGTATCGTACTATCAGTGTTTAACGACTTAGCTACTGGACTGCCTATTTTAAAAATTGAGATACCAAACTACATAAATAATTGAGGATCTACCGTTAAACAAAATGATGAAATTGCACTCACATTCTCTTGTCTACCACATGATGAGTGCAATTCTATCAACATACGTCAAATATTGATCCCCAAATGTGAGATATAGTGATTGCAGTCTCGTCGATTTATGTTGTTAGTCCCTAAATTTGATGAAATTTCGTAGTTCGGTACCTCAATTGTTAAAAATTGGTAGTTCAGTACCTAAATCGCTAGTCATTTGTAGTACAGTACAACAAACATATTTTTCCTCTAATCATAACCATCATCTTTGGGAAAAAGAGTGGATAAAAGAACATAAAACATAAGAAACAATGTCGAATTAAATTAATTTCAGATATTCTACTTTTATAAAAAGTAAGAAACATATAATGCATATTTACTTCATCAAATCAATATGTGATCTTTCGGTGATAATATAGCATGTGTAAGTACTTTTTATTTTAGTAACATAAACTAAGCGAATGTTTTCTTTTTGTACCATTTCGTCCATAAAATGGATAAAAAAAAATTGACATGTGCAATACAATGCACACGCCTATATTTAGGATGCTTTACTTTTATACCTTTTACATAATAATATATTCATCAAAAAATGATATTCTCATTAGCCTATTAAAAAATATAAACATTAAATATATAAATATTTACAAGTAAACAAATAATGGTTTACAGGTTTTTTCCACATGTCTAATTTCGTCTACAAGTATGATTTTTTACTTTCCTCCGATAATGATTTACAGACGATTGCAACAACCTTTTATATTGAATATTTCTCGGACGATGTTAAAAATTCTCGACAATCCAGTTGACGTAGATCTATTTTTGAAAAATATTTATAAGGTCATCAACGCATCTTTACTTACTATTTTTCCAAGAGACCAATTTATCCTCCTACTATTTATAGGAAAAGGTATTGGATGAATCATGACATTTAACTTCGTATTCTTAACGTTGTGAAGAATAATAAACCATCTTTTGTCCAAATAATAAATGATGCAAAGAAAATTAGGCTTTCTCCTTTGCAAAATATGATGGTCGCGATGACTATTCATTTATGCTATTGGAGTTAACTTCATAGATGAGTATGTCAGAATTGGAGAGACCACTGTAATAAAAAGTATGAAATATTTTGTAAGACCATTAATTTCAATAATTTGATATCAGTACTTACGGTCGCCAAATAGCAATGATATTGCATGATTACTTTTAATTGGGGAAACACATGGATTTTTAGGTATATTGGAAAGAATAAGTTGTATACACTGAAAATATAAAATTCCCCCCCCCCCCCCCGCATGCAAATGTAGTTTACTGGCCATGTACATGAACCGTCACTTATTTTGGAAGCAGTGGCCCTTTGTAATATGACATACTTTTTTTGGTATACTGGGATCACAAGATGATATCAATGTACTAAACATGTCTAATTTATTCGCAGAACTTTTTGCATATGAGAGATATCATTAGTGGTACACATTTTGTGAAAAACATCCCAACACCACAATGTAATAAATGAAAATTGTTTGCATATGCTCAAGACTCTGCAAACAAGAATGTTGAGTGTGCACTTTGAGTTTTGTAGGTATATTTGCGATTATTTGAGGAAATGCATGCTATTTTAATCAATGAACATTTAAAAATGTTACGATGGCGTGCATGACGTTGCACAATATGATCATCGAGGATGCAAGAAGTAAATATTTTATATAAAATGATTTTCATTACGACCACATATATGGTATTAAACCAAAACCAGTTTCTCGTAATCATACCCATGAATTTGTAAATTTCATTCGAAGTTGTTGCATCATTAGAAATTGAGAAAGTCATTCGTAAATTCACTTATATATCATCGAACAGCAATGGATATTATAAAGTGAACAATAAAAATGGGTGTACTTAATGTTGTTTCTTCCACATTTATCTTTTCTCATGTATTTGCATATGTTGGTGTGTATGGAATAAGAGTCTAACTTTATATGGCTTGGGTCATTTGTTCCATTAGTTTCTTCCTCGTAAAATATGAAAATGAACTAACTTATCATCGTTTTTCTATTTTACTCACCAAGTTATAGCAATCAGTACTTTAAGGTTTCATTTGCTTGACATGATACTAATGTGGTAATACACTATTAGTATTCCTGGACCAACTATCCGCTGTTTGACGACCATATTTGGGAGGGTATTTAAACTATAGTGGAATTTGAAATGATTTGAAATGGGGTTATTTGGAGTGGGTATTGAGATATACTAGTCAAAGAGCAAGGATTAAAAAATCTAAATTACCCTTATTTAAAGCTCTCATTCACTTCCTTTGTCATCTCATTGTTACACCTATGATATGGGTTGTATGCAAATGCTATAAAATTGATAAAGACTAAAATGGAGAAATATGACTGCGGTTAAGGGTTTATTAAGGAGGTTTGACTTGAGGTTTATAGCACACACATATAAGTGATTCATCATGGGTGACTCATGAGACTTATGACACATATAGGTATGCTTCCCAAAAAAAATATACAGATCTATGATGGAAAAAGATAAATTTATGTGGTTAGTAGTTTTTTGATCGGTATGCTTTTTTTATTTTACTTCGCCAATGTATACTAAATATACACTCCCTATGAGTTAGCAATCTTCATTTCAGTTTTCAACTTACGTCATTTTTTTACAACACTCACTTATTCATTGCAAGGTTTACCTTTCTCTTAACAAACTCACAATATATCATTTTCTATCAAATCAAATTTATAACATCACTGTTGCGTTCTTTTGATCAATTTCTATCTCAATAACCGGTAAGCAATTTTTTGGTACTTAATTTGCACAAATATAAATAATGGTTAAGATTTTTTTAATATTTCTGTTTTTTATTAATTTTGTTTAAATTTTTTACAAAAATTGTATGACACTTGCATATAAAATTTCTATATTCACATAAGGTTTTATAAAGAAAATTAGTCGCTTAGGTAAAATAATTTTTTTGCTAAATCGCTACTTACAACCTACAAAATAGTGTTATTTGTAAATTTATTTTTTGTTAATAAACTCAATTATTGTTGTTGCTACACATTTAATTTTGTGTTAATTTTTTAAAAAAAAATCAGGCCACTATGGCGTATAACCATGAAAATGAAATAGATGGAGGCCCCGATCCCATTGATGGTTCAATTCTATATGAACATCACCGACATATCAGCTCTATAATATGGAATGATGATTTACAATTTAAAGGTAGAACCTAGGAATGGTAAATATTGTCCTGAACGTTTGGATAATAGGGTCCTAAACAATTTCGAAATGGCTGGTTTTTACGGTTTATACAACTTTATCATATACAGTTACACTGGGGGTTAATTGAAGCTCTAGTCGAAAGGTGCAGACCTGAGACTCACACCTTTCATTTTCCTCCCAGAAAGTGCACGATATTGACGTACATCAGTTAGCGGCAACATAATAAGTCATCAAAGTTAATAATGCACAATAAGAATTACTCAATGTAAAAACTATAAACATAGCACAATTATACCAAACATGACGTTTGCTCTTCATGTATCAAACAATATTTTTCAAAATCATACTAGCAGGTCTCTTCGGAACTTGTACATAAAAATCATTCCCAAAGTTGTCATCAGTGAACAGGTAGCTTGCGTTATATATCCTTATTGTTACTTATCCAGTGACTAGTGATCATAATTAACGTTTATCAATGACGGTTCATTAATTAGAAATAAGTAGGATAGGCGAAAAGAATCTAGCCTTTATGGCAACCTAGTTATGCAAACTCTTCAACAAAGAAGATTTAGAATTATACCATCTCTTCATCTCTATTCCTCTTATGAAGCTTGTATCTATTTAGTAACGATTGTAGTTTCTCTTAATTGAAAAGAAAATATATTACAAGGAGAAGGATGAAAAAGAACAAAAAATCAATAGGGAAAATAAAATTAAACTTTTGACAAAACTATATATGGGGAGGGAGGGAGAACATAGGCATTACTAAAAACTGAAACAAAAATCCATTAGCAATTGCAATCATGCAACACATGCGAATATAAGAATTAAAGTTCATGATAATAAAATAAGAAGACAAAAATTATACAATTGAAAGCCTAAAAACATCAAAGTTCAATGTTTTGATTTATGTTAAAAACTATACAATTTAATACAACCAGCAGGCACAATCATTAGCTGGAAATGATTCAATAGTTAATGTTAAACCATAGACATCCAAATATATACAACAAGAGAAATATGGTGCATATTAACCAAAACTAGTATAAGAGTGAGTGTACAGAACTTCCCTGAAGACGGGAAAAGAAATAAAATTTTGAACTGTTCATAAATTTGAGATACATGAGCAAGAACAATCCAGATATCGATCGAGGCATACCTAGAGAGAGGGGTCATGGTCTCCATTAATTTGGAGGCGGGGATAATGGAGGGGAAACTAATTGGATGTACTGGACGGTGGAAATAAATAGAGTAAATAGTTTAGATTTTCCATTTTATTATGATGATGAGGCTAATATAATATAAGTGTTAAAAATTGGTATAAGGCATTTAAATTATACTAATAATTAATTGCATTTGTTTCAATCGGTTGGTAGGGGTGAGTATAAATCGACCAAGTCAATTGACCCGAAGCAACTCGAGTTTGTTATTAAAAATATTTTTTATTTTTTGAGTAAAATGTTCATTTACAACTTCTTAAAAAGTCCGAACATTCAATAATCCATTTTGAGAAGTGAGTAATATTGTTTTTAGTTAATTCTTATGAAGTTATACTTCTTATAAAATGAGAATAAACTAACTAGTTATTTGTTCCCCTATCTTACTTATCAACAAATAAAAAAGAAATAGATTTAAGAAAAACATAATTTAAAATTTACTAATACTATTATTGGAAAAAAAGTGACTTATTTAGAAAAATGTTTAACTATTTAATGTCATGATTAGTCAAATATGGCGGTTAAAGTCTCTTTAAAGGCAATAATTTTGAACCGCCTTTATCGTTTTCTTTAAACGTGGTTGTTTTTCGCCTCTAAAATAACCGCCTTGAATGATAGTAATTAAGATGGTTTTGTTATCGCCTTTAAAAAAACCATAATTGAAATGTTTTGTATTAGTGCTTGAAATCCGTCCACGCATTTCCAAGTGTACTCTTACAATTTAATTTAACGTTAGTAAATATGTGCCATTTACACAACATCGCATTCGGGTAAGGAAATATAATTCTGACTCCTTGCATAACGGATAAATCCCTATCTGTCAGAATGACCCGTGACAGCTCACTCTCATCCAAAGTCTGTCGTAGACAGTTTAAAACTCATACATAATTATCAAATTTTTATGACAACATGAAAACAAATGCAACAGAAAAAATATACCATGTGGATATTACGCCAACAATTTCTAACAATGAGAGTCCGAATCTGTTGGTATTGTACGTACAATCCATACATAATATATAGGAAAATAATTTGAATAACTCTATAGAACGACTATGCGCAAAGAATATGTCTTGTAATTCATTCGTTTCGTTATCACTTCTCAAGTTTCACAAGTAAGTTAGTTTGATGAATATGAAGCAATTGTTGGACCTGAGTTCTACCGGCATATTCAGAAACATGAATCTTATTACGAGCATTATTAATGGTCTTTATAGTAGGCTTGTTTTGTGGATTTTCTTTCTTAATAACAGCCAATATTTCAGTACCCTTAATGTGATTAAAAAACATATTTTCCACTATCTCTCACTCATATTTTGTTAGTATACCAATATAAGCATTACCTTCTTCGTAAATTATACTTTGATGGATGTGAATTCTGTTAACAACATCTATCCTACAAACGTTATTGTGCTTATAACCTTTCAAACAAAATGGACAGATAATTTTATTGGAACCTGTGTTTTTTTTAGAAATATTTATACAATATTTTGGAGGCATGTAAGGACCACCTCTGTCACAATCAATGTATAATCTTGGTTTCAAAAATAAACCTGAAGTGGAGCTTTCAATTATTAATTTAAAACCTAAATTACGTGCGGTGGCTTTCGCATAAGCAATCAATTTCTCACAATGTTCGAAAACATAAAATAATTTACAACACAAAATGACTCTTATAACCAGTTATAAATATAGTAGTTAAATAAAAAACAAATTTCAATGTCAAAACATACCAAATTTGATGAAAATGGCTGGTATATCAGGGTAATTATTATCTTATTCATCCGAATAATCGGACATACGCAAATCTTCGCCCCAAGATTCACTACAAGAAATATCACAGATAGCAACACCGAAAAATAATGAGCCAATTTCTGTTGCTGATTAGCAACAGAACACAAACAAAACGGTAACATAAATTGTCAAAAATATTTAGCAACAGAATCACCATCTTTATAGCAACTTAAAGTTAGCAACACTGTAATTTGTTACTAAAAGAGTTGCCAAATTTCCTGAACTAAATTTGTAACAAAATTAGCATCAATTTAGTAACACGACCTCCTCATCAAATTAGCAACATAAAAATGTGTTGCTATAATTATATGTGAGTTGTAAGTTTTTTCTATTAATTAGTAACATGGGATGAAGAAATTTTATCTTTATATCCACAAACTAACACAACCACATATATGTTTTCCCCATATATTCAATTAATTATTTCAATAAACCCTCACATAACCCAAAAAATATTGAGAGTTGTAATGATAATATTCGGTTAAAAATATTGAGAGGATGAACAAATCGTTTAGACTAACTCGGTTTGGAAGAGTTGTAATGATAATATTCGGTTAAAAAATTCATAGGATAGGACTAGCCTTTAAGTTGAAGATCTATATATCGCGGTGTCTTTTTTCTTGTACAATTTGTACTGTTAGACAACTTATAATGTTATGATTTCGTGAATACTTATTTATTCATCACATAATTTTTATTGGTAAGTTAGAAAGTAAGTTAATTGGTTGTTAGTTCAACTGAGCGAAAAACGCATAAAAAGGTTGTTCACTCCCTCTAAAAGTTAGTTGTATCGGGCCAATAGTATCAAATAAAATGAAATTTTAAAATAAAATTATATTTGGAAATTAGAGTAAAGGGGTCATATTTGTGATCTATATTGGTTTGAATCTGTCAAATATGTTTTAAAGAACGACCAATGGATAAATAGTTACAAATTAGAAAGCAAAATATTGTGTAGTAAAATGAAACAAAATAAAAGAACTGGGGTTTAAAAATACATAGGTTGAAGGGTTACACTTAGACTTAGTATAAACTCCAAAACAAAAGCAGAGAGAGAGAGAAGAAGAAGGCGCCGCCTCCCTCATCTCACCATCTCTTTCATCGTCTGTGGTCATCTCTCTCACCCCATTTATAAGGTAAAACGTCCGTTCTCTCCCTTTCTTATGTTTTATCATCATATCTTATCATTTCTATTTTTATTTCTCTTTTTCTATTTGCATTTGACAATTACATCTTTTATTTATCATTTTTATACAACTTATATCATCTTTTTTTTTTGCTACTTAAATTGCGAATTTTTCCTTGGATTTTGTTCACTGGTTATTAAGGTTTTGGCATAAAATAATTTCAGATTTTGGGTTTATTTTTTAGTACAAATAAACTGGAATCTGTTAATTAAATCTGGTATTTGGTGTTTGAGGATCTATGTTTGTTATATTAATCTATTTTGATATTTGTGTTTGTACTCGCAGTGTTTTGTTGCTTGTTTACAATTGTAATCACTGTGGCTTGTTTGCTACATATTTAAGCAAATAAGTTGTCTTATTTTTGAGTATTACCTTTGAAATATTATATTTTTCTTTAGGCTTGTATTTATTTTCTATTAGACTTTTAGGTATTAAACATGTATCAAATTGATAATCTGATGCGTGTAACGCTTTGGGTTTTGTTAGTTGCCCGTGATTTTGTACTTGTCTGTATTTGGATATTCATCATATGTAATATGAATATATGAGTATTCGATTGTGTTGTGCTCGCCATATTGTGTGTCAAACTGGTAAGTTATAACCACTGTTTTTAATTTAAATTTTGTTATTTTCTGCTATAAACTGTGTGATACTAATACTATAATCTTCTGACTATTTTGTTTTTGCCAAAGATAAGTTACAAATTTCATTCACTTGCTTGGGCTGATATTCATTAAGCTTATTTTGACAGTCAACCGAATGACTAAGCATAGGCTTTAATATACTCATTCTTTGCTAATCTTTAAAATTTCAACTTTTTAGCTTATACCAAACGGACCTTTAGTATTGTATGTTTCTATGAAGAATTCTTTTTCTGTCAGCACTTGCTTCCTTTTTGATCTCTTCGAACTGATTATGATTTGTCTGTTGGAGTTTATAATTTTTTCTGATGGAGATTTGGTGAATGTAGGGTGCTGAACTTACTGCTGAGGAAGGGAAAAGTGCGGTAGCTCTAGCAGTTTGTAGAACATTGGCCGAAGAGCTTACCGACCTCAAGTTCCATGCTTCTAGAATCATGGCTTTCAAAGTAAGTTACGTTTAATATACACACATACAGAGAAATATAGAGAGAGACCTTCTTTTCCCCATATTCTAATGTGTTTTGTGATTTGTGCTTACTCATAGAAGTGGTATTCCATGTATTTTTATCGTAGGAGGGGAGCTTGCAAGCTAGTTATTTTGTTTCTCGGTTGATACATGCACACAAGGATCCCCCTACGAACAGTTAGAAAGCTTTTCTCATTATAATATAGTACCATATACTGATATACCCCAAATTACTAGATAGAAACCAATCACGTGTTAGCTGTTTTCTTGGTTTGTAATTATCATCGTCGATATTGAAAGATGAAATTTGTAAATAGATAATTTGTACCGATGGCGGAGATTATGCTACAATGTATTTTGTTTTGTAATATTTTGCATCCTGTGTAATGAAAATGATGTTCTGTGCTGATTGGTTTTTGTTTAACTATTAGATATATAATTGTAATATTATACTATTATATTTAAATGAGTGTATTAGATTTCTAAAAATTAGCAACATATTTTTCTTACACCAAAAGAATGTAGCAACATATTAGTAACAATTTAGCAGCACATTATAATTTTTTTTAAATAAAATAAAGAAATAGCAACTCAATACCGACATGAGTAGCTACAAGTAGTTATATAATAAAACAATCTAGCTCAAAATTGTAACTGATTTGCAACAATATGTATGTGTTACAGATGTGTTGCAAAATGTGTTGCATTATACATAAAAGTGGCAACAGAATAGGCTTGTTACAATTATGTTGCTAATTGAAATTAGTAACAACATAAGTGTTACTAAAAATCAGCCACAAGTCAAACAGTATCATAGTAGTTTATGTTGCTAATCTGTTGCCGATCACTGATCAGCAACAGAATTGCTCAAATACAAACAGAATATTCTGTTGCCAACTGTTAATTTTCTTGTAGTGATTTAAAATTATTTTCCATATGAGAAACTAACCTTAGAAAATAAAAATAAGAAATTTTTAGATTAATTTTATGTAACTATTTATGAGAATAAGATTGTTGGTGTGTTTACTTCTCAATTCCTTCATTCTTTTATAGGAGATGATGTTGAATGGTTTTCATTTATTAATAATTTAAAATTTTAAAATCGTATACGAACCCATATCGAGTTCAATTATTTTCAATATAAAATCACGGATAATGGACTGTTTTCCTACGATCGATATGCAACTGAGTTTCATACTATTATTATTTTGAATTCAAAATTAACGGTTTTACGTCTAACACGTATAAAAAAAATATGGGTAAATATATGGAGGGATCGTTGGTACTATACATGAAGGTTTTTCAAGACAAGGAATGGATTTTCGAGACAAAACAAAATTACTGGAATTCTATTATTGATTAATCATTCGAATACTTTGACTTTTATCATGAGACTTTCCAAAATACTGGTTTTCAAAATGAATTAAAATACTAATTAAATTTTCTTAATATCTTGCACGATTTCTGATAGGCATTTTCATAAAGTACTCTTGTTGCACTTCATCCATTCTCACTTATATCCGTCATCATCATCTCGGCAACTTCTTGCTCAAGTTTTTTCTACAAATACAACCAATCATTTTTATTATAGCAAGCAAAACTTCTTGCTGTTCACCAAAGCAATTATATAATTCAAAATCTATTAAATCAATTACTAAACATGTTTTTCTAAAGACATATAACTTGTTAGTTTTAAAATAAGCAGCACTTGAACACCAGTGTATAATGTGTTTTTCTGAAGACATATAACTTGTTAGTTTCAAAATAAGAAGCACTTGAACACCAGTGTATAATATCAGCCAAACACTCTCAAATCTTGTTGACGAAATGTCGATTTGTTGACCAACGATTCGACAATGAATGTGCACTTCTTTTTGTAAAGTTTAATTTATTGCACTCTAGATAGTATGCACGAACCCTATTGCAAATCCCATTGGATTTTTTATCAGTACTAATAAATGATAGGGTTCGAACATACTTAATTTTATACTTGTTTAAAACAATTGATACTAGGTCTAAACCCTGCACAATGCGTGAAGTTCACTGACTAATCTGCTTAGTACAAAAGTATAATGGCAAAAATAAAAAATAGGCAATGAAAATGGACAACACATGAAGTTAAGGACCATGACAAAAAAAGGTATTATGTGTGAAGTTTAAATCATTCACATCTCATTTATCAAATTTTAATTTCTTTATAATTGAGAGTTTTATCTCAAAAATTATCTTATATCAAGCTCATAATCAACTCTCTATTCTTGGAGAATATCATTATGACTCTTTACAAATAAAGAGTAAATAGTTCTCCCCATCAATTAAAAATTAATAGATCTCGTTTTAACCATGTGTATTTTATTACTCCAATTATGAATTTTATATTAAAATATAATGTAAAAATAGGTAATTATTGATAGAGAGCATGTTTTGATGATGCTATAAAATGTATATAACTCTCTAAATATTAAAATTTTGAATTTTCACTTCCTATTTAAAAAAAAATAATTTGATGAGACTGATGTTAATGTTAGTAGGGACATATCTGATTAATTCAAAAGTAGAGCCGGTTTTGAATATAGACCAAGAGGCAGGGACTAAAACCCCCGTCATTCATCAAAATATTTTGTTAGGGCCCGCAATTTTATAACAAAACATAATAATATATATAGGAGTATATTTTAAAGTTTATTTAATGAAAACTTCACTAGCAGAGTGTGAGTGAAGAAACCAAAAGTTCCATTTAATGCCTCTAAACGCAAGTTGGAATCCTGCCAGTCCATCACTCTTGTGTTTTATCACATATTGATTACACTAAACACCCTCGTAGTTTCAAATAAGTATCTTTGATCTGATATATTAAATCTGTCACAAACAAGCCTACTAATTTTTTTTATAAAGAAAACGTATTTGATCCTTAAATTTAATAAAAAAACTATGTGCAAGAAAAGAAAAAAAAAATCACCATATAAAGTCATGTTGGAAAGTATGGGCTCACATTTGGTCATGTTAGACATGTCAAATTTTGGTCACGTTATCGCTTTTTCATATGTATTAGTAATTTTTTTCTATTTTTTTTCTTAAATCAACGTTTTATTTTATTCATAAAGTTTTTGTTAAGGAAAAATTTGACTTTTTATAATTTTTTTGGTATTTATTGTTTGTTTTGACAATGTATAAGGTAATAATATTAATAAATACCAAAAAAATAAAATTTTAAAATTTATATATTTTTTGTAATAAAAAATTTATAAATGAAATAGAAAGTTGATTTAAGAAAAAAAAGTAGAATTTTTTAAACAAATATATAGGAAAACAAAATGAAATAATGACCAAATGTGGTGGTAAAAAGTATAATAGGGTTTGATATGAGACGTAGGCGATGGTTGAAGGAGTAGAAATGAATTTAACTCCTTCAAACCCACTCACACTGAGATGAAAATCAAAGCTTATTGATTGGTCGAGCGCGGGAAAGAGAGATAGAAAGAGAGAGAGAGAATGGAGGATCATGCAGCGATTTTGTGCCAAATATCGTCCTTTAAACACATGCTCGACAAGGTTCTCTTTCTTCTTTTCTCTCTCTCTCTCTGTATATATATATATACATGTATATGTGTGTGTGTGTGTGTGTGTGCGTGTGGCATAATCGAGTTGATGTAGGGTTTAAAATTAAGTAATTATAATCCTGATTTTACTCTCTTTTTTTGTGTTAATAGGTAAATGAAGAAATAGATATGTATATATATATAGAGAGAAAGAGAGATATGTATATATATATATATATATATATACACATATTGTAGTATATTAACAGTATATATATAATATATATGTAATATATATATATATATGTGTGTGTATGTATGTATGTATCAATGTATGTATGTGTATTTATGTATATGTAGCTTAATCGAGTGAATGTAGGGTTTAAAATTAAATAAATATAGTCCTGATTTTACTTTTTTAGTGTTCATAGGTAAATGAAGAAATTGATATGTATATTACACACACATCTATATATATATATACATATTGTAGCTTAATCGAGTGAATGTAGGGTTTAAAATTAAACAATTATAATCCTGATTATTTATTTTTGTGTTAATAAGTAAATGAAGAAATAGATATGTATATATACACAATTACACTCATGTATATACAGAGATATGTATATAATATATACATATTGTAGTATATTAACATATATATGTATATGTAGCTTAATTGAGTGATTGTAGGGTTTAAAGTTAAATAATTATAGTCCTGTTTTTACTTTTTTTTTTTAAATAGGTAAATGAAGAGATAGAAGCGAGCATTTCGGTGACTAGAGAGATAGAGTCGGAGATCGATAAGTGTAAAGATGTGGAGAACGTTTTGTCCGCTCGAGAATCGGACCTCACTAAGACCGTTTATTCGCTCAATTTCCAGATTAGGAGTTTAGTCACTGTTTATGGTGAGTTATTCATTGTTTTCTTTTCTTTTTTCATTTGGTTAATATGTTCTCTAATTTGAGGAGCCAAAGTCAAATAATTGTTAAATTTAAGTAATTTTATAAGAAGTTGACTGTCCGTTGTTTGTCGATGTGATGGAGGCCATGGTCAGCTTATTTATTGCACTACCTAATTTGTGCGATAGCCATGGAACTAGAATTTTATTCGGGAATATTTAATGTAACAAAATGTGATGTTTTTTTCGTACGTATTTTGGATTCTTTTGTGAAAACATCGCCAGCGACTGAACCACCGATCATATTTTTGCTAATTTGAGGAGCCAAAGTGAAATATTTGTTAAATTGAAGTAGTATAATGAAAAATTGACTGTCGTTTTTTGTCGATTTGATGGAGGCCACGGGACGGACTATTTATTGCACTACCTAATTCGTCCGATAGTCATGGAACTAGGTTTTTATTCAGGAATAATTAATGTAATAGCTTGTATCTTTCCTGAATTTTTTTCCAATTAGAGGATTTCACCTCAGCATCAAAAAAGAAAACATAAAATGAATGTTAGGTGTTTTTTCCCCTGCTACGAATTAAATCGGTGGTCCATCTAAATTTACTTGTATGAAGTATAAGAAATGTTGTAACATCAGTGGTTGCAGTTTACGTATACGAAATATTCAAATTTCCACATAATGACCAGGGGTCTTGATATAGGTCAAGTGAGTCAGTTAGCTTAGGTGCCGATCCCTGAATAGGTGCAAAAAAAAAATCTTCCCGCAGAACGAAGTTGTTTCCCCCGATACAATTACAAGAAGAACTTACTTTGTTTACTTTGATGGTCTGTTTTGTGTTATTACGACAAGGTTTGGGTTTTTATAATTTTTCTGAGATTTTTTTTACGCATTGTATGAAAAAAATTCTGACAAAGTTAAACAAGCGTCCAGAAAATTGTACAATTAGGTGTAAAAAGGCGCCGGACCGGCCCTTAATGTGATATTGTCCACCTTATGCAATTTATTCGAATAATATTGAAAGTCGAAACTTAGTGTTCAAACCCCATCCGTGGAATGCTTTATTAACTTGAGTAACAACTGAGTTTCAACTAAGACTTGATGACTGAACCAAAGAGACAGCTTTAGTCATACTTATAGTAGATACTAAGCAAGTTCATGATCTATACTGGTAAAATGCATAATATTCATCCTCACTCGGTTAGATAAGTAGTTGAGTCCCTATCGTGATAGCATCATTAATGTGGTAGAATGCTAATTTAGTAGCTCGCAAACCATTAGGCAAATAGTATGCATATCAACAATGCTACTCTGTACTTGTTATAGATGAATGGCTTATATGCATCTGAGGCAACTATCGTTAGCATTGCCTAGGACACCTAGTGCATGAGGATCCCACATATTGTGCATAGGGCAATTTTGGATATGAAAAGCAACAGAGAAAAGGAAATTTTGTTCAAATGTTTGTATAATATGATTTTCTTCTTTTGTGTATTATTTTTCTTAGTAATTTCTAGTTCATGTACCTTCTATTAATCTACTTGCTGTTTGTATTTCCAGAAAATCATAGGCCGTACATAATGGAAAATATATCAAATGCCATAGTTACCGCAACTTATCATATTTAATTCATGTACTTTTGTTGTGGGTTCTTTCAAAATCTCGGATTGCTTTGTCCATTTGTCTTCCTCTTATGGTGACTTATTAACAAGAAAACTGTTTATGTAGATGTTAAATCATGCTGAACTGGGATTCTGTTCCACACATTGGTTTCTTCTAAACGACATATGTTTATTTCTTGGTAGCTAATTTTGATTGTTTAAAATCTGCAGACACTCATTTGTGTGCTTACGATCCTCTAGGTCGGAATGCATTTAAAAAGAGCTTGATTGCTTATTCCTTGATTTTTCATTTCATTAATTTATTCATGCTATGACACCATTGCCGTCTTGGTCTCATCATTTTCATTTTCTCCCATATAGGAGATTCAAGAACCTCTGTACAACGTTTGAAGGAAGAGTTATGTCGTCTACAATTGAGGGGCGACGAGATTCTTAAATACATAGAAAATTCCCGGTACAATTCTATCTACTATATTAATGTGCTTATAAATTTTCTTTTATTTGATTTCTAAAGTATAAAGTATTAGTATTGTTGTTCTTGTAATTTCTGTAGCCGATGCAAATTAGATTGACTGGATTGTTTGGCGCAGTGAAGGATTTACCACTTCATGCCTAGATTTTCAAATGAATCTTGAGAAGGGATGTAAAGATAAACTGCGAGATTTATTGTCCGAGAAACAGTCACTTGAAAATGAGTTCGACATGGTACGTAAAAGAAATAATGAATTGCAGAACTCAATGTCAGCATTTGCTGAAGAGATTCTTGAAGATCAATACAGTTCAAATTCTGGTAATTTTGACATTCTTCAAATTGTCTAAATTATGTCCAAGTTGTATTTTGATGGTCCAGTATGCATTTGTGTCTTTCTCTCCCTTGCATTTATGGGAGATCTTTGTTTATTCCAATATTCACTGGCTTCTCTAGAACATTTGTTTTAATAACAATGCCCATAATTTCCAACTCCTATATAATATTTTCCAAAAGAACGATGATAATCAAGAGGTGGATATACGCGTACTATGGCTTTGACTAAGCTTGTGATTAATTTCAAAGGGTTAATGAAATTTGATTCATAGACAAAAGTATAAACAATACCAACTGATTATTGAGAAGGAAATTTTTCTTTATCAAGTAAATAGGTCGGTAAACAGTCTTGATGTCTTATATTTCTTGGTTTTGACTAGGAAACAGTTTTTTTTTTTATCATGGTACTAATTGAAATGCTCGTCGCTTCAATTGTACTTTTTGAATATTGAAGCTATAGATGCTGATAATGTTGTTCATGGTCACATATGGTCATTTCACATCTTAGTTTTTCCGCAATATTAACATCAAACTTAAGTTTCTGTTCAGCAGTGATTGTGATCTGCCAAAGTGATAGTTCACTAACCAAAAGGAAAAAAATTGCCAATTCTTTTAGCCACCAGCTAATCAAACTTTTCTTGATTTTGAAGACTGTCTTTAGGCTTTGAAATTGGATTGAAGTCCATGATGAAGGTTTTTTAAGTGACCTCCATCAACTAGGTGTAATTTTATGACTTTGTTCTATACACAAGGAGTGCTACAGTTAAATGAGAACATGTACACTCAAGTGAAATATGATCTAACATGATTAGATTTTTCTCAGTTGGTTATTTCAAATGCCTGCAACCACGTAACAAAGTATCATAATCTTGTCCGAAGCATCTCTTTTCCAATTGTTATTTATTTTATTGCAAAAATCTTCGACTTATATGCACTTTTTGTTCTTTTCAATGGTTATGCTTTGTAGCTCTGGAAGTTGATATCGAGAGAGGGAAAATTGAGAGTGCAAAGCTGCTAAAGGATATTGATGAACTGAAAAGGACATTACTCTCAGCTATTTCAATGGAATGATAACAAAGGGTGGTGCATTTTTTTAGCCTCTGTTTTATGCTCTGATTGGAATTAAATTTAGTACTGTTTGGTATGAGGTGAATGATTTAAGATTAAAATTTTCCCAGGTATTTTTAAGGGAACATAAGTTGTATATAAGTGGTAAGGAGGAAATGTTTCAGTACTCTAACAAGAGAAACCTTTACCCCCACGCCAACCACACCCATGTACTATGGTTGTTTGTAAGATAGGAAAAAATGATTGTACTCCAGATAAAGTCTGTTTCAATTTAATTATCATTCCATATGACCTTTTTTTATGGTACTATCGGTAGTTAAGTGAGAATTGTCTGTATGGGGCCTTTTGTTCATATAAGAACAAACAAGTCCCTCATATCAGATAATGACCGATTAGCCTAGACCTACTGGTAAATGTTTTTTAAAGCTTTTAGGCCTTTGAAGAAAAAGCATCAAACTTGGCAGATTTTTCTCAATTCATTAACAACTGACCCACTTAGAAGAAGCTTACCATAAATCATATCGCCGGAAAATAGAGGCGATAAAAAGATAATCAAGACAATCTGAAAAGTAATAAACAAGAACTAATGTCCAACCTTAAGCCAGAAAAATACTCCAGGAACGATGATTTATTAGCTAATTACACCCCAATGCATAGAAGTTTGAGAAAGGAAGAATCATACTGTATATACATAATATGCTAATTAAATAAGTACCACAATTGAATTTGGTAATTATCCTTTCTGTTTGAGATTTTACTCTTAACTGGCCTCACTGTTCTCCAGAATAATGAGTTGTCAAGGATGCTTAAACACACACAAATGTCAAAGACTCCAATTTTCTATCCTAAATGCGTCCATTCAAAATAATACAGTATAATCTGTAGTTGTTATATTAAGTGGGTCAACAACTTGTGGTTTGTGATGAAGGAATTAAAAGACATACCCCATTTAATTTTTGGTGTATCAGTCAGTGTCAACGTCTTTATTACTTTTAAGATTGTTGGCCATATACATGCTTAGAAAATAATGACGCCTAGATAGGGTCATAGGGACCAACTTCATTTTCGTATAATAAAGAGATTATAAAATTTTAAAGTTATTGTACAAGTACTAGTATCTACATAACCACTCTACTAATGTAGTCTGTACACATTTGCACGGTGTCATTGTATGTTAGGACTTAGAAGGAAGAGGTAACACTTGCTTTCCAATTCTGAGATTACTATCATCTATGTCCACAGAGACCATTGAGAAGTTACCATGGTCTGTTCAACATACATGGCTCATTAGAAAATAAAGGATGCTACTCAGTAGTGCTTCCACAGGTGGAATAAACACATCAACGCGCCAATGGTGTTTGGCCATTTCTATGTTTTCTATTAACTAGGGACACTAATCTGATCAGCAAAAAACCCATTCCTTTAAATAAGTAAGAAAACGGGTTGTTACATGGTGCTGCCAACAGTGTATATTAAAACCTTTCTTCAATTTTTTTAATCTGGGCCGTTGGGTAACATCGCATGACACATATCATGGTGACATTGAGTATTTTCTAAATACTTGTAGTCGTTATTGGTGCATTGTAGGAGGTGCCATAGGGTATGCCACCGGGACCATATATGGGGGGTGGTGGTGGTGGTGGTGATGACCTGGCGGAAGCATCACCGGTGTCCCGACTGCCGATGCCATGTGAGGTGGCACTGTCACGGGATGTCCCATGGGAGCCCCATACATGCCCAACCCAGGTGGCATACTGGGTGGATGTCTGTGCTTTATTGGGGGACCAATAGCCGCTGGGTTAACAGCGTTGTTCTGACCTGTGATGGGAGGATGTTGGGTTGCCACGTCACCTCCACCGTTTACGCTGGTAATATCGTGTATACTAGATCTCCTTCGGTCTCTGTTCATGGAGTTTAGTCGAATAAAGTATTTTTGGGCATGGCTAGCTACTTGTGTAGGTGTACGTGTTTGCACGTAGTTCCTTGATATACTCCTCCAATCTCCTTTCCCAAATTTATCCAGACCCAACAAAAATAGCCTGAAAATTGTCACAAGTAGAGAAAATTATGCCAGGGTCAGTTGAATCTACTATTTCGGTTAGTTTTCGGGGTTGGAATTTTGTATTGGTTAAGATTCTGAACCCATTGAGCTTAAATGTTTAAGCAAGCAATTGAAAGACTTAAACGCTCATTCGAGAGACTGAGATGGGATTAAATCAAAATAGTTCTATTAGCCTTATATATTGAAGCAAAAGACCGGAACGAAAAAAACTTTGGTAGCCTTAGTCAAAAGACCTAAATGCTGCAATATCGTGTCGTGTATATTAAACAGTCATCGAGCTTATAAATTGAAAGGTCTGAACTGTTAGGCTTTCTCTATTTTTCAACTTCTAAAATATCTACTAAGATCATTCTAGTTCACTTGATTCAAATTTGTCTGCACTGGGAATAAATCGAAACAGAACACAAAATGCAGAATCTTTACATTTGCTAGATCTTCTCACAAGTCTATTTCCAATATGGCAAGAATTATGCTTTACAACTAAAATTCTTTCATAAAATTGTTGAAGGTTGCTCATTTTAAGCTTTCAGTTGGAATCATTACCTACATATTTTGAGCTCAGTTCACTATCTGAAAAAATAATATAGAAAGAAAGCGCATTCCTGTAGCATCGACTTTATCGTAATGTGTTTTTCACGGATCTGAAAAAAATGTTAATCAAAGGTTTATAAAAATCTAAATTGCTTCCCGACTTCGCAAGCATCTTTCCAGAAATGATAATTTCTAGAATTGTAACTATATCTAGTCATAACTACACGTGTTCTCATCATTTTTAAGAATTTCGTTTGCGGTAAGTTTCCTTGTTCCAGAACAGCAAATTTTGAAGGAAAAAAAATGATGCAATCCTAAAATTCTGATTATTGAAAAAATTCTGCATTTGATATTGAAAAATGAAGTACCTATGCTCCTCTTCTGTCCATGGGATCCCCTTCTTCCTCTCCTGGTCTGCCCTGGACCCCTTTCCCCCGTTCCCAACAGGATCATGACCCATACCCGAAAACCCGCCCACAAATCCACAACTTGATCTCTTCACAGACCCGTTAACTCCGTTACCAAACCCATCTCTCATCATTGAAGAAGATGGTGACGTGGCCTCTTCCCCGTTGTAGCACGGGACAGGCACATGGCCTGCTTCTATCGCCGCCACATCATCAACCAGAAGCTGGTAGTGGTGCTTAAGCTCCTCTAGAGTTTTGGTGGTGACCAAAGAAGCGATTTTATCCCAATTCTCATAGTGGGCTGCAATGGCATTTTCGAACGATTTCTCTTCTTCTCTAGTCCAAGTTAGTGTACATGTGGAAGAAGATGCAGACATGGTTTGTTATGTGTGTTTTATCTGATTGTTTGGTTTGAGAGAGTTTTCTATTAAGTTGTCTGTAGAAAATGGAGGGAGAGAGAATGCAGGATAAGGGGAAAGAGGGGTATCCAAAAGAAGTAATAATGGAAGATAAAGGACCACTTGAGGTTGAAAGGATGGGTTGATTTGTCATGTTCAAAAAAATTCAATCAAAATTCTCTCTCTCTCACTGTATCTGCCTCTTTCTAACTAAACTTACAGTTAAAAGTCTTACTTAGAAATAACAGGGCCATGTGGAACAATAATAGTACTCCACTAACTGCAAACTTTTAACTGTTCCCTTCTAGAATTTACATCTGCAGTTTTTTTCTTACATGTTGGCTGTTGCAGATGCCCATGTAATCTTATACTCTATATTTATCGTTTTCTCTCTCTCTCTCTCTCTCTTTCTCACAACTTGAAAACCAACTTAATTTACTCCCATGATTTTCTTGTGATAGATTTTGAGGCTAAATGATGAAACTGTGAAAAAGTAGTTTGAAAATTACTATAAAATTTTCATGAACTCTTAAACTCAAGGACCAGACTTTACTAAAATGCAGACAGTTTTCAACTCTTCCGGGGTTCGTTTGTTTTCACATAAGATCATGTATTTGGTTTGGGCATCTTAAGAAATAGTTTCGGGTTTTTTTGCACTGACAAAACTATAGTTTTAAGTTAAATGAACCCATCTTTTTCTTAGTTTTCAATAACTTTATAATTTTTTTCCTGAAAACTTGCAGCTAAACCACTGTATCTCATACACACGAACACAAAACTATTGGCTAGAGGCAATCATTGATGGGGTAAAAGGAGATGAGTTGAATGTGGTCCAGAGTAAACTTGATATTATTATTCTTGTGACTCTTTACTCTCGCCCCACTTTTGAATTATGTCTCACTCCTTTTAACATGTACTGACAAGTGTGCTGATTTGGTTCCACTTTTTTTATTTTATATTTACATTGTCACTTGGAGTAACCAATTGGGTAGGGGCTTTTACAAATTTCAACTTGAATATAAATTCCCGGATATTTATTTTACAGTTAGGTTCTTTAATAAAAGCGACATTATTCACACTGCTAGTACTGTATAAGTAGACAACTATATCCTAATCCAAATAGTCAAATACATTGAAATTCTGGTTTTTGCCATCAAAAGCCAACTTAGTTTTGTTAGATTATTCATTATAGTGTAAGCTTTGTCAAGTGTTTTTGCTGATCTTTAATTTGGTTCTTTTTGGTGATACTTGTGATTTTTAATATTAAGACAGTCTTGTTATTGGAGCAAAAGGAGAACATCGTACAGTCATGACGGTTAAATGTGGTTGAACATAATCTCATACTTTCTCTCTCTCTCGTTACTCACAACAAGAGGAGAAAATCTCGATAATTTGAAACTTGTATACTACAGTACTTTGATCAAGTATTTGACAAATACTCTATATTTTGAGATTTTGTGTACTTTATGTTCTGAAATAAAATTGAATTTTTATTTTTAATGCTTCAGGTTTTTTTTTTTTTTTTGTCTCGGAGATGTTATGAAACTTTGTGATTTGAGCTATCATAAAGTCTTTTATATTCTTTTGTGCTTTTTTGAGCTGTTTATGTTAATTTTTCCATGTGTTCTTGTTAAGTTATAGTATTGTGTTTCATTATTATTTTTGGTCATTTTAACTTCACGAATATAGAACTGTGGTAGCGTGGAAGTTGACTTTAAAAGAAAGAAGCTTTTATGTAATCAGAGCTTTTGTTAAGTTACTTTTAAACTCCAAAAGATGTGGACACATAAGTTTTGTGTTTGATTATCTAAAAAGTCATGGAACTACAAAATGGTGGGATATCAAATGATACAAAATGGGTTATTCGCAATACCTAGAGGGGTTGTATTTACTTGTTCGTAATACCTAGAGGGGGTTGTATGTACTTATTATTTAATTTTCCTTGGATTCATAGTCTCGAGACTATGACATTTAATTTAATGATCTTTACTAATTGGCCTTCATTAATGTAAGCATATTGAACAATTTTCACCATCACTATAGTGAGAAATTGCTGTCGTGAAACCATTTAGAAGACATTTTGATGATGAAAGTTGTAAGTATCATTTTCCACAGAAATATTGATAGGTTATGAGTTATCTTGTTCAAAAAATATCCACCATGTCAAAATCAACAAAAATAGACAAGAGTAACCAAATGATACACCAAAATTGACAAGAAATGACACTCGTCTGCCAGTATTCACAGTTTTAACTAACCATATAACCATTGCGATAGTTTGTCATTTAGGAAACCAGCCATTACGAACCACAAAAGAATTATGCACCTTAAGTATTGAAAGTACAATTAAGATTTTTTCAAATGAAAAATTAAATATTCCCCTGGCTCTTAGGTATCGTCAAAGATTATTACCAGCAATGATACGATCACAATCAATAAACAAAAACTCTCTTTTTGTACAGAGTGATGCAGCGGAAACACCCCAAAGGTAGATTTCCTATTTTCCTTCATCTTTAACCGTGCTAATTTTTGGTCGCTCCTCAACCTTTGTTAAAAAATACCAATAACGATAAAAGCCATGAAAATATGCGGAACTTTAACTTTAACTTTGGGGTTGCCAGAAAAAATAACAATCAAAAGTCATAACACCTTACTTTTAAAAAAAAACTCACTATTTTGTTTAGTTTTTTAAAAAAAAATAAAAAAATCAAACCGCCACCCCAATTGTCTTTCCGTTTTGGCAGCTAAAATTAGCACATTCAAAAAATATAGACTTGATTTTTTTTTTAAAGAACTACATAAAATACGAGCTAAAAACATAATTTAATAAAAAGAACGTAAAGAATCAAACTTATATTTAATACTCATGTTCACAAAATATTTGCTCAAATTGTTAAGATTTTGATTTTTTTATTTATAAAAATTTGTCATTTATTCTTGATAAATTTCATAATTTATGGACAACATGTTAATCAAAATGTATAATTTTTAGATTTATAATTTTATTTTTTTCTCTAAATTAAAATATGAATGATTTTATTTTGTGTACAACCGTTGGAATATATAGCAAAATATTTAATCATAATTTGAGAAAAAAAATTCTAATTTTCTCGAATAAAAGTTCGAATAATTTAGATAAGAGATAATAAAATATGGTACATTGAAAATATTTAAGCATTCCGAATCGTGTTAAATTAGTGATGTGACACTAGTAGCCAATAATAAATAAAACATTCTTTTGTTAGTAGTTATGTCATGTGTTATTATAAGTCAAGTCCCTACGTCTTCAATTTGAATTTTTATTTACTCCTACTATTTATAATCTTCAATATTTAAATTTAAATAGTATCACTATAAAAATGTACGTAATACTATGTAAGTACAAAAATAAAATCTAATTTTGAAATGGTTTGTCAGAAATAAAATTTAAGCGGTTGCCGAAATATTATACTTACAAATTAATTCAAAAAACAGTAGATAAAAAATAAAATTATTGAAAATTGTGGGGTTGCCGCAACAACCCCTGGTCATATGCATCTTTCGCCCATGATTATACCATATTGTCATGTAAATATTCTGGTATTAACCAAGAAAGAATCATAGCCCGTTCCACATTTACGATACGACTCTGGTTCTGTGCCTTTATTTATTTTCGTCCAAATTTAAAATTGTTGTAGGATATTATTGGCCATCTTAAACCTTACTTTATTGGGCCTATCTTGGGCTTTGCTAGCATATGTAACCCTACCCTCTATTATATAAAGAGGGTCAGGGGTCTCTTGATGTATCTCTCTGTAAACTCATATATATTAATAAATAAACAGTTCGTCTTGCTGTCTCTCTCTATATCTATATACATATATATGTGAGTTAATATTTCACACAACACGTTATCAGCACTTTGCTCGAGTATAAACTTGAAGATTGAGTATAAAACTTTTGAAAGTTTTGAGTAAATTTATTCTATCGATCTTCACAACATACCTGAAGAAAGGTATATTATAAAATTTTGTTATTATCGTAAACCACTGCATAGTATCGCATGTTAACTGTTAAGTATAATATGTTAATAGCGTGCATGATGTTTAGTTTACTGTCACAACATATCCCGTAATCAAGCCGTTATTGTTACTACTATAGTACTATGTAAAACTGCATGTTTACGTGTACTGCTAATCGTAACTTATATGATATATAACCGAATCATTATGCAGTAAAGCAATGGGAAAGTCAAAATAAAATGTGCATCATATTGCATGTTTAGTTGTAGTTTCATTTGACTTCATTTGGTGAATAAAACTAATCCATAGCATGTGTTAGTATAATTTTGGGAATTAATTCATGAAGATCATGTTTATACTATCATAGAATATTTGTTTGTAAATTGTTGTACACTGCATTAGGTTTAATTAAAGTACCTATAAGCAGTGAATATTGGCATGTATGGTTAATACTTGACTTATTTTCACGTTGTAATTACCATGTATAGAAATTACATATATATTGTTAATTGCTAATTAATATATAGTACTTACATGCATGATTTAGTTAACATGTATAGGACTTACACATATAGCAATAGATTTGTAAAATATTGAGTAATATCTTTCTTAGTGTAAATTGGTAAATCTAGATTGTGTTAATATGTACTACCATGCTACTGCTATAGTATTTAATCATGCAAGAAAATACGATCTATGTATTTATTTACTGCCATGTACACTTGTGTAAAATATGGTAATTTGCGAAATCATATATTTTCACATTTAAGTTGGAAAAATTATGAAACTTCCCCAAATAGGCTCACATATTTGGATACGATATCTAGGAAAGATATAGGCGGAAGTCGATATCCTAATGAGGTCTGATTTTAAGTGGCATTCGTGCCCTCCACCCTCACCGTCTTTCCTGGTCGTATTCAATTAGAGCTACCGAAAGGGGTTGACTAAATAATAATTTCTCCGAGTGTGTTTATATAGTGATGTATGTTTCGCCGAATTGGTATTTCAGTATCGACCAGTCGTTCGATCAATGAGAACCGATTCACATGAGAAGCAAAACTAATGTTTTCGAACCTGTCGTTTCGAGAAAAAAAAAAGGTTGTGCTTGTGCAAACCATAAACATATAAACCAGTCGTTTTATATGATAACTAATCCATAACTCCCAACACATGTTGGATGCCATCTATGATGAGAAAAATCGTAAAACATACTTGCGAAATGACTGTTTAAAAATTGATTTTAATCCGCCACCACATGTTACTCACCCTGATGTGTGAAAATGTGATGCCCAAAATTTTTTTGGATGCCATTTTTGATGAGTAAAACACGAGTTTGTTGTTACTCTCAGGATGAATGCCAATGCGTTGATTTTATTCCGCCGCCACATTTGAGACGTGATGACGTCTATGGTGAACAAATGTCTGAAATTGACATATTGGAGCAATCCTTCACCAAAATACTAGCTTGGAAATTGTATTCCATAAGCAGTATCGTGAATTTATATTCACCATGTTCCTTTATCGCCCATCTGTTATTGGATGAGAAAATTATCCCGGTGAGTAGTTTTAATCCTTTTGGGTCAATGGCGAATTGTTTGCCTGATATTAATGCTCTTCGTGTAAAAAAAAATTTCACGAATCGAGAACCGAGAAAAGTGTTATTTGTCTCGAACTGTCGCCATCCCAATGAATCACCTAGCCAAGCGAGATTTTAGACAATCGTCAAAATCGAAAACATGTGGCTCCAATACAGTAATTGAAAGGAACAATATAGCCCGTTGTCACAAAGTAAGAGATAATGTTTAAGGAGGCAACTCTATGCTATAAAGACAAAGGTCATGCACGGTTACTCCTTAAATAGTTCAAAATTATTATAAAGGTGAAAAAAGCGATGCTAATGTGGTTAAAGATAACTGAAAGGAAACTCTTGAGACCCCCGGTTTTGTGGCTCAAATAAGTTTGGTATCTTTTTTTATTGATTTTGATAAATCATTGAGCCATTTTTTCGCTCATCTGGATTATGTTTTCCATTTGGATTATTATTTTTCCATTTGGACCATACTTTTGGATTATGGTTTGCCTGTTTACGAAATTTCTCGAAATAATTTAAAATGTTTTGAGCAAATTCCTTTTGACAAATGTGACCAAACTTTAAAGTATGAAATTTTAGGCAGTACTTGTGTTGTAGTTGGTTTTTTGGAAATAGTGGGTAACAGTGTACCACATAATTTCACCAACTACTTGCTTAAAAGAGTACTCAGTGACAACGATTCTGGACATGTCGTTCGAAAATCGAAATCTTTGGTAAAACCAAATTGATTTTTCAAATATGAGGACATACTCATTTAGATGCTAAGACATGATTGTCTATACTATCATTCGCTGTCGTCGATTGATCAAATCATTTTGATATTGTGGCATTGACCGGATGAGATATTCCTGGGTCAAAAGACGATGCTTGATTTATAATCGCATCGCATTTGAATTCTCTTTGAGGATATATTTCGTGATTAATCCGAAATTCATGCCACTAATGCTCACTTTGAAAGACTAGTATGTGTAAAGATCACGAAATGAACTCGTAGAATTCTTGTAAGGAATTGAAGGAGTTATTGTGGACTTATCCAACCATAAGAGGGACCATAAATATAAATGGTTATGGTTGATGCATCGACAATATGGTCATATTTTACTGTTGTTCACATAAATGCAGCACTTTCCAAACTCTTAGCCTTATCATTAAGTTGATGGCTCATGATCCGGATTATCCTGAAAAGTCTAGTCGACTTGATAATACCGAAGAGTAAGAATCGAAATTTCGATTTGAATTACTTGAGTTTGGAAATTGAAACTGAACATCATGTCGATTATGTTCAGACCCAAATGGACTCACGGAAAGTTTGATGATGCGACTGCCAATGATTGCACGCACTTCATGGTCTTGCGCACCAAGATTTATATTTCCGTGTGGGGTTATGCTATTTTGCTGCATTGGTCCGTTATGAGGCCCATAGACACTCAGACACCATATGCGTACCAGCTGGTTACTGGTTATGAGCCAGAAGTCTAATATTAACGCGTGTTTAGAGTGCTTAATTAATATTTTTATTGAGCCGCCATAGCGTTCAAAATATGGACCTCTGAAGGGGACATAAGTCGATTATGAATCTGCTGCCTATCATTTGATAGAGTAAAGTTGGCAAACGATCTCTTTACTGCATGACATGCGAAAGTGACATCGCTAAGACTGTTCTTCCCGTCGTTAGGGGGAGATTTGCACGTTACCGTTGATAAGGAACGACGTGAAGTAACGTGGCATAACCCACTCAGTCTTAGCTTGATCCCCAAAATTGCACTTAGTGATAAGTAAGTGCATAGACTCCCTCAAGTCTAACTAAATGCCAGGCGCATTTAATGACTTTATGAGATGTCACGAGATCATTTATAGGTGCTGCAAAATGCTTGCAAGGATAGACGTCCTTGTCGGACGTTGTGTTCCTGCCGTAACACGTTGCTTTGGCCGAATCCGCCAAGCAAAGGACGCTGCCGTCGGTCGTCAGTCTGTAATCCTTCCCAATATAAGAGGAAGTTGACCGGTTCTTAATTCGTTCAGTCCCAGAAGTGGTGAACTAAAACTCATTTGTCGCACGAGATTATAAAGGATCTAGAAGATGTGTGATTTCTCCTCATCCTGAGAATCTTAAAATATCTGTCGATCATGATATCTTAGACGATATTGAAGCGAAACGAGACTGCCATTGATTACTTGTTCATATATTCGGTGACGACTGATAATATGAGCAAATTATGACAGGGAACCATGTACCGTTGCCTGAAACCAGCATAGAATAGACTGGCCTAATGGAAACTTGCAATTCAACTAGACTCCTTAGCGAAAGTGTGTTCGGACCTGTAGCTCCAACACCACCAATGTTAAACGAGTTCGTTTATTTGGTTATTCGTAAGGAAAAGTGATGAGAATAATGAGATTGTAGAATGTTCGCATAGTAGCGCAAGACTTCCCTCACACACTGGAATTGATTACGAGATGGTTGATTTTCTCATAATGGACGTTATAACGGTCCCCTACTTTATCATTTTAGTAGTTTCCGAAAAACTGATTATGTAACATGTGATTGTGGTCAGTGTTTTATCTCTATGGGAATTTAGACAAAGAGATACAGATGAAGGTCCCTGTGTGACTTCATATGCTTTAATCAAGTAGTTCCTGACCACGGAATACGATCTCAATTAAATGAAATGTTCACTATATGGATTAATATAATCTGAGCGGATGTGGTATACCTGCCTAAGTGAGTATTTGTTTAGTTTGGAATACTTGAACAGGTATTATGCCCTTGCGTGTTTTATTACGCGATCCATTTTTGAATTTGCCTTCGAGATGAAAGATCTTGGGAAGACACGGTAGTGACTCGGCCCGATGATCGAGTCCCGTAAATATTGAATCTAAGTTCATGATTCAGACTACACCCATAAGGTGTTATGACGTTTTAGTCATCATGACGCTAAGTCGTCAGATTCTCCCATGATCGTTCGATCACTAGACATTGATATAGACCCAGTCCGTCCCTGATGAGATGATGAAGAGATATTGAACCATCATGTTCATATCTAAGTACAATAAGCGCATCATTGTACTTGATCTAATGTGCTAGGACGAACATCTCGTATGCTGTGAATGGTATAGCTCGACACATCATCGCGCTAACACGCTGCCATCGAAATGGCACCAAAGACACATTCACTTACCTTATGGTAATTTTGGAAGTGGGCTAGTTTATCCCATTTGCGTCATCGAGTGTACCTACCCCCTTCGGTACTCGAATTAACGCAACCCTTTTTCGGTTATACCGATAATGTTTACTTATCAGACCCGCATAAGGGATATTCCTAACATGGTATGTCTTTACCATTAGGAATAAGACGATATCTTGGAGGTCTTGGAATTACTCCAAACGAATCACTCTGATCTGCTCGTGTTGTATGAGACGACTAGAGAGTGTATATGACTTCGAGCTAGTATTAGTCATATTTGAATTACATATGCTCTGTCTCACGATCCAGATAAAACACTTGTCATAGAAGACAACTTGTTGTTATCGATCAAGAGAGACATGACTACATTATGCTATTTAGCATTTATCGTCGAAATAAATCTTCACATATGAAGTTTAAGAGCACCCTGTCGAAAGCTCGTTTTATTCCACGTTATATTTTTTTCCATACAGTCGTGTGCAAGTAAATGAAACATCTAGTCGAATGCTCGTACTCTTTCTTGAAATATGAAATCCTTGCAGCCAGTCGTGTGCAAGTGAGGGATGAGCATCCATGTGAATGCTTATTGTACTAATTACTACTTAGTCGAAATCACCGCACCCTGTCGTGTGCAAGTGAAAGAAAGCATCCAGTCGTATACTCGTGTACTCTTTTTGTCCTTAGATCAATGTTTTTTTCCACTGGATTTTCCTTGTCAAGCTTTTTAGCGAGACACGTTCCCATCATATCTCACTTAAGATTGCCGAAATTAGGAAGAGTATCATGTTGTATACTTATTACCATTATAGGATATTATTGGTCATCTTGGACCTTACTTTGTTGGGCTTATCTTGGACTTTACTAGCATATGTAACCCTACCCTATATGACAACAAAAATTTTAATGTTTTTTTCACACTTTTATAAACTTATATAATTTATTCTACGCATATTTCATAATTACTTTATATTAATTCTTTTATTTATTTCAAATTAAATTTTGTGGGATTTTTCTCATAACAATAATTGTTGGAATGTATAATCATAATTGTAGATTTTTTTTAAAAAAAATTTAAATAAATATATTGGGTAAAATTAAGTAAATGAGTAGAAAAGTGGAAAGAGAATAGGAAGGGAGGATCGGGACTCCACATTTAGATCTACATGATTTTTGTTTGGTGAGCATCTGTTCACATCACTGTTAAAATGTAAAAGCTCACACAATACACAAGTACAGTAGCCACATACATATTTGTCATAACTACTGGAGTAGTACTTAATGCCTACTAAGAGATAAGGTCACACAGTTGTGTACACAAGTGAGGTCCTTTTCACAACTTGTATATTTTCTTCTTTACTCTTCTATAGAAACAGAATTAAAGTGGCACAGAATGCAATACAAAAAAATCTTACTCAGCTGAAATGTTTGATACGAGGCTTCTGTAAATCTTCTTGAGAGAAACAAATAGTACAGTAATGATAAAAAAGGCAGCTAGCAAACTAGGCAACTTCCAAACAAATTCGACCCCCAAAAAAAGTAACCATGCTTAAGATCGAAATTAAACCAGTTTTTTGAGATGGGGTAAATTTAATATGATGCAATTCTCAATCCCGATTAAGCCAAAATAGTTGCTTGAAATGTGGAACCAAACAACCCTAACACCTGAAACAATCCTAATTTCCGAACAACCCGATACAATCCTAATTTCTGACCCAACCCAACCCGATCCTGACCCAAAAATATCCCGACCCTGAAACTATCGGGTAGTCTCCAACTGTATTGTCAATCATATATAGTAAGATATGCATGGTATATTTCTAGTTATATCTAAAATATATTTACGTTAATCTGTATATAAATATCCATACACAGGCCTTGACCTTCAGCGACCTTATCATTTCCTCGGACCATATGACGTTGCTCCCCCGTGGAAGGGGGTCTGTCCGAAGGGCATTGATCCCTCTGAATGCATACAAAGGCACGGCTCCTCTGTATTACACATTTTACTTCTCGTAGCAATATCCTCCCATTCACTGGAGGGTGGCGCTGCACCTTTTGCATGTTTGAAGATCCTTACTGAGACTGTATTACCTTGTTATTTGATTTGACTGATCGATGTGTTATATTTACATCTAATGATATTTACCTTGAATTACATCTTGTGAATTTCCATTCGCGTTTATCTCGATTCTATAAATCCCAAGGGACGGGGATAACCCTAACTTCCCCCTCATGCAAGGGGTATTAAATGCTAATTGATAGATACTGTGTTAAATTACTAGTGTACGAATCATTTATTTAGACTTTTATAGAACTTTAACCCTAAAATTTAACCTTCATAATTACCACTTTTCAATTATTTTGTTTAAATTGATACTGCTTGTTGTAAATAAGAAATGTTAAACATGTACCAATCAAAACCCAATCCAAATATATCACCATAAAATTCATAAAGCACCACCCGTACCCTTTATCTTTTCCTTTTGTTTAAATTATTGGGCTATGAATTTCTTCAGATGGAAAGGTCAATGAATTCATCAAAAAGGGAAATGTATGTATCGTACTATATAGGAAAATCTTTATAAGTATCCCCATAGTCATTACGGACAAATAAACACAAAAAGGCAGGAAAATGATTATCATGATGACATCAAAACATTTATAGTATTTTACAAGGGTCAATAGATTAAATACATCTAAATATAGTTTTTAATAGATACAAACACTGGTACAGGGAAGAAAGGCAATACTGCAGCTTTCTACCCCACACATACAACAGTCTCTTTCTGAGAAGAAAAACAAGCTATCTTATAATTAAATCACAAAGTCGGGGATTCCAACTATTCCTACTAGATGTTTGGTGTTGCTAAAATTTCAACAACGGATCTACAGTAGCTTATGAATTGTATAACTTTTGTACACTAGGTGACTGGTATGTTAGTGCTACACATCATATACAGGCAAGCGCTCTTCAATGGAGACACGACAAATTGGACATTTCTTGCACTTCTCGCAGCATGCACTGCACCAGTTGGAAAAATAATTAACTTTTCACCACAAAAATATAATGAAGAAAGCAAATACAGAAGAAAAAAAAAAAAAAGGAATGTCAAATGAATAATCTTCAGTTAGAGATAAATAATATACCTGCATAGAATGTGATGCCTACATGGAAGCAGGACGATACTGATCTCTCCCTCAAAGCAAACTCTGCATAACACCTTCTCCTGACAATTTCATGAAGAAACATGGATGTGAATTTCTGATACAAATTTCAAATCGGCATGAAAAGTAAAAGAAGTTAAATCCTGTTTTTGGCACTAGAATTTGCCAACTATCTTCCATATATATGCCTATGTGAACTACGGAGTACGTAGTACTTACCCTGTAGGGGTCTGCATAAAATTTGTTGCTATAGAAAATATGAAGCGGAAATGAATTAAAAAAGTTATTACATGTTGTAGTCTTTCGTACTCTTGCTGGCTGTATTTTGTTATTTCCGTTTGTTCACCAAGGGCTGCTTGGAGTCTCCAAACCTGAGATGCATTATTTAAGAAATTAACTCACAACATAAAACAGAAAAAGGGAGGGGCTGATGGAGATTAAAACGCATTGTAAGATGCAAAGAAAATTCATCCACTCGTGTAGAACATATATTATTATTTCCTAACAGTAATTAAAAACTAAATAGAAAAGAAATGAACAGAAGTTAAAAAAAATAAAGGATACAAATGAACAGAAGTTGAGAAATATCACCTCTTCGGCAAGATCCTTCTTAGGCATTTTTTTCACTATTTCAGGTGGGTAACCACAAAAGGTGTTATATCTGCATAAACAGGAAGAATACAAATTATCAGATTAAAGAACTTTAACTATTGGCAATCAGACTTGAATACAACTAATGCAACAAATGCCAGATTTATTTTGTATTAAGAAAACGCAACTTCACTTTAGCAGTTTTCTATTGGAAATAAGTCAAACATCTATCGCCTTGTTTGCCTTCTCCCAAGAAGCAATCAAATTGATGCTACTGGCTATGCATTGGAGAAAGATTATAGTTCTGTAATGTTAATTAACTACCAAGTAGTTATTACTAAACCATTAGTACCAAAGGTCAACAAAAGTACATAACAAGCATGCCAACTTATCATCCTGAAAGTGCAAGAGTTGACCAAACAGGAGGCAATTATCGACCCATACAGATCCCCGGTATTCTCTTTGTACAGCAACAAATTAAAACCACTATGTGCAAGAAGAAACTATACGTTCATACTTTATCGGACACATTTATAAATCAAGGAACGTTGTACCTTAATCATGGAACATACGGGAAATCAATCAACAGATTCACTATGCTTTCATCCCTCTGGAACAATCATAAGCTTAAAGCTTCACACCTCATCGTAACCTCTTTTTAGCATTACTTTCTTTAGTTTGTTACATTGTCAATTATTTTTATAACTGGTGTTAAGCGCTTAGGCATATCCATACTCTTGGACAAGTAAATTTTGTCTAATTATTCTTCATTTTACTAGAAAGAGAACAGATAACAAAAAATACAAAAAGGTACCCACCCCGAGGAGTCATCCTGGAAGAGCCGAGCATGTTCTTCTCGGCTCCCTTCATCAATAGACCACCAACCTAAAAGTCTGAAAATAGAAGTAAACATAACCCGGGATAAGTTCACACCGGACCAGATAATGGTTTTCGTAACCTGCCAATCATTTGATTCTTATGATACAAAAAGCAGAATATTACCTGGAGCCGTGGTGCATGAAACCAAAGAACTCATTTAATTTTGAAGAAAGTACAAAATAACTTCCCGTACCAGCTCCACTACGTAGTAAGAGAATGACTTTCTCCACTAATCTTGAAGAAGCAAACAATACTACAGCACCTTGCAATAAAAAAAGAGGAGAAAAAAGCACTGGAAGCGGAATATTCTTAGCGCCAGAAGGTGTCCCCTGAAATATCAGACCACAGGCATTTTATTTTCACAAAACCTTTTCACATGATGGAAATCTGTAACAGTACCATTAATCAATGGGCGGGAACAGTTTAAGATATGGGTAGTTAATCAACCGCTCAATTTGAATTTAAATGTTTGTGTAGTTATATATTGTTGGAATAGTCCCACATCATTGAGGCATTGATAAAACCAAGGATTAATATATGCCCCTCTCCTTCCTTACTAATAGGCCTTTTAGTGGGGAATGGACGGGCTTCTACATGGTATCAGAAGGCTAGCCCGTTTGTCTGATGGGCCACCTCCACCCGATTTGTTGATTGCATTTGTTGGGCTTATCGAAAATTGACCAACCCACAAGTGAGGGGGAGTGTTGGAATAGTCTCACATCGTTGAGGCATTGATAAAGCCAAAGATTAATATATGGCCCTCTCCTTTCCTTACTAATAGGCCTTTTAGTGGGGAATGGACGGGCTTCTATATATATATATGGGTGTAATAGTATTAGTTTAATAGAGAAAAAACATGTGTAAAACACTTTTATTGTTTAGTTTATATCAATCTTTGATTGAATTTCTACTTGTTTGAATGTATTGAATTAGAATTCTCCAATACATTACAAATCGATACCAGAGCATCGATCCTATGGATGAAAAAACAATTTCATCATGGAATCTGCGACTAGAAAAAATCCAGGAAATTATTCAGGAAATGTGTTGAGGGGGAGAAAAGGTTTTACAATGATACAAACAAACTTATTGAAAGGCAGCATTGAGACTGGTCATTTGCAATGCAGCAGTATTCAGAAAAAGAAGGAGAATCTGTACAATGCAATCCAAATGCAGCCTTCAATTTAAACTCTAGCCCTTGTTCCAAAAAACTGCATGCCGATAATGGAAAGATAAAAAATCTGTTATCTGATCTGGAAAAAGTTCGAATGCAGGTCCGAAAGTGAAGAGTTAAAAATGGATGTTTGTTATGCAAGATCTGAGTTAGCGCTTTCTGAAATGTTGATGGAAAAGATCTAACTTTTACAATTTCCTATCACAAAAAGGAACATCATTATGTCATAAGAAAAGATGGACAATTTGAAGAGCAGTTTGGAGTTGGTCGAGATAATCCAAAAATCAGTAAACTTTTGGAGAA
This sequence comes from Primula veris, assembly GCA_963682055.1. Classification (NCBI taxonomy): domain Eukaryota; kingdom Viridiplantae; phylum Streptophyta; class Magnoliopsida; order Ericales; family Primulaceae; genus Primula; species Primula veris. Next base: position 27,307,430 of record OY821742.1, on the reverse strand, counting down.
TATTTGGTGTTTTGATCCTGGAATAAAGTCTAGACAACGCACAATAAACTATTGGTTACTTGACGATGATGTGTCCGTGCCACTAGATGGAATATATATCCGACGAATGAGGAAGCAACAAAAAGAAAAACGTTCAACAGAGACCAAAAAGTTTGGGCAGAATGAACACAAGCCTGCAAAATACATATTCATGTGTGTACTAGAATTGATTTTATAAGATAGCAGCGGAGGGTGACATGATCATTTTCTCCTAAAGATGTTCATCAAATAGTTACGAGTCTTATGACCTTGAGGGCAAGGTCAATTTCAAGCGTCGGGGATTGTAACAGTATCATTAATAAATGGGCAGGAACAGTTTAAGATATGGGTAGTTAATCAACCGCTCAATTTGAATTAAAATGTTTGTGTAGTTGTATATATGTTTGTGATAGTATTAGTTTGATAGAGAAAATACCTGTGCAAAACACTTTTATTGTTTAGTTTATATCAATCTTTGATTGAATTTCTATTTGTTTGAATGTATTGAATTAGAATATCCAATACATTACAAAATCAAATACAGCAAGCAGGTAAAACCCTGATAAATTATTAGACTAATCTACACAACCTCAATATGGGTTAAATTTAATCTGGGAAAGTTGAATGTTTACTACATACTTTCGGACTGAATTATGGAAACCCCAATCCGTATTTTTCGTTTAGGAATTAGTACATGTTAATTTAACATCGGTGAACAACAAAGTTAAACACAAACGATAAAAAGAGGCAGCTTATTAAGCATCTGTACATAATTACATTCTTGTACCTATACTTTCGTAACAGTTGTGATCCCTGAACTTTATATATTGTGAATATTGTGTCCTTAAACTAAAGCCCTCAATTTTTTGATTAAATGAATTAAGTGTATATTTTTAAGAAAATATTACTTCTATTTAATTATCTTTACATGGATTTCAGGAAGAAAACATTAAAATATATACATTTTTTAGAAGTATATAATTACATTATATGGTAAAAAAACTAATAGTTTCAAGTCTGGGCACAAAAATTTGAGACGTTCAGTAGACTAAGAAATCCTAATACAAAAGAATAAGGATGAAATGAGACAGAGACAAAAATTTCGGCACTAAAAATGAAATTAAGTATTAAGAATTAACCTTTAATATATTGTACAGAATGTTAAGAAGACAAAGATGTGGCATATTTTAACACTTGTTTTTTTATGAATTAATCCCTCTACAACATTGCCTTGACATTTGAATCAAACATTATACAAATTATTTAAGCATTTATTTTAAAAGTATCATACCTCCAAGCGCATACAAAGGAGAACTTGGAAGCCAATTATTGGAATTTTCATAATATGACCTCCAATATCCTGCAGACCACACATTCCATCCTGAGATTCATCTTCTGAAGTAACCACTAAGCCACTGTTCCAATCGAGATATCTTATAGCTGTGGAAGACGAGCTGGCTTCTCGTGATTGAATGTTTCTATGTATCACTGGGTTAGACCACTTGGTACAAACAAGAAATGCAAAACATTCTGCAATCCTGTAAAAGTGGAAAAACTAATATAAATTGGTATCGGGAATGAACCAAATTATGATACATATAATAACTGAAAAGGATGGGACCAAGTGGATCAGTACCCAAAATTTATAAACAAGTCCCACCATCCCAGAGAGTCGACATCACCTGGAGAATTCATAAAAGAAAGGAAAGCAAAACACATTTATATTAGATCGAAAAAGCAGATAGATGCAATATCAGAAATTCAGAACACATATCATACCATAACTGTCAAATTGGATCCCATAGGCTAAATTTTCAGAACTGATATCTTAGATAGCATATCGTGTATTATAACAACATTTATTGATAAACTTTGAAAAAGAATTATTTCATGAAGATTTAAAACCAATAAACCATGTAAGTAAATATTACATAAGAGTAAAAAAGTAAGCAATAAATAATCAAACAAGCTATTCCCAATACTTACAACTAGTCACAATCCTCATTTAAGTATTTCAAATAGTCTACATGAATATAACGATAATAAATTCTACCACAAATTCGGGTCGTGCAAATAATTAATCTAAAAAAACCCTATGATTGGCTAAATACTTTACTCCCAACTCCATGTCGCAAACTGATTACGGTTTTCAAAATGTCAGGATATTATCACAGATATCTGGTGTGGATTCATTTTATGAGCAGTAAAAGTCACATATCACTATACCAGTGAGATCAAATTAAATCAACTTTTAAAAACCTGGATGTTTATGTAAAAACATTCTTCAAATAACAAACGAATTTGTCCATGATTACTTGCCACAATTAAATTGCCACTTGTCACCTATCCAGAGAATACTTGAATAATCTTCGTAGTCAAAAAAATTGAGCTCAAATACAGTTATTATGATCCCTATGTTCCCTTCAGACGCTCATTCTCAGATCGTAGTCAGAGACTCAGAATCATAGACATATAAATGCATCTGGAACATCATATGGTGTGCATAATAAGAAAAGATGAAATGCAATCTATATTTCAAAGGACGGGAGTATAATAGAACAGACATTCTAATCCATTCGAACACATTGGACGGGCATGACAAATCTAATTGCAGACAGACCGGTTCTGGTCCTAATAGTGGTAGTGCAGTGATAGAAATTAGAATAGTTTTCAGATTAACACATTATTGATCCAGACCTATGCAATCAGGACTAGGACATATACATGACCAATTATGTTCCAGAACTAGTTAAAAGTATAACCTTGTTTCCTAAGTTCTTCTAGATCTAGCACACCTCAATTAGAAAACTTGGTGACTTCCTTCTATTTTGCTAAAACAATAATTGACTAAGTTGGGAATTAAGTACTACATCTTGCGGCGTTTGACAAAAAAATATTGGGTAGAGTTGTTAAGTTTTATTGTGCTTTTAGACGTGCATTGTGCTTTCAAGTTATATTCTAAGTTGACTTTTCAGACAATTCTCAAAAAGCTACATGCTAAGTTGCAAACTGAAATTTACACGAAAAACTGTAAATATAGATCAGAAATCACCTGACAGCTTAAGGAGGGTGAACAATGTAGCAGCGAGAAAGAACACCATAGAAATTGCTACCCAAAAGTGCTGAAAATATAAGGGTCGTTCATTAGTTTTCAGCATAAGAATTTATCTGGTTTATCTCGAAAATCATAGCTGAGACATGTCACACCAAGAATCAAAAGACATTTGGAAGTAACCAATTAGTGTACTTGGCAATAGTTCTGGAAAATAATGGTAATAATATGAAGTATTATCAAAAACAGCACTGTCTAACGCATGGTGACACGATGGAAGGATAAATATTCACCAAGAAGTCTTCATATTTTTTTATGCGAAGTATATTCTTTAGTATATTAATATCCCACTTTGCACAAGAGGATGACACAACAGTTCTCAGAAGATCAACTACCAAGTCGAAACAAAATATAAGAAGGAAAAGGATGGATTGCTCAATGACAATATCAACGAAGATAAGAGTTTTTCTATCATTAAAAGTACAAGGGGTGGTAGCAAGAAAGAGAATACACGTGAAAGATGCAGAAATTTAACACTGACTAAGTAGAACGCGGACTTAAATGCTCCTTTAGATGAAACGGGATGTATGACTTTAAAAGTCATCATACTTTGCAAAAGAAGTGCCAAAATTTAAGGCGATCCAATATAAGATTTCTTTTAGTTATTAACTGCAATATTAAAGACAAAAGGTTCAATTTATCTATGTAACTTGATTGGTCAGGGAGAGTACACTTCAGGAAGGTGCTTCCTCGCCACATGGAAAATGACATTAAGCATGACAAACGATTTGTTTTATGGGAGTAAAGATGGTGGTATATACATAATCACAATGATCTTGTAAGTGTGATGAGATAAGGAGAATGATTGAACTGCCCTATGTGGTTCGGTAAATGATTTCCCAAAATCAAAATAGCTAGAAATTATTGAATAAATTTTTTTTGAAAAGGGAAGCCAGCATTGAATAGAATTGGTATTCGTTTGGACAAAATAGTAGTTATACTTACAGGAAGTGTCTCCCATATAGCTTCATCACTCATGCTTTCATCATCTCCAGGTAATAGAGCCTTGCACATTCTATAAGTTCAAACACTTGATGTATCATGAAATCAACATCAACAGAAGTTACAAGCAAGTTAAACAAACGAAATTCACAACATTTCTTCTGCTGGTGGGGTCAAAATAAGAGTTTATATAACAACAGCACAAAATGTATCAAGACATCTGACTTCACAAGCTATAAGTAAACGTGGCTTAGCAAGTAAAATAAATGTTTATTTTTATCAAAAATTCCATAAATTATGAACAACAAACAGCAACCCCATGATTAAAAGCCTTAATTGGCCAATAACAGCTACCCTTGTTTGAGTCATACAAATGATGAAGCACAAGATAGACCTTGGAGAAATTAAAAACACAATAGCAACCTCATTTCTAAAGTCAATACTTCATGAAAAATGAGATGAAAGCTTTGTGCATGCCTAAACCTTTTATCAGAAAAAAAGGAAGATAATGAGCAGTATTTATGGTAAATAGGAACCGCCAACGTAATATATTGTAAATCTAAAGCTGTATGTAAGGGGTAAACATTTCATGAAATGCCAGAAAGGAAGAAGTTCTAGAAAAGATATTAACAGTGATACTGAAACGCAACATATGCACGAAAAGTACAATGCAATAAATCAAAAGTACCTGAAATTGTCAATTAAGATGATTACTTCAAGTCCAAGCAAGGGGAGGAATACAGTCTTTAAACTCACAGCTGCAAGACGGTCAACTGTACAGCCAAAAGCACAACAAAGAAGTTGAGAAAACCAAGCAATGACTAAAATATCAAGAAAGGATCCCCTAATCTATTTGCGTAAATTTTGCATACTCAAAAACAGTTTTTGGAAAATTTCTGATAAGTTGTCTGCTAATACAAAACGCTTTTTTGGTTATAGGTTCCCTACTAAAATTTTGTGTTTGAGACTTTGACCTTCTTAAGTTTGCTATTTAACCCATGGAAAAAAAACATTACACCCATTCAAGAAGGTTTCCTGAAATGGTTTCTGTGAACCAATTTCTCTCAAGAAACCGAAACTTCATTACCCAAGTTCTTTTGAGGCAAATACCTAAGATATAACCGAAGGTTTGAACTCGACCTAACATGACTAGACATTTGTATTTATTATAGAAAACGAAACATCAAACTGAAAGAAAGTTAACCATAAATCAAAAAGTTAACCAAAAGATACACTATCTACACCTCCCATCCTGTGGTTTTGCCAGCGAAACATTTACCAAAAAAAACATGAATGGAAGCATATGTTGCTAACGCAGCAAATAACGTTAATACAACAAGCCAATAAAGATAAGGAGAAGTATTCTTTCCGTAGCATATTAACAGGAAAAGGTCCACGAAGATCAACTACAACTGACTAAATGTAGACAAGGCAACATGTGTCACTAAGTACAGTATGACATGATTAACAAGAGCAATCATGAAGTACAAGCAGTAAAACTGAAGTCCACTCTGTCGCATTATATAGACAAATATTTATTGCTCATTTTTTTTTGAAATAATAAAAAAAAAAATTAATTAAAAAAAATTGACCAATGACCTAGTAAAAATCTAGCAAAGGTGTTGTCTACATACCAGATATGCTCTCAAGATATATACAGAGAAGTAGTTCGAAAGCAACAAGCAATGGTGTCGCAACTACAGCATGGCATGGTGCCCACTGGACAAAAAGGTAAAACTTTCATTATTATAAATAAAACAAAAATAAAAAGTCCGAGCCGCCTCACGAAACAAATAGCAAGTGCATTACATTGCGACCATGAGGAACAGATGGCGCAGGTAATGAAAACCTTCCTCGGGCAACAACTGCATGAAATATCCAAAGTGGGAAAAAAATGATCCTGCCAACAAAAATAAATACAAACACGAATAAGAATCTAATTTGAAAGAGAATTTAACATCGACAAGAACTACCCAGTATCAAATATCACAACTGTCTCACTTGTGGAAAACATAATTTTCTTTTTACCCATAGGGAGCAGGATGAAAGCTGTATCTATTTGGAGGCCAAAAAGAAAAAAAAACCATCTTACAAATTAAGTAAACAAGTCTCCATTGACTTCACCTGTTCTCCAAATGTATAACATAGATTCAGCCGAGTTGAACCTAGTTATTAACTTTGATAGACTGGGAATCAGAACCGGAAAACAGATCACGAAATATTCTCCAAAAAACATTCTCAATCCACAAAAATTTCTTGGTTACTGTGGAAAGCAAGCAGAACCCAAGTATTTGTTTATATACAAAAATCCACCATAACACTATTGACTACATATGCAATTTGCATATTTCTTAACTAGATTTTTTCTTTGGCACAATGCAGTTCCTAAGATTCTCTCCATCTTCAGGTCTTACCCCTATTCGAAGTACTATCTTCATTTTACAAACCTTGTTGACTCGACATAAACTTCAGGTGCCGTAAATAATGGAGAAAATAGACATTGGCTTTGCAACCCACACAGATATACACGTGTGTGTGTGAATATATGTGTATGCATTTAGACAAATATATGTATGTATGTATATATGTTTGCATATATATATAATATATACATACTAGCGACCGTGCCCACACGATGCGTGGTTTGACGCAATATGTTAAAGTAATTATGATTTCATTTCAAAACTCGCCCTAATCTACAACTTCTCAAACCAAATCATATAAATAATTTTAAAGATTTTTGAATGATCATTTGATGATGATGAATTGTTGGAGATTTTATCTTAGTGCAGCAATAGGGAGGGAGGGGAAAGATAGAAGAAGTGAGAGAATTGATGATGAAGCCGTTTCTATATGCAGAGATTAAAAACTGCTCATGTTTGTAAAAGGATGAGTCTGAAACGTTTTTTTTTATTTTTAAATTAAACAATAAATATTTTTTTTTTGTAAATTCCGTCTCTGGCAGGGGTATTTTAGGAACAAAAGTGCTTCAAGGCCTCATACGGGGTCCTTGACTTAAATAATAGTGTGTATATATATACAGATTGTTTCCTTTTTCAAGCTCTCTCTGTGAGAAATCAAAAAAGCTACGGATGCTTTAGTCTAGCTGCTGCAGGGAATTTTCTAACGAACTTTCATCATTTCATGTATCTTCAGTAATGGGCCAGAAACTCTTCTTTTAATGCTTTAGTCTAGCCTTTGAGCAAACTACTCTTATTGCTATCTTGCCCTAGAAGGGCAATTTGTTCGTGTCGTGCTATTACCCATGGGGCGGCTGTTGAATCTTCATTTTCTAAAGACATTTTCTACCACAGAAAAACAAACAGAATTCTAGTACTTATACATAAAAGTGAGCATATAATAATTGCAACAGTATATAAGCAAATTGCTTAAGTTTCTCCATCAATAAAACTCTCATGACCACAAGTCAATCCGTGTCTCAATTTCTAAAATCATCCCTCGGACGGATAAAAACTCAACTAAGACTTGATACATAAACAAAAAGCATCTTACATATGCAAGCATATCTAGTCAAGGTCTATCCATTGATACATCTTTCTCAGAACCCTAGCATCTGAGCTTAATAACTGAGCATGAAGCCATCAACAGCGAACACATGCAATAGCTTATATTTCTTAATATTCTCAGAAGTCAGAACTATGAACTACCCATATTAATCACTGGACCTCACCTCAATCAAACTCTAAAATCAGCTAAAAAATGAAAATTCATTTTTGTTTAGTTATTAATGAAATCCAGAAACCCTATATCAAATTACGACAACCCAGATGAGATTGGAGCCCATCAAACAACATATATAAACAGAAAATACATGCGTATACATGTTAAATTTTACGCTGAGTCTTCAATCTTTATTTTTAGTCGAATGGCTAAGTCTTTTCATAAACTGCTTAATTTACCCACTTCTTAAACCTCTCAGAACTAGAGTAGCCAGCCTGAGAAAAACAGGCTTTGTGTGAAAACAATTAATTGAAAATTTGGCCATAAAAAAACAGGGAAAGGGACGCAATCATACTAAATAACCACAATAAATGACTTAATTGAGATTAAAAGGTTATGGAAAAAGATGATAAAAAAAAAAAATAATAATATCAGAAAATGTCTCTCTTTGTTCTTCAAGCTGCTTAAATAAATTTGTTGGCATGTTGAAGTAGATCTGCCTCCTTCCAAAATATGATCGACATAATTTTCATGCTTCCCGAATTTGATATGCATGTCCCACCACACCAATTAAATTCAATGATGTTCAGCTAGACAGCTCATGAAGTGGCAATTTTAGACAGTTAACGAGTTAACGCAAACAAAAGGATGCAGTAAATGATGTTTACATACAAGTTGGACTACCCATAAAGGAACCAAACAACAGAACAAAAGAGGTGTTACTACTTAAGAAGGGTGATTATGCTAGGTTACATTAAGTGTCCCTTTTTGTCGAGTCGTGTATGGAAATTTCTCAAAATTAATTTCATGTACTACTTTCAGAAGTCGAAACTTTTGTATTTTGGTTGAAGACTGTCATGCCAGGGGGAGGAAATGGGTGGTGACTAAACGGGGGTAACCCATATTAAGAAAATCTGATTTTCTACCATGTATTTTAAAGAAAATATGCAAAATACAGCCTTTTAGCCCACCCCATGATATTAAAAATAAAATCCACATGAAGTTCAGCCACCCCCATCTGCAGATGTTGGTTCCACCACTGAATTTCCAGTTAGATGGGCAAGCGAGTTTTTTTATTGAGTCCAATAAGTGCAGAAAAGTTGCTCTTTCTTCACCAGACCATCATTAGTCATTACTTGGAAAATAGAGAATATATTTTAACCCTTGTGCAATGACCTAGTTCCTCCCCTGCGCTTATTATCACATTCAACTGAAACAATTTTAATCGCAGTTTTCTAAATTTTCAGCTTATACAGATGAAGCACATGAACTCAAAGAATTCGAACACGACTGAGACAGCGAGAAAATAAAAGGATAATACAAAATAGACCGTTAATTTTGAAAATTTACACTATGACCCCCAAAATTTAACAAAAGTATCAGGGTCCAATCTAACAATAGTATTTAATTTTACGGCTAAGATTTGTTTATTTAGAATAAATAAAATATACTTAAAAAAAGCCTCTTAATTTTGAAATTTTACACTTTAGACTAATCTATTTGTAATTAACATAAATAAAATAATATATATGTCAATTTTACTGTGCCCTATCCAGGAGCGGAGCCTCTTTAGTGCAAAGAGGTGCGACCAGAACCCCACAATTTACGACAACAAAAAAACTATTTTTTCTATAAGAAAATTTCGGAAATATTAAGAATAGTGTATCTTCGAACCCCATAAAGTAACATTTTTTATTTAGTAACCTCATAATAGTAATCATGGTTTTGCCCCTGGCCATGTCCTTGGCTCTTCACATCCTACACTTTTAAAATTTGTCGTTTCCAATCTAAAAATAGTATTTAATTTTACACTATGACCTCCAAAGTTAAGCAACAAATTCAGGGCCCAATCTAAAAATTTAATCTAACAATTTCTGGCTAAGATTTGTCTATTTAGATTAACGTATTTATAATCAACAAATATAAAATAATATATATGCCGTGTCTAGGGGCGGAGCCTCTTTAGTGCAAAAAGGTGCAGCCCCAACCCCACACTTTACAAAAAAAAACAGAGAAACTATTTTTTCTATAAGGAAAATTCGGAAAATATTAAAAACAGTCCGGAAAAATAACATTTTTATTTATTTAGCAAACCCATAACAGTAATCATGGCTCCGACCCTGGCCAGAGTCGATTCTGTGGTGAGTAGAAACAGCCACCCGACTCGGGTGACGGACCCAAAGTAGTTTTTTCTTTAAAAAAAAAAAACAATGCAAAAGGGTATTATTTGTGTGTAAGGGTGAAAATCTTTGGTTCGGACCAAGGTATCAGGGACCTTTGGGCTCGTCACATTCTATATTTTCAAAATTTGTCGTATCCCAATCCGAGCTACAAACCCTAAAGGAAACCCTAAATGAATTAAACAGATACTACTTATAACAACTTAATTTTTAAGATATGACTAGAAACTAAAAAAGAGAAGGAACATATAAAAACAGGAGTAATTATATTAAACAAAGAGAGTATAGAAAATAACGGAAGTGACCATCAAGAATAGAAGAGGAGACAATTGAGCTTAAGGAAATTTACAAAGAAGCTGTATTTTCTATAACTAAATTTCAAAAAATATAAAAAAGAGTCAGAGCTACAAACATGCATGGTGTGTGTGTGTGATACAATCAAACCCTAAAGGAAACCCTAGAATTAATTAAACAAATACGACTTATAAGTTATAACAACTCAATATTTAAGATATGACTAGAAACTAATAAAGAATAACATATATAAACAGGAGTAACTAGATTAAACAAAGGGAGTGTAATAAATAATGGGAACTGACCACCAAGAGTAGAATATACAAAACAGTCGGTAAAATAACACTTTTCATTTAGCAACCCCATAACAGTATAATTAATTTTGCTTATAATAACTAAAGGAATCCCTACAATGAATTATACAGGTACTACTTCTAACAACTCAGTTATAGACAGGACTAGAAAGTAGAAACTGAAAAAGAAAAGGGTTAATTCATGTTTTGTATACCAAACTATCTATCGGCTGTTAACAATTTTCATACTCAACTACGACATTTAACAATTTACATACTAATTTAACAATAATTGATCAATCAGCATACTTTTGCTAACATGGCACGACGTGGCACAAATTAACCAAACATATGTCAAATGACGTGGCAACACCTCATTCTCCAAAATTCACATTGATTTTTATTGATTTTTTGTCTTTTATTTAAAAAAATTTAAAAAGAATAAAAATATGATTGAGCTTTTAAAGTTACAAATTATAATATAAAAAAACATTCTTTGATTTTTTTTTTGATTTTTCTGAGGTTTTTTTTTTTTTAAAAAAATCAACAAAAAATCATTAAAAAAAATCAAAATACAATTCTATAAATTTCAAAACTCATTTTCTAACTTCTCTAACCATTTTATACTAAATTTACATTTTTTGTAAAAAATTTTAATAAAAAAAGTCAAAAAATAATAAAAAATCAATAAACATTTAGAAAAATTAATTTATAAATTTATAAACTTGACGAGTGTAACCAAGTTTTAAACATTTACGGTTGTTTCTGATTTTTTTTATTGATTTAAAAGATAGGACCAGAAACTGAAAAAAGAAGAAACCCTAAAATAATAAAATAAACAGATATTACTACTTAAAACAAGTCAATTTATAAGATAGGATTAGAGAGTAGAAAGTAGAAAGTAGAAAGTAGAAAAGTAAAAGCATAAATAAAAAGGAGTAATGAATTAGTAGAGAGAGTAAAAAAGAAAAGAAAAAAGAGAGTAAAAAAAGAAAGAAAGAAAGAAAGGGGGATAGTACCACCAAGAGTAGAAGAGGAGATTAAAAGTAAGTTTAAGAACGAGCAAAGTGGTAAAACAAAGAAGAAGTGAGTGTGCAAACACCAATTGCACCGACTTCCCTACCCTACGCCAACTCATACCTTCTGCCCTCACCATCTCTCTCTATATTCTCTCTCTCTCTCTCTCTCTCTGGTGTTTTGAGTGCACTAATGGTATTACTCCAAGAGGAGGAGGCCCCCCCCCCCCCCCCCCCCCCCCCCCCCCTCTTTTCTTTTCTTTTTCTTTTATTCCTATTACTATTACTATTACTTACTTTTATTATTTAATATTGCATACAATATTTTAATAAGTCTACCTCAATTTATGTTACGGTAACGACGGGTATAACTAATAACACCTCTTACTGTTATTATTATTATATATATATATTATATACCACTAATCATGGTTAGTTATAAACTATACTTTTTCCTATTATTGTGTAAACAAACATGACTATAATAATGATAAACTAGCTTATTTAATTTTGGTTTATTATTCCATCCAAAATAATGTTGCTATTTGTGTTTTCTATGACAGAATATTCATTTTATATTTATTTATTAGCTTTGTAGTCAATAAACATATTTATTGAGTTTCATCCGTCATATTGTCGTTAAATGATAGCGTCAGAAAAAATGAGAAAAAACTGTAATATTTTATTATAAACCAATGAATTAAAATTTAGAGTATCAAAACGAATCGTTTTTCTCTGTGCTCTTTTTATTTATTTTTTGGCAATCACCATTAAATTTTACTACTATTTGTTTTAAATGTAAATACACCATTACCAATCCATGTAAAAGTTGATATTTTATAAATTGATTTGATTAATACGGGTAGTATGGTCTACTAATTTTTGTCATTGACCAAAGTCTACTAATTAGTTACGCCAAGACAAAGTATTTAATTATCGTGTCATTCTCAGTTGATATCACTATTATTATTATTATTATGAGTAACTGCTAATAACCCCATGAACTATTATTTGTTTCGAGATGACCACTGTAAGCTATGAGAAATTGTAATTAATCCTCATAAACTATTTGTGTTTTGCAATTAACTCCCGTGACCAAATTTAAACAAGAATAACATAGTATTCTTAGATACGTTTTTAAAATTTCTCAGTTAATATGTGAATTTTGTGAAAAAAAAGATGCAGATAAGTTTAGTAGTTAGTAAAGAGAAGTCACGCGTAAAAGCAATTTAACATCAAAAAAATCCTAGTAAAGAAAATAATGTATTTTCTTACAAAACTTAGTGCATGTCCACATTATTTGCTTGTGTATTGTAAATTATATCACAATAGATATGACTGAATAACAATTTTCCAAAATGGAACGACGATCACATACTTATGTCTATTTAAAATTAGTTATGGGAGTTGTTTACCAAGTATTGAAAGTATTCCATAACTAATTGCAGTTTTTTAATTACCATGAAAGTTTGATGTAAAATACCAATAGTTCCTGGATGTCATTTGTACTTTATTCCCATTGCATAATCTGTTCGATATTTACGTATTGGCTCTTCATTTATTTCCTATTTCCACTAAACACTCTGAACTTGTTGTAGAATTGACTAAACCACTACTATACTTTGCGATTTTCATCATGTATATCAGTATATGACCCTTGTTTTCATGAAGCTATTACAAAAAGAAGCTCTAGTTTATTTGAGTCCGGATCTGGAAAATAGATTTTGAGATGTTCTCTTTTAGGTTAAAAAAAAAGGCTATATTTATGAGTATCACTTTACAATCAGTTGTACAAAGTACAAACTAAACATAAGTAAAGAGCCAAATTATAAAAAGTGAACTTATCAATTTTTCATTGTTAGATATATATACAAACCTTTTTTAACGGATGGGTCATCCAAATTCCAAGGGGTGACCATTAACAAATAAATTTCATGACTATTATATATGTAGTTTTAAGTCTTAGCTTAATTTTTTATCTTTTGAATACTTTCTTCCTCACCATTTCTAGATTTTCTCTAACCTAGAATAGTCGTTTGAAGAAATCTCAATCCAATTTAGATTAGACTTCACGCTAAGAGCAAATCAAATACTCTTATTTTATTAAGAATCTTATCATATATAGTACCGTGAGTTCAGTTTGACTTTCATCAACTGACTTAAAACTATTTCTCGTGCATGCCTTGGTTGGCCAACAAAGGAAGTATCAAATTAGGTTCTTCCTAAAATTTCAAAAGTGACTTGAGAAATAATTAAGTTTTGGTTTTTTTTTTTTAAATAATTGTCCTAGATCACCATAATTTATATAACTTAATTAAAAACTTCGAATTTTTTTTGGAAACCAAAAAAGTACGAAATATATTGTATCATCCTAACTTAAAAAATTCTACAAAATTGTCATCTTACTATTATAATAGAACTTTACATGTCTACCATGAGTGAAGCTGCTACAGCTTGCAAAAGGGCTACATTGCAACCACCAGTATATTATCATATAGAATTGTTAAATTGTAGTTTTTTTTTTTTAAAGAAACAGTTATTAAAAACACAATTTAGCAACTCCGGCAATCCAACGAATTAGGGGATGGTTTTGCTGCTGGAACCGATATTTTTACTATTTTTTCTTATCAGTATTTAGATTTGGAAAATGATGCCATGATATTGATGACAAACATGTTATAAATATGGGTAATGATGTATACACTATTCATACACTAATCTTTATCACATTTATAAGGACCGAAATATAATTATAACAAACTCGTTAACACTTTAACATATTTGATGAAAAATTATTTTGATCCTTGACACATACGATTGATGATGTGGTTAGTGTGACAAGCAGTATGAAAATAGTATAGATATCATTATCTTAATACAATGATACATATATCGTAGGTTTCGTATAATGGTATAATAGTGAGGCATAATAATCATATTATGGGCTATTGTAGTTTTGTAAATGAGCAGATGAATCTGCAACTTATTTTGCAGAAAAATGAATATATTAACTTTGTTGAAAACAGAGTTTCCACTTGAATGCAGCTTAGGGGTCACAATTACCTCAGTTCATTAAAAATTCGATCCGACCCGACCCATATACAAATTTGCTATTTTACCCATTTGACCTGACCGATCCGACCCATTTGACCTATTTTTTATAACACTTTTTTTCCATTTGAAAAATAAACTTTATATATAAATGTCAAGATTTGGAAGAGAATTTATTAAAAAATCATATGGTAAAGTAAAAAATCATTTAATTTATAAATATAATATATAAATATTAATGTGACATTAAATACCCTTTCACATTAATTTAGTGATTTAAATTTTGTAATCTATTTGATATTTCCTTATTTATTGAATTAATTTTGACTCATTAACTTCGTCAATTAAAATATTGATATATGTAAAAATGTAATATAAATGCATATGATTGATATGATGATATGTTTCCTGTAATTTTTTTTAAAAATAATGACGATAAGATATTACAGTGTTAATTAACACATTAACTTTTACAATAAATATCATTAATTAATGTATACAAGATTTATTTATTAAACCACCAAATGTATGTTTATGTATTACTATACCATTACTATAGGAAAGAGAGAGAAATTAATGTATAACGAGAGAGAAAGAAGTGAGAGAGTGTTAAGTTGTTTAAACTTGCATTTTCTAAATTGCACTGTTACCCAAATTGATCCGATCCGATCTAAATAAAGTTGAATTTTTACTCGACCCGTCGCGAATCAGGTCAAAACCAAAAGTCCAATGTTCATTTTTGTTTCAATAGGTTGTGGGACTGATAAAAATTAACAAATCATAGTAGGACAATTATCCATTTAGGAAAAAAAATGGTATGGTCCCATGGCACCTACAAGGCAACATTTGACAATAAAGTATTACCATATGCGAACTTATCTATAAATGGCACAGTCTTATTCACTGTGTATAAACAAAAGTATATCATTGTACACAAACATAGTGCTAAACAACGACATGGCATTAATCATGATAAATTCCCAAGCATTAGCTATTGAAAGCTGGTGTCTTTGTCACGTCCTTTAATTACAAGATATATCGATTAAGTATACATCTCTCTTTTGTGATTTGTGGTTTATTCTGATACCATGTCGGCAACAATTTGGTAACATAACATATTATGTGGTGAGAAACTTATGTACATAACATGTTAACATAAAAAAAAAATATTGGCTCAACAGTCAACGACTCAACATAGGGACCTCAATATCAGTATATTCATACCATTCTAACAAACCAATTTATTATGGTTGATAACTATTTGCTAGTACATACTATTGTCTTTTGTTGAATTAGATTTTTATTCATGAAACCTAGTTTTAACTTGTCAATCACCATTTTAATAAAAGCATTATAAGGTGGGGAATTCTCTATAACTACCGCATATAATTTATATTACTGTTAAATAATGTTATAAGTTCACGTTTTCTTTACATACCACTTTTTAATTATACACTTTAATTAACAAAACGTCATTATACAATCAAAAACATAATATATATACTTTCTCTCTCTAAAACTGAAAAAAAACTAGTTTAAAATCATAAAAATTATAAAAAATGAAAAAAATCACAATATGTATTTTTCTAAAAAAAAATCACCAAAAATAAAAAAAAAATCACAAAAAATTATAAAAAGCAGCTTTTTTGTCAATAGATGACTTTTTACACCGAAAAAGTTGTTTTTCATCAACAACTAGTTTTTTCACTAAAAAGTATATTTTTCACCAAAAAGTGGATTTTTCACAAAAAAAAATTGGCCTTTTCACCAAAAATGGCTTTTTCATCAAAAAGTGCATATCGTTTAATAAAAGTGCATATGGCCGGTTAAGTCAAAATTACATATAGTTCATCATAAAGTGCATATAGTTCAATAAAAGTACATATAATTTAGTAAAAATTGCATATAGTTTTGTTGTGTGACATATTAGCTCACATATATATGTACTAGTAATCGTTGCTCACGCGTTGCGTGTGCGATACGTAGTGACATAGATATGATCCCGACAACTAAACTTAATATTTTTTTAAAATTTAAATATCGAATGATTAAATATAATTAATTAACAATCATATATAAAGAGTAACATAATGTTTTACTTTTATAAAAAATACACAACGATTTTGTTTGGAATATAAATGTGTGAAAAATAAATTTTTTTAGGTTATTTATGTATTTGAATTGAATGATGACATTTAAGAGTAATTACAATATTAGAGTGAAGGTATTTTTAGAAAATTTGGGTAAAATTGGGCAGCCTCAAAATGTTTGGGTTGACTTATATTAATAGTATGGTATAGATATAGGGAGAGAATACAGAAAGACAACAGACGAATTGTTTATTCATTAATATGAGTGTAGATAGAGAGATACATCCAGAGATACATCCAGAGACCCCTAACCCTATTTATATAATAGAGGGTAGAGTTA
This sequence comes from Primula veris, assembly GCA_963682055.1. NCBI lineage: Eukaryota > Viridiplantae > Streptophyta > Magnoliopsida > Ericales > Primulaceae > Primula > Primula veris. The sequence continues at coordinate 27,290,413 of OY821742.1, read as the reverse complement.
CATATGCTAGAAAAGCCCAAGATAGTCTCAATACACTAAGGCCCAAGATGACCAATAATATCTTACAAAACTCCCCATTTGAACGTCTTGATTTCTTCGTCTTCATACTGTCGATCTGAGTCGAGTTCATTCACAGTGCTAAACACATAAAACCTTAGGGCCGAAAAACCCAGTGTGGGACAAAACCGGTACCTAGGAGAAACTGTGTAGCCGAATGATATAGGCCGAAATTCCATGTAAATAACTAACCACAAAATAGTGTGCCTCATCAAAATCTTGCCAGAGCAAACTCAATGGAAAAATCTATAATCGAAGGAAAAAGAGTGCAACAATGGTAGTAGCAGGAGATCAACTACAAAATAGGTGCCTCATCAAAACCTTGCCAGAGTAAACCCAATGGAAAAAGCCCCTAGTCGAAGGACAAAAGAGTACACAATGGTAATAATTATACAACAGGATACTCCTCCTAATTTCGGCAATCTTAAGTGAGATATGATGGGAACGTGTCTCGCTAAAAACCTTTCCAAGAAAAACCCAGTGAAAAAAAACATTGGTCTAAGGACAAAAAGAGTACACGAGCATGCGACTGGATGCTCCCCATCACTTGCACACGACAGGGTGCGAGAATTTCGATTAATTAGTAATTAGTGCAATAAGCATTCACCTGGATGCTCCCCCTCACTTGCACACGACTGAGTGCAAAGATTTTATATTTCAAGAAAGAGTACGAGCATTCGACTGGATGCTTCATTTACTTGCACACGACTGGATGCAAGAAAATCTAACGTGGAATAGAACGAGCATGTCCGAACACACTTAAGGTAATGGGATAAGACAAGCCCTCATCCAAAGTTACCTTAAGGTAATGGGAAAATGTCTTTTATGCCATTTCGATGGCAGCGTGTTAGCACGATGCTGTGTCGAGCTATACCATTCATAGCAGACGAGATGTTCGTCCTAGTACATTAGACCAAGTACAATGATGCGCTTATTGTACTTAGATATGAACATCATGTTTCAATATCTCTTCATCGTCTCATCTGGGACGGACCGGGTCTATATCAATGTCTAGTGATCGGACGATCATGGGAGAATCTGACGAATTAGCGTCATAATGACTAAAATGTCATAACACATTATGGGTGTAGTCTGAATCATGGATTTAGATTCAATATTTACGGGACTCGATCATCAGACCGAGTCATTACCGTGTCTTCCCAAGATCCTTCATCTCGAAGGCAAATCCAAAAGTGTATCGCGTAATAAAACATGCAAGGGCATAATACTTGTTCAAGTATCCCAAGCTGATCAAGTACTCACTTAGACGGGTATACCACATCCGCTCGGATTATATTAATCCATATGGTGAACGTTTCAGTCAATTAAGATCGTGTTCTGTGGTCAGGAACTACTTGATTTAAGCACATGAAGTCACACAAGGATCTTCATCTATATCTCTTTGTCTAAATCCCCATAGAGATAAAACTGTGACCACAATCGCATGTTGTATAATCAGTTTTTCGGAAACTACTAAACTGATAAAGTAAGGGACTGTTATAACGTCCATTACGAGGAAATAAACCATCTCGAAATCAATTCCAAGGTGTGAGAGAAGCCTTGCGCTACTAGGCGAGCATTCTACAATCTCATTATTCTCATCACTCTTCCTTACGAATAACTAAATAAACGAACTCATTTAACATTGATGGTGTTGGAGTTACATGTCCGAACACACTTTCGCTAAGGACTCTACTTGGATTTCAAGTTTCCATTAGTACAGTCTATTCTGCGTTGACTTCAGGCAACGGTACATGGTTCCCTGCCATAATTTGCTCATATTATCAGTCGTCACTGAATATATGAACAAATAATCAATGACAGTCTCGTTTCGCTTCAATATCGTCTAAGATATCATGATCGACAGATATTTCAAGATTTCTCAGGATGAGGAGGAAATCACACATCTCCTTGATTCTTTATAATCTCGTGCGACAAACGAGTTTCAGTTCACGGCCTCTGGGGCTGAACGAATTAAGAACCGATCAACTTTCTCATATCTTGGGAAGGACAACATACTGACGGCCAACGACAGCGTCCTTTGCTTGGCGGGTTGGGCCAAAACAACGTGTTACTATAGGAATACGAAGTCTGACAGGGACGTCTATCCTTGCAAACATTTTGCAGCAGGTATAAATGATCTCGTGACATATTGTTGAACTTAGAGTTCAACAATTGATTTTGATTATAACTTTGATTATGTTTTTAATGATTTTACGATTTCTCTATTTCGATGATATAACGCTTTGTCTTTTCCAAAAGTAGAAAATGTAAATTTCAGAACATCGGAAAGATAGAGCACAGAAAAACGAAGCCACGGGTTCAAGCGGAACCAGAATCGGAGCTAAAACGAAGAAATTACAAGCATTCGAAGTAAAGCGGGAATACTGAAGAAACGACCGATCGTCTGGACAAAAACGACCGATCGTTTTTGGTCCAAATTCTTCCAGAAAGATCGTTATAAAAAGGATCGATCGACTACAGAAAACGACCGATCGTTTTCTGCAGATTTCAAAAACAGCTTTTCAGCTTATTATGGGGAATTGCTTAAACCATTGGATAAAAACCCCCAACCACTACCAACGGTCATACAGACCTTTTGGTCTACAAAAACAGCCAAATCCCTCTCCCAAAAAAATAACAATAACATCATCCTTCAACCTCTTTCCATCCTACACACCTAAAATCACCATTGGTGAGAAAAAGCTCAAAAAGAGGGAAATTGAAGAGAAAGCGAGTACAAGATCAAACCAAGATCGAACAACATCAAAATCACAAATTAGCTTATTTAGAAGAAATCAAATTGTGAGAGTTGTTTTAATTTCAACAATTTTGTAAAGAGCGTTTTATAAGCTCATTTGTGAGTGAGTGTTTGGGTAGAAGCTTTTAAGCCAAAGTGTTGGTTAAAAGTTCTAAGTTAAACACTTGGGTACTCATAGAGTGAGGGGGAGTCGTAGACTCGTAGACGTGTTCGATTGCACTTGTATCAAGAGTAGGAACCTTGGGTAGAGGGTGAGCGAATCGATTGATGAGCTCGGTAGGATTTGTAAAATCGGAAAGAACATTTTTAGTGAAATACTCGGTAGCGTGAATACCAAGGAGAGGACGTAGGCCGTTTTGCCGAACCTCTATAAATCGCGGTGTCAATTTCTTTCCCTAAACTTTTACTTCCGCAACTTATATTATTGCTTATTTTCTTGCTTGCGTTTAGGACTTTTAGCATTTCATTAACGTTATCAAACGCTTAAGCTTAGAATTGCAAAAAGTTGGGTTGTTAGTTGCCATTAAGTTTAATTCCGCGAAAAACGCTAAAAACCTTATTCCCCCCCCCCCCCCCCCCCCCTCTAAGGTTTAGCCGCACGGGCCAACACATATCATAAAGTCATTAAATGCGTATGTAATTTAGTTAGACTTGAGAGAGTCTATGCACTTACTTATCACTAAGTGTAGTTTTGGGGATCAAGCTAAGACTGAGTGGGTTATGCCACGTTACTTCACGTCATTTCTTATCAACGGTAACGTGCAAATCTCACCCTAACGACGGGGAGAACAGTCTTAGCAATGTCATTTTCGCATATCATGCGGTAAAGTGATCGCTTGCCAATGTTACTCTATCAAATGATAGGCAGAGGATTCATAATCGACTTATGTCCCCTTTAGAGGTCCATATTTTGAACGCTATAGCGGTTCAATCAAAATATTAATTAAGCACTCTAAACACGCGTTAATAGGAGACTTCTGCCTTATAACTAGTAACCAGTTGGTACGCTTATGGTGTTTGAGTGTCCATAGACGTCATCACATCTCAAATGTGACGGCGGAATAAAGTCAACGACTTAGCCTTCATCTCAAGGGTAATAACAAACTCTTGTTTTACCCATCTAAGATGGCATCCAAAAAATTTGGGCATCACATTTTCACACATCAGGGTGACTAACATGTGGTGACGGAATAACATCAACGTATAAACAGTTATTTCACAAGTATGCTTTGCGATTTTCCTCATCATAGATGGCATCCAACATGTGTTGGGAGTTCTGGATTAGTTATCATATAAAACAACTAGTTTATATGTTTATGGTTTTCACAAGCACAAACTTTGTTTCGAAACGACAGGTTCGAAAAACACTAGTTTTGATTTTCAAGTGAACCGGTTCCCATTGATCGAACGACAGGTCGATACCGAGACACTAATTCAGTGAAGCATACATCACTATATAAACACACTCGGGGAAATTATTATTTACTCAACCCCTTTCGGTAGCTCTAATTGAACACGACCAGGAAAGACGGTGAGGGTGGAGAGCACGAATGATACTTAAAACCCGACCTCATTAGGATAGGAACTATCCGCCTATATATTTCCTAGACATCGTATCCAAATAGATGAGCCTTGTTGGGGAAGATTCATAATTTTTTCAACTTAAATGTGAAAATATATGATTTCGCAAATTATCATATTGTACACATATGTACATGGCCGTAAATAAATATTAAATGACAGTGATCATATATGTTATATGACAGTAAATAAATATTACATGGCAATGATCAATTATCTAGATTGTACATGTTTTATGATTAAATAACATGGTAGTACATATTTTCTAATAAGAAAATCAAATTAACGCTATCAATCTAGATTATTATTTACCAATTTTACACTAGTAAGATCTAAATAAATATTATACAAATCTATTGCGTTTATGTGTAAGTTTTAATCATGGCAATTTACACGATATACAATCATACAATGATGCAAGTAATCAAATATTAGTATTTTATGGTAATTGTCAAATTACATATAGCAAAAATCATTGGATCTTGTTTTTAAAATCAATGTACTTTTAACAGAATATATCGAGTTGCATATATATTGACGACAATACTTTATTATCTAAACAAGATTTACTGTATACCAACCATATTAACACATTTGCATGTGCGCATAATATATTCTTTGGTAAGTATATAATTAATGATTCATATACATAGTGCAATTTGTCAGTAACTTAGGAACTTGTATAGGATTGCAAATATATCATAAAGAAAGGACACAATCTTATGAGCTACAGTTAATATCAATTCAGATTTAGCACATGTCCTTGTGTTTATTAACCGTGACAATGTTTGTTGGTCAAATCCTATATGTAATTTCTACACATATTAGCTTACCGTAGCCTGTCATGGTTTTATGTATATTGTACACATGTAATTTACACGGTTTTTTTTTCTTTTAAACATGTGTTTGATAGGTGTAAGTATATAAAAAATATACCGTACTCCTGGTATGTTGGGGAAGACCAATAGAACAAAAACTTTAAAGTTTGGTCGTACGTTTTTATAACCCAATTTTCGAAATTAAAACCCTGCTTTTCAAACAAATACCCGAATCTCCAATCTTTTACTTCAATCTTCGTGAGAAAAGTGCCGATAACGTGTTGTGTGACATATTAGCTCACATATATATATGTATATAGATATAGGGAGAGAATATAGAGAGACAACAGACGAAGTGTTTATTCATTAATATGAGTATAGATAGAGATATACATCAAGAGACCGCTAACTCTCTTTATATAATAAAGGGTAGAGTTACATATGCTAGAAAAGCCCAAGATAGGCCCAATAGACTAAGGCCCAAGATGACCAATAATATCCTACAACAAGTTTGATATAAATAACATGTGGTTTGGTATAAAAGTGCATATAGTTCAATCGAAAGTGCATACACTTCAGACAAAAGCGAATCTACTTCAGTTCAATCAAAAATGTATACAGTTCAGTCAAAAGTGTATATAGTTCAATCGAAAGTGCATATAGTTCGATCAAAAGAGCATTTAGTTCAACACAAAATGCATATAGTTATATCAAAAATGCATACAGTTCAGTCAAAAGTGCATCTATTTCAACACAAAGTGCATATACATCAATCGAAAGTATATACAGTTCAGTCAAAAGTGCATCTATTTCAATACAAAGTGCATCTAGTTCAACACAAAGTGCATATAGTTCAACATAAAGTGCATACAGTTCAGTCAAAAGTGCATCTACTCCAGTCAAAAGTGTATCTAGTTTAACACAAAGTCCATCTGGTTCAACACAAAATGTATACAGTTTAGTTAGAAGTGCATCTAATTCAACACAAAATGCTTACAATTCAGTCAAAAGTGTATACAATTAAGTCAAAAGTGCATTTGATTCAACACAAAGTGCATATAGTCCAATTTTAAATCCACACAGTTAAGTAAAAAAGCGCATCTAGTTCAGTCAAAATTGCTAAATATCGTATAGTTCACTACAAAATGCATATTCTTTACATCAAATTTTAAAAAAAAAAACAAATTCGGATGGATTCGAACCACCAAACTTTTGAAACTCTGTGTTAGTGCAAACGCTCTTACCATTTTGAGCTTATATGTATATAGTCTCTAAACAAAATCATACAAACATGTACATCTAAAAAATCATTCTGCCTCCGTCTAAAAATTAAACAAATAGGCAAGTAACAAATACTGCAACTAAATTAAAGTTAGTACTTTTTGTTGGTATAAGCATTGTTTGCCATTTCAAGCTTACGAATAAATTTAGTAACTTATAAGCAAAAACATATGAACCTAATAGATAAAAACAAACCATATGAAACCAACGCCTTAGCCAATAAACCATAACCAGTGCCTACAAAACATCATATATAGAACCTACAAAAATTAGTTCATACTATTTATATACATATGACTATTATTACTACTCCACTAGCAACTCAGATAAAATTCAAACAAATACATGTACATTTTTTTTCGAGACCTAAACGAGCTTTGATTCAAATCCAAATAGACCTAAATCTGCGTCTGTTTCAACCTGAAAACGGACACAATTTCAGACCCAAACAGATATTTAACACTATAAAACTCCATAAAATAAACCTTCCAAAAAACACAAACTTGCACCTATTAATGATCAAATGAAGTAATATTTCACAAAATGGATATTTTCACCCCCGAATCGAGGTCTATTTCAGCCCCAAAACATAGCTTAATTTCATCTCAAAACAGAGCTTAATTTCAGCCACAAACGGACTCCGTTTTCAGCATCGAATCGAGGTCTATTTCAAACCATAGATGCCTTACAACTCGACAAAACGATTCTAACAAATCAATTATAGTTTTATACTCTCACATCACAAATCCAAAATCAAAATCTAATTAAATAAACAAAATTAGTATCCAGTTAAATCTGAAATTAAAGACTATAAAACCCTAAATTTCATCAATTGATTTTACTCACGATGATGGTGACTATTATCGTTGAGCTATGAAATCCTTCAATACGCTAAACAAAAAATATCGTCGGAAAAGCTTACCTAAGACAAGATCGACGACGGTGGTATATTAGGTCAGATCGTTGACGGATAGAGATCGTTGAAGAGAGAGAATGGAGAGAGATTCGTTAGGTTGCTTTCAGATTCGGCGAAGCTATGCCTCAATCGCCTCTGCTAAACACAGGCGGAGAGAGAGAGTATTACGGCGGAGCAAGGTTGTTGTCGGAGGAGTACGGTTATCGGAGATCGCCATTGATGGCTACTACGGAGGGAGAGAGATAAGAATTTGAAAGAGAGTAAAATAGAACGGGTAAAACAATGGTTTATATACTTTTAAAAAGTAGTACCTAGGAAGAATCCAATTTTTAATAGGTATCTTGTCAATTAAAGTTGAAAAGTGATACTTACTTAGCATTAAATCTACATTTAAACTAATTATAAAGGGTAGTCATCCACTGTAAACAATTTCTCGTTATTCAATTGAAGGCTTTGAATTGTAAGTCATTATTTTTTTTGGGTAAGTTATAACTTACAAGTCACTATCTATTTCTCCATTGTTAGTCTTACACAGATTTTGTACACTTCCTGTGGACAGTCTGGAAACTTGAAAGGTTGGAGAAAAAGATATAAAATTTGACCCTTATAGTTTCTTTTGCTAAAAAAAGCAATTCAGTGTAATAAGCAATCAATAGTCTCCTGTGCCTCTTTCCAGATGATCTTAAGCAGTTATCAGACAACTAAACACGATAAATACATGATAACAGAGGACTGAACATTGAAAAGAAAATGTAGAGTATAGCATGCAATCCAAACCAAGTTCATAATCATACAAAACTAGATACAACCTCGTTGAAAAAGAGACTTGCCACGAAAGCATACTTAAACAAACAAGTCCTGTACCTACTGGCATGCTAGTTGTTACCCTAACAAAAAAACAGTCGATATGCAGTAAATAAGGAACTTTCTATCCCAAGCTTGGCATATCCGGAAAATAAAGGAACTAGTTTACCAAAAAGGAGGACCATTATACAAAATTACAAACTATCTGTTGAAACCTTAAGTTGCAACCAGAGTCCTTACATGAATTATGCAGAGAGAAGCAAAATCAGAGATCCATTCGGCAACTTCGGTGGCATTTCCAAAGTTATCAAGAGGTTGGATAAACTCAAGAGGTGGCATTTACAAGCTAGAGGAACTGTTGAAGCCAAAGAGAGTTCAGAGCATCTTTATCCAACTCACTCTTTAAATTGCGCACTTGTTGAAGAGCGTCTTTCAAGTCTATTTTGTCTAATGGGATTTCTGAGAATTCTTTTAAGAATTGGTGAGCCCGAGCTGCACCCCTAGAAACATCATCAGGGTCATACTCTTCTCTCTTTCGTTTTGAGTTCACCTGTCAAAAAGAAATTAATTTAAAAGAAAATACAAATTTGCTGAATTTTCTGTCACGGGAGACTTTGTGAATATATGCACAATTTCCAATATGTTCTTATAACTCCATTAATATGGAAAAACTAAAGTCTATTTCCCCCTGTTATTCATCAGCTTCTTACAATTACAACCAAAATTAGTAAAATAATAACATGCAGGTTCAGGAAGCAAAATTTATCAATCTTTACTTTTATGAGTAAACAAGCTGCCAAGGTGGAAATGATAAGATTTTCACCTATTTAAATATTAAAAAGAAAAATGACCTCTTGTTTGGCATCATTTGTTATCGCATTGATAGTAGAGAAATCTTCCAACTCTGCTGCCTTCTCTCGAGCTAATGTGACAACGCTTTCAGGAAAGTTTGCAAATTCAGCAACATGAATACCAAAACTCTGATCACAAGCACCCGGTTCAACCTACAGAATAGACATATTGATGGGGGTAAGATGATACATAAGTGACAGATTTATACACATGGATACGTAGTTACGTACAGAGGAATTAGTGAAAGTTATTTACTCGGGGGTGATTGTAAATGAGAAGATATCGGTCATACTTAAGTCATGTTCTCACCTTAATTTCCAGTCCAGATGGTTTACAAATTGCACAGGTTTCGAGATTGTATAAAAGTTAAAACTACACACTTCAAAAGTTTTTGAAAACACCATACTTTTTCCGCAATAACATGATCACTCCAATAATGTATTAGAATGAAAATCAAGACAACTGTAACATATCCATTCCGAGACGAAACAGATGATTATAGTTTCAAAACACTAATTCCTAAGTGTCAGCTTATTCGTTTTGGAAAGGTAAAGAATGCTGTAGGAAGTACTGCTTTTTTTAGGCGAACCCATAGACACGAGGTTACCATTTTTTTTTTTGAATAATCACCTACCAAAAATGGGTGGCACTCCTTTTGTTCTTTTAACCAAAAATAAAACGATACCACATTGACTTTTAACATGACATTTAAACTTTCTTTACTGAATCACCATAATGAAAATGAAAACAGTATTTTTTAAGCTTTTAAGACTCCATCATTATCAACGGAACGAAAATAATTACTAAAACTGACTTTCTTGCAATGCTTTTGGCCTCAGAATTCAAAAAAAAATCTTTTAACCATATCCAAAACTACCTCAATCATAAGATTGTTCCATACTTAGGAGTGCATATTAACTTGTTCTGATTGCGGTGGAAGACATGTTTTTCACGTTATCAATCTAACTTGATGCCACGACTGGTTCCAGACTTTTTCAGCGGAAGACGCTTTCACAAAATGACCCTCTTAAAAGGGGTTTAGAAAACATGTAATTGCCCTCAAACTTGTATATCATTTTGTAAACTTGTCAGTTGTCATAGTTTAAGTTACATTTCAAATTTGGTAGTAAATGGTATTCTGTATATATGAATGCTTGGTTAATAAAACGGAAACAAAACTTTCTCATATAGAGAGAATATAGACAAAAACGTGATCTTTTTTAAGAATGTCTTAAACTTTCTACTTCAAAAAGAGAAAAGAAAATGTTTATTATTAGCAGTTACAATATACTGTCATTAATTCTAACAACGTTAGGCAAACAGTGTCCTGATATAGTAATTTCTACAATAAGTTGACAACCTGGGTTTTAGCCTCCCAACACTCTTTTGGTTAATGAAATTTCGAAGGTCATTAGAACCTAGTACCTCAGGCCTAACAGTTAATAAATGAAAAGAAGTAGCAGTAGACTAAAAATGATGTTAGAGGCAAGGTTGCAAACCGTGACATATTAGCATGTAAGGCTTGATATCATAATATGCTATGCTGGGAATTTATATCATTTGTATACTTTAGGCGTGATAAAAAAATGTTATATTTGCGGTACATTAATCAAAACGGGGCTCCTCTGGGGTTGGGGGTTTAGGTTTCTGCTTATCAGCCTATCCCTAAAACCACCCTGCTTGATGCCAATGTATAACGGTTCAAAATAATACAAGTAAATATAGTGGTATCTTGCAATTCCACCTTTAAGTAATTGCTTGATAATATGTTAGACAACAACAAAACCGACACCAACCTTGTACAGCATAGTCAACTTGCGACTCAAGGAGTCAATGTGCGCACTGACATGATAATTTGCAACACCAACTACTTTCTTAGAAGAAGGCCCATTATCTGCATTTTCAAGGGCTAATGCGGTTAACTCATGGAAATGAGTTGCGAATAAGGTAGGCGCTTTGATAACTTCAACCAGATGCTCACAAATTGCCCATGCTAAACCTGATAATCAAAAAGAGAGGAATTCTTTTTAATCTATGGATATATATAAAGAGAAAATGAATAACATTGTTCAGCTTATATCAAATCACTACACATCAATTAGTTATGTGATTACAAGATAATAAACATAAGATTTGAGGTACAGAACAAACCAAATCCATCATATGTTGATGTTCCACGTCCCAACTCATCAATAATTATCAGAGACTTGTCTGTAGCTCCTTTCAGAATTGAAGCAGTCTCGAGCATTTCTTGCATAAAGGTAGACACTCCGCGTAACTATCACACCCACAAACAAACAGAAAAGGCTAGTAAAAATTATAGGCTGTTATTGTTTTAATTTTTGAGTTTTTCATGCTGTATAATAGAAAAATAAACAAAAGCGCGTTTGACTCTTACCTGACAATCCCCAGCACCCACACGAGCAAATATGCAATCACGAACAGCAATGATTGCTTTGTCACAAGGAACAAAACAGCCAACTTGAGCCATTAAAATGACCACACCAACCTAAATGTCACAAAGTATACAAAACGATACATCATAAAACCTGGGAGACTAAAAAGATGCACCGAATTAGTAAACTTTGAAAAAAGATTAACCAATACCTGTCTTATAAATGTGGATTTACCACCCATGTTAGGTCCTGTAATAATCTGGAACCAACTTTTACCCCTGACCTGTTGAAACGTGAAGAAAAGAACATACTAGTAAAGAACTTTAATAAAAAAAAATGGAAGCAGAAAAGGAATAATTCCTTAGGTGTCAAAAGAAACTCACAAGTCTGCAATCGTTGGGAATAAAATTCATCCAATCTTGTGCCTCCACACAAGGGTGCCTACTTCCTTCTAACACGATGTCTCCTACATCCTTTTATCGCAGTTAAAATTAGTTAGGACGTTACTAGTTACTATTATTAGAATTAACCAAAAGAACTGATATATTAAATTTATATCATTACCGAAGGAGTTATATCTGGTCTTGTGTAGGGAGTAGGAGAACTAGTAGCCAGATCAGCAAAACTAAGTAAAACATCCAACTCCGAAAGCAGCGTTGATAAAGATTCAAAGATCTGCATAACAGGGACTTTATTAAGTTCTGACTTATACAACAATAGATAGATCAGTAGGTTAATATATACAGAAGATGAGCGTGCACCTCACAGAAAGTTGCCGCAGTGTGAACTACTCGGGTAACCAGCTCTTTTTGACAACTCTTATATTCCTCGAGTATCTTTTGGTATTGATCACCTAACCTCTTAAGTTTTGTATTTGTAAACTTAACCCCATCTTTTCTGGTTTCAAGAACGAGAAAATGTGTGTTGAGTTTTTTCCTTATCTTTGGTTCTTCCTTTTTCGTAATTCTAAATACATGTCCAAATTGTGTTCCCTTGTCTAATTTAAGAGACTTATCCACAGGCAAGTCAAGTTCGTCAGCAGTTTTTCTATGCAATTCACGTATTTGTTGTTCTAATGATTCTTGTTCCTCTTTAAGTTCAGATAATTTGGAATCATAACTAGGTGAAATCATGTATTCACCATTTTCGAGCTGTTCAAGGTCAACTGCAACTTCTACAAGGGCAATGAACCTATTTAAGTGATGCTCATCTGTTAATTCTTCCAATTGATCGAGATATTTTCCCCTAATAAGCGATGAATATTGCCCTTCGTATGTTGCTAAGACACTTCTGATATGTGGAAGCCTAATGCTGGACTGCAAGATAGAGAAACTGGCATAAATTTTTCGTTAAACAAAAAAAAAAACAATTGATATTTTAAAGACCGATCTACAAATGGCTCAGAGCTAGTTCGATCCAAGCTTAAGGGTTACAAAAACAGAGTATAGGGGTAGAATCATTATAATTACCCATAGTCACTTTTCCATAAGCGTAGGTTAAATTCAAGAGAATTGCCAAGGGGAAAAAACAATCAAATGGTAAACAGTTAAAAGTCAATTATTTCTTCTTAACCATTAAAGGCCATAAAGAGGAATTTTATTTCTTTTACTTGAATATACAATAATGTTATCACAAGTAGATAGGAAAATAATAGTACTTCTTATGATCTAAAAAAGGGGGAAAATGTACACTATCAAGTATAGAACTAAACAGGGTTGTATTACCAATAACGAAGGGATCACCATTTACTTGTCATTAAAGGATACAACAGTCAGACTAACACAGAAATAAATCATTGAAGGTACAACATTAAATAAATCCCAACCTATAGTTTAACTACTAAACCTCGAAAGTAAATGATAAATACCTGATAAAGCTTCACAATGTGATGTAAGCCAGCTCTCTGCTTTTCTACATATCTCATTAATCTTTCTATATCGGAAATTCTTCTCAAATGTTGTCTGAGATCTTGGCGAAGACCCGTATCTTCAACAAATGCTTGTACCAAATCTAACCTGTCGTTAATTTCATTCACATCCAACAAAGGTTGTTTCAACCACATATGCAGTAATCTTTTACCCATGCCAGCTGTACAGGTTCGATTCATAAGACCAAACAGACTGTGACTTTTGTCAGCATCAGATTTACTCTCCATCACATTCAAAGCTCTCATAGCAGCTGAATCTAATCTCATGTAGCAGTTAAGATTGTACTGTTGGATAACATAACTTCCGTAATTACTCTCATCTGATAGTAAATCGGAATAATTAAGCAAAGAACCCAGTGCACCAGGTGCAAATTCAAACCCAGATATTAAATCGCGAACCGGTTCAATGGAACCTTTAATGAGGCGACTAAGGTCTTGTACTAAATCCCGCGATTTAAACTCAGTTTTTTTTCTCTCTGTTACCATAACACCACATCTTGACATTGCATCTATTAATGGTTTACAGTCCACCGTTTTGGCACTATCTGAGGGTAAAATGCACTCTTTGCAACCGATTGAAATCAAAGTGGACTCTGCATTCGTAAAATGGCTATCATCTAGAAACTCGGCTAATCCAATTACTCTTTTAGTAAGATCTACATAGCCCAATCCAATGGTGCACCCATTTTCACGGAAATTTGGGGTGATAGCAACTATAACAGGAGAATCTTGCATTTCATTATTGGCAAATAAAATATCCTCAAAACTGCCCAGATTTCCAGGGCTTCCCCTTTTTACTAACCTCCAGTGGGATCCACTTCCTTCGTAGAGCTCGAGAGTATGGTCTGTTCTCTCTAGAAGAAGATCTCGGGAAATGGTCTCAAACATGTTTCTACTTACGCTTACACTTGATATAGCATCGGATCCACTACCCAATTGTCGTAAAGCAGTAGTTGTATGGTAATACGTCTTTGCGATGAAAGTTGCATTCTCGGCATGGGAGGTATAGTAATCCTGAGAGGGCAGAAAATTATGTTGAGCAAAAAGCACAAAAGAATAGAGCTTTCTAGAAAGACTTATTCAAAACAGTTTGTTTGAACATGGCAGCTGGCTACATGCTTTTGGCCCGAGAGTATAGTAAGGAAAATGTAAGGATTTCTCATCACAATAGAGAAAAAAAAGGATAAGCAACCTTAGGAACGTTAAATTATATGCAGACATATGATCAAAGACTCCACTTTAGGCTATAACATGTTAGGTGAGTGGAAAGAAGATATTTCTCCTTATGAATACGAAAACGGAACATGTCCTTTTCTGTACAGGGTTGCTTATAAATTAAAACTACATCTTTTTTTTTTTTGTAATTTTTCAATTTGTTCTTTTGAAAATTTTAATATGCTAGATAAAAGATTGAAGCTATTTCTTTGCATGAAGTCATTTGCCGGGAGATACAAAAGGAAAAGACCTCGAGGGGTTTAAGTTACTAGAGCTAACAACTAACAAGAACATAAGGTTCCTGGATAAATAAATAAAAAGACATGCAAACTGTGTTGTTGTTGCATATGTACACGAGCACTTGACTGAATTAAGGAAGGCAAAAATAAATCCAATAAACACAGGCATAAGCATGAACTTGGAACTAGAGCCATTGTCAAACAAGAAAGAGTTTAGCTGACACTCAAACAATAGAACAAATACAGAACAATGCCCAATGTGTATAAACATTTGGAAATTATCCTTCTGTGATAATTAACATTTGGGGAAGAATAGAAATAACTGGCGCCACTGTGATTCAATTGTTCAATATTTCAAAGATGTCTGCAATAATTTTCCCACAATGTACACGCTCTGTTAGCATGTGCAGCTGTGCTGCCATATCATCTAAAAACGTAAACTTTTAGAGAAAGGCAACTGATAAAGCAATAACTTTGGATGGTCGCGTTATGCTTCTCAACAATTAATAAAGTAAATTAAGGAAGATAAGTATTGGACACGTTGTTGTTCTTTTTTATTGATCGGTAATTATAGTTGCTCGGATTACACTTTGTTATTACACCTATGCTCGGTTTAATAATCTAGTCTTAATCTTGATCTTTATTCTTGATGCTCGGTCTTTGTCTTTAACTTCTCTCGGTCACTTCCTTGTGAGATAAACTCTGACAATCTCTCTCTTATATATCTATTATTTGTGATTTTTTCAGGTCCCTTTCCCAGTGAGTACTGGGCTATTTATAGGCATTTATGCGTCATAGGATGTTGACAAGTGTCTCCATCTCATGCGTCCTCTTATAGGCTTTTCCACTGGACCTTTACTAATTGGGCTGAGATATTTATTGGATAATTGTCTTTATCCTTAAATGGGGAAAGTACTGTTATACCCCGGGTTCTATTACTCAAGCGTTGGGTACCCTTTAATAGTGTTTGGGTCTATATATACCCGAATAGATATATTCGGGTCTAATTTTTGTGTTCTATCAGCAACATCAACAAATACCACTTTTAGTAATGTGCTACTGTCTCAATTATCTCCAACAATCTCTTGTATGCAAATATATCATTAGAGATTGTCCTAAAAAATTATCCCCTTTCATAAATTCTTATTTACTCGCTTCGTAACTACTCTTTTCCCTTCTATTTATCATTTCAAGAAATGGATAAAAGTAGCAATTAATGTACCATTTTGGTATTACCTATTTAGGAGTAGTTACACATATGGAGTACAAAATAGCAATCATCGAATCAACTTTAATAACTCAATTCCTCAAACTGAAGCCAACTTAGGAATGAACGATTATTTATTTTAAACCAAAATTCCCTTAAAAATAGTAACTTTAAGCCAAAAATTCTCTTAAAAATTGCAAAATTTAGCCAAAATCTAAGATTTTAGATGCAAAGTTCATTACTTAAAGAATTGAGAAATTACCCGACGATCAAAAAACCGAACAGCTCTAGGGTCCTGAAAAGAATATATAAAACAATAAATTAGGGTTAAAAAAACTCAACAATCTAAATTGATAAAAATATAAAATATAAAAACTAAAATTGAGGAATTAGCTTACATGGGTTAGGGTTTTGAAGAATGATAGAAACCCTTGGGCTTGCTTGGCATCTAAAACCACCAAATATAAAACACAATTAATAGTAGTATAATACCCACATATAAAAAATAAATTAAAAAAACAATTTTAGCATCTAAAACCACCAAATATAAATAAAAAAAAACACAATTATTAGTTTATAATACCCAAAAATAAAAAATGAATAAAATTATATAAAATATAAAAACACAGAATTAATAGTATAATAACCACAAATAAAAAAGAAAAGATAAAGAATTTAAGCATGTAAAACCACCAAATATAAAAATACAGAATTAATAGTATAATACCAACAAATAAAAAAGGAATAAAAAAACAGAAAGAAGGTATGTATAGTATTGTACCGAGTTTAAGTTCAGGGAGCTTGTTGTCTTCTATTGAGTCCACATCCATTTTTTAGTGAGAGAGAGAGAAAGATAAATGAAGATTAGGGTAAATGTGTATAACCATTTATATATATACATATATATACAGTTTTGGTGATTGGCGGGAAGATAAAGGCGGGGTGAAGGGGGAAAAAGTGGGCGGCCCGAACCACGAACCGGATATACAAGTCCTTCCGTGTTTCCCGAACCACAAACCGGCCTATTTAAATTATTTAATAGCTTTTAAGTTTTATCCGAGACTAATTGATTAATCACCGACTAATATAATTTCGGTTAATTGGTTGGATCCGACTAATCGCTCACTAATTCGACTGATCGCTTTGTTGATTGTTGTTCTTCATCGACTAATCTAGTATGACTAGCATTAGTCGAGTCGGATGGGGAACGACTAACGACTAGTCACCAACTAATCGGCCGACTAATCCGACTTTTAGAACACTAGAAATATTATTAAAATAGCTCATTGGTGTCGATCACCTTTTAATAAAAAATTTATTTCTACATCACTACTCTCATAATATTTTTAAGTGTAAATCAACTTCATAATTCAAAAAACAGCTTTTAAGTTGTTTTTTATATTTTTATATTTTTTTTACACTTTACTATCTTTCAAAAAGAGATTATAATATTATTTTTAGCTTAAAAATAACTTTTAAGCGCTTTTTTATATTTTAATATATTTTCCGTATAAATTATATGTTATTTTTTAAGCTTAAAAACAGTTTTAAAGTTTTTTTTTATTAGGTCGGGTGATTGAAACTTAAAAAAGCTGACCTCTACATAATTATTTCTTGTTAAAAGTACCGATAGATGGTTATTGGACACGAGGAAGACTAGAGGTGGCATAGGCTTGGGGCATGGCTCGAAACTTTATACTTGAATACTGCCTCAATAATGGTGGGATAGTGAAGAATATGAGTCACGACATTTCGGGTATCCGATGGGTCGGTAAGAAATAATTTCAAAAACTTTTCAGTTAAAAGATAATTATAAATGTACAAAAGTTTTGTAAGAAAAACTTAAAAACTTTAAAAAAAAAAAAGGGGCAATTAACAAAAACATACCATAGTTCTATTATATTACAAAAAACATACCTCCAAAACTTAAATTACAAAAAACATACCTATATATACTTATTATTTATCTAATTCTAATCAAACCATAATCTAACCTCTCTCTCTAACCGCAACTCTCTCTCTCTAATCGTACATCTCTCTCTCTAACACACGATAATCGCACATCTTTCTAACATATGCTAATCACCCATCTATCTCTCTCTCAAAATGACTAAAAACTCACAAAATATTCATATACTAATTATAAAATGTCATACCCTAATTTTAGAATGTCATACCCTAAATGTTCTGAATCACAATCAAATATCTAAAAAATAGTTCATACCCTAATTTCAAAACTTCATACCCTAATTTTAAAATTTCATACACTAATTTTAATACTTCATACACTAATTTCAAAACTTCATACCCTAATTTTAAAACTTCATACCCTACATATGAATTTCTCTCAATACTATACATATGTATTCTCCTCCTCCAACTTGAAACCCACAAGTTTTACAAGTCTCAAACCTCAATAAATAGAAAACAATCTAACCAATTTCATATATTTTTCATATATTACGGGATAGAAAACAATCTTACCAATTTCATATATTTTTCATATATTACGGGGTATCAACTAGTGTAATATTTGTGTATTACGTATGTATATATATGTATTTATATGTATATGGATGTTTATATAATTTAGATGGTGTTCGGTAGTTAGTGGCGGATTTTCGTGGAGGAGGAGGGGAGAGAGATAGAGTGCGATATAAAAAAAAGATACAAACAACAATGAAGGAGAGAGAGACTAAGATAGGAGAGATAGATGTAGAGAACAATTGGTGAGGGAGAGAAGAATGAAGGAGAGAGATAATAAGGGAGGAGAGAAAGAGTAAATGAGAGATAGAGAAATAAGAGAATAAACAGCATTAAATTTGTTTGGTATGTTTTTAGTAATTTAGTTTAAAAAGTAGTATGTTTTGTTAATTTATCCAAAAAAAAACTTACAAATAATTAATTGATTGTTTCTTAATACAACACACCTCTGTAAATGCAAAAAATAAAATATAAAATAAAATTAACAACATGAAATAATACACATAAATGTTTGAACAATCAAACCTGTTTCAAACATTACAATATATAAACGTTTCATAAAGTGAATACAAAGTATCTTTATAAATAAAAAATCGACTGTATAAGAACGCTACGCTCAAATAAACATTTTCATTCTAAGGTGCTTCAATGGGAAAGTATAAACACCTTTTAGTAAGTTCCATCTGGTGCATCAAACAGATTTATATGCACCTCTACTATTTGTTTTCATTTATAAAATTCAATGTTTTTTAATATATAAGAGGATGCATAATAATTGTGTTAATTTTAACAATATTAATTTTGACACATCATCATTTAATTGCATGTTAAATGACAAATGTGTAACTTAAATTTAACCTTCACATTAGTGTATTAACTTAACAAAATTATCTAATTTTAATTAAAATTAATTATTTATTAAAATATCATTAATTAGTCATTTTGTAAACCCCCACTAATATATGAACTAAAATAGGAGTAGTTAAAATAGAGTTCACGTTTTAATTAATTGTATTTTGCCACATTATCAATTAATAACATAAAAATATTGTTATTTTTAACAAATTTTTTAACATCTATAAAGATAACACTTGATTTAACATAACTAATGAAGACAAAAAATGCATTGTTAACTAACTATTTTAATTAAAAATAGAGATAACAACATTATTTTAGATGCTCTAAGAGACTGTTGTTATGTATTTGACGAAACATTCTTCATATAAATATGCTTAATCTTAAAGAATCTATGATTATGTTGACATGATCCATGGTAATATAATTTTATATAATTTCCTAAGACTGAAGAATGGACAACATGAACGACATAAAGGTAAGTCGTGCGGTTTTATGTTCTATGAACACAAGTGAAGGAATTGAAACAAGAGAAAAGTGTCAGGCTACAGTTTCTTACAGTATAACTTGGGAATGTTATGTCGAAATTGTTGTTTTTGAGATACATACATATAAGTGTAATATTTGTTGGTTTCCGTATACGAAATAACAATTAATAATAAATAAAGGACTAAACAATAATAAACAAAACCAGTGTAATCTTTATTAATTTCGAAACTGATACAGAAATTAATGATTACAACATGTAGGTACTGAAACGTAAATAATGCAAACGTTATCAGATTATTATTTAATTAATAATCTGATGTACTGATTTGCAATAAATAGAAACTGCCGGACTGGAAAGTATAAACTTAATAGCCGGACTGTTCTGTTTTAAATAGAAAATACAGGACTGAATTGTAACTAATCTAATTACAGAAATGAAATTACAGAATAGAAACAGTACTTTAAGTAAATTACAGAAAGGTAAATACAGAATATAAAAGCTACAGCTAAGTACAGGAAATTAAAATACTGAATTAAAAATACTGAATTGAAAGTACAGAATGTAAAAAACTGAATTTAAATGCGAAATAAAATTGGACATAATGTAAATAAACAATTAGACGAGGCTACTGTTAACAGTATGCCCTTAACCGATATTCGCCCAACCACCTTAAGGTTTCTGGTTGCGTTGGCGCTTCGATTCCAAGGTACAACGTCTCGAATGACTCGCCGGAAACTGGCGACGAGTCAAGGTCGAGCTGTTGGTGGGTGGTTCTATCTGGTTCTAAAATGTAATGCTGAGAGATGATATATGCTGCTGTGTTTTATTTCAGAATGTTATGTATTTTGTGTTTTTGACATGGGGGGGTCTGCCTATTTATAGGCTTGCTGAGTATCTCAGCCATTAAAGTCACTTTATTACTGTCAGTTTTCGAAATTCGAAACTGCAGTATTAACTTTGCAATGAATTAATATTTATTGCAACAGTTACAGCTTTGCTGGAAGATTTTCCCGAACTGGCACACTTTTCCCGAACAGGCACGCTTTTCCCGAACAGGTGAAACCCGAACAGGCGCACTTTTCCCGAACAGGCACACTTTTCCCGTTGAGCTAAAATCCGTCGAGCAAGCCCGCCCATCGAGCAAGTGCATGTGTGGTACACAATACACACATGTGTATGTGGACACACTACTTAATATCCACATGAGATACCTTAGTATATATATTGTAAAAATCACTCATGATTTTCCAATGTGCGATAACCCTCATGGGTTAAATCCCATTTCTTTTCTCATTTTCCAGCATTGGCTTTATTGCCTCTTTCGAGTACCAACCTTCGAGTCCAATTATCATTCACACCCTTCCTCCGAATAGGTCATGCGATATACCGTTGCGAAGCTCGTCGTACGAGCTACTCAAACGCTTTGAGTATGGCCTCAGAAAAACTGAGTAGTCGCATTGAAAATTAACTCAAAGATGGTCCGTGACCACTTGGAACAACCATGTTTAAAAACATGTTTTACTACAATTTTTCCAACAATATTTATATATTTTATCAACGTCTTTTTGTAAATTCATTTTGTGATGATAATAGTATTATTTGTATGTCTTTAGCCGTATGTCGTACAATCATAGGGCAAAGAACGATTCCTATAGGTTTCTCAATATACATTTGAATTTATTTCCCCGAAAACACACTAAAAGACTTCAGAGGGACATACTAGTAAATAGTAATGTATTAAAAATTTCGTGTAACTTGTAAACCACCCACGCAAAGGTAAAATTATAGGAGTATAGAATATATTATGTTTTTTAAAAGGGGCAATTAACAAAAACATATCATACCTCTATTATATTACAAAAAACATAGCATAATAATTTAAATTACCAAAAATATAGCTATATATACTTATTATTTATTAATCTAATTTATCTCTCTAACTTAACATATATCTCTCTCACATAACATTTTTCTCTCTAATCTAACATCTCTCTCTAACCTAACATATCTCTCTCTAATCGCACCTATCTCTCTAACACACCATAATCGCACCTCTTTTTAACACGTGCTAATCACCCATCTCTCTCTAAAAATGATTAAAAACTCACAAAATATGCATATGCTAATTATAAAACGTCGTACCCTAATTTTAAAACTTTATACCCTGATTTCAAAACTTTATACCCTAATTTTAAAAACTTCATACCCTAATTTCAAAACTTCATACTCTAATTTTAAAATTTCATATCCTAATTTCAAAACTTCATACCCTAATTTTAAAACTTCATACCCTAATTTTAAAACTTCATACCCTAATTTCAAAACTCCATACCATAATTTTAAAACTTCATACCCTACATATGAATTTCTCTCAGATATTGTACATATGGATTCTTCTCTTTCAACTTGAAACCCACAATGTTTACAATAGTCTCAAAACTCAATAAATAGAAAACAATCTCACAAATTTCATATATTTTCATATATTACGGGGTATCAAATAGTGTAATATTTGTGTATTACGTATGTATATATCTGTATTTATATGTATATGGATATCTATATAATCTATATGGTGTTCGATAGTTAGTGATGGATTTTCGTGGTGGAGGAAAAGAGATATATAGAGTGTGATATTAAACAAAGATAGCTAGAAGAATGGAGGAGAGAGAGAGTAAGATCACATAGAGATAAAGAGAAAAATTGGTGAGAGAAAAAATGAAAAGATACATATAAGAATTGGTCAGAAAGAAGAATGAAGGAGAGAGACTAAGATGAGAGAGATAAAAAAAAAGAATAAACAATATTAAATTTAAATTTGTTTGGTATGTTTTTTATAATGACAAGTTGTAAAAGTATGTTTTTTATAATTTAGTTTAGAAAGTAATATGTTTTGTTAATTTATCCATCAACTATTAATATAGGTACTCAATCGCTTTTAGGAATAAAAAAAAAAGTGAAATAGGTCGACTTCCAATATTTATGATGATTTATATTGAAATTCAAGAAGATGAAAATATTTCTCAAATGACGAGGATATGTTCCTTTAGATTTTTTTTTATAAGTTCATCAATTTATTTTACATTTAAGGCATCTTTTTGAGTAGGACACGTATAAGTAACTCCTACAGGTGCTATAAACAAAATTATGACAAAATATGTACTAGAATTTAGAGTACAAAGTATTTGGTCCAGTCGTTAGTCATAGTCGCTCAGGGAAATTTTTTACGAATCCACAACTAATAAAGATCAACTTGAGCTCGAATATACATACAAAATTATGACAAAAAATATACTATAATTTAGAGTAAGGTATGGGGTGCAGTCGTTATTCATACTCACACTCATACTCGTTGAGAGAAAAAAATAACGAATCCACAACTATAAAAAGATCAACTTAAACACGATATAGATCAAGTTTGGCATAATCTTGCGAACCAAATGCAAATAAGTTTCCTAAAAAAAAACTCATATATGGTGTTACATCCTCTCACATGAGCTTCTACAAATACTTTGCTCATACTCTTGCTTTGCATACAAACCCGGTTTCGAGACTAATCTAGAACAAGCTAATAAAATAGTATAAAATGTGATGAAAAGAAGGACAAACTCTGCTAGCCTACATGCAAAAGAAAACAAGGCTTATCTTAATAATAACAAATTAAAATATGAAGTTACTTGCTGCACAACACTTAAAAAGAGATTCAAACCGTCCGTATAGAGTAAGAGGCAAAGTGGTTATGATCATATGAATTATCTAATACTACACCCGCACAAGCCAACTGATCACAAATTCAAAAGTATATAAACAAGGTCACAACTCACCGCACATGAAATGTCAACTGTTCAAATTACAATATAACTATCTGCTTTAAAAAATATGCCAATAATTCATGAACTTGACAAGTAGTAACTCCAAAATTTGCAACCAATCGTCAAAAACCTAAACCACAAAGACCCAAGAAACATCAATAAGCCTAGCACACAATTAAAGACATTATAGTTGAACATTTGTTGAGTTCAAAACACTTTTAAAACCCACAACATAATAGTTAGCTAAACAACATTATATTTATTAAATTACTTTAATTGAACTAAACATGCCACCTAAAAAAAGTGTACAAGACAATCAACAAAATTATATCGTTTATTATTAAAATAGTTAACCTCTATCCAAATACCAAAAACCATAAATGAATCAAACAATTATTTATTCTTCTTCTAAACTGCACCTCAATCAACATCGGCTATCAAGTATCTGTTAGGTTATTTTTAGTTATCTGTGGGCTAATTAATTAAAACAATTATATATGTATTAATTATCTTGAATGAGCTAATTAAGTGATAAAATAAGAATAGCCTAATTAAACAAACATGTAGTATGATATATGCTTTGTAATGTGTAGTATCAACTAGTAAACTAATTAGACTTTTTGACATTCTAATTAGTATTACTATATAAGGAACATATGGTTTGTTACTCAAAACTAATATCTAACCACTCTTCTACTCCATTCCCATATATAGAAAGAGATCCGTAGAGAGATACATAGAGATAGATCCATAAAGAGAGAAGATTAGTATGTGGAAGATCAATTATCACATAATCCATCATCATATCCAACACCATGAAATCAAGTATATATTTGTATTGGTTTCTTACTGTCCCTTAAGTGTGTAATTTTTACGCAGAAAAATGCCTCGCAAGAGTACAAGTGCAATTGCAATATAATTCTCGGAAATACGAGTTCGTTATACGGAGAAATAACCAAGTTCAATATTTTAGTCTTTTTAGTCTTTTTATTTACCTAGATTTTGGGTTTTTAATTGCTTTTTCTATTTTCTCAATATTTCAACCAATATATTTTTTATTTGTTAAACTGATTTGCTATCAACTAACAAGCAAGGGTTATCAATCCTAACTCGTTTTATCACGCAAATTTCAGTTTAATGTTCAATTAAATGAGTTTTCCTACAATTTATATTATGCAATTTAAGAGTCGTCAATTCCTAAACTCTCAAAAATATATAAACTAGACATTCCAAAAATAATAATATATAAACTAGTACTAACTAAAACAAAGATCAATCACAAGATAGAAACCACAAAGAAGTACTGAAAGATGATAGAGAATATCAAAGCAAGTACTTAACTTCAAAGCCGGCATTGCGGTAATAATCAATGATGACAAAAGTATCCAAAAATATAAAAATGGAGAATTTCTAGAGAGAAGGGAGAGGTTTTGAGCCTAAGGATGCTCTGAAAATATGAATACTGAATTGTGCATATGAAAATTCGGAGTTTAGGAAGGTATTTATCCCAAAACCTAACAAACTTATCTAATCAAATTTTAAATTCTAAACTGACCTGACCGGTCAGGTGAGTTTCTAGAATGTTCTTTTGGCTCTATCTTGACTTGGTTCCGTTTTGCAACTTCTTGGTGTTGATTTTGAGGTCCTTCAACTTCTGATATCTCCTCTTTAGGTCATTTATTTGGTCTTCTTGCGTCCTTGTTTCGTTTTTGTGCTAATTCCATGTATTTTCCTGTAAAAACGCAAAAACGTGCAAATAAATAGGAAAAATGCAGAAAAACACAAAACATGGCTTAAACAAGCCTAAATGTCAACTAAACTACACTAATATGTGTCCTTTTACCCTATGAAAACTATCATGGTCTAATCATAACCCCAACTAGCCCAATGCTCGTCTCGAACGTTGGAAGCAATCAAGAAAAAGATAAATTCGTTTTTTTTTCAAACCAGTTTCTTTCCTCTTGAGTTTTGTGCACCAACTAGCCTAATACTAATAATATATAGGATAAAACACTGTTGTAGGGAGCACAATTGCATTTAGCGTATGCAACAAGCCTTTAAACTTTTTAAGCGTAAAAGGACGAGTTTTGTCTCGTGAAGGTTTACAAAACCACACCCACAAACGGATTGTGTTTTAAATCTACCAATTAATTCCCCCACTCTTACGAACTCACATGGATGCAACTAGATGAAAAGTACTTATACTCATATTAAAATAGGGTAAGACCTCTAAATATACATAAGGTTTCTCGTTAAAAATGCCGCTCTCCCCAAAATAGCTTGATTTAATATTGTACATACTTTATGATTAGTGTATACTGTTATCCTGAAGTTTGACAGTTGATAAAAAAAAAAAGTCTTGCAATTCATCATTTTTACTAAAATTAACTAAAAAACCAAAAGGTTATACAATAAAAATATATACTAGTGCATAATCTCTTTGCTAGTTTACTCACAACATCTCTCGTTTTTTCAGAGCTCACTTTTTTCGTTGTCAATTTTTTTTTTCATTTATACATTTGAGCCTTCGGCTAGTTTTCCTCCTTTGTTCACACTACACCGCTCATCCTTATCTCATCAGGTCTTTTTACCCATTTATTCTTTCGGACTTTTTCCATCCGTCCTGGCAAGGCCTGATGATACTTATATCCCCCTCCCGTTTACCTGTCTTTTGACATCGCTGTGAGTGTATTCAACCATTTCAATGAACATGAATGCATGTGACAGTACTAAGTCTAGAAAAATATTCACTCAATCTCTGTTTACACTTGTGTGTAAGTGAAGACTTATTGGGCATTATGCGGATTCTTAAAACTAGACATAATATTAGTATATGCCGTAAGGCTAGACATGTTCTCTTAGAGAACGGTGGGGTTGCGCACCTGTCGATCCACCCCTAACCTAATGTTGGGGCTCTAGGGTCTACTTAAAATAGAGCTTTTTATATAGTATGAAAGTTTTATAAAAATGGTTTTTGCAAGTTTAAGGGATTATCGCAGGAAAATGAGTAAACGTAAATACACTTTAAACTCTAGGTATAGCATGCAACTTGTAGAATATTATTTCTTCCTAAATTGGCTTGAGTGAAATAATTAGGGACAAACCAAACTTATCTAAAGATTTAACACCCAATATTAATATAAGTATCGTTTTCCAGTTTTAAAATTATCACGACATGTTCACGTATAAGAGAGGGTTTCCTGACAGATAAACCAAAACAATTTATTTTTTTAGGTTCCTTTGGCTGCTCCCAACTTGGGCTCATTTCAGCGATTAAGCCTAACTTTTTAACTCTTCACTTAGAGTTAGAGAGGCAAATTGACCTAAGGTGAAGGTATCTACCATTTGTCTCTATTCTGGTTTAAGAGAGGTATAGAAGATTTTAATCCTCATTGCTAAAGAAATTCCATGGGATGGACAATCTGTAAGGAGTTTGTTGAATCTATACCACGCTTCGTGGTATGCTTCAGAATGTTTAGGAATGAAGTTATGAATTTTTTTACGAGCATCGGCTAGACGAGATGCTGGGTAGAAGTATTTAAGGAAGCATTCTACCATGACACTCCAAGTTCTAATCGAATTCCTTAGTAGGTTTTTGAACCACTCTAAGAAATTTGTTTTCAAGAAAAAATGGAACAACTTAAGTTGTATCCGATCAAGCGGGATTCCACCGTTGACACCACTTCATCTTGAAATCAAACCAGGCTCGTCCATCGATCGGGAGGAGGAGCAGGTCGGGTTTCAGATCATACTAATTGGTCCGTCGAAGAAGACGAGGACCAGATCGCCTCTTCAGAACTCCGTCGTCATTGAGCTCGGCGTTGATGACATGGACAATTTTTCCCTAGCTTTGAAGGCGTGTATTTAAAATTCGCTTGAATTTGGCATGTTTATACGTAGATTATGTACAATAAAAACATTTATGATATTTTGGTCCTAATCGGAGCTTGTTTGGGGCTGAAACAAAACCTATATTTTTGAAAGGTTTGTTTTGTACACTTTTACTACGTGTAAATATCTATATCTTGAGAAATTTTTTAACGCCAACGGTTATGTTTGAGAAATTTTATATTTTGAGTTTTTATTTTCAAGTTTGGCTATTTTGGTGTTGAAACGGGGTGCGTTTTAAGGCTGCTTTGCTGTCTATTTTGCTTCTTAATCAAGCCGGTATAGGGATGATTTTGGGGCTGAAACGAGCCCATTTTAGGGGTGCTTTGGGGTCTGTTTTGGTGCTAAATTGAGTCCATTTTAGGGCTGAATTGGAGTCTATTTTGGGGCTGAATTGGACTTCGGTTTGAGGCTGAAACATATTCCGATTTAAGGTTAAACAGTCTCTTAGTTTGGTAGTTATTTGGCAGGACGTATACAACCATATGTCGAGTTATGGTTGCACCAATTTATACCCTTAAAGTGTTCGATGAAATGTTTGAGTTGTGCGATATATTTCTGCCAATATATATGATATTGCTACTTTAATCATAATTTGTTATGGGACCTAGAAGAACAATACATATCTATTTGTTACATTTCGATTGTATTCGGATTGTATGCTTTTTATTTATAGAATTTTCTTGTAATTTATAACTTTCTCGTTCGATTGGTTGACTGTAATTTATAGTTCAGTTGGGAGTTAGGATAATTACTGGATTGTTTTTTTTTATTTCAACTTTATTGGGATAGTTTTTGAGTGATTTTTGGAACGGTTTTGGATGGTTTTGGGTGTTTCAAGTTTATTTGAACAAGATCGGTTCCAGAACTCGTTTCAGGGTTGAGACGGGGTCCAATTTGGGGCTGAAACGAGCTCATTTTGGGACTGAAACAGAGCTCGTTTTGGAACTAAAATGAGCTCATTTTGGAGTTGAAGCGCAGCTCGTTTTGGGGCTAAAATAGAACTAATTTTGGGGCTAAATAGAGCTCGTTTTGGGGATGAAACGAGTTTGTTCGGGAGTGAAGCGTATCTTGTATTGGGGCTGAAATGGGGCTCGTCTTGCGGCTAAAACATAGCATGTTTCGGGACTGAGACGAGCTTGTTTTGGAACTGAGCACAACTCGTTTTGGGGCTGAAATGCAGGTCGTTTCGGGACTAAAACAACCTCATTTTGGTGCTAAAGCACAGCTGGTTTTTATTTTTTATTGTATCAATGAGTTATATTTACATTTTCGTGATGCTTACATCCTGTGATGCTTTTGATTAACGCTGGGACTAAATTGTGAGTAAGACCGCGACTATTTTGGGATTAACAAGAACTAGTTTGTTACTTTACATTTGCAACTTGAACTAGTTTGACAAGTTTGGTAAATGACTTTGAGTCGGACTTAGTTATTTTCATTGTTTGTTTGGTGTGCGTAATGCTTGTTTGGTTGAGTTTGTATGATTTTTAGGTGTACAAATTTGTATGATTTTGTTTAGTGACTATAAATATCCGTAAGCTCAAAATGGTAAGAGTGCTTGCACCAACACCAAGGTTCAAGAGTTTGGTGTTTCGAATGCATCCAGGTTTATTTTTAATATTAAAGTAAAATATATGTAATTTGTGGTGAATTATATTGTGTTTATGCCAAACATTATGCAATTTCGACTGAACTAGATGCACTTTCAGCTAGAGTTGATTCTGTTTAGCTAAAAATGTATGTGGTTTAGCTGAAAGTGCATGTGGTTCAGCTGAAAGTGCATCTAATTCAGATAAAAGTGTATCTAGTTTGGTCTTGTCAGTCGAAAGTGCATCTAGGTTACCTGAAAGTGCATCTATTGCAGCTGAAAGTGCATCTAGTTCAGCTGAAAGGGCATCTATTTCAGTCAAAAGTGCATATTGTTCAGTCGAAAGTGCATATAATGCATGTAGTTCAACTGAAAGTACATCTAATTCAGTTTTTATGATTTTTTTGTTCATTTTGTTCATTTTTATAATTTTTTGTGTATTTTTTTATAATTTTATTATTTTTGGTGTATTTTTTTTGGAAAATACGTTTTTGTGATTTAAAAAAAATATACGGTTTTTGTGTTTTTTAAAAAAAAAACATTTTTTTGTGTGATTTTTATCCTTTTTTAATAATTTTTGTGAATTATTTTAGAAAAATAGATTTTATTCATTTTTTTTCATTTTTTTAATAATTACAATTTTTTTTTTTTGTAAAGATACATTTTTTTGTGAATTTTTTTTTTGATTTTTTCTATTTTTTATAACTTTTTGTGAATTTTTTTTAATAACTTTGTGTGCTTTTTTGGGTTTTATAGAATTTTCTTGTAATTTAAAACTATTTTTTTGTGTTTGTAGAGAGATAAAACATGTGTATTATGTTTTGGGTTGTATAATGGCATTTTGGTAAATAAAGTTAACAATTAAAAAGTGATATCTAAGGGGATTATGAACTTTTTTTTAGATATATAGGAGTAATATAAGTTGGTATGAAATATATATAAGGAATTCCCCCATGTAGGTTAGCCCGGTATGGACTCGGTGTTTTAAAAAGCGCGCTTCAAAGCGCTATTATCCCGATATACTGGTTAGTGTTATTTTTTTGCATACGCTATTTCTCTTTATCGTTGGTAAAGCGCTATTAGTGCGCTTTTTGCGCTTATATCACGCTTTTTGCGCTATTTAGGCTAAAAAGCGCGATTTTCGGTACTTGAAGTTTTTATTTTATTTGTTAAAAAAACTACGAAAATGACGCCGATTTATGGTTATCAATTTTATAAGAAATATAATTTTAAACAAATTCTAACACTGGTGCTAACGATACTTAATCGTTCATTTTGACAAACTATAACATTTGAAAATTTTTAAGTACTAGAACACTTAAAATTCATTTGTGTTTTTGCTATTTATGAAATATTTCAATTTTCCTTATATAGAAAATCATAAAATGATGTTTTAAAAATATATATTATAAACATGTATATTTTTCTTAGATATTTCTAACATGTATATTTTTCTACTATAAAAAGTTTACACTTTACGCTTCAAAATTACTCTTTTAGCGCTTTTAGCGTATATTTCGTAAAAACGCTTTGAAGAACTTAACGATTTTTAAAACACTGGTATGGACCACGGGGATCATATTCCTAATTTGCTTTTGTAGCTTATTTAAAAAAAAATTATATGTATTCTCTTATTTTGTGATGACTTGTGTTTTCATTTAGAAAACAACATCTGTGCATGAAAGCTATCTTTTAAATATGGTTGCATCACTTTCAGATTACATCCCAATATTTGTAAGATTGCGGGATTTGTTGAACGTCATTGTACTCATTTGTACTCCCTCCGTTTCTAAACAAGTGTACTGCTTACAATTCTGCGACGTCCCAAGATAATGTCCACGTACTTTCCTCTCTTAGTAAATTTTCTCATTTTTATTTTTTGGATAAACACTTTTTGATAGTTAAAACATATCAAATTCATACTTATAACCACATATTTGAAGTAGTAAATAGTTTTTGTTCAAAAATTTATTTTTTTGATGTTTTTTTGTTGAATTTTAACTTTTCAAGTGAAATTATTTCAAATTCTTAAATATCACAGTTTTCAAAGCAGGACACTTATTTCGGGACAAATACAGTATATTTTTTTATTTAAGTTAGATTTTAAAAAAGAACACTTATATTGCCAATATGTGGGAATAACTAACACTAGTCAGGAACAAATGGCAATAAGCAACATGCCGAAGTGAACAAATAAGTAGTGTTTTAAAAAAGCGAAGTATTAGCTAAAGCGCTTTAAGAAGAAAAAAAATGCTAAAAACATAAAGTCGTAAAATTTTAGCAGCCTAAAAAGAAAAAAAAAAGGAGCTTTTTAAGCCTTTTTTAAAGCTTTTAATTGAGCTTTCTTACTACGAAGAGCGCTTTTTAAGTATTCTGGTATTAAATATACTTAGACTAAAATTATTGTGATCTTACCTATTAAGAGAAAAAATGATAGATCACTTGTTAATGATAGTTGGCTTTCTACTTTCAAAAGTTCTGAAGTTATTTTTCTTCCTTTTGATATCTCGGATCACTCTCCCATTATTATAAAGTTTGGTAAGACTTTCACTTCTCGCCCTAAGCCCTTTAAATTCTTTAATCATTGGGTTAATTACCCTGAGTTTAATGATGTTGTTAATACTGCTTGAAGCTCTACTTTTAAGGGGACCAAAATATTTATTCTTTGTAATAAACTTAGTGCCACCAAAAAAGCGCTTAAAAAATTTTCTGTTGAGAATCGCAATGATTTTAAAGCAAAGGTTGAAAATGCTAGGAACACTCTGTATTACAATCGATCTCTTTTTGACAAAGGGGACAACTCAGTTAGCGGTGCTTCTATTAATATGGACAAGAACAACCCTTTAGCTGCTCTTGATGAAGAAGAAATTATCCTAAAACAGAAAAGTAGAATAACTTGACTTGAGAAAGGTGACCTTAATAATTCTTACTTTTATAAATGTCTGAATCAGAGATATAACAATAACAGAATTAGCACCATCACTGATTTACATGGAGATACTCATACGAAGCACGATGAGATTGCTAATAATTTTCTCCATTTATATAAAAACCTTACTGGTAAAAAGTGTGCTAATATTTACCTGTGTAGAGAAGTCCTTAGTAAGTATGTTAAACACTCTGTCACTCCTACTATGTATGATTGTTTTTGCTATGAGTTTAGTGATGAGAACATCAAGTATTGCATGTTTAGCTTTAATCCTAACAAATCACCTGGTCCGGATGGCTTTAATGCTCTTTTATTTCAAAAAGCTTGGACCATTGTGGGGAAGGATGTTACATCTGCTATTAAAGACAAATCAACTATACCATTGTTGCTCTTATTCCTAAGTGTAATAACCCTAGCACTGTTAATGACTATAGATTTATTTCTTGTTTTAACACTATTTATAAATGCATTTCTAAGCTAATAGCTAGTAAAATTAAGTCTTGGTTGAATCAACTTATTGACCATAATCAATCTGCCTTTCTTAAAGTTAGAAATATTACTGATAACATTTTGCCTGCTCAAAATATTTTACATGGCTATCATGCTGATAAAGGCCCCCCAAGATTATTCTTAAAGTAAATTTAATGAAATCTTTTGACTGCATTAGC
Source organism: Primula veris (assembly GCA_963682055.1). Lineage (NCBI taxonomy): Eukaryota > Viridiplantae > Streptophyta > Magnoliopsida > Ericales > Primulaceae > Primula > Primula veris. The sequence goes on along the minus strand of OY821742.1, from coordinate 27,257,642 downwards.
TGGGATTTTATCTATCATACTTTTGATTTATTGACTGGATCTCTCAATGCATAACCACTCCATCTTATTCTATTAATATTAATGGTGGTTTGGAAGGTTTTTTCAAAGGTAATAGGAGTATTAGGCAAGAAGATACTTTATCTCCCTACCTCTTTGTGCTCCGTATAAATACTCTCTCTAATATTCTTAAGGATAAATGTAGTCATAATAACTTTACTTTCCATTCTAAGAGCTCTAATCCCGAAATTAGTCATTTGTGCTTTGCTGATAACCTCTTTCTTTTCTGCAATGGGGATCTTAGCTCTATTATTACTTTAAAAGAGAGTCTTGATATTTTTACTAATTTTTCCGGCCTTACTCCTAACCCGAATAAGAGTAGTATCTTTTTTTTCTGGAGTTAAAATTAAGTTACAAAGCATTATTACTAATCTCCTAAAGTAGAAAATTGATACTTTTCCTGTTAGATACTTGGCTGTTCCCCTTATTTCGACAAAACTTAAAGCTATGGATTGTCAAGTGTTAATTGATAAAATCACCAAAAGAGCCACCTCTTGGACAAACAGGTTCCTCTTTTATGCCGGTAGAGTGTAACTTGTTAAAGCTGTGCTTAGTAGCATGTACACTTACTGGTGCACTCATTTCATCATTCCCTTTGGTGTCATTAAAAAAATTGATCAGATTCTGGTAAGTTTTTGTGGTATAGACCTAAATTGAGCTCTAACCATGTGAGAATTTCCTGGAATGACATTACGCTCCCCCTTGACGAGGGTGAGTTGGGTTTCAAAAAACTCAAGGAATGGAATAAGGCACTTATTTGTAAAATCATTTGAAGAGTTTGTGACCCCTCAACTAAATCACTTTGGAAGGATTGGGTTAAAGCTAATTAACTTAAAGGTCAAAGTATCTGGTTTATTAGCACTCCCGCCCATTGTGGTTGGACTTGGAGAAAAATGCTCAAAATGAGAAATATACTTAAAGAGCTTCGTTTTTACAAAATAGGGGACGACGAAGACACTTTTATGTGGTATGATAAGTGGCTTGATACCGGGGCTATTTTCCCTAGAAATCACATGCGAAACTTCTTAAGTGCTACTAATCTCACTTTTCTAGATAAAGTGAATGTCTGTCAATATTCCTAATAATTGTTGGGTTTGGCCTGGTCGGGGTGAGTAGATGGACTTTCTTAAAGGTCTCGATCATCCTACTTTCAACAAATATCTTAAAGATAGAATTTGTTGGACCCTTGATAACAAGAGGTTTTCACTAAATAGCATGTGGAGTCATATCAAAACCAAAAATAAATAAATAAGATGACACTCTTGGTTTGATTTTTTTCTTATATTTCTAAATGCAGCCATATTTATGGCAGGGTATTTGGAATAAGCTACCTACTGCTGATAAAATTCAAAAGTGGACTAAAAGTCAAACTTGTGAAACTTGTGTTTTATGCCAGAATAAAGAGAAGAACATGAATCAGCTATTTATTTACTGTCATTTCTCTAAAAGATTACTTAAAATTCTTCTTAGTAAGGCTGGGTTTTACCATCAGTGTAACTCTTGGCTTAATTGGGTTGAATGGGCAGCTAGTTATTTTAAGAAAAATACTTTTGTAAATAGAGTGGGTAAACTTATTTTTTCTACTTGTGTGTACATATGGCTATAAATGAAGCGAAACGAGTCGAACATGGCTCTGTTCATGTTCATAAACTTAAACACTTGTTCATGTTCATTTAAATACGAACGTACGTTTGACGAACATGAACCAAACGTACGTTTGACGAACATGAACCAAACGTTTGACGAGCCGAACACGAGTTGTTCGTGAACACCTATTTTCATTAATTCAAAAAATTTAATAATTAAAAAAGTAGTATTTTTTATTTTTTTTTTATAGAATATATTATAATTTTATCATTTATTATTAAATTGTTTACTATGATAAAGTTGTCTAAAATAACTAAAACATTAGTTAATTAATTTATTCGACATTATAACATAATATTTTCTTAGTTTTAAGTTTCTATATTCTATTAATTAATATATAAATTCTTTTTTACATACGTATTATTAATTATTTTAACGAGTCGAGCACTTAACAATAAAACCGATGACTGTATTTATTGTTGGAAAAAACCGTAACGGTTTTGAGTTCTGAATGCAATTTAATATTGTAACTTATTTCCCCCCATTTATGGTATTGAAGGCATCTAACTTATAACTTGTTTTTTATATAAAAAACAGATAGGGATTATCATTTTCAAGACAACAAAAATGAAATAAAGGAATACATGGCATATTCAAATCACACACATTCACATATGCATACATATAGAGAGAGAGTACCGCACCACCAACAGCCTGACCATGGCTCGGTGCCGTTTTCGCCGAGTCACATGTGATAGACGTTGTACCTTGGGAACGAAGTGCTCCATTTAGTCAGAAGCAGAGGTGGCGGGGCAAATATCGTTTAAGGAAAACTGATTGCAGTTAACTCGTCTCGGACTGTAGTCCATTTCGGTATCATTTACATTATTTTATGTTAAATCTTGTATTTGATATTTATATATTTGAAGAAACTATTTTCTGTTTATTTGTCCATTTCTTTTCCGTAGAAATTATTGTGTTTATTTACAACGTACCCAACAATCTTAAACGATATTTTTTATGTTTTGTACGTTAATGCAATAATTTCGGTGTATGGATTTACAGAAAATTATTTCCGTTATTAAGACAGTTATTTGGAAAATCATTTTCTAACAAATTTTGTTTTTAAGAAATTGATGTTTCCGGTTAAATTGTCCAAAGTATTTTGTAACTTGTTTATGTATATTGTTATACAGAATATTTGGATTTTGGTACATGTTTTAGAGCTACTGCTTGCTTATTGAATTGCTTCATGTATTCTTTAATTTATTTATTTTTTGGGTTATGTGAAAATAATTATTTTCGGTTTTAAACCGTCTTGTTTGAGTTGTGTATAATATGTGGTTTGGTTTACACGTGTTTTTATGTAAGTGCATGTATAGATGAGATTTTTGTCAAGTATATATGTATGATGGGTGGTTCACTTGTGTTATAACTTGTGAGCAAAATTTATAAGTTGGCATATGTATACATATGGTTGAATGATCAGTGGCCTTTTGTTTGCATGTGTTCAACAATTGTTTAAAATAATTGTTATTGTTTGCAATTGGCTTTTATCTTTTTTTTTTTCCAATTCTTGTGTATATCTTTACTAGGTGGATGGATATGAGATCTAGTGAATGCCTTATATATATTTATTTTTATAAATGTGTAATGCACATGTACTACGTAATTGGGAATTTATTACTGGAGTCGCATAAGGTGAAATTTCATAAATTCTAGTGGGTTTATTTGTGTGTCATATGATCAGCATATGTGTATGATTCGCTTGAGTTATGTGTGTCCATATGTGCTTTTAATAATGAGTTAAAAGGCATTTTTTGTTTGTGGCTTTACAAGCATGTAACAAGAGTAATATGGTATTTGAGAATATTGGTATGCCTATTTTTGGAGATAACCTTGATGATGTATTTTTGAGTTAAGTTCAGGTTGCTAACGTGTTTCCAGAATTTGACTAGGACGGTTCTTGATTTAATATTGTGATTAAATACTTTATGAGTTACATTCTGTAAATGGTGGCACCATTTATTTGATTATGTATAAGCTTGTAATTGTTCATCAATAACTTATTCAGCATGTTCAATGATTTGCTGGTCAATTTTTGATTACATGTGTTAATGTGTTTATGCCTGTTTTAAAGGCCATATGTTTATATGTTAAATATATGAAACGAGTGAGTAATGGGCACCATTAATTATAGTCATGTGAATAGTTATTTGTAAAATATGAAACGACAGTTGGTAGTAAACTTTTGTGGTTTTGTTGAATGTGTAACTGTTATTGGATATTTGGTACCTTATAATCTTGACTTGCCAAAGTCATTGAGTAATTTCAAGGACAATATAGTTTTTACACCCGAGTGGATTTATAATCTTTATATACTATGCAACATGTCTATATCTTGTAAATGTATAAGTATTAACCATATGTTGAATGGGTGGACTTACTATGTTGGCTAGCTAATGCCATATGTATGTACCAGATATATACACGCAATCTATGTCCGTTATTTATCTATGTACAATAACTTATGTTTGTAAGTCATTATTGGAGTATACAGACAATTTATGAAATAGTTTTAGTGTTGTTGTTACTATAATAAATAATGATGTTTGTTGTGAGTCTTATTAGCTCAGTATATATATTATATAGGAGACATAGAGAGAACATAGAGAGAGGGAACAGTAGGTCTTTATTCATCAGAATGTATCAATACAAGGGGACCCTAACCTTCTTTATATACTAGAGGTTAGGGTTATACAAGCTAGAAAGCCCAACTTAGGCCCACTATTAGTAAGGTCCAATAGTCCAATAATAACCTACAACACTCCCCCTTTGGACGTCTTGAATTTTTCGTCTTCATGCAGTCGATCTGAGTCGAGCTCATTCGCAGTGCTAAACACATAAAAACCTTAGGGACGGAAAACCCAGTGTGGGACAAAACCGGTACCTAGGAGAAACTGTGTAGCCGAATGATATAGGCCGAAATATCATGTAAGTAACTAACCACAAAACAGTGTGCCTCATCAAAACCTTGCCAGAGCAAACCCAATGGGAAAATCTCTGATCGAAGGAAAAAAAGTGCAACAGTGGTAGTAGTAGGGGATCAACCATAAAACAGGTGCCTCATCAAAACCTTGCTAGAGTAAACCCAGTGGGAAAAAATCTCTAGTCGAATGACAAAAAAGTACACAGTGGTAAGAAGTATACAACAGGATACTCTCCCTAATTTCGGCAATCTTAAATGAGATAAGATGGGAACGTGTCTCGCTAAAAACCTTGCCAAGGAAAACCCAGTGGGAAAAAACCTTGGTCTAAGAACAAAAAGAGTACACGAGCATACGACTGGATGCTCCCCCTCACTTGCACACGACAGGGTGCGAGAATTTCGACTAAGTAGTAATTAGTACAATAAGCATTCACCTGGATGCTCCCCTCACTTGCACACGACTGGGTGCAAAGATTTCATATTCCAAGAAGGAGTACGAGCATTCGAATGGATGCCTCATTTACTTGCACACGACTGTATGCAAGAAAATATAACGTGGAATAAAACGAGCATTCGACAGGATGCTCTTAAACTTCATACGTGAAGATTTATTTCGGCAAGAAATGCTAAATAGCATAATCTAGTTATGTCTCTCTTGATCGATAACAACAAGTTGTCCTCAAATAAGACAAGTGTTTTATCTGGATTGTGAGACAGAGCATATGTAATTCAAATATGGCTAATACGAGCTCGAAGCCATATACACTCTCTAGTCGTCTTATAGAGCACGAGTAGATCAGAATGATTCGTTTGGAGTCATTACAAGACCTCCAAGATATTGCCTTATTCGTAATGGTAAAGACATACCATGTTAGGAATATCACTTATGCGGGTCTGATAAGTAACCGGCATCGGTATAACCGAAAAAGGGTTGCGTTAATTCGAGTACCGAAGGGGGTAGGTACACTCGATGACGCAAATGGGATAAGACAAGCCCTCATCCACAGTTACCTTAAGGTAATGGGAAAATGTCTTTTATACCATTTCGATGGCAGCGTGTTAGCACGATGTTGTGTCGAGCAATACCATTCACAACATACGAGATGTTCATCCTAGCACATTAGACCAAGTACAATGATGCGTTTATTGTACTTAGATATGAACATCATGGTTCAATATCTCTTTGTCGTCTCATCAGGGATGGACCGGGTCTATATCAATGTCTAGTGATCGAACGATCATGGGAGAATCTGACGACTTAGCGTCATAATGACTAAAACGTCATAACACCTTCTGAGTGTAGTTGAATCATGGACTTAGATTCAATCTTTACGGGACTCGATCATCAGACCGAGTCACTACCGTGTCTTCCCAAGATCCTCCATCTCGAACGCAAATCCAAAAATGGATAGCATAATAAAACACGCAAGGGCATAATACTTGTTCAAGTATCCCAAGATGATCAAGTACTCACTTAGGCGGGTATACCACATTTGTTCAGATTATATTAATCCATATAGTGAACGTCTCATTTAATTGAGATCGTGTTCTGTGGTCAGAAACTACTTGATTCAAGCATTATGAAGTCACACAGGGACCTTCATCTATATCTCTTTATCTAAATCCCCATAGAGATAAAACAGTTACCACAATCACATGCTGCATAATCAGTTTTTGGAAACTACTAAACTGATAAAGTAGGGGACCGTTATAACGTCCATTACGAGGAAATCGACCATCTCGTAATCAATTCCAAGGTGTGAGAGAAGACTTGCGCTACTAGGCGAGCATTCTACAATCTCATTATTCTCATCACTTTTCCTTACGAATAACCAAATAAACGAACTCGTTTAACATTGGTGGTGTTGGAGCTACAGGTCCGAACACACTTTCGCTAAGGAGTCTACTTGGATTGCAAGTTTCCATTAGTCCAGTCTATTCTACGTTGACTTCAGGCAACGGTACATGGTTCCCTGTCATAATTTGCTCATATTATCAGTCGTCACCGAATATATGAACAAGTAATCAATGACAGTTTCGTCTCGCTTCAATATCGTCTAAGATATCATGATCGACAGATATTTCGAGATTCGTAGGATGAGGAGGAATCACACATCTCCTAAATCTTTTATAATCTCGTGCGACAAACGAGTTTCAGTTCACCACCTCTGGGGCTGAATGAATTAAGAAACCGCTCAACTTCCTCGTATCCTGGGAAGGACGACAGACTGACGGCCGACGGCAACGTCCTTTGCTTGGCGGGTTCGGCCAAAGCAACGTGTTACGACAGGAACACGGCATCCGACAGGGACGTCTATCCTTGCAAGCATTTTGCAGCAGGTATAAATGATCTCGTGACATCTCGTAAAGTCATTAAATGCGTTTGGCATTTAGTTAGACTTGAGGGAGTCTATGCACTTACTTATCACTAAGTGCATTTTTGGGGATCAAGCTAAGACTGAGTGGGTTATGCCACGTTACTTCACGTCGTTCCTTATCAACGGTAACGTGCAAATCTCCTCCTAACGACGGGGAGAACAGCCTTAACGATGTCACTTTCGCATATCATGCGGTAAAGAGATCGCTTGCCAAGGTTACTCTATCAAATTATAGGCAGGGGATTCATAATCGACTTATGTCCCCTTCAGAGGTCCATATTTTGAACGCTATAGCGGCTCAATCAAAATATTAGTTAATCACTCTAAACACACGTTAATATGAGACTTCTGGCTCATAACAAGTAACCAGCTGGTACGCATATGGTGTTTGAGTGTCTATGGGCCTCATAACGGACCAATGCAGCAAAATAGCATAACCCCACACGGAAATATAAATCTTGGTGTGCAAGACCAAGAAATGCGTGCAACCATTTGCAGTCGCATTATCAAACTTTCCGTGAGTCCATTTGGGTCTGAACATAATCGACAGGATGTTCAATTTCAATTTCCAAACTCAAGTAATTCAAATCGAAATTTCGATTATTACTCTTCGGAATTATAAGTCGACTAGACTTTTCAGGATAATCCGGATCATGAGCCATCAACTTAATGATAGGGCTAAAAGTTTGGAAAGTGCTGCATTTATGTGGACAACATTAAAATGTGACCATATTGTCGATGCATCAACCATAACCATTTATATTTATGGTCCGTCTAATGGTTGGATAAGTCCACAATAACTCCTTCAATTCTTTACAAGAATTCTACGAGTTCATTTCGTGATCTTTCACATACTAGTCTTTCAAAGTGAGCATTAGTGGCATGAATTTCGGATTAATTACGAAATATATTCTCAGAGAGAATCCAAATGCGATGCGATTATAAATCAAGCATCGTCTTTTGACCCGGGAATATCTCATCCGGTCAATGCCACAAAATCAAAATGCTCTTATCAATCGACGACAGGCGAATGATAGTACAGACAATCATGTCTTAGCTTTTAAATCATTTATCATTTCGACGACAGGCGAAATGATAAGATAACTTTAAATGCTTTAAAGAATGTGGTAGCAACCACTTGAATGACATTTCAACTCCTCTAAAATACGCTTTTGGTCGTATTTAATGGAGGCTATGTAAAGAAATTTTAATTATTTCATGAGCTATTACCAGATAACACTGGTTTTCTCGAATATTTTATAACTCAACAAGGTACGGCAGGACCTACATGAGTATAAGACCTCATATTTGAAAAATCAATTTGGTTTTACCAAAGATTTCGATTTGAAACGACAGGTCCAGAATCGTTGTCACTGAGTACTCTTTTAGGCAAATAGTTGGTGAAATTATGTGGTACACTGTTACCCACTATTTTAAAAAAAAAACAACTACCCCACAAGTATTGCCTAAAATTTCATAATTTAAAGTTTGGTCACATTTGTCAAAGGAATTTGCTCAAAACACTTTCAATTATTTCGAGAAATTTCGTAAACAGGCAAACCATAATACAAAAGTATGTCCAAATGGAAAAATCATAATCCAAATGGAAAAATCTAATCCAGATGAGCGAAAAAATGGCTCAATGATTTATCAAAATTAATAAAGAAATGTATCAAACTCATTTGAGCCACAAAATCGGGGGTCTCAAGAGTTTTCTTTCAATTAACTTTAACCACATTAGCATCGGTTTTTCCACCTTTATAATAGTTGTGAATTATTTAAGGAGTAACCATGCATGACCTTTGTCTTTATAGTATAGAGTTGGCTCCTTGAGCATCATCTCTTACTTTGTGACAACGGCCCATATTGTTCCTTTCAATTACTGTCTTGGAGCCACAGCTTTTCGATTTTGACGATTGTCTAAAATCTCGCTTGGCTAGGCGATTCATCGGGATCGCGATAGTTCGAGACAAATAACACTTGTCTCAGTTCTCGATTCATGGAAAAAAAAATATACACGAAGAGCATTAATATCAGGCAAACAATTCGCCATTGACCCAATAGGATTAAAACTACTCACCCGGGTAATTTTCTTATCCAATAACAGATGGGTGATAAAGGAACATGGTGAATATAAATTCACGATACTGCTTATGGAATACAATTTCCAATCTAGTATTTTGGTGAAGGATTGCTCCAATATGTCAATTTCAGACATTTGTTCACCATAGACGTCATCACGTCTCAAATGTGGCGGCGGAATAAAATCAATGCCTTTGCATTCATCCTGTTGGTAATAACAAACTCGTGTTTTACTCATCAAAGATGGCATCCAAATTTTATTATTATTATTATTATTATTATTTTTTTTGGGCATCACATTTTCACACATCAGGGTGACTAACATGTGGTGACGGAATAACATCAACGTCTAAACAGTCATTTCGCAAGTATGTTTTGCGATTTTTCTCATCATAGATGGCATCCAACATGTGTTGGGAGTTCTGGATTATTTTTCATATAAAACGACTGGTTTATATGTTTATGGTTTGCACAAGCATAAACTTTATTTCGAAACGACAGGTTCGAAAAATAGTTTTGCTTTTAATGTGAATAGGTTCTCATTGATCGAACGACGGGTCGATACAGAGACACCAATTCGGCGAAACATACATCACTATATAAACACACTCGGGGAAATTATTATTTAGTCAACCCCTTTCGGTAGCTCTACTTGAAAAACGACCAGGAAAGACGGTGAGGGTGGAGGGCACGAATGCCACTTAAAACCCGACCTCATTGGGATATCGACTTCCGCCTATATCTTTCCTAGACATCGTATCCAAATAGGTGAGCCTATTTGGGGAAAGTTCATAATTTTTCTAACTTAAATGTGAATATATATGATTTCGCAAATTTACATATATTATACATAACAACAGTAATAATATTACATGGCAGTGATTATTAACATGGCAATTTAAAGTTCGTGCTGATAACGTGTTGTGAGTCTTATTAGCTCAGTATATATATTATATAGGAGACATAGAGAGGACATAGAGAGAACATAGAGAGAGGGAACAGTAGGTCTTTATTCATCAGAATGTATCAATACAAGGGGACCCTAACCTTCTTTATATACTAGAGGTTAGGGTTATACAAGCTAGAAAGCCCAACTTAGGCCCACTATGAGTAAGGCCCAATAGTCCAATAATAACCTACAACAATGTTTATTTTATAGTGAAGCTTTTTATTTACACTTACATGTTTAATCTGGTTAGAGACTAGACTATATTGTTAGTTTATTTATACATATTTTTTGGTTTCATGTTAACAAAATTACTAACAATTTCCAATGAGTTTTTATTTAGACATATGGATCTCTACAATTAAATTGGAGGATGAATGTTTTCGAAATAGTTCGTGAAAAACCATTAATTTGGGGCTTACGAAAGAATTGGTTGAATTCTGAGATTGTTCTGTGTAAAATTAGATTTATTTGGTGTTTACGGCTGAATAAATCTTTCAGAATTTGATAATCTTTTTCGGGAATGAACTAGAATACTCTTGCAAAATCAGTTTCTTAAAATCATGCGTGGTTATAGAAATTTGGTGTTTGCGAATGAGGAATTTTAGTTTTATCTTTCGAAATTAGATTGTGCGTGTTTGTTATTTGAGATAACAAACAGTTTCCTGCGGGAAATGTCCGGAACACAGTGGATGCTGGAACTGACCAGAACATTGTGGGTGCCGGTGTAACTCCTATTAATTTTGCATGAGTGCATATTAATGACGGGGGTTATAAATTCGAAATCACCATTATTAAAGACACTAGTGTGGTGATATAATGGATGATATCTTTATTAATTGTGATTTATTGCAATTTAATTTGGAGGGTTACAAAATTTATAACGGTGATCATTAATGAGATTAATGACGATTATTTATAACTTCTTATTAATTGTGATTAATCGTAATTTAATTTTGAGATTTATAAATTATTTTAACGACAGTCGTTGTTGGTATTTATGGAGAGCTTTATTAGCTACCTACGAATTGCATTGACGAGTCGGTTACATATTTGGATGAAAAGTTATTTAATAACAAATTTTGTTCATCCAAGAGCAAATAATTTGATGATAGACAAATTATAAATGGTTTTTGAGTTTTATTTTAAAAATAAACAAATATCGGCTATTTTATTATTTGTTGAATTAACATCTTATTTATTTGTTGGGAAAACATTTAATAATTTGTTGAAATAATATATTATGAATATGTTGAGTTTGCTATTATTGAGGATAGTAATTTAGTAATATTATATTACTATTATTGGAGGAGAACCCCAAGGGTCCCATAAATGTGGGGGTAACCTGTCGATCCTGTAAATCGAGAATCTAAACGTACCCCAAAGCGCCTACAGGCGAGTGAGAGAATACCTAACGATTCAGTGGTATAGACCTTAAACGTCTGAAATAAATGATAAAATTCATTTATCACATTGAAAGCGGTTAAGTTTCTCAATAAAAAAGTGCATGTCCTGAGTGAGGACAAAGGTAATGCACGAACTGTGGGGACGTTAATGTGTGAAAACGCTTTAAACATTTGGAAATCCACTAACAAGTGCAAGCATACAAATCTGAATCATGACTAGTGGTTTTTGAAACCTAAAGGGCAGTAGCCTTTCGGTAGCCAAAACACTAGGATCAAATTGATATGAGTTTGCTTGTTTGTGGCAACACATGACTGACTATTTGTTCAAAATGTGCATTTCAGTCGATACTCTTGTGGTCAATAATGACATGTAGAGTTATTTAACTTAGTCACTTATTTGACATGATATAGTAGGTCATGAAAATATAAAACCATAAATGTTTTATTTTTCTAAATCTATTATTTAAATTGAAACACAAATATGAGTTTGTGTTTGAAGCAATGTATTGCTAAGTCTTCAGTTCGAAGTTTCGAACGGAGTACATAACCTAATGGTTTGATGCATTTGAGATGCGTGCAAAACCCAGAAGGGTTTAAAAGGTATTTCCTCAATTTATTGATGATTGAACTAAACACTGATATGTCTGCTTGATGAGAAGTAAAGACAAATCAGTTGAGATATTCATTCAAGTAAGAATGAATACGTGAATTCTATTGTTGAGGATTAAGGCTTGTCAGAAAACATGTTTAATCATGGGTGTTCTGTTGTGTTAATCTACCAATTTTAATCCAATGATTAAGTGTTAATCATTAAATGATAGACTATTCTTGGACGTGTTAGATATTGTCTAACTAGTTTCGAAATATTATATTCACATGGATATGAATACATGAACAGTGTGATTGAAACAGTGAACATGAGACACCGTTCACACAATTGTGTGGTTGGAATGTCATGTTGATAAGTTCAGGGTTAAACTCTGAATTTGTGCAGGAAGTGAGCTTTCCGCAAGATATGTGTTGAACAAACTACCTCTTAGGAAGTTGGACCAAACAGTCAGAATTATAGAAGGTATGATGCCTGACTATAAGTTCGTGAAAGTTTGGTGCTACCTAAAAAAGGTCTCAATCTTGTTCCTTGAAGGACATGGATAGGATCGAAAATGGTAGATTGTGTGTTCATCGGATAAGCACAAAATATAGTGTTGATCGGTTTCTAGTGCATAAGTCAGATGACTTTAAGGTGCATATAGAGTTCTATGTCCGAGAAGCATATTTTCTAAAAGAGAAGCTTTCCTGCAAAACTCTAATGCATGGCGAGTGTGATTAACATGTTGAGGGTTCAAAGCATTACGCTACCCAAGACAAGTGAACACTCAAACGGTGCTGAAAAATTGGGGGCAAGTGAAACTTGTAAAGAAGATGAAGTGCCTCGGCGTAGTAAAGGGTGAGAAAAGAAACTTTATTCGACCCTTGACCTTCATGAGTAAAGGTAAATCGATGATATTGAAATAATCAATATTATCCATATAATGTGTATATGGGAAGAGACCATCAACAATGAGGTTGATAGGCGCGTGAGACATATAGTCAATGACTATAAGTAAATTGACGATGTTGATAATTTCAATAGTTCTACTCCAGTCTCATGGAGGGTTTTGTATAGACCTGCATAGTTGGAGAAACTGTAGAGTTAGAATTCATAATGTTGAATCAAGCTACAGAAGAGGCAGATTGGCTGGGAAGTCTTGGGAGGTATTTAAGTGGCCAAAATCTGTTTTCGCAATAAACGTGCACTGTTGCAGTCAGTCACTTATTAAACGGGATCAGAATAATTTGTATAATGGAAAGTCCCGACAAAGTAATGACATATTCGTCGGAGACACAAATCCGTAAGAGGAATTGCTAGCAAAAATTATGGTATCCATAGACTTTGCAAGGTCTAAGGATAATAATGCAGATCCATATACAAAATGCTTGACTCTTGGAGGAGTCGGAGTATCATCGAGGGAAATGGGGTTGAAGTCCAATAAATTAGAAACCTTCACATAAGCTACCCAACCTGTACTGGAAACTCCAGTCTCATGTTCAATGGGAAAACTGAACTGTGCGGGTTACCGAACAAAGCACTCGAGAACATAAGTTCTCAGCCCATTTCTATGATGAAAGAGTGATAGACTTGTACCATTTTAAGGGTGAGCATGAGCCTCTTAATGAATCAAGTATCTCGAAGGTCGAGTGGGGTGAGTCAGGACACATTTGACTTAAAATCACCTATAATGAGTGTGTATGGCCGATACAATGTGATGAACTAGGGCTAAATCACTAGAGCACTCGGTTGAATTTGTCAAGCCAGTCCAGGACCAAATATGGACAACAACTAAAGGGCCTAGTAAGTGGTGTAGAGAATGCACTGTGCGGGTATTATTTTGTTATACACAAAACGCTAAAGGTTCAAAGCATTACGCTACCTAAGGCAAGTATATCCGAAAGGTATTTCGCTATGGCAGGTTCAAGGCGTGCGCTACCTGTACTTATGCAATGAATTCTCGTGGTTCTCTCGATTGCATTTAGGATGCATGTTGCATGTCATTTGATTGCATTCATGTGGGGGATTGTTGGAAAAAACCATAACGGTTTTGAGTTGTGAATGCAATTTAATATTGTAACTTATTTCCCTCCATTTATGGTATTGAAGGCATGTAACTTATAACTTGTTTTTGATATAAAAAACAGATAGGCATTATCATTTTCAACTAAATATGAATCCACTAAAATGTGCATTTGGAGTCACTTTTGGAAAGTTCCTTGGCTTCATCGTCCGCCATCAAGGGATCGAAATTGATCAATCAAAAATTGAGGCAATCATTAAGGTTCAAGCACCAAAGAATATCCACGAACTTCGAAGTCTACATGGTAAGTTAGCATACATCCGAAGATTCATATCCAACCTATCTGGCCGCTGTCAACCATTTAGTAGACTTCTGAAAAAGGACACGTCGTTCGAATGGGATGACACCTGCGAAAATACCTTTGAAATCATCAAATCTTATCTAACGAAGCCTCCTGTCCTAGCAGCTCCTATTCTGGGAAAACCATTGATCTTATATCTTGCAGCACAAGAATGTTCAATCGGAGGTCTACTTGCTCAAGAAAATGACCATGGGAACGAAAACGCGCTCTACTACTTGAGTAGAACAATGACACCTTGTGAAGTGAATTATACACCCATTGAGAAGATGTGTCTCGCCTTGGTGTTTGCAATTACAAAATTGAGGCACTATTTTCAAGCTCACATAATTCGGTTAATCTCAAAAGCAAATCCTGTTGAATACGTCATATCAAAACCCGTATGATCTGATCGTCTAGCAAGATGGGCACTTCTCTTCCAATAATTTGAAATCATATATGTTCCTCAAAAGGTTGTCAAAGGACAAGTGCTTGCAGATTTTCTAGCCGACCATCCAATGCCCGCTGAATGGGAGCTCTCCGAGGATCTTCTAGACGAAGACGTCGTGTGGGTTGAAATGTCTCCGCCATGGACAATATACTTTGATGGAGCAGAAAATAGTGAAGGCGCCAGAGCTGGAGTAGTGTTCCTTAGTCTTGAAGCAGATGTTCTACCTTATACTTTCACCCTCGCACAATAATGCTCCAACAATGTTACTGAATATCAAGCTCTAATATTGGGACTCGAGATGGCTCTTGGTGCAAACTATCAACATCTCCAAGTTTTTGGAGATTCTGAGTTGGTCCTAAATCAAGTTACAAATGAATATGAAGTTAAGAAAATGGAGTCGGCACCATATCGTGACTATGCCGCGAGACTTGTTGCCAAAATTGGAGATGTGACGCTAGATCATGTTCCAAGGAAAGAAAATAGACAAGCTGATGTGTTGGCAAAATTCCATCGCAATGCCCAACAAAGATGTAAAGATTCCTGTATGTCAACGCTGGATAATTCCTCTAGAATTTGAAAATGAAAATGAGATTGTCAAAGAAGTTACCGCAATTTCCGTCTTTGAAATTGAGAAAGAAGATTGGAGGCAGCCTATCATCCCCTACTTGTAGCATGGAAAATTGTCGGATGATAAACACAAAAAGATAGATAATAGGCGAAGAGCTTTTTGGTTCATTTTCTTTAAGGATACTCTCTACCGTCGATCTTTCGAATGGTTATTTCTGCGATGTCTAAACGAAGAAGAATGAATAAAGGCAATGGAGGAAGCTCATTCTGGAATTTGCGGTGCTCATCAGTCAAGTCCAAAGCTTCACTTCCGAGTCAAAAGAATGGGATACTACTGGCCTACTATGGTCGAAGACTACATGGATTTCGTCAAAAGATGTCAGCCTTGTCAATTCCATGTAAATTTTATTCATCAACCGCCTCAGCTGTTATACCCTATAGTTGCATCTTGGCCATTTGAAGCATGGGGATTGGATGCAATAGGACCACTACCTAAGTCCTCTGGGGGGAATCCGTACATACTTGCAGCAACCGATTATTTCTCAAAATGGGCAGAAGCGGTGCCTTTGAAAGCTGTGAAAAAGGAAATGGTGGTAGACTCCATCAAATCAAATATCATATTTCGGTATGGGGTTCCATCTACATCATCAACAACAACATAACGCCTTTCTACAATAAGTTGGTGACAAATCTATGCGAGAAATTTGGCTTTAAACAACATAACTCTTCGATGTACAATACGCCAGCTAACGGACTTGCGGAACCTTTCAACAAAACACTTGAAAACTTGCTAAAGAAAATTGTGGCAAAATCAAGAAGGGACTGGCACGAAAGGATCAAAGAAGCTCTTTGGGAATATCGAACGACATATCAAATATCAACTCAAGCCACCCCATATTCGTTGGTGTACGAAGTAGAAGCTGTCTTGCCACTAGAAATGCAAATCCCGTTGCTTAGAATCGTCCTCCAAGAAGGATTTACACTTGAGGATAATGCTCGCCTTCACCTCAAAGAACTTGAAGCACTCGATGAAAAGAGACCTGAATTGCAACAAAGGTTGGAATGTTACCAAGCACGAATGTCGAAATCATTCAACAAGAAAGTCAAACAAAGATCATTCCAAAAGGGAGACTTGGTGTTAGCAGTTAGAAGGCCTATCATCACAACATGACGCACTGGGAACAAATTTCTCTCCAAATGGGATGGACCGTATATAGTGATAGAAGTTTACACAAATGGCGCCTAGAAGTTGCAAAGCAAAGACGATTTGAAGATTGGCCCCATCAATGGCAGATTTTTGAAGCATTACTACCCCTAAAGAAGAAGTGAAGCCACTTCTTGATGCAAAAGTATAAAGTGCATGTTACTCATCGTCCGAATGAGTATAAATATTGAGACAACAAAAATGAACTACGTTTGACTTGATCCTTCGCAGGTATGTAGGCATCTTGAGACTTGTTTCAAGATCAGTCATATCAACAACCAAAAAAATTAAAATCCAAAAAAATATAAAATATAGAAAATCCAAAAAAAATGAACTACGTTTGGCTTGATCGAATACATAGGCATCTTGAGATTTATTTCAAGTTCAGTCATAACAATAATAACAACAACAAAAAATTGAACTACGTTTGGCTTGATCCTTCGTGGGTACGTAAGAATCTTGAGATTTATTTCAAGTTCAGTCATAACAACAATAACAAGAACAAAAAGTTGAATTACGTTTGGCTTGATCCCTTACGGTTACGTAGGCATCTTGAAATTTATTTTAAAAATTAGTCATACCATAACAAAAAACACACTCCAAAACTTTAAGGGAAGCTCAAGAAGTACATAAAGAAATGACAAAACGAAGGTCAAGCTTTGCAAAAGTAAACAAGTGCATAAAGCAAGAAAGTAGTTATCATATAAAGTCATTACGAAAAATCCACTACAAAAAGGAAATACGACAATGCAAAATGAAGACTAAACAACTAGAGCAAGAAACTAATAACTCGTGTTGTCAACAAAGGTTGGATCTATTATAATTGTCCCTTCAGTTGGGATAACCATGTGAGAGAACATCGAGATTTCAAGGAGATTGAGACGCCAAGAAGAAGAACCTCTATCGTAGCATGATAGTTATGATGTTTGATCATTCTGCCTTCACCTAGCTCCGCCATATGACTGGTACTCTTCATGAAACAAAGATATGAGTTTCTTCAGCCTTGGAGATAAGGAAATCTCTGCAACAGCCCTCGAAAACTTTTTAAAGACGAAATTTTATCGCTTGTTGAAAATTTAAAGTAGGCGTTTTCTCTCTCTTCAGGCGGATTGAGATTTTGTTCGACGACCAAACTAGAAATACAAACTCTACTTCAACAAGCATTTCCATTGCTTCTACCACATTGGTCAGTTAGCCAGACTATCAGTTGTCGAAATCACCGAAGAAGCTTGTCAAATTCGCCGGAGAAGCTTGTCGAAATTACCAAAGAAGTTTATCGAAATCACTGAAGTAGCTTATGGAAGTCGTCGAAGAAGATTGTAATCGCCGAAGAAGCTTGTCGAAATCGCCGAAGAAGCTTGTCAAAATCACCGAAGAAGTTTGATGAAATCGCCGAAGAAGCTTGTCGAAATTGCCAAAGAAGTTTGTCAAAATCACTGAAGTATCTTATGGAAGTTGCCGAAGAAGATTGTAATCGCCGAAGAAGCTTATCGAATTCATCGAAGAAGCTTGTCGAAATCGCCAAAGAAGCTTGTCGAAATCACTGAAGTAGCTTGTGAAAGTCGCCAAAGAAGATTGTAGTCGTCGTAGAAGATTTTCGGAGATGTCACGGAAGATGGACAGGAGCTAAGCATTCAAGTTCAATACCAGCAGATATGTTGACCGGGTTGCATGACGATCCTCAAGATTTGCAGCTCTGGAAAATTCTTTGACGACCAACTACCCCCGCCTTTATCAAAACTCCTGAACTATGTAGCTAAACTTTGACTTCACGAGATGCACACCATGCCGATAATAAGTCTGCTGAAGAACCACCCTCAATTGGCCATATACGTCGTGGAATCGCTTCAAATATATAAGCTCCTGAAGACTCATCTTAACACCCATCAAGCAAGTTTGGTCGAAAACATTGCTACTTGAGCTGTGCGGGAATTGTTAAAGATCACAGCCATGGTGTGCATGTTAAACAAAGAAAAAGTGTTTATTAAAAAAAAACCAATATATATTTATAAAGGGTGTCTATTCTGTCAAAAAAAAAAAAAACGAACTCTGCATGTTTTTCTCTTTTAACTAAGATATTAGAAAAGTTAAAAGTTTTATAAAAAAAAAAACTAACATTATGTGTTAAATAAAATAAAAACTTATGAAAAAAACCCACCAGTACTAAAAAAAAACATGCACGGGAGGTGAGAAAGTCAAAAATAAAATCATGGATGTTTTAATCCAACTTGGTATAATTGTTTTTTTTTTTTTTTGACAGTTTGTTGCTTTTACAATGATAAAACCAAAAATTGAGCTAAGAAATAAATAAAAAAAAGCAGGAGTAAGATCAAGTATTTAACTTGAAAAGTAATAAAAAAAAAAGGGATTAGGTACTTCACTTTATTTATTTGCCTCCAACAAAAAAAGAGAGAGAGAAAATATGTTGTGGATCACCAAATTGTTATGAAAATAAATAAGGGTGAAGCCCCTATTTATAAGAATTGTAAACGTTTCATAAATTGATATGGACTCTAAAAAATTGTACTTTATGTAAGACAAAAATTCTTCCAAGATATATATGTAACATTAGTTTATTTAAAATAATCTTATTCTCCTATCAGGAATGAATCACACGGCCATATAATATATATATATATATAAAAAGCCAACCAAATTTTTTTCTTTTGGATATCCATGTTTAATTTTTATTGGGTTAAATGACGGTCAATTTAATTGTTACAAAAATCACGTGTTTTCTTGTGCACGGTTTAAAAACGAATTACATTTCACATAAATGTACGAGAATTGTCTATTAAAAAAAACACAAACACAAACAAATCTTGTCCCATGAATATACAAGGTTTTTCTATTAAAAAAGAAAAATCAAGTCTAAAAGATTTCAAATTATCTTTCAAAAAAAAAATGTAAATCCTTTTCAAAAACAATTCGAGACTCGTTCATTTTACAAAAAAAAAAATGCAACTAAACAAGTCTCGAGGGGGCATTTGTTGGCACGTAAAATTTACAGTCATTAAAAATATGCCACATGTTTTTTAAATAAAATTAAATTGATTATTAATCTCTAATTTTAAATAGAAAGGAAGTTATTAGTAATTTAAAAGAAAATAAATTATTATTTATTATCACATAAAATTAAGATAGTAAATTAAAATAAAATAAAAGTATTTATTTTGCTAAAACTCATTTAGTATGGAGCAAACAAAGAGTTTATTAAAATTATAGAACTCATTAAAATATTTTTAAACCACAAATACTAAATTTAAATCAAATGATAAGTCTTGATCTTATATGATAATGGGCCGAAACTTAGGAATGTGTCATTTCAATTCTCAGGGTCAATTCCCAAAACATACAATGTGTTATGAAATATTATCAAAACATACAACTCAAACAAATTATTACCAAAACATACAATTGACCCAAAATAGAAAAAATATATATATTTCTCCCTCACCTACCAAAAAATTTCTCTTTCTCTTCTCTCTCATCTCTCTTTCTAAATATCATTTTTTCCCAATAAAATAATACCTCATTTAATGTTAAAATGATTTCTAAACCGAAAAAATAAAATTACAACAAAAAATAAAAAAAGTTCAAAAAAGTCGAAAACCGAAAAAAACCAAAAAATACTGGAAAAACCTTTAAAAAAGTCGAGAACCCGAAAAAATCCAAAAAAATGTTAAAAAATAAAAAAACCAATAAAAATCCAAATTCACAAAAAAATGAAAAAAGTTCAAAAAAGTCGAGAATCCGAAAAAACCCAAAAAAGGCTGGAAAAACCTTTTAAAAAGTCGGGAACCCGAAAAAGCCCAAAAAATGGTTTAAAAAAGTAAAAAAAACAAAGAAAAATCCAAAATCACAAAAAGAATGAAAAATGTTCACAAAAATCGAGAACCCGAAAAAACCAAAAAAGTGCTGAAAAAACCTTTAAAAAGTCGGGAACCCGAAAAAACTCCAAAAAATTGGCAAAAAATAAAAAAAAAACCAAAGAAAAATCCAAATTCATAAAAATATATAAAAATAAAGTACAAAAAAGTGGAGAACCCGAAAAAAGCCCAAAGATATGGTAAAAAACAAAAAAAAAATAAGAAAATTACAAAATTACAAAAAAAAATGAAAAAAGTTCTAAAAAGTCGAAAATTCAAAAAAACCCAAAATATGCTGAAAAAACTTTTAAAAAGTCGGTAACCGAAAAAACCAAAAAAATATCCAAAATAACAAAAAAATGAAAAAAGTTCAAAAAAGTCGAGAACCCGAAAAAATCCAAAAAAGGCTGGAAAAACCTTTTAACAAGTCGGGAACCCGAAAAAGCCCAAAAAATGGTTAAAAAAAGTATTGTGTATGTCTGTATTGCGTATTTCCGTATTAAAAAACATGTATAAATTTTGTGTTGTGTATGCATGTATTAAATAACATGTATAAATAATGTATTGTGTATGTCCGTATTAAAAAAACATGTATAAATTATGTATTGTGTATGCCTGTATAAATTATGTATTGTGTATGCTGAAAAAACTTTTAAAAAAGTCGGTAACCGAAAAAACCCAAAAATATCCAAAATCACAAAAAAATGAAAAAAGTTCAAAAAAGTCGGGAACCCGAAAAAGCCCAAAAAATGGTTAAAAAAAGTATTGTGTATGTCTGTATTGCGTATTTCCGTATTAAAAACATGTATAAATTGTGTGTTGTATATGCATGTATTAAATAACATGTATAAATAATGTATTGTGTATGCCCGTATTAAAAAACATGTATAAATTATGTATTGTGTATGCATGTATTAAAGAGTATGTATAAATAGTGTATTGTGTATGTCCGTATTAAAAAAATATTTCATATCGAGGAATAGAATATGTCAACAACACATCACTTTTAGCCAAATGCGGCCAAATTATTATTAAGTATATAAATTTAATTACAATAATTTTTAAAAAATGAAAAAATACCTCGAAAATTGACGGATGAACTTATAACTATTTACGAGAAAATTGACATATATTGCCCAGTGAATTGTTGAAGATGACGATCAAAATAACCGAAAATTGACGGATAAACTGATCGGAGAAGACAATACCGAGACCTGTGAATTGATCGGAGAAGAAGATTGAAGTCGGATAGAGACTTGTGAACTGATCGGAGAAGAAGATTGAACTATTTTTAAAAAAAGATAAAGAAAGAAAAAAATCATTATTTATACACATATTTTTTTAATACGGGCATACACAAATACATTATTTATACATATTTTTTAATACAGACATACACAGTACACGATTTATACATGTATTTTAATACGGACATACACAATACACTATTTATGCATGCTCTTTAATACAGACATACACAATACATATTTTATACATGTATTTTAATACGGACATACACAATACACTATTTATGCATGCTCTTTAATACAGACATACACAATACATATTTTATACATGCTTTTTAATATATGCATACACAATACATTGTTTATACACGTTCTTTAATACAGTCATACACAATACATTATGTATCCTTTGACACTGTCCATTTTTTATGTTTTTCTTATTATGCATACACAATACACTTTTTATACATGCTCTTTAATACAGGCATACACAATACATTATTTATACATTTTATTTAATACATGCATACACAACACATAATTTATACATGTTTTTTTAATACGGGAATACGCAATACAGGCATACACAATACATTGTTATACTTGTTTTTTAATACATGCATACACAATACACTATTTATACATGCTCTTTAATACAGTCATACATAATACATATTTTATACATGCTCTTTAATACAGGCATACACAATACATAATTTTTATACATGTTTTTCTAATACGGGCATACACAATACATTATTTATGCATGCTTTTTAATACAGACATACACAATACACAGTTTATACATGTTTTTTAATACGGACATACACAAAACACTATTTATACATGATCTTTAATACATGCATACACAATACATATTTTACACATGCTCTTTAATACAGATATACACAATAAATAGTTTATATATTTTTTAATACATGCATGCACAAAATATTATTTATACATGCTATTTAATACAAACATACACAATACACAGTTTATACATGTTTTTTTAATACGGGCATACACAATACACTATTTATACATATTCTTTAATACAGACATACACAATACATAATTTATACATGTTTTTTAATACGGGCATACACAATACATTATTTATACATGTTATTTAATACATGCATACACAACACACAATTTATACATGTTTTTAATACGTAAATACGCAATACAGACATACACAATACTACTTTTTTAACATTTTTTGGGCTTTTTCGAGTTCCCGACTTTTTTGAACTTTTTTCATTTTTTTTGTGATTTTAGATATTTTGGGTTTTTCTACCAATTTTTTGGGTTTTTTCGGTTACCGACTTTTTTAAAAGTTTTTTCAGCATACACAATACATAATTTATACAGGCATACACAATACATAATTTATACATGTTTTTTAATACGGGCATACACAATACATTATTTATACATGTTATTTAATACATGCATACACAACACATAATTTATACATGTTTTTTAATACGGAAATACGCAATACAGACATACACAATACTTTTTTTAACCATTTTTTGGGCTTTTTCGGGTTCCCGACTTGTTAAAAGGTTTTTCCAGCCTTTTTTCGGTTTTTTCGGGTTCTCGACTTTTTTGAACTTTTTTCATTTTTTTTTGTGATTTTAGATATTTTTTGGGTTTTTTCGGTTACCGACTTTTTTAAAAGTTTTTTCAGCATATTTTGGGTTTTTTTGAATTTTCGACTTTTTAGAATTTTTTTTATTTTTTTTTTATAATTTTATAATTTTCTTGTTTTTACCATATTTTTGGGTATATTTTGTAGTTATTTTACCATATTTTGTTTTTTACCATCCAAAAAATATCTCTCTTGTTTTGAGAGAGAGAGAGAGAGTTAACAAAAATAGAAATGATTTATTATTTATAATTTTAATTAGTTGTATGTTTTGGGAATAAAGTGTTGGGGTATAATTTTTTGGTAATTAGTTTAAAATAGTTGTATGTTTTGGTAATTTTTCCTAATTCTCATGATCAAAAAGCCTTGAAGACTAGAGAGAGAAGTTCCTCCACACCCGCTAAAAAATCAGCTCCGCTCCTCCACGGCCGCCAGAAAATCAGCTCTGCTCCTCCACAAACGTCAGTGGATCAACTCCTAGGGGAAGCTCTGCACACTCCGGCCTCAACGAACGCCTTCAAAGTCTGCAACAAATCTGCAATAAACTTGGCATTCGATCTTCAAGAACGTCTAAAAACAGCAAGTAAGGCGTTTCTACAGATCAAAATATTCAAGTTCTTCCCCAAATCTGAAGAAGTTCTACAACAAATTTGTCTTCGATCTTCAGGAATGACTACAAGCAATAAGCAAGACGTTTCTGCAAATCAAAATCTTCAAAGTTTTTCACCAAATCTAAAGAAGTTCTGCAACAAATCGGCATTCCATTTTCAGGAACGACTATAAGCAATAAGCAAGACGTTTCTGCAAATCAAAGTTTTAAAAATTCTTCAACAAATCTGAAGAACTCCACCCAAGAAATCTATAGCAAACCGGTATTCGATCTTCAGGAACGACTACACAAAAGCAAAAACACGTTTCTCTAGATCAAAATTTTCAAGTTATTTCTCAAATCTGAGGAGCGTCAAAATCATCAACGAAATCAACAAAACTACAAATTTCTTCATCAAAGCTGAAGAATTTTACTCAACTTCAGCAAATTCAACAAAATTCATCAGAGAGTCTACACCAGCATTTCGAGCCATCACAAATTGTTCGAAGAGGGGAATCGAAAGAGTTTTATTTTTATATTTTATTTCATAAATTATCAGAGATTGTACCCGCAAATTAATTGATAAATAAATTTAGTTTGCTTCGCATTCATTTTTCCTGTCTTCAGCACTTGGTGAAAATTTGTGTGAAACAGACCTAAAATACTAACGAGCAACACAACTAAAAAAATAATGCACATAATCATTGACAAGATAGTTCACAACAATACAATATCAGAAATACACATACTTATGTTACAATTTCTAATTTTAAAAGAACATGTTATGCAATGAGTACCTAAAAATTTGAATTTTTCGATGATATTAGCTGAAACCTTCATTGGCGTAGATTACTGTCATTGGCATCCCATGGGTTCCCTTGTAGATTATATTCTATAACTTGATGCTGCAGATAAAGTACCACAAATAAGAAATGGTCAGAAAATAATGGTGTGTATTAATTACTTTATTTTTACTACTTTATTTCTCTTATTGCTCCTAAATACTGTATGCATAATCAATGAGACTATGGTCAAGTTACTGTTGGTCGTTCTTTCTTATTAATTTGGAAAGCAAAAAAATGTGTAACACTGTTAGTGAGTTATACATAAAACTAACCTCGGACTAAATTCCACTATTATGCATATGATAGTTGAAGATCATAGATGAGCTCGGCTCCCCATCATCCTCAAACACTTCAAGTTGAGAGATATTATTTTGATTTTGGTCCCCATACCCTAATGGGTTGGTTTGATTGATTATATTAGTTTCAGAACCAATATTGTTTAAAAGATTAACTTTTAGTTTTTCTTTTGTTCTCTCCCTGGCCCTGGCCCTGGCCTTCTCCCTTGATTCTTTAGCAAGAGGGTTAAACGCAGGTTTCCGTGTTGATCCTCTCGTGTTTTTCGTCTCTTTTATCGAATAACCCAAGTGCTTTTCCTTTTCCTCAAGCATAACTTCATATTCAAAAGTAGAAAGTGGACTATTTTCACTAGACCTAGTGACATTTTTTATAGCCTCTTTTGAGTTGCTTAGAAGCCATTCGACAGTCTTACTAGCCCTAGTATAACCCAACGTGTCTTGTAGATCAAAAAAGTTACGAGCCACCTGAAGGGACAACCTCATTCTCCTGTCCCGAGGGCCTTGGGTTGTTTCGATCTTGCTATGTCGGTCCTTTTTTGATGTTTTCTTTTCTGGGATCTCCTTAGTCACCTTACTCTTATCTTGCTTACTACTACTTTCTCCTACTATCTCCTCGATATTATACAAATTCATTACAGTTCTATCGGGATCTGGTGCATTGAACTTAGTCATTTGGGATTGTTGATGAAGGTAAAGCTCGTACATGGGTTGCACAAAAGCATCATCATTTTCATAGAGATTGGAGGGAGAAGCGATGTTACAATACAAAGGAGAATGAAGATGGCTTCCTTGTTTGAAATTTGGGCTGATCTCATAAATCGATGACTTATTGAGTAAATTTTGATCAAATGTGTATGGAGAAATTAGGGTTTCGTCGCTAGTGTTGTTACTAGCATAAAAGCTATTAGAGGGGTACATTTATAGGCATTTGGAAGTGCTCTTATTGAAGAAAAGAACTTGTGATAAGGACAGATGCAAACAAGTAGCAAATAATTGGGTAAAATTAATCTTCACATATCTATTTTTTTCCTACTATAATGGATGAGTTACTGGTATAAGATAATGGATTATGAGAGGATAAAAAAAAGATACACCTTGTGTATAAAAGACTATGGTATGCTAGACAAGAAGGTGATAAAGTTGGTTTATATTGGTGTGAAAGAGAGGACTCTGAGAAAGAGAACCATGAAGTTGAGACAAATCATGACAATGTCATGTGATAAAGTTGAACGAGAAGACTGTATAGAAGAGGTGGCGAGGGGGCAATTTATTCAGGAAAATGAGCAAAGAAAATTCCAAGTGAGTGGATAAAAGACACTTGATATGATGCCACTTAACACGGTTTTAACACGGTTTTTCTTAATTGTGGAAAAAACCCACATTTTATTTTATTAATGATTAACAAAAAATTATTAATAATTAGTGAAAAATAAAATGCGGGGAAAAAACTTCACTACAACAAAAAGTACAGTAACTGCATAACACGGTTGATTTGTTATAAATGATGCAACTTTAGATGATGCAAATGAATTAAGTTTAAGTAAAATTGATATTATTTAGGTCTAAAGTGTGTGGGACACTAGAACATTGTAAGATCACGTGTACAAGTTTGTTTATATTTTTCCTCATAAGTTAATTAGCATCACTTTTATATTTTTAAGATAACAGTTTAACTTTATAAATTTTTCAGCTTGCCTATTAAATTTATTATCATAACTAAATATTACTATATTTTAATATACTTCTATCAAATTTTTTTCAACCTAAATTAATTTACTAGAATAATCATATTAAATAACTTACAAGTTTTCTCGTATTTAAAGTAAAAAGTACACTTTTACAACTTATAAGTAAACGTTTTGTTTTATACAAATTATCAGTTTTTTATTTTTATCAATTTCTCTATCAAAACTATACAACTCATATTTTTGTTATTTTATTAATTTATATGTGAAAATTACAAATAAATGAGAGAGAATAAAAGAAAAGTAAGAGAGATAAATTATTATTTTAATTATAAGAGAATATCTTGATTACTGATATTTGAGAGATATCTGACTTCATGTAAATTTAAGATAATGGATAAGAAAACTGATGCGTGTATAATTTTAGAACAGTTTACTTATATTTAAGATAAATGAGTTATATAAGTAAGTGATACGGTTCTCTATGCGCATGTAATTTTCAACCTCTTCACATAATTACATTGCATCCTCCTATTGCCAGCTGCCAGCAAAGAGCAAGTCCCACATTATAATGTCCACATCTTGCTATTTTGAGGGGGCTACAATTAAACCATACGAGGATAATGGACCACAACAATGTGGCTCAAACCTTATCTTCCATAAAATAAGAAAGTCTAGCAAAAAGATCACATTTTATAACAAAACGTTAGATAGAAGGTTATAAAAACGGCTTTGGAAACTAGTCAGTCATTATCATCTAAGCAGGGGCGGCCCGACTCCACGGACCAAGATTCAAATTATTCGGTTGTCCGTAACATTTTTATCAAGCAAAAATAAAATAAACTCAGTTTCATTTTAATTGATATATATATATATATATATATATATATAGAGGTGTTTTCTTTTGCAAATATTGAATTATCCAATTGCCAATTTGGACTAAAACTGAGTTTATAATAAACTGAGCTTTATATAATTATATAGGGCTGAACCACTGTCCAATTTTTTTATTTTATTTTTTGCCCCAGGAAAGTCTGTGTCTCAGGCCCAAGCGTAACTAAAGTTGGGTCTGGACCCTGCATGTAAGGTGTGTGTTTAATTTCCTCTCCTGTCTTTGTTCTTGTCCTTATGTTTTTGTCTCTCTGGTATTTTCGCATCTATCTAGTATTTTCGCGTAAACGTGCGCTAAACTTAAAAAAAAAAAAAACTTTTATGTTTTTCAGCATCATTGGCTCACACTCTTAATATGTATAAATCGGTATTGTTGCATCTGAGGCATATAATTGTATAATTACAGGAAGATAGGGTCGTTAAATTGATATGCACTGTTGATTGCGGGCATTGTTATGAGCATTTGGCTCGGTTATAATACCACGTTTACTTTCCAAAAAATAAAACCATGTTTTACCCTAGTAATTAAGGTACTAATTAAGGAGTAAGGACAATGGCACTAAGTACAAGTATTGGCTTAGTTTGTAGACCGGTTGGTTATTTTGCTTGTCCTTAGTTTACCTCACCTATATACACAAAATTGAAATCTACTCACAATATTAATAAAATTACTATTCCAAAACATCTAGTTATCGGTTTCCAGCATATAATTAATTTTTTTAGAAAAACCCTAAACCAACAATTGTAATGTTAGCTTGTTTGACTGCAAAATAGCTCAACTCACTTGAGATCCAAAAAAGAGCGATCACATGGAGCTTAAAAACCCCTACCCTTTTTAGGCCGTGAAACGAAAAAAAAAAAAAAAAAAAGAGGTTAAAATTAATTTGAAGATAGTCAACCAAATCCACTACATCAAAAAAAAAAATATAAAGAGAAGATAGACAATTAAGTTTAAAAGAAAGAACCAAACAAGGTTGCGCTTGGTTTTATTTCACTGTTGTGTACTGCAACTCTGAAAACTTA
This sequence comes from Primula veris, assembly GCA_963682055.1. NCBI lineage: Eukaryota > Viridiplantae > Streptophyta > Magnoliopsida > Ericales > Primulaceae > Primula > Primula veris. The sequence continues at coordinate 27,228,924 of OY821742.1, read as the reverse complement.
GGGTAGCTTAACTGATCTAGAAACATTAAGAGTTATGAGGTAGTTATTGTGGTAAATCACCGATTATCAATAAATATATACGGAATAAACAAAATATAAATTCAATCAATCAAACCGATCATTTATTCCAACCAACCAAACTATCCTTACAATGATGTAACAAAAAACTAGCTAGTATTATTACAAATTAATAAACTTATTTATACTAAAATAATATTAATAATGACATATTTGTATTATTTCAAACTTATTAAGGTAATTTATATCATCATACAATAAATACAATTACTGATTTTATTGTTAAGTGTTTGACTCGTTAAATTAATTAATTATACATATGTAAAAAAAATATACATTAATAGAATATATATATATATATATATATATATATACTTAAAACTAAGAAATTTTTTATGTTATAATGTCAAATAGATTAATTAACGAACGTTTTATTTATTTGTAGACAACTTTATCATAGTAAATAATTTAATAATAAAGATAAAATTATAATATATTTCAAAAAGAAAGAAAAAAATTATATTTTTTAAATTATTAAATGTTTTGAATGAAAAGAGATGTTCACGAACAATTCCTGTTCGGTTCATATTCGCCAAACGTTTGTTCATATTTAAATGAACATGAATTGAACACGAATAATTATTTCGGTTCATGAAAATGAAAGCCTTTATTTTCCGACTCGTTTCACTTTATTTACGACCCTAGTTGCAGTAGTACGTAGCACGATATAGCCACACCCCTCTCTATTTGTGCAATATTCATAGACCAGGACAATAATCTTATTTTTTTTTTCCCTTTCCTGGTACTTTTGGTAAGCAAGCAATTTTCATTTTATTTTGGTACTAATGAATTTAATCAATAACACTGTAAGGAAAATAGGTCCTTTGACTGTTACAAGCCCTCCCATAAGTTGATTTCACAAAAAAGGAAGTGGAACCCTACTAACCCTTTCTCTCTCCCTCTCTACATTTACATCAATCATGATTAATTTTAAGACTGGAAAAAAGAAAGTTGATGAGCTGTTTTTTATTAATTGGTTTGCCCTTTACCCTTGGAAATCTCTCTGACTACTCTAACGTCCCCCAGTATTTGACCAATTATCATAAACACACCTTTGACTTTAATCATTTCTCACATACATCATTTTGATATATTTTGGGCTATTTCTACCCCTTTCATACAACAACTAAGAAAATAAGTATTCCATAGAATGGTGTTACATGCTATTCATACCTTCTTCTTCTTTTTTTTTTGCTCAGAATTTTTGTTACTAATTTAGTTCTAAAAAAATGAAAAGAGTATGAAGATTAACCGAAATCTATTAGAAACATACGTTAAACTTTTCCGTCTTTCTATCTATTCTTAAGATACATTAAACAATTGGTTTTTATCTAAAATTTGAATATTAACATAAATATTTAAAGTGGTTACGATGTCAGTTTTATTTTATTTATCTCTCAAAAAGTATAAATAAAACATATTCTTAGAAGTTATCACTATTCCATTACCGTATCACGGGCTAGCCTGATCATTTGGAGGCCGAAGAATGTTAAGTTGTTTGCAGGAGGTAATGCTGTGATTTAGAGGCCAAATAGTATAAGTTGTTTCCAAGAGGCAAATGTATTGCTTCTTCTAAGTTCTCAGATAAAGCTCTCTCTGAACAAAACTTGCCATTGATTGATTACCTAGATTGTTGGTTTTGATACTATTTCGAACAAACAATAAAATAAAGAACAAGAACTGCAATGGAAATAAACAATTTTATTTCTCACAATTGAAATATAAATTACAATTCATGACTCAACAAATAAACAAACTGCCGGACTGTTTTGTAATAAAACAAACTCCCGGACTGGTTTTAACAAATAAACAAACTGCCGGACTGTTTTGTAATAAAAGAAACTGCCGGACTGGTTTTAACAAAAAACAAACTGCCGGACTGTTTTGTAATAAAAGAAACTGCCGGACTGGTTTTAACAAAAAACAAACTGCCGGACTGTTTTTGTAATAAATCAAACTGCCGGACTGGTTTTGTAATAAAACAAACTGCCGGACTGGTTTTGTAATAAAACAAACTGCCGGACTGGTTTTAACAAAAAAACAAACTGCCGGACTGTTTTGTAAATACTGGAAATTACAGAACTGAAAAGTAAATTACAGAATCGAAAGACTGAAAGTAAACAGTACTGAAATGTAAATACAGAAAAGAAAAACAGTACAGAAAAGTAAATTACAGAATGAAAGAACAGAATAAAAAAGAGAGGCAACTGCTGGGCAGTTTCCCTTAAACAATATTTCCCGAACTACCTTTAAAGGTTTCTGATTTCGGGACTTTGTTCCCAAGGTACAACTCTTGTCACTGAGTGGCTCGTATGGAAACCGGCACCGAACCACAGGGGAGATTCTTTATTCAATATGCAATTTACTTATCTGTATAAGGGACGTGGGATTGACGATCCCACGTCTACGTGGCACAGACATTATATTTTTTTTTTTATTTTTTTTTTTTTTTTTTACAAAAAAAACTTTTTTGATTTAAAAAAAAAAAAAACCTAACCATCAACTATCAAACTCTTTCGTATATCAAATTAATATATTTTTTTATCAAATCAATATCACTCTACCACTACAATTATCCCCAATTTTATCAAAAAAAAAACCTCTCCCAATTTATCAAAATAAAAGCTCGTCCAATTTTACCAAAAATAAACTCTAACCATAACCACCAAACTACTTGGTATATCAAATTAATATCATTTTTTTTCTCACTCTACCAGTACAATTATCAAGTAAATATTTATTTTTATTATTGAGTTTAAATTTTATGTAAATAGATATAATTATTAATAAGTTATAATAAAAATAAATATTTACTTGATAATTGTACATCACTCTACCACTACAATTATCAAGGTAGAGTGATGTACAATTATAAAGTAAATATTTATTTTTATTATAACTTATTAATAATTATATCTATTTACATAAAATTTAAACTCAATAATAAAAATAAATATTTACTTGATAATTGTAGTGGTAGAGTGAGAAAAAAAATGATATTAATTTGATATACCAAGTAGTTTGGTGGTTATGGTTAGAGTTTATTTTTGGTAAAATTGGACGAGCTTTTATTTTGATAAATTGGGAGAGGTTTTTTTTTTGATAAAATTGAGGATAATTGTAGTGGTAGAGTGGTATTGATTTGATAAAAAAATATATTAATTTGATATACGAAAGAGTTTGATAGTTGATGGTTAGGTTTTTTTTTTTTTAAAATCAAAAAAGTTTTTTTTGTAAAAAAAAAAATAAAAAAAAAAAAATAATAATGTCTGTGCCACGTAGACGTGGGATCGTCAATCCCACGTCCCTTATACAGATAAGTAAATTGCATATTGAATAAAGAATCTCCCGAACCACAGGTCGAGCTGTTGGTGGTGCGGTTCTCTCTCTCTATATGTATGCTATGCTATGAGTTGTGTGTATTCTGTTGTGTTGAAATGAGAGGGAGAAGACTGCCTTTTATAGCCTTTAATGAAACCGCAGCCATAAATGTTGGTCTTTAATTCTGGGAGTTACACCCCCAGAATACGCTCAATCAATTCTGAAACCGCAACATTTAATCTCATTCATTGCTGGCGTTTCTGTTGCTGTAAACTCTAGGGACTGCTTTGTATTTTATACAAAACTCTCTATTCGGGTTTGGACCCAAGACCCAAGACATTCCCCAAATCCCAAATCCCAAGCCCGTGCCCGAGACACGAGCGAGCGCGCGTGTGTGGTACACACTAATACTCTTAGGTGTATGTGGACATGTTAGTTTAATAAGTACATGGGTTGGTTTGGTATATATATTGTAAAATTAACTCTTAATCTTTCAATATGGGATTATACTAAATGGTTTTCTTTTACCATTTCGGTTTTTTCCAGATTTGAGCTTTCGAGACACCAACTTTGAAGCCACTTTGTATTCACACTCATTCTCCGAATAGGTCATGTGATATACCGTTACGAAGCTCGTCACACGGGCTACTCAAACACGTTGAGTACGGTATAAACAACTCAGCGCTGTTACACGAAATAATGACTCGAAGTTGGTCCAGTGACCATTCGGAAACATCCATGTTTTCACATGTTTTTCCAACAGAAATATCAGCTTGGTGCCAGATTTGGACATTTTTTTGAAGGGATGTGAGTTTTGTTATACTTGCATTTGAAATTTAATAAGTTTGATGTTGGTCTAGAAAGACAATTACTTTGTTTTGATAAGCTTGGTAGCTGTTTTCCTTCCTTTTGCATAGGCCTTGTGTGCGCTGAGCTAATAGTTAGAAGGTTCAAAATTGTGTTTTTTTTTTCTTTTTTTCTGGAAATAAAAGTCTTTGGTTGGCCCTATAGCTGGAACTAAATAAATAAATAAATAATTATGCAAGTTTAGTGTTGTCTAACTAAGAAAAATAGTATATATATTTGAAGACATCTTGCACTTCAATACTCCACCCGTCTCTCTTTTTAAGTGTTCTCCTTTCCGCTTGGGATGTACCATCAGTGGTCACCTTCCTTTTTTAGTGTTTTTTTAATTTTTTGAAATACCATTTTTGGTTAGTTAAATCATATCAAGTTTACACTTGAAGAAATGGTCTCGTTAAATTTTTTGATGTTTTTATGCTTTTTCTCTTTAGTTTAAGTGAACTTATTTCAAATCATTAACGTAGTTTTTAAAATAAAACACTTATTTGGAATGGATTACATAAAAACCTTGAGAGTATTTTCTTATTTCTTTCTTTCATAAATGATAAATTTAATATTCCTTTTAAAAAAAGTTTTATTAACCAACAACGACCAAACAACTACAATGCAAAGGTTGCAACCTTACAATGACATCAGAAAAAAAAAAAGAGCTATTATATATACAATACATCCTTTATAAATTAGAATATACATATCTACGAAAACACTTAATAAATAAGTGTTTTTTTGTGAAACAAGCTCCAAACAGTAGTCCCATCGGATGGAGTACTTGTTTGTGGAGATTCTTATAGGTGCAATGTTTAACTTGTAACGTTTCCGACCACACTATTTCGATTACACCTAAAAGAATTTTTTTAACATTTGAGTAGAACCATCATTCTCTCCCTTCATCAAAGAAGTCATCACACCCTTCCATTTTGCCCATTCTCATAATTTTGCCTACTCTCGTGTGCAAGATTTGTAGCTTGATTTTTGGTCCTTAGAAGCATAGACGGAACTGGTATGGTGCTAGGGAGGTCAGCTGACCCCCTCACTTTTATATAAAATTTATCAAAATAGACATGAAGTATTAAGTTAATTACAAAATTATCATTCCACTTAAATAGAGAGTTTGTATTATACATAAATAAAATTCTCTCTATATATAAGTGATGACAGTAACACTAACAAATCTCAAACTCAATCCCTTATACGATTACTAGTCATACTTGTTATTCCCAACACAAGATAGATTGGAGCCACAACAATTTTTTTACTTTTTCTTAGTATTTTTTTTTATCCTAACTATTTAACTAGTTTGTAAAATTAATAATCTAATCTAATTTATTGATTCTATCCTTATTTACTTAATAATTGTTAATTACTTAAAAAAATTAGGATAATTTTTAATAGATTTTTATTAGAAAAAATTAGGTACCGTATAAATTTAGAAAAATTTTAGTTAGTTTTTTATTAAGATAAATTCTTAATGAAACATTTATAAATCAGTTGTGACTTTTAAATTAGTTAGTTGTTTAGTAGTTTGTTTACAGAATGTCTAGCTTGTTATTTACACGTATTAATTAAGTTGAGTAAACTTACTGTTTGACTTATTTTAGTTTATTTAGAATAAAATTGTTGTTTCACTGTGTAACTTATTTAACTAGTTAACTTTATTGGTTTTTTTTCTTTTTTATATGATTTAGTAGTTTATATTGAAAATGACATATTTGAAAGTTTGTCGAACGATGTTATTATGCATCGCTTTCAAGATAAGGGTGACCGTATGAGTCGATTGTAAATTAAGTAACAATTTTTGATATTTTGCAGTTTCGTTTTTCTTAATTTTAATTTTTTTTATTTTGTCAATATTTTGACCCCCTAATTTTAAGTTCTAACTCCGTCACTGCTTAGAAGGTCATTTTGCCCTAGTTGTCTTTTATGCATTACCACTGAAAAGGGTAAAATAAGCAAATTGCATAATTTCATCGAAAAACAGATTACGTGATGATATTTCTTCACAAGTATTTTGAGACAACCATTTAAAAGCACATTTCCATTTCCATCATAGTTAGAAAAAACACAGTAAAGAGGAAAATTGTACTAGTTTAGATATACTCTTTTAAAACTCTCACCTCTAGCAATATTTTTGATCTTGTGATTTTATTTTTAGGATAAGAATGAGGTATCATATATAAAAGGTATAAAATAGTCACACATGCTAAACAGACCGATGATTGCCAAAAGAGGGTCTCGCAGGGGCACGAGATGGTGGAGAAGAAGTGGGGTAGAGGGAAAAACAATCGATTATATAGTATTGTTTGGGTTTAATGTATATTAGTACAAAGTTTATAAGTTTGTCCAAAAATGGTAGTTTTCTTAAATATGTATCCCAGGTGACCTAAAGCTTAAATAATTTTGTCTTTTTGGGTACGGGTCTTAAATTTTCTAAATTTTTACGCCTCATTTTTAAAAAAGATAATATTTTTTTTTCAGTTTATTTCTTTGTTGCCAACAAAATTTTATTTTTCCAAGTAGTTAGAATCCCGAAAGGTGATTGTTATATTTAATCATCCATGGTTCGAGCCCTTGTGCTACCTTTTTGTTAATTAATGTCTGATTACATTAATTAACCCTATAGTTTCATGGATTTTTTCTAATCCTAAGTATCAAGGGCGAACCTTGAGTGCAAACGAAGAAGGGGCGGAATTATACAAAATTCCAAGAATTTTATGTGTATTAAAATCCAACCAAACAAACATAGTAAAATAAATTGACAGAGTTAAGAGTAAGGGTATAATTTTGTAATAGCCATATAATGGTTTAAAAGAAAATAAACAGTAGTTAAAAAGATTTGAACCCGGAACTACTAGCATTTAAAACAAAAACTTATTCACTGGGACAGTGCATGACATACATTATAATATATATACACTAAATATTATATATCTAAACAGTTGACATAATATATACTTGAAAAAATACCGATTTTTTTTTTGTTCTTGTTCCGGAACAAGGGGGCACTGGACCCCTTGCACATGAAAGGATCCGCCACTGATATGTATTAGATACAACAGAAAAATACCTACTTTATCTAAAAATTAAAAAAAATCCTATATTATGATTTTTATTTTACGGTGAAGTTCGTATAAAAATTTAATTGATATATTTTATTTTATTTGGTTTTGTGTACTTAATTTATTGTAGTAATAAGTTTATCTAAATATTTTTTTTTCTATTTTAGGATGGAAAAAAAGCTTAATTTTTATGGTAGCTAGCCTCTAATTAATCCACAAAACTCTAGAACCGGCCATGGAAAATGTAAAGATGTTGTGGAGCAGAAAAATGGAAGACTTGTTTCTAACAAAAATTGTGAAATAAAATTACTATTGATCACCATGTACGATCGTCATAAAGTTGTGAAATCTTAATTCTGGTTATGAAAACGGTTGATTTGTTTTCTTAGTGTCCATCGTTAATTTAATAGGTTTAGCAAAATTGACTAGATTTAAATTTAAGCTCCTCTCTTGAGTTTGCTCTTTCAAATCAAGTACTAGTATAATTTTCATAAACGCATGCCTAGCTATATATCTTTTAAATGTGCCTGTGAATTAGTCATAGCTGAGCCTGTGCTATTTGAAAATGGCATTATTAATTACAAGGACCACGATGAATAGTGAAGCTCTAAGGTTGCTATCACATATATACTGTAGATAACTATGATAATTGAAAAAAGAAGTGATGTATATTGTATGGTACCATTTAAAGGTGGGTGACAATGAGAGCATTCAACCCTAAAAATAAGTGCTTTCATGTCCCTTCTATTAAGAGGAGTTACACATATGTGATCCTATATTATGATTATGTTCATAATTTACTGTTTCTTAGACAACGTACTATGTACAATTCAACATTTTGTACCAACACTAATTATTGTTCATTAGATTTATTCAAGTTTAGCTAGTTTTTTTTTTAAAGTAAGTTTAGCTAGTTTGTGACCATAGAGCTAGACCACATAAATGGACTTCTCTTGACCAGTCTCATTTAAGGAGAATATTTTATGTCTGGAACAATGTTCTCAAAGAGTGTCATGTCACTAAATGAGTCCTCTCAAACTATGTTTCAACCCAAAAAGACAGCATAAATCTAAAATATTGATTTGAAAAAAGTTATTTACACCCTGGAAACTTGTCTATAGACGCTATTTTTAGTCACCAAATTATTTTCTTTTGTTTCTAAATTTAAAAGAAAATATCATTCAAGTGTTACTTTCTGTTTCAAAAGTCTCGGCCTAGCTCCAATTAATCCTTGCTTAAACGTCAGACCCCTCTCTGACACCCCGATTAATCTAGGCGCTTTAATAGTGCATTTTTCTATTAAATCTTTTTAAAATTCGTAGTCCAAAAATCATTTTTGTAATCAATCAAAATTTGGGTTTGCATTTTGTCTTTAAATGCATATCTATATTTATTTTGGTTTATGCTCGACTGTACATATATACTATTTACATATATACATATTTATATTTATTTTTGATACTATACCGATAAACTAATGATGTATAAATATTCAATTTAGCTTATTAATTGAATTTACAACATACATGACAAATGAAAATAAAAAAATCCGCACTAAGATGTTATTATATGGTTTTTCCGCATAGGTCTCGCTTATTCGCCTGGCCCCTCAAGCCCCAACTCCCGCTTTTAGTCCATCTAGCGACTTTTGAAACCATGGTGTTACTATTGAAACTTTATTCCTAAAAGGTGTTAATAAAATATTTTGCTCTAAAAAAAAGTTCCCCGTAACCTAATCGGTTATATAACCGTTATGCTTAACCGGTTATCCCAGTTATTTCAGCATTTTTCAATATTGGTCCAGTGCATTGCATACACAATCGTGAAAATTGCATACACAATTATTGAAAGTAAATACACAATCATGAAAAGTTAATACACAATCGTTGAAAGTGCATACACAGTCATGTAAAGTACATTCACAATCATTGAGTTGGAGGTACATACACAATCATGGAAAGTTGAAACATGCATACACAATTGTCAAAATTGTATAAATTACCATCGAAAGGGCATTTATTTTGATCTCGTAACTGTTTATACAATTTATGACTTTCGAAGCCTTTTCTCAATGTTTTTTTTTGAAGTGAATGAACTTTTTTTTTTTGTTTTAAAAATATTTTTTTGATTTTTTACACTTTATACATCTTAAATATATTTTAAATATTTTATGTATTTTTTTTAATTTATATATATTTTATTTTGGTTTTCATATATATTTTTTTGTATATTTACAAAGTGAATGAGATACTAAGGAATTAAATGAGAGAAAAGTTACACTAAAAAAATTAGTTCTTTAGACTAGCACTAAAAATGAATTAAGTTTATTTTTTTTAACTGGAAGTAAATTGCCCCGTAATCCAATACATAGATTTAAAAGTGTGTAGTAAAATGCACAAAAAGAGAATTTAAATTACTGAACATGGTATGAAACTTAACTTAATTGGGAACTCCGGAATCAAATAAAATATTATGAGAAACTTTAGAGGAAAATTATTGTTTACTAAAACGATCCATTGGTGGTTAAGAAACTACATACTGGCCCTTCAAGATTAATGATTTGCATACCCGCCTAATGCATGTCCCCCAATTAACATACCGTTGTTAAAACACATAATGGGATTAGGTAAATGACTGATTTACCCTTACATTTTCTTCCTATTTACAACGTATTGCCATTTTCTTCCTATATACAATGCGTTGCCATTTAAACATCTTTTAAGCAGTTCGGTAAACAGCTTACATGTTGTTTTAAAAACAGCTTTTAAGCTGTTTTTAAATAGCTTACAAGCTATTTTTATAGTACATCGATGTATTTTTAAACTTTTGTTTACATATTCTTATAATAATTTTGCGGATTACAGATAGTCTGACAGCCTTACGGGAACATCGATGACTATCCGGAATATTGCATGCGGGGTCGTGATATGTGGCATTGTTGCGTTCCGCTCATTTGTAATGAGAAGATTGAGTTTCATCCCACGGACAGGTTCATGAGACAGTTTGGTTTTGTTCAGGTTGTCCCTATAAATATTTGGAAACTCAAACAGGGTCACGACAAGTATAGAAGATATAGGAATAAATCTGACCAAAAACACGATTGGCCTGAACTTTTCCAAGAGTTTATAACCGTGTGAAATGACCACCACAACCGACTAATTAATGACGACTTTGGTACGGGGACGTCAACAAATTACTTGGGATGGTATATAGAGAGAACGCGCATCTTTATAAATCCACCTGAACTTAGCATGCCATCTCACGGTTTCCGTGAGCATGCGGGTGTGTGAATAAGATAGTAACAACTAGTTAAAGTTCAATAATATTTGGGTAGAAGTGAATAAAATTCTGAATAAACAGTTTGAGGATATTAAGATGAAATTGGATAAATGCAAATCTTATTTTCCACATTCAGAATGGACACCTCTATTTAAAAATCTTAGGTCGTATATCACATACCATGCCTTTGATTTATTATTTGAAAAACACAAAAAATGTAGTGGCCAGTCTGATGAGAATTGTTCTTGCGGTATAAAGTTGTCTCACGGGTTACATTGTCATCATATTATGAGTGAACATATTTTATTCGGGAAGGCTCTTCCAGTAGAATATATTCATACATTCTGTAAAAAAATTAGATGTAATTGATGATAATGGGAAAAACGATGATTATGGGGTAGAGGGTAATCTAAAAGAGTTTAAAAGTGTTTATTCTAGCAAAACTAATGTTGAAAAACAGCGTATGAAAACACAACTTCGAGAGATATTTTTACCATCTAGAACATCCATGAATGATCCTGAAGTGAGACAAATTAGGGAGAGACCTAGAAAAGTAGACAATTCTAGTAAGAGAGATAAGTCGAGATGGGAGTATGTGGAGAAACAGAGTGCTAGTGTTAGTAGAGATAAAGGGAAAGGTAAAGCGGAAGAAACACCGGAGGTAAAGGTAAACCCAACTAGGAGGCCGTGAAACCAAACAAATAAGCCCATCACCACTGGACAAAGCTTCCCGTACAGTGACCATATATGGGTCATGTTACATAATTACATCGATACAGTTTATGATGTGCGTGGGGATGGTAACTGTGGGTTCCGAGTAATTGCAAAGGTCATGGGTAAAAAATATGGGAAAAATGATTGGTACACAATTAGATATGAGTTGTTTCAAGAGCTGCAGCAAATGAAATGTGTTTATTATGATCTGTTTGAGAATCTCGATTTTGAAGATTATCATTATGATTATATTCTATCCAGTTTGAATTTTTATCATCCTACAAATCCTGTCCCTTTTAAAAAATGGATGAGATTTCCAGCTTATAGTTTTTTAATTGCATCTCATTATAATATCACAATTGTATTGATGTCATTATGGCCAAACAAAAATGGAGGGGTACAAGTATGGAATGCCACTTTTTTACCTCTTTAAACTGGTCCGCCTCCTGAAACGACATATTACATCCCTACTATAATGGTGTACGTCAACAGTTGTTATTATGCTGAAGTTATTCCTAAAGAAGGGATCTTCCCAATGCCAATAATTATAGCACGGTGGGAACAAACACGCACTGAGGCTGCTGAGCCATGGAAGAAACTTTTTTGAGTAAATTTCAACTTATACATGGAGCTAGAAAAGCAATCGGGAAAGCAAATTCTAAATGAAAAAGATGCATAATTAGTTTTTTTATTATTATTTTTATGTAGAGTACTCTTTTTTTCAAGTTGTTGTAAACTGATTTTGATGAGACTCAAATAAAATTATGTGATGTATCATGTTTAACTAATATGTTTTATGAAATTTAGTTAATTTTTGCATATTGACGATTTACACCAAATTGACGATTTAGTTAATCTTTCATATTGAGTTATCCAAGTGTTGAAAAACAAACCAATATTATCATATTGGAGCTGTAAAAACTATCACGTATGGATATGAAAATGTATTATTTCAAATGTTTCGTATTTCTTACTTCACCTACTAAAACTTGCAAAAAGAGTGAAATTAAAATGATCAATAAATCTCAACTTATACACTTCACAAAAAAGTAACATGATGAACCAAAAACGTGAAATTTGTAAAATCAACTTTTTGGGGGGTAAATTTGTCTAAATTTTGTATTTATTTTGAGAAGTTGTTAGAATTGACCAAATTTATATATATATAAAATCATGTCTAAAAGATTTAGTATTTTATAAAAAAAATTAATTTTATTTTATGTATATTTTTAAGAATAGGACATTTAGTTTTTTATAAAAAAATTCATCTTTAATTAAAAAAAATCATGTTTAATTTTTAAAATTGGAGTATTTTTATTGATATAAACAATATTACAACTCTAATAAACTAAAAAAAACTAACAACTAATTATAAAATATTAATGTCTAAAATTGAAATATTTTAATTGATATAACCAATATTACAACTAATTATAAAAAAAATCATGTTTAAAAGATTTAGTATTTTATAAAAAAATTGTTTTTATTTTATGTATATTTTTAAGAATATTCAGTATTTTTATTGATATGATCAATATGTAGTTTTTACGAAATGCATGGACTGTTTCTGTAATTTCTGAAAACTAAATGTAAACCGTAGATTAAATCAATCTACGGTTTGCAGTGAATCACTGTAAACCGTAGATTTAATCTACGGTTTGCACTGTATCACTGTAAAACGTAGATTTTTTGTATAGTTTGTGCGTTTTTTCAGAAAAAATCTAATATAAAAATCCAGCCTCTTTCGGAACAAAAGTGTTTTTAAGGCTTCATAATGTACATGGGATCCTCCATATGTATTTATATAAATCCATGTAAGCCGATGTTGTGCTTTTCCACCATCATCGTTACCTACCTCTCCCCAACCGATCTCTGTATCGCCGACAACGTGGAATCTCACATCCAATTTCCTCCCCGCCAACTATATATATATATATATACCTTATATCTGTCTATATTATCTATATCTATATGTATTTTATATCTATATGTATGTATATAATTGAACTTTTTTATAAAAATATTCAATATAGGAATAAACTCTATATATGAATAAAAATTACCTATCTCATATCGGGACCAATTATAAATAGAAATAAACTCTATATTGTCATATTTTATAAATTTTAAGGTTGTTTTTAAAAAAACATACTTTTATATAGTGATAATAATCGGAGCCGGTTTCCGCCAAAGTTGGGAAATGTAAGAGTTTTGGGCCTCACTAGTTTTATTTATTTATTAAGGCCTCTCAATATTTTGAGTCTTATGTTTAGGTAGTTTTTTTCTTTTTCTGTAATGTACATTTTGTTTATCTTTTTTTCTCTACATGTATTATAAAAAAAAATACTCAAATAGCGACAGAATTAATGACGGTATTTTTTGTTACGAGCTTATTAATAACAGTTTTTGTAATGATTTTATAACAGTTTAGTCAATTTGTGACAGATTTGTGACAACTTTTTAAATTAGTGACAAGTTTGTAATAACTATTAACTCTCAATAAATTAAATATTATTTTGTAGTGATGCGTCAAAATTCCTTACATGTGTCAACAACATCCGCTGGTTAAATTAACAAGCTAATTTTTTTTTTTACTATTGATATCTAGTATTAAGTATTAATATTCAACGTACAGGCGATATATTCATAGGATATATGTTTATATATTCAATAATAAGTATTGTGTTAACCTTTATATATGGTGATTACTTATATAACAAGTCGACGTTTTATGACTAGCTAATTTTGAAGTATAGGTACTCTATCGCCCGACTTATTTTGTGCCATTTTGCTTATTTTTGCCAAAATTTAAAAAAAAACATTTTTTTTTGTACTTTTATTGACTTTTATGATATATTCTATGCAAACTTCATAATATTTGGACATAATATTAATATTGCTCTAAATGATTTTTTTTTTAATTTTACTAATTAAATTATACTAGTTTTTTATTTATTTCAAATTAAATTGTCTGAGTCTTTTCTGTTAAAAATAATTGTTGGAGTGTATAAATATATTTATAATCGTAGTTATAGATTTTTTTTTATTTTTTGTAACAAGTATTTTGGGTTAAAAACATAAGAGGACACGGAATGAGACAGGGAACAGAAGATCCGGACTCGGTTTAGTAAGGCTATAGTTATTTGTTTGGTTTACCACGTTTTAGCTAGTCTACAAAAAAACAAATATTATTTTTTTAGTTGCTCATGCTATATTTTGTTTTTATTCTAACAACGAAGTTGGGTTTTTGAATATTTTAGGTGCCCAAACAAGAAATATATATTTTATTTTGTGGTAAAACCATTTTTATTTTGTTTTGGAACTATAGCTTATTTAGATTATTTCTAGAATATTTTAAATGTATTGTATTAACAAGTTATATGCCTTATTAATGAAAACTAATAATAAATAGTAATCATGAAGGACTCGTAAATTTTATTAGTCTCGGATATCCAAAATCTTGAAAGCGACACTGTAAATAACATAAAGCTATAAAATTATACTCCTATATATGTAATTTTAAAGACGGTTTTCTATGTTACATTATACATAGTTTTTGTACATGTAAATAAATCATTCGATAAGATTTAGATGAATTTACACATTTCTAAATACATTTATTCGATTTTCTAGTATTATGTACTTAATTAAATTTTTCTTGAGTTTATTATATTCATGATTTTTCAACTCTCTTGAATTCAAGTGTTTAACTAGTTAAAGTAAAAATATGTAATTGTATCCAAAATATTTGTGCCAGTCAGTTAAACAATGTATGCATGTATTTCTATTTTGTATTATGTAATATGTATTATGCATAATATATATTTAAATAATTTTTTATATATATATGAACCTCCAATTTGAAGTAACCTCTTTATAGTCATATTTCTCCTGATGGTATGATTGTACTGTATAAATTTGTATAACGAGTTACAAACATTTAAATAAATTAAAAATGAAATATACATATATAAATAAAATATGAATCTACATATTTAATTCTAAATCGAAATTCTGTATCACCATTCACCAGGGGGCTCGGAGCATCGAATCTCCCATCCAATTTCTTCCCCGCCAAATATATATATGTATGTATATAATAAAATATGAATCTACATAATATGAATGAAATATACATATATAAATAAAATATGAATCTACATAATAAATTTGTGTATGTATTATGTGTACAAAGTTAGTCTTAAAAAAAATAAAATTAGTTTTACCTTCAGATCAAAATTTAACAGTCCCGATTTACCCTTATCTTCGACCTTTAGATCAAATCTAATGGTTCACTTTATTTAATATGAGAAATGACAGCATTATCCCTAAAAAACACATATTTTGGCATGCAACCAAACTTTCTTTAAATAAGTTAACGGAAGCTAGTTGTGGTGTTGATTTAACAAGATCATGTAGTTGGACATGCAAATCATTAATATTAAAAGGTCAATATGCAATTCCTTAACCACCCATAAATCGGTGTGGTAAACAATAATTTTTCCGCAGAGTTGAATGGGTAAAGAGATTCCGGAAAAGTATCATCAATAATGTGTATAGCGGCAGTAATTCCTAACTGCAAACTTCATTCACATGAATGGACTAACATTTACAACAATCTTAAGCCGAGAATGTGAGCTCGTAGAGATTAATGAGAAACAACAAATTTGCTTCTCATTTTTAGGAATAGAATTAATACAAATTACAAAGTTTTAAGACTGCATACCTCTCTACCTATCATGAATTACACACAGATGAGGACAGAAAAAAATTGATGCTAAAAAATTGAATTCACTGTTAGTCTGTTGTTCGCTTTTTAATTTTTATTCGGATTCTCTGAGAAGAACTAGCTTCTGAGGGGTCGGGTCGGGTATTTGCCATCTTTATTACTACCTTTGGACCACTAGATTCTCCTGGTTTGAAATTCATAGTACCCTTCTCAACTTGTTTCTCTTCCTTAATATTAGTCAAACCAATTGGCTTTTGCTTATTAGATTCTCTGGTCACCAGCTTCAATCGAGTCCCGATTTCATCTTTCTTAACCTCCTCCTTGCTATTCTTTGGAAATTCTGTTTCCAATTTAATTTTCGGGACATTTAACACCTTTGACATTTCCTTTTCCCTTTGCTTCTTCTCTTTCTTCAACCGTTTCTTCTCTCTATATTCGGGATCGTCCCGGTGGGTCTTGTCCTTATCCCGTTTCTGTTTCTTTTCTTTTCCTTTCTTCTTCCCTTTATCTTTAACGGAAAGTGTTTGTAGACTTACGTATTTCTGAGTCTTCCCCAATTCATTGTCTTTCAATATATTGCTCGAATCGGCAGTACACTGTAGTTCTTTGCCAAGATCATCCGTCATCTTAGCGCTACCGATACTGGCAGTCATGCGGGACCCAGGATCATGACATGAATTAACTTCTTCCATATTTTGATTGTTGTTAACGCTCAGAGCCTCGATGAACATTTTTGTAGGAGCATCAACAGAAACCGAACTGCTAGCGACAGGGCCAGCGTCGTTTTGCCCACCACCCAATCTTTCAACTGTTGGATTATTATCAGTGATATCTTCTGCTCTACTGGACGCTGCAGAATGTTTCACCTTAATTTTCAGCACCCTCTTTTTTTCCCGACTGTTTGAAACAGTATCAACTTCTTTAGGAGCCTCAGGAATAAGAATAACTGATCTCCCTTTAGTGTTAACTAAACCCTCCTGTGATTCATTACAAACAATTCTAAGGGAAGTTTCCGGTACAATAGGGTCTGGATTTTCGGAAATAGAATCGATGGATAATTTTTTTGATATCGTATCAACTTCTTCAGGAGTATTTTTGGAAATAGAATCGCTGTATAAAAGTTTTGAAACAGTATCAACTTCTTTAGGAGATCCAGGAATAATTTTTTCCACCTTGGGGATAACTAAACCCTCCTGATATTCATAAACCTTAAGGGAAGGTTCAGGTAGAGTAGGGTCGACATTTTCGGAAATAAGATCTTTGGATAAAAGGTTGGGAACAATTTTTGTTGACTCTGTTTCCAATATCTCAATATCAACGGGCTCTTGTGGCAACAAGGTATTAGAGAGGTGGGAAATGGCTGGTAGCTCTTTTTGGGACATGTTATTATTAGTAATAGAGAGGTCGGCAAGTGGTGACGGCTCTTTCTCCAACAAGTTATTAACAATAGAGAGTTCTGCAGTGGGTAATGGCTCTTCTTTCGAAAAATCATTATTATTACTGTAATTATTATAATTAGCGAGGTCGGCATCCGGATCCTTATGTAATAAGTCGGGACTGTTACGTACTTTGCCCGGATTAAAAATTTCAACACCAGAAACGGGATCTTGTTGGGTCAAGATACTAGAGAGATCAGCAGTGGAGTCCACCATTGAGGTGTATTGAAAATCTTCTGCAAAACCCATATCTGATGAGTTTGGGTCAAGAACCAGAGGATCGAAATGTTTGGGTTGGCTCATCAGAGCTGCAAAAAAGTTTATCATCTCAGCATGGCCCATTTGTTTTGTTTCATTTCTTGGGACACCATAAAGTGTTGGAGGTCTGAAAAAAATATTAGGAGCTCCATTAGGACAGACTAGATGTCAATCATCTAGATAATCAATAATGTCTATAATGAATATCAAAACCATACTACCAAGATCTCTTCTGCTTAGAATAAATAAAACTGAGTTGATTTTAAAAGTGCATTACATGATTTGAAGATATAACCAAACAAGAAAACCAGACAGGATTTACAAAATCTAGTTTCTGTCCCTACTCCTAACATATTTGAAACTTAAATTGACCAGACACTTAAAAGCTATTAAGGCTCTTTCATTAGTATAAATTTTGATACATACGAAAAAGGTAGAAAACCCAACTATAGATGTCATTTGTGCGCCTATATATTGAACTTATTTTAAGAAATCTTTTTAGACATGTCATCTTGACATTTTAGACAGTGGGAAGCCTGATGAGTTCGGAACATATTTTTTACGTCCATTTTTATCCTGGGTAGTGGGGTAGAATACTCGCTCTTATAATTTTGTGACTCAAAGCAATAAACTTTTAGTACTATTTCTTTATTATATCAGTTGTGTAAAACAATGAATTCTTTCTAGCTTTCAAGAAATGGTCTTTGGCACTAACCATGTAAAGGGAGTCTAAACCATATTTGCACACTTATCTCGCTAAGAAAAAGGATCATGATAGATTGATTACCTTCCTGCAAGGACTTGTAAAACACAAAACAGATAGTGCCGAAGAATAACATTGTTGAAAGCCAATGAACTCTCCAGTAGACAAAGCAAAGACTTGAGAGTATCGCTTTTTATGTCTTCGACAGAATGAGCTCCACTCCTTATCTGACATAGCCGAGTCACATGTACACCCATTTTCACTTGACCTACAGTTAAAACACAATATTAGCAGTGGGAAATACTAAAAAGCAAAATGAGATTCATTTAACTGAGTAGAGCACAACCTCTCAATGTTGGTTCTTCCTCTATATAATTCACAAACAACCCCAATACCCCATCAAATCCTTTACAATGGAACTCCAGATCAAGAAGGGCCTTGCTTGCTTCGATTCTAATTTGCCACATTACCTTCAAGTCCCGGAAGGGTCTAATTAATTCAATAACACGCTCCTGTATCAGCAATAAGTTGAATAAAAGAAGTGTCAGAAAAATAAGAACAATAAAGAAAAAAAAGACCGATAGAGCAGCAAGACTCACGAGAGGGATTAAGTTGTTAAGCTTCAATGCAACTTGAGTTAAAGTTCGGATGCAGCTAATTGTCAAAATGCCATTGTAGCTTGGCATTAGCCTGGCAAATATCATTCCACACAGATGGAATCAATTTATAAGAAAAAATTGAAGTGGTATGGATATTTAACAAATTCCAAGTTAATGCACCTATCAAACTGCAAAATCCGGTCAATGCGCTTGAGAAGAGATGATAAAAACGGTATACTCTGCCACAAGAATCAACAGCCAAGTGGTTAGTGAAAAGGGGGAAGCTCAAAAAAATATATAAAATTCCCTGTGGATAATTCATTCATGGATTATGACATACTTCAGAGTTTAATAAGCAACGTGCTACCGTTTAACCAAAAAGCTTACAAGTGCAGACCTGATCACTTGATCACAAGAGCCTGGTAATGTTAAGCAATGTGCCATATCATATGTACCATACATACTACCATCATATCTAGATGCTTAAGTTTTTAGGGAGAGCTGAACTCTAATATGATGAGATGGGTCCCACTCTGCATAGGTGGGACCAGTCAAATAGGGTAGGAGGATAGAGGGGACACGAGTGTTATTTTCCTTTAGTATTTCCAATGGCGGCTCTTCTATAGCCTGACAAGGCTGTTTTTTTAATATTGATACTTTAACGAGGTTTTTTATGTATTCCTGTGATTACTTAGAAAAGTTGTGATTGCATCATAATTTTACTTATATTCAACAACAGCCTGATAAATATGCTTAAAAAACCAAAAAGTGAAGAGTCTACAAACCTGCTGCCCAAACTCAAGTTCACCTATAGACTGTACCAATGATGCGAGCCAGAAAACATCAGAGTAGGGATTTCCACTGTTATCATTGTACTTCAAACACAAATAAATGAGAAAAAGAAAAATAAGAGAAATATTAGAAGTCAAAAAAACACTTGGTATAACAAAAGGGAACACCCAGGTTTACACTTTTATCCTTCAAATAAAAGATGTTAAAAGTCAACACAGATTTCCCGTCATAGTGTTATCAAGAATACACAATTCAGACAAGTGAGCTATAAAGTAGTTCTTAAAACCAGAAGATAGGAGAATTTTAGCAAAGAGAAAACATTTAATTTTTAAACTTCCAAAATTTAACAAAAGCTACAAATTTAAGAAAGTATGGTAAATATTATGAGCAACATTAAAGAACTTTCCGGTATTTCTCTAAATAGGAACGGAAAATATAAACGGTGACTCTTTATAGATGCGGGGTGGCACAAATTTTTTTGTTCGGTTACAATGAAATTTTAGAACTTTTTCATGAATTTAAAAGGTTTTAACATTGCTACCAGGAATTTTTAATGACTACCTTCAAAAGGTGCAAAACAAACTCAACAGCTTCTCTAGGACTTTTCTTATCTGATGCTCTCACCATGGCTACAGCATTTGGAATAGCCTGAAAAAAATTAAAGAATTACACGATATAGTAAATCTGAAAAACAAGAAACACAATCTTTCGGGAACATTGATAGAATTTGTTAAAAAGAGCAACCAAAAATAATATTAGGCCAATGCCCGCTCTATCCGGATCACACGGTTGCATGATTGATGAAATAATGGACTTTAAATTCTGATCTACATAGGTTTTAAAATGGGATTCTAGAGCAATATGCAAATTCAGGGTCATGTAAAGTAACAGATTACAGATTTACACGTGCCGAAAGGTCTCAACAACTTCTCAATCGTATTGATTACGGCTTAAGAGAAACATATTACTCAAATATGACCAATTTTATCAGTGTCTTTCATGCCCCAACATCAAGCAAAAGGGTATATATATTATATATTAATATATTATATTGATGAGTAACTAAATAGGAGTTTGGACATACCACATGGATAATATTGACAAGAACACTATCTTGAAACAATGCTAGAACACACTTGTTCAAAGATATACTACTTTTTGTACAAGTGTTCCTTGCTTATGAAGGCCTCAATTTTAACCATTAACATACCTTTAACTATCTGAAATAGAGCACGGAAAATACTACACTAATCTTTCATCCATAGGACTGTTGAGCCTTAGGGGCCAAATAAATCAAACCCAATCTGTTATGTATGGTATGATCTTCTAAAACTTGGCCATGTAAGAGTGACTGCTTAATATAGCGTCGAGAAAGAACGAGTCAACCAGTATAATTATAGATCACATAAGACATACACATCCTACCTCATTTCATTACCTCAAGTACGAAATATTCTGGGAAATCATGGAAGTCGTTTGGCCTATAAGTTGAAACATGAAGGGAAAAAACTTGCTTTGTTAATTAAATAATTCTGCTGCAAGTGTAGGGTAAGCTAAAGCTGAATATGAAAAGGCTCACTTGGGAAGTTCAATATTAGCATCGAATCTCCGGCTTTTGTAAAACTTAATAAGATGTAGCAAACCGGCCCAATCCGTTTCCTGAAAAGCAGAGGCAAAAGTGAAGTCATGTAATAATTTTCCCAAAAAGATTAACATAAAAAACAAAAAGGCATAAATTTGAACCATGCAAAAATAAATCCAAAGCCCATTTCAATATATTGAATCAACAACACATGATGCAGTTCAAACTTTATTGTTGTGATGGTGAGATAACGCGATATATAAAACTAAGATAATAAAAAGGGTCGATTCGTGAACATCTGTAAAGAAAAACAATTCCGCTGAGTGATTTTTTAATAAGTTATAGTGTTATACAAAAAAGGCACTAAATTGACATTAAAGTTTGCAATAGCCGGTAGATCCCCAAAAATGTATATTATGCAGGCATACATAGATAGACTATATTTAATTAAAAAGCAATAATATATACATGAGTACAGGAAAACATAATTACATTTATGTCCTTAGAAAAAAAAAAACTCTTCCCTGTCAGTTCTCTATCCTTAATCTAAACAAACAATTAACAAATCTGATCATGGCGAAAACTATAAGAAAATTCAAGAAACTAAATGGAAATTCAGATCATAGGAGCATGTACAAAATGATTATTCAGTTAATTTCTATCCTTCTTTCTTACTTATTTGAGACACTAAATTATACTCCCACCGTCCCAAATTAAATGATAGTTATTCCATTTTGGGATGCCCCAAATTAAATGAAACTTTCCCAAAATAGAAGTCATTTACACGATACATTTACATTATTACCCCACATGGGAGTCCATGCACACAAAAATTATTAATTTGACTAAAGTTAATGGTATTTTTGACAAATACATATCAAACATCAACTTTTCATAAAAAGTTGGATTTCCCAAACGTGTTTATAATATGGGATGGATGCGGTAAGAAAATTCAGACTTGAATTATAATGAGTATTCGAGCTTCTTTTTTCTAACAAAGATGATCTAGAGGTTGATTTGTTTAGAGATGAAGTGGGTAATTTAGAAGATAAAGGTTGAAGGTGCAACAATAGCAATTAAAGGGACAGAGAGGATGGTAATGAAGAGATGGGAAGTGGTATTTTGGTCTTCGAGAAAGAAAACCCTTATGGCTGTTGGATGAAAGTTTTGACTATGGCGTGGATTGATCTAGACCCTACAAAAGTTCTGAATAAGTTTCCATGCATTAGTATTCGGTGCTTATAGCATTACTCATTAATAGATATCACATAATAGTTCAAAACTTCAAATGCTTTATTATTAACTATATGTAGAGATACTGATACCTGATTGGTAGTGAGTCTCCCCTCTTCACGAATTTCTAGTAGTAGGACTCACAATTCACATCGATGCATATCAACTTCACATCACAAAGAGGATCAACTAACAAAACATCCCCTTTTGATATGCTAGTATTTACTATTTATTATAACCCACAAATCAGAAGGCTTTTTTATTACTAAATCAAATTATTATACACTATCATCATACCCAATCAATGATGACTCACAGAAAGTCATATACATGTCTATAATGCCTTAACATTTTAGTTGACTATGTGAGCATGTAAAAAACACAAGAAAAACGCCGAGAACATTAAAAAAAAACCCATACAGCTAAAACAGATAAAGATCTAAAAAGACAACTCTCAAAATGGCTCAGAATAAAAATAAAATAAAAAACTAAAATGATCAATATATAAGAGAAATCATAAAATACCGGAACTCATAAAAGGTTAAAAAAGCTCCGAGCACGCAGAAAAGAAGTAGAAGTTACAAAAAGCTAAAAGCGCTTTGAGCTTTTCCTGTACTTTTGAATTTCTTTAAGCGTTCTATAAGCTACGAGATTTTCCATTTATTTTCTTTCCCTTTTCGGTATGAAATGCTTCTTACCATTGTACATGTGTACTGAATTTTTTTATCCTTACTATATTTTTTATTTTGTAAGCTTTTTGAGCTTTAACTTCGAGCAACGACGATTTTCATCTGTGTTTTCTTTCTTGTCCTTTTTGGTAGTAAATAATTCTTATAATTTAACATTTAAATCTACTGTGTTTTTTTTTCAATTTCCTGTAACATTCAAAAACAAGAAATCAGCTCCTTAGATTCTCAATTTATGTCCCTGCATAGTTCTCAAACTGGGTCTTTAAATAATGCTGATTTTAAGATCAGGGAAAGAATACTGTCAGACAGGTTTTAAGAGAAATAACACCACTGATCCGTATTTTTAAAACAAAACACAAATATCTGAATGTTACCATATACACACAAAATAGTCAGGGAAATTAAGTATCTGGGAAAGGTAAAAAAGCATTTCCATTACCTCCGTTGCTGTAACTGCCAAGGCAAATGCAGCCTCAATCCGAACTCTCCAAAATGCCTTGCAAACAATGGGAAACATTTTAAAAATGCATATTATGATTGATAAGATGTGCATAAAACAAATACGCAAAAGGTATTGTATGCAAACCTTAGCATCGCAAAGGAAGTTACTGAGAGCATTGACGACAGAAAAAGGAAGCTGTGGAAGTGTTTCTACCGTTGTGATTGCTTGTGACTGAGCAACAACATCTTTGTCTCTCTCCAGTTGATTTATCTGCAGAGCATCAAATATAATACACCCGATAAAGATTACTAAACTTTAAAAGAATTAACTTGGCTATAAATAAAAATTAGAAAAATAATCCGACAAGGGTATTTCAACCTCTAAAATGAACTTTGGCCAACAATTAAACCTTCTTATGGCTCCTTGTTCAATTACAAGACTTAATTGTCCATGTCTATATACTTTATTAACCCCAAAATATTTAGAAGAAATTTGCAGATACTGTTCTAATCCGTATCTTAAAACTCCAATAATGGGTTAGTAAACACAGTAACTTCCAAAAGAATGGTGAGTGAACCAGCATCACAAAAGGTAATACAATGTGCACACACAATAGATGTCGAAACATATGCATATAGCAATTTCGCTCTGTTATAGCAATCTACCAACTCAAAATCAGAGATTTGATTTTGTGTTAAGTGTTAAAAGCTTCTGTGTCTCTCCCATAGAAATACTTACAGACCCTTTAGAGTTGATTATGCACAGTTGAACTTGTATTATGGTATTATCGTATACATATTCTTTGCTCTATCATGGTGCTATTCGTTTGCATATTTTGCAGAATGAATGAGTTTTTCCAGATTCAGAGAAATGTTTGCATTAGCAACATAAAATCACGGTTAAACTGATTTCATCAAATCAGTTCTAAATTCATACTTGGAGATGTGACCTACATATTAGTTACTAATATACTAAAAGAAATTCATACATACCCACATCTGCACTGGTTGACTGAAATTGATCTCAGCAAGATACTCCATTTCTGGATCTGCCCTGAGCCACAGCAGGGCAGAGTCGGAACTGCAGACGTAGTCAATCTCTCAAGTCATAAATATCCAGAAGAATTGTAAATTGTAACAAAATGGAATAAAAAAATTTAACTTCACGTACTTGGAACGCACATCTATAGTTGATACAATATCACCATTCTCATCAGACCCATCTGGTTTGAACCCTTTCTTCGGCTTTTGAAAGCGTTTATTAGCAAGTTTAGAATGACACTGCATCTCTAACAGCTGTATAGCTTCACCAGAAGTTGGCAAAATGGGGTGGTCATACATTCCATCAAGTTCATGTACCCTTATACTCATCATCCCTGGCCAACCAACATTACCATCTCGGTTCTCATTATCAGGATTATTAATACCATTAGAAACAGTTGTAACCAAGTCGGCTGATGTGGCAGCAGTGCATCCCCGCATAGCAGCCAACTCGACCATATTTTTCCTTTTGTTGTAAGAAAATCCCATTCTTCATAGCAAGCAGAAAAAGGCGAGAACTTAATATTCAGCGTCAGCATAAAAATAAAAGCACAAGGTAAGATATAACACAAATCATACCTTAGCACAGGACATCCACAAGATCCCACCCACCGTGGGAAAAATTCTTTAAGAAAAGGGCGCTCGAGATTACCCACTTTATTGGCCAAATGCCGAAACTGCATATCACAATCGTGTATATCATTAATGAGTTAGCGTCGAACAAACTACAGCTCAGAGGAATATGGTAAAATATTACAACTAAACAAATTACCTCTGTTGTACTAAGGGTCCTCAATGGTCGAGTTGAATCTTGAGCTCTCGAAACAATTGTCTGCAAGATCTGGAATCAAAAAAGAAAAGGAACAAATATATTTGAAGGTATTATCATAAGAATTAATTAAACAAGACTGACATGAAGCTAGAAAAAGATGTATTGCAATGTAATTTATCAATAAAAACAATGAAAATAACGGCGCATGGAAAGTTCCTCGATCTTAACTTTATGATTGATATGCCATAGAAGAAGTAATGGTAAAAAAAAAACTTCCGAGCAGGAGGAATATTTATACGCATAATGTTGTTATCCAGTCTTTTTACTCAGAAAATTTATTTGCTTCAAACAAAAAAGTATATCAGGTTTCTGAAATCCATTTCACATGTTCAAATTTAAAATGTAACCAAGCAAATAATAGAAGTAAAATTAAGTCCTTGAGCTAATAAAAAAAATGTAAGACTTATATATATAATGGGGGGAGGCATTAAAGACATGAAACTAGACACTAAAAATAAACATCAACTTTAGACCGTTTAAATAATTGCGATTAAGGGTCACGATAAAAAGGGTTGACAAATTACAGCAGAACTGTTGTATCTAATAACCGATACACAAACAAGAAAAGGAAAATATAAAGCCACTCTCTCTCTCTCCCTCCTCCTAGAAGGCCATCATCTATATTCATACTCTCCCTTAAATAAATGTCTTCAATTTTGATTCATCGGGTCACGATTAAACATCAACTTTAGACCGTTTAAATAATTGCGATTAAGGGTCACGATTAAAAGGGTTGACAAATTACAGCAGAACTGTTGTATCTAATAACCGACACACAAACTAGAAAAGGAAAATATAAAGCCACTCTCTCTCTCCCTCCTCCTAGAAGGCCATCATCTATATTCATACTCTCCCTTATATAAATGTCTTCAATTTTGATTGATCGGGGATAATTGATTCAGTTATTAATATTAGGAATAATCTATGAGTTGAAATTAAATAAAGTAGTAAAATAATAAATATAATCTTCCATACCTATCGAGGCCATGTCTGTTAACCCATTTTACAAATACGATAGAATAATTAGAGTATTGTTCTTCAAAACTCTACTTATATTCTCGGATCTCCATCTATAGGTGATGAAAATTAAAGCCCTAACTGGGTTTTTTCTTTACTCAGTCTATTGTGGTTTTTTAAAATTATATGATGAAATGGTTTTTTCTATCGCCATCAATAAAAAATAGATTAGATGTTTTTCTCTATATATATATCTATCTCCGTTAATTCTTCAACGTTGCTTCCCCGCGAGTGGCTATGGTAGGGCGGAATTTAGGGATGGGTTTATTATATGATATTTTCTTCTCGCGATGAATTATCAGGTAGAATGATTGCACAAGTTTTTCTATAACTTCTAATCTGAACAATTAATATTAAGGGTCCAGATTTTTGAATTATCAGGTAGTGTCTACTTTGATGTTCCTTGATCCTTCCTCTCTATATTTGATGGGTTTATTTATAGTCTAGTATATATGCATATATATCACCACAGAAGAAAAACAGACCAGCTATTACTAATCACACCAATATGTGGTGTGTGGAGCTAAAACCAAAAATCATGCCAGTTACAATTATAAAGAAAAATAACATCACAATTTCATAATGAAAATTATCTTTCACCAAAAAATTAACAAACATATTATAGACTGCCTACGAACTAAATGATCAATATGTTTAGTGAAAGCATTAAAGGCTACATGTTTAAAAATTGATTTCGAAGGAAAGAAATAGGAAATGCACCAAAAAGCAAACTAATTCTTCATCATGCAAAAATTGGCAAAGAAATGAGCTGGTACATAAATCTAACTCTTACTTTACGAAAAGACTCCGGTCCCATCTGCTTTTCCAACATTTGAAGAACTGCCACCTGAACCACATAATGAAAGTCCATGAAATAAGAAACCAGGAAAGATAAAGAAAAAAAATACCCCCTCCGTCCCAGAAAGATAGTCCTATTTGACGTACAAATTGTATATGAAATAAGACTATATTTTGGGGACGGAGGGAGTAACAGTTCAAGAGAACAAATTTCAAACTTACAGACTTCCAAGATTTCATTTTCCCGTAAAACCCAATGCACTGGGTTCCATACAAATTTACAGAAGAAACTGGAGAACTCAAAGTAGTTGCCCCACTGTCGTCAGCTTTGCAAACAGCACAATTTGCCTGAATTTACAGAGATAGGAATAACAGTTAATAGAACTTCACAGACAGATGGAACCCCATGAACACAAAATCCGTCTGTATTCAGTTCAAGTGTTGTACCCACTGCCAAATATGGCAAAAGCACTAAAACAGCATGGATCAAATATAAATTAAAAATTCGCTACGAAAATATAAGAAATATGAGAGACAGGTTAGGACTCTCTCTAGTTCAACAATGACATGGGAGCTTCAATTTCCAAGAAAAAATTACAGCAGACTAGGATGCTAGCTACTAACTACTAAGAAATCAGTAAGGAAATGGAAAGGAGAGTAATTTAGCTCAAAAGAACAGAAAAGAATGCAAATTAAGCACAACAAAGTCCCAACCAAGTAAGGCAAGCATAGTAGGGGTGGTAGCTATGAAGCTAAAAAAAAGTGATCTTAAAACTAACTACCTAATCCACATGGCTCTTTCCTGGAGATGACGATTTCAAGCAATGTCTTAAAACAGATGGAAAAAAAAAACTTCCTAATATATGGGAACAATTTCCAAATTTGCAGAGTCGTACTGTAATGAAAACAAGAAAGCATTAACACTACCATCTCAACATACCAAATCATATCGTTTGTTCAGCAGCGGGAAAGCACATTCAATTACAATATATTCAGAAAACCCCCCATCAAACATTTAATGTTGTAAATGAATTTAGAAATGGTCAGCCATCAATGGTAGCAGCATTATGACACCATATAAAGATATGAAATGAATTTGCCAGGGTAGCTTTGACACTTATATGTGCATCTTCGTAACAATATGATATACTGCTTTTGACTAATAACTTCAATGATTATGAGAAAATGAAGGGGAAAAGTGTACCTTGTATCGCCTATACCGAGCTTCGTTGTTACCCAAAAATTGTTTGATAAACAAATCAGTTAAGAACCAAGCAAGACCATCCAGTAACCAGTCTACCAATGAGAACAGAGTAAAGGTATCAGATGAAGATTTCAATTTTTCAAAGGGAAAACAAAAGCACACATATGGTTTGGGCAAGTGTTGCAGAGCAGCTTACCATCATTTGATTCCTCAGAAGAGACATACACACCAAACCACTGTCTTGCAAGTGCAAAGGCAAGCTTTATTCTGGAGTCTATGGTCTGGTGGAAAAAAAATATTAGGATCATTCTTACAGATTTTCAAAAGAACAAACACCAAAAAAGAAAAAAAACAGTATCATTCTTTTGAATACTTGTAAGGAGAAAAGAAAAGCTTTAGTGTAAAAAAGGCAGAAACAACACACCAAAAGTATGTCTTTAAAACAAGTATGGCAATTGCACCCATATGATCCACCAAGACTTAAAGCCCTGTCTCTCCAATAAATTTATTCAGATAAATTTTACAAGTACCTTCCTAGTGTTTTACCTTACTAACATCAATCACCTATAACTGGCAAGTAAATTTCCCTTACTCATTCTACCACTGACAGAGTAGCAGTA
This sequence comes from Primula veris, assembly GCA_963682055.1. Classification (NCBI taxonomy): domain Eukaryota; kingdom Viridiplantae; phylum Streptophyta; class Magnoliopsida; order Ericales; family Primulaceae; genus Primula; species Primula veris. The sequence goes on along the minus strand of OY821742.1, from coordinate 27,199,638 downwards.
TGCCCTTGTTTTGCCGTTGGGGTCCACTGACAACTGGTGAGAGCTTAAAAGCATGCCTCTGATTTTATAATTTATATGCACAATTTCTCATTATAATATCCTTCAATGCTATAATTAACACTCTTAACATGTAATAACATGTGTCTGGATTAAGTTTATGAAACCACGAGTATTTAAACTATTATAAAGGAAGCTTCCATAGACATCTTATGTGTTATTACATGATGATATTCTATTTGTTCTAAACCAGATATCAGTTCGATAAAACTAACTTGTTGCATCTTACGGAATTGCAGATCAAAACAGTAAGCAAAATGCATTTATAGGTTCATCAAGAATGTATCTCTCCCTAATGGTCTTCAATATTAGTAGACAAACTTTTAATCTTCTGTAGCACTTTCCCTGCCCAACAGGCAAGACAAGTTCGGCAATAAAAAAATCTTGAAGGATACCTCAACTCATTTTTAAAATGGAATTCACAGTCTAGTAAAGCTCAAATCCAACATTCTAATGTTACCCAATTATATCTTTAATTACCTGATCAATAATCTTCTCATCAAATAGATATTGAGAACTGAATATTGCCATGGAGACCCCCAAAGTCATTGAGGATATTGCCATCTCGGGAGAAAGAAAAACTTGAGTGTATGACCCAAACGGATATGATGTGGAAAGGTACTCTTCATAATAGCTGTTCAAGAGTACTTTAATAGATGATACACCGATACTCATAGCAATACATATTTATAGCAGATTTAGTAAGAAAACAGACCTAAATGCACTATGGAAAAATCCAACAGTGTTCTGCAACTTCTCCAGAGAACCTCGCATACAAATATACGAGAGTAAACCAGTGTGGCTGTCGGCTATGATTTCAAATGGAGCAACAGCCAAAGATATCCACCTTGAAGCAACCGGAACATTTACTTTGTATACATATGTTTTACGCAAACCATCCTGGCTCAAAATCTGTAATAAAAAATCATTAGAACTTGAAAAGCTGTTTAAATATATTTACATTGCCCAGTAATCGGGACACTAAATTAACTTTGTGGTTTTGTGGGTGTATAAGTTCATAAGAATATTATCAAGGGGTCAAAAGGATGGAAATGATAGCAGAGTGAAAACAGAAAAAGAATGGAAATACGTTCAACAAGATCATGGGCACTAAAAAGACTCCATACATTTACTGGTGTCATCTTTTTCTGAATTGTGGTTAAAAAATAACGTTGCTGGAGTAAAGAGATAACTAATGCATTCATAACAAGTTAAAGCAAGGACATCAATACACGCACATTAATAGTTAGCCACTGTTCAGATACACATTAAATCATTATACAATTAACATTCAAGAAACAATGAGAATTCACATCAGATTTCGCAAGACTAAGGGAAGTAGTAAAAATGCACAAGTAAAAACAGCCATCTTTACAACCAAAAGCAAAATATCTTAATGACAATCGACTAACTCTATTTCTTCAAAAAAAAAGTATAGGAACAGGACAGGAGAAGGGGAGTTTTTCTCAACTGTGTATGGTTACAACTTACAAAGGAGGTCAGAGAAAAGAACTTATTTTTCCTATACCCACCACAAGAAGGAAACAGAAATAATCCTCCAGTGCATTATGCAAAAAAGGGAGAATGAACAAAGAGAGCAAGGTTGAACTAACTAAAAGATTGCATGCACAGTATTACAGCAGGAAGCGTTCACCTGATATTGTAAATTTCCAGAGCTGACAACCACATAAGTCTCAGAGACTGTAAATTCCAAGTCATAGCTGAAAAACATATGTACGCTCAGAATAATCGTTTTACAAATATATTAAAACTTAACAAACCTTTTAAAGTTGTTCTTACCAGCAACACTGAGAAGTATCATCCATACAAGGAAACCAGCAACGTGCACGACGAATCTGATTATCAGTGTGTAAAACATCATTCTCAAAGTGAATTCCAGTTTCAGCCTTCTCTACCCAGTAGTCCACTCGGACACATCTCACATTCTGCACCCAACACATCCTACATGAGAGATCATAACAGTGTAAACCTCATCATAACAGGTAGACTGTTGATGAAAACGAACCAAGGTATATTCTTGCTCCTTCAATCTCCAGTAAAATCAATTACCAAATTCAAGTTTTTATTTCATATAGAGTTCTTTCATTAGGTACCTCTCCCAACATCGAACGTGAAGTGATTTTGTTATTAAGGGAAACTTATATTTAGTACACACCGTATCGGTGGTTAAGAAACTGCATACACACTTACCAACATTAACAATTTGTATACCCACTTATATGATTTCGTCCAATCAACCACCGATATGTATTTTTAGGGGTTTAACGGTCATTTGAAAACATATGTGAAAACAAATTAGGGAAATATATGCATTTTTTAGGGGTTTAACATGTGTGAAAACATGTGCATTTTTTAGGGGTTTAACGGTCATTTCACATATTAAATAGATATATACATTCAGAATCGATATATACATACAGAACAAATATGTACATATATATACTTACATTTGAACACAGAGATATATGCATACATACATACATCTAAGGGGTGTTGGTGAGTCCCAGCCGACGGTCGGCCAGTGGGTGGCAGTGGATGGTGCCCCCCCCCCCCCAGTCTCTCTTTATATATCTATATATATATATCTGTACATATATATACTTACATTTGAACACAGAAATATATACATACATACATACATCTAAGGGGTGTTGGTGAGTCCCAGCCGACGGTCGGCCAGTGGGTGGCAGTGGATGGTGTCCCCCCCCCCCCCCCCCCCCCCCCAGTCTCTCTATATATATCTATATATATATATATCCTTTGAAAAGTGATGACGTGGCGTTGTAAATGCAAGGGTAAATCTGTTATTTTTCTATTTCCGTTATCTTTTATTAACATCGGTATGTTGATTGGAGGACGTGTATTAGCTGGTATGCAACTCTTTAACTAATAGGTTTGTGTACAAAACAATAATTTTCCTAGAATTATAGATACTTTAACCAACCAAATATGTCGCCTTTTTTCATATCTGGGGACCAAACCAAACCATCACGGATAACGTTGTAGGAAATAGTAGTGTTTATTTTAATAATCATTGATAGAATAGGAGTTATAGAACTCTGGCACAAGACTAGGGACCATTAGTAAATTTAGTATATTTCACCCTAGATTTATTACTTCTTGAAAACTATACCATTAACTGGGAAGGGAAACATATCGTTGTCATAATCACATTTTTAAAAACTTCAGATAGCCGTTGATCTTTTTACAATTAGTTTAGACTTGTTGTGCATCAAATGAAAGGTTAATCGAATGGTCAATATATTCCTATCCTAAAGGGCAATTATGATAATATCCTTCCAAATTCCCACTATATTTACACCAGACAGCACCACCGTAAAGGAGGCTTATGATTTAATATATGTAGCACAGTGATGGGTTTTATCAAAGCCCTCAAAGCTGTAAACACTATAAGTTATAGATTTAGTTCCACACATGGTTTTAAAGATGCTTTGAATTTCTCACAAATAACCAGGTTAAGTAAAAAAATACAAGCCAATCACAAAGGAAAAAAAGGAGCTTTTCATTTGCAAATTGGATATAAGTCTTTATAAAGGGAAATAAGCATATTGTTTCATATAAGGGACATAAGCATATTGTTTTATATAAGGCAAATAAGCATATTGTTTTGTCTGAGTATGATATAAAAGAGGGGGAAGAACCGAGTCTCAGAAAAATACAATCCTCATAATAATTTTAAATGAGAGAGAAGTAATAATCTTAAAATTGCAAAATTACAAAGAAATCATTTACAAAGACTGGCATATATTTTAGTATAAAACTCAAAATACTAACAAAAACCTGCTTAGTTTCTTGCTTGGAATCTTCTGACGAATTTAACCCATTTTCTGAGGTTTCTTGCTGTCCACTTGTTGAAACATCTGACTTGGGACACACTATATACAAATTTGGAATCAACTCTCTCTCAAGAGTCGATAAATACACCGAGCCAGCAGCATCAGCAGCTGAAGCAGCTGAAGAAACTCCACACCATCTATTTTCGCTGTCTATTGGCACATAATGCGGGAAAATCTCAGATTTTGCAGGTTCTCCATCAACAGTAACAGACTCAATCGCCAAATTGTCCGCATGCAAAGCAACAATCCCATTTTCTGGAACTTCTATTTGAAGCTCGGTGTAACTAAACAAGCCAAAAAGATACACACTTGTCAATATTAGAATTTTCTCATAATTTCACAAGTACAAAAGAAGATACGGGAGTTTGGGAACAGAACCAGTATTTAAAATGTGAAATTGTCATAATTATCAAATTTTACTATATTATCACTCTTGAGACCTTTTCTCAAACAGGTTTGTAGAAATCTCCTACAAGAATAACTATATATCTGTGATCGGTCCAAGTACGAAAAAAATGTACTCTTGTTTCTTGGCCCTCACATATTCACTACCATTTCATTTCTCTCTATTGTATTCGCCAGAACTCGTTATATCAGCACAGATCTTTTGACAGGGTGTACTTCAAACTCAAACGAAGAGGACCAGATTCAACTTCCCCAACTAAGAGGGGTCATAAACTCCTTTCTTGTATAGTAACATGAGAAACTCAGTTTTCCATTAAGGGAAATTTGGGTCATAAGGGAAAAATTCATTTCGGTCCTCCCATAAATTCAATCTTTTCTTAGAGGTTCCCCGGCAAATCGTTATCGTTACAACCATCATTTTGCTCATTCATGGAGTTGTAATCAGCACCTTTTACTAATATATTATCTACTGTAATCAGTAATACATATTGGACTCAATTACTTAGCCTTACAAGACTGCTTTTGCATGAAGGAGGCATTCCCAAATAAACTTATATGACGTGAAATCATACTCCGTTCTTCTCCTAAAATAACAGAAAATTTCGGCAATCCCCAAGTGAATCATGGAGTATTATGCTATAATAAGTCAAAAACGTAACATTATAGAATACTCCATCTCTAGTAGCAGTAACAAAGATTTACATTCTTGAATTTCAGCCATTCCTGAGTGAATCACGGTAACACTACTTGCTAACCAATAGCTACATCAAAAATTCTTAAAAAAAAAAATATCACAACCAGAAATTATCTGAGATTAAAACAACAGAAAATCGGTGAATTTCTTAGGACTCACAACTGTTCTCGCAACAAAAGCCAGTGGCACATTCATTACCTTCATTTTGCTCATGCAGAGAGTTGTAATTAGTATCAATTTAACAAAGTGTAGCTATCCACCATTAATCAGTTATACAGATTGCAGTCAGTTATTTAGGGTTGCGAACTTGCAAGCCTGGAATGGCAGCTAACTCTGGCTCGGACATTCTACTTTTCCTCCATGTAACTAATCATAACCGTGAAATCATACTTTCCATATCATAATAAAGAAATTGACTCGGCTTTAAAAAAACAAACTTTGGAGAATTTCTCTCAATTCATAACTACCGTCGCATCCAATGCCAGTGACAAATTCATTACCGCCGCACGTAAACGAAAATTATCACAACACCTAGGGTTTTACTGAGGTGTAGTAAATAATTTACAACCGAAATTAAACAGCAATAAATAAGTTACCCCTAAAAAAAGGCGCTCATTCACGTAATTACTATGGAGTTTCTTTTCGTCACGTAATTGGCCAAAATCGTAAACAATTAGCACACTCCATCTCTAATCTACTATAAACTTTTCTAGAACTTCCACAATCCGAATGAATCACAACTACACCACTCCCTAACCCATAGCTACATAAAAAAATTATCGAAAATAACCTCAACTCAGCTTAAAACAACAGAAAATTGATGAATTTCTTAAATTTCAATATTTGTCGCACCAAAAGCGAGTGACACATTCACTACATTCAATAAATTAATCTACCGTTACACAGAGACTAAAATCATAACAAACCAGAAAAACAACTCAGCTTAGAACAATAGAAAATCGGTGAATTTCTTAAATTCCATAAAAAGCAAATTTTCTTAATTTATCGTTAAACAGAAAGTTAAATCATAAAAAAAAACCTAGGAATTTCACCGAGTGTAGTAAATAACTAAAGAAAAACAGAAACTAAGCAAAAGGAGTAAAAATTGACGAAACCAACAGTAGACAAGTGACCCCTAAAGAAGGCGCTCATTCACGTAATTACCAGAGTTTATAATTATTGCCGCATAATTAGGCCAAAATCATAAACAATTAGCACACTCCATCTCTAATAACAGAGAACACTTTTTTCTCGAATTTCCCCAATTTTCTATTGAAACACAGTTTCACCACTCCTTAACCCTAAAATAATTGAAAATAAAATCAAGTTAGCTTAAAACAACAGAAAATCAGTGAATTTCTTAAATTCCACAAATTTTATCGCACAAGCGACACATTCGTTACCTTCAACAAATTAGACTATAAAATCATAACAAACCCTAGTATTTTGACCAGTGCAATAAACAATTAAAGAAAAACAGAATTCAAGCAAAAAAGAAAAGAAACTAAGCTTAAAACAACAGAAAATAGGTAAATTTCTTAAATTCCACAAATATTATCGCATCGGTGCAGTAAATAAACAAATAAGTAAATAAGAGAAAAAGAAAGGATAAAAAGAAACAGACCCGTAAATTAAACGCTTCTCCATATCAATCGATAAGCATAGCTTCTGGTGACGAATCACAGCTTGTGTACTATCCGTCTTCGTCTCCTCGCTCTTCTGTTTCCGCGGCTTCGCCATCTCTTTCTCTCTCTTTCTCTCTCTCTCTCTATATATATATATATCTGTATCTATAATTATACTTTTATTATATGTATCTATTTATTTTATTGTATGTATAATTTTATTATGTATCTGATGATGAGAGCAAAGGGGTGGGGGAGTTGGTTGATTTATAGAGAGAGAGAGAGAGAGAGCTCGTTCAGATGTGCCCTAACTTTTATTTTAGATCGTGTCCGTACATGTGATGTAATCTTCATCTGACGGTTCTCATTGGGGTTACTTTTTAAGTATTTTGACTTTTTTTGTATTACTGCTAATTCAGAATATCCAACACAACAGCCTACATGGATTGAGATTTGAAATACTAAATAATGAGGGAAAACAAATTATGTTTTACCATTCCTAACTAGCACCCTTAATAAAATACGGATTAAATTATTAATATTAATAATTGATATGTTAAACTACATTTTTTTTTATAATTTAGGTACTTGCGTCAATTTAATTGGATGAAAATTTAATTTAATTTGAATCTCATATTTAATAAAACATATCAATTTTAACCTGAAAAATTTATAAACTTACATTTTTAACCTACCCATAAACAAATAGTTGTACATTACAAATATATAAAATACAAACCAAAATAGAAAAAAAATACATTATTTATATATATAAATATATTTATATACACACACCCACCACCATGCGCGGAAACATTATTTAGAAATTTAGTTGATCGGTTTATTCAGTTCGAGACAATGGAGTGCTAGCTAGGTGAATACTTTTTTTTTATATAATGGTTGATGATGAAAATTGTTGCTTAACTATTTAATGGAGCTGACAAAGAGTCTGGATTTTTATACTACACTTTTTTTCTGAAAAAACGTACAAACCGTACAAAAAAATCTACGGTTTGCAGTGATTCAGTGCAAACCGTAGATTTTTTCTACAGACCGTAGATTAAATCTACGGTTTTCTGAAGTTTTCAGAAATTGTATAACAGTCCCTGCATTTCGTAAAAACTGCATATTGGTCCTATCAATAAAAATACTGAATATTTTTTTCAAATTAAACATGATTTTTTTTATAAAAAACTAAATGGCATATTCTTAAAAATATACATAAAATAAAAACCATTTTTTTATAAAATACTAAATCTTTAAACATGATTTTTTTAGACATGAATATTTTATAATTAGTTGATTTGATAATTTTTTTAGTTTATTAGAGTTGCAATATTGGTTATGTCAATAAAAATACTCCAATTTTAAAAATTAAACATGAATTTTTTTAATTAAAAAGTAAATACCCTATTCTTAAAAATATAGATAAAATAAAATAATTTTTTTTTTATAAAATACTAAATCTTCTTGACATGTTTTTTCAAAAAAAATTAAACATGATTTTTTTTAATTTTTTAATAACGAACCGTAAAAAGAAAATACAAACCGTAAGTTAAATCTATGGTTTGTAGTAGAGGTGCTCTCAATACACTACATTTTTTCTTTTAAAACGCGTGAACCGTAGATTAAATCTACGGTTTACAGTGATCCACTGTAAACCGTAGATTTAATCTACGGTTTGTATTCATTTAATGAAAACCGTAGATTAAATCTACGGTTTACAGTGGATCACTGTAAACCGTAGATTTAATCTACGGTCTGTGTAATTTCTGCAGAAATTACACAGTCAGTCCCTGCTTTTCAGAATTACACAGTCAGTCCCTGCGCCAAAATTACACAGCAGGTCCCTGAAAAACAGAAACTTACGTTTTTTTTTAAAAAAAAAACATTTTTTATACTACATTCTCTCTCTTTCTCTCAAAAACCCCCAATTTTCAACCCAAAAAATCACCCAAATCAATCAACCACATTAACTATCAAATTTATTAACAAAAAACCCCAAATCATCAATCAAACTTATCCATAATTGAAGGTATATCTTTTATTCTCTAATTTGTTATGTATTTTGTGTAATTTAAATTTGTAAAATAGGAAAAAATATATAAAATATGCAAATCCATAATTCACTTAGCTATATATAATTGTTTGTTGTTTGTTTATATTAATTATAGAAATTTTAATAATTGTTGATATTTGTCCATTTTTGCATGTTTTTTTATTTTTTGTAATTTTAATTTGTAAAATAGGAAAAAATATATAAAATATGCAAAACCATAATTCACTTAGCTATATATAATTGTTTGTTGTTTGTTTATATTAATTATAGAAATTTTAATAATTGTTGATATTTGTCCCATTTTTGCATGTTTTTTTATTTTGTTTGGTTAATTTGAATTGTTGATAATGTGTTTGGTTATGATTAAAAAATTGAGTTATTATTGTTTGGTTTATGATTAAATGTGTTTGGTTATGATTAAATGTGTTTGGTTATGATTAAAAAATTGAATTATTATTGTTTGGTTTATGATTAAATGTGTGTTTGGTTATGATTAAAAAATTGAATTATTATTGTTTGGTTTATGAAAAAATGTGTGTTTGGTTATGATTAAAAAATTGAATTATTATTGTTTGGTTTATGAAAAAATGTGTGTTTGGTTATGATTAAAAAATTGAATTATTATTGTTTGGTTTATGAAAAAATGTGTGTTTGGTTATGATTAAAAAATTGAATTATTATTGTTTGGTTTATGAAAAAATGTGTGTTTGGTTATGATTAAAAAATTGAATTATTATTGTTTGGTTTATGAAAAAATGATTGTTTGGTTATCATTGTTTTGTTATCATTAATTGGTTATAATTGAGTTATCATTGTTTTGTTATCATTAATTGGTTATAATTGAGTTATCATTGTTTGGTTATCATTAATTGGTTATCATTGTTTGGTTATCATTAATTGGTTATGTTATCATTTTTTGGTTATCATTAATTGAGTTATATTTGGTTATCATAGTTAGGATGGCAGACCCAGGTCCACATATTAAAGGGAGGTTGGGTATTTTACGACAGACTGGTCACATTTCTAATCAGACTTGGGATGCTGGCAGAGAAGCGGGTAGAGGAGATGCCAATAAGATTAGGGTTTATAATTATAGTTGGCAGATACCGACGCCTGAAAGGGTAGTTCAAAATATCATTAGGGCTGGTTTTTACGGTATTTACAGTATAGGTAATTATACCGTAGACCGAGGGTTGATTACAGCCTTAGTTGATAGGTGGCGTGATGAGTCGCACACGTTCCATTTTGTCGGGGGAGAGTTGGGGATATCTTTACAGGATGTAGAGATTATGCTTGGTATGAGGGTGGATGGTCTTGTTGTGACCCGGTCGGAGCGGAATGACACGAAGGCGAGCAGGTTGGCTATGATGGAGAGTTGGGTGTTAGGCCGGCTGACAATCAAGTCGATCAAAACTGTCTGACAGTTAGACTTGATTGGATGTTACAGACCTTCGGTGAATTACCCCCCAACCCAAGTGAGGAGCGTTTACTATATCAGTCTAAGGCTGCCATGCTATTATTACTGGCTGCACATGTGTTTTTGGATAAGAGCAGTGATCAGATTCCACTCTGGCCTCTGCCATTTCTGGAGGATTTTGACACATGTGCTGAGTATAGTTGGGGATCAGCTCTTCTGGCCTGGTTAGAGGCTAATCTATGCAGGGTGGTACGTTGTAAGACAACCGGAGTAAGCGGGGCGGTGATGTTTCTGGATATGTGGGCGATTACCAGACTACTGCCGGTTAGACCGTGTGAAGAGCTGCCGGAAGATGTCGAGCCACCGGAAGGCTTGCCTAGGTTCCCCCTCGGTTACAGGTATGATATTTATTTAGTTTTTGAATTGGATTTGCTTTTTTATATTATTGTGTCATCTATCATTTACTTAGCTGCCGGTTATATTTATTGTTTATCGGTTTTTGTTTGTATATTACAGATGGAAGATGTGGAGGCAAACTAACCTTACGCCATATGTCTACGGACATAATGTGGTCCACATACGTGACCAGTTTGACAATATGTCGCCTGAACAGGTAAATTTTAATTTTCGTATTATATGTAACTTACGTATTATATGTTGTATATGTTTCCATTTGTCTTATGTGCGCAGAATTTATTACTCGTCTATTTTTAAACCATTGTTTATATATTCTACTTTTGCTGATAACAGATAGTGTGGCAATCTTACGGGGATCTCAATCAGTATCCGGAATACTGCATGCGGGGCCGTTATATGTGGCATTGTTCTGTGCCTCTCATTTGTAATGAGAAGATTGAGTACCACCCCGCGGACAGGTTTATGAGACAGTTCGGTTTTGTGCAGCGGGTCCCTACATATATTTGGAAACCCAGACATGGTCACGGCAAGGATAGAAGATATGGGATTGGGAAAAAACACGACTGACCTTTACTAACCGGAGAATTTATAGCCGTGTGGAATGACCGCCACACCCGTCTTATTAACGGCGAATATGGCACGGGGACGTCACCGGATTACATGAAATGGTATAGAGAGCGGACCCGCATCTTCATAAACCCACCTGAACTTGCCCCGCCATCTCATGGTTTCCGGGAGCATACAGGGTTGTTCAGTAAAATGGTAACAACTAATTAAAGTTCATTAATATTTGATTGTTATTTTTCTGTTTGTATATTTCAATACTTATAAAATCGTTTTTGATTGGTTTTTTTTTTCAGAAAGCGGTATTGCGCCGAAATTTCAAATCATTCAAACAGCATAAATTGAAAACGGAAGTGGACTTACTACGAAAGGATTTCGCTGAAATGGGATTGAATCCGTACGGGTCAGCTGATGAACAGTCGGATGGGGAGGATGACGATGACGACGACGACGACGATGGTGATGACGACCTACGTTACGACCCAAGAAATTACACTAGGTCGGCAAGTTGTCGGCGTCCCGACGAAAGAGGCAGAGGGGAAGGCGAATCTAGTAGCGGCGGTAGAAGAACCAGTGGAGGTCGACCCCCGACTACAGATCAGGGTCCGGGTCCGAGTTCAAGCGGTCATGGTCGTCGTGCTTCTTTTGCTGGGTCGGGCTACGTTCAGGATGATGTCCCGTTCGATCATCATAGACAATCATTTGGGTCGTACGAGCATCATCCTAGTCATCAGTCAACCGACAGTTGGAGTCGAGGGTTGACAGTTACATCCCACGAGCGTGCGCCGCATCCAGAATCGCAGCAGCGACAAAGACGGCGTACGGAGCTAAACGAAATCGAAGAGTCTGCTGAGCCGTCATCCGATAGATTAACATCGGCGGGAAAGATGCTCCCTATGTCCCACTTTAAAACATTTAGTCGTTACAAAAAAAAATAAATGCACTGTTTTTGTATTTGATTTCTATGTTTGATTTGTCAGTTTTATTATTAGCTAGGGTTGGAATATTATAAATTCGTAGGTTTAATTTGATTTCTATGTTTGATTTGTACGTTATAATTTCGTAAGTTTAATTTGATTCGTATGTTTGATTTGTATGTTTTAGGGTAAAAAATATTCTGTATTTTAATTGATAGGACCAATATTGAGTTTTTACAAACCCTAAACCCTAAACCCTAAACCCTAAATTACAAACCCTAACCCCTAAACCTTGAACAATAAACCCTAAATTACAAACCCTAAACCCTAAACCCTAAATTACAAACCCTAAACCCTAAACCCTAAATTACAAACCCTAACCCCTAAACCCTAAACCCTAAATTACAAACCACAAACCCTAAACCATAAACCCTAAAATCTAAACCCTAAACCCTAAACCCTAATTTACAAACCCTAACCCCTAAACCCTAAATTACAAACCCTAAACCCTAAACCCTAAACCCTAAAATCTAAACCCTAAACCCTAAATTACAAACCCTAACCCTTAACCCCTAAATTACAAACCCTAAACCCTAAACCCTAAACCCCTAAAAACTAAATATTCTGAAATATACATACAAACCGTACATTTAATGTACGGTTTGTACAGATTTCATACAAACCGTACATTAAATGTACGGTTTGCTTGTTTTATGTGCAAACCGTAAAAGTAATGTACGGTTTGCACCCCTGATTTGAGCAGCGACGTTTTACGAATGTACTTTTTACACGGAATCACCGTTAATAACGTAAAAAAAAAAAATAAACTACGAACCGTAAAAGTAATATACGGTTTGTAGTGTAAATTACATTGGATACCATATATATCAAAATAATTCCGACAACACATTATCACTTTTGAATTATTATGACTTGACAACCCTATCCGAAAATGACTACTCAATGCATTATTAAAGTTTCGAAATGACTACACCAAAAAAAACACTACAACCCGTAAAAGTAATATACGGTTTGTAGTGTAAATTACATTGGATACCATATCTATCAAAATAATTCCGACAACACCTTATCACTTTTGAATTATTATGATTTGACAAACCTATCCGAAAATGACTACTCAATGCATTATTAAAGTTTCGAAATGACTACACCAAAAATTCACTACAAACCGTAAAAGTAATCTACGGTTTGTAGTGTAAACTTACCCTATAAATATGACTCAATTTTGCCAATTCTAACAAACCATAAAATCAAACACAAACACATTTCGGAAATCTCTAAAAAAATCCTCATTTCTCCCCAATAAAATATACAAACAAACACTTTTTCGAAAATGAATTACAACTATGGTTATGACAACAACCAATGGAATAACAACAACAATGCAAATTCATCCAGTGGCTCAAACGATGAGCTAACTGATTATTCGGAGCACTTTGAAGTTGATGAATTGACTTGGGAAACAAGGGATGAAATGCTTGCTGATCTTGCTGATGTGGCTGGAAATTGGGGTTTCATCCTTACGATTCGTAGGTCTGGAGGGGGTGATGGGAGCAGAACACCGTATGTTGATATTGTGTGTGATAAATCGGGGGTTTACGAAAAAAAGAAACCATCTTCCGTAAAATCAGGTACAAAGAAAAAAGACTGTCCATTTTTCATTAAAGGTTACGTAGTTAATGGTGAATGGATGTGTCACGTAGAAAATGGACAACATAGCCACCCACCTCCAACTTACCTCCAAGGTCAAGCACGACGTGCTCGTTTAACCCAAGATGAAAAAGAAATTGTTAAAACTTTAAGGCAAAGTAGTTTTAAAGTTGGTGCAATATTAGAGGCCATTAAAAATAGAAATCCTGACAATGTATCAAACACTAAAACGATACATAATTTTTTGGCCGGACTGAAATTTAAAGAACGAGATGGTAGAAACCCGACACAGGAACTTTTTAATTTGTTGGATAGACATCGCTACACATTCTACTATAATATGAACCCATCAACCCATTGCCTTGAGAACTTGTTTTTTGCACACCCCGATTCTATAAGGATGTTCAAAGCTTTTCCTGATGTCTTGTTAATGGATTGTACATATAGGACAAACCGTTTTAATATGTCATTTCTAGAAGTCGTAGGAATGACATCAACGAACCAAACATATTGTTTAGGTTTTGTTTTCATGAGTGACGAGACACAAGAAAGTTATATATGGGCATTGGAAAAATTTAAAGTTACATTGGAGGGGTGTATACTACCTAGGGTGTTTGTAACCGACAGGGAAATGGACTTATCAAATGCTTTATCCGTTGTTTTTCCCGACTCTCATCATATTTTGTGCACTTTTCATATTGCAAAAAATGTTTTGAAAAACTGCCGTAAAAAGATCCCTGACGAGGAGTGGCAAACGTTTCTAGATGATTGGGGTTTATTGGTTGATTCTGAGTCGATAGAGGAGTACAATTATAACCGAACTAATTTCAATACCTCTTACAAATCGTACCCTGCTGTGATTAAGTATGTAGACAAGCTTTTAAATGATTATGCTGAAAAGTTTGTTGCATGCTATACCAACCACACAACACATCTAGGTAACAGAACTAGCAATCGAGCCGAACAACAACATGCTAAGCTGAAAAGATCCCTTTCCACAAATACTGGCACGCTTGAAACTGTTTGGGTAGAGGTGAATAGAATTCTAGAAAAACAGTTTGAGGATATTAAGACGAAGTTGGATAAATGCAAGTCTTATTTTCCACATTCTGAAAAAACGCCTCTATTTATAAATCTTAGGTCGTATATCACACACTATGCCTTTGATTTATTATTCCAAGAACACAAAAAATGTAGTGGCCAGGCTGATGGGAATTGTTCTTGCGGTTTTAAATTGTCTCACGGTTTACCTTGTCATCATATTATGAGTGAACATATTTTATTCGGGAAGCCTCTTCCTCTAGAATATATTCATCCATTATGGAAAAAATTAGACGTAATTGATGATAATGGGAACACCGATGATTATGGGGTAGAGGGTGATCTAGAAGAGTTTAAAAGTGTTTATGCTAGCAAAACGAATGTTGAAAAACGGCGTATGAAAACACAAATCCGAGAGATAACCGTACCAGCCAGAACATCCGTCAGTGACCCCGAAGTGAGAGCAAATAGGGGGAGACCTAGAAAAGGCGACAAATCTAGTAAGAGGGATAAGTCGGGATGGGAGTATGTGGAGGAACAGAGTGCTGGTGCTAGTAGGGACAAGGGTAAAGGCAAGGCGGATGAAACACCGGAGGTAAGGGTAAACCCAACTAGGAGGCCGCGAAACCAGAACCCTAAACCCACCCCCAATAGGCCAACCTTCCTGTACAGTGACCAAATATGGGTCATGTTACATAGTTACATGGAAACAGTTTATGATGTGCGTGGGGATGGTAACTGTGGGTTCCGGGTACTTGCAAATGCGACGGGTAAACAGAATGGGGAAGATGATTGGTACGCGATAAGATGTGAGTTGTTTCAAGAGCTGCAGCAAATGAAAGGTGTTTATTATGAGCTGTTTGAGAATCTTGACTTTGAAGCTTACCGGTATGATTACATTTTATCAAGTTTAAATTTTTATCATCCTACAGATCCCGCACCTATTGACAAATGGATGAGATTTCCGTCTTATGGGTTTTTAATTGCTTCTCATTACAATATGCCAATTGTATTGTTGTCCTTATGGGAAAATCAAAATGGAGGGGTAAACGTGTGGAACAGTACTTTTTTACCGCTTTATACTGGTCCGCCTCAGGGAACGACATATTACATCCCGACTGTAATGGTGTTCGTCAACAGTTGTCACTATGCTCAGGTTATTCCTAAAGAAGGGATCTTCCCAATGCCAGGAATTATAGCACGGTGGGAACAAACACGCACTGAGGCAGCTGTGCCATGGAAGGAACTTTTTCGACCAAATTTCAAATTATATATGGCGCTGGAAAAGCAATCGGGAAAGAAAAAAGCAAATGAAGAACCTATAGACCTAAGTCCATAATCGGTTTTTTATTTTTAATTTTATGTAAATTACTATTTTTTCCAATTTGTTGTAAATTTATATGATGTAAACAAATGTTTAATAAATTTGTTTTATGAAATTTAGTTCTATGAAATTTTGTTGTAAATTTTGTTTAATTTTGTTGTAAATTTTGTTGTAAATTTTGTTTAATAAATTTGTTTTATGAAATTTATAAGTTGATATTCATGTTTGCATATTGCGTTATACAAGTGTTAAATACAAACCAAAAAAACTTCACAAAAATTGACGATTTAGTTAATGATTCAATAAATATCAACTTATACACTTGACAAAAATATAACATGAACCAAAAACATAAATTTTATCAAATCAACTTTTTTTTGTGTAAATTTGTGTAAATTTTGTGTTTATTTTTACAGATTGTTAGAATATTCGTAATTTATTTTATGTAAAATTTTAAAAATAAGTCATTTTGTTTTTAAATTTGAAAAAAACAAAATGTCTTATTTGAAAAAAATATCAACTTATACACTTGAAAAAAAATCAACTTATACACTTGAAAAAAATATCAAATTATACACTTGAAAAAAATATCAAATTTTAAACATAAGGCATTTTTATGTAAAAAAAAATCATGTTTAATTTGAAAAAAATATTCAGTATTTTAATTTTAATTATTAGAATTTTAATTTTAATTTTTAATTTCAAAAAATCTGTGAAAACACAGAGACCGTAGATTAAATCTACGGTTTACAGTCAATGACTGTAGACCGTAGATTTAATCTACGGTTTCAGCGTTTTTTCAGAAATTATGTAGTACAATAAGTGCACCTCTTTGTAGTATAAATGTCATTGAATACCCCATCCATAAAAATCATCTAACAACACTTACTCACTTTTGAAATTTTTTGATTGATTTGACAACATAAAAGTTCGTCTTTATTATGAAATGACAACACTATCCAAAAATAATTTCTCAATGCATGATTAAAACTTGAAAATGACTAGACATTATTATTTAAAAAAAAATTAAAGATGATTTTTTTAATAAAAAAATAAAATACCCTATTCTTAAAAATATAGATAAAATAAAAATTAATTTTTTTTATAAAATCTTCTAGACATGTTTTTTTTTACAATTAAACATGATTTTTTTTATTTTTTTAATAACGAACCGTAAAAACAAAATACAAACCGTAAGTTAAATATACGGTTTGTAGTGTAAACGCTATTGAATACCCTATCCATAAAAATCATCCGATAACACTTACTCACTTTGGAAATTTTTTGATTGATTTGACAACACACACGTTCGTCTTTATTATGAAATGACAACCCTATCCGAAAATGACTTCTTAATGCATGATTAAAGGTTGAAAATTACTAGACATGATTTTTTTTTTAAAATTGAATATAAATATGGTATATTTTTGCCAATCCTAACCATCTCTCAAATTAAACACAAACACTCACTTGAATCTCTTCAAAAACACTCATTTCTCCAAACAAAAACATACACAAATACTCTTCGAAAATGAATTACGATTATAGTTATGACAACAACCAATGGAACTACAACTATGTTGATTCCTCCAGTAGCTCAAACGAGGAACTAACTGACTATACAAAACATTTTGAAGTTGATGATTTGACGTGGGATACAATGGATGAAATGCTTTGCTGATCTTAGTGACGTGGCTGGAAATTGGGGTTTTATTCTTACGATCCGTAGGTCTGGGGGTGATGGGAGAAGAGTACCATATGTTGATATTGTGTGTGATAAATCGGGGGTTTACGAAAAGAAGAAGCCGTCTTCCATAAATTCAGGTACCAGAAAAAAAAAAGATTGTCCATTTTTTATTAAGGGTTACGTAGTTAATGATTAATGGTTGTGTCGTATAGAAAATGGACATCATAACCACCCACCTCCCACTTACCTTCAAGGACAAGCATGACGTGTTTGTTTAACATAAGAGGAAAAAGAAATGGTTAAAACTTTAAGACAAAGTAGTTTTAAAGTTAGTGCAATATTAGAGGCCATAAAAAATCGAAATTCGGACAATGTATCCAACACTAAAACGATACATAATTATTTGGCTGGTCTGAAAGTTAAAGAGAGAGATGGTAGAAACCCGATACAAGAAATGTTTAATTTGTTGGATAGACATCGGTATACTTTCTTCTATAATATGAACTCAATAACTCATAGCCTAGAGAACTTATTTTGTGCCCACCCCGATTCTATAAGGATGTTCAAAGCTTTTCCTGATGTATTGTTAATGGACTGTACATATAGGACAAACCGTTTTATATGTACAAACCGTATTAATATGTCATTTCTAGATGTCGTAGGGATGACATCAACGAACCAAACATATTGTTTAGGTTTTGTTTTCATGAGGGATGAGACTCAGGAAAGTTATACATGGGCTTTGGAAAAATTTAAAGAAACATTGGAGGGTTGTACGCTACCTAGGGTGTTTGTGACCGACAGAGAAATGACCTTGCTAAATGCTTTATCCGTTATTTTTCCCGATTCTTATCATATATTGTGCACTTTTCATATTGCCAAAAATGTTTTGAGAAACTGTAAAAAAAAAAAATCACAGACGAGCAGTGGCAAACGTTTCTAGATAATTGGGGTTTATTGGTTGATGCTAAGACGATAGAGGAGTACAATTACAACCGATCCTCTTTCAATTTCTCTTACAAATCGTATCCTGATGTGCTTAAGTATGTTGACAAGCCGTTAAATGATTATGCCGATAAGTTTGTTGCATGTTATACCAACCATACAACATATCTAGGTAACATAACTAGTAATTGGGCCGAACAACAACACGCAAAGCTAAAAAGATCTCTTTCCACAAATACTGGCATGCTTGAAAATGTTTGGGTAGAAGTGAATAAAATTCTGAATAAACAGTTTGAGAATATTTAGATGAAATTGGATAGATGCAAGTCTTATTTTCCACATTCAGAATGGACACCTCTATTTAAAAATCTTAGGTCGTATATCACACACCATGCCTTTGATTTATTATTTGAAGAACACAAAAAATGTTGTGGCCAGTCTGATGAGAATTGTTCTTGCGATATAAAGTTGTCTCACGGGTTACCTTGTCATCATATTATGAGTGAACATATTTTATTCGGGAAGGCTCTTCCACTAAAATATATCCATACATTCTGGAAAAAATTAGATGTAATTTATGATAATGGAAAAACGATGATTATGGGGTAGAGGGTGATCTAGAAGAGTTTAAAAGTGTTTATTCTACCAAACTAATGTTGAAAAGGGCGTATGAAAACACAACTCCGAGAGATAACCTTACCATCTATAACATGCATGAATGATCCTGAAGTGAGACAAAGTAGAGTGAGACCTAGAAAATGAGACAATTCTAGTAAGAGAGATAAGTCGGGATAGAAGTATGTGGAGGAACAGAGTGCTAGTGCTAGTAGAGATAAAGGTAAAGGTAAAGTGGAAGAAACACCGGAGGTAAAGGTAAATTCAACAAGGAGACCGCGAAACCAAACGAATAAGCCCACCACCACTAGGCAAAGCTTTCCGTACAGTGACCAAATATGGGTCATGTTACATAATTACATCGATATGGTTTATGATATGCGTGGTGATGGTAACTGTGGGTTCCAAGTAATTGCAAAGGTCATGGGTAAAGAACATAGGAAAAATAATTGGTACGCAATTAGATGTGAGTTGTTTCAAGAGCTGCAGCAAATGAAAGATGTTTATTATGATCTGTTTGAGAATCTCGATTTTGAAGGTTATCATTATGATTATATTCTATCCAGTTTGAATTTTTATCATCATACAAATCCTGCCCCTTTTGAAAAATGGATGAGATTTTCGGCTTATGGTTTTTTTAATTGCATCTCATTATAATATCACAATTGTATTGCTGTCATTATGGTCAAACAAAAATGGAGGGGTACAAGTATGGAATACCATTTTTTTACCTCTTTATACTGGTCCGCCTCCTGGAACGACATATTACATCGCTACTGTAATGGTGTACATCAACAGTTGTCATTATGCTGAAGTTATTCCAAAAGAAGTGATCTTCCCAATGTCAAGAATTACAGCACGATGAGAACAAACACGCACTGAGGCTGCTAAGCCATGGAAGAAACTTTTTCGATCAAATTTCAACTTATACATAGCGCTAGAAAGGCAATCGGGAAAGCAAATCCTAAATGAATAAGATGTTATACACGTATAAGTCCATAATTAGTTTTTTTTATTATTATTTTTATGTAGAGTACTCTTTTTTCCAAGTTGTTGTAAACTGATTTTGATGAGACTCAAATAAAATAATGTGATGTATCATGTTTAACAAATATGTTTTATGAAATTTATTTAATATTTGCATATTGACGATTGGCACCAAATTGACGATTTAGTTAATCTTTCATACTGAGTTATTCAAGTGTTGAAAAACAAACCAATATTATCATATTGGAGCTCTAAAAACTATCCCGTATGTATATGAAAATGTATGATTTCAACTGTTTCGTATTTCTTACTTCACCTACTAAAACTTGCAAAAAGAGTGAAATTAAAATGATCAATAAATCTCAACTTATACACTTCATAAAAAGGTAACATGATGAACCAAAAATGTGAAATTTTTAAAATCAACTTTTTTGGAGTAAATTTGTCTAAATTTTGTATTTATTTTGAGAGATTGTTAGAATTGACCAAATTTATATATATATAAAATCATGTCTAAAAGATTTAGTATTTTATAAAAAAAATATTTTTATTTTATGTATATTTTTAAGAATAGGGCATTTTGTTTTTTATAAAAAAATTCATCTTTAATTAAAAAAAAATCATATTTAATTTTTAAAATTGAAGTATTTTTATTGATATAAACAATATTACAACTCTAATAAACTAAAAAAAACTATCAACTAATCATAAAACATTCATGTCTAAAATTGGAGTATTTTTATTGATATAACAAATATTTCAACTAATTATATAATATTCATGTTTAAAAGATTTTGTATTTTATTAAAAAATTATTTTTATTTTATTTATATTTTTAAGAATATGCCATTCAGTTTTTTATAAAAAAAAATTCATGTTTAATTTTTTTTAAAATATTAAGTATTTTTATTGACATGACCAATATGCAGTCTTTACGAAATGTAGGAATTGTTCTGCAATTTTTAAAAATAAGCAAACCGTAAATTTAATCTACGACCTGTAGAAAAAATCTACGGTTTGCACTGAAATTTTCTGAACTGCAAACCGTACATTTAATCTACGGTTTGCACTGAATCACTGCAAACCGTAGATTTTTAGTGCGGTTTGTGCGTTTTTTCATAAAAAGTGTAGTATAAAAATCCAGGCTCGCTGACAAATGCTTTTATTTTTACCACTGCCGATTCATATTTATGAGACCAAATAGTGATTACTCCATTTTGCTGTAACGCAGGTTGCCTTTTTGGACTTGAAGTAAGCAGCTCATCTAGTTTCGCTATTGTGTAAATTGCTTTTAATCGGGTTCATAATTTCTATTTTATTTATTGGATCCATACATGTACCCAAAAACCATTCTGGCAAAGTTAAAACATTTCTGTAAATTGTGTCGATTGACGGTGGTAGACAGGTGGCAGGCTGGAGGTGAAGTGGTGGCGGCGAGTGGCGGTGGTGGTGTGTGTATATATATAGTGTATCTTTGTATTTTAGTTTGTATTTTATGTAAACCACTAGGAATAGTTTAGTGGGCTAGAGCCCGCACTATCATATACGAGATGCAGGGTTTGAGTTTTGTTAATGAGTTAGGTGTAAAATCCTTAAATTCTCTTTCATAAGATTTAAAAAGAATAGTTTGTATTTTATGCATATGTAACTATTTGTTTATGCGTATGCTAAAAAGGTAAATTTATAAATTTTTCGGGTTAAATTGATACATTTTAAAAATTTGGGAGTGAAATTAAATTTAAACTTAACTTCTGTCAAATTTAATTGATAGATATACCCAAATTAGGAAAAAATATGTAGTAAATTAGCTCAATTGTTAATATCAATAGTTTGATACTCATTTTGTTAATAAGTGATAGTCGGGCCCTAGGGGTACTAAACATATTTTTTCCCCTAAATAATCAATTTGGTTTGATAGCAAAATTTAATAAATTATAATGGTATTGATGTCAAAGTATACCTAAGTCTTCTTTGTTAGCGAGGTTTGTAATTTCGGGATTAACAATCATGTCCGGTTTATGAGCGGGATTCGGAATGAAGGTCAGACTAGCAATCATAACATAATTAAACTAATATAATTTGTATTGCAGATACAAAAAATAACATTATTTGTAGTCCGGATAATAGTAATAGTCTGGTTACAGTCAAAAATATCATTTGTGGACCCGGTAGGACTTCCAGTCCAATCCCAAGATTCGGGTGATAAAAACAAACTAGTCTTACATGTTAAAAAATCGATATCTAATTTATTTAAAAATTAACACATTAAATATTAAAAAACGACACACCATACCAAATTTCATACATAGCGCAATTAAAAAACGTTGGAAGTCTTAATAGATCGAGCTTATTCGTATGGTTATTCCATAGAAGCATGCTTTTTAGTACTTTTACTTATATCCAAAAATTAAATATTTATAACTGTTCACTTTATTAGTTATGTGTCACTAAACAATTAACTTTTTTTACTTTTAAGTATGGAGGAGTTACTCATCTCTCTATCACACACGGTTTTTCAAAAATAATACTGTAACATATAAAACTCATTTGCACATTATCCTACAAATCTATACATTTAATTCATGCATATTGTTGTAGGATAATATTGGACTATTGAGATTGTACTTTATGGGTCCAAGTAGGCTTATAACCCTACTCCTCTATCTATATAAAGAGAGTTAGCGGTCTTGTATTTTACATTCATTCATATACATTCTGATTAATAAAGACGTTGTTGTTGTCTCTCTCTATATTCTCTCTCTATATCTATATACATATATATGTGAGCTAATATGTCACACAACACGTTATCGGCACTTTGCTCGCGGAGAATAGGATATACGCTCGTGGATATTGGAGATTTTTGGTAAACGCACGGATATTGGGTATTTATAAACCTTGAGGTTTATCCGGGTTTTTTAGGGTTTTGCTATATCGACTTTCACCAACATACCGTACGTAAGGTATCGAATTCAAAACTTAATTTATTCCATATATGTGATCGTACGTATTATTTTATGGATAAATAAATCATGATAAATATACCGTAATATATAATTCACGTGTAAAAGCTAAACTGCATGTTAGGAATAAAATCTCACTACATGATAAATTATTGCTTATTGTCTAACATGATCTATCTTGCATGAATTAATCCATATTAATACACATATGGACCGTGTGGATAGAAACAGTCTAGTAAATTGTTTGCATGTAAAACGAAATACACCAACATATGATTATGACTTTCCAGATTATTTTTTTTCTGAAAAGATGATGTTTAATAATATTACCATCTCTGAAATATTCTATTACGGAAAATCATGTGAATTTTTTTATTGATTATGAAACTTGCATGTTAAAATTACCATGTATAGAATTATTAATATGGCGATAAACATAGATAATTGATTGATATCTTGTTAGCATAATCATATCTTTTTGATATTATCATATATATAAATATCACATATGCCAGTAAATTATTGGATTAGATCTAATTGATAATTTTAAATTGATTTGATTTGATATGTTAGAATCTTTATGGATTGATTGATAATCTTAAATTGATTTGATTTGATATGTTAGAATCTTTATGAATTGATTGATAATCTTAAATTGATTTGTTTATAATATCAAATCTACTGCATGATTAGATATATCCTAAAATATATTTACTGCCAGTTAATCTAGATAGATATTGTCTATATTGTTAATATTATTGCCATATATAAAAAGCGAAAATCGTATATATTCACATTTAAGTTGAAAAAATTATTAATCTTCCCCAAATAGGCTCACCTATTTGGATACGATGTCTAGGAAAGATAAAGGCGGAAGTCGTTCTCCTAATGAGGTCGGTTTTTAAGAGGCATTCGTGCCCACCCCCCTCACCGTCTTTCCTGGTCGTGTTCAAATAGAGCTACCGAAAGGGGTTGACTAAATAATAATTTCCCAGAGTGTGTTTATATAGTGATGCATGTTTCGCTGAATTGGTGTTTCAGTATCGACCCGTCGTTCGATCAATGAGAACCGATTCACATGAAAAGCAAAACTAATGTTTTCGAACCTGTCGTTTCGAAAAAAAGTTTGTGCTTATGCAAACCATAAAAATATAAATCAGTCGTTTTATATGATAAATAATCCAGAACTCCCAACACATGTTGGATGCCATCTATGAAGAGAAAAATCGTAAAACATACTTGCGAAATGACTGTTTAAATGTTGATTTTAATCCGTCACCACATGTTACTCACCCTGATGTGTGAAAATGTGATGCCCTATTTTTTTTGGATGCCATCTTTGATGAGTAAAACACAAATTTGTTGTTATCATCAGGATGAATGCTAAGGCGTTGATTTTATTCCGCCGTCACATTTGAGACGTGATGACGTCTATGGTGAACAAATGTCTGAAATTGACATATTGGAGCAATCCTTCACCAAAATATTAGCTTGGAAATTGCATTCCATAAGCAGTATCGTGAATTTATATTCACCATGTTCCTTTATCGCCCATCTGTTATTGGATAAGAAAATTACCCCGGTGAGTAGTTTTAATCCTATTGGGTCAATGGCGAATTGTTTGCCTGATATTAATGCTTTTCGTGTATTTTTTTTTTCACGAATCGAGAACCGAGACAAGTGTTATTTGTCTCGAACTGTCGTGATCCTGATGAATCGCCTAGCCAAGCGAGATTTTAGACAATCGTCAAAATCGAAAACTTGTGGCTGCAAGACAGTAATTGAAATGAACAATATGGCTCGTTGTCACAAAGCAAGAGATAATGCTCAATGAGGCAACTCTATGCTATAAAGACAAAGGTCATGCACGGTTACTCCTTAAATAGTTCACAACTATTATAAAGGTGAAAAAACCCGATGCTAATGTGGTTAAAGCTAACTGAAAGGAAACTCTTGAGACCCCCGATTTTGTGGCTCAAATGAGTTTGATATCTTTCTTTATTGATTTTGATAAATCATTGAGCCATTTTTTCGCTCATCTGGATTATGTTTTCCATTTGAATTATGATTTTTCCATTTGGACATACTTTTGGATTATGGTTTGCCTGTTTACGAAATTTCTCGAAATAATTTAAAGTGTTTTGAGCAAATTACTTTGACAAATGTGACCAAATTTTAAATTATGAAATTTTAGGCAATACTTGTGGGGTAGTTGATTTTTTTTGAAAATAGTGGCTAACAGTGTACCACATAATTTCACCAACTACTTGCCTAAAAGAGTACTCAGTGACAACGATTCTGGACCTGTCGTTCCAAATTGAAATCTTTGGTAAAGCCAAATTGATTTGTCAAATATGAGGCGTTATACTCCTATAGGTCCTGTCGTACCTTGTTGAGTTATAAAATATTCGAGAAAACCAGTGTTATCTGGTAATAGCTCATAAAAGAATTGAAATTTCTTTACATAGCCTCCATTCAATACGACTAAAAGCTTATTTTAGAGGAGTTTAAATGTCTTTCAAGTGGTTGCTACCACATTCTTTAAACCATTTAAAGTTACCTTATCATTTCGCCTGTCGTTGAAATGATAAATGATTTAGATGCTAAGACATGATTGTCTATACTATCATTTGCCTGTCGTCGATTAATAAGAGCATTTTGATATTGTGGCATTGACCGGATGAGATATTCCCGGGTCAAAAGACGATGCTTGATTTATAATCGCATCGTATTTGGATTCTCTTTGAGAATATATTTCGTTATTAATCCGAAATTCATGCCACTAATGCTCACTTTGAAAGACTAATATGTGTAAAGATCATGAAAAGAACTCGTAAAATTCTTGTAAAGAATTGAAGGAGTTATTGTGGACTTATCCAACCATAAGACGGACCATAAATATAAATGGTTATGGTTGATGCATCGACAATATGGTCACATTTTAATGTTGTCCACATAAATGCAGCACTTTCCAAACTTTTAGCCCTTTCATTAAGTTGATGGCTCATGATCCGGATTATCCTGAAAAGTCTAGTCGACTTGATAATTCCGAAGAGTAAGAATCGAAAATTCGATTTGAATTACTTGAGTTTGGAAATTGAAATTGAACATCCTGTCGATTATGTTCAGACCCAAATGGACTCACGGAAAGTTTGATGATGCGACTGCAAATGGTTGCACTCACTTCTTGGTCTTGCGCACCAAGATTTATATTTCCGTGTGGGTTCATGCTATTTTGCTGCATTGGTCCGTTTGAGGCCATAGTCACTCAAAACACTAAATGCGTACCAGTTGGTTACTGGTTATGAGCCAGATGCCTCATATGAACGCGTGTTTGAGTGCTTAATATTTTGATTGAGCCGCTATAGCGTTCAAAATATGGACCTCTGAAGGGGACATAAGTCGATTATGAATCCCCTGCCTATCATTTGATAGAGTAACCTTGGCAAGCGATCTTTTTACCGCATGATATGCGAAAGTGACATCGCTAAGACTGTTCTCCCCGTCGTTAGGGGGAGATTTGCACGTTACCGTTGATAAGAAACGACGTGAAGTAACGTGGCATAACCCACTCAGCCTTAGCTTGATCCCCAAAACTGCACTTAGTGATAAGTAAGTGCATAGACTCACTCAAGTCTAACTAAATGCCAGACGCATTTAATGACTTTATGAGATGTCACGAGATCATTTATACCTGCTACAAAATGCTTGCAATGATAGACGTCCCTTTCGGACGCTGTGTTCCTGTCGTAACACGTTGTTTTGGCCGAACCCGCCAAGCAAAGAACGTTACCGTCGGCCGTCAGTCTGTCATCCTTCCTAAGATATGAGGAAGTTGACCGGTTCTTAATTCGTTCAGCCCCAGAGGTGGTAAACTGAAACTCGTTTGTCGCACGAGATTATAAAGGATCTAGGAGATGTGTGATTCCTCCTCATCCTAAGAATCTCGAAATATCTGTCGATCATGATATCTTAGACGATATTGAAGCAAAACGAGACTGTCATTAATTACTTGTTCATATATTCGGTGACGACTGATAATATGAGCAAATTATGACAGAGAACCATGTACTGTTGCCTGAAGTTAACGGAGAATAGACTGGACTAATGGAAACTTGTATTCCAAGTAGGCTCCTTAGCGAAAGTGTGTTCAGACCTGTAGCTCTACACCACCAATGTTAAACGAGTTCGTTTATTTGGTTATTCCTAAGGAAGAGTGATGAGAATAATGAGATTGTAGAATACTCGCCTAGTAGCGCAAGGCTTCTCTCACACCTTGGAATTGATTACGAGATGGTTGATTTCTTCGTAATGGACATTATAACAGTCCCTTACTTTACCAGAGTAGTTTCAGATAAACTGAGTATGCAGCCATGAATGTGGTCACGGTTTTATCTCTATGGTGATTTAGACAAAGAGATATAAATAAAGGTCCATGTGTGACTTCATGTCCTTGAATCAAGTAGTTCCTGACCACGGAACACGATCTCAATTGACTGAGACGTTCACTATATGGATTAATATAATCCGAGGGATGGTATACTGCCTAAGTGAGTACTTGATCAGCTTGGGATACTTGAACAAGTATTATGCCCTTGCATGTTTTATTATGCGATCCACTTTTGGATTTGCCCTCGAGATGAAGGATCTTGGGAAGAAACGGTAGTGACTCAGCCTGATGATCGAGTCCCATAAAAATTGAATCTAAGTTCATGATTCAGACTACACCAAGAAGGTGTTATGACGTTTTAGTCATCATGACGCTAAGTCGTCAGATTCTCCCATGATCGTTCGATCACTAGACATTGATATAGACCCAGTCCGTCCATGGTGAGACGATGAAGAGATATTGAACCATCATGTTCATATCTAAGTACAATAAGCGCATCATTGTACTTGGTCTAATGTACTAGGACGAACATCTTGTATGTTGTGAATGGTATAGCTCGACACAACATTGCACTAACACGCTGCCATCGAAATGGCATAAAAGACATTTTTCCATTACCTTAAGGTAACTGTGGATGAGGGCTTGCCTTATCCCATTTTGCGTCATCGAGTGTACCTACCCCCTTCGGTACTCGAATTAACGCAACCTTTTTTTGGTTATACCGATGCTGGTTACTTATCAGACCTGCATAAGGGATATTCCTAACATGGTCTGTCTTTACCATTAGGAATAAGGCAATATCTTGGAGGTCTTGAAATGACTCCAAACGAATCACTCTGGTCTACTCGTGCTCTATGAGACGACTAGAGAGTTTATATGGTTTTGATATATGTGAAAAAGAATATTTATTTATAAGTTTTAAAGCTTTGAATAGCTTCATTTCTTACGTTTACTGTTTTAAATAGTCGCAATATTCTGTATTTACTATTTTTATATGAACCTGATAGAACATAAAAATTGGACCCGAATATTCTATTCGGGTAATAATCAGCCCACTTTATAAATGGACATTCAACGCTTAAATGGGTCATCTTATGCCTTTTATAGGAAAATAAGGTATTACTATCAAAAGCCCAAGCCCACTCAACTGGGGACCCATGTCTGAAAAACCCCCTGGGATGAAGACATTTGTCAACATCCTAAAAGGCATAGTTGCCTATAAATAGCCAACTACCCCTCCTAGAAATGGACCAGAAAATCTATCCAAAAAATATAGAGAGAAGTTGAGAAAAGAGAGAAACTAGTCAAAGCATATCACGTCGAGAAATAAACCGAGCAGAGATAAAGCCGAGCACCGAATAAAAGGGGAGAAAGCCCAAGAAGAGAGATCAAATAGTCAAATCGAGCACCATTGTAAAATAGAGATACTAATCCGAGCAAGTGTAATATTCCGAATAAGGATAACAATCCGAGCAATAATAAAGAGCAGGAAGTGTCATTATTTACAGTTGATTTACTATTATATTATTGTTGAAAAGCCTAACGCGACCGACCAAAGTTATGGCTTTATCAAATGGCACCGTCTCCAGGAATTATCTAGTTCCCAACTAGTTTAGAATTCGAATACCAATACTCTGCCAGACGAGCGACAATGGTGACCAATGTAGAGGAAACCCATCCCGAGATAATAGAAACCAATAACCAAAACGCGCAAATTAGCCAACAAGACCTCGACGATCTACTCGCCATCCGCGACAGATATGAAGCTATCCAATCCGGAAACCAACCAACAACCTCCTACGTCAACCAAGAACAACCGGTCGAACCACCCCAACATTTCATTAAAGGGATTGTCGACGAACACCCTTCGTCCTCGGAGGACGAACAAGACATGCCCGTATTAAGGCGTGCACGAAGACGCTTACCCGGGTCCCAGGCAGGGCCGAGCTCAAGAGTCCCTTTGCCTACAGCCTCGGTCAACTCCGGTGCTCGTTTACAAACGGACGACGCTCATCAGTTTGGCATGCCCGAGGATCATGTACTCGGACAGTCGCCCCGACTACCAACTAATCCTCCGAGGATGATTACACCACCCACGGTGGAGGTACAACACGTTGTTCCGTTAGCCGATGAAAGGAACTACGCCCAGCTACAAGCTCAGCTGGCGGCATGCATGACGGCCATGACAGCGGCCGGTATCGTATTGCCAGTTATCCAACCCGACAAAGACCCACGCCATGGAGTGGAAGATTCTGCCTACAGGGCCGCCCTGGAGGCAGCGGGTCGGCGACCCGATACAAGAGTGCCCCAACAAGGGAGCAATATCCCAATAACTATCGTCCATCCGAACACTCATATGGAACGTGTCCACACAAACACGAAGGACGGTAGATATCCCGAATACAGGATCGGGGAAGGATATGGCCTACCACCGCATCAGGGAGAATACCCTCCCCCCTACCAAGTCACGGATGACGCGTTCCAACAGGCTTGGAACGTATGCCAAGAAACCCCATGTACCGAACAGATCACGCGGTACCGCAATCCTATGGGGTTCGTCATCCCCGAATTCAGGCTCTATGATGGAAAGAGTTGCCCTATCGACCATCTGAGGCACTACAAGACGAAGATGGAACTGTGGAGTGATGACCATGCACTGATGTGCAAATTTTTCAAAAACAGCTTGGGTCAAGAGGCTTCGTCATGGTATCACAACTTACCACGGGGCACCATTAGAGACTGGGCAGAATTGCTAAGAGCGTACTCCACCCGATACGCCGCTCATCGGAAAAAGAAGGTTAGTATCGAAACCCTTCTTAAAATGACGATGATGCTAAATGAAAGGCTCAACGAATACTGCATACGTTTTATCGACGTAGCAAACCAGATTCCACGATATGCCAATAATATAGCCATCCAGAACTTTATCAATTCCATCCCTAATGGCTATTGGGCGAGAAGGAAGTTCATAGGCAAAAACTTCCCGACCACTGATTCCCTGCTAGCCTATTGTACCCACCTCACCGATAAAAACGACGAACTGCGTTTCCTCAACCGAACTCTACCAAGAAGAGAGTCGGTCCGCGAGGCACAGGTGGGTCGCAAAAGAGTTAGAAATAACCAGAGAGAAGCATTCCAACCGACCAGAAAGGGCAAAGAGCCCGAGGTCCATAGCAGGGTAGAGCGACCACGAGCACTAGAGCCCAAACCGCTCCAGATCGCATACCCAACACCGACCAACGAACATAAACCGCTCCAGCTCACCTACCCGATGCCACCCAAGCCGTTTCAACAAGGTCGGACCCAAGAGAGGGAACACCGAAACGCTTTTGGACCGGTCGAGCTGCGATACACTTTCAACCTGTCTGCTGAAGATATCCTCAAGGATATATGCAGGGAAAGTTGGTATTCCCGACCACAACCGATCATCTCTCCCCCCAATCAGAGAGATTCCAAGCTCTTCTGCGCATATCACGAGGATCACGGCCATCTCACTGAGCATTGCCGTAACCTGCGATGGAGAATGAACCAGTGGGGTGATGCAGGATACCTAGCCAAGTTCATCAAAGGAGCTGGGAATAAAGGCAAACAACTGGCCATCGAGGGAGCCGACAACCGGCAAGGCAAAATGATCAACGTCGTTCACATGTCACGACCCAAGGGCCCCGATGGGCAACGGTCGCGACAACGGCAGCTGGCCCACTTTGGCCAAGTAGCCAAGGCATCACAGGCGTCGACCTCTAAACGACAATGCACACCACGACGACATCCGCCCATTTCTTTCTCAGATCTTGACGAAGAAGGGGTGAATTACCCCCACGGAGACGCCATTAACCTCCGTGTTCAAATCGGCCTAGACACGGTCAGCAGGGTACTTGTCGACCAAGGAGCCTCTTGTGATATCATGTATAGGGAGCTCTTCGACAAGATGGAACTCAAGCTGCAAGATCTACAGCCTACCGATGTCACACTGATCGGTTTCATCTCCGAAACGACTAAACCGTTGGGTAAGATCGTCCTCAGTGTTACAACCGGGTCCGTGTCGGTTCCCGTGGAGTTCTTAGTAGTCAACGACCATTCTGGCCACAACGCAATATTGGGCCGACCTTGGTTACATGCCATGAAGGCCATACCCTCGACCTATCACCAAAAGGTCAAATACCCAAATGATAGGGGAGAGATCGAGACAGCCAGAGGATGTCAAGAAGATTCAAGACGCTGCGAAGACATCACCGCGACTCTCCAAAAACAACGAAGCATTGTGGAACAACCCACCAGCACAAAGAAGCTGATCAACCACATAGTCAAAACCGAGAGGGTGGTCGAAGAACAAGTAGGAGAGACACTTAGGAAGGTATATATTCCTGATATGGACAAGGAGCACTACTTCCTCCTCGGCGATAACCTTCCAAAACAGGAATCCGAGGAGTTGAAAGCATTCCTTCTCAACAACATTGATAAATTCGCCTGGAGCCCTAAAGACATGCCGGGCCTAGACCCCAATACAGCATGCCACCACCTAAGTGTAAACGCCGAGTATAAGCCGATAGCACAGAGGAGTAGGAAAGTGTCTGTACAGCACAGAGCAGCTATAATTGCTGAAGTACAAAAGCTATTGGAGGCTGGAGCCATAAGGGAGGTTTACTATCCAAAATGGTTGTCCAACCCGGTCGTCGTACCTAAGAAAAACGGGAAG
Source organism: Primula veris (assembly GCA_963682055.1). Taxonomy (NCBI): domain Eukaryota; kingdom Viridiplantae; phylum Streptophyta; class Magnoliopsida; order Ericales; family Primulaceae; genus Primula; species Primula veris. The sequence continues at coordinate 27,167,286 of OY821742.1, read as the reverse complement.
GAGAGAGTCTGTATAGACTTCACCAATCTCAACAAAGCCTGCCCGAGGGACCACTTTCCCCTTCCAAGGATCGATCAACTGGTGGACGCAACTGCGGGAGCAGAACGGATGACCTTCCTTGATGCGTACTCAGGATACCATCAAATTCCCCTCGCCCGCGAAGATCAAGAAAAGACTTCGTTTATATCGCCTTTGGGAAATTATTGCTATACGGTAATGTCGTTCGGCCTACGCAATGCAGGAGCAACATACCAAAGGATGATAACAAGGGTATGTCGATATCATATAGGGAAGACGATGGAGGTATACATAGACGACATGGTCGTCAAGAGCGAAAAGGCCACATCCCACCTCCAAGACATTAAAGACGTCTTCCAAACGTTGGGCGAGCACAAACTAAAGCTCAACGCAAGCAAGTGTGCATTTGGCATCAGCAAAGGGAAATTCTTGGGGCATATGGTTAGCCGACGAGGAATAAAGGCTAATCCCGATCAAATAACGGCTCTACGGAACCTTGCAGCGCCCAAGAATAAGAAACAGGTACAAGAGCTCACGGGAATGATGGCAGCGTTGAGCAGGTTCATTAGCCGACCCACAGACAAGGGACGGCCATTTTTTGAATCACTCAAGAAGGATAGAAAATTCGTCTGGGACCCGGAATGTGAGGCTTCATTCAACAATCTCAAAGAGTACTTGAGGACACTGCCACTGCTAGTAAGGCCGAACAAAGGAGACGTTCTGGCATGCTACCTAGCAGTTTCCACTACAGCTGTGAGCGCAGTTATCCTAAGGGAAGAAGGTCGCGAACAATTCCCGATCTACTTCGTCAGCAAGACTCTGGTCGAAGCCGAAACACGTTACCTACCATTGGAAAAGCTGTGTCTGGCATTGGTCGTCGCCACCAGGAAGTTGCCGCACTATTTCATAGCTCATCAGGTCCGGGTATACACGAAATTTCATATCAAAGAGTCACTTCGACGGACGGACATTAGCGGTCGAGTTGCCGCCTGGGGGGTCAAACTATCCCAATTTCATATCGAGTTCGTACCCCGCCATGCCATAAAGGGACAAGTCCTGGCAGATTTCGTCACGGAGTTCACCGAAGGCTACGATGAGCCTTTGGCACTCTCCCCACAATCACACTGGCAGATACACGTCGACAGATCAGCCACCAAGGACGGATCCGGAGCAGGGATCGTCCTAAAATCTAGAGAGGGAGCAATCATCGAAAAAAGCATAAAACTGGGCTTCCGAGCTACCAACAATGAGGCAGAATACGAAGCCATGATAAATGGCATGCTCATTGCCCGGTCCCTCGGATGCTCCCACTTAATTGCAAGCTCAGACTCCATGCTCATCGTCAATCAAGCCATCGGCGAGTACCAAGCCAAAGATGACAGAATGATCCTCTACCAAGAGAAAGTCCAAAGCTTGATGGCAACCTTCGAACAGTGCGAGTTAATAAGAATCAATCGCACCGAAAATGCACATGCCGATGCCTTGGCCACCCTAGCCTCGACATTAACATTGACTGACACCCGGTCGATCACAGTGGAACTACTGCCAACCCCGAGCATAATTAAAAGGGTAGACCGAGTGACATCAATACAGTACGAACTAGGTTGGATGGAGGACATGATTCGTTATCTGCGAAATGGAACGCTCCCGGCCGACAAGATAAAAGCGCTGAAAATTACAAGAAAAGCTCCTCGCTTCTGGCTATCCGAGGACGATAAACTATACAAATCCAGTTACCGGGGACCTCACCTACTGTGCGTCCCGACCGAGCTACAACTGCCGGTCTTGGAGGAAATCCACGAAGGATCCTGCGGAGCACACATCAAAGGGCGATCCCTTGCAAACAAGGCAGTGACCCAAGGATATTGGTGGCCCTATATCAAGCGAGACGCCGATGCATACGTCCAACGTTGCGATAAGTGCCAACGATTCGCCAAGATACCACGGCTCCCATCATCTATGATGACCCCGGTATCGGCACCATGGCCGTTCGCTCAATGGGCAATTGATTTAGTCGGTAAACACCCAAGAGCACCGGGGAGTGTGGAATATCTGATCGTCGCGACGGATTATTTCACCAAATGGGTCGAAGCTAAACCCCTCCGAGAAATCAAAGCCAGCAACGTCAAACAATTCATTTGGGAATACATCATTACTAGGTACGGTATACCGTACGCTATCGTCGCCGACAACGGAACCCAGTTCAAAGATGCCAATTTACAGCTATGGTACGAGGAACTAGGTATCCGAAAATTCTATTCGACGCCGACATACCCACAAGGAAACGGGCAAGCCGAAGTGTCAAACCGAACAATATTAGACGGCATCAAGACCACCCTTGAACAAGCAAACGGGAGGTGGCCCGAGCGGCTACTCAACGTTTTATGGTCGTGCCGAACTACACCAAAGACGGGCACCAAGGAAACCCCGTTTAGCTTAGCGTACGGTGTCGAGGCCATCATACCTACAGAAATCGGGCTACCCACGCTCCGAACGACTCTAGTCGAGCAGGGAAACAATGAACAAAGAATGAGAGAAGAGCTAGACATGATAGACGAGAAACGAGAGATAGCAGCCCTTACCCTAGCCAAATACCAACAAAGCATGAAGCAAACTTATGACAAGAGAGTACGAGGATCCAAAGAATTCACGGTAGGAGAACTGGTGCTGCGACGAGTGACGGTCTATACCCGCAACGAAATACATGGCAAACTAAGCCCTACCTGGGAAGGCCCATACGAAATCGTCAAGCAAACGAGTCCAGTCTCTTACAAAATCAAAAGCGTACTGTTCGCCAATAGCCGAGGGGAAAAGAATTCTTGGAATGTGGCTAACCTAAAGAAGTACTACGTATAGGCAATCTTCCGAATACAGGTGCCATCTTACCCCTCCTACTTAATGGCATTATCTTTCGTATTTTTGAATGAATAAAATATATTATCATGCTGTCTGGCAAATGCAAATGAAATTCCGTAAATGGCGTGTTTTCAAAGGAACGTCTAGGAATACTATGAAATTCCCAACATGGCCGAAGTGCCTAGGAATACTATGAAGTTCCGTAAATGGCGTGTTTTCAAAGGAACGTCTAGGACTATTATGAAATTCCCAACATGGCCGAAGTGCCTAGGAATACTATGAAGTTCCGTAAATGGCATGTTTTCAAAGGAACGTCTAGGACTATTATGAAATTCCCAACATGGCCGAAGTGCCTAGGAATACTATGAAGTTCCGTAAATGGCGTGTTTTCAAAGGAACGTCTAGGACTATTATGAAATTCCCAACATGGCCGAAGTGCCTAGGAATACTATGAAGTTCCGTAAATGGCGTGTTTTCAAAGGAACGTCTAGGACTATTATGAAATTCCCAACATGGCCGAAGTGCCAGGGAATACTATGAAGTTCCATAAATGGCGTGTTTTCAAAGGAACGTCTAGGACTATTATGAAATTCCCAACATGGCCGAAGTGCCTAGGAATACTATGAAGTTCCGTAAATGGCGTGTTTTCAAAGGAACGTCTAGGACTATTATGAAATTCCCAACATGGCCGAAGTGCCTAGGAATACTATGAAGTTCCGTAAATGGCGTGTTTTCAAAGGAACGTCTAGGACTACTATGAAATTCCCAACATGGCCGAAGTGCCTAGGAATATTATGAAATTCCCAACATGGCCGAAGTGCCTAGGAATACTATGAAATTCCGTAAATGGCGTGTTTTCAAAGGAACGCCTAGGAATACTATGAAATTCATATGCAGGTACAATGCAAGGAATAATTCAGGTCCACATTACGACGGTGATACGATACAAAAGGGCAAACACAATGAAAGAAAATCAATCTAAATAATGAAATATCAGCAAGAAGCATATCCAAAACAGGAATAACGAAATAGCAAATGAATCAGCAAGGAAAAATCGATCCAATCAATCAAATAGCAATATGACAATGGTAAGGTACAAAACAGGAATAACGAAATGACAAATGAATCAGCAAGGAAAAATCGATCCAATCAATCAAATAGCAATACGACAATGGAAAGGTCCAAAACAGGAATAACGAAATAGTAAATGAATCAGTAAGGAAAAATCGATCCAATCAATCAAATAGCAATATGATAATGGAAAGGTACAAAACAGGAATAAAGAAATAACACAAATAGTCATCGCCCGCATTACGGAGGCAACAAGAAGATCCTCGACACTAAAGAAACTCATTTAAGAAGAGCTACTACAGGAGGAGCACGACGGTAATTGACCAAGCTCAATCTCTTCGTCATCCGTCGTCGTATCCCCATCGGACTCATCACCATCAAAACGCTCCTCAGAAATAAGGGCATAAAATTGGTCGTATGAGCTCCAACGCAAGTCAGCGTCTGAAGCCGCGCGTTGAACTCGGCTTCTTTAGCGAGCTCGTGAGCATCCGAGGCCGCTTTACGGCAATCATCGTCGAAGGGGAGATTACGGCGAGCTTCGATCATAGCCGCGGAAGCATCGTATCTGGTTCGGGACAAACGGAAATACTTCACCAACACGTTGGCTTTGGTTACCAACAGCTTTAATTTGCCGAAGTATTTGTCCTTTGCACGCCAATATCGATCCAAACGACGCTCCTGAACCTCAACAACATGTTCGGCACGACGAACGTATTCTCGAAAAGAGGCCGCCTGAGTTTTCAGCTTGGTCCGAAGTCGAGCACATTGGTCGGTCAACTTGACATTTTTGCCCATCAAAACGATGTAAGGCCACTTGTCAGGCACCTCACTAGCCACACCAGATGAGACCTCGTCCCGGGCAGCCCCAGTAGGTCCTAACCCCGGGCTAACTAGGCATGGAGAACCAGCCTGGTGCGACGTAGTAGCGTGTGCCTATAAAAAAAAATGGGGAAGAACGAGAAGAGATGAATATACAACCGCAATAAACGGAAAGACGAAAATAGAAAAAATGAATATTTCCATACAAGCTACAAATAAAACAACAAAACCAGCTACTCGATTATTAATCTGATAACCCCTCGACAGACGCCGAGGTCTCTACTACATCGGCAAAATGAATATCTCGCAATGAAGCAATTTGCGTCCCCAAGCGCTCACGAACAACCGCATCGATTCGGTTCAAGGCAGTAGTGGTCTCGGTTACCCCGGCCGTCGCATCAACCATGCGCTCGGCCCGGGAAACACCACTCATCCCTTTTACATGCTCTTGCACCTCTAAAGCGTGAACTCGGGCCCAATAAGTTTTGGCAAAGGATAGCAGCAGGTCCGCGTCCTCGAAAACGGCCCCTAGGACCAAGTTCAAGCTCGTCACACGACCTCGGGCATCATCACGAGAACATCGTAAGGCACCGAGAAGTTCCTTCGCTTTACCCTTATTCGCCGTATAATGGGCAGTCTTTTTGCTGAATCTCTCTCCCAAGTCACGTAACCGAATAGACAAGTTTGCAATGTGAATATTCAGATCCTCGACTTTATGACGAGCAGAATTCAGTTCAGCAGTTAGGGCAGCCTTAGATCTTTCCAGATTATCTATAATGCCACCTACACTACGACTAGGCGAGGTCCAGACCACCATAACAAGGGGGTTATTTGGTACCTGACAATATTTTGTTTTCACATCCTTCAAAATATGACGACCCTCAAAAGAAAGTAATCCGAGAAGGCCCAACAGAAAGAAAAAACAGCACCTATATTATCACTTCCCCAAAAGAATATGTTTCTAGATACAAAAGAGACCCACAATTCTACTACCAAAAGACTACACAAAAACCACAAAAATATATATATATACTGTCAGAAAAATCGTCAAGGTTCCACCTGAGGAGATGCGGGTGGGGGAGTAACAGTAGCATCAGGTCGAGGAGTGGACGTGGCCGACGTAAAATGAGGACGGAGCGCTGTTGAAATTGTCTGCCCCGGTAGCCGGGGAAGCTCCTCTTCACGAAGATTCGCCCAGTCTAAGGGTTTCGGCGGTGCACCATGCGGACAGGGATACACCAACTCCGACCACGCCCTATCCGACACAGGAACATTCGTGAAATTGAGCGCCCGCACATGAGCGCAATAGACGGAGAAATTAGCCATCATTGCTAACCTTGTCCGCTCCTCCGCCTGTGCCGTTTTCAGAGCGGCCACCTTAGCCTTTTCGGCTTCCACGTCCTCCGCCAGCAGCAAGTTCTCCTCCTCTAGTTGGTCATACTTAACGACCAGGCTCTCTTTTTCAGCCTTCAACTTCTCGACATCCTCGGTCACGTGCAGAAAGTCCACAGACAGTTTGTCATAATTATCGCCCAGGGTATTATTCTCGGTGACCAGTTTCTCTTTCTCGGCCTCGAAAGCCGCAAGCAGATCTTTTATCTTCTGATCGTTTTCCTCGACTATGGCCTTCTTCTCGGCCACCAGCTTCTCTTTATCAGCCCCTAGAGCTCCCAGCTGATCCCGTAACGCCACGGTACTCAAGGCGATCTGCACTTCAAAACATCAGATTCCAAGCAAAATACGAGTACCAAACCTATATAACAAAATACGAGCATCATGGTATATATTACAAAATACGCGCTCAACATACCCGTAGCGCATCCGCGTTGGCCTGCTCTATAACCGATATTGTGGGCAGAGCAGCTATTTTTTCTGCATCCTTGACAGCAAGGGGTTTCAGAGCAGTATACCCCATCTTCAAGGTTCGAGGTTGCCCCAACAGCTCACCTCTGCACCGATCAATGTAACGGGTCATTGCAACCCCGTCCACCAACATCTTCTCGAGTCCGTCGAGAGCCTCATCCTCGACACCCGTCACAACATCCACGGCACTCTCCTTGCCGACCTCCACTTCCACCCCCACGTCCTCTAAATGATCAATCTCAGGGGCCCTATGCTCGATCTCTTCCTCAGTACGGACGGGCGAGCAAACGGGCAGATCTATCGGATCCTTGTTAGGGATAGGCATGATGATAGGTAAGGTCATCGTATCCTCCCCCATGTTAGTCAAAAGGTTCATATGTCCGAATACATCGTCGATCTACCCCTGAAACACAATAATACCCATAGACCGGGCAAGAGCGAGGGTAATCAATAGAGAAGTCAGTAGCTGAAACAAGATAACTAATAAATCAAAGCACTAAAGAACAAAAACGACAACAATCAAAAGACAAGAAAATCAAAATACATATACGCATACATCGCCCGGCGCAGAGGCATCCTCGGTGGTATCCCCTTGAGAAGCAGCAAACACCCCCTCGCCCGAGCCAACGTTAGCATCCTCCTCGGTAACCGATGTATCGGTTCCCCTAGCCCTCTTCGTTGTTCCAACGGCAGGGTCAGATGCACGACGCTTAGAACGAACGGCTTTTTTCCCAAGCCGAGCAGCACTTCGAGCCCGGACCACTTTCAAGAATTCCTCCTCGGGCTCTTTGGGGATCTCGGGTGCAGGATTCCCCTTGGTCACCGACCCCATAGGGTAACCGAGCAGCATGGGAGCAGTACGACTCGCAGGATCCGGCGTCGGTCCAGGCCCCCACCATTTCCAAAGAGCTAACAGAGCCTCTACATTGGGAGCGTCGAGGTCTGGCATAGTGGGAGCATTGGTAGCCGGTCCAGGAATCTGGTGACCCGTACAACCCCATTCACCGGAAGCAATAACAACACCAAGATTACGCTCTTTGTTGGTATCCGGCAAACCGATAACGAGCCGGCAAAAGGCACGCAAGGTCTTCAAATACGAGCTGCGACGCTCAAAGCTCAAACTATAGACTCCGAAGACGTCCTTCAGTTCAATCGGTATTCCGGACAACTCCGATAACCTTTGGATACCATTCAGAGTACGGTAACCATTTAGGGCCAGTTGGGCCGGAGCAATCTGGACGGCCTCAAAGAACGAAGCCACCCAGTTTGTAAAAGGAAGTCGAAGACCCCCATTAAAGAATGCCGAAGAGCGCACGGCTACCTCGCCGGCAGGAACAAATCCCAGCACCTCCTCGTCAGAAATAGGAAGCCGAATGTGTATGTTGTCGGGTATTCCGGCGAGCTCCTTAAAATCCTTTTCCACGAATGTGCCAACTTGGGCCACACTTTGGGTCAGAATTTCCTATCCAAACATCATCAAAATTCCATCAATATACTAACCAAATACACAAACCAGAACCACATCAATATAACGAGAGCCACCACCCCCCCCCCCCCCCACTCACATTAACCAAGTACACAAGAATCATCAGACATATATAGACAACCTGAACCATATACCAACGTCACATCTATGACCACAACGACAAATCAAATACACCCCCTAACACAAAAAAAAAAAAAATACAAGAGGGGGAGGGGAGAACGAAAAAACACTTACAGTTATCATTATGAGTAAGCAAGCGAGAACAACAGCAAGTCTTTCAACAATACCACGAAACCCTAGGTTAGGCGGTCGAACGCTTTTCCTTTTTGGCGGGAAGAATATACTTTAAAGAGAGAGACAGATATTTTCTTCAGTGAATTTTGTGATAAAAACAAAAGGGATTACTTGGCACAGTAAAAAGGAGTGGAGTCACAAAAAGAATACAATAATAACCGTCCTTTCGTGTGACAGAGGTTTACCTTTTTTTTCCAACCATACAAAAGTCAACAACCGCTGCTATTTTAACATATAAACGCTCCAGATTTTGCCACGTCAGAGCATATCCCACTACCCAAGGCAGTTCACATCATTACACCTAAATAAACGGCCAGTGGACCCTACCACGAAAAGCTTCCCACATACGCTACCAATATTATCACACCGAGAATGTCCCCCGATAAAATTCCTCGACTTCCAACCATTTCTCACCCAAAGGGCATACCGAACAAGGTGGACGAAGACCGTTTCTAGCTTGACGGCATGAAGCATCAAGTCTAACAACGCTCTCCGGGGGGATAACCGGGCACATTGTTCGGTGTATACTGAGAAACATCAAATAAAATAGAATAGACAGAATCAAGTGCAAGACAGTTTTATTCTTCCACAAACGGGGAAAACACAAACAATACAACAGAAAAAGAAAATTTTTACAAGAAAATACACCCATCCTACTTTTTCGAACTATCCCCCATATCAACATCCTTCTTCGCCAAAAGTTCCTCCAGACGATCTTTTTCCCTAATCAACCGAGAAATCGCTATCTCAGCCTGTTTCAAGGCGTAAGACTGAGACTCGCATTTTTGCTCGGCCTTGAAACGAGCAGTGCCCTCCTCGTCCCAATATTGTTTAAACCTTCTCACTTCAGTCCGAGCACACATGAGATCATGTTTCAGCCATGACATCTCAATTTCTTTTAGTTGAAGAGGAGTCAAATCCTCCTCCCCAAAACCAGGGGGACGAGGTAGCAAAAAAGTAGGCTCCTCTTCCATAAGGGCTTTCTTTTTGGAGGCAGACCTAGTGATGGGAGCCATCTCAAACAAAAGCAAGTTAGAAGAAACAAATTATAAAACAAGAGAGAGGATAATGGATAATGAAGTACAGACAATAGGGAGCATTTATAGAGAATCAAAAGGCACAAAGCACGAAGCGTTACAATGGTTCACAAGACAAGCACGAGATACGAAAAGATACAACTGATTCATCAAATACATAAAAGAAAACACAAATTGCAAAAGGGGAAATACATAAGAAAACCAGCCCAATCTAAGGATCAATGTGTGGAAAAGCCGAACTGCCAGACCGAGAGAAAGCAAAATGAGCAGAGCTGTCAAACCGAGTTGGTAAGAGTCATTCATGATTACCAAGCACTCATTCTCCATGGAAAGTTCGGTGTTCGTCCTAGCAAGGACACTGATACACTCCTCAAGCCGAGCATTCCTAACTATCATACTAGCTAGGCCTTGAGGGGAGTTATCGAACTTATCCTGAGCATGATCCCAAATCTCCTCGGCCTTATACCAAGAGTTGGCCAAGTGATTTCTGTGCAACAACAAATTATCGAGTTGGCGACTCAAGGCCGAAATCTCGGTCCACTTCATTGTCTACTCGGGATGAGAGTCGAATAAACTCAAAGCCAAAACCCCATATTCTTTCTCAAGACTGGCCATTCTATGACGGACCCAAGATACTTTAGCATCTAAGTCCTTCATCTGAGCATGATATCTCACCACGGGCTCAGACATTATGATAAGTTATGATATAAAAGAAGAGGGATAAGTGAAGCCAACACAAGTTTATGGCATGTTTCCTGACAATACTTGGGAGCGTACACCTATGATTGACAACGTGAGGGATAGGTCTACAGTCCAGCAAGAAATAAAGGTACAAGATGCTCAAAAGGTCCACATCCCAACAAACCACAAATTCAACAATAAGAAGAAGTACAAGATAAAGGTGCAAAAATAGAAGGGCAAATATAATTTTTATTAATAAAGATGGGATATATCATTGTTCATTACATCAGAGTACATCCGAAAAGAAAATCTACTACATCCGAAAAGGAAATCTATTACATCCGAAAAGGAAATCTGTTACATCCGAGATAAAGATCTATTACATCCGAGAAGAGCTAGTACAGAAGATCAGGCAAAGAAGATCCACTATATCAGCAGACCAAGTGAGCAGGAGACACCAAAAAGAAAAAGTAAAGAGAGAACGAAGAAAAAAAAAAGGAAGACAATGGAGGGAACAGAAGTGAAAAGCAAGAAGAGGAAAAGAAAAATGACAAAAACCCTAGACATAACGCAAAACCCTTAGGATCACAGGGTTGATTGTTATATAAACCCTTAGGATCACAGGGTTGATTGTTACATCGTAGTGGTGCAAAGAAAAAAAAAAGAAGATGAAGAAAAAATAAAGAGAAAGAGCAGAGGAGGAAGAAATGAAGGAAACAGACAAATAAAAAGGAAGTCAAAAAAAAAAAAAAAAAAAAAAAAAAAAAAGAAACACCTAGGAAAAGATAGTAAGAAGAAAATGGAGGATAGAGAGAAGAGAGACTGAAAGAGTATAGAAAGAAAAGGGAGAGGAAGAGGAGACGCAGCAGAAGAAAAAACAAAAAAAAAAAAGAGGAGGGAAGGTTAGGGGGAAGTCGATCGGTATCGGTGAGAGGGCCCGGCAGAGACATCCTTGTCCCTCAGTGTCAGGTTCCCCCTTAGCATCTCATTCTCTTCGACTAGAGCCCGACGAGCACGTCGGCAATAAGCCAGTTCGGATTTTAGCCAAGTTAATTCCCGAACCATCTCGGTATGGTGATAACACATCACCTTCAATTCCTCCTCGGCATCCATCAACAGCCTTTGTACATGGCCATAGGAGGCTTCAAAAGCCTCCACTTGCAAAGTTAATGCTGATTGGGAAAAAGGACCAGACATCTTATGAAAGTTATAAGATAAGGATCTGTATATGGGGGAAAATAATGTGATAAGGGTTGTGGATATAACCATGCTGTAAGCAGGTATTTATAGATCAATAAGATAAGGGCTCGTATTGAGAGTCGCAACCGTTCGCCAATGGGTACTAAGAAGCGACGGCAATTAAAAGATGTGTCTGTTCAAGAAAAAACGTTTGGATTCCCAAAAGGTTCTAAAAAGCGTGAGTAATTAAAAGCCACTCTTGTTCACAAAACGCTTGGATTCTTACCAATATTTAAAGGGGGTAAGTAATAATGGCAGCGAAACACGCGTCATTTTTGGGGAAAGGCAGCAGTTCAAATAAATATCTAAGATCTTTTGCACAAGGCTCAAGAAATCCTATTGGTCCCCAGATATAAAGAATAAGAAGGTCCAATGGATAAGGTCAAACGCAAGGCCCAAGAAAAAGCGTTAATGATGCCACAAGCGTGCACAGTCAAAAGAAATTACATTGGGAAAGTAATTCAGATATAAACAAGAGAAAGAAGTCTTTATTGATTGATTGATGCTTTGTTACAGAAGAAACAATAAAAGGAAATACAATAAAAACAATAAAATCATTTCGTAGAAGGGCCCGCTTCGTCATTCGGCTTCCCCTTCGACCGAGCATACACTTCCTTAAGGGCCAGTTTGTAAGCCCTCTTGGAAGCAAGTTGCCTGTCTCTGGAGGCCTCGAGCTCTTTGATCCGAGCACGAGCGCGAATACTGTCGAGCAAAGACCTCTGGTGCTCCTTCTCCATGGCGTCCAATCGCTCATCTAGTTCGGCGGCCCGACGAGCTTCCACCGACAGCCGGGCAATCCTCTTCTCGAGGTAACGCACCTTCTGAACTTCCTCTTCAAGACGAGCAATATATTCAGGAAGGTTGTCACCATAGTTTTCAAGAGGAAAAGCCATTTGTTCGTTAATAAAGAATGAGTTGCATAAAGAATACAGGGACAGTCCCCTTTTATAGGAAGAAACAAGGAGTAGATCAAAGGTCATCTCGAAGAAATACAACCTCTTGAACTTCCCAAGAGCATTTACGGCAAATTAACCACAGTTCCAAATCCAATTAAAGTCATCCCAAAAAGATATCAAGAAGATGAACAGACAAGAACAAGGATAGGGAAATATTTTATTAATTTCAAAAACATTCGATTACAACTGAGGAGAAGACTCCCTATTCAAAAGAAATTACAACAGAAATCACAAAAGACTAATTATTTCGAGGAAGAGCCTTCTTCATCATCATCCGAACTCGGTTTAGACCGAGCATGCAACTCCTTGAAGGCGAGCTTATAGGCCCTTTTTGCTGCCTTCTGCTTAGCCAGATTAGCCTCGAGCCTCTTTATATGCTCGTAAGCCCAATCCCGATCGGCCATCGTCACATGATGATCAGAATCCATGTCAGACAACCTTTTCTTGTAATTTGAAACCTTGACCACGAGTTTCTTATTTGCGGTACGAGATTTCTTGATCTCCATTTCTAAATAAGAAATATAATTAAAGGAGCTCTCACCAGTAGAACCAGAGGAAGCCATTACGTCACGAGCAAAGTAGTAGTAAAATGCCTAATTATGGAGGGGGCACACCCTTTTATAGGAGTTTTCCTCGAAGAAAGATATTAGGATAGGAAACATTAAATGGGCCCCCCATGGAACCGTCATGAGTCTGTTGCGTTTCTCGATGAAGTATTAGGAACGACAAGACCGAAGTAATATCCTCGACAGGCCGAACATGACTCCCTCGACATGGAAACCACACCGAGGAAGTCAGGGAGCACTTGATAGAACATAAAAATTGGACCCGAATATTCTATTCAGGTAATAATCAGCCCACTTTATAAATGGGTATCCAACGCTTAAATGGGTCATCTTATGCCTTTTATAGGAAAATAAGGTATTACTATCAAAAGCCCAAGCCCACTCAACTGGGGACCCATGTCTGAAAAACCCCCTGGGATGAAGACATTTGTCAACATCCTAAAAGGCATAGTTGCCTATAAATAGCCAACTACCCCTCCTAGAAATGGACCAGAAAATCTATCCAAAAAATATAGAGAGAAGTTGAGAAAAGAGAGAAACTAGTCAAAGCATATCACGTCGAGAAATAAACCGAGCAGAGATAAAGCCGAGCACCGAATAAAAGGGGAGAAAGCCCAAGAAGAGAGATCAAATAGTCAAATCGAGCACCATTGTAAAATAGAGATACTAATCCGAGCAAGTGTAATATTCCGAATAAGGATAACAATCCGAGCAATAATAAAGAGCAGGAAGTGTCATTATTTACAGTTGATTTACTATTATATTATTGTTGAAAAGCCTAACGCGACCGACCAAAGTTATGGCTTTATCAAATGGCACCGTCTCCAGGAATTATCTAGTTCCCAACTAGTTTAGAATTCGAATACCAATACTCTGCCAGACGAGCGACAATGGTGACCAATGTAGAGGAAACCCATCCCGAGATAATAGAAACCAATAACCAAAACGCGCAAATTAGCCAACAAGACCTCGACGATCTACTCGCCATCCGCGACAGATATGAAGCTATCCAATCCGGAAACCAACCAACAACCTCCTACGTCAACCAAGAACAACCGGTCGAACCACCCCAACATTTCATTAAAGGGATTGTCGACGAACACCCTTCGTCCTCGGAGGACGAACAAGACATGCCCGTATTAAGGCGTGCACGAAGACGCTTACCCGGGTCCCAGGCAGGGCCGAGCTCAAGAGTCCCTTTGCCTACAGCCTCGGTCAACTCCGGTGCTCGTTTACAAACGGACGACGCTCATCAGTTTGGCATGCCCGAGGATCATGTACTCGGACAGTCGCCCCGACTACCAACTAATCCTCCGAGGATGATTACACCACCCACGGTGGAGGTACAACACGTTGTTCCGTTAGCCGATGAAAGGAACTACGCCCAGCTACAAGCTCAGCTGGCGGCATGCATGACGGCCATGACAGCGGCCGGTATCGTATTGCCAGTTATCCAACCCGACAAAGACCCACGCCATGGAGTGGAAGATTCTGCCTACAGGGCCGCCCTGGAGGCAGCGGGTCGGCGACCCGATACAAGAGTGCCCCAACAAGGGAGCAATGTCCCAATAACTATCGTCCATCCGAACACTCATATGGAACGTGTCCACACAAACACGAAGGATGGTAGATATCCCGAATACAGGATCGGGGAAGGATATGGCCCACCACCGCATCAGGGAGAATACCCTCCCCCCTACCAAGTCACGGATGACGCGTTCCAACAGGCTTGGAACGTATGCCAAGAAACCCCATGTACCGAACAGATCACGCGGTACCGCAATCCTATGGGGTTCGTCATCCCCGAATTCAGGCTCTATGATGGAAAGAGTTGCCCTATCGACCATCTGAGGCACTACAAGACGAAGATGGAACTGTGGAGTGATGACCATGCACTGATGTGCAAATTTTTTAAAAACAGCTTGGGTCAAGAGGCTTCGTCATGGTATCACAACTTACCACGGGGCACCATTAGAGACTGGGCAGAATTGCTAAGAGCGTACTCCACCCGATACGCCGCTCATCGGAAAAAGAAGGTTAGTATCGAAACCCTTCTTAAAATGACGATGATGCCAAATGAAAGGCTCAATGATTACTGCATACGTTTTATCGACGTAGCAAACCAGATTCCACGATATGCCAATAATATAGCCATTCAGAACTTTATCAATTCCATCCCTAATGGCTATTGGGCGAGAAGGAAGTTCATAGGCAAAAACTTCCCGACCACTGATTCCCTGCTAGCCTATTGTACCCACCTCACCGATAAAAACGACGAACTGCGTTTCCTCAACCGAACTCTACCAAGAAGAGAGTCGGTCCGCGAGGCACAGGTGGGTCGCAAAAGAGTTAGGAATAACCAGAGAGAAGCATTCCAACCGACCAGAAAGGGCAAAGAGCCCGAGGTCCATAGCAGGGTAGAGCGACCACGAGCACTAGAGCCCAAACCGCTCCAGATCGCATACCCAACACCGACCAACGAACATAAACCGCTCCAGCTCACCTACCCGATGCCACCCAAGCCGTTTCAACAAGGTCGGACCCAAGAGAGGGAACACCGAAACGCTCGAATAATTATTTTTAAAATAAAATCTACACGCAATTTATTTTGGAATAAATGTATAAATTATGGTAAATTAAATATTAAATCTTAGAAAAATTGTCTAAAACAATATTATGTCCGAATGTTTTAAAATTTGAATATAATATAAAATAAAAACTTATAAATTTGAGGAACAAGTTGTGAAAATTTAAAATTTAAGTGAAAATAAGTAAGGGGGCACGAAGAGGGGTAGAGAACAGGGGGTAGAAGATTTGAACTCCTATAAAATATATATGTGAAATAACTATTTTAAGGGAATAGCGGTTAATTGTAGAGTGAGTCAGATGTTTGTCATACCATCTATTAAAAATATTGTTACTTTTAACGAGTTTTCCTAAAAGTCAGATGTTCATAAAATATTCTAAATGGTTAAAACATATATGACAGGCGCTCGGGATAGTTCATTGTATATCATCTCAAGTCCGGCTGTCCAAATCCATTTTGTTACCCTTGTATTGTTGGAAAAATGTATTTTGTGGATTAAAATCAATACTCATATATTGAAAAATTATTGTCTATTAGAAAATCAATTCTCTTATAAATTTACTTAAAAGGTAAATATGGTTTGTTAACATTCTCTCTTTTCCAAAAGTGTTTGTTTAATAAACTTTGAATGTTAACAACGTGACATATTCACTATGCCTTGTATGTATACAATGTTGCCTACAAACCCAAATTTAGTTAAAAGGTTCACAGAATTTGTTAACATTATCTCTTTTATAAAATGCATGTTTAATGAACTTTGAATATTAACAATGTGATCAATTGACAGGGCCTTGTATGTATACAAGGTTGCGTACGTACCCAAGTTAGGGATCAAGACACACGTAGTTCTTCAAATTTAGTTTAAAGGTTCACGGGTTGTTAACATTCATTTTTTTACAAAATTGCTCGTTTAGTCAATTTTGAATGTTAACAACGTGACCTATTGACTCGGCCTTGTATTTATACAAGATTGCATACGTACCCAAGTTAGGAATCCAGACACACGTAGTTCTTCAAAATTAATTAAAAGATTCACGCGGTTTGTTAACATTCTCTCTTTTACAAAAATACTTGTTTAATAAACTTTTAATGTTAACAACGTGACCTACTGACTGGGTCTTGTATGTATACAAGGTTTCCTACGTACCCAAGTTAGGGATCAAATCGCACGTGGTTCTTCAAATTTAGTTAAAAGGTTCACGTTGTTTGTTAACATTATCCCTTTTATAAAATTGCTTGTTTAATGAACTTTTAATGTTAACAACATGACCTATTGATTAGGCCTTGTATGTATACAAGGTTGCATATGTACCCAAGTTAAGGATCAAGATACACCAAGTTCTTTAAATTTAGTTAAAAGGTTCACACGGTTTGTTAACATTCTCTCTTTTACAAAAGTGCTTATTTAATAAATTTTGAATGTTAACAACGTGACCTATTGACTGGGACTTGTATGTATACAAGGTTGCTTCGTACCCAAGTTAGGGATCAAGGCACAAATAGTTATTCAAATATAGTTAGAAGGTTTATGCGGCTTGTTAACATTCTATCTTTTATAATATTCCTTATTTAATTAACTTTGAATGTTCATAGCATGACCTACTGACCGGGCCTTGTATGTATACATGGTTGCCTACGTACCCAAATTAGGGATCAAGACACTGCTAGTTCTTCAAATTTAGCTAAAAGGTTCATGCGGTTTGTAAACATTCTCTTTTTTACAAAAGTGTCTGTGTAATGAATTTTGAATGTTAATGTGACCTATCGACTGGACCTTGTATGTATACTAGGGTCCCAACGTAACCAATTTAGCGATCAAGACACACGTAGTTATTCGAATTTAGTTTAACGGTTCACGCGGTTTGTTAACATTATCACTTTTAGAAAAATTCTTGTTTAGTGAACTTGTAATGTTAACAATGTGACCTATTCAGTGGGCCTTGTATGTATATAAGGTTGTTTATGTTCCCAAACTAGGGATAAGACACATGTAGGTTTTCAAATGTAGTTAAACGGTTCACGCATATTGTTAATATTCCCAATTTTACAAAACTGTTTGTTAAGTGATATTTGAATGTTAACAATATGAGTTAATATGAACAAAGTTTAAATTGAGTTTATATTATTCAAATTGTTTTTTAACAATATCATATTATAAAGTTTCTTATTGAAAATGTTTTGAACTCATGCAAAATGGTCTACATGCCGAGTTGAGTGTGTTTTTCAAGCTTTTGTGCAATGTTTCGCATATTAAGCAAATTCCAAAATTGATAGGGTAGAAGGTATGACTTTATATATAAAAAAACAACATAATCGATAACATAGAATTGGATAAGAGTTGATACATGTTCTATCATGCTTTAGTCGAATCTTGAAGTCATCATGCCCATAGAATTTTGCTCTTTAATTATCTTTAGAGAAAACTCTTAGAACTCTACTCATTGCCTTCTTGTATAAGATCGTCTGAAATGTTCAATCATGTATAAATTAATGAAGTTACAATATTTTAGTGCAAAATCAATAAAGCATTATTAAATTTTGTGTGCAAATAGGGACAAAAAATACTCTGTGATTAGACACAAGTCATCACCAATTACAATATTTAAGTCATCACATGTTGCCAACGGAATTGCAAAATCTTTTCGCATTAGCTTTAGCTATTAAGTTTTCATCCGCGAGATTGAAGGGAATGAAAATGCACAGGGATCTGTATAACTACACCAATAAAATACGTACTGAAACAAGTAAATATGAATTGATTTTTTATTAAATTTATGTAATAAATTAAGAACTACAATTAGGAAATTTAGGGTGGGCAATAGGACATCTTTATAGACAATAAAAGGTGAAACAATATAAGTTACTAATGCTCACTGCTTTTTGTTGAGGATTGGAATCTACATCCTCAAAAGCTACCATTAGTCTGTGCTTAAAGTTGGCTAACAACTGAATAGAGATCATTATATTAAATGACTAATTCAAGAAAAAGGTTTTGCAAAAAAATTACTACATACATGTCTAGACTACTGTTGTGGGGATGGTAGCACCCCTCATATTTAAAGAAAACCGGTATATTTTTTCATATCTTAAAAAATATATATACAGATTTGGCCTATCATCACCCCACATGGGCTCCGTTTTTCTTTCTTCTAAGATTAAGATATTATCCAGGTCATGGGTTACGATGTATACATATAATTTACTTTTAGTGCACTAAAAATAATTGGCCAATTAATAAATAAAACAGTTGAACTAATCTTATCTACATTTGTAACTCACCCGCCTTTTCAAACTTATATTTCTTTTTCTACCAATGAGAAATATATAAAGTCCTATTAATATTCCAAAAAACACTTTAATTAAATTTGTCGAATCTTAGCCTGCCGTGAAGTTTATTACTCAATTCAAGGTTCAAGAACCAATTGATAAAAGTTTGTATTCTTTCCTTCAAGTTATTTAACACTGAAAATAACTAAACTGATAAAAGTGTTGGAAAAACATGTGAAAACATGGGTGTTTCCGAATGGTCACTGGACCAACTTCGAGTCATTATTTCGTGTAACAGCGCTGAGTTGTTTATACCGTACTCAACGTGGTTGAGTAGCCCGTGTGACGAGCTTCGTAACGGTATATCACATGACCTATTCGGAGAATGGGTGTGAATACAAAGTGGATTCAAAGTTGGTACCTCGGAAGCTCAAATCTGGAAAAAAAATCTGGAAAAACGAAATGGTTAATGAGAAAACCATTTAGAATAATCCCATATTGGAAGATTAAGAGTTAATCTTACAATATATATACCATACCAACCCATGTAGTTATTAAACTAACATGTCCACATACACCTAAGAGTATTAGTGTGTACCACACACGCGCGCTCGCTCGTGTCTCGTGTCTCGGGTCTCGGGCACGGGCACGGGCGTGGGCTTGGGCTTGGGCTTGGGCTTGGGATTTGGGATTTGGGGAATGTCTCGGGTCTCGGGTCTCGGGTCCAAACGACAGCCCCATACTCTCCGGAGCAGAATGGGGTTGCCGAGCGTAAGAATAGGACGCTCAAGGAAATGATGAATGCTATGTTAATAAGTTCTGGGTTACCCCAGAACATGTGGGGGGAAGCGCTGCTTTCCGCCAACTATGTATTGAACAAGCTACCACATAAGAAACGTGATAAACCACCTTATGAACTATGGAAAGGCCATAGGCCGAGCTATAAATTCTTAAGGGTTTGGGGTTGTCTCGCGAAGGTCCTTGTCTCGCTTCCTAAAAGAACGGGAATAGGGCCAAAGACGGTAGACTGTGTGTTCATAGGATATGCACAAAACAGTAGTGCTTATCGTTTTCTCGTGCACAAGTCGGATAATCCCGATGTGCATGCAGATACTATCATCGAAGCTCGAGAAGCTTCTTTCTTCGAGGAGATCTTTCCCCGCAAGTCTTCCGTAACTGTAGAGACTGAGGAGTCAAACAGTGAGGAAAATGTGGGGGAAAGTGAACCGTTGGAGGAAGAAGAAGAAGAGCCTCGACGTAGTAAAAGGGCTAGAAAGGAAACGACTTTCGGTCCAGATTTTGTAACCTTCATGATAGAAGGCGAACCGGCGACATTCAAACAAGCAATGTCATCCCCGGAAGCCCAATATTGGGAGGAAGCGATCAACAATGAGGTTGAATCGATATTACAAAATCACACTTGGGAACTAGTGGATCTACCACCCGGGTGTAAGCCACTAGGACACAAGTGGATCTTCAAGAGGAAGAGAAAGCTCGATGGAACAATCGAGAAATACAAGGCTAGGCTTGTAGTGAAAGGTTTTAGACAAACCGAAGGTGTCGACTATTTCGACACCTATGCTCCTGTCTCCAGGAAGACGTCAATCCGGATAGTCATTGCTCTCGCAGCACTGTTCGATCTGGAAATACATCAAATGGATGTTAAAACGGCGTTCTTGAATGGTGAGTTGGAAGAGGAAATTTACATGGAACAACCGGAAGGGTTTGTGGTTCCAGGTAAAGCTCACAAGGTGTGTAAACTTGTGAAGTCCTTGTATGGACTTAAACAAGCACCTAAACAATGGCACGAAAAATTTGATAGAGTGATGCTATCAAACGGTTTTCGGATAGACGAATGTGACAAATGCGTCTACGTAAAAGGAAATGAAAAGGACTACGTGGTAGTCTGCCTCTACGTAGATGACATGATTATAATAGGGAGTATTGATAACATCAACTCCACTAAGAAAATGTTGTCACAAAAATTCGAGATGAAAGACTTGGGTGTCGCTGATGTTATACTTGGTATGAAAATTACCAAGACATCAGACGGATATGCGCTATCTCAAACTCACTATGTCAGACAGATGCTTGACAAATTTGATAAAGATAGTAGAGCTACATCCAGAACTCCGAAAGAGATCTCAACCACCCTGAAAAAGAACTTTGGGGAGAGTGTGAGACAATTGGAATATTCTCGAATAATAGGCAGTCTGATGTACATCATGAACTGTACTAGACCAGACATAGCCAACTCAGTGAGTAGACTGAGTAGGTACACCAGTAATCCCAATGAGGAACACTGGAAGGCCATCATGAGACTTCTCAGATACATGAGATACACAGCAGACCGAGGGTTGCATTATACCAGATATCCAGCTGTACTGGAAGGGTATTCTGATGCAAACTGGATCTCGGATTCCAACAGTACACGATCCACTAGCGGATATGTGTTCGTGATGGGAGGAGCAGCTGTCTCATGGAGATCATTCAAGCAGACGTGCATAGCTAGATCAACTATGGAATCTGAGTTCATAGCGTTGGATCTAGCAACAGAAGAGGCTGATTGGCTGAGAAGCTTTCTGGAAGGAATTCCAATGTGGCCGAAACCTGTCCCAGCAATAAGCATGCACTGCGATAGTCAGTCGGCTATTGGACGGGCGCAGGATCATATGTATAATGGAAAGTCCCGACATATTCGTCGGAGACATAAATCCGTAAGAGAATTGTTAGCTAACGGTGTGGTGTCCTTAGATTTTGTGAGATCTAAAGACAATATAGCTGATCCATTTACAAAAGGCTTGACTCAGGTAGGAGTTGAAGTTTCATCGAGGGGAATGGGGTTGAAGCCCATTAAACTGGAAACCTCCTCAGAGGCAACCCAACCCGAACTGGATTCTCCAGCGTCGGGTTCAACGGGAAAACCGAACTGTGGGGGTGACCGAACAAAGCACTCGGGAACTTAAGTTCCCAGCCCATTTCTAGGATGAAAGAGTGATAGACCTAGACCATCTTAAGGGTGAGCATGAGGCTCTTAATGAAAACAAGTATCTCGAAGGTCGAGAGGGGTGAGTCAGGACACCCTTGACTTGAAATCACCTATGACGAGTGTGTATGGCCGATACTATGTGATGAGCCATGGGCTAAATCACTAGAGCACTCGGTTGAACTTTGCCAAGGCAGTCCACGGCCAAATATGGACAACAACCAAAGGGCTTAGTAAGTGGTGTAGAGGGGACACTGTGTAAGCATTACCCTGGTATGCACAAACGCTAAAGGGTTCAAGGCTTAAAGGCTACCCAATAGTAGCATATCAGATTTTACGTCACTACGGCAGGTTCAAGGCGCGCGCTACCTGTCCTTATGCAGTGAACTCTTGCGGTTTTCTCTCGTATGCATTTAGGAGCATTTTATTTTCAGCCAATTGCATTCATGTGGGGGATTGTTGGAAAAACATGTGAAAACATGGGTGTTTCCGAATGGTCACTGGACCAACTTCGAGTCATTATTTCGTGTAACAGCGCTGAGTTGTTTATACCGTAATCAACGTGGTTGAGTAGCCCGTGTGACGAGCTTCGTAATGGTATATCACATGACCTATTCGGAGAATGGGTGTGAATACAAAGTGGCTTCAAAGTTGGTACCTCGGAAGCTCAAATCTGGAAAAAAAATCTGGAAAAACGAAATGGTTAATGAGAAAACCATTTAGAATAATCCCATATTGAAAGATTAAGAGTTAATCTTACAATATATATACCATACCAACCCATGTAGTTATTAAACTAACATGTCCACATACACCTAAGAGTATTAGTGTGTACCACACACACGCGCTCGCTCGTGTCTCGTGTCTCGGGTCTCGGGTCTCGGGTCTCGGGCTCGGGCACGGGCACGGGCACGGGCACGGGCACGGGCGTGGGCGTGGGCGTGGGCATGGGCGTGGGCTTGGGCTTGGGCTTGGGCTTGGGCTTGGGCTTGGGCTTTGGGATTTGGGATTTGGGATTTGGGATTTGGGATTTGGGATTTGGGGAATGTCTCGGGTCTCGGGTCTCGGGTCTTGGGTCTTGGGTCTTGGGTCCAAACCCGAATAGGGAGTTTTGTATAAAATACAAAAGGAGTCCCTAGAGTTTCCAGCAAGAGAAACGTCAGCAATGAATGAGATTAAATGATGCGGTTTCAGAATTAAATTGAGCGGATTCTGTGGGTGTAACTCCCGGAATTAATGACCACAATTATGGCTGCGGTTTCTATAGAGCCTATAAAAGGCAGCCCTCCCCCTCTCATTTGAACACACCATCATACACACAACTCACAGCATAAGCATACACTTAGTGAGAGAGAACCGCACCACCAACAGCTCGACCTGTGGTTCGGTGCCGGTTTCCATACGAACCACTCTGAGATAGAAGTTGTACCTTGGGAACAAAGTCCCGAAACCAGAAACCTTTAAAGGTGGTTCGGGAAATATTGTTTAAGGGAAACTGCTCAGCAGTTGCCTCTTCTTTTACTTTCTGTTATTTATTTTTCAGTCTTTTACTTTCTGTCCATTTCATTTCAGTACCGTTTCATTTCTGTAATTTACTTTCCTGTACTGTTTCTTTTCTGTATTTACATTTCAGTACTGTTTACTTTCAGTCTTTCGATTCTGTTATTTACTTTTCAGTTCTGTAATTTCCAGTATTTACAAAAAACAGTCCGGCAGTTTTTTATTTGTTAAAAACCAGTCCGGCAGTTTTTTATGCTTTAAAACCAGTCCAGTTTGTTTTGTTCAAAACCAGTCCGGCAGTTTGTTTAAAACCAGTCCGGCAGTTTTGTTTAAAACCAGTCCGGCAGTTTGTTTAAAACCAGTCCGGCAGTTTGTTAAAACCAGTCCGGCAGTTTCTGTAAAACCAGTCCGGCAGTTTCTGTAAAACCAGTCCGGCAGTTTCTTTAAAACAGTCCGGCAGTTTCTTTATTTCAGTCCAGCAGTTTTATTTATTTGTTGAGTCAGGAATTGTAATTCATATTCCTATTGTGAGAAATAAAATTGTTTATTTCCTTTGCGTTCCTGTCTCTTTTATTTATTGTCCTTTCATTATTGTATTCGAAAGAGTACCAAAACCAACAAAAAGTTTGTAAAGAATAACAAATAATGAATTTATAAGAGATGGAAACTAAGCAATATTCAATCCACATATCAACAAGCACAGAACTCCCAATTCTCTTTAGACAGGTCCAGAACCTTGTAAGTACCATCTTCGAACATGATATTCTTTAGATCATTAATATAAAAAAGCTTTAGTAGAGTAATAAATATAGAATTATCATTAGTTTAATGGTCATGAATGTAAGCAAAAATAGTAGTATCAACCAATTAGAGACTATACCAAGATAAAAACAAAACGAAAAAGTAACACATGTACTGAAGTACAAAAGCGATGAGAGGCAACAAAAAAGAAATAAACAATAAACTTCTTTAAAATTGGAAAACTCAAGACTGAGCAAAAGCAACATAAAATCACTTAATATTGAACAAGGTTTCTACCCAAATTCATTCCACTGCCTTAGTTTCAAGATGGGAGAAAAAACTTAAACAATCAGAAACGACAGCAAGTGAAAGAGAGCATTGTATTAAAAAATTAATTCAATAAAACGGTCTTGCAACAAAATTTACAGCATACATGCCGAGACTAGTATTGTGGGAGGAGCTGGGAATATGTTTGTGTAGGCGTTTTGGGCACGTTCTGAACCCTCAGTGAGATCAATAAAGGTATAAAAGAAAAGAACTAATAACTCACGAGAATAAACAAAAGGAAAACAAGCACACAAGATTTGATTCCGGAGTACACCTAACGATGGCTACGTCTCCGATGCCGCTGCAGCGAGCACGATTTTATATATGTGTTTATAGAAGAGTGGATTACAAACCCTAGTTTTGATTCACTCTGAAAATCTATAGAACTATCTCTCACATTTTATGATCTCTCTCTATCTAAAATGTTCTATATGTGGTGTTATATTTTATGGAGGGTTAAGGGGGTTTTATATAGTAGGAACTTTACAAATAAACCATAATTCCCGAAAATAAAAAAGAGAGTATAAAATACATTAAGCCTGCGCATAACAGAACAGTGCAAATCTCTGCCTGCGCAGGCCAGAATTATACTATTAAGTTTGGCTTCACGCCAACAATCTCCCACTTCAAGACAAACTAGAGCATTCCACAAAATTTTCCGCTTACGCATCACTTTCGCATCTCGGTTCACAAAACACTCCCACTGCAGCGATGAACCCAATCTATCAGTTATGGAGTCCAACTGAAGTTATACCAACTTCAGCTTACTAATCATAACAGTTTTCATTAACATATCAGTGGGATTTATTGCGCCTTCAATCTTCACAAGCATGAATATCATTTCTTCCAAAATTGATCGAATAAAATGATAAGGAATCTGTATATCTTTGGTGCGTGAATGGAACACCGGATTTTTCGCCAACATAATCGCACTTTGGCTATCACTATTTAGAACCCCACTTTCATGTTTCTGTCCAAGCTCTTTCAATAACCCTTACAACCAAATCATCTATTTGCTCGCCTCACTAATGGCGACATACTGAGCTTCAATCGTCGATAACGCAACAATCTTTTGTAACTTTGACATCCAACTAACAATTGTTCCACCAAATGTACAAACGCAACCCGTTGTACTCTTTCTATTATCAAGATCATCAGCCAAGTGCGCATCAACTAACCCATGGAAACCTTTACTCGATTTACAAAAACACAAAGCCATATCAACCGTACCCTTCAAATATCTTAATATCCATTTAACCGCTTCCAAGTGTTGTTTCTCCGGATTAATCATATACCGACTAATAACTTCCACTACATGTGCAATATCGGGCCTCGTACAGACCATGACATACATCAAACTCCCAATAGCCGAAGCATAAGGTACTTTTGACATGATATCTCGATCACTTTCAGTTGAGGGTGATTGGTCATTCGACAAACAAAAATGTGTAGCTAACAGGGTGTCAACGAGTTTAGCACCATCAACATTAAAACGAGCTAACACATTTTTCACATATTCAGACTGTGAAAAAAACAAAGACCCATCTTGATCCATCGTTATTCTCATTCCGAGAATCTACTTAGCGGCTCCCAAATCCTTCATTGCAAATTATTTCGCCAGTTGTTACTTCACCTTATTAATTTCGACAAGGCTAGAACCAGCAATCAACATGTCATCAACATATAATAACAAAATAACATAAGAAGAGTTATCGAACCTCTTCACGAAACAACAATGATCAAAATTACTCATATCGAAACTGTCGAATTTCTTATACCATTGTTGCGGAGCTTGTTTCAAGCCATACAAGCTCTTCTTCAACTTACAGACAAGTTTCTCCTTCCCTTTCTTTATAAATCCAGCCGATAGATGCATATAAATCTCCTCATCTAATTCACCATGGAAAAATGCAGTCTTCATATCTAATTGCTCTAGAAGAAGACCATCCCTAGCTACTATTCTCAACAACAAACGAATCGTCGTTAGCTTGACTATGGGTGAGAAAATTCCGGTGTATTCAATGACTTCTTTTTGTTGAAAACCCTAAACTACTAATTGTGCCTTATACCGTTTCATACCATCATGTTCTTCTTTCAATCGAAACACCCACTTATTACTCAGTGAATTTTTACCCTTTGGCAATACGGCCAATTGTCAAGTCTTATTCTCATACAAAGGCTTCATTTCATCCTCCATTGCGAGCTTCCATTATTTCTAGTCACTAGCTTGTGAAACTTCACTTATATTTTCGGGTTCACCCGCATCAGTCAACAAAATATAGTTCAAGGATGAGGAATAACATAGGTTTGGTCGTTTCGATCGATGACCTCTACCCAACAATTCCGATGAAGTTTGTGGAGACTTCACATTCTCTTCAACCTGTTCATTTATGTCGTTATCTTCCATTTCGATATCTAGTAGTGTTTCCGTACTAACAATACCAGCATCTTCGACTCGTGCCTCTTTCTCTTCAACCTCGACATCTTGCTTATCTTTATACAAGACCTTTTCATTGAAGATCACATCTTTGTTGCGAATGATATTTTTCGATTGACCATCCCAAAACCGATATCCATACTCGGTGCCACCATAAACAACAAGGAAACAAAATTTTGATTTAGAGTCTAATTTGGAACGATCACAACTATCAACAAGACTATAAGATAAACAACCAAATACTTTTAAATGATTATAAATAACAGGTTTTCCAGTCCATACCTCTTCGGGAACTCTTTTCTCCAAGGGCACTAAAGGTCTGCGGTTAATAAGATAAACTGCCGTGCTAACTGCATCTGCCCATAAGGTTTTGGGCAATCCACATTGCAATCGCATACTCCTAGCACGCTCATTGATGGTTCTATTCATTCTCTCTGCCACTCCATTCTATTACGGCGTCTTTCGTATAGTCTTATCCATACGAATATTATATTGTGCACAATACTCAGTAAAATCCCCATCAATATACTCACCGCCGTTGTCGGA
Organism: Primula veris; assembly: GCA_963682055.1. Taxonomy (NCBI): domain Eukaryota; kingdom Viridiplantae; phylum Streptophyta; class Magnoliopsida; order Ericales; family Primulaceae; genus Primula; species Primula veris. The sequence goes on along the minus strand of OY821742.1, from coordinate 27,140,009 downwards.
CCTCAAATACTTTAACTTGTTCCCACTTTCAAGCTCCACCATAGCTTTCCATTCTTTAAAATTCTTGAAAACATCAGACTTATGTTTCAAGAAATATACCCAAGTCTTTCTTGTCGAGTCATCAATAAAAGTCACATAGTAAAACGAACCTGCCAACGAAGCTATGGGGGATGGCCCCCACACATCAGAATGCACGAGCTCTTCTCTCTCGGAGTTCTTCCACTTTTCTGAAAGCTCACATTTTTCTGCTTTCCAAAAATACAACCCTCGCACATATCGAGTTCAACGGTCTTTAGACCCGAAAGTCTGCCATTCTTTACTAACAGATTCATTCCCTTTTCACTCATGTGACCAAGTCGACAATGCCACAACTCAAAATTAGATCGCGACTCAATAGCCGCCAACTTACACTCATCACCATTCATCGTATAGAGTATACCCATCTTGTTACCACGAGTTATCACCATAGCTCCATTTGAAACTTTCCAGGTTCCACCTATAAAGGTAGTCGAATGTCCTTTAGCATCAAGTTGACCAACAGAAATCATATTTTTTGTCAACCTAGAAACATGTCTAACATTCATCAACTTACACACCGATCCATTCGGTACCCGTATCTTATTATCACCCATACCGACAATATCAAGAGCCTCCCTATCGACCAAATAAACCTTACCAAGGATACCCGTGGTATAATTCTCAAACACACTACGATTTGATGGTGTATGGAACGATACTCCAGAATCTAGAATCATTGAATTCATATCACTTTTAACAGCAAGCAATAAACAATCACCACAATCTTCATCACTAGTCACATTCGCCATTTGATTCTTGTCACCATCCTTTTTCTTGAACATTTACACTCATTCTTGAAGTGGCCCATTTGATGACAATTATGACATTCGATATTTTTCTTTCAATCGGGATTCCTCCCACTCTTACTTTGCCCTCGCCTACCCCTCGATTGCGACCTACCTCTATCGTTGTTCCACCTAGGGTTACTATGACCCCTTGAACCCATATTCAAAGCAGCCCCATCAATGAAACATTCTCCTAAATCTTGTCTCCTAACCTTCTCGACGAGAACTCGATTTTGGATACCATTGTAAATCAACTTCTCTTTATCAATCGAATTACTAATAGTTGTCCTCATAAATTCCCAACTATTCGGTAGCGATTCTAACAAAATAAGCGTCGTAACCTCATCTTCGAAAGTAATTTCTACGGTTTTCAATTGATTTACCGTATCAACATATAAATTCAAGTGTTTTGCGACTGGTGTGTTTTCTTTCATTCTCAAATTAAACAATTGAATCATGAGATGAACCTTATTATTTACTGTAGGTTTTTCATACATATCAGATAGTATTTTTAATATATCTTTTCGTTGTTTCTTTCGTGACGTTCTGTGCGACACTTCTCGACAACGTGAGCCGAATCATGCCTAATATATGTCGATCCAATAGGTTCCAATTTTCCTCCGTTGTACCAGCAGACATCTCATCACATATGAGGGGTTTGTCCATGTTCTTGCCGTATAGATAATCCTTCATCTGCATCTTCCAAAATCCGAAGTCCGTCTCGTCAAACTTCTCAATCCCGTGAACACTCCTATCTTCTGGCGCCTTTGAAATCGTTCCTTAACTTCGAACTAAGGCTCTGATACCACTTGTAGGGGATTTGGGCACGTTCTGAACCCCCAACGAGATCAATAAGTGTCTAAAAGACAAGAACTAATAAATCACGAGAATAAACAAAAGGAAAACAAGAACACAAGGTTTGATTACGGAGTTCATCCAACGATGGCCACATCTCCGATGTTGTTGCAGCGAGCACGATTTTATATGTGTTTATAGAAGAGAGAATTACAAAACCAAGCTTTGATTCACTCTCAAAACTATGGAACGCTCTCTCACGTATTTTATGAGCTCTCTCTCTGTCTAAAACGTTCTATATGTGGTGATATATTTTATGCAGGTTTAAGAGGGTTTATATAGTAGGCACTTTACAAATAAAACCTAATTCCTGGAAAAAAAAACATTATAAAATAAACTGAGCCTGCGCAAGACAGAACAGTGCAAATCATTGCATGTGCATGCCTGACTTGTACTATTAAGTTTGGCTTTACGCCAACAGTTTGAAGGCATTGTAGGCTTATAGCACCATGATATCAAATGAAAATCGATCTATTTTGTCATATATTTAAAAAACGTATACACATATTTTGCCTTTCGGCACCCCATAGGGGGTCCGTTTTTCTTTTCGGGTAAGTTCTAAAATTTAAAATTATCCAGGTCAAATTTGGTCATGGAAAAAAGACTAATAACACTAGAGATCAAAGAAAAAGTGCCTAAACAAATCATATCATTAAACAAATTATTAATACAAAAAATTGTCTAACGAGCTACTATTAGTTCCAGAAAGGATGGCAAGTTAAATAAAGTTATAATTCATCAAACATAGAGAGAAATAGTAAAATCTGAAGAATAAAAATAATAAAAAAACACTAATGGTTATTAATTAAAAATAGTAAGGAAGAGAGGGAAGAGTATGTACCTTAATAATACTAGCTTGATGGGAATGTGAGACTAAATTGATGAGAAAACAATAAGAGCATAACCTTCAATTTATAGGGTAGCAACTCAAACAAAGTTGCTTGCTAGTCGTTCTCATTAGGCAGTTATACCTATGTTTACTTGCCATGCAATTAAGAATAATAATAGTAGTATAATTTCTATTTTCATTCCGTCCAAATTAATAGCACTACTTCTACATATACAGTTATATAGACCTATTTTTACTTACCATGCAATCAAAAATAATAATAGTGTTATAATTTCTATTTTCCATTCCGTCCATATTAATAGCACTACTTAGACCATTCTCAACGGTATTTACTAAACACTTCATGTCCACATTTGTGGACAGAATAATGAAAAAGACATGATCATCAGTCTGTCCAAATAGTTGTCCACGCAAATAAAATATACATTAATTAGTATATGTCTACAATTTCTGTCCAGAATAGAATAGTTTTTGCAGCTTTGATACCCGGCTATTCACTACAAAATAATCTTTGATTTAGTGAGAGTCAAAAGCTGTCACAAGTCTGTCGCTAATTTAAAAAGTTGTCACAAATCTGTCACAAATTGACTAAACTGTCACAAAACCGTCACAAAAACCGTCGCTAATAAGCTCGTAACAAAAAATACCGTTAATAATTCCGTCGCTATTTGTGTATTTTTTTATAGTGATTGTAGGATCCACCGCTAAACAAAAACCCCAATTCTTTTGTTATCTCTTCGAACTTTTCATTTTTTGTTTCTCACGCTAGTAGAACTTCACAGGAGCCCCGTGGTGATTTTTATTAACTCCTCCTCGTCCTCATTTTTTGATCAATCACCTAGATCACCTCTTGATTTCTCTATACTTCATTTTTTTTTATCTCATCTTGTTCGATCTCAACCACAAGAACAAAGATAACATACCATCATGTTCTTCTCTGAGCAGTGATTCCTTGTGTGAGAAATTCTTGAACGGTGGCCTCCTTTGTCGAGATCCGCTGATTTAGAGATGATCGATGGTGACGAGCACACAAAGTTCATGTCTCCGGCGTTACACCAGTCAGACACGAGCTATATTGATAATAATAGAAAAGTAAATAATAATAATAATAAGTTATTATATAGTACATATTGCAAAGATAGCACTGATTCACAACATATTCAGCTATCATGTCTTGTATAAGTGATTTTGGACAGAATGTGTAGACGAACTGTTGGGAATGCTATTATACATTTATACCTATGTTTACTTGCCATGCAATTAATATACAAGTGTTTATCACAATATGTGGGTCATATAATTATTTAATAGTAAGTGTTAAATTAAGGATAAATGTAGAAGAATATGATTTTAAACAATCTAAATAATTCTCTCAAATCAATTGTAAAAACCAATGCTCTAAGAGCGAAAATTTGGCGAAGAAGTTTTTGCTAAATCAAAACCGACTAAAAAAATATTTTTAATGGATTGCATAGTAGGGAAGGATTTGTTTTACTCATTCAAAGAAAAATCTCAAAAAAAAAAACATAGTCCAAATTATTTTATTTTCAAAAATTACTTGTCCTTGGGTGGGATGCCGGTCCACTCGGACTATTGGCATCCGCTCTAGACCGGCTCTTCTAAAAGTGTAAAAAATGTAAGTTTATGATGACCTAAAAGTGAAAATCGATATTTTTAAGCTTTGAATCAAGTTTTTTTTTTTTACAAAGAAGCGTGTTTTTTATAAAACGGTGAAACAAATAAGTGGATGAGACGGGCAACATAGTTGTCTAATCGAAAAGCGGAAGTGAAATAAGAAATGGAAAGAGGAAAATACAAAATAATATTTAATAGGAAATGGAAAACACCGACACATTTAAAAATTCATAATAAAATGTATATATAGTAAATGTTTCATGAAACTCTCCTATTTTTAATAAAATAATACAGTGAACAAAGACAGTAAAACCTTCCTACAATAATAATATAATAAACTCTATATATAAATAAAAATTTACGATCCCATCTTTGGCAAGTTACAAATAAAAATAAATTCTACATTGTCAAATTCCATCTTTTTTTAATATATATCGTTATAGAAAGTCCAACCATTCAAGGAGTGTAAATTTTTGTCTAATATTGTTCGCGTTTTTTAGACAATGACTTAAATTTTTAGATTGCTAATACATTATTTATTTTTGGCATAATAGCTCATCCGCATGAACATATTCTTGTTAAAACCAAACTATTATATGTATTTGGTAACATGCAATTTGTACATGTTTCTTATATTATGAATATAGTTACTTTAAAAAAATTACTTTTTCTATGTAACATCTATTTAGCCATAATCTTTCTATTATAATAATTTTTTATATTACCAACGATATGACTATAGAGAGGTTTTTATGTGTTCCCTCCCCCGGTCCTCACAGACCTCCTTTTGGTTCCGGTCCTGATTATCCATTCGAGATCGGATCTTATTTCCGGCTTTTCGGTTAGTGCTGCTTGAGATTTGATCCATAGGAGAGATGTGACTTTATCTTGGGCCCGCGTTGTTTGAGCGCGATGCACTCCACCGAGTTTTAGTTTCATCATTTGTCTAGCTATTCTTAATAGGTTATCCACCTTAGATTGGTTGCAAAATACGAACCTCGTAAAGTGTTAATTGTTACGTCATAGATTCGAGATTCTAGTGACATATTGTTTGTCATCATATTAGAAAATATAGTTTTATATATTCATAATAAACTCTCAATATACAGACATGTATTGTGTAACGATTAAGTTCAAGTTGTGCATTCAGTTGGAACCTCAGTTGCAACTGCAGCTGTAACTGACTATGCTGGACAGATTCTGTAATATTCGGTCAAATATATTCTAGAATAATCAAAACATGTTGAACAATTTTAGATGATTTGAACGCATTTTTGAATGATAGAAAGAATATATTGAAGATTTTTTTTTATTGGAATAGAAGACTTAAAAGGAAGACTCCTTATCAAGTAAGAAAACATCAAAAAAAAGGAAAGATCATTTGGAGATATCTTGAAGACAATTAAATTAAAAATCTGTATAATTTCGAATTAAACAAGATCTGATTTGTTAGAAGACAATGACTAATTAACTAGAAGATATATATTTAAAGATTTCTAAGTTGGGTAAGTAAAGAAAATAAAAAGAAATATTTTACTTAATGATCAAGTTAGAATCTTTTGTAAGGCTATATATAAAGTCTATTAGCCTTTAATATTTCGTGTGTTGAATACAATGTAGATATAATGATATTATAGATCAACAGCACCCATTGTACATGAGAGAGAAACAAACTTAAAAAGATCATGGCGGGATACCATTAGAGATTGATAGTTGTGAGTTAGAGATGATAACATAGGCTTATACATGAGGGAGTATGATATTGTAAGTCTCGAGTATTATCATTGTTTCTTTCGATATCAATAAATACTGAGTAAGGGCTCCGGAGATGTAGACAAGTTGATCATGTCGAACTCCGTTTAAAAACATCTCGTGTTCAATGTTTTTTATTAATTTCATTATGTTCGTCAATTGCAACTGTGGTTACAACTGTAGTTGCAACTGAAAACCCGTAACTGCACTCAAAATTTCGGGCATGTGTTTTTTCATTAATGAATACAATCTCTTTGCTTTGCTAATGCGGAGGGTGTAGATCATTTGCTCTTCCAATGTAAATTCTCGAAACGGGCCGGTTTGGAGGATTAGGTGTTTACGCTTGGGTTTGCTTGGTTCATGTTCGACTCGATCGAATTGTATCTCTTGGGCTAGCAACGTGTTTAAGGGTAGTTATCCCTCTGGTCTTTTGGAAAATATTTGCCAGCCACCACGATTTATTGTGTTTGGAAATAAAGGAATTCTCGACTGGCAGAATAGTTTCAAATCAAGGAAAAGTTTTCAAACTTGTAAAATTTTATTTCTAAAATAGCATGAACAAGTTTTTCTAAAGTGAGGAACAATCCTAGAAATAGTTTTATCAACGGGTTTTTGAGTCTATGTCCCCAATTTGTCGATGATTAGTCGATTTTTGTTTTGTGTTCCTTGTATTCTTTAGAGGCACCGACCCCTTTATTTTTTTCCGATCACGTCACCAAATATCTCCACATTTATATCCCTTTTTCCATCCTTTGCTATTGGAACTGTTGGCGGTGAGCTCCACATGAACTCTGCTCCGGCGAGCTCTCACTGTTGTGTCCAGCTTATCTTGGTCCATATGTGTTGTTACCATTGCCTCTGATTATGTTGTACATGTAAAGAGTCCAGACAGATTACAAGAGAGAGAAAAGGAGAGGGATATATGATTCGGAAAAAGAAATGGAATAAGGGTACTCAAGTTTGATCAATTAGAAACCATGGGAGTTTAATGCAACATTTTGAAAAACTAAGAAGACCCTTTTCAATCTAAGAAGTCATCAGCAACATGATACAAATAGAATGTCCAAGGCTGTTATGGCTATGTAAAAGATGAATTATATTTTATTATCTTGGTTTATGTTTTTACCTTTTAACTTTATGTAATTTTCTTTCAGTCGTTCTTAATTTCAGTTTCGGTTTATTTCTTCAATCAAGTTTTGTTATCATATGTATTGATAAAACTTCATCACTGGTTCTATTCGACATTGGCTTTGTTAATTCGGTGTTTCATTGAAATAGTATCTGAGTTCGTTACAGTATATCAACAGAATTTGACAGTACATAAATAAAATTTGACATTACATTTTCTGGTTTGACAATACACATTACTCTTTCGACATAGAATATGCCAGACGGGATAACATAGTCAGTGCATGAAATTTAGATTTACTTGAGAACAAATATTCTATGTTATCATGCCAAACCATATTTTAAAATCTGCCCGGTGAAGTTCCAAATTTTATCTCTGCTAAGGAAAATAAACTAACATAACTCAGTACACGTAGTGTACATCTGACATATATGAAATCAAAATAGTGAGGGAAATGTTACAATGTTACATTTAGAACAAACCGATCAAGAAAGAATTATAAATGAAAGATACGGTTTTCAAATATCCTTATAAGGTGTTGGGTCAATTGCCTAAAATTTACAACTGAAGGGATCAAATCGAAACGGGCAGGGGGAAGCTAGGTGGGACGATCGGGTGCCACGGCACCCCCCATAATTTTAGAAATCCCAAGTGACGTAATTTTTTTTTAGTACAATTTCTTTTTAGGTGTAGATTTGGCACCCCACATAAAAATATGTTACTTGTACATATATTTTGGCACCCCCCATTTACACATACTGGCTTCGCCCCTGGAAACGGGTGGTTTATTTATCCGACAAATGACAAAGTGGGAATTGCTAGACCCTTAAATAAGCCGACAATTCGCATTGGTGTAGTTAGAGACCCTTTGGCGTTGCTAGATTATTACGTTGATTGGATAAAGTATCATAAATTCAGGAGAGACGGTAACTTAAAAGACAACTTAACATGAGTCCCCATTTTGTGCAGTCATTGAGTTAAACTATAGAATGTTCAATCATTTTTACAACCAGATTAAAAAATGAAGGATTAAATGATACATTTTCAATAACTAATTTAATTTTTCAAATTTTATTATACATTAGATAAATTAGGATTTAATAAATTAAAAATAAATTTTACAACACAGTAAAACTCAAATAAATATATAGAGTTTAGCGGATACTATTCTAAATTTAATTATTAGTCAAAATTTGAAAAAAAAAATAACAATTGAATATTTATTTTTGAAAACGGAACTTTATGCGGTTGAATTGATGGGCTGCATAAAATAAAAACTCAACTTAACATACGTATTATAAAGAGTGATAACTGAAAAAATTCAACATTGTCTTTGTACTCATCCAAAGAATTTAGCAGCAAGTAATGAAACTGGTGATGGAGATCGAGAAGGGGTGTTAGGACCAGATTTCTGGTCTAAATATTGTTAATTGTCTATTGGTTTTTACTAAATAAATCCTAACTGTTATTAAGAACTAAGACAGGATTGACAGGTTCCAAGTACCAGTTGCAACCTCAGTTACAACCTACTAAGTTAGTAGTATTAGGTTTCAAGTACTGGTTGCAACCTAAGTTACAACCTGTGGTGACATGTTTCAAGTACCAGTTGCAACCTCAGTTGCAACCACAGTTCAACCTGCTGTTAAAACAGAATTCTGTCTTGTTTCATTATTCTACATTACTACTTGTTTAATGTTAATCATTTGTTTTAAAGTATGTAGGATATATTCTCATAAGGTCTTAAACGTGTATATGTGTTTATTGAGAATATTAATGTGTTAAGGAAAGATGTTTTATAAAAGATATAAAGAGATTAGCTTATAAGGTTATGTTTCCTTTTAATATATATATCTCTATTCTTATGCTTGTCCTTATCACTTGATTCAATCTTTTGATTCTTATAATATTCAGTAAAGATATGTATAAAGATTGATTGATATGTGGAGTTAAATGTTTCATATGTTTATGAAAAGATATTATCTTTAAGAGATCATATCTTTATATGTTTCCTTTCAAAGAAAAAGATTAACTCCTACTTTCAAGTGTGTTAGTAAACAGGTATTAATCAAAGATGATTAGAGTCAATCCATGCTGAAGAATCTCGTGATACTTGGAGAGATTGAAGCTAATCAACCAAGTCAAAAGCAATCAAAAGATATTGAAGATAGAAGATTGTTTTTACTTGTTTATATACTTAGTAACTTAAGCTTGTAAAGGTGTGTGTTCTAAATTATAAAGAACCCATTCTTGAGAGAATACACGTGAGCTTTAAATAAGAAAACAATGGTGGGATGCCATTGATTTATATTTGATAGTTATAGAGTAGGAGCAATATAGTGATAGGCAGAAAAACATAGAGGGAGTCTAAGTTTTTCATTAAGACTTGAGTCATATATTGTAAGCTTTTTATAATATCATAATCTGGGTAAGTGCCCCAGAGACGTAGCCTAGTTAGGTGAACTCCGTTGTTAAATGTGCGTGTGAATTATTTCCAAGTACATTTAATTTTAAAAACAGTTCTGTCCATTAATACACTTGGTTCCAACTGCAGTTCCAACCTCACTTGGAACCTTATACACTTGGTTCCAACTGCAGTTCCAACCCCACTTGGAACCTTACTGCAAAACTGCATCTAGAACAACGGATAGGAATTTCAAGGGGATTTATATTTAGTATACATAATTAGTTTCTAAAGTAACCTAGATCGCCAAGACCACGTAAAAAGATGAGTCGTTCCATAACATCCCGGCACAACGAAATTCTATATATTCCAAATCAGAAATTTGTAAAATTTAATCACTAATACTTTTCACAAGTGTGTGTTATGTTTGTGTGAGAAAATAATTAAAGTTGAATCCTATATATATGAATATATAATCAAGGGCATGATACCCATGCTCTGTCTCGTTGGCTCCGACGTAAACTAGTTTCCTGTGAAATGTTATTATCGAAAATCCTTCTTTATCTGTACTTCTCTTACGCACTTGTAAATGTGGCTTAATTTACGGGAAGTAAACATTTATCTTATATGAATTAGGTCTTGTGAAGTAAGATTGCTATTGAGAATTGATATTCGACTTTCTTCTTGTTTTCCTTGACCTCCATATAATCGCGGACGGATCTGGACATATGCGGTAAGGGATTTTCGGTGAAGTAATATGAGGAACTCTGTAATACCATCAATAACAATGTTAGAAAAAATGATAACATCTACCTACACATCGACATTTAATCATGTGCAGGCCGGTTACATACTTTTCGATTCACTTAAAAACATAGTGCAATATTCTTGTAAACATGTTGATCTATGAGTTCAAAACCAAAATCAACAATAATAGTTTATTTTTAAAATCTCTAATGTTGATAAAAATAAAATTCCACCTTCGCTAATACTCTTGGAAGCTGCACACCTTAAAAATCTTAAATGACAGATGACTAACTTAAGAATTCTCAATTATATTCATTGGGAGATAACTAAAAGATGTTCTTCAGAATTATAATCACAGGACGAGGAGACCAATGGTTCATTTACATCAGTGACGGAATCAGGACCAAATATTTGTGTTTGTAAAAATAGAATCACATAATATTTTTCAAATTGTAAAGAGCGGAAAAGCAGGATTTTATACTTTTTTTTTACTAATTGTTCTTTTTTTTACCCGGTTTCTAAATTTTTTAGTTTTGCTTTTTTTCACCCGGTTTCTAAAATTATTTCCCTTTTTGGATAATGAAGGAGAACTGATTCTCTTACCTGAAGACAGATGGTCTGCTGAAGAAGACAGAAAATCAAGTGCCAACTCAACAGCCATAAACTTGATTTTTGCTGGTGTAACTCTCAGCGTATTCAGGTTTATCTCTCATTGTGAAACAGCTAAAGAGGCATGGGATATTTTGCAAGTTACTTTTGAAGGAACCACTAAAGTAAAAGCTTTCAAACTTCAACAGTTAACTACCCAATTTGAGAACTTAAGAATGGAGGAAGATAAAAACATTGAACAATTTAATGGTAGAATCTGCCACATTGCTCATCAAGCTGGAACATTAGGTGAAAAATACAGTGATGCTAAACTTGTTAAGAAAACTCTTAGGTCACTCCCAGAAAGGTTTGAAATTAAGGTCACAGCTATTGAAGAATCAACTGACTTAGATAATCTTAAACTTGAAGAACTCATAGGAAATCTTAGTACACATGAACTGAAATTCTTCAAACATAAAAGACCAGAAAAGGGAATAACATTTCAAGCTAAGAAATCTGAATCTAATACCTGTGATAAAATGAGTGATGAAGAACAACTAGCTTTCTTTGCAAAAAAGGTGTACAAGAAGTTTTATAAGAAAAAGGAGGATGATACTGGTTCATCTAAAAACTTTCAGAAAAAGGATAACCAGTTTAAGACAGAGTCTAGGTTCAATAATAACTCTACAGGAAAGTGGAATTCCAAAGAAAAGGATAACAAAGAATACAAATCTAAAGAGATTCAGTGTAGAGAATGTAGAGGTTTTGGTCATATTCAGGCTGAGTGTGCAAACACTTTAAAAAGAAACAAAAATGCTTATATAACCACTCATAGTGATAGTGATTCTGAGAGTAACAGTGATGAAGAGGATGGTTTAAATTTTGTTAATTTCATGGGAATAATCACTGAAAAAGAACCTACTTATGAAAGTGACTGTGAGCAGGTTTCAACCCTTGTTAAAACTGCCTGTGAAACATATAGCAGTGATGAGGAAGAACCTTCTGATGAAAACATTACTAAGCAGTACCTTGTTCTGTATGAAAAGTATAAATGTCTGAGTAAACAATCCTTGATCATAAGCAAGCTAAATGTTGATCTAAAGGATGAGGTTAAAAATCTTACTGAGAAGCTTAAATTACAACTGGCTGAACTTACTGAAACTAAAAAGATAATAAAATTGCTGAATGTTTCTGCTTCAGATAAATTAGATGACATGCTGTCATATTCTAGAGGATCCAAAGATATCAGTGGTCTAGGTTACTATGGTGGTAAGAGTACAGGAAAAACTACTTTTATTGAAGCTGTTGCTAAAGCTAAAACTCATGATTTTGATCACAAGGTTAGAAGCTCAGTTGCAACCAGAGTTGCAACCAGGAATAAAACTCAGGTTTATGTAAAGAAGGTTGGAAGCTCAGTTACAACCAAAGTTGCAACCATGAACAAACTGAATAACTTTAGGTTGAAGTTGTGCAATTTCTGTAAAAAACCTGGTCATTCTGAAATCCAGTGTTATTTAAAAAGAAACAGAAAGTATATTTCCCAGAAAACCTGGTTGGCTTCTGTCAATAAAAATTTGAAATGGGTTTGGAAAGTTAAAGAAAAAGCAACTTTAGTTGCTAACAACAAAGCTGTTATTAACTCTTTGAATGTTGTTACTTCTAATGATTGGTATTTTGACAGTGGATGCTCTAAGCATATGACAGGTACTGCAAGCCTCCTAAAAAATGTCACCATTCTTACAGGTAACACTGTTGTGTTTGGAGGTGGAGATACAGGTAAAATTATTGGTAAAGGTACCTTAAACAAACCTGGAATGCCTGATATTGAGGATGTTTTTCTTGTAGATGGTCTAAAAGCTAATCTTATTAGTATCAGTCAACTCTGTGATAATGAAATGACTGTTAAATTTGACAAAGAAAGGTGTCTAATTACTAATCTTAACAATGATTTAATCATGACTGGAGTTAGATCAACCAACAGTTGCTATGTGTTTGAAAAAGCTGAAAAAGAAGTGCCTCAAAGCAGGTGTAATCAAGCCATTACTAATAATGTAGATATTTGGCATAAAAGGCTTGGGCATGTGAATTACAAAACTTTAGATAAGCTTGTTAAAAAGGAATTGATAAGAGGAATTCCTAAACTTAGTGCTAAAACTCAAAGTGTCTGTGGTGATTGTGCTATAGGCAAACAAACCAAAAGTATTCACAAAAGTACCAGTCTAATCTACACTAAGAGAGTCTTAGAACTTCTTCACATTGACTTGATGGGTCCTATGCAAACTGCTAGTATAGGTGGTAAGAAGTACATTCTAGTAGTTGTAGATGATTTCTCTAGATACTCTTGGGTAGTGTTCTTAAAGGATAAGTCTGAAACTTTTGAACTATTCAAAACTCTGTGCTTAAAACTGCAAGTTGAAAAAGGTTCCACTAGTGGTAATATTGCTAGGATTAGAAGTGATCATGGAACTGAATTTGAAAATATCAGGTTTAAAGAATTCTGCAACTCCTTAGGAATATGTCATGAGTTCTCTGCTCCTAAGACTCCTCAGCAAAATGGCATAGTTGAAAGGAAAAATAGAACCATTCAGGAAATGGCTAGAGTAATGCTTAACTCTAAGAAACTTGCCAATAGATTTTGGGCTGAAGCTGTTAATACTGCCTGTCATATTGTTAATAGAGTTTATATTACTAAAGGTACTTCCATGACAGCTTATGAAATTTGGAAAGGTAGAAAACCCAATGTAAAGTATTTTCAAGTTTTTGGATGTGTTTGCTATATTCTCAGAGATAGAGAGCATCTTGGTAAATTTGACTCTAAAAGTGATAAAGGGATCTTTCTTGGTTATGCTCAGAATAGTAGAGCATTTAGAGTCTTCAATCAAAGAACAAACTGTGTTATGGAATCTTATAATGTGTTATTTGATGACCTAAAAACTGTTGATGAGATTACAGGTGATGATGAACAGGCTGAGACTACAGAAAAAGAGAAAGAAGAAACACAACAAACTGGAAGTCCCAGAGTGGTTGGAAGTCCAGTTGCAACTGAGGTTACAACTGAGGTTGCAACTGAGGTTACAACTGAGGTTGTAACTGAGGTTGGAACCACAGTTGAAACCCAAAATGCTGCTGAATCTGAAGAAGAAGAAGAAAGTTCTCATGCTCAGTCAACTAGCAGGTCTCGCTATGTAAGGACTCAGAAAAATCATTCTCTGGACAATGTCATAGGAGAAGTTACTTCAGGTATGAAAACCAAAGGTAAAAGAAATAATGTTGTTCACTTTGCTTGTTATATCTCTCAGTTAGAACCTAAGAATATAAAAGAAGCTCTAGAAGATAGTGAATGGATTTTAGCTATGCAGGATGAATTGGCCCAATTTGAGAGAAATGATGTATGGAATTTAGTACCCAGACCTTCTAATAAAAATGTTATAGGGACTAAATGGATTATTAGAAATAAAAGTGATGAGGATGGAGTGATTATCAGGAATAAAGCTAGGTTGGTAGCTCAAGGGTATACACAAATTGAGGGAATTGACTTTGATGAAACATTTGCTCCTGTAGCTAGAATTGAATCCATTAGAATGCTACTATCTCTTGCATGTCTGTATGATTTTAAATTGTTTCAACTTGACATAAAGAGTGCTTTTCTTAATGGTGTGATTAATGAAGAGGTTTATGTCAGTCAACCTAAGGGATTTGAAGATCCTAACTTTCCTGAACATGTTTATTTGCTGAAAAAGGCCTTGTATGGTCTTAAGCAAGCTCCTAGAGCTTGGTATGATAGATTAACCAAGTTTTTGCTTGAAAAAGGTTTTAAAAGAGGGGGAGTTGATAAAACTCTGTTTACAAAGAAAACTACAAAGGATATAATTGTTGCTCAAATATATGTTGATGACATTGTGTTTGGCTCATCCTCTAATAATAGGATAGAAGAATTCATTTCTGATATGAAAAATGAATTTGAAATGAGTGGTGGAGGTGAATTGACTTACTTTTTAGGATTGCAAGTTAAACAGAATGAGAAAGGGATTTTTCTATGTCAAAGCAAGTATGCAGACAATCTTGTTAAGAAGTTTGGTCTAAGTGAGAGTAAAGAAAAGAGAACCCCTATGAGTACTACCCTTAAACTGTCTAAAAATGATAAAGGAAAAAGTGTTTGTCCCAGTCTTTATAGATCCATGATTGGAAGTTTGCTATATTTAACTGCTAGTAGACCAGACCTTTGCTTAAGTGTAGGAGTTTGTGCCAGATATCAAGCAAATCCTTTAGACTCTCATCTTCTAGCTGTTAAAAGAATTCTAAGGTATGTAAAAGGAACACCTCATCTAGGCCTATGGTACTCTAAAGATACAAACCATTTTCTTAGTGGCTACTGTGATGCAGATTGGGCAGGAAACATAGATGATAGAAAGAGTACTTCTGGTGGTTGTTTTTATTTTGGAAACAATCTTGTTTCTTGGTTCAGTAAAAAGCAAAATTGCATATCTTTATCTACTGCTGAGGCAGAATATGTTGCAGCTGGAAGTGGATGCACTCAACTTATTTGGATGAAACAAATGTTAACTGATTATAATGTTAAACAAGAGATATTAACTCTGTTTTGTGATAACAAAAGTGCTATAGATTTAGCTAAAAATCCAGTTCAACATTCCAGAACCAAACATATTGATCTAAGGCATCATTTTATTAGAGAACTAGTTGAAGAAAAGAGCTTAATTTTAGAACATGTTTCAACTGAAAGACAATTAGCAGATATTTTCACAAAGCCCCTTGATACAAACAAGTTTGAATCATTAAGAAGTGACATAGGGGTATGTCATTATCAATCTAATTGAATACTTTTGCTAAATATGTCTGTATTGAGTACCTTTAATAAGTTTTATTTCTAAGGTTAAAGTCTTATTTTGAGCTATGACGTTTTTGTCTTGAAAAAGCCGCTTTTTGGTGTCTCAAAAACAGATGTGAGGTAACTTGTCCTTAAAAAACCTCTCTGGTAATAGAGTTGCAAGCACAAAGTGCAATTTTATATGATGGTTGCAAGTCCAGTTGCAACATCAGTTGAAACCTCACACTCTCTATAGTTGGTTGGAAGTTCAGTTGCAACATCAGTTGAAACCTCGTGTTAAAAATACTGGTTGCAAGCTCAGTTGGAACATCTGTTGAAACCTCAGTCTATGTTATAGCTGTCAAGACAAAGTCTTGTAAAATTTTGACATCACTTATACTCTTTCCTTGCTGAGGTCATCAAACTAGTTTTTGTGTAGAAATAAAAACGGATTTGCTCAATTTAAGCTCCTAAAATTTAATCTTTATTAGAGTTATTCTTTGATAAACATATTTTCGTGAGTAAATTGCTAGATTTCTTTTGTTCTCCTAAAAGTTAGATATCTGTTTAAGTATTCTTTATCTTGAATCAAGTCAACTTTCCTTAAAGCTTCAATTTTTGAATTTTCAAATTTTGGATGAATCTGTTTTGAAAAAGGAATGTTTATCTGTTTAATTGGCTGAATTTATCTTAATGCCATCTGTTTTCTTTCGTGATCATAGTATGATTTATTTTTCAAAATTCTGTTGATACAATACTTCCTATTTTTAAGCCAAAATCTTTTCCTTAATTGATTTGCATGTATCTATTTCCTATTTCAAAAAGATATGGACTTAATTGCTCTTTATATAAACTTCTTTTACTATCCCAAATTAACTACAATTTACAGAATATCTCTCTCTCTCTCTCTCTAAACTGTTAAAACCTAGGTCTCTGAAAATAAAAATAAAAATCCTCTTCAAGGTTCTAAGTAAGGTTCCAACCCCAGTTGCAACCATGTCTACGAACCCCAATTCTGATGATGACTGCACTCTAAGAGACTTCATGAACAAAACTCCAACCAGTCATAGCTCTAAGGCAAAGGTAAATGAGTCCTCTTCTTCTAAGAAACATAGGACTAAAAAACGTGCTAGGAGAAATCCTGAGAATGAGCCTCTAAAAGATAAGTTTGAGTTTGTTCCCAGGTTTAATGAAGTTGATCCTAGATTCTGGAGTAGAAAATCTTATAGGAGATTTAGGGCTTACTCTAGTAAAGAAATACATTGTGAAAGAAGGCTTAATTTGGTTAGTTATCCACACATACAAGTGTATGTTGAAAAACTACTCTCTGCTGTTGGATTAGGAGACACTATTTCTTATGCTCATTCCTACTATCCTGCTGTTGTTAAAGAATTTTATGCCAACTTGACTAGTGGTGTATTTGATAAAAGTAATCCTATGTTTGGAAGGGTCTTTCTGAGGGGAATAACTTTAGACTTTACACCTGAGTTGATCAATAACTGTTTGAATACACCCAATTCTTCTGTGGACAATGCTGAATATGATATGGAAGTTATTGCTCTGGTTCTAACTGGAAAGAACACTAGCTATGATGGTACTTCCATCAAAACATCCTCTCTCACACTTTGTGCTGCTGTCTTGCACAAAATTGCTAGGTTCAACTGGACTCCTACCAAACAACCCTCTAGAGTTAACAAAGATATGGCCATCTTTCTGTATAAGATTATGTCTTCTCTACCCATAAATTTTGGCCATCATATCTTTAACCTTATAAGGGATTTCAGTGATGATAATTCATCATCCATTCTGCTTCCATTCCCCTGCCTAATTTCTAGTATAATTCTGGGTCAAGTTACTTCTATGAATAGAGATTCTCCCATTAGTATCACTAATGAACCAATCACAGATTGTCCCTCTGCTCTCTATATTTCTGCCAAACTACTAAAAGAAGGACATGTCAATGACATTTCTGGTGACAAAGGGAAAGAAAAAGAGGAAGAACCTTCAACTGCTCCTTCAGCAAAGAAGAAAGGAGTAAAGTGGTACTTACTCCAGAAGCTGGCTTATAATCAAGAAAGGAGAGCTGAATTGGATGCTGATGATTATCAAATCAATAAACTGCTGGTGGATATTATTGAGAGTGAGGATGATGGTGATAGTGATGGTTTTTCAATCAGTAGTGAGGATGACAATGAAGAAGATGAAGAAGTGGTCAGGCAGAATCCTCTAAGAGAAAGACCCCCACAGTGTGATATTCCAAGTGACTAATTCCAATGGTTGCTGACAAATAGGGGAGTGAAGTTTATGTTTTGCTGTTCAGTTTCATTTTGATGTTTTCAAGACTTTATTCTGTTTTATTCTGTTTTTCAATTATGCTGTATTAAGACAATTTTAGCTTGTTTGGCTTTAATCTGTGTGGCTTTAATAATTCTGCAGTTTCCTTCTGAAAGTATCTTGATATCTTGTTGAAGTAGAAATGTCTTTAAACTTGAAACAGGTCTGAAAACTTAATGTGTGCACATACATTGTGCTTATATAATTTGCCTGCAATTCTAAAATACAGGGGGAGCTTACTGATATTGAATTTGCAGGTGGTTGGGATGTTTTATAAACTTTATTGATTTGTCAAAACCAATGACAAAGGGGGAGATTGTTAGGACCAGATTTCTGGTCTAAATATTGTTAATTGTCTATTGGTTTTTACTAAATAAATCCTAACTGTTATTAAGAACTAAGACAGGATTGACAGGTTCCAAGTACCAGTTGCAACCTCAGTTACAACCTACTAAGTTAGTAGTATTAGGTTTCAAGTACTGGTTGCAACCTAAGTTACAACCTGTGGTGACAGGTTTCAAGTACCAGTTGCAACCTCAGTTGCAACCACAGTTCAACCTGCTGTTAAAACAGAATTCTGTCTTGTTTTATTATTCTACATTACTACTTGTTTAATGTTAATCATTTGTTTTAAAGTATGTAGGATATATTCTCATAAGGTCTTAAACGTGTATATGTGTTTATTGAGAATATTAATGTGTTAAGGAAAGATGTTTTATAAAAGATATAAAGAGATTAGCTTATAAGGTTATGTTTCCTTTTAATATATATATCTCTATTCTTATGCTTGTCCTTATCACTTGATTCAATCTTTTGATTCTTATAATATTCAGTAAAAATATGTATAAAGATTGATTGATATGTGGAGTTAAATGTTTCATATGTTTATGAAAAGATATTATCTTTAAGAGATCATATCTTTATATGTTTCCTTTCAAAGGAAAAGATTAACTCCTACTTTCAAGTGTGTTACTAAACAGGTATTAATCAAAGATGATTAGAGTCAATCCATGCTGAAGAATCTCGTGATACTTGGAGAGATTGAAGCTAATCAACCAAGTCAAAAGCAATCAAAAGATATTGAAGATAGAAGATTGTTTTTACTTGTTTATATACTTAGTAACTTAAGCTTGTAAAGGTGTGTGTTCTAAATTATAAAGAACCCATTCTTGAGAGAATACACGTGAGCTTTAAATAAGAAAACAATGGTGGGATGCCATTGATTTATATTTGATAGTTATAGAGTAGGAGCAATATAGTGATAGGCAGAAAAACATAGAGGGAGTCTAAGTTTTTCATTAAGACTTGAGTCATATATTGTAAGCTTTTTATAATATCATAATCTGGGTAAGTGCCCCAGAGACGTAGCCTAGTTAGGTGAACTCCGTTGTTAAATGTGCGTGTGAATTATTTCCAAGTACATTTAATTTTAAAAACAGTTCTGTCCATTAATACACTTGGTTCCAACTGCAGTTCCAACCTCACTTGGAACCTTATACACTTGGTTCCAACTGCAGTTCCAACCCCACTTGGAACCTTACTGCAAAACTGCATCTAGAACAACGGATAGGAATTTCAAGGGGATTTATATTTAGTATACATAATTAGTTTCTAAAGTAACCTAGATCGCCAAGACCACGTAAAAAGATGAGTCGTTCCATAACATCCCGGCACAACGAAATTCTATATATTCCAAATCAGAAATTTGTAAAATTTAATCACTAATACTTTTCACAAGTGTGTGTTATGTTTGTGTGAGAAAATAATTAAAGTTGAATCCTATATATATGAATATATAATCAAGGGCATGATACCCATGCTCTGTCTCGTTGGCTCCGACGTAAACTAGTTTCCTGTGAAATGTTATTATCGAAAATCCTTCTTTATCTGTACTTCTCTTACGCACTTGTAAATGTGGCTTAATTTACGGGAAGTAAACATTTATCTTATATGAATTAGGTCTTGTGAAGTAAGATTGCTATTGAGAATTGATATTCGACTTTCTTCTTGTTTTCCTTGACCTCCATATAATCGCGGACGGATCTGGACATATGCGGTAAGGGATTTTCGGTGAAGTAATATGAGGAACTCTGTAATACCATCAATAACAATGTTAGAAAAAATGATAACATCTACCTACACATCGACATTTAATCATGTGCAGTCCGGTTACATACTTTTCGATTCACTTAAAAACATAGTGCAATATTCTTGTAAACATGTTGATCTATGAGTTCAAAACCAAAATCAACAATAATAGTTTATTTTTAAAATCTCTAATGTTGATAAAAATAAAATTCCACCTTCGCTAATACTCTTGGAAGCTGCACACCTTAAAAATCTTAAATGACAGATGACTAACTTAAGAATTCTCAATTATATTCATTGGGAGATAACTAAAAGATGTTCTTCAGAATTATAATCACAGGACGAGGAGACTAATGGTTCATTTACATCAGTGACGGAATCAGGACCAAATATTTGTGTTTGTAAAAATAGAATCACATAATATTTTTCAAATTGTAAAGAGCGGAAAAGCAGGATTTTATACTTTTTTTTTACTAATTGTTCTTTTTTTTACCCGGTTTCTAAATTTTTTAGTTTTGCTTTTTTTCACCCGGTTTCTAAAATTATTTCCCTTTTTGGTCAATTTTAACATTTTTTTCAAACTCTCAAAAAAAAGTCACACCAATAAAGTCACGTTCAGTCACGTGCCGAAAGTTTCAGCATTTGAAAATTGACCAAATATAAAATAAAATTAGAAATCAAGGTAAAATAAATAAAAATTAAGAGTTAAATGGTATGAACAGGGAAAGTATAAAGAAGCGAATGTATAAAATGGTAAAATTAAGAAACCAAGCTATTAAAAAGAAAAAATATGAACAAACAAATGTATAACTATATTAAAAACCCAAAAAAGTCAAACCTATTTTATTAAATACTCAAGTTTACATATACTCACTTTGCATAGATATAAACGAACAACCAAATACATTTTACACAATTTCATTATTGTTACTTTACATACAAACTACCAAAAGTTATTTTAAATTTTATTTGCAACCACCATTATATGTTATTATAATTATTATTATAGTTTGATTTTTTCAAATATGTGTATCTTGTATCAACATGGTATATAAGTTAGTGTCATAGTATATTTAATTGCTTGTTATTTCATTTTTAATTAGTACTATTAGCGGCACATAAAAAGTTATAGTATGTTATTACAGTAACAATATATATTTTGAAATCAATTGCAAAAAAAAAAAAATATTTAAGAGGTTAACAGAATACATTATATATAAATTATTTCGAAAAGCACTACTAAAAAAAAA
Source organism: Primula veris (assembly GCA_963682055.1). Lineage (NCBI taxonomy): Eukaryota > Viridiplantae > Streptophyta > Magnoliopsida > Ericales > Primulaceae > Primula > Primula veris. Next base: position 27,118,692 of record OY821742.1, on the reverse strand, counting down.
TTAATTTTTGAAAATTGTGGGGTTGCGATGGCAACCCCTGGTCACACTGATGTACCGCCCCCTCATTTGCATACGGCTAAAGCGGGAACGGAGGAAATAGTATCACTCTAAAAAAATGTCAGGATAAGTAACATGTACCTTTTTGAAAATTGTTGTTAAAATGAGTATCGTTAAATTTTAACAACATAATTACTTGCTAAGTTGTTAATAAAATTTATCGACACTCATTTTACCAACAATTTTCAAAAAATTTATATGTTGTTATCCCAACATTTTTTTTTTTCATAGTATGCGTGGAAGGCATATTAGTTACCTACAACTACAATGGTGCCAATCGAGGAGCAGGTCGTCTCTAGAACCATATATTGAAATCAAAAGTGTTTTTATTTTCTTTCTAATGCTCAATATATAATATAGCTATACATGTCACATATGTATGTCACCTGAAGCTTGAGGAGATTTCAATTTGGGAGAAGTTTATGTTGGTTGAATTCTGTATTGTTGAAGCAGGGTCTCTACTTTTGGGATTAGTCCTTCTTTTCGATGTATTTAGTGGAGTTGTTGGTTGGTTGATTGCTAAAACTTTACAATTGAAGATGCTTGCTATGTTATTGTGTGCCATACCCAACCTGTCCAACATAAAACAGATTAAAAAAATTAGTATTTTGCATTGAGAGTTCTACAATTTAACAAGGTTATTTTTTGTTGCACCTTATAAGTTTTACAGCATTTTGTTGATCAGTTAAACACGAACTCTTGGTCTATATCTATGCGAACGAAATAACTAAAACTAAAACGATTTTTATACTGATGAGTGATGTCAAGACAACCAACTAAAAACTCCATAGGAGTATAAGAGTTTTCGCTGTACAAAAACCGGGCCCTTTATCGCATTCATTTTCTGAACTTAAAAGTGTAAAAAAGAAGAAGATGAAGGACAGCGAGCAATTCCTAGCGTGGATCACGTTTAAGGAAACCTTAATATAATCTTGTGGGTATATGGTTAAGAGTTCAAAGCGGAATACAAGTCAAGAAACTTATTAATTATTGTAAGTAACTTTATTTTGTACTCTTTCCGTTCTATAATAATAGTCTAGTTAAGTTTTTGACTCCGTACTAAAACAATAGGCTAGTTTAACTTTTTATCAAAAAGTTTGCACAGATGCCCTTAATTAATGGGCATTGTTCTTTGCAAATCATAAATAACATTAATATTTTAAGGGTATATTTGAGAAATAATACATATATTTATTACTCCATTTATGCTTACATCATATTTTTTTCGTAAGTTTTTTTTTCATTCCCGGAAAATATTTTCTTGCCAACTTTGGAGGAAATGTTTTTCTTTCATCTTCTTTGAAATTTAAAAGATATTTTCCTGTAGAAAAGATTTACCGGTGAAACAAACACAACAATAAAATTATCAGCACCCATTTTTCAGCGAAATAAAGAGACCGTTTTTCTAATTTTCAAAAAGAAAGAGACCCTTTTCTATTCGAATCATGCAAGACAAACTCAGTTGACTAATATTATTTACAAGAAGATTTCAGCAGTGAATGAATAATATAAATAAAATTTCATTTCAACTGAAAAATGAAAAATGTAGGAACACTTTTCAACTGTTTGATATTTACCATACAAATAAGTTAATTCCCAAATCAATTTGCTCAGAACAAATTCAAGGGAATAGTGTGGACAACTTGGAAATTCAGCAGTTTACCATGGGTCCATGAAAATGAGATCAAAATCTATACTATTAATTTATGTCTACACATCTTATCATGCCTTAAAACAAATATTTAGAAAATAGTATTAATAGTTTGAAAAATTACAAATAAAAAAACTGATATAAGATAAACTGTTAAAATAAAATTAAATGTTGTTTCGCGGTTACCATCTCTCTCCCTTATTCTCTTTGCCTTTCTCTCTCTCTATTATCCCCCACAATATTATGGTGAAATTCTTCTCTGTATAAACAGGTAATTGGCCCTAAATCCTAAAATTTAATATATTTATATAATCTTATTGCGTAACACTACTCCATAAATCACACCACGCATCGTGTGGCCTCCGTGCGCTAGTATCACATATGCATGCGTGGATGAACAATAAAAAGTAATTTCATTTTCTTACGAGAAATCACACAAAACAAAATAATTTCCCTTCATTTATTACAAAACATAACCAAAGCCACAATTTTTACATCACCAGTTACGACATACACATTGTCTAACTTAACATACTCATTCGATATCATATTCATATAGGTGGGTAATCTATTATAGTTATTATTATTTTACTAATTATAATTATTATGATTTTTTTTACGAAATAATCTGAAGGGGTTCGATAATTATATCCAGTTGTTCGCCCTACACAGATCTCATCAAATATATATACACATAAGAATAAAAAACCAATAACTAGCAGAAAGCTAAACTGTTTTAGAATTGAAAATGATAGTTGTGTTGCAACCATCAGCTCGAGGGTTGATTGCTAAATCTCAAAACTACTCGGGTGGAAATAAAATTACCTATACTGCATAGTTGCATGAGAGAATCATTGATTAGTATATAAAAACATACTTAATTTTCAAAAATACGAATTCTCATATTTTGTTTAATATTTGTTTAATATTTGGTACATACGATGTAACATCAGTTAACATCAAAATTAAAGACAAAAAGTAATCTTTAAAATTATTTTAAAATATGAGTTTTTTTTAATTATTACATTTTCATCATTGCATATTTTGTAAAGCTGCTAAAGCATAAACCTACAAAAATCAATTATTTCTTGAGAAAAGCAAAATGCAATACATTTAGCAGTCACCATACTTTTTTGGAAGGTCCACCCATCCCCTTCTAGGCGCCTACCTATGTCACACTAATTTAATTTTTTGATGTTTCATTTCACATAATTAACACTAGTATGATCTATGATGTGTGATGGTTGGTATTTAAATAGACATGTATATCACTAAATTTTTTATGTATGATATTGGTTGGTATTTAAATAGACATGTATATTAACAGTAGTTTCATACATGTATATCAACACTAGTATGATGTATGATGGTTGGTATTTAAATAGACATGTATTTCACATAATTTTTTGATATTTCATTTCACATAATTAACACTAGTAGTATTTAAATAGACATGTATGATGTATCCAATCTAAACTGTCGACTACATAGATCAATCGAGCTTAAACTTGATGACTAATGATCTATGAATATCAACTATTACTCCTAAAAAACTAAATCTGACAGCTAAGCTACCAAATACGCCAAACTATATGTTCGTATCGTGCATGTGTTACGACAAAGAAAATTATTAAATATACATAAAATACATAAAAACTGGAAGTAAGTTCAGATAGTGATAATTTTTTATTTGATTAAGAATTAATAATAGGTGTATTTGGTTGGCTAAACGTGTCCAATAAAAACTAGTGTACAGAAAAATTAAAAATGACTACCGGGACAAGGATACTGGATACCACAGAGATACAAGCTAGCTTGAGGACAAAATTTCCTCTTTACTCAGATTTGTTGAAAGAACAAATTCAGTGTATCAAAATGGAAAAAACTTAGCTAAAACATTTTGTCAAGAACTACGCTAAAATCATAAACGCATCAGCTTAATCGGTGTAAAAGCGGGAAAACGAGTCTTTTCTGTTTTTTTAATATTCTGAATCGGGGTTTTATCAAGTTTTGAATTTGGTTTTTTCCTGTTTTGAAGCAAGTTATTTTAAAAAAAATTGGTAACAATTTAAGAGAAACCCTATGATCAAAACCTTGCCCGCCAAGGTCAAAGAGATTTTCTTATATGGTACAGATTAGAACAGTCAAGGTATCTGAATCTATTCACTTCTAAATAATTATACTTTAGGCCTCGTTTGGTTGGGACGGAATTAAGGTGATGGTGGGACTGTTAGTGTAACGAAATTGGAATTACTCCAAACAGGGTCATTTTCAATAATAAGGGGGAGATGATATTCATAGTAACACGACTATGTATCATTTCCCTTTTATTATCCGATCGGAATCCCAATATATTTATAGTCCCGAGACTACCATGTAACCAAAACAAGGCTAGGACTAGGAGTACAGGAGACGGGAGTAGTATTTTTGAGGACTAACCTGTAAATAAAACTGTGATCATGAAGGCCAACGACAAGAGTATTTGCTCCAATTTCTCTTACCAATCTCACAATTGTATCCCCTAATTCCTCTTCCGCTTCTGCCACTACTATTTCAATTTTCGCCTACAACAAAACCCTATACATAATTCTATCACACATTCATAAAAACTATATAGCACAAATAATCAAAAACCATAAATCTCAATTTCCTTTCCTGTTTTTATTTATTTATGTTTGATTACCTTTTCGTACAATCCCGAGAGTGAGACCATGTTAAAAGATTAATCAATAAAAACTTATTTTTGGTATTTCTTTTAAAACCATTCAGCTTTGAAAATTGAACATTCTTTTCCCCAAACCTACATTATTGCACAAAGAAAGGTTTCAAATGTTTCACAGTTTCTAAATGGTTTTGATACTATCTTAACTGACATATTTATGATTCGATCGAGGGGCTAAAATTTATGTAGTATGTAATTATTTCGTCTTTATGGCGGAACTAAACTTCTTTACAACCACAAAGTTACTTATACGAATACAGTGATCATGCTTGGATAAAATTTACTCTGCGGCCACCGAAGAACATTTTACATCTTACTTTATAAAAAACTCCTACTTAATTTGTAAAAGCATTATCCATGATCAGTGCTGCAAAAAATATGATAAAGGTTAAGAAAATAAATAACCACTGCCCTTTTATTGTGATCAATCTTCTCTGGAACATGATTTTCTATTTTTCCACTTCTTTTTAGAGCCAATTTGAAGTATTCTCTCATAGTTTTTGAAAATTATCCCCTCTTAACATGCTTATGATCATATTCTTAATGTCATACTTGATACAACAATTATTTCATTCTTCATGCTACAAATTCATGCATAGGAAAAAGAATACCAAGAAAATGAAAGGTGAATGAGAAGAAAATAAAAAGAGTAGACATACATTAGGGAAATCTTTGGAGGTTTCTTTGAAGGAGAGAGCCAATTGAAATGCTTTCAATCTAGTGAACCTTTGTTTTTTGATCTTCTTTATAATTCTTCCCTTATTAGTATTACTATTATTAGTTGAAGAAGAAGAAGAAGAAATGTACACGTGAAGAAGGGTAATAATGTCACCGTGACGAATGAGGTTGTGTAGAGCCCAAAGGAAAGCAGTTCTTGAGGCCTCTGTATCTTCCACAACTACTACTATTTTCTTTGTATCTTCCATTTTATTTGGTGACTCAACTCCAATTATTAAGCACCTCTTTTTATCTTTCTAGACTTAAATGTTGGGTGGTTGTGTTGGGCAGGTGAACTCATGTATACATTGTACACTATGACTCATTTGTATGTTATATATTTTTTTACTATTTTTGTTGAAAGTGTTATAGATTAATAATATATACTAGTACTATCAGTTAGATTATTTAGTTTATATTACACTCGTTTGATGATCCATGGATGGATCATAATTATTTAATTTATATTAGAATTCATGGACCATAATTGTTTAGTTTATATTAGAGGCATTTGATGATACATGGACTATAACTATTTAGTTTATATTAGAGCCGTCTAATGATCAATGGACCATAACTATTTAGTTTATATTAGAGCTGTTTAATGATCCATGGACCATAACTATTTAGTTTATATTAGAACCGTTTTGAGTTGTTTATAATAATACCATTAGTTGAATGTATCTACACCGTTTCATGTTTCCTTCTTAATATTTATTTACCTTATTTCATTTTTCAGCATATGATAGGTTATTTACAGTTACTTATATCATTTCTTTATCTTTCACCATTGTATTTTTTAATTTTTGAGTTTAATAACACACGAGTTAAAACGGAGATATCTTCATGATGTAATTTGTAAAGAAACCGGGGAAAGTCCCTTTCCGTAACCTTCTATATATTAATGACTTCATATGTGAAAGATAATATAGTTACCAAAAACCGAAAGAGATCTGTTATAATGTACCCAATTATATTGTGAAATATACTTATAAAACTAATATTATCTCATTAGTCATTAGTACACTACTATGGGAATTAACAAATAAAACAGATAAAAGATGACGTGATAATTAAAAAGATTCCCTCATGTTGAGTGCTCGTATACTTCCAAGAGTGTGTGTGTACGCATTGCAAGCCATCTCCAAACAAGAGTGATGTCACACTCAACTTGAAATTATTTAAAATTATAGGATTATGTAAAATATTGTTTTAACTTTTTAATAAAATATTGATAAATAAAAACTTCTCTCAACTAGGGTGACAACTGACCAGCCAACTATACGAATTCCACATCGTATACCAGGACCCGTGGTTGATACGGTATATATTTATGTTAATAATTTGGTCCATACAATTTATTGTTATTGTTTGTTTGTGGACTAACATCAAATGTATCCATTAATTTAAATTTATTCTTAAACTAACACACTTTTACACTTTTATGGTGACGATTTAATTTTATACCATTACCCGTTTCTCTATTTTTTATCTCTATCATAACTAACTATATATTTTATCAACCTTTTGCTTGGTTGTCGAAAAATGAATTTTGATCGTGACATAGTTAAACGTGGTACCATTTTCGGCAAATATATTACGTTAATTTTCCAAATGAAATTTTATTTTAGTAAGTCACTCAAAATTCATTTATCTACACTTACATGTTTAAGTTTAAGACAAATCTTAGTACAATTTTCTATTGAAGCTCAAATAGATCGATGACAAATTTGATACTATTTCCGATATTAGTCATAATATTAGTTTAAGACATATTTGTAGCGTGATAGAACAAGCATATCCAATAACTCATTCATTCTCTAAAATAACTTTCAAAATGAAACAAACCAAAAAAAACTTTTAACAATTAATAATGTATGTATCATATCTGGAGAAAAAGGAAAAGAATGGCCATCATATATATCAACAACAAAAAAACTAAAAAGAATCCGCAATTTACAAGTACTACTACTTTATTTGCAACAATTGTAATATTGATAAAGGGATAAAAAATTAAATAGAGAACAAGGAAAGTTTTGTTTGACAAAGAGCTCCTGGTCTCTTAGAAAGAGAGGAAGCTAAGGAAAGAGGAGAAGGCAAGGATGAAATAATTTTTTATTGTTACATAGAGCTTATGGTCTTTGTATATATAAGGAGAGTTTTGATAAATAAAAAAAGTTAGTATAAGAAGAGCTATGAGTAATTGATACACACTTTGTTTTGTACAGACATCGGTGCAGTTGCTCTAACGAGTCTCGCTAGATTGGATTCAAGAAAATAAACAAAAGATCTTCAAAATCTCACATATGTTACATGTTTGAGGCCCCTATTGAGTTGAGTGTTGAGATCATGCCATTAATTACGTATTACATTGAATTCATAAAGAAATTGTTGGAAATTTACTGGATTGGAAAGCAATAAATTAAATAGTAGTACTCAAAAAGAAATAAACAACTTTATTTCATTTGAATAGAATAAGACTCGATTACAAATTCCGACAAGTACAAAATTAAATTCCAGACATATTTGATATAAATTATTAAACTTCTGAACTGAATTGTAATTAACTAAAATAGTCAGACAAAATATTATAATTACTAAACTGCTGGGTTGATCTGTAATTAACTAAAACTAACAGACAGAATAATATAATTACTAAACTGCTGGACTGTTTCAGTAATTAAAAGAAAATACAGTACTGGAATTGAAATTACATAATATTAAATTACAGAACTGAAATAAAACTAAACTATTATGTTGGAAAAGAAATTACAGAGAATGAAAGGACTAAAATGTAATTATATGAAAAATAAATGACTGAAATGTAAATACTAGAAGATAAGTTATAGAATAAAAAATGGACTGAAAAGTAAATGCATGAAAGAGAAGGACTGAAAAATAAAAATGAGTTGACTGTTAAACAGTAACCATTAAACGGTATGTGCCCGGCCACATTTTAGTTTCTGACTTTGTACACTCCGTTCCCAAGGTACAACGCTTGTCTAAGAGTGCATTGACAGAAACGGCACTGAAGCACAGTGGTGGTGTGTAAGGCTAGGCAAAAAATCGGAAAAACAGAACCGGACCGATAACCGAAACCGAAAAACCGAAAAACCGAAACTGGACCGAAAAAACCCGTCCCGGTTCAGTCCAAAAAAAAGACCGAAACCGAAAAACATCGAACCAAAAAATATGTTCGATTTTGTTAAAAACCGAGTCGGGCCGAACTCAGCTCTAGTGGTGTGATTCTCTTTCTCCAAATGTTATGTATGCAAGTGAGTGTGTGCTGAATAGTGTTGTTAGTTGTGAGAATGAGTGACAGGTACACTGCCTTTTATAGGCTCTAAGGAAATTGTAGCCATAAATTGGTCATTTAATTCCGATAATTATACCCTTCAATATCCGCTCATTCGATTCCGAAACCGCATCTGCAATTATTCTCATTAAATGCGAACGTTACAAGTTGCTGAAAAGTGCAATAATCAATCTTGTAAATTTAAAAAACTTCAAGTTGATCTGTCTCATTACTTATACCAAACAAGAATCGAAAAAGGACAGATAAAAACGCGCAAAGCACAAACCCGACGCACAAGTCATGAGTCACGAGCCCAAGCCCGAGCCAAGCGCGCTAGTTTATGTGGTAATATTGCCAACATACACACTTATAGTGTAACGATCCGGATCCATGGACCGAACCGTGACGTTCGTATCAACAATATTGTCCGTTTTGGCACAACTTTCCGGGGGGTCACCCATCCTGGTACTACTCCAAGCTAAACACGCTTAACTGTGGAGTTTCGTCATCGCTATTGTGTCGCACGACTTTAAAATGTCTTATTGATAGTAAATGGATTTTTAAGCTCATATACCACACGGATACTTTTATATCTGGGAGATGTGAGACTGACGCACAACACCGCACTACAGAAATTCATTAAATCTGGGTCGTCACATATAGGTCAACACACTTTACAACTCACATGTAATTAGAGTGTATATATGTTGTTCAAAAGAGTCCCGCTCTTTTAATGTGAGATAAAATAGTTAATGAATTTCTCAGCTCTCCAACTTCCCAACAAACAAAGTTGTAACACTTTGTTCAGTAAATTTAAAATCAATTTAAATTCACATCGACTCATCGTTTATGTCAAGTGTATATACCATCACGAAACTTGTCGCACAAGTTTTTCAATTAAATTGAGAACGATATGAAAGATAGTGCTAACTTCTTATTATTTTGGATTAAAGGTCGGTCATTGATCATTTTTAAAACAGATTAAAGGTCGGTCATCTTTTCCAACAGAAACAGATTAAAAAGGGAAAAAAAAATCACCTATATAAAGTCTGTCCGAATCCAGATAATCATCACTTAATAGTGACAAGAACAAATATTCCTCAAAACTTGGAAAAATATAATTTATATTAGTTGCCGATTAGTGGTATACCACAACTCCATCGTATACAGTGCAATTTAACAAGCTACTTTGAAATTCTGCAAAGAATATATTTGATCCTATTTAACCAAAATGAAAGAATATGCACGTCGAACAATGACTTAAATTATTGAACTTGAATGATTACAGAAGCCAAACTTAGCTCATTTAAAAAAAAAAAACTTAGGTAAACAATAACTATAAGCATTAATTGAACAACTTTAAACGCGAACTAATTCATTCTTTTGACATGATGAGTTGGTATATAGGATATTTAAAATTTTATAGTTATACTAATCTCATAAAGTTAATTATGGGTGGAGATAAACAAGAGGATGTATTTTTTCACTGTAAATAATTTTATTTTACGTATAGACTGTACTTTCACACTACGAATTCGTAGTAGTCTGAAACTACGATTTATAGCTTTGTAAAACCGTACTTTGAAAGTATGGTTTACAAGAAGGTAAATTACCTTCCCATCCCTGCGTAAAAAAAAACAAAAAAAAAAAAATCATAAAAAAAATATCTATTTCAACTAATCGATGAATGTCACGTCATATTTTATGCTATATAATACAGATATGATAAGATAACGTTATCGATAAGATAATATTTGTTAAAGTAAAAAACCTGTTTTAACCAATCTGTGAATGTCACGTCATATTTTATCCTATATAATATAGATATGATATGATAACTTTATCGATAAGATAATATTTGTTAAAGTCAAAAAATCTATTTCGACCAATTCATGAATGTCACGTTATATTTTATCCTATATAATATAGATATGATAAGATAACATTATAATATCTGTTAAAGTTAAAAAATCTATTTTATGTCACGTCATATTTTATCCTAAATTTGTTTTTTTTTATGAAATCTTTTTTATAATTGAGCCTTTTTTTATGAATTTTTTTTTGGTTTTTTTTACGCAAGGGAAGGAAGGTAATTTACCTTCTTGTAAACCCTACTTTCAAAGCACGGACCGTACTTTCAAAGTACGGTTTTCACAAAGACATAAACCGTAGTTTCAGACTACAGTTCATAGTTTGAAAGTACGATTTATACGTGGAATAAGATTATTATAGTCGAAAAATCAGACTTAATAAACAATTCAACAATTGATTACATAATTCTTTAACGTTCCCCTTGATCACAATAAAGCATGTAAGAAACTAAAAAGCTCATCAGTAACTTGAAATTAATTAGACACAGAGTCTCGATTTGATTACTTTTTTCAATTTTCTTCTCGTGACCAACTTGAAATGTTTGGAAAGGAAAACTTTCATAATGATTTGAACTAATGTATCGGATATTGACTTAAATCAAACTCTTGTATTATTACTAGTTTACTAGGAATTTGTTCATTTTTGTTAGTTAAAGCACCGGATAAACAACACACAAAAAAATTACATTTTTTTTTTGAAATAACAACACAAAATTCTTATTAAACTGTATATGTATAAGAGTATCAATCATCAATAAAATTTCAGTTTTCTGATACGTGACTTACAATATGCAGAGGAAGAACAATAAATGATACAAAATCCTATAAAAACCTGCTCACCAAATCTTCTGCCCTATATCCGCTTAACACGTTACTCTTGAAAAGACTAATCGGGGATGACGCAGGCCTAGAGCCGGAAGGTCAAGGAAGTTGGTGACCTGGTGATACAGGAGCCGGCAACCGAAGCTGTGGTGAACGGCGATTGTAACGACAACGGTCCTAAGGTAGCTCTTATTACATGAGTCACAATATTCATGCATGAGCCATGCTCTCATGCTAGCAATCCGATACAAAACCTAATAGAATTAAACGGAAATAACAACAATTTACAACATACAAGGCCTACCTAAATACCCAAGAGGACAAAAACAGAGCTGATGACCGACTAAAAATACATTGAGCTCAACATAAAAACACCATTTTGCGCAATTTATTCTCTTCTTCTCCTTAACCCCCTAGGGACCTTATCGCTTCTGATCAAATGTGATCAAAGTGAGACTTAACTGCAGCAAAAAATGCATCATGGAGCTTGTATTTCCAGTCAACTAACAGGCCTTAAAAACCTCTAAGTACATATTACAAAAAACTGGCTAGCATAAGCTATTAGTATACTGATCAAATTATCCATAATAACATGGTTTTTAAGTATTGAGGAAATTCCTTTAATCAACAACTAGATGCTATATAAATTTCATGAACTGCTATCTTCTCATTTGCCTCAATACATCACCACTCCAGGTATCAATTTAAGTAACCTGAAATTACTTAGAGTAAACTCATTAAACCAAGATTGGCTTCAGCTATTTACATCACCAGCCAATCTTAACTTGACCATAACAAGTCAAGTTACCAAAACAGATAAACAAAACATGTAACCTTTAAACTTGGCTTCAGAAAAATTTCCTCATTAGCACCAACTAATTGAAAAAACTATCATTAAATCCAAAATAAAACTCAAAAAAAAATTACCCCTGAAACATGGAGTTTCATTTTGGTCTAGAGCATAAATAACCTTGATCTTGCTAGGTAAGTGGAAAAAGTTAATGGTGGTAAAATTTGTTCCCACTACACCTAGTTTGGCCAGACCATCAGCCACTAGATTTTGTTCCCTAAATACATGTGTAATACTGCTGCAAATCCAAGGCATTAGATAGCAAATATCTCCCCAAATGTTAGAAAATTTAGTACCAGGAGAAACCCCCTTTTTCCACCAATTAACTAACAACCCAGAATCAGATTCAATCATAATATCAAAGAATCCAAGAGAATAGCAAATTAATAGCCCGTTTAGCAATGCAAGAATCTCAGCATAAGTATTATTATTAGTACCATGATTAAGAGAGAAGGCCGTTATAAAATTACCCATATGATCTCTTAACACACCACCACTACCTGTTAGTTCACCCCTAACAGCAGAACCATCTACATTCATTTTAGTCTACCACTAGGAGGGCATTTTCAAGATACCATAATAGGTCTTTTTACTAAAAAAACAGATAGAGAAATGCCAAAATTGACCAAGGTAATTTTATTATATTTATTGTTTTTAGCGTTAGCTTTAATCAAAAAAATTAGCTCTCTTAACCAATTAGCTATTTTAGCAATAATTTTATCTATAGAATCATGCTTGTATCAATTCTTACTAATTCATATTTCCCACCAAATTAAGAAAGGTATTAAAGAGGCTGCTAACTTACCAAATTGAGAATTATCACACTTACTACACCAGTCATTAACATAGCCCTTCCAATTAGTACCCTCAAAGTTTTTAAAACCAAAAGAGTTACTAAAAAAGTTCCAAACCTTTTTGCACAACACACTGTGACCAAACAAATGACCAGTAGAATCCTCCTTATTTTTACTGCAACAAGAGCACTTAGAAGCTAGAGCAATACCATAACTCCTTATATCATGATCTAATTTAATAGAAGAATACCATAATTTCCAGGCAAATCAAGAGATTTTCGTAGGGAGAATAGGATTCCACATATACTTTGCTATAGAAAGATGACTACCTTTCTTTCTAGTGTAATTAAAAATATTTTTAACAGTGAAATCGCCATTAGGTGATAAAGTCCAATATCTGATATCAGATCCACTTCTCAGACAAACAGAAAATTGAGCTAACTTCATGGTAAGCTATTTGCCACCCATTAGTTTAAGCAGCTCTAGGTCCAAAAAATACCCCTTAATTACTTGATTAAGTAAAATATTAGGAAAAATGTAATGAATCACCGTACTTCGGGTCCGATAAAATAATAAAAGGAACAATATGACCCAATCCACACAAGAACACAACTTTTTTGAGGCGAATTTTCTATTTAACTGATAAAGGAAAGTTACAGAATTGAAAGTACTGAATTTAAACTACTGAACAGTAAAATCTGAAGACAATACATGTTTAATAAGTGTAATTTTAGCACCAGGATTCGAAATATTGCTTTTCCAGCCAGCCATTTTTTTACAAATTTTATCTAAAATAGAATTATACATATCAGCAGTAAGTTTAGAGTAGTGAAGAGGAATACCAAGATAAGTGGTGGGAAATTTACCCTCAGTAAAACTTATCACTTCAGCTATAATGCATCTCCTAGGGTGAGACTGCATATATGTTAAAAACATGCTTTTTGACCTGTTAAGAAGTTGACCTGAGGTTTTCTCATATTTATCAATAAAATTAAACAATTTGGTAAGGTTAGCTTTACTACCGTTAGTAAAAATCAACACATCATCTGCAAATAAAATATGAGAAATAGGCTGTATATGAGGTGCAATTTTGAAAGGAGTTAGATCATCATTATCATTTAATCTTTATTAAACTTCTACTCAAAACTTTTTCAGCAACAATGAATAAAAGAGGAGAGAGAGGGTCCCCCTGTTTCACCACTTTGCTTGAAGAGAAATAACCATGAAGAACACCATTAACACATATTGAATATTTAGCAAAACTGACACATTTCATGACCAATTCAATCCAAAATTACAAAATCCAAAGGCACCTAGAACAGATTTTAAGAATTTCCAGTTGATTCTATCAAAAGTTTTGGCCATATACAGTTTAAAAATAGCATTGCCTCCTCTAGAGTTATTACCTATATGAGTTAAAATTTCTTGAGCAAGCAAAATTGCATCAATATATTCCTACCCTCAACAAAACCATTTTGGTTCATAAATATAATTTTAGGAAAAACTTAAGCTAATCTTTCAGCCAATATTTTAGTAATTAATTTTATAAAACCTGGCATAAACTAATAGGTCTAAATTGAGAAAAATCAATAGGATTCTCTAATTTAGGGATTAAAATAATGAGAGCAGAGACAAAAATTTGAGGCATATTTTCCCCTTTAAAAAAAATCAATAACTGTCACACAAGTGTCCTCAGCAATAATATCCCAACAATTTAAAAATAAAATAGAGGAATAGCCATCCGGGACAGGGGATGAGTCAGTAGGTATAGATTTAACAGCTAATTTAATTCCATCATGATTGGGCAAGCTAACTAAGTTTGAGATAACATCCAGAAGAGAATTATTCAACTCCACTCCACCCTCAGTAAGATATTTTTCAACGAATTTTTTTGCTTCATCCTTAATTTCATCAAAATTATCTGTAATGGTACCATTAGAAAGCTTAATATTCCTAGTACAACCCTTAGCTCTTTTATGCTTAATCATCTGATGAAAAAACCTGGTATTTCTATCTCCTTCTTTTAACCACTTTACTTTATCTTTTGTTTTAAAAAGATTTCTTCTTGTTTAATAGCTTATTTATAATTATTTAAACAAGATAAATATTTATTCAAATAAGTATCACCTTGAGATAAAAGTTTATTTTCAGCAAACAAAAAGAGTATCATTAAGTTCATAACCTTTATTAACCACATTACCAAAATTTTCTTTGTTGCAACTTTTAAGTTCAAATTTCAGTCTCTTTAGCTTATAAGCTAACTTATTTATCCCCTGCAAATGACAAGGAACTTCCCAGCTCATCCTCACAACATTAGAAAAATTATTATCCTTAGTCCACATTCTCTGAAACTTAAAGCTAGAAAGACCAAAAGATTTAGTAACAGTAGGAATGGAAATAAGTGGAGAATGATCAGATATAGTTCTCTCTAAAATATCAAGGTTAAGTGAATAGAAAGAATTCTCCCATTCACCAGTAATCATAGCCCTATTTAGTCTTTCAAATTGAATCTTGTTGTTACTACATCTAAACCATGTAAAAGGAGAACCAGTAAAAGTCATATCCATAAGATTATTTTCACTAATTAAATCACCAAAGTCATTTTTATCTTTACTACCCCTCATGTGCCCCCCTAATTTTTCTGAGTCAAATTTAATGGTATTAGAATCCTCAGTAAGCTACTTATCATTTTTAAGATTTAAATCAGTCACAGTACTCCATAAATTCCTCATTGAAATATAATCACAATTAGCATAAACAAAATTAATGTAAAAAACATTATCTAGGTTAAATTTTAAAGTAATTTTTTGGGTAGAAGAGTTAATAATGTCAAAATTAAGATCACTATTAAAGATTAACAAAATTTTACCTTTACTAGATTCAGTAGCTAAAATAGAATCAAAACCTAACTTTCTAAGAATAGCTATAGACTTAGTGGAGCTAATCATAGGTTCTAAAATAGTTAATAAATCAAATTTATATTTTTTGACATGTATAGATAACTTGGCTTGAGAAATAATATTTGAAATGCCCCTAATATTCCAAACTAGAAATTTTATCATTTAAAAAGTCATAGATTCCCTTCTAACATCATTGCCTGAAGGGGTGTATCTGATTGGTGGCTTAGTTTGTCTCTTGTGTCTATCCTCTTCTCTGTGTTTCCTCAGCTGCATTCATGCTTGTATCCTAATGAAAATTTTCCATTAACTCTCCTATAGTATTTGTTACCTCAACCTCTTCATTTGGTTTTTTGGCATTCACATAACCAAAGCTCAAATCCCATTCAGCTTGCAGTAGTTTATGATTAGCTTCTTCTTTTTTTCCTTTCCATCTTTTTTGCACTCTTAGTCTTTGTTGTACCATGAGTAATCAGTGTCTTTGCTGAGAGAGACTTCTTTTTCTCCAACCTCTTGAGTGAAAACTAGTGGCCTTTTGGTCTAATATTTGTATCCAATTGGTCTCCTTGAGCTTCCACCATATTACTTTGTAATGCCGCTCTATAAGAGCCCACTAATGGATTCACATTCTGAACAGGTGTTATCAACTCTTGTAGAGCATACGAGGTAACTCACCATTCTTTTCAACAGTATTCTCCTTGTTCTTACTTTTAACCATGTCAGCAGGTGTAGATGATTTATCCTCTTTAGTAAAAGAAGATGAAGCTACATGATTTCCTACTGCAATATTTCTCACTATTAGCACGCAGCTCTATTTCCTCCTCACTATCCATTATTATCTATTTTCCTTTCTCTTTTCTCATAAATTTACCATCTTATTTGAAAGGTTCATTTTCAGACAATTCAACTGGTTTTTTCACTGCATATTCTTGTCTAAATATTACCCTCTTCTGTGCCCCATACTGTTTATTTTTACACCCCAAATTCTTCTGTTCCACTTTACCCTTTATCTCATTTAGATTATTGTTACCTTTATTGAGTTCCTCATTGTTTTTCACCTTGTTTTGTACTATACCAGTATTATTTGACCCATTCCCACCAGGGAATCTCTACATTCACTAGGAGACTGACCTTGCAACCAACATTTACCACAGTACTTGGGCATTCTCTCATACTCTACCTTTTGCCAATATCCCTCCTCATGAGAGGTACCAATCCATACTACATCTTCTCTTTCTTCTAACAAATCCATTTCAACACATAACCTAGCATAGGCGGGGGGTTAAAGTTGCTATGTCGGCTACTAAAAATCTAACAAATGGTTGTGTAATGGCTTTGAGGTACAATAGAATACAGAAGTTTAAAGGTAGTAGAGGCAACTTGATCCAAACTGGAGCTATTGAGGACTCTCTTTTCAAGTTAAAATCTACAGTCCATTTAAAAATTCTGAACAGAGCACCCTCCATTTCATGATTATTCTGAATCCAAATTTTATTAAAATCCATGAAATTTCTTGCTTTAATAAAGACATGCCTATTATCTATAAAACTAAATACATGTGTTTGTGATAATTCCCAATGATCAACAATATGATCCCTAATAACCTCAATTTTAGGTCTTCCTTTACTAAACTTAGCAATAAGAGCCAGCTATAGAGGTGTATCTGACCTTTGTATCTCTAAAACTGAAAATATAACCGCTGGCTTAGACACTTTCACTTGAGTTTGTTTCAGAGGTAGTTGAATATCACTTATTTCCAATGAATTAAGATCAAACTTGTAGTTTTTAGCCTCTGGATCTGAATATTACACATATTTTTGCTAATATTATTGATATCTCCTATGTACCCATCATTTAGTAGTTTCAAAAGGTACCCATTAAAAATTGCCTCTCATATCGAACTCATTTTATGTTAGATTTCAGTCTTTAAAAAGTAGCTAGATGAATAGAGAATGACGAGATCTAAGTGAATATATATATATTTTTTGTTTAGTATAAAGATGGGGGAATCGACGGGGAGAAAGAAAGCGATGAGAATCGCCGCCGTTTCTCTTATGTGTTTCTCTCTCTTGCTTATGATATTTTAAATAAGCCACACCTTGGCCGTGATTTCGTGAAAAAAAATATATACATACATATATAAATATATATAGAAGCGGTTTAAGGGACATCCTTTTTTACACCATTTTTGACACACATGCAAAAGACCTTCAAATTAAGATCCGAGTAATGCAAATCCGTACGGTTTCACGAGAGAATGACAAATTTGGGTCTTTTTTTTAGATGTATAATTGCATGTATTGAAAATTAAGGTAAAAATTTAAAATCTAATACATGCAATTATACGTATTGGAAAAAAAAAATACCCATATTTGTCTTCTCATCCTCAAACCGTGCGTATTTGCATTATTCGAATCTTTTATTTGGAGTGTTTTTTCATGTGGGTGTAAAAAATGGTGTGTCTTGAACCGCCATATATATATATATATATATTATTGTAATATCACAAAACTTTTTATAAAACTTAGAAAATGTGTTATGGAAATTTAAAACTCAAAATTTATTTGATTTTTTATAATAGTTTTCAGTAAGAGTTTCTAATAAGGTTAGAAAAAACCAAAAAACACAACTATTTGATTTCAAATAGTACGTCCGTGATTTCAAATTCGTGCTTGATTTGATTTCAAATAGTACGTCCGTGATTTCAAATAGTACGTCCGTACTAATGTTATTAAGTTGAAATCACGGACCTACTATTTGAAATCAAATCAAGCACGAATTTGAAATCACGGACGTACTATTTGAAATCACGGACGTACTATTTGAAATCACGGACATACTAATGTTTTTAGAAGTGTGGGTAGGTAAAGATGGAAGAAAATAATGACGTGTAGGGTTTTTTGAGACAATTTAATTATTTACTCGGAAGTAATAAAATTAATAAATAAAAAAGTGCAGAATATAAATTACTTGAAAGTGTTAACTTTATATAATATTATGATTATAAAATATTTTAATTTTGTATTTAGTTTGAGTGGAAAAAGAAGCAGAGGAATATATTAATTAATAGTGTGATAGAGTGGGTAAACTTATTTATTTTGTAGATAAATGAAGTGTAATGAAGTGGTGTTAGAGTTATTTATTTTATAATGAAATTGAGTGAAATGAATTTAAAAAATAAATAAAAATAAAAATGGTCTCAAAAAAGTAAAATGGGTTGTCAAAAAGTAAAATGGGCGGTCAAAAAAGTCCCCCTACTCTCTGATCTGAATATCTCTCCTCTATCGAATCTCTGTTTGTCCATATATATATATATCAATTCTCTCTTTTCTAGTTACACTCATTTTTACACTCCCATAAGAAACACACTAAATCAAAATTAACATATACTATTTTATTTTACGACGTAAACAGTAGTGAATTTTAAAATTTAGCTTAATTTCCAATACCCTCAATTATACATATCTGAAAAAAAAACAAAAACAAGACGCATATTACCGTCATGAAATCATACTGATTTTCATTAATCAAATCTTAAATTACAATGTTTTTGCATTAGTGTCAAAAAGTGTGTATCTCCCTTGAACCGCCCCTGTATATATATATCAGTAATAGTTGCCCACTCGTCCACGTATCACACACATACGCAGTGACATAGATATGATCACGATAAATAAAATTAATATTTTTTTTAAAATTTAAATATCGAATGATCAAATATAATTAATTAACAATGTGTATAAAAAGAGTAACATAATGACTCTTATAAAAATATACGCAACGATTTTGTTTGAAATATAAATGTGTGTAAAATAACATTTTTAAAGTTATTTATGTATTTGAATCGAGTGATGACATTTAAAAATAATTACAATATTAAAATGAGGGTATTTTTGAAAAATTTGGGTAAAATTTGACAGACTCAAGATGCCTGGGTTGACTTATATTAATAAGTAATTGTGGCCCACGCGTTACGTGTGCGATGAGCAATACAATTAAAATGTAGCTATGATACAAATATGTGTATAATAAAAAATATATATTATAAAATTATAAGACTTAAAAACAAATGTTTGGTTGTTAAATAGCGATAAATATTGTTATTAGTTATTATTTTATATATATATTTTTTTTTTAATGTGAGTATGATATTATTATAATTAATAAAAAAATATAAAAGTATTTTTATTTTATTTTTAAAAAAAAGGCTAAATTGGACATGTTGGTTGAGTTATTATAATAATAATAATAGAATAATATAGATATATAGATGTGTATATTATAATATATACATACATAATGATCGGGCGATGGTTGTTTTTCTCTCTTTACTACCCCTCTCACTCTCTCTTCGGAGCTCTCACCAGAGGCGGCACAAACTCCCATCGAAGACCGGATCTCATCGTTCCAGATCCGATCTCTCTTTCTCTCTTTCTTCCACTCAGATATGTTATCTTTGTCTACTAACGATGACGTCATCACTACCCGGCCACATCAGCAGTGTACCGCTATTTCCCTCCGGTGTGATCGCCGTCAGCCATGTGTCATTAGGCTGTCCAGTTTGTTTTTGTCCACCATTAAAATTGTAACACTAGGAATGTGTATATGTATATATGGCTGAATTTAAGTGTTGATATTGTAGTACAGTAACATTTAAGTCTCGTTAATTTCAAAAAAAATAAGTTCACTTCAGAGCTGCACTCATTGTACTACAATATTTCTGGATTCATTCTCAGACCGTAGATTAAATCTACGGTCTACAGTCATTGACTGTAAACCGTAGATTTAATCTACGGTTTACAGTCAATGACTGTAGACCGTAGATTTAATCTACGGTTTACAGCCTTTTTCAGGTTTTTTGCTTTAAAAATAAAAAATAAAAATCTGAGAATTAAAATTAAAATACTGAATAATTTTTTCAAATTAAATATGTTTTTTTTTTTTACATAAAAATGCCTTATTTTTAAAATTTGATATTTTTTTCAAGTGTATAAGTTGATATTTTTTTCAAGTGTATAATTTGATATTTTTTTCAAGTGTATAAGTTGATATTTTTTTGTTTTTTTCAAATTAAAAAACAAAATGCCTTAGTTTTAAAATTTTACATAAAATAAATTACCAATATTCTAACAAACTCTCAAAATTTACACAAAATTTACCAAAAAAAAGTTGTTTTGATAAATTTTACAATTTTGGTTCATGTTATATTTTTGTCAATTGTATAAGTTTATATTTATTGAATGATTAACTAAATTGTCAATTTTTGAGAAGTTTTTTTGTTTGGTTTTAAACACTTGTATAACGCAATATGAAACATTAATTAAGTCGTCAATTTGGAGTCAATAATCAGTTTTTTATTTTTAATTTTATGTAAATTACTCTTTTTACATAAATTAAAATTCTAATAATTAAAATTAAAATACTGAATATTTTTTTCAAATTAAACATGATTTTTTTTTAATAAAAAAACTAAATGCCTTCTTTTTAAAATTATACATAAAATAAATTACCAATATTCTAACAATCTCTCAAAAAAAACACAAAATTTACACAAATTTACACAAAAAAAATTGATTTGATAAATTTTATGTTTTTTGTTCATGTTATATTTAAGTGTATAAGTTGATATTTATTGAATGATTAACTAAATCGTCAATTTTTGTGAAGTTTTTTTTTTTTGTTTTTAACACTTGTATAACGCAATATGAAACATAACTAAGTCGTCAATTTGGTGTCAATCGACAATTTTCTTGAATGAAACAATCATAAATTATATAAATTTCATAAAATAAATTAACCCAATATGCAAACATGAACTAAATTACATGAACTAAATTTCATAAAACGAATTTATTAAACATTTGTTTACATCATATAAATTTACAACAAATTGGAAAAAATAGTAATTTACATAAAATTAAAAATAAAAAACCGATTATGGACTTAGGTCTATAGGTTCTTCATTTGCTTTTTTCTTTCCCGATTGCTTTTCCAACGCCATATATAATTTGAAATTTGGTCGAAAAAGTTCCTTCCATGGCGCAGCTGCCTCAGTGCGTGTTTGTTCCCACCGTGCTATAATTCCTGGCATTGGGAAGATCCCTTCTTTAGGAATAACCTGAGCATAGTGACAACTGTTGACGAACACCATTACAGTCGGGATGTAATATGTCGTTCCCTGAGGCGGACCAGTATAAAGCGGTAAAAACGTAGAGTTCCACAGGTTTACCCCTCCATTTTGATTTTCCCATAAGGACAACAATACAATTGGCATATTGTAATGAGAAGCAATTAAAAACCCATAAGACGGAAATCTCATCCATTTGTCAATAGGTGCGGGATTTGTAGGATGATAAAAATTTAAACTTGATAAAATGTAATCATACCGGTAAGCTTCAAAGTCAAGATTCTCAAACAGCTCATAATAAACACCTTTCATTTGCTGCAGCTCTTGAAACAATTCACATCTTATCGCGTACCAATCATCTTCCCCATTCTGTTTACCCGTCGCATTTGCAAGTACCCGGAACCCACAGTTACCATCCCCACGCACATCATAAACCGTTTCGATGTAACTATGTAACATGACCCATATTTGGTCACTGTACAGGAAGGTTGGCCTATTGGGGGTGGGTTTAGGGTTCTGGTTTCGCGGCCTCCTAGTTGGGTTTACCCTTACCTCCGGTGTTTCATCGGCCTTGCCTTTGCCCTTGTCCCTACTATCACCAGCACTCTGTTCCTCCACATACTCCCATCCCGACTTATCCCTCTTACTAGATTTGTCGCCTTTTCTAGGTCTCCCCCTATTTGCTCTCACTTCGGGGTCACTGACGGATGTTCTGGCTGGTACGGTTATCTCTCGGAGTTGTGTTTTCATACGCCGTTTTTCAACATTCGTTTTGCTAGCGTAAACACTTTTAAACTCTTCTAGATCATCCTCTACCCCATAATCATCGGTGTTCCCATTATCATCAATTACGTCTAATTTTTTCCATAATGGATGAATATATTCTAGAGGAAGAGGCTTCCCGAATAAAATATGTTCACTCATAATATGATGACAAGGTAAACCGTGAGACAATTTAAAACCGCAAGAACAATTCCCATCAGCCTGGCCACTACATTTTTTGTGTTCTTGGAATAATAAATCAAAGGCATAGTGTGTGATATACGACCTAAGATTTATAAATAGAGGCGTTTTTTCAGAATGTGGAAAATAAGACTTGCATTTATCCAACTTCGTCTTAATATCCTCAAACTGTTTTTCTAGAATTCTATTCACCTCTACCCAAACAGTTTCAAGCGTGCCAGTATTTGTGAAAAGGGATCTTTTCAGCTTAGCATGTTGTTGTTCGGCTCGATTGCTAGTTCTGTTACCTAGATGTGTTGTGTGGTTGGTATAGCATGCAACAAACTTTTCAGCATAATCATTTAAAAGCTTGTCTACATACTTAATCACAGCAGGGTACGATTTGTAAGAGGTATTGAAATTAGTTCGGTTATAATTGTACTCCTCTATCGACTCAGAATCAACCAATAAACCCTAATCATCTAGAAACGTTTGCCACTCCTCGTCAGGGATCTTTTTACGGCAGTTTTTCAAAACATTTTTTGCAATATGAAAAGTGCACAAAATATGATGAGAGTCGGGAAAAACAACGGATAAAGCATTTGATAAGGCCATTTCCCTGTCGGTTACAAACACCCTAGGTAGTATACACCCCTCCAATGTAACTTTAAATTTTTCCAATGCCCATATATAACTTTCTTGTGTCTCGTCACTCATGAAAACAAAACCTAAACAATATGTTTGGTTCGTTGATGTCATTCCTACGACTTCTAGAAATGACATATTAAAACGGTTTGTCCTATATGTACAATCCATTAACAAGACATCAGGAAAAGCTTTGAACATCCTTATAGAATCGGGGTGTGCAAAAAACAAGTTCTCAAGGCAATGGGTTGATGGGTTCATATTATAGTAGAATGTGTAGCGATGTCTATCCAACAAATTAAAAAGTTCCTGTGTCGGGTTTCTACCATCTCGTTCTTTAAATTTCAGTCCGGCCAAAAAATTATGTATCGTTTTAGTGTTTGATACATTGTCAGGATTTCTATTTTTAATGGCCTCTAATATTGCACCAACTTTAAAACTACTTTGCCTTAAAGTTTTAACAATTTCTTTTTCATCTTGGGTTAAACGAGCACGTCGTGCTTGACCTTGGAGGTAAGTTGGAGGTGGGTGGTTATGTTGTCCATTTTCTACGTGACACATCCATTCACCATTAACTACGTAACCTTTAATGAAAAATGGACAGTCTTTTTTCTTTGTACCTGATTTTACGGAAGATGGTTTCTTTTTTTCGTAAACCCCCGATTTATCACACACAATATCAACATACGGTGTCCTGCTCCCATCACCCCCTCCAGACCTACGAATCGTAAGGATGAAACCCCAATTTCCAGCCACATCAGCAAGATCAGCAAGCATTTCATCCCTTGTTTCCCAAGTCAATTCATCAACTTCAAAGTGCTCCGAATAATCAGTTAGCTCATCGTTTGAGCCACTGGATGAATTCGCATTGTTGTTGTTATTCCATTGGTTGTTGTCATAACCATAGTTGTAATTCATTTTCGAAAAAGTGTTTGTTTGTATATTTTATTGGGGAGAAATGAGGATTTTTTTAGAGATTTCCGAAATGTGTTTGTGTTTGATTTTATGGTTTGTTAGAATTGGAAAAATTGAGTCATATTTATAGGGTAAGTTTACACTACAAACCGTAGATTACTTTTACGGTTTGTAGTGAATTTTTGGTGTAGTCATTTCGAAACTTTAATAATGCATTGAGTAGTCATTTTTGGATAGGTTTGTCAAATCATAATAATTCAAAAGTGATAAGGTGTTGTCGGAATTATTTTGATAGATATGGTATCCAATGTAATTTACACTACAAACCGTATATTACTTTTACGGGTTGTAGTGTTTTTTTTGGTGTAGTCATTTCGAAACTTTAATAATGCATTGAGTAGTCATTTTCGGATAGGGTTGTCAAGTCATAATAATTCAAAAGTGATAATGTGTTGTCGGAATTATTTTGATATATATGGTATCCAATGTAATTTACACTACAAACCGTATATTACTTTTACGGTTCGTAGTTTATTTTTTTTTTTACGTTATTAACGGTGATTCCGTGTAAAAAGTACATTCGTAAAACGTCGCTGCTCAAATCAGGGGTGCAAACCGTACATTACTTTTACGGTTTGCACATAAAACAAGCAAACCGTACATTTAATGTACGGTTTGTATGAAATTTGTACAAACCGTACATTAAATGTACGGTTTGTATGTATATTTCAGAATATTTAGTTTTTAGGGGTTTAGGGTTTAGGGTTTAGGGTTTGTAATTTAGGGGTTAAGGGTTAGGGTTTGTAAATTAGGGTTTAGGGTTTAGATTTTAGGGTTTAGGGTTTAGGGTTTATGGTTTGTAATTTAGGGTTTAGGGTTTAGGGGTTAGGGTTTGTAAATTAGGGTTTAGGGTTTAGATTTTAGGGTTTAGGGTTTAGGGTTTATGGTTTGTAATTTAGGGTTTAGGGTTTAGGGGTTAGGGTTTGTAAATTAGGGTTTAGGGTTTAGATTTTAGGGTTTAGGGTTTAGGGTTTGTAATTTAGGGTTTAGGGTTTAGGGTTAGGGTTTGTAAATTAGGGTTTAGGGTTTAGGGTTTAGATTTTATGGTTTATGGTTTAGGGTTTGTGGTTTGTAATTTAGGGTTTAGGGTTTAGGGGTTAGGGTTTGTAATTTAGGTTTTAGGGTTTAGAATTTAGGGTTTAGGGTTTGTAATTTAGGGTTTAGTGTTCAAGGTTTAGGGGTTAGGGTTTAGTGTTCAAGGTTTAGGGTTTAGGGTTTAGAATTTAGGGTTTAGGGTTTAGGGTTTAGAATTTAGGGTTTAGGGTTTAGGGTTTAGGGTTTAGGGTTTAGGGTTTGTAAAAACTTAATATTGGTCCTATCAATTAAAATACAGAATATTTTTTACCCTAAAACTACAAATCAAACATACGAATCAAATTAAACTTACGAAATTATAACATACAAATCAAACATAGAAATCAAATTAAACCTACGAATTTATAATATTCCAACCCTAGATAATAATAAAACTGACAAATTAAACATAGAAATCAAATACAAAAACAGTGCATTTATTTTTTTTTGTAACGACTAAATGTTTTAAAGTTGGACATAGGGAGCATCTTTCTCGCCGATGTTAATCTATCGGATGACGGCTCAGCAGACTCTTCGATTTCGTTTAGCTCCGTACGCCGTCTTTGTCGCTGCTGCGATTCTGGATGCGGCGCACGCTCGTGGGATGTAACTGTCAACCCTCGACTCCAACTGTCGGTTGACTGATGACTAGGATGATGCTCGAACGGGACATCATCCTGAACGTAGCCCGACCCAGCAAAAGAAGCACGACGACCATGACCGCTTGAACTCGGACCCGGACCCTGATCTGTAGTCGGGGGTCGACCTCCACTGGTTCTTCTACCGCCGCTACTAGATTCGCCTTCCCCTCTGCCTCTTTCGTCGGGACGCCGACAACTTGCCGACCTAGTGTAATTTCTTGGGTCGTAACGTAGGTCGTCATCACCGTCGTCGTCGTCGTCGTCGTCATCGTCATCCTCCCCATCCGACTGTTCATCAGCTGACCCGTACGGATTCAATCCCATTTCAGCGAAGTCCTTTCGTAGTAAGTCCACTTCCGTTTTCAATTTATGCTGTTTGAATGATTTGAAATTTCGGCGCAATACCGCTTTCTGAAGAAAAAAAACCAATCAAAAACGATTTTATAAGTATTGAAATATACAAACAGAAAAATAACAATCAAATATTAATGAACTTTAATTAGTTGTTACCATTTTACTGAACAACCCTGTATGCTCCCGGAAACCGTGAGATGGCGGGGCAAGTTCAGGTGGGTTTATGAAGATGCGGGTCCGCTCTCTATACCATTTCATGTAACCCGGTGACGTCCCCGTGCCATATTCGCCGTTAATAAGACGGGTGTGGCGGTCATTCCACACGGCTATAAATTCTCCGGTTAGTAAAGGCCAGTCGTGTTTTTGCCCAATCCCATATCTTCTATCCTTGCCGTGACCATGTCTGGGTTTCCAAATATATGTAGGGACCCGCTGCACAAAACCGAACTGTCTCATGAACCTGTCCGCGGGGTGGTACTCAATCTTCTCATTACAAATGAGAGGCACAGAACAATGCCACATATAACGGCCCCGCGTGCAGTATTCCGGATACTGATTGAGATCCCCGTAAGGTTGCCACACTATCTGTTATCAGCAAAAGTAGAATATATAAACAATGGTTTAAAAATAGACGAGTAATAAATTCTGCGCACATAAGACAAATGCAAACATATACAACATATAATACGTAAGTTACATATAATACGAAAATTAAAATTTACCTGTTTAGGCGACATATTGTCAAACTGGTCACGTATGTGGACCACATTATGTCCGTAGACATATGGCGTAAGGTTAGTTTGCCTCCACATCTTCCATCTGTAATATACAAATAAAAACCGATAAACAATAAATATAACCGGCAGCTAAGTAAATGATAGATGACACAATAATATAAAAAAGCAAATCCAATTCAAAAACTAAATAAATATCATACCTGTAACCGAGGGGGAACCTAGGCAAGCCCTCCGGTGGCTCGACATCTTCCGGCAGCTCTTCACACGGTCTAACCGGCAGTAGTCTGGTAATCGCCCACATATCCAGAAACATCACCGCCCCGCTTACTCCGGTTGTCTTACAACGTACCACCCTGCATAGATTAGCCTCTAACCAGGCCAGAAGAGCTGATCCCCAACTATACTCAGCACATGTGTCAAAATCCTCCAGAAATGGCAGAGGCCAGAGTGGAATCTGATCACTGCTCTTATCCGAAAACACATGTGCAGCCAGTAATAATAGCATGGCAGCCCTAGACTGATATAGTAAACGCTCCTCACTAGGGTTGGGGGGTAATTCACCGAAGGTCTGTAACATCCAATCAAGTCTAACTGTCAGACAGTTTTGATCGACTTGATTGTCAGCCGGCCTAACACCCAACAAACTCTCCATCATAGCCAACCTGCTCGCCTTCGTGTCATTCCGCTCCGACCGGGTCACAGCAAGACCATCCACCCTCAGACCAAGCATAATCTCTACATCCTGTAAAGATATCCCCAACTCTCCCCCGACAAAATGGAACGTGTGCGACTCATCACGCCACCTATCAACTAAGGCTTTAATCAACCCTCGGTCTACGGTATAATTACCTATACTGTAAATACCGTAAAAACCAGCCCTAATGATATTTTGAACTACCCTTTCAGGCGTCGGTATCTGCCAACTATAATTATAAACCCTAATCTTATTGGCATCTCCTCTACCCGCTTCTCTGCCAGCATCCCAAGTCTGATTAGAAATGTGACCAGTCTGTCGTAAAATACCCAACCTCCCTTTAATATGTGGACCTGGGTCTGCCATCCTAACTATGATAACCAAATATAACTCAATTAATGATAACCAAAAAATGATAACATAACCAATTAATGATAACCAAACAATGATAACTCAATGATAACCAATTAATGATAACCAAACAATGATAACTCAATTATAACCAATTAATGATAACAAAACAATGATAACCAAACAATCATTTAATCATAAACCAAACAATAATAATTCAATTTTTTAATCATAACCAAACACACATTTTTTCATAAACCAAACAATAATAATTCAATTTTTTAATCATAACCAAACACACATTTAATCATAAACCAAACAATAATAATTCAATTTTTTAATCATAACCAAACACACATTTTTTCATAAACAAAAACAATAATAATTCAATTTTTTAATCATAACCAAACAATCATTTAATCATAAACAAAAACAATAATAATTCAATTTTTTAATCATAACCAAACACACATTTAATCATAAACCAAACAATAATAATTCAATTTTTTAATCATAACCAAACACACATTTTTTCATAAACCAAACAATAATAATTCAATTTTTTAATCATAACCAAACACACATTTAATCATAAACCAAACAATAATAATTCAATTTTTTAATCATAACCAAACACACATTTTTTCATAAACAAAAACAATAATAATTCAATTTTTTAATCATAACCAAACAATCATTTAATCATAAACAAAAACAATAATAATTCAATTTTTTAATCATAACCAAACACACATTTAATCATAAATAAACAATAATAATTCAATTTTTTAATCATAACCAAACACACATTTTTTCATAAACCAAACAATAATAATTCAATTTTTTAATCATAACCAAACACACATTTAATCATAAACCAAACAATAATAATTCAATTTTTTAATCATAACCAAACACACATTTTTTCATAAACAAAAACAATAATAATTCAATTTTTTAATCATAACCAAACACACATTTTTTCATAAACAAAAACAATAATAATTCAATTTTTTAATCATAACCAAACAATCATTTAATCATAAACCAAACAATAATAATTCAATTTTTTAATCATAACCAAACACACATTTTTTCATAAACCAAACAATAATAATTCAATTTTTTAATCATAACCAAACACATTATCAACAATTCAAATTAACCAAACAAAATAAAAAAACATGCAAAAATGTGACAAATATCAACAATTATTAAAATTTCTATAATTAATATAAACAAACAACAAACAATTATATATAGCTAAGTGAATTATGGTTTTGCATATTTTATATATTTTTTCCTATTTTACAAATTAAAATTACAAAAAATAAAAAAACATGCAAAAATGGGACAAATATCAACAATTATTAAAATTTCTATAATTAATATAAACAAACAACAAACAATTATATATAGCTAAGTGAATTATGGATTTGCATATTTTATATATTTTTTCCTATTTTACAAATTTAAATTACACAAAATACATAATAAATTAGAGAATAAAAGATATACCCTTGAATTATGGATAAATTTGATTGATGATTTGGGGTTTTTTGTTAAGAAAGTTGATAGTTAATTGTGGTTGATTGATTTGGGTGATTTTTTGGGTTGAAAATTGGGGGTTTTTGAGAGAAAGAGAGAGAGTGTAGAATAAAATGTTATTTTTTTAAAAAAAAACGTAACATTCTGTTTTTCAGGGACTGTCTGTGTAATTTTCGCGCAGGGACTGACTGTGTAATTTTGAAAAGCAGGGACTGACTGTGTAATTTCTACAGAAATTACACAGACCGTAGATTAAATCTACGGTTTACAGTGTTTGAATTAAACTAATGCAAACCGTAGATTAAATCTACGGTTTACAGTGAAACACTGTAGACCGTAGATTTAATCTACGGTCATTGCGTTTTTACAGAATTTTTGAGGTTTAAAAATCCATCCTCTTCACTTCATCACTTATAAAAAAATTATATTATATTGTCAAATGAATTATATTAAAT
Organism: Primula veris; assembly: GCA_963682055.1. Lineage (NCBI taxonomy): Eukaryota > Viridiplantae > Streptophyta > Magnoliopsida > Ericales > Primulaceae > Primula > Primula veris. The sequence continues at coordinate 27,088,473 of OY821742.1, read as the reverse complement.
TTTCAAGAAAATTTAATTAAATTGCTAAAAAAAAATATAAGATTGTCAAAATATTTGTATTAGATTGTTAAAAAATTTGTATTAGATTGTCAACTATTTTGTATTAGATTGTAAAAAAATTTGTGTTAGATTGTAAAAAAATTTGTATTAGATTGTTAAATTATTTGTATTAGATTTTTAAAAAATTTATAGTATTAGATTGTCAATTATTTTGTATTAGATTGTCAAAAAGATTATATTAGATCGTCAACTATTTTGTATTAGATTGTCAAAAAAAATTAATTTTTGAATTTTTTTTAAATCATTTTTTTTTTTTGAATTTTTCTAAAAAAATGTAATTAAGTGTCAAAAATTTGTATTAGAATGTCATTTTTTTTCAATTAGATTGTCAAAAATGATGTAATAAATTGTTAAAAAATTGTATTAGATTGTCAAGAAAATTTTAATAAATTCTCAAAAAAAATAAATTAGATTTTCAAAAAAATGTATTAGATTATCAAAATTTTAGATTGTCAAAAATGCTGTAATAGATTGTCAAAAAAATTGTGTTAGATTGTCAAATTTTTTTGTATTAGATTGCCAAGTTTTTTGTATTCGATTGTCAAAAATGTTGTATTCGATTGTAAAAAAAAACTGTATTTGAATTTTTGGATTTTTTTTTTAAAAAAACAATTTTTTGGAATTTTTAAATTTTTTTTTTTTTTGTATTTTCTATTTTATTTTATGGATTTTTTTGAGTTTTTTTCAAAAAAAAAAATCATATTTTTTTTTTATTTTCAATAAGCACCAGAGTCCGGCAGTCAAGATCGGAGTCCGATCAATGGTTTTAGTATTGGTCAAAATTTTGTTGGAATAAATGTGTTGGGCTTAGTTTTATTAACAAATTGTATTAATTTGCAATAAATAGTTTAAAAGTGTTACTAACGTTTCAAAAAGCATCGGACTCAAATTCACTTACATGGACAAAATTGTTATACATTGAGAAATAGTTTTAGAATAGTTTAGTTGTACCAAAAAAAGGTTTTAGAATATATATAAATTGTGAAATAGTTTGATCAATAAAAATATTAAGATAAAAAACTCAATACATACCCACCCGCTTATTGAATTACAAATTTGAGGATATGTGATTAATGAACATATTATATACCTCGGTACATACAACTTATTGGACGTGTCATATTTTTAATCCATCTGCAGTGTTTTTAACTCAGTAAGAATCTAGAAACTTTATATATTCAATCATATTAAATGGTATGTGAATTCAATGGATGACAAGTCAGAACCGGGGAGACTAAGGAGCAATTGATATAAGAATAAAAACACAAGGCCTCAATGGAATATTGTCCAAAATAAAATACTGTTAAAAAAATAATGGACCAATCCGTTAAATTTTGACACGAGAACACGTTTAGAATATTATTCATAGATTACATTTTATAAAGATTTTTTAAATAAAGGTCTTAGGTCGATTTTTTTATAAGCTTTAGTCACCCGACCTAATAGAAAAAAGTTTAAAAGCTATTTTTAAGCTTAAAAAATAACTTATAATCTATACGTGAAAGATATTAAAATATAAAAAAAGGTTAAAAATTGTTTTTAAGCTTAAAAAAATATATTGTAATCTATCGGAAAAAGATATCAAAGTGTAAAAAAATAACTTAAAAAACTATTTTTTAGTTTTTTTTAGTGTTTGTTTGAATTATTAAGTAAAAAAAAAATATATCAAAAGGTTACAAAAATAATATTTTTTTTATCACTTTGTAAGTTGATTTACACTTAAAATTTTTATAAGAGTAATGACTTATGAACAAAAATATTATTGAAATGTGACATTTCTACCACCAATGAGCCCGAACACATTCCACAATTTTTTTAGAAATGCTTGGCTTACTCAGTAAATTTATATTTGCTTTTGATGCGTTATCAACTGATTTAAGATATGCATACCAATCACGATAAAAACATACGTGCAAAAAAAAAAATGTATGCTATTGACAAAGTAAGTACTCTTTCCCTGTGAAAATAATAATTTTCAGATGCACACGTCCCTTTTTAAGATTTTCACTGGTAACAAATTTAACTTAAGTGTTAAAAATTGGTGTTGCATGCTAGAAAACAATAGTACCAAATGAGTTTGTCTAAGCACTTCAGTTCAACAGGCCAATAAAGATATGTCCTACAATGTCCTGTTGGCCCCTTTAATCAAATTTTACTGTAACTATGCATTTCAACATATATATAGAGTACGATATACATAACATACTTTGCAATAAGCAAAACTCTTTTATGAACATAAATCAAATTGACGAAGCGAACAACGTCCTCACATCACATACGAGCACCAAAAATCTTCATAAATGAAATACCAAAACAAAATTTGAAGTTGGAACATGATTACATGATAGTGTACTTGAAATAGTACAACACAATTATAACAATTAGTACCTACAATGATGCTACAAACGAACCATAAAACCTATGCTTGCTGAGAACTACTTCCTGGAGAAGAAAACTAACTTCTACCCCGACGTCGCAGCATGCAAAATGTGTTGTATTAAGACAAGATTTTCACTTTGCATGTTCATTCTGTTCTTTTTAAAACCTTTACTAGTTTCTTGTTCGATGCAACTAGGAGCAAAATTAAAAAATAATAATAAAGTGTAGAAGTTTCCTTTCCCCAACACTTTACTAATTACCAAGTATCACCATCGCCTTTTTGTCTCCCATAAGGGTTAGTCCCATCGATCTGTGCTGTCCATCAATTTTGCTCAACACTACTTAAGCAGATTTATTTTAGGAGGACTGGTGAAGCAGAACGATGTTGCAACAGCCTGGAAAATAATTATTGCAAGATTTTCTATAAAAGGATAGCAAAGATACTTGTTCGGTAATCAACGGAATATAAAACTACTTGCTATTACTAACCAATGCTGTTTCTACCAAGGTTGTGATTTTTAATTTCAAACAACTAAAGACACGTGTCAGGGTACTGCTACTACGCACCGAACTTGTACACATAAATCATGCACATACAAGAAATTAAAGGGGGGCGACAGGACCCACATTTTACCTAAATCATAAATAACTCACTCTCTTCATCTCACTCTTCATTTGCTTTCAACATCTTTAACGTGCACAATTTATGTGATTTAATCATATTCCTATATATAGGAAATGAGTAATGATCAGGCAGGGTGTTCTTATCATAGTGTTGGTAAAAACTCTTAATTAGAATTGTATTTGTCTATCTAATAATGCAAGTTAGACCGTGTGGCTAATGATTACGTAAAGCATCTCCACTTAAAAGGGAGCTTCGCTGTTAATCACAATTTACAGTGCAATAATTAAGCATTCCATGTGTTACAAGCTATATTTTCAAACATTAATAATTCAGCATTAGTGAATTAATATCCTATCTGCCTGACAATTATTATTAGCTATCTAAAGTTAACAAATGTAAAACCTGATTTATAACAACACTTCAAACATAAGATAGTCCAGGGTTTATATCTAAAATTCTATGCCGATGACAAACATTATAGATTTCTCACCAAGTTATTCTCCAACAAGAAACTTGTGTAAGAACTAGTTTCTGTGCTTTGTTGATAAAGATCGGGGTAATTTAAACAGGTTCATGACAAACTGACAAGTGATCAAAGTAGTATCCTAACCATCTGAATTATGAAAGAGAGAGGTCATCCCTTTTAATTATAATGCTTCTTTACATCAAGAAGGTAATAGATCAATGAGAAACTTGCAAAGTAAAATGTAATTAATGCCCTTGAAGAGATACCTGAAGATTGAGGCGGTGAACGTTGAATATATCTTTCATGGAGTGTGAATTATAGGACAGAATATAGGATCTATAAGCATCTCTAGCAGACTTGTTCAGATAATAATTGTTGCTCACTGCGTTCTCCTGCTCAAGTGAACAGAATCAAGTCACTGTTAGCTCTCGGACCAAGTCCCACAAGTCCTCGTAACCAGGAAGAAACTATGAGTAGGCTAAAAGGGGCTACAACTCTCGCATATTAAGATAAACTTGAATTTTCAATTAATATATTTTACTGAAAATACGACGATTGTAGCGTTTTAACCCCTGCTTGGTAAGGAAAAATATCCACGGGAATTTTAGCCCCTCTAAATCTATTCTGGTTCACTGTCGTTAACTTCTAACAAGTATTTTTCTCACTGAAAAGAAACTAGTTTATCCGATTATACATTACATTTCTAAAAGTTTCCACATTTCTTTAGTGCATGATACACAAACCCCTTTATGAAAAATGTAAGTAAACATTAAGAGGAGCAGATAAAGTACCAGCATAGCTTGAGCGTTAACAATCTTCCTTGGGTCAACTTCGTATTCCTTTACTGGCACTTTTGCTTTCTACATGAAAAAAGCGAGCGGAAAGGAAAAGGAAAAAGGGGGACAGATTAGTAGGTGCACAAGATAGAGCAAATTAAAGTCCCTATTGGTTCCTTTTCCTATCTGTTCTCCTTGTGTGGTAACTGAGAGTTCCTTTCTGTACTGTCTCTTTATTTTTTAATTTTCATTCAAATTTTCTATTACTTGATGTTTGTTAAACTTCATAGACCTTTCAGTACTTCATCATAAACCAGACACTTGATCAATACAAAAAGCATGTAGAACAATTAAGCCCCACAAACTCCTCAGTAAATCTGGGTGGGTGACAATGTTAATGAAGCAAACCTTTTGACACGGCTTGTACATTTTTTCTATGTTTCACATATAAATATCAATGTTATGTTAATTTCCTTATCCAGATATAGATACAAAGATAAAACATACCTTCAGATACTTCAAAAACTGCTTTTCTTCAGGAATCAAGAAAATCAAGGCATTCCCTTTTGCTCCTTCCCCGCAGGCTATACGACCAACTCGATGAATATATTCCTGATGATGTTTACCCACACAAATTAAAAGGCAAAGAACTTAGGCAAGGAAAACACCAAAAGAAACAAAATTCCAATTAGGGTCCATGGGAAAATGAAAATAATGGGCAACACAGATAAAACAGAAGTATATTAGTTCACATATCGATGTAGTCAATGATATTAACAGACAATGTCAATTACTTTATTTACAAACTTTTGGAGAACAACTGCAAAAACTAAAAATTGAGGGACACTTCAATAACAGTCGTAAATATGAGAACACGTTTCGACTCGTACCTTTGGATCATCCGGAGGATCATACTGCAGAACCCAGTCCTACAAGTAAAGTAAAACAGGAAACAAGCTAAGTTAACAACTACTTCTTGCTTATCCAATAAGGGGGAAAAACTCAATCTAGTTGCTACTAGAAAGTAATTATGTAAATTTTCAGAACTCATGTGCTCTTCAATTAATTTAACAGAAAGTTTTGCAATATTTCAAAGTTTATACAGTAGATTGCAAGCAAACAGTTTCTAAACAATACAAAGAACCCGAAGCCAAGGTTCTAAAGTTACAAGGCAGCATCAAGGTGGGAGGAGGAGCCTAATGTCGGGTCGCGTAGGCTTGACATTCCTTATGTGATGTTTTAAAAATTTGTGCCAACTAGTATAAACTTCTGGAACTTAAGTAGTAACTTATGTAATCTTCTGAATCTTTAGCATAACCTGGAGTTGTTTTCCATATATTTATATGCAAAAGAATTTAGGGCAGATAAGGGCTGCTTTTTAAGAGCACTAAGCGCAGCAGTATAGTCTGGACATCCTGCTATGAGATACACTATAATACCACCCCAAATTTCAAATTCAAACCTACTAATGCTCCTGATGTTACTTGTAGCAATCCAATTTCATTACTTTTCAAAGTTAGTGCAAATTGGTGGTTCTTAAGAAGTAAAATGGCTAAATAACTAACTTACCCCGACTTATATTATATGTTCTAATAAACAGTGTACGTATATGGGCCTGATTGCCATAACTGAATTAAAAAAGGCAAGTTGCCTCATTCCTTTTTATACTTATCTTCTTTTTGAAAATTTAAACATATAGGCTAAAACATATAGCCGATATGATGTTTTAGCCGATATGAAACACCTCCTTGGTTTTTCCTCTCTCAAAGAGACAAATATATTTAAATAAGGTACAAGAACCATACCACACCCTGAATATCAAGACTACGAGCAGCAACATCTGTACACAGTAAGAAGCCCTTCTCCACTTTACAAAAGTCTGAAAAAGTGGTCGTGCGTTGCTGTTCCTTTTGCTCGCCATGTATGTCAAAGCAATCCATGTTGATGTATCTTAGGAGTTCAGAATAGAATTTGACAGAATTACATGAGGAGAAGAAAATCATCACTTTCTTAGACATATTTCTCTTCAGAAAACTCAAGAGAAGAAGAAATCTCTTAGCACTTGGCACAAAGGAATAACCCAGCTCAAGGCCTTCAATTGTTACCTAAAATATTGAATATATAATCAAGGTGGTTTAAAACTTCTGAAAATATAGCAAAATTCCTATAACATCTAACAAGCTCGAACTGTAACATACCTTATTTCGTCCATCATCTACGTCGATACTAACATGAGGTTTATTAAACGCCAACCGAGCAAGATCCTCAACCTGTAATTAAAATCCTCATCTCAGCCTTCTAAAAAGGAAGAATATGAAATATAGGTTGGCCAATGTTACATTTTTTATGAATAAAAAATAAAGATTCTTGAGAAACTAATGTCTAGAATAGAAAATAACATTGAGAACCCAAATGACTACAATGAAATGGATAATTTGAGGGAATCTCTGATACATGGAGAATAGAGAGAATGGCAAACAGGGTACCAACTAAGACAATATTTTGTGAATATACCTTCTTTGTCTGAGTAGCTGTGAATAGAGCTGTCTGCCTCTTCTGCTCAGAAAAAAAAACATGCAAATTAGTAACACAACAGGAAATAAAGAATTAAATAGAAATTGTATCAATTTCCCAAGGTAATTGAAATCCAAAGTAACCTTCAAACTTCAAAGGTACACCTAATAAATTAACATGAAGTTTATGTTGAAAAGTCAAGAAATAAAGTTTACATGCCCTAACGAAAGAAACAAAACTCAGTGCCATGAAAACATTACTTCTTAATTGATTTGTTTTTTATTTTGACATTGTCATAAATCTGACAATGTTTTGAATAAAAAAACATTTATGATACAACACTTGTTTAATTTATTTGTAATCAAAAAGTACAGACTTGAGGAGAGTTGAATCCATTATTACCCTTGGTAAAATATCAATGATTTGCTTCATTTCCTCTTCAACCTTTGCTTCCAATATCCTATCAGCTTCATCAATTATGAGGCACTGGAAGTAGCAATAATTCACAGAAGACACTTCAGCATAAATATAAATATCTACTACAAAAGAAGAACAGATTCCCAGCTTCTTAAGCCACCAACATATAAATTCATCATCACATTCCAATAAATAAGTATTCTTTATTAGTGGGAGTGTATTACTAGTGGGAAAGAATTAAAAAAAAAAACTCAAATATTTGGAAACTCTCGAACTGCAGGGGAAAAAAGCACCTAATCTACCCAAAAGGTAAAGCAAATTGAGCTATGCTCCCTAAAGTATGTGTCGACCTTGTGGCAGCCACAATTCACTGAGAGGGACCACTCAGTTCTAGGAATCAAACTAAAAATAAATTCAAACACCACTAAATGAAGTATTTGGCACGATATAAAGGCTTTTCAGCATGCTAGCAACAAGGACCAGACTTAAATTGCGATTTTCTCTAGGGAAACCGAGTCCTCCTCAAAGTTTCCTCAAAAGATAACACATTCACCAAATTGTTTGTTTATGGTATCTTATTACAAAAATTTAATATATTAATTTCTACGGGGAAAAACCTACAAAAATTTGGAAACTCCACAACAAAATCCAACCTCATTAACCTTAAGTTTTACTAATTGATACTTATAATCATGATGAGGAAAGTATTCAAGAGTAAGAAAACCTTGTTAAGGTCTGAAAAATAATTATGTCAACTCATTTAACAAAGATCGGCAGTAATAAGAATTTTAATGCAAAAGGCATTAAACAATTGAAAACTCCACGACAAACTCCAATATATTTATGTCTATTCTCTTTAATCACAAGAACCCATTCTGGTAGATTTCAAGCGCGAAAAACTTCAGATTCAGTAATTGGCCGTATACACAACAGTGATATTACCTTTAGACTGTTATACATGAATCCTTTGGTGTTCTGTAGGTGATCAAGAAGTCGTCCAGGGGTTGCCACTAAAATGTTAACCCCTCTCACAATCCGCTCAGTTTCCCCACTGCGAGCTGCACCCCCAATCACCAAACCGTGAGTTTGTGAATGGTTCTTCATAAGGTCCTTCGCTACCGCATGAATCTGCATCATTTACTAAGCAAATCAATCCACTTACACTCTTTTAGGTAATGATAATCAAAGAAGTACATGCTATTATAAGTTGGGTTTGCTTTTTCACACAACTTATTTGAAACACTGGATTACCAGTCACCTATTTATGCAATAGTCCTCTGATACTAGGCATAGAGAGAGAATATCAGATACTGTGTCTTATTAACTCCAGCCTTGAGACAACAGAGATCTAAATTCCTTTCAAATATTTTAGGACACTGGATAGTTATAATGTAACCTGTGTCAGCAAGGATTTGATAATGTCTCAAATCGTTTTGATTCACTATTTTAAGATTTCAACAACACAATGATTTTTCAGTTCTTCGCTTAATCCTTTTATCCTTTGACAACTCCACCTACAGTATACATGTAAGCATTCTGTTGTTTCCTCAGGAGTAAGACAATAATTAACCCAATAAGGCTGTTCTTTTCTCAAACAATTTAGTAAGCGCAAAAAAATGCGAAAACAACAGTTTGTTTGTTCTTGTTACCAGTGGAGCACCAGGTTCTGTGCAAGTAACTACGCATAATAAATAGCGTAACATGCCAATTTAAATTTTGTTCTCGTATAACCTTTTCACTAGAAGGAGGTTGGATAGTAACAGCTAAAACCTAAATAACACATCATTACAACTTGCTTATCTCGAAACAGGGTATTCGGAGAAAGGATCATGGTTTAGGCTTTAGGGACAATAACTTGAACACATCAGGTTTTGAGGGGGGTAACATAATCATTTGATGCTGACATATGGTAAAAAAATCTAAGTTCTAATCAGCAACATATAAATAAAGTCAGAAAATGAAACTTTCAAATTTCACATTTCAATAAAACAGAAGGTGGAAAACATGAAAACCCAACCTGTATGGCAAGTTCTCTCGTGGGACAAATGACAATTACCCCTGTACCATTGCGAGGTGCGAAATGCAGGTTGTATAACAGCTCAACTGCAGGGATAAGATAAGCAAGAGTGCTTCCAGATCCCGTATTTGCAGCTCCAAGAACGTTTTTGCCTTTCAAAAGAGGGGGAATAGATCGTGCTTGTATCTGCAAAAGAAGATATATACACAGTAAGGACGAGATTTACGTGGAGAAATCATCGCATGCAAAATAATGATTTTAATAAATAAAAAAATGAGGATATCCTGAGAAATCCATGAAAAGACGAGGGTATATATTATGATTTATTAAGAATTAATTATTCCCTAAGTTAAACTCATACCAACTATTTTTTTTTGCTTTTCGTGGCACAAAAAGGTATACTTTCCAGTTTCTAACAAAAGCAATTATAATCGTAGTAATTACAAACAACCCAATTAGTAATAACTACTCCATATAACAAGTGTTGAGTATCAAGTTTAACAAAACAAGTAAAAAATAAATTAATCCCGAAGAAAAATAACTAATCTCCACTCATAGTCACAATTAGGAGATTATCACTAAAAGGGTAAGAACAAAGCTTAAGGGTTGCCTCATAAATTCATCTAAAAAATAGATTTACTTGTTTGGTTGTAACTTTTTCAAGCTAAAGTTTTTTTTCTGATAAGTTGTATTGCATTTAGCGGACAGCAATTCCTAGACTCATCTTTGAAAGCTTCAGCTTCTTTTCCTTTAATCTGCTGCACCTCCACATTTGTTTAGAAATTATTTTAAGCTGAGTATAATTTTCTCTTACTTAACTAATCTAATAGTTCCAGAGGGCCGACTTTTTTCTCAAATCTGAAAGATAACTCCAGCTTCTTTCCCTTAGGAGCTGCAACCTAACAGTAATAAGCCTCAAAATCAACCTTCTACACTTAAAATAAACAGCCGAACAAGACCCTGGAGTGTTAGACCCTGGAATCAAGACTTTAAGGCCTTCATTACCGATTAAGTTTTAGTGAAGCTGGTATATATATCGACCAAGCAATTAGACTGTGAATATAGGGGACATTGTTACTATAATATGGGTATTATCCGTACTTGCCAACTCGGGAAACGCATGCAGGAAACGAATGGGAAACAGGAAGCGCAGGTATAGAAATTCTAGAATTGAAATATTTATACAACTCTCCTGAATTTATAAATTCCAACATAATCATGTGAACAAATACTTGATTAATTATATACTACGAGATATCATAGCTACGATTTGAGTAATAAGATATATAGTTTATTAACTTCTATTTATACTCTTTTAAAAACTTAATTGGATCCAAAATATTTTTTATTTCATTTCATTCAGAAAATAGTCAACTTGAAAAGTTCTGACTTCTGTTAAAGTTTCCCTCTCATACTATTAGAGTTCTAAAAAGCGTTGATTTACAAGGTTTCATATCCAAAACCGTTTTGGAAACGTTTCATTTCAAATCATAAAGTAGTGTCATACCAGCTTCCAAAACGCGTTTGTGGAAAAAAAATTACCAACTCGTCACCACCCTAAACAAGTTTCCTTCTAACTAAGGCATTATCACCAAAAACTGAAATACTTGAACATTATTGGAACAATAACACATGTTTGGTCATAAGTAGTGGCAGATATAGGATTCCCTATACCAGGTGACAGTTATTTTTGTTGCCGGGTGCTGAAAGACTAACATTTTTAATTTTTTTGTTAAAATAAATTGCAAAGATTGTTTTTTTTTTTTATAACATGGCTATATTGCACTTCCCTTCTGCCTACTCCTACCTCCTCTACTGCCTAAATGTACACTGTGGCCATCGAGGATTCTTACACCGATGGCATTGAAATTCATGTGATACACCTTTTGTCATTATGCAGGGCGCTGAAAGTCTAAAATCTATAATCTTCTGTTCAAGGCAGCCAATAACTAGGTAGAGACACTCGGGAGCCATGTACCCCCATTTTCAAAAAAGGTAAAAAAAATCTATGCATTCTGATCAAAATAATCAAAAAAACTCATATAGGGTATAAAAATCATTCTATAGAACATTGTCCCCTCCCATCTAAAATTCCTGGTTCCGACGTGCTTCCGTTAACATCCATGGTAGTGTTCTTTAAATACAAGAGGTGCTGCAATTCCGCCACGTATGCAAGAAATGGTTCAATGGGGGGTGCCGAATTTACATAATAAGGTATATTAAGAGGGAGGGGGGGTGCCAAATCATCGTTTTAACATATTTTATATTTTAGTGAAAATACATGGTCAAAATTTATTAAAAAAAAAGAGTCATAATTTCGAGAATTATGGAGGTGTCATCGCCCTGCCCTGCCCTGCCTGGAGATGTAAATGGAAGACGGTTTTTAGAGAAAGAACAAAATTAATAATAATAAATAAAAAAATGATCCAACCTGAGACATGTATTTAAGTCCCATATTTTTGATAGCATCGAGAGTTAATACAGATATTTCCAAACTCTCAAATTTCTTCTTTTCCATTTCACTATATCTGTCCACCACGTCAATCCCTTCGGATTCTTCATCCGGTTGAGGTTGCGCAACAGCAAGACGGTTCCTTTTCCTCTTCTCATTATTATTTTTGTCTTCGGATACGTCATTTTCTTCCGACTCTTCTCCCTCACTCGATTGAGGTTTCTCTACAGCAGGACCGTTCTTCTTCTTCTTCTTCTTCTTATCATCATTATTATTAGGAGTATTATCATTATTAATAATAATGTTATTATTATTATTATTATTATTGTTGTTGTTGTTGTTGGTTTTATTATCTTTGGTACGTTTGCGTTTAGTCTTATTCATGGTAGTGTCTTCTTCGTATACGGTTGTAACGGCTTTTGGTTTCTTAACTGCCATAATCGCCACCGCCGCCTCTGTACTAAGATATTTTCAGTTTTTATTAAGTGAGGGGTTGTTGTTAGGGTTTTACAAACGGGGTTTAGTTTATTTAGTGGGAATATAAAGTTATCACTTTTAGCAATTTAATACCAATCTAGGTATGTTTTTTAATTGATATTTATTTTCAATCAACACACTTGCGCTCTGTTTTCTAATTGAAAAAACACTATTTAATTATTTATACTATTATTTTTTTATTAATTTGGTACCCAATTTACATTTCACTTGACCAAACTAGTACCATACTTACCAACTTTAACCAATTTAATACCTATCTATATTATGATTAATTAGACATGGTTGCTTTGATTGGATGTTAATCACAAAGTTTGGATACCAATTTATAAAAATATGTAAATTGGATACTCAGATTATTAAAAGTCAATAGGTTGAGTATCCATTTAAAAAATTTCTTGTTTAATTAGTTACTTGTAGCAAATTGATGTTTATCAAAATGGTTCCAAATATCGCTCTATGTTATAAAACCGATTATTTCTAAAAAAAATTTAAAAGAAAAAAATACGTTTAATATACCAAATTATAGTGTTGTTAACGATTTGGCTAGATACCTTTTAAAATTTTCAATTTTGTTATCACACTATAATAATTTTTCAATTTAGGTAACACCGTCTAAATTAATCACGGAATCATGTCACGTGACATTTGACAAACGTTAATTTGATAGGCTAATTTGACAATTTTACACAAAAATATATCATTATAGGAAAACTTTTTTCACAATTTCACACATAACAAAAATTAACACATAATCCAAATTTTTGTTATGTGTGAATTAGTTGAGTTTGAGAATTGAAATTGAACATTCTGTCGATTATGTTCAGACCCAAATGGACTCACATAAAGTTTGATGATGCGATCGCAAATGATTGCACTCACTTCTTGGTCTTTCGCACCAAGATTTATATTTTCGATGGGGTTATGCTATTTTGCTGTATTGGTCTGTTATGAGGCCCAAGAGTGTCAAAAAGACCCAAGACCCGAAAACCGCACCGTAAATATCCAAAAATCGTAAGAACCGACCCATCATGGAACTTTTTTGGGTCTACCCAACCCGACCCATTGGTTCTTGGGGCGGGTATGGTTCTCAACTCTATACCGTGGATCCGACCCGCATACCAGAATTATAGAAACTCAATATATACACATATTTTAAAAATATATATGCATATTATATATGTGCAACGAAAATTGTATAAATGCACGAGAAAGAACACAAGAAGAACTCATATAACGGCGAGTGAATAAAAATGAAACGTTTTTGAATATGTGCGAAGACACCGTTGAACATTTAATATTGAATAATTATTTTTGTGATGTTTTTATATTTGTTTTATTTTTCATTAGTTTATGCTCATTTACTTTTTTTTCTTTTACGTCCTGTGACGTTTTTTCCCCATATTTTTATATCTTTATCATTAATAATATAAAAATATGGGTTTTTCCCACCATTTAATAAAAAAATAGTTGTGATTCCATGTTTTACGATTTCTTTTTAATTCACTCTATCTTTCTTAATAATTTAGGCAAATCATTAATAATAAAATGGGTAATTAAGAAAATGAAAAATGGAACCATTAGTTTGTAATGTTGAAGTGCATGTGTAATGTTTACGTGATTCAGTAATCAACCAAACGCATTGTTGACCAATATGAAGCAAAAAAACTAATAGTACCTCATTATTTTGTTTAATTTTAACAAGTTAAGAAATAACTTGGAAAAACATATTCATTATCAATATGTAAAAATACCATTTAGAAAAGAATATCTAGAAAAACATAATAAATTTTATGAATTTTGGGTATTTTGGGTAAATATCCGCACCGAGAACCATTATACATATTACAAATACGGGCATGGGTCGGGTAAAATAAGTAAAAAAAAAAAGTTATATAGACCCGACCCGACCTGACCCGACCCGTAGATGATGATAGAACCGCTAAAACCGTTACCCGAATACCAAAAAACCATTGGGTCGGATCGGGTCTGGCCGAGTCGAGTAAAATTGACATTCCTAATGAGGCCCATAGACACTCAAACAACATATTTGTACTAGCTGGTTACTAGTTATGAGCCAGAAGTCTCATATTAACTCATGTTTGGAGTGCATAATTATTATTTTGATTGAGCCGCTATAGCGCTCAAAATATGGACCTCTGATAGAGTAACCTTGGCAAGCGATCTCTTTATCGCATGACATGTGAAAGTGACATCACTAAGACTGTTCTCCCCGTCGTTAGGGGAAGATTTGCACGTTACCATTGATAAGGAATGACGTGAAATAACGTGGCATAACCCACTGAGTCTTAGCTTGATCCCCAAAATAGCACGTAGTGATAAGTAAGTGCATAGACTCCCCAAAGTCTAACTAAATGTCAGACATATTTACTGACTTTATGAGATGTCAAGAGATCATTTATACCTACTGTAAAATGCTTGCAAGGATAGACGTTCCTGTCGGACGCCGTGTTCATGTCGTAACACGTTGCTTTGGCCAACCCCGCCAAGCAAATGACATTGCCGTCGGCCGTCAATCTGTCATCCTTCCCAAGATACGAGGAAGTTGACCGGTTCTTAATTCGTTCAGCCCAGAGGTGGTGAACTGAAACTCGTTTGTCGCATGAGATTATAAAAGATCTAGGAGATGTGTGATTCCTCCTCATCATGAGAATCTTGAAATATCTGTCGATCATGATATCTTAGACGATATTGAAGCGAAACGAGACTGTTATTGATTATTTGTTCATATATTCGGTGATAAGTGATAATATGAGCAAATGATGATAGAGAACCACGTATCGTTGCTAGAAGCCAATGAAGATCAGACTGGCTTATATGGAAACTTACGTTCCAAGTCAAATTCCTTAGCGAATGAAGCATGTGTGGACATGTCGTTCCGACACCACCCAATTTTAAACCAATTTGTTTATTTGGGTATTCGTAAGGAAACGTGATGAGAATAATGAGATTGTAAAAGTGCTCGCCTACTAGTGCAAGGATTCTCTCACAACTTGCAATTGATTACGAAATGGTTTACTTCTTCGTAATGGGCGTTATAATGGTCATCTACTTTATCAGTTTAGTAGTTTCCAAAAAAACTGAGTATGCAGCCATGAATGTGGTCATATTTTATCTCTGTGGGGATTTAGACAAGAGATGTAGATGAAGGTCCCTGTGTGACTTCATGTGCTTGAATCAAGTAGTTCCTGACCGCGGAACATGTTCTCAATTAACTGAGATATTCACTATATGGATTATAAAATCCGAGCGGATGTGGTATCCCGTTTAAGTGATTACTTGATCGGCTTGGGATACGTAGAGGCACATTTTATGCCCTTGCGTATTTTATTACGTGATCCACTTTTGGATTTTCCTTCGAGATGAAAGATCTTAGAAAGACACGGTAGTGATTCAGCCCGATGATCGAATTCCGTTAAGATTGAATCTAAATCTATGATTCAGACTACACCAGAAGGTGTTATGATATTTTAGTCATCCTGATGCTAAGTCGTCAGATTCTCCCATGATCGTTCGATCACTAGACATTGATATAGATCCGGTCCATCACTGATGAGACGATGAAGAGATATTGAAACATGATGTTCACATTTAAGTACAATAAGCGCATCACTGTACTTGGTCTAATGTGCTAGGACGAACATCTTGTCTGCTGTGAATGGTATAACTCGACACAGTATCGTGCTAACACACTGCCACCGAAATGGCACTAAAGACATATTCCGTTACCTTATGGCAATTTTGGAAGTGGGCCTACTTATACCGTTTTGCGTTGTTGAGTGTACATGCCCCTTTGTTACTCGACTTAACGCCACCCTTTTTTCGGTTATACTGATGCCGATTACTTATCGACCCGCATAAGGGATATTCCTAGTATGGTTATGTCTTTACCATTGGGAATAGGCGATATCTTGAAGGTCTGGTTAACACTCCAAATGAATCACTCTGATTTACTCATGCTCTATGAGACGACTAGAGAGTGTATATGGTTTCGAGCTAGTATTAGCTATATTTGAATTACATATGCTCTATCTCACGATTCAGATGAAGCACTTGTAATATTTGATGATAATTTATTGTTATCGATCAATAGAGACATGACTATATTATGCTATTTATCATTTCTTGCCGAAATAAATCTTCAGATATGAAGTCTAAGAGCATCCCATTGAATGCTCGTTCTATTCCACGTTAGATTTTCTTGCATACAGTCGTTTGCAAGTAAATAAAGCATCCAGTCGAATGCTCGTACTCTTTCTTGCAATATGAAATACTTGCACCCAGTCGTGTGCAAGTAAGGGGAAACATACATGAGAATGCTTATTACACTAATTAGTAATTAGTAAAAATTCTCACACCCTGTCGTGTGCAAGTGAGGGGGAGCATAAGAATAGACTGAAAATATTTCAAGTTTTTATGGTTCATGAAACTGAAACTAATTAAGTATTGGTCCATTTCCCCTAACTAACCAATAAAAATGTAAAAAATCAGAAAAAATTCTAGAAAATAAAAATACAAAAATAAAAAAATAAAAAAAATATGAAAAAATAAAAAAATAAATAAAAGAGGCAAAACCCCGAAAAAACACGAATTTTTTTAAAAAAATCAAAAAAAATCCCAAAAAATCAACAAAAATCTAAAATCAACAAAAATTCAGAAACGTAAAAAAAAACAGTCTGAAAACGTAAAAACAAAATCTGAAAAAAAAAATCCAAAAACGTAAAAAAAAAAAAAAAACAGTCTGAAAACGTAAGAAAACAGTCTGAAAACAGTTTTAAAAAAACAGTCTGAAAAAAACAGTCTAAAAAAAAACTGTCTGAAAAAAAACAGTCTGAAAAAAACAGTCTGAAAACAGTCTGAAAACAGTTTTAAAAAAACAGTCTGAAAAAAACAGTCTGAAAAAAAACAGTCTGAAAAATAAATTAACTAAAAAACAGTCTGAAAAAAAAACAGTCTGAAAAATTAACAACAACAAAAAGATTGGGCAAAGCTGCAACTAAACAAGGCCTTGCTCTTAAGTTACTTCTGTAACTTAGTTTTTGCTCACATGTCAAAGCTGATGCTGGTCATGTGAGTGTCGAAAAGTACATCTCAGAGATTTTCAGTAGTTGGGCTTCTTTTCGCCCACAAATACATGATTGGGTCCGGTAACAACAATAGAGAGAGAGAGATTGTGGGTATGTATGTATAACAGTAAAAATTAAAAAAAAAAACAGTAAAACAGTAGAGAGAGAGATTAAACAGTCTGAAAAACAGCAATATATATATATATATATATATATATATTATGTGGGTATGTAGGTAGAGAGAGAGATTTGGGGGAGAAAACAGTAAAACAGTAGAGAGAGAGATTAAACAGTCTGGAAAACATCAAAAATATATATATATATATATATATATATATATATATATATATATATATATATATATATATTATGTGGGTATGTAGGTAGAGAGAGAGATTTGGGGAATAAAATGTTTTCTCTGGAATCTGTTTTTTTTTTTTTTTTAGAGAGAGAATGATTAATTAAATAAATAGAATTGGGAGAGCTTTTATATTGGACCAATTCTTAATTAGTTTCATAAATAATGGACCAATCCTTAAATGAATTTTATAACCGGACCAATTCTTAAATAATTTTGTTTTCGTGGACCAATCCTTAATTTTCTCATGTTTATATAAATGATATCCTTATTTTCTCCCAAGATATGGATTCTCATTTTAAACACCTAAATATATTTATAAAAATTAGAAAAAATGCAGGACTAGTTGTTTGTGCTAACAAAATGTCTGTATTTCAAACTCATATTAGATTTCTAGGCCAGCAAAATCCATCAAGGGAAAATTATCCCCATTGATAGAGCAATACAATTTGCAGAAAAACTCCTGATATATTACAGGAAAAAACCTAACTTCAAAGATTTTTGGGAAGTTTAAATTATATTGCGGATTATTACAAAAACCTATTTATTGATAGCTCCCCTAATATGAAAGGTCGAGAAAAAATCCGCCACCATGGAGTGATATTCACACAAAAGCTGTTAGACTTATTAATTCTAAAGTGAAAAGTTTACAATGTTTGGCACTCATTTCCCCCCACAGTTTTAAGATTGTGGAATAGGACGCCTCAGATATTGGATATGGCGGTATTTCGAAACAAAAAATTTCCAATAAGGAAAAAAAGATATTGTCTCGTTATACTTCTGGGAAATGAAATAATGCATAGCAAAACTATTCTACTATAAAAAAGGAAATCCTTTCAATAGTAAATTGTATTACAAAAGATGATTTATTAAATAAAAAATTTATTCTAAGAATCGATTGCAAAGCAGCAAAAAATGCTTTAGAAAAAGATGTAAAAAATTTAGCATCTAAACAGATATTTGCAAGATGGCAATCCATTTTGTCTATTTTTGATTTTGATATTGAGTACATTAAAAGAGAACATAATTCTCTTCCTGATTTCTTGACCAGAGAATTTATTATTGGGCTCTAATGAGCCAAGGCAGAGGACAAGGGGAGTATTCCTCCTCAGAACAACATGACATGAAGAGATATTCTTCTTCCAGATCCATTTCAAGCTCATCTAAGAGCTCAATACCCCGATCCAAAAAGAAACCAGCGGATTATGAGAATTATTTATCCTCTTGCAAAACTCAAGAAAGTTTCCTTGAAGTTTTAAAGGAACCAGTTCTCCTGTTACCAAAAAAATATAATGAAGAAGTAATCATTCTTCTTCAAAAAGGAGATGAGAAGTTATTTACCTCTCCCAACACATTGACAAAACGATATTTTGACACAGAGGTTAATTTCCCTCTAATTGATAACAAAAACTTGAAATATTTTCAGTCTATTCTTATTGAAACAGGTTCAATAGCTTTCAACCATATGAACCAAAACAAACATACTGGAGATATTTCCTTTAGTAAATCTTTTATTAGAAAAGTCATTCATATTGCAGAACTGGAGATATTTCCTTTAGTAAATCTTTTATTAGAAAAGTCATTCATATTGCAGAATGGGGATTAAATCCTAACAAGCCTATGCAGCTTAATTTTTCCCATAAAAACTATAATTATTGGGATTATATTTCTGCTTGGAAAAATGCCTTATATTATCAAAATAAAGCAGAAAAACACACATGGTTCATCAAATTAGAACCATCATTACTAAACCAAGAGTTACCATATTGGTTTTACAATTGGTTTTCATTTATGGGACCAGAGGAGGATATTCTTCCTCCAGAAATTTTTACAAAATATGAGGATTATATTCTAAGTAATCCAGATATTCTTCCTTCAATCACCACTTTTGCAATTACGTGTTTGATGGGGCCCAATGAGCACCTAGCGTGATCAAAAGAAAAGCTGAGAATCATTTCACTTTTTACTGTTTCGCCACTATGTTTTGGCTTTATATTTACTTTACTATTCAGCCACTATATTTTGGCAGAATATAGTGGCTGAACAGTAAAAAGTGAAATGATTCTCAGCTTTTCTTTTGATCACGCTGGGTGCTCATTGGTTCCCATCAAACACGTAATTGCAAAAGTAGTGATTGAAGGAATCTTTTATTTACTGAAATAATTTAGTTAATAACATTATTTGTTTTTTTACAAAGGCTTTAATTGATTCTTTCTTTACCTTTGTCCTTCTTGGGTTTTTCCACTTCTTCTAGAGTGGGTTTCGAAGTAGGTTAAGGTTATCATTTAGATAATCCTCCATATCTTCATTTTATTCTTCAATATCTTCATCCATTATGGAATTGAATTTTGAAGAATTTGCTTGAAAACAATCAGAAAAGTCTAATCTAACTGTTGCTAAAGGTATTCCAATAATTTTTCCTTTAGCTCAATATTTGATGCTAAGGGAAATTTCTTTTTGAGATCTGCTATCGAGGGCAGACCAATTGTCTTTTTCTCGGGTGCATATTCCCGTTCCATTTTGTTATAGGATTCAATACTCTCTTGGATTTTTAATAAGGACTAGTTTATAATCAAACTTTGTCCACCACTTAATGATAAGATTACCTGAATAAGGTCATAATACCAATATATGTTGGTTTAACCGTATAAGACCATTGCCAAATTCAAGATAGACTAAACTTGGTAATAAAATGAAGTAAATTACTCCCTTTTATCACTTTTACTCCCAATATTTTTGGGTTACTTAGAATATAATCCTCATATTTTGTAAAAATTTCTAGAGGAAGAATATCCTCCTCTGGTCCCATAAATGAAAACCAATTGTAAAACTAATATGGTAACTCTTGGTTTAGTAATGATGGTTCTAATCTGATGAATCATGTGTGTTTTTCTGCTTTATTTTGATAATAGAAGGCATTTTTCCAAGCAGAAATATAATCCCAATAATTATAGTTTTTATGGGAAAAATTAAGCTGCATAGGATTTTATCCCCTGCAATATGAATGACTTTTCTAATAAAAGCTTTACTGAAAGAAATATCTCCAGTATGTTTGTTTTGGTTCATATGGTTGAAAGCCACTGAACCTGTTTCAATAAGAATAGACTGAACATATTTCAAGTCTTTGTTATCAATTAGAGAGAAATTAACCTCTCCTTTTTGGAGAAGGATAAATAATCCTCATAATCTGCCGGTTCCTTTTTGGATCGGGGTATTGAGCTCTTAGATGAGCCTGTAATGGATCTGGAAGAGGAATATCTCTTCATATCCTGTTGTTCTGAGCAGGAATACCCCATCGTCCTCGGCCTTGGCTCATTAGAGCCCAATAATAAATTCCCTGATCAAGAAATCAGGAAGAGAATTATGTTCTCATTTAATGTACTCAATATCAAAATCAAAAATAGACAAAATAGATTTCCATATTACAAATATCTGTTTAGATGCTAAATTTTTTACATCTTTTTCTAAAATATCTTTTGCTGCTTTGCAATCGATTCTTAGAATAAATTTTTTATTTAATAAATCATCCTGAAATTTTGTAATACAATTTACTATTGAAAGGATTTCATTTTTTATAGTAGAATAGTTTTGCTGGGCATTATTCCATTTTCCAGAAATATAACGAGATAATATATCTTTTTCCTTATTGGAAAATTTTTGTTTCAAAATAACGCCATATCCAATATCTGAGGCGTCCGTTTCCATAATCTTAAAATTGTGGGGGGAAATAAGTGCTAAAAATGGTAGGCTTTTTTACTTTAGACTTAATAAGTCTAACAGATTTTGTGTGAATATCACTCCATGGTGGCGGATTTTTTCTCAACCTTTCATTTAAGGGGAGCTATCAATAGATAGGTTTTTGTAATAATCCGCAATATAATTTAAACTTCCCAAAAATCTTTGAAGTTGGGTTTTTTCCTGTAATATATCAGGGAATTTTTCTGCAAACTGTATTGTTCTATCGATGGGGATAATTTTCCCTTGATCGATTTTCTGGCCTAGAAATCTAATATGAGTATGAAATACAGACATTTTCTTAGCAAAAACAACTAGTCATGTATTTTCTATAATTTTTATAAATATATTTAGGTGTTTAAAATGAGAATCCATATCTTGGGAGAAAATAAGGATATCATCTATATAAAGAGTACTAAAAGTGGAATAAGGATAGAATAGATCATTCGTTATATTCTGAAATTCTGAGGGGGCGTTTTTTAGGCCAAAAGGCATAACATTCAACTCATAAGGCCCCATAGGGACCACAAAACAGTTTTGTATTTATCATTTTCATCAATTTTAATTTGCCAATATCCTGATTTTAAATTAAATTTTTTAAATATATTGGCTGATTGTATTCTAGTGAACAAATCTTTTTTATTAGGTAGAGTATACCTAATCCATTTTAATACCTCATTTAAAAGTTTATAGTTAATAACTAATCTATGAGCTCCTCGTTCTATTTCTGCATTTTTATAAACATAAAAAGTTGTACAACTCCAAAGAGAATAAGATTTTCTAATTAGTTTTTTCTGTAATAAAAAATTTATTTCTTCCTTACAGTATTCAATAAGGTCGGGTCCCATTTGGGCCGCTCTTGCCATAGTAGTGATATTTGTTTCTTTAAAACTATTCTCATAAGGAAGAGTAATAGTATGTTTTTTCTTTCCCAAAAAGCATTTGGAATATCACTACAGATTTTCTTTTTGATAAGATTTGTTATAAAATTTATGTTATCTTTCTGAGAAATAATTTGTTTACAAATATTCATAACTTTTAAATCCTTTTGTAAGAAATTGATCTGATTTTCTTTGTAAATTAAAGTTTTTTCGATCATATCAATTTCTTTTGTTTGAGGTTTAGTAATAAAATCAAAACTAATTTTTTGATCATTTATTTCAAATAAGATACCCTTATTAGTAACCATAAATGGTTCAATAAGATTTAAGAAATGAGTTCCGAGAATAATTTGTTGGGTAAGACCCCTAACCATAACAAAGATAGTTTGAAAACATATTCCTGAATTGCAAATATAAGCATTTGATAATTTATATTGGATCTTCATACGAGATCCATCTGCAGTGTTAAGAGACTGCGAAGTTTTATCATAATAGTGTGTAGGGATTAGTCTCTCACAAATGTCATTTAGGTCAGCCCCACTATCAATAAGGGCTTGACCTGTAAAACTGTATTCTTTATTAATAACAATTGTTACCTTAGAATGCCACTTTTGATAGGTAGTTTTATCTATAGTATTGAGAAAAGTATCATCCTCAGAAGTAGGACTTATCTCTTCTTCTTTTAAAGAAATATCTTTTTGTAAAAAATTCTTGAGGAATTTTACCTCATCCTTTAAAATATGAATTTCGGTTTGTAAATCCGAAATTGAAATTTCTTTCATTTTAAGGACATTTATTTCTTCGCGAAGAGTTTTTAGATCTCTGTAAATTTCCTCGGTACACATATTTCTAGAAGGAAGGGTCTGGAGCCCCTGAAAAACTTGTTTTAATGAGTAAGCCTCCTTAGGAATATAAGAAGTTTCTTTATGCTTACCCTTGGTAAGAACATCGAAATAATGTTCAATCATTTTTTTTTCTTAATATCAGGGTTATCAGTTTCATTGATTAGATCTAATATAGATCTTTATTGGGAAGTAAGAACATTAATACTTAACCCATTCATATCAAGCATAGCTTTATAATGATTGTCTTTGCAACCACATGCTGAAGAAGATGAGTTGTCTTGTTCAGACTCACTGTCATACTCTTCAATATTATGTTCATCTGATTCTTCATCACAGGAATATAACATGACAGCTATAAGCTGTTTCTTAAGACCTTCATCAGAAATTTTATTTAATTTCTTTTTGGTCCAACATTTATTGGAATAATTCCCTGTCTTGCCACATTTTCTACAAATAATAGAAGCCTGTGAAATACGATTTGGTTTATTTCTAAAATTAGAAAAACGATTATTGTCATGGTTATCTCTTCTAGGCTTGGAAGGTTTTTTATAACCTCTTCTGGATTTAGAAAAATATTTTACCTTTGAAGGATAAGCTTTTGTATAATGGTTTGTAGGGATTTGTAAATCAAACCCAAATTGGTCACAGAAATCACCCATTTCTTTTCTGCCAGTTAAATTCTGACTTTTCAACTGGGCTTTTAATTTTGTGTTATTACAAAGGGATAACCCTTCTCCGACACATTCACTAATAAGTTGACAATAAGTATAATCATGGTAAGGAATGGTACTTCCTCCATTTTTCCTTAAAATTATATCTTTAACCTTTTGGGCAAATAAATTAGGAAGACCTGCTATAAATTTTTCTTTCAAAAAATCTGCATTAGCATAAGGTATTAACATAATTTTTGTAAGGAAAACATCATTGTACCACCTGAAGTGGGTTAAAGTTGGGCATTTAAGATTGATCAATAAATCTTTATTCCTTTCAATTGAAACTGGATTTGATCCAATAAAAGTTTGTAAAATAGCAGTTAAAAGAGTATATACAGAATTTAGTAAAACTGTGTCTGTATATGAATCCATTCCTTACTCGGTTTTTATTGGATTTCTAACAATCTTAGTAGCTGTTAAAATCATTATTTGTTGTTCAGGAGACATAATATTGTCCCACCAACCACGAAGTTGGCCAGCAAAACCGGCTACAATAAATTCAGCAATTTGGTAGTCCGTGTTGTTAGCACTTAGACATACCGTAGAATACATAGTTATTCTGTGTAAAATAACCATTATTTGGTATTCAGTCATACCATCAATATTCCATTCATAAATGGTTCTAGCACTAAAACTAGCAGCAAGATTAGAACTCTCTTCCTCATAGAGTATATCTTGTGGTGTGGGTCTAGAATAATAATGCTTCATAGGAGCAGTTGGGATAGTCTTTTTTCCAAAAGGTGTAGATTTCCCAAAAACGTTTTGGTTTATACTAGCCTGTTGGTCTGGAGTATGTTCCATAGCTAAAAGTTGTTCTTCAAATTTATTAATATTGTCTATATCAGTGGGAATTTCGGATAAAATAGCAATTTGTTTACCTTTACCAATATTATGGCTTCTAACTGATGTGTTAAAAGAGTAATAATATCATTATTATTATTAGAATAGTGATATCAATACTTGGTTTTAAAATAGTAGTTCAATAACCTTTTGACTACTAGGAGTTTTAGAAGTACTAGGCATTTCTATTTTCTCCTTATTGTGTGAAATAATTTCGCATTTTTCCTCTATACGGCTTAATTGACAACAAATAGTTTGAAGTGTTAAATTAGTAAAATTTAACTGTTTTTCATGAGAAAATGCTACAGATTCAATAGTAACATCTCCTGCACGAAGTTTTAAATGCTCTGAAGGGGGATGTACCGCAGTAATAATAAACTGGACATCGGATTTCATCAATATTTTTATTTTTCATTGGTTCAGCTGGACTAGCTGAATGTAAATTCCATTCTATGGGGGGTTCAATATTCTCCCATTTAATGGTTTGAGGGGTTTGGACATTGGATTTTAATAAATTTGTTTCCATTAAAACAGTTTTTCCCTTTGTGTCAAATTTTTTTGCTCTAGGACTAAGAGTAGTCATACCTTTATAATAAACTCTATAAGTTATATTTAAAGGTTCAGTTCCTTCTTTGAGTTTATAGCCATGGGTTTTGACATTCAAAGTTAGAACATTCAAAATATCTTTTCAGTTCTTACTTGTGTAATATCTGAATAGTTTTCATATCACTTTCTACTGGGATAGTTTGTTCTATGGTTTTAATGGTCATAGCCATTTTAAAATCAAACATGCCAATAGAATATATTTCTGAAGGATTAACTTTAGGCAAATGCCAATTTGCTAACTGTTCTTCAAAATTAGGCATTTCAGTAATGTCATTATATTGACGTTCTTCTCTTTTTTGAGAAGTAGAACTCTTATAAGAGTTAGGAGAAGCATAGCTTCCTGTACTGAAATTAGAAGATGAATTAGATCTTCTTAGTTTAGAAAACATAATAATTAAACATGAAGATTTGTTTAATTTTAATATAAAAGGAAGATCTCTATACTACTGTCAACGACTTAAAAGATTCCTTACCCTTTTGATGCCTCTTCTGGGCTTTGGGTTGATCTAAACGCGACTAAAGTGTAGTGCGATAGAGAACTGGTTCTGATAACAAAAGCCCAGAAGGGTAAGGAATCTTTTAAGTCGTTGACAGAGAGAGATATTCTTTACTTTGTTTGCTCTGTTAAATTAAGAAAATCTCAGGAAAAAAAGGACCAAATCCATATCTTATTTGTGGTCTGATATAAAAGTGGTAATCTTTTCACCTTCTCAAAATAATGTCGTAAATTCCATTGCAACAGCCTCTCTCCATCTAATCTTTTACTTAAAAAAAAGGTCAGTTTTAGGCGAATACAAAAAATTGATATAGACAATATGGTGCATCATGAGAAAATATTAGGTAGGTGTTGTGAGTCTTATTAGATTAGTATAGATATAGAGATGGGAGTAGAGAGAGGGAGAATGATAATATTATTGATGAATGAAGGTTTAAGATAAAAAAAACCCATAACACTCTTATATAGATAGAGGGGTAGCGTTACAAGCCCACTTAGACCCAAGTAAAGCCCACAAAGCCCAAGCCCAATAGTCCAATAATATACTACAACACTCCCCATTTGGACGTCTTGAATTCTTCGTTTTCATGCAGTCGATATTCATTCGCGGTGCTAAACACATAAAACCTTAAGGTCAGAAAACCCAGTGTGGGACAAAAACGATACATAGGACAAACTGTGTAGCAGAATGATACATGCCAAAATAACATGTAAGTCACTAACCACAAAACAGTACGACTCATCAAAACCTTACCAGAGCAAATCTAATGGGAAAATCTCCGATCAAAGGAAAAAACATGCAACAGTGGTACTAGTAGAGTTTCAAGCACAAAACAAGTGCCTCATCAAAATCTTGCTAGAGTAAACCCAGTGGGAAAAACCTCTAGTCGAAGGACAAAAAACTAGACAGTGGTAAAAAATATACGCATGATACTCTCTTTGATTTCGGCAATTCTAACTAAGATAATGGGAATGTATCTCATTAAAAAACTTGCCAAGGAAAACCCAGTGGGAAAAAACCTTGGTCGAAGGACGAAAAGAGTATATGAGCAATCGACTGGATGCTCCCCCTCACTTGCACACGACAGGGTGTGAGAATTTTTACTAATTACTAATTAGTGTAATAAGCATTCTTATGTATGTTTCCCCTTACTTGCACACGACTGGGTGCAAGTATTTCATATTGCAAGAAAGAGTACGAGCATTCGACTGGATGCTTTATTTACTTGCAAACGACTGTATGCAAGAAAATCTAACGTGGAATAGAACGAGCATTCAATGGGATGCTCTTAGACTTCATATCTGAAGATTTATTTCGGCAAGAAATGATAAATAGCATAATATAGTCATGTCTCTATTGATCGATAACAATAAATTATCATCAAATATTACAAGTGCTTCATCTGAATCGTGAGATAGAGCATATGTAATTCAAATATAGCTAATACTAGCTCGAAACCATATACACTCTCTAGTCGTCTCATAGAGCATGAGTAAATCAGAGTGATTCATTTGGAGTGTTAACCAGACCTTCAAGATATCGCCTATTCCCAATGGTAAAGACATAACCATACTAGGAATATCCCTTATGCGGGTCGATAAGTAATCGGCATCAGTATAACCGAAAAAAGGGTGGCGTTAAGTCGAGTAACAAAGGGGCATGTACACTCAACAACGCAAAACGGTATAAGTAGGCCCACTTCCAAAATTGCCATAAGGTAACGGAATATGTCTTTAGTGCCATTTCGGTGGCAGTGTGTTAGCACGATACTGTGTCGAGTTATACCATTCACAGCAGACAAGATGTTCGTCCTAGCACATTAGACCAAGTACAGTGATGCGCTTATTGTACTTAAATGTGAACATCATGTTTCAATATCTCTTCATCGTCTCATCAGTGATGGACCGGATCTATATCAATGTCTAGTGATCGAACGATCATGGGAGAATCTGACGACTTAGCATCAGGATGACTAAAATATCATAACACCTTCTGGTGTAGTCTGAATCATAGATTTAGATTCAATCTTAACGGAATTCGATCATCGGGCTGAATCACTACCGTGTCTTTCTAAGATCTTTCATCTCGAAGGAAAATCCAAAAGTGGATCACGTAATAAAATACGCAAGGGCATAAAATGTGCCTCTACGTATCCCAAGCCGATCAAGTAATCACTTAAACGGGATACCACATCCCCTCGGATTTTATAATCCATATAGTGAATATCTCAGTTAATTGAGAACATGTTCCGGGGTCAGGAACTACTTGATTCAAGCACATGAAGTCACACAGGGACCTTCATCTACATCTCTTGTCTAAATCCCCACAGAGATAAAATATGACCACATTCATGGCTGCATACTCAGTTTTTTTGGAAACTACTAAACTGATAAAGTAGATGACCATTATAACGCCCATTACGAAGAAGTAAACCATTTCGTAATCAATTGCAAGTTGTGAGAGAAGCCTTGCACTAGTAGGCGAGCACTTTTACAATCTCATTATTCTCATCACGTTTCCTTACGAATACCCAAATAAACAAATTGGTTTAAAATTGGGTGGTGTCGGAACGACATGTCCACACATGCTTCATTCGCTAAGGAATTTGACTTGGAACGTAAGTTTCCATATAAGCCAGTCTGATCTTCATTGGCTTCTAGCAACGATACGTGGTTCTCTATCATCATTTGCTCATATTATCACTTATCACCGAATATATGAACAAATAATCAATAACAGTCTCGTTTCGCTTCAATATCGTCTAAGATATCATGATCGACAGATATTTCAAGATTCTCATGATGAGGAGGAATCACACATCTCCTAGATCTTTTATAATCTCATGCGACAAACGAGTTTCAGTTCACCACCTCTGGGCTGAACGAATTAAGAACCGGTCAACTTCCTCGTATCTTGGGAAGGATGACAGATTGACGGCCGACGGCAATGTCATTTGCTTGGCGGGGTTGGCCAAAGCAACGTGTTACGACATGAACACGGCGTCCGACAGGAACGTCTATCCTTGCAAGCATTTTACAGTAGGTATAAATGATCTCTTGACATCTCATAAAGTCAATAAATATGTCTGACATTTAGTTAGACTTTGGGGAGTCTATGCACTTACTTATCACTACGTGCTGTTTTGGGGATCAAGCTAAGACTCAGTGGGTTATGACACGTTATTTCACGTCATTCCTTATCAATGGTAACGTGCAAATCTTCCCCTAACGACGGGGAGAACAGTCTTAGTGATGTCACTTTCACATGTCATGCGATAAAGAGATCGCTTGCCAAGGTTACTCTATCAGAGGTCCATATTTTGAGCGCTATAGCGGCTCAATCAAAATAATAATTATGCACTCCAAACATGAGTTAATATGAGACTTCTGGCTCATAACTAGTAACCAGCTAGTACAAATATGTTGTTTGAGTGTCTATGGGCCTCATTAGGAATGTCAATTTTACTCGACTCGGCCAGACCCGATCCGACCCAACGGTTTTTTGGTATTCGGGTAACGGTTTTAGCGGTTCTATCATCATCTACGGGTCGGGTCAGGTCGGGTCGGGTCTATATAACTTTTTTTTTTTACTTATTTTACCCGACCCATGCCCGTATTTGTAATATGTATAATGGTTCTCGGTGCGGATATTTACCCAAAATACCCAAAATTCATAAAATTTATTCTGTTTTTCTAGATATTCTTTTCTAAATGGTATTTTTACATATTGATAATGAATATGTTTTTCCAAGTTATTTCTTAACTTGTTAAAATTAAACAAAATAATGAGGTACTATTAGTTTTTTTGCTTCATATTGGTCAACAATGCGTTTGGTTGATTACTGAATCACGTAAACATTACACATGCACTTCAACATTACAAACTAATGGTTCCATTTTTCATTTTCTTAATTACCCATTTTATTATTAATGATTTGCCTAAATTATTAAGAAAGATAGAGTGAATTAAAAAGAAATCGTAAAACATGGAATCACAACTATTTTTTTATTAAATGGTGGGAAAAACCCATATTTTTATATTATTAATGATAAAGATATTAAAATATGGGGAAAAAACGTCACAGGACGTAAAAGAAAAAAAAGTAAATGAGCATAAACTAATGAAAAATAAAACAAATATAAAAACATCACAAAAATAATTATTCAATATTAAATGTTCAACGGTGTCTTCGCACATATTCAAAAACGTTTCATTTTTATTCACTCGCCGTTATATGAGTTCTTCTTGTGTTCTTTCTCGTGCATTTATACAATTTTCGTTGCACATATATAATATGCATATATATTTTTAAAATATGTGTATATATTGAGTTTCTATAATTCTGGTATGCGGGTCGGATCCACGGTATAGAGTTGAGAACCATACCCGCCCCAAAAACCAATGGGTCGGGTTGGGTAGACCCAAAAAAGTTCCATGATGGGTCGGTTCTTACGATTTTTGGATATTTACGGTGCGGTTTTCGGGTCTTGGGTCTTTTTGACACTCTTGGGCCTCATAACAGACCAATACAGCAAAATAGCATAACCCCATCGAAAATATAAATCTTGGTGCGAAAGACCAAGAAGTGAGTGCAATCATTTGCGATCGCATCATCAAACTTTATGTGAGTCCATTTGGGTCTGAACATAATCGACAGAATGTTCAATTTCAATTCTCAAACTCAACTAATTCACACATAACAAAAATTTGGATTATGTGTTAATTTTTGTTATGTGTGAAATTGTGAAAAAAGTTTTCCTATAATGATATATTTTTGTGTAAAATTGTCAAATTAGCCTATCAAATTAACGTTTGTCAAATGTCACGTGACATGATTCCGTGATTAATTTAGACGGTGTTACCTAAATTGAAAAATTATTATAGTGTGATAACAAAATTGAAAATTTTAAAAGGTATCTAGCCAAATCGTTAACAACACTATAATTTGGTATATTAAACGTATTTTTTTCTTTTAAATTTTTTTTAGAAACAATCGGTTTTATAACATAGAGCGATATTTGGAACCATTTTGATAAACATCAATTTGCTACAAGTAACTAATTAAACAAGAAATTTTTTAAATGGATACTCAACCTATTGACTTTTAATAATCTGAGTATCCAATTTACATATTTTTATAAATTGGTATCCAAACTTTGTGATTAACATCCAATCAAAGCAACCATGTCTAATTAATCATAATATAGATAGGTATTAAATTGGTTAAAGTTGGTAAGTATGGTACTAGTTTGGTCAAGTGAAATGTAAATTGGGTACCAAATTAATAAAAAAATAATAGTATAAATAATTAAATAGTGTTTTTTCAAATAGAAAACAGAGCGTAAGTGTGTTGATTGAAAATAAATATCAATTAAAGAAGGGTAAATTTTGGATTGGTCCATGAAAACAAAAGTATTTATGGATTGGTCCATGAAACTGAAACTAATTAAGTATTGGTCCATTTCCCCTAACTAACCAATAAAAATGTAAAAAATCAGAAAAAATTCTAGAAAATAAAAAAAATATGAAAAAATAAAAAAATAAATAAAAGAGGCAAAACCCCGAAAAAACACGAATTTTTTTAAAAAAATCAAAAAAAATCCCAAAAAATCAACAAAAATCTAAAATCAACAAAAATTCAGAAACGTAAAAAAAAACAGTCTAAAAACGTAAAAACAAAATCTGAAAAAAAAATCCAAAAACGTAAAAAAAAAAAAAAAAACAGTCTGAAAACGTAAGAAAGCAGTCTGAAAACAGTTTTAAAAAAACAGTCTGAAAAAAACAGTCTAAAAAAAAACTGTCTGAAAAAAAACAGTCTGAAAAAAACAGTCTGAAAACAGTCTGAAAACAGTTTTAAAAAAACAGTCTGAAAAAAACAGTCTGAAAAAAAACAGTCTGAAAAATAAATTAACTAAAAAACAGTCTGAAAAAAAAACAGTCTGAAAAATAAAATAAAAACAGTCTGAAAAATTAACAACAACAAAAAGATTGGGCAAAGCTGCAACTAAACAAGGCCTTGCTCTTAAGTTACTTCTGTAACTTAGTTTTTGCTCACATGTCAAAGCTGATGCTGGTCATGTGAGTGTCGAAAAGTACATCTCAGAGATTTTCAGTAGTTGGGCTTCTTTTCGCCCACAAATACATGATTGGGTCCGGTAACAACAATAGAGAGAGAGAGATTGTGGGTATGTATGTATAACAGTAAAAATTAAAAAAAAAACAGTAAAACAGTAGAGAGAGAGATTAAACAGTCTGAAAAACAGCAATATATATATATATATATATATATATATATATATATATATATTATGTGGGTATGTAGGTAGAGAGAGAGATTTGGGGGAGAAAACAGTAAAACAGTAGAGAGAGAGATTAAACAGTCTGGAAAACATCAAAAATATATATATATATATATATATATATATATATATATATATATATATATATATATTATGTGGGTATGTAGGTAGAGAGAGAGATTTGGGGAATAAAATGTTTTCTCTGGAATCTGTTTTGTTTTTTTTTTAGAGAGAGAATGATTAATTAAATAAATAGAATTGGGAGAGCTTTTATATTGGACCAATTCTTAATTAGTTTCATAAATAATGGACCAATCCTTAAATGAATTTTATAACCGGACCAATTCTTAAATAATTTTGTTTTCGTGGACCAATCCTTAATTTTCTCTAAAATGAAAACTAATTTTTTGATCATTTATTTCAAATAAGATACCCTTATTAGTAACCATAAATGGTTCAATAACATTTAAGAAAGGAGTTACCAGAATAATTTGTTGGGTAAGACCCCTAACCATAACAAAGGTAGTTTGGAAACATATTCCTGAATTGCAAATATAAGCATTTGATAATTTATATTGAATTTTCATACGAGATCCATCTGCAGTGTTAAGAGACTGCGAAGTTTTATCATAATAGTGTGTATGGATTAGTCCCTCACAAATGTTATTTAGGTCAGCCCCACTATCAATAAGAACTTGACCTGTAAAAGTGTATTCTTTATTGATAACAATAGTTACCTTAGAATGCCACTTTTGATAGGTAATTTTATCTATAGTATTGAGAAAAGTCTCATCATCAGAAGCAGGACTAATCTCTTCTTCTTTTAAAGAAATATCTTTTTGTCAGAAATTCTTGAGGAATTTTACCTCATCCTTTAAAATATGAATTTCGGTTTGTAAATCCGAAATAAAAAATTCTTTCATTTTAAGGACATTTATTTCTTCGCGAAGAGTTTTTACCTCTCTATGAATTTCCTCGGTACACATATTTCTAGAAGGAAGGGTCTGGAGCCTCTGAAAAACTTGTTTTAATGAGTAAGCATCCTTAGGAATATAAAGAGTTTCTTTCTGCTTACCCTTGTTAAGAACCTCTAAATAATGTTCAATCATTTTTTTCTTAATATAAAGTTATCAGTTTCATTGATTAGATCTAATATAGATCTTTCTTGGAAAGTAAGAACATTAATACTTAACTCATTCATATCAAGCATAACTTTATAATGATTGTCTTTGCAAACACATGCTGAAGAGGATGAGCTGTCTTGTTCAGACTCACTGTCATATATTATGTTCATCTGATTCTTCATCAGAGAAATATAACATGACAGCTATAAGCTGTTTCTTAAGACCTTCATCAAATATTTCATTTAATTTCTTTTTTGTCCAACATTTTTTGGCATAATGCCCTGTTTTGCCATATTTTCTACAAATAATAGAAGCATGTGAATTACGATTTGGTTTATTTCTAAAATTTGAAAAACGATTATTGTCATGGTTATCTCTTCTAGACTTGGAAGGTTTTTTATAACCTCTTCTGGATTTAGAAAAATGTTTTCCCTTAAAAGGATAAGCTTTTGTATAATGGTTTGCAGGGATTTGTAATTCAAACCCAAATTGGTCACAGAAATCACCAATTTCTTTTCTGCCATTTAAATTCTGACTTTTCAACTGGGCTTTTAATTTTATGTCGTTACAAATGGATAACCCTTCTCCGACACATTCACTAATAAGTTGACCATAAGTATAATCATGGTAATGAATGGTACTTCCTCCATTTTTCCTTAAAATTCTATCTTTAACCTTTTGGGCAAATAAATTAGGAAGACTGCTATAAATTTTTCTTTCCAAAAATCTGCATTAGCATCAGGTATTAACATAATTTTTGTAAGAAAAACATCCTTGTAACACCTGAAGTGGGTTAAAGTTGGGCATTTAAGATTGATCAATAAATCTTTATTCTTTTTAATTGAAACTGGATTTGATCCAATAAAAGCTTGTAAAATAGGAGTTAAAAGAGTATATACAGCATTTGGTAAAACTCTGTCTGTATATGAATCCATTCCTTGCTCGGTTTTTATTGGATTTCTAACAATCTTATATTTCTAAGGAATTGTGTCTGTATTTCAGACTCATATTAGATTTCTAGGTCAGGAAATCGATCAAGGAAAAATTATCCTCATTGATAGAGCAATGCAATTTGCAGAAAAATTCTCTGATATATTAGAGAAAAAAACCCAACTTCAAGGTATGGATTTGATTTTTTTTCCTGAGATTTTCTTAATTTAACATAGTAAACAAAGTAAAGAATATCTCTAGAAAAAAAAAAAAAAAAGATCTCATGCTACTTTAATCTGGAGAATAAGGTGTGGTTATTCTTACTATAAGCCTTAGCTACGCATCCGAGCCATGCGACCTGGAATATTACCGACACCACTAAAAATAATGCAAAATTCTGATTTATTTTAATATGATTACAGTATATTAGGGAAAAGAGCTAAGGATTTATATAAGAATGAATGGATGCATAAGAAATTTATTTTCGATTCTGTGTGATGTGGAAGCACGTATGGTGTCGACATTAAAAATCACATATGGAACAAAGATAAACAAACCCTTCCGAGCATGAAGCTTTTTGAAAAGAGAGTTAAGAAGATCTTGTGGGTGCATATGACAGTACAATTCATTCGGTAATTCAGAACATACCTTATGCAAGAAGTAGTCCCACTATCCGTAACTGTAGTAAGGAGCCAAGATTGGTGTTAAACACCCATCACAATTTATTTCCATGTCCTAATGATCGATCATTAATAGTCCTGGGCTATTCGGGTTTCAGAGTACGCGGATGCTCATGGACGAGATGTTGAAGCTCTTCCTCCATGTTCCCACTCAGATTATTTTATTCGTTTGATAGGAATTAGACAAATACACATGTGCTTAATCTTATATGCACCATTGATCATCGATGACCTGTCAAGTGGTACTTGTTATATCTACTACTTAAATCATGAAATGGCAATCTCAAGATCGAAGATGGGTTCTAAAGTCAAATCTCATATAGCTAATTTGATCAGCTGAACAAGAATTAGCAAAAAATAACTATTGTAGCTCGACTTGGTCAGATAAGTTTTTTAGTTCTTTTTTATAATTAGTCGAGTACTATTAAGTTTTGTTCATTCCCCTTCAATCCACCCTTCACTTATTGTTTCGAATTTTGACACTATTTTACTATAATTTGTAGAATCTTGTAATGAATAAAATGAAAACCACCCAATGGTTGTATTGTCATTTCTTATCATTACAGTCTATTATAAACCGATTACCCAGGCAGCAGATAGAAGTCAATTTTTATTCAAAAGTTTATCTGTATGTTTGTAATTTTTATTAAGGCTCAAATAATAATATTACTTGAGAGGCTGTAGCTCCATGTTTCGATTATTCTGTGATTTTTATGGTATTATACCAAAATAAAAGTAAGTAAAACATGAAGACCCAACGATGATAATGTACTAAATAAGGGACTTTCACAAGGGATCCCCTCATTCTAACATAACTGGCAAAAACATGAAAATAATAATGATAGCAAACACAAAAACACTTTGAAGGGCTTGCCATATGTTCTTTAATTTCAGTCTCGCCAAGCGCCATCTTTCCGAGATACCTTAGACATAATATATGATGATAATATAATCGTTAGTAAGAGCATATGCATGACCATAATGCAAAAATCATAACTTAGGTTGCCTTTACTAGACCTTAAACACACAAGCTTCAATATTTACTCTGAAATTATCATAGCTGTTTGAATTATACATAAATGGACCATTTTGCAAATTACATATATATAATCTAAAACTCATTAAGGAAGGTTGTCTGAGTAGTCATCAGTGTAAATATGTTTATTTTATTTTTAACATAGAGACTGAGTATTTTGCTAAACATGGCAAAATTACTCTCTGTTAATTTTCGTTAAATCTTGTGCATGCGTGGTCTTAAACCAATTATGTTTCTGATCACTAGTTAGTGGGAAATCATTTCAAGCAGATAATACTATTTCCTCTCATTAAATATTTCCCTCTACAAGTTCTTTTTAAAAACATTCTCATCAACCTATATTTTTGTTTTACAAAAATAAGGAGCACTATATATATACCTGAATGTTTAATCCTTCATGGGTTCATCATGATCGACTGAGAATTTTGATCATTAAAGTATATGTCCATTTCGTACCTCACCATCCAAACAAGTGTGTATATATATATATATATATATATAATCCCGTTTGTTACGCTCTTTCCCCTCAAAAAGAAGAAAATAAGTCACCACCTGGATGCTTATTTGTATATATTTTAAATTTCTAGGCATACCAAGTGTGATCCACATATTGGTAATGATAATCATTGAAAGCAATTATTATGGGCGAGTATTTTGCCATGTTTAGCATATACTACTAGCAATCATAAAATGCGTCCTAGTTTTCTGGCTTTGCTGCTATGCCCTCTTTAATCATTTCTGTCATTTCCCATTATACAAAAGTTAAAGAGGAGAGGGACCATTAACAGGAGAAGGTGTGTCAAAGTGTCAAATAATTAGAACCAAGTGAATTAGCTAAATTTGTAGCAAGCCAAATACTGTTCAAGTACCAAATTAGTTGATCGTCTGTTATTTTATTTTTTTAATATGCCTGATTACATGAAATTCATCAAAATGCTTAACTTTCATGGACCTCTTACCAATTGTTTGAACTATAAACTTTAAGAGATCTTTTAGCGAAAGACCAAAACAGCATTTCAGAAATATGTGCTGCTTCCTCTTCTTTTTTCTGTTCTTTAATATTTTTGGCATTTACATATAAATTATGCAGACAAATTACTATGCACAAATTAAGAGTGTCTGCTTGTCACCATAGTAGATGAAACTTTAATCCGAACAAAGCTCCTGCCTTATAAACAATTCTTTTTGAATTGCCCTGTACACAATTATTTTTATCAAATTCACCATGAGGGCCCATAACCAAAAAAGAAAGAACTCAAACGTTATTTTTCACAACATTTGTTCAAATTTTGCGTCTTCAAAAGAAGATAGTGATCAGACGTAAGGTTAAGTTTAAAATTTTGACGTATTTTTTATTTTTGAACTTTGTAAGTGTAAAAGAACAGCCAACGGACAATGTGGAAAGCATATCTTGGGTGCAGAATGACTGGATTAAAAAACATGTCAGGTAACAATATTTCCTTCAATGTGCTTTTATTGATTTCTATGATATGCCCTTTAAATTAAATTTTTGGGGATTCTCACCCTTTTTCTTTTAAAGGTTAATTAAAATACTCATCCTTAACTTCTTACAGTTTGTTTCTTTCAATTTCTAAGTTCAGTTTTGATATATTAACACTTGGTCCATTGTATGGAAGTAAATTCATACTAATCAGTGTTCTAAAAGACGTGTTTAGGTGTAAATTAGGCGAAGCCTAAAAAGCTAAGAAATTAGACGGATTATGCGCAATTAGGTGGCGCATAGACGGTGATTAGGCGCTAAACGGGCAATTCTCATAAAGTCCGTCTTGCGCCTTTTAAAACACTAATACTAATGGTCAAAATCATATCAATTGGTGTGATTATTTTGGGGGTGAATTTTTCTCTAGTAACGAATCAAATTTTTATTGCTTTTAAATTCAATGTTTTATAATGTGACCGATAATTTTTTTTATCGATCTCTAGATTTCGAAGAACAAATCCATCAATTTGATAATCTTGGAAACAATGGCGAGTTGAAATTGAACTCTGAGAACCAAACCGATCTATATATACTCAAAACTTATAGAGACCATTTGTGTAATCACCACTACTTTTGTTCTAAACAATGTTTTTGGGGATTCTTATGTTAATACTTTTACTATTCATCAGCTCTAAATCCAATGATTTGGAACGTGTAACTGTATCTTCTTTGGTTGGATCAAATGCCATAGAACAGTTTTTAAATGTATTTATTTGCTCAAAAAGAGGAAGCTATGCTATCGCTTTAAGAATTAAAGAAAAGAAAAGGTTGCAAAAGGAGATAATTTATTCAACCAAAAAAGACGCTACGAAATGGCCCGACTGTGTAATCTATATGGTACCTTGAGCAATTATTAGTTGATCACATTTTCCTTCTTTTTTTTTTTATACAAGTTGATCACATTTTTATTAGTTGATCACATTTTCCTTTGTGTACAATATTGCATACTGAAGCATTTTTTGATATTATTATACGTACTCCTACCAAATAATCAATTATTTGAAGTTTTCATCTTAATCGGACTATGATAGTTTGATAGGATCATAGGAGTATAGTAAACGATATACTTTTATTAAGGACTCATTTAGTTGCAGTTTTAAATCTCAATTTATCTGATCTTTTTCTCAAGCTGCAGTACATTTTTTACATAGTTTAAAGGCTAAGAATCTTTTGGTATTGTAATTTGGAAATGTTAATAGAATTTAGGTGAATAACCCATTCTTTCCTCACACTCAAATTAATCAGTTTTTCATCTCAAAAGGAAAAATCCTGAACAAGCCTAAAAATCATAAATAAACATTAGAACATAGGTGCACATGGGAAAACGAAATATAAAGAACAACGGATTTAAATGTCATGAAATCTGTAACTTTCAGTTGGCAAAGTCTTAACAAGGAATCTTGTGGACCATATTCCTTATCATGTATCCCAATAATCAAGTTTAAATGTTGTTATTATCAAACATAATTTTAATGGAGGAGGAGTGCCAGACTATATCTTTGAAAAACACTACCTGTGGCATCATTGGATCTTACAGTTTGTAGACCCCATTGTTGATCCAATGGTTCCACAGAGGAGAGTTTTTCAGACTATACCTCCCCCTCTCTAATTTTAATATATATACAGTTGTCTAGCAATCACTAGCAATACAAAAACCAAACACTATATTCGACTTCCGTAAACAAAGCATCACTTGCACGAGGAAGCCAAGTATCATCGACAGTAACGACATCTTCATAATTTCAAAAATTATGAATTTTTTAATTTTTTAACCATGTATTTTCATTAAAATACGTTAAAAAAATGATTTGACACCTCTTATTTTTTTATTTTACTTAATTTAATAATAGTTGATTTAAATTTTTACAACCACCCTCTAAACCATTTCTGGCTTGGCCCATGAATTAACTTGTACAGTTGGTACTTTAATACTCATTTTAAATTCTCTTTAATAACTTGTTTGTGTGTACAAAAGAAATGAGCTATTGCTTTCTTCGGTTAAGACATAATGCTAATAACTCCAAAACCAGAATCTCAGAGCTGCTACACACCACGTCTATTGTCCAAGTCTAATGATAAAAACAAATAGACAAACGCATTAGTTTTTTGTTCCCTAGCTTTCAAGTCAGATTGATACCAGTATGATGTCTATTCACGATTAAATTATATCTATGTTTGTTTTTTTTGGAACATTATCAATTATTATTGATAACAATATGCAACCGTAGAAGTTTCATTATTCTTGAAACAAGATTCAAAAGACTAAATATAATCGAAAATACATAACCACAAAAATTCAACAACTCTAAAATTCATCTAAATCATCCCGTACAAGAAATTAACCGGAATTAAGCCTAATAAAATGGAAGCAAAAATTAAACTCATCTCAATAATTTACATAGAATAGTGAAATATTGTCGAATGAGCCGTTCTGAACAAAAAGTCGAGAAATAGCAAAGATAACAAAGTGTTAGACTCGGTGAAGACGAAATGAACTCAACGAAGATCTAATATTCTACTCGACGCGACTCAATAATCACCATCGGTATGCCAACAAATTACCCGATTTAAAAACACGGACAAAGCCTGAAAACCTAAAATATGAACGAGTGCTCTAATCTATCGTTACCCATCCACAAAATCGTCAAATCGTTGCCAAATACTCAATCAAATCGTCAAATCGTTGCCAAATACTCAATCAAATCATCAAACCTAACACACAAGACAAGCTCCGTCCCACTCATACGTAAATCATTGAAATGAGAAATAAATCCTACAAACACTAAAAAAGACAGAAATCGGAAATAACTTTCACATATCGTCTAATTCACCAAACACGTACCAGCTTTTTTAATAGCAAATTGGCGACCTCATGAAAAGACGAGTAAGGTAAACCACATAGCTAATCACCGATCAAGATTCTGTAAGGCCAAGTCGTATAGGTTTATAATTTGTCAGCCGTTTAAGTGTCGTCGGGGTGGTACAACCCGATATAAAAGATAGCCAATTAGAACAAAACCCTAAATCAACTAACCAAACATAAGAACCCAAAATCAGAAAATCAACTAAGGCACGAAACCCATGTCGTCGGGGTGGTACAACCCGATATAAAAGATAGCCAATTAGAACAAAACCCTAAATCAACTAACCAAACATAAGAACCCAAAATCAGAAAATCAACTAAGGCACGAAACCCATCAAAACTCGAGCAGCCAAAAGTGCTATGATCGAAAAAGCCACCGTGTTCGATCTAAAATCGGACAAACGGAATAGTCAAATGCGGGTCAGAAGAGAGAAAAGTGAGCTTAATAGAGGACCGAAGTCGATGAGTACCCAATAAAACAAATCCTAAGGCAGTATATCACCCTAACTACAAACCCGAAAACCCCCAAATCTGTCATTACAAATGTACGAACACATTACGAAACAAATCCAAAACTTGCTGCGAGTAACATAATTCAGTGCGGTGTGATAGACGAGAAAAGGGCTGTAAATTCCACATCCGCGAAACGGATCCAAAACCCGCTGTAACATTCCATATTTTTATAAATGGTTTTTATTATGATTTAATTTATCCAAAAGCGTTTTATTCAAAATTTTACCAAAACCCGGTCACTCGACTAATTTTTAGCCAAAAACCGAAACTCTTCCGAAAATCTTTATTTTTAAAACCTGTTACTAATTTTACTTATAAAAAGGATCCAATAGTTTTGTTTCTAAAGATTTGTTATTTTTGAGTAGTAAAACTATATTTTTGGATTAAGAGTTAACTTTTAGAACTTTGGGGACCAAATAGTTCGTTACCTCAAACTTTATCAAAACAGCTTTTATAAACTCTTTTCAGCCACTTTCTACAGATAAGATTCAGTAAACTAGTAAGCAAGAGAGAGAAAGAGTAAGAAGAGAGAAAAGAGAGAAAAGAGAAGAAAGAGAATAAGAAGAAGAGAAACCACGTTAGCGGGTTTTTACCGAGAGCATCTCTTCTACACGCTAAGGTAACGGGAGTTATCCATTGCGACTAGATGAGGGTGTATGTTAGGATTTGGTTTTGTGTTTATGAGAAATTGGGGGTTTACGCCTTTTATCTTAATTAGGTTTATAAATTGTTAATTGGGTTTATTTGTTGAATGTTTTATTCGCTTATTTGAATGGGGGAAATTGATGAGTTAGATATATTAATTTCGGATTAATGAGATTATGGATGTGTTTGCATGTTTTATGCGTTGATTATGCGATTATATAATTATTGATGGTATTGGATGAATTTATGTTGAATAATGGTGAATTGTATTTTATACTTACAAGGTGTTTGTTAAAATGCCCGAATGGGATTTGACGTTATTGGAGTTGTTTGGCTTGTTGCGAATTTAGTACATATGGTTATATGTTATGTTGTATTACGTTAAATGGCATACGAGATGGTGTTACTTGATTTGTATAATATTATTGGCCGAGGCCTTGTGTTTTAGTTGTAGTGGCAATGGTCTCTGTCTCTCCCTAATTCCGGGGACAGAAGACGGCCGAGGGGATAGGGAATGACCTACCTTACGGACCGGGGTAGGTGGCGTGAGAGGTCCCAGTGTGCACTATTTACTTTTATGTTAGCAATGGTCTATGTCTCTCCCTAATTCCGGGGACATATGACGGCCGAAGGGATAGGGAATGACTCGTTTTACGGACTGGGGCGAGTGGCGTGAGAGGTCCAAGTGCCCACTATAAATCTACTTTTATGTTGCAATGGTCTATGTCTCTCCCTAATTTCGGGGACATATGACGGCCGAAGGGATAGGGAATGACCTACCTTACGGACCGGGGTAGGTGGCGTGAGAGGTCCATGCATGCTTTAGATGTGTGTTGATGTTATTTAATTTATCGTAGTTGTAGAATGTCGTTATATTCTTTTTATTCGTAGATTACCGTAGGTGTAGAATGTCATTATATTTCTTTTTATACGTCGTTTATCGTAGTTGTAGAATTTGTGAGTTCTTGCATTTATGGGATGGAGTGACGGTGTCTGTGGTGCCGTCCCGTCTAGTTATGTGCGTGGGACTCACCGTTACAATTTTTGTCTTTCAGGTACAAATTAGCTTGAGGCGTTGGCTAGGTGCATTAGCGCGGTATTGCATGGGTTCGGGGCTTCTTTAGTCACTTTCTTTTTAGTTAGTTCATTTTGAGGTTGTAGCCTACGGGCGATTTACATTCGTTTCTTTTCTTTTATAATTTTGTCAAAACCTTTTGGTCGTGTAGCCGCGTTTGGCATACTTTTATTTATCGTTTAATTGTTCCTTTAGCTTGCAAATGTTTTCTTTTAAAATTTTAAATTCGTGCCAACAGGTTCTCTTTTCTTTCCTTTTAAAAGGTCATGCCTCGATGTCCGTCGTCTTTTGGATTTTTGGGGCGTGACACCCGCTATGAGTAGATTTTGAATTACGGAGAAAGCAAAAGAGTGGGATGAGGGAAATCCCCACATCAATTGAAACCCCCGAAACAAATCCAAATTTGTTGCGTGCAAGCACATCAA
The DNA here is from genome assembly GCA_963682055.1 of Primula veris. NCBI lineage: Eukaryota > Viridiplantae > Streptophyta > Magnoliopsida > Ericales > Primulaceae > Primula > Primula veris. The sequence goes on along the minus strand of OY821742.1, from coordinate 27,045,619 downwards.
TCACTGTGTGGAAGTTGCGAGGAAGGAGAAGGTAGAGGTGCGGAGGGTTTGGCGGCGCTGCGATGCATGGGATATGGCTGACAGGGATGGCGATGATGGAGGTGAGAAACGAGATGAGATGAGAGAGCGGAGAAATGGGTGAGAAGGCAACGGAGGGAGAAAGGGAGGGAGGGGTTTGGAGGTGGGGGTTTGCCTGGGGGCGGAGGGCCGCCGATGCCTCTTTCCCGCCCCAGGCAAGCGGCGGAGGCTATTAGTTCTCTAAGAAAACATATGCATGTTTAAATTTAAACATTTCTAAGTACCATACTACTGTTTTATACATATGTAATTGAGGCCATTCACCCAAACAAAGAAGAAGAGAAAAAGAAAGTTGAAGACTAGAACCCATTTTATTCTTTTCTTCCTTCACAATAAGTACTCAGCATCATATGTTCTTGTTTTCATTTTTTTAAGTTTTTGTATACTATTAAGAAAATCAACTTTCACATCTCGAGTGTCTGAAGCTAGTCTGGAATCTGAACATAGAAACGGAGTGTTAACACTGTTCGGATGTTCAAAAATTGCACACTTACTACTCATGGATCGAGCCCTCGAACTCAAAGTGTACTTTCGTGCATTTTTTTTCTTCACAAAAAATTAACAACTTTTCTTGAATCGTCTAACTTAAAGAAAGACATAAGAAACACTGGAAAATAGGTCACATTACTATAAATTTAACCTTACTGCTGTTCTACATCAGAAAAACGCCAATCTAAACATAAGCAAACCCCAACATCTAATTATCTCGGTTTTTTATCCGATACATCTTGCCTATCCTTTCTAACCCGTGGAGCCTTAGAAATCATGCTAATAACAGTCATGATAATCGAATTTTCAACCCTTGGTCTGTCCCATTATCGCCAAATTAACCACTTACATATGCCACATATAAATACACAATCAATAAATCATCTCGTTTGGTGAGATAATCACGTCGAACCCTCATCGCAACTCAAAGATTTTCACTGCTAACAAAACAAAACCATAAATGTGATTAGTCGAGCTGCGCGCAAGCTGGTTCAAATCCTGAGTAAATAAATACTAAGTTCAGGAGCTCCATTACAATCGGGGTTCATCATATAAAATGCCTCGGAATCCCTATCCCCAACCACTCTTTCGAATCTTGCCCTCATATACATAACCTCGTCCTCGTCCTCATCCTCATCTTTGCTCTTCCCATCGTCTTTCTCTCCTCCACCAGGCAAAACGCCTGCCCCCATCGATACCATCTCAACTGCTTTCATCACCTTCCTCTCCTTTTCCCCGTATACTTTCCTGCTTGCAAACCCGCACCTCTTCCCGTTACAATATGCCCGCCACCTCACCTGCTCGAAAAATAATAATTACTATTAAAAAATTTCACTAGTGATAGCTCCAACCTTTCATCAAATTTGGTAACTTAGCATACTCTATAAGCATGGAAGGAACTAGATAGAGACACTGGGGATGTAACTCCTCCGTTCAAACAAAGTTAATAGGAAAAAATTTGAAATTACATTCGGATAAAAGTAGGACTGGCTTGAAATAAGTTCGGTGGTATAGTCATTTGGAAAAATAACCAATACCAACAACTTCAACTTTTTAGGAGATTTATGCCTTGTTTGGTTGCAGCTTTTAGTTTAACCAAATAAGCTGAAAGTTGCGAAAATCCCAGAAACAATTCCGATTTCCTCCAGCTTCTAGCTTTGGTTGCAGCTATTAAGTAAATAAGCTGTTAAAAAAATATAATTTCCTCCAGCTTCTAGCCTTGGATAAAGCTTTGAATTAAATAAGTTGTAAAAAATATAATATCCTTCAGGTTATAGCTTAGGTTACAGCTTTTAAGTATACAATCTGTAAAAAAGCCAACTTCTAGTTTTGGTTACAAATTTTAAATAAATAAGTTATAAAAAAGCTAATTTCCTAAAACTTCAAGGTTTCCCAAGCAAAAAGTATAGAGAATGCCAGTTATTATCCACCAAATGAACTACTCCACCTTAGAAGGAAAAAACTAACACACGAGCTTAAAAACACCAATAGAAACAAATTAAAATTACATACGCATCAAAGTCGGATTGCCTTTGAAATAAAAGTTCTCAAAGAAATATTGAAAAATTATCACTACTAACAAAATAAGCTGAATTCTTTCAATATCAGAAAAAAGCCAAATTTCCTCCGGTTTCTAGGTTTTCCTAGAAAAGAGTGCAAAATGAATGACGACTCGCACATTATATAGTCCAAAATCAGCTTTAAAAAATTCATTGAAAATTCAGATTTCATATTTTTAGATTTTTTTAGTTTTTTCAGCCTAAAAGAGTGCTTTATCAAAGCTAAATAATTTGAATTGCCCAAACACCACAAACTTTTAAAATAAAATAAAATAAAAAAAGTTTTTTGCCAAAGGGACCTTAGTACAAGTGACAAGACTTATAGACCAAACAAGTGCATAGTAAAAACGCATTACCTCATCGGTCAATCTTCGTCCAGGTTCGGTCTTGTCGCACTCGAGCGCAATCCTTACAAGCCCAGACGCCATTTCCCTCACTAGACCTGAAATCGGTGTCGCCAACTCGACTAGAAAAGAGGGTTCTGAAGTTGAATCTTTTTGTAGCGCAAAATGAACGTGGCCTCTCCTGCGACCGAATAGTGTTCCTGTAACCCTTGCCGGAAAGTTAGACCTGCGGTTGGTGAAAACAGTCACAACTGAACGGATACGAGAAACTGCTATCGCTTGTATCTTTCGTCTATGTGCTGCTATTTTATCGGACTTTAGGAGGTTGCTTTTCTGCGGTTTTGTAGTTTCGGTCGCGTTGTTCTTGGTTGGTAATTGTTGTTGTTGTTGTTGTTGTTCTAAGACATTGTTGTTATTGTTGTTGTTGTTGTTGTTATCAAGATTGGTAACTTTGTTAGTGGACCAGTGGAAATGAGAGGATTTAGGCATTGAAGGTTTCATTTGGGGAGTGTGAATTGTGTAAGGTAAGGCAGGGTTGGGAATGGAATGTTGTTATATGTGTGAATGATGAGTGTGTGATACAAGTGTGCCTTTTTAAAATAATAATAATATTAATAATAATATACTTACACAAAGGGGTTTAACAAAAAACCTATATGGTCCTTTGATATGAAAAATTATTTATTCCTTATAGAGGACTCCTCCTATCAAAACAAATGTTGTTGTTTTTACTTGTGATGACTCGACAGATGTATATGATTAAAATACCATAAGTATGACTCATATAGGAGGACCAAATAATTTTCACTACATATGAATTTTACTATGGCCATAGATATGAATAGAAAGATATTTAAAAAATGAATGCGGTCGGGTGAGGTTGCTTTTAATGAATCAAGCCTTTTTTTATCCGGTTTTTTTTTAGTAAAAAAAAGGAATGAAATACTAAAATGTAGCCAATAATTATTGAATCCACAACCTTACAATGCAAGATAGCAACAAGCTAACACCATCAAGTATGCTATCATCTCTAAATATTTGAACACACTTACATCAACCAGAGATGTGCCTCGTATTGATAAATCACATAATACTAATCTCGCATATTATTCTTGAAAAAAGAAACTCTTAAATTTTAACATTTTTCGTACGATGTGGCATGTGCCTAGCATTGAGAGTAATGATTAAAATTGTATAATTGATTGTTTGGTGACAATAATGATAATGGCCAAAACACCTCTAGCTTGACTTACTTGGGAAAGTAAAAAGCGAGAACAAGCATTAAGCTCTCTTCCGTGTGCGGCATACACAATCGACAGTAAGTTAGGTGCTCATGTATAATTGTTTTAAATCAGTCATACTCGAGCGTCATAACATGATTTGATCGAGGTGTTAATATTAGGAATCAAGATGTTATAGATTTTGAGCATGTAATTACCAAAGTGATGACATCCATGTTTATCCTTTAAATATACATTTGATTGATCTCACATACATATAATTCTATTTTCCTGGTAACGAAGTTCCTTTAATTTCTACTATTTCTATCAAAGTTGTATAACAACAATTATAATCAGAATTGGAATTGATTATATGTTTGTTAAGATTTGTAAAAAATGATGCATAAGTTTCTTAAATAATAAATCCACTCATCTTTAATCATCTATTTGGGGATCATGTCCTATATGGTCGTTAATATGAAATTCAATAAATAACTATAAAGAGATGATGAATTTTTATATTTGGGGATAAAATCCACATCTTTTTGAGGTCTTATGAGGTATTAGGTTTCAATCTAAATTACAATGACTAGGAAGAATATTTGTTCAACTTATTGGGATACTATCGGTTATATCACAACTTAATTTTGAGTGGCAATATGTAACCAAAATAAAATAAAACTGAGTGGTATTTTTTGGGATTAGTGGGGGATGTTAAATTCTATAATTGGGCCTGAGGATCCCTGGGAAAGGAAACATACACTGTCCCCACCATTCACAAACAAGCAAGCAGTAGATGATGATAGAGAATAACAGGGGTATGTGTAATTTCACTTTCTTGTAGGGTAAAAGGAAAAGCAAGCAATCTATTTGACTGAACTTTTTCTTTTTATTTTGCTTTTGACCTCAAACCCAAGTTAATAATTTCATTAAAAGAAAAACGATGCAGTAAAACTTTTTTAAAACAAAGTGTCTATGTTATCTTCACACAAAAAAAGTGTCCAAGTATGAGCGGGTCTATCACCATTTTCTTGCTCATGCCATGAATTTATTGCGTGTAACATCACACCATATGCATAAAGTTGGAGATTGATAATTTTTTTCATTCATCTTTATAAATTTATAGACTCGTAGTAGATGAGATGAAGCTTAGAATCAATCTTTTTTAGGCCGGAAAAAGTACAATGACAGCAGAGATCAAGTTTTGCATTGTCGTCGGTTGATCTTCAAGAATGAACACGACAAGGTCAGACACGGCTCGGGGGGGAGCTAAGCCAGCAAATGGCAAGGGCCTCACAATAATTACAATTACCAATATATGTTGACCACTAAGAGTTTATATAAGGTGAAAGATTAAAGAATCATACAAGTAAAATAGAAATGGAAAAACGGACAAAGGTTAAATGTTGTGGATTATTACCTAATGACACTTGTAATTAGAATGTAGCCTTATTTGATTTCTAAAATATCACTTGACACACCAATAGACAATAGTTCATATTTTCAAATAGAGTAATAACAATTTACTCCTTTACTGTTTCTTTTAATTATATTATAGACAATCTAGGTGGATCATGAAGAACCGGCAATGGCAAAATATTGCAAATAATGTTGCCTCGACATAGAAATCAAAATTTTAGTGAATTGAATATTACTCTATATATAGTCGTTTGATTTTTGAAGTATTTACTCTTTATTGTTATTTATTTGTAATTTATTGAAGATAATGTTTGACCATTTTAATATACTTAAATGGTTACTATTAATATGTGTGTAGATTATGTATGTGTGGGATAAAAAAATCAATATAAGACCTCGTGTTTAAACTTTAGTTAACGGCATCTGAAATTTTGGAGACGGCTCTGGACAAGGTTTTTTTTTAATCATATATACATCCTTTTATAAGTTGTAACACATTGAAATGAAGCATGGTAAAGATTTTATAGGAACATATAAATTAAACAAAGAATCTCAACACTAAAAAAATTAGTTCCAAATATGTAGATTGCATAAATCTGATCGCTCAACTTCAACTTGCCATATTATAAAATCCAGTATAGTAGTAGGGTAAATCCAGGGTAAATCCAGTATAGTAGCAGGGATGGGCATGAGAATTCAATTTTAAATCAAAATGTAAAATAAATTGCGGGACGGGTTAGGACAGATTGAGAAAATTTAAATCTCAACTCAATACAACTCAAACCGTTACAATTAAAACCCCAACCCAACTCAACCCGCAAAATAAATTACGGATTGGAGCGGGTTGGGTTCGGATTGATTATTTAGTTTCCGTTTTGGTCATTTATTTTTCATAGTTTGCATAAACAATCTAAATTTTAAATAAATTGCTACTTTCAGAGAGAATATAAATTAAAATCAATCAAACTATGTTTAGAACATTTGCGAAAATGTAACAAAACTAAAATAGTTATTACAAGAATAGCAGGTGAATATCTTGAAATACACACAAAGTGTACATAAATATATTTTTTTATATTTATATAAATATATAGCGTGTTGAAAATGGGTTGGAACTGATTAACTCAAAACCACAACTCTAATCAAATCCACAAAATGTATTACGGATTTGGACGAGACCGATGTATTTTTTTTTTAACATTCAATCCACATAGATTGTATTAGGGAGGGAGGTGGCTCTACCCATTTTTTCCCATCCTTGTATTTAGCAGTATACCGTGAATTAATTATTGGAAATGACCTTTGACCACCTTTCCCTATTTACCCATTGCAAGGCGGATAAGCTAAATCTTACAAAACTTTCTGCAAAAATTTGGAAATCTCACTTTCAGATGCAGTAAAAGAGGTGACAAAAAACAAAAACACAGGCCAATCACTGGTCAAGCTAAACATCCTTACGTCATGACACACTGCAGACACACTATTATGATTAAAATTATTTATTTTAATTTTGTTTTTCAGTGTTCACTATAGTACTTTGTGATCCAATCCAACGTTACATGGGTTTTGAAATTCTCATTTTACCAAGTTTGTTCAAACATTTGCCAAGATTTGTCAATTGTCTATGAAATGTTGGCCTATTTCTATGCTCATAGTCCCTGTACATATTTCACTTACATACAAATGGCACCTACCTGATACATACAAATAGCATAAAAAATAAAAATAAAATATGGCATAGCATTATATATTAGCGATCAAGTAAACCATTCATTTTTTAGGGTAAAGTTTTTACAACTCTCTCACATAAAAATGCGTGTGGAAGCTTTGCATTTAAAAAGTCCACTTACGTGTTGATGAAAATGATAACAAACACTAACAAGCTAACACGCTCATATTTGGCAATCATTATCTTATCGTACTAGCTTGATCAGACTTTGTTATCTTGTTGCAGATGAAATTAGTGTTATGGTGATCATGAGCATAGTCGCCCGTATGGGAAACGAAAAATGAAAAAAAATTGAAAAATAAAAATAAAATTTACACTTAAAATAATAGGAAACGGAAAAGCGGGAAATGGGAAATGGAAAACGTGAAGACTAATAGACTAACACGCTCATATTGGTAATCATTATCTTATGGTACTAGATAGATCAGACTTTGTTATCTTGTTGCAGATGAAAGTAGTGTTCTGGTGATTACAGAGCATAATTGCCTGAGAAACAGAAAGTTGGAAGCGGGAAACGAAACAAGAAACGGAAACAGAAAAAAGAGAAAATTTGAAAATAAAATAAAACTTACACTTAAAGAAAGTGAGAAACGAGAAGCGGGAAACGAAAAACATAATTTTTGAAAGGGGCCGAAAACGAGTTTCATGTTAACTATGGTCACGAGTCTTGTGAGTCATTCCCTAGCAAACCTCAGCTTCTTCGCTTAAATTAGTAAGAATTTTTGTTTGCTAAATAACCTAGCGAGCAACAACAGTCAACAGTACTACGTACGTATATTTGTATTTGTTTGTTAAGGTACGCTAAAAAGCTGAACCTTACATATATAAATATGGTTAGTAACTTCATGCACTTTCATTTCAAAAAAACAAAAAAAACTTCATGCATTTCTTTTACCTCCATTTTAAAATTCATTTACCTATATAGTAAGTTTTGGTAGTACATTTGAATATGTATTTTTAAGAACATCAATCTCTCCCTTGAGCCATAGTCTCCAATTGTCTATTCCTTGTCGGCAGGGGCGGTACTTATGTCGTTCAAAACAACCAATTCGCTTAAACACCGACCGATAAAAGGCGACGATTTTCTTTTAAATGTATATATAAATAGTTTTTGTACTTATGTCATTCAAAACAACCAATTCGACCGACCGATAAAAGGAGACGATTTTTCTTTTAAATGTATATGTAAACAGTTTTTTTTTCAGTATATATAATATATTCTTACGTCCCTTCACTATAAAGTGTGTGTTCAGCAAAGTTTAGGTAGTCTCCAGTTATACAGGGATAGATCCGTGGTTTGAGTATTCTAGCTACGTATTTTAATTTTTGCTTTTAGTGGTAAAATAAAATAAAATTACTTGTGTGTTGGGTTTGAACTTGAGACCTATCGAATAGATATTAAGTGCTTTACTATTAGACTACATGAGCAGCCTGGTTGTTCGTCTTTTGATTGGCCATTTGAAGGATGGTCGTATATCAAACACACGCACACACATATATATAGGGAGGATCACGTTTTGTTGGAATTGACATGGATTTCCCGTATTAAGGTGCCAACTTTGGACCATTATTTAAGTGACTTTTACTTAAAGTTTTAGTCCGTACTCGTGAGTTTTGCAAATTTCACATGGTATATTTACACACGCAAATCCGACTAGTGGTGTAAATGTATATTGGCTCCAAAAGAGTAAGTGAAAGTTGTTAACTTGCATCTTGGAAGTTGAAAAGCATCACGCATTGGAAGAGAAAGAGTGCAGAAACAATAGTTCATTATCTAATGGATCTTTCCGTTTTAATACTCTATCCGAGAGTTATCAGTATCCATCAAATCTCTTCCTATACAAAATCTCTTCTTATGGAATTTGAAAACCCTTATTAACTATCTTTATGGTGAAACCCCGTCATTAATGCTAAGATTACGCTCACCTAGTATAGATAGGCAGCCTTACCCCTCTACTCACTACACACAATCACAAAACAAATTTACATACAAACACTGCATATTTAAAGAGAGAGTACTGCCTCACAATAGGATCGTCGGATGTAACGACTTTTCTTCTATCGTTACAGTGATCAGACGTTTTACCTAGCGAATCCATTTTCTGACCAAAGTCAGAAGCTGGCTGCAAACATATTGGGTTTAAGGATAAATTGTTAAACAATTGTCTCCTGTAGGATTTTAATCCGGACTACCTTGTTCCTTTATAATTTTCTTTATTCTGTCATTTTTTATCAATGTCCTTTACTTTCTAGTGTTTCATTTCATTTCTTTACTTTTTGTAATTTCATTTCAATCATTTATTCTCTGTAAGTTTAGTACGGAAGTTTCATTTTATTACAAACAACTCCTTCACTTTTGCTCCAATCTTAAACACAATATATTATTTTGTTTTAAAACGATTCTTTATTAACAACTAAAACTTCTTGTTTTTGGAGATTCATTCTTTGTGAAATCATTTTCTATTTTTGAAAATTGGTGTTTTCGGTTGAATTGATTTCATATTTTTATTTAGGTTTTATTATTTCTCCATGTTAATAACATTTACAAAATTAGTTTCTAGAAACCAGTTTGGTTGAGAAATTTGGTGTTTCTGGTAGGTTATTAACTTTGTTTGTTTCCAGTAAAATTCTAGTAGAGCCGGAATTTATTATTCTTGTAACTTATTAGTGGTGTTTCTTATTGCAGATGACAAAATCAAATACCTTGCCCAACACGCTGAGGCTATTGGGACTGATGGGGTAAGGCCACGTGGCTACGGCTTTGCCGACTATATCAACTTCTCAACCAGAGAAATCAGGATACACTTCACACGTTGGTAACAAAAGATATTATTTTATTTAACTACTCTTAATCTTACTCGGTGTCTCAAAAAGGTCGCTCCCGTTCTACATGAGCACGAATGAAACGTGGAGACACTTTCAATGGTTGAAGCATTTAAACAAGCCAACTATCTATGCCGAAACGAAATACTTAATGCTCTAGATAAGGCTCTATTTAGTGTATTTTCCCCCTAAAGTGACTGCAAATGAACTTTGAAATTGTTGGAAAATAAGTAAAAGGTGATAATGCGGCGTAAATAAATTTGCGGTCACAAATTTACACGAATTAAATTAAGATGGTGTATAGGAAAGAGTGTCATCGATGAGGTGGATGAATTCCAAATATAACATATGCTTAACGCTGGAAGAGTGTCAATAAGAAACACCCTAAAATTAATTGTATCCTTTGAAAATGGATTTTTATTTTGCTTGACTTGAAAAAAAAAACATTTAAAACAATGAACTGTGTATTTTCATTTTTGATTTTGCTCATTTCTTTGGAAATGAGTTTGTTTGAGTTTTGATTACTGTTTTGCTTAACCAAAATTTGCCAGAAAAAAACAAAAATACACGTGAAATATGTGATTTGTTTCATTTACTCATTTATTTGGGAGTGACTTTTTGTAGACTTCGATTATAAAAGAAAATAAGGAACACAAGAAAAAATGAATAACTTTATTTATAATTTTACTCATATATTCGTGAATAGAGAATTTTGTTGATTTTGACTATTGTTTGCTTGATTGTAGCTTCTTAGAAAAGAGAACATTCCAAAATAGGTGCCATCAAAAAAAAAAAAGCATTGGGGATCTTTATCAACATGTGTAATTTTTACCATGTCTAGTTTTTATTACAAATTTTTAGACTTTACCGACCAAATTGTAACTTATTAACATTCTTCATCCAAAAATTTAACATGTCATTAAAACAAAAGTCATTTGTAAATGCCGGTCACATACTCATAAGAATGAGGTTCCGAAAACATAAGTCACAGAGCTAAAATGTGTCAAAGGGGAAAAACACACGTCATAAGACCATAATGTATTTAACTAGGGGTGGAAAAAATCCTGATATCCGACCCAATCTCGCTTCTCGTCTCGGTCCCGTCCCACCAAAATTCCGTCTCAAAACAATCCTGACCCAACTCAATCGGGAATTTCCCGTCCCGATCTTTTTCGGGATCGGGTGTAAAATGTGATACCCGTCGGGTACCTAACCCGCACTACAAAAAAATACCCAAATAGCGACGGGATTCTTGACGGTATTTTTTGTTACGAGCTTATTAGCGACGGTTTTTGTGACGGTTTTGTGACAGTTTAGTCAATTTGCGACAGATTTATGACAACTTTTTAAATTAGCGACAGGCTTGTGACAGTTTTTAAATCTCTAAATCAAATATTATTTTGTAGTGCCGACCCGAGATATTATTTAGTGTTTAAATTTGCAAACACACATATATATATTAATATATAGATTGAGTATTACATTACCAAATATGTATGATTCTAATAATTTGACTATTACTGTTTTTGTCTTATGATTGTTAAAGGTTTGTTTCTGGTTTATTGTTTTGTAAAAACGCTAGTTGCATGTGTTATTGTCTGTTTTTATAATGTTAAGAAGTAAGTTGTTATTTTTATGAAAAAGTGAACAAATATATTTTTATTAATATCTCTTACTTTTGTTCTCTTTGTTTACATTGCATATTAATTTTTCTCTAAAACCTGTATAGTACTCACAGGTGTGAGTCTGGTCTCATAATGTTTTACCATATAATTAGCTAGAATCATGTACAATTTGATTTATATACATGCACATAGTCTAACTTTCAGAGATGAGCTAACTAGCACATAAGATATCAATAATGAAAATATAACATATGTATTTTAAATTTGAAGGTAAATTTATTTATTTTTTGGCGTTGATAAAATTTGTCGGGATTATCTCATCCCGACCCTTTGGGTACCCAAATTATCGGGACCCGATCTTTTCGTAGTCGGGATCGGGAAAGAAAATTGATTCCCGATTCCTATCGGGTCGGGATTCGGGTTAGATATTTTCGGGTCGGGTACTGACCCGATGCCACCCCGATATTTAAGTGTGTTTATTGTTACGTCATTCCCATTTTTTTAAAAAAAATTAAGCAAACATATGCCGATTCATCGCGTTAACTCCAAGCATTTTTGAGACTATACACATTTATTATTCTCTCCTCAAGTAATCATCTCTTACACTTTGTGTCTACCTCCTTAAATACAACAAATCTTAAACTACATTAAAGAGTAACAAGTTCAAAAATAAAAACTTTAAGAAAAGAAGAGATAGAGTTAAAGCCAAACAAAATGTAGTTGTTAGGTTAATTATTGAGTGATTGATACATGTACAATTGTAATATTATTCATCAACATAGAAGCATAGAGTGAACATATATGTAAAGATCAAAGTAATAAGCTCATTGTGAGTGAGTAATTACTTAGTAGATTTTAACATGTTGGTCCGTAAGTGTCTAAACTTTAGAGGGGGTGAATAAGGTTTTAGTACTATTTTCGCGGAATAAAAACTATGAGTTATTAACTAAGTTAATTTGTAGAATTTTAGAACTAAACACTTGTGTTAACTATTAATGTTATTTTTAAGCTATTCAAGCAAACAAAATAAGCAATAAATAAGTGCGGAAAGTAAAAGTTAAGAGAAAAAAAATAACACAAGAGTTATAAAGGTTCGGCAAAACGCGCCTACGTCCTCTCCTCGGTATTCACACTACCGAGTGTTTCATTAGAATTTTCTTCCAAAATTACACCCTAACGAGTTAATCGACCGATTAAGCTCCCCCTCACTCTATGAGTATCCCGAATGAAAAGACCTAGAGCTTTTAAGCTACACTTGCTTATAAAACCTCTACCCGATCACTCGCTCACAAATGAGTTTATAAATCCCTCTTTTACAAGTTTGAATTAGAAATGAATCACTCACTAACAAATAATATATTGGTGTTTATAAGATTACAATAATATTACACTCAATAATATTTATGAATAAAAGTGAGAGAACTTGTAGTATAAGCTTGTATGATCTTGAATTTGATAGTTTGAATTTGTGTGTGAATTGGGGTCCTCTTCACCAATGAATTTGGGTGCTATTTGAAGGAGAAATTGGCTTGTTACCGTTGTATGAAGTGTTAAGCTATTATCCAATAGTTTTCAGCAGTTTCCCAATTTCCCAGAATAAGTCGAAAAACTGTTTTTTGAATTTGTACAGAAACGATCGGTCGTGTCTGAAAAACGATCGATCGTTTTTATTTTGTACTCACTGGAAGAATATTTATCTGAAACGATCGGTCATTTCTGCCTTACGATCGGTCGTTTTTATTCTGTAGTCACTGGAAGAATATTGATCTGAAACGATCGGTCGTTTCTGCCTTACGATCGGTCGTTTTTATACTGGCAATTTCTCGGTTTTCTCGACATAGTTCGAAAGCTCGTAACTTGTTCGTTTTAGGTCCGATTGAGGTTCCGCTTGAACCGTTGGCTTCGTATTTAAACATTCTATCATTTTGAACCTTTAACGCGCTAGATAAATGATTAGTACCCAAAACGAGCTTTTATCATGTTTTACAAATTTTGTTATCATTAAAATAATCGATTAGAAGAACATCGTTCAACATAACCCAACTTTCGTCAAAAGTTATATGTTAAACACTTGCAAACTCATAAAATGAGAGGAAGTCGATTAATTAACTCGTAGATATGTACGCTTTCACTTGTATATAATACCGTTCGGTATCGTAATGTTGGGTTGAAGATTAAAGTTATAATACCGTTAAAGTAAATTATGCATGAAGAACTACGCGAATTGTCGAAACAGTATATATCACAGTGTCATCGCTCAACCTTAATTATTCTTTACTTTCACATCTATATTTATTATTGTATGAATGTTTTTATTTTTTATATATTTATCAATATCACAAGAAATTATGTTTAAATTAATTAGGTGAAAACGTCTAAAATCATATTCAACCCGCTCTAAAGTTTTGCGATCTTGGGCTAACAATATGCATGACATAAACATACATATTTTCCTTAAATTTCTTATGCATTCATAAGTATAACTTAAGTTCCAGAAATTATGATATTAAAATATCACACTTCGATTAGTTTTCACAAAATATTGAGATAAACATAATCTACAATATATGTACACAAATATATGCACATATAAAATAATAAAATTTGTTTACACAGTATATATGAAAATCATATTGTAATGACAGAACTTTTAAATTTTTGGAAATAATGGATCACATGTATAAACATAAAGTAGAACTTTTATAAATTAATACTTGGTAAATTAATAAACTTTTTAAAATAATGTTTTTCTCCAAACCCGATTTGTGCCAATGTAAAAAATCTCTAATTTCGATAAATTAATAAGATAATAAATTTTTTAAAAATCCTTATATAAATATTTTGTCCTCACAAAATCATAAATTAATAATTAGTGAAAATGGCAAACATTACTAGTAGGACGGTTTAAAGAAATATAACTCTATAGTCGTTGATTTTTTCTTAAAATTTAAATATACTTGGAATTTATCCATAATTTAATGTATCTAATGTTTACTCCTATTTTACTGTACAGTTTAATATGGAACAAAATATATATATATATTAGTAAGTGAAACAGTGTTTTTGCCTTTACTAACGAGTTTTACGAGTAATTATTAGTAATATATAATGAGTTTTATATTATTAACTAGCATATTTGTTGAATTAATAAAAACCTTTTTTAAAATATTAATTAATTAATTAATTAATACCTCTTTAAATTAATAAATATTTATGGTTCCAACATTATTAATTTTAGGGGCAATGCCAAAAAATTCTCAAGTAATGTCAAATATTTCTAAAAAGTACTAACCTAAACCTTTTATTCCATTTAGATAACAATTTCTATTTTTGCCTCTTCCTCCCCATTTAAAAGTCACCACACTCCACTGCAACTCTCTCTTTTCTTAATTAGAGTTTGGACCTATATTCTCATCCACCACTTGTCCATGGGTTGGCGGTGACGGTGGAGGTCCGTCAGAGCTCCGACAAGGTCGTCAGAACCCTGACGAACCGTCGCCGCCAACCTCCACTCAAAAAAATAAAATAAATCTAAAAATATAAAATTTAAAAAAATAACAAAAAAATTTATTGAAAAATTTAAAAAACGAGTCGAAATAAAGAAATCGAAAAAAGTGCACGCACAAACTAAAAAAAGGTGCATACGCAATCGCGAAAACTTGCATACACAATCTCAAAATAAGGTGCATACACAATTGTGAAAAAAGTTCATACAGAATCCAAAAAAGGTGTATACACAAACGTGAAAAAGATGCATACATAATAAAAAAAAAATGCATATACACACTTGTGAAATGTGTACACGATCGAGAAAGTGCATAAATAATCGAAAAAGTGGATAAACAATTAGAAAAATGTATACACATCCAAAACAATACAGAAAAATGCATACACAATCATGAAGAAATACATACAAAATCAAAAAAATGGCATAAATATCCAAAAAATGCGTACACATTTAGAAAAATGCATACACAATCGATAAAATTGTATACACAATACAAAAAAGTGCATAGACAATGTAAAAAATTTCATACACAATAAAAAAAATGCATACACAATAAAAAAAGGGCATATACAATAAAAAAAAATGTATAAACAATCCAAAAAAATGCATACACAGTGAAAAAAATGCATACGCAGTGAAAAAAGTGCATAAACAATATAAAAAATGTATACAAAATAAAAAAAATACATAAAAAAATACAAAATAAATAAATTGGACGTTCAAATGAGCCTGTACTTTTTCGAAAATAGTGGACCAGATTTGTAATTAAACCAAAGTATTGAAAATTACACATAATGGACCGTTTTGGAAAAAATAAAATAGAATTTCTCCGATCCACCACTTGCCTGTTGGTTGGTGGCGACGGTGGTGGACCGCCGGAGCTTTGACAATTAAAAAAAAAATGAAAAATGAAAAAAAAAACTCATTTTCTTTTTAAATAGTCCGAGTAATTTTTAAAGTGTTCAAAAATCGTTCACGATTGTTTGTCTACTTTAAAATAGTCCGAATCATTTTTATCGTGTTTAAAAATTTTACTTTAATAATCTGTAATTGTAATTAACTACTTTTATAGTTTTATGTGGATACTATGGCCAGATGACTTAGTTGTTATGCTTTAGAATACAAAAGAGGCTGATTTAGTAAAACACCCGATTTATAACTAATTACAATGGTAGTCTATCATATTCTTTACACATCAATGTTACCAAACACCGGTTAGGGTTGGTAGTGACGCCGCCACCGCCTACACCCCATCACAATAGAGCTCTGGCGATATGAACGACAAACTATATAGATGGCGGGACAGATCTGTAAAAAGAGAGAGGGGCAGCAATGTACATCTATATATGTATATATATATATATAGATAAATATATATAATGACGACCTCACTGCCGCCTGTATCGACGTCTGAGGTGAGAGGATAACGGAGAACAGAAAGATAGAAGAACGGGGAACAGAGTCGTAGTGGACATCGGTGGAGCTCCGACGACGTTGCTGTGGTGATTTGTTTTTTGTTTTGTAGAGATAGAAAGTGTAGTGAGTAAATAGATTGAAACACGTTTTGACCATATTTTATAAGATCTAAATAGAATGAAAAGTTTGAGTGTTTTTTGAAATAAATTTTGAAAATTCATGCTTATTTGGCATTTCCATTTAATTTTAGTGTACATAATAGGAAGTATATGTAAGAAAACATAAGCACACGATTATAAAATAGAATATGTTACTTTCCCGTCCCATCTAATTATTAATTATGAAATTACATGTAATTTTGACCGGTCTATAACTCGTATTAAAATTGTCGAAATAGAATTTTTTAAAATATAATAATAAAATTTAACATTTGAACTATACCATCAACTTTTGAAAATTTTATTGTGATAATTTTAATACTCTATCCATCCGTATCAATTTATATGTGCTATACGAAACTACGACTTTAACCGTTTTGAACGTGTAATTAAATTGTCGAAATAAAAATTTTAATTTTTTTTATATAGTTTAAATGTTTAAAAATTATTTGGCACTGGTGTTAAAATCCGGTTGCCTGTGTAAGCTTATAAATATGGATATGTAGATTAAAATTAAATAGCAAACGGAAGCAGTAGTATTTAATCATGATCTCTGAAAACAAATGAAAGAAAATAAATAAAAATAAAAAGGGGCAGAGAGAGAGAGAGAGAGAGATGGGGAGTGATGGAGAAATAGGAGAATACGTGTATTACGGGACAGCGATAGAGAGAGAAGAAGATATCACCACCCGTAAGAAAAAATCCGAAGCCGTAGCTTCTTCTTCTCTTCTCCGTTCTCTCCCTTCTTGGAAACAGGAGGTTGTTCACTTTTATTATTCCTTTTTTTTTTAATTCTAATTAATATAGTTATATCAGTTTATATCTCTCCTAAATTTATTGGAATATCTGCAAATATTATATCACTTGCCGATTTTATATGCTCGCTTCGTTGTGTTTTGATTGTACTGTTTCAAACTACGTGAAACTTAGTCCGGCATAGTTCTTGTATTTGAAATGCCAAAATATTTTATCACTTTTTTCTTAATTAATCATAACTGATAGATAGTATTACTTGGTATCTGGCCCAATTTAATTGGAATAACTGCAAATATTGCGTCACTTATCAATATTATATACTCACTCCGTTTTATTTTACTTGTCCTATATTAAGCTACGTACAATTGTATCAAACTACGTGCAACTTTGTTCGGTGTAGTTCTCTTATATAAAATGCCAAAATATTATACTATCACTTTTAAATTGTCTTAATTTTATTGGAATACCTGCAAATATTACATCACTTATCAATTTTATATACTCGCTCGGTTTTATTTTACTTGTCCTGTATCAAACTATTGTAAGTAATAAGTATCACTTTTATTCTGGCCCTAATTTTATTGGAATATCTGCAAATATTACGCCACTTATCAATATTTTATGCTCGCTTGGTTGTATATTTGTTGTCCTGTATCAAACTACGTGCAGCTTTGTCCGGCGTAGTTTTCGTATATGAAATGCTAGGATATTACCACTTATTTTCCTTTTTAACTGTAACTAATATCACTTTTCATCTGTCCCGATTTTATTGGAATACCTGCAAATATTATTGTATCACTTACCAGTATTATATAATTGCTCTGTTGTGTCTTAGTTGTCCTGTATCAAACTACATGCAGCTTTGTCCGGTGTAGTTCTCGTATATGAAATGGCAAAAATAATTTTTTTTAATAATTTATCACATAATTTATCTTAAACATTTGAATCATGTGATTAACTCTCGAAGTTGTTTACTTCGGCAATTTAGATAGGAGATATTTTTTTGGGGGTCAATTTTGTACTTATTTTGCATTGGACAATTGAAACAAAACGGGATCATGGATGGAGTATATATCTATTTTTCCATAGTATGAGAGGACGAATCGCTGTGTTGTAGAGATTTTAATTAAAATACATAGTAAGGAATTACTTTTGAGCTGGTTTTTTCTAAATGGGAGACAGGACAAAAGTCGGGGTAGATTGACAAAAGCAGCGATAGATTTTGGTTTTAGTTATAACGATCGTAAATGCTCGAATACTTGTATTCCTTAAACTTTTATCTGGATGGGGATAGAAGGCAGGATAACTTAGGAACATAAGTATTACTTTGCAACGATCTGAAGCAGTTGGGGAAAACTTCATGTTCTGATCATTTGAGTTTTTTAAAACAGTAAATCTGAGAGTGAACAAAAACTGAGTGTAGCAGTGAACAAAGTAAGTAAAAGCTGGTTTGCTCTGCTTGTTTTAGACTCTTCGCATCTGAAAATTTTATATACAACAGTGTTTGGTAAGGTGTTTCTCGTACTTTTTTTTATCTAGAAAGTATATCAGACTTATCAGTATGTCCGTATCACTTGAATGAGCCAAATTCAAGTGAGTTTACAACAACACCTATCCCGTTTTAGCCCGTCTCTTTTCAGCTCTACTCAAATCGAGTGTCGAAAGAAAAAAATAACATAGTGAGGTTTGTAGAATTCAACCACGTGTAATGACGAGGAAGTGAAACGGTGAGTGTAGAGGATTATGTATTTGCGGTATTGCTGTAGAATTAAAAAAGAAGTGTCGGGTTTGAGAAATTAGGCTTTGGACAACCATGTTCCTTAGGTTAAGCAATTGTGTAATGGTGTTAAAATATTGTAGTTTTTTTTACCATTAATGGTTAACATCGCCTATAAAAACATGACCCAGCTTCAGTTCTTGATTTTTGCTTTTCCATTTTAGATAGCATTGTATAACGGCATCCTTTTACACAAAATGAGATTGTAATTTATAAGATCCTTTTTGGCATGAAAAAATCTGACACATTGTTAATGCTTTCAGGTGCTCTCTATTAATGTTAAATTTTCATGTAATTTATAGTAAACTTACTGAATAACTTGCACTTTTTTAGCAGTTACGTTGTATTATTGTGTTCTCGATAGCCGCATTGATTTTTTTTACAATTCCAGGTCACAGATGAAGAAGGAAGGAGGAGATTCCATGGTGCATTCACCGGAGGTTATTCCGCTGGCTACTACAATACTGTGGGTTCTAAAGAAGGTACACCTTTTGCTTCTATGCCTATTTGATAATAAACTAATTATCTTGTGGTGGTTTAATTGCTGATCAAATTAGAAGCATATGTGCAGGCTGGACCCCACAGACATTTACATCATCAAGGAAGAACAGGGCTGAGTTCAAGCAACAAGACATTTTGAACTTCTTGGACGATGATGAGAAAGAGGTATATTTTATTCTTTATATTGTCCACCATGCTTTATAAGAATGATAGAACATAAAAATTAGACCCGAATATTCTATTCGGGTAACAATCAACCCACACCTCATAGATGGGTATCCAATGCTTGAATGGGCTATCACATGTCTTTCTTTGAGAATAAGAGTGGATATTACTAAAAGCCCAAGCCCACTTAAATAGGGACCCATGTCTGAAAAATCCCATGAGATGGAGACATTTGTCAACATCCTAGGAGGCATAATTGCCTATAAATAGCCAAATATCCCCCGTAAGAAAGGGACCAGAAAATCTATTCAAAAAATATAGAGAGAAGTAGGGAAAAGAGAGAAACTCCTCAAAGCCTATCACATCAAGAAACAAACCGAGCAGGTCAAGAGAAGAGCATAGAGATCGAAGAAAGATCAAGATCACAAGAGAAAGTCGTAAACCCGAGCATAAATATAGAGATAAGAGTTGTAGTCCGAACAATGGCAATTGCCGAATACGAATAAAGATCAAGAAGCGTTCATCGTTTATTGTCAATTCATTATATATTATTGTTGAAAAGCCTAACGATACCGATCAAAGTTATGGCTTTATCAAAGAATGTGTCTTTTTTATGAAGAACAATATATATTAAGCATTCACAATAAGAAATAAGCAGAAGGACCACTTGGGATATGCCATCTGTGAATTGGAAACACACATGAATTTAATTGAAATGGTACGAGTATTGCATTAAAAGTAGGAAAATATTAGTGGTTCCATGATTTTTTTTTGAAGGAAGATTCTAAGCTAATACTTGTGGGAAAACTATTTTTTTTTCCACTTTGGATCAAGGATTACTGATGCACAGTGCAGAAATTGTTACCATTTCTCATTTTATTTCCATTTGTCTTTGCTTTGGATTTGCTTGTAGAAAAGAAAGATAACAAATAAAAAGACAGGCAATTTTGCTTGCATGCCCCTAAAGGTGCCATGAAAATAGCGTATGCTGTATACTGATTTGTTGTTTGCCAGTATTTTGCTACACTAATTTGAAAGTAATGAAATTACTTAGGTATTCAAGCATTTCTAACCTCATTTCCTAATGTCACTGTTTTTAGGAAATTGAAGGCCGTGCTTTGGGAACATCTATGCAGTTCGATACATTTGGTTTCACAGCGGCTGAACAAGCTCGCAAACAAGCTGAAAAGGAGCAGCAGCAGAGGTTTGCCAGAAATTCCTTTCTCATATATTCCCGATGAACAAAATAGTTGTATACTTTTTATAGATTCATATTCTATATGGATGTCATGTCATACTAGAATAATTCAACTATCACAATCTTCTCACACAGGCAGGAATCCTGTTTCATTACATTTCTGTTGTCAATTTTGCACCTGAATTAAGTGATTCGGTTTTATCGCTTTCTTTTCTTTTGAGATTTGAGAGACGGACCTAGGAGTTTTAGGTTTATTATTCTTTCTTATTCATGAGAATTACTCTATAACGGGGATAAAGCTATGTTATCCTTTCATGCCTGAATCATTTGGATGCAAATGCATACACATTCCTATTTTCAGTTCTTTGAATCTCATTTTTGCCTTGGAAACCACTTTTAATTTGCTCATTGTCCATAAAAAAAGTGCATTAACTTGTCATAGAAATGTGAACACTCTCTACGAGCTTATAACTGACCAGTTAGCTTGGTCTTCCATCTTTTTGTTACTAAATTTATCTTGCTATATATGCTACTTATTATTTCTCAGTCAGGTAGGGTATAAAATTTTAATGTTGTAGTGGTTGCCAGGCCCTTTGTTACTTTTGATGAAAATAAGATTGTAATGTTGTACATTCCTTGTTTTTCTTGGTTTCATTTCAATTTTACATGTCATTTACAAGATTAACTTTTTATAATATCTTATATTTTTGTCTCTTTCTGTATCTCAGGCCATCGATTATTCCTGGACCCGCTCCTGATGAAATAGTTCTTCCTGCAACGGATTCCATTGGTAGTTTCATCTTATATTGAATGTTTTGTTGCATGTATGCAACATTTTCATCTATATAAACCTTCTTTTACTTGTAATCAGGTGTGAAGTTGCTATTGAAGATGGGATGGCGTCATGGTCATGCTATAAAGGATTCACGAACAAATTCGTTATACGGTATGTGCTGTCTGAGTTTCATTTCATGAGCTTTAAATGTAGTTCAGCAATTGTGGGTTAGTGCGGAAAAGTTCTAGTTCTTAACTTGCTCTCTTGTTGAAGTTATAATTACGAGACGAAAGATGACCACATTCTTAAGCAGCCCTATTGTCATTTGCTGCTTGTGGACCCAACATGCATTCTTTAAACTTGTGGAAAATATTGGTTTTTGCAATTTTCAAACAAAAACCTCATGACGGAAAAGTATGAAATGTCGCTCTAAGCTTGAAATAATGGATGTTCTTTTGTTCTTGTATTACTTTTAATTTTTTGCATCTGACACAGGCTTGTTACTTTCTGCAAACGGGCATTTTTTCTCATCTTTTGCACTTACTAATTCGAGCTTCTTAATTTGAAACTAAAATTTATGTAATTTCTTTTTGAACTGAGATATTTATTTATTTCTTATGGTTTTGATTATATTAGGAATAATATTTAGCATTATGCATCTTGCAAAAAGGAACTGTACTTCTTTTTTTAGATTAAATAGAAAGAAATTTCTGGGTTATGCATGAAGAAGAAAGTGTGAATTGCAGGTTAATACAGATATTTGATATTGTCTTATTTTGATGTGTACAAGTTCCACTGACTCACTTCATTAGTTTTTACCATATTAATCTGCACGTGTCCTCAAGAGCTCAAAGGACTTTATTTTCCATAATATTTTGGGCTCTTGGCTTCTGAAAGTAGGTATTACATAGATGCTTGATACATGTCATAGTGCTTGTGTCAGTTTTCGTACTTGATCAATTCTGAATGAGATTACAATTTTCTAAATGAGTGAATTGTTTTAACATAGATGCTCGTAGAGAAGCTAGGAAAGCTTTTCTGGCACTATCTTCTGATGATACCGCTACGCAAGTTGCTAGTATGGAAACTGTTAAGAGCGATCCTGAAAATCAAATGCAGCAATCGGAGGGTGATGAACAAGTTCCTCGTAGCACACCGGTCTGTCCACTTGCTTTTTTCTATGTTACTTTTTATTTTTGGAGTTCCATCCGGTTTTCATATTTACTTTGACATACTTGCATTAACTTGACTTCTACTATTCTGATGTAAGGGAAATAAATTCCCAGTTCATGATTGCTCTTTGTTGTTCCAGTCTACTCAAGAATGTTCCCTAGATATTTCACTCTCTTTTTTCTTGATCAATATTTTCAGGCCATATAATTTGTAATCAGTACGGTCTGAATTTTTAAAATGAAGCAGATAAAGCTTTTGAAAGGAAGCTCTCAGTGTAAGAAGTTAAAAATTAGGAAATTAATTATTTTCCCATTACGTTTTTTTTTGCATTGGGAGCATATAAAATAGTGTATTCCTCAGTCTGCTTCACAATTTTTTAGTATTCTTATTCACTTGCTATATGCAATGCACTATATTTAGTAGCAGTTGCAAATTTGTTTCACTATCCACTGCTTCCGATAATGCTTTCTAGTGGTTCCCTTCTGAGTTAGATGAAGATCTGCAGTGTAATTTCCCTTTTTTTCTTCTTCAGGTTTTTGTTCTGGATCCAAAGAAGGACTTGCATGGTTTAGGGTTTGATCCGTTCAAACATGCTCCTGAATTCAGAGGTATCTGCTCAAGTAAATTTGAGTCTGTTACTTCGATAGCTAAGAAAGTCATGATTATTCACTTGTTATTTTTTCCCTTTCTTGTTGAAGAGAAGAAAAGATCAAGATTGCATGGTGATAAGGAGTTAGCGCAGCAAAAACCTATCTCTATGAGAGAGAGTCTTTTTGGCTTGAAATGTAAGATACAAGAAATTGGAATGTTCTGCTTGTTTTCTTTGTTCCCATCTTTAACTTAATTATATTAGAGTGGAAGTTATTTAACCGATCTGTTTGCTTCATTGCATCAGCAGGAAAGGTTGCTCCTGGTTTTGGCATTGGGGCACTTGAAGAACTTGACACTGAAGATATGGATGTCTATGCATCTGGTTAGTATTGTCTATTCCATGCTTAGTACAAAGATAATCCATCTTTGTGGCTATTTTCGAACGTGATTTGGTTACAGCCATGTGGAAACTAAAAAAACAAGCTTATGCCATTACTTATCCACAAAAAAAGAAAGTTTCTGATATCCCAGTTCTCGAAGTCTGCAGGATTTGTTACCGAATTGATGAATCAGAGTGGAGATATGAGACTTTACGAGTGACTAAGTAGTTGGAAGTTTTGATACTGTATCTGTTATGAATCGACTAAGATTCAAACTAAGCAAAACACAAATGGACAATAACAAGCAAGAACACAATCTTTTTTGGGACAAATTTTCTGGGTTTATCTTGATAAAGAGTAACGATTACAAGAAAAAAAGCAGAAAAAAAGCTGAAAATAAGTGCAGAATTTAAAGTATAAAAGTAAACATATTCTTCTTCTTCTTCTTTTCCGCTAAGGCAGATACTATGCTGGTTATATAAAGAAATAAAGTGGGGAAACAAACTCCACTTCTTTTAAACTGCAAAATAGTCCGTGTTTTCTTAACTTTGCACTAAACTACCAACTTATCTAAAAACTGACAATTAAATACAAATTTATTAACCAACTTCACTTTCCCAACCCTTCTCCCTCTCTTGTCTCCTTATCCGGGTCCGTTACATTTCCGCGCTCTTGAAAATCCACCTTGCCCTCATGGTGGAGGTGAAAATTCAAAGACATGAAGACAATATTTGCTTTTGTTTTCCCAATGCAATGTAGCTTCTGAGAGTACTCCCCTCCCGAGTTTGATTTTTCTTCCTCTTTTAAAGAGACTCGGTGTTAGAGAGATTAGATCTCTGCACTCCATTTTTAACCTCGACTTTGACCGGGAATTACATAATGAGTATAAATCAGCCAGCTTACCTGGATCAAAATTCTTTTTCTTAAGCTTAAAAGTTTTTCTATACTTCATCATTTGTAAACTACAATTCTGCAAACATAAATATTTCCGAACACCAAATACAATAGCAGCAGTTCGGGCATCATTTAAATTTCCATTTCCAATGCCTTTTAACTTCACATGACTAACTTCTGGTCTTCTTCGCCACCCTTCTGCAGACCACCCTAACTGCTGTTTTTTTATCACTCACCTCCTGCATTGCTCTTTTTCTAACAACACTAAAGATCGATTCTAAGTGACTTAGCCCTCGCTTCACTGGTTTCTTATTCGTCACTTTGATTGGCTCGACTACAAAAGCGCTGTTAGTTTCAGCCATATTTTTCTCGTCAGTTGGAGGATCTCTACGAGTGGAACATTGTGTAGCAAAATCCAGGAAATCATTAACCAGAGCAATTGCCATGCTAATTCTAGTTGTTCTGGTTTACTACGACACTTAAGAACTGATTTCAACAATGCTTGATAGACGGGTATGTTTTGAAATGACATGTCATCAAAAAACTATCTCTCATGTGGTATCCACGTCTATCAATGAATGTTTTCCTATTCTCATTCTTTATTTGGTAATCATCTCGTTGAGTCTCGTCAATCTCAGTTACATTTACCAAGACAAATAATTTACAGATCAACTTGTCTTTAAATTTTGGTTTCCATCTTTTCTTCTTGGATAATAAGTCTAAGCGAGAACTTTGCTTACCATTGATAATAAGCACCCCTTGATTTGGCTTCTTGTAATGAGAATGTTCATGTTCATCAAGGACTCTTTTGAAACCGAGCCTGCAATCTGCAAGTCTTATTATTGAAGCCTGGTTTGTGATTCTCTTCCACTATTCCGGGACTGTCTACATGAACAAGCATGGTGGTGACATTATCGTTAAACCGATTTTCGTTCTGGGCGTAATCCTTCGATCTCCATATACCCATGTTAATCCTTGATGAAATAGCAAAACCTATGTACCTTGTATTTAGTTTGTCCAACCCTTTTTTAAAAGGGAGAATAGAAGTTGCGCTTAATAAATTGAGTGATATAGCAGACTTTGGGTCCCTGATCGCTTTCGAAATTCCACATATTACCCCTATCTCAGTTGGCTTAGAAAGACCTCTCTTCGAGACAATTAAATTAACATTTTCTTCACCACATCCTCCCTTCATCATCTCAGTTGCTGAGAACCTGTTAGGTGATTCAACATAAGTTATAAGAGACCTTGATTTTACTGAAGCATTGTTGAGAGATTCGACCGGGTCTGTGGTGATGGACTCCTCTCCTTCACATGCATCGTTGTCTTCCTTTTGTAAGTTCTCACAAATTCTCGTGATAATGGCTTCCATTTTCTCCCCATGATCCTTAAAAATAGCATTTAATTCATTTATTTGATTCTCAAAATTTTCAACCATCTCATTGTTCAACTGCTTTATGTGTCCTGCACTGTCCGTATTGTGGTGGTGTTTCAAGTTATGTTGCGGAGATGTGCACATGAGTTGATTGGAAGATGGGCAGATGGTTTGGTTTTGGTACGGGCTAGTATATGGATGGTAATCTACTTGTGCTGTTAGTGACGAATAATAGGATGTTGAAGAAGGAGCTATTTGTGGTTCGAGTAAAGGTGCGAAAGACGGTTGCTGGTGAGTGTAATAAGGATGTGGGTTTGGTTCGTTTTGAGGCGGAGGGTAATTATTTTGGATTTGTGGCTCATAGGTTTGGGTGTATGGGGCTGTATGGTAAGAAAAAGAGAGTGGTGGTGGTGAGTATTAGTTATGTTCACTGCATGAGAACAATGGTTGCATGTATGGGTCTGTGTAAGGGTCACGGAATGGGGTGTTTTGTCGCACGTGGTGGTGTGGGGTGTATGATTGATTTGGTTGTTCTAAGTAGGGTTGCGATATTTGTGAAGAAAAATGGGTCGGCGATGGTGGCGAATATGGCTCTGGTACCAATTGTTATGAATCGACTAAGATTCAAACTAAGCAAAACACAAATGGACAATAACAAGCAAGAACACAATCTTTTTTGGGACAAATTTTCTGGGTTTATCTTGATAAAGAGTAACGATTACCAGAAAAAAAGCAGAAAAAAGCTGAAAATAAGTGCAGAATTTAAAGTATAAAAGTAAACATATTCTTCTTCTTCTTCTTTTCCGCTAAGGCAGATACTATGCTGGTTATATAAAGAAATAAAGTGGGGAAACAAACTCCACTTCTTTTAAACTGCAAAATAGTTCCTGTGTTTTCTTAACTTTGCACTAAACTACCAACTTATCTAAAAACTGACAACTAAATACAAATTTATTAACCAACTTCGCTTTCCCAACCCTTCTCCCTCCCTTGTCTCCTTATCCGGGTCCGTTACAGTATCACATCTAATAAAATAATTAATGACTGTATTTTTGTAACTTATTAAAATTGGTACTTTATTAAAAGTCTCAACTTGCGTACTTCGGTAGGAGTAGAGTCGGCTATGGCTCGAAACATTTCTGTATCCTGTATATAAGTGGACGCAATTTTTCAATGGTAAGACGGTCTGACAACCTGTACATGGCTTGAAGCTTATGGATCCTTAAGCACTTGAATTGGTGTCTAAAGTAAGGCGAGCTGAAAAATGTGAGAAGAGCTCGATTAATGAAGTGGAAGTAAAGTGACCATAATTCGAGAGAATTAAGTTTAGGAGGAATGGTGACTGCAGGTTATTGATTTTTGTTAAAAGAAAAATTACAAAGTGGATTTGATAATAATAATGATATTATCGATTATGGAGGATGATGTCTCTATATAAAGAATATAAAGAGAGATAAGGGTACAATGTTGTTTCATAAATGACTAGTTCTCACTGGAGCCAGAAAACTTAAATTTGTTTTTAAAATCGACACCCGAATTACTAGAGTCTTTAGTGATGAACAAATTTATATACGTTTTCTCATTCGCTAAACTGAGCCTTCTTGTGAGCCTTTACTTGAGCACTTGGTGTCTACGGAACATGAGTTGGAAAATTGGAATAGAGCGCGATTAAAGAAGGGGAAGTAAAGTGACCATAACTAGACGGAATTAAGTTTAGGAGGACTGGTGACTGCAGATTGATGTTATTTGTTACAGTAAATATTTGTTTTAAGTAAAAATTACAAATTGGATTTGATAATAATAATTTTGTGATTGATGGAGGATGATGTCTCTCTACAAAGAGATAGATAAGGTACAATGTTTGATTCATAAATGACTAGTTCTCAATGGAGCCAGAAGACTTGATGTTATTAAAATTAACACCAAAGTACGAGAGTTTTTAGTGATACACACATTTATATAAGTTTGTCATTCGCTAAACTGAGCCTTCTTACCCGTGAAAGTTACAATTGATTCTATGTAACCAAAGCCAGATTTCTTTTTCTTTAAACAATTGAATTACAAAATTGTTATTCCACTTATACCCTTCTCTGTTATTTGATACAAGCTGTCTTCTATATCTAGTACTTGTTTTTCCCTTTTTTGAATTGCGGGTAGACATTAGTTGAGGATGTGAGAGAACAACAGAAAAGTTTATACCTCGAAAAAACTGTTTGAAAAGCTAGTGTTAAGATTTCTTTTATTCTAAGTGTTTTCTGAACCCCAAAGACAATGTCTATATAAGGTTATGTGAATGGTGTGGTCAGTGCTAATGATAACATTTTATGCAGGTTATGATTTCGAAGAGACTTATGTCCAAGAAGATGAAGAGCCGACAGTGCTGAGCATTGAGAATAAGAAAAAATGGAGGGGAAAAGAAGACGGTGTTCTTCCTGGTTTTAGACCAGCTTCCAGTTCTGAAAACCAGCTAGGAAGGCAAGTATCTATCGTAGTTCTTTCCGTACTAAACTTATAATAAATTCATTTTATTTCACTAGCAACACAAATCTCTCTTAATAGTCTTAAGAATTAATATGTTACTACGTATAAAGCACAAAGTTTGGGCTTCAGTAATATTTTCCCCTTCAGAAAGACGTGAGCAGAGTAAAGGTCGGCTGATGGTTCAGGACTGTTTATCATTATTCTTCCATTTATCGGAATCTCTTCATATCTAAGTACAAAATTATCGTGGCGCGGCTGTCGAATAGAGACGTAAAATCAAACCTAATTGATAACAGATTCTAGCAACAAGTCATTTTTATTGTCAAGTTGGATTTACTTTTCATCTCTCATTATGTACTATATGAGGCTTAAGTTGTGGGTGACTTGCAGCTTTGTTTGCCCAGCTAACAGTTTTATACAAAGTTGAAAATTCGTGATAGTAGGGTGTATAATTCTCAAGTTAATCCTTCGAGTTTGTAAAGATTTTTTGCTATACTTCTGTAAAGTATCACCGTGAAAATCATTTGCCTTCTGTTACTTCATTGCAGGTTTGACCCTCCAGTTGTCCCCAAGAACTTTGTTCCACGTCATAAATTTCTCTCACCTCTTGATCGTGACAACAAATTTTATGGACCCCCTCCCGCAGAGAATTCTCCTCCGGAGGATAAGAACTTGAAACTCATGATTGATGGGGTTGCAACTATGGTTGCCCGTTGTGGTAAATTATTCGAGGATCTATCACGAGAGAAAAACCAATCAAATCCTCTATTTTCCTTCCTTTATGGTGGGAATGGTCATGAATATTATGCAAGGAAGCTATGGGAGGAGAAACAGAAGAATAAGGATGGGAAAACTGAGGAGTTGGTTGGAAAAGAGCTTTTTAGGGCACAGAAAATGACAGCAGAAAGCCGGGGGAAGATCTTGGGAGAAAAACCTCTTGAAAACAGCTTAAATGATAAGAGCTTGCCTTCTAATTCTTCAGATGTTCAGCTCCAGTACAATCTTGTAGATACATTCATTACACCTGCATCATTTGTGAGTGGTTTAGATTTTAATGCCATTATTGACGTATTTAGAAAATGCTGGTCATTTTTGGGATGCTGACTTGATCGTTTTTCATGGATTAACATCCCGAGGTCCTTTGATGGGCAAGTTTTTCCGAAGATGCCTCTTAGTGATGCCAGACTAGATGAGTGGTAAAAACTTGCACATAAATGTGCAAGATAGGTGTCTGCTCCGCCTGTTTAAGGCAATTGGGCACCCTATTGAAAGAAAAAAAAGACTAGTCTTTGAAGTTGAAAATGAGTATATTTTTAGGAAAACATCACTTTTGTATATCAGCTTACTGACTTTAAATATCAGTACAGAATACTATAGAATTTAGATACCAATCTACATGAAATCAAACAATCGCCTATAAATCAAGATTTGCAAACTCGAAACCAATCTAGAAAAAAATAAAAAAAAACTGTTCACCAACCTATAGAAAATTTACTAGTGTTTTCAGTGTTTTAATTTTGGCGCTGGTATACTAATTGTTTGATTTTGTGGAGATTGTTGGTTAGTACAAGTGATCTTAGTGCACAGATAGTGCCTTTGAATTATAATATTATAAGTACCAAGTGTTTGAAATTTTCTAGATTGGTGTCTAATAATGAAATCTAATACCATTGTTTAAATTGTTCAAAACTTATAGATTGGTGTATCCCTTATTTCCCAATATTTTTGTTTTTCTTGGATAAAGATTGTGAAATGTTAATGTCGCTAAAACAAGTTACTTAACTTAATTCAGAGTGAGGGTCCTGATGGTGTAAAACCTTTTAAGAATGACCCTGCAAAGCAAGAAAGGTTTGAACAGTATCTGAAGGAAAAGTACCGTGGCGGGCTTCGATCTAAAGATGCTGGTGGAGCAAGTAAAATGTCAGAGTCTGCTCGAGCTCGTGAAAGATTAGAGTTTGAGGCTGCGGCCGAGGCAATTGCAAAAGGGAAACAGATTAATCTTCCGAATCAAAAGCCCCTGGAGATATCCGTAACCACTAGCTTGCAGTTCACCTCTGGTGGATCGGAGGTATGTATGAAAAGGAAGACTTAAGAATCATTAATTTCAACTGTTTCGTAGTGAACCTATCACGAAACTTCTATTTTGTACACTAACCTATCTCTCGTATATGTTATACGTTATTAAACTAATCTACCGGACATAGAACATTAAGGGTACTTCCGTCTAGAGTTGGGTTAAGGACAGTTTTATAAACTAGTTTATCACAAGATTCCGATTTCGATAATTCCTAATTAGTATTACCAATCTAACAATCTATTTTACTTTTGTGCACTAGATAAAAATAATAGCTTTAAGACAAAAATCGAAAATATGTGATATGATAGTGTTCTAAATAATTTGTCTGCATTGCCTATCTAGTGCGCCCACTTATGATTTCTTTTCTGGGTCAATGACCAATAGGTTGCAGAAAACATCTTAATGCCCAATAGGTACCTAAAAGATCTTGTTATGTATCTCTTTCCACAACCGCCAAGATTTAAAAAAAAAATGTTATAAATATGAAAGTAGTACTTGTTGGTCATTTTTTGTTCTCTTTTTCTAAAATAAGAATACCAAGTGAGTGAACAGAACAGACATCTAATGATAGTGTCTTATGCTGGAATAATTAATGGAAAAACTCAGATGTTCATAATGACTTTTATACACTAAAATTTTGCAACTTGTCACCTTTGTACACTGATGTTAATGTCATGTACCTTCCGACTTAAATGCCTTATAATAGAAGTAAGGTAACTAATTATAAATTTCAATGTGGCACATTTATACTCCAACAACTATTTATATAAATGGGCGTGTTCCAAAATTAACGTGTTTGCTGATTGAGCAATAAATGTTAGGTTAGTATACTAATTACAGAACATTTTAGGTTGGTATGCAAAATCGAAAAAGGTGATATGTTGGTGTATATAACCTTAAACAACCAGTTAAGTGTCTCCACTTTTAGCTTTGAATTAGAGTTATTAACGTGTAGATCATGGAACAGAAAGTGGTTCAAGGTGAGGATCTATTGAAGAAAGCCGCATATCCAAAGCGTGAGGAGTTTCAGTGGAGGCCTTCTCCTATACTTTGCAAGCGCTTTGATATAATGGACCCGTATATGGGCAAGGTATAATTTTGCACCATCTTCCTTTCGCTGCATTAATGTTCTTGCTGTTTCAATTTTTTTGGTTTTGTAAGTTTCTACTGTTTCTGCATTATATCGTTGTGTATCGTTGATTGTTTCTGTTGGTTTCTAGGCGAATTGTTACGGAAATAATTAATTGTTTCAGAATATATAGCAACGTTATGTATTTGAGTCTTGAGACAAACCAAAAACCTTGACTTAACAAAATATTCTTTCTGGGCTATATGCAGTATGCTTAGTATAACCTTGTCCTGAAATTAATCCATGCGGCGATGCTTTCTTCATCGATAATTGTACAGTATCTTCTGTGCAGATCCATGCATTCCTTTTTTGATTCTTCATTTCGTGAGCAACTCACTATTTTCTTCCTACATCTTGTGACTTTATATTTACCGTATTCCTTTGCAGCCTCTTGCTTTTTATTGGAACAACAGTATTTTTGGGTGAAGTGATTATTTACTTTTGTTACAGTTCTGGCCTCTTTTGTCCTTTTTAATTAGCAAGCAATATAGGATTAAATTTTCTTTGTCTGTTACCTGTCTTCCACGCTTCAATTCTTAGGTTCCTTCTATTTAGTTTCACTCTCTCCTCCACTGTCCGTCTCAAATATTGCAGTTTAACTTTGTTTTTGTTTTAGGGGTTACTTTTCTGCTAAACTGCATATTTTCTTTTACAGCCACTACCACCTCCACGTCCGAGGAGCAAAATGGACTCGCTGCTATTCTTGCCAGATTCAGTTACACCTGCAAAGGTGGAAGAAAGTACTAATGCAAGGGGTGTCCACTCTTTAGATGGAAAAGAGATTATAAAAGGAGAAGCTGATGAACAAATTGATGATAACGTGGAAGCTGAAAATGTTGAACGGCCAGTTGATCTCTACAAGGTACTGAGTGCAGATAATTTCGAAAAATAGGTTTCAAATTTCAATTGCTTTCCAACTTCTAGCATAAAAAGAGACCAAAGCTTGGTTTGGAAAGATTAACTTGAACCGCCGGCCCCTTTATTTATATTTTATATGCATACACTATGAGTCAACTAGGATGGTAACCAGCTTTATTATTAAATTGCATGATATATGTATCTATATGTAGACAAGGTATTATACCAGTGTGTGGGCTGCTTTCTCAACTGCATAGATAATCTTTCCTTATTTTCAGCAGAGTGCTCACTCTGATCCAATCTTCTCCATTTTATTTCTACAAACATGAGCTGTGTCTTTATTTGCAATTAGTTGTGTTTTCCATCTGATAGCGACACCTGTATCACTTTATGGCAAATGTTTATATTTTAAGACTTAACTTTTCGGTTCCATATGAGCTTCTCTTTGTATCTCCTTGCTACTGGCATACGTTTTGCTCACTGATTAGGCTAATCAAGAATTAAATTGCCTAATTACATTGTTCTGTGGTTATTGTTTTCTTCCTTGGGCAGGCTATTTTTTCTGATGATTCAGATGAGGAAGAGGAAACTTCTACAAGTCAAGTCGATAATCCTAATAAGAATATTGAAGTTGCTAATACAACTTTAAATCGTTTGATAGCAGCTGACTTTTTAGAATCCATCGGTAAGGAATTGGGCCTTGAGGTTCCCCCCGATCTTCCACTTTCGGGAAACAAAGTTGGTACTTTGAATTCTCAGAAAGAAAGTATTACTCCTAATAACAGAGATATTAGCACCAACTTAGTTGAAATCACACCCCAGATCACTCCTAGAGATTACGAATCTAGTCCCTTAATTCAAAGGGATAACAGTAAAAGTAGTAGACCCCTAAGGGATCATAGTAGCAGTTCATCGGAAGATGAAAGGAGAAGTAAACGTTCTAGGCACCATCGATGCAAAAACGTTAGTTCGGATAATGATACGGGCTATTCATCTGATGATTATAGAGGACGTCACGATTCGAAGGCTAGAGAGAGAAGAAAAAGATCTTCGAGAGAAAAGAGTAGTAGCAGAAAACACTCCAGGCACCATAAGCGCAGGAGAGGGGATTCTCCCAGCAGATCTTACCGTCGGAGTGAGAGAGAACGAGAAGAAAAGAGGGAGAAGCGGAGATAAGAACGAGTCTTTGAGGCATAACTTTCTACTTGGACCCTTGAGTTTGAACAGATATACTAGCAAGCATCTGAGGAAAAGAAAAAAGTGTAACCATGGCTGAGTCATTTGGAAAAATGTGGCTTTGTTAGTAAAAACTTCATAGCAACCGGTTATTGAGATATTTTTATGCGAAGATTATCTGTTGTAGACTTGTAGTGAGCATAAGAGCTGGTGAAGATTATTTTATGTTAATTTTATCTGTTGTACAACATAGAGCTTGATGAAGTTGGATTCTATGACTGCACATGCTTAATTTTTCCAGATCTTAGCAGCTTGCTCTTCGAAAAGGCTGAATAACGATGTTGAAAATCTGTTTACTTTTGTATATATATGTATTGCTAGAGTAAACTGAGTCTTGACCAAATAGACGAACGTGTAATTAGATTTATTAGAAAAGGTAAGACATGTGTAGTCTTATTCTGCACCAACTACAAACTGATAGACACCCATAGGAAACTGGAATGTATTAACATAACAAACATGTTGGTTTACACATCTTGAATATAAAGTGAGACGAAATAATGGCATTGCTAGTGTGCTGTTAATGGTTTGATGATCTGATGACATCATTTTTCTAATATAACCATTTGTAATAATCATTTTCGGTATTATACCTCATCTCCGGGGTGAGCTTTCCCTTCAACCTGAACTCCAGCGCCACTTGAGCGCCACATCACCGTGTTCTTAAGCCAAGCAAAACACCCCCTATACTTAATGCTCTCCAATGGTGTACTCATAGTCTTTGCCCTACAAAATCTTCCTAAAATACAGGAAAGGATAGTCAGAACTGCTAAAACCGATATTACGGCAAAAAATGGGCCAAGTGAGGGGTGCAAAGTATTATTCGGCACAACCTCGGGATTATCAGACAGCATCCCTTGAACTGGCTGATCATCATCTGGGAAAGGGAAAGGACTAAGCAAATTACTATTAGTTGTTGCCATTTTGATCAAAACATGAATACAACTATACAGTAAACAAGCTCAAATGATTTTATAAAGGAGTTTCTGTGTCTAAAGAAGCGTAACATGGGCTGTGGGTTGATATATTTTCTAATGTGGGTATTAGTGGAGGACAACATGGGAAGTTAAGTAAAAGCATTGAAAATAATGGATTTAACTTGTGGATTTGATATAACTGCAAGTGTTACCAACTTAACATGCACTAATTTGGATGAGTTTAAGGGGGCTTTTCATAAAGCACAGGATAAAATATATTCCCGTTCTTTTGGTGAACTAATTTATAATTTTCTCTCCTTTTTTATTATTTCCCTTTTCTGTAGTGCTTTGGGTTTTGTAATAGAAGTTAGCCGATCATGGCGCGTGGTTAATCAAGCATGATTTTCCCTTTTCTGTAGGGCTTCAGGTTTTGTACTAGAAGTTAGCCGATTATGGAGCGTGGTTAATCAAGCATGATTTTCATCCGCTTCTAGGTAAAAATGTGTGAGATTGGTATGCTCGCAATCAATTACCATATTATCTTTGATATCAGCACGTTCCAAGACTGTAATATGTTTTTATTTTCTATTCCAAAGGTTTGGTCAGCTATTTGATTTCAATTTTTTAATAAATTACTAAAATTTATACTTGGACAAATTTAGGAAGAGAAACAACTCTGAAAATTTATTCATGTAATATATTGTCACTATTGTTTTAGTATATTTCAACAGGTGAATTCTATGAACAATTTAATACAACTATTAGCTACGTATTTAGCGAGACAGAAGTAGAGAGATGGAAGAACAGTATCGTCTTTATTATGAATGAATATCTAAATGAATGACAAATACAGGACCCATAACCCTCTTTATATAGATAGAGGGTTAGGGTTACAAGCCCACTTGAGCCCATAAATTGCAAGCTCAATAGTCCAATAATATCCTACAATACTCCCCATTTGGACGTCTTGAATTCTTCGTCTTCATACAGTCGATCTGAGTCGAGTTCATTCGCAGTGCTAAACACATAAATACCTTCGGGGCGAAAAACCCGGTGTGGGACAAAACTGGTACCTAAGAGAAATTGTGTAGCCGAATGATATATGCCAAAATACTATGTAAGTAACTAACCACAAAACGGTGTGCCTCATCAAAACCTTGCCAGAACAAACCCAATGGAAAAATCTCTGATCGAAGGGAAAAAAGTGCAACAGTGGTAGTCGTACGGGATCAACTACAAAACAGGTGCCTCATCAAAACCTTGCCAGAGTAAACCCAGTGGGAAAAACTCTGGTCGAAGGACAAAAGAGTACACAGTGGTAAGAAGTATATGACAGCATACTCCCCCTGATTTCGGCAATCCTTAGTGGGAAAACCCAATGGGAAAAACCTTGTACTAAGGACAAAAAGAGTACACATGCATACAACAGGATGCTCCCCCTCACTTGCACATGACAGGGTGCGAGGATTTCGACTCCGACATAAAATGTCGCTCTAAGGTAGCTCAGATAGCCTACGTAGGCCAATCGCCCGTACGTGCTTCTGAAAAGAATGCTTTGGTAGTGACTTGGTGAACAAGTCATCGTGGTTATTCTCTGAACCAATATGCTTCACTTCAATCTTTTGAAGCGTTTGTTGTTCATGTGTAAAGAACAACTTTGACGAGATATGCTTAGTGGCATCACCTTTGATATAACCATGCTTCGCTTGATCAATCACAGCGGTGTTGTCCTCATAAATAACAACTGGTTCACCATGATCATAAGCTAGATCACAGGTGCTTCGAATATGGCCAATAACTGCTCGAATCCAGACACACTCTCTAGTCGCCTCATAGAGCGCGAGTAGCTCGGAGTGGTTAGTCGAAGTGGCCACTAGAGTCTGTTTACGAGACCTCCAAGATATCGCCGTGTTCCCAATGGTAAAGACATAACCAGATTGGGAACGTCCCTTGTGCGGGTCTGATAAGAAACCACTATCGGGATAGCCAACAAGGGTTGCGTTATTTCGAGGATCAATGGAGCTAGATCCACTCGACGCAAAGGGATAGAATAAGCCCATGTCCGTAGTACCTCTAAGGTAACGGAAAATGTCTTTTATGCCAGTCCAGTGGCGGCGTGTTGGCACGGTGCTGTGTCGAGCTAGACAATTCACAGCAAACGAGATGTCCGGTCTAGTACATTGGGCCAAGTACAATAATGCGTCTATTGCACCCAGATATGAACACTCAGGGCTCAATATCTCTTCATCGTCCTCCTTTGGACGGAAGGGGTCCTTATTAATGTCTAGAGAGCGGACGACCATGGGAGTAGAGGACGGCTTAGCATCACTATGACTAAAGCGCCTCAATACCTTTTGGATGTAGCTTTCTTGATGGACTAAAATTCCATCTTTACGGTGCTCGATCTGCAGGCCGAGGCAATACCGTGTCTTCCCAAGATCAATCATCTCGAATTCCTTCTTCAGGATTTCAATAGTTTCGAACAACTCTTTCAAGATTCCTATCAGATTCATATCATCTACATAGACTGCGATAATCGCATATCCTGAAGTGGATTTCTTTATGAACATGCATGGGCATAGTTCATTATTAACATATCCCAAGCTGATCAAGTATTCACTTATACGGTTATACCACATCCATCCGGATTGTTTCAATCCATATAGTGATCGTCTCAGTCTAATCGAGAACGTGTTCCGTGGCCGGAAACTACTTGATTCAGGCAACTTAAATCCATCAGGGACTCTCATGTAAATCTCTATGTCCAGATCCCCATAGAGATACTATGTGACCACATCCATGAGCTGCATATTCAGTTTTTCGGAAACTACTAAACTGATTAAGTAGCGGAACCTTATAACGTCCATTACGGGAGAATACGTCTCATCGTAATCAATTTCAGAGCGTTGAGAGAAACCTTGCGCCACAAGGCGAGCTTTGTATCTAACAATATCATTATTCTCATCACGCTTCCTTATGAAAACCCATTTATGACCAACTGGTCTAACATTGGGCGGTGTTGGAGCGACAGGTCCAAACACCCTTCGTTTCGTTAGGGAATCCAATTCGGCCTGGATTGCTTGTTTCCATTGAGGCCAGTCCGTTCTTCGCTGACACTCAGTAACGGTATGAGGTTCCATGTCATCATTGTACATAATGTCAGTGGCCACTGCGTATATGAACACATCATCGATGATAGTCTCGTTTCGATTCAAAATATTGTCTAAACTAGTATAATCGATAGAAATTTCGAGGTTATCGGGATGATTAGGAACTGATGTTTCATCTGGAACACGCTCCTCTAATACATCATCGTGATCCTTAATGATCTCATGTGGCAAAACAGATGCGACATGATTTCTCCTCTTTTGAGGCAGAATATCCTTGGAACCGGACGGCCTTCCTCTTTTATTCGAAAGGGCGGCGGACTGAACGGCCGACGGCAGCGTCCTTTACTCGATGGATACAACCGGAACAACGTGTTCAACCGGAACACGGCATATCACTGGGACGTCTATCCTTGCAGGCACATTTGCAGCAGGTATATGTGATCTCGTGACATTCGCTAGGTCATTAAATGCGTCTGGCATTTGATTTGCAACATTTTGCAGACCTAGGATTCTCTGCAATTCCTTATCACTATGTGCAGTTGGGGGATCTAGATGAGACATAGTGGGTACATACGACGTTAATTCACGTCGTTCCTTATCAACGTTAACGTGCATTTCTCCCCCTAACAACGGGAAGAATGTCTCATCAAAGTCACAATCCGCATGTCTAGCGGTAAAGAGATCGCCTGTCAAGGGCTCTAAATAGGAACGCTTAGGCGGCTCAATTGGAACATTGACTAAACACCCAAACATGCGTAAATGTGAGACATCGGGCTCATATCCAGTTACCAACTGGTACGCAGATAGTGGTTGGGTGGCCATGGGCCTTAGACGGACCAACGCATCAGCATGTAAAATGGCATAGCCCCATGCAGAAATAGGAAGTTTGGTGCGCATAACCAAAGTTCTAGCAATCATTTGCAATCGATTAATGAAAGCTTCTACAAGGCCGTTTTGGGTATGAACATACGCAACTGGGTGTTCAAGATTAATTCCCAAAGTCATGCAATAGTCATCGAAAGTTTTCGATGTAAA
The DNA here is from genome assembly GCA_963682055.1 of Primula veris. Lineage (NCBI taxonomy): Eukaryota > Viridiplantae > Streptophyta > Magnoliopsida > Ericales > Primulaceae > Primula > Primula veris. Next base: position 27,006,823 of record OY821742.1, on the reverse strand, counting down.
CTCCGCGACATTATCAAGTCTAATAGACTTTATCGGATAATCCGAATGATGAGCCCTCAATTTAATGATCTGGGCTAGGAGTTTTAAAAACGCTGCGTTTCTGTGGACAACAAAGCTATGTGTGACCATCTTGTCGATGCATCAACCAAAACCATGAAATATTTAAATGGTCCGCATGTTGGTTGGATAGGTCCACAAATATCTCATTGAATTCTTTCAAGGAATTGGGAAACCAATTTCGTAGGTTTCACACGAATTGGTTTGAGATTAGTCTTTCTAATCTAGCATGCTTGGCATAGGCTTTTCGGATTAATCACGAAATTCTTTCCTCCAAGAGGATGCCCCTGAGATGCGTTCATCGTTCGAAGCATCGTATTTTGACCCAGGTGTCCCAGCCGGTCATGCCATAGCATAAAAGTGTTCTCATCAATCGGCGCCCGCCGAATGATTAGATTGCTTTCAAAGTTTTGGATTGTAGTAACATACAAACCACTTGAAAGACATCTAAACTTCTCTAGAATACGCTTTTGGTCGTATTGAGTGGAAGTAATGTGAAGGTATTCAATACCATTTTCATGAGCAGTTTCAAGATGAAACTTATTTTCTCGGATATCCTTAAAGCTCAACAAGGTACGACCGGACCTCGGAGAATATAAGGCCTCAGATACTTCAACAGGAGTACCATTTGACAACGTGAATTTAGCTTTACCAAAGCTTTCAACAAAGGGTTGACGGGCCCGAAATTGTTGTCACTGAGTTTAATTTAGGCGTAAAGTTGATAAAAAATCATTTATCTTTTAAGATAGTGTGTGTAGTGTCACTATCAAGCAGACAATCAACTGTCCCACAATACATGCCAAAAAGTAAAATAATTTAAAGTCGGTCACACGAATCAAAGGAATTGCTCAATGAAATAAATTTAAATTATATGAGAAATGTTCAAAACATTATCCATAAAACAAACCATAATCCAAAAGAAATGAACAATATCAAAAGGAAAAAACATAATCCGAAATGGAATTGAAATAACATAATCCAGGAGCAAAACAGCTCAATTATTAAAAGAAACGAAGAAAAAAACTTTATTCTTCCATGTGAGCCTCAAAGTCAGGGGTCTCAAGAGTTTCTTTTGCATTAGCTTTAATCATATTGGCTTCGACCCTTCTACCCTTGTGGTAGTTTTCGACTTCTTGGGGAGTTGTCATACAAGTCCTTTGCATATGACCATTTTCACCACATTTATAGCACAGAGTTGGCATATCGGCCGGCTCTCTTGCTTTGGGACGACTGGCCCTGTTGTTCCTACCACCACGAGACTGCCTAGGAGGAGCCACATGTCCTCGGTTCGGACGATTGTCCAAACCTCGCTTGGCTGGACGAGCATTACGCTCACCCATGTTCATTGGCTGATGGGACGACTGGCCCTTTTTTCGTTTCCCATATCGTGAACGAGGTCCATGAACAACATTAGCATCAGGCATTGGAACTGCCTTTGAACCAGCAGGACGAGAATTACTGTTCATCATTAAAATGAGACTATTCTTCTCGTCCAATAACAAATGGGTGATGAGCTCGGGAAATTTGGTGAATTTAGACTGACGATATTGCTTTCGGAGCAAGATGTCAGAACTAGGAAATGTGGTGTACGTTTTCTCCAATAAGTCACTGTCGGTGAGTGTTTCACCACAATATTGTAGTGTAGCACGAATTCTACATACTCCAGCGTTATATTTTTCAACGCTTCCGAAGTCCTGAAATCGCATATTCAGCCAATCATGGCGGGCTTCAGGAAGCCAAATGGTCTTTTGGTGGTCGAAGCGCTCTTTCAGAGAGTCCCACAATGTCTTTGGTGAGGTGGTTGCTATGAACTCAGATTTCATGGCATTTGATAAGTGACGGCGAAACAGAATCATCGCCCGAGCACTCATTTCATGCGTTACTTCCATTTCACGCTCCTCCTCATCATATATGACGTCCAATAGGGCTTGGGCATCTAAATGGTTTTGGATATCCTGACTCCAATCCAAGTAGTTCTTGCCGGCACCATCCAAAATTGGAAAGTCAAGCTTGATTAATATTTTTCTACAACAGGAGAAAAGAAAATAAAGACTGGATTAGTCATCATATAAAACAACGGGTTTATATGTTTATGGTTTGTATAAGCACAAACTTTATTTTGAAACGACCGGTTCGAAAAACAAGTTTTTCTTTTAAGTGAAGAGGTTCTCTTTGATCGAACGACAGGTCGATACTGAGACACCAATTCGGCGAATACATATCTATATAGACACATTCGGGAAAATTATTATTCACGGTGAGGGGGGTGGGCACGAATGCCTCTTAAAAACCGACCTCATTAGGAGAACGACTTCCGCCTTTATCTTTCCTAGACATCGTATCCAAATAGGCGAGCCTATTTGGGGAAGATTCATAATTTTTTCAACTTAAATGTGAATATATACGATTTTCGCATTTTATATATATGGCAATAATATTAACAACATAGACAATATCTATCTAGATTAACCACATATATATAAACAGACAGTAAATATATTTTTAGGATTTATCTAATCATGGAGTAGATTTGGTGTTATAAACAAATCAATTCAAGATTATCAATCACAAAGATTATATCATACCAAATCAAATCAATTAGATCTAATTTAATAATTAACTGCCATATGTGATATTTATATATATGATAATATCAAAAGATATGATTATGCTAACAAGATATCTATCAATTATTTATATTTATTGCCATATGAATAATTCTATACATGATAGTTTTAACATGCAAGCAATCAATATATTTTTAATTACCAATCAATTCTATATATGGTAAAAAAAATTTAACATGCAAAGAGGTTAAATATACATGGAAACATATCAATTTTTCAATTAACATGCAATTTTTATTCACTTGCCTTTTAATAAAAAAAATTATATGCATGTGGGTGAATCTTGACCGAATATTGCATTTTTATAACACATATATACTGTTTTATACATGTAATATACTTAAGGATCACATGTGTAATTACTGTAAACTAAATTCAGTTTTAGTCTTATTACAGAGTCAGTCCTAAATTCAATACTAAATAACAAACTATTTTCTTAACATGTAGTTGTCTACATATGGTTTTATATGTTTTTCAAACAAATCTTGCGTAACAAAACCAAAAATAAATTAATCTTTCTTGTTCACAGTGTTGTTAATATGTTGTTTACGTCAATGATTAGATGGCAATAATCTCAGCCTACATATTGTTCTTATACACAAACAACCATCATAAACCATAATATATTTATATATTCTGACTACATGTCCATATATATATATATATATATATATATATATATATCATCTTATACGTACGGACCCAGAATCCGTTCATCATTCAAAGTATATTTACAAGAAAAAGTTCATATAGTAACTTAATTTGGCAACTAATATAGTAGTTCGAGAAATGGTGACATATTATTTCTAAATAAATACCAACTGATTTGAGTCCGAATAACTTTTACCTTAAATAACTACCCATTAGGAACTGGCATATTTTTCAGTTGGAAAATACCAGAAATTTTGTGTTACTATATAGCAACAGATTAATAACTCAAATATTTCAAGTTAGTAAGTAACAAATGATCTGTAAGTACTACTTTTGAGTAGGCATTCAACAACTGATTCTAAGCCTGTCATTTAGAAAATAGCAAATGATTGCATTAGCTGCAAATTAGTGACTAAAATATCAGTTGCTAAATTAATCCATATATCCATACGTACAATAGCTATTAGGGTTGTTTAAAAAAATAGTGAACCTATGAACCTGGTGTTTTGGTTTAGTCTGGATTTTTAACATATTTGGTCTGTTTTAGGGTTTAAAAACTTCAAAACCGTTTTTAATGGGTTGGACTATGTCAGGCTAATCAAAAATCAGATCAGACCAAACAAGATCAAACCGTGTTGGCCCGTTAAAACCAAACCGTGAAAACCATTTTAACTCACTAAAACTTGTAGAGTATATATGTTAATTAACAAAATATATAATAAATTAAGTATAATAAATATAAATTATCTCAACCATTGATTTTTAATTCTAATTTAAAAATAACCATAGCCATTAGATTAATTGTATACAATTTTTATTAAGATTATTGGTTTTCTCATTTGTAATTATAATATTTGTTTGAGTTTTATTTGAATTTGTATTTACTCAACATTTTCGGATTCAATTTACCATGTTGTATTTATTGTTACACCGCGACAATTCGAAACTCAACCTATAACCGAAACGAAACGTTCAACCCGTAAGCCGGCACTAAAAAAAAAAATATTCTAGGACAACAAAAAATATTCGTCGTTAAATCTGAGATTTCGTCGCGTAAATATTTAGGTGACAAAACTTTCGTCGCTATGACTCTGTCGCATATATACTGTTGGCGGGAAACATGAGACGAAAATTTTTCACTTGCCGACGAATTGGGCGACAAAAAATGTTCATCGTTAGATTTTTTCCGACGAAAAATTTCGTCACTATATGTGAATCATAAGTTCACAAAGAATTGATTTCCCGACAAAGAATTGATTTCCCCACAAATATTGTGTCGGCAGAAATATCTTTTAACGACAAATCTAACACATTGTTTGAAAAAAGATTTGTCGGCACAACTCTTATTATGTAACATTTCACTTTAATTTTGGAGAAATGATTTGTCGGCGATAATTTGGTCTATCTATAGTATATTATTAAAATTAATCATTACAAAATATATTTTTATCTAATAATTAATTAAACGAATATTAAGATCAATATTATGAAAAACAATCAATAAAATATATTACATGTAAAAGATCCAAATAACACATATTTACAAAACGTGTAATAGAAATGAATAATTCTAAATATAAATTCTAAATCATAAAAACATGAAACATATATCATGGAGATGTATTGTCATCATCGTGCTTATCCTCTACAATTTTTTTCGAACCCTTTTTTCGGAAGTGTAAAACCTTGACTGTAAAAAGATTTTGCTAACACGTATGTCATTCTTTTCGATGCATGCATGCGTCGTTCCGTGTCTTCCCTAGCAGTCTTCTCATCGGCCAATTGTTGGTCTAACTCATTGATACGAGACGATGTACCGCCTTGTGTAGTTTTAGATGACTCCGAGTCTCGATACCTTCCGAAACCCATCCCACGAATTTACTTTTCAGCCATTGTATCTAGCGTCTTCATTAATATTTTTTGACTAGCATCCGCGGAAACAATAATTTTCTCAACTTTTGTACCTTCGGGATATCCAACAACCAATTCTTGAGTAATGCTTTTGCTTGGGACATCATCTCCTCCTAAGCACACATACAAAATAACCATTAATAATTATTAGAAGTATAAGATGCAAAAACTACTCGATGCTAAATTTATACCCATACATAATTTTTATAACCTTGAAGATATAATTTTAATTGTAGATGAAGAAATTAATATTCATCTATATAAAGATTGAAAAAGGTTACATTAAAAAAAACAACGCTGGACATTTTTTATATCAATATGTCTAGAGTATTGGGCATATGATTTAATCAAATAATTTATTACCTGATATGTGGCTATAGCTTTATCCTTCTATTTTTTTGGCAGATAACTTCATACATTTGTATCTTTTTTTAATTGCACGGAGGAATCAATTATTTTTAGTCAACGCATGAATTTGAAATGAAACACCACACAAGTAAAATAAGTCAACTACGTCAATCAAGAAATTTTTCAACTGCTACGACAACCAAGAAATAAGTCAGCCACTCTAGAACAAATCAAACAGAAAAAATTAAAACTCCTAGAAAGATGCAACTACAAAATTAATAATGGGGAAAACTATTTTAAAAAAAATAAAAGGCGACTCGAAATCATAAAGCTTATATAAGCCGTTTTAAAACTAAAAGAGTCGTGTTCTTCTATCCTTGAAAACCAGCAAACTGCCATCGACTAAAGCCATGGAACCTGTTAGATATCAATTCCAGCCAAAAACTTGCCAAAAGACAAGTCTATACAAATTAAAGAGCAATGTAAGATGAGAAAGAACCTGTTTGTTAGATGGTTTTTATGTGATAAAATGTTTTGTCCTTCACTGCAACTTCATTTTTTTTTTACAGAAACCATGTAAACTTTCTAATAAGATCAGAGTAAACTAAGTAAACAAGAAAATGAATAAGATTACAGTTGCAAATAAATGAAAGAAAAACACCCTTAATTAAAATATTATTATTAAAAATATTACAAATGCAGTAAAACAAACATAAGAATTTTTCAATAAAGAAAAAGTCGCAAAACCCTAAATGAAATGATCAATATTATCCCCAAATAGCAGTCGAAGGCATAATGAAACTAATAAGGGGATTCTGATCGCAGGCTCTAAGTTAGATAACAAAACAGTTAAAGACAAAGTATTTAACAATTAAATTATCCTCAATTTACAAAAGGCGCAAATAGGCAATTGAAAAAAGAAGTGAAGAAAATACCTCAATAGTAATTGAGTAAAACCTCTAACTGAACATACCAATATAAATCATCAATTAAGAAAAGACTCAGCTGAAAACAAGCTAGATTTAGTGAATTAAGATGTCCCATCGTCAATTGACAGAGGGAATATAACCTTCGAGAAAAACAAAAGTAAGGAATGAATAAAAACACAACTAAAATAGGTAGATATACATGATGGCAGTCTTGTAATAACCATTATATCTCAGGGGCAATTTCGTAGTTTTATATGGACAAAAATTTGAGGCGGCACATGCCACCCCATGCCCTTATGTGAATCCGCCCCTTACAGGAAAATGCAAAAGTAGCTTAAGAGCAGAAACCAAAACAAATAAAGTTAAATACTACATTAAAACAAACAAAATTCTCAAAAAACCTAAAAATAAGGTAATAATATAGTTATATTCAAAACTAGCCAGCGATGTGGTAGTCATTAAATGAAACTTTTAAATTGTATAAAGTCTAAGAAACTTGCATATTTCTCTTTAGCCACGTCATTCGTCCATACACCAGATTTTGTATACGACTCTTTAAATGTATCAATATCAGGGAATTGCGAACCTTTATTCGAAATAATATAAATTTGATAAAGTAAAATAACAATGATAAGTCTTTGAATTGAAGGAAAAATCAACTTGTTTTTTCTAGTACCTCAACTTGTTTCTCATATATCAAGGACATAAGCATTGGTCCACCATGATGTTCATACTGTTTTTCCCTCGATTTTCTTTGTTAATTGTGCTCTATTTCTGAGATAGGTAAAACATTTATCTTAAGTTGACAACCAAGCATTACATTTATTATCAAGTTGACAACCAAAAATTACATTTATTGAACTATTAAAGCAATTGAGTTAAATAACTTCAAATCTTTCTGACATAAAATGATCACACATGCTAACCCAATCTTTCTCGTCCCTATCCTGCCACTCTAGAGGTGGGTGCGATTTTGCATTTTGTGGAGTGAAATTTTGAAAATACTCGTGCAATTCACTTTTGAACTCACGAAAAGTCTTTGCAAACTGCTTGTCCAAATACTTAGATATCCGAGCTTCAAGTTTTCCCTTCTCGTCAATTTCAAAATCAAAATGCAACTACAAAATTAAATTTTTAATGTTAATAATTCTGAAATTTTAACCATACAAATGTATCTTATAAGTAAAAAAGTACACGATTTCGTTTGATTGCATCTTATAAGTAAAAAAGTACACTTATTTGGTGAAGCTAAAATACTTATTTGGTGAAGCTAAAAACGTATACTTTTAGTGTTCATTTTTAAGTATGGTTATACTATTTGGTTAATAGCAAAAAAGTATTTTAGATAAAAATGTTGTTTGTGTTATAAAACAGCACTCAATAGCTCAATAATATATTAAGTATTGAAAACGTAAATATAAAATGAACACGATATATAACGTGGTTTGGCGTTTCAACATTTCTGGGTTGAACCCTACTCCACGGAAAGATCATTACCTTTTTATATATATGAAAGTGGTAAAATACAAAATACAACTACAACATACTACACTGTATTTTTCACAGTTGAATAAGCATATATATATATATATGCATATCATGAGTGAATACTCATCATTCAACTTGTGTCTCACTTCCACGTGGAGTCTTGTTGTCATTACCTCATTTATTCAATGATGACTCATAACACTCCCCCTTAATGACCACAACTCAATTTCACTTTCGATAACCATATTCCAAGTCTCCCCCTGATGATAACAATTTAAAGTGATTATTTCAAAACTTCTTTCAGACTTCTCATGCCAATACTGTATACCAATTTCTTAAACGTTGTTGTAGGAATAGGCTTAGTAAATAAGTCGGTCAAATTATTTGTTGATCGTATTTGGCGAACGTCTATTTCACTATTCTTTTGGAGATCGTGGGTATAGAAGAATTTTGGAGAAATATGCTTAGTTCGAACCCCTTTAATATACCCTCCTCGAATCTGCGTAATACACGTTGTATTATCTTCATATAGTAACGTTAGCTGAATTTTTATCGAAGTCAAGCTTGACTGTTCTTGTACATAATGTATCATTGATCTTATGCAAACAGATTCTCAACTTGCTTTATGAATTGCAAGTATTTCCGAATGATTCGAAGAAGTTGCGGTTAATGTCTGTTTTACAGAATGCCAAGAGATTGCCGTACCACCATATATGTAAAAACATATCCAGTTTGTGATTTAGCATTATGTGGATATGACAGATAGCCAGCGTCTGCATATCCAACTAATTTTCCATTTCCATTGCTCGGGTAAAATAATCCTAAATCGACGGTCTCTCGTAAATATCGCAATATATGTTTAACATCATTCCAATACCTTCGAGTTGGTGCTGAACTATATCTTGCAAGTAGATTTACAGAGAATGCAATGTCTGGTCTAGTGTAACTTGCAAGGTACATAAGTGCACCGATTGCACTTAATTATGGTACTTCAGGGCCTAGTAAATACTCTTCTTCGTCTTTTGGATGGAATGGATCTTTATTGATGTAGAGTGAGCAAAGAACTTAGTGGATGTACTTTGTCCATATAAAATTGGCAAAATACCTTTTCCATGTAGTTAGACTGATGAACAAATATACCATTGGATGTATGCTCAATTTGTAAACCGAGACAATACTTTGTTTTCCCAAGATCTTTCATCTCAAATTCCACTTTGAGGTAATTAGCAGCCTTTGAAATCTCTTCAGGAGTTCTAATTATATTTATATCATCCACATAAATTGTAATAATAGCAAACCCATAATTCGTTTTCTTGATAAAAATGCATGGACATATCAGACTATGTACATACCTCTCTTTTAAGAGATAATCACTAAGCCGATTGTACTACATGCGTCCTGACTGTTTTAAGCTGTATAACGATCTTTGGAGTTTAATCGAGTGTAAACTCCTATCTTTTGCTTCAGGTAATTTAAAACCTTCAGGGATTTTCATATAGATGTCACTATCTAATGACCTATATAAATATGCAGTGACCACGTCCATTAGACGCATTTCCAGGCGTTCAGTGACTGCCAAACTGATCAAGAATCGAAAAGTACTCCCATCCATTACCGGAAAGTATGTTTCTTCGTAATCAATCTCAGGTCTTTCGGAGAAACCTTGTGCAACAAGTCGTGCTTTATATCTTATGACTTCGTTGTGTTCATTACGTTTTTGTACAAATATCCATTTGTACCCTACGGGCTTGACATCTTCTGCTGTTATGATTATTGGTCCAAATACTTCCCATTTTTATAAAGAGCTTAATTTGACTTCAATAGCATTTTTTCATTTTGACCAATCACTTCTACATCGACATTCTTCGACGGAAGTTGGTTCAGGATGCTCATTACCAATAATCTCTAGAGCCATATCATATGAAAAAAATTTCGTCGACGATTACATTACTACGATCCCATCTCTCCCCATAAAATATTGAGATCTCATTATTGTTTTCAGGTACCTGTATCTCTTCAGGAGATATAACCTCTTTACGAAGAATTTATCATGGGGGTTGGGACGAAGTTACTTATGGAGCCTCTTTAGGGGCATTTTTATTCGGCTCTTTACTCCCTTCCAGGGTTCTTTGTAATTTCTCTTCAGGAGAATTACTTTGAAAAGTATCCTCTGCTGGATGATTACTTGGTCTCAGTTTTTTCCTTTTTTGGGGCAATTTATCTTGTGCACCCACGGGTCTTCCATGCTTCTGACATGGTTTGTGTTCATTCATTATTGGTTCCCTTACAAGAATATCAATACACGCCATAGTGTGAGATGCAGGTACATGTGACTTTAATACTTTATGTGTATCAGTAAATGCATCGGGTAAATTATTAGCAATGCTTTGCAAGTAAATGACTTTATGAACTTCTAATTCACTTTCTCTGGTACGGGGGTCCAGATGAGACAATGATGGTACATTCCATTCAAATTCATGTTATGCTATGTGTTTAGAGTTTACCCCCCCTAATGGTAGGAAAAGAGTCTCATCAAACTGACAATCTGCGAAACGAGCCTTAAACGAATCACCGGTCAACGGTTCAAGATATCTAATAATAGATGGTGAATCAAAACCAACATAGATATCTAGGCGTCATTATGGACCCATTTTAGTACGTTGTGGTGGTGATATTGGAACGTATACTGCATACCCAAAAATACGTAAATGAGATATATTTGGTCGGTGACCAGATACTAGCTGGAGTGGGGAATAAACATGATGGCCAGATGGGCGAATACAAATTAAGGATGCAGCGTGTAGAATAGCATGCCACCACGCTGACTCTGCTAATTGAGACTTCATGAGTAATGGTCTCGATATCAATTGTATGCGTTTAATGAAAGATTCTGCTAGGCCATTTTGTGTATGAGTATGTGGGACATGATGTTCAACATCTATCCCTATAATAATGCAATAGTCGTCAAATGCTTGAGAAGTAAATTTACCAGCATTGTCAAGACGTATTGACTTAATTGGATAATCGGGGAATTGAGCTCTTAAACGAGTGATTTGAGCTAAAAGCCTAGCAAATGCAACGTTTCTCGTTGATAGTAAGCAGACATGAGACCATTTAGATGATGCATATATTAAGACCATAAAATAACGAAATGGACCACATGATGGATGAATTGGTCCATAAATATCTCCTTGTATGCATTGCAAAAAACTTGGTGAGTCAACACCAATTTTTAGAGGAGATGGTTTCGTAATCAATTTATCCTTTGAACAAGAAACATATGTATACTCACTAGGCGATGGAATCTTCATGTTCCTTAATGAATGACCGTTTGAACCTTCTACTATTCGGTTCATCATAGTTAAACCCGGATGACCGAGATGATTATGCCAAAGGATAAAAAATTGAGAATCAGAATGAACCTTTTGAACTTTGGTGCACTTCTGGTGCTGTTGCCTAATGCACTTTAGGTGCTACGCTTTAGTGGTGCACTTCAGGGGCTGCGCTTTAGTGGTGCACTTTAGTGCACTTCTGATCCGATGGTTCAATGCACTTCAGGTGCACTATAGAGTATGATTAAATACACCTTATTATTGTGTAATATAACCTTGAAGAATAAGTATTTAGTCTTTCAAGTACAAGCTTCTGGCCTGCAACCAATCTTGTTATATCGAGATAATCTTTATCTTCCTCATTTCTAGTTTCAATATGATATCCATTACTGAGAATATCTTTGAAACTCAATGAATTTTTATTCTGTTTGAGAAATTAAAAATGCTACTCATGGTTTGTCTACTTCAGGTAGTCTTATATATTATTCACAAATAAAATCTCATGAAAACTACTTCTGGCAGTTGGAATTCTTCAGAAATTACCAATATTATGTATTGTTCACTACTGCAGGTAAGCATAATCTTTCAAGATTGCTAAACGTTAACTACTTCTGGTAGTTATGATTCTTCAAGAATTTCCAATACTCTATAATTGTTAACTACTTCAGGTAGTTATAATTCTTCTAGAACTATCTTTAAAGTTCTTCGGGATCTATAAATTTCATAACTCTTTGGGAGTAATTTAATAATAATTCTTCAGGAATTAATTAAGTATCAATCTGCAGGATTAATCAATATTTATACTTCATCATAAGTTTATCAATCTTCCGGATTGTTTACAATAATTCTTCAGGAATTAACCAAATGTCATTCTTTAGGAATGATTAGTATTAATTCTTCAGGAATTAACCAAATATCATTCTTCAGGAATGATTAGTATTAATTCTTCAGGAATTAACCAAATATCATTCTTCAGGAATGATTAGTATTAATTCTTCAGGAATTAACCAAATATCATTCTTCAGGAATGATTAGTATTAATTCTTCAGGAATTAACCAAATATCATTCTTCAGGAATGATTTGTATTAATTCTTCAGGAATGATTAGTATTAATTCTTCAGGATTGATATTCCGGAACTTGGAAAATATAATTAAATGGTAGAAATGGTAGTATACACTTTTACAAAATATTAGTGTAAAAGTATATACTAGTCCAACATAAGAAAACAAATACTCAAGTAGAGACTCGTGCTGATAACGTGTTATAAAACGGGACACAATAGCTCAATAATATATTAAGTATTGAAAACGTAAATATAAAATGAACACGAGATATAACGTGGTTTAGCGTTTCAACACTTCTGGGTTGAACCCTACTCCACGGAAAGATCATTACTTTTTTATATATATGAAAGTGGTAAAATACAAAATACAACTACAACATACTACATTGTATTTTTGTTTTCTTTTTCACCCATACAATAGCAGTCGAATAGGGGTATATATATATATATATATATATATATATATATATATATATATATATATATATATGCATATCATGAGTGAATACTCATCATTCAACTTGTGTCTCACTTCCACGTGGAATCTTGTTGTCATTACCTCATTTATTCAATGATGACTCATAATAGTTTGGTGTTATTTGTGTACTTTTTATTATTTTTTGTTGAAAAGGACTATTCTATCTCTTTTCTTATCAATATTTACCATTATAATAGGTGAACTAAGTAGCAAATTATTTTAGTATGAACCTTAAAATGGAAATCTTTCATTGGGAAAAAAAGCAGTGAGGGAAAAAAATAGATAATACATGTTTTTTACTAAAAGTTTGCATAAATTATACCCATTTAATTGGGTACGGTAAACTATTTCTCGACCATATGAGATGCTATTGGTCCAACTTATTCAAAAAGGGCATATACACATATATTAGAGATGATGACATCAAATTGCAGAATAATATGTTTATATTACAGAACAAGGCTTGATGGAAATATTCTACTAATATGAGAAGAAAAGCAATTTTTTTGCAAACTTGGTTAAATCATTTATACAAAAAGAAATGAACTGCAATATGAAGCTTTTGCCTTGTTTACTTGATTATAAGTAAGTTTTACAGAAGCCACCCGAACAATAAAATTTTCTTATAAGTAAAATCCTTTATAAGTTTAGTTTTGAAGGGCTGCCAAACAAGGTCGTTCATATGATTCTTTGTTATTGTTAAAAAATTAAATTTGTAAAATTTAAACAAAAAGGATATGCAACCTCAGGCAAGGAAAAAACAATTAAGTAATCAAAATACATAAAGGAAAGATAACAAATGAATTAATTATTTAGTAAGCGATTTAAAACTCAATACCATCAGACTTCGGATAGCTTCATCCTTCTTTCTCACATCTACTTTGCTCCAATAACCATCATGCATAGGGAGATCCTTCCTAGTCTGGACCCCTATTGCATGTGAAAGTAAACTCGAGATTCTATGACCAGTTGGTCGCCCGTGATAAACATCAAGCCGAACTTGAATTGTTCTGTCATTCATTCGCGTCATTTGTGTGATCTTTGAGGAATTGCAATCTCCATGGTGTCTCTTACGAGCATTTCAGCGTGTAGGGAAGTAACCACCACCTACAAATTAAATCAGTCTACTAGAAACATTTAAAGTAAAATCTAGTTGTAAACATCATTGTTATATTAGTTAACTCTTACCACCAACTCCATCTGTTGCATGGACAATATCATCGTTGTTTTCAGGCACATCATCGTTGTTTTCGGGCATGGAAACATCATCGTTTTATCCGGGTATGGAAACATAGTCATTGTTTTTGGGCATGGAAATATCATCGCTGTTTTCGGGAATGGAAACATCGTTTGTACTAGGGCGTTTTTTATGACGTCGTACTGCAGACTTGCGGTCAACCTTACCATTGTTTTCGAGCATGGCAACATCATGGTTTTTTTTGAAAATGGATGCATCGCTTCTATTTGGGTCAATGATAGGGTGTTTTTTTTTACGCCGAACTGCAGACTTGCGCTCAACCTCATTAGAAACATTTGATTCATGATTATTTGTTTTAGGATTAGTACGTGTCCCACTTTCTTTATGTTGAACTGTATTGGAAACAAGTGGGTCGTGATGATTTGCATTCAAAATAGCATTTGTTCCACGTACATTACGTTGGATTGTTGACACACATATAACGTCATCGGAAACAGATCGAGCAATAGTAGGTTTGTTTAGGATTTTGATTTGCTCAATTTTAATATCTCTAACGCATGAGCTGCTAGGTATGGGTTTCTGGGGCGATGCACGTATTGAAGAACCATGAAATTTCGAAGAAATTGTGGATACCTATTGAGAAATGATGAAATTAAAAATGAATATACCACAATAAATGTAAACATGGCCGGTCCTAGTGTTTTTAACACCTAAGCCAAGTCTAAGTTTCTACTCCTTTTTTTATTTTAGAGTTTAATTTTAGTTCAATTCTTTTGACTCCTAAACATTATACGTGTTGAACTTAGAGTTCAATAATTGATTTTGATTATAACTTTGATTATGTTTTTAATGATTTTACGATTTCTCTATTTCGATGATATAATGCTTGTCTTTTCCAAAAAGAGAATTTGTAAATTTCAGAATGCCAGAAAGATAGAGCATTCGAAAACGAAGCCGACGGTTCAAGCGGAACCAAAATCGGAGCTAAAACGAAGAAGTTACGGGCTTTCGAAGTTTAACGAGAAAACCGGGAATACTGAAGAAACGACCGATCGTCTGGACAAAAACGACCGATCGTTTTTTGTCCAAATTCTTCCAGTAAGGTCGTCTGAAAAACGACCGATCATTTTTCAGAAAACAACCGATCGTTTCTGAAAACGACCGATCGACTGCAGAAAACGACCGATCGTTTTCTGCAGATTTCAAAAACAGCTTTTCAGCTTATTCTGGGAAATTACTTAAAACCATTGGATAAAAGCCCTCAACCACTACCAACGGTCATATTACAAAAAAACAGACTTTGCTGGCCATATAAACCACCCCAATCACTCTCAAAAGATCATCCATTGATAACCATTCATCATCCTTCAACCTCTATCTATCAAAACCCTAACAATCACCATTTGGTGAAATTATTCGAAAAAGAGGGAAAATTGAAAAAAAAGTGATTCGAACTCAAACATCATCAAACTCACCAATTAGCTTATTTATAAGCAATAAAATAGTGAGTGCAGTTACATTGTTGTAACAAATTTGTAAAAAGTAAATTATAAACTCATTTGTGAGCGAGTGATCGGGTAGAGGCTTTGTAAGGGAGTGTTGCTTAAAAGCTTTAGGTCTTTTCATTCGGGATACTCATAGAGTGAGGGGGAGTTTAATCGGTCGATTAGCTCGATAGGATTTGTAATATCCGGAAGAAATTTTTTAGTGAAATGCTCGGTAGTACCGAGGAGAGGACGTAGGCCGTTTTGCCGAACCTCTATAAATTGCGGTGTCAATTTCTTTCCCTAAACTTTTACTTTCCGCAACTTATATTATTGCTTATTTTCTTGCTTGCGTTTAAGATTTCTTGCATTTCATTAACGTTTATTAAACGCTTAATCTTAGAATTGCGATAGTTGGATTGTTAGTTGCCATTAAGTTTAAATTAGGCGAAAAACGCTAAAAACCTTATTCACCCCCCCTCTAAGGTTTAGCCACACGGGCCAACAATACGTATCGCAAATTTTCATATATGAGGTTTTTGTAATGTTGAAATACTCGTAAGTATATGTTATCAGCCACTTTTATATATTGGTCTAATGAAGTATAAACATATTCGAATTTTACTGAATACAAAATTGAAAAATAACATTCCTTCCACGTAAATTACGCTGGATTGCTGACCCATGTGCAACGTCATCGAAAATAGATTGTAGCAATAGGTTTGTTGAGAATTGTGCCTTGCTCAATTTTAATATCTCTAAGGCATGAATTGCTAGATTCTGTTGTCTGTGACGATGCACGCATTGAAGAACCATGGAGATTCAAAGAAATTATGGATACCTGTTGAGCAATGATGAAACAAAAAATGAATATACCATGATAAATATAAATAGGGCCGGTCCCAGCGCTTTTAACACCTAAGCCAAGTCTATGTTTTTACACCTCTTTTATTTTTGAGTTTAATTTTAATACAATTCTTTTGACTCCTAAAAATTATACGTAACGCAAATCTTCATATCTGAGGTTTTTATAATGTTAAAATACTCATAAATATAAGTTAATAGTTGCTTTTATATATCGGTCTAATGAAGTATAAACATATTCGAATTTTACTGAACACAAAATTGAAATAATAAACAAAAATAATGTTGCCATGAGGTCATGTACCTTTAGACATATATAGTGATGCAAGCATAGGGTGTGCACCATAACCAATTGGACCGGAAGGACTATGCGAAAGAAAGGCGTTATGCATATATATAAATTATAAGACTACCAGAGTTTCTTAGGTAATTTTTTTTCCTGGTGCCTTTTCCGACCTTGGCGCCTAAGTGACTTGGTTGTTTTGGCTTATTATAGGGACGACTCTGAATGTAAAGTAAATAACATAACCATTAACAAACAATGATATTATATTGGTACAAACTCGTGTAATAGTTACCACAAGTTAGCTTTTTTATATAATTCCTTAAAAGTTCATCTAAGGAGGCTCGGTATTTTCTAATTATATATAAAAATCCAACTCATCTTTATTCGCTTGAATCTAACCACTGGTAAATACCAAACTTTTATATAATATAAATATTGTACATGCATGTCAAAATCTATACAGTTCGGTTGAGTTCAAATAACTTATTTGCAGAACTAATCTCAGAATTCTAGTATTGGCCCGTGCGGCTAAACCTTAGAGAGGGGGGGGGGGGGGAATAAGCTTCTAAGCGGATTTCGCATAATTAAAAATAAGTGCAACTAACAACCCAACTATCGCAATTCTAAGATTAAGCGTTTAACAAAAGTCAATGAAACGCTAGAAATACTACACGCTAGCAAGAAAATAAGTAAAGAGTAGGTAAAGAAATTGACACCACGATATATAGAGGTTCGACAAACCCGCCTAGTCCTCTCGTCGGTATTCACGCTACCGAGTATTTCACTATAATCTTCTTTCCAAGATTACAAATCCTACCGAGATAATCAATCGATTTGTTCACCCTCTACCCGAGGTTCCTACTCTTGATACAAGTGCAAGCGAACACGTTTACGAGTCAATGACTCCCCCTCACTCTATGAGTACCCAAGTGTTTAACCTAGAACTTTTAACCAACACTTTGGCTTAAAAGCTTCTACCCAAACACTCACTCACAAATGAGCTTATAATTTGCTCTTTACAAATTTATCAAAAATAAAACAACACTCACAATTTGATTGCTTATAAATAAGCTAATTTGTGATGTTTGATGATTTTTAATCTTGATTTGAGCTTGTATTATTTTCTCCTCAATTCCCCTCTTTTCGAATTTTTTCTCAACAAAGATGATTTTAAGTATTTGTTATTGAGGGAGGTTGAGTGAGATGTATTGGTTGATGATGAATATATTTTTTGGAGATGGATTGGGGGGTTTTGTAGACCAAAAAGGTCTATTTTATCTATTATGACCGTTGATAGTGGTTGAGAGGTTTACCCAATGGTTAAAGCCACTTTTTAAAAAAGCTAAAAAGTTGTTTTTTGTGATATGCACTTTGACCCACCGGTGGGTGTCTTCTGACTCATTGGTGGGTGAAATCTTGTTTGGTTCTGATCATTGACCCACTGGTGGGTATCATCTGAGAAAATTCTTCTTGTTCTGTCCACTTGACCCACTGGTGGGTTCTGTATTATCCACCGGTGGGTGCACCTGGAGATTTATGTGTTGAACTTTCGATTTTGAAATGCTCGTAACTTGCTTGTTCGGACTTCAAATTTACTTCCGTTTGAACAGTTAGTTTCGTTATCAAATGCTCTATCATTTTAAAGTCCTGAAATATACATTTTTTATTTTTGAAAAAGACATCATCGAATAGAGAAATCGTAAAATCATGAATACATAATCAAATGTATAATCAAAATCAATTATTGAACCCATGGTTCAACATCTAGTTTACTGTAGCTTTTAAGCAAATAAGCCTTTATTTGACCCTAGTTTATTCAAACAACAAGCCAACAACGTGATCCTATAAAAGGAAACATCCTTAAAAAAAAAAGAAAAAAAGAATATACACCTTAGGGTCAACCATGGCGGAGGATGTTGATCGTAGATTCGGAAGAAATAGATAGAAAGCGTTGTTGTGTTTATAGTTCAGCCAACATATGACTATAACAATATTACATTACGCAAATGATTAAATGTAAAAATCTTGTTCTGATAACAATATATATTTAAAAAATTGCATAACTCTGTTCTACTATCACAATATATACAAACATATGAAACCCATGATACATGAGATACGAAGTAATCAATTTCGAAATATCTAACCATTAAGGAAACAACTAATGTACATAATAAATGGCCAAACCAATTGGAAAGAATCAGCCGTAATTGATGAAATAGCTATAATACTGCAGCCAATCTTACTTTATTTGATTGAATCACTAATTTTTTTTATAATAATAATAATTACATAAAAAATCAGAAGCGTACCTTTCAGAGCTTTAGTTGATGATAATGCAATTGAGAGGGAGAGAAGGTGAGTGAGTAATTTGGGGGGCAGTTAAGAATGTGTTCAGGTGGTGGAAAATTTTGTGGGGGGAAATTTTTTGTTAAGTTCCCGATGAAAATAAAAAAATGTACTTGTGAAAAAGAAGTTTTTCAGCTTACAACTTAATATTCACCGCCCTATTACGTTTAGATACATGATATTTTTAGCTTATAATATAAATAATCAAATTATTTATGACTTAAACATATTTGTTTTGAGAATCCAACTTTCATTTTAGACTCAGACATTATTTTTCATTAATAATTTTTATGAATAACGAACAGGGGCAACCTAGGCCAAATCGTGTAAGACTTGGGCAATGTGTTTGGAAAAAAATTACGGACAATATCGGCTTCATTTTTAATATACTTGGTAGTTAAAATGAAAATTTTAAACACAAATTTGTTTACAATGTTTTGCAATAGCTCAGATGGTAGAGTAGATTGGTATCATGAGTTTGAATCTCTTAAGTTATAATTTCATTATGTTTTTATTTTGATTTGTTTTTGCATCTATTCAATGACTGGGTATTAAACTTTTTTGTTTTTCAGGTATCCACACATCAAGAACCAAGCAGACACCTGCAATGAGCCAAATTGGGTATTAAAAATAGTACATTTAAAAAAAAAATGTAAGATAAACGAAAACCATAAATTTTAGTTGCTTTTATAATTTTAGATTGTATCACCAACTTTAGTTTTGAAGTGAGTAAACTTGAATTTACTTTGATAGTTATTTATTTGAATGTCTAGATACTATTAACGTAAAAATATTTTCATCATCCAAATTTACAAGATTGAGTTAAAAAATTAGTTTCCTTCTGGTGTAAGATATATGCGGTAAGATTTATTACTAAATAATTGTATGAAATTATTATCTCTCTTATACATTATCCTGTTAGTTACAAAAATATTACAATTAAATTTAATCCCCTATCATGATCTCATTAGTAATTATCTTTTCCTATATTAATGATTATAATTTGACCTCATGATAGTAGGCACCCTATAGCTAAATCAAATTCAATTTTTAACCCAAACAATACCTCATCCGACGAAATATGTCTCGGGCTATTTGTCGGCTTGCAATTGTTTTTCGTAGACCGACAAAACACAATAAATTTGTTGGTGGGAATTGACGCGACAAAAGTAATCCGTCGACATTTCGTCGGCAGGAGTTTACCCCACTCCACAATTTCGTGCCGAGATTTTCTTGGACAAAATATTGAAATTCGTCGAGTTAAATTGATTTTTGCCGACAAATTTTTGTTTCGTCGCCATTTCTTGTCGGTAGAGACAAATTTTCATGTAGTGTAGCCTGACACCGGAGCGGTTATTTTTTATAAACTTAACATTTTTTGCTCTTTTATATACATAATTGAAATCTACACTGCGTACATGCCATTTTTGCACTATTCATTCATCATCTACAACCTGGGATCTATATAGAAAAGCTAATATATGGTTAGTTGCATAATTTTCTATACAAATTATATTGCTAATTAATAATAATTGATAAAGGTCATACCGTCATAGATGTATGCTCGAAAAAATAAGGCTAAACCACTTAATTCCGTATTTGTTACTAAACTGGATGACTCTATTGGCTTTGCGTCTTCTCAACTAATTTTTATGAATGATACAATGATCCAGTGTGCTCGTAAGTCATGTAAAAACTGTCACTTTCTCAAACCTGATGATATGCGCATGCAATTGTTAAATAAATTATTTATTTGTGATTATTATCAATGAACTTGTCATGGAAAACCTTTTGTATGTTTTAAAAACTTCAACATGTTTTCGACAACATATTACGAGTTTGGTGATACATCAAATACACATCACTTCCTCGCTACGTTATGCAAAATCCAAAAATATATGATGATAATTTATAGTTACAATTGTTATGAACACAATTGGTCCTAATTTTGATCAATTCTAAAAATATTCAAATCCATGGACACAAAATTTCTATAATTTGTTTCAAGCGGCTAAGGAGCCACTATGGTCTGGTTTAGAAAAAAATGTCACAGTTAGCTATAAGGACACAATTATTTCGTGCATTTGTTTACCGTGATAGATGGGAGGCGTTGACAGAATTGAATATACTCTTTAGGACCGTGAAATGCACTACTATCAAAAAAGCATATATGGAAAAATTCATTTAACATATTTCCAATTATCTTGTGCAAATTACAAATGATTTTTTCTCATATTTTTTTTACATGATGGAACATCTTGTTTCACTCGAATTATGAAGCACGAGTAGTTGGACTAGTACAAATTAGATGGAGGTATCATGTATTTGAAGAAAAATGTGAAAAAAGTAGCCAAGGTTGAAGATCACCATGCAATTCTTACATTATGCAAGACTAGCGTGGAGGCCCGTGCAATTTTTTTATAACAAATAACTAAAATATGTATATAAATAATTCATGAATAGAGAGATTGACAACGTACTATTTTGGCGATATTGGAGGTTGTAAACATTATTCTTATAAATCTTGAGAACGTAATTTATGTGAAATTGTAAATGACTTCCAATTAAAAAAGTGACCAGTAAGAAAACTAAGAATAAACTTGATTTCCTTTAAAAAAAATTGATAAAAATGAAAAATATACGATACCATTACATATAGTATATGTAAATACAAAAATAAGAGCAATAGAGAAATACATAAAAAGAGAGTGATACAACACTCCAATTTCATGGTATTTTTTTTTGATACCATCAGTTCGAGTACAACCTTTTGTCTTTATATCTAGTTAGAGATTGTTTGGCACTATCATCTGATCATAATTTCTACAATTGATAAATCATAAGTTAATATTATCTCTTCCTTCATTTCTTTTGGCAAAATTACGTTGCATGCGTGATTTTTACCAATTATTTGTTTTTCTCTTAATTCCCATAAGGTCATGGGTAATTTTTCCCATTGTTTCAAATCTCCATATGAGTGAACTATTTCAGAGTAGTTCTATTTGGCAAGTTAATGATTTTTTTTTGGATTACATGTCAATTGTGTAACTTTCTCTTTGTTTAAAAAGAAGCAACAATTACGGTTTTATGTTACAAATCGTTAGAGTCGATTTTGAGTAGATAATTTTTTTTTTTTAATTCTAACACATCCTTTCTTTATACCAAAAGGAAAAAGAAAAAAACAATGCTAATTGCAATTACAGTTGCGTCTCTAAACACAAAATCATATCGTTTTAAGAGTTAAACTTGACTTAAGTAAGGAAGTTCCAATTTTTATGAATGATCACCGGCGATCCTAAATTACAATGTATATCTTTCGTTGGGGAAGGTGTGCATGATATAAATCCATGAACATGTATAATGAAATAAAATATTATCTCGGATAGCCGATTTTCGTGCATACATGATAATTAGAAATTTCGATTTACAAAGTGTGGAGATATTAATTCCGATAGCTCGTCCTTGCTATATTAGTGCCCCTTAAGTGTGTAATTTTTACTCATAAAAGGCCTCCCAAGAGTATGAGTGCAATTGCAATATAATTCTCGGAAGTACGAGTTCGTTACACGGAGAACCAACCAAGTTTAATATCAGTTATTATAGATCCTATAATTGGGTTTTTATTCTCTTTTTCTCTAACAATCAACCAATATATTATTTACTAACTAAACCAATTTACTAAATTACATGCAAGGGTTGTCAATCCTAACAAGGTTTTATCTAGCAAATTACGGTTATTTGTTTGATTAACCGAGTTTTCTTAACAATCAATATTATACAATATATAAGTCGTTAATTCCTAACATGCAAAAATAAACAAAATAGTACTAACTGAAACAATATTAAAAAAAATGATAAAAACCAACAAAAGTACTAGAAAATTATAGTAACATAAAGATTAAAGTACGTAGCATGCAAGAGTTGCGGTAATTACCGAATTGAATAGAAGTATCCCAAAATATATTACAAATGGAGGATTTTTTAGAGAGAAGATAGAGCTATTGAGCCTAAGAAGGTTCTGAAAAATGAATACTGAATAATATGTGTGAAATTCGGATTTTAAGGGGGGTATTTGTCCCAAAAACCTAACAAACTTATTTAATCAATTTTTAAATTCCAAACTGACTTGACCGGTCAGGTGATCTTGTACAATGTTCATTTGACTCTCTCTTGACTTGGTTCCGTTTTGCAACTTCTTGGCTTTGATTTTGAGGTCCTTCAACTTATAGTTTTTCCTCTTTTGGTCATTTCTTTGGTCTTCTAGCATTCTTGTCTCGTTTTTGTGCTAATTCCATGTTTTTTCCTGTAAAAATACAAAACAATGCAAATAAACTGGAAAAATACAGAAAAACACAAAATATGCCTTAAACAAGCATAAATGTCAACCAAACAACGCTAATACATATCATTTTTACACATAAAAATGACCATTTCGTGGTCTAATCACTATAGCTCGATCTCATAATATCTACTAACATAGATACCATTGACGGTCAATCTTCTAATTTCAAGTTTCCTCTCTTCTCTATCACACTTCGAAAATAGTCATGAAATATCAAATCGGAATAAGACGCGTGCTTTACATATTGGTGTCGTCAAAACTTTGTAGACTCTATAACTTGGGTTGCTGAACTACTTGTATATCATTGATAACTACGCCAAATGATATATAATTGTTGTATCATCAAGCTACCAAGACTTAGCAATTTTTAGGGGAAAGTGCTTCTATGAAACGAAGATTACAACCGGTTTTATTTCTTCCTAATTCGTCGGTGGGCCAAATTCCGTGAATATAGAATCTCCTTTCTTCTACTTTTTTTCAACACTTTCCCGTCACATTGCAAACTCTCGGAGGCCGATCCATGATAAGTCGCACGTTTATAACTACAATATTATTATTTTTGCCTATTTGATGAGGGTTTCTATGGATCTTTATTTCGATTAATGTTTTTCTTTTTGATGTTGAGTTATAAGAGTCTAGGTTAGATGTTGGGTTAGATGTTGTGCTGAATGATGAGAGAATAGCATTTGTTTTGTCGGTTTGGGTAAATGATGCAGTTATGAATATTATTGAAGACATAGATCTCATGATTCTCATCCCAGTGATTTCCATTGTGGCGGTAGGGCCGACCCTTGTAGCGGACAAAACAGGCAGTGAACTTTGGAAAGGGCTGGCAAAAAGACGCCAAAAAAATAAAATAAAAAACTCAATTGGATTTGATTGAATCAGTGAAGCTATAAGATTATTAATAGCCTTTAAGTGAATTATCTTGGAAGAAAATCTAAAACCTTCAATCTGTATTGAGACTTTGAAAAAGAATGGGGTTTCAATGTTACCAGTAGAGAGACAGAAAAAAAGAAGGAGACGGTGAGCAGTGACGCACGTGATCCCTTTTGTTTATTAAACTGTGGTTTTATCACGAAAGAAATTCTGCATTTTTACAACTCACAAAAAATTAACTTCGCTATTTATAATGTTGTACAAAAATTTCAAAAATTATCAAATATATCTGAAAATCTAAAAAACTGACAGTTCTTTTCTAACTTTAATTATAATTAACCTTGACTAATAGGAAAATGACTTAATCTGAGATTTTCAATTAGTTTCCGATAACCATTTTTTACAACATTGATAAAAACGTATTATATTTCTATTATTTATCATTGCTATCGAAAAAGGTTTTTTAGATTAGCTTAACTACAACAAAGCAATTGAAAAGTTTGCTTAAAAAAAATATACTAGGAATCATTTTTTTAAGGTTTTATTTTGTATTATGTAAAGTCCAATATTTTGTTAAAATACTAGTATATGATCTTGTACAAGATTAATAGTTTTTTCATGGGATCTCCTCTCTTGTAAATATTAAAAAAAAAAAACGAAACTAAAAAATTATAAAAACCTATATCTCAACTTAGGTGTAATAAGGCACCGGACCGGCACTGCGAGGTGGCAAAGTGTCGCATCATATTATACTTCCGGTACGTTGGAATGTGTTTTTCTAATTTCATCGAGTTGATTGACAAATGTGTTTTTACGATGACTGGAATTATAACTTGTTGTAATTAAATTGAGGTTAAATATGAGTGATGTGTGTACTTTTTATTTCGGTGGATTTGACCTCTGATACCGTATGTGTGGTTTTTTTTTAAATTCGTATACGGGTTTCCGAAATGATTGTGATTGTAATTACTTCTGCCAAAATTGGGTATAATTATGAGTAATTTTTATTTTATTTGGTGAAATTGATATACTATAGCGGTATGCATAGTTATCATTTGGTATTCTTTTGTATTACGGAATGACATAAACAATAAGTAATATTGTTCGTGATAATAAAGAAGTAATATTATGTAATAATAGTTGCTCTTACGATTTCAAGAACAACTGTATCAAAATTTACTGGAACATCGACTTTATAAATATATGGCAATAACATTTAGCACAGTAAAATGTTAAATTCAATAAATATTAACTACTCATATATCCATCCACACATATGTTCATTTAAACCAAATCGTACAGTACATATTGCTATAATTTAATATTAACTTAATTCAGAACAACCAGTACAATACATATAGTTATAGTAGCAAAATATACACCCGACCAAAATAACTGCCACTTTATTTTGAGTGGTGTCTAAGGAGAAAAATAACTTAAAAAATAAGCTAAAATATAACGATGGTCTATTTTTTCTTGCCAAAATTTACTTACATGCTTCTACCCAATTTTTTTTTCCCAAGAAACATATACTTTTATTGATATAGTGCACAAGTACAATATTCAGTAAGTACACTGTAACATGCTCCAGCGGATTAAAAGAAAATGAAAAATACAACCCCATCGGACGCACTAATGCGAAGAAAACCCACAAGCCTACCAAAATCTTCTGAATCTTCCTACCTCAGTTTAGAAAGAGAAACCCATTATAGCGCAATGTATAAACTGATAATGTATCTGCGAGCCGCTTATCTCTCGAGAAGTACTAACGATAATGTATAAACTGATAATGTATCATTGCCAGCACACTGAATGAAAGGAGCAGGTCTAACAGACCGCGGCTAGTCGCTATAAAGATAATTCGAGGCAAGTGTTTGAATTCTCTACACAAGTCTAAAAATCACTTCATCCAAAACAAAAACTATAAAAATATAGGGAAAACTCTTTATCATAGATTAGCGAGAAGTGCCATCGGCATGCCAACACACAGAAAGAACTGAATGGAGAAGGTCTAAAAGCATAGACCGCGGCTAATCACTAAAAATGGATAAAACATGATCTAAGTCCTATCGGGGCAAAGAAAAAAAAGCAGCCACCAATCAATATCTAATCGATCCCCAAAAGGCAAACTCGGACAGAATAAATTTCACTCCAAGTAAATACATAAACAAACTAATATAGGTGAAAATAGCACAACCCATAAGGAAAATACCGGAATAAATAAGCATTTTCATGACAAAATCTTAGAAGGCAAACCTACCAAAACTGACCGAAGTCTGAACCGGGGTGTCAACACACGAATAAAGCCGAAACCCGTTAAGGTAAGAGATGCCGTGAAAAGCCAAAAAGGATCCAAAATATACATGTAATAGAAAAATATACACCTAACCAAAACAACTCGCACTCATTAAAAAATAAAATACCAAAATATAACTATACATACCGTTATAGCGTATCAAATCCACCAAATAAAATAGAAATTACTCACAATTATCCCCAAATTTTTATCACATGTAATTACAATCAAAATCGTTTCAAAACACCATATACGGATCGATAAATACCTAGGTTGCACAGGAACGAGTACGACTACCGTTCCCAATACGATACGGGTATGACGGTACATCAAAAGTTGAATTTTTTTGGTACGGTACGAGAAGGGTATATCTATTAAAAATATAATTATTTATATATATATGATTCAATCTGTCAATTACAATTTTTAAATAACATAATTAAAAAAACTTTAAAACAATTTAAGTTTAAATATAAATAATTAAACTTTGAAAAAAAAGTATGAGGTATCCATTCTACTTAAGTTGTCGCAAATTACAATTAAATGGGTTTGATTATCATGTAGTACAAATTTTAGTTTTATTCATCATAATTTGAGTTTTAAAAACTAGAAGTGATCTCATGTAATATACTGAAACTTCAATACCCTATTGTTTTCATTTTATAAATGTTAATGTTCATTACTATGAGTTTTTGTTAAGCAGCGACCACGCTAATACGGGAGAGAGATTAAAATATGGAAAGAGAGCAACCGAGAAGAGGAAATCGTCGATCTCCGATCATTTCCCTTTATACTTGAATTTGTAACTTGAATAACCAACTATATTTTCTTTTAGAATTATAAAGCATTTTTGCTTATATATATACATATAGATATCCTCGTATACAAGTAATTGCTACGAACCAACGTACCACTGTGTATCACCATCATCCCAAAACCGCACCCAAACGGTCAACACCATAAAAAGTCAAAGGTATGTTTTTCTTGAAAATCGCAGTACCATACCGGTATCAGTACAACGTATAACAATTTTTCATTTCTGGACGTACACATGCTACCTTGATAAATACGAATTAAAAAAATTAATTACACATATGGTATCAGAGGTCAAATCCACCAAAAAAAGAAATACACATCACTCATATTTAACCTCAGTTTAATCACAACCAGTTATAATCTCAATCATTACAGAAAAAGATTTACCAATTACTCGATTAAATTCAAAAAATATCCAAACAAAAAAAAAACTACTAAAATCGACTATAATATTTTGCAACTCAAAACCATAATTGATGTTTCTCTCTAAAAAATCACAAGATTATCAAAATAGAAATAATTTGAAAAAGTTTACTCATATAGAAATTTGAAACTAAGCGAAAAATTACCAATGATGCTAATGAGAATTAAGAGTGAAAACAAAAAATTTGTTAAACCCACGCATGCAACGTGATTTTGTCCGGAGAAATTGAGAAATTAATAATATTAACTTGTAATTTATCAATTGAAGAAACCATGATCAACTAATAGTATCAAATAACCTATAACTGGAAATAAAGAGATAAAGTTGTACTCGAACTGACGATATAAAAAAACATGGAATTGGAGCGGGGTATCGCTCTCTCTTAATATATTTCTCTAGCGCTCTTCTTTTTTTTTATTTACGGTGAGACGTCTCTGTTACGTGGTTAAAGCAGTGCATAAATCAAAACGGTAACTGACAATTGTTAAACATGCATATATCTCATTTAGACTATTATAAGTTAGAGTAAGATATCTATAACTTTTCAAAGAGAACGGGCCAAAAAAAGGCATGTAAATCTGATTCTTTTTAATATTAGAGAAAGAGAATCTAGCCAATGTCACACACACACACACATATACATATATACATATTTATATATATTAATTTGTTTTGTTATGAAGTATTATCATAAATTACGTACACGATACCATTTACAATATCAATAATGAGGAAGTGAGTCTTGCTTGTGTAAATGAGTTTCCATCGTCGTTCAAGCAATATGCAAAATATTACATCGAGACTCGATAATGAGTTTATTAATGATATCGCAAAAGGACCATTAAGTTGTGTTTGATCATACGTCTTTACTTTATTAATGGATCTAAATTCCAAATAATGGATTTGGGTTAAATTTGTCAACAGACTGCAACGGTGTGTGCATTCAGTTACAAATTATAGCGATATTAATATCGACTACTATAGCCGAATTAGTGAAATAATTATTGTAGAATATCTCAGACTACCAGTCAATAGAGTTGTATTGTTCAAATGCTAGTAGTTTGACTCGAAACCTAGTAGTGGAACAAGAATCCATCAGAACTTAGGTCTTGTGGAAGTAAATCGTGAAAAGTGACTTGGTAAATATGAATCATTTATTCTCGTTTCGTAGTGATCATGTAACTTTCATACCGTATCTGTACTTTGAAAAAAATTAAAATTTTGATGACTGGTCGATAGTTTGCAACGTTAAGGCTAGAACAAAGGTTGAACAACTAGTTAATTTTCAAGATGACGAATCAAATTTGTGAGTTTATTTTACGAACTTAACCGAAAAAGGCATAATTATTGAACTCAATGATCCGAACGGATATTTAGAGAGATTTCTATTGGTGAAGGATCGAATATGAATATGTAGAACAAGTTAATAACACTAACGCTTTTTTGACAAGTACTATAATTTTTCGTGTAATAAGTCGAGGAAATGTACATGCTATGTTTGCATTTTTAAATTTGTGTGATATGTAAACCTATGTACATAACTGAATTGATTTTGTGTTTATTTGTTAATATTTGTAGACAATTAAAAATTATTAAGATACAGTCAATTCGTATGATATAACAAATAGTTAGCCTAATTAACATTTTATCTATAGATTTGTCATTTTTTGTTTAATATTGCAACTAACCACATCCAATTCCTTACTATTTTTTTTTAACTATTTACAAATGGATCCATGATATAAGTACTTCTTAATCGTAGTAAAAAAATTGAGTTAGAAGCGTGTCGGATTATAACTTTTGGTTTTTCTTTCGGGCCTAATTTAACGTGCTGTTATGGTTTCCATTATTGATGAGCAAGTATGCGCGGAACTTTTTACTAGTGATAAAAAAAAGAAGGGAGAAAAATACGTTTAGTGTATGGTGGTACCAATGTTTAACAATTCAGGTATTGTAGTACCACTTTTAATAATTTAAGTACCGATCGATAGATTTTGTCACAATTGAAAATCCGACGATGAAAATAATGACGGAATTGCACTAACGTTTTCTCACATATCATATAGAGGGGCGGCATACCCCTATGACCAGGGGTTGCTACGGCAACCCCACAATTTTGATTTTTTTTTATTTATTATTAATATTTTTCATAATAATTTATATATACGGAATTTTGGCAACCCTTTAAATATTTTTTTTGGCAACCACTCCCAATATTATATATTGTTAGTGCAATAACATAACATAATTTTGTATGTGCTGATAATATATAAGTAATACTTCAAAAAATTAACATATGCAAGTGATTATAAAAGACAGTTTACACCAAATTATCATGTTGACACGTAACACACATCTTTAAAAAATTAAACAAAAATAATAATTAGAGTAGTGGTGAGTGCAAATAGAATTTATAAAAGAATTTTTGGTGGTTTGTATTTTAATTGAAGTGAATAAACTGAAATTGTGTAATAGATATTTAATTGTTCGTATATATCTATTATTTAATATACGTTTGATTTTTTCAGGATTTTTTTTAAATATTTTTTTACCTTCGTGTCTTAATATTTTTACTTGTTATTGCTTGATTTATTAAATTTAACTTTTATATCTTTTGAGTTTCTATTTTATTTATTTTTTAGTCAATTTTGAAACGCTGAAACTTTCGACACATGACTGCACGTGACATTATTGTTGTGGGTTTTTTGGCAGTTTGAAAAGAAAGTCGAAATTGAGTGAAAAGGAAAAAAATAAAAATAAAATACATTTTAATCAAGAAAGAAAGGTAAAAAAATAAAGAAAAGATGGTAAAAAAGGTAAAAAAAAAATAATCCGGATTTTCCTTGTTTATAATTTGGAAAATATTATGTGTCTTTATTAATTTTGGCAACCCCACACATTTGGTTCTGGTTCCGCCTCTGATCACATAGTAAGTATAATTCCGACAACATACCTTAAAAATAGATCCGAAATATGAGATAAAATGACCGCAATTTCATCTATTTATTTCAGCTCTTTGCAAGCATCGGAGGAATTTTTACCTCTCTGTGGGTTTCTATTAGTAAAAAAAATAGAAGGAATGAGGGTTCAATTTATACGGTTAGTTACTTAATTGAAGGGGAAATGATATATGAATTACTTTCACAGTTACCGACCCAAAAAAATTTACACCAAACATATTCTGGTACTAATAAATTTGTTATATAGGGACAATTAACATAAACATAACGTAATCAATTTTGACTCTGTACAAGTGCACGTAGGGCAGGGCGAAAAACTGGAAAAACCGAACCGATAACCGAACCGAAAAAACCCGAAAAAGACCGAAACCGAAAAATCGAAAAATTTTCGGGTCGGTTTCGGTTTTCAGTAAAACCGAACCGAAAAAGACCGAAACCGAAAAAGACCAAAAAAAAAGCGAAAAAACCCGAAAAAAACCGAAAAAGAGCGAAAAAGAAAAAATAAGACCGAAAAATAACTGAAAAAACCGAAACTGGACCGAAAAACCGGTCCGGTTCGGTCCAAAAAATAAAAAGACCGAAACCGAAAAAACCGAACCGAAAAATATGCTCGGTTTTGGTTTTGCCAAAAACCAAACCGGACCGGAACGAACCCAGCCCTAAGTGCACGTAGGAATTAGTGTGGAACAATGTATGGTTAGCCTGATTGAACAAAATTGGATAGAATAGCACCTGGATTTTTTAAATTCTATTTCAAACTATATTTTCAAGTGTTTTTATTTTTCAGTGACCAAAATCTCAGTCATATCTCTCTCTCTCTGAAATGATGAAATAGAAGCTTCTTGTGTTGTGTTTTTGTTATGTATATGCATATATATATATATATATATATATATATATATATATATATATATATTAATATTAGTAATCGTGCCCCACGCGTTGCGTGGATAACGTGCAGTGCAATTAAAATATAGAAAATAAGTGTAGTTATGATAAAAAAAAATAGTATAACATGATAGCACTTAAAAGAATGTTTGGTCGTTAAAGAGGCATAAATAGTGTTATTAGTTATTAATTTTTATATTTTTTTTATGTGATTATGATATTATTTTATTTAATAAAAAAATATAGCGGTATTTTTGAAAAAAAGTGGCTAAATTAGACAGACTCATTTGAATTGAGTTAACTTATTATAATAGAATGATATATATATATATATATATATATATATGCAAGTTGATGTCTAGGTCGATGTCCTTATTACATCTCTCATATATATAAAATTAATGGTAGCAGCAGTTGTTCTCTATAACCCTACCCTCTCTTCTCCGTCTCGTGCCACCAGAATGTTTTATTTGATATTTATATATTTGATTAGTACCCTCTAGTGTTCACTTTAACCATTTTACTACCAGACCTTTTTGAAATCTAATTTTTTTTCGTTTTTCGTTTTAAATTTTACATTTTTTTAGTTTGTTTGCCTAAATTGATTTGTATTCAGACAATTTTGACCAACTTTGTAATAAACAAAAAATAAGGATCCATGGTGTCATAACCTGTAATTAAATGGGGGTATTTCGGTAAAACAACATTTTTCAACCAAAAATCTGAAGGTGTATAAAACTGCAAGAAATTGGTAAAATAGTGTACTAATTAAAATATTTAGTAGTGTGGCGTACAAAATGGCTAAAGGTGAATAGTATGGTGTACAAAACTGAAAAAATACCGCTTAAAAACTGTGAAATTTTCTGGTTCTTTTACCTGTACACCAGCTTATTTGCTTAGTTACTGTAACTATGAAGATTTGTTGTGCAAGTTTTCAGATTCTTTGGCATGAGGATTATTAGGTCTTGTTTGTGTGCAACTACAATAAGCTCTTTATTCTTTTGCTTGGAGTGATTTTGGTCATAAGCTTACTAAATGAAAGATAATCTACTTTCTTGACCCAAAACATCTAGGATTTTTTTAACTTGAAAAAATTCAGCATATATACTTAAAATCTGCAATTAAAAAGAGTTCAGAACTTATACCCCATCACGTTCAACGTGCTCCATTCGACACCCTCTTTCCTGAAAATCCATAATTATGATTGCATAATAATTATGATTGCATATCTATCTATAGATTCCAACAATTATATATATGAAAGAAACTCAATACTTTTTTGGATTTAGAGAAAAATAAAAACAAAGGTAAAATGATCATTAAATCAAAATATCCGACATTTTGATCACTATGTCTATGTTGTCAATTAATTATAAAGATTGTCGGGAATAGATCATGAAAGATCAGAAACATTTGTTCAAGGTCGTAACAATTTGAAGTTTAAGCCATAAAAGGGGAATATTTCATAGAAGGAGACTCATCAAACAATTCTTTATGTTGGTTATCGTTACTATAATGCTTCCGGTGTAAAAGTCTTCAGAGCTTTTGTCTAGTTATATGTTGTGCCCTTTATTAAGATGTGGTTGCCAACTGAATTGAATGTTGAAAATTGACTTTTGATGAGGGTGACGAAATTGCTATGGGAGTGAAGTTAGGCTTGTTTTTATGCAGTACCTTTTAAGCTCAGGGTATATGTTTATGAACTGCAATGTGTTCGGTTGGTCAACCTAAAAATCTGAGCTTTTATTCATTTCACTAGTCTTGAAAATCTAGGGATTTTAAGGTGGAGCCAGGATAACTCAACTTTGTGCTTGTTTGGCTGCACTATTCTGCGAAAAAGCTCTCGGACTTGCTTAACACTTCTACCTTACTTAAGCCAAAAGAATGCGAAATATTGTTTCATTTTAAATTCTGCGTAGCCAACTGCACAATACCTTAGAACAGAAAAGCAAATAAGGTGAGACTTAAAGCTACAATCAAACGGATACGCAGTCTATTTCTTAAATGATGCAACGAAACAAGCGTGCATATGATTCTCCTTTTCGGTTAGATTATAAGAAGAAAATAAATTTAACTTTCCCTTGTGAAAATGTTAAAATCATTAAGTGGTGTGGGGTTTAGGCAAAAATGTGTATCATATCATCCAATCATGACTTTCAAGAGTTTTGTTAAATATATTATGGTATAGTAACAGATGAACTTATGTATTTGGTCTTTTTTGTTTGAGAATAAAGAAATAAACAAAAGAAATATGCTACTAGAGAAGAAATGAAAAAAAGCCCATGTTTACGAAGAGATAATATACAGACAAAAAACTACATTTTCATAGAAAACTAATACAAGAACGATATAGTTAAGATACAAGTAGGTTTGAATCTGACATCACCACATCATTACAAGTAGGTTTGAACGATATATGTGATTTATTTTTTTCAAAAATATAAATAGAAATGAAGATTAATTAGGAGATATGGGAACCAAGTATATCTAGACTTGCACAGTGGGTGCTGCAAAGTGGAAACTGCCAAAAACTAAGCTTGTTGATATCATTCTTGAAAGAGATGGAAAGATCTGTAACATTTCTCCTTAACTAAAAACCCTGAGATTTGGGTAACTAAATTGGTGAATGGATCTCTTAAATCACTTATAAACCCTTGTTTACTAATTAGTATGTACTATGCATCTTTTCGTTAACCGATTGATTGCTAATCACGATGAAATTGTTATATCAAAGTATTGTTTTGCTCTTTGATACGAAAAAATTCAAAATTTCCTCTAGTTAATGTTTGGGACCCTTTCAATCGCCTAGGTGTGCCTAGAGATGCTTCTGAAGAAGAAATCTGGGCTAGCCACAACTTTCTGTTGGATCAATATGCGGGCGATGAAAGAAGTGCCGAATCGATAGAAGCTGCTTTTGAAAAAATATTGATGACCAGTTTCATAAACAGGAGGAAAACAAAATTCAATCTGAAAACCAAATTAAAAGAAAAAGTAGTCGAGTCTCCTCCTTGGTTCAAGAATTTGTTAAATTTTGTGGAACTTCCACCTGGTGTAATTATCTTAGAAGATTGTTCCTATTTTCATTCATGGCTGGCTGGAGTATAATAAACTCAGCTAAAACTGGGCCCGCTTTCCAGGTTTCTTTCTCTTCCTCTACTTTTGTTCATTTTTTTTCATTATATATCTATAGAAAACTACTGCTTCTCCTTTTTATGAAAAAGAGAACTATGTTTGCTGAAATGTATTCATCTCCCTCTTGGTGTTTTAGTGATCAATGACAATTGACACCCACAATTTAGAAGTTTTTAATATGGTATCATTGTGTTTCATTTTATTGGCAATTGAAGGGAAGTGAGCGTTTAAGTTTGTGACTTTCTGGAACATCAGTGAGCGTTTAAGTTGCGACTTTCTGGAATATCAGTGAATTATCCGCTTATTTGATTGAGTGGTTCAAACTCTAACAGGTTGTAGTTGGTATTTGGTAACGATGAATAGAGCCCTTTGGTACAAATAGTATTTCGGCTTAGATGTTTACTATGGATGCTGTTATTTGGATATTTTGTTTAGGCTCATGGGATCCTCTGCTACCAAAGTTGGGTGTAGTAAAATTAGCCTTTTGTTGGTGAAGTTACTTAATATAGCCTATGCTTTTCTAGTTGTAGTATGCTCATGACTATGAGTAGAATTTCCTATGTGCTGATTGATCCATTTTGTGCAAAGTTAATTGATATTCTAAAAAATAGGTATGTAAGGGATATTAATTGGTCTGTGGAAATGTGAGAAAAATGTAATTCTATAGTTAGTTCGACATTTTATCTTTTTCCCCTTATATAAGGAAAATGGAATTGAAACTTGATTCATATTGCATAACCTTGTCACTGCAAGTTAACTCATGATCCTATGAAAAATTTAAGTAATTTTTCTATTGCCATCTGACTTCACATGATTGCTAATTTTGTTTGCAACCCACACACTATTTTACGTTTCATAACTAATCGAAATTTTCCTTATTCAGGTGGCCATTTCTTTGCTCGCTTGCATTTACTTCCTCCATGACAAGACAAAAAGCATAGTCAGGGCTTCAATTATCGGGTAAGTTTCTTCGAGAACACAAGCATAATTCTTCTCTAAACAAAATTGCCTGCATGGTTCCCTTTTTTTAATTCTCCCTCTGAACGAAAATTCATTTAACTTTTTGCAGATTTGGATCTCTTGTGGCCGGTTGGGTGCTTGGTTCGTTCTTAGTACCTACGATCCCCATAGTTTTATTACATCCAACTTGGACGCTTGAACTCCTGACCTCGCTAGTGGCTTATATCTCCATGTTTATCGGGTGTACTTTTCTTAAGTGAGAAACTTAATGATGTTAGGTTTCTGTTGTTGAGTTAATGAAGTTAGATAAAATTTTAGACTATACTTATGTCACCGATACAGGGTAGTTATTTCCTCTTTTGCCTTTTTGGAGTGCTTCTTGTTGTCTGAATAGAGGCCAGATGGAAACCCGCTTCGCTAAATACTGAATAGCTAAAAGTTATGTATTTGCAATGTTCCAGTGCACAGTTATTTTGTTTCTAAGATATTAAAATGTTACATATTGACCCAAAGCTGGGTTGTAAGGAGGGTTTACTTTCTTTTACACTTGTCATTATCGGACCTGACTTTCCCTGTGGTCCCAGCTCACGGCCAATGGGCAGCGGCGGAATCAAGATTCGATCCAAGGGGAGGTTGTAATTAATGTGCCCAATTTTATCTTTTTATGGCGGCCTGAAACCGTTATAATAGCAGGATTGTGATTAAAGTACAGGATAAAGTAAAGAGTACTAGAACACAAAAAAAAGGGGTTTACGACACTTTGAAAATGATGATTATATTAGAATCCTGCCCGAGATCTTTCAGTTTTGCAGGTATACATGAGTTTACTGTCTATAGCTCTTTTGTTCGAGCTAGGTCTTGACATTCAGAACAAGGTATAAGTTGCTCACTGGCTTTTTGGGAGGCTCATTTTCTCACTTTACAAAAATCTCACAATTAATTTAATTTCCTTTCTCAGACCATATGGCCATGTCTTCATTTGGGTGTGCCGACAGGCTACGTGGTAACGATAAGTACCATTTGAATTTTAGCTAATCCCTATATATTATTGAATTGGTTAGTTACACACAGGGTGGTTGTCTTGCAAGTTGAAACTGGCTTTTGTACTTAGAAATAATGATACAAAACCGAGCTGATACAGAGACATTGAAACATTCCAAAGTTGCTGTATTAGCTTATGGAAAGCAAAATGTCCATTATATTGTCAAAAGAATTCCAACTAAATCAGTAATGTTCATGTACAACTTGTAGTTGTACCAAAAAATGTACATGTACAGTACAAGGGCTTGTAAGATTTAATAGCACCAACCGAAGGTGAGTCCAAAATTAGTCCAGGACTTAAATTCGTTCTAACGCTTCGTGTCTTGGCAGGCACAAGCTGCACAACCCAGTCATATGCTTATATCGTATAACGAGCTTATATTAATTTTAAAAATCTGCGTCGCCATGGGATGGTAATGGATATAATAGTGACAGAAGTATAAAAGAAAAAATGAGGCTTGATTAAATACTGTGATAAATGAGTAACGACCAAGGATTAACAGAGAAGTTTACTCGACTCCGACTCATAGATGACCTATAAACAAGAGACGTTGTAAAAACAATTATGAACAAACAATCAATGTAAATTTGCGTGTCTACAGTATCCATATTAAAGGAAACGATCAATGCAACATGGCGCACAGCCAGATCAAGCCACACTCTCAAGCAATGTGAAGCGGGGGAGTTCATCCTACCCATCTGAGTTTTTGATGATCAGAGTTTTAATTATTATAAAGAAAAATGATCAAGAAAAAACTATACTGGAATTTTGTAATCTTAGTTGTACTTTTTCGCCAACTGAACTGGCGTATGATATGATTACTAGTATCTCATACACCTTGTTGATATATTTAAGAATACTAGGCTGATTTTAACATTCTGATTGTTGATAATTGTTAAGCAAATAGGTTTGATCTATTTTGAAAGTGAACCGAAACACTGGATACAGAAAACTAAATGATCAACTTATAAACCGACAACTTAGTAACACTGGACATGAAGTATGAATTTTGGTCGATTAAGTCGTACTTCTCAACAATAATTATTTAGATGGTCGACATTAATAAATTGGACAATGTATATATTTATTTATTCATCGAGTAAATTACAGTATGCTTTATTACAATATTTTCTAATAGTCTAATGCTTGGTATAAATTTTCGGTTTTTGACTTGACTTTTATATAGTTTGTACTTTCTAGTGAGATGAGCTCTGAAAAGTTTCTGTACTGATATATCTTTTTATGCTTAGAAGTCAGATGATCCCATTGTACTGCTATTTGACTATATTTATAGAGGTACGTGCATCATACGATGTTAACAAGTGGCGCTTTCATCTGTCAATGAGCTTCGTTAATTGAAGTTAATCAAATGGGTAATTATCTTTTCTATTTTATAAAGGAATCGACCATCGTGTCCTTATAGCAATTGTGCTCACCATATTTAAGGTGATGGATTCGCATAAAAAAATATATGGGTCGGATCGCTACCGAATATCAATTATCGGGTATTATTTTCATGTCGTATCACTGGAACTACCATAACAAGACTAGCTAGAAGGTCATTTTTTCCAAATTCTAAAAGAAAAATAAGCACTTAATTAAGTGTTACTTTTTTTTTTTTTTTTTACTAATTTAACTATGTTTTTACTGAAGTGTATAATTTTAAAATTTGTAGTTCATATCATCATATTTTAAAATATGTTTGACTAGATTGTAATTTAATAAATACTTCCATCAAAAATAGACAACTGATCTCGAAAAAATATATTCAAAGTTGATACACAAACATGGAATTTTTCAAAAACCCAAAATCGTGCCAAAACATTAGTCACAGGTAGGGGTGTGTTAGGGTCGGGATCTGACCCGTAGACACTTAACCCGTATCCCGACTCGATAAAATAAATTAAATTGCCGTTCGTTAATTGAATTGAATTAATATTTTTTAATCAACGGGAATTTAATTTTTTTTTTATCGAAATTCGTCAATTCAATTAACGAAGTATTATTTAATTATTTTTATGAATTTCGTCAATTCAATTAACGAATTTCTATTTAATTTTTTATGAACTTCATCAATTCAATTAATGAAGTTCTATTTAATTTTTACAAATTTCGTCAATTCAATTAACGAACATTAAGAGTTAGACCATATTGGGTATTTAAAAAAGAAGTAGACCATTCTGGTATTTTTGACCACCAATGTGACCATTTTGGAAAAAAACTCCTGAAATAAAACTAATCTAATTACATAATTAAGTTACAGAATTGAAATAGTACTTTAAATAAATTACAGAAAGGTAAAAAAGAATTTAAAAGTTACAGTTATGGACAGAAAATTGAAATACTGAAATTAAATTACATAAATGAAATGAAATAAAAGAAGGACAGAAAAGAAATAAACGAGGCTACTGTTTAACAGTATGCCCTTAACCGATATTTGTCTGACCACCTTTGAGGTTTCTGGTTATGTTTGGCGCTTCGATCCCAAGGTACAACGTCTCCGATGACTCGTCGAAAACTGGCGACGAGTCAAGGTCGAGCTGTTGGTGGGTGGCTCTTTCTGGCTAAAATGTAATGCTTCTGTTTAGAGAGATGATATATGTTGTTGTGTTTTATTTCAGAATGTTATATTTTAACATGTGGGGGGTCTACCTATTTATAGGCTGACTGAGTATCTCAGTCATTAAAGTCACACTTTAATACTATCAGTTTTCGAAATTCGAAACTGCAGTATTAACTCTGCAATGAATTCATATTAATTGCAACAGTTACAGCTTTGCTGGAAGCTTCCGTCGAGCAAGCGCTTTTCCGTCGAGCAGGCACACCCGTATGGTACACAATACACACATGTGTATGTGGACACACAACTTAATATCCACATGGGATCTGTTTGTGTATATATTGTAAAAATGACTCTTCATTTTCCAATGTGGGACAATTCCCAATGAGTTCTTCTCATTTAACCCATTTTCCAGCATTAAGAGTTTTCCTCTTTCTCAACCCCAATCTTTGATGCCAATTTCCATTCACTCCCATTCTACGAATAGGTCATGCGACATACCGTTACGAGCCTTGTCATACCATCTATTCAAGCGTCTTGAGTATGGTGTCAAAAGACAACGACTGTCGCTTGGAATCTTGACTCAAAGATGGTCCTGTGACCATTCAGAATCTACCATGTTTTAACATGGTTTTCCAACAATCGCCCACATGAATGCAATTGGCTTAAAAGCCCATGTCCTAAAATGCAAACAAGAGAACTGCAAGAGTTCACTGCCTAAGTTCAAGTAGCGCGCGCCTTGAACCTGCCGTAGCGGAGTACCACCCAGAATACTGCTATTAGGTAGCTGTAAAGCCTTGAACCATTAAGCTTTGTTATCACAGAATGACACCTGCACAGTGCCCTCTCTACCCACGTACTAAACCCTTTAGTTGTTGTTCATATTTGGCCTGGACTGCCTTGGCACATTAAACTGAGTGCTCTAGTGATTTAGCCCACGCTCATCACATGGTACTGGCCTTACACACTCGTTATAGGTGGTTCCGAGTAGAAGGTGTCATGACTCACCTTACTCGACCTTCAAGATACTTGGATTATTAAGAGCCCCATGCTCACCTTTACTATGGTACAGGTCTATCACTCTGTCATCGCGGAAATGGGCTAGGAACTACAGGTTCCCGAGTGCTTTGTTTGGCTGCCCCCACAGTTCAGTTTCCTATTGAACCCAACAGGTAAATCACATATGGGTTGGGTTGCCTTTGGGGAGGCTACAAATTTAATGGGCTTCAATACCATTCCATTCGATGACGCTTCGTATCTCTCTTGAGTCAAGCCCTTTGTAAATGGATCTACAATGTTATCCTTTGATCTCATAAAATCTAAGGATACAACACCGTTAGCTAACAATTCTCTTACGGATTTATGTCTCCGACATATATGTCGAGACTTTTCATTATACATATGGTCCTGAGCTCGCGCAATAGCTGATTGACTATCACATTGCATACTTATTGTGGGAACAGGTTTTGACCACATTGGAATCACTTCCAAGAAGCTTCTCAGCTAGTCTGCCTCTTCAGTCGCCAGGTCCAAAACAATGAATTCTGATTCCATAGTTGACCTTGCGATGCAAGTTTGTTTGGAGGATCTCCAGGACACGGCAGCAACTCCGATTACAAACACATATTCACTCATGGATCTTGTGCTGTTGGAGTCTGATATCCAGTTGGCATCTGAATACCCTTTCAGTACCGCTGGATATCTGGTATAGTGCAGCCCATAATCGGCTGTATATCTCATATACCTGAGAAGCTTTATGATGGCCTTCCAGTGCTTCTTGTTCGGATTACTGGTATACCTGCTATGTCTACTTACTGAGTTGGCTATATCAGGCCTAGTACAGTTCATCACATACATGAGACTGCCTATGATCCTAGAGAATTCCAATTGTCTCACACTTTTGCCGAAATTCTTTTTCAGACTACAGTTGAACTCAATTGGAGTTCTTGACATTTCCTTACTACCACTGTCAAATTTGTCAAGTGTTTGTCTAACATAATGACCTTGCGACAGAGCATACCCCTCTGACGTATTGGTGATTTTCATACCAAGTATAATGTCAGCTATACCCAGGTCTTTCATATTGAAATGATGTGACA
Source organism: Primula veris (assembly GCA_963682055.1). Classification (NCBI taxonomy): domain Eukaryota; kingdom Viridiplantae; phylum Streptophyta; class Magnoliopsida; order Ericales; family Primulaceae; genus Primula; species Primula veris. The sequence continues at coordinate 26,965,358 of OY821742.1, read as the reverse complement.
ATATTTTCTTAGTGGAGTTGATTTTATCAGTACTCCCTATTATAATCATGGCGTCCACATAAAGGCAGACTACTACACTGTCTTTTTTACTTCCTTTCATGTAGACACATTTGTCACACTCATTTATGCGAAAGCCATTTGATAGCATGATTCTATCAAATTTCTCATGTCATTGTTTGGGTGCTTGTTTAACTCCATACAAAGACTTTACAAGTTTGCACACCTTGTGCTCTTTCCCTGGAACTACGAACCCTTCAGGTTGTTCCATATAGATTTTCTCTTCTAATTCTCCATTTAGAAAATCTGTCTTTACATCCATCTGATGTATTTCCAGATCAAACAATGCCATGAGAGCAATGACGATCCGAATTGATATTTTCCGGGAGAAAAGAGCGTACGTGTCGAAATAATCGACACATTCAGTTTGCCTGAAGCCTTTGACTACAAGTCTTGGCTTGTACTTCTCGATCGTTCCATCAACCTTTAACTTCCTCTTGAATATCCACTTGTGACCTAGAGGCTTGCATCCTTGCGGAAGATCCACTAGTTCCCAAGTGTGTTTTTGCATAATCCATTCAATCTCATTATTGATTGCTTTTTCCCAATATTGGAAATCCGGTGTTGACATAGCATGTTGATATGTCACCGGTTCACCTTCTATCATGAAGGTTATGAAATCAGGCCCATAGAAAGTTTCCTTCCTTGCCCTTTTGCTCCGTTGAGGCTCTTCCACCTCTTCTTTCTCTGACGGTTCACTTGCCCCCACATTTCCATCACTGTTCAACTCCTGAGTCTGTACAGGTGTTGGCATTCTGTAGGGAAAGATATCCTCAAAGAAAGAAGACTCTCGGTTTTCAATTATCGTATCTACGTGCACATCGGGGTTTTTCGTCTTGTGTATGACAAACCGATACGCACTGCTATTTTGTGCATATCCAATAAACACGCAATCCACCATTTTTAGACCAATTCTCATCCTTTTAGGAGTAGAGATTTGGACCTTAGCGAGACATCCCCAAACCCTCAGGTTCTTATAGCTAGGTTGATGACCTTTCCATAGTTCGTATGGTGGTCTGTCTTGCTTCTTATGTGGTAACTTGTTTAAAACATAGTTAGCGGAAATCAATGCTTCCCCCCACATGTTCTGTGGTAACCCAGAACTTATTAACATCGCATTCATCATTTCCTTGAGCGTTCTATTTTTATGCTCCGTAACTTCACTTTGCTCCGGTGAGTATGGAGCTGTGGTTTGATGAATGATGCCACTTTTCACACATATTTGTGCGAACGCCGCTTCATATTCACCGCCTCTATCACTCCTTAATATTTTAATCTTTTTATTGAGTTGATTCTCTACTTCAGTTTTATATAGAGTGAACATATCTCCTTCATCGCTTTTACTTTTCATTAAGTAAACGTAACAGTATCTAGTACAATCATCTATAAAAGTTATGAAGTATCTTTTACGTCATCTTGTTTGAAAAAATTTCAAATCACACACATCTGTGTGAATCAAACCAAGAGGTTCATTATCTCGTTCAACATGTTGAAAGGATAATTTGGTTAACTTTGCTTCTACACAAATTTCATATTTATGTTGTTTATTGAAGACAAAGTTTGGTATTAGTTGCAGTGATATTAATTTCTTCATAGAATTAAAATTCACATGTCCTAATCTACCATGCCACAAATGAAATGACTCAAAAATATAAGAAGAATCTGAAATGTTAATATTGACCAACTTGGCAACAATCATTACATTACTGGTACTGGCCTCAGCCTTAGCACCTTTATTAGCGAACTTAACTTTAAGAGCTGGAGTTCCTACATTTAACTTAAACATGCCGTTGGTCATATAGTCACGGCCTACATAAATACCATTCTTGGTGATTACAACTTTACCGGATTGAAAAACTAGTTTAAAACCCATAACCGAGCCTGAAACCAAATTCTTACGAATATCTGGTACATGGAGCTCCCCAGTCAGCATCAGTTCTTTCCATGAGGTCAGGTTCATCACCATTGTCCCCCTTCCTTCCATCTTGGAAGTAGCAGAATTGCCCATGAAGCAGGTCTCACCAACCACCGCCTCATAGGTCTTGAACATCCAATTGTTGAAGCAGATGTGGCTCGTGACGCCGGTATCTAGCCACCATTCATTGGGGTTGCTTCCCACAAGGTTCACTTCGTAGACCATTGCAAAGAGATGCATGTCATCCTCTACCTCCTCGGCCATATTGGCCTGAGCTGGAGCCCTCATCTTTCCCTTACCCTTAAAGTTCTTCCGTGGGGGTTTGGGCTTAGCAATGCATTTATTGTCATAACAGTCCGCGGCACGATAACCGGTCCTGTTAAACATAAAGCTAGTTCCCGTAAATTTCTTTGCAGCAACAGCACTTCCTGCGTTGTCAGGACATTTCCGCTTAACACGTGTGGCCTCAATCACATGGGCTTTTGCCACCGAGCTACTAGCAATACCGCTTTTCTTTCCAGAACGGCAATTTCTTTGCTCGCTATTCAACCTCTCTATGAGCCCCTCTAGACTCATTGCCTTCCACTTATGCTTCAGGTAGTTCTGAAACTCCTTCCATGACAGTGGCCGTTTCTCAATCATGAGAGCCACCTAGAAGGGTTCATTGATAACTATCCTTTTAACATCAACTCGATGGTATATGAGTTGTAGCTCCTCAACCTGGTCAATGACACTCCTATTATCAGTCATCATGTACTCGTGAAAGTCCATGACGACAAATTTCTTTGTGCCAGTGTTATTCACCTTGTACTTCTTTTCGAGAGTCTCCCAAAGCTCATTTGCAGTTGCTTTGGGCTCGAATACACTGAATAGGGTGTCATCTAGAGCACACAGGATATAGTTCTGGCATAGGTAGTCGGCATGTCTCCATGCCTCAACCGTCGAGAACGACTGCTCGTCCAAATCGTCATCGCTTAGGACGGGAGCAGTCTCCTTAAGAAACCGGGTCAAGTTCAGGGTGGTTAAATAAAACAGCATCTTTTGCTGCCAACATTTAAAGTTGTCACCCCAAAACAGGCATAGCCAAAGGCATTAGTGCCTTGTCCCTAGCCGCAGCCATAGCCATGGCCATAGCCGCAACTGCAACCTTGGCCGCTGTCGCAGCCTCGGCCGCAGCCGCAGCGGCCGCAGCCACCGTAGCTTGCGCCTGAGCGTCAGCCCCCACATTTGCATCGTCCGTAGTGTTATGGACATTCCCACCAACCACTATGTCATGCGAACTCACCGAAGGGACAATAGGTTCAGAGACATTTTCGTTCCTCATATTTCGGTTTCTGAAAAGACAAGCAAAAGACTATAAGATACGCGTATTTGAATATTCTTGAACAAAACACCAAGTATAGAAACTTTGTTTCTTTAAAAGAATTAAGATACAAAATTAATTAATTCAAACTAATACCAAACTGGTTGGTATTTTCTCGAAAACGGTACAAATACCAAATTCAGAATAAAACAATTCTAGGAAACTTTCTTTACTACAAATATTCTAAAAATAGAATTGTAGCGGAAGAATCACTATTCCTTTTAATTTAAAAATTAAAATAAAACAGTAAACAAGCCAAAAATTAGGTTATCTGTTAAGATTGTTGATTTTGGTGTACGTAAAAACAATAATTAAAAAAATGCAAGGACTGAAAAGAAATAAACAATTTTATTTCTATAGTGTAATGTGACTCTATTATAAATTCCGACACTTGCAGAATGTAAACGCAATTAATTAAACTTCTAGATAGAATAATATAAGTTATTAAACTGCTAGACTGGTTTGTAATTAAACGAAACTGTCAGACAGAATAGTATAAAACTAAACTGCTGGACTGTTTGTTAATTAAAAGAAACTGTCAGACAGAATAGTACAATTACTAAACTGCTGGACTGTTTCTGTAAATAAATTACAGGACTGACATGAAACTAATCTAATTACAAAATTAAGTTACAGAATTGAAACAATACTTTAAATAAATTACAAAAAGGTAAAACAAAATTTAAAAGTTACAGCTAAGGACGGGAAATTGAAATGCTGAAATTAAATTACAGAAATGAAAGGAAATAAAAAAGGACAGAAAAGAAATAGACGAGGCTACTGTTTAACAGTATGCCCTTAACCGATATTTGTCTAACCACCTTTGAGGTTTCTGGTTATGTTTGGTGCTTCGATCCCAAGGTACAACGTCTCGGATGACTCGCCGAAAACTGACGACGAGTCAAGGTCAAGCTGTTGGTGGGTGGCTCTCTCTAGCTAAAATGTAATGCTTATGTTTAGAGAGATGATATATGCTGCTGTGTTTGATTTCAGAATGTTATATTTTGACATGTGAGAGATCTGCTTATTTATAGGCTGGCTGAGTATCTCAGTCATTAAAGTCACACTTTAATACTGTCAGTTTTCGAAATTCGAAATTGCAGTATTAACTCTGCAATGAATTCATATTAATTGCAACAATTACAGCTTTGATGGAAGCTTCCGTCGAGCAGGCGCGCTTCCGACGAGCAGTGCACCCGACGAGCAGGGGCACCCGTGTGATACACAATACACATATGTGTATGTGGACACACAACTTAATATCCACATGTGATAGCTTTGTATATATATATAGTATAAAAATGACTCTTCATTTTCCAATGGGGGACAATTCCCAATAAGTAACCCATTTTCCAGCATTAAGAGTTTTTCTCTTTCTCAACCCCAATTTTTGACGCCAATTTCCATTCACTCACATTTTCCGAATAGGTCATACGACCACTACAAAATAATGTTTAATTTAGTGAGAGTCAAAAGCTGTCACAAGCCTGTCGCTAATTTAAAAAGTTGTCACAAATCTGTCAAAAATTGACTAAATTGTCACAAAGCCGTCACAAAAACCGTCGCTAATAAGCTCGTAACAAAAGATACTGTCACTAATCGCGTCGCTATTTGAGTATTTTTTTGTAGTGGACATACCGTTACGAAACTTGTCATACCATCTATTCAAGCTTCTTGAGTATGGTGTCAAAAGACAACGGTTGTCGCTTGGAATCTTGACTCAAAGATGGTCCCATGACCATTCGGAATCTACCATGTTTTAACATGGTTTTCCAACACAATAAACTTTAATATTTTACGTGAAGACTTTTATTTATATATATTGCATCCCTAATTATTATCTTAATTTTAACAATTGCAAATTCTAAGAGACAAAAACTATTTTGCTTATAAAGTTACCAAACTAACCCTGTTTTACGTCAAAGCACAACCATGCAATGTCAACTTTTTTCATTTATTTACTACTATATTATAAAAGGAAAAAAAAACTTCATCATTTATCATTTTTATTAATTCTGGAAAATATATGATTGTTTCAGGAAACAACATATTCTAAAAGTATTGTAATTGACGATAACCAATTTACAAGTTCGATTAGTATTATTGGAGATTCTAATTTCTGATATTTTTGTTAATATTTGATATCTTATTTTATTTGAAATAATAATATTTGATATTTATTTTAGTACATTATGTACATATTCTTTTGAAGTTTCATGCAACTTATCGTCATACTTGATTTAGATTTTACTTGTCTCTGTTGTACAAATTTATTTATCTTACTATTATTTTCATATTTTGCATACATCACATTATTAAATAACAAAATAATAGTGGATTAATGATTAAACACATAAATTCTATTCGTGTTTATGAATTTTCATTTTTCAATTAATGAGTTGAAAATATGACTAACACACAAATTAATCAAGAAACCATATGAATCCATGCATGTATAACTATAGAGACTAGAGTATGAAAATTGGCCAGCAGTTTCTTTCCTTATATTATTCAACATTTAGTCAATAAACAAGAATCAATCGATACGTTTAACTAATTACATTGAAAATTTTAATATGGAAACACTTGCAAAGTTTAACGTGTTGAGTTGTGGAGCCAAATGTATTTTGGTCATGTTCACTAATTATCTCATATCACTAAGAATTGTAATAAGACCTACTATGGGTTCTATATATCTCCCACCTATCTTCTATTTTGAATTATCACAAATTTGAGAGAGAATATTGTAAAGAGAGAGTTTTAATTGTGAGAGAATCATAGTTTTGTGATCAAACTAGATTACGTTTGTAATTCTTCTTATATATATATATATATAAGCATCACATGTAGCGGCCCGGAGACGTAGCCATTGTTGGGTGAACTCCATTATCAAATTGTGTGTCCGATTTACATTCTTGTCTTTCTTCAAGTACGCCTGATTTCTTAACAAGTGGTATCAGTGTCCGGGATTGGTAGAACCAAGGTCGAAGATCGGGAGAAAGATCAATGGTGAAAGAAGACAGAAGTGCACATGAGATCGAGAAGTTCGACGGAAAGGACTTCGCATTCTGGAGTATGCAAATAGAAAACTATCTGTACGGGAGGAAGATGCATCAACCACTTCTTATCGAGGAAAGGCCGACCAGGACCACCGAATTGGCGTGGAAACTCTTGGACCGACAAGTGTTGGGAGTGATCCGACTAACACTATATAGGAGCGTGGCGCACAACATCGCAAAAGAGACGACGATGATGGGAGTGATGAATGTCATCACCGACATGTAAGAAAAACCATCCGCAAACAACAAGGTATATCTCATGCGTAAGTTGCTCAACCTACTCATGGCTGAGAACACACCTGTTGTAAACCACGTAAATAAGTTCATCGACACCGTAAATCAGTTGGATGAGGTTGAGATAACTTTTGATGATAAGGTAAGAGCCCTAATACTGCTAGCCTATATACCGAACAGTTGGGAGTTCATGCGAGCTACTGTGAGCAACTCAATTGAAAAGGAGAAAGTGACTTACAACAGCATCCGAGATCAAATACTCGCTGAGGAACTCAGGAGACAAGATATGGATGAATGCTCAAATGATGGAGCAGCCTTGAACGTCGGTTCAAGATACCGAGGTAAGACATATTGGATGAAAGAGGTCGTTCAAAATCGAGAGGTAGAAGGGGGCAAAGCCGAGGTGGCAAAATTAGCGATCGGAACAAGAAGAATCTTCGATGCTATAACTGCCACGGTATGGGGCACTTCGCCCATGAGTGCAAGCAGCCGAAGAAGAAAACCGGCGGATGTCATGTGGCAAATGTTGCAAGCGATGAGGATTCGGGTAACGGTTTAGTGCTTGACGTATAGAGAAATATAGATTCGTGAATTCTAGACTCTGGGGCATCATTTCACACAACTGCTCAGAAGGACTTATTCGAAAATTACATTGCAGGTAACTTCGGTAAAGTGTATCTAGCCGACGAAGAAGCGTTGGATGTTGTTGGAATGGGCAATGTGAAGATTCGCATTCCAAATGGGTCGGTATGGAAGCTGATGAATGTGAGGCATGTTCGGAGGTTGACCAAGAATCTGATTTCAGTAGGACAACTCGATGCAGAGGGACACTTCATTTCGTTTAGCAGTGGATCTTGGAAAGTTTCACGATGAGCTATGGTGATAGCACGAGGGAGCAAGGTTAGTACATTGTACATGACGACCGATGATGAGTGTACAATTGTCGTAGCTATGTCGCAAAATTGCTCTGAGCTGTGGCATCGACCTTTAGGTCACATAAGTGAGAAGGGGATGAAGGTGTTAGCAAATGACAATAAACTTTCAGGCTTGAAGTCTATCAACCTTGATATGTGTGATGGTTGCATCTTCTGGAAGCAAAAGAAGGTGAGCTTCCAGAAATGTGGAAAAGCTCCAAGGGAGGAAAAGTTAGCACTAGTCCACTCCGACGTATAGGGGCCATCCCCGGTAACCTCACTGAGAGGATCTCAGTACTATATGACCTTCATCGACGATTTGACGAGTAAGACATGGATCTACTTGTTGAAACACAAGTCTGAAGTGTTTAAGAAATTTCAAGAATGAAAGGTCATGGTCGAACTAGAGACCGGGAATAAACTAAAATGTCTGAGGTCCGATAACGGGGGAGAGTACATTGATGCAAAGTTCATAGAATTCTGTGTACAAAGAGGCATTCGAATAGAGAAGACCATCTGAAGAACGCTACAGCAAAATGGTGTGGCCGAGAGAATGAACCGAACAATCAATGAGCATGTTAGGAGTATGAGGCTGCAAAGTGGGTTGCCCAAAGCCTTATGGGCACATATAGTAAACACGGCAGTTTATCTCATTAACCGCGGACCCTCAGTGCCATTAGAAAAGAGAATTCCTGAGAAAGTCTGGATAAGAAATCCTATCTCTTATGAACAACTGTGAGTGTTCGGTTGTATATCATATATCCATGTCGATATAAATGAGCGTATCAAGCTTGACTCGAAATCCAAAGTTTGTTACTTTGTGGGGTACGGTGGAGCTGAGTTTGGATATCACTTCTAGGATGGTCAAACAAGGAATATCATTCGCAGTAAGGATGTCATCTTCAACGAAAGCATTTTGTACAAAGATCGACAAAATGTGGTGGTGGAAGAACATGCGCTCCAGGCCGAAGAAAGTGGTATAGTCAACATGAATGCGTTTCCAAGAATGGAGTTGGAAGATAACGCTGAAGATGAGCCAGCGGTTCTCGACAACCTACCAGCACATGCTGAAAAGGACAATGAGTTACCCCAAACTCCTCAAACTGAATTGGGCCGAGGTCATCACGAAAGGAGACATACTGTCTGATACTCTCCTTTCATGCATTTCATACTACTCAATGATGCAGGCGAGCCCGAGTTCTATATATGTCCCACATATCTTATATTTTGAATTATCATATGTTTGAGAGAGAATATTCTAAAGAAAGGGTTCTAGTTGTGAGAGAATTGTAGTTTTGTGATCAAGCTAGATTACGTTTGTAATACTCATTATAATATATATATATATATATATATATATATATATATATATATATATATATGCTCCACGTGTAGCGGACCGGAGACGTAACCATTGTTGGGTGAACTCCGTTATCAAATTGTGTGTACGATTTACATTCTTATCTTTTTTTAAGTATGCCTGATTTCCTAAAATAACGATGTCAACATATTAACGTTTTTGGTAAACACATAATGAATAGCAAGATTTAAAAGAACAATTTTTTCGAGAATGGAGATAGAAATAAATAAACTAAATTAAATTAGCGGCAATTATATATGAGTAAAAAACACGACCATATTCGAGGAATCAGATCGTGATAGGCAAAAGGAACAAGGCTTATTAGGTAATGCAATTAACATATAATTATAAATCAAAAAATTGCGAAAGCGTATCAATGACTTTGACTATATTGCATGGACTCGTATTGATAATATTTCTAAAAATACAATATATCATTCGAATTTCCATTTCAAGAAATTAAGGAAACCCCAGAATGACATTATATAAACCTCAAATCGAGTTCGTTTTTATCATTGCAAATCAGCTTGTCTTATAATATTTTTATTCTAGATTGATAGAAATAAAAAAATGGCCATGAGAATTTCATCTCTAATTCTCCTTCTTGTAGCCCTCCTAATTTCCCAAGGTTAGTTCCCCTGTTTAAATCTGTGCACAACAATATAATTGATGTTAAAAAATAACTTTTATTTAACAGTATGAATGATATCGAAATACTCTATATTTCTTCATTTATTTTACTTAAAACTGCTTACATTAATTAAGCAGTGACTTGCAATTTTAAATAAATCTGATAAACTGCATTTCCGGTCCTTTATGTCTACAGTCTATTTGTGAAAACAAAATTGTTTAGTTTTTTTTTAAGATTTCAGATTATTTTTATAGGTTATTATACTACTCTACTGTTAATGACAAAAGCTTGGAAAAATAATTCTTTGATGCTATTGGATGGTATTGGTATTTTATTATGAATCTAATTGAAACCGATATTGTACTAAATTTATCACATCAATTATTAGATCTACCGGTCTTTAAGCTTTACAAGTGAAAAGCAAAATAGTTTTTTTATTATCAAAAAAGACATTTCTTTTACAGTGTCCACATATCAAGTTATATAGTTTTTCTTGAATATGCATGACACTTGTATTGGACAACCAAGCAACTATATATACAATCGTTGTTTCTTACAAACAAATACTTATGCAAGCAAAGAAAAAAATAGGTGCTGAAACTATATCGATTTCAATATTCTTTTGAGCCTATCAACTTTTACTAATAAAAATTGTAAACTTTTTGTTATTTCTAGAATAATATAGTCGACTATTTAATTAAGCTATTATAAAAAAAGAAGTTTGATGAGGATGATGCTTATCTTAAAATAAAATGGTCGTAAATAAAAATAAACTTTATATTGTAATTTTTATAATTATTTTAGGGCATGTATTAAGAGAAATTGTTTAATTCCAATAATAAATGAAACTCTATTTAAAAATAAATATCTTGTTACATTTAAGTTTAAAATTTATGTAAAATTTTATTTAACTTTGTCTGCGAAAAGACTTATTGTTGGAACGTTCACGAATCATTTAACTTGCATATACGTAATAGGTTTTTTGTGTATTAACAAGAAAGATTTTGTATTCCTATACTATGGTGTTCAAAGTTTATTTTTGATATGAAACATTATATATATATATAGACATTACAAATTCTATTTTTGTAAATGTGACCTCAATCTAGTCATAATCTTCGTATAGTATATTTTGGTGTGATCACAAACAATGACTCTAGAGAGATTTAACTGTACTTTGGAAAAGTTTACAGTTTGTTGGAGTTAAACGCTTTGTTTGGACAAAACTTTCATTATTGTACTTACTTTCATCATATAATTTTTTCAGTGACAAAATAATTGTAATTATCTGTTCTTGACATTCAAATATATACCATGTGATTGTGAAACTATTATCAATTTCAATATTTTTTATTGGTAATAACAAAAATTGAACACTTTGGTAAAATTCAGTTTCCTCATACATAACTTGTATATATTCCCTTTTTAGTTTACTTTTTTTTTTCTTCAAAAATTAAGTTGAATTTTATTTATTGTTGTTAACCTTATTATTTGTTTCTAACAAATTTAATAATGTGTAAATATATATGTAGGTTGTAAGGAAGTTGTTGGTGTGAAATGCTGCTTTGATAACCATATTGGAAGGTGTGATCCAAATCAAGACAATGACCATTGTAATTCCTTGTGCATGGATAGTGCTTGCGGTAAAGGAGGTTTCTGCAAAGTTTTCAACCGTCACCCACCAAATCATTTTTGTCACTGCTATTGTTGATTTTAGTTTCATTATTACTTTCAATCAACTTAGCTCTCTCTTTCGAGGATTGTTTTTGTTTAAGACATATTTCTCATGAGATTAATATTACTTTTTCCTAAGGAGCGGTTAACATTTCTCGTTTAAGTTTAATTATAATTACTTTATTTTGACGCTTTGAGAAATATTAATTTTGCTTCCGCAAATTTGGTTATCATAATTGAGGATACGTGTAAGTTGTAACGTAGCTCACAAAAGATACAATAAGTCAGAATAAATCATCTACTTTGTTTATAGTATTCGAAAATGCAAATCTTTGTGGAGAATTATAATGCATCTTATATAATTTTTATTACAAACATAGAGCTTAAAAAGGTCCATATTGAATAATGCATTTATGCTATTGTGTTCATTCCATACTAAATAAATTTCTCCAACTGTAGAGTTTTGAGTTTCGATCACGATACACGGTTGTTCTATTTATTTTATAATAAATAGTTGGTCTTCAAACGTGATCTATGTGTGCACTGTGCGTCTGTGCCTCATTATATAGCTCGACGTACTTTGTGCTGTGCTTGTTTCCTTGATCTTCTTTAATTTAAAAATGAAACTTGAGCTATAAACTAATCTTCTAGTACCAATAGATATAGAAATGATACAGGTTAAAACTTAAATCTCCAAATTTATAAGGAAAAAACATAGAATAGTTAAAACTAATTTCCGAACGCAAATAGATCGTAGTTTTAAAAGAATAATAACACGACTAAAAACACCAATACGTATCCCGCTTGAGCTGAAGTTTGGGAGAAGATAAGCTAATTATAGTGTAGTGGTTTTATATTGAAATAAATTACGACTTGCAGCTTCTTTATAATTATTTCAACTAAAAATAGTCAAGATCGAGAAAATGGTCACTATTGATTTTATGATTTTTATTATGAATGTAAGATTATGATTATTGATTAGCGATAAGATTTCCAAGCAATACCATCTCTGAAGTTAGCTTCTCGTAAGTTGTAACGTAGCTCACAAAAGATACAATAAGTCAGAATAAATCATCTACTTTGTTTAATAGTATTCGAAAATGCAAATCTTTGTGGAGAATTACAATGCATCTTACATAATTTTTATTACAAACATAGAGCTTAAAAAGGTCCATATTGAATAATGCATTTATGCTATTGTGCTCATTCCATACTAAATAAATTTCTCCAAAGGTAAAGTTTTGAGTTTCCTAACATGGTCTGTCTTTACTCGTGTTTTATGAGACGACTAGAGAGTATATATGGTTTCGAGTTAGTATTAGACATATTTGAATTACATATACTCTGTCTCACGATCCAGATAAAACACTTGTCTTATTGAGGACAATTTGTTGTTATCGATCAATAGAGATATGACTAGATTACGTTATTTAGCATTTCTCGTTAAAATAAATCTTTACATATGAATTTTAAGAGCATCCAGTTGAATGCTCATTCTATTCCACGTTTGATTTTCTTGCATCTAGTCGTGTGCAAGTAAATGAAACATCCAGTCGAATGCTCGTACTCTTTCTTAAAATATGAAATACTCGTAACCAGTCGTGTGCAAATGAGAGAGAACATCCATGTGAATGCTTATTGTACTAATTACTACTTAGTCAAAATTCTCGCACCCAGTCGTGTGCAAATGAGAGGGAGCATCCAGTCGTATGCTCGTGTACTCTTTTTGTCCTTAGACCAAGGTTTTTTCCCACTGTGTTTTCCTTGGCAAGGGTTTTAGCGAGACACGTTCCCATCATATCTTACTTAAGATTGCCAAAATTTTGGGTAGTATCCTGTTGTATACTTCTTACCACTTTTTACTCTTTTGTCCTTCGACTAGAGGTTTTTGTCATTGGGTTTATTCTAGCAAGGTTTTGATGAGGCACCTGTTTTGTGGTTGATCCCCTACTACTACCATTGTTACACTCTTTTTCCTTCGATCAGATATTTTCCCATTGGGTTTGCTCTGTCAAGGTTTTGATGAGACACACTATTTTGTGGTTGGTTAATTACATGGAATTTCGGCCTATATTATTCGGCTACACAGTTTCTCCTAGGTATCGGTTTTGTCCCACACTGGATTTTTCAGCCCTAAGGTTTTATGTGTTTAGCACTGCGAATGAACTCGGTTCAGATCGACTGTATTGTTGGCCCGTGCGGCTAAACCTTAGAGGGGGGTGAATAAGGTTTTAGGCGTTTTTCGTCTAATTAAAAATAAGCGCAACTAACAACCCAACTATCGCAATTTTAAGCTTAAGCGTTTAACTAAAGTTAATGAAATGCTAGAAATCCTATACGCTAGCAAGAAAATAAGCAATAATAAGGAATGCGTAAAGTAAATATTAGGGAAAGAAATTGACACCACGATATATAGAGGTTCGGCAAACTCGCCTACGTCCTCTTCTCGGTATTCACGCTACCGAGTATTTCACTAAAATCTTCTTTCCAATTTTACAATTCCTATCGAGCTAATCAAACGATTTGCTCACCCTCTACCCGAGGTTCCTACTCTTGATACAAGTGCAAGCGAACACGTTTACGAGTCAACGACTCCCTCTCAATCTATGAGTACCCAAGTGTTTAACCTAGAACTTTTAACCAACACTTTGCCTTAATAATAGTTTTTTGACACCCACCGAGTCTGAGATGTTACACATTCTCACCAAAAATTCAATATAAAACCCTCAAACTTCCATATGATCCTAATTAAACCATCAAACTTTCATCCCCCCTCAAACTTCCATATGATCCTAACTAAACCATCAAACTTTCATCCCCAAAAATATCTATCTTTAGATACAAATTCTCAAATTTCTCAGTAATGATGATTGGAACCTAACTCCCGCTACAACAACCTTTATCCCTGTCCATAAAATATCTTTTACTAGTCAGTCTGGTTGGAACATATGCAAAGCCTCTGTCTAGATAAAAGATCCGCCAATATTGTGCATGTCTAAGAAAACGGCTTCAAGCCTCTATGAGGTATTAAAAGTCAATAGACACACGCCAAATGAAGAGATCAAGGCAGCGTATCGCAACTTGGCCAAGATTTATCTTTCTGACTCTTCCCGGTTACACTCATCTGAGGGTCAAGATTTCATCAAGATGCATGAAGCTTATATTACGACGTTGTTCAATCCGGAGACAAAAGGCAACTATGATCTGACGCTGGCCATTGGCTATGGGAGGTGGCCAGACTACGCCACGAATGCAAAAAACTATTTTGTGTCTTACCGGAACCGTAGGTGGGAATCTGATCAATGTTGGTAGAGAGTACATATGTTTTCGCTTAGATTTTGATGATACAAACCACAAGTCACAAAGGAAGACTATGTAAATTTAGTTGCCAATTTTTCTTTGGTTTGAGTTGAATGAGCAAATATATTTCATTCTTTTTAGTTTTGAGGATTCAATATATTCTTTCTAAAGGAAGTAAAGAACTTCTTTCTCTTCTAATGCAAGGAATTTTAGTTTAAAGTATGCTAAAATTGATAAGAAGACAAAATTTACTAGGCAATAACAATAATTTATTGGGTCTACAAGTTTTTTAATGATGAATTTCTTGACCAGATCTGCCCCCATCACTTACATAACCGCAAAAAAGCTATTATATTGATAAGTATTGGCTTCCGAGTTCCCACAAACAATTCATACTGCTTTTTTTCTTGCTGTGGAAAGTATGAATTACCTTTTAAATGAGATAGATAAGTAATAATATGTATATATATATATACACATACAGGTGGGTAAAAAATCCGCAAATCTGTCCCGTAACCCAACCCTCATAGATTGGGGCGGATTGGGGTGGGTTGAGTGTCAAAAAAAAAAATCAATCCGTCCCGTCCCAATCCGCTATATATTTTACGGGTTGGGTTAGGGTTGAGTTTCACAAACCGCGGGTTAATTCGTGTCAATCCGTTTCAACCCGCAATATATATATATATGTATGTGTATTTTAAAATATCAACATTTCATTATTGTTATATTTTAGTTTTATTACTTAATCGCGAATGTTCTAGACGTATTTTCATTGATTTTAATTTACATTTCTCTTTGAAATATTCGATTTATTTTAAAATTTAAGTTGATTATGCAAAATATGAAAAATAAATGAACAAAACACAAATTTAAGAATCAATCTAAACCCAACCCGCAATTTATTTTGCGGGTTGGGTTGGGTTGGGTTGGGGTTTTAATTGTAACGGGTTGAGTTGAGTTGGGTTGAAATTTAAATTTTATCAATCCGCCCAAATCCGTCCCGCCATTTATTTTACGGGTTGAATTATAATTGAAATCAATACGCCACAATCCGCCCCGTGCCCACCCTTATATATACACATTTAATCAACATTCGCATGCTCATTATTAATATAAATAATATGCGCTAGTGGTACAAGAGTCATTGCCCTTGCAACAGTAATACATAGCAATACAATGATCCATATACCTAAACAGCCAATCTAAATCATACAACAACAGAAAAGCTGAACAAAATCCGTCAAACTGTAAATATAAGATGATACTCATCTCAAAGACATTATTGTCGTGTGAGCCAAACACATGCGAGGCAAATCCAAATTAACTAATGGTCACAGAACGAGCAAAAAATGATCAAACGAGAGTACACGATAGGCCTAAGATGCTCACTCAACACAGCGCAATAAAAAGACCAACATGATGCCAGCACACATATAAATCCGAACAAAAAATAGGCTATCTAAGATTAAAGACATGTAAGACCAATCCAACAGCCAGAAATAATTGTAACACACTCAATCCTAAACCAATATCGAATCGCCATAAATCCCAAAGTAGTGGACATATCTGCACAAAACTATAAACTACAAAAAGGATAAAAGCCAAACGCTAATAACTCAATATACCTCACCTAAATCAGCCACACACATGACAAGCTCCGCCACAACTCACTATAGTCTATCGAATCGAGTTCTAAAATGCATACGACTGATCAGAAAGAAAAAAAAAATACCGTAGCATGTCGATTTGATCCACCCAATACCATAAACTAGATATTTAATCAAAATATAACTTAAAAGTAAAGATAGGGGCACATACAATATACCGATCACTAGTGAGGATTTATAGGATGTCGAGTCCACCTGGCTCGAGAAGCACCATCGGGATGCCAACACACTAATAACCGATCTAAAGAGACCTAAAATAGCAGAATCCATTATCCAAAAATCCAAACCCGTAACCACCTATTGCACGGCCTCAAATCAAAACCTTCAAAATCACAAGTAAACAAAATCCAAGAAAATAGTAAAGGGCCCAAAACCAAACGTCAAGTGTGGTCATCGAAAGTCTCTAGATATACGGGAGAGCATCTAAAAGGGAAGGTAGCGGGTGAGAGAATCAAGAGGAGGGAGGGGTGATGGAAAGAAAGGTGAAAGAGCAGATGTTGGATCTTCACCACCGTCGACGGAGGCGATAGATCGGGAAAGAAATTAGGTGGCTGATCAGGGTAACAGGAGAAAAGAGAGAGGATATGAGAAAAGGAAAAGAGGAGAAGAAGAAGAGAACATGGCAAGATGAAAGCATGGGGGAAGGAGGTTGGCGTCACCGCCCCCACCCCAGGTGGCGGCCGGAGATTGAAGATAGGGTTTGGGGTTTTTTTGGGGGTAGTGAGAGAGAGTCTGGATCGATTAAGGCGACATTCAAAGTTAAACTATAATAACTCAAATAAGTAGTAACAAAAAATTATTATTGCAACAATGTCGAAAAATCCTTGGTCTTAATTAATTACATTCAAATTTTGAACAAACGTGTACTTCCTATGTAACGAAACTCTAAAAACTAGGTAGAATCAAACTAATAATAAACCTACCAAGAAACCAGACCAACAAACTAGAACAACAACAAAAACTAGAAAAAATTACAACGGGAGATAATAAACTTAGAATTCCATGAGGTGTTATCTCAAAGCAACTGGAACTAATTTTAGCAATAGTAGGGCTCGAAGCGGGTGCCCCTTTGAACAAGGGGTATCGACCAGTCTCGTACTTCGGATCGAAGAACTCAGGCAGGTCGTGGACGATAAGATGGCCGTCGTTGTAAACGTTCCATGGTCCAACTGGGCACCAAATTTATGGAAGTATACGGTTTCCAACCCTCGAGCGATCATGTTGTTATAATTAGAGGATGACTTTTAAAAAGGTTATCTAGCTTATGCCCATTCATTGATGAGGACTCCACGAGAGTATGATCAACCTTGAAAGGTACAACGTGGTAACGAATGACGGAGAAGGAGGGGTCATCGTTGGACCGGGCCCAAAACATCGGTGTCCCTTGTGCAAATACGATGTAAGTCTTGTTCTTTCACTTGAGGTTTGTAAGATTGGGAAACAAGTCAGAATTCATGGAAACGAGCATCTCGGCCATGTCTTCAAAGCCGTTTTTGGTCAAGATCTTGTTAACTCGGTCGAGTCTTGATAGTTCTTGGGCTTGTTTTTGTGATGGAGTTGACAATCAAATTAATAAAGTCAACATTACATTGGAGAGACTAACCACGTTTTTTATGCTACCATACCAATTTGTACACATGTTAGCATTTGAATAGTCATAAAAATAAAAACAAAAACTCAATAATTGGATCATTGACGATTATAAAAAAAAAAAAATTGGATCATTGCCACTATCTTATTTTGTTATTGTAATTATGTCCTCAAACTGAAAAGCACACTTTAAAGTAATGGACCTCTCACATGGTTTGACAAGCTTCCATAAATCGTCGGTGAAGACAAATTCCGGACAACTCTCTCATCTTTCCGGTGATACCCACTCCTACCCCCATTTCTTTGCATATGTTTTCGTTGTCACCTCACTTACTGACATGGTGAGCGTTCAAGTAATTCCTCGTTGCCTAACCTCTATTTTGTGGGACACCGTCAGAACCTTAATCAGAGTATTTCTCCAAGTTTTATATGGTATAAAAACAATCACCAACTTCATCCAGTCATTCGACGACCGCAACAAACTCTAACTAAGTCGGTCTCTTCATTTTTATTTTTGGTCTTTTCTCATAATAAATTAGCGCTTTTAGACTATATGCCAAATAATTACATAATTTACACTATTTAAAGTTCTTTTTCAACTTGTGTTAATTTTCCAACTTACTTGAAACACACTACTAATATCTTTATTTAAATTTTAAATAAATTAAATATCAATTGATCATGGAATTAGCTTGGCTTATAAAATGAAACAATCAAACGCAATTTTTAGAAAACTTTGAGATTACGAAAATATAAATAAATTCAGATAACCCCACTGAAAACAAATCAAATCAAATCAAATCAAAATTTTAACCCAAATTATTAGAAGATGGAGTTGTTTTTCTAAAACTTAAATAGAAATGAGCTAGAAACTTATGTTCTCGAGTGCTTTATTAGGTCACCCCAACAAATTCGGTCTCCCCATTAAATCCGAGACTGTAAGTTCCAATTCAGGTTGGGTTGCCAATGTAGCGGTTAACCGAATTAACTGGCTTCAACCCCATTACCATCAATAAGACTTCGACTCCCGCCTAAGTCAAGCCCTTTGTAAATGGAGTCGCAACAATATCCTTAGACCTTATGCAGTATATGGATACTACATCATTTGCTAGAAATTCTATTACGGATTTGTGTCTTCGACAAATATAGTCGTTAAAAAACAATATATGGTCATTTGAAAACACTTTGCGTTATTTAAAAATAACTTATGGTCAATTTAAAGCAGCCTCTGAAAATTTAAAACAGTGTGTGACCATTTAAAACCAGTTTATGCTCATTTGAAAACATCTATGATCAATTAAAAATAGTGTATTTAAAAAAAGAAGTTTTAAGGTTAGAATTGTAAGTATTTTCAAAAGAATAACTATATACTTTATTATCGTAGACGACTTTAAAAGGGTCTTAGACCAAATTCATATGACATTTACAAAGTATGGATGAGATTGTAATTTACTAAGAGTTTTTGAAACACAATTGTTTCTTTCTTCAAGTTTATGGTTACACTAAATATTTTCAAGCCATATGGTCTATGAATATTTGAGTTAAAACAAAAAATAAACATAAAACAAATAACAAGGTTGGTCCTCAATTGTATTCAAATGTGGAAGCTTAATATTAGACATTGAATTTGTTAAAATAAGTCGGTAATCAGTATTCCGGAAAAAAATAAAAATGAAACTTTAAAAACAGAATAAAAGTATAGGTTTTGTATTGGATAAGGACTAAAACTTAAATAAATTTGTAGACTAGACTAAAAATTAGATAAGTTACAACCCAGTATAGTATATTTTAGTTGGATGTTATAATAATTTGGAATGGAACAATTGGGCTTTCATAAAAGATGTATGAGCAGTAGTGGGCCTTGGTAATTGAACCCGTTAAGTCGAGAATGATACCACCATAGCTTAAAAAAACAGTTAAAACCCTAAACACTTTGTACTACTACAAAATAACAACACACATAAACCCTACCAGCCTCCCTCCATTTTGTTACAACAAACATATATATATATATATATATAAAAAGAGATGGGTAGTGAGAGTGAGATAGAGAAATCAGCTCAAAAAGATAAGGATAGAAAAAAGATGCAAGCATTAGCACCTATTGCTAAACCTCTTGCTGGGAAAAAACTCTGCAAACGTACCCTTAAACTTGTTCGCAAAGGTTTCACTTTCTTTACTTTCACTTTTTTATCATTACTTATATAGTATGTACATTTCTTTTCTTTATTACTTTAAATAAGATAGATATATATATTAACATTTTTTTTATCAATTTATGTACAATATTGAATACTCCAGGTCCATCCACTACTAATAGTCTGTTTTTGTTTTAACTATTTTACTTTTAATTAATGGTATGTCTCATAACGAATCCTTCATATTTTCCTTGAGTTTTATTGTTTAGGAGTAGGACCACCAGATATTTACAGTTTACTTACATACATTAACATTTTAATCAATTTTTGTTACATTTTTTTTTCTTTTTTTTTTTTGATGACTCGACAAAGGGAGAAACTAGGAATAAGCTAGAGGGGACTCGGGAAGCAACCAAAAACTTTAAATGGGAGAGGTGTACTTACATACATACTTACTTACATACATACACATTTTTATCAATATATGTACATTTCTTATTTTGATAACTTGACAAGGGAGAAACCAAACTAGGAATAAGATGAAAGGGCAGTCTACGGACGGAACCAGAAACTTTAAATGAGAGGGGCCGAAATGCTAATTTTGCTAAATGGGGGTGATGAAACGCTAAAAAAAATTTAATCAAATAACATAGAAAGTTATATTTTCATCAAATTTTATCAAAATGGGGATGTTCTTCCCCTAGTTTTTTCATCACGATGGAACCAAAAACTTTAAATGAGAGGACCTGAAACGCTAATTTTGGTAAATAGGGGTGCTGAAACGGTATATTTTCATCATTTTTTTTTATCAAAATGGAGGTGCTGCTGCCCCATGAATGTCTTCATCTAGTTTCTTAATCACCCGTGTATTAAAAGAATTTTGATTTCTCACCTTGTGTTATATATAAAATATGCAGATTTAAGGCTTTTAAGACTCTGTATAATAACAAAAAAAAAGGTTCACATGAATTTCAGCCCCTAGGTATTCAGTTCCGCCAAGGTTACGTTAAGAAAGGTTTACTTACTTACATACATACACATTTTATCAATATATGTACATTTCTTATTGATAACTTGACAAGGGAGAAACTAAGCTGAAAAGGACTTAAAACGGAATTTTAAATGAGACGGCAGAAACGCCAATTTTGGTAAATGGGGGAGCTGAAACGGTAATTTTTTAAGATTTTATCATTTTAATCAATAGAAAATTTTAATTTTTCATCATTATTTATAAAAAAGGAGAACTACAAGCCCCAGAAACCAGCCAAGCTTAGGTGCTGGTAATGAATAGGAGCAAAAAAGAGGGGAAATATTCTTTTCCAGAAATAAGTCGGTTTTTTTCCTGATAAGAGCCTTTGTTATTTTATGGTATGTTGTGTGTAATGTAAAATTCAATATTTTATTTTATTATGACGGTTCAGATTTTGTAATTTTTATGCGGGTTTTTTTTTCTATAGGCAAGTTATTTTTTTTTTCAAACAAATTTTAAAAGCCGCCCAAAAAAACGTATTGCTTAGGTGTAGAATGGTGCCGGACCAGCGGAGAAATTTGAATTCTCACCATTTGTTATATCAATTTTTTTTTATTTTTTTTAACAGATTTTAGGCTTTTAACACCCCGCGTAATAACAACAAAAAAGTTCACATGAATTTTAGCCGCTAGGTGTTCAGTTCCGCCAAGCAAGTTTCACTAGGATGCCAAAGACAAATATCATTTGTAGATACATCTACCAAAGTTGTTCCCAGTGGAACTATGAGAACTAATTTGTAATGAAAATAGTGTTACTCAAACTATTAAGACTTATAAAGTTCTTAATTACTTTTAGAAGTATAGTGACAGAAGCAAACATATAAATTACTGTCACAGGGGACCCCTAGGATAGACCCAGATACATGTTACATTATCGTACTTCTCTATTTATACAGATTGAGATGATAGTGTGATAGTGGTAGTAAAGGCACAAAGAATCACAAGATATTTATCGTCTTATTGTTAATTTTATTCTTCTGTTATGGGTTTGAGATAAAAGCTCCAATGCATGAATAAAAATCAGTGTCTGGACTGTGGATACCAAATTACCATGTCTATTCATTCAAATACTTACCTCAGGTCTTGTAAAGTTGCATTTTTTAAGTTAAACTATGAATAAGTCTGCATCAAGTAACAGTAGATAAGCTTTTCAGAAATTACTTCACCCGAAATGAGCGTGTATTAAACTAATTATTGTAAGAGGGGTCTAAGCCGAAACTCCTATGTGAATTAGGTTTGTAAATATAGACTACTTTTTCTTCTCTTTCTATTTCAGCCTAAATAATAAGGCTGCAAGTAGAGATTAACAACTTACAGGAAGGGGGTTGAGACAATGTGTTCTGGCCCCATAATTCCAAAACTCATTGCCATTTGTAAATGTTAGATAATTAGAAACAAGCTCTTTCCTTGTCTTTGATGCAATAAAAGGAAAGGAGCAAAATCAGGTGAGAGTTTATGCATGTTGTTTTAAGTCCACTTTCAAGACTTTGAATTATTAGCTGAAATGACTGGATTTTTTGTAAATTGTGAAAGACTGATAGACGATACCTGAACAAGTTATAGAGAGCTTAACTGTCCTTCAAATTTTGGTTCTTGGAACTATAGGACTATTGTTTTAATAAGATGAACAAATCAGGCACTGTAAATAGAATGGAGAGGAAAGTTGTTTACTTTGTATTTTTCTCTCAGGTGCTGAACATAAATGCCTCAAGAGAGGAGTTAAGGAGGTTGTTAAGAGTATCCGACGTGGTAGCAAAGGGTAAGATACTCTAGCTTTCCCTTTCTTGTTCATTTTACATGTAGAATTAAGATTTAAACTGTTCTTAGTCACAATTTCAGGGAAGGAATTGGGTGGAGACAGTCAGGGCAGCAGCTCCCCCTAATTTGATTAAAAAATGATGAAAAAATAAAATAAAAATTATGTATTTTGATTAAATACTCAAAAATTAGCGTTCCCCCCCATTTACCAAAATTAGTGTTTTGGCCCCTCCCCTTAAGATTTTTTGGTTTCATCCCTGCCCAAGTTGGTTAAAGTAATAGTTCCCTACATTTGGAAACAGTAGTAATTGAACTTTGTTGTAAGAGCTGTGTTGTCACAGGCCAAGTAACAGATTGAGTAAAAGATGGTATCAAATTTAGCCATTGCTATACACTTTTGGATGTAAACTATTAGTTTTGAAAAATAAAATTCCCTTCACTCTCACAGGTTGATAAACTGATCTGTGATTTTAGGTTTTTCAATATTCCCATGTTCTATTGTTCATTATGCCAACAGGTGCTAACTCAGCTGAGACCTGAGAAGTTTAGTCACTCTTCTTTCTTTTTAAAGAAAGAGATGGTATATATTTTCTGTAAGTGATTGAATGTACAAATGCGTTCTCGAATGCCTCATTCATCATATCTGTTCTAATGCAGATTATGTGTCATAGCTGGGAACATATCTCCTATTGACGTCATCACTCATGTACCAGTACTTTGTGAAGAGGCTGAGATTCCTTACATATACGTGCCCTCAAAAGAAGTGAGTTACTATCTTTCAAAAATATCATATTCAATTATAGTCTCTCCTACTGGTTGTCGGTGATGAAATTGATCTTTTTTCTGCTACATTTTTCTTCTTAATCTTCGAATCCTGAATATACATGGTTAATGTTTATAGCAAAAACATCCATGTAAGATCGCATTTTTCTAATCCTGGATATACATTGGTTAATTTCAATAGCCATCAACATATTACAGACAGTATTTATTATTTTCAATTTTATTTTTTCAGGATCTAGCTAATGCTGGGTCCACCAAGAGGCCGACATGTTGTGTTCTTGTTTTAACTAAGCCAGCCAAGGGAGAAATTGGCAAAGAAGATCAGGAACAGCTTCAGGCAGATTATGACCTAGTTGCAAAAGAGATTTCTGAAATCACGTCTGCTATGTTTTAATAAACAATTCGTGTTTTCCTTTGACTGGTTGTAGTAAACTCCGATTAGCCTATAAAAGATCGTTTATCCTTGTATTATGTTCTGGAACCAAGTTTAAGTCTAAGCATTTTTTTATTCAGAGCTATGTTTTGTATTGAAATTCAAGTTTGAGGTGAGAGAATGAGGTAGGCATGAGGCGTGTATCCTGTATTCCTGAAACTGTGATGCATTTTCCATGGTACTCCCTCACTTATTATTTAATTCTCCGTTACGAAACTACATGTAATTTTGATTGACTTATAACTTAATACTTCAACTATTGATCAACTTTTAAAAATATTCATTTGGACAATTTTGATGCAAGTTATTGACCGGTCAAAATTGTACATATTTTCATAGTATACAATTAATTGGGAACGGATGGACTACTTGTTGTAGGACAAAAATTGTTGTATCGATTAGATGTTACATTGATTTACAAGCTGATACTCAAAACCTAAGATTGATGTGTTCTCATGGTAATAAAGTTGCATTATCTTTACTGGTCATTCTCAAAATCTTGGAGAAACTGAAATCATAATCACAAACTATATTTTTAGTATAAGTTGCTGATACAGATGGTCTCTGGTGCTGTTTTTGGAAGAAAAACAAGTCTCTCGTCCAAGATGGTTGTATTGGAGGGATCCATTTTTAGGATACTCTGTCTTAGATTTTTGAGTACTGTTGGATCAAAATCAATCAAATCTAATAGTGAAAAAAACTATGAAAAAAGGTTTTGGTTTTACTGTTTTTGAATGAACACCGAACGAGTAACACTACCGTGAACTCAGTCCACTACTCCCTCCGTTCCAATTTACTTGTCCATAATCGTAATAAGTGTATTTTGATATGAAAAAAAAAACGTATTTAAATTGCTAAAATAAAAATTTTGAATAAACTTTAATACACTCAAATTAAATTTGATTATGTAAAACTTTTTTTCAAATTTGTCATTCCGGCATTTTAGTTACATAAATAATACATCCCAATATGCACGTAAATTCGTTGTGAACAAGTAATATGAAACGGATAGAGTATTATTTAGGGTATGTCGCATACTAAAAATTTAACACATATTAATGAATTCAAAAATATCTAGTCTAAAATTAATTCAAAATTAAAACTAAAAAATATTAAAAACATAACATATGTTAATGAATCCAAAAATATATAATCTAAAAGTAATTCAAAATTAAAACTAAAAAATACTACTTGTTGACACATACTAAATAATAGTGCATCTTGTTCATATAATTGTTTTTTCATATGTTGAGACAATATAGAAAATTTTCCAAACTTTTTGTTGACCCTCGATGAAATTTCATTTCATGTAATGGTTTTAAAAAAAAAACAGGACAGTCTGCCCTAAAAAAAACATGACAGGCTGACCTAAACAAACTTTATACCATCTCTACCCGGTAACTCTGCATGTAAGAAATACGTGACCGACAATGATCAACCTTGTTTGCTTTTTTGTGTAGTGATGAATTACTCGTTTAAATCTTTGTTAATCCTTTCAACATCCACAAGCACTTTGTTTTGTGATTGTTATACTGTTTGTTTATTCCTAGAAAATTAGTTTTTTTTAATGTTTTATCGTAAACTGCTTGCTTTTTCTTAATTTTTCTTTACATAAGTTGATCATTTCTCAGTATTCCATAATGTTACGCATGCCATTAATTATTGAAAATACCAGTCTTTTTTTGTCTTGCATTAATTTTCAAGACATGTTTTAGTATTCTTTTTTCCGCTGCATGCCCACCTAATAAAATGAAAATGATTTGTCTAATGGCGCCGCTATAGGAGGATAGCTTTATACATAAAATAACCTCTTTAGAAAAGCACCCGTAGTATAAGCTAAGGTGATCTTTTGATACGAAAATGATGAATCCTTAATTTAGATTATCAGTCTAGGTTAAATCTCTCGAGTTAAATACTAGATCAATTTTAACCATTTTGTACATGTTATGGAATAATTAGAGTATTGAAAAAATCTACCATTTAAAGGGTTTGGTTAAAGAAGTTTAGATAATCTTTCTTAGAGATGTGTTCTGCAAAATGAGAGTAAAAGACAAATAACAAGCTAATTTTTTTTGGGTCAGGAGGCTGATCTTTATTTAGATTATAATGTAGAATAATTTCTCTAGTTTAACGTTAGATTCAAAGTATAGGAATATCTATCCCGGATTGAAAGTGCTATTTTTTTAGCTCAATTTGCTCTTAAAAATAAGGTTTTGAAAGTGTTTTTGCTAACTTCTTTTCCCTCAAGTTAAGGTTATAGGTTCTTGTTACCGGATATCCGATTAGAGCATCCACAATAGTATTGTTAATTTTAACAATATTAACTTTGACACATCATCATTTAATTGCATGTTAAATGACACATATGTAAGTTAAATTTAACATTCACATTAGTGTATTAACTTAACAAAGTTATTTAATTTTAATTGAAATTAATTATTAATTAAAATCTCATTAATTAATTATTTTGTAAACTCGCACTAATATATGAACTAAAATAGGAGTAGTTGAAATATAGTTCATGTTTTAATTAATGGTATTTTGCCAAATTATCAATTAAAAACATTAAAAACATTGTTATATTTAACAATTTTTTTAACATCTATAAAGATAACATATGATTTAACATAACTAATAGAGACAAAAAAAAATGCATTGTTAGCTAACTATTTTAGTTAACAATAGAGATAACAACACTATTGTAAATGTTGTTAGGCTGCTTATGTTTATAGATTTCTGACCGGATTTTATTCACTTGTCCCATGTTTACAACTCTTATATTTTGCATCTAATAAAACTTTCTTTCTTTATATATATACTAGTAACCGTGGTCACACGTTGCGTGTGCGGTGCGTAGTGTGATAAAAATATAGTTGTGGTAATAATACAAATATGTGGAAAGGAAAAAAAAAAGATAGAATATAAGATAAGAATACGCGAAAGAATTTTGGATGGTTAAAAATGGAGAAAAAGTTTTATTTTCTATTATTTATGAAAGTATGGTTTTATGCTAATTAATAAAATGTGTACGAATATTTTTGGAAAAAATGGCAAAATTTAGCAGACTAAAAAATCTTGGCTTGACTTACTTTAATTGTATGATATATACATATTTCAAATACTACTAATGAGTACAATTTAACGGTGGTTTACAAATACCTGGGCGAGGAATTACGATTAATACCCTTAATGAAATTTGTTACTCGTAACTCCGTAATAAAAAAATATGTGACCGACAATGACCGGCTTCGTTACATATCTAGACTTGTTTTCTTTTTCGTGTATTGATGAATTACTCATTTACATTGTGTCTGCCATTTGAAATAATGTCTATCTCTGTCTTGCATTAACAACAATATGTTTAGTTTTTCTTTTTTCCGTGACCAGGTCTAAGAGTTTCATTTGTTATGTTGGATAAAACACACAAAATAGAAGAATATAAAGAAAAGTAGTTTGGCGAATCTGCAACTTGATTAATAATCTAAAACTGGTACAATCTCTCATCTACTCTTAAATAATAAAAACAGGTTTTAACTGAACTTTAATCGACCTTAAAGTTCTAGCTGATAGCGTTTTATTTACTATCTAAATCAAGGAAAGCTTGAGCTATATATAGGATATAACTAATCTTATTGACATTAGGATTATGACCTGAATTACTCCTAATTAAACAATGAGTATTATTTTGACTAATTCTAATTCTAATACTAATTTAACTAAGCGGTATCCTCCTGAATCATGGCTCCCCTCTTAAGTGCGATGAGCTTCTGCTCAATTTAGAAGAGAATATTCGAAAACGCCACACCGGCCATCTCCTTACTGTCCCATTTTGTCTTACTAAAAAACTGACCATGTCTTCCGACTCGATATGAAACAATATCTCCCTTTTTTGTAGTTTTAGTCCTCGTCTCGGCGACACAATCTGACATCAACGGATCTACACTCTCCATTGCCAAATCATCAACCGATGGCAGCAAATGAGCTTTAACTTCTTGGTCAACTTCAAACAACAAACGAGCTTTCACGAATTGAACCATTAACACCATGTATCTGGACCATTGTTGATTATCTTCTTTACTTGAGTAGCTGTAACTAACCAATTATGTAAAATTGGTTACATGCATAAATCTTAAAGTCTTTCCTATCTTTCCGTAACCGGTAATACTGCTCCTTAAAAAACAAAACTGCATTCCGATCCAACAAATAGGACACTCCGACAATAATTTGACAAATATCTGATGGAACCATCTCAGACAATATTGTATCAACAAACTTCTATGTAATACCAAACTTGAAAGTACATTGCTTGATAATCTGCAAGCTAGAATATTTCTTTATCCACCCAACCACATATGGCTTAGGATGCGGTGTTGTAACCAATCCCAATCGTTCCACCTCTACCTCGGAAATTAAGTTTTTCTGATTGATTGGATCAAGAATGGCATTAACAATGCTGCTATTCACCTGGAAAAAAAATTCTCCCCCTTATCCACAAGATTTGAGGATGTAGTTGCGTTGCACATCAAAGACTAAGATTGGGTTTGGCTCATCCACTTGCTCGAGTTTGGTAGCATTAGCAAATAAATCTCTCTTCTCCTTCTTATTTCGCAAGTGTTTAGGCACCAACTCGGGGTGAAACTTCCAACAACCATACTTAGTATGACCGTATTTGTTGCAATGATCACAAACAACGTCTTTTACGACCTTGGATGGCTTCTCCTCCTCAACTATTCTCGATTCGGGCTTCCGACTATTATTTACCGATGTTCCTCGAACTTCTTTCAGGTTTCTTCCTTCAAGTGCAACGAATTTCACTGAGGCCTGCTCAATCGTCTCCGCTTCAAACATAGTTAACTCATTCCGTAAAGACACCAACCAACCCCCAGTATATTTCATGAACAAATCATGTTGCTCAATATCCACGTCAAGCGCCAAAACTTGATAGTGAAAATTAGTCATATACTCTTGAACAATCCATGTCTTTGGCGCAAGTGTTTCCACTTGTACCAACGCCCACAACCCACTGGATAAAACTGTCTCCTCACTAGCTTCTTGAACTTCTTCCACATAATTGTCGCTACGTCAAATCGTCTGGTATACGATTTTCACCACGTGAGCGCATGACTCGCGAACTTCAAAGATCCTGTAAAAACTTTATCCTTATTGGAGTAACAATAAATGCTAGAAATAAGTGTCCAAGCGATCCATCCAATTATCCATCATAACTGCATCGATCGAGCCGTCATAAACATGAATTTCCATTTTAAAGTCAACACGTAGATTACATAGAGGATCACAAGTACCATTCTTCCGGTCACCCGCAATTACCTCCGCGTCCTCCTCCTCTTTGCTAAAATCAAGCTTCCTCTTCAACCCGTCCTCAAACTCTGTAGTCTTTTTCCCATCGCCAGAAATGGATGATTCGTTCAACTTCACTCAACTTCGCTAGTATCGCATGAAGCGTGGACTTCGTACCCATGAAACCCGTTTTCAACTATTCAACATTATTCTCTAACTCCTTTAAACGACCCTATGTATTCAGGTTCTCGCCTATCATTAATTTCTTTTTATTTTATAAAGTTCAGTGCTTTTCTTACCCAGTAACAAGTTTTGCTCCAAATTGAACAATTGATTTGCGCGTACATACCATATACCACACAACCCCAAAAATCGAAACTCAAATATGATACTAGTTGAAGAGGTCTAAGAGCTTCACTTCTTACGTTGTATGAAACACACACAAAAAGAAGAATATAAAGAAAAGTAATTTGGTGAAATTACAACTTGATTAATAATAAAAAAAAAACTTTTACAATCTCTCATCTACTCTTAAATAATAAAAGCAGGTTTTAGCTGAAATTTAATCAATCTTAAAGTTCTAACTGATAGTTTTTTAATTGCTATCAAACTCAGGGAAAGCCTGAGCTATATATAGGATATAACTAATCCTATTCATATTAGGATTATAACCAGAACTACTCCTAATTCAACAAGTATAACTTTGACTAATCCTAATCCTAATCCTAATCCTAATCCTAATTTAACTACGGAGTATCCTCGTTTATCATTCCGCCACACTCATCTCTTATTGCTTGTCATGTTTTTACTCCCTACCTAAAACAAAAATGATTCGTCTAACAGTCATGCTATCTTCTAAGAGGTTTGCTTTGTACCGGATGGAACCTTTTTCCTACCCTATATTTAGGAAAACACCTGTTAGGTACTTTTCATACCTAGACTATTGTTGCGCAACTTCCTAACCTAATACAAAACCGGGTTTAGACCCAATAAGAACCAAAACATGGATTGACGTCTAATCATTTCGCCGCCGCAAGGCTGGGTATATCGTTGCAGCATTCTCCAAGACTCCAAGCATAGAAGGAAATAGATCAGGACTTGTAGGCTCGGCTTGCTACACCGATTTAGGTAAATAACAAACAAAAAATGAGAAGAAAAAATGGTTATATACAGCTTAATCCTGCCCTATTGAATAATTGTAAATTGTCTGTCATTTGTTAAACAAAATAAATACTATTGTGATATTTGAGGCCGATAAAAAAAAATATCATAGTTAAACTTCTAGCTTTTAGCAGACAAAGAAATAAGAAAAACAGCTTAAAAGATAAAAATAGTTGTGACTGCAAAGGACAAATAAAATAAAATATGATAAATGACAAGTCATAACACAAATAAGTCTCAACTCTTACACCTGTTTCTTTTCTGGAAATAAGATGATCTGAGCATATACTTCATCTGACTCTTGTTCAGCCTATAATTTATATAAATTAAAGAAAAGGTAACATAACTCTATTAAAAAAAACTGTTTATTTGAAACAAACAAAAATAAAAAATCAAGAAAACATGGTAACCTTTAAAGAAATGTTGACAACTCTGTTTGTTGAAGCATATAGGATTTTTTAAAGGTGACCATGTTTTCTTCATTTTTATTTTTGTTTGCTTTAGATAAGCAGTTTTTTTAATAGAATCTTGTTACATTTTCTTTATTTTATATAAATTATAGGCTCAACCAGAGTAAGATGAATTATATGCTCATGTCACCTTATTTCCAGAAACATATGTAAGAGTTGAGACTTCTTGGTGTTCTGACTTGTGTCCTTTGCAGTCACAGCTATTTTTTTTTTATCTTTTAAGTTGTTTTTCTTATTTCTTGGTCTGCCTAAAGTTAGAAGTTTAACTGTCATATTTTTTCTCGGCCTCAAATATGACACTAGCATTTAGTTTGCTTAATTAACAGATGACAGGCAATTTACAATTATTCAACAGGGAATAATTAAGTTGTATTTAACCGTTTTTTCTTCTCATTTTTGTTTTTGTAATTTACCTAAACTGGTGTAGCAAGCGGAGCCTACAAGTCTTGATCTATTTCTTCCAGAATTGGAGTCTTGGAATATGCTGCGACGAAATGATTGGACGCCAATCCATATTATGGTTCTCATAGGGTCCAAACCCGGTTTTGCATTAGGTTAGGAAGTTGCACAATAATAGCTCATCTGCATTCCAAAATCAAAGTGTGTTGCCCTCTAAGGCAAATAAAAGTAATCCAAGCCAAACAATATTAATAACTAGTAGTGGATAGCCATACCTTTTAGACTTACTAAGTACAACTCCATAAATGATTATAATAAAGGTTGCATTTATGAGAAATATTTCCATGAAACAGCTAAAAAAGGTTTGAACATGTGGGT
Organism: Primula veris; assembly: GCA_963682055.1. Lineage (NCBI taxonomy): Eukaryota > Viridiplantae > Streptophyta > Magnoliopsida > Ericales > Primulaceae > Primula > Primula veris. The sequence continues at coordinate 26,933,747 of OY821742.1, read as the reverse complement.
TAGAACCCGAACTAGTTGTGTTTTCATTTCCTCCGCATGAAGCACTGACTTATTTGCCTTACAATCCTACTTGAGACCACGACATGTTCATTAATATATGATACTTAGAAAATCGTTGTGACGTTGCGATAGGGAATACAGTTTTCCCCAGTCTCACATATTGTAGCCCTTTTGCTTATGCGCTAGATCAACCTAGAAGAAAACGACTGTTATATTCTTAAACAATATGTTTCGATATGATAATGTAAATAGATCTCAAGTATACTGAGTTTTACATTTATACTTATGTTTCACTACCATTCCGGTTCTCAAAATTTTATTTCTATAACATATTCTATTTACTGTTAGATTAAACTTCATAGATGATTTGGCAGGACCGGATCGGATATTATATAGTATTTCACAATCGTATTTTCTTCTTACGAGAGTAAGGGATAATGCAACATGTCATTCTAATAAAAAAGAAATAAAATATTACACACGTCACACAATTTCCAATTATATACACTGTGCCATTCTCCTCCTCATTTTTTTTTATTATATCTTCTTCTATAAAATTAGGGTTTCTACTGTATTTGGCAATGCCTCCATCTCCAGGTTAGAACTCAAACTAGTTCTTTACCCTTTTTATTCCTTTTTCTTTATTTCTTTTATATCTGTTGTTGAATTGAGGGACGATGAAATCTTTGCTTTTGAAATAACAAGCGAAATAACCGAATTGAAAGTTTAGTAAATAAATAAACAAACATCTGATTTTTCTAGAAATGAGCTGATTGTTGAATTCTTGATTTAGATCATTAGCCTTACTCAGATTCAATTTTCTCCGTTTTGTACCTCTTTTTTTTTTTTTTTTAAGGTTTTGGATAATTTTTAGTATAAAGTATTTTTTAAAGGGGGTTTGTTAATTTTCTCTTTTTTTGGAAGTTAAGAATAGTATATATAATCGTAACATGGTACAATACAAGCTTTGGTAGCACAATCTCTTACCTAAAGCCAAAGCGAAACAAGTACACCAGCAAGCTAACACAATCTCCTATACGGTTAGCAATAGAACTGACGACTAAAAGCCGCAGTGAGGTATAGACTACAAAGCAAAGCCAAATATGATGTTGTAGTAATGACACATCCGAAAGAGAAACATATAACAAGTCACAAACCAATAACATTTGGTGAAGTCCCAACAGTTTTTGCTGCTTTACTTTGTAAGGAACTCATCATATCACATTCATACAGCTTCAACCAAAATTAGCACAACCGTTCGTGATCATACTCAGACTTCCAATCGAGCTTAGGAAAGAAACAAGGAGTTCAAGACTTGTCAAAAGTAACTAATCCATCAGACAAAAATAAAGGCAATCTTACTCAGCATTCTGATTGCCACGATGCAATCAAGCAGTAAATTGAAAAAATTCTACCTTTCAAGAATAATTAAACTGTGGCAAACAAGGCCTCTTGGTGTAACATTTGCTTAATAGTTAGTCATTGTTGTAGACTGTTACCTAATTACATTTTCTTCAGTTAACTTATTTGGATTTTCTTGAAAAGAATTTTGAAACAAAGATCAAGATGAAGAGTTTACAGCGGGTATTCAACACATGTTAATCTGGATATGGACAAGCAAAGAGACACAATACGAGTCAGTGTTATTTGATGGGCTAATAGAAATTGATGGCGTGTGTATCTTTCTAAAACATTTGATGACGGATAATTTTCTTGTTAGATGATTGGAAACCATATTATTAGTGAGAATGTTTTTGACAATGACGTGTTGTTTTCCTTATAAATATTTTTTTGAGAATAACTTTTATATTTGGATGATGAGAATCATATCATAATCTATGTAATTATAGTGTTCCATGATCACAAAACTCAACATCTGTATATAATAATTTTTAGGATTGCTTCGCTTTTCTGGTCGTGTTCAGTTAGAGCTAACGAAAAGGGTTGAGTAAATAATAATTTTTCCGATTGTGTTTATGCAGAAGTTTTTTTGCTGAATTAGTGTTTCAGTATCGATCTGTCGATTTCGATCAATGAGAACTAATTCACTTGTAAAGCCAAACTAGTTTTTTCAAACCTGTCATTTCGAAACAAAGTTTGTGCTTGTGCAAACCATAAATATATAAACATGTCGTTTTATATGATAACCAATCCAGAACTCCCAACACTGGTTGGATGCCATCTATGATGAGTAAAATTGTAAAGCATACTTGCGAATTGACTGTTTAAATGATGGTGTTATTCCGTCACCATATGTTAGTCACCCTGATGTCTGAAAATGTTATACCCAATTTTTTTTGGATGCCATCTTTGCTGAGTAAAACACGAGTTTGTTGTTACTCACGAGATGAAAGCTAAGACATTTATGATATTCCTCCACCACATGTGAGACGCGATGACATTTATGGTGAACAAATGTTTGAAATTGACATATTGAAGCGATACTTGACCATGTTATAAGAAGTATCGTGGATTTATATTCACCATGTTCCTTTAGTTTCCATTTGTTATTGGATGGGTGATTATTCGTCCTATTGGGTTTATGACAATTTTTATGTCTGATGCTAATGCTCTTCGTAGACATCATCCTCGAATTGAGAACCGAGACCGGATTCAGTCGTCTCGAACTATCACAAGCCTAACGCTCGCCTAGGCAAGTGAGGTTTAGACAGTCGTCTGAGCTGAAAACATGTGGCACAAAAGCATTCTTTGAAAGGAATAATTGGACAGATTGTCCCAAGCAAGAGACAATGCTCAAAAAGCCAATTCTCTGCTATAAATGACAAAAGTCATGCACGGCTACTCCTTAAATAGTTCACAACTATTATAATGGTGGAAAAATCGAAGCTAATGTCATTAAAGCTAACTGAAATGAAACTCTTGAGACCCCCGTCTTTTTGGATCAAATGAGTTTGATACATTTATTTATTGATTTTTGATAAATTATTGAGCCGGTTTGTTGCTCATCAGGATTACGTTTTCCATTTGGATCATGATTTTTTTATTTGGACTATACTTTTAGATTATGGTTTGCTTGTTTATGAATTTTCTCGATATAATTTAAAGTAATTTTGAGCAAATTTTTTTTGACAATGTGACCAAACTTTAAATTATCATAATACTTTTGGCAATACTCGTGTGGTAGTTGGTTATCTAGAAATAGTGGGTAACTATGTACCACATAATTTCACCAACTACTTGCCTAAACATTCTCCATTGACAACGATTCTAGACCTATCGTTCTAAATTTATTTGTCAAATATGAGGTCTTATACTCCAGTAGGTCCTGTCGTAGTTTGTTGAGTAATAAGATTTTCGAGAAACCAGTGATATATGGTAATAGCTCATGAAAGAATTAAAAAAAAATCACACAGCCTTCACTCAATACGACCAAAAGCGTATTCTTGGGGAGTTGAGATGTATTTCAAGTGGTTATTACCACATTTTTAAAGCATTTGAAAGTTACTTTATCATTCGTATGTCGTCGATAGATAAGAGATCTTAGATGATACGACATGATTGTCAGTATTATCATTCGCATCTCGTCGATTGATAAGAGAATTTTGACATTATGGCATTGACTTGATAAGATATTCCTGGGTCAAAAGACGATGTTTGATTTATAATCGCATTGCATTTGGATTCTCTTTGAGGAATAATTTCATGATTGATACGAAATACCACTAATGCTCTCTTTGAAAGACCAATATGTCTAAATATCATGAAAATAGACTCATAGAATTCTTGTAAAGAATTAAATGAGTTATTGTGAACTTATCCAACAATAAGACGGACCATTAAATATTTATGGTTATGGTTAATGCATCGACAATATGGTCATATACTTATTGTTGTCCACAGAAATGCGGTACTTCCAAACTCTAAGCCAAATCCTTAAATTGATGGCTTATGATCCGGATTATCCTGAAATGAGTTAAAATCGATATTTCGATTTGTAATACTTGACTTTGGGAATTAAAATTGAACATCCTGTCGATTATGTTTAAAACCAAATGGACTCATAGAAATTTTGAAGAGGCTGTAAATGATTGCATGCTTTTCTTGGTTTTGCACACTAAGATTCCTATTTCTGTGTGGATTTATGCTGTTTTGCACTATTGGTCCGTTATAAGGTCCATAGTCACTCAAACACTTTATGCGTACCAGCTGGTTACTAGTTATGAGCCAGAAGTCTCATATTAACGTGTGTATGGAGTGCTTAATTAATATTTGATTGAGCCACTATAGCGTTCAAAATATGGACCTCTGAAGGGGACATACCTTGATTATGAATCCACATGCCTATCTTTTGATAGAGTAACCTTAACAACCGATCTCTTTATTGCATGACATGTGAAAGTGACCTCGGTAAGACTGTCATCCCCGTCGTTAGGGGAGATATGCATGTAACCGTCGATGAGGAACGACGTGAAGTAACGTGGCATTCTCACTCAGTCTTACCTTGATTCTCAAACTACACTTAGTGATAAGTCAGTGTTGAGACTCCCCAAGTCTAAATAAGTGCCAGACGCACTTGACAAATTATGAAATGTTACGAGATCATATATACCTACTGCAAAATGCTTACAAGGATAGTCGTCCCTGTCGAACTTCGTGTTCATATCGTAACACGTTTCTTTGGTCTAACCCGCCAAGCAAAAGACGATGCCACCGGCCGCCAGTCTATCGTCCTTCCCAATTAACAATGAAGTTGACCAGTTCTTATTTCGTTCAGCCCCAGAAGTGGTGAACTGAAACTCGTATGTCGCATGAGATTATAAAAGATCAAGAACATGTGTGATTTCCTCTTCATCCTAAGAATCTCGAAGTATCTTTTGATCATGTTAGCTTAGACGATATTGATGCGAAACGAGACTATCATCGATTACTTGTTCATATATTCGGTGACAACTGATAATATGAACAAATGATTACATGGAAACATGTATTGTTGTCTGAAGCTAACAAAGATCAGACTGACCTGATGGAAACTTACATTCCAAGGCAAATTTCTTGGCGAAACAAAGTGTGTGTGGACTTGTCGTTCCAACACCACCCAATGTCTAAATGAGTTTGTTTATTCAGGTATTCATAAGGAAGCGTGATGAGAATAATGAGACTGTTTCGGTGCTTGCCTAGTAATGCAAAATTTCTCTCACACCTTGGAATTGATTACGATATGGTTTATTACCTCGTAATAGACGTTATAACGGTCCCTACTTTATCAGTGTTAGGTCCTAGATCCAAGATTCTAGTGACATATTGTTTGTCGTCATATTGGAAAATAAAGTTTTATTTATTCATAATAAACTCTCAATTTACAGACACGTATTGTGTAACGATTAAGTTCAAGTTGTGTATTCAGTTGCAACCGAGACAACAACTGACTATGCTGGACAGATTCTGTAATATTCGGTCAAATATATTCTAGAAGACCCAAAACGTGTTGAGAAAATTTAGATGATTTGAAGCCATCTCTGAATGATAGAAAGAATATATTGAAGATTTTTTTTTATTGGAATAAAAGACTTAAAATGAAGACTCCTTATCAAGTAGGAAAACATCAAAGAAGGAAAGATTATTTGGACATAATGAAGAATATATCTTGAAGACAATTAAATTAACTATCTTTATAATTTTGAATTAAACAAGATCTGATTGGTTAGATGTCAAAGACTAATTAACTAGAAGATATATATTTGAAGATCTTCAAGTCAGGAAAGAAAAGAAGATAAAGGAAATATTTTCCTTAATGATCAAGTTATGATCTTTTATAAATGCTATATATAAAGCCTATTAGCCTTTAATATTTCGTGTGTTGAATACAATGTAGATATACTGATATTATAGATCAACAACACTCGTTGTACATGAGAGAGAAACAAAGTTAAAAAGATCGTGGCGGGATGCCATTAGAGATTGATATTTGTTAGACATGCTAAGATACGCATATACATGAGGGAGTCATGATATTGTAAGTCTCGAATCATATCATTGTTCCTTTCAATATCAATAAATACTTAGTGAGAGCTTCAGAGATGTAGACAAGATGATCATTCGAACTCCGTTTAAAAACGTCTTGTGTTCAATGTTTTTTATTAACTTCATTATATTCGTCAGTTGCAACTGTGGTTACAACTGTAGTTGCAAATGAAAATGTGTAACTGCACTCGAAACTTCGGACATATGTGTTTTCAATCAGTTTAATAGTTTCCAAAAAAACTGACATATTTTCTCTCTATGGGGATTTAGACAGAGAGATGCTGATGAAGGTCCGTTTCGGACTTCAGATTCTTGAATCAAGTAGTTCCTGACCACGGAACATGTTCTTAATTAACTGAGACATTCACCATATGGATTAAAATATTCCGAGCGGAGGTGGTATCCAGCTTAAGTGAGTACTTGATCTGCTTGGGATATTTGGAAAAGTTTTGTGCCCTTGCGTGTTTACTACGCAATCCATTTTTCGATTTTCCTTCGAGATTAAGGATCTTGAGAATACACGGTATTGACTTGGCCAGAAGATCAAGTCCCGTATAGATTGGATCATAGTCCATGATTCACTACACTCAGAAAGTGTTTTGATGCTTATTAAGTCGTCAAATTCTCACATCGTCGTTCGATCACTAACCATTGATATAGACCCATTTCGTCCCTAGAGTGAAGTTAAAGAGATATCGAACCATGATGTTCATATATAAGTACAATAAGCGCACCATTGTACTTGGTCTAATGTGATAGGACGAACATCTCGTCTACTGTAAATGATATAGCTCGACACTGCACTGCGCTAACACGCTGCCATGGAAATGACATTAAAGACATTTTTCCGTTACTTTAAATGTACTTACTTTAAATGTACTAATTAAAAGGCTACTTTATCCCGTTTGCATCATCAAGTGTACCTACCCTATTCGATACTCGAATCAATACAGCCCTTTTTCGGTTATACCCATACCGATTACTTATCAAACCCGCATAAGGAACTTTTCCTAGATGGTTACGTCTTCACCATTAGGAATAAGGGGAGATATTGGAGGTCTTGGAAATACTCCGTACAATCACTTTTATCTACTCATGCTCTATGAGACGACTATAGAGTGCATATTGCTTCGAGCTGGTATTAGTCATATGAAGTACATGTGTTATGTCTCACGATCTAGATGAAGTCTTGTCTTAGAACAACATTGTGAGACCCCTCATTTTTATTTATTTATTTATTTTATTTTATTTTTACATCACTTTGATATAATTTATATACTGATAGGTGGTTTAGTATTAATTTGTAATTGCATGGGTTAGTTTAGTAGTTAGTTTAAACTATAGCCTATAGAGGTACTTATGTACTGATTAATTATAAAGAATTAAAATAGTGATAAGTAAGTTACATGTGAATATAATATTAGGATAGAATTATAACTTCATAGTTCTACATACACGACGTTAGAGAGAAAACCAAAAACAGAAAAGATAAGTGAAAAAGTGAGCAGTTGTGAGTTTTCAACAGAGACTTGGTTAAGGGTTTCAATTCTCCTCAGGTAATCACTCCAATCTAGTGAGTTATTATATATTATGAGGGTTTAACTAATCTTTTGATCCTACCCAATTTATTTACCATAGGTTTATATTGTTGAATGATTTTAGAACTGTTATAGTCATGATCATCGAATAAGTGACAGAAAGGGCAACATCAATAAAACCAAAGGTTGGGTTTTGACGGTTAAGGAGTAACGATATTCTAAATAAGTTAGAAAGGTTTAACTACATGGATTTTCAAAAAAAATTGTAAACCTAGACCAGAAGCTCATCGGGGTAGCCTTTATATGTAGTGTAAATAGAAAAATAGGGAAATTGGAGAAAATATGCCACGGGATTGTAACTTTTAATGATATACTAAGATGTCCTTTACGTTTTGTTAGCAGTGGAGTCCTAGATTATTGATTGAGCCTTACTGTATTTCAGGTCAGTTGCTTAGTGGTAATAGACGTCTTTCCGGTGGTCGGGATTCCGATCAGGTGAGTGTTGTTGTACTAAAACTATACTTATTTGATTTCCCATGTTATTTGAAAACTATATTGATTGTGAATTAAGTTCACATATTATATTGATAGCAATTAATTTGTATTACATATTATATTAATTGTGAATTCAGTTCACATAACTTATTTTGGTTTTGAATAAATGTTTTAAGATTTGTGATGATTTTCGGGTCATATATTATAGTTAAGGAACAGGCCTCTTGAGTGGGGTGACCTTAACTAAATTATTTGACCTTTACGATGATTTTCGGGACTAGTAATATAAAGGAACATGCCTCTTAAATGGGGTGACCTTAATTAAACGATTTAAAATTCCATGGAACAGGCCCTTTAAGTGGGGTGACTGTGGTAGCTAGGGTATACTTAATAAGTACCTCTAGTTTCTCAACAGTTTTGGAACATGCCTCTTAAATTGGGTGACCTTAGCTGGATCGTCTTAAAAGGAAATCTTTGGTCGCCAACTTGACATTATGATAGATAGTTTTGATAAAAACAACTAGTTTCATATAGTCTGTATCCAGATCAAGTATATGCTTATAAATACACCAGTGTAAAGAGAAATAATCTTAGAAAACAGTTTATTATAGTATTCACTAATCTCGTTTGGCTTATCCTCTCCTTTTTAAAATCCTTTTAGATTCGTGATTAAGTTATCTGACAGGCTCGTTGTGGGATCGGGCCGTGACCTCCATTAGGCATTTAATTATCTGTTTATTTATCTAAAACTACGAGAATTGGGTTATTTCTGTTATGTTATTAGTTGGGTTATTGCTAGTATTTGTTTTCTCTTCTTTCGGTTAACTGACTTTCTTGATTGTTGGTGATTGGAGTATTGATGTTAATGTTATTGGATTTTCGGATTTCAATTAAAACTTTAGAGTCAAAGTTATATGTCACATTCTTGCACTCTGATTATGTTACGGAGTAGCATCTTTAGGTTTTTAAAATGGGTTCTACCGGTTTTGGCTTCGTGTACCGCATGCTCAAGCAAGTGGTATTCGACCGTGTCACCACTTTGTTTTGGGGTGTGACAAACATGCTACTATCGATCAAGAGAGACGCGACTAGATTATGCTATTCGGCATATTTTGCCAAAATAAATCTTCACATATGAAGTACAAGAGCATCCCGTCGCTCTATTCCATCTTTAGATTTTACTACTCCCAGTCGTGTGCAAGCAAAATGAAGCATCCAGTCGAATGCTTGTACTATTTCTTAAAATATGAAATCTTTGCACACAGTCATGTACAAGTGAGGGAGAGCATCCAGAAGAATGCTTATTGCACTGATTACTAATTAGTCAAAATCTTCGCACCCTGTTGTATGCAAATGAGGGGGAACATCCAGTCGCAAGCTCGTGTATTGTTTTTGTCCTTAGACCAAGGTTTTTCCCACTGGGTAACGAGACACATTCCCGATACCTCACTAAGGATTGCCGAAATCAGGGGAGTATCCAGTCGTATACTTTTAACCATTGTGTACTCTTTTCTATTCGATCAGAGGTTTTTCCCATAAGGTTTACTCTGACAAGGTTTTGATGAGTCACTTCTCATATGTTTAGTTCACCCGCTATTGTATTGACTATCGTGTACTCTTTTATCCTTTTGACCAAAGTTTTTCCCATAGGGTTTTCTTTGGCAAGGTTTTGACGAAGCACGAGTTTCATAGTCAGTTACACGCACTCATCGTGCTTCGGCCTTTATCATTCGGCAGCACCATTTTCCTCCTCAGTGTCGGTTTTGTCTCACGTTGGATTTTTTGAACTTATGGTTTTTATGTGTTGGCATCTGCGAATGAATGTCGATTCAGATCGACTTTGCTGCTTATTGCACTACATGAAAATGAAGACGAATGACTCAACTCAACCAAGGGGGAGCGTTGTATATTATTTATGATTAGACTTTGTCCCCACTCCAAGGCTTGTCCTTCGACCAAAGTTTTTCCCATAGGGTTTTCTTTGGCAAGGTTTTGACGAGGCACGAGTTTCATAGTCAGTTACACACACTCATCGTGCTTCGGCCTTTATCATTTGGCAACACCGTTTTTCTCCTAAGTGTCGGTTTTGTCCCACGTTGGGTTTTCCGAACTTATGGTTTTTATGTGTTGGCATCTGCGAATAAACGTCGATTCAGATTGACTTTGCTGCTTATTGCACTACATGAAAACGAAGACGAAGTACTCAAGTCAACCAAGGGGGAGTGTTGTATGTTATTTATGGTTAGACTTTGTCCGCATCCTTGGGCCTCACGATTAAGGTTTCCTTCCATTAATCACCATAACCTATACTATATAAAGAGCGGGTTAATGTAATTAGAAGTTAATAAGTAAATATAAGTATGCCACTAACCTATTTCAAAAAAGAAAAAAAAAAAGTATGCCACTAACCATATGTTGAGCGCAACCCAATTTTTTTAATTTTTTTTTGTTTACCATTAAAATATAAAATTTGAAACTAAGTGGTAGTGATGGGAATTGAACCACTAACCTGTCACTTGCAAAGTGTGTGTTCTACCACATGAGCTACACTACTTAGTTGTTATAAAATATTAGTTTTATTTATATAGCTACAATTAATAGTAGGTTATAGAGCCATTAGTAAAAAAAAAAACCGATATCACTTATAATTGAAGTTTTTGTTTCATAAAAACGCAAGAAGATGTCATTTCCGGTATAAAAAAAATTGCATTAAGTTTCAAATTATTTTTAAAAAAGGTAGAGGTTTTTTTTTTGCAAGACGAAAAAAAAATTAAGGCGCAAAAAAATAAGTTTCAGCTAATTGCTCGTAAGCCTAGGACCGGCACTGCATATGTTAATTGACTTACACACATCATAATAAACTGTATGCAATGTGACTAGGGGTATTAAAAAAACCGTGAACAGTGGATCCGAACCGACCGTTGGTTTGGTCTGGTCTGGTTTGAGTTTTCAACCTATATGGTCTGGGCTTGGGTTAAAAAAATTCAAAACCGTTCTTAATGGTCTGGGTTGGGATTAACTAATCAAAATACATACCAAACTGCGAAAATCGTTAAGCGCACTAAAACCACTTAAATATAAATATTAAATAACTAAGTATATAATATATTAAGTATACTAAATATAGATTTATTTCATCCATTTATTTTTTTAATTGCAACTATAACATTTGTTGAGTTTTATGGATTTTGCGTTGACTTTTTCATTTTCACATATAATTTATTATGTTGCCTCTATTGTGATACTGCGACAACCCGAAATCCAATCCGAAACCGAACCGAACAGTTGAACCCGAAACTCAATCCGAAACCGACGCAGACCATTGGTCTGGTTTGAGATATAAAGTTACATTGGTCTGGTCCGAATTATAATTTTCTAATCTGTTTCAACATGATCCGAACTTGGTTTTGTCCAAAACCGTTTCAAACCGGATTGTGAACATCCCTAAATGTGACTATTCACTAGAATCACAACCCAATTTAAATTTATTTTTAGTTTCTCAATAGATTATTTTCAAAATATTTATTCTCCTACCAAACTCTCAATATTCTTTCCAGCATCACTAAGGAGAGCAAAAGTGGTTGATTTAAATGATTGATATCCGAGTATACCATGCTCACCATTAGGGTTCGAAGCCTGACAATGCAAAACAGGTTAATTATAAAAAATAAAAAAATAAAACATCACTAACGACTAAAACAATAAATATCAAACATAAGTCGGATGGTTTTAAAAAAAACATAAGTGGGGCATAGTGTTTTTACAAATAACAAAAAGAACTTTACATTTTTGCAATTGAACATCATGGACTATCTAAATTTTGCAATTAGTAACCTAAGAGACCTTTTAAATGATACTATAAATTTTTGGTTGATGGTTCTGGACAATTTTTATAATTTTACGTGCTTTCTGAATATTTAGTGGGCTAGATTTTTACTTCATTTTCCTATAAGAGCTCAATCTTTATCATTGATGTATGTTTTTTCATGTAATGCCAATATAAATATAAATGATACAGTTTTGTTGACTCTTATCGTGCATACGCCGCTATCAGTGAAATATAAATTTTAAACAAAGAATGTTGCAAGGAACCTTATATAACTTTAAAAGTGTACATGGGGGTGGGTACCCACAGAGGTTTGGTTTAGTGGATAAAACTGGATAAAACCACATGAAAGATTATCGGTTCGACAAACAACGACCCGACTCAAAATGGTAACACACTAATTTCACAACCAAAACAAGGTACATAAGAGTCAGTTGCCATAGTTCAAAGTTATGGGGGTTATTTACAGAAACGCATAGTTTCATGGGGGTAAATTAGTATATCATCCTAAATAAATATCTAATTCAACTTTTATAGTACATACTACTTTACTTAAATTTAGCCCGTGTTTTACGGGTGAGTGCGTGTACACAAATATTCCATATTCGGCTGCTCTAACAATATCATTATATTATTATATTATTATATATACTATTATAAGAAGTCAACTCAAGATTTTTTGAGCCTGTCAAATTTTACCACTTTTTTTCAAAAATACCCTTACATTTTTTTATTAATTACCACAATACCATATTCTCATAAAAAATAGAGAAAAAGTAATAACTAATAACACTTTTTATCCCTATTTAAACTCTCAAAATTCTTTTTAGTCTTCTCATCTTATACTCTTATTTTTTTTTATTCTCCAAATATTTGTATCATAATTACACTTATTTTTTAAATTTTATCGCAGTACGCGTCTCACACGCAAAGCGTGGGGCACGATTACTAATATTATAATAAGTCAACCAAATCAAATGGAACCGTACAATTTAATCATTTTTTTCTAAAAATATCTCTATATTTTTTTATTAATTATAATAATATCATACTTACATAAAAAAATATAAAAAATAATAACTAATAATAGTATTTATCCTCTTTAACAACCAAACATTATTTTAAGTATTATCATCTTATACTATTTTTTTTATATTATCCAAATATCTGTATTATAACTACATTTATTTTTTATATTTTAATTGAATTGTGCGTCACACACGCAACGCGTGGGGCACGATTACTAGTAATAAATAAGTCAACCCAAGTCAAATGGATCTGCCCAATTTAGCAAAAAAAAAATCAAAAATACCCCTATATTTTTTTTTATTAATTACTCATATTAACTAATTTTAAATAAAATAAAAATTAATTACATTATTTCTCTCTATTTAACCACACAAAATTTCTTATATCCTATATTTTTTTCTTTAAATATTTATATTATCATCACAATTTATATCATTTTTTTATTATTATATATATACATTTTTTTATTTTATATTTGTATCATTATAACAATTTATAGAGTTTTACACGCAACGGATGGGTATCCTTTGCTACCAGTAATATAAATAATGAATATAATACTCATTATTCTGTCCACACAAACAGAATAATGACCTGGTGAATCTAATATTGGGTAAAATGCAAATAGCCCCCTGGAACTATGGGTCATTTGTAAATAACCCACAGAAACTATTAATTCATGCAATCAACCTCCAAAAACTATTAAAATTTTGCAATTAACATCCAAATCCGTCTTTAAAAAAGAGATAAACTTTTAATCATTTTTTAGCTTTACAATATTATTTGTTTGATATATGTATTTTGTTAATGCACATGTCTTAAGATTACAATTATACTAGTAGAAAAAGCCATCATAAAAGGCTTTATATGAAAAAATGTTATATTAATGACTAGTAATAAAAACTATTTTTTTTGTATCATACCTTAAAAAATTAATTTATCTGCATGAATATAGAATAATTAATAATAATAATAATAATAAATGGAAAATCAACAAAAACGGATCGTTATCATAAAGTTATGGTATGGTTTAAAATGGAATTGCAAATGACCCATAGTTCAAGAGGCTTATTTGCATTTTACTCCCTTTAATAGTAATACTAATAAGTGGATTGGGATACGTATATAGGTACGTAGGTGTGCCTTTAATTTCGATTTGTACAAAAATAGTAGTGAGTAGATGATTTGTAAATAAAAGTAGTACAGAGAGACAGAGAGAGGGATTATTTTTTCATTACTATGATTACTCATAGTTACGTTACGTGATTCCACGTCTACGTGGTTGAAAAAAAAAAAAGGTTTTTTTTTTTTTTTTTCGTTTTTTCTTTTATTTATGTTTTTCTATGTAAAAACTTTCCAATTTTAATCAAAAACTTATCTAATTTTACCCGAAAAAAACCCTAACCATCAACCATAAAACTATTTATTATATCAAATTAATATTTTTTTTTATCAAATCAAAGTCACTCTACCATTACAATTATTTTCAATTTTATCTAAAAAAAAACCCTAACCATCAACCATCAAACTTCTTCGTATATCAAATTAATATATTTTTTTATCAAATTAACATCACTTACCATTACAATTATACCCAATTTTACTCTAAAAAAAAAAAACTATCCCAATTTACCTAAAAAAAAAAAACTTCTCCAATTTTACCCAAAAAAAATTCTAACAATCAACCATCAAACTCCTTCGTATATCAAATTAATATATTTTTTTATCAAATCAACATCACTTACCATTACAATTATACCCAATTTTACTATAAAAAAAAACATATCCCAATTTACCAAAAAAAAAACTTCCCCAATTTTACAAAAAAAAAAAACTCTAACCATAAACCATCAAACTCCTTCGTATATCAAATTAATATATTTTTTTTATCAAATCAACATCAGTCTACTACTACAATTATACCCAATTTACCAAAAAAAAAAAAAATCATATCCCAATTTACCAAAAAAAAAAAAAATTCCCAATTTTAAAAAAAAAAACTCTAACTATGAATTAATATATATTTTTATCAAATCAACATCACTCTACCATTACAATTATCCTCAAATTTACAAAAAAAAAAACATATCCCAATTTAAAAAAAAAAAAAACTTTCCCAATTTTACCAAAAAAAACTCTAACCATCAACTATCAAACTCCTATCAAATTAATAAATTTTTTTCTCAAATCAACATCACATTTATCCCCAATTTTACAAAAAAAAAAAAAAAAACTCTCCCAAATTACCAAAAATAAAACCTCCCCCAATTTTACAAAAAATAAACTCTAACCATCAACCACCAAACTACTTCGGGTTTTTTTTGGTAAAATTTGGGAAGTTTTTTTTTGGCTAAATTGGGAAATGTTTTTTTTTTGGTAAAATTGGGGATAATTGTAATGGTAGAGTGATGTTGATTTGATAAAAAAATATATTAATTTGATATAGGAAGGAGTTTGATGGTTGATGGTTAGAGTTTTTTTTTTGGTAAAATTGGACAAGTTTTTTTTTTGGATAAATTGGGATAGTTTTTTTTTTTTTTTATAGTAAAATTGGGTATAATTGTAATGGTAAGTGATGTTGATTTCATAAAAATATATTAATTTGATATACGAAGGGGTTTGATGGTTGATGGTTAGGGTTTATTTTTTTAGATAAAATTAAAAATAATTGTAATGGTATAGTGACTTTGATTTGATAAAAAAAATATTAATTTGATATAATAAATAGTTTTATGGTTGATGGTTAGGGTTTTTTTCGGATAAAATTAGATAATTTTTTTGGTTAAAATTGTAAAGTTTTTACGTAGGAAAACATAAATAAAAGAAAAAAAGAAAAAAAAAAAAAAAAACTTTTTTTGGCAGCCACGTAGACGTGGGAGAAATGAAAAAAACTTTTTTGAGTAATCAGAGTAATGAAAAAAGAATCCAGGGAGAGAGAGAGAGAGTAGAAATAATAAAAATGGATTTGGAAGGGAAGCCGGTGGTACATGGATATCGAATGCCTGCTGAGTGGGAACCTCACTCTCAGTGTTGGTTGGGTTGGCCTGTAATTCTTTCTCTCTCTCTCTCTCTCTCTCTCTTTATATCTAATTATCTCTGTGTGTACGTCTGTTTATGTACTAGTAAATAAGTTTAGACTACTTAAAACATATGTTTGGCATGGATACAATATCTCATTTGTTTTTTTCTTTTTCTATTCTTTATGATATTTTAGCCTTTTTTTGAAACAAATTTGGCAGCTTCATTTTTTTTGGTTGCATATGTATGTATATATGTATGTATGTATTGATGTTAATCTATTAATCGTTACACTATCTGCGGGTTTGTTATGATTTTATACAATTACCTATCTACGGGTTTTGTTACACTATCTGCGGGTTTGTTATGATTTTATACGATTACCTATCTGCGGGTTTGTTACACTATCTGCGGGTTTGTTATGATTTTATACGATTACCTATGTACGATTACCTATGATTTTATACGATTACCTATGTACGTTTAAAATTGTTACTAAAATGGAGTATAGTTGAGACTTGAGAGTATTATCTCTTTTAATTACGTTTTGTATCAAATACTACGAAATTGTATAATTGATGGTACTAATGGAAAAACTCGTAGTTCATGGTACTAAACGGTAAAACGTCCATAGGTTATGGTATTAAAGCAACTAATAATCCCGTCTACCTGCCGGACCGAGTTTGAGGCATAACAGCCCTTTAGCTAAAGTTGCAGTCGCACAGAAAAATATATAAATACATGTTGCTTTAGTTTGGTGGTTATTTGGTTTTAGTTTAATTTGTATTACGTTTTAAGACTGGCTTTTGTTGTATTGTGATTGGTGTTACATTGTTTATATCTGTTTAGATGATTTTATTCCCCATAAATATTGTCATTTCCGGTCCTCGTAATGTTAAGTAGGCACTACCTTTTTGACAGGGTGGTGACACAAGGATACCACCATATCCACCTATTTAGAAAAATCTTTATTCACATAGTATTTTACTAAAATTGTTAGAATTATGGCTCCCATTAAACCAAAAAGATGCAATATATGAACTCCATCCAAACTTCTGAATCCTGGTTCCGCCAATAAGGGGTTTGCTTGTTTGTGAGGGATGAAACATAATGGAAGATACTTATTTTGTTGTGAATCCGTGGCGATGTTTATTTGTGGTTCGATTTGATCTATGTGCTTGTCTGCTTGCAAATTTTAAGCAAAAAAAACCTACTGCAGTATTTCTTTTTCATACTAAATGAAACAAGCTGGGTCAGTCTGGCTTAAAAACGTTAAGGATATTTAAGCCAGAAAAATATAAAAGAATCAGCTAAGAATCTGTGCAACCCAAAGCATTTAAGCACGGCTTAGAATTTAGAAGTACAGAAAGATTTCTTAGTAGGTGCAACAGAACTAACACGTCGAAATTGATAATAGTATGTTAGTAATGTGTTTGACCAAGCCGAATCACTATTCTCAAATCTGTCATACAAAGTTAATCATGGTTATTCAAATCGGCAGCATTTCTGGATCTAAACTTGACTGAGATATGTCACCCTTTTATAGCTTTATGTTAAAAAGAAATAACCAAGTGATTTTCCAATGGAGTCTCATTTATGCTCAATGGCTGATTGATGAAAAGAGCATTATAGCTGTTTAAGTACTCAAGAGTTACAGTTGATGAGTTGAAGTGCGTGTTTGATAAAGCAATAACTTTGGTCGGTGGCGTTATGCTTTTCAACGATAATATTATAATTATAAGACAGTTATTATTGAACACTTCTTTGATCTTTATTCTTGCTCAGTGATTGCACTTGTTCGGATTACAATTTCTTATTACACTTATGCTCGGTATTACAACTTGCTCTTAAGCTTGGTCTTTCTTTATCTTCGGTGTTCGGTATTCTATTGAGCTCGGTTTGCTTTCTAGTGAGGTAGGCTCTGACAAGTTTCTCTCTCTTATCTTCCTCTCTCTATATTTTTCAGACAGATTTCAGGTCTTTCTTTTAGTGAGGGTACTTGGCTATTTATAGGCATCTATGCGTCATAGGATGTTGACAAATGTCTTCATCTCATGGGATTTTCCAACATGGGACCCTTGTTACGTGGGCCTGGGCTTTTAACAATATTCCCATCTTCATTCTTAAGGAAAGGCATGTGATAACCCAATATCCATTATTCAAGCATTGGATACCCATTAATAAAGTTTGGGTTGAACTGTACCCGAATAGACATTCGAGTCTAATTTTTGTGTTCTATCAGTGTTGTTCATTTACTCGTTATTTATTGCAATAAAACTGCAAATATCTTCCCAATTGAAAGCATGTTTTGAAGGTTTTGATTCTAAGGGTGGTTGATATGGACTAATTTTTACCTTTAATAATCTACCTTTTTCAGGAACGCCCGGACAATTGGCGGGAAAATGCAATACATGCTCAACAATTGTTTACCAAGGTGGCATCTGCAATATCTAAATTTGAGCCTGTTACAGTTTGTGCCAGTGCTGATCAGGTTGTTATACTTTTGTAGTTTGTGCATTATCATTCTACCTTTTCCGTTTCATGGTTTTGCTTACAAGTAGCTTCAAAGAATCAGATTCAGATTATGCAATGTTAGAATGCAAAGATTTATGCATTTGAGGTTGCATGCTTTGTTTTTTCCCTCATTTTTTTTCAATACAAATCCTAGCATGAAGAAAACATTGTCTCTCATGTTGAAGAAACCGACAAGTATATAGGTCAGGGAGGATATCACTATTCAAAGAGAATTAAAACGAGTGGGAAGAGGTGATTGAAATGAAAGTATTCGACCATTTATCTTTCTCTAAAGGGAGGAAAAGTAGTTGTATATTTTATGATTGTGTTGATACCTCTTGCAGTTATATTCATTTATATCTAATTACATAAAAGATAGGTAAAATAATTTTGCATTCTTTACATTTCTTATCATTTTCCGTATTTAGCACTATTTAGATTAAGGAAGAGAATGAATTTTAAACTATCTTTTGCTCGCCTCTTTATTTTTGGAAAAGAGGATACTATTTCCAGAAGAGATAAAAAAACCCATTGAACCTGCGAGTACTATCAACCGGCTAATTACACTTGTATATGGAGGACACATTCTATGCATAACCGTTGGGTATCCGTCATTAGTTCATAGCTTGTCCAGATGAATTAGTTGAACAACTGCCATTAGCTAAAAAATAGCATTACTATAGGGCTGTAATTGGTAAAAAAATCATCAACTGGCTAATTACACTTGTATATGGAGGACACATTCTATGCATAACCGTTGGGTATCCGTCATTAGTTCATAGCTTGTCCAGATGAATTAGTTGAACAGCTGTCATTAGCTAAAAAATAGCATTACTATAGGGCTGTAATTGGTAAAAAAATCATCTTAATACCGTTATCGACAACATGTAATTTTTATGTTCTGTATTTCAAATTGTGTTATTTACTGAGCCGGTTTTTTTTCCTATGACCAGTGGGCTAATGCTCGAAGTCAGCTGCCGCATAATATTAGAGTTATTGAGATGAGTATGAATGACTCTTGGTTTCGTGATACTGGACCAACTGTGAGATTCGGTTTCTTTTTCTTTTCGCTTTTCTAACAATATTTCGGGTTTACGAGTTGGTCGTTTATTCTCTAAAATGGAACTCTGTCTGGGCAGTTTCTTGTTAAACAAAGCAAATCAGATTCTGGGAACTTAGAGCGAGCAGTTGGCGGAATTGATTGGAACTTTAACAGTTGGGGAGGTAATAAATAACTTTTATGTCATTGTGATACGATTTCTTTAATTTTTTTGTAAGGTATATCATTGTATACTATCAACACTCAGTACTCTCTTCTCCACTCTTCGGGTAAAACAACATAAAAACAGAAATCCGAGCATTTGCTCTTGCTTTTTGTCCGATAATATGTGGAAATATACTCACAGTAATTCATTTCCCACTCCATTGCTCCCTCTCTCTCTCTCTCTTGTTTAATTATGTTCAACCAGTGCGTCACATAACACTGCTAAAAACATTATTGTTGAGACTTGTTTTTTTATTTACAAATTCTTGTGTTGGAATAAGTACGACAAAGAGATCAATTTTTTTTTATAGATTTTTATACTTCATTGGCTGAAAATTTTAGGTGTTGATGATGGTTGTTACTCGGATTGGAGTCTGGATGCTTTGGTTGCAAGAAAGGTCATTCAAGCTTATGTTTTCTTCTTCTGTTTTTTTAGCTTGCTAATAACTTATCAAGAGATTACCTGTTTTCCTTATATCTCTTCTTTTTTGGTGTTAGATTCTAGCTGTTGAGAAGGTACCTCGGTTTCCTCACTCTATGATTCTTGAAGGAGGAAGCATTCACGTTGATGGAGAAGGTACGAATTTTCATATTTATTTCAATGGTTGTATCATCTGTGAGGGGACCGTAATGGGAATCCAAAATTATGGAGACCTCGAATGATAGAATAATGTAAGATACTTGTAGTAATAAGTTTCACTGAGCAAACCTAGCAAAATCAATAACATCTAATTTTGCATGTTCAGATCTGATATTGTAGCTTACCGTCTTTATTGTTGTCGGCAGTATTGTCAATTTCCATGTGTGGGATTTAGTTTTCAAAGTAAAAGGGACAAGCCCTACTATTCCTTTTCGGACTTGTCTATTTTCTTGTATTCACATAGAAGTACATTTGCCTATAAATGGGCAATGTCAGTGGCTTCTAAAGGCATCCCATCTCATCCGAAATAGAACATAACAGAAGTGTTCTATGAGTGAGGATCAGTGAGAGTATCCCAGTAACAAAGCAGTAACAGAAGCTGCAGTTGTGTATGAGTGGTGTAAGGAAATATATAGTGAGTGTTGTGAGGTATAATTACTTGTGTACTAATATTGTATAAGTAATCATTGAGTGTCCCCACATTGTAACCTAATATTCTCCGTGTTTTCACCGTGGAGTAGGCATAGCCGAACCACGTATATCGTTGTGTCCAGTGCGTTGCTATATTTACTATTTTGTATCCGTCGGTTATTTATTTCTCATATCATATTGCCATATTAAAGTCTCAGACAACGTTCTGTCACAACAAATTGGTATCAGAGCTGAGTTATCTACCTGAGATTTAATATGGCGGTGAAATTTGAAATTGAGAAATTTGATGAAAAAAATAGTTTCGGTCTATGGCTGTTAAAAATGCGTGCTTTGTTAACCCATCAGGGGTTGTTTAAGGTTTTAGATGGAAAACTAAAACCTTCTACAACGATGACGGAAGAAAATTTTTTAGAACTCGATGGGAAAGCAATAAGTGTTATTTTCTTGTGCTTAAGTGACGAGGTTCTACGAGAAGTTTCTGAAGAAATCACTACAGCTGGATTGTGGCTCAAATTGGAGAGCTTGTACATGACAAAGTCACTCACTAATAGGTTGTACTTAAAGCAGAAGCTTTATGCTTTACGCATGAGGGAGGGTACACCTATTAAGAGTCACCTAAACGAGTTCAACATAATTTTCATGGATATGAAAAATATGGATGATGAAGATCAAGCTTTGATCTTGTTATGTTCATTACCTCCGTCGTATAAGCATTTTGTTACGACAATGCTCTATGGGAAAGATACTATCTCGGTGGAGGATGTTAAAGCATCCTTGTTCTCAGAGAAGTTTAGAGAAAAAGTGTCGATGAATGAAAACGACGATCAGGCCGCGGGTCTGATAATAAGAGGCGGAACATTTGATAAGGGCTCAAGCAGTAGAGATGGATCAAAAAGATTCAAGTGTTATTTCTGCAAGCAGAAAGGTCATTTTAAGAATGAATGTCCAAATCTTGTTGGAAGGGAAGATAATTCAATCGCCGGTGTAGCTGAAATTGATTCCGATGATGATGGAAACGTTCTTACTGTGACGTGCGCTCGTATTTCGTTGAATGACGAATGGATACTTGATTCTGGTTGTTCCTACCACATGACTCCTAATCGGGATTGGTTTTCGACATATGAGTTGGTAGATGATGGTTCAGTTTTAACGGGAGATGGCTCTCCCTGTAAAATTGTTGGTATGGGAGCTGTAAAAAATCAAGATGCACGATGGTATTGTTAGAACGTTGACTAGTGTTCGACATGTTCTGGATTTGAAGAAGAATCTTATCTCTCTTGGTACTCTTGACTCTAATGGCTGTAAGTACACAGCTGAAGGGGGAGTTATGCGAGTTTCGAAAGGAGATTTAGAGGTCTTGAAGGGAAAATTGGTCAGAAATCTCTATGTGGTTGAGGGTATTACAATTACTGGTATTATGGCAGATAATCCTGCTGACATGATGTCGAAGCCGATTGGTGTATTCAAGTTCAAGCATTGCTTGGACTTGACGTCCATAAAAGGTAATTGATGCCTGTACGGGCATAGCGAAAGTGAAGAAGAGAAGTTTCACGTCTGTGTACACATGGGTTTGAGGGGGAGATTTGTTGGCAGTATTGTCAATTCCTGTGTGTGGGATTTAGTTTTCAAAGTAAAAGGGACAAGCCCTACTATTCCTTTTTGGACTTGTCTATTTTCTTGTATTCACATGGAAGGACATTTGCCTATAAATGGGCAATGCCAGTGGTTTCTAAAGGCATTCCATCTCATCCGAAATAGAACATAACATAAGTGTTCTATGAGTGAGGATCAGTGAGAGTATCCCAGTAACAAAGCAGTAACAGAAGCTGCAGTTGTGTGTACGAGTGGTGTAAGGAAATATATAGTGAGTGTTGTGAGGTATAATTACTTGTGTACTAATATTGTACAAGTAATTATTGAGTGTCCCCACATTGTAACCTCATATATATAGTGAAATATTCTCCGTGTTTTCGCCGTGGAGTAGGCATAGCCGAACCACGTATATCGTTGTGTCCAGTGCGTTGCTATATTTACTATTTTGTATCCGTCGGTTATTTATTTCTCATATCATATTGCCATATTAAAGTCTCGGATAACGATCCGTCACAACAATTCTTAATCTAGTATGCTTCATTTGTTTCAGTTCGATAATAGAAAACTGATTTTGTTAAATTTTATTTTCAAATATATTCTCTTCATTCAGGGACTTGCCTAACAACGGAAGAGTGCCTCTTGAATGCAAATAGGAACCCTCATTTGACGAAAAAACAAATTGAGGATGAACTTAAAGCATATCTTGGAGTCGAGAAAGTTATATGGCTTCCTCGAGGATTATTGGGTAAATGTTCACATTGACTTCTGCCTAAATATTATAGTCGAATAATTTTTTTATGATATGAATACATGCTCTACTCTTAAAACTTGATATATTTCTTGCTCTTCCTGAAGACCTTGGACCTCTGCGTACTGTTTATTTTTGTTTCTATGGTTGTATGTAACAGTATGTTGCTGTTTTCTTTCCCACCCATTTTCATATGAACGCTCACGGATGAAACACTATTACCTGGAGATGTAAATTTGTTCATAAAAAAACAACATTAATGGAAAGGACAGAGTATTTGTTAAATTACATGTTTTCCTTTATGATGTTTTGCCACCAAACTAAACCACGGCCTCTCTCTCTCTCTCTCTCTCATGTGGAACGTAGTAGCACTTTGAGCAACCGAAGGCCTTAAAGGGAGCGAACCATGTGACATGTTCAGAAAAACCTAGTTTACTAGTACTAAATATCGGAAATACACCCAACAATCATCTTCAGAACAGATGGAGAACATTCTCTATCATGTCAAAAGATTCATTATTTATTTATCTCCAGATATTCCTCTGCCTTATAAAGATGGTAATGTTTTATCACATATCAGACAAGGTGTTCCATAATGTCTGAACTACCTCAGCTTCCTATATTTTTGTTATCTTATTTCCAGTTCTATGTTAGAAAATATAATTTTTATCAAACTGTATGCGTAACATGTTTTAGTATCTGAAATTTAGTTGTTAGGCGTCTCAGTTCATTGGTTGGGTGCAAAGATAATTTATGTATTAGCCAACTCAGAAGTATTACTTGATGACTTGTTCTTTTTTCTTATTTGGTGAAATCCAGGGGATGAGGATACGAATGGTCATGTGGACACAATAAGTTGTTTCGTAAAGCCTGGTGTGGTTCTTTTATCCTGGACCGATGACAAATCAGATCCTCAATATGAGCTTTCTGAAGAGGCATTTTCTGTTCTCTCCAATGCTACAGATGCTAAAGGTAGAAAATTAAACATAATTAAGCTTCATGTACCTGGGCCGCTCTACATGACAGATGAGGAGGCAGCTGGAGTAAAACAGGTACAAACATGTGTTTTGTTTTTTTAATATACAATACTTTAGTCAACAATGTCCTTAACTTTTGGTGGTTTGTTTAAATGTTCTTCTTCTTTTATGGAACCTCGAAGAGTTTTGGTGATGTTTCTGTCAGTGGGCCTGTTTGGTAAATAAGCAAACATACACTTTTTTGGTTACTATTTACTTTCTAGTAAATATTGGATTTGGTGTAGAGCAACCAAAAGCATATCAAAAGATGCAATAATATACTTTTAAAGGTATAATAAACAAGGGTTTAAATAGCGTTATCGCTAGCGTAGCGTTTTTTCGAGAGAAACGCTAAAAGCGCTAATAGCGTTACTACATAGCGTTTTGCGGTGTATTTTTTTTTGCCTAAATATGCACTAAACTTTAGAATATATAACAATAAAAAAAGAAATGTATAGTTATATTAGATAGTAATAAAAAAAATTCGAAAAAAAAAATTGTTGTAGGTGAGTTTCGAACTTGGGTCTGCTGGAAATTACAGCACTGTCTCAACCATCTGGACTGCACACACTTTTATGAAAATTACACTATATATATTAATTATTTAGATCCGCTGTTTTTTTTCCTAACTCGCTATTTACGCTTTTGGTCCACTATAGCGCGATTTTAGCGCAATTCCAGCCAAATAGTTGTTTTTCGTTGCGTTTTTTCCCAAAAAGCGCTATTTCGCGCTATATAGCGCGATTTTTAAAACATTGATAATAAATCATACTTTTTTTAAAGAAGTATGCTTTTTACTTGTTTAAAGTTTTATCAACCACTTTTCTCTACTACCGAATCAAAAAGTATATTTGTTTACTTTTTGACAAATATAAAAATATTAATTATAAGTATTTCTTAATGGTAAACTTTTTCACTAGAAAACTGAACTTTTGTCGTTATAATTTACTATCAAATGTAACTTCCAAATATTGTTTTCGACTACAATATAACGAGCTAAATGAGTAACAATTGTTTCTCCTCCCATCTCCTGCTAAACTGAAACAAAAACATGTAATTTTCCCATTTTGTCAGAAGACTAGCTTTCTAGTGTTTACACAATACACGTTCGATATTATTTGCCTGCTGGCAAGTTGAAATACCAATTATCTTGCAAAGTTTCGGTCACGCTTAAAGAACGTTTCACCATTTTGTGCTTGTAAGATATTTGTTTTTGTCTACAAAAAGAAAAATTCTTTAGTTCATTCAAATCCATCCATCTATGATCTATTAGATGCTTCTCCTAGGGACTGTGACTGATATAATTTGGGTAAAAAAGCACTTTGTCCTTTTCATAGCATTTCATCGAAAACTTCTTCCAAAGTGGTAACTTACATTATACAGAGAGGAAATCTCTTCAAATGGGACAAAAAATATGGAAGTCGTAGTTGGTTTTGATAGCATAACATATGTAGGCAGATATGGTATAGACCTAAGGAACTCGTAGTTGATTTTATTGCAAAGCATATTAATCTTTGATATTTTGTATAAATATACAAAATGGGTTCTGCACAAACACGTGCACGCACCCTCTCCTCTCTCTCTATTTCTCGCTTTATATTTCCATATTTATAATACTGTATATATATTATATTTACTTGCTGTATGTGCATACATACATAAATATATATATATATATATATATACATACATACATATATATATATATATATACATACATACATACATACATACATATATATATATATATATATATATACTTCTGTCCTAATAAGCTTGTTTTCATTTACTACGTTTTAAAGCTTACTGGTAGGTAGTCACCAAAAATGGTGAATTTGCAAATGCTTCTCTTAATTCTTACGGTGGTAACATTTTTTCCTGGGGACAGGATGGTGAAGCAAAACCAAGACTTCCAGGGACTAGGCTGGCTGCTTCGTATATTAATTTCTACATTGCAAATGGAGCTATAATTGCTCCTCAATTTGGTGATCAAAAGTGGGATGATGAAGCAGTTCGTGTTCTCACCATGGCCTTCCCAGATCATCAAGTATGTTATACGCAACTTCCTTTCTATTTTGAAGGGTCAACATAATTTTCAAAACGCAGATATCTATGATCTGATTTTTTTTTTCTAGAGTTGAACGAATAAAACTTCGTAATTACTAATCATGATGAATATATATACAAGGTGATTTAGTTTGTTGCCTCAAGTAATAATTGGAAATGCTTTAAAAGTATAATTGATTATCCTTGTCTAGTCTATGGAAGGTCTTGTTTGATTTTAGTGTTTATGACATGCCTATATTGTTATTTTTCCTTGCTCATGTTACTGAACAAATTAAAATGTTGGTGGTTTGGTCAGGTTGTAAAGATCGAAGGTGCAAGAGAAATTGTTTTAGGAGGTGGAAACATACACTGTATCACGCAGCAACAGCCAGCCCTGATGTGAGTGACGTGCAACATGAACTGATATGGCAACCCATAGAGATTACTTCTCCTCGAAAGAACAAAAAAAAGTACGGTTTTCTTTATTAAGTTTTACTAAATCATAATGTTGTCATTCGGTAACTACACAAATGGTCATCAGCAACATATATGGTTCACCACTTGGTATGAATTGAACAAAACGGAATTATTGGTTTGGCCTTGGCTTGTTGATCGATGTTATCCTTTGGGAAGAAATATTAATCTATGGATGGGGTTTCTGTTTGTTTAGTTTTGAACATACTGAGATCTTTATTTTTCTGCGCTGCTTTATTTCGTCAACCTCCAAAATCCAGTATCTCCCTATATGGGATGAGAAACTCCCCATACCTTACTTACTCACTATGAATTAGAGACTTAACTCTGATTACCCATTTTTATGCACATCATTATGATATTGAGAAAGAACACACTGGTAAATGTGTTGAAAAATCTCACAATATAATAATATGCTTCTTGGAATGCACAACTTTTCTATACTCCACATAAATTTGGCTTGAGATTTACTTAAGAAATTTTCTGTGTTCCGTATAAGCAAATTTTCTGTCACTAATGTTGCCACGGAATATATGTAACTGTATGTATCTACCAGATCCCCAAAAATTAACTAAAACAATCAAAAAAATATTCATGACAAAAATTCATGTGTTACTATTGAAATGTTATCAATTCTTGTACATAATAATAAGTTCTTCATATTAAAGGTCGTTGGGGTCCTCATT
Source organism: Primula veris (assembly GCA_963682055.1). NCBI lineage: Eukaryota > Viridiplantae > Streptophyta > Magnoliopsida > Ericales > Primulaceae > Primula > Primula veris. Next base: position 26,906,446 of record OY821742.1, on the reverse strand, counting down.
GTTTCCGTTTAATGTAATTTCTAAACTTATCGTATGACCATGTGGATTCGTACTGTGTCCGACACCCGTAGGCCATATCCATCTACGGCTACTCATCGGAAAAAAAATTACTCACTATGCCACATAGTAATAGTCTAGTTAGGTTTTTTAACCTGTCCCTAATGATAGTCCACTAACTTTTTAATAAAAAGTTTACTCAAATACCCTTAATTAACTAGCATTGTTTTTGTTGTGAATTATAAATACGATTGATATTTAAGGTTATATTTCAGAATTGCTACTCATAAATATTCTAACTAAAGGCTGTAACTTTGTTCATAACTTCAGCCGTCACCCGTCTCAGGATAAGGGTGGTGTTTCGGCACCTTTCTACTCTCGGGTTTAATAACGTGATAATCCGATTGTCTCTCACTCTTCCGATCCGAACTCTTTTTCGGATCTTTTTTCTTTATTCCACTTTACTCCACCTTTCAACAATATGTTTCTCTTGTCTGAAAGGATTAGATCTAATAATTTTCTGCCTCTCCGATTCTGTGACTTATGAGTCGGATTCGTAAGGATATATCTAATAGATCATATTTTGGTGCGTTGTTACTATTCGCGGTTTCTTTCCAACCAAACATACGATTCGCTGGTGGACTATCAAATCTTACGTTCAGACCAAAACCAAAGTGAGACCAAAGTTTTGATTCCAAACAAATTGGAGTTGATATGATCGACGGTCATAAAAGTTTAAAAAACAGCTTTCCCGGCTACTACGAATTTTGTTTATTAAAAGATTATCGGTTACTGCCACAAAATGTAGAAAAATTACAACAAATTGTTGACGTGCGTAAAAGAACAGATCTAGGTTTATTTATTTATTTTCTTAGCATTACAATATAAGTTTTTGATTGTTAAATTGATTTAAGCTGTAATAATATCGTAAATCGTTACGATCATTTATTATTAATGAAATAGTGAGTTTACAATTCAATTTATATTAAAAAAAATTGAATTTGAATAGTTATTGAAAACCTAAATGAACCATAATTAATTATAAAAAAAAAAAGCAAGTGAAATAAGAGGAGGAGTGAAACAAGGCATGCGTAAGCAACGACTATTGCGAAATTGAGATCCGCGGGAGCGAGACATGACATCTCTATCTCTCTCTTAGAAAAAACGCACCAAAAACAAATCAACTTATAATTAAAGATCCGATCCAAGTCACAATTCACATTACATATCTCTCTCCCTATATATCTCTTTAGAGAGAGAGAGAGAGTGTGGAGGGAAAGGGATATAGATATGGGGTGTTCGTTTTCAGGCCTGAACGCTTTATACGACGCTGTGAATAGCGGAGGAGACGTATGGATAAACGAGAATCGGTTTCGTATCGTTCGCCAGCTGGGTGAAGGCGGTTTTGCTTATGTTTTCCTTGTCAAAGAGGTTCCGTCTACCGATCCCACTCCTCCTTCCAACAATTTCAAACAAATCTCAGGTTTGTTTATTCTATATATTCACATAAATAGGGAAAAATACTAAGCAAACACCCTATACCATTCCTTATTTACAAGGATCACTCTTCTTCTTCTCTCTCTCTCTCTCTCTCTCTCTCTCTCTCATATCTCCTCTCCTTTGATTATTTGTAAAAGTTTAATTAAATAAATGTTTATGAGAATGAAAAATAATACTTATTAAATAAATTTAAAAAGAGTGATAGGGAAGCTGATGTATCACATCAATTTAAAATTTATGGTTATAATAATAATTAAATAAAAAGTGTGGTTGTGAAAGTAAATTTAAGGAGAATGGCAACGAAGCGGATGCTCCAACTTATCTCTTTTTAGAAATTTAGTACCAAGCCTATCCGCTTTTCTAAGTAGATACCCAAATTTTGTGTTTTAACATTCAATCAAGGCACTCATGTCCAATTAAGCATTATAGACTTGGGTACCAAATTATTAAAAGTTGGTAAGATTTAGTACTAGTTTGGTCACATGAATCGTTAATTAGTAACTCTAATAAATAAAGTCCCTCCATTCCCGATCACCCAACTAAAGGTGACGAGATGATATATTTTCTTTTGCATTTTCTTAACAAGTCTACCCTTATTATGTTATAATTAAAATTCTAATAGTTTATTGGATAAAGGTAAAAATGTAAATACACAATAGACTCTACTTACTAATTTAGTAAAGTGGACAATTAAATGAATTTTGCATGTTTTTCCATGTCCACCCAAACCACTCCTTCTTCTAACAATTTCAAACACATCTCAGGCTTTTGCTCATTTTATACCCATTTATGTAGTAATAACTCTAATAAATAATACTAGTGGTATGCTTTTTTGGGTGATGATATTGATATATGGTCAGCCTATTTGACACATTGTGCATTGATCAACCTTTCACTACAAAAAATGGTCAGATCGGTCACGGAGATAGTGACAGATTTTGCTTTCCAACGCAAGGATGACATGGTAACAGATTAGACCGTCCCTGATTGGAATTTTTTTGTAGTGTTTATTTAGGGAAGGAACTAACTGGATACAGTCGGGGGTCGCGGCGTCCTTATTAATAAAAGTTAATGAGAAGTAAAAAAAATTCATGCATTTTGATCAAAATCTTCAAAAATTAACGTTCAACCCCCATTCTACGAAAAAAAACTCATATAGAGTATGGAAATTTTTATAGAGAATATCGGCTCCTCCCATTTACAATTCATATTCCTGATTCCGTCACTAACCTCACTTATACATTGATCAACTCAACCGATCTCTGCATTAGTTTGTCAAAAGGTCTCTCCCTATATCACCATTCTATGCTTTTTCATAGTGTAGTTGTGATAACATTTATCCCTCTTTGCTCTATAGATCTATTTCCCTTTGTTTCCTTCCATTTTGTGTTTCATTCCAATTTTTCATCCACTTTAATTTCCTTGTCGTTACGCATTGTCCTGATCTTAGGAGGGGATGCAATTCGTGTATTGTGAATTGGGGTGTGCTTTGTTGTTCTTGTTGTGAGGGGGCAAGTTTTTATTTGAATACTCCTTCCCTCTCGTATTAAGTGATCGAGACGATACTACATGCGATTTCGACTTGGAAAATTTACAGTATTAAATTCAATCACATAGGTTAGCATTTAATCTATATCATTAATTTTTTATTAAGAATCCTCTTACTATGTCCCAAGTGATCGTTACGAAAATACGTGCAACAAGAATCTCGTGTCTAAATTGCTGAAATGGAATGTTTTTAAATTTATTTACATAATTTAGCATTATACTTATAACTAAATTTTGGTTAAAGTTACTCCCTCAGTCCCATTTTAATTGATCGGCGCAAAATCACGTAGTTTAGTATTTAAATTATATGATTAAATTTTGAAATTTTGGCAATTTAGGTACAATCAAAGTTGCACATAGTTAGTTTTGTAGGGGTCACTTAATATGGGACGGAGAGTTATAATAGTTGGTGTCAGATTAGACTTTTTCTCAAGTATAGTGGAGCTATGATCCTCTTCACTGGCAGAACTAGGACCTGATCCTGTACGGGAGGGACAGAATTTCTTGTTTTTTTAAAATAACAAATGCGAGGTGCTAAGCCCACTAAAACTGGTAATGTTTTGTTGAAATGCATATGCATGGTAAAAGTTCGGTTTTTTCTTGATATACAGGGGTTTTTGTAGCCTTCACTGGTCTTCTTGTTTCTTCACGTAGATTTATTTTTCTTAGTATAGGGAATTATGACCCTGTTGTAAATTGTGATATAACAACTTTGACCTCCATTTTTTGTTCATTTTTTCGCTTTCTCTACATCCATACATGAATTTTCATCGATTGCAAGCCAAATCAGTTACCATTGTTAACCTTACGCTGTTGGAGGGAATACACATTATATAATTTATTTTCATTTCACACGCCTCTAGACTTGTAGGACAAACGGAGGTGCCAAACACTACAGATCAAACAGTTCAACATTAGGAAGTGGGATGTTTGAATTTGATACCATGTTAAACAATCTATTAGTCCCGGTAGTGTGAAGTAGCATCGTTTGCAAGGATTTGTTTTTCTTGATCGCTTAAAGCTGTATGAGTTTATGTAGTAAGATTTGACCTGTACATAGTATTACAAAATATTTTTTTTTTTCTCGCCTTATATCTATGAATGCTTACACATTCGCAACAACAGTAGTCATCCTCACATTTGATATGTTCTCCAACACTCTAGTTTAAAACATAATGTATGTATCTAAACAACAAAAGCTAACCTTTTGGATTTTGATTAGAGAATGAAGAAAATCTGGCTTTTGTGGTTTTTAGGTGTTTTCAGTTAAGACATCTCCTTTTTTGTATGCAGATGATGGAACATATGCAATGAAGAAAGTTTTGATACAGACTACCGAGCAATTGGAGTTGGTGAAGGAGGAGATTCGAGTTTCATCCTTGTTTAGCCATCCAAATCTTCTTCCACTTCTTGACCATGCTATAATTGCTGTTAAGGTTAGTCACTCCACTTTTCGACAAGTGTTGCTATGTTGTTGGTTTACTATTTTTAATGACTTGGGCAATTAGAATAATTGTAACTGCTTTATTTGGTTGTCAGGTACGTTTTTTTTTTTGAAACTCAAGTTCTTTCTAATGATGACATTCTATAGCAGAAGGTTCTTTCTGATTATGAATAGTTGGTGAAGTTTTGTAGACGTAGTAAACTGGGAGGTGTAGATTTAAACCAGTTTTGCGAATTCTCGTATATATATCCTGTAACTCTAACTAATGCACTTTATACCACTCGTCTGGTTTGAGTCATCTCGTCTACATATCCATTATTCGATGTGGTAACGTACTAATGTGTCTGTACTGTCTTTAAATAAACATGTTTAGCAACAAATCTGCTTATTTCTTCAGAAACTGCAACTTCACATGCATATTGTAAAATGATTTTGTGATAGCTGACCATTTTGTTGAGAATGTCATTTATCGTTAAAAAGAGTTATGCTTACAATTTAGAAATATTTATCAGGCCTTAATTTCTAAAGCATCTTAGTACTTTTTATCGTTTTCAATTCTTCTATACAGACCTAATCCGTTCATCTTTTCTCTTTATCAATCGTATAAGAATCTAATGACTTTTTCCGTTGCAGTTCTTTAATGCATATCTTATCTTATGAACGTTTCCTTTCCTTGAAAAGTTCTTCATTAAATAATTTATTTCCTTTTATTCAATAGCCTACGCAGGAAGGATCTTGGAAGCATGAAGCATACTTGTTGTTTCCAGTTCATTTAGACGGAACATTACTTGACAATACAAATGCTATGAAGGGTAAAAAGGAGTTCTTTTCAACCTCTGATGTTCTTCATATCTTTCGGCAGGTAATCTATTCATCAAATCAGAGTAGCAGACAATGCTTTTTTTAACTAATCTATTTCTTGTTCAGAATTTAATGATATTTATAATCATAATAATCAATTCTCTTATAGCTTTGGGTTTAATCATATCGGCTTCCACTTACGGCGTGTGGCAAACATATCTTAAAATTTGTACTAGCTGAAGTTTTAGTTCTCCCTCAAAGAAAATATTGCAGATCATCTGATTCATGTTTTCAATACTGTCCGTAATTTTGGGGTACTTTTTATGTCCCTATACTTTGGTCTTTGTCTCATGTTTGTCCCTATACTTTTGTATTAAGCAGTTTTAGTCCCGAAGTCCAAAAATTGTGCATTGTTCATCTCCAAACCTGACACAGTTAGTTTTTAAATAAAATATACTCCGTACATGATAATACTTTTATAACAAATTTATATGTAGTTAGTCATGTTTTCCTTATGAACAATTTTAACTAAAAGTTAAACAAGGTGAAGTTTAATATTGCTTACAAGTATACAATACTTCTATATACTATAACAGAAAAAACTAACAGTGTTAGGTTTAGGGAGGAAAAATCACAATCCGCTAGGTTGAGGGACTAAACTATGTCATTCAGAATTATAGGGAGACCAGTGAGACAGCGACTAAGGTTTAAGTACTAAAATAAAATCAATATAGACCTTGTATGCAATAATTTAATCTTTGTAGAGGCATGGATTTATAAATCTTGTAAATTTTGTAGTGTTGTATTTGCAGCTTTGTGCTGGTTTGAAACACATGCATGGGTTAGATCCTCCATATGCACATAATGATGTAAAACCTGGTAATGTGCTTCTCACTCATCGAAAGGGAAAACCACCTCTTGCTATGATGATGGATTTTGGAAGTGCTCGTCCCGCTAGAAAGCAAATTCGTTCTCGTTCAGAGGCATTACAGTTGCAGGTGATTCACTTTTTTTTTTTGACACGTTCTTTTGGAATTTGAAAGCTACCCCTTTAACTTGCGAGTATATAACTAGTAATTACAAATGTTCTCTTGTCTTCAGAATTTGGTTGATTCCATACTATTTACTTCTTTTGGCACGTATTTCAATTGCTTTATTAGCTAAGCGTGTCAAGAATCACCACTCAAACCTTATTTGGTTGCAAGCTTTTAAACTCGGGTCTTTTGTCTTTCCCTTAAAAGGTTGTCTGCACTCAATCAACCGCTAAAAGGCTGAAAGTTTCTGGTTTTGGCCTTTTGGATAAGCCTGAAGTTGCAATCAGAAATTCAAGCTTAATTTCTTTATAGATGTAACCAAACAAGCCTTAGTTTAATGAAAATGGCCGGCCACTTTATAGACTGTTTTAAGATGCTTATCTTACAGGGTCCTTTTATGCCATAATTTTATAAGCTTGCTTTTATCATCGTTTTATAAATTTGTTTCATCATAGAATAATAGAATTTCCACCATTCTCTAATCATTAGCTTCTGAAAAATAAATGATCTCCTGCAACATGGTAGACGTGGTTAATTATTTAACTTCAAATTCCTTAAGATCATGTTATAACATATGTTGATGCAAATGCAACCTCTTTATGTTGATAACTTTACTATGGTGTTAGGAATGGGCATCTGAGCACTGTTCAGCACCATTTCGAGCTCCTGAATTGTGGGATTGCCCCAGTGATGCCGATATTGACGAAAGAACTGACATCTGGTCATTAGGTTGCACCTTGTTTGCGATTATGTAAGTATTTTTCTTCTTCTGGTCAAATATTCGATATTATCCACGTCATCGTACTCACTATTAAACTTCGTTTTAGGGTTATTTGGCTTTTCTTTCCTGGTGTAGTATTCTTTATTTTTTTACCATATTCTACTCCCTCAATAAACTTCATTTTAGAGTGTTCTGGTTTTTCTTTCAGAGTGTAGTATTCTTTTATTTTATTTTACCATATTCACAAAAGCTAACTAAGAAAGTCTGTTTTAAACATAAACCAACGGCTCATCTGACTGCAGCTCGGAGGCTAGCATATTTGCAGAATTTAGTTTATAACACCATCTTATGCCATTTACATCTGGTTTTAGAGCTTTTTCTACAACAATTTGGAAGACCTAATTTTCGTTGGGTTACTCCTGGCTTGCTGTCTTACACTGTTTGCACCTTTCTAATATGTGAATGCTATTTGTTCGCAGTTGAAAATATGCTTTAAGTTCATCAAAATGACATCTCGCCACATTTGGTTGCAGGATTTAGGTAAATAAGCTGAATTTTTTGAGGTTTAGAAAAAAACCCTGGTTATTCAGCTTAAAGCTTCTAAAGTTTTCAGGCCATTGATTTTAAAAAGCCCAGATGTTAAGCTGATAAACCAAATGCAGTCCAAGTTTAAGCACAAAAGCAAAAGCTGAGCTAGAAAGCTGCAACCAAACTAGGCCCTCATTAACGTGTTCTGGTCTTAATTGCTATGCCCTTAAAGCAATATGCTCTTCTTTGTTTTTCCCTCGGATTTTTTTATTTACTGCTTCTTATAGGTATGGTGCGTCTCCTTTTGAATATGCACTTGGGGAATCGGGAGGAAGCCTACAATTAGCGATATTAAATGCACAAGTTAAATGGCCGCCGGGCCCTAATCCTCCGTACCCAGATGCACTTCACAAGTTCGTGACGTGGATGCTCCAGCCTCAGGGCACAGTTCGACCACGTATCGATGATATCATTATTCATGTCGACAAATTAATCCCAAAGTTCTCTCAGTGAAAGATACAATAAATAAGTCCTGGTATGTCATCTGTATACAGATTGGGTGGTGAATGTCAAGTATCCTTTATAGTTCCGAAGCTTATTTTGTGAAAGGTATAGGAGTAATAGGTTAAGGGAAAAAGCAGTTCTCTGTTATTATCAACATTAAATTTTATACTCTCATGTTTCTTGTCTCAACTTCCATGTTCAATTTTCCTTTTCTGTGTGTCACTTGATTAACAATGCTGAGTATGAATTGGATGTAATGTAATTTTGTTACATTAGTAAGCTACATTGGCTTGTATTGAATTTATTGCTGTGAGGAATTGTTGGGACCGTGATACTTATGGCTTGTTTGGCTGCAGCGTTGGAAGTCAACTAATTTGTTTCTATTTACTTATAAGGTGCAACAAACTTGGTTGGTCAACTGAAGATCTCTTAATTTCCTTTTCATATTGGAAAAGCTAGAAACTTTGAAGCTGAACGAACCCAAACTTTTTTCTGAACCTGAAATAAGTTGAGTTTATTTGTTTGAAAGTTGTAGTCTTCACGCTCTTTAATGAATTCCTTTCTCCTCTAAAATTAATAGAAGCAAAACTTTACAAGTATCATGTAACTCTGCACTAACATTCTGGTATTACTTCAACATTTACAATCACCAGTAATCTCTGCAAGAACAAACTCCATTGCTAAAATGGTGGAATCGTTTATTATCTCTCACAACTATTTCCCTATCAACAATTTTCGACACTAACTTTATAGCATTATGACAGTCGCTACATATACGTAGATTCTTACAAATCCTCAGTCTAACACCAGCTCTCGTACGCAATAGTCCGAATGAAACTGCAAGTTTCTCACTATGTCCTCGTAAGATTTTAATTTTTTCCTCTTCGTTTAGTTCATGTAGCACTGATCCAGTATCAGGTACATATCCAATTTCACTTATCTTCTCCTCTAATTTTCTCCATTTTTTCTCTATCTTCTCATACTCGGGATGCATTTTATCACCAGCCGAAAAATTAAAAGACTTTCCACCGATTTCAATCCAGCTATAACCAACATCTTTTCGAAGACCCGATTCTTCCATTTTACCTCTCACCATTCTCACTCTATCCCATTGCCCAGATTTGGCAAATACATTCGAGACTAGTACATAGCTTTCTGCTTTGTTTGGCTCCAATTTCAATAACTTCTCAGCAAATAATGTCCCTAAATCAACCTCATTATATACTCGACAAGAACTGAGCAGCGAGCTCCATATTCCAACATCAGGCTTAACCGTCATATTATTAATAATCTCCATAGCATCAACAAAACGACCAGCTCTACCAAGCATGTCCACAACACAAGCATAATGATCCAGTTTCGGATTTATTTCGTGCAAATTTTGCATTTCGTTGAAATATCTAAGACCCTCCTCAACCAAGCCAGCATGATTACATGCTGCTAAAACGCCTATATAAGTAAACACGTCGGGATTAAATCCCAACGCTTTCATTTTCTCGAATAGTTTTATGGCTACTTTCCCATTTCCGTTAGTTCCATATCCTGAAATAATTACTGACCATGATGCAACATCCTTCTCCTTCAATTCATCAAACACGTTTTGAGAAAGTTCTATTGAGCCACATTTTGCATACATATCGATGATCGAACAATTTAAGTATTTATCTTCAGTAAGGTGAGATTTCAGTGCAAAGCAGTGAATTTCTTTTCCCAATAGCAGAGATGATAACTGGGAACAAGCCCCAAGTCCACTCATAAGTGCGATTTCTGAAGGTCGGATCTCACAAAAAGCCATTTTGCGTAAAAGACGTAAGGCCTCGTTTGGGAGCTCATTATGGGAGTACCCAGTTATCATTGCATTCCATGCTACGAGGTTCTTGTCTTCCATATCATCAAACAAAACCTGGGCAGAAAATGGTTTTCCACAATGTATGTAAAGTGAAATTAGTGAAACTAGAATAAAAGGATCAATTTCGAAACTATTTCGAATCACAAATCCATGGATTTCTTTTCCGTAACGCAAGGACTTGCGATAGGAAGAAGCCAATAAAAGGCTCGAGATGGTAAACCAATCCGGATTACATCCCGAGTTAGCCATCTTATAAAACACATACAATGCGTTCGAACATTCTCCATTTTGTGCATACCCACCAATTAGCGCATTCCAAGAGCTCACGGTCTTATTATCCATCATATATAATATTCTTTCGGCGTAATTTAACCCTGCACATTTTGTGTAGGCGGAGATAATAGTGTTCGCTACCACTTCGTCATGTATAAGCCCGTTTTTAACCGAGTAACAATGAAGTTCCTTTAGGCTCAGTAGTTTTGCCACTTCGGAGTAAATTGGTAACACGTTTATAATCGTAACCTCATTCAATCTCATTTTCGAAACCAACATCTTCCTTATAAGGTAAAAGGTACCATCTACATCTCCAAGTCTTGAATGAGCACCAATGATCGAATTCCATGAAACCAAAGTCCTATTATTACTAGTGCTAAAAATGAGTTGGGCATCGCGTAGTAATCCACATTTTGAATACATGTCCATTAATGCATTGCTAACCTTTAAATCCTCGATAACGTCTAATTTCACAGCTAAGCCATGAATAACCATGCCTATTCCACCTGCCCCTTCCTTAGCACAAATAGGCAATACAGTTACCAATGTAGCAACATCTGATGTAACATCCTTGTTCGTTAAAATCTCCCTAAATATATCGAAACAACTTCCGAAATACCCATTTTCCGAAAACACTTGAAGAATCGAATTCCAAGAAACCAAATTCTTCGCTGATATTTTCTCAAAGACCTTCACCGCTTCGTCGACAAACCCACATTTCCCGTACATAGCAACCAAAGAATTAGATACGAAAACATTCGAAATTAAACCCAATTTTGTCGCCACACCGTGTAAAGCCTGCCCAAAATCAACTTCCAAAAGTCCACCACATGCTTTAATCACACAAGGCAAAGTAAACCTATCAGGTGTATAATTCGTAACTGTAATAAGCTCGCGATACAACAATATCGCATCAAAATAAAGCCCATTCCTAGTGTACCCACTAAGCATAGCATTCCAAAGAAACAAATTCTTCGCCACTAATCCATCGAAAACCAAACGAGAATCTGAAGGGTACCCACAAACAGAATACATAGTAACAATCATGGTATTTAAAACATAATCTTTGCTAAATTTACTTGATTTCAACACTGTTTGGTGAGATTTTCGACCGACTTCAACATCTCCTTGCTTACCACATTCCTGTATCAGAACTCCCATTGCATTGGCCCACTGTTCGGGTTTGATATCAGGGTTATCATGAAGAAAGGTTAAGGTTTTGGATAAATTGTGGGATTTACAGAGATGGGTTATGTTTGGTAAAGAGAGGGAGTGGCTACGGAGTGTAAGAGAGAAGCAAGAACGGAGGAAGAGGATCGGAGAGTTAGAGAGAGAGTAGTGGGTGAGTGGTTGTGCCACTACAGTCATGATGAACCTGAAAATAACTCTACTGTTTTGCTTCTTCTATTTCATTCTACTCCTATTATTTACCGTTACAAACGAATGAGATAAGGGTCAATTCTTTTATTTGATTCTTGTGGTTCTAAAACAATAACGTGGGATTGACAAACAGAGAAATGGAGTATAACAGAACGAGAACACTTGCTTTTCTTCTGCTGTATAAGTTTCAGGATGATTACAGCCGCAAAGAATTGTTTATGAAAATTTCGAATTCCACTCGTTAATGATAAATGTATACACTATAAATTTATAGATGGTCTAATGATAACCGAACATACAAAGCTATGTTCAACTTGTTAAATCTCGTTCATCGAAAATGTTGAAATTTATTTACATATTTATGATGGTAAAGTCCAGCATTAGTATTTTTATATGACTATTTGTGATAAAATCCACATAGTAACGTTTGATTTTATTTTTTTTAGATAGAAGAACCTTCAAGATTGCTTTCTCAAATACATTTAATAACTTTATACAAGTGTATATATATATATATATATATATATATATACACGGAAATGTTACAGCAACATCATGAAAAACATCCAACTAGACACTTTTTCGTAAAAACGCTTCAAATCAAGATTTGGTTAATGCAAATCTCAATAGTTTCACGACGGAAACACAAATACGCGTCTTCCGAGATATATAATGATATGTTTTCGAAATTATGGTAAAATTTAAAAATTCAAAACATGTCATTATACATCTCATGAAAAAAAAAAACAAGACGCATATTTGTGTTGCCGTCGTGAAACCATTGAGATTTGCATTAACCAAATCTTGATTTGGAGCGTTTTTACGAAAAAGTGTCTAGTTGGGTGTTTTTCATGATGTTCATATATATATATATATATTACTAAAATTTACCCACGCGTTTCGTGTGAGATGCGTAATGACATAAATCTCGAAATATATTTTATTTCAAACATAATATTCAGATTTGATATCGTTTATTGTAGTTATGCAGATTAAAACGAATTGTTAATTAATTTAGCCTATATCCGTAATTAGTAAAATATAGGAAGGATAAATTGTTAATTAATTAGATTAAATATATTGATAATTATTAAAATAGAGTGAGGCTAATTTTAGAAAAAGTTGGGTAAATAGCTAGATTAGCTATATTGGTAATTATTAAAAAGTTGAGTTTGGTGATAGGGAGAGGTCCAAATCAATATTTTATTAATGCAAATCTTTATAGTTTCACAACGAGAACACAAATACGCGTTTTTTTTTTCAAAATATATAATGACATGTTTTGAAAATTAAAGTAAAATCTAAAAATTTAAAACATGTCATTATATATCTCGTAAAAATAAAATATATATATATATATATATATATATATATATATATATATATATATATATATATATAACTTACGATTTAGATGTAACCCACTTTGTGTATGTCAGAAATCAAAACTTAATGGTGAACCTGCTATAAAAGGTTTTTTTCTGCTTGTATCAACCAGCTACCTCAAATATAGATAAGTATACTGGCACATCTCACTTTAAAACCTTTAATTTTGTGTACTAAATTTAAGAAAAACCCTTTGGTGAGCTAATTTCAATTTATGGACGGAAATTGTCACGCATGCTTTGGACATTTTTTTGGTTCGGTGATCTTCTATTAACTTTGCGGGTAAAACAGTCATTTCCGCATACCTGCACAAACATCACAATTTATTCTCACAATTCAATTTAGGAATCTTCATAGTCAAATTCAAATAGAAGAAAACGAAATAGAAAGAGTGATCAACATGATTCACTCGGTCTTAGTGAGTTAAAGAAGTCAATCCGCATGCTTATATACCAATACTTTGGAGCGAAGAGAGTAATATTTAAAAGATTTCTTGTTTAAAGTTTTTATTTCCTTTATTTTATTTATTTTAGAAAAAATAAATAACAAATTATAGAGAGAAAAATAAAATATAAAGGAAAGTCGTACATAAAAAAAATAATGAGTAGCAAAGGTGAACAAAACAACGAATTTGGCAATTTGAAACTATAACCTAATCAATATTTGGGAGGAGGGGTACGAGACATTACTTCATTTGCAGGAGTCAGTCAATGTTCACCTTAATCAATAATTCCAAGTTAGTTCGACTGTAAAATGTATTTTTTTTTAGGCCAAAATCGTATTAACAGACATTTTGTACTCCAAAATCCAGCCTCTTACCATAACACCACCTCTCTCTCTCTCTCTACGAAATAAAGAAGAGAGAGAGAGTAAATGTGGAAGCTTGTACGATCTTGTGGTTATGTCACCACTAGTCACCGAAAGCTCTTTGAAAGGGGCATTTCCGCTTCGGTACGAGCTTTGTGTACCGACGAGAACAAGAGAGAGAAGGAATCTGAGTATCCGAGCGGAGAGGGGGAGTATAAGGAGTTTTCTGGGTGGAAAAAGTTTTCTGTTAAGCTCAAAATGCTCGTTGCATTTCCGTGGGAGCGTGTTCCTGACCGCTCCCTCCTCACTATCAAACTACGCGGAGAGGTATATATAATACAAGCATATTTGCATATATAGTTTAGTGTTGTAGTGTACTGTTTTAAATAAAGAAAACTTAGCTAAAGCGTTTTTGCAAGAGCTATGTTAAAAGCACAAAAAAACGTAAGGTTTTAGGGTTTTAGGGGCATAAAAAGAACGGAAAAGCGAGCTTTTTTGAGCTTTTTTAAGCTTTGAATCGATCTTTTATCCATTTTTTATCGATCTTTTATCTATTTTTTATCGATGTTTGAATCAAGCTTTGTGTGTGTATATGTATGTATGTATGCAATATTTAAGGGAAGAACTAGTAACAGACTAGAAATGACTCCAAGCACCCCCCATGTCGAGAAAAAACTGATCTTTTTACCATGTTTCCTGATTATTATTATTTTTATTGATTTTAGCATTTTAGGACCCCCATATTTACGGAAAAAAAGTTCTTGTTCCGTCACTGGCAGTGTTGGAGTCAGTGGCAGAGCTAGGATTCGGGAATGGAAGTGCTGAAATTACCATTCTCAACAAAATTTAGTGTAAGTAAATAATATAAGTTGAAAAAAGTCATAAATTTCGAAATTACGGGGGTGTTGTGGCCCTCAATAGTCTCCACTTAGATTCGCCCCTAGCTAGTGGCAGAGCTAGGATTCAGAAATTGGTGTGTTGGAAGTCCAATAAAATTTATTGGGTGCTAACTGCTAACCCACTATTTTTATAACTTCATATGTAAAATATAGAATGGTAGGTTTTTCATAATATGCGTGTTGTTGTATCCTTGCCGGCGCCTCCGAGGTCCTCCCTGGTTGGAGCCATCACTACCATATTCATAAAGAATCGGTTTTTTTACCATTCAATTCTAACAAAAAGTTCACATTTTAACCTTTTTGCACTCTCCATAATAGAACTTAAAAATCATCTTGGAAATCAGACCGGGCCATTCTAGAGTCTTGTTTGCACGGAAGTAACTAGGAGTGAACTATAATGGGGCTACAACATCGCTGCATATTAAAAAAAAAAACGATTGGCACATAATAAGGAATCCTGGTTCCGCAACCGTATTTATGTATGTATACATTTTGAGTAGGACTGTCTAAGCATTCAGATAAAATGGCCTTGTACCTGTGCATTGAATTCTAGCAACTGGGGGAAATTATCAAGTTCCTAATTTTATTGATGGTTGCAGCCTTTTAAGCTTAAATTATGTAACTATTTCGTTATTCCCTATAGATGCAGTGCATTTGGTTTGCTATCCTTTAATTTTGAGTTTAATAGGTTGTTTGGCCAAAGAAACTACAACCTTCAGTTGAATGAAACATCTTATTCGTCGCTTAATTTTATCTGCTTACTAATTTAAAAGTTCAGGACAATAAGCCTAGATTTATACAAAGAGTAAAAAGAGAATTTATGTACAGGATGTAATTGTAATCTTGTACAATGTAATGATGTATTTTCTATTTTTAGGATAGCACATTAATACTAGCTCATAAAAAGGGACAACCACAAATGGATTGTGACTTGTGAGGGAGCCAAAATGCTAATAATAGAGAAATATTGACTCATGGAAGGGACGAAATGTTACTTGAGGAAGTACTTTGAATTTAGGGAGGGGGAATGTCGATATTCATCAACTGTTTACACTGTGTACTGTGTAAAGAAGATTAAAGTTAAGTAATGTATAGTTTTTCTTATAGAGGATTAGAAGTAATAACAAAAGTATTGTTCCGGGAATAGGTGTCCGAAACAGATGAAAGTGATATAGCTCAAAAAAAATTTGGTTTATGGAGTTCTCATTTAGGCAACTTATTTAGTTTGCACACATAAAGACGTTTCTTTCTGAATAAAATTAACCTTATCAAATAAAAACAGAACGTTCAAATGGAATTGTAAATTTAATATGTAATTTCTGTTGGCGTAAATAGGAAGCTAAAGTTGGATCTTGTGGTGTTTTCTTGTCTTTTTTTTTTTCGTGTGGAGACATCAATTTTATTAGTATATTGCACATCAGTACTGTACTGACAGTACATCATGCTATTATGCCATCGGTGGTTCTATTTATACTTCCCTGTAAAAATTGTCACACCTATGTTTCTAGAGACAAGCTATAATCCAAAACTGAATCCTTTTGAAAATTGATAAGTACAATTGTAGCTTGGGTTTATCTTGTTTGAAGGTGTTTTATAGACTTCTGCAAATGATTTATGGAAGCTAATTATTTATTCAGTGATGCTGTTGAAAATTATTTGATTGGTGATGTTCTTACTTCATTTTTAGATTTCTGATCAGCTACAAAGTGTTTACTCTCCTGGACTTTCTCTGCCACAAATTTGTGATAATTTTATCAAAGCAGCTTATGATCCCCGCATATCTGGTATTTACATCCACATTGAGCGTTTAAAGTGTGGTTGGGGTAAAATTGAAGAAATCCGGAGGCATATCTTGGAGTTCAAAAAATCTGGTAGGATTTTGACGTTTCTAGTAATGTTTTGAATCTATCTTCCGTTAAGTTGACATTTTCTTTTATGAACTTTCTTATTTGACAGAGTTTCATAACTCCCTCCTTTGCTTGTCTAGTAATCTAACCTGTCTTCCCATTAACCAGTGTTTTTTATTGGAAAGTGTATAAGATTTAATACAGTATCAGATGGTTCTTAACTTTTGTTATCTGAAAATTACTTAATCAACTTACTGCGTTGTTCTTCGGTTGATATGTTTATTCGATTTTTTGCTGGCAAATTTATGTAGTGTAATAATATAATGTCAGGTCTTTTTTTTTTACCTTCATATGACACGAAAAATTACTAATCCCAACTTATACGGGTGCTTAAACTGGTCGTTTATTTCAATTTTTGTAGGTAAATTGGTTGTGGGTTTTGTACCTGCATGTGGCGAAAAAGAATACTATCTAGCTTGTGCTTGTGAAGAGCTGTATGCCCCACCAACTGCTAATTTTGCTCTATATGGGTTGACAGTTCAAGCGTCATTCCTTGGAGGTAAATCTGTGGCTTGTCTCTCTTTTTTCTTCTATATTTCTTTTTGAGCATCTTTGGTTTAAGTGATCGACATTTGATGCTTATTGTTGTCCATATTTATACCCGTATGTATTTACTTATTTAAGTTTAATTTTTTAGAGGCAAAGTAGCATTATTATGGTGAAAAGAGTTGCACATACAGATTCTCAAACTGCGGCTTTTAGCTACAACAATAACCACATAATTACACGGTTACACCTAACCTACCTATACTAGGCATCTCCCTTTTTTAATATTCGGGCATTTTCTCAAATTTTTCAGGCATCTTCGAACGTTTTTGGACATTTTTGGATACCTTTAATTGAACCTTGGAGGCTGACTATACTGTATTGCAGGTGTTCTTGAGAAAGTAGGAGTTGGAGCACAAGTGCAAAGAATTGGAAAATATAAAAGTGCCGGAGATCAACTAACACGCAAAACTATGTCTGAAGAAAATCGCGATATGCTGACTTTGTTGCTTGATAACATTTACGGGAACTGGCTAGAAAAAATTTCTCTAACGACAGGTGTTTGCCAAAACTTTGGTCATGTGAACATTTATGTTACCGCTTACAACCCTTTCTCATGGCTAATGAAGAAATATAATAAACTTCCCACACAGAGAAGAACAGAGAGGATATCGAGAAATTTATTAATGAGGGGGTATATAAAGTAGAAAGATTGAAGGAAGGTGGCTGGATTACAGACATAAAATATGAGGATGAGGTATAAAATACAGATGTCTTACCTTTTATTTAATGTTGATGTAATAGTTTTTTTACAAGGCAGAAGGTTAATGTTGATAGAGGTATATCTTGTATATACAGAGGACATGAGGCTTCTTTTAGTTGAAGTTTAATTTTACGCACTCTCAACTAGGAGTGGAGATACATTAATTCTCTATGAATTTTGTCCACTTGGACATTTAGTTTGCTTCAAATTTTATTTTCTGAATTTGTTATTCTATTTATTCATCTGTGTTCCACCAAACAGGTTGTCACGAAGCCTCCGTCCTTGAAATAGTTTGCTTCGTAAGTTTTTGTTTTTGGCTTATTTTACGGGGTTTTGACAGACATAAGGTATCCATGGAAAAATCCTGTGGAAGTTTTATGTTCTGTCAATCTCAGTCTTACAAGAATTTTTTTGCTTGAAGTATCAAATATTTTGTATCTGATAATTAAATTTATTAAGTACTTCATACAATTATAGAATTTTGATTATAGAATAATAATTGAAAATTTATTTATTTTCAGGTGAGATGTATATTTATATATCTGAAGATTTCAGGGAAGAAAATGTTTTTAAGGAGAACAAAGGGTAAAAACAAAAAGAACATTTTTGAAAAATTATATAGTGATAGAGATAGGTAAAAAAGGAATGTGCCTGCTACTGAACTATTAATATATTGAATGAAAATAAACTGGAGCTGATTTACGATGGGTATGATTAATTTTGCATGAGCAAAGGGACATGTTTCTCTTTATTTTTTAAGAAAATCATTCCTGGGTTCTTGCTTGAGATCAGTAAAAAATTTCTTCACAATAGAAATCCTACATCTGACGAACCAACCAAATTATTTGTTTTCCGCTATTGTTTTTTACTTTCCCCCATTTTACACCAAAACAAACAGAGCCTAAATAATTCAAATTGGAATTGTTGGCTGGATAAGGATTTATGAATTGTCTGTCATATAAACTATTTTGTTATGTTTGTTTTTCACTTAATTAATTTTGTTCAGGATTTTAATTTTAGTTTAATTCTTGAGAAACTGACCATTCATGTTTAGTGAACACTATATTGGTATGGGGCTTTGAAACTTTCAAAAGACTGTCTACTGTATTCTACTCATTCCATTCCTTTTCAAATTCGAGATATTATACCTTTGTGCTATGCAGAAGAAGTTGGATAATAGAATTCTTTGACTTTTATGCTTTGAGATCTTGTGGTCCAAAAATACTATTATTGATTTCTTCACTTACAGTAGCTTGTACGAGAATACATATTATAAAAATTAATGTAATATTGTCAAAGTTTTATGTTAATCTATAGGTGTCTTGCACATATATTTTTATATTCATGGTATGTGCATAAATGATTTTTACATTCTTTCCGTGTTGTTCCAGTCGCTTATATATACGTCTCCGCGTGCAGGTTATGTCAAAGTTAAAAGAAAGATTAGGTCTTCAGAAGGATAGCAAACTTCCGACAGTTAATTACCAGTAATTGCCTTTTCTCTCCTATCCAAATACCTTTGTTCCACCATAGAATTCATCTGTCATGCCGACCATTTATGCATTGGAGATGATCTTCTTTTCCTATATGTATTTAGAACAGATTCAAAATTTCGCTTTTGACTTCTGTATTTCTTCCTGGTCTTTTTTTCACATGGAGTGATGCAGTCATAAATTTGAATTAGTAGCATTTTTGTATAGTTCTAGTTGCTTCTCAGCAGCTCTTTGCTTCATATTTCTTGTATTTAAAAAATGAGGAAAAGAAAGTTTCTCCCACATGTGAGGTAGTAGAATAGGCATGGTTTTCAAATCAAATAAAATTTCCAAGCTTGATGTTTTGATTGTATTAGCAAAGTCTATTTCTTGAAGATTTTCCATGGACAATATCTTTTCAGTTTTTGTTTTCCAAGTTGTTCATTGACGTAAATATATGGTTATTCCTTAATAATGCTGATAGTATATATACATGTTACTAGATAACGATTGAGAAATATAATGCTTACGATTTATTTTCATTAGCAGAATTGTTCACATCTATAAAACGCTGAGGATATGTTTAGTGTTCAGCTTACATTGATGTATCAATAAGTTTCTTACTTGGACTGTTGCTCAAAGAGTTTTTCTTCAATTTTTCCCATTAATTACAGGAGGTACTCTAGGGTTAGGAAATGGACTGTTGGTTTATCAGGTGGTAAGGACTTAATAGCTGTCCTCAGAGCTTCAGGTAGCATTAGTCGTGTACCTAGATCGTTCAATGTTTCTCGCTCTGCTATTATTGCCGAACAATTTATTGAAAAGATCCGCCGTGTTAGAGGTATTTTTTACTAATTATTTCCCTTTTTAAATTAAAAACTGGTTTTTGGAAAATTGGCTGTCAAATTTCCGCCTTTCTTATTGTTTATATTAGTATGTAGAGAAGTGAGGGGTTTAGATCTAAGGTGGCCAAGCTAAGGATATGACAATTAACTGGCATACAAGGGGTGGTTGTATTAGAGGTCAAATAGCATGTTTTAAAGAATTTGTACCTGGTGAACTATTGACTAATATGCAAATAAAGGAATTAAAAGCTAAGGACATTCGATAAGAAGCAAACCCATATTCTGGAGTTGGGGTAGTGTGTTTAATAGGATTTTTTTAATTAATTCACGGGGTGCTAAAATGGAGAAATTATGTGGTTCTCCAAGATGACGTCCTCCAACACATCCAAGCAACACCCATATTATTGTTTTCAAATATTTGCTTGTGCAGAACCCAGTGGATGTGTCACTTGGATGTGTATTGAAGATGCCTGTAAAAGGATAACATTATGTCTCAATTAAATGATTTTATTTTTATCCTCAGCGTCAGTTTAAGAAAAACTAAAGGAATGTAGAGAAACACGAACTGAGGAGGAAACATTAGGAAAGATATGAAGATACTTTTGCGTGTTGTTCGTAGAATATGAACTTTTAACATTTGTAAGAAGCATTGAGTTTAGTCATATTTTATATACATAGCTTCTGGTATATGTTAATTCGTTATTTTGATTTCTCATACATGCATATATATGAGCTTTTGTTTCCTCTCATTTCTGTAGAGTCAAAAAAGTTTAAAGCTGTTATTATTCGGATCGATAGTCCTGGAGGTGATGCACTAGCTTCTGATTTGTAAGTTCTGCTGTGTACATCTTTGTAGCATAAGCGTGGTCTAAATAAATGCTGTATGATGCTTACTGTGAAATCTATAAAAAAAACCGTAATATTTCGATCTTGTCATCAGGCAGTTTGGTTTAAGTTTGGTGAAGTAGCTTTATGTATTTGAAATCTTATTTTATTTTCTGTCATGACTATAAGATTTTTCAGACCAGTTTTTTTATTTAACTGTAGAATGTGGAGAGAAATCAAACTTCTTGCTGACTCAAAACCAGTAATTGCATCTATGGCGGACGTGGCTGCAAGTGGAGGTTATTACATGGCAATGGCTGCTGGGGTTATAGTTGCAGAGGATCTTACTTTAACCGGTTCAATCGGGGTTGTCACAGGTGAGTCTGCTCTAATAGTATCCTTTTTACGTAGTTCAGGCACTGAGAATCATTATCTCAAAATCATAATTATTAGGTTGCAAGCAGACTTATGGTCCCTCACAGGAAAAATCAATTGGAATGATATAGTTGAACTGTTGCAGTTATTGTTACTTTACCCGCTCTGTTGACATCCCGAAGGAAGTGCTATTACTTTATTTTGTTAATACTTTTTATTTTTTGTAGGAAAGTTTAATTTGGGAAACCTATACGAGAAGATTGGTTTTAACAAGGAGATTATATCAAGAGGAAGATTTGCCGAGCTTGCTGCAGCCGAACATAGACCATTGAGGTAAAAAGACTCGTATACATTCTATTAATTTCGAAGTAAAGGAATGATCAATTTAATTGGGCATTTTGTGACTTGAATATCCCTCATATTGAGTGGGTCCCAATAATATGAGTACATTAGGGGTTTTTACGTAGTTATCAGTAATTATATTTATCTTGTAGACCCGATGAAGCAGAACTTTTTGCCAAATCTGCTCAACATGCATACACACAATTCCGGGACAAAGCTGCATTTTCCAGATCAATGACTGTAAGCCGCTTTTCAGTTATTTTATGGAATGAGTTGCACTTCATCTCAACAAACTTGTTTTAAAAAAAATTACTCCGTACATTTTAGGTAGACAAGATGGAAGAGGTAGCTCAAGGCAGAGTTTGGACTGGTAAAGATGCTGTTTCACGGGGCTTGGTTGATGCTATTGGTGGCTTCTCTCGTGCTGTTTCTATCGCCAAACAAATGGCTAATATACCTCAAGACAGACAGGTCTGTCAAATAATAGTATAATTATAAGTTTGACTTAAAATTGTTTTTTGTATGACTGCCCGGAATAAATTGTTACAGCGAAGAGCTTGTTTAGTTGCTGCTTTTAAGCACTTAAGTCGAGTTCTTTTACATTTCGAAAAAAACCGGTTTATCCAGCTGAAATCTTCTAGCTCATTCAAACCAATTGCAGTCCAGTCTTTAAGCAGGAAAGTAAAAAAAAAAAAACCGATCTTATACAAATAAAGATGGCCAAATTTTGGAAGAATTTGCTTCTCCAGAGGTCAAGCATGATGGCATAGTCACTTTCTTAGAATTTTTTACCATCTTGAATATGTGGGTGCATGATTTAATATTGATCTGTCTGCATTTAAGGATCTTGTAGGCTGGCTTTCCTTTATTGTAGATATTTAGGCCTCTATTTTACCATTGAATATATACTACTCGTAAGTTGTAATGGATTCTAAATAACAGTATGGGATGTTCAGGTTACTCTTGTTGAGTTAACGAGACCAACACCAACATTACCACAAATCTTGAGTGGGATCGGCAATACTTTTGTTGGGGCCGAGACAACGTTGGGAGAATTGCTGCAAGACTTGCCAGAATCTGACGGAGTTCAAGCTCGGATGGATGGTATTGTTTTCCAGAAGCTGGACGGTGCTCCTTATTCAAATCCAATTCAAACCTTGATGAAAGATTATTTAGGTTCCATCTAATATTAGTTTCTTTTTTTGGTTTTTTTTCCCCAGTCATGGCTCGTAGCTGTGTGCAGTATTAATACTATTTTATGTAGAATTATTGTGATATTAAAGACAACTCAGCTATGCAGCAAAGATTGGGTATAGAATGTAAAAGATTAAGTTGCAAAAATCCTTAGGTTGATTACCAGCTCCTTTCAAACCCGTGTTTTTTCCTTGCACTCATCAGCTTGCAATGATGTGTTTTCTTGGTCATTTTTTATGATAAAATTCAAACTCAAGATTGCATCACTGTACGAATTTTCGTTGAATTTTTGCAGTTTGTTATAAACGTCTAGAAAACATGGCAATATCTTGTAGGGCATATCCCCAACTTCCTAACTTTTCTGATGTTCCGTAGTGGTCGAGGCCCCGAAGCCCCGTATGCGTGTCTTTTTATAGCAACTCCATTATTTTGATCAAGGGAAAGACACGTCTAGAAAACATGGCAATATCTTGTAGGGCATATCCCCAACTTCCTAACTTTTCTGATGGTCCGTAATGGTCGAGGCCCCAAAGCCCCGTTTGCTTGTCTTTTTATAGCAACTCTATTATTTTGATCAAGGGAAAAACAATGGGACTAAAACATGTCAACTCATACTTATTTTCTCTTGAAGAAAGATGAATAAGTAAATACAAATGTGACTTAATTCTGTTGTGCTTAGGCAAAGGGACCATGGCTATAAATAATATAAAGTTTTTGCTACGTTGCTAAATAGTTGGGTTGAAAAATCTAAACATAACGACTCGTGGGTTGAGTAACAATGTAGAATATTTCAGGTAGGGTTGGGTAACAATGTAGAATATTTCAGGTAGAGTCTCATCCTAGTTCACGTACCGGAGTGGTGGATATAATTGATGGGGTTGGCGGTTAATAAGTAGATGTCTAGGGACTGGGCTTTGTAAAATAAACTTGAATAGAAGACAGGAATATTGATATTTTATTTTCAGTAAGTTTGTTGTTTTCAGTTTGGTACGTTTTAAAACAATGCTTTATATGTTGCACAATTCTGGTTATGACATGTTTAACCGTTATAGGACTAAGACGAAGTGTCACTATTTATATATAAAAAGTAAAAGAAAACTCACACCGTCAAAAGATGACAATACCTATTTCTTGTTAAATGGTCATAAAATAAATTTAACTTAATTATTATACTAACGATTTGGTTAAGTAGTGCCCCGTCGGCTTTATAAGTAAGTGTTGGATGTCGATTTTTTGAGTTTCACTGTTTTGCGTTGCTTATAAGCAGTCTGATGCTTCCAGTGACTATGACTAGTTATGGACGGATGCCTTATTCGAATGCATAAGTTTGTCCCGGACAAGATCTTCGCCTTAACATGATAGGCGGAGGTTAGTCATCTTAATGGTGGTGATGGTGCTATTAAACCAGCTGATGATCTTTTGACATCATGAGATGGAGGTCGTGATCTATGCTTAGATATATTTATTGTCTCCCCTTTTTTCTTTTTGCCTGCTATAACCGGAATGGGTGAGGTGGGACGATAAGTCGAGAAACGAAATGCGGTTAAGTACAAAATATATTGCTTATCAAATGGACTCAATTTTTTCCCTTTTGTTTGGGAATCGACGGGATGTTTGGTATGCGCACATATGAGGTTTTGGACAGACCGAAAGTCAAGTTGAAGGGGATGACACCAATTAAGGATATATCCTCTGTTAGGCAGCAACTTACTTTAACTAACAAAAAATAAACAGGTAACGGTTTTTTTAATGTATTCTAACGGATTATAGTGATGCTGAGAGAATCCATTAATGTGTAACCGATATTAGCACGCGTATTTTTGACTTTTTTGTAAGAGTACTTTTATCGATATTAATGAAAATCACGTATTTTCCAATAACATAATTAACAATATTAATGAATAATTTAGGCTTAAGCACGATCGTTTTCACTAAATGTTAATATACTGTTTATACTATTGTGTAAAATAAATTTAATTATAGTAATTATACTTGTTATAAAATATTCACATCTTTAGATTAATAAACTTATATTTTAAATAGTTTCCATGAAAATAAAAAGCAGCCGTATCAAAAAAAGGACTGGAGACTTACCACGTACCTTGTCTGCAACGAAGAAGTTAAAAAAAATCAACCATATTTAAGATGTCATGACGAATATAGTTATATGAGTTACCACTAGATACTTCATAAAACAAAAGCAAAATGTTAATTTGCTATCCAACCTATCATTTATTAGCAATTTAGGAACTAATCTACATATTTTTCTAAATTGCTACCTAACGTTAATGGTTATTCTTTAATCACGCAAGACACTCTTGATTGTTGCCCCTATATTTTTTTTATTTAGAAAATCTCTGTTTGATACCCTATACTATCATGTTTTACTAATTTGGTACCCAACCTATAATAAACGTAGCCAAACTAGTATCAATATTTACCAAAAAATTTTTTAATTTTGTACCAACCTATAATGCTTAATCGTACATATTGATTGGATGTTAAACACAAAAATTGGATACCAAATTAAGAAAACATATAGATTCGATATTAAATTACTAAAAATTATTAGGTTGGGTAACAAATTAAAATTTTACCAAAAGCAAAAATACGGAAGTATCCGTTGCAACTCAGGTTACTATTATTGAAATCTACAGGCTTTGTGTGTGTGAAGACTTGTTAATCATTACTAGTAATTTACTAAAATAAAGTGCTGTAATAAAACTGGGGTTTAACCTTGGACAATGAGCAAAACATACAATTAAACAAAACATATTAACAAAATATATAAATAAGTATATTCAAAAGGTACATAACTAAAATTCACTAAACATATAACACCTGAAAGTTTTTTCACAAAGCATACAATTACCTAACTTAAAAAAAGTAGCATACACAACCGTGAAAAAATGTATACATAATCCGGAAAAAATAATACACAATCGAGAAAATTACATATAAAATCTGGAAAATTGCATAAATAATCCGGAAAAACGCATATAAAATCCGGAAAAGTGCTTACACACTCTACAAGAGCATACATAATCTGAAAAATCGCATAAACAATCCAGAAAACTTCATACACAATCCAGAAAAAGTGCATACACAATAAATAAAAAAGTGCATACACAATCTAGAAAAGTGTTGAGTTTCGATTTGATGAGTTTCGAAACTCTAATGAGTAATCTAACCTTGTAAATCAACTCATAAACCCTCCAAACCCCCATTTTGATATAAATTCGACCCAGTTGACCTATTTTTTCAAAACTCATTTTCCTCCGGATTTCATTAAATTTGTAAGAAAACAGAAGAGAGAGAAACAGAGTTAAAGAGCGAGACAGAAAGAGAGATGTATATAGAAAAAATAAGAGAGAGATGAGTGATAAACAAAGAGTGAGAGAGTTCTAGAGAGAGAAACAAATAGAGAGGTGATGGTGGTGCGTATGAGTGGCATCGTTTGGTACCGAACTTTTTTGACTAAATATCGATACCATACCAAACTAGTTTGGTTTGAAAATTTTTATACCATTACCGAACCAAAAAATTTGGTAGACCGAACTTTAAGTATACCAAACTATTCGGTTGGTTCGTTTCGGTTTCGGTTTTATACCAAATTTTAGAGTTTACAAGTGATGATAGAAAAATTGTGCGCTTTGAAAAAAAAAAAACATAGTATAAAGTTTTAAAAATAATAGATTAAAAATATATATTTATTTATATTATTGTTACCTTTCTTTTTTTCTTTGCATAAAAGAGTAAACACTACTACACATTTCTAGTAAAAGTTATAAATAAATAAAAATATTATAAGTATTCACTAGAAAAATTAATATAAGTATATTATAACGACGTTTATAATTAATAGTATATAACTCTTTTATTTTATTTGTCTATATAGTATATTTTAATATTTCGGTTTGAATCGGTACCATACCGAACTTACCAAACGAATACCGAAACCGAACCGGCTTTCAAACATCGGTTTGGTTGTACCGTACCGTAATGTCGGTATACCAAACTTTTGGTACCGACTTGGTTGGTACCGTTGATACAAGTCGGTAAAAAATGCCACTCCTAGTGGTGCCTCGTGGTGCGCAAGGATGAATCTATATGTTTGCAAGAGTGGGCAAGCGTCCGCCCACCCTTGGTTTGGAGAAAAAAAATAAAAAAATAAATTTTTTATTTATTAATTTTTAGTATTTTTTATAGACAAAGATATATAATATATAATATATAATTTAAATTTAATTTCTTTACAAACGTATTTCATTGTCCTAGTGGAAAGTTATCTCTCTTTTTATCAAGAGATTACAAATTTAAATCATGTCACATGCTTAAATTTTGATTTTTTATTATTATGAGTTTCTTTTCAGCGTTATTAATAATATTTTTTTTTTAATTAAAAAACTGAAAAGTATTTGTTACTTTTATTACTTGTTATACGTCAGTACATCTCTATCATTCCATTTTTGCATTTTTAAAATTATTTTTGTCTTTAATAGTTTTATTCTAAAAAAAAGTTCAAATATTAGGTGTTTTTAATATAAATTAATTTTTTTTAAAAAAACTATGTACAATTAAAAAAAAAATTATTACATAGTAAGCAATAGTACTATTTATTACAACCACATCATTATTAACATATTCTTGAGCCAATAAGAATAGTATATTTAGTTTTTCTTTTTGAAAAGAAATAGTATATTTAGTTGTTTAACGAGTTTTCTCAAGGTTAAATAATTTATTTATTTCAAAAATTATTACACAATTATATAGGGGAAATTAAGAATTGGTCTTATAAAACTAAAATATTTAAGGATCGGTGATGGTATCAAAGTTAATTAAGGATTGGTCTAATTTTTCTAA
This sequence comes from Primula veris, assembly GCA_963682055.1. Lineage (NCBI taxonomy): Eukaryota > Viridiplantae > Streptophyta > Magnoliopsida > Ericales > Primulaceae > Primula > Primula veris. Next base: position 26,878,703 of record OY821742.1, on the reverse strand, counting down.
AAGTGATCGAGTATTAGTCCACTAAATATATAATCCCCCTCACTAACTATTTTCTGTTTTTAGAATACGTGTTCTAAAATCAGCTATCTCTCCTCTCTAGATCAACGACGAGCTCATTCTCTTTCTACCATCGACGACGAGTATCTCTCTCTACCACATACGACGATGGGGGATTCTCTTTTCCAAACCCAAATTGCTTATATTTATTACAGACGTGGGGTTTTCAATCCCACGTCTGCGTGGCATTTATATTTTTTTTTTTTTTTTTTTTTTGCCTTCCTTTCTGTTCACGTGCTGCGCGAATTTTTTTGTTTTTATTTTCTTCTTTTTTTTCTCAACGTCTTTCTTATTCTCTTACTTCAGTGTAATTTTAATATATACAAAATTTTTCAATCTTACCCAAAAACTTCCCCAATTTTATCCCAAAAAAACCCTAACCATCAACCATCAAATTCCTTCATATATCAAATTAATATTTTTTTTATCAAATCAACATCACCCTACCACTACAATTATCCCCAATTTTACCAAAAAAAAAAACATCTCCCAATTTACCCAAAAAAAAAAACATTCCCAATTTTACAAAAAAAAAACCGTAACCATCAACCATCAAACATCAAACTCCTTCATATATCAAATTAATATTTTTTTTTCTCAAATCAACATCACTCTACCACTACATTTATCCCCAATTTTACACAAAAAAAAAAACTTATCCCAATTTACCAAAATAAAACATCCCCCAATTTTACAAAAAATAAACTCTAACCATCAACCACCCAACTCCTTCCTATATCAAATTAATATCATTTATTTTTTCTCAAATCAACATCACTCTACCACTACAATTATCAAGTAAGTATTTATTTTTATTATTGAGTTTAAATTTTATGTAAATAGATATAATTATTAATAAGTTATAACATTTATTAATTAAAAGTTTTTAACTTTTTTTATTGACCTTTAAATATTTATCTTCAAATTTGTTTAATCACAACTAATATTGAGTTCTAATTATATAATGTTATATGCTGCTTTAGATAAATGATTAAAAAAAACTTGTTTGGGCATGTACATGTGAACTTGTTTTGTTAGAGACATTTTATTATTTTGGAGTTTAGGTTACTAATTAACTTGTTCGATTCTTATAATTTTTTTAAAGTTGAACGTATTAACTCATATATTTAAATTTATGTTAAATATTTTATTGTATCATTTATATTTGATAGTGATATTTGTTAAAATATTCAATTGTTTAGGTACCTATGACAGAAAAAATAAAGTTAAATCCAGGTCCCATTGATGATACCGTTTTATATGAGCAGAAACATCATATTTGTAATATCATTTGGGGATCAAATTTGTTAGACGAAAAAAAGGACATTCGTAACTATAATCGGTTTCCGGTAATTGATGATCATAGAGTTTTATATTTGCTAAATGTGCCTGGTTTTTATGGGTTGTATAGTTTGGGATATAGAAAAGTTGATAATCATTTGATAACTGCATTAATCGAGCGCTGGAGACCAGAGACTAGTACGTTTCATTTTCCGATTGGAGAGTTAACAATGACTCTTCAAGATATAGAGGTATTAGGTGGGGTTAAAGTGGACGGAAATGCTCTTGTAAGTGATGAAAGTGGATTTACAACAACGGCTAAACATGCCTTGGTAACTGATTTATTAGGTATAGTTACACGTGATACTTTTACTGATGATGGGATGATTAAATTTAGTTGGTTGTGTTATACATTTAACCCTCAATCTGTCAACAAGTTTTCATCTGTGGACTATATTATGCGTGTTACAAGAGCATGTATGTTATTGATTATTGGAAGTCAGTATTTACAAGACGACAAAGGAGTTGGTGTGCCAGTACACTATTTAGCTTATATGAGAGATTTTGATATCTGCGGACAATATAGTTGGGGTTCAGCCATATTAGGATATACATATAGGTCACTAACAAAAGCAGCTCTTATTGACAAAAGAGGCAAATCAAAAAGGGGGGTGACTGGCGCATTGCAATTGTTGCAATATTGGGCATGGAGTAGATTTAGGTTTTTGGTTCCTAAATATTCAGCGGATGATACGCCACCTGAAGGGTTTCCATCTTATCCCTTTGGACGCAGGTTGATAAGTTTGCTTTTAGTTTTCGTCGTTAAAATTATTGATATGAATTATATGATTAATTTTGCTATTTGGTTTTTTAAATATTATACAGATTGGCTAGATGTAAGATGACGTATACAACAGGTATCCCTTTTCATAGCGTTCGGGTATTTCGTGACTTGTTTGACATGGTGGGTCATCGTCAGGTAAATATTTTTTCATATTTGTTTGTCTATTTATATATAGAAAATTGTAACCCTCTTTCTCACTATTAATAATTTTTATTTTTTACTATCAGGTCATTTGGGAGCCGTATCCAAAACTGGATGATTTGGCTGATTGCTCGAAGGCAGGTCAATGTATATGGCGTTCAAGCGTCCCTCTTATATGTACGGATTTAGTGGAGTATCATAATCCGGAAAGAGTGATGCCACAATTTGGTATGATACAAAAAATACCTCCTCCCGCCAAAAACTCTAAAAATTTACGCACACTGAGCCGTAAAGGTCATGCGGACTATAACTGGATGCAACGTTATCAAGAGCACATTGAGACTTGGAATGCAAGAGCAGAACACGTTCAAACATCCGAATTTCATAATAACATCCAAATAGTAAGTGATAACTACATGAGATGGTATAATAGAATCACCAGAAAAAGGATAGGTCCGCCTGTGACGCACCCACAAGAAAAAGGTGTGCAGCCAGTTGCGGGCGTTATGGAATACATGGTACTTATTTAGCAACTTTTTTAATTGTTAACATTAATATTTTTTTTTTTTATAATTATGATGACTTGAGACTTTAGACCTTAATGACTTCGCACCTTGTGAAAATAAAATATTAATTCAGGACGCCATTTTTTAAATAGTTTTATTAATCAGTATTTTAATGTCTTTATTAATGTCTTTGTGTTTTGTAGTTTGAAGAATTGGAATAAAATTATGAAAAGGCGGTTCGAAAGGGTAAGACGAGTAAGATACAAAAATATTGGAATATGATTAAAGCTGTTGGAAGGAGACCTCCAGTATTGGACCATGCCGAAATACCGCACCAACAGCCTTCGAACGTCCCACCACATCCACCTTCGGGTCCGGATTCGGGTCCGACTTACTCTACTAGTGATTGTTACATCCCACAGTCGTCATACACATATCCTGAGCAAAATTCACAATGGAGTCCATGGGTTCAGCCTCAAATGCCTACTTCATCATTTGCGCATGACATGACAAGCGATTGGAGTCCATGGGTTCAGCCTCGACATTCTACCACATCATTTGCGCATGACATGACAAACGATTTTTGTCCATGGGTTCAGCCTCGACATTCTACTTCATCGTTTGCGCATGACATGAGAAGCGATTTTTGTCCATGGGTTCAGCCTCAAATGCCTACTTCATCGTTTACGCATGACATGACAAGCGATTTTTTTAATGAGTATCAAACCCCAAACCCCAATGTTTTTCCTGACGAAGGACCGAGCACGGGTTTTTGAAGTATTTTTATTTAAGAGTATGTTTTTAGTGGTGCATGAGTTAGTAGTATTTTTCGTTTTATATATTTTGTACCAAATCATGTGTGACAGTTTTATTTCGTTTTCCCGTTTGTATTTAGCCAAGTAATTAAATAACAATAGCCAAGTAATAAATAGAGACATTAAGCAAAATTCACGAAATGTGAAATACGTAAAATAGCTAACATTTGTTACAACATTATAATTATTCATCATCTGATAAATTGGTAACACTAAAATAAGTGTCCGATCTCGACATTCTTCTTAAAGCTTCATAATAATTAAAATTTGGTCTAAAATCTTCTAGTTGATTTGTGTGTGGGTTGGTCCTATGAAACGATATAAACTCTTTACTATCCAAAAGATGCATGAGAGGTTGTATTTGACTTTTACCTACCCTTTCTTTAACTTTTTCCCTGGCTTTAAGATTATATATGTCTTTCTTATTAGACTTATTGCCAGGAAATTTACGTTTTATTGCAGAAAGAATAGTCCCCGGCTTGGCAAGACTATCTACCATAGTTTTTTTGCATTGTTGATGGTTAGAATTTATTTTTTGTAAAATTGGGGGAGGTTTTATTTTGGTAAATTTGGATAGTTTTTTTTTTTGGGTAAAATTGGGGATAAATGTAGTGGTAGAGTGATGTTGATTTGAGAAAAAAAAATATATTAATTTGATATATGGAGGAGTTTGATGGTTGATGGTTAGAGTTTTTTTTTGGTAAAATTGGGTTTTTTGGGTAAATTGGGAGATGTTTTGTTTTTGGGTAAAATTGGGGATAATTGTAGTGGTAGAGTGATGTTGATTTGAGAAAAAAAAAATATTAATTTGATATATGAATGAGTTTGATTGTTGATGGTTAGGGTTTTTTTTTAGGAAGTTTTTTTTTTTTTGGGTAAATTGGGAGATGTTTTTTTTTTTGGTAAAATTGAGAATAATTGTAGTGGTAGAGTGGTGTTGATTTGGTAAAAAAATATATTAATTTGATATAGGAAGGAATTTGATGGTTGATGGTTGATGGTTAGGGTTTTTTTGGGATAAAATTGGGGAAGTTTTTGGATAAAATTATGAAATTGTTTGATATATTAAAATAAAAAACGAAGTGAAGAATAAGAGAAGAAGATACAGAAGAAAAGAAAATAATTGCAGCAGCCACGTGAGGAAAGGAAAGGAAAGGAAAGAAAGAAAGAAAGAAAGAAAGAAAGAAAGAAAGAAAGAAAGAAAGAAAAAAAAAAATTAAAAAAAAAATTAAAAATTCCACGTAGACGTGGGTTTGCTGAACCCACGTCTGTTATATTAGTTAGCATTTCCCCTATTGAAAAGAGAACTCCCCTACGACGATGATCTCTTTCTCTCTCTAGAACGTCTCTCCTTTTGCTCTAATTTTTTTTATCAGGTTTGATTTCGTTTAATTCATTATATTTTTTTATCAATTCATTATTGTTAGGTTTTAGAGCTGGATAATTTAGTTCTTTTCTTATCTTTTTATTTAATCCAGTTATATTTGTTTTTGTAAAAATAATTTATTTTAGAGCTACATTTCGTTTAAATGTATAATACTGGTTATTATTGATTTTAATAATTTTAGTTTCAGACTGTTTTAGAAATCAATTTGAGTTTATTATTGAAATTCAAGAGTTTATACTGTCATAATTCAGTTATATTTGATTTCGCGTAATCAATTCTTCACAAATTCAGTTATTTATTCAGTTTTTTTCTTAGGATTGGTTATGTTTTATAGCTGGTTTGGTTTTAAAATTATAATTCTTGTTATTATTGATTCTAATAATTCAAGTTTTAGAATGTTTTATAGATCAATTTGAGTTTATTATTGAAATTCAAGAGCTCATACTATTTTTTTCCCTTACTTCTTATAGTTAGTTTATTATTTAAGTTTAATTCAAATTTCAGACTGTTTTAGAGATCAATTTGAGTTTAATTGAAATTTAAGAGGTCATACTCTTTTTTCTCATACTTCTTATAATCAAATTGTTTATTATTTGAGTTTAATTCAATTTTCAGAATGTTTTAGAGATCAATTTGAGTTTAATTAAAATTCAAGAGGTCATACTGTTTCTTTCCCATACTTCTTACATTCATATTGTTTATTTTTTGAGTTTAATTGCTTATGTTTGTTAGGTTTTAGAGATTAATTGTTTTTTAATTGATTATGGTTTTTGTTAATTGATTCTTATAAATAAAGTTTTCATACCATTTTATGAGAACATTAGTTGGTTAGTTTTATAGATCAATTGCGTTTATTATTGTATTCATACCGTTTATATATCAGTTATTAGAGGTTTTAAAGATGAATTGCAGTATTTTTATAATTTTTGTCATAAGCTTCAGATTGTTTTATTTATTTGAGTAATAGTCTGAAGTTTTTTTGTTTTTTTGTTTTTTTTACGTTTTTTGTGCATAGGTATTATTCTGATGGATTCGAGTAATTTAGTGATGTATTGTTGATATAATGATAATCGTTCTCCTATTATGATGAATAAGCATATGACCTATGCCGAATTATTACATACAATCTGTTTTAGGTTTAGTTTGAATTTGGATGCAGTGTTCCTAGCTTACTTAGGAATTAGAGATGAGCGATGTTTGTTGAGATCGGATATTGAGTTAAAAAATATGGTTTCTTTGTGTTCTGCCTTGGAAACTAAAGTAGTAGAGGTTCTAGTTTTTGTTGGGACTGTAGCGACTTGCAGTGTTGGTACTTCGAAGGAAACAAGCACATAATGTTCTGAAATTTTGGATGAGGGTGTTTACTGTAAGGTAGATTCTAGTCTGGTTGTTATGAAGGTTTATAAAACGAGTGAGTGGGCGAACTTGATAACCGGTATTGGGCAGCAGTTTAGCTGTGCTGGTCTCTTTAGGGATTCATTACGGAAATTTTGTATATATGAGGGTCATGTCCATTGTTTTGGGAAGAGTACATCGAGTAGGGTGGTGGCTTTTTGTGAAGAGAAGTACAGTGTTGGTTGTAACTGGTATATAGATGCTAGTAAGAAGATCTCATACCCAAATTTTATGCTTAGGAAGTTTGAATCAGAACATACGTGCCCACAATTAGCTCATGGCGCTCAAAATAGACATGTAAACAACAAGCTTATATCGAAAGTAATGGATAAATATGTTAGGGATAATCCCAATTTATCTCCAGCTGCTGTAGTGTCGCATTTAATGATTACTTATGGGTTGGAGATAAGCTATTTTAAGGCTTGGAATGCTGTCCAACTGGGGAACGAAATGCACACTGGGGATATCGAGGAATCATACAAGCATTTAGAGAGGTATCTTGAGGGTTTAAAATCGACAAATCCTTGAAGTCGTAGTGTTCTGGAAGTTGATAAGATTGGGAATTCTACAAAGCAATTCAAAAGGGTTTTTTTCTCTTTTCATGGCTGCATAAAAGGCTTTGAGAATGTCCATGCTTTTCATTGACGGAATATTTTTAAAAGGGAAATATAAGGGTGCGTTGTTGTCGGCAGTCGGCAAGAATGGGATTAAGGTTTGTTTTCTCTTTCAAACTGTTTTGATATAACTGAGACTGTGTTGTTATACAAGAGCTAACACAGTATTGTTATAGCAGAGACTGTTTTGATATAGCTGAGACTGTTTTTTTATACAAGAGCTAACACTGTTTTTTTGTAAAATTATGATGAGGTAGTATTTTTGTTGCTATTTAAGTGCTCTCACACTATTTTCTTTAAACAACTTGCTGATGGGGTAGTTCAATTGCTTATTTAGTATAATTCTTGCTATTTATTTGCTCTCGCACTGCTTTACTTAACATGATGATTATGTGGCTAGTTTTTAGATATGAACAGTTGTTTTTAGTATAATTCTTGCCATTCAAGTGCTCTAAGACTGTTTTAAAATGATCAATCGTGTTTTTTTATTTATGTATAGCTTATATTGTTTTTTATTTTAGCTCACATTGTTCTTGGTATGCTTAATATTACATGATTATATTCACTTGCTTTTGCCATTGTTAGCGGTGAGAATATCGATAATTGGGATTGGTTTTTAGAATAATTGAATATAACTATAGGTGATGAACGTCATATGGCTTTTTTTTCGGACAGACTTGTTGAATTGTTGGATGGTATGGCTCGTATTTTTCTAAACTCAGACCATTATTATTGTATATGCCATTTGAATGATAATTTAAAGTTGAAGTTTAGTGGCGTCGATCGAACGAAGAGGGCTAAAGTTTTTAATTTGTTGCAAACATGTTCGACTTCTGCTACGATTCCTTTGTTTGAACAGAATATGAAGTTTTTGCACAAGATGGAGGTCGTAAAGTATATACATTTTTTGAGCATTGTGATCCTAAAAAATGGGCAGAGGCATATTGGGTAAAGTCCCGATATGGCGAGACGACGTCAAATGCCGTGGAGTCGTTCAATAATTGGGTAAATGACGTTAGAGAATTACCTATCACTGAGTTGATTGATAAGTTGAGATTGAAGTTTATGAAATGGTTCGATGATAGACGGACTAAAGTAGGTTTGAACCATTTTTATGTCGATTCGCACTGTTTTCTGTTAACTTATAATATTTTCCAGCAACTCATCTTGTTTTATTCATGTCATTTTTTTGTAAGTGTTTGAACTGTTTATTAAGTGTTTTTAATGTGTTTCCATCAACTCATACTGTTTTCTGACACCTCATACTGTTCTAATCATTTTGTATTTTTGTAAGTGTTTAGATTATTTTTAAGCATTTTTAGTTGTTTCCATCAACTTAGAATGTTTGTCACTTTGTGCTGTTTTGTTTTAACTTATAATGTGTTATCACAACTCATTGTTCTATTTATGTAATTTATTCTAGTGTTTTTATTAACTAATTTTTTGTGTTACTGTCAACTCAGACTATTTACTGGCTGCTTTTTAAGAGTTTTTTTGTTTATGTTATTTTTGTAGCGAAATGGAAAGGTGCACAGTGTCCATTCTACTAAGATAAGTGGGACGCATATGTCCATAATGGTCAGTCAATTTTGGTGGCGAGGTCAAATACTCTGAAATATGAAGTTCTAACCACTCCATCGGAATGTGTGGACCTGGTACTTAGGCAATGTTTCTGTCATGAATGGAAGAGGACCGGATTTCCTTGTCAGCATGATGTCTTGTGCATTTCAAAAGAGAAGCTGCCTATGAAAGATTATGTTGAGAAGTGGTTCCATGCGGACGTTTATCGAAGTTCATACGATAGGCAATCAATCCAGTCCCGAGTTTTATTTGGCAAAATTCTGCATTGATTAATGAGTTAAACATCAACCCTCTCCCCCATATACAAATAGGCCTCCGGGAAGACCTCAAAAGAAGCGTATTCCATCTGGTGGTGAGGCAGTCCCGGTCGCAAAGATGAAGCAAGCTATTCAATGCGGAAGGTGCAAGAAATTTACAAGCCATAATAAACGAACGTGCAAAGAAAAGATTACTTCCGAAGGGTTATCGTAAGTAGATTGGTTAACTGTTTCACTAATACGATGCACGAGGTTGTTATGTTTTAGATATTCTTGTCATTCAATATCTCAAATTGTTTTTAGTTTTATATGATATTGATAGAATGTTTGATTTTTATATGATCATGGTTATGCCAACTGTTTATGGAGAATCAATATGTGTTTTAATATGTTTTTTTTTAACTTTTGTATCGATGGTTTGCGAATGTATATCTCATATGCATTTTTATGTATGCAGACTGTTTCTGGACAATTCATAATGTTTTTTTTTAGCATTCATACTATTTTGTTATAGTACAGTTTGAGTTATGATATTAATCATTAGGGGCTGTCCAACTTGCAAATTATGATGAAATTATCTATTTTAAATGTTTTTTTTTTATGTATTTAGACTATTTCTGGAGAATTCCACTGTTTTTGTGCACTTAGACTGTTTTTCTATAATACAGTCTAACTTGATAGTAAAAAATCTAAATATAATAATCACATATAAACATAAAAATTTGGACAATTCATAATGTTTTTGCAGCATTCATACTATTTTGCTATAATACAGTATGAGTATGATAGTACTCATTGAACAATTCATACTGTTTATGTATGCAGATTGTTTATGGACAATTCATACTGTTTATGTATGCAGATTGTTTATGGACAATTCATACTGTTTTTGTAGCATTATATTGTTTTGTTATAATACAGTTTGAGTTATGATATTAATCATTACAAGTTGTCCAACTTATAAATTGTGATGAAATTATCTATTTTAAATGTTTTTTTATGTATCTAGACTGCTTCAGGAGAATTCCACTGTTTTTGTAGCACTTAGACTGTTTTTCTATAATACAGTCTAAATTGATAGTAAAAAATCTGAATACAATAATCACATATAGACATAAAAATTTGGACAATTCATACTGTTTTTGTAGCATTCATACTGTTTTGTAGCAAATTGTGATGAAATTATCAATTTTAAATGTTTTTTTATGTATCTAAATTGTTTCCGGAGAATTTCGACTGTTTTTTTAGCACTCGGACGGTTTTCCTATAATACAGTCTAAGTTGAATACAATAATCCCATAGCATTCGAATACAGTAATCCCATATAAAAATAATATAAAATTGTAAACATGATACGAAGAACATGTTGTATAACAAACTATTTTTAAATCTTTGTAAAATAAAAGCCTAAACACGATATGTAGAACAAATGGAACAACAAATTGTTTTTAAATCTTTGTAAAATAAAAGCCTAAACACGGTATGTAGAACAAATGAACGACAAACTGTTTTCAAACTAAAAAACATATAATAAACTGTTTTCACTTTTCATTCTTATTCATTGTCTCTTCTCTCTTCATTCTTTCCTCTTCCTTTTTCTTTCTTGCATCTTCCTCTATCTTCATTGCGATTTCTACTTGTCCCCTCATCACATTGTTTCACAATTTCTGATATTATTTTGATCTTAAAGTCAATAATTTGGTCCAAACTTGTTTTCCTGGTGGCCTTGATACCGTTTATGATAGATTCGATGTTGTAGCATACAAACAATGTGCAATCCGATCTGCAGTAGTTGAAAAACGACCATAATTTGGTATATTTTAAATGTGGTTTTTGACGATAAATATATAGGAAACTTAAACAGTCTGAGATATCTAGTGAAGAGCAGGTCTTGCGCAGGTCCTTGATATGGACAATCTTTGACGACCTACAACTCGAAGCCATTTTGTGAGTCAAGTGTAAATGAGGGAGTCTCATCTAGAAGTTTCAGCTTCTCATTTACAAAATTCATCTGTATTACGAAGAATATTTCAGATAATTAATATTTAACTAGTACTGTATTATTTGAAAACAGCCTGAATGCATTAAACAACAATGTCATATCAAACAACAATATCATATCAAACTTAAATACCTACAACACCAATGTCATATCAAACTATAATCAGGCTGTTTTAAAGATTCATAGCCAGACTCTGAAAGAGAGTTTCATTTCCACTAACTTGGCATCGTCTAGATTATCGTCATTTCTGTCTTCACTACCCCGTGGTATGTTGCTGTTGTAATACATCCATTTTTTATTAGTTGTATGCAACACCAGTAATGTCCAGTGGTCACAATTGAACCGTAAGCTTTTATTCCTGTTTGAATTTATCGGGAAGAATAGCAACTTGTACTTATTTTCAACATGTTTCTTTAAGGCTGCTGTAATCTTCGTGTCTAGGAATGTCTTATACTGGTCACCCATTCTTAGAAAATACTATAAAAGAAACTTTAAACCAAGATAAACTAATCATTCCAGACTGTTTTCACAAACATTAAAACTAACTGTTTTTAACGTTGTATAAGTAATAAACAATAGAAAATAAAGAGCGTATATTTTACCCATAAGGTTGAGTTGATAGTGTGTTTGATTTTAACATTTTTTTTAAGAAAATGAACAATAAAAATTAAAGATTATGTGCATTTACCCATATGGTTGAGTTGAATATCTTAAACGTTTTGGTAACCTTTGCATTGTGAATTTTCTTCAATATGTAACCATATCCATTTATCACCTGCGGGGACACTTTTTTTGTTAAACAGTCTGGGTTAATAAAACATTGGGTTAGGAAAATAAACATAAAACATAAAAAAAGTTTTTATACTTACACTGTTGCACAGCGAAATCCCATCAATTAAGTCGTAGATAACATTTAGATAATGACATACATCTTAGCGTTTTTCCATACTTCGTAAACAATGTCTCACTGTAAATGACAATTTTAGAATTAGCAGACTGCTTTTTGAATATATTGATTTGTAATTAAAGAAAACGTATTTAACATGACAGTTAACTTACTATTGATTGGTGGCGATTTGAATTGCTTGTATTCTGTCAAAGACATCTTGTGAGAGATGTTTTGTAACGTCGTTGTGAGTCTTTCTCTTGATGATCGCGCGCTTCTTTTTTTCGTGTCTGGAACATGGTCCGTTAGTTTTGCATAGTTGATGACCGGAAAGTTGTCTGGACTAGCTATAAGTTTGGAATAATCCTGTAGTGGGGTTGGATCAACTGTCTCCTCATTTGACTCGTCTTATGACTGGGGTTTCTTTGCCCTTCTCTGTTTTTTCAACGGCTGAGCATTTGTCGCATTACAAGTTTCAGTGATCTGTTTAGCCGGTTGGTTTACATCATAACTCTTGCGTTTTCTGACCACATTATGTCTACCCTTTTTCTCGATTTTTTCCGGAGAAGTCATTTTACTTAGAATGTATCTTCTGGTTGACCTTCTATTATCTCTTTCCTTGAGGCGGAGGATTAGGGATCCTGGTCCATCATATTGGAAACTGAGCCCTTCTAAGATTTCTTTCATGATCCTATCTAGCTATGGGGATTTTATACCTTCATTCACAAGAGCATTTCAATTACTTTGTCGATTCTACACTTTTGAGAAAAGTCATGCGCATCATATACTTGTGCCTCTTGATATAGTTTTTCGATGAGGTCTTTTGAATCTGCAGAAAGAACATGGGTTACTAGAATAACAACTAGTTATTAAAATAGTCTTAACAACCCAAAAATAGTATGAACTACCCAATTACAGTTTGAACAAGGAAAAACTCAAAGGAAAGGTATGAAATATTCTTGAGTAAAAATACATTAGCTGGATTTCTTGTTCAGGTTGTTTTATGAAAAAACAGTCTAAACAGCCAAATACAATTATAAGAACCCAACAACAGTATGAATAAAGGAGAAATTCAAAGTAATAGTCAGAAATATTCTTGAGTAAAAATACAATCATCCTAACCTATGATTGAAACATTCTGAACAAGAAATAATAGTCTGATATAGTATGAATTCCTTTCAGTTCCTTCCCAAGTTCAGCCATTTTATCTTTGTTTGCTTGTTGATGCTTCATTCACCGTCCGCTTTTTGTTTTTTCCCTTCAAACTGTTTCTCTCTTGCTTCTCTTTCTTGTTTTGTTGTTTTTTTCGTAGTTTTCAATTTGAGTTAAGACACTTGCTAGTTTGGCCCCCAATACATCTAGTGAGGTATCGTAATCTCGTTCTTCTTCTTGTGTTTCTTCAATTATGATGGGAGTCTCATATAAGTTGCGTTCTTCTTTTTGCGTTTCTTCAATTTGAATATGAGTCTCATCTAAGTTGTTATCGTTGCCAACAAAATCATGGAAGCTATCTCCTCCTCGTTGTGTATCCTCATAGTAATCATTGAAGCCTCCTCCTACGATGGGGCTTTTATCGTTTAGACGAACAACTCTCAAAGGATCTGGGCTTTTCGATAAGTTTAGCATGTTAACGATTGGATCGTCAGATTCATACTCGGTTAAGTTTTCTTGTATATTCCTCTAAACATTGGTGTCAACATCATATGCGACGTCCTTTTCCGAGCCGTCTTCTTCCGATCTTTCTTCTGAAGTTGTATTAATGATAACATCATTAATAGGATCTTCGACATCGTCATCTATTTGTTTCTCCATCTCATTATCGAGTTATTTTTCCTAATCCTTTGTAAGTTTTGGTCTTGGGCGCAACTTCCTTTTCTTACCATCCCAGACAACAAGCGCGTTCAACTCGGTTCTCAGCCCCTGTAATTATATTAGAGAACAATATGAGTAACCAATGATAAGAGTTGTAAACACTAACTAGATGCATGATACACAAACACTAAACAAGCTAATTAATACAGTCCGAGCCCTAATTTCCCCAAACATGACACATAAACACTAAATAACCTAATTAGAACAGTCCGAGCCTTGAATTCCTACAAACTAGCAGTTTGTGATGGAAAAATATCGATTCCCTTAGTCTGAATAGGGTACAACATTCCTTTTTGGGGCCCTAATAAAAACAGTATGAGACCTAATTCCTCCACAAAATGATGCATAACTAATTAAAACAGTATGATATTGTTTTGCTATAATACTGTTTTAGTTTGAGCACTAATTTCTCCCCAAAATAACGATTCATACTGTTTTGCTATAATACAGTTTGAGTTATGATAGTAATCATTACAGGTTGTACAACTAGCATATTGTGATGGAAAAATAACGATTTTAAATATATCTTTATGTATTCAGATTGTTTTTGGAGTCCAAACTGTTTTTGTAGCATTCATACTATTTTTCTATAATACATTGTGACTTATGTTTTAATCATTACATGCGTTTATACATTCATACTGTTTTTGTAGCATTCATACTGTTTTGCTATAAAACAGTGCAAGCCCTAATTTCCCACCACAAAAAAAATTACAACAAACTGAGGTTAGGTTAATTTTAATTAGGATTATAAGTTATAATAGGAATAGGTTAGGTTACCTTTTCGTCGCAGAGTTGGTCAATTGTTGCAACCATTGTCCTAAAGAATGTATACACATCCCATTTCACACATTTCACCCAGTCAGCTGACGGGTTTGTCATGTCTAGTGTCATTAAATTGAATGTCTCGAGAATTACATACTGCACAAGCACAACATAACAACTGGTTGAGTTAAAATTGGAGTTATAGAATAAACAATTTGATGCAAAAACATAAACAATTGTAGGTTGGAATAAACTATCCTAGGTAAGAAAAATAGTCTATTTTTTTTAAGGTAACTTACTCGTATTGTGATGACACATGTTGAGAGCGCTCTCAATTGTTGTTCGTTAAGGGACTCCATTAGTTTCAAATGAATATGAGTCACCCAGTCGTACGACTTGATCTCTCTGATATCACCAATAAGAAAATTTATTTAATCCCATTTTAAAATGCTCATACAACTCGTTGTCAGGAACAACGCAACTAAAAAAAACAACGCAATTAGACGTACAACGTCCTCTCTATGTCTCTCTGTATTCCCTAGGATTGCGTCTGTCAAGGCTTTCTCAATGGGTTTTTTTTAGGTACTCAATACCCGGAAACCATCTCGTAATAAACTCTTTATATTCAGCTTTTTTTTTTAGCAGGCGGGTTAATTAATTGTTTGGTGCCACAATCAGAAATGCCAAACAAGTCTCGTACGTGATTCCTCTTGATTTCTAATGTGTACCTCCCGAGCCTAAAGGCGTGTAGGTCATGATCGTACCTATCAATGATGTTATCATTAAAATACAACTTCAGAAATTTGTGATGGAAAAATAACGATTCATGCTGTTTTGCTATAATACAGTTTGAGTTATGATAAACAGTCTGAGCCCTAATTTCCCCAAACATAGTACATAAACAGTAAAAAAAAGTTAATTAAAACATATAATATGAGACCTAATTTCCCCCCAAAATAGTCTGCAATAGGGTACAACATTCCTTTTTGAGTCCCTAATAAAAATAGTATGAGCCCTAATTCCTCCCCAAAATGATGTATAACTAATTAAAACAGTATGATATTGTTTTGCCATAATACTGTTTTAGTTTGAGCCCTAATTCCTTCCCAAAATAACGATTCATACTGTTTTACTATAATAGAGTTTGAGTTATGATGGTAATCATTACAGGTTGTACAACTAGCAAATTGTGATGAAAAAATAACGATTTTAAATATATCTTTATATATTCAGATTGTTTTTTGAGTCCAAACTGTTTTTGTAGCATTCATACTGTTTTTCTATAATACAATGTGACTTATGTTTTAATCATTACATGCGTTTATACATTCATACTGTTTTGCTATAAAACAATGCAAGCCCTAATTTCCCACCACAAAAACACTACAACAAGCTGATGTTAGATTAATTTTAATTAGGATTATAAGTTATAATAGGAATAGTTTAGGTTAATTTTAAAACAAACTAATATGAAAACAAAAAACAGTGTGACTTATGTTTTAATCATTACATGTTTTACGCATTCATACTATTTTTGTACCATTCATACCTTAGTGCCAATATATGCATATCCTTGTCGCTCTTCCTAGCTTGAGTTCTTGTTAACTCCTTGTTATTCACAACGGATGCCAAATTCCAGAACGGGCAACGATCCCTCAACAATTGGGTTTGGGTTTTGGATAAAAAAAAATTTAAGAAAGAATTTGATTATGCTATCGAGGTTTGAACGATATTGTACCGACGTCGTTCTTTTCTTTTTGGGGAGACATATTGGTTGGGATTTCCTTTTTTGGGTTGTTCTTGCTTTTGTCAGCCATTTGTTGCTAGTAAAAAAAAACAATATGTAAATAGTCTGTTTTAAGATATCTTTTGCATATTTTTCACATTATATGATACATTGACACCAAAAACCATATACAAAAAACAGTCTGAAAAGGGGTATAAAATTCTAAAGGAATATGAGAAGTTAGTATAATACAATAAAAAGTCTGAATGACAGTCTACGCCCTAATTTTCACGAAACATGATACATAAACAATAAAAAACCTGATTAAAACAGTCAGTCTAAGCCCTAATTTCCCACCAAAAGGATAAATAAACACTAAAACCCCATTCAAAAAATAGTCTGAAAAGCGTAGAAAATTCTAATGTAATATGAGAAGTTAATATAATACATAAAAAGAGTCTAAAAACAGTATGAGCCATACTTTTCCGCAAACATGATACATAAATAGTAAAAAAACCCTATTAAAACATGCAGTATGAGATCTAATTTTCCCCAAAACAGGACCATACTGAGATGTTAATAGAATGGAATTAAAAAAAAAAAGAGTTTAAAAAACAGTCCGAGCCATAATTTCCCCAAGCATAATACATAAACAGTAAAAAAAACCTAATTAAAACATTTAATATGAGACCTAATTTTCTCCCAAAACAGTCTGAATAGGGTACAACATTCTTTTTGGGGCCCTAATAAAAACAGTATGAGCCCTAATTCATCCCAAAATGATACATAACTAGTTAAAACACTATGATACCTAATTTCCCTCCAAAACAATCTGAATATAGTGTAGAAGATTAAAAAAATAAGATTAATAACAATCTGCGTACATTTCCCATGATTGTATGTGAAAAAACAGTCTGCGATAATGGAGTTTTTAGTGAGAGAAACGTTTAGCATTCGAATTCGTCACAATAAAGACTATGATTGGTTTTTTTAGAGACGTTGGGGTCGTTATGTCAAAGGGAGAGAGAAGAGAGAGAGAGAACGTTGTTTCGAATAAGTATTTTTTATCTCAGCAAAATTGATGACGTTAGCAAAGCGAGCAAACCTTAATTAGCTTAATTTCCCCAATTATATATAGAATCTTATAAACTCGCATGTTTTTTTGCTATTTGGTGGTTTTGATAACTCTTGATATATATATATATATATATATATATATATATATATATATATATAGTTTTGAATAATAACACATCTCGTATTTATATATATTGTAGCATTTTGATAAATTTTTACATCGAACTTACCCCCTTACTCGAAATTCTCGATTCGTCACTGGTGGTGCGTATGCCTATTTTATTTTGAAGTTATATGTTTTGATAATTTTATCTTTCGGCCAGGTTAAAGAGTGCCCCCGGGACACTATTTAAGCATTAATTGGTATATAGACTTTGTATATATAACAACAATTTTGCATTAACTTACTAACTATGATTAACACAAACATTAAATGCTTAGCATGTAATTAAATGCTCATTGTTTAAACAATAAAAATCACCTAAGTAAATAATGAGTTCTTATAATTCATATTTTTCTTTTGATAAAACTAAAATTAACTATCCAACCTAATAAAAATCCAAATGAAAATATAGAACCCTAGTTAATACTACCCAAAAATTAAATATTCATTAAATAAAAAATAAATTATTACATATAGTATTATATATATAATATAATTTATATTATATATATATATATAATATATAAACCCAAATAAAAATATAGAACTCTAGTTATACCTATCCTAAACTTAATTATTAATTAAAAAAACATTTAGTATTCCTAATATATATATATATACATACATATATATATATATATATACATACATATATATATATATATATATATATTTCTTTATATTTTAAAATTATGTCATAACTAATATTAAAGTAGCATATTAATTGTGTTTAACAAGTGTCACATAAATACATTAAAGGGGAATTCCCCATAAATATCTCCTTGTAACTTATATTTCTCATATATACCTCCATAAGTTCATATTCTCTTTAGATAACATTTTTTAATTGTTTACTTTATATACTTTATCAATATGTAAATCCCCAAAAAATATGTTTAAAACCGAAAAAATCACAACATTTATAAAAATGAAAAAAAACACAAAAAAGGTATTTTTTTGAAAAAAATCAAAAAATAATTATGAAAAAAATCAGAAAAAATGTATTTTTTCAAAAAAATCACAAAAATGTATTTTTTTTTCAAAAAATTCACACAAAAAAAATAAAATGAAAATGAAAAAATTATAAAAAAAATGTATTTTTCTAAAAAACATCACAAAAAATCATTAAAAAAAGGTAAAATCATAAAAAAAAATGTGTTTTTATAAAAAAAACTCGCAAAAAATATAAAAAATTGTTTTTGTCAAAAGACCACACTTTTTATATCGGAAAAGCTGTTTTTTCACCAAAGTGTATATAGTTCAGTCGAAAGTGCATATATTTCAGTCAAAAGTGCATACAATTCAGTAAAAAAAATCATTCGTTTCAGTCGAAAGTGAATCAAGTTTAGTCGAAAGGGCATACATTTTAGGGTTCAGTCGAAAGTGCGTATAATTCAATAAAAGTGCATATAGTTCAGCTGAAAGTGCATTTCGTTCAGCTGAAAGTGCATATAGTCCAGGTGAAAGTACATCTGTTTCAGCTGAAATTGCATAATGTAACTCAATATATTTCGCCACAAATTGCATATTTTACTCTAAATTTTAAAAGAAAACAAATCCAAATGTATTTGAATCACCAATCTCTTGTACCTTGATGTTGGTGCAAGGGCTCCTACAATTTTGAGTATACGGATTTACCTAGCCACTAAGTAAAAGCATACCAAACTAAAACGGTGTCCGAAACAGGTCCCAAAAAACTCTAAAAAAAAACCTTCCAATTAAATAGGATTTGTTTCAGCCCAAACGAGCTCCGATTCGGACCAAAATATCCTAAACATTTCTATTGTACATAACCTACACCAAAACATGCCAAATTCAAGCGTATTTAAAACAATAAAATCTATCGGAAATTTCATCGAACACTTCAAAGGTACAATTTGGTGCAAGCATAACTAGACACATGCTTGCATATATATATATGCATATACATATAAGAAGTGGTAAATATAAGAGGGCGTGAGCCATCAGTGATATATCACTCTGAAAGAGCTAGAATTCTAACCTTGTGCCAGGACCTACGGGCCAAGGGACATTCTCAGGTAGACAGTTTCTATGGGGCGTAGGCCTCCCAAAAGGTAACGGAGGCGTGCAAACGTTTCCTCGGGCCGGACGGAGATTGGCCCTCGAGTGCAAAGGCAGGAGGGAGCTTGACTGCAAGACCCACCCGTCGAGCAGGGCGGCGCTGTGCGTATCGACCCGTGCAGTGCTGTAGCTAACGCGTTAAATATCCCGCATGGGGTTCGATTTCCGTTCTCAGCCCATGACCAATAAGTAGCTGATGGAAATATAAATTTAAAAATGGTACCTATTGCTCATTATTTATACTTTAAAGGCTGCTAGCATCGAATGAAGTGTAAAGTAAAATTATCCTCGTTAACTAACTAGTTATCATTCATTATCCTTTTATCTTTTTCTTTTGACTAAGTGAGTGAATGACGCTGGTGACATCTTCGTCATCTTCCTTTTCTTCCCATCAGGCTCCTCCTCTCTCTCTCTATATATATACATATATATTTATTTATAAATTTTATTTATATGGGAGTGTTCAAGAGACAGTTTTGTAAACACTTTTATACAAAAACGTTTCAAATCAATATTTAATTAATGTAAATTTTCAGAGGTTTACCATGTGAAAACAAATACGTGTCTTGTTTTTTTTTTCGAGATATATAATTGCGTGTTTTAAAAATTAAAATAAAATTTAAAAATTCGAATGCGTGTAAGAACGTTGAGTTTATATTTCTTATTTACGTTGTCTTTGTGAATAATAATAATGTTGGGTTTGTAACAGAATGTTAGGAGGCCCCACAAAGATGCACGTGACAGCTCAAATATAAGCTCTACAATTATTTAGTAGCTTCGTTCCCGTTTAATTGTCTATTACGAAATTACGTGCAATTTTGATCGGTTTATAATTTATATTAAAATTGTCGAAATGAATTTTTTTAAAATATAATAATAAAATTAACATTTGAACTATATGAACAATTTTTGAAAATTTTTATTCCGACAATTTTGATACAACGTCTTGACCGGTCAAAATTGCACCTAGCTTTGGATAATTAAATATAAAATTAGAATTACAATACAAGGACAAAGCTCATTCCATAGTCGACCTTTCCTTGTGAGTTTTATCTTTCTTATCATTTATTAAACTTTCCTTCAATTACATTTTAGGAAATTATTCTATTTAATTATTTTTTCTTATCCTATATGACCGTTTTTTCTGTAAAATAGGGGGAACACTTTTTTTTAATAGTTTTTTCGAGGTGTGTGTGTGTGTGTGTGGGGGGGGGGGGGGGGGGGGGGGGGGGGGGTGACCATGGATGTCTCCACCTGGTTCCTTACGCTCCGGAAGAAACTGAGTACGGGTGAAAAGGGGCTATAGCACCACATATTTGAGAAAAATTCGATTTTTTTTCCATGTATTTTAATGAAAATATAACGATTGTAGTATTTCAGCACCGGTGTAATTACAAGAAAGTGTAAGCATGGATTTTAGCCTCATTCACACTCAAATCCTGGTTCTGCTCGGGATTACGCTCCACCTAGCAGGTTCAAAACTTAAACCTTGGTAACAACTAACTAAGATAAAGATTCAAGCTTTTCTAAGGGTAAAGCCATAGGTAACCAGGATTAACGTTATGGGGTTGCACAAAACGAAGTGTTGTTTTACGGGTTTGCAAAACGTTTTATCATTAGATTATTTTACAATTTTTATATAAAAAATTAGCATTTTCGTAAATTGTGGGGTTGCGAGTGCATCCCTTTGTCCTACATAAGATCTGCTCCTGAATCAAACTAAGAAACTATATAACAACTAAATCAATGAATAATAAGGAAACAAGTGGGGACCAGCCCTGCCCCACTGCGGATGTCTTATGGGTCCCCGACCCCGGATGCATCAGTACCACCTGATTATCTTTTGGACGAGGAACTAGCCTTTGGGTGAAGCATTAGTTTCAACACCTCTTTTATTTCACTTTGCTTATAAGTTGTACTGTTTCATTTGGTGATCGGTTGAAACAATGAGCTTTTTATTAGATTTAATGCACCAGTAACATAGTATTTTTTTAACTGGGTAAACTAGTCTCTTCCAAATGAACTAAAACGGCTTATTTTCTTAGAAGCTGCAACCAAACAAGGGATTTGATAGCGAAGAAAAAGTAAATTAAGGCTTTGTTTGGAGGATGAATTTGAGTTTTTTTGTTTTAGCTATTTATAATTGGCATGCATTTGATTGCTCAGCATATAAGGGAAGGATATTCCTTTTTTAGTTAAAAGATCTAGAATTTAAGCTGGATTTTCCGGTTTTGACAAATTCTAGCCCAAATGGAAGGGTAAGATAACTAACAAATCTGGTTTCGATGTCTAATAAGTTGATACAGTATACTAGGATAGAATCTTTGGCAACTTTTAGTTCATATCTTATGATATAAGTAAACAGCAGCTTAAGAGGTTCTGCTTCTACACTTTTTATTAAAAATAAGTTCACAAAAGGTCCTGCATGTTAAAGGCTTAACCCGTTGATACGTTCTCGAAGAACCTCAAAAAGAATAAGATAGAGGAAACCTTTGAAGGAAATATGTTTACTTTTTATCGCTTAGGAGCTCTACTATTGGTACCGGTCGTCAATCCCCCAACTATCAAAGCCTCCCTCCATGGAGGCCAGCCATTATTGCTTGGTAAAGTAAAACTAGTTAAGCAAATGTCTACCTACACCTTATAAGTTTTAAAGGTAAATGTCTACACCTTATGCGCAGGGTGGTTTCGATGTGTATATATACACATATGCATATATATGAGATATTTAAAACAAAGCAAGAGAAAATGGGTAAAAGAAAGAAAAGGAGACTCGTGATTGATCACCAAAGGCTGATCCTTCGGAATTATCGTGATAGATGACCAAAGGTCGGCCCTTTGGGATTAGGGAGCCTTTGATGAGCCTCAGAATATGACTCATGCCCGGCCCAATTTTTGACGTGATCGGTCCTCCTTATCTTGAATAAAACTTAAATTCTAGCCCAAAATTTTGGACCCACTTGCATGACAACTCATTAAGACGTAACAGACACGGGCAATGAGATTATTGTACCAAGCCAGACTATAAGGAAATGAGGCATTACGAGAATAATATCTTTTTAAAAAGGCCCATCAGTTAAAAAATTCCATAAATATACTTTCTCTCCATTTCACAGTTGCCTCCTTTCAAGCCTAGCAGTCGGCATCGTAGACTTGACCAATTGCCAATCAGCTGCCTTTTCATTATTTTCATAAGCAGTGAGTATCATTAAGTTTGCAATTTTGCAGTTTTGCCTTTTCAAAGAAGTACTAACATAGTCGTGAATTTTGATACATACTTACTTTGCACCTTTGCTTAGACGCACAATGTTGATAGAAAAATTGTATTTATGGCTTTCTTTCCCATAAAATTTATATCATTGTTCTGGTATGATGCACTTTTTAAATAATCTTTGTCAAAGATGTAGAGATGATGCATCACTGAAAAGAGGAAAATGATTCCTTTATAGAAATGTGCTGATTTACTTACAACCGAATTTGTTGAATGGACGATAAATTGATGATATTCATTGTAAGTCGCTTGGAGAAATCCACTTGCATATATTTTTGAGAAATAGATTTTCTTTTACTTTTCTCTTTCCATTGGCTGGATTAGCCAACAGTTTGATGCTTAAACAAATATCTCTATTAGTTCATATGTGATACCTGCTAAGGATTTTTCTATTTTATTGTTTGTTACCATCAAATGCTACGGAAGAAATGAATATGATTTTATCAATTGTAAAGAATTCTGTATGTTTATTAACATGTAGTCCGTGTTGCTTCAACACATATTTGTACTTAAGAACGCCTTTAATTTTACACGTCTTTCTTGAGAAGCATTTCTTTTGCAATTTTTTTCTCTCCGTTCCTGGGATTTTTTTTTTATTTTTTTTAAATAAAGGTGAAATATCATTACAATTTCATAACAGTACTTTACACGGGTTCTCAACTCCTTGTATCTCATCAAGTTTTGTTAATAACATATCATACAAACTTTATTTGTGCTTCTAAAATTTACTTTTTAAATAATAAAACATCACTATTAAAATTTATTTATTTCACATGACAAGTGCATACATCTTTCATGGAAAGCATCTCCTCACGTAAGACTTTGATTTCATACCATATACCAAGACTGGTGTACTCAGATATGATTTCAAACCCCACAATCATTTTTTTCTTGTCACGAAATGTATTGAACATCTTGTAAATCTTACAGCCAATATGGGTCAAGCAATATATGAATGTATACTGAGGGTAGATAGCAGCAGATATGTTTTACCGTCTGGTTCCTATTGTGTTATTTGTCTTAAAAGTAGGACTTTGGAGAATTTATTTCCCTCTTTTAGGATAATTCTTTGTCGTGTATTATTGCAGTTCTATATTTCTGGGTTATGGGCCACTTTTTGAGAAATTCATTGCCACTTAAGTACTAACTTCTTCGTTTGTTTCTATACTGAACAACTTGCACCTTTGTTTAGATGCATACTGATAAGATGATGACCTTGGGTGTCTGTCTTTTCCCCCCAGGAAAGTTATTTTATCGCTCTGGTGCTGTTATACCTTTTTAAAAGGTTTTTACCATAGATGTAAAGATGATGCATTACTGATAAGATGATGACCTTGGGTGTCGTTCTATGCCTAATTCGGTCTGACACGAACCGGCAGTTTCAGGGTTTTCCTGGTACCCGTTATGCCGGGTTTCTTGTCATTAGCAAGTCGAGTCGTGTGTTAACTAGAATTCACATATGTATATGTAGTTTTATATACTCATCATATGAAATTTTAATATATTCCATAGTTCATTTGGGTACTGTCGGTTTTTGAGTCGGATCTACACGCTATGGAGCTCCCCGAGTCCCGGTTCTCAGGATTCCTGTTCAAACCAAATCGGATTCCGGGTCTGGGGAAAATGACACCCCTAATGAGGCCAGTTCTCATTAGAGAAGTGTTGATTCTGTTGTTAATGATGACCCAATTTATTGATTGGTCATGAAATTAATATTATTCATGGTCAGAAAATTAAGGAAATTATAGGTGTACTCTTATTAACAAAGTGATTGTCTTGTTCTTTATTTTTCCATGGAATGGATTATCCATCACTTTTATGATTTGAAACTGTTTTTAGTTCGTATCTGTTACTTACTAAGGAGTTTGCTATGAAGTTGGTCTTTACCATCATTTAACGCCTTTGTTGCCTTTTGGTTCTTATGCATTTTTATCCTTGTCTTTTTACTGAGGAAGCACCTTCACATTGTTACTAATCTAATTTGCATGATTATGAAGATGGGACATTTTGTAAGTTAAACATAATTCCGTAGTTCCATAATTTTGCTTTTATTATTTTAGTCAGTTTCTTGGTTGTTTTATCCTCTACTTTGGTATTTCATGTACTGCAAGAAGTTAACATTATAATTCTGCTGACGACACTTTTCAATCATTCATCATCTTGAACTGGCTTCCAGTTTACCCGTATTTGTCAGAAGTCAGAATTGACCAAAAATGCATCTTTCAATAAGCCTGATTTAGCATTGAGCCCATTTAAGCGGTACAGAAATCTTAGTTGTGTGTGATTATGTTGATAGTTGAGATAGAATATTTACCTTTCTAGTTCTACCTTACTTTAAGCTGGTTTTAGTAATTGGTCCATGACATAACTCATGAATTCTCAACATTAGTTACAATGTTTAAGCTGTTAGGCAGACATCATGATTCACATAAACAGTAATTATTGGTTATAGTCTGTTGGCATCATAATGCTTATTCCCGGTACACTAGTACTGCTTGACTTTGTGATTTTGAGCCATTTGCAAGTAATGAACTTAAAAACGATCTTGTATGACCTATGGTATGATATACCTTTGCATTCCATTTGGCATATCTATCCATTTTCCTCTGAAGTGATCTTGTACAAATGAGTGCTAAGTTACTTGTAAAATAAGAGGTTATCTATCCACCATGAATAACAGCCAATTTAGAAATTGAAATAAAATTTCCATCAAATTAAATCAACCAACCGCTCTAGAGCACTGGGCGATCTTGAAACACAATCAAATCTACCAATATTGACCTCATGGTACCCTGCTTCAAGATCTACTAGCTTATTGCATTTTTTACCCTCTAATATTTCACAAAAGTTTGTGGAATTTGCCTAAACTGAGTTCGTTTTTTTTCTCGGAATCTTTGCGAATCTTTTCGTTTGTGGTTATAGGGATATGGATAGAAAAAAATACACAGAAAGATTCAGCAAGATTGAAGCTGACTACAGACATCACCTTATGGCGAAATACTTCTCAGACAAGGATATTTTCGGAGGTATATTGGTTTTATTTTTTGTACAAGTACGATAACTATTTAGTTGCCTTAATGCATTGTATAAATTGTACTTTCAGTTAAGGAAAGCGAACAAAGTATCACGGGTATCAAATGTAGTTAACTTTAAGGTTTCTTAGGGGAAAACAGTTTGGCAATGAGCTAGGTACGAGATCAAACTGTTTTATAATCTCAGTATGGGCAGAAACATGAACTTTAGTATTGAATAAAGTGCTTTGAAAGATTAAGCCTATTCTAGTTAGTTCGAGAGAATTGCAAACATTATATGATCACTTATTCTGGTTAATTTTGTTGAATCTTGGTGGATCACTTGTTCCATCAAATTTGGTTATACCTATTAGATTGTGAAGGGGAAGTTTCATAAGACCTGGGAAAACGTAAAATATGAGAGAATAACGAGGCCCAGACGTGCTGATTTAACTGACTACTAGCACGATGGGAGGAATGACAATGTACTCACCAAAGCAAATCTGATATTACGATTTAATATTACAATAACTTGACTTAGTTGTGTTTAAATGAGAATCTAACTTTGTGTATTGAACGTTCGTATTGTTCTGTTGTGGGCATTACATTAAACCTCCACTGTACATTAAAGTACCGCATCAGTATAGACGAGTTAAGTTGTATGACAGTGTTAAAAATATGATTTTCTTTTGGCCTTTTATTAACCTTCAAAGTAGATTATTCTATTTTGCAATTACGGGACTGCTCCCTTTTGCAGACAGCGTATTTGACGGGATTACGATAATCAATGGTGAACCTATAAAGACAAGCAGGTATGTTTTTATTGATTCCAAAAGCACACTTGTGAACATACACTACATTATGATATGACTTGTTCTGGAATGTTGTTTCTTTGTAGGGCTCATCCTGCCCAATCATATGCAGACCCGGTCCAGTATCTCAAGGATAAGAAGAGCAGATCTTCCCTGCATGTAAAAACTCAAAATAGCATATCTAATGTTAAGCTTTCGAAGAAGGAGAAAAAGTAAATAACAGACACCCCTGTTTTACTATATACTGGAACCATAAAACTGTACAAGGGGCAATGCAAATTTTCAGAATTTAGGAGCTAAAGCTACAACCTAAATAAAAATGCTATGTATTGATCAGCAGCTGGTTTTCTCAGTTTTGAACAATATTTGAAATTATGACAGTGTGTTTCTATTTCCTCAAACATTTTGTGATATTGTAAGCGTGGAATACGCAGACTAATCAAAATATACCTAATTGAAAATTTGGAGCCTTCGTGTTTGTTACTTTTGATTTTTTGGTGTTTTATAATTATTCCATTTTGCACTAATTCGGAAGTTGACAAAGACAAAACCTGTTGACCATATTTCTTTAAAACTGAAGTTATGTAGGATCTGTCTGAATACTGTTAATACTTCTCTAATCTTGGTTCATAAACCAGCTACAAATTCTGTCGAAAGCCTGTAGTTATTTTTCAATAATAAGGAACAGAGGTAAGAACATAACTACCCTAGATAGTAAGTTGAATATTTCCACTCCACTGCTGTTAATAAATAAAAAACGCTTCCTACTTTTTAACAACAGTGATGATATACATGCATTATCACTTTACACCGCCTGAGATTTGGATATTTTAAAATATATTCACATGAAAATTAGTAGGGTACAAGTATATATGAATTATTGATAATAAACATCTAATAGCCCTCTTTTGACAAAGAATAATATATGGATGGATTCATGCACATATACATTCTAGTAGCCCTCTTTGGACATAAACTCGAGATAAGTTCGACCTAATTTACCAACAAATAATACAGGTCAAATCGGATACTGGATTATAAAGTTCCCAACATGTTTTATTTGGGCAAATGTGCCTTCCCGTTTCATGTCAAAAAAACGGTGGCTTCATTTTAAAGGGAAAACATAGCAAGCCATATTCTCAACCGATTTCTGTTTATTTTACGGTAAGAAGGGGCATAAAAACCAAATCTAGGGAAAAGAGGCTTATTCCTTGTCATGTCAAGGATAGGCGGTATTCCTCTAGAAAAGCAAAAATATCAAACACCAAACCCAATCAAACAAAAAAAAAAAACGTAAAAATTACACATTTAGAACTGACCTCTAAAAGGAAGAGTTACAAATTACAGTGTACTCGATACGGCTACTAAGGTAAAAAATTACAATCGCTGCATATTGAATGTTTGTATTCCTCTGCTCTGTGAAATTTGCTTCATTACCTCCACTTAACTGTAAATAAAGCATTGCATTGTGTGACAATGTAACTACGTTTTATTGCTTTCTTCTTTTTGTAATCTTCTAAGTAGATAATTTGTTATATTTTTTTGCCATCTACTCTGCTTTTGCAGACAGTGTGTTTGATGGGATTAAGACAATCGACGGTATAGCTATATAGACGAGCAGTTTTTTGGATAATATCAGCACATTTTCTAGCTTTGACTTTCACTTTTACTTTTGTACCACAAACGTAAAATTTGTTAGGGAAGATGTAAATTTTGTAGGTCCATTGTGTCCAATCATATGCAAAGGCGGCTCAATATCGCAAAGATAAGAAGAGCACATCATCCGCTCATATAGAATCCGAAACTAGCGACTCCAATGGTAAGTACTCGAACTTGATGGAGGAGGAGAAATGAATTTTTGTTTTGTAATCCCCTTGCTTTACAATAACTTGTAACCATAGATCGATAGAACTCTACAAGCGACCATCCAAATCATCAGAGTTTAGGAGTCAAAAGTTCATTACATGTGTTGATCAACAACCGGTTTCTTTAGAATTAAATGATGTTTTTTGAAGAAGTAACGATATACTTATGCATTACTTCTTAAGCAAGAGTGGGATAGTACGTAGGCATGGAAACTGCTGAGTGGTGACCGTTTTCGGGTACAAGTTGTTGAATATTTGGAGCTTTCGGAGATTTGAGACAGTTACTGTATATACCAAAGGTGTGTTTGGTTCTATCCTGTAAAGTTTTTGGGTTTATTTTATTTTTGCATTATTTCTGTGACAAAGATAGTTAAATATAAAAAAAATCTGAAGGATAATCCTCTTAAGAACGGTATCGGGAACCAATTCCGAATCCATTCTTCTAGTTTTGCTTCTGACATAGTCGTATATTAGATACCAGAAATCAGTAAACATAATGCATTTAAAGCAATCTTCTTATGTTCAACAACTTTAATTTTAAGCAGATGTCAGAAGCATACTTAATTTCAACTTCTCTCTGAGGCAAGGATATGCAAAATTCTATGGCGGGTTCATTACTTTTCTTCCATTCCGTCGAAGAAAAAACGGAAGTTGACTATCGGTTGAGTAAAAGGTTCGACTCCATCAGTCTTGTTGAGGATCAGGTTACACACACAAATGCTTATACATTATATTTATCTCTCCCGTCCATTCTCGTTTTAAAATATTTCTACCAGGAGCGATTCTATGTACACCGTTATTTTACATCCTCAACTACACCGTTTGTCAATGTAGTAGTAAAAGCTCCTTCGAACATGCTTTTAGCGCAAATCAGAAATTCAAATGGCATGTTCCAGGTAAATTGACGGGGTATATTACCAATGCACGTAATCATTTACACTTGCCATTTTCCAGGTAAATTGGTTTTCTGCTAGGGCAATGTTTGCAGTGACTTCTTATCGGAGGTATAAAATGACTGGCGATGCAAAAATCTTATAAATTAGTTCTACCAGAGCATAAATGGTGAAGGACATATTTTCTCTCGTTCTGATTGTCAAAAGAACAATAAGGTCGGCCACTGAATTGCAGGGTTTTTCCCCCACCAAATTAAACCCAGTCAAATAAAAGAACACTTATGCAACTTACCCTTTCAGAGCTAGCACCAAAACACAACATAACACACTAATACTCTACCAGAGACTACAATGCCACAAAAAGTGGCACAAACAGTTCCACTTAATTTCTTCATCCGTTCCCCAACACTCCAGTAAATTGTAACCTGAATTTTGCGACTTTATAGAAGAAGAGTTCAACGTTCTCTTTCCAGAAAACGTATCACTTGTCCAAATACTGCAGTAAATTGTAACCTGAATTTAGCGACTTTATAAAAGAGTTCAACGTTCTCTTTCCAGAAAACGTATCACTTGTCCAAATAATGATTGGCACAAAGAAAATAGGACAGGTAGCTGCAGGCACCATCATAATTCATAGATACTAATGAAAGGGTCAATAAATATGTTACATAAGGGCCGAGTTAGAAGCGCAAACAAACTGCCCTTATTGTTTTCATGGTATATCTTGTCCCAAACTATAAACGACATTGTTGTATGACAGAAGAACACCTCACACTTAAGAAGACTACACAAACAATTATATATACATCTCAAATTTAAGAAACACTTGCTAATACAATAGAGCAATAATGACCATGTGGAGTAGAAACCTCATACAAGCTCCCTCGGAAAGTTGATGGTTCGGACTCTTCCTCCTAAGACCGAACGCTTGGCGTTCTTCACTCAAAGAAATATTCTCTAGTTGTCTAAAACTCATGGTACCAAGCTCTATTCCAATGCCAATTATAGTACTATTGCTATCTAAATTTGAAAATTAATATGCAACATCTGCTAACATATTCAGTCATGAACGCACATATAGCAGCTGTGTCGACTGTCGTTTTTACCAACCTTAAAGGAAAGATTGACATAAGTCAGTAAAATATTATCAGGGTCAAATTATTTGTTTTCTCAATTAGACATCTGCTATTTCCAAAGGTATGTAGGGATTTTAATAACCAAATCTAGGGGGGGGGGGGGGGGGGAAACAGTGTCGCTATTTGTCATTCTTCTCCCTCAGGCTCATGTTAAATTGTTAATAACAACCACAATCAACAACAGAAAGACTCACATTAAAAACCACACGATTCAAAAATCACCTAATTGTCATTGCACTGGAAAGATGTAACTATAATAAAATAAGCACTGCGTCTATGAAAAGCAGGAAAACCCTATTGGCATGTTTGTTTGGTGCCTTCAAGCATTTACTCTTAAAAGAAAAAAACACAGGCTTTTGTTTAATTAGCTAGTCAATCAAATTATCAAATGCAGCAAAACTTAAAGTAAACCCATAACACAAAAAATAAGTTGAGCTTTAACAGCTGCAACCAAAACAAAGTCTATACACAAACCACACTTGCAATCACAAAAAAATTATACCCCAACTATCATAGCACTATTACCATATTGCCCTTCTCTAGGCGGGAGCACCTCTCTCACTCCTCCTCCTCTCGTACTCAGGATCGTCTGTGGGCAACTCAAACCGGCAAACAGGACACGTATTTCTAATCCCCAACCACGGATCGATACAAGCAACATGGTAACGATGCGAACAAGGCAACAACTTCACCTCTTCTCCGATCCCCATATCCTCCTTGCAAACCGCACACAACGATCCATCCTCCAGGTCATCCTTCCTCACAACAACCACTGCGAGGCTCTCGACGGCCACCTTCGAAGCGGGGGGTCTCCGTATCTCGCCCCCAACCAGAATCTCGAACTCATCGTTATCCACCTCATCATCTGCGCTCGGTTGTAAGTTCAAAAGAAACTCCCATTCCAAGTTGGTGATGACATGATCTTCGGTGACAGGATTAACATCCTGGGGTTGACACAAAATCAAAGTGTTATTTTACGGGGTTGTTAGACTAATCGTTTTTAAATTATTTTAAAAAAAATCTAATGGAGAAAAAATGACATTTTCGTAAATTGTACTACATACCATCCGCCAAGGTGGCGAGACTCGTCGTTTTTAAATCATTTTAAAATTTTCCTATAGTAAAAAAAATTATACTTTTGTAAATTGTCGTACATACCATATGCCGGGGTTGCAAGATTCACCGTTTTAAAATTATTTTAAAATTTTCCTAGAGACAAAAAAAATACTCCATCCGTTCCCAATTAATTGTCCACTACGAAACTACGTGCAATTTTGACCGGCAAATAACTTATATCAAAATTGTCGGAATGAAAATTTTGATACATGTTATAAGCCGGTCAAAATCGCATGTAATTCGTAGAAGACAATTAATTGGGAACGGAGGGAGTAACATTTTTTCGTAAATTGTCCTACATACCATCCGCCGCGGCTGCGAGACTCATCATTTTTAAAATTATCCTATGATAAAAGAAAATGACATTTTCGTAAACTGTCCTACATACCATTCGCTGGGGTTGCACGACCTGTCGTTTTTCAAATTACTTTAAAATATTCCTATAGTAAAAAAACGACATTTTCGTAAATTATCCCACCCATTAGCCGGGGTGGGGTTCCACCGGGGTTGTGAGACTCCTTGTTTCTAAACTATTTATAAATCTTCCTACAGGAAAAAAAATGACATTTTCATAAACTGCCCAACATACCATCCCTGGTGGCGAGGCTAACTAGGGGTTGCACAAATACAAGTGTTATTTTACGGGGTTGACACTCACCGTTTCTAAATCATTTTAAAATTTTCCTAGAGATAAAAAAAAAAAGCAACATTTTCGTAAATTAGCCTACATACCATCCCCCTGACGGCGATGATAAGCTCCTCCGAAGGGATCTCCGTGGAGACCGATACGTTGAACACTTGTCTCTCATCATCATCCACCACCTCCTCCCACTGCTCATCATCTCCCTCCTCGTTCTCACCCCACCGTATCTGCACACTGCTACTAATGTCACCAATATCTATTTCGTCATCGAAAACCGTATCAAACTGTTGAATATCCTCGTTCTCGTCCCAACCCATTCGGCTAATATCACCAATATCTATTTCGTCAGAAACTGAATTAAAATCAGCATCAAACTGTCGTATATCCTCGTTCTCGTCCCAACCTATTCCGCTCATATCACCAATATCTATTTCGTCAGAAACTGAATTAAAATCAGCATCAAATTGTTGTATATCCTCGTTCTCGTTATCGTCCCAACCCATTCGGCTAATATCTATTTCGTTAAAATTAGGATCTAAATAAAAATCAGAGTTATCAGTGATATCATCGTCAACATTGCAATAGAATGAGAAAACGCAGGTGTGAACATCCACGTCATCAGGATCCAAAATAGATTCGAATTGGGAAAACCCTAACCCAAGATCGAAATATGGATCTGGATCAGGATCTGGATCAGGATCAGGATTGGTGGATAAGAGTTCTACCAAGTCGGTGTGTTTGTAAAAAGATATATCCGCCATAAAATCAAATCTATGTGGGGCACTTATTTTTTCATTGCGTTAATTGCTCAAATATTAGGGTACCAGGCGGCTGGCTGCCTTTTTCCCCACTTTTTAATATTTTATTAAATGACCACACTAAATATAAGTCATGTCTGGCTTATTGAACCCTCGTTATTTTGCAGAATTTTACGTTTTATCCTGGATTCCGTCAGTTTATTATCGATAAAATGTCCAAAAAAAAAAAAAAAAAATTTGTATTTTTATAAAATTATTTGATTTGACTATACAGTAATAAAATATCTGATTTAACTATACAAAGATTTTTTTATTATTTGATTTGACGATTCATCGAGAAAAAATTTATAAAACGTGAACGTTATTCGTTTAAAACACCAAACCAAAACTTGAATTCATTTTATCATATTACTATCTCTCTTTCTGATTCTATAATTGGTGTTATCAAGTATAACAATTATAATATTTGGGGAATGTATCTCCCCCGGATAATACTCCTCAAAACACTCAATTTTTGATCGATCTTAATCAAAATACTTTTTTTCCAATCTGATCAGTTTTCATCTGAAAATATCAATTTTTCGACTGATCTCTATGGCAATGCTCAGTTTTCTTATGATTCATATTTCAATAATCATCTCAATCCGTATTTTGATAATCAGTTTGTAAGTGGTGACTATAATTACACGAGTCATCAACCTGACGCATCACAATAAGTTTTTACAAGTCGAACGCATCACAAGAAGTTTTTACAAGTCGGTTTGTAGAATATCAGCGGGATCATAATGAATATAACGAAAATCTCCAACCAGATAATAACGAACAAAATATTAATTCGTCGCCAACTGAATTCGGGATATGTTATGATTTTAATGTTTGTTGGTATTTTATATAGCAAAGTTGATGTTAATATCCACGTAGGACTTGAAATTGACAATCTCGGGTCATACGTGACCATTTTTCATTCGTATGGTCATTTAATCAATATTAAAAGTGTGAAAAAAGACCGCCACGTAGGACCCGAGACTACCAATTCCGGGTCCCTAATATTTATGAGTAATTAACGTGATAAAAAAATAATTCCCCTTGGAGATTTTTTTTCCATTGCCGTAAACACTCGGCACAATAAGAGACCCGGGATTTGGAATCCCGGGTTCACGTGGTACCATTTTTTTTTTTTAAAATTCACAAATAAATAAGTGGATGAAAAAAATCCACGTAGAACCCGGACTTCCTATTAGATCATATTAAATTGAATTATCGAGATTATCAACTATACGTATTATTAGGTCCTGTTAAATTGAATTATTTTTGGTTTTTTATACTATGAAATGTATTTTAATTTATCAATTTAACTTATTAATAAACAAACTTTTTCACTGTTATAAAAGATTGAATAAAAACCCAACAATATCGTAGCTCATTAGTAATTTTATAATTATATATGAAAACAGTGGCCGCAACTTTTAGGGTTTATTTGGGAGAAATTGTAAGAAAAACTATGAGAAATCAAAGAATAAAAACGATAACCATTATTATTATAAAATATTGAATAAAAACCCAACAATATTGTAACTCGTTAGCAAATATAAATTGAATTTATCGTTTCATAATAATTACAAAGGATCATCGGTATGCGTATGCTCTTATAAATGCTGCTAATGGTTAACACTGTTTTCTGTCAATTAAGAATCTATTGTTTAAGAATTGATGCAGTGCAGTATAGAAAGACAATAATAGTCTTGATTTGGCTGGAATTTAGGTGTAATGCAAGCTGTTGGATTTCATCAATAGAAACCACACCTTTTATATTTTTATTTTTATGAGAAAACTATATCATGAGCTTCCCAAGCATATTGGAATAGGTGTTCCCTTGGTTTACAATCAACAACCTCCATAATAATACAAATTTCCTTCACAAAAATGAATAAAAATTAAAACTAATAGAACCAAACAAAATCAACACTTGGCTGGGGGTTTCTTGTGGATACAATGTTGTCGTCAAAGTTAGTTACTTCTTTGCCATGCTCTCATTCTTCATCTTTTTGAGGGAGTCAAAGAAAGAAGATTTTTCGATACCATTTGTGGGCTTAGCAAAAGGATTAGAAGGACGAGGTTGTGCTAGATTTAAATCACCAGAATTCTTAAACTCTACATAATTTGCCTCAGTCACCTTCTTAAGCTTCCCTGCACTTTTTACCTCCACCGTATTTTCTGACTTTGGGCTTTGCTTTTGCTCTGTAACCACCTTTCCAGGTTTAACAGCTTCCATTTTTGTCTTTTTTATAAAAGATGGAGAAGAAAGAGCTACCATAGGTGATGGAAGGGCTGGTTCTGAAGTTTGAATGTTTTCTTTTGAGGTAGATTGTTTGGTGACTGAAGCATCACTTTTGAATGAAGCGTGTGTATTCGAGGAATTGGGAAGGATTATGGTTGATGTAGTTTCATTTTGCATCCTTTCCTGCAAAAGGAGAACAACTCTCAGCAAACTAGAAAAATTGGCTTCAGCAAATTATACTGTAATATATTCAATTTTCATGCGCTTTCATGTTTGCACTTTTAAGTGTCAACCATGGTATTGAAATTTTCAACGAAAATCAGAATGGCGAATCAGTTTCCAAAAGATTGATTTCTCCGTAAGGTTAACACTGAAGAGTAAAATATAGTGTGCAATTATAGCTGGATGCATTTTGATGTCTAATTTGGGGGTGACCAGAAAACGAGTGCGTGTAGAACTCAAAAGGTAACAGCACTGGAAGGCCCTATAAGGCTATAAAGTCCAGTTAAGTGGGCATTTTACAATCAAATCTTTGCTGAACTAACAAACTGAAACTACTATAGGCGTACCTCCAATATGGAAATGAAGCGCTCAGCTAAATTTGGAAGTTTCAGAGTAGTAACGATCTTGATTGCAGCTTTTACAGATTTTTCAAGACACAAAAGTTTCACAAGTTCAGTAGCCTTAACAAGCTTATCACCTGCATTGAGAACCGGAAAAGCTTGTAAATTTTTTTTCGTGTGAATTTATTTATGCACGAGGAAAGAAGAAAAATCAGCTGTTCTGAAATACTACATTGTTAGTCTTCTTTGGAACTATCTAAAGGACATACCTTTGCAACAAGATCCAATAAGCTTTAAGATACACCTATCCAGATTTGCTTCCAAATCGAAGGACTCATCGACTAGAGCAGATGCATCCTCGCCAATGGCTGTTCTATCTTTGATTCTTTTATTTATCTACACGGATTTGAATATTCACAGTTAATAAAGGAACTAATTTTATCACTGGTTCGGAAAAGTAGAATAAGTTAGACAGCCTGCACCAAGCATATATTTGAAACCGTAATTAGATCTCAGAAAGGAACAACCCCAGTCAGCAGAAAAATATTTGTCAGCTCAATTTTGGATACAAAATTTGTTATAACATGAAAGTGTGTAGTTGCCCATTTTAAGGTGGTTTTTGGTCAAAAACTGTTGGAAGCGACAAAAAATTGACTAGAGTAGTGATACATAAAACCAAAAACTCAATCTTACCTGGAGCTATGTATAGAAATGTACTTCAAGATAGAGTATGTGGCATAATCAAGAAAACAAGCAATAACTTCATAAATGGGGAAGGATTGGGAAGCTAAACAATTTTTCAAAGCTCAAAGTTATAAACTTATGTAGATGTCAAAGTAGATTTTTTTTTTGGAGGGTCAAAGTAGAATGTTGGATTACCTGGGAGAGCTGCAGAGTATTCAATAGAAACTCATTTTCAAGATTATCAGCTCCCAAATCAGAAGATGCAAGGGGTATCGAAAAATCTAAGAGATTGAGAATTGGTTTGGGTGTGACCTGTAGATATATAACAACAAATTAATAGATTGATATTACTATCTAGTCAAATAACCGGAATCAGTTAGTTTTTTACCTGTGGATATGATTCAGGTGATTTACAAACAACACAGATCAACTTGCTCTTATTCACCCCAACAACCCAATAGCTCTCTTCTGGCTTTTTCATTTTGCTTGAGCTGCATGATTAATTGATAACTTAAGAACAGATGAAATTTAGAAAACTTTGATTACCAACATTTTTTTACCAATATTGTTTAAAAAAAAAATCTACCTGAAGATTGGCAGCCAGCTGCCACCAAATTGTTCCGTGAAAACACCGACTACTCCCTACAAGTTAAAAATATGAATTTTGGTATGACAGATCTTTTCATAGTTTTAGTTAGATAATGAAAAGAACAAACCTTGGAATCATAAGAACAAATTTTGCCATCTTCGCTGAATCCAAACCATGCCAGATATGAACCAGGGGACAATGGTAGTGTTCCTCTGTTAGACTGGGTCATACTACTCATGTTGAACACTCTAAATTCTAACATCTGCATTGTAGTGGGAATAAAAAACAAAAACAAATGAATACTATATGTTTCACTGAAGTGACACTAGCTGCGAATGGACTCGACATCAATTTTTGGACAGCGGATGTTAAATAAATTGTCAAAGTCTTTAGTATACAGACGGAATCACAAACTTAGAACACTTGTACACTCTTTACTTTCCTTAGGAAAACATAATTCAAATACAAAGCAACTGAGTTCGAAAAATACCTGATCATTTGATGGGAGGGGAGCAGAAGCATGTATTACAATAGCGAGTTCATCTTTAAAGCCCGAAGCAGTAATAACTGGACCATCAAGCCTAATGACATTTTTCTACAAAATATAGCAAAGTAGAAGTGTAAATTGCTGCAACCACTTATTGATTGCCATTTGCAGATGTAAATTAGTTTGCAAGGGGAAATTTTGAAGGATGTAAATATTCTTTTCATGCAGGATTTAAATTGTTATGGAAGAGTTGTAAGCACTTAATTTACAAGTCTGAATGGCTAGTATAGATCACTACTCTTTTCTACAAATAGTTGAGCAAATATTTGAGAGAGTCAGAGAGCTGCCTTGTGCAAATGTTTGAACAAATTATTGTCAAAATTCCAGCACATTGTGGATAACTGTGCTCGTTGGGATTTCATGCTAATCTTCCAATTTTCCCTCCCAGTTCATGGTACCCCAGGTAATGGTGCGGTTGGACAAACCTGAATGTTGAACCCATACTTGGATACCATTACGATTATTTAATAGTGTTTTTACTCAAACAGTCATGTAAAGATTATTTTAACTAATAGTGTTGATTAAATCCAGCCCATTTATGCTTATTCTCCAGTGGCATAGAATAGTTGTAGATCCCATGTTTTGTTTAATGACCTTCAATGCACAAGAATAAATCTGTTACTTCCTTAATATTTTCTTCGTGAAGATTTCTCAACAAAACAGAATTACATTGAAATCGTACCCTGGTTTTAGTTCATTTACTCCCTCTAGACTTTTTTTGTCTGTGCTTCATCTGTATTACTATCAACATATTTGGCACTTGATTGACAACCGTTACTCATTATTATTAAAGCATACTAAATATTCTAGAAAGTCCTTAATAGAATTTACAAACCTGCAAACCGGCTTGGCTGAAAATGCGAAGAAAGTTATGGCTTGTAATCGCAGCTACCCAACCTGTACCAAGTGCCACAACTTTGACTTCCTCTTCTTCAAATCTCATAGACCACTATATTTATTGGCAGCTAACTCAGTAAAGATAGAATGCCAAGTAACCGACCAATAGGTAAAAGAGAAATGCAATGCTCACCTCACTGTTATTGGCCCAACTGCTAAATGGGCGATACATAAGAGTGCTCATGCTCTTTTCGCCTTTGCAAGGATTTGCAAATACGCTTCCATTTTCATTAATTTCCGCCATTGTAAACCCAAAATGGTCAGTCATTGCTGGAACTCGTGGGCCTCGGCCCGTGTCGTGAAAATCTATCTGTTTAAAGTGAAAGTAGAGAAAGGAAAAGTTATGGTCGCCTCAAAAGAGATAAATATTAGCAGCGATTTCTATTATTACGGTCTTGAAACCAAAAAACACAAGAGAAGATAAAATATAAATGTCTGATTAATAACATCTATAATATCAGAGAAACAGCTTCTACATAGAAGTAAGGATTCGGTAGTTCACTGTTTCGGGATAAAATAATACAGACTTAACTAGTGTTCTCCAATAGGAATCAAGATTTGACATGATCAAAGATTGAAATATGTATAGCTCATGAATCCTTGGAGTTGCTTATAAAGCTTCTCCACAACAAGTATCTCTTACTCTCCCTTGTGCCAAAGGAATCTTGTTGCACCCATTAGGCTCCATGAGTTTATGTTATTCAATCTTTCCACACTCACAAAGAAATAAGAAATCAATGAAAGAGCTTATACGAAAGTAAAAACGAAAAGGAGAGTATATCACACCTCGATATGGGAATACCCATCATGTTCCATCGTGGTTATGCTTCCCAGCAAATTATAACAGAGAAAACGTCTTTTACCAGGTTGCACAGGAGTACAACCAGGCTGAAAAGCCTCTTGCATATTCAAAACCGTTGTCACAACATTGCTCTTTATAACATCTTTACCCTTCTCCTCTCGTTCCTTTTGAGATCGAGCTATTCTTTTACGGGATTTCTCCTTAGTAAACAGATCCTTTTCATAATCCTCTTCATGTAGTCCGTTATCATATACAGACTGTTTACGCAATCTTTTCCTGCTAGGTGGTTCAGATTCATTTAAGCTATCTTCACCATCGTCACTTAAACTGCGGGATAAACCAGGCTCATCCTCTTCCCAACCGTCTTCATCAAAGAAAAGGAGACCATTACTGTTATTTGATTTTGATTGAGGAATATCTTCTGTAGGAGACTTCATCGATGATGGTACAGCAGAGTCCCAAATCCCATACTTCCCCATAGAATCAACAATAGCTAGTGCATTTCCAATTGGTTTCCATGCCATACAACATATAACATTATCGAATTTCTGCCTATCTATATCTATCTTCTTACCCACATCCCATATCAGCAACTGTTTGTCTAAACCAGAAGTCGCTATATATTTCCCATTAGGTGACCAAGCGATAAAGCATATTCTTTCCACGTGATCACCTTGTAAAACAAACAGTTTTTCAGCAGTGTCTCTGTCATACATGACAACCTCGTTTCTCAAACCAGGTACAGCTAATGTCTCTCCATCTGGGCTCCAGCTCAGAGTATTCATAACCGAAGAATCCAAACCAGTGTCTGGACAAACCCCTCTAAGGGTATGAAGTGCCATACCAGATTGTAACTCCCAAAATATGACTGTACCTAATGAATCAACTGAAGCTAAATACTCGTTTTTGGGATCAAATGCTAATCCGTTTATAGATCCTTTGTGCGCTTTAAGAACCCT
The DNA here is from genome assembly GCA_963682055.1 of Primula veris. Taxonomy (NCBI): domain Eukaryota; kingdom Viridiplantae; phylum Streptophyta; class Magnoliopsida; order Ericales; family Primulaceae; genus Primula; species Primula veris. The sequence continues at coordinate 26,838,428 of OY821742.1, read as the reverse complement.
AGCAATTGAACCATCGATTGTGTTTATAAGTTTGATCCCCTCGTCATCACCAGCAGCTGCTAACATGCTACCGGATTTATTAAAACTAAGTGCACGGATGGGGAGTGTGAATCGGGTGATATTGGTCTGAAATTCTCCACCTGATAACAAATCACGTCATTAGTAAACGGAAAGCTGGACATGAAAAGTGATCACAGTATATATACAAAAGAAAAGTACTGTAGTCGTGTTTTTTCCATTTGTACATCAATGCAACATAACTACTCACTACATGAGATGTACATGGCAAAGGTAAATTATTAATGATAAGTCCAATTTCTTCAGCATAGTACATAGCTATAGAATCAAACTCAATAGCCTAAGAACTAGACTTTAACAGAATCAATTTTGACAAAAAGTAGACTGTCTCGTGGTTATTAAGCAATACCTTCCAAATGTAATCAGGAAAACACCAATTTTTTTTTTTACAAGTATCACTATATCACTTACCTCACAGATAGCAGTTCTACGATTTTCTAAAAAAGCTATTCAACATCTTAAACTATCAAATGCACTCGAGCAAAAAATATCAACATTTACTGATTATATCAATTTACAACAACTACCAAGTATATTTCCGCTTAAAGAACAAGACCTGCACATCAAGGAGAAGGTTTCGACTTATTTACTCATATATGACAATTAATGATAATATCCATCATTTTATTTAGGGATTAAATTTATTGAAGTTGTGCCAATCATTCAACTTTCTCTATAACACAGATCTTGCTTTTTTGCTTCGTTGAGCTCTTGTTAATATAATCTTTTTCTCATAAAGTGAGGTGTACATGATTGATCTTTCATCGTTTGATTGAACTTTAATCCAAATGAAGAAATTTTAAGTTTGATGAACCAAAGTATTCTATTCTAGCCTCAAATAAGTAAGCTAAATTCTTTAGAAACCCAGCCGAAGAAGCCAATAATCTAGTAAGCAAACAGTTTGTCTACCCATTTAGGCAGAAAACAGTAATGAGATGCCTCAAACTAAAAAAATAATGACCCAGAATCAATAATCGGATACAAACTCATGAATTCACTCTTGAAAACCTAGTCATTGGTAAATGACCTACGTATATTTCCTATCAATAATTCAATATTCTACTTGAAAAAGTGTGGAGCTATGCAACACCCTCATATTAAGATAAAATCGATTCCTATCCATATAATTTCACAACATATAACAGATTTTACAAATGAATTTCAGCTCCCCCATAAATCAATCCACATACTGTAAATTTAAATTTTACAAACATATTATCCTATTTTACCCTTTCAGCCACCAGAAAACAATAATAACAAAAAAATACACGAACTTAATCACGCCCAGGGCTACATCCACTCCAATATTATGAAAAACCTGATATTTTTTACATTTGAAGTTATAAAATAGTGGTTTTAGCCCCCCATATTTTTTTTTGAAATTTCAACACCCCCATATCCGGACCATAGCTCCGCTATTTAGTGCACCCTATATTTAATATTTACTGTGTCACGCTATTAAATATGAATTATGTGGCCATACTCATATATTGACCCTTTAAAACATTTCTATCGACTTCCTACTCATTTACATACCACACCGCTACCAAAGACCAAAACCGCGAAAACAACAACAAACTTGGGAACTTGTAGAGCTTGACAGAATGGTCGATCCTTAAATGTAGTTTGGATTTTGTTTAGTAAAATAGAGTGTAATTAGTATATATATATTTTTGTAATCGAGTGTAATTAGTATTTAGTAAAAATATGACTATAATTAGGTAAAGACTAAACGCCAAATATGTTTAAAAGAATAGCCTAAAACAAAAATAAAGTTGATAAGAGAGACCAATACCCAATTGAATAACTTAAAATTAGATACATCTAAGGATCAACATCTTTACATTCCCATTAATTTTCGTACTCGTTTAAATATAACCCCACTACTAAAGACCAACCCCCCCCCCCCCCCCCCCCCCCCCCCCCAAAAAAAAAAAAAAAACAACAAACCTGGGAACTTGTAGAGCTTAACAGAATGATCAACCGACCCAGACGCAAGACACGTGGAGTTAGGACTTATAGCCAACGCCGTAACACCTTCACGGTGGTGTCAAATAGCCTTTGCAGGAGCAGACAACAAAACCGCATTGTGCACACAGATAGATGAGTCCGAAGAGGAGGAAGTGACTATGTGGTGTGCTTGTAGGTCCCACAGTACCGAGCACCACGAGACGGTTTGGTTCTTGTGTGCCTCCCTTAGCTTCACCGTTCGGATCTTTATTGGGGGATTTTGGTTCGGATTTGTGTTTTCTGTTTTTGGGTTTTTTGGGATTTTTCTAAATTGTTTTTTGGGAGCTATTGGGACAAATTGGGTGTTAATTTAACAGGTTTTGGCGGGAAATGAAGAAAAGGGGTGTTGGATTTCACGGTAAAATTACCATATTACCAAAATTAGCCCCCTAAATTATACTAAATTGCACAAATAACCCCCAATTTAACAACATTACTAAAAAAGCAACAACCAACACCCTGCAATTAGCGGTAAAATTACCGTATTACCAAAATTAGCCCCCTAAATTATACAAATTAATCCACCAATTAACACAAACAGACACAATCAAATGCAACAAAAAAAATTCAACCCCGAATTAACATAACTTACCCCCAGAACTAGACTAAATCACACAATCACCCCACGGAACTAAACTAAATCACACAATCACCCCCCAAAATCGGAAAACCCAACAAATTTCAGACCTTCAGTTAGCAGCCAACCCATTGGTACTAAATCCCTCGCAAACAACATAAAAACTAAGTATTCGTATAAAGACCAAAACGGCAAAAACAACAACAGACCTTGGAACTTGTAGAGCTTGACAAATTGGTAACATTTAAATGTTGGGTACTAAATTGATAAAATTCAATAGTACATGGTAGTAAACAGTGAAACTCTGTATTCCCATATAATTCCTAATCATTTAATCAAAACCCACAAAAACAACAACAGACCTGGGAACTTGTAGAGCTTAACAGAACGGTCTATCGATCCAGACGCAAGACAGGTGGAGTTTGGGCTGATAGCCAACGCCGTGATACCTTCACGGTGGTGTCGAATAGCCTTTGCCGGAGCAGACAAAACAAGGGCATCGTGCACATAAATAGACGAATCCGAAGAGGAGGATGTGACTATGTGGTGTGCTTGTAGGTCCCACAGTACCGAGCACCACGAGGCAGTTTGGATTTTGTGTGCCTCCCTTAGCTTCACCGTTCGGATCTTCATTTGGTTTTTGTTTTGGGTTTTTGGGGTTTTTTTAAAGTATTTTGGAACCAATTGGGGTTAACTTTTAGTAGGGATCTGTTTGTTTTGTGTGTGTGTTTTTTTTTTGTTTTTTAAGTGTTTTGGGAGCTATTGGAAATTTGGAACCAATCGAGTTTAATTAAATAAAAGGGTTTCGGCTTTGGCGGGAAATGGAAATATGGGCTTTGGATTTCGCGGGGTGAGGAACAGGTTGTGAAATATAATTACTAAAATTTAAATATCAACTAAATTTAACTCAAACCGTTATAATTAAAATTCAACCTAGCACAATCCAACCCGTAAAAAAATTACAGATTGAAGCGGGTTTATTCTTAAATTTTCATTTTGATATTTTATTTTTCATAGTTTGCATAATCGGTCTAAATTTTAAAATAAATTCTATATTTCACAAAGAAATAAAAATTAAAATCAATTATAATACAATTATAACATTCACAACAATTAAGAAAACTAAAATATAATAATACAGGTAGATTGTTATCTTTAAATACACACAATGTATATATATATATATATATATATATATATAGCAGGTTGAAACGGTTTGGGGCGAATTAACCCGTGATTTAGTAACCATAACCTTAACCCAAGCCGTAAAATATATAACGAATTGGGGCGGGACGAATTGACTTTTTTTGGACATTCAGCCCGTCCCAACCCGCCCCAATCCATGCGGATTGGGTTACGGGTTGGATTTACGGATTTTTTGTCCACCGCTAATTAACAACTAAACATAGGGAAGAAAAAAATCCATTTTGCACTATGGGCTTATTCGGTACACTATGGCCTTGTTTGGTTGGGGTGGATTGGGCAGGATAGTATCACAAATGTAGTGGGCCCCATAAATAATATGTCTGCCTGAACGGGACTATTAATACAATGGAATAACAAATGACCCCAAATAACATCATTTGTAATACTAGGGAAGAGTGCTATTTGTAGTTCCGGAATTACATGTACTCCCCTTTTCATTATCTGATACCAATACCGGTGTATTCGTAGTCCCATGACTACTAATCATTCAATCAAAGGAGGCCTATAGTCTATATAAACCTTACTTTTATGTGCTTTTAGTTTTGATATTTCAAATCTGTTTGGTTTATACATAGTAAAGAGAGCATACTTTTATTAGAAGTAATATGGTAAAATCTTACTTATACTAAATAGTATGATAATATTACTTTTCTACCTTGAGTTTTTGTATTTTTACTTTTCAAACAAACAACCCCTATATACTATTAACTTTTACCAATTTAGTACCTAACATTTAACATTTACTAATTTGCATTCTAACCTACTGATTTTCATTCAACTAGGGGACTCGGGTTTAACAAAAAGAAGGAATTACAGTAACGTTCTCTCACCTATCACATAGTTCGTGCAATTGCATCAACACCCGTAAAAAATAGAATTACAAATATGAGATTCGTTTATTTATGCCGTCAGCCCCTTAATTGAACAAAAGTAGGCACGTTAGAAGCCGAATTGGTAAAATTTAAATGTTGAATACTATATTGATAAAAGTTAATAGTATAAGATACTAAACAACTTTTTCCCGTTAACATGTAAAATTTTGTTTTCTAGTGTCCAATATTCTAAAAAGCGAGCCTAACCGAAAATAAGAGGAGACTGGACGCTAGACTGAGCATAAAAGCCTAACACATTATGCGAGATTAGACGAATTAGACAATATTCAAGAGAAATTATGCGGGACTAGACGCTAAGCGGTCGATTTCTGTCTAGAACATCGGTCGTGCTTGTCAACTTCACTGCATGTCATCACCTTGAATTGGTAACTTTAGATGTCAACTCTTAGTGTATCTAACTTTATGTTATTCGATTGGGTATTGGTCTTTCTTATGAACTTTATTTTAGTTTTAGGCTACTCTTTCGAGCATATTTGGGGTCTAGTTTTTTTACCAAATTATAGTTATATTTTGACTAATTACACTCTATTTTCCATTAAAAAAATCCAAACACATTAAAAGTAATAAAGAATATAAAGAAAAAAAATATCAGCCAGAAATATGGAAAAACTCAAAATAAAATAGAAAATGATCGAAAACCTTCAAATATTTTGAAAATAGCCCCAAAAGATGGCAAAAGGCTATGAAAAGTAAAAAAAAAAAAAATTATAAAATTTCGGACAGATGATCACATAGTATATGACGGACGTAGAGTCACACAAGATTACGTGGACACATGATCACACATGATTGGTAGAACACATGCAATATCACACGGGATCGGGTGGAAGAGACGCAGGATCACATAAGATCCGACGACACATACGCAAGATCACACAACATTTGATGAACACATGACACAAGATCACACCAGATCAAACGAATAAAGTAGGTATCACACAACAATGAAGAGACACATGATACATAGAATCGGACAGACACATGATCATACAGGATCGGACAGACAAATGATCATACATAATCAGGGATCTGGGGGACACATGATTAAATATATCATATACGATTGGACGGATACAAGGTCACACAATATCGGGTGCACACATGACCACACATGATTAGACTAACATATGATCCCACAAGATCAAATAAGATCGCACGCGCACATGATCACACATGATTAGGCAAATATTGGATCACACACGATCAGGTGGATACCTGATCACATGTGATTGAGCAGATGAAAGACCTAATGACAAACCTAAAGGGATAGAGATTAATTGGTTTGACATACTTTTCAAACTTTTCTCCAGTTCAATAATATATATATATATATATATATATATATATATATATATATATATATATATATATATATATATATATATATATATATATATATATATATATATATATATATATATATATATTTATTATTTCTCTAATATTTATTCTGATTCCCAATCAGTATATATATGTATTGTAAGTATATACAACAACCACATTGGATTTAAATTTCTTCCAAACAATTTAAATCATTTCTTTAGTCAACATTTAAACCTTTTTTAATTATTTGTTTTATTGTTTGATCATCATTGTTATTTATGATCAAGAAGAATATGCTGATTTATACTTGAGAGTATATTCCTTGATTTTATTAAATAAATAATACTTTGTATTATGTAATTTCTCCATTTCGGTATTCATTTAACCGGTTGAATGGTTTAACAGGTTAATTTTCTATTAACCGGTTATATTGTTGTTCTTCAGCAATATAACATTTAAGTTCATTTCTCGATTTTCTTAATAATGTTCTAATAGTATACATTAAAATGAGCATTTATTGATCTGTAATAAACTAAATGTAAATATTTGTACAACGATACTTGTTTATAATTAAAATTCTCATTTGTTATCATTTGTTAGGTCTAGAGAATGACTAACTTGTTTGTCATTAATATGGTAGTTTATTGATATAAAGTGGTGCTTTTAATCGATAAAGTTGAGTCTGTTTCATAGATTATTATTATCTCAGTTACAACTGGACTTTCAACTCAGGTGGTGAAGTAAATTACAGTTTCAGTTATAAATCACATATAACTGGGTTTATGGCGAATTTACTGAAAAAGATTATGCCGACTTATATTTTCCCCTAATCTTGATGATTAAAGATTTGGGCGTGATCTACACGTAGTTGATTGATTAAATCAGAATATATTTTCCATAATATAAAAGTCAAATCAATTTAAAATAAAGAAGGAAAGAGAAAAAAAAGGAAAGAGCTATGAGGATAAATAAGGAAAGATCTTGAAGACATGTAAAGTAAAGATACTGATGAATTTCGAAATAAAGAAGATCAGTACTTATTGATAACAAGATCAACAAATAAAAGAGATCAAATCAATTACAAGATTGAAAATTGAAGAAAGAATATTTGATTAATATTTTATTTAGTCTTGTAACCGTGTTATATAAACGGAGTAGTGTTATAGTTTTTACTTAGCTCTCATAAAAACATTAGACACATTATTAGAGAGAGAAAAACACACGAGTGATTATTGAGAAAAAACCATAGACTTAGGTCTAGAGAGATTGATAGTGTTTAAGTTGTGAGGTATACTGTTAGGTATATACGCTTTAGTGTTGTAAGTCTTAAAACTCATTACTGTCCTTGACATATCAATAAATCACTGGGCGAGGACCTCGGAGACGTAGATCTAGCACTTTATCGAACTCCGTCATCAATGTTGTGTGTTCAGTTCATTTATTATTCCAGACGAGTTCAGTTATAAATTGAGTTAAAACTGAGTTATAACTGAAAGCGTAACAGTATCTTGAAACTTCGGCTTACATTTCTTACAAGTGGTATCAGAGTCTCATACTAGATATAAATAGTGTGGATTCTGTGTTTCAATAAATATCGATTCTATGGAAGAAAAAGAGTTTGGTGACGTTGAAAGTGATGATGAAGAACACTATATGCAAGAACTCGAAGAGCAATATTTATTATTGTACACTAAGCATATGAGTACGTCCAAGAAGGTTCAAGAATTGGAAATATTGGTTGAAAATCTGAAGAACGAAAATTCTAAGATAAGTGAAGTCTTGAAGAGGAAGGAACTCGAGCTAGATGAAACTCAAAAGAAAATCAAGCTACTGAACTCAAGTGCAACTGAAAGATTGGATGAAATGCTCGCCAGTCAAAGATATGGAAAAGACAACAATGGCTTGGGGTATAATAGTTGTGGAAGTATTGGAAAGACAATCTTTGTGAAGGCATCAACCAATAACACCATACAAGAAAAGCTACAAACCAATGTAAGTGTCAAAAGACTTCCAGTTACAACTCAATATGTAACTGAGAAATTTTCTAAACCTACAGTTATAACTCAAAGTGCAACTGAAAGCAAAATTTTGAAAACTCCATATAGACCAACTACTAAAAGTTATTTTAAATTGTGTCACTACAGTAGAAAACCTGGACATTTAGAAAGAAATTGTTTCAAAAAGTTTTATGGAAATAAACAGGGTTTTTTTTTGGGTTCTTAAACCAATTTCTAAATGGATTTGGGTTGTGAAAAAGAAGAATGACATAGTTAATTGCTTAGTATTTTGATAGCGGTTGTTCTAAGCATAAGACAGGTGATGTGAGCTTACTGAAAAATTTGAGTTATAAAAAGGCAACACGGTTACCCTTGGGAAAGGTGAGAAAAGAAAGATAATTGGTAACGATACTCTCAATAAATTTAATAGGAACAAATGTCATCTGATTGATGATAATAATAATTTAATCATGACTGGTGTTAGATCTGCAGATAATTGTTATGTTTTTGAAAAAATAGTTGTAAATTCACCAAAAACTAGTTGTAAACAGACTATAACTGAGAATGCTGAACATTGACACAAACAATTAGGGCACGTGAACTTTGGAACTCTTGCTGAACTTATTAAATCTGAAAGTATTAAAGGTGTACCTGAAATAAACGTTAATCTCCCAAGAACTTGTAGTGATTGCATGAATGATAAACAATCAAATAGTTTTCATAAAAGTTTTTTCCCAGTCTATACCACTAATGTCATTGACCTTTTACATGTAGATCTAATAGGTCCTATGAAAAATGAAAGTGTTGGAGGAAACAGATATATGTTAGTAGTTGAGGATGATTTTTCAAGATATTCGTGGATAGTATTTATAAAACAAAAAACAGACACTTTTAAAGCCTTTAAAAAACTGTGTTTATAATTATAAACTGAAAAGGGATATCTAATCGGAGAGATTATAAATATTAAAAGTAAACATGGAAAAGAATTTAAAGATTCAAAGTTTTCTGAATTTTGTGATAATCAAGGAATATCTCATAAGTTTTCTTTTTCCAAAACTCCACAACTAGACCATATAGCTCAAAGAATGAGTGCAATTATACTAAAAATGGATAGGGTCATGTTAGATTCTAAAAAGTTGTCTGTGAGACTATGTGCTGAAGCTGTGAACAATTCGTGCCACATTATGAATAGGGTTTATATCACAAAAGAAACCAATATGATACCCTATGAATTTTGGAAAGATAAGATGCCTAATTTAAAACATTTTCATGAATTTGGATCTATTTGTTATGAATTTAAGAATAAAGAACAACTAGGAAAGTTTGAGAATAAAAATGATGAATGCATCTTTCTAGGCTATTCAACAAACATTCAATCCTATAGAGTTTATAATCTGAGAATAAAAATGGTTATGGAATCTTGTAATATGTCTTTTGATGATTTCAAAGATACTAATAAGTATGCAGATGAAGAAGAGCTAATTAATCTCATAAGAGAAGAGGAAGAACAAATTGAAAGTCAAGACATGCCTCCAGTTACAACTACATTTATAACTGAAGAAGCAGATAATCCAAACTTGGTTACTAAACCAGTTACAACTGAAAGTAACTGATGTGAGTCAGAATCCCGAAAGGAAAGTACGATATACGAGGACTCAAAAAAACCGCCCTATTGATAACATCATTGGAGATAAGTGAAGGTATGATGACTAGAAAGAGACACCATGACTCAATCGTTTTACTATGTCTTAGTTCTCATCTACAGTCTTATAATGATAAATCTTTAGAGCATGATGAATGGATGCTTGTTTAATTAGCTGATCTAATAATGAAATTGCTACTGATTTAGCTAATAATCTTGTATAACATTCTAGGATTAATAGTATTGATCGATATCTTTTTATAAGAGAACTTGTAGAAGAGAAAAGTCTAATGTTAGATCATGTTATAACTGAGAAGCAACTGACTGATATTTTTTTTTACAAAACATTGGATGTGAAAAGATTTGAACAACTAAGGAGTGATTTAGGTATCCGCTATTATAAAGATTTTTAATTAATAATTTATTTTGAAAAATGCTTGAGTTAGCTTTTGCGTTAAAGAATTGTGATAAATCTGTACGAGCTTATTATCACAGTTAATCTGAAAAATATTTATATTTGATTTAATAAAAGAGAAGTCTAAAAGTGTCATATTTCTTTGAGATCTTAAAACATATGAATGATGAGTTAAAACTGGGTTATAACTGAAGAAAATGTTCAAATGGTTATCCATATAAATATTAACTATTAAGTCAAAAGGACAAGAGGTTATTTGGAGAGACGTTGATCAGTAGGTTCCGGCTACCTCTATCTATATCTCAACCGTTATTAAGTGAGATTAAGGATACCATCTCTTAACTGAACTGGATATGTGTGGCTACTATCCCAATGCCTATCCTATTTTCGAGGGGTTTCATAGTGGATCTAATCTTTATGCTATATATGTATATATATCCCATAGTGTGGGGAAACTGGTTAATTAAAATACATGCGAAGACTTGGAAAAAAAGGGTTAGTTTTCTTAATAAAAGAGTCAATATAATATTTTTTTCTTGGAAGAATAGCTGGTATGTTCGGTTCTAATGCAGTTACTATTCTATGTTATAACTGAGAAATAATTCAAGTCTTTCTAAAAATGATTATTAAAGTTATATATTTATAATTCCGCTGCATAAATCACCTTATTATTAGTATATAAAACTCTATCAATTATATTTGCTTTAGATATAATTTGATCTAATTTGGTGATTATTTCTTATCTATGAGCTGTCTTCTGTTATTGGAAAAATCCTTCTTAGAATGTTACTGGATTATTGGTTAATGATGTGATATGATTGTTTTTTTTCTTCAAAAAACTGTTAAGTGAATTTTGGTGATATCTAGTTGTTTATTTGGGAAGGAGGTGGTTTATTCTTATGAGTGAATGTGCTATAAAGAGAGTTTTATGTTTAAGGAAGGGATCTGATGGAAATAATTGTCATGTTTGTAAAGATTTCTTGTTTCTATAATATGCTATGCGTAAAATTTGATAAAATTGTGAGTTTCTGTTTCTATGTAAGTGGTTTTTTTATTATGGATTTGATTGATAATTTGTGTGACCCTCTTTAATATTCCTATTTCTATGTGATATTGGTAACCCTCTCATGACTTGATTTGTAATTTTTTGACAAAAAGGGGGAGAAATATGGTTGAGTGGTTGGAGAACGTTTTTGGTTATCCAGGGGGAGTTGTGAAAAATGATTATCCAATTATAACTGATGATGAACTCAGGGGGAGTTTTGATTGCTACTTATCTTTATTATTTATATAATTGTCATATGCAGGGGAGGATTCACTCAACTCTAGTTTTGCCAAATTAAATGACAAATGAGGAGATTGTTAGGTTCAGAGAATGACTAAATTGTTCATCATTAATATGGTAGTTTATTGATCTTAATATTGATATAAAGTGGTGCTTTTAATTGATAAAGTTGAGTGTGTTTCACAGATTATTATTATCTCGGTTACAACTGGACTTTCGACTCAGCTGGTGAAGGAAATTACAGTTTCAGTTATGCGAATTTACTGAAAAAGATTATGTCGACTTATATTTTCCTCTAATCTTGATGATTAAAGATTTGAACGTGCTCTACAAGTAGTTGATTGATTAAATCAGAATATATTCTCCATAATATAAAAGTCAAATCAATTTAGAATAAAGAAGGAAAGAGAAAAGAAAGGAAAGAGCTATGAGGATAAATAAGTAAAGATCTTGAAGACATGTAAAGTAAATATACTGATGAATTTTGAAATAAACAAGATCAGTACTTATTGATAACAAGATCAACAAATGAAAGAGATCAAATCAATTATAAGATTGAAAATTGAAGAAAGAAGATTTGATTAAGATTTTATTTAGTCTTGTAACCGTGTTATATAAACGGAGTAGTGTTATAGTTTTTACTTAGCTCTCATAAAAACATTAGACACGTTATTAGAGAGAGAAAAACACACGAGTGATTATTGAGAAAAAACCATAGACTTAGGTCTAGAGAGATTGATAGTGTTTAAGTTGTGAGGTATACTGTTAGGTATATACGCTTTAGTGTTGTAAGTCTTAAAACTCATTACTGTCCTTGACATATCAATAAATCACTGGGCGAGGACCTCGGAGACGTAGATCTAGCACTTTATCGAACTCCGTCATCAATGTTGTGTGTTCAGTTCATTTATTATTCCAGACGAGTTCAGTTATAAATTGAGTTAAAACTGAGTTATAACTGAAAGCGTAACAGTATCTTGAAACTTCGGCTTATGTTCTTACATCATCAAAACACAATACAATTAAGTTTAATTGTAGATTGGTTAACCGACATAAACAACATCATATAAATCATATATAAACAAGATAACACATGATTAAGGGGACACATAGTGACACTCTATCAGATACATGATCACATTGAAGAGGAAAGACATAGGATCATACCAAAACTATAATAATTTGGCCGAAAGTAGTGTCTTGAAAAAAAAAAACGATCTCTTTAAAAATAGTGTCATCGGTTAATGCATTATCTTGATTTTAAAGAAATGTAAAAATCACACTACCGAGTCAGTTTTTTTGACAATTTAAAGATTAATAACATTTGTTGAACTTAGTCGTAACGATTCCTAAATCACCTTGCTCGACTTGTATTTCTTACTGGTTTTGTGGTTATGTTTTACATCCATTAGTCAAATTTGAATCCTTTAGAATGTAGAAGGAAAAGTATGTAATTTCTACCAGTAATCATCATTCCCAGTCAAACACGTAGCATGCATGTACATCATTAGCGGAGTTAACCCATACGACACCGGTTACCATTGTTGGAATTGCCCGTCACTACATGTTGGAGTTGTCGATCACCACCTCCCCCGCTAACAAGAGTTTTAATTAACTATAATAAAATATGTAGACTGTCTTGGAAAATGGTATTTTTTGATAGTAATTAGGTCATTCTAGTTGTTTATTTGCTGCGTGTTTTGCATTTTTAATTAACTCTTTGATTTTCCAGATTATCACACTAAACATTATCGCCATTAATTAAACTTGGTTGCATGCTAGCCCTGATCAACTATAGGAAATTGTTTATTTATTTTCCTAAAATCTCTTAAAAACTCTTTAGAAACCTCTAAAAACTCTATCTCGAGTAAGAAAACGATTCGCTAAAAGTGACAGTGTTGGCCACTAAGGAATCTCCCCGCGTAAATCAAAGTCTTAAGATTTTTAAAGCTCATGCATAAGGTGCCTTTTCAATATCCGCCTTATTAAGTTTTATTTAAAAGTAAAACAAGTGGAATTTACGTCTTTGACCCATAAATACATAGATAAATTATTTTTGAAAATCATGTATGTGCCATTTTCTCTATGTTTCTATTCTTTTTCTTTACTGTCCCATTTTGTTGAGCTATACAGGAGCCGAAAAGTTATGGTCAACCACCAAAATGTTAAAAATGGTGTGTACTGAAATTCATTACCATGATCGGTTCAAATACTTTTGATCACATAACTCCTTCGTGTTTGGAGCTTCTCACAAAGTGTAGAAAATTTTCTAAATGTTTCATATTATTTGTTAAAAATGAAACCCATAAAAAGCAACAATAGTCGTCAATCATAACGAAACATATGCACGTCCCCAAAAATTAAGTTTTCGGAAAGAACCAACAACATCCATGTGAATAAGTTTTAAATATCGAGTAGTAGACACTATGTTCTTGGACAAGAAATTGTTTTCCTAGTTGGCAAGCATGACATAATGTTCTTTCAATGAGAAACTTTCACTAAACCTATTACCAAATATTTTCTAAAAGTTTAACAAGCAAATCTAGACTAGCATTAGCAAGTCTTCTATGCCACAATTAACAATTGTTGTTGATAGTAACATGAAACTAATTGATTTCATTATTCACCTAACTATTTAGATCAATCATATATACATTATTTTGTCTTTAACCAATGAGAATAGTGTTGTTATCTAAAATGCAATGATGCAATGCAATTTCTCAAATATAATCGCAAACCGAGTTGACTAATATTAAGAAAGTTATGCTTAAAACTATCAACTACCTAAACTTTCAATAATGACATTAAAGAGTTTAGAGATACTACTAATACCAATGACTTTACTCTTACTATTATCGGAGAAGGTCACATAACGTTCGCCTTTATGTGAAAGCGTAGTAAAATTTGTTTTGTTCGTCATATGCATTGAGCATCAACTATCCAAGAAACATTTGTTCTTGTTAAGCTTTGACCTCAAGAATACCTACAAAACGAAACATAACCTTAATTCACTTTTGGGTCCTTAAGAATTAGTTTCTCGGTCCATTGAAACCAAAACTAAGATATTTTTATTTATTAAATATCTACAAAGGCAGTAAACATAATCTTGAGAATGATTCCACCAAAACTAAGACATTTTTATTTATTAAATATCTACATTTTTATTTTTATTTTTATTTAACTCACTTTATATAGAATACTAATTACCCTAGTCAGCTTCCCTTCCCACCTATTTAGTTTAAGCTTCCCTTACCACATATTTAGTTTAGGGACAATTAAAATATATAGAAGCTTTTGCTTATCATGCATGTGAGCATTGCCGATTTTTGCGGGGAAGATACATCACGTTCAAAGTCACAGTTGCACTTAAAAAGATTAAAGACACCATTTTATTAGCAGGATAAATTTGTAGAATTACATTGTTACACTATAAAATAATATTTAATTTAGTGAGAATCAAAAGTTGTCACAAGCCTATCGCTAATTTAAAAAACTGTCACAAATCTGTCATAAATTGACTAAATTGTCACAAAACCGTCACAAAAACCGTCGTTAATAAGCTCGTAACAAAAAATACCGTTACTAATCCCGTGTATTTTTTTTGTAGTGTTACACACAACATAAATTTGTAATTGATGGTATATATATATATTAGAAACATCCCTAAGGCCAAAAAAGTAGAAAAATCGCCAAAGCACCTCCATTTCCAATGAGACCTCAACTTGAGCAATATTACTTGATTAGATATATTATATATTTTTCAAAAATCGTGTAGTTAAGGACCACTATATTGATAATTATCTTATTATATAAAACAAAACTTGATTTCGTGGGTACAATGGTAACATGTAAAAAAAAATACACCGCTCATGGCTTAATTTAATTGTTTAAGGAGCTGTAACTGTGTTATTCTATTAAACTTTGAAGGAACAAATATAGTTGCTCAAAATAAAGTAAAGATTTATTTCAAAACAAAATCTATAGCTTTGACTTTTCCTTTTTTTTTTCAAGCTCATCATTTATTTCATATACAAGTAAAAGTTATCCACGTGTTGTGTATGAAACGGATAATAGTATAAATCTCGTAATATATTTTATTTTAAACATAATATTCAGATTTGGTATCATTTATTGTAGTTATGCAGGTTAAAACGAATTGTTAATTAATTTAGGTTATATCCGTAATTAGAAAAATATAATGAGTATAAATTGTTAATTAATTAGATTATGTATATTGTTAATTATTAAAACATATACTGAGAGTATTTTTGAAAAAAATTGATAAAATTTGACAAACTCATTTATTTTGAGTTGAATTATTATAATAGAATAATGTACACCTCAACAAGAGTTTCCACATTTGTAGATTTTTACGTAATATTTTCTTTCCTTTTTATCTGGGACGCAAAATATTTTTTTTATAACAGACTCCACACAATTTACAAAATTCCACAAGAGTTTCAATCAATTGATCCAATAAAAAAAAAAAAACAATGTCTACATTTCAATGGATGTTGAGAAAAACATCCATGTTGTTATTGTAGTCAAGTTTGTTTGATTTGATTATCAGTTTTGTAACTAATCTTTGATTATGTTCATTCATTTTAGGTGTAGCAACTTTGCACACATTCATATATACATGTATTTTATATTATGTAAATACTTCTAAATTGTTGTAATATATTATTGGACTATTGAGCTTGTACTTTATGGGCCCAAGTGGGCTTGTAACCCTACCCCTCTATCTATATAAAGAGGGTTAGTGGTCTTCTATTTGACATTCATTCATATATTATGATTAATAAATTCTCCCTTATTGTGGTCTCTCATACCTCTCTCTATATCTATACATATCTCTATATATATCTATAACGAGTTAATGTGTCACACAACACGTTATCAGCACCAGTTTCGCATACCTCTCTCATACCTTATTATGTATATTTTATTTGTAACATTTACTTAATAATAACCTGTATATACTAATATTTTTCTATGGTAAAATGATATGTCTATATAGAGGTTGTAATGTATACATATATATTCTAATCCTTTCGTCTGCGGAGTTTCGTAGGTTTTACGTCCAAATGAGGGATAAAAAAAATATGTACATATATATACATATACGTTATAGTTATATATATATATATATATATATATATATATATATATAGTGAGAGAATATATGGACATCAAGTTACACATCAAATTGCATACTTTTTTGTAAAAACGATCTAAATCAAGATTTGATTAATGCAAATTTTCACGGTTTCACGACGGGAGCACAACTATGCGTATTGTTTTTTTTTTTTTCGAGATATATAATGACATGTTTTGAAAATTATGGTAAAATTTAAAAATTCAAAACATGTCATTATACATTTCGAAAAAAAAAAACAAGACACATTTGTGTTCCCGTCGTGAAACCGTGAAGATTTGCATTAATCAAATATTGATTTGGAACGTTTTTGCAAAAAAATGTTCAAGTTGATGTCTAATTCGATGTAATTCGTATATATATATATATATATATATAACCACAGTTGGAGTCGTAGGTTTGGAGCGGTAGACCCGTAAATTACTTGAGTATTTGGAACCAGATATTCATAGTGGTGGAGTCTCCGATTGAAAAAAAAAAAAGATAGAAGACGTAAAGATGGAGAAAGAGAGAGAAAAGTAGTTGGAAAAGAAGAAGAGAGTTGGACGGTGAATAAATTGTGTATCTCTCTCCACACGTTAAGCTATGTAAAGTCGTATGTAACGGCTAAAGTCTTTGTGTTGGTTCTTATTATTGGACGATTTAGATCGTTTTAGTCAATCAACTTGCATCTCTAAAGGCTATTTTATACTAGAGATAAAATATTTATGATTACTATTTTTTCTTATAAAACTATCTATTTTTATTGGAACAATATAATATTTTGGAATGTCAAAATTTACTGGGACACTTGATATATAAATGGTAAGCAATTTTACTAGAGTTACCGTATTATCGTTCTTCTAATGAATCATTTTGTATAGGAAAGGAAAAAGTAAGAGACAAAAATGTAATGTAAATGATAAAAATAATGATTTTTTTTTTTTTGTTTTCTATTTCCTACATAGCCATAGACAATTGGGACGAAGGAAGTAGCTGAAATGAAGTTGGAGAGCATGCCACGTTACTGGTAGCTACATTAAGAAAGCTTATACTAGCAGTGTAGATTTTTAAATTTTAATACTGTGAAAGTAAAATCCAGATTCCAATGCATAACCACTTGCCCATATTCTTCAACTCTTTAACTTTTAGACTTTGATTATTGGCAGTTTCGATGCCTGCTCATCAATTTTACAACTAATTGAACAAGCTCATCCATCAATTATATAATGAAAGGGGTTAATTCATATTTTATATAACAAACTATCCATATTTAACAATTTTCGTATTCAAATATGATATTTAACAATTTACATATTAATCTAATAATAATTGATTAATCAGCATATTTTTTCTAACATGAAACGACGTGACACAAATTAACCAAACAGATGTCAAATGATGTGACAACATCTCATTCTCCAAAATTCACAGTGATTTTTATTGATTTTTATTTTTATTTTTTTTATTGATTTTTTGTCTTTTATTTATTTTATTTTTAAAAAAGAATAAAAATATGATTGAGCTTTTAAAGTTACAAAGTTACAAATTATAATATAAAAAAATCATTAAAAAAATTAAAATACGATTCTATAAATTTCAAAACTCATTTTCTAACTTCTCTAATCATTTTGTACTAATTATATATTTTTTGTAATTTTTGTAAATTTTTTTTATAAAAAAAAAACATAAAAAGTTAAAAAATAATAAAAATCAATAAACATTTAGAAAAATTAATTTATAAATTTATAAACTCAGATTTTGACGAGTGTAACCAAGTTTTAAACATTTACGATTTTTTCTGATTTTTTTTTGAATTTTATTAAAAAAAAATCATAAAATAAAAAAAAAATATAAATAATGAGTTGTTGGCACGTCATTTGACATATATTTGATTAATTTGCGTCACATCGTGACATGTAAGCAAAAATATTCTGATTGATCAATTATTGTTAAATTAATATGTAAATTATTAAATATCGTAGTTTGATAGGTAAATTGTTAACAACCGATAGTTTGCTATACAAAACATGAATTAATCTTAATGAAAATTACATAAATAGTACCTCTTTTTGTTTGTCTCTTTTAAACAAAGGAACTTCCCACTTAGCCTTTTTGTATGCCGCATTTATTTATCATCTTCATCTAAACAAACATTCAACCTATAAAATCCGCCACACGAAGTGTATCTCTCTTACGATTGTCTGTTTGCAATAATCATCGTATTTGACTGTTTATGATACGGTCACCTTGACCATCGTTAAATTAGAAAATGCATGGTTAGATAATTTTTTTCAATAACTAATTTATTTTTTCTATTTTCAACAAATTAAAATTTAATAAATTAAAAATAAATTGTACAACACACTAAAAACCAAATAAAAATATAGAATTCTAGGAGGGCTACACTAAACTTAAATATTATTGATTTTTTTTTATTCATTTGACACATTTTTACGTAAACAAGTTGTTAAACAGTCATATAACGTGTATGTTCTCTGGTAATTCCCCTATTTAACACTCTAGATAACTAAAAAAATCTTGGCCACCACCTTCATATAGGGGCACCCGGAGAGAGATAAAACATCGTCTGATCTCATAAAAGCACAACTTATCTCCCCAAATCCACTAGTTATCAAATTTTTTGCACCAATTGTAGGCCCCAAACCGACAAACCCTAATTAAGTAACACTAAAAGAAATTAAATCATATGAAAGCGAACCAGTGATTCATTTTTCAATGGAATACATTTAAAATTTATCAGAACCGTTCAGATATACAGTTACTGGAAAGTTCCCACGATAAGCATCAAATATAGACTAATCATTTAGAACACTTTTCAGGGACCAAAATATTTTTTTTAGAGACAAAAGGTAGTTTTTTATTTGTTTAAAATTAAGATTAGGGACCAAAATTTACAAAAGTAATTGTTGCCAAATACATTCCTATACCAACGTAACAGAACGACCAAATTTTACGTTAAAATAAATTTGGAAACAAATTTAAATTGTCTCATTATTTTAGTATAAGATTGTATTTTAGTTCATGACGAAATATTCGTACCCAAATGTAATTAAGGAGCTGTTTTAGTCGGTGTTAAGAAAAATGTCATTTAGAGATATTTTTAAAAACAAATTTAGTTTCTAATAAATAAGATTTGAAAAAAAAAACTATTATTCTCCCTAAATTGACCATTTAGAGACAAAACAAATTGTATGTCTCTAAAAAATTGTCTTCAAATCATCGCTTACTTTTATTGAAGTTTTAAAATCACTCGATTTAAAAGCTGACTATCACATTGGAGTCATTGATAATAAAC
Organism: Primula veris; assembly: GCA_963682055.1. NCBI lineage: Eukaryota > Viridiplantae > Streptophyta > Magnoliopsida > Ericales > Primulaceae > Primula > Primula veris. The sequence goes on along the minus strand of OY821742.1, from coordinate 26,818,546 downwards.
ATACTCTTTATAAGGTGTCGTCACAAGAAATTTTTCCAACATATATGGATGAAAAAAATTATGATTTATAGATCATTGTCTAATGTGAACTTTTAAGTGGTCTTAGGAATTCAATCGGACATAAAATACACTATTACACGTTTGAATCACTTTGCACAGACTTTCAATACACTAATATAACAATTCAAGTATTTTTTCGATCACTAAACCTTTTGGTAACCCGTGTTAATCCTCTAGTTCGTGGGCCATGCTCAGCCAACTTGCTGTAAACATCGATGGTGTTCTACAACGGTTTGAGATCTCTTTAATAAGCACGAGACAAGCCTCTTGAGTGATAGCCAAGGTCGTATGAGCGAATTGAAGCTCCCGCTCAGCAAAGCTAGCACATGTTTCCAAAGTAGGTATCTAGCCACCATTGCTTTGAGGATCTGCTCATATATATCAAAATTGTCACCGACCTCTTCTATCATACGGACCATCATAACGATGTTGACAAAATATATATTTAGCGGAGTTATTCTAGAGAGAGATAATAATTCCCAAAATAGAGATAACAAAATGAAAAGAACAACACTCCCACTTGTAGGAAAAGTCGTGACTTTTCGTATTTTCAGGTCTTTATTGCGTTTGTATCCTGAATTGTTGCTGTTTTCTCGATTAGTACACTGAATTCTTATTTTTTTTATTTAGTATCCTAAATTTAAGTTTTTTTTTTTCTATTTTGAGCTTTTTCGTTCATTTAGATACATTGAATTCTCAAATATTTTTTATTTAGTACGCTGAACCAAATTATTCCGATGCCACGTGTCACATAATTGGGCGAAATAGTACAAAATAGAAAAAAAACTTAAATTCATGGTACTAAGCAAGGAAAATAAGAATTCATGATACTAATCGAGAAAATAGCAACAATTTGGGGTATAAAAATGCTACAAACCATATATTGCCAAAGTTAAATGCAAGATTAACATGCATAAAAAAAACAATTAATGCCCCCTCATTGCATTTAATTAATTCTCATTCGTTAGCCCATGGTCTGGAGAATGATGAACGGATTTTGAAAGAGGGATAGATATAATCGAGGATTTCCATCGTTCATATATCGAGGACCTTAATTTTCGTTGATCAATAGAAAACATGAAAACGGAGATTAGATCCTTGACCCAAATATCTTTCGGCGCCTCAAAAGGGATTTCCACAACTGGAGTGATTGATGCACCTTAATTCTCTTTGATAGATTTTACGTATCCATGCATGCTAAATCAGTAACTTAACATTGGATCAATTAATGGTACGATGACCTAATTAGTTGGTCAATTAAGTAGTAAAAGCCTAACTTGCCACTTGCTATTCACTAAGTGTGTATGGCGTATTAGGGCTGGGCAAAAAAAAAAAAAAATCCGGACCGAATCGAAAACAGAACCGGACCGACCGAAAACCGAAAAAGCCAAAACCGAAAAAAACCAAAACCGAAAAAACCGAACGCATATCGGTTCGGTTTTGGTTTACTATAAAACCGAACCGAAAAAACCCGAAAAACCGAAAAAAACCCTGAACCGAATGAAAAAACCCAAAAAAAATCAATTGAGGACTGAAAATTTGAGTTACACATAGCCAATTATTATATTTTGTTATGTATATTTTAATTAGTTAATATTTAATTTAATCATAATTTGTAATTGTCTCAACTTTTAATAACTAAAAAAATCTAGTATTTAACATTTTCACAATTAGCATTTGAAACTAATGTTTACATAATTATAAGTTATAACCGTTTCAGAACCCATATGTACGATATGAAAGAAAATTTTATTATAAATTGTAACTATTTAAATAATTGTGATACTAATTATTAAATGCTCTATTTCACCTTATTTAAACTTTGTCAGAAAATAAGTTGACTAAAAAATAATCATAAATAAGTTATCTTTTATCATTTTACTATATAATTTTACCTATTTTTCTAATAATTAGGGGACATGTAATTTGGACAGGATATACAAGATACCAAATTGATAATTTTTTAAAACCATTTTTACATATCTAAATTAGGAGATTCGCAATAAATTGATTATCAAAATAAACATAATAATATACTTGCTAAATCTATAAATGAACATGTTTCAAAATATAACAACAACAAAATATATATTTTTAATTAAAACTGAAAAAAAAACAAAAACAAAAAAAAACCGAAAAAACCGAAACCGGACCGAGACAAAAAAGTTCGATCCATAAACCGAAAAGACCGAAAACCGAAAAAACTGAACCGAAATTTATTATCGGTTTCGGTTTTACCAAAAACTGACCCGAAACGGACCGAACCCAGCCATATCGCGTATATCCAATATTTAGTAATCATATTCTATATATATTTTATTACTTGACTACTTCCTCTCTCTAGCTTTCTTTCTCAAGTGCTACTTATCGACTTGAGCGGCGTAGACCCATCGCTCGATGAAAGCCCACCTTATGTGTTGGAATTTCCTTGAATCGGAAAGCAATAAAAGAAATAACACGTATTAAAATGGAAATAACAATTGTATTTTATTAAATGGAATAGGGATTGTTTTACAAATTCCGACACTTACATAATTAAATTGCAATAAAATAAACTTGCAGACAGATTTAATATAAATTATTAAACTGCTGAACTGGATTGTAATTAACTAAAAGTACAATACTGAAACAGAATAAATGTAAATTACCGAACTGAAGTGAAACTACACTAGTACATAAATAAAATTACAGAGAAAAAGAAAGGACTGGAAAGTAAATACAAAAAAGGCGAGATGACTGCTATGCAGTAACCGTTAAACCCTATTAGTCCGGCCAATTGTGGACACTCCGTTCACAAGGAACAACGCATGTCTCAGAGTGGCTTGACGGAAACAACACAGAATCACAAGTAAAGCTGTAAGTTGATCATAACCGGATAAGGACAACAACGCGACAAAAACGCACAAAACAAAAAGCCAAGGCTCGAGGTCCGACCCATGCCCGAGCCAAGCTGCGTGCGCAAGCATGTGTGTTGCGCTCTTACTAACACACACATATGAGTTAATTAACTTTAAAACTCACATGTGATGAGAGTGTATATATGTTATTCAAAAGAGTCTTGCGTTCAAAATGTGGGATAAAATACATAGTGTATTTACCAACTCCCAACAAACAAAGTTGCAACAATTTGTACACCAAATTTAAAAGTAATTTACATTCAAACCGACTTATCGTTTATGCCAAATGTATATACCGTTACGAATCTTGTCATGCATACTTTCAACTTAATTGAGAACGGTAATAAAACTAGTGCTAATCACTTATTATTTTGGTTTAAAAGTAAGTCATTGGCTATTTTTGAAACACCCATGGAAACCCATGTTTTCTAACATTATGTAGGTTAGTTTTGGATTGGAGATAAAAGTACGGAACAAAATTGCGGATTAGGCTCGGCTGTTAAGACTGAGAGGAGAACCAAGTTTAGTAAAGTGTTAGATGGACAAAATAGACCAAAAAATTACGAATCCATGTATATCATACTTTTTTTGGTTTTACCTTCGAATCTTCGATGTCCAACGTTTACACTTTACATTGCGTACGTTCTTTTCATTTCACCTCATTCAGGAAGTTATAAATAACCAGAACTTATCAAACGAAAAAACCATAGTATGATATTATTTCATCGGGAACAGAATTCTCTTAAAATGTACTAAATATTAACACATTCATATGTTTTCACGTGTTCAAACTTGGCCACCAAGACAAATTCTTCCTCGTAGCATGTATGGCGGTAGACAGGAACATTGTATCTTCTGTTTCACATTATTTTATTTATACAAACCTTACATATATATACATATTATATAAAAGTTAGACTCGAAATACTGCTATTAGGTTTTGATATTTTGAGTTTCCCAAGCTGCACTTTACACCTAACACAGTAACAGATTATTTTAACAAGGTTTGTGGAGAAAAAAAAATTGATTTGCTTAACCCTAGGTTTGACTTGAGCTTGGACTATGGTAGGGATTTATAAAGTCCAACTGCTCTATTCTCGTTGAATAACAAACATACCAAAAGAAGAAAGGAAAAACACAAATGGTGGTTATTAGAAGGATAAATGGCTCTATATTTTTTATTTTAATCCTTTTATTCTCCACAAGGTGTTCTTTGGCATTTACACTCAAAGGTAACTCCATTTTCTCTTCTTTTTTTTCTTCACTACTTGTCTACCTTACATCATGTAAATTACAGAATTGAAATTAAGTGTTTTCTGTCATAAATATAAACTTGCAGCTACCGCAAGAGAAAAGGCCGGCGAAGGAACCGTCTTGTCTGCAGCGGAAGACGTTAGACATGTAGCTAAGGATCAAAAGGTAGAATCTGCATAATCTTAAAATTTTGCAGTAAATTTTTTAATAAATTAGTAAGATGCATGGAGGAAATGTCCTTTCTTACAAGTGTATCACTCAAAGGGCAAGTCAATTTAGTGCATGGAATTTCACATCACTACTTACTTCTGATACATAGTTATAAACAAAGATTAGTACTTAACTTTTCAATTTTGTTCGCTACCTTAATTCTTAGATGTTTTTTTTTTTTTGCAACAATACTGATTAGATTCTATTAACAAATTGGGAACCTAACCCAGTTGATTAATTCTTCGATGATCTTCTCTTTGTTTTATTACTATCTTTGAGGTTGTCACGTCCTAATAAATATAAAAAAATGATTACACAGGATACAATTGAGGCCGTCTCAACACCAGAAGAAGCCAAACTTAGAAAAACTGGGGGAAGGAAAATGATGAACAATAGGATTTTTGAAAAAGAGTATGTTTTACATCAGAAAGAGAATATTGCAGCAGCTGAAGTTACTAAAATTTCAGGTGCAAACACTGTTGAAAATTCTAGCTATGGCCATAAAGGCAAGGGAAAGATGAATAGAGTGAGCAAAATGAGGGCTAAAATTAGCACTACTTCCCAGCCAGTAGAAGCGAAATTTGGGGATTTATTTGCGTCCACTGCCGATTATCGTATGGCAAAATCACACCCTTCAAGGCATAATTAATTTCGATTTTCGTATATTTATTATACACAATTGTGGCAATGTGGCATAGCCTTTGTCACACTTTTGGAATAGGTCTCAGAGTAGGAAAACAATTTTGTGTGGATTATCATACTTGTATGTATCATGTATGAGAGGAAATTATATTGATATTAAATGAAAAGATTTTGTTTCGAATTTCGTTTTTTATATAGTTGTTTTTAAAAAAAAGTTTGTGGCCAAGTAAATATTTTGTTACTTCTTAACCATTTTGTATTGTGATTGCTTGGAGCATTCTCAACTGTTTGTATAAGGACCTCTATATCTATTGAGTTATACAATAATGAGAAATTGTGGTGTTCAACAATTAACATACAAACCAACATATATCTATGAAGTTATAATTTTTTAGAATTCCTCTCTACACCTAAACATGTATTTTTGATAAATATTGGGACATTTAATGTGCATAGGAATTGACCGGGAAAAATAAGGGTTTAAAATAAAATATGTACTAGTTTATATATTTATTTGCATTGTGTACTGGTCCGAATTTAATAATATTGTTCTGCTTGAATATTGGTTTGTTGGATATGCAGGAAAAAGATTACAAAAATCAGAAAACCATCCAGAACAGCACATGCTTCATCAACAGGTTTCTCTTCTTCCTCCTCTACCTCCAATATACTTATTTAGAATAGCAGAAACAATTTTTGGAGATACACGAATTAGCAAAATAAATTGTTTTCATGCCCATTGTCATGGACAGAAGTCTTTTTCAGAAACTTACATGTTAAACCTTTTTTTTTAAACCTAACCCCTTGGCCTAAAGCTTGCCTAAAGCTTTGGCTATGCCATCTTTAGATACTGATCTGTTGAATGGTCTTATTAGCATCTATAAATTACCGATCACTAGAGGTAGTACTCAACATAAATTTATTTCATTATAATATATTGATTTATTCTTAGTAACGTATCCATGAAAAAAACGACTTTGTACTGGATTATTACTTACCAAGTTATAAATCAATATATTATGAAACTTTATATTTTCTTACAGTAACTAAACGAAGATCGTTAAATAACCCCCAGTAATCAACGTGTATCAACAACTATTACTAATGTAAAACTTTATTCTCTATTGCCTTCACAGAGTAAAACAAGTCTAAAAAATCTCAAAACAAGAAGTTCAAGAATTGAGTATCTAAATACAATTGACGAATATCAACATTGGAAACCTGTTACGAGGTCCACTTCTGACTATATTATGAGCTTAATGAACAAAGATTATCCAGGGGGAGGAAACAAACCACGTCACAAGCCTCCGATCAACAATGATGAGCGGTTTGATCACCCAAATGTTGCGATACCATAGTTTTATTAACAGATGGATTTAGGTCATCCTAGCTAAGTTACATTTACATACAATAGTATCAATATTCGAACTAGGAACAAATATTCGTTTCCCTTTCTCTAACAAGGTGTTTCCGACTGTTGATACTTTAAACAGGCTATTCTTTGTGCACTGCTTAATTAGTATTTGTTTATTTTTTGTCATTCAAATAGTTGCTTTGAGTTTAATTATTTTACCATATTACGTTGATTAGTAGGTGAGACGTGAGAGTGAACTCCAATACCAGAATTTATTTTCTATCTTGTTTTTCACTTGTTCCCTAACCCCACCCGGAAGATTGAATTTCGTTTGGTTCAGTTAAAATATTTGAACAAATTTGGTTTTTAAAGATGAAAGATCTCTGTTTCCGGAATCTTTTACCTTTCTGCCGGTGGTAAATTATGTGGTGTTAGCTTGGAGAAAAAAAAATGTGCTGTTTCTCTTGGCTCCCCAATACAAGAATGCCAAATGATATTGTTTGTAGATAAATATTTTTTGGAAGGTAACCCTGAGATATCATATAACCAAAAGAAGCAAAGGAGGCTTGGCTGAGCAAACCAAAGGCAGCTATTACCGAAAGAGGTAGCCGAGAGTACCGAAAAAGATAAAATATTTTTTGTACTTCACAATAACATGAGCACACTATGCCAAGAATAAAAATGGAGTTCTTTTTCGTAGTTTTAGTACTAAATTAGGGTAGAAGTTGACATTTTAAAATATACTATTTCTAAACCGACACAAGCATATACCGGAGTTTCTCCACTAAAAAACTCAGATTAGAAGGGAGTTTTTACAATCGGGAATTGCACTACTCTATCCTCTTTTAATGGTCCGTTTATGTTACTACTCCACTAATATTTTATATAACTGCTCCGCTACAAATTGTCTCCGACTCTTTTCATTACTTAATGATATGTATGATTCATGTCCATGTACAAATCGATATTTTAAAATAATTTCCTCAATCCACTATATTTTTATCCAATTTCACATCATTTTTTAAATATCTATGCTATATATCCTCGGGTAACGTTATTCATCTGCATCTCGAAATTCAGTAAATTACTACATTTTTACTCACTAGTTAGTTATATTATTAAACATTATTATGGAACACATTTTTCAAACATGGGGTGAAATTTTACGATTATTTGGATTTAAAAAAGATGATAATGATTATCCGAATTTTACAAGTAATTTCCAGTCAAATAATTGGGTATGTATTATCAACTTAATCTTACCTATTAAAAATTATGCATTCAATTTTGATATTACCATTCAACTAAAAGAAATATAAGTTTAAATATATTTTATTTATAGATTTACGGTTACATCACAAGTTTACTCGACGAAAGATTAGTTTCACTCGGATGACTAAGCGTAGTGAGTAGTTTAGACTCGACAACTGGCATGAGAAATTTTAATTATTGGTCTATTAGAAAGTGTCAGAAAACTATAAAAATTGGTGGAGATGTGGTTAAGACACTTAGTGATATTTTGAAACAAGAATCGCGTTGTTTAGCTATACGGTTAATGAGATATGCATGCTTTAAGTGGACAATGTGGGTCAGATTTTCTTCTTCTTGGACACCTAGACTGCTGTTTGATAAAAAAATTTATTTTGCCAAAGCAACTTTCAATTTGGTTCAATTTTTGTGTGATGGTAGAGGATTCGTATCCGATGTTTTTGGCGCAAGAAACACTGAATTTGGATTAGTATGGACCAAGTTATGAATTTTCTTAGTTCATTTCCAAACTGGACAGATCTGACTACTCTGAGTGAAACCAATCTTTCGTCCAGTAAACTGTGTTTAAATTTATGAAATCTGGCGAGAATATATATGGGACAATTATGGAGATTTTGACACTAAATTCACTATATTCTGATGCTGGGTTTTGGAGTTATGAATTTTTGAAAAATGACTCATGATATTTGTTTATAAGTTCATGATAATTTGGCTTTTGCGGTTGACTTTCGTATGCATAGAGAATCGTTTGATATTTTGGTGGCTTATTCGACCTTGTTTGTTGATTCTTGTAATGATCCAATGGCTTTTTGAGTTTGGTTGGGAATTATCTTCATGGTTCGAATTATTTTGTTGGATGCATGGGCGAATTCACAGTTGGCGTTGCATTATATCTAGGGGACCCATATAGTTTTGGAGAATGTAGAGTATATTCCTATATTTTTGTGCATAGATAATATTGATAGGATTCATTAACTACACTCTTAGTAAGCCATTTAGTACATATATCGATCCGTTTCGGGATTTCCCTTTTTGTGGAGCTATTGAGAGGTCAGGTATCCGAGTGTATATCGGTTTGGGGTTTTATGACACGGTGAATTTTCAAAATATGACTGGGCCGCTAGGGTTGGTTTATTTGGGAGTGCAGTTACGAGATATTATTTTAGCAATGCTGGTTCGGTCGAGTGCCAAAGACTCGTTCGTATAGACGTTCGTTTTAGAGGTTGGCACATTTTGGAGGGGACTCCATTTGAACATGGTGGAGTTTATTCGAGAGGCTGGAGGAGTGTGTTTGTTTTGCAGTCGAATCGTGGGAAGCAAAATACACGAGTTGTTTTGTTCATCCGAGTTCGTGTCAACAACCTTGAGGACCAGAATCATGAACATGCGTTGAACGACCCTTGATGACGGAGCTTCTCCGGGGCCGTTTTAATTATTTATTTATCCTTTTTGTCCTCTTAGGATAGTTATTGTTACTAGTGGACCGTTTGTTAGTTATAAGTTATTGAATTATTAGTATGTGTTAGAGACTATATAGAGAAAACACACTCTTTGATATTTGATTATGTTGAATGAAATATGAAAATGTTATAACTCTATGTTAGTTTTTCTATCTTATCTCTCGTTTCTCCCTCGATTTGAGGGGTGTTTGTTTATGTTTTCTCCTCTAATTCTAGCAAACCTCCGGCTTTTATTACTACGTTTTATTCTGATATGAACTTTATAAATATGTAGCTTTATACAAAATTTTGAACGCCTTCAACTGTGTACATAACGTATTATATATACAAATTAATTTTCTTTTCTCTCTAGTTTTCTCTCTCCCTTAAACCCACTATTTTTCATCTACTTATTTTTTAACCTTTGCTTAGATCAAGTAGTACTTTTCTTCTTTACTTGGTTCCTCGCTTGAGCGTTTCTACAAGAATTTCTTTTCCCTATGCTTTAATTTAATTATTGTTCTAACTTATTGTTGTTTAAATAAACTAGGAAATCAACTCATCAAGACGGATTAACATCCCATGCATATAGTATGCTAAGTTTTACTTTCTGTGCGTGATAGTTTAGGAGAAAAAAAAGGCATGAGCCATATCGACTTAAATTTATTAAAAATTGTAATTTTATATACCTTTATTATTTTACTTAATGGAGTACTACTCGTCTTACCAGTGTTTTATAGATTTTTTTACTACGATTGGCACTCGTATTCTTGCGAGTGTAAGCATTAGAAAACCCCTATCTAGCCGATCAATCAACATCACTCGGATCAAATTCTAATAAGTTAAGAATATAAAGTTTGAGGTCGCTCCAGTTCCTAGTAAGATAAAGGTTAAGTTATCCTCGCGTGAAAAGAGAAAAAAACATTTGATTGGTTATGCATTTACCACCAACCACATGAGTAGGGAAGTTTATCCCCAAATTTTATGTTATAGCAAAAATTACAATGAATTTTGGTATTTCTCCGGGCTCGACCCCGCAGCGGAAAGTATCTTTTACTTAACCCATAAATGAAAATAAAGTTATTTAACTTGAAATATCTTAACGAGAAATTTAGCCCTTTAACATGAATGAAATGTAAAAGTGCTTTTCTATTTTAAATAACAAAACTCGTCATCTTTATTTCACAGATTTTCTATTTACACATTCTACGCAATACGCAATAGATTATGAAATGTAAATATTTTTAATATACATATTCATACTGTAACAAATTATCTAAAATAAAGATTATCAAATTTACATATCTCTTTGCAGGCTTGCAGCAGATTGGTCAAAATAGAAATTTAAGATATTAATTTATTAAAAATAATCAGATAACGAACCTTATTATCAGGGACGGATGTAGCTAGAGACTAGTAGGGGCTACTGTCCCGTTGGAATTAAGCCAACTACTCCATCCGTTCCTATTTAACTGTCCACTACGAAACACGTGCAATTTTGACCGATCAAGAATTTGTATCAAAATTGTCGGAATGAAATTTTTTAAAAGTTGATCATATAGTTCAAATGTTAAATTTTATAATTAGATTTTCAAAAAAATTCATTTCTACAATTTTGATATAAGTTATAAGTCGGTCAAAATTGTACGTAGTTTCGTAGTGGACAATTGAATGAGAATGGTAGAAGTAATAGATTAGTAAGAATATTTTGTATAATTGTTCTAGCATATGTTGTTGGAGTCGAGGGTCACGGGTTCCAGCCTCACTTTTGCTAATTTGGATACATTTTTATTTCTTTTTTCTTCTTTTTTTTACTTGTAAATTTACTATTTTCATAACAAATATATAACTTTAGTTAAGTTTCTTTCTTCAACTTATATAATATGATACCAGAATGGATACTTTATAATGCTCAAATTCGAAAATATATTTTGTTTGGTAAAAGCATATGGGTAATTGTTATCAAAATGACGTTTCAAGTATCATTAGTAAGTGATTTATTTTTGTATGATAACATATTATTTGCATTATCCAAATAAATAGCTAGTTTAATTTTATATATATAAAAACATACGTAAAAATGTACCACCAAGCAAAGTATTTTTATATGATAACATATTATTTGCAATTAATCACACATTTGGTATTGATATATCAAATGTGTGATTAATTGCCAATTTTTTTTATTCGATAGATTGTTTATTAATTAATAATGAAATAATCCATCTTCGAACATATTTTACTAATAGAAAAAATTCTTTGGAGACAAATATATATTTAGATATATATGGTCCGAAAGAGTTATACTTCCAAACATATATCCGTAAACATTAAAGAAATTAGCCGACTTAGTACATTTGTATTGGACCCCCGCTGAACAAAAATCTTGGATACGCCCCTGCTTATTATTGTTTACTTGATGATATTAAGCGTTGAGACAAATTTACCCGTCCATCTAAATAAAAAATAAGATTACAGGTAGAAACATAACTTATTATAAACAAGATGAAATTATTGTTTAAATTACTTGAATAAAAATACAAATTCATGTTTTAACTTAAAAGAATACGAGTTTTATTTAGTACATATCTCAAATTATGAAATGCTATATTAACTATTTAATCCATAGAGAGAGACACAGGAGATATGAGCATATGAAAATATGGAAAGAAGTCGTGCATTTATCTTAAGGAGTGTGGGGAAGTTTTTTTTAAGATAGAGGAGAATTATTTTCTAAATTTAAATGATATGTTGTCTAAACTAGCTATTTTGAAAAATCTCATTTATCATAGATCTCGTTATAACCATATTTCTGGCCTAGTAACTCTTTGTTGTCAATTAGTTTGAACAAAATATTCTAAGTTGAATGTTAAGAATTAAGACAGTTTTATGTTTACAGATGAGGTTGCAACCTCAGTTGCAACTACAGTTCCAATACGCATGATTCTGTCTAACTGCATAATTGTTTCTTTTATTGTGGATACTAAATCTCTATTATTATGCAAAGTTTTTATCATGATATTCAATATATGTGCTTACAAAATCAGTTATGATCCAATTAGATTGAATGTTATATGGAGTTATGATTTCAAATTATATTAAGACTTTATCTCTAAAAGGTATTGTTTTATATGTTCATTTTTTAAGGAAATAGTAACTGCTATTGTCAAGCAAGTTATTAACAGGTTTTAATAATGAAGATTGAGATCAATCAATGCAGCATTATCTCGTGCAAATGTGAGTAGATTGAGATCAATTAGAAGAGTCCAAATCAATCAACAAGATCTTGAAGAGAGAAGATTGTTTTACTCTTTAAATAGTTAACAACTTTTCTTGTAAAAAGTGTGTATTCTAAATTATAAAGAACTCAAATTTGAGAGAATACACAATGAGATTTTAAAACGAAAAATAATGGTGTGATGCCATTGATATTTTAAGTGATAATTATAAGGTAGGAGCAATATAGAGATAGGCAGAAAAACCTAGAGGGAGTCTGAGAGTTTTTCAATAAAACTTGAATCCTATATTGTTATCTTTTATAATATCATTAATTTGGGTGAGTGCCCCGGAGACGTAGCCCAGTTGGGTGAACTCTGTTGTTAAATATGCGTGTGATTTAATTCAAGTATATTGAACTTTACAAGTTCAGTCCATCATTATACTTAGCTTCCAATTGTGGTTCTAACTGTACTTGAAACCTAACTGCATAACAGCAACTAAAACAGCGGATAGGAATTTCAATTGGTATCAAAGCTTCACACTAGATTCTACTTAGTGTAGATCCCGTGTTTTGGTAAAAATGGACATAATGAGGGAAGGAAATGCGTTTAACAAGCCACCATTGCTTGAAGGAGGAGTTAACTATGGAGTCTGGAAAATAAGAATGAGATCCTTCATCAAACAGAATGATGAACAAGCATGGAAGTGTGTACTCTATGGTTGGAAAGTTCCAACTGTTACGGATGGTGAAGGTGAACTAGTTTATGTGCCTAAAGACAGATGGTCTGTTGATGAGAATAAAAAGTCAAGTGCAAACTCAACAACAATAAACTTAATATTTGCTGATGTAACTCTAAGCGTGTTCACGTATATCTCTCATTGTGAAACTGCCAAGGAGGCATGAGATATCCTACAAGTAATCTTTGAGGAAATTGTTAAAGTAAAAGGTTATAAACTCCAACAATTAACTACTCAGTTTGAAAATCTAACAATGGAGGAAGATGAAACTATTGAACAATTTAATGGAAGAATCTGTCACATTGCTCATCAAGCAGGAACCTTAGGTGAAAAATATAGTGATGCTAAACTTGTAAAGAAAACTCCAATTAAGGTCTCTTCCAGAAAGATTTGAAATTAAAGTATCTGCTATTGAGGAGTCAACAGATCTAGAAAACTTAAAATTTGAAGAAATTATAGTAAATCTAAACACTCATGAGTTAAAAAATTTCAAACCAATGAGAACAGAAAAGGGAATAACCTTTCAAGCTAAGAAATCTGAATCTAAACTCTGTGATAATCTGCATGATGAAGAACAGTTGGCCTTTTTTGCTAAAAAGGTTTTCAAAAAGTTATATAAGAAAAAGAAGGATGATACTGAAACTTCTAAAAATTTCATAAAAGAGAAAATCAATTTAGGCCAGAATTTAGGCTTAACAATAATTCTAAATGAAAGTGGAATACAAAAGAAAAAGATGACATAAACTATCAATCTAGAGAAATTCAGTGCAGAGAGTGTAGGGGTTATGGTCATATTCAGGCTGAGTGTGCTAACACTTTAAAAAGAAACAAAAATGCTTATATAACTACTCACAGGGATAGTGAATCCGAAAGTAACAGTGATGAGGAGGTTGAATCTAATTTTGTTAACTTTATGGGAAGTATCACTGATAATAAACCTGTCTATGAAAGTGATTGTGAGTCTGTTTCAACCACAGATACAACTACTCTTAAAACCTATAGCAGTGATGAGTAAGAACCTTCAGAAGAGAATATTACTCAATAATATCTTGTTCTTTATGAAAAATATCAAAGCCTGAGCAAAGAATATATTATCATCAACAAAGTCAATGCTAATTTAAAAGATGAAATATATAATCTCACTGAACAACTCAACAGACAACAATTTGAGTTAAAAGAAACCAAAAAGAAAATGAAACTGTTGAATGCTTCAGCTTCAGATAAATTAGATGATATGTTGTCCTATTCTAGAGGTACAAAGGATAACAGTAGTTTGGAATATTATGATTATAAAGGCACTGGAAAAACTACTTTTGTTAAAGCCTATATAAAATCTAAAACTTATGATAGTGACAGCAAAGTTAGAAGTATAGTGCAACCAGAAAAGAGTTGAAAGTTTTTAAGGCTAAACCCAGACTTAATCATAAATTGTGTAATTTTTGTAAAAGAGCTGGACATCTAGAAATCAGGTGCTACTTAAAAATGCAAATGAAGTATATTTCTCTGAAAAACTGTTTGTTCCCTACTTGGGATGAAAAGATGAATTGGGTTTGGAAAGCTAAGATTAAAAATGACTTAATTGCCATCAATAAAGCTGTCATTACTTCTCTAAACGTTGTTACTACTTATGATTGGTACCTTAACAGTGGTTGCTCTAAGCATATGACAGTTAAAGCAAGTGCTCTAAAAAAAGTCTCAAATCTTACAGGAAACGCTGTTGTTTTTGGAGGTGGAGACACATGTAAAATAATTGTAAAAAGAATCTTCAACAAACCTGAAATGCCTGAAATCAATGATGTATTTCTTTAAGATGGTTTAAAGGCTAATCTTATTAGTATTAGTCAACTGTGTGATAACCAAATGTTTGTTCAGTTTAATAAATATAGATGTCTTATTACTGATTTGAATGAGGATTTGATCATGACAGGAGTTAGATCAGCAAACAGCTGCTATGTTTTTGAGAAAACTGAAAATGATTTACCTGAAAACATGTGCAATCAAGCTGTTACTAATAATGTTGATATTTAGCATAAAAGGCTTGGTCATGTGAACTATAAAACTTTGGATAAACTTGTTAAGAAAGAGCTGATAAGAGGTATTCCTAATCTTACCCCTAAAACTCAAAGTGTGCGTGGTGATTGTGCAATAGACAAACAAACATATAGTGCTCATAAAAGTACTAGTCAGATCTACACTAAGAGAGTCTTAGAATTTCTTCATATTGATCTAATGGGTCATATGCAAACTGAAAGTATTGGTGGTAAGAAGTACATTATGGTGGTTGTAGATGATTTCTCTAGATACTCTTGGGTGGTGTTCTTAAAAGATAAAATTGAAGCCTTTGAACTGTTTAAAGCTCTCTGCTTGAAACTGCAACTTGAAAAAGGATCCACTATTGGCAAAATTGTTAGGGTCAAAAGTGATCATGGAACTGAATTTGAAAACAGTAAGTTAAGCAATTTTTACAACTCTCTAGGGATAAGTCATGAGTTTTCTGCACCAAAAACCGCACAGAAAAATGGTGTAGTGGAAAGAAAAAATAGAACTATTCAGGAAATGACTAGATTCATGCTCAACTCTAAGAAACTTGCCAAAAGATTTTGGGCTGAAACTGTCAATACTGCATGTTATATTGTTAATAGGGTCTATCTTTCTAAAGGTACTAACATGAATGCTTATAAAATTTGGAAAGGTAGAAAACCTAATGTCAAGTATTTTCAAGTATTTGGGTGTGTCTGTTACATTTTTAAAGATAGAGAACATCTTGGCAAGATGTCTATAATCTGAGGTATGCTCAAAAAGTAGGGCTTTTAGAGTCTATAATCTGAGAACAAACTGTGTCATGGAGTCATATAATGTGATATTTGATGATTTGAAAGATGACTATGAGACTACAGATGATGATGATGAGTCAGGAATCAAAAGTAAAGAAACATGAAAATTTTAGCAAAATGAATGTCCTGTAGTGGTTGGAAGTCCAGTTGAAACCCAGAGTACAATAGAGTTTAATGAAGAAGAAGATGGTTCTCCAATCCAAACTACAAGTAAGCCAGGTTATACAAGAACTCAGAAAAATCACTCTCTTGAAAATGTCATAAGAGAAGCCAATGCAAGTATGAAAAACAGAGGTAAAAGGAGTAATGTTGTTCATTTTTCTTGCTATATTTCTCGTTTAGAACCTAAAAATATAAAAGAGGCATTGGAGACAGTGATTGGATTTTAGCTATGCAAGATGAACAGTCTCAATTTGAGAGGAGTGATGTGTAGACATTAGTATCCAGACCTAATAGTAAAATTGTTATAGGTACTAAATGAATATTTAGGAATAAAAGTAATGAAGATGGCATAATTGTTAGAAACAAAACTAGACTTGTAGCTCAAGGATACACTCAAATTGAGGGCATAGACTTTGTTGAAACTTTTGCCCATGTAGCAAGAATAGAATCTATTAGAATGCTACTTTTTCTTTGTATGATAACATATTATTTGCAATTAATCACACATTTGGTATTGATATATCAAATGTGTGATTAATTGCCAATTTTTTTTTATTCGATGGATCGTTTATTAATTAATAATGAAATAATCCATCTTCGAACATATTTTACTAATAGAAAAAATTCTTTTGAGACAAATATATATTTAGATATATATGGTCCGAAAGAGTTATACTTCCAAACATATATCCGTAAACATTAAAGAAATTAGCCGACTTAGTACATTTGTATTGGACCCCCGCTGAACAAAAATCTTGGATACGCCCCTGCTTATTATTGTTTACTTGATGATATTAAGCGTTGAGACAAATTTACCCGTCCATCTAAATAAAAAATAAGATTACAGGTAGAAACATAACTTATTATAAACAAGATGAAATTATTGTTTAAATTACTTGAATAAAAATACAAATTCATGTTTTAACTTAAAAGAATACGAGTTTTATTTAGTACATATCTCAAATTATGAAATGCTATATTAACTATTTAATCCATAGAGAGAGACACAGGAGATATGAGCATATGAAAATATGGAAAGAAGTCGTGCATTTATCTTAAGGAGTGTGGGGAAGTTTTTTTTAAGATAGAGGAGAATTATTTTCTAAATTTAAATGATATGTTGTCTAAACTAGCTATTTTGAAAAATCTCATTTATCATAGATCTCGTTATAACCATATTTCTGGCCTAGTAACTCTTTGTTGTCAATTAGTTTGAACAAAATATTCTAAGTTGAATGTTAAGAATTAAGACAGTTTTATGTTTACAGATGAGGTTGCAACCTCAGTTGCAACTACAGTTCCAATACGCATGATTCTGTCTAACTGCATAATTGTTTCTTTTATTGTGGATACTAAATCTCTATTATTATGCAAAGTTTTTATCATGATATTCAATATATGTGCTTACAAAATCAGTTATGATCCAATTAGATTGAATGTTATATGGAGTTATGATTTCAAATTATATTAAGACTTTATCTCTAAAAGGTATTGTTTTATATGTTCATTTTTTAAGGAAATAGTAACTGCTATTGTCAAGCAAGTTATTAACAGGTTTTAACAATGAAGATTGAGATCAATCAATGCAGCATTATCTCGTGCAAATGTGAGTAGATTGAGATCAATTAGAAGAGTCCAAATCAATCAACAAGATCTTGAAGAGAGAAGATTGTTTTACTCTTTAAATAGTTAACAACTTTTCTTGTAAAAAGTGTGTATTCTAAATTATAAAGAACTCAAATTTGAGAGAATACACATTGAGATTTTAAAACGAAAAATAATGGTGTGATGCCATTGATATTTTAAGTGATAATTATAAGGTAGGAGCAATATAGAGATAGGCAGAAAAACCTAGAGGGAGTCTGAGAGTTTTTCAATAAAACTTGAATCCTATATTGTTATCTTTTATAATATCATTAATTTGGGTGAGTGCCCCGGAGACGTAGCCCAGTTGGGTGAACTCTGTTGTTAAATATGCGTGTGATTTAATTCAAGTATATTGACCTTTACAAGTTCTGTCAATCATTATACTTAGGTTCTTCCTGTGGAACATAACTCCATAACAACTAGAACAAGTATAGGAATTTCAGATCATCTTTAAAACATATGTTGTTTGACCAATTTTTATAAATCTTTTAAAACATTCATTCAAAATAGAAAAAATAAATGGTGTTTTAAACAATCTGTTGCAAATGCTCAGGAGAAAGAGGACATGTGTCCACATGTATGATACACGAACACAAGTTCGCGTGTCTGACACGACATGGCACGGACACGTCAAAACGGTAAAATTTTAAAATTTAGGACATCACTCGGCAAGGACACGATACTTATAGAGTATATAATTATATTTTTCATATACGTGATATATTTTCCTATTTAAACAAAGAAAACACAATAGTATTATTTTGATCTTATGTCAATTGATATATGTATATTAAATCTATATTTTTATAAATCAATTTAGATGGTTTTTATGTTAAAAAGCTACAAATTAAACTTATTTTTTGAGATAGGCGTGTCATGTTATCGTTGAACCGTGTCTGACATGCATTTCCAAGTGGTCTGACACTCTAAGTGGATAAAACACATATCATAACGGACACGGCAATATGCCGTACCGGACACGCGACTTGCCGTGTCCCACACATGTTCGTGTTCGATACGTGTCCGACCCTTCAAAAAAAAAAATAGCGTGTCCAGGTATCGTAGGTCCACAGGAGAAGTTTTCCGGTCATGAAGAAGTTGGTTGAACTCAAATAAAAACGGAGATTCAAATTTCAATACAAAAGGAGGCAAATTTAAATGCCAAATAACTACAAACAATTGTGGGTTTGCCTGTAAGTACAAGGGTTTAGACAGCATTAAAGAGGATCCACAACCGATCACATATATATTTTTAGTAAATTCTTTTATTAATTATTTATTTTCAAGAATTGGAAGTAGTTCATAGCAGTTAGGGAAGCAGCTCATGATCATTTGCATCATATGTTTGAAAAGATTAATAATTTTTTTTCAGTTTTATACTCTTTGAGAACTTGCTCTTTATACGATCATAGAGAATCTCTAGTATTTAACTAAGATATTTCAGTGAAATGAATCCGATTTATATGTGTATTACCATGTTCGATAGATATAAGTTACTAATTTTTCTAGTGACACATTGAAATACTTAATATTTATGGAAAGTGATACACAAGGAGTTTGTGAGTTTTGTTTGCCCTTTATTTTTATTTTGCTTTGGTTTGTCCAGAAGTGAAAAAAAAAACTTTAGTGTTGCTATTTCAACCTAAAAAATCTAACTAAAACTTTTACCCGATGAGGTGGCTTGTCTAGCCATACTCATACAAACACTATTATAGGTACATGTAAGTCTAAATATATGAGTAATATAGTATAAATATTGATAACCAAAAATATAACTACAAATTAAGAAAAAATGAATAAGTGATAATTGTATTTAAAAAAAGAATGTTGTTATTGTCACCTTCAAATTCAACCTGCTGACGTGTATTTTCCTAATCACACAATTCATAGGCTAGACTCATAAATTACACACAATTTACACACTCCATAGGCTAATAGAATACATACTTATCCGTCCAAATATACATAAAATTCTATAATTTGATAAATCAAAATATAAATATTCACATAATAAAAATACAATTTACTAAAAACTCAAATAAAAATATACTAGAACCATATTTAAGTCTATCCTAAATTTAAATATTAATTAAAAAAAATTAAATATAAAAAGTCAACCCATTAAAAATTCAAATAAAAATATACTGTGAGTGGAAAAATTAAACAAGAGTATTAAAGCATAAGAAAACATCATTGAAAATCTGTACATAATAATCTTAAAAACGATTTCAATTATGCATTTTTGATAACTAAGTTTTATCCTACAACTTTAATAATATTTTTCTTACAAGTAGGCCTCCTAGTCTCACTTGGATAACCGGCATGCCACTATTGACAGTGAGGAAAAAGGAATGTGATTTGGTCTGAATGACGAAAACTAGAACTAAGAATAAATTAATAAAATTATCATGTGGATCATACCTATCACAATATTATAACCCGAACATGCACCCCATACGTATTTATTTTGATTTTGCAGATATGACATGTGGATGGTGGCTTGTAGGAGGCTCTCTTTTAGGCTGTGTCCATTCTGGTCTTATGATACACTCTCTTTTAGGCTGTGTCCATTCTGGTCTTATGATACACTATGTAGGAAGAATTAGGTTTCAGCTTACGGGTTTTTCTCTAGTTTTCTTAGTATTAATTTATCTGATTTTAGTGTTCGGTCCTCCCTTTTTATTAGGCCTAACAATAACGCACAGCCCATACTATGAGCAGATGAAAGTCCAAAAGATTTACTACAGACTTGGATGTTTACCCAAGTCATTGGGAGAGGTGTCGGTTTTATGCATTGCCGTTGTTTTGCATAGTACTTTCGAGAATGCATTTGCTTGCTATGCTTGGATTTTATTGGCCTTGCAGTTACAATTTGTTTGGCAAATTTGGTGTCTTACTCGTGACTTGAATCTCCTCGATGTACTCTGTGAAATTCTCATGCAACTGCCTATGGTTTATCACAAAAAGAATGATCCATATGATTTCAAGATCATTTGTGTATTATGTGCCTTGGTCATATTTCTAAAGAATTGTTCTACTCCGTCGTGCACGACCATTTTTAGTGAAGATCCATTTATAAAATATGTGAAAGAAGTCAGGCTTAGCGATATTATTGGAACTCCTTAGTTCCTATCAAATAATTCTCAAGTTAATTGATTTTGTCGTTATTAGATATATCTTTTGAGGTTCTATACCACTCGAACTCTTTAGCTTACATTGACTTCTTCGTGGGATCCTATCAAATAATTCTCAAGTTAATTAAACATTGTTACCGATTGCGCGGTTGGCAAAGTTTACAGCTAGTTAGGTTTGATGGAATTATACTCACAAATAATTTTGATATCTGTTTTCAGAATATGAGAAATAGTAAGTAAAATACACAGACGCACATATAATTATCAATTCATGAAAAGATTATATGAGTATTTCAGTATTATGATATGCCGTGCTCCAGTGACTAATCTTGGAAAAGATTTTTAAGTACCTTTATTCCAATTATTTAGTACTTATCCGTATTGAATCGACTGTTATGCTACCTAAATTTTAAGTGTATATATGCTACTAAGGAATTAATAATGCTAAAAAAATACCAATTACTATGGAAATGATCTATACAATCATATCCAATTAAAAATTCAGCTGGTCAAAATATTTCAATATCATCATAATTTCCGTTGAGGTTTTTCCAAAATATTCATCTTGATTTATTTGAACTTCTTTAAACTGATTCGTAAAAACTTGTTGTGATGTATGGTCTAGATTGATGCCTCATGTAATCATACTCGTTTAATGTAAATTGATTGTTAAAATTTGGAACCGATGAAAACTGAGAATATTGATAGGTGTAGAAGGGAAATGTTATTTACAAATATATAAGACAAAACTGTGTACGGAAAAAATTATTCTGATAAAAATTGTATTGAGGAAACTGCGTATTTTGGAAAGGGTCATCTTGAGGGGGTAAATTTTGATAAATTCCTCAAATATCACAATTGTTTTCTGTATGTGTAGTAATTTAGATAGATGATGATTAGAAAAAGTTCCAGTTTGTTTGATATTTTAAATGAGAAATATAATCACTTATGTAAGAGTTTTTTTTTATATAAATCGTCAAATTAATCTAATAGTAATAAAACTTTCTCTGTATTCTATAAAAATAATTCGATGTTTGCTAATAAATAGTATCCATACCAAAGTTCTATCTTAATAATAATATATAAAGTGCAACTATTTAGAAAACTTGCCATATTGGGGAACAAATATAACACACTTGGCAAGCCTGAGATATAATTTCAACTAATGCCCCATAGCTAGCACTTTTAATATTTAATTCCCACTAGGTATCTATCATAATTTACATTCCCAATAGGTACCACTTTTATCTACTATATAAACTTCTGTTTTTCTGTTTTTATGTTTTTCCTTTTTTCTGTTTTTATTATAGAGAGAGAGAGTTATTGGACGAATTATTGGGGCGAATTGGGTGTGACCTCCGACGCCTATCTCCGTCATCTTCTTCATCTCAGGTTATCTCCGTCGTCTTCTTTATCTCCGCCATCTCATCTCTGCACCAAAGGTTATTCTAGAGAGAGAAAGTTATTGGGCGAATTGGGTGTGATCTCATATAAGTAATCTCATCTTCTCAGGTATGTTTATTCAAATTTTATAGCTAGTTGAACAATTGAGTCAATTGTATATAATTAGGGTTTTGTTGACGATTTGAGCTAATTTATATTAGATAAAGTTTCAGTAATTTTTATAGTTAGTTGAGTAATTGAGCCTATAAATCGTATGTAGTTCTGGTTTTTGTAGACAGTTTGATTTAATTAACGTTAATTATATATAATTTTACTTTTTATCTTTATCCTCATATGTCACTCTGTTAATATAAGGATTTACATTCAACGTTATAAAGTGAACAAGATTTTGAATTGAACATGATACTTTTTGAGCTGAACTAGATGCACTTTTATTTGAAACAAATCGTATGTAGTTTAGGTTTTTGTTGACGATTTGACCTAATTGAACGTAAATATATATAGTTGAACCATATGCCTTTTTCCAGCTGTAGTATCGCATCTTAGTTGCAGCAGTTTGTTAAACTAGATGAACTAGATTTGTGTTCCCTTAAGTATGGACTTGTATATACAAAGTTAATTTAAGTGTCTTTTTTATATTTTGTTTTTGTCAGATGGGGTCTATTATAATGATGTGCAAGTATCTTTCAGATACAAGTGGTATTAAGGTGTCTTCATATTCTAGTTATGAAGATGTTTTGTTTTTTATTTGTAAAGAGTGGAGTGAGTTAAATGTATCGAATGTGTCTTTGAGATATTCTGTTCCTGGTTTCGAACGATGTTTGTTGAGGAGTCATTCGAACTTGCTTTGCATGTTTGAGGTTATGAAAACATTGTCAACTTCTTTGGTTCAAGTTGATGTGTTTTCATTGGCGATTTGTAATGAAGGGAGTGATCTAAGATCTGATACATGTTGTACATCTAAGAGTATGTTGGCACTAAATAAAGGACAAGAAGTGAATGACTGTGATTCTGGTTCTGCCAAGGTTTTGTTGTCGGATCATTGGTATACACTTATTAGAGAAGTAGGGCAGAGATTTCCAGGGGGTTGTAGAGAATTCAGGACGGCACTGGTGAAATATTCTGTTCGTTGTGGGTTTCATTTCAAAATGAGTAA
Organism: Primula veris; assembly: GCA_963682055.1. Classification (NCBI taxonomy): domain Eukaryota; kingdom Viridiplantae; phylum Streptophyta; class Magnoliopsida; order Ericales; family Primulaceae; genus Primula; species Primula veris. Next base: position 26,795,127 of record OY821742.1, on the reverse strand, counting down.
AAATGATAAGAGGCGTGTACATGCTGTTTGTTATGAAGAAAATAGAGATAAGGCATGTACCTGGTCAATAACTGCCACAGTTATGAAACGAACGGGAGCTTATGTGGTACGAGAATTTAATAACGAGCATACTTGTGATATTGAGATAACAAACGATCGTTCTAAACGATTAGACAGTCGTAGAATAGGGGACTTGATTGAAGATGAGGTGAAGAAGAAACCTAAATTTAATGCATTAGATGTGATTACATTGATGGATGTCAGTTATGGTATTCAAATCGGTTATAAGAAGGCTTGGAAGGCTGTCAACATTGCAAATTCAAGGGTTAAAGGCGATGATAAGAAGTCCTATCAGGATCTTCGATGGTATGTTGATGCTGCGTTATCTCAAAATCCGGGAAGTCGGATTATTTTGGAAGTTAATCAAAGTAGTTATAAATTTAAACGTATTTTTGTTGCCTTTGGAGCATGCATTCAAGGATTCAACTACGTGAGGCCCCTTCTTTTCATTGATGTTGCTCATCTGTTTGGGAAATATAAAGGAACTTTGTTATCTGCCACTGGGAAGAACGGTGATCAAGGTACGTTTTACTTGGTTACCTGCTACTGAAAACTGAACCGCATGCACTTGTTGCTGAACATGATGCCTTTTGTACTGAACTGCATGCACTTTTTACTGAACAGGATGAACTTGTTACTGAAATGCATGCATGTTTTGCCGAACTAGATGCACTTTTAAATTGTACCTCTTTAAATATAATGATGGTACAATTTTCTATATTTGATGGTCTTGAATACATCTTCAACATGCATATATTTGAAAAGACAACAAATGTAACATAAATATATTTATGTTACATTTTCAGTACATTAGATTTAAAGAGGTACAATTTTCTGTATGTACTTTTTGCTGAACATGATGCTTTTGTTACTGAACTGCATGCATTTTTTACTGAACATGATGAACTTGTTACTGAACATGATGAACTTGTTACTGAACAGCATGCATGTTTTACCGAACTAGATGCACTTTTAAATTGTACCTCTTTAAATCTAATGCACTGAACTGTATGTACTTTTTACTGAACCTGATGCACCTTTTACTGAACCATATGAACCTTTTTAAAGTGTACTTTTTTAACTGATTTACTGAACTGTATGCACTTTTTAATGTTATAGGGTTGTATCCCTTAGCCTTTGCTGTTGTTGATGGAGAAACAAAGGAGAATTGGATTTGGTTCCTGGAACAAATAAAGGCTATTATTGGAAAAGAAGAAGAAATAACTTTCTTTTCCGATAGGAATCCAGGGCTATTAGATGCAGTTCCAAGAATATTCTCAAATAGTGATCATTATTATTGCTACTATCACTTGAGGGAAAATTTGAAATCAAAATTTAGTGGTCCAGTATTAGGTCCAAAGAGAACCCGTATTCTGGAATTATTTAGGGATTGTGCATATGCGACTATAATTGGGTTATTCAATATTCACATGGATGAATTATTAGAAGAGGGTGGGGTTCAAATTGTTAATTTTCTTGATGGACTGCCATTTAAACATTGGGCAAAAGCGTATTCTGGGCAATGTCGTTATGGTTCAATGGCATCGAGTGCGATAGAGTCATTTAATTCTTGGGTTTTGGACTACAGGGGACTACCGATGGTACCACTTGTAGACGGTATTAGAGGAGCATTGATGAAGTGGTACATTGAAAGGAAACAGAAATCAGGTATGATTTATTTATTTAATTAAACTATAAGTAGTTTAGCAAAAAAATAAGCATTTTCTGGAGATGAACTTGACTGTAATTGATTCATTTTGTGTACTGCTAATATTCACTATAGTTTTCAAACTAGATGCACATTCAACTTAAATAGAATTATTTGATAGATTTTTCCACAAGAATATAACCGGTAAACTGTTCTTTTCTTACATATGCTATATTCTTTTACAGCTCGCTGGGAAACTGTTTTATGTAAGAGTGTTGGAAAAACTGTGCGCAATATGATAGAACAGAATCGCTTTTTGAATTGCTTGAAGGCTACAGATACTGTTTTTGAAGTGCTTACATATCCTTCACACATGGTAAATGTCGGCACATGTACCTGCACATGTGGGGTTTGGCAGGTTGATGGATTTCCTTGCAGTCATGCGATGGCGTGTTTTGGACGATCAAATCTTATAGTACATGATTACATTGATCCATACTATCATACTTCTATGTATCGTAAGGCATATGAAGTACCAATATATCCTGTACCAACAACATTGAGGTTAAGATTTGAAAACTTACTGTTACCTCTCATACAACCTCCAACAATGAGACCTCAACCAGGTCGACCAAGAAAAAGTAGAATAAAGACGTGTTGAGCGAGAACGAACACGAAAAATGACATGTGGTAACTGTGGAGTAAAGGGGACCCACAACAGAAGAAGCTGTAAAGCATAAATGACTGAGAGCTGCTTTTTGTTTTTCAATAAGTTGTATTTTTTTTTATAAAAGTTTGTAATTTTCGGGGTTTATCTTTTGTGCGGAAATAGATCAAAGCTTGTACGTTTTCAAGATAACATCAACTTTCTTAATACAATATTCAAGCTAAGATGATGCACTTTCTGCAGATGATTTTTGTAATAGAGTATTAATATTGCATATATAAGTTTGAAGTTCATGTTACTGTTGAACTAAACGCACTTTCTACTGAAGTAGATGAACTTGCTTATGAACTAGATGTACTTGCTTATGAACCAGATTCACTTTATGCAAATGAAATTATATGCAACTATATGTAATTTTTGTTGATTTCCTTCTAACATTATATGAAATTGTGTTTAAAGTTTACTATTAAATTTTCTGTTTGGATTTTTAAAGCATAAAAATGAATGTATTTAAGCGTTGTAGGAATTTATTGTTTAATACGAAAAATTAAAACAATTTGAATAAAAGTAGACGTTCCCTACAACAACATAAAAATAGATTATTCAATTTTCATATGAATTATATGCTCTTTTAGCAAACTAAAACTAGCATAGCAAATTTCATAGTCGTAATATATTTTTTGAGATAAACTACATGCGCTTTGAGCTGAAACAGATGCCCTTTAAGCTAAACCAGATGCACTTGAAACTAAACCAGATGCACTTGAAACTAAACCAGATGCACTTGACATCACAAAATACAATTCAAATTTCAAATGAAACGAATGAATATAATTACTTGAACAAAACAAGTCTCTACAAATATTAGTCGTAATACATTATTCAATTTTTATATGAATTAAATGAACTTTTAGCAACAATAAAACTAACATAACAAACTTCACATAGTCGTAATACATTTTTCAGATGAACTACATGCACTTTGAGCTGAAATAAATGCACTTTGATTCAAAGAAGATGCCATTTTAAGCTAAAGCAGATGCCATTTTAAGCTAAACCAGATGCATTTTTTGAACTAAGACATGCACTTTGAACATTAAAAGAACAAATTTCACATACACACACAAAAAAAAACATACTCATTTCAGTAAACATAAAAAATAACAAGTTTTCACAAACTTCAAATCACAAAATACACGCCAAATTTCAAATGAAACGAACGAAAACAATTACTTGAACAAACCAAATCTCTACAAATCCAGTGCATATAGTTTGAAACTAACTACGAATTCCGGTGCACCAAGTGTATGTAGTTCAAAACTAAATCTCTACAAATCTTCATCCTTAAAAATTTTCGATGTGTCTTCCTTGGTGACATCAAGACTGATATCTGTTGTATCAAGGTTGGTCTCCAAGTCGTAGGGCTCTACAACCTTTGTAATGATATTGGCTTTAAATGTATTTAAAACATCATCATCCACCACATTGCTTGGGATTTCATTTGCTCGGAGTAAACAAGTTATCCAATAAGCAACAATTACTCCGCAATCCAAACTGCAAATTTAGAGAAAAACATAAATAATACATTTTAAGTATTGAAAAAGTCCATAGACTTCAACAGGTTGTATGCAATTGGCAAAGTGCCCAAACAGTTCAGCTGAAGTATATGCACTTTAACCTGAACAAAATGAACTTTAAGTTGAACCATATATAATTATAAACCTACCTTGAAACTGCCTGTTGTGCCACTTCTTCTGTTTTGACAACAAATTTGGACTTAAACTTATATTCACTCACATCCCCCCCTTTGTTCTTGATGATGGTCTTGAATACATCTTCAACATGCATTTTCTGTATTTGAAAAGACAACAAATGTAACATAAATATATACAATAACATATAATAATATGACACGTTTAACAACAATATACCACTCTCATTGCATCCATTTGATACAAATCTTCACCAGTTTTCCGATATGTCTTCAAACTATTATAATAAAACCAAGTTTTTGATGCAACATCAAATACTATCAGCGTCCAATGGTGCGGCTCAACATGTCTGGCTTTACCACCATTACACAGAACTGGCACAATTATTTTTGTTAAATCATTTCCATATTTCCTTGTTTTTTCAGAGAGCGGCTGGTTCACCAAGTTCCGGGTTGTGATTTCGTAATCCTTTCCACCAGTTATGTATTTCTGTGGAGCATATATATTTTCAATTAAAGTCTCAATAAAATTCAAAAAAATCATAATTATATGCACTATATAAAGACTCAAAAAAATTAAAAAACTTACCCAACTGCGAGAATCCAGAATGACAACTTTTTCTGTACTTCTATTGCTTTCTTCAACTAACATTGAACAATAAGCGTCCATTACCTATAGAAATATGAGGGTTAGATAATATTATAAGCAAATTAATTAATCAAAAGAATCTTATACTAAAATCATAAATGTTTTACTTACATTGTCGCTTAACACTAATCCGTTACGAATATTGTATAATTCTTTAACCATAACCATTTGTTGAATCCTCCATCCATTTCTCCAAATAGTCGTACTGCATTTGGAAAACATTAGTTTCTCTACGTATTTTTGGGTGAACTATATAATCTTTGAACTAGATGAACTTTTGAACTAAACCAGATGCATTATCAGATTACAATTATGTGAAAGTGCATATACTTCAGCATAAAGTGCATCTAGTTCAGCAGGTAAGTGCATCTAGTTCGGCAGGAAGTGCATCTACTTCAGTAGAAAGTGCGTCTAGTTCAGCAGCACTGTATCAAGTTCAACTGAAATACAGTACAACAACTGTTTATAACTTAACTATGTTGACAAAATAGCTGTTAAATAAGATAATAACTTACTCTCTTCCTTTCTTGTGAATCAATTTCAACTTTTCAACTATGTCATTCGATAAGATGATATTAATAGCTTTCTTGTGCATTAGCTCTTTGGGACCAAGTTTGCTGTCATCTTCATCTTCATCTGGTGGACTTGGAGTCAATAAGTCAAAAGGAGGCATTTCATTATTTGATATCTTATTAATCTCTGCCGTCTGATTTACCCTAAATATCGGAGTCTTTGAAGTAGCAACTTCAGTCTTCTTTGCTTGATTCATTATACGAGGACGAGGGGGTTTTGTGAAAGGGTTCCGTAGTGGTCGGATTTTCTGAGAAGCTTGTTCTTTACCCTTTTCAGCAGCTTGTTTGTTTTCTCGACTCTCATATAGCCCCTTTCCAGCAGCTTGTTCCATATCCTTGTTTACAATTTCTTGACCCTTTTCCTGACTATCATGTAGCCCCGTTTTAGAATGTGGAACATCATCATTTGGATCATTTGCAACAACCATCCTACCGATATCATTGCAGACTCCATTGACTACATCATCGATATCCGAAAAAAGATTTTGTTGTGTAACTGGGCCCATGCTTGCAACCAGCTCATCTGCCATTGCTTGAAGCCTTTCTCGCATCAAATCTTGACTAACAAGAAGCATTGCAGAGTTAATATCAGCAATTAAATCTGCAATGATCTGACTTTCGTCTCGAGAATTTGCATTCTCATTTGCAGCCTTCATAATGGTTTTGGATAACTCTGTAGAAAAAAGAAATCTTTTAACAGCCAATTAAACTTAAGTAATGCAAATCAAAACTAAATGCATTTTCTGCTGAACAAGATGCACATAAAGCTGAACTAGATGTAGTTTCAACTAAACTAGATGCAATTCAAGCAAATGATAGAAAGAAAAAGGTCTTACCAGCATTAGTGCACGTCAAGTGATCAACTTTCTTGGATAAGTCTGTAAGGAAACAAAAATATTTTAACAACAAATCAAAATAAATTAATGCAAATCAAAACTAAATGCATTTCAGCTGAACAATATGCACATACATGTGAACTAAATGCATTTTCATCTGAAACAGATGTAAATTCAACTGAACCAGTTGCAATTGAATCAATTAATAGAAAGAAAATGGTCTTACCAGCATTAGTGCACGTCAAGTGATCAAATTTCTTGGATAACTCTGTAGAAAAACAAAAATCTATCAACAACGAATCAAACTAAGTTAATGCAAATCAAAACTAAATGCATTTTTAGCTGAACAAGATGCACATAAAGCTGAACTAGATGTGATTGAATCAATTAATAGACAGAAATAAGTCTTACCAGCATTAGCACACGTCAAGTCACCTACTTGTTTCTTAAAATCATTCTCCCTTTTAACTGCAGCAGCATGAGCAGTTACCTTCGATGCCAATTTACGCTGTGATATATTCAATTCTTCTCTTAGTACTTTATTTCGTTCCATAATTGTCAAATTTTGCTGTGATAGTTTGACATAATCAGACTCGGATTGTTGTGAGCTTCCTGAAACCTCCCCTACTTTTAGTGTTGGTGCAGCCCATTCTTTGTGAATATCATCAATATGTTGCGAAGGAAGAGAGAATGGATCATTGATGTTAAGTATTCCTTGTTTACTTACTTTAGTTTCAGGAACTACTTCATTTTCCGCATCAGAGCCAGACTCTTTTATTGCAACACTCTCAGGAAATGTTTGACTAACATCAATAGACTACAATTGCATATACCAAGTTTAAGTTTATTTGAAACATATACCTATTAACTGCAGTAGATCCCCAAGTAAAAATGTGCATTAAAGATGAACAACACGCAATTTTTGCTACATAAAAACATGCATTTTCTCAAGTTTTTTGTAAACTGTAAATTGTAAACAGTAAACTGTAAACTGGGTGATTTAAAAAGTACCTTTTGTGATATCTCAATAATAGATTTTTCCTTCGTCTCCTTAGACAATTTTGGAATTTTCCATTTGATGCATAGAATTTCCTCAGCTGGGTTTTCGGGGACATAAAATGGAAATGTTTCCATGAACCAATACTGTAACAACAACAACAAAAAACGCAAACTGTAGTTTAACATGTATTTTATTATTATTTTCTAATTGCTTGTATTGTAATGTAAACATTAATCTTCTTACCGGTATAGCAATTATACAGCCTGACTTTTTATCAATTGATTCTTCAGAGTCAAGTGAAGTGATCAAGGTCTTATGTATGTGCCCACTCCAATCATACTCAATAAGCTGTTCCACATCAAGCACAAGTCTGACATACGACCATTGTATACAGCTGTTTCGCTTTGGCACCATACAAGACTGAAGTATATACAAAGTTAACAACCGTGTCGTGTACTTAACGAACTTATTCTTTCCAACGTTTTCAATGTCAGTTGCTTTTAGCAAACCACTAGTGACAGGACCCGTATACAGGGCTCTACCAACTGTATTAAAATACCGTTTGTAAAATCTACTTTCATCTGGTCTTCTCTGTGCACCCAACTTCAGAATCTTTCTCCCATCACATATTCCAAATATGCTTCTTATATGATCACTGGTCAACTTTTTTGATTCCCCATCAAAATTAAAACTACCTTCCTCACTTTTATAGGTTGACAAAATATTCCTTATATCATTTTCATTTTTTCTACAAATATGAGGTGGCAATTTACCATCTTTTATTGCTTCAATAAGCTTGTAGAATGGACAGTATTTCCTTAAATGATCCAAGTGTATCTCAGTGAGGTTTATTCCTTTTATGGTACGAACAATTCCAAGCAGATTAGAAATATATTTCTTCGTATCATCAGCCTACAAATAATAATTTTCAGATGAAATAAATGAACTTTCATCTGAACTACGTGTACTTTTCATCTGAACAAAATGCACTTTAACTGAACTAGATGCACAATTAAAGGAACTAGTTGTAAATCTACCTGCAAATTTTCAAGTTTTTCAACCTCTTCATCCTCCTCTTCAATTACTTTTTCTTTTCCCTTGTTACCCTTCTTATCTTCATTCGCAAGTTGTTTCACTCGCTCTTTTTCATTTTTTCTCTTATCCTGCATATGTTCATTTAAACAGTATATTCAACATTTTCAATTTGCAATTAAATGAATTAAATGAAATTTGCAATTTTCAGGTAAGTTTATTTACTTTCTCATCTGAACAAGATGCACTTTAACTGGATTAGATGCAACATTAAAGGTACTAGATGTAAAATTACCTGTAATTTTTGGAGTTCTTCAACATCTTCATCCTCCTCTTCAATTATTTTTTCTTTTACCTTTTCCTTTTTATCCTTCTTATCTTCATTCGCAAGTTGTTTCTCCTGGCCTTTTCCATTTTGTTTCTTATCCTTCTTTTTTGAATTTGTCCCCTGCATATATTCATATGAACAGTATATTCAACATTATGACATGAACTAGATACATTTTATAAAATTTTCAACTAAGTTTATGCATTGTGACATAAAATATAGGGTATGCATTTTTAAATGTTCTATAAGCTACAAAAACTATTTTATTACCTTGGCGCCTTCTTCATCCTCATATTCATCCACACGATGTTTTTCACTCAACTTTTTATTCTTATTCTTCTCTTGTGAAACAGTTTTTTATACATTTTTTAAATGTTTATTTAAGCTAAACAAAGTAAATAAACTGTGATATTACCTTTGGTTCTTCCAGCTCTCTATCTTGTTCTTCATACTTATCCGATACTTGTTTCTTACTTCCATCTTTATCCTCATCCAACCTTGATTTCCTTTTTCTTTTTTTGTTCAAAGGACCACCAGTTTTTGTCGAAGCCATCTCCTGCATATGCCATTATGTCGTTCAAATAAACCATATATCGTTTTAACTAAACTAGATGGACTGTGACCTGAAATATATGCATGTTTCATATGTTTATTTAAGCTTGATAAATTAAATGAATTTGTCATGTTACCTTTGCTCCTTCAAACTCTCTATCTTGTTCTTCATTCTTATCCGATAGTTGTTTTTCACTTTCGTCTTTATCCTCTTCTAAACTGAGTTTCTCTTTTCTTTTTTTGTTCAAATGACCGACAGCGTCCTTAGAAGTTGTCATCTGCACATGTCATTCTGTTAATATAAGGATTTATATTCAACGTTATAAAGTGAACAAAATGCATATTTGACCTGAACAAGATGTACTTTTGACCTGAACATGATGCATTTTGGCCTGAACTAGATGCACTTACACCTGAACCAAATATTTTGCTAAGCTAGAGTAACCAAATAAACTGCCTCAATTCCTCTTCATTTGGCATCTCAATGTAATAAATCTCATCTTAAACTATATCTATTTAAAACTAAACTAGATGCATTGTGACCTGAAATATATACATTTTTTCATATGTTTATGGTTTATTTATTCTAGCAAAACTAAATAAACTGGCATATTTACCTCTTGCTCTTCACTTGTCATATTAATGTCTTAGATTAGACATTCTTCACTATCTTGAGTTTCTGCTCTTGGTGAAACTGTTTTTTTTCCAAATCGTCTTACTAATTTATCTGGCCCCATGGCTTTTCTTTTTGGTCGAGCCAATATCTTCTGTGAATTTAAGTGCATATAGTCCAAAACTAAGTTACCCCGTACAAAAATGAATGGCATAAAGTTTGAACATTTTAAGTGCATCCAGTTCAAAATTAAAACATCAACGACAATATAATTAGGGCATAGACATTTAAATCAGGTCAAATTACGGCACGATCATGTCACTTTGGCGCATCCACAGTTCAAATTTTTAATTATGGAAATGCAGATTAAGTAAAATCAAGTGTATATAGTTCAAAACTGAGTATGTGAAGTTCCAAATAGGTAAAATTAAGTGCATATAGTTGGAAACTAACTACGTGTGGTTCCAAATAGGTAAAACCAACTGCATATAATTCAAAACTAACAAAACATGTTTCAAAATTAAAAACATCAATAACAACATAAGTAGGACACAGTAGCTTTGTAATTTTCATATTCTGGTGCACAAAGTGCATATAGTTCAAAAATAAATATGCAAAGATCCAAATGTAAAATAAAGTGCATGTAGTTTGAACTAACCACATATGGTTTCAAATAGGTAAAATCAACTGCATATAGTTCGAAACTAACTACATATGAAGTTCAAAACTAAGTATGTGAAGTTCAAAATAGGCAAGTTCATATAGTTATAAACTAACTACGTATGGTTCCAAATAGGTAAAATCAACTGCATATATTTCAAAACTAACAACGTACATTTCAAAATTAAAAACATCAATAACAACATAATTAGGACACAGAAGCTTTGTAATTTCGTATTTTCTGGTGCACCAAGTGCATATAGTTCAAAACTAAGCATGAAAAGTTCCAAATGTAAAATTAAGTGCATATAGCGAAATGCAGATTAGGCAAAATCAAGTGTATATGGTTCAAAACTAAGTATGTGAAGTTCCAAATAGGTAAAATAAAGTGCATATATTTTCAAACTAACTATGTATGGTTCAAAATTAAAAACATCAATAACAACATAATTAGGACACAGAAGCTTCGTAATTTCATATTCGGGTGCACCAAGTGCATATAGTTCAAAATTAAGCATGCAAAGTTCCAAATGTAAAATCAAGTGCATATAGTCCAAAACTAATTACCTATGGTTCCAAATAGGTAAAATCAACTGCATATAGTCCAAAACTAACTACATATGGTTCAAAATTAAAAACATCAATAACAACATAATTAGGACACAGAAACTTCGTAATTTCATATTATGGCGCACCAAGTGCATATAGTTCAAAATTAAGCATGCAAAGTTCCAAATGTAAAATCAATTGCATATAGTCCAAAACTAACTACATATGGTTCAAAATTAAAAACATCAACAACAACATAATTAGAACACAGAAGCTTCGTAATTTCATATTCTGGTGCACCAAGTGCATATAGTTCAAAATTAAGCATGCAAAGTTCCAAATGTAAAATCAAGTGCATATAGTTCGAAACTAATTACGTATGGTTCCAAATAGGTAAAATCAACTGCATATAGTCCAAAACTAACTACATATGGTTCAAAATTAAAAACATTGAAATTTGCTCAAATTAGGGCATAACAAACTGTATAAAATTCATAGTAAGCATAATACACTTAAATTAGGACTAATCAAAGCAATATAGCCCTTTAACAATCAATTGCAACATTTTGAAATTAGGGCTTCAAATTAACGAATACCTTTGTTGGCGCCTCCACAACTTCGTCAGTATCACTCTTCGTATTGTTTCTCGTTCTCACCATTCTGTCAATGAGTACGACGCTAGAGAGAGACTATTGGGGGAAAGTATGGGGTGGGATCGAGTTGCAGATGTGTAGAGAGAGAAAGTAGGATTCTGGGAAGAGGAATTCGTGCTGTGTAGAGAGAGAAAGTAGAACGGCAAATTCAGATTTATTAGTGTTTATATATTTTTAAAAAGTGGTACCCAGAGGGAATGGTAAATTATGAAGGTGACTTAGGAGGAATATAATTTGATAAAAGGGACTTATAGAGAATTGCCCCATATAATTTTGTGGTTCAATACCGTTCCCATGTGACATATCACGTCACGTATATGTTAGTTTTTGAGTGTGAAAATAGAAGCTATTGCCTCCATCCTTCTCCTTATCTCTCATGAATGTCACTCGTAATTAATTTGTAATATTTCTCAATTAATCTCTAAATTATATTTTCGTGATTGGATTTGCGCATGGGTTACTACATGTTGCACGCATACACGTGTATAACACCCAATTCAGAGGAATGCACGAAAATCGTAACCTTCATTTACTTGTTTTGCACACATTATTTAGGGCTAGTTGTATGATATAATCCATCCATCCATCCCTACTTATTTTATCATTATTTTATTTTGAGACCTATCAATATAAATGATCACTTTCCTCTTTTAATAGATGAAATATCAAACCCAAAAAGTTTTGATGTGACACATTTTATTTTATTTGGGTATTATAATAACTTCATAAAAATATCTTTTCACTCTCTTAAATCTCAGCATTTATCATAACTATCTATTAATATATAAGAGACGCAGGGAGTATAACAACAATCGTTAACAAAAAAATTAGGCATTTTTTAATTGCACCTCTTAATCTCATTTTTTGATATTACAAAAATTGGAGTACGTTTTATTATTGGATTAAAATGTGATAGTTTATTAATTTTGGACGAGAATATATTTAAATCTTTAAGCTAGATTAATCTAGCTCATTCATCAACCTCAAAAAGACAACCGCTCAGATGCTTGCAAACTGCAACCAATAACAAATGCTCAAAGGATAAATTAGAAAAAAAATGATAAATTAGTACATAATTGAGAAATCTTAGATACAGCTCATCGATGCACCTAATTTTTACTCTCTTTTTAAACTTTGATGCTCCTTCATGATACGTTAGTACATACTATTAAATCTTAAATAGGAATTGAAAATGTGAATTTTTGATACTTAATGTGTTTTTATGTAATAATCAATAATTCTCCCAATAAATTACGTCTTCTAACTTTTTTCCCTTTTATTCGTTATTTTCATGAAATGTCTACAAAATAGAAAGCGAAGAAGTAATCAATAAATTGTAACGGCCCGGATTTTACAGTTATTTATTCAGAAATGTTTTGATAGAAAAAGAGGAATACTAAACTTATTATTTAAAATTTATTATTTTTTTACAAAACTGTCTTTATAGTTTTAGGTAGAGAAGTAGTGGTCAAATACTTGAGTGACTAGGTGTGTAAAATTCATCCAAAGTAGGGCGACCCACTCTTTTTCCCAAACATATTTACCAACCAACAAAAGAAAATAGAAATAGAGAGAGAGGGGAGATCGACCACTATGGGAGACAGAGGGAAAGAGAGAACGATCGACCGTGAAAGAAGAGAGAAGGCGGCAGATAACTCCTCGATAACTCCTCGACAAATTTACTCAAACTCCTCAATAACTCAGCGGACCATTCGTGCATTTTCTACTCAAACCACAAGCGATAACTGCTCGACAAGTTTAAGGTAACAGGAGTGCTTGCGTGCTTGTAGGCAAGAAGGCTGTCTTAGATGTTTATTGTTTATTTAGAGAAGTTGTCGTATTGTACGTGGTTAATAATAAAATTGTTGCTATCATAGATTTATAGTTAATATTGTTATTATTATTATTACCTTGGGTTGACCATATTTGAATAAATTACCTGTTCTTGTTTGGATGATATCAGGGCATATTAAAAGTAATTTTTTATGAGTATTTTATTGTGATGGGTATGTCGTTTTATGTATCCGTGATTGATGGAAAGGAATTGTCATGTGTAGATGCATGTTTATACATTTAGTTTAATATGACTTGTAGAGTTTTTTAGTATGATGTACGATTGTATTTTTTTAAAGTGTTGTAGTACGGGGCATGTATATTTGTGGTGAATAATTATGTTTTGGCATGAAGTGTATATTTATTATGTATATGATGTATCGGTCCTTGTCCCTTGCCTAGCCAGGGACATTTTTATCACTAAGGGTTATGAATATTTACAACTGCTCGAGGGTAGTAATAGTGGAAGAAAAAAAGTAGATTAATAACAACATATAGATTAAAAGAAGAAAATATTGTATGCTGTGAAAATAGTTAGAAGGTTCTTTTATTGGCATTTGTCTCTCCCTTATCCGGCGCATTGGCGTCACGAAGGGCTAGGGACTTTTTCATAACGGCCTTTGTGTCTCACTTATCCAGGGGCATTGTTGTCACGAACGGATAGGTAATATTTTTGGCATTTGTCTCTCATTTATCCGGGGGCATTGGCATCCCAAAAGGATAGAGAATGTACCTATCCATGGGGTAATTGATGATCATCGAAGTAAAAGGAAAAATAAAAATAAAAAAGTAAAAAAAGAAGTAAAGTGGGACCTAATCAAAGAAAAATATATATTTTTGAAGTATTTTTGTTTTATCTATGAAGTATTAATAGAAGTTGTAACAATTATGACATTCATTATTATTATCATCTATATTCGTACCTTTATACCTTGGGTCCCAAAGGTATTGATGGTGTGATGGTGTGATGATACACACGTAGGTGTGCTGCCTTCTATATTGATGGGTGAGATTCACCATTAGAAATTTGTGGCAGATGTAGACAAATGAAAGGTCATTACAGACTAGGACATTGGTTGCGATGCATAGCATGGATTGGATTTTATTTCAGTTGTGATATTTTGATGAGTTTGGATTTTTATACTACACTTTTTTCTGAAAAAACGTACAAATCGTACAAAAAATTTACGATTTACAGAAATTACATGCAAACCGTATATTTAATGTACGGTTTGCATGTATTTTTGCAAACCGTACATTAAATGTACGGTTTACATGTAATTTTTTTTTTTTTTTTTTTGTAATTTCAATTTGTAAAATAGAAAAAATATATAAAATATGCAAATCTATAATTCACTTAGCTATATATAATTGTTTGTTATTTGTTTATATTAATTATAGAAATTATAATAATTGTTGATATTTGTCCCATTTTTGCATTATTATTTTTTTTTTGTAATTTCAATTTGTAAAATAGGAAAAAATATATAAAATATGCAAATGCATAATTCACTTAGCTATATATAATTGTTTGTTGTTTGTTTATATTAATTATAGAAATTATAATAATTGTTGATATTTGTCCCATTTTTGCATTATTTTTTTTTTTTTGTGTAATTTCAATTTGTAAAATAGGAAAAAATATATAAAATATGCAAATCCATAATTCACTTAGCTATATATAATTGTTTGTTGTTTGTTTATATTAATTATAGAAATTATAATAATTGTTGATATTTGTCCCATTTTTTGCATTATTTTTTTTTTTTTTGTGTAATTTCAATTTGTAAAATAGGAAAAAATATATAAAATATGCAAATCCATAATTCACTTAGCTATATATAATTATTTGTTGTTTGTTTATATTAATTATAGAAATTATAATAATTGTTGATATTTGTCTCATTTAATAAAAAAATTAGGGTTTTTATTCAAATTTATGTTATTTAGATATTTATT
The DNA here is from genome assembly GCA_963682055.1 of Primula veris. Lineage (NCBI taxonomy): Eukaryota > Viridiplantae > Streptophyta > Magnoliopsida > Ericales > Primulaceae > Primula > Primula veris. The sequence goes on along the minus strand of OY821742.1, from coordinate 26,779,805 downwards.
ACTAATGGTTTGGTTATGATGTTACATGTTTATGATGGTTATTTGTTTTGATTGAGAAAAATAAAAATTGTTACGCTTTATTAATATTTACCCGTTTTGAGTTATCATTATTTGGTTATAATTGAGTTATCATTGTTTGATTATTATTAATTGGTTATCATTGAGTTATCATTAATTGGTTATCATTGAGTTATCATTAATTGGTTATCATTGTTTAATTAGATAATTAAAATAATTGTTTGGTTATCATTAAATCAACTTTAACTAGTTGTTACCATTTTATTGAGCACACCCGTATGCTCCCGGAAACCGTGAGATGGCCGGGGAAGTTCAGGTGGATTTATAAAGATGCGGGTCCTCTCTCTATACCATCTCATGTAATCCAGTGACGTCCCCGTACCAAATTCGCCGTTAACAAGCCGGTTGTGGCGGTTATTCCACACGGTTATAAACTCTGCAAAAAGTGCAGACCAATCGTGTTTTTGCACAATCCCATATCTTCTATCTTTGCCGTGACCCTGTTTGGGTTTCCAAATATATGTAGGGATCCGCTGAACAAAACCGAACTGTCTCATGAACCTGTCCGCGGGGTGGAACTCAATCTCTCATTATGAGAGGCACAGAACAATAACATGGCAGCCCAAAAGAGCTGATCCCCAACTATACTCAGCACATGTGTCAAAATCCTTCAGAAATGGCAGAGGCCAGAGTGGAATCTGATCACTGCTCTTATCTGAAAACACATGTGCCCCTAGTAATAATAACATGATAGCCCTATACTGATATAGCAAACGGTCCTCACTAGGGTTGGGGGTAATTCACCAAAGGTGTGGAACATCCAATCAAGTCTAACTGTCAAACAGTTTGTATCCACTTGATTGTCAGCCGGTCTAACACCCAACAAACTCTCTATCATATCTAACCTGCTCGCCCTGTTATCATTCCGCTCCGATCGGGTAACAGCAAGACCATCCACCCTGAGACCAAGCATAATCTCTACATCTTGTAAAGATATCCCCAACTCTCCATCGACAAAATGGAACGTGTGCGTCTCATCACGCCACCTATCAACTAAGGATGTAAGCAAGCCTCGGTCTACGCTATAATTACATATAGTGTGAATACCATAAAAACCAGCCCTAATCATATTTTGAACTACTCTTGTCAGGCGTCGATATCTACCAACTATAATTATATAGCTAAGTGAATTATGGATTTGCATATTTTATATATTTTTTTCTATTTTACAAATTGAAATTACACAAAAAAATAAATAATACAAAAAATGGGACAAATATCAACAATTATTATAATTTCTATAATTAATAGAAACAAACAACAAACAATTATATATAGCTAAGTGAATTATGGATTTGCATATTTTATATATTTTTTCCTATTTTACAAATTGAAATTACACAAAAAAAAATAATGCAAAAATGGGACCAATATCAACAATTATTATAATTTCTATAATTAATATAAACAAACAACAAACAATTATATATAGCTAAGTGAATTATGGATTTGCATATTTTATATATTTTTTCCTATTTTACAAATTGAAATTACAAAAAAAAAAAAATAATGCAAAAATGGGACAAATATCAACAATTATTATAATTTCTATAATTAATATAAACAAACAACAAACAATTATATATAGCTAAGTGAATTATGGATTTGCATATTTTATATATTTTTCCTATTTTACAAATTGAAATTACAAAAAAAAAAAAAAAAAAAAAAAATTACATGCAAACGTACATTTAATGTACGGTTTGCATGTCATTTTTGTAAACCGTAAATTTTTTGTACGGTTTGTGCGTTTTTTCAGAAAAAGTGTAGTATAAAAATCCAACATCTATTTTCATCTTTAAAACATTATGGAAAATATTTTCTTTTCGGTTGTTTAGTTTTTTTTTTCCTAGGTTTTAGACGATTGTAGTTTTTCTATTGAATTCGAGTTTTGAATTTGTAATCTACGTGCAAGTTTCCATTAAAGATTAGTTTCAAAATGTCATTTTTCCGTTATAGTATTCTTTTGTTTTATTATCGCTTGATGTCGTTTTATTATTCAAACCATACTTAAAACGTTTTACTTTTCAAAAGCTCACCCCGTAATCGTTTTATGGAAACTAGAGCATGACAAGTTTATATCATAGCTTAAACCGGGTTTTAAAAACTTTGGGACGACGGGAAGATGCGTAACCATCGAGTCAAAGTCCAACGTATTTATTTTCTCAAAAAATTGTTATATTATTCTTTGGTTTTAAAAAAAAACGAGGGGATTCATTAGTATAGAACATGTAGGAGTAGTAGTACTTGTTGGGCATTAAGAAAAAATCTTATTTACAAAACATATTGGAGACAGCGGGACGCTTGTTGTTTCCGAAGAGTCGAGCAAGTCAGATGACTCGTTACCAACACAAGTACGTTTGAGGTAAGTGAATATGTTATCGACATAGAACTTCAAAACATGAGGGGACGCTCGAATGTTCTGAAAGAATCGTGTCATGAAAATTACCAATTGGTAGTTGCTTTGAGGTTGTGTGTAGTGAAATGGTTGTGAAGTGCAAAAATTGTTATTTCATAAGTTTGTGATATATATTCGTATTTTATATAATAAAGAAAAGTGTACCCTACAATTGTGGATTGTAGGAAGTATTTAATTTGACTATATATTTTAGGGACAGATGGTCCATGTGGGGAAGTATTGAAATGAATGTGGAGAACCCGTTAGAGTGTTGTAGAGTGACGTGTAATTGTTATGTGCTTACGAGTGTTGTGTATAAAAAAAATTATAGTGAATGATGCGGAATTCATGATGTGGATATTTTTGTGTAAAACCTGGAGTAAACAAAATATTGAGAATAAACGTTGAAATTTTGTGTTGTAATGTGATACAAAGTATCCATATCTGTTGTGATGCAACATGAAACGTTTTATGTTATGATTTAGGGAATACTTGTAATTTCGAGGTTGGTGTATGACAAAGTATGTTCATTTAGTGGTTAAGAGTGTTGTCGTTTAAGAAATTTCATGTTTAGAAGTGAGGATGAAGTATGAAGGGTTGTGTTGGCGAAGTATCATGGGTAGAATTGCTATATTTTAAGATTTCATACAATTTGAGGAGTAGTAATGATTTGAGAATTGTAAATTATGTTAAATAGATGAAACTACTAGCTTAAAGTTTTATGTAAATACATAGAGTGAATGAATGTATAAATACAAGGATTTTGACCTGTCGGGTTTTGTTTTTGACCTGTCGAATTCTCTAATAAAATTCCAAAAAAAATTCAACTTGTATTTCGATAAATCGATGTGGCGATTGAACTTTTTGGCCCTTTTTGACCTATCTAATTTTCTGACAATTTTTACAAATTTTTCGACTTCAATTTCGATTGATCGATATAACAATCGAAAGGTACTCGAACTTTTTGGCACTTTTTCGACGTGTTGATTTTTTATTTCCGATCGGTCAAGTGTTCTGCAGACTAAATGTTACAAATATTTTTAAAACTCATGACTTGTTTGTTCGGACTCCGTTTTGGCTCTCGTTCAAACCTGTGTCATCGTAATAAAGTACCCTATATTTCTAAACCCTGAAACTTTACATAGATTTTTTTTGAAAACTGTACCAAGTAGATTTATTTAACAAAGAGGAGTGGTCACATTGCAGTTTTGAGTTGTTACACACATTTTATGAATTTATGTGCTACATACGTGAAGTAATTGGTTTGAGAGCTATGTTATAAGTTGTATATGAGTAGGAAGAGGGAAAATAACATTGAATTGGGTATTTAGAGAGGAGATGACTTAACGTATGTTTTGATGTTTTGTGTAGTGAAATGCTAATCGCCGCTAGATCGGGTAGTTCGGGTCGCGTTTTGTTACTTGTTTATAATTTTGCCTTGATATTATCATATGTATTTATGACCTTGAGTTGGATGAAGTAAGGTGTGTTGATTGTATATATAATAAATGACATTAAAGGGTGTTACACGACTACACTAATGCAGATATAATGTAATGATGCAATTGGCAAAAAGAAATTGATTTGATATAAACTGGATGATCTATTTAGTGAAATTGAAGTTTAAATTTTACTCGTTTAATTACGCAAGCTAAATTCCAAATGTGGCAAATGATTTAGAGAGTGGATATTGCCAGATGTAACAAATGGAATCGATTTTCTTGTTTTTCGAGTTTGTGTTTAGTAATAATATTCGATATGACGTTAGAGATATTTAACGATCAAGATGAATGTTGATTAGACCACGAAATGGTAGTTTTTATTGGTTAAAACAACATTAATTATCGTAGTTTTATTGCTATTTCAGCCTATTTAGGCCATATTTAGTGTTTTTTTCTCCTTTTCCCGGTTTATTTACACATTTCTATATTTTTGTAGGAAATTGCATGGAATTAGCACAAGAATGAGACAAGGACGCAAGAAAACCAATTGAAGGAACAAAAGTGATGAAATTAGAAGTCAAAGGACCCACAAGACCAGTCAAAAGTTGACCAAAACGGAGACCAAGAGAAGATAAAGATCAGAAATATTCTGGAAACAAACCTGACCAGTCAGGTTACAGCAAATTTTAATAATTAGGTTTAATTTCATAGAACCTATATAAACATATTTTTCTAAGTTGTAAATAACATTTTTTACACAGTATACAACAACTTTTCACATATTTTCGACCTAGAGTGAGAAAAGAGAGAAATAAACACAAATCTTGAGGGTTTTGTGCACGAATCCTTCAACGTCGATTTCGTTTTGTGAGTTTAATTCAAGATTTTCATTACGATATCGTGTTTTTAGTATCTCTTCTGATTGTTTATGCAGTTACTATCTGTTTGAAGTTAGCAGTTACTATCTGTTTGAAGTTCGAGAGCAATAAAAGTTGTATTTTGTTATATTCAATTATTGTATTGTTTACTATAATTAAGAAGTTCGTAACTACGACTTCTTAGAGCTTAATCCCCTTGTAAAGAATCTAATTGCAAAGAAACTAAAATTTCCGACAACACTGCCATTGTTCCAATTATTTAGTACTTATGCGTAATGAATCGATTGCTATGCTACCTAAATTTTAAATGTATATATGCTACTACAGAATCAATAATGCAAAAAGATACACAACCCCAAAATTTTACAAAACCGAGAAATATCGTAAACGTACAAGTTACAATGGAAATGATCTCTATAATCATATCCAATTCAAAATTCGATTGGTTGAAATACTTCATTATCATCGTAGATCGGTTGAAGTTTTAAAAAAATATTCATTCTGATTTGGTTTAACTTATTTAAACTGGTTCATAAAAGCTTGTTATGGTGGTACATGTTGATGTTACATGTAATCATAGTCGTTTGATGTAAATTAATTGTTAAATTTTAGATCTGATGAAAACTGAGAATTGACGGGGTTTAAAGGAAAAATGGTATTTACAAATATATCAGACAAAACTGTGTATGGGAAGAAGTATTTTGAAAAGGATCTTCTTGAGGAAACTCTGTATTTTGGAAATGATCGTCTTGTAAGGGTAAATTTAGATAAATTACCAAAATATTATAATTATTTTCTATATATATAAGAATTTAGATAGACGATGATTGGAAGAAATTTCACTTTGTTTGATGTTTCATATTAGAAATATATGAAATTCTCCTAAAACAAACTAGATAGTTTTTTTAGGCATTTTATATTGTTTCTAATAACCAGTGTGCAGACACTTACCAGAATGGCTGCTTGTTTGAATAGTAAGCAGTCAAACAAATAAAATTAGATCTTGTTCATTCTCTATCTATAATTCAGAACATTTAGACATACAACTCGTAATTGCAACGACCCAATTGCAAAAGCGGAGCTCTAACAACTAAGCTATATCCCCTGAGTCAAGAGGAGCATGCATAAAGGGGTTAGGTGCTTCTTCTATTCTTTTTTCCTGGCGCATCTAGGTCATCCTGGACTTGAAGCAGAGACCTCACCCGTGAAGTAAATCATCGCACGGACGGTCTAACCAATTGGAAGAGAATCAATAGATTCTTTTTTCGGGAGCAATTCATCCTTCCCGAACGATGTAAGAGTTCTTTTAATATAAGTGAGAAATATACTCACTTATATGTAAGAGTTCTTTTAATGAATCATCAAATGGGATAGTAAAAAACGATATATAAAGTGCGGTTATTTACAAAATATGTCATTGAGGAACAACTATAACGGACTTGACAGATGTTAATATGCATAGATTTAGTTAGTTAGTTTAGTATAAATACTCACTTGGTTTTATTGTAAAAGTTGGTTGATCATTAATACATCTCATTTTATATTAGAATTTATCTCTCTAAATACTATTGCAATCAACCCTCGATCACCAAATTTAATATGGTATCAGAGCCCGGTTACTCCCATGTGATATTGGGTCACCTCTCTCATCCCAGAATGGACGTTATATTACATTGGTTGGCCCCGTTCGGATTTAGTACAACTCACAAGTGAGGGGGAGTGTTGATTGTTATTATCTCACATCACTTGTGGATAGATCGTGGCATGTGTTTAAAATGTATTGTTCACTTTATTTGCTATGAGACCTTTTAGTGGGTAAGAGTATGAGTTTCAACATGGTATCAGAGTGATTTATACACATATGTATAAATCTATATCTGCTGCGGTGATCGGTACAGTTTTCCGATGAGTCTCTGGTGAGATTCCGTTGACTTTTCCGGCAGTTTATGTCGCTCTTCGGAGATCAGATTTAACCGATATTCTTCTCTGATATCACTGTTAACGATGAAGAGATCAGTCGTCTTCTCCGGTGAGATTCCGGTCAGATTTTTCCGGCAACAATTCTTTTTTTTGGTGACGGTTACGTTTTCGATCGTTTTCTCCGATTTCAGATCTGGTTTTCGTTCGTCTTCTCCGACGATAAGTTTTCAGATCCTTTTTTTCTCCAATATATACAAACTCACATTCATATATATACATACACAACAATAATATACATATATTCTCGAATCTGTTTATTCTTTTTCTTGAATTCGTTCGTCTTCTTCATTTCGATACAAATCATGACAGTTCTCCTACGACGATGACGTATCGTTATTCTCTGATGATTTTTCGGTTAATTTTTTCTCCGATATGGAGATCTGATTTTCTTTTTCTCTCCGATATTTGTTTTTTCTTTCTCTCCATTTATCGACGATGATATGATGTTATTTCCGGCGACTCTTCGGTCTTCTTCTACGATTGGAGGTTCTTTCTCTCTCTATATCGATATGTATACGTGTATATCTATGTGCATCAAAGTGACGTTGTGTACATCTGGATTAGATTTTAGTTTAATTACATATTAGTCCTCAAGTTTTGAGATAGCTTCAAAGTGATCTCAAGTTTTCAGCAAACTGCAGCGTGGTCCTCCTACTAGTTTTTGGGTTATTACTCCGTGGCCCTTGACTTAGGCTATATATTCAACACGGTCTTAATGTTTGGGGTTACTTTATTTTGGTACATAATTTGCGGAAATTGGCCATTTTTAGTCCGTAACGGTTTTGTTTCTATTACGGTATGGTCTACCAGTTCGGGAATATGACAGTTTGGTCCTTTGGTTTGGATTTGATATCGTTTATGGCTTTTGCATTGCCTTTTATGGCATTTAGGTCTTATGTGACCATTTTATTGGCTATGTAGCCATTTGATACCCATTGTTGACTTGCCCGAGTGGCGTTTGCTGTTTTTTATGGCTTTGATTTTTAGGTCATTGGTGACCATATTATGCCCATATTTGTTTTGCCTTTTATGGTTTTGATATCGTCTTTTATGGCGTTTTAGGTCGTTTGTGACTATTTGATGCCCTTAGTGGCTTGTTTGGCTCTACATGGTCGTTTCTTGCCGATTGTGGCATTTATTGGCCCTACGTGGTCTTTTATAGCCGTTTGTGATATTTTATTTTTCGTTGCTCCTTTTATGTGCAACTTAGAAATATTTTTCAATATCTTCCAACTTGAGTGGGCGTGTTAATATCCATAGATTTAGTTAATTAGTTTAGTATAAATACTCATTTGGGTTTATTATAAAATTTGGTTGATCATTAATATATTTCATTTTATATTAAAGTTTATCTCTCTAAATACTATTGCGATCAATCCACAATCACCAAATTTAACAGCAGACATGATATAATTTTATGGTGCCACATGTGTCCACTTAACATGTCACGTATATGAGTAGCACTACCCTAAAACCGGTTAACTATAATTTAGGACGTATCATCCATTAAAAATTCAATACATATTAATAAAAACAAAAATAATTATATTAAATTTAATTCAAAATAAAAAATAAAAAATTCTATTGGTTGGCACACCCTTAATTATAGTACATCGGCTTCATATTAGTGTTAGTCCAAGTTTATGTTTAGTTTTGCATGCGAAAATATAATCTTTTGCCTCCACCATTCTCCATATCTCTCATGAATGTCACTCATAATTGTAATAAAAAAAAGGGTGTGATAATAATATGATGGATTTCAAGAACTCAGGTCGTAGATTTTGGGGCTGTCCTAATAGTAATGTTTATAACTAATTTTTTTTTTTCAATGGAGCCTAAATTGTGTGCAAAGATAAATCATCGTACATGGGTTGTTCTGTCAAACATCAACGTTTTGTATTTTTTTATTTAATTTCATATTTACATATAAAACTAAACTCAAAACTTTACATGTACACAGATAAACTTGATGAGTCGCGGTAGGCCCCCCTAAAACCAACCAACAACAAATAATTAACAAATAAATAATACTCAGCAGAGGAATTATTTAACCAAAGTGTCTTATTGGTAAAAAGTCAAAACTCACAACTCCAATGTTTTCTCTTCTCCAGAACCTGTACTTTCTCTCTCTCTCTCTTCAATCTTTGTTTCTATATTTTAAAAAAAAAAACAGTTGATTCCTTTGTTTAGAAGGTTTTTAAAAAGTAAAAAGTGTTTTTTGCAAGGAGCGGATAAACAGTAACAACATAAATAGGGATTATATACTAATATACGTAAAGATCATGACTTCAATTTTTTGTTTAATTACTGAGCTGTTTTATTAGCTTAAGGTGTTTTGTTAAATAAATTTCTTAATGTATAGTTGTTTCTACTTTCTTCAAAATAGAGTTTTTAAATTTATATGGTCTGGTTTATCACTTACAAATCTTACAAATAAGTAACTTTCAACGTTTTATTTAGTTATTACTCTTTATAGAAGGCAGGTAAAGTGCAATAACAGTGCCTCCATATAAAAGTAATTAGGTGGAGACCGCGTACTCCCGTGATAAAAATTGACGAAAAACTAAATTTGTCTATTTATTTTGATCAAAATCTTAAAAAATCATTGTTCTGCCCCTCCCATTTTACGAAAAAAAAAAAACTCATATAGTTATGAAAAAAATAAATTATATAGCATATTGGCCCTCCCATTTCTAATTCCCGGTTCCCTCACTGTCCCCAATACAGTTTCATGTAAAACAGATATACGAGTATTTGTATATTATTAGTCTTTCTTTGTCTTGATGTCTACCACTATGATAACTCGTTATTTCGGTTTTTCACAAGCATCTTTAAGTGCAACCTGGACTCTGTTTATTTGTCTAATCGAGGTAAGAATTGGAATTTTAAATAGAACTTTTGTGCGATATTACATTCCTTGTAGTCTAAAGTTACTTGATCATGTGAATTGCCAGTTCTTTTTTTTTTTTTAAGTTTGATATTTTATTTTGTGAATTGCCAGTTCTTGATGATTAAGATTTGCGCAATTCACATTAATTCATATATACCCTTTTTTTCTTTTTCTTTTTTTTACTTTCAGACAGATTTGTAAATAATCAAAGATTTTTGATTTGGAATCGTGCTCAAAAAATAAATTCTGCACTTTTTACAATATTGTACATATTTTCTTACGATTTTAAATCTGTATGTACCTTTAAAATCCATCAAGTAGGAAGATACTCTTAGATTTGTAATTCATCTTCGTGATAATTGAAAAATATATACCTTTTTAAAAATCTAATTTATTAACAATCAATGTAAGTTTGCTTAAACCAGCTAGCAGATGAACTTGGTAACTTTTTTTTTACTTTTTCTCTGTGCAGCACCCGGGGGAGTGATGCAACCAAAACTAACCCCACCATTTGTTTGTTTTTTTATCGAGTTAAGACTCATCTTGTGAATGAAGAAGCTCCCAAATAACCCCGGAAATCTTTGTCTAAGTATGTAACAGTTGTTGTTTACCAAAAATCCTAATAAAAAAACAATGTCCTCCTCTGGCCCACACATCTTTGTCTTCCCTTATCCCGCTCGGGGGCACATTATCCCCATCCTAGAACTCACCCACAAGCTCCTCAAACGCAACTTATCTGTCACCGTTTTGGTCTCCCCCTCTCAACTTCCCATCCTCCAACCCCTCCTCTCATCACACCCTCAGTCCCTCCATTCCCTTGTTCTCTCTCCTCCACCGTACTCCGACCATCTGGACCCCGTCACGACTACACGTGAACTTAGCCAACTCTCCGACCCCATCTCAAAATGGTTCAAGTCCCACCTTTCCCCTCCCGTCGCGATCATATCCGATATGTTCCTTGGCTGGACCCAAAATCTCGCCTCGAACCTTGGGGTGCCACGTGTCATCTTCTGGCCGCTCGGGGTCTACGCCTCGTCCATATTCAGATGCCTGTGGCATGACCTGCCTAAGCCAGACAATGCCAACAATCTGGATTCGATTCTGGTCTTAGATAAAGTTCCTAGCTGTCCAAAATACCCCTGGAGGCAGATCAGTAGGCTCTACCGCGACTACATAGAAGGGGATCTGGATTCAGATTATTTCAGGGAGATCATGTTGGAAAATGATCGTAGTTGGGGAGTCGTGTTCAATTCCTTCCCCGAGTTGGATGGAGTTTATATCAACCATTTTATAAACGAGATTGGCCATGATCGGGTATGGTCTTTGGGACCATTGGTGCTGGCTAGTGATTGTGTAACTGGAATGAGTAATGAGTTGAGGGACTGGCTCAACTCAAAGGGCGATAGTCAGGTAATCAGTGGCGGACCACGTCTTTTTCCCTCTTTTTAATATGGGGAGATAAAATGTCATAATTGAAAATTTAAGATTTTATTCTTTATCCCCTAAAGCAAGCATAACATGAAACAAACTAATGGACAACAACGTTATTTTGTTGTACAGAAAGTACAATGCAATGAGAAGAAAAATTATTAATCTATTTGTTCTAACTAGCAGAGGCAAAACTCTATCACTAATTACAATTTTACACTTGTATCTAAACACAAAACTTTGATTTCTAGTGTTTATTGAAACCATGTCTTCTTCTTAAATCTTCTAGTTCTTTAATCTTCGTCAACCTTAGCATACTTCTCGGATTTCATTTTTTTGTCCATCTTTTGAGTTGTAAGGTTTACCCCCGTGTCCTTAGGTCCATCAGAAGACCCTCTGTCAGCAGCTTCAAAAATATAACTAGTCACTGAGATAACATTTAGCATTTATAGTTTTTTTCGGGTAATCAGGTGAAAAGGAAATTCCATTTGCTGCCCTTCTTCAACTTCCCTATTGGTGTAAATCCCAAGTAGAATTAAACAATACTCATGGTACTAATTATTTGTCTTTTGTCATCCTGGCCCAAATATGTCACCGAATTTTTCCTCCCATGCAGGTAGTGTACATATGCTTCGGAAGTTTATGGTCACTCACGGATCCACAAATAACTGCTTTGGCGACTGCCCTCGAGTCTAGCGGGGTAAGTTTCGTCTGGGTCTTGAAGGAATTTGACTTGAGAAACATGTCGGAAAATGGTATGCCGATCCTCGATGGGTTTGAAGACCGTATTAGGGGGAAAGGTTTTCTTATCAAGGGGTGGGCCCCACAGGTGGAGATATTATCACACAGAGCAGTTGGTGTGTTTGTTACTCACTGTGGGTGGAACTCTATGCTGGAAGGACTTTGCGCAGGGGTGTTAATGCTTACATGGCCATTGTTAGCCGACCAGTTTTACAATGCTAAATTGTTAGGTGATGAGATTGGTGTCACGGTTTGTTTCTTTGAAGGTGGGAGGGAAGCTGTTCCCGAATCAGCTGAGCTGACACGTTTGCTAGACGAGTCGATTGATACCAACTTTAGGCTCCAAGAAAGAGTTCGACTAAAAAGGTTGCAAAAAGTTGCAACCGATGCATTGAATGGGGATAGCTCGGACAGAGATTTTGAAGTACTAGTCCAGCAACTATCAAAAGCTTAAGGGTCGCTTAATGCGGATGGATTAAAGATTTTCTTGCCTCTAACGGTAATGATAAGTTAACATAAGAAACAATGAAACACATTTCTTTCCAGGGGTTACAATAAATCCATTGGTTGTTGTTTGACTCTTGAATAAATTTTCACGATTTTAGCTGCAAGTTTCGAATGGGTTCTTTGGACCAATCAATACGACAATTAGTCAAAAAGATATGCTTATACACTAAATTTATATCTGCAACTGCCAACTGGGATTCCTCATTTATGCCTACTTCTCATATTTCATGTTTTGTTTCCATTCTTTTTTCTTCTACTAATTTAAGATGAGACATTCACGATCAAATACTTAAAGCCAATATCCTCTTGCTCTTATGACATTTAGCTTGTTCTAACAAATACTTAAAACCAAAATGTGGGACTTCAATTAATACAGAGGTATCAAATTTCAATACATATTGATTTTGGATACTTTATGTATGGAGTTTCGGGTATAGTTCGATCTCCACCTAGCAAACTATCACTACCTGTAATTGACATGGTAACTACTTTCACCGACTTCTAATTCAGTAACTACTCTACATATATTGTTAAATATGGTACATTTGCTTCCTTACATTAAGATCAGTCGTCTTCTAAACTATACATTTGTTAAATGATAGCTCGCCTAGATTAACTTGTGAAGCAGACTGAACTAGAAGGTTGCTTCAATAGGATTATCTTCTTGACGTGTTTGTTTGAGTCATACCCTCGTCGCACGGCAATGCGTTTTAAATCGGCAAGTCCCTCAGCTAATACAAATTTCACCTGTGTGCGCATATTTTCATACCCCCATCACATGAACTTGTCTATAAATTATAAACAAGGCTCTCAATTACTATACAGATTTCAGCTTATGGTCAAGCTAAGAAACTCGTAACCAACTCATCCAAATCCTTATCCGAACTCCCACCATTCTTGGTGGCCTCCAAGGCCGCCTCACGCAACTTCACTGCTCTTTCCCGTTCAGCTACACCCTCGGCTAATGATTCAGAAAACAGCCGAGCCAACTCATCTGAGTCTGGCAGAGCCGCTAAGCCCTCACAAACTCCAACTGCCACGCTGAGTTTCTCAAATAATAGTGTCGCTTCAATGAACTGGTCGGCGGTCATTGGTCACACCAGCATCGGCACGCCAGCCGTTATGCTCTCCAACATCAAATTCCATCCGCAGTGAGTCAGGAAAACCCCAACCGCCCTATAATTAAGTATCGACACCTGCAGGGCCCACCCCCTCACCACACACCCTTTTTTACATGTCCGGTCCTCGAACCCTGGTGGGATAACTCCATATTGTTCTGCCGCCTGTTCTTTTGTCGGCTCCTTAATGGACCAAATGAGTTTTACCCCGCTCTTCTCCAACCCGAGAGCCAACTCATGCATCTGCTTGTTAGTCAGTGTAGCTTGGCTGCCGAAGCAAACATAGACCACCGGACTATCGTCACATGTGTCCAGCCACTTCAACATGTTGACTGCTGACTCATCACTTGACCCACCTCGTTTACCGTTGCCAGCCACATCAGTTTCCATGGGAATCAACGGCCCAACAGCTCAAACCCTATCATGGCCGAGATCCTTTTTAAGGTAGTCCAAATAAACCCCTTCTAGCTTTGTGAACGTGTTCACACCGATTCCCCAGCTCACCATATCGCCCATAAACGATTCCCCAGCTCACCATATCGCCCATAAACCCCTCCCAGACAGACTCAGAGACCGTCTCCCCAACCCTGTAGCTACGATAGTTAGGGAATATCTGTCACCAAAGGAATTTTGGATTACCCGGTACATGAGGAAATGAAATCAATGCGTTATCGTCCTCAGGTTTCTCAGGTAGGCTCCTCCATACATTACATACATGACAGAAAGGGCGATGGTACCAGAAGGGGAGAAAACAAGTCCAGGGACACCCAACCGGGAGGCTAAACGGGGGTCCAGCCAAGGAACATGTCGTACACGATGGCGACAGGTGGCGAGTCCTGATTTGTCCACCACTGAAAGAGCGGGTAATAGAGGCCTTGTAGCGCGTGTATCATGTAAGGGAGGTAGTTTCCTTCTGCAGGGAGGTTAGCTTGATGTTCAATTCCTGAAGGGATCAAAGGGTGGTTCGGGAAAGGGAGGGTTAAGGGTGATATCGAGGAAGGGTGGAGGGAGAGGAGCGAGTCAAGGAGGGAGTATTTTTTCAGGGTAATGAGGATGGTTATGGTTAACCCGCGAGTGGCTAAGTGGCTAGCTTAGTCCAGAAGGGGTATACTGTGCCCCTGCGCAGGATAAGGGAAAAGAAGTATGTGAGCACCATGTTTTGTGATACTCGTGGCTTTGAACTTTCTGTGTGAAGAGATTCAATGAAAATTATATGTAACTATACAGATGTGACAACAGAAGTACTAAATTACATCAACCAAGTAGCACAAGCGAAACCAACAACGAACACAAGTGACAATTCATTGAATGTGTCCACACCTGCTATATGTATGGTTACAACTTTAACACCAAGTATTTTCTAGATTGGTTTAGAATGAGTAATGATGTAGATAGATATCATAAGCAAACTCAGTGATGAATATATATACATTTTGATCAAATAATTATTAACTGTTGTAATATATTATTGGCCATCTTAGACCTTATTCTATTAGGTCTATATTGGGATGTACTAGCACTTATTAATAAATAAAAAACCGTCTTGTTGTCTCTCTCTATATTCTCCCTATATCTATACATATCTATATATATATCTATAACGAGCTAATATATCACACAACACGTTATCAGCACTTTGCTCGTGGAGACTAAGATATACGCTCACGGATATTTGAGATTTTTGGTAAACACACATATATTGGATATCTATAAACCTTGAGGTTTATCCTGGTTTTTAGGATTTTGCTATATCGACATTCACCAACATACCGTGCGTAAGTTACCGAATTCAAAACTTAATTTATTCTATATATGTGATCGCACGTATTATTTTATGGATAACTAAAGCATAATAAATATACCGTAGTATATAATCAATGTGTATTAGAGTTTGTTACTTGTATGGATAACTAAAACATGATCGTAACACATAATGTTGATTATAAAATCATATTTGTTGATAAGACCATACACAGTAACTCAAACTGCATGTATTTGTTGGAAAAAAAACCTATGCATGATAGATTTTTTTTATTTTTACTGTCTAACATGATCAACCTGTCTATTGCCTATTGATATATAATATGTATCGTGTACTGTAAAATTGTATTTTTATACAAACAAAATCAGTAAAAGACATAATCGGGTTGTAAATTGGAAATCATGTAATTGTAAAACATGTATTAATCTGTGGGATTAAATCGGTAACAAACTGAAAACAGTATGATTGTTTTGTAATTCGCAGAAACTATTGACTGTACATGTTAATTACTAAATAATTAAACTGAAACTTATCTGAAATTATGGACTGAAACTGTAATAATGGTGTAAATAGATATATAGTTTGCTGAAATTACACGGATAGTCCCTGTAGTATATTACATGTATAAAAACAGTATATATGTGTTATAAAAGTCAATATTCGGTCTATAAATATTCACCCACATGCATATATATATTTATTAAAAAAGGAAGTGAATAAAAATTGCATGTTAATTGAATAAATTGATATGTTTTCATGTAAATTTAATCACTTTGCATGTTAAAAATTACCATCATAGAATTAATTGGTAATTAAAAATATATTGTTTGCTTGCATGTTAAAACTAACATGTATAGAATTACTTATATGACAATAAATCGTAGATAATTGATTGATATCTTGTTAACATAATCAACATATATTTTGATATTACCATAGATATAAATATCACATATGGCAGTTAATTATTTGATTTGATCTAATTGATTTGATTTGATTTGGTATAATATAATTTGTGTGATTGATAATCCTGAATTGATTTAGTTTATAACCAAATCTATTGCATGATTAGATATATATCATGAATATATTTTATACTGCCTTGTATATATATGTGGTTATCTAGAATAGATATATCTATTATTTATTATCATGAATGATAGAATTGCGAAATCATATATATTCACATTTAAGTTGGAAAAATTATGAATCTTCCCTAAATAGGCTCACCTATTTGGATACAATGTCTAGGAAATATATAGGCAGAAGTCGATATGCTAATGAAGTCGGGTTTTAAGTGGCATTCGTGCCCTCCACCCTCACCGTCTTTCCTGGTCGTTTTTCAAGTAGAGCTACCGAAAGGGGTTGACTAAATAATAATTTCCCTGAGTGTGTTTATATAGTGATGTATGTTTCACCGAATTGGTGTCTCTGTATCGACCTGTCGTTCGATCAATGAGAACCTATTCACATTAAAAGCAAAACTATTTTCGAACCTATCGTTTCGAAACAAATTTTATGCTTGTGCAAACCATAAACATATAAACCAGTCGTTTTATATGATAATTAATACAAAACTCTCAACACATATTGGATTCCATCTATGATGAGAAAATTGCAAAGCATACTTGCGAAATAAATGTTTAGGCGAGGTATTTTACGCCACCACATGTTAGTCACCCTGATGTGTGAGCATGTGATGCCCAAATTATTTGGATGCCATCTTTGATGAGTAAAACACGAGTTTGTTGTTACCCTCGAGATGAATGCTAAGGCGTTGATTTTATTCCACCGCCACATTTGAGACGTGATGACGTCTATGGTGAACAAATGTCTGCAATTGACATATTGGAGCGATCCTTCACCAACATACTAGCTTGGAAATTGTATTTCGTAAGCAGTATCGTGAATTTATATTCAACATGTTTCTTCATCGCGCATGTTTTTCTGGATGAGAAAATGCCCCGATGAGCAAGTTTTAATCCTATTGGGTCAATGGCGAATTGTTTTCCAGATATTAATGCTCTTCATGGACATTTTTTTCCACAAATCAAGAACCAAGAACCGAGACAAGCGTTGTTTGTCTCGAACTGTCGCGATCCCGGCGAATCACCTAGCCAAGCGAGGTTTTAGACAATTGTCAAAATTGAAGACTTGTGGCTCCAAGACAGTTCTTGAAAGGAACAATATGGCCCGTTGTCTTAAAGAAAGAGACAATGCTCAAGGAGTCAATCTTTGCTATAAATGACCAATGTCATTCCCGGCTACTCCTTGAATAGTTCAAAACTATTATAAAGGGGAAACAGCCGATGCTAATGTGGTTAAAGTTAACTGAAAGGAAACTCTTGAGATCCCCGATTTTGTGGCTCAAATGAGTTTGCTACCTTTATTTATTTATTTTGATAAATCATTGAGCCGGTTTTTCGCTCATCTGGATTATGTTTCTCCATTTGGATTATGATTTTTCCATTTGGACATACTTTTGGATTATGGTTTGCCTGTTTACGAAATTTCTCGAATTAATTTAAAGTATTATTTGAGCAGATTCCATTAACAAACGTGACCAAACTTTAAATTATGAAACTTTAGGCAATACTTGTGGGATAGTTGATTTTCTGGAAATAGTGGGTAACAGTGTACCACATAATTTCACAAACTACTTGCCTAAAAGAATACTCATTGACCACGATTCTGGACATGTCGTTCCAAATCGAAATCTTTGGTAAAACCAAATTGATTTGTCAAATATGAGGCCTTATACTCATGTAGGTCTTGCCGTACCTTGTTGAGTTATAAAATATTCGAAAAAACTAGTGTTATCTGGTAATATCTCATGAAAGAATTAAATTTTTTTACATAGCCTTCATTTAATACGACCAAAAGCGTATTTTAGAGGAGTTGAAATGTTTTTCAAGTGGTTGCTACCATATTGTTTAAAACATTTAAAGTTACCTTATCATTTCGCCTGTCGTCGAAATGATAAATGATTTAGATGCTAAGACATGATTGTCTGTACTATCATTCGCTTGTCGTCGATTGATAAGAGCATTTTGATATTGTAGCATTCACCGGATGAGGTATTAGCGGGTCAAAAGACGATGCTTGATTTATAATCGCATCGCATTTGGATTATCTATGAGAATCTATTTTGTGATTAATCCAAAATTCATGCCACTAATGCTCACTTTGAAAGACTAGTATGTGTAAAGATCACGAAAAGGACTCGTATAATTCTTATAAAGAATTGAAGGAGTTATTGTGGACTTATCCAACCATAAGACGGACCATAAATATAAATGGTTATGGTTGATGCATCGACAATAAGGCCACATGATTATTGTTGTCCACAGAAATA
The DNA here is from genome assembly GCA_963682055.1 of Primula veris. Classification (NCBI taxonomy): domain Eukaryota; kingdom Viridiplantae; phylum Streptophyta; class Magnoliopsida; order Ericales; family Primulaceae; genus Primula; species Primula veris. The sequence goes on along the minus strand of OY821742.1, from coordinate 26,761,228 downwards.
CACAATTTCCCAAACTTTTAGCCCTATCATTAAGTTGATGGCTCATGATCTGGATTATCCTGAAAAGTCTAGTCGACTTGATAATGCCGAAAAGTAAGAATCGAAATTTTGATTTGAATTACTTGAGTTTGGAAATTGAAACTGAACATCCTGTCGATTATGTTCAGACCCAAATGGACTCACAGAAAGTTTGATAAAATGACTGCAAATGATTACACACACTTCTTGGTCTTGCGCACCAAGATTTATATTTGTGTGGGGTTATGCTATTTTGCTGCATTGTTCCATTATGAGGCTCATAGACACTAAAACACCATAAGCGTACCAGCTGGTTATGAGCCAGAAGTCTCATATTAACGTGTGTTTGGAGTGCTTAATTAATATTTTGATTGAGCCGCTATATCGTTCAAAATATGGACCTCTGAAGGAGACATAAGTCGATTATGAATCTCATGTCTATCATTTGATAGAGTAACCTTGGCAAGCAATTTCTTTACCGCATGATATGCGAAAGTGACATCGCTAAGACTGTTCTCCCCATCGTTAGGGGGAGATTTCCACGTTACCGTTGATAAAGAACGACGTGAAGTAACGTGGCATAACCCACTCAGTTTTAGCTTGATCCCCAAAACTGCACTTAGTGATAAGTAAGTGCATAGACTCCCTAAAGTCTAACTAAATGTCAAATGCCTTTAATGACTTTATGAGATGTCACGAGATCATTTATACCTGCTGCAAAATGCTTGCAAGGATAGACGTCCCTGTCGGACGTCGTGTTCCTGTCGTAACACGTTGCCTTGGCCGAACCCATCAAGCAAAGGACGCTGTCGTCGGCCGTCAGTCTGTCGTCATTCCCAAGATATAAGAAAGTTGACCGGTTCTTAATTCGTTCAGCCCCAGAGGTGGTGAACTGAAACTCGTTTGTCGCACGAGATTATAAAGGATCTAGGAGGTGTGTGATTCCTCCTCATCCTGAGTATCTTGAAATATCTGTCGATCATGATATCTTAGATGATATTGAAGTGAAACGAGACTGTCATTGATTACTTGTTCATATATTCGGTGACGACTGATAATATGAGCAAATTATGACATGGAACCATGTACCGTTGTCTGAAGTCAACATAAAATAGACTGGACTAATGGAAACTTGCAATCCAAGTAGACTCCTTAGCGAAAGTGTGTTCGGACCTGTAGCTCCACCACCACCACCAATGTTAAACGAGTTCGTTTATTTGGTTATTCGTAAAAAAAGACTGATGAGAATCATGAGATTATAGAATTCTCGCCTAGTAGCGCAAGGCTTCTCTCACACATTGGAATTGATTACGAGATGGTTGAATTTCTCGTAATGGACGTTATAACGGTCTCCTACTTTATCAGTTTAGAAGTTTCCAAAAAACTGATTGTGTAGCATGTGATTGTGGTCACTGTTTTATCTCTATGGGGATTTAGACAAAGAGATATAGATGAAGGTCCATGTATGACTTCATATGCTTTAATCAAGTAGTTCCTGACCACGGAACACGATCTCAATTAAATGAGACGTTCACTCTATGGATTAATATAATTCTAGCGGATGTGGTATACCCGCCTAAGTGAGTACTTGATCAGCTTGGGATACTTGAACAAGTATTATGCCCTTGCGTGTTTTATAACGCGGTCCATCTTTGGATTTGCCTTCGAGATGAAGGATCTTGGGAAGACACGGTAGTAACTCGACCTGATGATCGAGTCCCGTAAATATTGAATTTAAGTCCATGATTTAGACTACAGCTTGAAGGTGTTATGACATTTTATTCATCATGATGCTAAGTCGTCAGATTCTGCCATGATCGTTCGATCACTAGACATTCATATAGACCCAGTCCGTCCCTGATAAGACGATGAAGAGATATTGAACCATGATGTTCATATCTAAGTACAATAAGCGCATCATTGTACTTGGTCTAATGTGCTAGGACGAACATCTCGTATGCTGTGAATGGTATAGCTCGACACAGCATCGCGCTAATACGCTGCCATTGAAATGGCACTAAAGACACATTAACTTACCTTATGGTAATTTTAGAAGTGGGCTATTTTATCCCATTTGCGTCATCGAGTGTACCTACGCCCCATTCGGTACTCGAATTAACGCAACCTTTTTTCGGTTATAGCAATGCTGGTTACTTATCAAACCCGTATAAGAGATATTTCTAACATGGTCTGTCTTTATGATTAGGAATAAGGCGATATCTTAGAGGTCTTGGAATGACTCCAAAAATGAATCACTCTGATCTACTCGTGCTGTATGAGACGACTAGATAGTGTATATGGTTTCGAGCTAGTATTAGCCATATTTGAATTACATATGCTCTGTCTCACGATCCTCATATAAAACTCACTACAATCAACTACAACTCTCTCTCCCCCAATTATATTTTGTCGCTATACTCTGACTCATCACTTGTGTATGGGTTGGCGGCCACAGTGGTGGTCTGTCGGACCTTTGGCGGACCGTCGCCGCCATCTTCCACTAAATTTTAATTTAAAATATAGTTTGGCCCACACTCCGAACTAGCACTTGTCCATGGATTAGAGGCGGCGATGGTGGTAATTCGGAGCTCTGGCGAGATCGTCGGAGCTCATTCAAATTACATACACAATTGTAAAATGCATAAACAATCATTAAAAATAACCTCAAATCACATTAAAGTTTGTTTTCCTACCCCCACCCACCACTTGTCCATGGGTTTGTGGTGGTGGTGGTGGTCCGTCGAACTTCGGTGAATGGCATACCCAATGCAGAAAAATGCATACAAAATTCATAATAGTGCATACACATCTTGAAAATTGTTTACACACCCTAAAAAGTGCATAAACAATGCATAAAAATGCATACACATCTAGAAAGTGTATACACAATGCATAAAAATGCATACACATCTAGAAAAGTGCATACACAACTAAAAAAATGCATATCCAATTCATAAAAGTACATACACAATCAATAAAAGTGCACACACAATCAGAAAAGTGCATACACAATCTAGAAAATTTGATACACAATCAGAAAAGTGCATACACTGTCCAAAAAAGTTAATACACAATCCATAAAAGTAAATACACATCTGGAATAGTGCATACACAATCTGAATAGTGCATACACAATTCGAAAAGTGCACAAACAATCCCAAAAAAATGCATACACAATCCTGAAAAATGAATACACAATTCCAAAAAGTGAATACACAATAAAAAAAAATGTAAACACAATTGAAAAGTGCCTACACAATCGACGATTGTGTATGCACATTTTATGGATTTAAGTTGTTATATTTAAATATAAAAAATCAAAATTTGAATTTAAAATCTTAAGTCTTAAATATGAAATTAACTTGAGGGTTTCAATTACAACTAATTAACTCTTCAAATTTGCTAATCAAGTCGGGGTCTAAACAAATTACTCAATATTACAACCCAATTACAAAACCAGTCATTTCTTATAAACTCATGGACTGTTTTTAAAAAACAAACTTTCTAAATTTGCAAATTCAACACCTGTCTAAGCAGTAAACTGTAAATAAACTCATGACCAAACTATAAATAAATCAAAATATCAAATTTGCTATCATGGTCCCTGGAACCATCAAATTTACTAAGGGTGGTCATTGTCTTAAATAGAGAGAGATGAGAAAAAGAGAGAGAGAGAGACAGCGACGTCAGACCTCTGCCAATCGAGATCAGATCCATGAGGCGTATGATGAAGAGCTCAGATCCGATGCATGTGCTCCGTCGCGGGGTATATAGAGAGAGAAGGCTCATGTAAACAGATAGAGAGATATGAGTGAAGAAAGCATCGATACATATATATATATATATATAAAGAGATAGAAGACACTGACAGATAAAACGGGGTGTGTGTGTGAAAGTACAGTCCTTCGTCGAAGCCCGATGACGACGCTGATGAAGACGGGGTTTTCTACCGGAGCAATTAAGGGGGTGGGAGACCTAATTTCTAGAGAGAGAAAGTATGGTGTGTTAACGTGCCAAAACAAAATTACATCCCATTTATATATTTATGAGAAAAACACCTAAATGAAACAGAAAGTTTGGTTAGTTGTTTTTAGAAATAAGGTTTGTAGAGTAACACTTGCATGGTATTTCATTTTTTTTTTTAATTAATTGAGTATATTTATCTAATTTCGTTTGCTTAAGAAATGCATTATCTAGAGTTAATTTGATTTTGCAAATATTATTCCTATGATAAAAACATTTCTAAATGTACCGAAAACTTGCATGTTTAGGATAACAATTGCGTATTATCTTTTTTACATATAACAACAATTTGCATTAATTTTAGAACTTTAATTAACGCGAACATTAAATAGCTTAAATATCATTAAATGTTGTTTTCTAAAATAATTAGTTAAAGATTTCCTAGATGAGTAATGTGTTCTTATCATTCATTTTTTTTATTAATTAAAATACAAATCAAATTAATAAAACTAAAAACTAACTATCTAACTTAATAAAAATCCAAATAAATATATAGAATCTTAGTTGATACTATCATAAACTTATTTGTTAATAAAAAAAAAATTATTGCATCTAGTATTCAAGTATATATTGGTTAGTATTATTTGTATTATAAAATTTTGTCATAATTAATCATTACATTGCCCTATTAATTAGTTTAAACAAGTGTCACGTGAATATTGTTAAACATTTTGAATACATTAATTGCTAACATTTAACGAGAACTAGTTATTATATGATTCCCGCTTGGCACCATTTATCATTCTTCATGTACAAAAACTTTATTTTCAAGTTGTATATAAGATTTCTAACATATAAATATAGCATCATTGAACATCAAAATTAAAAACAAATTACTAACATCAGTGATCATTTCTACCTAAGTTCAAAAATAGATTTTAACCATGAGTTTTTGATAATTAAATCTTCAAATTATGTACTAAATGATCAATTTTCCATAAAAATCCTATTTTAAATTCAAAGAAATTGAGACGTTGGGAGAAGCAAAGCAGGCAGTTTGTAAAAGTGACCTATCGTTTTTAAATTTTCTATTTTGATATTATGATATGATAAGGGTCCGTTTGGAAACATATTTTTTTACCTGATTGTTGGATTTTTTATTTTGAAAATATGTGAGTGTTTGGCAAGTCATATTTTTCAGTTTTTCAAAATCTGATTTTTAGGCTGAAAAGACTAAAAAAATCCACATTTTTAAAATCTATATTTTTAGTGATTTTTAAAACAGATTTTTAAAATATGGTTTTTACCAAAAAAATATGCTACAAAACATTGGCTAAGAAGTATATATGGACATGTCTATAAAAAAAAGTGTCATGTCGGACACCCGTCAAACACCTCATTTCACGTGTCGGACGCTTCAACTCTGTAATGACGTATTGGCATGTTTGACACGCACAAACGTTCGCGGGCTTATCTTGAATACTTTCTGAAACACCATAGTCAGTTTAAGGACATGAGACATGAAAATTATACTATTAAAAAGTTCTTAAACTTCAACTATCGTGTTATTGACGTATTGGCATGTTGACACGCGTAAATTTCCGCAGACACGTCTTTGACACTTTCTGAAACGTCATAGTCACTTTAAGTACACGAGAAAAATAAATTATACTTTTAAAAAGTTCTTCAACTTTTAAAAGGTTATAACTTTATCTCAAAATTTGATAAATATTCAGATATAAATATAATTTATTACTACGATTTTTTAGTTATAATTAATATGCTTATAATTTTTCTTTGTAAATTAGATATATATAAACTCATATAAAATAATATATTATTATTTTATTGTCGTGTCTTTATCCGTCGTGTCATGAATTTTAAAATATTATCATTTTGCCGTATCTGCGTCGTGTCATGTCGAACATACAAATCCATGATCCTCCTCAGGGCCGGAACTAGTGTGGGGCAAGAGTGTGCCACCGCCACCCAAAAAATTTAAATTTTTTTTTGTATAGAAAAATTTAGAGATTTAAACTTTTATCTATTAATATCCTCAAAATAAACAAATAGTAAATTAGTTCAAATGATAAACATAAACTTTTTGTGTCACAAGTTCTTCGAATCTTGTGGCTATTTTCTACTCTTCATCTAATTAATATTGGCTTATTCTTTAACTTTTCTATTAATTAATTATATTTTTAAGGTATTATTACAAAGTTTTATAAATAAATATTTTTGTGTAGTTTCACAGTCATATTACAACAAAGTTTAAACTAATAAATTTGTATTTGTAGTCAGTTTTTCTGTATCGTTTGAAATTTTTAGATCAATGGACAAGTCATCTAAGTTTTAAGCTCCAAGTTTTTTTGGTTTTTTATACCGTTTATTGTTATTGTACTAACAAAAATAATTCAACGTTTTAAATTTTTATATGAATGGACAAGTCAGTTAAGTTTTAAACTCCAGATTTTTTTTATTTTTTATACCGTTTATTGTTATTATACTAACAAAAAATACGTCCCACCAAGAATTGAATATTGATTCTGCAACTATTCCTTGTGAAATAAATAGGTAAGTTGATGATTGTGAAACGAATTCAAAAATGAGCAAAGGGTTGTGCATTTCAATAAATGGGTAAAACGAGAGCTAACCACGAATCCAAAAATTAGCAAAGGGTTGTGCATTTCAATAAATGGGTAAAAGGGTTGTGCATTTTAATGAGGATTTTTGTTGATTTGTCTGATCATACTGTTTAAGAATAGAGAATGCCTAATATCTACTATTTTTTCAACTCATTAATGTCCATAAGGACACACTCCTATGATAAGATCATTGTCCAATAAAATATACGAAATTGCGTATTTATTCACTGTTGAACCATGGGGTTCTATAATTGATTTTGATTATAACGTTGATTATATTTTTAATGATTTTACGATTTCTCTATTTCGATGATATAATGCTTGTCTTTTCCAAAAGTAGAATTTGTAAATTCCAGAACGCCAGAAAGATAGAGCACAGAAAAACGAAGCCACAGGTTCAAGCGGAACCAGAATCGGAGCTAAAACGAATGAGTTATGAGCATTCGAAGAAAAGCGAGAAAACAGAGAACGACCGATCGTCTATACAAAAACGACCGATCGTTTTTGTACCAAATTCTTCCAGTGAGGACGTCGAAAAAACGACCGATCGTTTCTCAGAAAACGACCGATCGTTTTCTGAAAACGACCGATCGACTGTAGAAAACGACCGATCGTTTTCTGCAGATTTCGAAAACAGTTTTTCAGCTTATTCTGGAAAGTTGCTTAAAACCTGTGGATAAAAGACTCAACCACTGCCAACGGTCATATACAGAAAAACAGACTTTGGTGATTATATAAACCAACCCAATTCACTTTCCAAAGTCATCAATTACATCCATTACTCCCATAATCAATCTTTCAACCTCTCTCATATACATAAACCCAAAATCAACATTTTGGTGAAAGATTTCGAAAAGAGAGAAATTGAAGATAAATCGATACAAGCTCCAACAAACATCAAACATCATCGAAAACACAAATTAGCTTATTTAAGAAGCAATCAATTGTGGGTGTTGTTTTAATTTTCGATAAAATTGTAAAGAGCGTTTTATAAGCTCATTGTGAGTGAGTGTTTGGGTAGAAGCTTTTAAGCCAAAGTGTTGTCTAGGTTAAACACTTGGGTACTCATAGATTGAGGGGGAGTCATTGACTCATTAGACGTGTACGCTTGCACTTGAATCAAGAGTAGGAACATCGGGTAGAGGGTGAGCCAATCGGTCGATTGAGCTCGATAAGGATTTGTAAAATCGGGAAGAAAAATTATAGTGAAATACTCGGTAGTACCGAGGAGAGGACGTAGGCCGTTTGCCGAACCTCTATAAAATCACGGTGTCATTTTCTTTCCCTTCTTTTTACTTTCCGCAACTTAATTATTGCTTATTTCGTGCATGCGTTTAGAACTTTTAGTAGTATATTAACTTTTGTTAAACGCATAAGATTAGAATTGCGATAGTTGGGTGATTAGTTGCACTTAAGTTTAATTAGGCCAAAAACGCCTAGAAACCTTATTCACCCCCTCTAAGGTTTAGCCGCACCGAGGCCAACATTCACATTATTATTATGTAATTAATAAATTCATCCAAGTTCCATAAAAGTTTTAATATAAATTTTATATTAATTTTTAGATATACATGCGTCTCCCGTCTCAAACAGACAAAATTATAGGCTATGTTTCTCGTTTCTATACCGCTTTCTATTTTCGATTGCGAAGTGGCAGCAGCCAAGACAACTCTTTGAGGGCATACAAGATACAAAACTAATTTAAAAATTATTTACCAAGAGCAACTAGTTGCAACGAATATAATACATCCAAAATTTAGAAGAGATGCACATTTCTTGCGAGTTTAGTTAACCGGTGTTGTCAAAACTCAAAACTACTTTTCTTTAAAAAGGACCAGTTTTATGTTGCACTGTCAGAAACAATGGTGGACAACGGATTGTCAATCCACCCAAAACCATTACAACCACTAATATTTCTTGTAAAATTTGCTAACAAGTGAGCGGTCCCATTAACAACTCTCGCACACCACACAAATCTCCAATCTTTACCACTGCCAAAATCTCTAATATCGTGTATCGAAACTTCAATTTTCCACAGAGGCGCTGCCAACTTATTTACGCACAAATTTGCAATGGTTTGAATCGTTTGATTATCAGATTACACGACCATTTTATCTCTATCCCATGAGTACACGGTAGCGCCTTAAGGCTAAAGCTTCCGCCGATAACGGACACAAAGCTCTCTTTACGTTACTTCATACATCAATGGTGTTTCCTAAGTAATCTCTAGCTCTCATTCCGATACCAGCCCCTTGATCATTTCCGGAAATTGAGGCATCCACATTCACTTTAATAACACATAGGTGGTTCGCTCCATTTAGTCTTTTTCTTTCCAAAGTTCACCTCCACGGCCATGCTCCCGTCCTTATAACACTCCATGATGAAGTATTTATACCCGGTTTAACATTTTTGAAAACGTAGTCATTCCGAGCCTTACAAATTTCCCAGCACATATTCAAAACCATCTCAATAGTACCTACACCCTTTTCAAGCTTTTCTAGATTACTTTCAATCATTAAACTAGCTTAAGGGTTGCTCGGACAGAGATTTTGATGTACTAATCCAGCCAGCAATTATCAAAAGCTTAAGGGTTGCTTAATGCTGATGGATTAAAGATTTTCTTGCCTTTAACAGTAATGATGAGTTAACACAAGAAACAATGAAACACATTTCTTTCCAGGGGGTGCATCGAGTCCATTGCTTGTTGTTTTCGATCCTTGAATAATTTTTCAAGATTTTAGCTGCAAGTTTCCATGGGTTCTTGGCCAATCAATAAGTCAAAAAGATATACACTAAATTTCTATCTACAACTGGGATTCCTCATTTGGGCTCGCTTCTCATATTTCGTTTTTTGTTTCCATTCTTTTTTCTTCTACATGCATGTATGATATATAGAAAGAAATGATCCAACTCCATGCTTAACAGTAGCCCTTGTCATGTAACTTTAATTTAAGATAGAGAGACATTCACCATCAAATCCTTAAAGCCAATATGCTCTTGCCGCTATGCTCTTACTCTCACAACATTTAGCTTGTTCTAACAAATACTTAAGACCAATATGCGAGGCTTAAATCAATATAGAGGTATCAAATTTCAATTCATATTGATTTTGGATAGGTTACGGAGTTTCGGGTATTGTTCAACTTCCACTTAGCAAACTATATATTACTAGTTGCAATTGGCATGGCAGCTACTTTCACCGACTTCTTATTCAGTAACCACTACATATATTGTTAAATGATAGATAGCTCGTCTAGATTAACTTGTGCAGCAGATTAAACTAGAAGGTTGCTTCAATAGGATTATCTTCTTGACAAGTTTGTTCGAGCCATACCCTCGCCGCACGGCAATCTGTTTAATCGGCTAGTGCCTCGGCTAATACAAATTTCACCTGTGTGCACATATTTTCATACCCCCATTACATGAACTTGTCTGTAAATAATAAACAAGGCTCTCGATTAATATACAGATTTCACCTTGTGGTCAAGCTTAAGAAACTCTTAACTAACTCATCCAAATCTTTATCCGAACTACCACCATTCTTTATGGCCTCCAATGCCGCCTCACGCAACTTCACTGCTCTTTCACATGTCCGTTCAGCTAGACCCTCGGCTAATGATTCAGAAAACAACCGAGCTAACTCATCTGAGTCTGGCACCGTCCCTGAGCCCTCACAAACTCTAACTGCCACTCCGAGTTTCTCAACTAACAGTGTCGCGTCAGTGAACTGGTCGGCGGTCATTGGCCATGCCAGCATCGGCACGCCAGCCGCTATGCTCTCCAACATCGAGTTCCATCCACAGTGAGTCAGGAAAACCCCAACCGCCCTATGGTTAAGTATCGGCACCTGTGGGACCCACCCCCTCACCACACGCCCTCTTTCACTTGTCCGATCCTCGAACCCTGGTGGGACAACTCCATATTGTTCGGCCGCCTGTTTGTTTGTCGGCTCCTTAGTGGACCAAATGAAATTTTCCCCGCTCTTCTCCAACCCGATAGCCAACTCATGCATCTGCTTGTTAGTGAGTGTAACTTGGCTGCCGAAGCAAACATAGACCACCGAACTATCGTCACACCTGTCCAGCCACTTCAACAAATCGACTGCTGACTCAGCACTTGACCCGCCTCGTTTACCATTGCCAGACACGTCAGCCTCCATGGGAAGCAACGGCCCGACGGCCCAAATTCTATCGTGGCCCAGATCCCTTTTAAGGTAGTCTAAGTAAACCCCTTCTAGCTCTGTGAACGTGTTCACAACGATTCCCCAGCTCGCCAAGTCACCCAAGAACACCTCCCGGACAGACTCAGAGACCGCCTCCCCAGCCCTGTAGCTACGATAAAGTGGGGATATCTGCCACCAGGGGAATTTTGGATTATCCGGTACACGAGGAAATGAAATCAAGGCCTTATCGTCCTCAGGTTTCTCAGGTAGGCTCCTCCATACGTTACACAAGACAGAAAGGGTCATGGCGCCAGAAGGGGAGAAAACAAGCCCAGGGACACCCAACCGAGTGGCTAAACGGTGGGCCCAGCCAAGGAACATGTCGTACACGATGGAGACAGGTGGCGAGTCCTGATTTGTCCACCACTGAAAGATCGGGTCATAGAGGCCTTCTAATGCGTGTATCATGTAAGGGGTGTAGTTTCCTCCTGCGGGGATGTTAGCTCCATTTTCGATTCCTGAAGGGAGCAAAGGGTAGTCCGGGAAAGGGAGGGTTAAGGGTGATATAGAGGAATGGTGGAGAGAGAGGACCGAGTCGAGGAGAGGTAGGTTTTTCGGGGTAACGATGATGGTTATGGTTAACCCGCGCGAGGCTAAGTGGCTAACTAAGTCTAGAAGGGGTATCATGTGCCCCTGCGCAGGATAAGGGAACACAAGTATGTGAGCACCATTGCTTTTTGTCATCATACTTATGCCTTTGAGCTTCTGTGTAAAGAGATTCAATGGAAATTTATATGTAACTATATATATATATATATAAATATCGAGGATAAATGATTAGAGAAGTAGATTACATCAACCAATTAAGGAGAACAAGTGAAACTAACCACAAACTTTATTGTTCAATAATGGTCCTGTCCTGTCCACATCTCCTTTACGTTTAATTGCAAACAACTAACAACTCTTTGCATTTATGTGTCCAAAATTCTCTATTTATATGATCATTATCCTTCTTAAATTTAAAGAACGGTTACAATACGAAGAAAAGGAAAATGTTAAAGCGGTGTACCCAGACAAAACATTAAGAGTAATTATAAGAATAATTAATGTGTATTTTTATCTAATTTGCTTTGTTCATGACATGCATTATTTCGAGTTGATTTGATAGTGCAGATATTATTCCTATGATAAAAACATCTCCAAATGTACCGAAAACTTGAATGTTTACGTTTTCAATACTAGTCAATGTACCGATTTAAATGCTTCTATATGTGCACATACATGTTTGTATTAAATTTTGTGAACAATCGTAAAAAGAAGATAATCAACATTAAAAACATACTACTTAATATACAAATGGTTATGTTAACCGGTGCACACAATTAATTGTTGTATTAAAGTTTTTGCAGATAATTATAACAATTACCATTAAATTCAAAATTCTAATTTACATCAAAATGGCTATAATATCATTAAATGCTCTTTTCTATTGATTAGTAGATAACGTACTTAATTTTTAAAACTCACATTATCAACTCTTATTTAAGATTTGATACATATAATGTAGAATTAATGATTATCAAAGTTAAAAACAAATATTAAAATATGTAGTATTGTGTAGCATATGTAATAGCATGTGTACTCATATTTAAAACTGACTTAGAGTAATGATTTTTTTAATTAAATACCAATAATATGTACATTTTCATCATTTTTCATATATAAAAATCACATATATAAGTAATGGGTTCTTATAATTTATTTATTTTCTTTTTTATTACTTAAAATACAAATTTAATTTAATACACTAAAAACTAGTTATCCGACCTAATAAAAGCTCAAATAAAAGTATAGAACCATAGTTGAGACTATTTTATACTTAAATATCAATTAAATTAAATTAAATTAAAAATCAGTACTTCTACTATTACTAATATATATATAATAAAAATTCAAGTAAAAATATAGAATCCTAGGTGAGACGTAAACTTAAGTATTAATTAAAAAAAATTACATCTAGTATTATGTATATTGGTTAGTCATATCCATTTTTTTTAAACAATGTCATAATTCGCATTAAGTTACAAGTGTCACATGAATAATTTTAAACATTAAAACATATATGAGGTTTATCCAATGCTTCCGGTCCACTATTTATCATTCTCCATATACAACAATCCATATTTTTAATTATTATTTAATATTTGTTACATATCACATCAATCAGTGAACATTAAAGTTAAAAACAAATAATAAAAAGAATTAGTGAAACTTAGAACTATGGCCAAAGGACTTAGAACTATGTTTTCTAAGCCCAAACCAGTCGAGGAAGTAGTGAAAGAAGAAGAAAATGAGGAGAACACGTCTGTGTACTCTGATTTTGACTTCACCATTGACGATGTGGATGATTTCACTCCTATTGCTCAAGCCCCCGATCCCGGCAAGTCTATTCTAAACTTCATAATCCAATACAAGGAAAACCCTATGGAGTTTGCTACCCATCAGGGGATCCTTGATTCTGGGGGGACGCTAACCTAATGCCTATTTCCGAGTATAGTGAGGAATATGGCATGTTGGAAGTCTCTTCTGCACAGTTGTACTTCGGTGATGAGTCTATTTTGCACAATGAATATAATCTAATGTTGCTTGGGAATGATTAGGAATGTTAGTGGTGACTGTGGGGAACTTCCATTATTTTTCTTAACACTGCAAAACCAACATTAGATTATAACACCATGACCGCAGACTTTAGGTATAGGGGTAGAGAGGACCATTTTTTCTTAGGAAGACGGTTAGAGCTAGCCTACTATTCTGAAAACTCTGATAGTTATGAAGGTCAGGGGTGTATGTCAATAGGTTTAGGGGAAGATGAAGAAGAATGGGGGAGTATATCTTACCTACCACAGTACACAGCGGAGGAGATAGAGGAAAGAGCAAGAGTGTGGGAAGCACGTAGGCAACAACTTATAGAGGAAATTTTAGCTAGAACCAAGGAAACGGTAGTTGTTTGTCCTAGCGATAGGAATTCCCAATCGGTTAAGACACCTCGTTTTTTTCCAGGTTTCCCTCAACCAATCACCATAATAGACCTCACAACTGAGTTTGACCAATTGTACCCCTATCTTAGGAAGTTGAGTGAGGACGAGCTATGCAAAAGTGTGGAAACCGGGAAACCTATAAAAGACACATCTCTAAGACCTTACCAGACATTCTCTTCCGATCTTGTTGAGTAGGGTCTTCAATCTATCTCCCATCTTACATGTACAAAATTGGCCAAGATGAAGCAAGCACTAGTGATAAAACAATGAGAGTTCAGGACAGTCAATATGGTCATTAGTGATTGCGTTTTGGATAGGGTCCTAATTGATTTTGGGGCGTCTAGAAATATCATGCCCACTAGAATATTATTTGGATTAGGATTATCTAAACGCATCCCCTATGATGCCCTGATGAGTCTAGCTGATGGTTCGGTGTCAGCCAAGGCTCTAGGAAAAGCTATGGGAATAAGGTGTCACATAGTTGATTTCATCTATGTCTTAGATTTTGTAGTATATGACAATCCGCTTGACCAGTCTTCTAGTCATATTAATGTCGTACTTCTAGGAGTCTCATTCCTTGCCTCGTCAAAAGCCATCTTAAACTTCGGAACGAACGAACAAGGTTACATTACATTACGAGGATAGGAGAGTTGACATGGACATAGGAAGGGCTTGGTGTCCACAACCCATCTTCCAAGGTCGTCACATATTGAATACGGAAAGGAGATATGTCAGAACAAGGAAGGATTAAAAGGTTTACTTTCCTCTCAAGCTACAGGATTGTTATCTTAGGATAAGTGAGCGATTGTGAGAGGTCATGGGTTTACCGAAGGTCTCAAAACCAATTCCACATCCACCATTATACATCCCCATCTCTTCTCTAGCGAGCAAGTTGACCTCTGATCTTACATTAGTCACGAAGCGTGACGAGGTAGGAGAGGACGAAGGTCCTCCGGCTTCCATCTAATTCCACCACCATTCCACCATCACTTCCATCTGTAAATATCTGCCTTCTATTTTTGTATATATATTGTCTTGAATTTAGTCCACATGGAGCCTCTTTGGCTTAACCAACTCCGATGTGGTTTACTTTTCCCAACAGTGAGTACACTGTCAATTTTAGTTGGGAAAGTGGATACATCTTCGTTGGTTACTCACGGAAATGGGGAGAATTTTTCAAAAATTGTGAATATATGTATTTTTCTTAGTTATTTAAAAACCCCATTTGTTTTTTTTTTATATATATATGAAAAATAAAATAAAAAAAAATTGAGTCTTTCTTTTTATCTCCTAGTTTGGAGTATTTTTAGGAGTTTTAGATTTTATAGAGATTTTCTGCCACCCTTGTGTCTTATATGTTTTCTTTAGTGTTTTGTTAGACATCCGCAAGGATTTTTGGAAGAATTGATCAAAATTGAGATTTCTCGGATATGACCGGTCAACCTGACCAATCAACCTACTGCAGATTTGGATCGGACCTGATTTTCTCGAAATTCAGCCGTTCACTCCGCCTCATTATCACACAAAAAGTGTATCTACTCTATAACTCTGCTTTTTATTGATTTTGTAAATAGTTTTCGTGTTTAGACTATCGTGTTGCATTGTTAATATTTGTGTTAGGATTGCATGAAAAAAAAATGAAAAAATATGAAAAACAATTGTTTGGTACTAGTTGGGAGGAGTCAAGGCACGTTTATATCTTATAGTTTACATTGTCTGACACACTCTCTATATTAGTTTCTATTTTTTGAAAGTTCCATCGATATCTCTTAGCAAACAAATTTGAAAGTGCAATTAGATACAAACTGAAATGAAGATTAAAATGAAGTAGAAAAGCATTTATAAACGTTAAACTAAGCGTAACTTTATGATTAGACCTTATTTATCAAAAGTTAGAATTACATAGAGCACTCTTTAGGACCTTCGTACAAACGACTGTGGGTGGGGGCACTATATATATGACCTAGTTTTAGGATTTCCTACCGTGGGTTACATCAGGGTAGTGAGAGATTCGAGAGTCCCCACTAAATACAGCCGAGTTTGCCTTGACTAAGCGGGATACCGAAATGGTCAAGTAGGAGTTTGCGCGACATCGACATTATTGCATTTTCGACGGCTTACAGTTGTCCCCGGTCTGACTTCGACACACTTATTCGATTGGGAGGAGTTCTACGAGATGACATTTCTTTTGAGCTTTCAACAAAGATTTATGGAGAGTACACGCGATCATTTTATTATTATCATTTTTATCGTATTATTTGGTATAGACATTAGTAACATGTTGATTAGACATTGAGGCAAAGCCTCGATAGATATTTTTTTTGAGTTGTACGCTATTTCTTTATACCATTTCCATTATATTTGTCACTTCATAAAGAAAAAAATAACAAGAAAAAAAAATGAGATGAAAAGAAAAGGGAACTATACCCCATCTCCACAAAAAACAAAGTGATATGAAAAAAATATAAGGAAAAAAAAATATCAAAGTGACTTGATAGGCCAGCAGTCTTGTTTATTAGGCTAAGTCATCCGTTATTACACTTCGCAGTTTCTTTTATTCTTCTCACATTGAGATGGGTTGTATTTACCGAGCATGTTTATAATCTTGAGTTCATTTCGTCACACGTACTAAATACTCCCAAAGGGAGTCGTGATTTTTAGAGCACTTAGGCACTTTTATTTTTAAAAAGTTGCATTATTACATTGGATACTTCCATTTCTATGAAGTTTTATTTTTGCTATTGGGAGACGACACCGACACCGAGCATATAAGTTCGAGTCATATTTTTGACATCAACATGAGCCACCACTTGGCTGATTCTTCACCGACATAGAAGGCTTGACCATTAGGAGTCTAGCGAACGTCTAGGAAGATTCAATAACCCATGTCAATCCCCGGCGAACATCAAAAAGCCGAAGGAGAGTTTTTGAGTGATTGAGTGGTGTGGCAGATGTGTATGAGGCAAATAGGAGTACTCTATTTGATTGCTAGTTAGTAGTAAATTTGGTTGATCATAAGGGCATGTTCTAGTTGACTTTTATACTTGTTTTCCCCGCCATAAATTTCTTTAAGTGATTGTACTCTTTGTGCCATATGCCTTGTTTGTTTAATATTTAGCTCATATAGGGGGAAGCTAGGAACTTAGAAATTAATATGTTTGTGGGCGTCGTTGTAGTAAACTCTCACGAGATAAAACTCGTCCTTTTACACTTTAAAAGTTTAAGGACTTGTTGCATACGCTAAATGCAATTGTTTTTTCTACGAAAGTGGTTTATATTTATTTTTATCGTATTTAGTTCTATGCTAGTTAGTGCATAGAAACCAAAAGAAAGAAGGAATTTTTGAAAGACAACCGACAAGCTTTACTTCTTTGTTATCGCTTGCAACACTCAAGACGGGCATTGAGCTAATTGAGGGGCATGGTTAGACCACGAAATGGTAATTTTTGGGTGTTAATTTGGTACTTAATAGTAGTATAGTTTTATTGACATTTAGGCTTGTTTAAGCCATGTTTTGTGTTTTTGGCATTTTTTTCGGTCTACTTGCATTTGTTTGCATTATTGTAGGAAAAGGCATGGATTTAACACAAAACCAAGACAATGACGCAAGAAGACCAAACGAAGGACTAAAATAGAAGATTTCGGAAGATAAAGGACCCCAAAAAAGTTGCAAAACGGAATCAAATCAGAATAGCGTAAAAAATGATCTAGAAGCCCGACTTGACCGGTCAGGTTCACCGGTCAGGTTCAGTTAGAATTTAAATTTCGGATAAGATAAAGTTTGTTAGGTTTTGATAAGTTGATTTATACCTCCCGTATTCCGAAAAACAATATCACAATTCATCAAAATTCACTTTTAATCAGATTTAAAGTTTCAAATTCGTTCGAGAGAGAGGAGGGGAAAAAGACATAAATTCAAGGTTTTGTGCATGAATCCTTGGTTACTAACATCGTTTTGTGAGTTAATTCATTATCTTTCATTACGTTGGTATGTTTTCTAGTATTTACGTTGTTTTTACTACATGTTTACATAAGTTTACATAGATTTAAACATTAATCTTATCTCTCACATGCAAATTAGTTAAAACAAATCGGTAACGTCATATAAGCTAGTTATTGATTAATTAACGCCGCATGTTAACGAATGTAGATTTATATTAACTAAAAAATAGCCTTTAAAACAACATAATAATCTGATATTTAGTAGTTTTAAAGCCCCCGAGGAACGAGCAGTTGGATTGACAACCCAACCGCTAACGCTCTCTTCGTTACTAATTAATTGACACATGATTAGAAAAAACCCCTCTAAAACTATCGAGGCCAACAACCACATGGTTCCACAGAAGATAACCTTGGTGTGCTTCCTAAAAAAAATACTCCTGCTACCCTCGTACTCCTGCGATGCCTTTTAGTGCGTAAGTAAAAACTACGTATCGAAAGGGCAGACAGTCAACTAGTTAGGCGTATTACATGATATGATTCTATCTCGGTTGTTATACACGAGTATTGACGGGGCTTGTCTGGTTTGTCTCAATCGTAGGGTTTATATTGTTTTGGCTAGATGTCTGTGTGGTTTTGTAAAAACCATTTCAGCATACGGGTTTTCTCATTTAGATCCTTCTCGGTGATTGGTATGTTTAGATCGGGTTTAATTGTGTGTCGACACCCCGATGATGTTTTCTTGTGCTAGTCTACGTTGGAACTAATTTTAGAACTGTTTGTTTGCTTTTGGTTGGCACGACACCTTCAGACATTTTTCACATTTGATGGCTCGATTGGTGCGCTTGACAATATTTCAGTGCTGTTTGTTTTGAAAGTTGAGACTTTTTCTATCTTGTATTTTATGCGTTTTTTGTGTTTTTCTTTAGACAACCAGATGGAAGGATTTGGAAAGGGTATTTGTTATGTATTTTTAGTTTTTCTTAGCCTTCTGGAGCTTCCAAAGGCATTGATACTTGTATTAGCTTATTATTTTAATTAATGATAAGTCTGGTTACTTTGCTGATTAAAAAAATAAAATAAAATCTAAATTTTATATAAAATTTTAAATATACATGCATCTCACGTCTCAAACAATATCATAGTCTGTGTTTCTTGTTACCGTATCGTTTTCTATTTTTGTTTCCGAGGTTGACAACGGTCAACCCAACAAATTCTTTGAGGGATTGGAAGATATAAGAGTACTTACAAAATTATTTACCAAGCGCAACTAGTTGTTAGGGATATAATACATACATAATTTCTGGAGAGATGCACATTTCTTGCCAGTTTAGTTAACCGGTGTTGTCAAAACTCAAAATATTTTTCTTTCCTTTTTGATAAAGGAGCAATTTTAAGATAGCACTATTAGAAATAATAAAGGACAACATATTGTTGATCCACACATAAAACAATTACAACCACTAATATTTCTTGTAAAATTTCCTAACAAGTGAGCCCACCCATTGACAACTTTCAGACACCACTCAAAACTCCAATCTTTGCGTCTGCTAATATCTCTATATTGCAACTTCAATTTTCACGGACACGTTGCCAACTTATTTTCCCCGCAAATTGACAATGGTTTGGTTATCGGATTGCATAACCACGCGCAACCACTTTTCTCTATCCCACGAGTACACACCGAGCCTAAGACTAAGTTCTCCTTATGTTGCTCCATACATCAATCGTGTTTCCTAAGTAATCTCTAGCTATAATTCCGATACCAGCTCGTTGATATTTTCAGAAATTGAGGCATCCACATTTACTTTAATAACACGTGTAGGTGATTTGTTCCATTTAGTCGTTTCCTTTCCAAAGTTCATATCCACAGCCATACTCCCATTCTTATAAAACTTCGTGATGAAGTAATTGTTAGCCACTATACACAATAACACAGACCCAAAGAGCACCCAAATTACACGGCTCGGGTCCAACTGCATTTAAGAAGCTTGTGCTCTATTGATTCCTCTTGACAGTTGCATAAAAAGCACATTGACGATAAACCTCATTTACGTTTGAGTAAGTTTTCTTTTGTGACAAGAGCATTAGACACTGCATTTCACAGTTTTTGGTAAAGAGTAAAAGTGGTTGGTACCCGACTATATCACGTCCACCATCAGGGTTCGAACCCTGACGCCTGCGAATCAGGTTTACCTCCAAAAGAGAGTTATTAATTATAAAAATAATAAAAAATTGTCTGTGATTTAACAGAATATTCCAAGTTCTTTGTATTATGCCACATCACTTGTCTTGATTACCAGTGATTATGGCTGTAAATGAAACGAAACGAACCGAACAAACCTCTGTTCATCTTCCGTTCATGAACTAAAACTCTTGTTCATGTTCATTTAAATACGAACGAACATTTAACCGAACATTTGACGAGCCGAACACGAATTGTTCGTGAACATCTAATTTCTTCCAAAACATTCAATAATTGAAAAAAAAAAATCTTTTTCTTTCTTTTTAAAATATATTTTAATTTTATCATATATTATTATATTATTAAGTAGGATAAACTAGTTCACATATAACTTTAAGTTTATATATTATATAAATTTTTTTTTACATACGTATAATTATTTTAACGAGTTGAACACTTAACGATAAAATCGATTACTATATTTATAGTATGATGATATAAATTACTATAATAAGTTCGAAATATTACAAACATATCATTTATATTATTATAACATAAATAAGTTTATTAATTGTGTAGTGATATTAGTTTTTGTTATATCATTAATAGATTTACTTTTTTATTTTATCAAACTTTATATATAGTTATACGAACACGAGATTAGAAGAACCGAACAGATGCATGTTCATGTTCAGTTCATTTAATAGACGAACACTATACTGTTGTTCATTTATAAAGGAAGAACATGAACCGAACATTAGCCGAACCGAACACGAATGATTTCATGAACTGCTCATCTCATTTACCGCCATACCGACGATATACATTTAGCTTCAAATTTAGACAAAACAAAGTATCGCAAAGTGGGGTCCCATACTTTTGTTTGGGGATTTGATAAAATCGTATATCATATTTAAAATCGGGGTTCCATGGGACCCAATTGCCTGCCCAAAAATTTATAGATGTCTTATTCTGTACATTCTACCGCAGGCGGCTATCAATTTTTTACCCTCCACGAACTCAACTTCCTCTTGTCGTATTGATAGCATTCGCGTTAGAAAACTACAAAGACTTCATAACTCGATTTCACAACTTATCTTTATCGTGCATTAACCTCCAAAACTGTTTCGCGAGCAAAGCTCGATTATATAATGGAGATTACGTAAACTCAGACCCCAAGAGCCTAGATTTGTGATAACTCCATTTTTCCGAGTGAATTTTCTTGGTTTCTCCATCGCTTCCCCACCGGTCCTTGCGAGACTCTATTAATCTGAAATATATCTTCTAAAACTAAGCTAGATGATGTGCAAGAGGAAGCTGTGGGTTTGTAGCAATAATTCAACAACTTAAATATATGATATGCACGCTAAATATAACTTTTGAACTTTCCGTGCATAATAATGAAGAAATGAGAGCCACTCTTATAAATCTTGTAGCGGTATATTCCACGCACGTAGAAATATACTAAAACGCCCACTAGTAGTGATACCCTTCAACAACACCAGGATGACGTGACAAAGAAAACTCAACTACTAATTGATATACTAGTAAATTAAGGTGTGAAGCAAAATCATTGCAAACCGTATAAAGACAGTCTATTAGTCTCCATGGAATAAAATAATACTCCATAAAATAAACATCAACAAGAGGGCTAAATTTTTCCTGAATCAAACAACCAAAGAATGTATAACATTCCAATGTCAACTACACAAATAGGTCCAGTAGCAACATAGTATCCAGTGTAACATGCTAACTGAGATGAAAGAATAAATACTCAAAAGACTGGACTATCTATTATAGCTGGAAAAAGAATACATAAACGGGTGGGATAAGACATCGGGTCAAAGTTAACCACCTACCAACAATCCAAATAAGTAAATGGAACCCTATATATGCAAATACCCTTTTTGTACACTGCAGTTGAGACCATAATCACCCTGCAATGGCAGGGTTATAAGCTTAAATTCTTCTTCTATACAAGTATTGGATTATTGGAAAATATATAAATATCTCGATCAATACACTCATGACCCTCTACTAGCACTCTCCTCTCCATTCATCTTTGGATTTGTCGGCGTGTGTATCTCTATCGCAGAACAAGATCAAACCGTCTCTGAACAAAACCTCAAAGTGCTATTATAATATTTTACCCCCTCTAAATCGCAAGGATACATGTATCAAATGATCTGAACAGAAGCGCTCCCCCATTTTCCTATAATAATATTCCCTTAAAAGTTTCTTTTATATAGAACTGAATAAATCTTCTGGTGATGACTGATGCAAACATTCCTGGGGATTGGAATAGAAATAATCTTCTTCTTTAGGCCTATCGGGAATCACTAATCTCTTGGTAGGATTACCCATTCGCTCGGTATGAGAGTCCTTGACCGCAAGTGAGAATTGATCCCAACTCAAGGAACCATCTGTGTATCTGTCTATCAGATCTACTAAAAGCCTTCTGTCCAATAGAATTGTCTTCTTGAAACCAAGATATCTGGAAAAAAATCAATTAGGTATATGAGAAAGAGTTCATAACAACAGAAGAACGAGCTCTAAGAAATGCAAGTGTTAAGAGGTCTTATTTCAAAATCTTCTCTGGGAATTTCACTTCATATGTTTCTGGCACAGTTTGTTGGAGGAACTTCACACACATCACTTTTCACCCTACTCTAGAGATAATGGTGTAATATTACCCGTGTAAATGTAAAACCCAGATGCAAATAGCGAATGGAACTTATATACCACAAGACTAGTCTCCTAAACAACATTTAGGTTATCCTCGAAAGATTGATTTAGCAAAATACAATAAAACTTAGTTCTAAGGTACTTAATAACTAGGGTAACAAAAAATGACAACTTAATTATCACAACAAAATGAGTTTTCTACAGGGGGAAAATCAGAAAGTGGGAAGTCTCCAAAACAACATATATATTATCCTACAAATCAACTTAACAAAATACAATGAAGCTTAGTCCTGAGTTATTTAATATCTCTAGATACCAAGTGCGAAGACATTTATCTCTACAAAAAGAGTTTTCTACAAGGGAAAAAACAGAAAGTGAAAGTCCCCTCAAACCTCAAAAAGAGCAGACTCTAAGGTCAATAAATCGTAACACCAGAAGACCATATCTAGCCTTTATTATATTTTATTCCAAAACCTTACAAGGTCTCTAAGGCATTCAATGTACTCTTTCATAAAAATCAGTAAATCGAATGAAGAACTTGTTGCAAGCACAAACAGTACCTTCTGTGGCCTTCAACAACTTTAGCCATGTTTCCATCATATGTAGGAACAAATATATCACTCTCAAGGGCAACAAGATAATCCAAGGCTGCCATCTGTGACGAGTGATTTTGGAAAAAACGAAGGTCCGACGACCCCAAAAGAGTTTCCTTCCTCACCTATTTTCAGAAAACCACAAATTAACTGATTAACATAAAGCAAATTTAAATGATTTCAAAAAGCTTCTAATCTGGCCAGTCCCGAATAACATACCAGCTTTGGATAAGCTGCGGCAAGACTAGCCATCCTTCTATCTCCACCGTATATTTCACCAGCTGCGATATATATCTGCATATCATGATCAATATCCAATGCCTTGAAAATAAGTGCAGTTTCCTCGGGTGTTAAAGGGCATAACCCATCTTTCCTCTTCAAATCCGAGTTTATTATCTTCTCTTTCCACCATGGATAAGCATATCTACATATGATCTCAACAAGGTTAGCCCAATAAGGTACATAAGCAATAAGTGTATAAAAGAAAATGTAATTAATAAATATTCACCTCATTCTCGTTAACTCGTCTACTTCTTCACTATTGCAGCCCTGAGTACAACCCGAAAACGCTAACATGTCCATTTCATATCTGAGATGAAGTACTAGAAAAGGACCATTTTTCCTTAACAGACTAATGACTCTTTTACCCAATTCCTCTATTTGAGATGTAAATTTGAGAGCACTGTGATTAACTCTGCACCGTAGCTTTTGAAGGTCCAGGGGCTGGCCATTATTAGCTAGCCGAGCATCAGTTCTATTTAAATGCACAACTTTGTATTTCTGTATAAGCGGGAGAATCTGGGTACAAAAAATAAACATACAAAGAACTGTCACTTTTCCGAAAAAAAATATCGAAAAAAACTAGACTGAACTAAAAGATAAACTGCTCAATATAAACCAACCTGATTATGATAGTAAGAAATGTTGGACCAACTAACAGGTGGCATCGTATGGATCATTCCCAATTCAACCCTCTTTTTTAGTCTCGGAGGTAGCTCTTTCAGTATTCTCACTTCATCTCTCAATGATGTAATGAAATGATCAACATCAAATATGTCTTGAAATTCACTGGAACACGGCACTAAAAGGTCAGGTCTAATATAATGGCGTAGCACGTAATGTAAGTTGTAATTTAAGTTACTTAGAGGAAAGTCTTAGATGACAAACCTGGGATCAGCCCAAAAAGAAGCTTTATCCAGCTCAGGGACTATGAGTGTAACATTTAAATATCTTGCAATAGCAACCATATCACATATCTGTATAAGGATAAATAAAATAAACAAACTTGCCAACCACGAGTGATGTTCAAAGTCATCGAAGCAATATATAAACCAGAACAATTGAAAAGTCAGAACCTAATTTACCGAAAAAGAAAAAGAAAAATACTTACAGCAGCTCTCATTTGGTTGAGCCCGCCATTGCAAGAAACCATCAAATAACCATTATTTTTATAAACCCCTGCAAGTAGAAGGAGTCCGCACATTAGCTTTGAAGATAATCACATGAATTAAATTATTGATCAAAAACATCACTATGAACAATCCCTTTATAGTTGATGTCGACGAATGAATCTGAAAATTAGGTTGCTTAAAAGCAACGAAGAGAAATAATTGGCCAAATAACTCCAAAACCAATAAGATAAAGCATATTGTTTTAGACGTTTTGTAATTTTCTGAGAAATGCAAATTCATCTAATCTAATCTAATCATACTAAAATCTCCATATACACCAATCCAGTGAAACTATTCACAGGCTTATTGCCCTTGATCTCTTTTTAAAAAAGCCTAAATGAATTTAAAAGTTAGGTGCGGTACAAGCAACGACAAAATCAACTGAATAATAATTTACAAAAAATATAATGTGAGGCTCATAATTGCAGCGACTTCTACTCTCAAAAACAAAAATTCACCCAATCAAACTTGATGTTGTGCAACACAAACATTCAAAAAACTCCAAACATTTGCTTTTCTACAAATCTTTATCACCTCAAAAAGCTTTTCTACAAAAGTTCCACGCAAACTCACGCAATCTTTATACATATATAAAAGCATAAGATACAATTAGCAACAATCAATATCAAGAAACGACCAACAAAAACAGAAATTCATCCAATACTACAAAAAAGCATTTCTACAAAAGTTCAACACAATAGTATATATATTTGTAAAAGCCAATCTACATTTGTCCGCAATAAATATCATCTAAGCTGCCAACACCAAAAGAGGAAATTCATGGTAAAAGCTTCAATTTTGTATTCATCCCACTTATAGATAAGAGAACCCTAACAAAGGCGCAATGAAAAGCATTACTAAAATCTCTTTAACCACAATACCAGCCAAAAAAAGCCTATGAACAGAAATTACACACAAAGTACCTACCATTAGCAACTGTCACAATCAATGGACTAATCAACCCTCAAACAAATAAAAACTTCAAATTTCTACCTCACGTCCCAACAAAGAACTACAAATTTTAGCATTTCACAACCCCATAATTAAAAAGTACGACTGTAATTTCAAACCTTACGGTACTGGAATCTTAGGACTAGTAACAATAAAGTAAAAAAAATATCCAAATTTGTATTTAACTAAAATCTATTTGACCACAATACCACCCAAACAAAAAGACTATGAAAGAAAATTCCACACAAAATACGTACAATTAGCAACTATCACAATCAATGGACTAATCAACCCTCAAATTAATAAAAAGATCAATTTTCTACCACGCATCCTAACAAAAAACTTCAGATTTTAGCCTTTCGACACCCCCACATAATAAAAAAAGTACGAACAGAATTATCGCCCTAGGGTACTCGAATCCTAGGACAAGTAACAACTAAGTAAAAAAAAAATCCAATTTTGCATTTAACAACAGATTAATAAAAAAATCTAATTAAAAAATAGATTTTTTCACCACGAATCCCAACAAAGAAGATTTTAGCCTTTTCATCACCTCGCATAATAAAAAAAGTACGAACGGAATTATCACCCTTTCGTATCGGAATCCTAGGACTAGTAACAACAAAGTAAAAAAAAAAATGCATTTACCTAATCAATCCTCAAATTAATAAAAATTCAATTTTTCACCACGCATCCTAAGTTCCTAACAAAAAACTAAAGATTTTAGCCTTCCAGCACCCCGCATAATAACAAAAAAAATATTACAAATGGAATCCAACCCCTACGTTACCGGAATCCTAGGACTAGTAACAACAAAGTAAAAAAAATAAAAAAAATTGCATTTAACTAATCAAACCTCAAATTAATTAAAAAAAAAATCACTTTTAACCACACATCCTAACAAAACTAGTATATAGCAAATAAAAACATTCCAAATTTGTCATTTAACTAACTTTTATTCGGAAGAACCCTAGCGGGCGGGGCAAGTTCCAAATGCGCAGACAACAAAGACGACGACTCGTGTGTGAAGCACGAGGGCCATCCTTTCAAAACCCTAGGCCCCCACAATTCCCCCAAAGCGGTCAACTGTACCAAACAAGTCCACAATAATATCGAACTCATCGCTCTTATCATCCAAAGTTTCATCTTCGACGACCCTTTTAGCGACCCTTTTAACCTCTCCACCCGTCCTTCGATTATTTTTCCTCCCATTTTTATTTTCCTTTCTCTCTCCTGACTCATCTCTGCCCTGCACATAATACTCTAAAGTCTAACCCCATACAAATCTCCCTTTTTTTTGAGTTTTTTTTCTTCTTATTTTTAATAATTACTGTTTTGTAATATTATTGTTGTATCATTACCAACTAACACAAAACTCAAACTACAATCAATCTCAAGTTCTCAATGCCCTTTAAAATTACAAATCGGTCCCTGGATTTAACTCAACATGCCCTTACACCCCACGCAATCGAAGAATGGACAGAAATGGTGCTAAAAATAATTCAATCTCAATTGCAAATTAGTCCCCAAAATTCAACTCAACATGCCCCTTAGCACCACATACAATCGAAAAATGGACAGAAACGGTGCTAAAAAGTAATTAAATCTCAATTGCAAAACAAGATAATAAGAAATAGGGAAGATATTTTTGGAGAAAATGCGATTTCGACAATTGCAAATTGGTCCACGGAATTCAACTGAACGTGCTATTAGCACCCCAACAAAATCGAAGAATGAACAGAAACGGTGCTATAACAATTCTGATCTCAATTGTGAAACGAGGAAAAAGAATTATTTGATCGGAGATATTAAAAGAATATGGAAAATGTGAAGAAAAAAAGGAGACGAAAAAGGATAGAGAGAGAGATCTGAAAGTGGAGAGAGAAAGGAGCGGTTGGGGAGAGAGAGAGAGAGAGAGAGAGAGAGGTGCATATACGAACAACACTCCCACCTCTTCTATTATGCGATTGTTATCAAGTCAATATTCATTCTGGCCAACCTTTTTACTTTTTATTACCCCCTCCATTTTCTTAATTTTACCACACTATCCTTTTCCTTGTTATGTAAATATACTGCTGCATTTTATTTGTCTTTTTACCATAGTACTGAGTCAGTAATTACCGCATGTTTGTTTGCCCTATAAAAGTTGCTATCAAATTATTAATACCGTGCATACGTCTAATCACTTGTTTTTTTATACAAATTACGATTGATATTATACCAAGAATGATAATACTAATTATACTATAATTTATGTTAATAAATGGTATAATGGTATTATTTATTCTACTAATATTAACTATTTCTTCCGTCTCAAATTATTGGGGTTATACGAAATTACATGCAATTTTGACTGACAAATAACTCATATCTAAGTTGTCTAAATCGAATTTTTCAAAAGTTAATCAAATAATTCAAATGTTAAACTATATGAACAAATTTTAAAATTTTACATTTCAACAATTTAAAGACGATATATTTGTCGATCAAAGTTACACATAGATAAATAGAGCTCAAATATTTTGGGACGAACATAGTAGTTATCAACTATAGTCTGTTATACTATATTGCAAACAAACATGGTCTTAATTTAGGAAATAGGTAAGGGTCATTTAAAATTTAGGTAACTGTTTTCGAACATTTTTGTTTGAAGTTATTTTTTTAATTTTCATTTTATGGAAAAAATATTTCATAAAAATTTTAGTTAGTAGTAAACAGGAAAAAAATTGCATAAAAAAGATGATGAAATTATGTTTCTAAAAGATTATCTCAACATTTGAATAAATTGTAACATCATGATACTCAAATTTTAGCCATTGTGTCTTACATAATATATGGGATTACTTATTTGTTCACATTTTTTACAATTTATCAGTGTGAATATGAAGTTAACGTATAAAGTCCTCCGAACTATTTACAATTATCTCGGACTGCGATAAAATTATTAGGGAATTAAGTTTATGTGATTTTCTCTATCGGTCCCTCTCTTTTTGCTCCCTCTTTTCTGTCTTTGATTCACAAACACCATCCCATTGCCGCCATATCGAGAGAAAACGTCGTCGCGATGTCCTTCTACGCCGCAAAGCAGTGACCAATCATCTTTCCCGACATAGATTGTCTCCCGTGTCCGCGACGATTGTGGCCCAATGTTATCTCAGTTGATGTATGCGTGTGAATTAAATGTTAAGTTGATGCAATACTATGTATACAATTAGTCTATATTGTTTTGAAATTACACACTACCTTTTTTTTAACATAATAACATTGACATAACTGAAATAAATTAATTTAATAATATTGGCCGACTGAAATAAAGATAGAAAAAATTGTGTTTTTTTCTAATTAAGTTGTCAAAATTGTAACAATTTGAAAAAAATTCTTTTATTCTATTTATCTGCATATCAAACTCAAGAAAAGTTGAGTCTGTCAAATTTTATCTAATTTTTCCAAAAATACAGTCACTCTATTTTAATAATTACCGATGTACATAATCTAATTAATTAACCATTTGTTCTCACTATATTTTCCTAATTAAGGATGTATCCTAAATTAATTAACAATCCGTTTTAACCTGCATAACTACAATAAATGATATCAAATATGAATATTATGTTCAAAAAAAATATATTACGAGATTTATGTCATTACACATTTCACACGCAACACGGGTAACTTTTACCAGTAGTCTATACACGTGTTTCATGTTTCCAATTATATTTTATCCCTCATTTTCTATTTTTATTTTCGAATGATCAACCCTTGTTTGGTTTTGACTTTTAAGCTCGACATATTTTTAGAATGTAGTCTAAAACTATATATCGATTTCGGTATAACGACAACTTTTGTATAGTTTCCGTCAATAAATGAGGTAAATTTTAGCTTGATCTATCCACTTGTAAAAAATCAAACTTTTATTTGCTTAAAAGATGCAATATAACGAGTCATATCAATTAATTTTGAGTGGTGGTATAAATTTGACACGAAAATAATCAAACAAACATATTGTCACATACTCGCTCGTCCGGTCGTCCTCAAATTAATGTACACTACGAAACCATCCAATTCTGATTTGCACAAGTAGTTAAATTGGCTAAACGAACTTTTTAAAAGTTGTTCGTATAGTTTAACATTTATATTAGGCAGGTCGTGAACAGCTTTGGAAGATTTCTATGATGGTAGTTCATATACAAAAAAATTTACAAGATAATATTACACTTATTTGAAAATGGAAATTATAAAGTGTATATATCTGGTCGGTCAAATTCACGGATTAAAAAATTTAAGCAAGAAAACAATTCTCCTATGTCAGCCGAAAGGGATTGCTAGACAACATTAATATTGTCATTATTCAATACAATAAATTATACTAGTTCATTGGAATATTTGGTTAAATTTTTTTGTACGAGTAAAATTGAAATAACATTGGCTAGGCAGACAGTAAATGTAAATTTTAATACTCAGAGTTACGGTATGCCATTTCTTTTAATTAGCCAATATCTCAAAATTAGACAGACTTTTTAACTTGTAAGTAAAATATATTGGACATCTATCAATATAAATAATCAAATTCCCGGTAAATTTATTTCCAACAATAAAAGATGTCTACTAGCATTCCGTATTTAAAATAGTTATCAAAGGAAATGCATTAAAGGCAATTTATTGCGTTATACCCATTCTAGGTGTTTTTATTTATTTGGGTAAAAGGTTCTTATTTACCATAATTATGGAAATTTCCTAATATTGCAGTATATAACTAGTATAGGAAAGTTAATACTAATTCGTTGAATTGATTTGATTGATTTATGAGTGATTGCTTCACTTCTTATAATTACTATAATAATTAAGGGTTAAAAAATCACTTGTCATCACTTTAGAAGGAAAGTTATTGCTCGGTAAAAACTTCCACACTTTAATTATAAAAAATTGATTGTGTTGTGTGACATATTAGCTCACATATATCATTCTATTATAATAAGTTAACTCAAGTCAAATGAAACTGCCCAATTTAACCAATTTTTTTCAAAAATACTCTTATACTTTTTTATTAATTACAATAATATTATGCTCATATAAAAAAATAAAAAAATAAAATAAAAAATAACAACTAATAACACTATGTGTCCCTCTTAAACAACCAAACATTCTTTTAAGTTTTATACTATTTTTTTATTATTATCCACGTATTTGTATCATAACTACACGTATTTTTTATATTTTAATTGCATTGCGCGTCACACACGCAACGCGTGGGGCACGATTACTAGTATGTATATAGATATAGGGAGAGAATATTGAGAGATACAACAAGATTGTACACATAGATACATCAAGATACCGCTAACCCTCTTTATATAATAGGTTATGGTTACATATGCTAGAAAAGACTAATATAGGCCCAATAGAGTAAGGCCCAAGATGGCCAATAATATCCTACAACAGATTGTATTTTTTGTTTGAAAATTGGTACACATATATGAGCAATACAAAGAGAATAAATAGGAACTATCATAAAGCAATATTTGGATCTACTTTTAGAAAAGATTTTTACCCCTACTTTTGATAATTTAGTCTAAAACTTTGTAATAAATTACCGATATTTCTACTTCAAATAGCAAGTACGGTGGCGTAAATTAAGGTTTAAGGTAATAGAATCATAATTATCTTGTACAACACATGTCTATTATACTCATTAAACTAAATTTTCAAAATGATTACCTTATGGGTGTGTTTGGTTGAGGTATTACTTTGGTACGATTGTATTACGAGTATATAGTTCTCACTTTGTTTGGCAACTTGTGTATGAGACTATTAGTAACGTGTGATTAGAAATGATGAGAAATGAGAGTATTTGAAATAATAGGGGTGTGGTATTGAAAAATAAAATACAACTCATTTACTTTCAAATAAATAAAATAAAAAAATATATATATACATACATATAAATAAGATAATAATTATATATATATAATTATAGTTATGTATATACTCGTAATAATATTAAAATAATAACATATATATCTATAAACAAAAATATATATGTGTATACATATTAAAATCATATATATATGTGTATATATATATATATATATTAAAACAATATATATGTATTTTGCAAGTTTATTTATTATAAATATAAATATAAATTTGTAAAATAGTTCAATCCCAATAAAAATCAAGCAAACACTTCATTGATATTCCATGTATGTACTATTAATCTCATCTTTATTTGTTATCCGATCATAGTCCGAATGTATTTATAGTTTCGTTACTACTAATATTGTAAATAAAGGAGGTCTATGTGTTATTGATGTGTCAAACTTTGTTAACATTTTCAATTAAATCTTAATTTGCACTCTGTTCGCATAGAACTTGCTTAGTTGCTTTTAAATAAATGCCCTTCAGATATAAACTTGAAGAGGTCAAAGGGTTTTTACTTAAGCTTTTATTCCTTAACCAACT
Organism: Primula veris; assembly: GCA_963682055.1. Taxonomy (NCBI): domain Eukaryota; kingdom Viridiplantae; phylum Streptophyta; class Magnoliopsida; order Ericales; family Primulaceae; genus Primula; species Primula veris. The sequence goes on along the minus strand of OY821742.1, from coordinate 26,729,139 downwards.
TATTTTAGTTATCAACTCCATCCGTCCCATAATAATAATATAGTTAAATTTTTTACTTGGTCCCAAAAATAATATTTCATATTGACTTTTTAATTACAGAAATCCTCAAATACCTCTAATTAATAAGCATTATTTTTTGCAAATTATGAAAACAATTACTGCAACTAACTCTGACAAATTTTTATTAATATTCATCAAAAATGTAAGTATACTATTTTTATGAGACGGGAGAGTAATTTTTATCATTTATCACCCAGTAAAAATTATAAAACGACATACTATTTTGAAAAAATGCCATTCGGACATAAACATAAATGCCATTGGGTGAAGGTATGAAATCTAAAGATAGTTTAATCTAAAATGAAGAGAGATTTTTAGCCTTTAGACTTGAGGTAAACTGAAGTAAGGCCAATTAAATGTAAGACAACTAAGACATGTCCCTACAATTATGACCTTGCAGACGTGACAAAAAACAATCACACCGCATAGCCTCACACGTGGCAAAAGACATGACCCCACGGCTAATTAAACCGTACCCTACACCGTTGGATTCCTTATTTTTAAAATTATAAAGTTATTTATTTAAACTTAATACCCTCACGAGACGCCGACAATATCTCGCCAATATATTTCAAATAAGCTTTGTATCGTGGTTACATGTCACCTCGCCAAAAGTATATATTTCTTTTCTTTTTTTTTTTATTTAAAACCAAAAGTATATTTTATACCTCTCTTTTTGTTTCACCGGAAAACCAAGACAGGAAAATATTTTACTAACAAAAAAACAGTTTTTAATATTATTTGTTTTCGTGAGAAATTTTGATTTTCAGAAAAAATATTTTTCAGAAATGAAGAAAAATACCTCTCTTTAGTCTGTATCGTGATTTACATGTCACGTCGCTCAAAGTGCATTTTGTTAGTTTGACTTAATTATTTTTGAGGTCTATGAGTAAACTAATTCTATTGGTAATCGTTCATATCTTCAATTAACAGAAATAAATAACCTACCTTGGTCTCAAGCTGGATCTCCTTGGTGCATAATCAGTACCGGCACGGATGTGTGTATTTTTCAAGACTAAAAGAAAATATTTGTCCGAGATTGTGATTTTTTATATACAAATTTAATATATGAGGGTAACGGGATTCGAACTTTTGACATTTAGGTATAAAAAAAACACTATGTATTGTATCATAAGCCATTCTGGCCAAGACCCGAGCCTTAATCGAGTACTAAGTGGGCCGCACTTGTGTATAATCTCATTTACAAACTCTATGATCATTACTAGTTTTCATAATATGGGTCATGCAATGGAAGTAAAATGAGTAAAACTTGGAGATCGGTATTGTTTTAACATTTTTATTGACTCTTATTATATTTTTTATTTTATTCAGATAAGTTACTCTTCTTAAAATGTTAATGGATTTTGATATCCTATATATAAACACTATTTATTGTATCATAAGCTGATAGAACATAAAAATTAGATCCGAATATTCTATTCGGGTAATAATCAACCCACTTTATAAATGGGTATCCAACGCTTAAATGGGTCATCTCATGCTTTTTATAGAAAATAAGGTATTACTATCAAAAGCCCAAGCCCAATCAAATGAGGACCCATGTCTGAAAAACCCCTGGGATGAAGACATTTGTCAACATCCTAGAAGGCATAGTTGCCTATAAATAGCCAACTACCCCTCCTAGAAAAGGACCAGAAAATCTATCCAAAAAATATAGAGAGAAGTTGAGAAAAGAGAGAAACTAGTCAAAGCATATCACGTCGAGAAATAAACCAAGCAGAGATAAAGCCGAGCACCGAATAAAAGGGGAGAAAGCCCAAGAAGAGAGATCAAATAGTCAAATCGAGCACCATTGTAAAATAGAGATACTAATCCGAGCAAGTGTAATATTCAGAATAAGGATAATAATCCGAGCAATAATAAAGATCAGGAAGTGTCCATTATTTACAGTTGATTTACTATTATATTATTGTTGAAAAGCCTAACGCGACCGACCAAAGTTATGACTTTATCAAATGGCGCCGTCTCCGGGAATCATCTAGTTCCCAACTAGTTTAGAATTCGAATACCAATACTCTGCCAGACGAGCGACAATGGTAACCAATGTAGAGGAAACCCATCCCGAGATAATAGAAACCAATAACCAAAACGCGCAAATTAGCCAACAAGACCTCGACGATCTATTCGCCATCTGCGACAGATATGAAGCTATCCAATCCGGAAACCAACCAACAACCTCCTACGTCAACCAAGAACAACCGGTCGAACCACCCCAACATTTCATTGAAGGGATTGTCGACGAACATCCTTCATCCTAGGAGGACGAACAAGACGTGCCCGTATTAAGGCATGCACGAAGACGCTTACCCGGGTCCCAGGCAGGGCCGAGCTCAAGAGTCCCTTTGCCTACAGCCTCGGTCAACTCCGGTGCTCGTTTACAAACGGGCGAAGCTCATCAGTTTGGCATGCCCGAGGATCATGTACTCGGACAGTTGCCCCGACTACCAACTAATCCTCCAAGGATGATTACACCACCCACGGTGGAGGTACAACACGTTGTTCCGTTAGCCGATGAAAGGAACTACGCCCAGCTACAAGCTCAGCTGGCGGCATGCATGACGGCCATGACAGCGGCCGGCATCGTATTGCCAGTTATCCAACCCGACAAAGACCCACGCCATGAAGTGGAAGATTCTGCCTACAGGGCCGCCTTGGAGGCAGCGGGTCGACGACCCGATACAAGAGTGCCCCACCAAGGGGGCAATGTCCCAATAACTATCGTCCATCCGAACACTCATATGGAACGTGTCCACACAAACACGAAGGACGATAGATATCCCGAATACAGGATCGGGGAAGGATATGGCCCACCACCACATCAGGGAGGATACCCTCCCCCCTACCAAGTCACGGATGACGCGTTCCAACAGGCTTGGAGCATATGCCAAGAAACCCCATGTACCGAACAGATCACGCGGTACCGCAATCCTATGGGGTTCGTCATCCCCGAATTCAGGCTCTATGATGGAAAGAGTTGCCCTATGGACCATCTGAGGCACTACAAGACGAAGATGGAACTGTGGAGTGATGACCATGCACTGATGTGCAAATTTTTCAAAAACAGCTTGGGTCAAGAGGCTTCGTTATGGTATCACAACTTACCACGGGGCTCCATTAGAGACTGGGCAGAACTGCTAAGAGCGTACTCCACCCGATACACTGCTCATCGGAAAAAGAAGGTTAGCATCGAAACCCTTCTTAAAATGACGATGATGCCAAATGAAAGGCTCAATGATTACTGCATACGTTTTATCGACGTAGCAAACCAGATTCCACGATATGCCAATAATATAGCCATACAGAACTTTATCAACTCCATCCCTAATGGCTATTGGGCGAGAAGGAAATTCATAGGCAAAAACTTCCCGACCACTGATTCCCTGCTAGCCTATTGTACCCACCTCACTGATAAAAACGACGAACTGCGTCTCCTCAACCGAACTCTACCAAGAAGAGAGTCGGTCCGCGAGGTACAGGTGGGTCGCAAAAGAGTTAGGAATAACCAGGGAGAAGCATTCCAACCGACCAGAAAGGGCAAAGATCCCGAGGTCCATAGCAGGGTAGAGCGACCACGAGCACTAGAGCCCAAACCGCTCCAGATCGCATACCCAACACCGACCAATGAACATAAACCGCTCCAGCTCACCTACCCGATGCCACCCAAGCCGTTTCAACAAGGTCGGCCCCAAGAGAGGGAACACCGAAACACTTTCGGACCGGTCGAGCTGCGATACACTTTCAACCTATCTGCTGAAGATATCTTCAAGGATATATGCAGGGAAAGTTGGTATTCCCGACCACAACCGATCATCTCTCCCCCCAATCAGAGAGATTCCAAGCTCTTCTGCGCATATCACGAGGATCACGGCCATCTCACTGAGCATTGCCGTAACCTGCGATGGAGAATGAACCAGTGGGGTGATGCAGGATACCTAACCAAGTACATCAAAGGAGCTGGGCATAAAGGCAAACAACTGGCCATCGAGGGATCCGACAACCGGCAAGGTAAAACGATCAACGTCGTTCATATGTCACGACCCAAGGGCCCAGGCGGGGAACGATCGCAACAACGGCAGCTGGCCCACTTTGGCCAAGTAGCCAAGACATCACAGGCGTCGGCCTCTAAACGACAATGCACACCACGACGACATCCGCCCATTTCTTTCTCGGATCTTGATGAAGAAGGGGTGATTTACCCCCACGGAGACGCCATTAACCTCCGTGTTCAAATCAGCCTAGACACGGTCAGCAGGGTACTTGTCGACCAATGAGCCTCTTGTGATATCATGTACAGGGAGCTCTTCGACAAGATGGAACTTAAGCTGCAAGATCTACAGCCAACCGATGTCACACTGATCGGATTCATCTCCGAAACGACTAAACCGTTGGGTAAGATCGTCCTCAGTGTCACAACCGGGTCCGTGTCGGTTCCCGTGGAGTTCTTGGTGGTCAACGACCACTCCGGTCACAACGTAATATTAGGCCGACCTTGGTTACATGCCATGAAGGCCATACCCTCGACCTATCACCAAAAGGTCAAATACCCAAATGATAGGGGAGAGATCGAGACAGCCAGAGGATGTCAAGAAGATTCAAGACGCTGCGAAGACATCACCGCGACTCTCCAAAAACAACGAAGCATTGTGGAACAACCCACTAGCACAAAGAAGCTGATCAACCAAATATCCAAAACCGAAAGGGTGGTCGAAGAACAAGTAGGAGAGACACTTAGGAAGGTGTATATTCCTGATATGGACGAGGAGCACTACTTCCTCCTCGGAGATAACCTTCCAAAACAGGAATCCGAGGAGTTGAAAGCATTCCTTCTCAACAACATTGATAAATTCGTCTGGAGTCCTAAAGACATGCCGGGCCTAGACCCTAGTACAGCATGCCACCACCTAAGTGTAAACGCCGACTACAAGCCAATAGCACAGAGGAGCAGGAAAGTCTCTGTACAGCACAGAGCAGCTATAATCGCTGAAGTACAAAAGCTATTGGAGGCTGGAGCCATAAGGGAGGTTTACTATCCAAAATGGTTGTCCAACCCGGTCGTCGTCCCTAAGAAGAACGGGAAGGAGAGAGTCTGTATAGACTTTACCAATCTCAACAAAGCCTGCCCGAGGGACCACTTTCCCCTTCCAAGGATTGATCAACTGGTGGACGCAACTGCGGGAGCAGAACGGATGACCTTCCTTGACGCGTACTCAGGATACCATCAAATTCCCCTCGCCCGTGAAGATCAAGAAAAGACTTCGTTTATATCACCTTTGGGAAATTATTGCTATACGGTAATGCCGTTCGGTCTACGCAATGCGGGGGCAACATACCAAAGGATGATAACAAGGGTATGTCGAGATCATATAGGGAAAACAATGGAGGTATACATTGACGACATGGTCGTCAAGAGCGAAAAGGCCACATCCCACCTCCAAGACATTAAAGACGTCTTCCAAACATTGGGCGAGCACAAACTAAAGTTCAACGCAAGCAAGTGTGCATTTGGCATCAGCAAAGGGAAATTCTTGGGGCATATGGTTAGCCGACGAGGAATAGAGGCTAATCCCGATCAAATAACGGCTCTACGGAACCTAGCAGCGCCTAAGAATAAGAAACCGGTACAAGAGCTCACGGGAATAATGGTCGCGTTGAGCAGGTTCATTAGCCGATCCGCAGACAAGGGACGGCCATTTTTTGAATCACTCAAGAAGGATAGAAAATTCGTCTGGGACCCGGAATGTGAAGCTTCATTCAACAATCTCAAAGAGTACTTGAGGACACTGCCACTGCTGGTAAGGCCGAACAAAGGAGACGTTCTGGCATGCTACCTAGCAGTTTCCACTACAGCTGTGAGCACAGTTATCCTAAGAGAAGAAGGTCGCGAACAATTTCCGATCTACTTCGTCAGCAAGACTCTGGTCGAAGCCGAAACACGTTATCTACCCTTGGAAAAGCTATGTCTGGCATTGGTCGTCGCAACCAGAAAGTTGCCACACTATTTCATAGCTCATCAGGTCCGGGTATACACAAATTTCATATCAAAGAGTCACTTCGACGGACAGACATTAGCGGCCGAGTTGCCGCCTGGGGGGTCGAACTATCCCAATTTCATATCGAGTTCGCACCCCGTCATGCCATAAAGGGACAAGTCTTGGCCGATTTCGTCGCAGAATTCACCGAAGGCTATGATGAGCCTTTGGCACTCTCTCCACAATCACACTGGCAGATACATGTCGACGGATCAGCCACCAAGGACGGATCAGGAGCAGGGATCGTCCTAAAGTCTAGAGAGGGAGCAATCATCGAAAAAAGCATAAAACTGGGCTTCCGAGCTACCAACAATGAGGCAGAATACGAGGCCATGATAAACGGCATGCTCATTGCCCGGTCCCTCGGATGCTCCCACTTAATTGCAAGCTCAGACTCCATACTCATCGTCAATCAAGCCATCGGCGAGTACCAAGCTAAAGATGACAGAATGATCTTCTACCAAGAGAAAGTCCAAAGCTTGATGGCAACCTTCGAACAGTGCGAGTTAATAAGAATCAATCGCACCGAAAATGCACATGCCGATGCCTTGGCCACCCTAGCCTCGACATTAACATTGACCGACACCCGGTCGATCACAGTGGAACTACTGCCGACCCCGAGCATAATTAAAAGGGTAGACCGGGTGACATCAATACAGTACGAACTAGGTTGGATGGAGGACATGACTCGTTATCTGCGAAATGGAACGCTTCCGGCCGACAAGATAAAAGCGCTGAAAATTACAAGAAAAGCTCCTCGCTTCTGGCTATCCGAGGACGATAAACTATACAAATCCAGTTACCGGGGACCCCATCTACTGTGCGTCCCGACCGAGCTACAACTGCCGGTCTTGGAGGAAATCCACGAAGGATCTTGCGGAGCACACATCAAAGGGCGATCCCTTGCAAACAAGGCAGTGACCCAATGATATTGGTGGCCCTATATCAAGCGAGACGCCGATCCATACGTCCAACGTTGCGACAAGTGCCAACGATTCGCCAAGATACCACGGCTCCCATCATCTATGATGACCCCGGTATCGGCACCATGGCCGTTCGCTCAATGGGCAATTGATTTAGTCGGAAAACTCCCAAGGGCACCTGGGAGTGTGGAATATCTGATCGTCGCGACGGATTATTTCACCAAATGGGTCGAAGCTAAACCCCTCCGAGAAATCAAAGCCAGCAACGTCAAACAATTCATTTGGGAATACATCATCACTAGGTTCGGTATACCGTACGCTATCGTCGCCGATAACGGAACCCAGTTCAAAGATGCCAATTTACAGCTGTGGTACGAGGAACTAGGTATCCGAAAATTCTATTCGACGCCGACATACCCACAAGGAAATGGGCAAGCCGAAGTGTCAAACCGAACAATATTGGACGGCATCAAGACCACCCTTGAACAAGCAAAGGGGAGGTGGCCCGAGCGGCTACTCAACGTTTTATGGTCGTGCCGAACTACACCAAAGACGGGCACCAAGGAAACCCCGTTTAGCTTAGCATACGGAGTCGAGGCCATCATGCCGACAGAAATCGGGCTACCCACACTCCGAACGACTTTAGTCGAGCAAGGAAACAATGAACAAAGAATGAGAGAAGAGCTAGACATGATAGACGAGAAACGAGAGATAGCAGCCCTTACCCTAGCCAAATACCAACAAAGCGTGAAGCAAATTTATGACAAGAGAGTAAAATGATCCAAAGAATTCATGGTAGGAGAACTGGTGCTGCTCTATACCCGTAATGAAATACATGGCAAACTAAGCCCTACCTGGGAAGGCCCATACGAAATCGTCAAGCAAACGAGTCCAGTCTCTTACAAAATCAAAAGCGTACTGTTCGCCAATAGCCGAGGGGAAAAGAATTCTTGGAATGTGGCTAACCTAAAGAAGTACTACGTATAGGCAATCTTCCGAGTACAGGTTCCACCTTACCCCTCCTGCTTAATGGCATTATCTTTCGTCTTTTTGAATGAATAAAATATATTATCATGCTGTCTAGCGAAGGCAAATGAAAATTCTCAACATGGCCGAAGTGCCTGGAAATACTATGAAATTCCGTAAATGGCGTGTTTTCAAAGGAACGTCTAGGAATACTATGAAAATTCTCAACATGGCCGAAGTGCCTGGAAATACTATGAAATTCCGTAAATGGCGTGTTTTCAAAGGAACGCCTAGGAATACTATGAAAATTCCCAACATGGCCGAAGTGCCTGGAATACTATGAAATTCCGTAAATGGCGTGTTTTCAAAGGAACGTCTAGGAATACTATGAAAATTCCCAACATGGCCGAAGTGCCTAGGAATACTATGAAATTCCGTAAATGACGTGTTTTCAAAGGAACGTCTAGGAATACTATGAAAATTCCCAACATGGCCGAAGTGCCTAGGAATACTATGAAATTCCGTAAATGGTGTGTTTTCAAAGGAATGTCTAGGAATACTATGAAAATTCCCAACATGGCCGAAGTGCCTAGGAATACTATGAAATTCCGTAAATGGCATGTTTTCAAAGGAACGTCTAGGAATACTATGAAAATTCCCAACATGGCCGAAGTGCCTAGGAATACTATGAAATTCCGTAAATGGTGTGTTTTCAAAGGAACGTCTAGGAATACTATGAAAATTCCCAACATGGCCGAAGTGCCTAGGAATACTATGAAATTCCGTAAATGGCGTGTTTTCAAAGGAACGTCTAGGAATACTATGAAAATTCCCAGCATGGCCGAAGTGCCTAGGAATACTATGAAACTCCGTAAATGGCGTGTTTTCAAAGGAACGCCTAGGGATACTATGAAATTCATATGCAGGTACAATGCAAGAAATAATTCAAGTCCACATTATGGCGGCGATACAATACAAAATGGCTAACACAATGAAGGAGAATCAAACTAAACAGTGAAATATCAACAAGAAGCATATCCAAAACAGGAATAACGAAATGACAAATGAATCAGCAAGGAAAAATCGATCCAATCAATCAAATAGCAATACGACAATGGAAAGGTACAAAACAGGAATAACGAAATGACAAATGAATCAGCAAGGAAAAATCGATCCAATCAATCAAATAGCAATACGACAATGGAAAGGTACAAAACAGGAATAACGAAATGACAAATGAATCAGCAAGGAAAAATCGATCCAATCAATCAAATAGAAATACGACAATGGAAAGGTACAAAACAGGAATAAGGAAATAACACAAATAGTCCTCGCCCGCATTACGGAGGCAACAAGAAGATCATCGACACTAAAGAAACTCATTTAAGAAGAGCTACTACAGGAGGAGCACGACGGTAATTGACCGAGCTCAATCTTTTCGTCATCCGTCGTCGTATCCCCATCGGACTCATCACCATCAAAACGCTCCTCAGAAATAAGGGCATCAAAATTGGTCGTATGAGCTCCAACGTAAGTCAGCGTCTGAAGCCGCGCGTTGAACTCGACTTCTTTAGCGAGCTCGTGAGCATCCGAGGCCGCTTTACGGCGATCATCGTCGAAGGGGAGATTACGGTGAGCTTCGATCATAGACGCGGAAGCATCGTATCGGGTTCAGGACAAACGGAAATACTTCACCAACACGTTGGCTTTGGTTACCAACAGCTTTAATTTGCCGAAGTATTTGTCCTTTGCACGCCAATATCGATCCAAACGACACTCCTGAACCTCAACAACATGCTCGGCACGACGAACGTATTCACGAAAAGAGGCCGCCTGAGTTTTCAGCTTGGTCCGAAGTCGAGCACATTGGTCGGTCAACTTGACATTTTTGCCCATCAAAACGATGTAAGGCCACTTGTAAGGCACCTCGCTAGCCGCACCAGATGAGACCTCGTCCCGGGCAGCATCAGTAGGCCCTAACCCCGGGCTAACTAGGCATGGAGGACCAGCCTGGTGCGACGTAGTAGCGCGTGCCTATAAAAGCAAAACAAAAAAATGGGGAAGAACGAGACGAGATGAATATATAACCGCAAGAAACGAAAAGACGAAAATAGAAAAAACGAATATTTCCATACAAGATACAAAAAAAAAAAAAAAAAAAACGACAAAACAAGCTACTCGATTATCAATCCGATAACCCCTCAACGGATGCCGAGGTCTCTACTACATCGGCGAAATGAATATCTCGCAATGAAGCAATTTGCGTCCCCAAACGCTCACGAACGACCGCGTCGACTCGGTTCAAGGCAGTAGTGGTCTCGGTTACCCCGACCGTCGCATCAACCATGCGCTCTGCCCGGGACACACCACTCATCCCTTTTACATGCTCCAGCACCTCTAAAGCGCGAACTCGGGACCAATACGCTTTGGCAAAGGATAGCAGCAGGTCCGCGTCCTCGAAAACGGCCCCTAGGACCAAGTTCAAGCTCGTCACACGACCTCGGGCTTCATCATGAGAACGTCGTAAGGCACCGAGAAGTTCCTTCGCTTTACCCTTATTCGCCGTATAGTGGGCAGTCTTTTTGCTGAATTTCTCTCCCAGATCACGTAACCGAGTCGATATGTTTGAAATGTGAATATTCAGATCCTCGACTTTATGATGAGCAGAATTCAGTTCAGCAGTTAGTGCAGCCTTAGATCTTTCCAGATTATCTATAACGTCACCTACACTACGACTAGGCGAGGTCCAGACCACCACAACAAGGGGGTTATTTGGTACCTGACAATATTTTGTTTTCACATCCTTCAAAATATGACGACCCTCAAAAGAAAGTAATCCGAGAAGGCCCAACAGAAAGAAAAAACAGCACCTATATTATCACTTTCCCAAAAGAATATGTTTCTAGATACAAAAGAGACCCACAATTCTACTACCAAAAGACTACACAAAAACAACAAAAATATATATAAACTGTCAGAAAAATGGTCAAGGTTCCACCTGAGGAGATGCGGGTGGGGGAGTAACAATAGCATCAGGTCGAGGAGTGGACGTGGCCGACGTAAAATGAGGACGGAGCGCTGTTGAAACTGTCTGCCCCGGTAGCCGGGGAAGCTCCTCTTCACGAAGATTCGCTCAGTCTAAGGGTTTCGGCGGTGCACCCTGCGGACAGGGATACACCAACTCCGACCACGCCCTATCCGACACAGGAACATTCGCGAAATTGAGCGCCAGCACATGAGCGCAATAGACGGAGAAATTAGCCATCATTGCTAACCTTGTCCGCTCCTCCGCCTGTGCCGTTTTCAGAGCGGCCACCTTAGCCTTTTCGGCTTCCACATCCTCCGCCAGCAGCAAGTTCTCCTCCTCTAGTTGGTCATACTTAACGACCAGGCTCTCTTTTTCAGCCATCAATTTACCAACATCCTCGGTCACGTGCAGAAAGTCCGCAGACAGCTTGTCATAATTATCGCCCAGGGTTTTATTCTCGGCGACCAGTTTCTCTTTCTCGACCTCGAAAGCCGCAAGCAGATCCTTTATCTTCTGATCGTTCTCCTCGACTATGGCTTTCTTTTCGGCCAGCAGCTCCTCTTTCTCAGCCTCGAGCGCCTTCCACTGATCCCTCAGAACAATAGAACCCAAGAAAGCCTGTCATCAAAAACAAAAATAGACATGCAACATTAGACACCAAAAAAAAAAAAAAAAAAAAAAAAAAAAAAAAAAAAAATCTTACCCGGAGCGCATCACTGCCGGCTTGCTCAATTAACGACGATAGCGGACGAGCAGCAATTTCCTCGGCATCCTTGAAGACTAGGGGCTTCAGAGCCGTATACCCCATCCTTAAAGCTTGGGGCTGCTCCAGCAATTTCCCCTTACACCGACCAATGTAACGGGTCATCGCGACCTCGTCCACCAACACCTTCTCGGGTCCGTCGAGAGCCTCATCCTCGACACCCGTCACAACATCCACGGCACTCTCCTTGCCGACCTCCATTTCCACCCCCACGTCCTCCTCCAAATGATCAATCTCAGGGGCCCTATGCTCGATCTCTTCCTCAGTACGGATGGGCGAGCAAACGGGCAGATCTATCGGATCCTCGCAAGGGATAGGCGAGATGACAGGCAAGGTCATCGTACCCTCTCCCATGTTAGTCAAGAGGTTCATATGTCCGAATACATCGTCGATCGACCCCTGAAACACAATAATGCCCATAGACCGGGCAAGAGCGGGGGTAACCAATGGAGAAGTCAGTAGCTGAAACCAGATGACTAATAAAGCAAAGCACTAGAGAACAAAACGACAACAATCAAAAGACAAGAAAATCAAAATACATATACACATACATCGCCCGGCGCAGAGGCATCCTCAGTGGTATCCCCTTGGGAAGCAGCAAACACCCCCTCGCCCGAGCCAACGTTAGCATCCTCCTCGGTAACCGATGTATCGGTTCCCCTAGCCCTCTTCGTTGTTCCAACGACAGGGTCAGATGCACGACGCTTAGAACGAACGATCTTTTTCCCTAGCCGAGCAGCACTTCGAGCCCGGACCACTTTCAAGAATTCCTCCTCAGGCTCTCGGGTGCAGGATTCCCCTTGGTCACCGACCCCATAGGGTACCCGAGCAGCATGGGAGCAGTACGACTCGCAGGATCCGGTGTCGGTTCAGGCCCCCACCATTTCCAAAGAGCTAACAGAGCCTCTACATTGGGAGCGCCGAGGTCTGGCATAGTGGGAGCATTGGTAGCCGGTCCAGGAATCTGGTGTCCCGCACAACCCCATGCACCGGAAGCAATAACAATACCAAGATTACGCTCTTTGTTAGTATCCGGCAAACCGATAACGAGCCGGCAAAAGGCACGCAGAGTCTTCAAATACGAGCTCCGACGCTCAAAGCTCAAACTATAGACTCCGAAGACGTCCTTCAGTTCAATCGGTATTCCGGACAACTCCGATAACCTTTGGATACCATTCAGAGTACGGTAACCATTTAGGGCCAGTTGGGCCGGAGCAATCTGGACGGCCTCAAAGAACGAAGCCACCTAGTTTGTAAAAGGAAGTCGAAGACCCCCAGTAAAGAATGCCGAAGAGCGCACAACTAACTCGCCGGCAGGAACAAATCCCAGCACCTCCTCGTCAGAAATAGGAAGCCGAATGTGTATGTTGTCGGGTATTCCGGCAAGCTCCTTAAAATCCTTTTCTACGAATGTGCCAACTTGGGCCACACTTTGGGTCAGAATTTCCTATCCAAACATCAAAAGTTCATCAATATACTAACCAAATACACAAATAAGAACCACATCAATATAACGAGCGTCACCCCCCCCCCCCCCCCCAAACTCACATTAACCAGATACATCAGACTCGTCAAACATATATAGACAACCTGAACCATATACCAACGCCACATCTATGACCACAACGACAAATCAAATACAACCCCTGACAAAAAAAAAAGGGGGGGGGGGAGAACGAAAAATCACTTACAGTAATCATTATGAGCAAGCAAGCGAGAACAGCAGCAAGTCTTTCAACAATATCACGAAACCCTAGATCAAGCGGCCAAACGCTTTTCCTTTTTGGCGGAAAGAATATACTTTAGAGAGAGACAGATATTCTCTTCAGCGAATTTTGTGATAAAAACAAAAGGGATTACTTGGTACAGTAAAAAGGAGTGGAGTCACACAAAGAATAAAATAAGAACCGTCCTTTCGTGTGACAGAGGTTTACCTTTTTTCCAACCATACAAAAGTCAACAACCGCTGCTATTTGTGACATATAAACGCTCCAGATTTTGCCACGTCAGAGCATATCCCACTAACCAAGGCAGTTCACATCATTACACCTACATAAACGGCCAGTGGACCCTACCACAAAAAGCTTCCCACATACGCTACCAATATTATCACACCGAGAATGTCCCCCGATAAAGTTCCTCGACTCCCAACCATTTCTTACCCAAAGGGCCTACCGAACAATGTGGACGAAGACCGTTTCTAGCTTGACGGCATGAAGCATCAAGTCTAACAACGCTCTCCGGGGGGATAACCGGGCACATTGTTCGGTGTATACTGAGAAACATCAAATAAAATAGAATAGACAGAATCAAGTGCAAGACAAGTTTTATTCTTCCACAAAGGGGGAAAACACAAACAATACAACAGAAAAAGAAAAATTTTACAAGAAAATACACCCATTCTACTTTTTCGAACTATCCCCCATATCAACATCCTTCTTCGCCAAAAGTTCCTCCAGACGCTCTTTTTCCCTAATCAACCGAGAAATCGCCATCTCATCCTGTTTCAAGGCGTAAGACTGAGACTCGCATTTCTGCTCGGCCTTGAAACGAGCAGTGCCCTCCTCGTCCCAATATTGTTTAAACCTCCTCGCTTCAGTCCGAGCACACGTGAGATCATGTTTCAGCCATGACATCTCAATTTCTTTTAGTTGTAGAGGAGTCACATCCTCCTCCCCAAAACCAGGGGGCCGAGGTAGCAAAAAAGTAGGCTCCTCTTCCTTAAGGGCGTTCTTTTTGGAGGCAGACCTAGTGATGGGAGCCATCTCAAACAAAAGCAAGTTAGAAGAAACAAATTATAAAATAAGAGAGAGAGGAAGAATTGGTAATGAGATACAGGCAATAGGGAGCATTTATAGAGAATCAAAAGGCACAAAGTACGAAGCGTTACAATGGTTCACAAGACAGGCACGAGATACGAAAAGATACAACTGATTCATCAAATACAGAAAAGAAAACACAAATTGCAAAAAGGGAAATACATAAGAAAACCAGCCCAATTTAAGGATCAATGGGTGGAAAAACCGAACTGTCAGACCGAGAGAAAGCAAAACGAGCAGAACAACTCAACCGAGCTTGGTAGGAATCATTCATGGCGACCAAATTGTCATTCTCCGAGGAGAGCTCGTTGTTCTCCGTGGTAAGAACCCTGACGCGTTCCACGAGCCGAGCATTCTTTACCATTATGCTAGCAAGGCCTTGAGGAGAGTTATCAAACTCATCATGAGCATGGTCCCAAATCTCCTCGGCATCATACCAGGAGTTGGCCAGATGATTTCTCTGTGACAACAAGTGATCGAGCTGACGACTCAGTGCCGAAATCTCGGTCCATTTCACCGTCTCTTCGGGATGAGAGCCGAACAAGCTCAAGGCCAAAACGCCATACTCTTTCTCAAGCCTTGCCATCCGACTGTGGACCTAAGATACCTCAGTGTCCAAGCCCTTCATCTGAGCATGATATCTCACCACAGGTCCAGACATTCTGGGAAATTGTTATAATACGGAAGAAAATAAGGGGCTGGGGGAGAAATAAGCAATAAAAGAAAAATGAGAGATGATAAACTACTAAAGAAAAGAGAAGTACTTATAGAACGAAGATAGCACGAATATAGCACGATACTTCCTGACATGCTTGGGAGCATGCATATTCCTGACCTACTAGGGAGCATGCACCTATATTCGACAGTGATGGAGACATCTACTGACATCTGATACAACAGTACAGAAGGAAATAAAGACGAGATATTCAAAGATCTAGCTTCCAGACAAACAACAAACCACATGTACAATATAAAAAGAAGTGCAAAAATAAAGGGGCAAAAATACTTTTCATTAATAAAGATGGGATATATCATTGTTCATTACATCAGAGTACATCCGAAAATAAATCTATTACATCCGAAAAAGAAATCTATTACATCCGAAAAGAAAGTCTGTTACATCCGAGATAAAGACCTATTACATCCGAGAAGAGCTAGTACAGAAGATCAGGCAAAGAAGATCAACTATATCAGCAGGCCGAGTGAGCAGGAGGCGCCAAAAAGAAAAAGTAAGAAGAAAGAGAAAGGAAAAGAAGAAAGTGGAGGGAACAGAAGTGAAAAGCAAGAAGAGGAAAAGAAAAATGACAAAAACCCTAGACATAACACAAAACCCTTAGGATCACAGGGTTGATTGTTACATCGTAGTGGTGAAAAAAAAAAAAAAAGAGATGAAGAAAAAAGAAAGAGAAAGAGCAGAGGAGGAATAAATGAAGGAAACAGACAAATAAAAAGGAAGTCAAAGAAACAAAACAAAAAGAAGAAAAAGAAGGACCTAGGAAAAGATAGTAAGAAGAAAATGGAGGATAGAGAGAAGAGAGACTGAAAGAGTATAGAAAGAAAAGGATAAGGAAGAGGAGACGTAGCAGAAGAAAAAAGAAAAATAAAAAAAGAAGGGGGAAGGTTAGGGGGAAGTCGATCGGTATCGGTGAGAGGGCCCGGCAGAGACATCCCTGTCCCTCAGTGTCGGGTTCCCCCTTAGCATCTCATTCTCTTCGACTAGAGTCTGACGAGCACGTCGGCAATAAGCCAGTTCGGATCTTAGCCAAGTTAATTCCCGAACCATCTTGGTATGGTGATAACGCATCACCTTCAGTTCTTCCTCGGCATCCCTCAACAGCCTTCGTACATGGCTATAGGAGGCTTCAAAGGCCTCCACTTGCAAAGCTAATGCTGATTGGGTGAAAGGACCAGACATCTTAGGGAAATTATAAGATGAGGGTCTGTATATGGGGGAAAATAATATGATGAGGATTGTGGATGTAACCATGCTGTAAGCAGGTATTTATAGATCAATTAGATGAGGGCTGGTATTGAGAGTCGCAACCGTTCGCCAATGGGTACTAAGAAGCGACGGCAATTAAAAGATGTGTCTGTTCAAGAAAAAACGTTTGGATTCCCAAAAGGTCCTAAAAAAGCGTGAGTAATTAAAAGCCACTCTTGTTCACAAAACGCTTGGATTCTTACCAATATTTGAAGGGGGTAAGTAATAATGGCATCGAAACACGCATCATTTTTAGGGAAAGGTAGCAGTTCAAATAAATATCTAAGATCTTTTGCACAAGGCTCAAGAAATCCTATTGGTCCCCAGATATAAAGAATAAGAAGTTCCAATGGATAAGGTCAAACGCAAGGCCCAAGAAAAAGCATTAATGAGGCCACAAGCGTGCGCAGTCAAATTGTTGGCCCGTGTGCGGCTAGTCCTTAGAGGGGGGGTGAATAAGGATTTGGCGATTTTCGCCTAATTAAAAATTCTAAACAACTAACACCCAACTTATGCAAATTCTAAACTTAAGCGTTTAATATACTATAATGAAATGCTAGAAATCCTAAACGCAAGCAAGAATATAAGCAATAATAAAGTTGCGGAAAGTAAAAGTTTAGGGAAAGAAGAAGACACCAAGATTTATAGAGGTTCGGCAAACGGCCTACGTCCTCTCCTCGGTACTACCGAGTAATTCACTATAATTCTTCTTTCGGATTTTACAATCCTAATGAGCTAATCAACCGATTAAGCTCCCCCACACTTTATGAGTGTCCCGAATGAAAATACCTAGAGCTTTTAAGCTTCACTTGCTTACAAAGTCTCTACCCGATCACTCGCTCACAAAAATGAGTTTATAAAATACTCGTTACAATTTTATCGAAAATTGAAACAACACCCACAATCGATTGCTTCTAAAATAAGCTAATATGTGGTTTCGATGATGTTTGATCTTTGTTGGAGCTTGTATCTCTTTATCTTCAATTTCTCTCTTTTCGAAGTATTTCACCAAAATGGTGATTTTGGGTTTTTGTATATGAGAGAGGTTGAAGGATTGATTGTTGTTGTGATAGATGATTTATGAGAGATATTGGGGTGGTTTATATAACAGCAAAGTCTGTTTTTGCTGGATATGACCGTTGGAAGTGGTTCCACTGGTTTTAAGCAACTTTCCAGAATAAGCTGAAAAGCTGTTTTCGAAATCTGTAGAAAACGATCGGTCGTTTTCTACAGTCGATCGGTCGTTTTCCAGAAAACGATCGGTCATTTTCTGAAAACGATCGGTCGTTTTTATACTGGACTCACTGGAAGAAATTGGACCAAAAACGATCGGTCGTTTTTGTCCAGTCGATCGGTCGACTGTTCTTCTGGCAGTTTCTCGGTCTTCTCGCTATTCTTCGAAAGCTCATAACTCCTTCGTTTTAGCTCCGATTTTGGTTCCGTCTGAACCTGTGGCTTCGTTTTTCTGTGCTCTATCTTTCTGGCGCTGAAATTTTCATTTATTTCTTTTGGAAAACGATCGATCGTTTCATAAAACGATCGGTCGACTTTTCGACCTGCTCACTGGAAGAATTTGGACCAAAAACGATCGGTCGTTTTTGTACAGTCGATCGGTCGTTTTTGTCCTGGTCTCGTTAACCTTCGAATGCTTGTATCTTCTTCGTTTTAGCTCCGAATTTGGTTCCGCTTGAACCGTTGGCTTCGTTTTCGAATGCTCTTTCTTTTTAAAGACCTGAAATATACATTTACTCTTTTTGGAAAAGATCAAGCATTATTTCATCGAAATATAAAATCATTAATTCATAATCATACTTATAATCAAAATCAATTATTGAACCCATGTTCAACAAAAAGAAATTGCATTGGGAAAGTAATTCAGATATAAACAAGAGAAAGAAGTCTTTATTGATTGATTGATACTTCGTTACAGAAGAAGCAATAAAAGGAAAAACAATAAAATCATTTCGTGGAAGGGCCCGCTTCGTCATTGGGCTTCCCCTTCGACCGAGCATACATTTCCTTAAGGGCCAGTTTGTAAGCCCTCTTGGAAGCAAGTTGCCTATCTCTGGAGGCCTCGAGCTCTTTGATCCGAGCACGAGCGCGAATACTGTCGAGCAAAGACCTCTGGTGCTCCTTCTCCAGGGCATCCAATCGCTCGTCTAGTTCGGCGGCCCGACGAGCTTCCACCGACAGCCGGGCAACCCTCTTCTCGAGATAACGCACCTTCTGAACTTCCTCTTCAAGACGAGCAACATATTCAGGAAGGTTGTCACCATAGTTTTCAAGAGGAAAAGCCATTTGTTCGTTAATAAAGAATGAATTGCATAAAGAATACAGGGATAGTCCCCTTTTATAGGAAGAAACAAGGAGTAGATCAAAGGTCATCTCGAAGAAATACAACCTCTTGAACTTCCCAAGAGCATTTACGGCAAATTAACCACAGTTCCAAGTCCAATTAAAGTCATCCAAAAAGATATCAAGAAGATGAACAGACAAGAACAAGGATAGGGAAATATTTTATTAATTTCAAAAACTTCGATTACAACTGAGGAGAAGACTCCCCTTCAAAAGAAATTACAACAAAAATCACAAAAGACTAATTATTTCGAGGAAGAGCCTTCTTCATCGTCAACCGAACTCGGTTTAGACCGAGCATGCAACTCCTTGAAGGCAAGCTTATAGGCCCTTTTCGCTGCCTTCTGCTTGGCTAGATTAGCCTCGAGCCTCTTTATATGCTCGTAAGCCCAATCCCGATCGGCCATCATCACATGATGATCAGAATCCATGTCAGACAACCTTTTCTTGTAATTTGAAACCTTGTCCACGAGTTTCTTATTCGCGGTACGAGATTTCTTGATCTCCATTTCTAAATAAGAAATATAATTAAAGGAGCTCTCACCAGTAGAACCAGAGGAAGCCATTACGCCACGAGAAAATTAGTAGTAAAATGCCTAATTATGGAGGGGGCACACCCCTTTATAGGAGTTTTCCTCGAAGAAAGATATTAGGATAGGAAACATTAAATGGGCCCCCCAGGGAACCGTCATGAGTCTATTGCGATTCTCGATGAAGTATTGGGAACGACAAGACCGAAGTAATATCCTCGATAGACCGAACATGACTCCCCCGACATGGAAACCACGCCGAGGAAGTCAGGGAGCACTTGATAGAACATAAAAATTAGACCCGAATATTCTATTCAGGTAATAATTAACCCACTTTATAAATGGGTATCCAATGCTTAAATGGGTCATCTCATGCTTTTTATAGGAAATAAGGTATTACTATCAAAAGCTCAAGCCCAATCAAATGGGGACCCATGTGTGAAAAACCCCTGGAATGAAGACATTTGTCAACATCCTAGAAGGCATAGTTGCCTATAAATAGCCAACTACCCCTCCTAGAAAAGGACCAGAAAATCTATCCAAAAAATATAGAGAGAAGTTGAGAAAAGAGAGAAACTAGTCAAAGCATATCACGTCGAGAAATAAACCGAGCAGGGATAAAGCCGAGCACCGAATAAAAGGGGAGAAAGCCCAAGAAGAGAGATCAAATAGTCAAATCGAGCACCATTGTAAAATAGAGATACTAATCCGAGCAAGTGTAATATTCAGAATAAGGATAATAATCCGAGCAATAATAAAGATCAGGAAGTGTCCATTATTTACAGTTGATTTACTATTATATTATTGTTGAAAAGCCTAACGCGACCGACCAAAGTTATGGCTTTATCAAAGCCATTTCGGCCAAGACCCGAGCCTTAATCGACTACCAAGTGGGCCGCACTTGTGTATAATCTCATTTAACTCTATGATCATTACTAGTTTTCATAATATGGGTCATCCAATGGAAGTAAAATAGTAAAACTTGAAGATCGGTATTGTTTTAACATTTTTATTGACTCTTATTACCCTTTTTATTTTATATTCAGATAAGTTACTCTCGTTAAAATGTTAATGGATTTTGATATCCTATATATAAATATATAAATGGTCCAGTCCAATTCTAGTTTACCTACTACACGCTATACTTTATCTCTCTAAAATAATACACATCACCGTCATCAGTACATCGACGGAGCTCCACTGTTTGTTGTCAGAGCTCTGGTGTCCGCATTTGTCTCCCTCTACTTTGATGTTCACGATCTGTCTCTATTTCCCAAATCTCTGTCTCTTTTTTCCTGCTCGACGTCTATCTTTCAACTCTCACAACTTGTATGTCGTTCTTCTCTTTCTGTCTTTCTTCATCTCTCTCGCATGTCAAGAACCTTAATTACAGTGGCGGAGATGTAATCGATAAATTCGTCGTCGGGGTCCGGCCATCAAACTGCGGAGGTTGTCGTGGCTATTAGTGACGGTAAATGCCAAATGTTTTCGGCTAAGACTAATTTTGTAGTAATATTGTAGGGGCTAAGTTCTTAAATTTAACAAAATAAGGTAATTGCCATTTGACCCATGCACTATATGTATAAATAGTTTAACAATTCAATTTCTGAAATCTTAAAATTGAAGTACAAAAGTAAGTTTTTTTGTTTGTATTAGGTTTTTTTTTTACTGTGTATTAGATTGTCGATTAAACTGTATATTAGACTGTTTAATAAATTATCTGCAAGTGCATTATACTGTCCAATAAATTATCCATTATATTGTCTATTAAACTGCCTAATATACCGTCCGTTAGACAATCTATTAAGCTACCCAATAAATGTCCATTATGGTACTAAACTGTCCAATAAAATATCTTTATTGATTAGATTGCCATTAGTGTATTGGGTGGTTCATTAGACTATCATATTTTTTTGGAATTTTTGGATTTTTTCGATTTTTTTCTGAATTTCCTCCCTTTTTTTTTTTTTTTTTTTTTTTTTAATCAACGTCGGATCTACAATCAATCCAGAGATCGGTCAATGGTCTCGGTCAAACTTGCTGGGTCAAAAATGTTTGTTCAAAACTGTTTTGTTAATGATGGGAGCGATGTACCAATTTCAATTAGTTTTTTAAAAATGGTATCACTCTTTAAATAAAAATGTTAAGAGGTACCAATCCTATCCCAAAATCACTCGTGAAATGAATTCTATTAACACTATTTTGTTGAATTGTCTTACAGAAGGCTGATTCTATGGTTAGACAAGCCATATAATCATTGGATTCCGACTCTAGATGGCACGGGATGGTGAGATGCCAACTATTTATTTTAATGACAGTGTGCACTTGTGCTGATTTGTAGAATGAATCAATTGCTGGAATAGATGATTAATTAATAGTTTGTTTGAAACCCTGAAAAATGTTTTTTCGTTCGTGTGTTTGGAAAATTGAAAAAAAAAATGAGAAAATAAAGTTAAAATCAAATTAATGTGTATTACTTATTTTCATAACAAATGTCTGAATTTAAAATAAAATACTTATTTCCAAAGAAATGACATATTTGTTTAAAAAATGACAGTATCTAAAATAGAATTAATCTGATCATAACAATTAATCATCAAATCCGGACCGATTACACACCTACAACCAATACGATTTTGTGGACTATTTTAGGGTCAAACCGATAAACGGATTGTTAGCATATCCTTGTCATGAGTGCTGAAAGAGTCATATCGATCATCCGCATTGATTCTTTTATCTTTATTTTTAGGGTCAGATAAATTTTTTTAGTTTATGGTAGTGCTGCATTGGTGTGGTTAGTGTGCCTATGTGGCAATCAAAAATTTGTCATATGTTAGAAATGTTGCTACACTTAGAGCAACTGCAATGGAGCATTTAGAGTGATTTTAAGTGTGCTCATTAATGTCAGACCACACATATGGGTGAGTTTTTTTTTACTCTCATTGGATAATGGTTAGTATACCTCTCAAAGTAACTCACTAGTGTCATAAGACAAATGCACTACTAACCGTAACAAGCAAGTTAGGGGCCAACGTGACAATAAAATGTATTGATTACTAGTACGATTCTATTTCTTTATTCTAAATAAATCAAAAAGTGTTATTATTATTATTATTATGTATTACGATATTTTCAATAAAATAATATATAATGTTGGTTCACTGGTTAGAGTTAATGGGTCCAATGTAGGCTTAAAATACAAACTAATTTTAACAAGTGAATGTGTAAGTTAGATATTACATTTTTTATGACGTGTCAATTTTTAGCTATCAAAAACTAGTGCGTACAATCTGGATTCTCTTAAGGAGTGAGTTAAGTGGTGATGTGGCATATTAAACATTAACTACTTGCGTTTAGTGTTGAAATATAAATATACATGTACACATACAAGAATTATATCAATCTAATATAGTTATAGTAGAACATAAGTTAAAGACTCCATTGTGGTGCTTGAAATTTGCCAACTTTAATTTATATATGTGTTATTTAAGAGGATATTTTATGCCAATATGTCAAATTATAGAAGTAAAAGTTAGCATGTTCAATAGAGATGCTGTAAGACTTGTTGCCTATTTTAGTTTAAGAGAATAAAATGGTAGTATTATTTTACTTCTTTAATTATCCGAATAAACTCTCCGTTTTCTTTTGTTAGCTTAATTTATTCTTAATTATAGATACACGAGAATGACGAGATAGTATCATATGGGAAAAGAAAAGACAAATTCGTAATTTGACTAAGGATATAAATATCCTATCCTAAAATACAAGAATGTTAGTTGGTTTGAAATCACGCGGTTAAGTAGTTAACCTTCGCATTAATTTGAATTCTCTATGCTAGTTTAGAGATTAGCCTATGACTTGTTAATATTAAAAAAATCAGTAAATAGAGGATAACATTTTACAATCCTCAACTTATCATAAACTTATCGTAGAAGTAGTGTTTTTTGTTGTGCGTAGTGTCTTACACTCAGGTCAAAAAATCATTAAACTACGCACTTGAATCGGAGTAATTTTGAAAAATTAATTCATCCAGCATAATCAACAAAATTAGTGAATATTTACCATTTTAGATCTACAAGTAACCACAGAGTAAAATTTCTGGAAAAAGAAAGGAGGGAGGGCGATGGAAAACACAACGTATTATGAGAACTTGATCTAGTATTAATAATATCCCTACACTTGGCAATTGGTATATAGTGGACTTTATTTATTTATAGCTAACCTTCTTTTTCTAATATTGGTACAGGTGGACTTTTTAACGTGTTCAATAATTCCAAGACCGTACTTCAGTCAAAACGATGTTACTAATATTTAACATTCTGAAGTTGTAACATGATTTGTGGGAATCAAAATCGCCATTGCATTTATAGAGTGCATATTGGCCATTGCATTTAGATAGTAATATTTATTTTAACTTAAAGTTGTTGATTTCAAAATATTAAAATCAGTAACTCACTTGCTCATCAAGATCCCCAATTAAACTAGTTGAGTAGCTCTGTTGAGCTAGTACTCCCGTTCGATCTATTTAAACGAAATTGCTCTAACGTTAATACGTGTGAGAAGGCTTGCTACTCTCTTGAAACCATGTTTCTCCCCTCAGGAATAAACAAGCCACTGGGTTGCGGAGTCGTGAAGGAATGTACCAAAAAGAAGAAACAAGCCACCAAGTCTTCTGACCAAATCTAATTTTCTCACCATGAGACCACACGAGTCAGGTGACAAGTAGCCGTGGCGGCAATAGTGGACTTCGGTCATGGCAAGGTCTTGTGCCAGTGGGCTGGGGTGTGTATTTTTTGGAATGTGACTTCTAGGTAGGGTCGTAAATGAAATGTAACGAAGGCGGCAATAGTGGACTTCGGTCATGGCAAGGTCTAGTGCCAGTGGGCTGGGGTGTGTATTTTTTGGAATGTGACTTCTAGGTAGGACTGTAAATGAAATGTAACGAACCGAATAAAACTCTTTTTTATGTTCAGTTCATGTTGATTTAAATACGAACGAACATTTGACGAACATGAACCGAACATTTGACGAGGCGAACACGAGTTGTTCGTGAATATCTAATTTCTTCCAAAACATTCGATAATTGAAAATTAAATAAAAAATCTTTCTTTTTAAAATATATTATAATTTTATCATATATTACTATATTATTAATTAGGATAAACTAGTTCACATGTAACTTTAAGTTTATATATTGTATAAATTCTTTTTTAAATACGTATGATAACTTTAACGAGTTGAACACTTAACGATAAAATCGGTGACTGTATTTATAGTATGATGATATAAATTACCATAATAAGTTCGAAATAATACAAACATATCATTTATATTATTATAGCATAAATAAGTTTATTAATTGTGTAATGATATTAGTTTTTGTTACATCATTAATAGATTTACTTTTTTATTTTATCAAACTTTATATATAGTTACATGAATACGAGATTAGACAAACCGAATAGGTTACGGAAAAAGGACATACTAATAACCCCACTTGAATATTACTAAGTATTAACTATAATAAGCAAAATATAAGGGTGTTAGGTAAAAAGTGAGAATACACTTATTATCTGTGTTGAGTGCGAAATAGTGATTAATTAATTAAATTGCAAAGTGGTGCACTAAAATCGGATACTACATCTGTATCTACTAATGTGTACAATCTATGTATGCTCTTCTTATTGTCAGATGAAACAGCAAAACAAAGGACATGTAACATGTGTAGAAGGTAGGCAAAATGCCAATATTTGCTATAGTGCCCCAAAGTGAAAATCCTTGAAATGAGTAACATTGAACCCCAAATGTAGTAGAAATAGGTAAAGACAACTTCTTACTTCATTGTTACCGTTATCTAGCAGGAAAATACTGAAAACTTCAGTCTGGAAATTTTACAACACAGAACCTTTTGATTCTTTGAAACTCCTATTTTAACAACCCATATATAAAAAGAATAACATCCAAATTAAAAAAAGATAAATATGGCAAGGAATCACAATATTAATAAAGACGAGGTTCGAAAAACTCTGGATCATCAACTTATAAAACCAATGTTCTCTCCATCAACTCTTGCAACGCTGTTATCCCGTGCAATCTTGAAGGTCATTTATGCGCATTTTGTAGCCATTGGTGTGACTTCTTCATCTTTCTGCAGATAGTTATAATTCTTAGGTTTTATTTACGTGACCATTCAAAGATTGGTAAACCCAAAATAATAAGCTGGTACAGTGATATTAGCTTAGGGAGCCTGCTATAGGTAGCACGAGAAATCTGCTATCTTGTGCGATTATTTAACATTACATACATAAAACAAGAATTTATTATCTTTTAGGCTTGATCAGAATGATTTGTAGTTGACAACAACTTAGCTATGTTTTTTACAAGAGGCTCTTGAAATTACACTAAAACATTTTGCCCCGCAAAGCATCCCATATTGCCATAATCAATCAGGAAAATTTGAGGGCATGATTAAAAGAATTAATGACTGCAATAAAGAGATCTTACCAAGCAATAACTAGTCAAAATCATCATCAAAATCTCGGTCTCCATCATCTGAAATACAATAACAGACCCTCTAATTAAACGTGTCTTAACAAAAGACCATATGGAGATTATTAACAGAGAACAATTTTGGTATAGAAAATGGTTAGCATGAGACAAAAACGAGTAGCATGAGTAATGAAAAAACATGATTAGTTAAATGGTCACTTTCAAATCACAACTACCATTTAAAATAAATACAACATTGCAACAGCCCAATTCAAGTATTAAACACCTCCCTACAACATCCTTCAAAAAGCAGATTTACAACTTACGACTAAAATGTGAAATAATTTGTACTGATTTCCAGAAAATGAGTTGTAGAGAAGTGGAATAACTATAAAAAAAATATTTTTATTAAATTTCAGATGCATGTGGATTTATATGAATAATGACCGATCAGTAAGTTAAAAATGGATTGTTTATAAATATAAGTATAACTGAAAGTAAAAGAAAATAAAGTGCTTCCCAACTTAAAAACATTGATCTGGTAACTTCTTAGCTCTTAAGCAAAGATATAAACAAAATCATGATTTACTATGCTTCCTGTACAAGATGAAAATTAGCAAACTTATCGGCTGTTTACCACATGTTACAGTGCTAACAAAGACTGTTCATTAGAATGTTTTTACCCATGATCAAAAGGAGAGAAGGTTTCCTCTTTTAATTAAGATTTTCAACTCAAACAAGTTCTTAAAATGCTTAAGGAGCTTAATCAGTGAAAACTAAGAGCCCCCAGCTGATTACACAAGTAATCATATATATATATATATATAAAAGAAATTACTTCGCAACTTAAAGAGTACAATTAGCCCTTCTTAGCACTTTAAACATAAAAAAGTATAAGATCCTAATATTCCGATGATCCCTTTATAAAGATCCAAATAAGTAAACTGGATTTTCTTCTTTTTTTAGCAACTGGCAAAAACAAAATTTCTACATTTTAAACGAATAAGTTAGCTGCCACTCGAAAAAGCTCTTGAAAAACAAAAGAAGCAGTAATAAGAAAAACCTATCGCTACAACCTAAATACGTGTAATTATATACCTGGACCATCATCGCTCTCCCCAAGGTCTCCCAGAAGAAAAACATCTAAATCTTGCTCATTTGCAGAACTGGATTTACTTTTTTGGTTCACAGCAGCTGCTTCTGATTTTATTGATTTTTCATTCGATGAAATTTCCTTTATTTTGTCATCTTTCACTTCTTCAGTAGATTTTAGCTTTGCTTCCTCATTGTATCTCTTTTCATACCTAAAGCCAACAACAAAATTGATTATAGTACTTATGTAGTCATACCCACAGGGCTACAAGTAAATGCTTGATATCAAAGAAAAGAACAATATTGATGTGTTACATATTTGCGAGTCAATTTTGCCATTAACTTTAGGTAACAAAAAAGTTTTCATTTGAAAAGAACTGATATTATAGAAGAAACATTGCAGATACTTTTAAGAACAATGACGATGAGTTAAGATGTTACTTCAGTGACATGTTTAAGAAGTCACTGCTTTTATTCCAAATCTAAAGCAATCTCTAAGATAGCAGTGGCAGATACAGGTCAACTTACTCGAGGTTTATACATGTAAAAGAAAACGGTAGAATCAAATTTATCCAGAACTGGGAAAAAAAGTTGGTGCTGATTGAATACTTACGGTGTCACATGGCTATTGACTAGAATAAAATATATCCTCCAGAACTTCCTTTCTTTCATCGAACGTGGGCAAAGCTCATATCTTAGTTTTGAGATTTCCTATAAATAGAAGCATGAACAAGGTTAGGTTTATGGCATAAAAAAAGGACAATCCTATCAAGATATTTAGGATATATTATTTCTATAACCGTACACTTATCAAATGAAGCAATTTGTTTGAATCGAGTTTATAACAATCACACTTTCTTTGCATCACACACAAATGATATTCAACACAAATCTAACGTGCAACAGAAAATGAAACATATGTCTAGACAAGGACGAAAGACCAAGTTTATTTGGGAATTTCCTCGCAGTAGTGCATTGTTCACCAACAGTCACACATTTCTACAGTGTCATTTCCAAATAATGACGAGATAGAAAGAAACAACAAAAGACTACGATATCTCTTGTCCTCTTTAAGAAAAATGGAAGAAAGACCTACAACTTGGCAAAATCTTACAGTTACATAATCATTGACATCATCGAAACATACCTTTTAGGTCAATAACCTTCCCCTTTTTTTATGATGGAAATCCAATAATAATTTTACACGTTCAAATGCTCGCGATTTAGAAATCTCCCCCTTAACATGTAAATCTAATTTTCTTTCATAAATCATCAAACTACTACCCATTTAACATCACCGAAAAGACAAATTTTAGAGGTAAGAAAATAGTAGGGAGTGAAAAATAAGGTAGTTTCAGAAATGGCTTAGTAGGGAGTGAAAAATTAGATAGTTTGAGAAAAATAGAGGAAAGACCTACGAGGTGGCATAATTGTTACCTTGACTGTTGAGAGGACAATCTTGGCATGCTTTTCTTGCCATTCTGTTAGATCTTGTCGAACATTAGACACAGTGGGAATATCAGATACCTCTGAATCATCTGCATATAGGATAATAAACTCAATACTTGAAATTTTAATTTAACTAAATCCCAAAGGCATGAAGATAAGGTAAGCTGAAAAGAGAAATTGAACAAGATGCTTCACATAATGTCGTCTTCGAACAACATTACCAGATTATTCATGCGTAGTACATACATACACTATTAAGACACCATAATTTTTTTGAAAATAAAAAATGTTCCATTAAATGTCCAGAAATAATAAGTTGGTAGGTGAAAATTTTCACCATCTTAGCTCCCCAAATTTCAGTAATCTATGCAATGAAATGACATAGATACTCTTCGACAATATACAAATAAAACATTTAACAAGGTTGACGACATACCAAATAAACTATACGAGAAAACAACAGAAATACCAGCTACATACATGATCATATTATAACAAACCAACTACTAAAAACCTAGAATCATTTTGTGCGGGAACTCTTCCAATGCAATAAATTCATCTAGAGAAAGTTGCAACATAATAAGTTACTCTGCGAATTACAGAAAACCAGGCTGCCACCAATCTCCAAATGCTATAAGATATACCTTCCCAATCCTCTTTCAGTTCTTAATCTCTATTCCTAACTAAATATTAGAAAACTCACTCTAACATAGTTCCCCATGACCCCATCCTTCACGTGTCCACTTCTACAAACTGAAAGTCTTTGTTCATATTTGAGATACATTGGCTTTATTATAATACACAATTACTGTGTTTCACATTCTATCCCCAAATATTTATTACCTTATAATCAATCCAGGATTTACTTTTGTCATCATACTTACCTCAGCGCGAAAGTCACCTCAATTGACTAGTTTCCAGGTAATAGTTCACGGTCGAGTTTAATGATTGGGTTATTTCTTTAATAGAACTTGTACCTCTACCAAAAAATCCCCTGAATCAATCAACTATTAATCCTTACAAAACTTCTAAAAAGTAAAGATGCAACTCAGCAGTTAGTAAGGTGATCGGTTTACCTAATATAGATCCCCAAACAATGCAACGGATAGAGTTAGCTTTCATTGGGTAGGGAATCAGTGATATGCTGCTACACTCACACGTTTCCATGGTCTTGCTCAACCATCTCAACGTATCATCTACTCACACGTTTGCTCAGTAATATGCCCCACATGTCATTAACAAACCAGTTCTCACTTTATTGCCTTCCGAAATTTTCTTCATAACCAACACAGGTCATTATAACTTTAATTCCTAACACTCAGATATGGTTTCTAACATGTTCTAAATTAAAAGAATTAACAAAACTTAATAGTAAGCATATCTAATCATTACGTTACTGTTGCCTATCCAGAGAACATTAGATATGATCATAAGTTACCGACATCGTTAAAATTTTATTCTTAAGAAACCGAAAGTCCAAAACAAATTTTTTCTATGCATGCCAGCATTGCATCATTGCCCATCTTAATCATGCTATTTCTGATTAAATTGGTCCTTTCCAATTAATACCTCAAATTTCTTAAGCGGGCCATCACAAATGGAAATAAATGCAATGGTTATAACTGGAAGAAAGAAAACAACTCACACTAGCGGTTTTAATATCGACATTTCCTATAAATGCTGCTATTGGAGACTTAAGTTGGCCTTATTTGCAACTTTTAATTAAATCTTATTTACATGTCAACACATCTCCAGTTAAGACTAAGAGTTAAGACCTGTATGAACAATATCATTGCTACAATCAAAGGAGGAATCGATGGTAACACAGGCGAGCGACTTCACTCTATATTCAAGGAAATAGTATTACATATAATTTTTTGGCATTTGACCATTCATAGATAAGTAAAATCATTTGTAATTGAACTTTAGTATTTGTTCATTTGTTGCAATTGATCTCCAATCTCCATGTTAAAAAAAAAACTCATAAATAGTGGCGGACTTTAGTGTGTGTGTGTGTTGTTGGGGGGGGGGGGGGGGGGGGGGCGGGGGTGTGGTTTAAGAAATTTTATAAAACTGGAATTTAAAAGCTCAGTTGACTAGTCCAATGATTAAAGTTTTCAAACGACACAAGAAACTGACAAAAAATACAAATCTATTATAGTTTAAACCGTTCTTATAATATGACTATGAAACTATACAAAAACATTTGTTTTTATAACATTGTAATAATACCTAATCGATTGAACAAATGAAGAAGCAAATTCCAATTATAAGAAAATGAAGTGAACATGGTATTCATCCCTTCCTACATAGAATCCCGGTTTCACCACTATATTACAGCAAACCCAAATCTAAATTTGAAAAAAAAAAAGTAACAGAAACAAATGCATTGTAAAAAAAAAAAAACTATCGACAAATGCATTGGAAAAAACACTATCGACAAAACCCATCTTAGATATTAAATAAAAGTTTACCATACATTTTATCCTTTCACCCTACATAATAACAAAATGAAGTCTACATGGTTCCGCCACTGAATCGCAAAAAACCTAAATATACATATAAAAAGAAAGTAACAGAACAAACACATTGTAAAAAAAAAAACACGATAAACAAAACCTTGAAAAAGGAAATCACGGAAGGTAACATCTACATTTCCTGTGACTGCTATTGGAGACTTAAGTTGGCCTTATTTCTAACTTTTAATTAAATCTTATTCGTGTGTCAACACAACTCCTAGTTAGGAGTTAAGACCTATACGTACAATATCATGGTAACACAGGTGAGCCACTTGACTCTATATTCAAAGAAATAGAGTATTTGATCATTTACAAATAAGCAAAATCATATGCAATTGAAATTTAGTATTTGTTCCTTTGTTACGATTGATCTCCAATCCCCATATTAAAAAATATACCATGAATTCATCCCTTCCTACATAGAATCTCAGTTACGCCACTAAATCGCACGAAAACCAAATCTACATATAAAAAAATGTAACCGAACAAACACATTGTAAAAAAAAAAAAACAGTCAATGAAAACCTTGAAGAGGGAAATCACGGAAGGTATTAGCTGTAATTCCCTTAACAATCTCCCTCCAATCGTCCATAACCCCAAACCTCTCCATATACTCGCGGAAGTTTTTTTGTTTGCCGATATTGTTTCTATTTTACTAGATTTAACTATGTGATTGATTCTATTGAAATTGTGCTCCCCCCGAATATAAAATCCTGGAACCACCCCTTTACACAGGCGACCGATTTTACTATATATTCAAGGAAATAGTATTACATATAACAATTTGGCATTTTGACAAATTATAAATAAACAAAATCAATTGCAATTGCAGGCATTGTAGGGGGGAAAAGCAATCAAGCAAAACCTTGAAGAGGGAAATTGCGGAAGGTATTAGCAGTAATGCCCTTAACAAACTCCCTCAAATCCTCCGTCACCCCAAACCTCTCCATATCAACCTCCCCAACACCAACCCCTTCATCTGCTGACATTGCAAAACCACCCAATGACGTGGCAGAAACAGGAATACCAAACTTGATCTGATCGGCCCTTTTCACAGCCTCGGAAGCTATCTCTAAAGACTTTTTTGATGCATCGGAAGCGATCTCAAAGGATTTTTTGGATGCATCGGAAGCGATCTCAAATGATTTTTTAGAAGCAACGGAAGCGATTTCTTTGGAACGAGAGAGTAAGTTGGAGAATTTGGAGGAGGAGAGGGTTTGGGTGGTGAAGTCGTGAGATAGTTTTGCAGCTTCAATTGTCAATGATTGTGTTTTTGTTGCCGCTTCTTCCGCCAACGTACGGGCTTTTTGCCAGAATTCCATTATCAGATCGATCACACCAGTTTCAGTTTTGGTGGGTGGGGATGATGATTTGTTTCGACTTCTCTATTATTTATATATAAGCACGACTAACTTCTTCTTTCTTTCTTTCTTTTTTTAAACCCATTAAAAAAGAAATAATATTTTAAACCCATTAATATTAAAACTTAACCTTATTATTATCTGATTTTTTTATAAACGAACACTAGTACTGTCGTGAACCCGATTCACTATTACTTAGACCGTGTCACCCACTAAAAACTCAACCCTTAGAAACCAAATATAACAAAACTAAAATTAATTCAAAATTAAAATAAAAAAATCTTATTGGCTCGCACACCTTGAATAATAGTGGATCGAGTTAATATAATTGTTTTTACTAAAACCTAATACATATTAGTAAACCCTAAAATAAATATGCTAAAGTTAATTAAAATTAAAAAGTAAAAAAAAACTACCATTAATGTTTCTCCTCGAAAATTAAGGACCTTTACATATACAACTAATAATGAAAAATAAAATTATTTATTGTAAAATCTAATGTATTAAATCTCACAGATTTTTTGTTTAAAAAAGAAAAAAAAACACTATTTTTTATTTTTTGCTACGGAGAATTTAAATTAAAAAATTTAGTTATTTAATAGAAACATAAAAATAGAAGCTGTTGAATAGTAGTAATTAAAAGAAAGATGAGTCGATGAATTTTATAATTATTGTAAGTTACGGAGATGGGGTTTTGTTATGAAATAAAATAAGATGAGAAGAATGGTAGTAGTTGATGGATTTAATGAATATTAAACTTTTAATTATATTTATGAGTTGTATTATATTTATATGCATATTTGACATATGTATCTCGATTATTGGGTTGTCACATTACGTTATTAATCTGATGTAGTAGGATGAGTCTATCTAAAAGTTTCTCGTATTATGAGACTAAAAAATCCTCATGGATACTAAAAAAAAATTAAATGTAACCGCATCATTGAGGATAAAAGTAACTTTCGTATCTTTTTGTTTTAAAAAAAAAACACGAAGTTAAAATTAATAGTAGTAGTTCAATCAATGGTACACTATTAATAATTTTTAAAAATTTGTTAACCTTGCAAGTAACTTTTAAGCTGATTTTTTTTTCTTTTGGTATACCGAGATGGGACCTGATGGATATACTACTATACTATGTAGGACTGGCTTCGGTACGATACCGACTTTTTTGACCATATACCAATACCGAACCGAACTTGTTTGGTTTGAAAAAAATTATACCATAACCGAACCGAAAAAGTCGGTTACCGAAAGTTCGGTAACCGACTTTTTCGGTTCGGTACGGTTCGGTTTTCCGTTTTATACCGAAACATTATTATTATTAAAAAATAATTCTTGATAACAATAAAATAGCAAAAAAGTTTGTAAAAATTAAAATGTGTACAACTATTCTTATATTTGCTACTTTAACGATTGTATTTGGTTTCGTAAATAAGAAAGTAAGTCGTGAGAAAAATTAAAATAAACTATAATACAATTTATTTGTAAGTTATAATTATGCGTAAATTTATATATATTTTATAATTTTAATGTTTGGTTCGGTATTGTACCAAACATACGAAATGAATACCGAAACCGAACCGACTTTTAAAGTTTGGTTTGGTTGTACAGTACCAAAAAGTCGGTATACCGAACTTTCGGTACCAACTTGTTTGGTTCGGTTCGAAAATCGGTCGGTTGGTACAAATCGGTACAAAAAGTCCAGCCCTAATACTAGGAGTAAAAAAAAAAAACATAACTGTATCAGCTTACTTAAATTTTCTCTTAAAACAATTTAAAACTAAGGTTTTACGAGCAACCATTATAATTTCTCTTATACTATATTCTTTTTTGGTTTGGAAAATAGTTTTTTTTTTTTGAAGAATTATATTTTCTTATATAATTTGAATAAACACATAAGCATTCTCAACAATACCTATTTATCTACAAAGTTATATATCTATTTTTTTTTTCTACTCATCAGTCTTGTTAAGGTATCGTATAACCTAAAATATTTTTGGAATTATACCATTCCTCTCTACATTGAGAGAGGTTTTGTAAAATTTCTAAATGGGACCCACTAGTAAACAAAACTCCAGCTCTCTCTCTTCTTCCTCATTAATCTGTTTTATTTCTCTCTCTCTATAATTTCACACAGATTTGGGGGTTTTGACACTCAACTATCCTCACCTCCATTTTTAC
This sequence comes from Primula veris, assembly GCA_963682055.1. Taxonomy (NCBI): domain Eukaryota; kingdom Viridiplantae; phylum Streptophyta; class Magnoliopsida; order Ericales; family Primulaceae; genus Primula; species Primula veris. The sequence continues at coordinate 26,694,570 of OY821742.1, read as the reverse complement.
CCTAGCCTTCATTTAATCATTGATTCTCAGCCTAATAAAAGCTTTGTTTGCATACAATACAAATAACTTATCTTTCATTGATGTATGTTTCGGATTAAAGCGATAAGTAGAAGCCCAAAAATTGAAGATGTGGTTGTAAGATTGAGTTAAAATCTCCATATACATCTGTATCCATGGAAGTGGAAAGAAACTGAAAAATAAAATAAAAAAATAATTATAAAAATAGTATTATTTTATTTAGATATATATGAGTTTATATATGAACTGATGTGCAACTTATAGAATTATTGGCTTATAAAGCTATATAAGCTTATATTTATATAGAATATTTATACCTACTGATGAGAATGCTCTAAGCTCTTTCATTTTACATAACCACTTTACATTTACATAATTAGTTTCCTATCTGTTTATAGATATTACAAATACCTTTTAAATATATATATATATATATATATATATATATACATTTTTAATTCTACACCTTGCATATTTGTTTCACGTGAACAATCATTCATCTCTCAAGCAACTCATTTCTCTCCCTCTAGCCAGAGGTACGCCGCTAACTCACAACGGAGTATTACCGTCACTGTTAGGCAGGGAAAAAGCTAGGTGGGGGCTACATCCCCCAATATTTTAGAAAAATATTTTTTTTTACGAAGATATCGATTTAGCCCCCTATATACTGATCCTGACTCCGTCACTGCTGTTAGGGGTGAGCAATAGTCGGTTCCGTTTGATTATTGACTAAAATATGGGATATAATGAAATGGGTCTCAAGAAACTACTATAGTAAAAAAGAAAAAAAGTTAAAAGGTATTGTGTATCGAAAAGCGAAACAAACATATTCGTATTTTGTTCATCACTTTATCGAAACCTTTGGTTTAATTAGTTTATACTACCAAATTCAACCTAAAGAATATAGTGTCATATGAAAATATAATAGTAAAATAAATAATATAGTCGTATCTTTATTAAATTAAGTAGCATATTTATTAAAATTATTGAATTTTTAGTGAATTTATTAGTATTTTTCTTGAATTTTATAGTACTAGAATAAGTGTTTTGACCTAAGTGAAATAAAGATCGAAAAACATTGTTGAATTCGGTACTATTATTTTGGAATTTGTTAATATTGATCTAAGTGAAAGAAACATTTTGACCTAAATGAAATTAAGATTGACATATGTTCTATTGTATCCGGAAAAAATAGCAAACTTCAAAGTAATAGCATGAGCTAACTTAAAAGTATATTTTTAAAAGCCAATTAACTTAAGACAAATTTACCACTACAAAGTAATGTTTGATTTAGTGAGAGTAAAAAACTGTCACAAGTCTGTCGCTAATTTAAAAAGTTGTCACAAATCTGTCGCAAATTGACTAAACTGTCACAAAAACCGTCGCTAATAACCTCGTAACAAAAAATACCGTCACTAATCCCGTCGGTATTTGGGTATTTTTTTGTAGTGTACAGTTTCTCTATCAAATATGCTATTATAATAAATTAAGAATTTCTACAAATTGCTGTTGCGGCCTTATACACCCATCAATAACTAATTTATTTATGTACGTAGTCTCAATTTCTTGATATGAAGGAAAATAATTATCATTTTGTGATCAATATATAAAACAACCCAATTCCCATCAGTAAATAATTTTATAAAAACCCAGTTATACAATGTAAAAAATTCAACAACCCCAGATTCCCAAAATTTAATTTAATTTTGATTTATATGATAAAAGGGTAGCTATTGAAGAATTTGATGTTCAACTTTTTTTTTTTACAAATTCACCCCCAAATGAATCTATGAGAAGGGTAAAAAAAAATTCATTTGAGGAAAAGTGGGGTTTTGAGAAAGAGATTGAACTGGGACCCGATATTTTTCGAGAGGGAATCGGAGAAAGAACTCACTATCCGATCTCTTTTGGGTTAGAATTCGGGTATGCTAGTTTCTGGTCGGAACCCGACCCGACCTGATGCCGCATCTAGTAGAAACGTACTTACTTGTAGCCAAACCTTACGTACTTTTAATTAAAACTTGATGTACTTTTAACTAAACAATATGATTTTTTATCTAACTATATGTAATAAAAACTAAACTCTATACAATGTTAACTAAAGTATATGTACTTAGTCATTATATAGATTTGTAAGTTTAAAATGGTAAAAACGCTTGAAACGATTTGAGATGTTAGTGTTTAGAATCCACTATGATCTTGAAAACTTTTGCACTTGAGCTGAACCTCAAATACCGTATGTGGATTTAAGGTCATAGATTTCATAGAAAACACACTTAATGCCTTATGTTTCTATAATGATACATTTAAAGGCAACTTCTCAATCGAGTACTTAGAGAAAGTTTAATGGGACCCATAGTAAGACGAGTCTCTTCAATAAATAGTTTACACGATTTCTCTTTTCTCACGAAGCCCAAATCAACTTATAGATTGCAATCGGCCATAGTTTGTGATCAACATAATAGTGTATTTGTTTTTTAAACTCTTATACTCGCAAAAATACGAGTGTCAATCATGATTATAACATTAACCAGAGGTAAGTATGGATCATCCATAAAAAATCAAGTATTCAACTTTATAATCTAATTCTTGTGTTCAGTGACTATTTGTGGGGCTGTCGTTAGTATTGAGATATAATTAAAAAGTGAAAAAAACATATATGAAATGACAAGGATTTGGACTCATGACATGTAGTTCATTAATAGACCATTCTAACCACTGTACCATTGCATAAGTTACATTATTAATGGGACTGTAAATGTATTTAGCTAAAAATTACAGAAATTATTTGTATAAAAAAAAAATATTTAAAAATTTGTGGGGTGGCGACGACACCCCCTGACACCACCTTATTTCCGCCACTGCTCGTGTTATTTTTGTTTAACGACTTTTGGTCACTTTTTATAGGTTCTAAGTATTTGTTCTTACTCAAAACATGATCTAAATATTATTACTAACATGCTTGAAAGTAAATAACATAACAAAAAGTTTTAGCTAGCAAGTAAATAATAAAACACATTAATTTTTAAAAGAAAGGTTAAAGAAAACAAGCGAAAAAGATAATTAGCAATTCAAATAAATGAGATTTAATAGCACTAAATTAGAGTTTAGACAATATGATGAGACTATTTGGAAGAATAAAAATATTAAAATAAATCTGGAAAAATTTGTAAATAAATATAAAGGGGAAAGAGCTAAATAAAAGTCTCTAACCAATTGAATCTAGAAGAGAGCTAGAAAATATGTCTCCAAAACATTATTTTACATTAGAGTATATATATGTCTCTAAATTTTAATCTGACCCAAATTAGTTGCCAGTAATATGACCTGGTCCTATTAACTTATTTGAAGTATGTGTCTTGTGTTGTTTGTGGTCCTAATGTTTTATCTAGTCTTCAAATTAGTCCATAATCTTGTTTTGTCTTCTAGTAATACTTGAAGTTTACTTTCTTAATTTTTTTTTAAAATGTAAGCATATTATTAACCAAACTAACCAAACAGACAAAACAAAAGGCCTATCTCACATGCCGGAATAGATCTGAAATTTACGGATTTTGACATGAAGTAACGTACTCCAAGCCAAGCAATGCATATAGATTATCCTCTTTACAATTATACAATAATAAAAATAAGTGCTCAACCATTATAACTAGCCCATTTTTACTAACAGTGAGAAGTAAACTCTCATTTTTTTAACAAAATTTAAAACATCTCCAAACAGGCCTCTCGACCCGACTCTTCATAAACTTCAAATTAGCAGCCTTTTCTTTTTTTTTCATCTTGCCCATAACTCTTGCTTTTATTCCTTTTGACACCTTCATTTCCTTTGTTACTTAGAAAGCTCCAAAGCCTCCTCACGTACCTGAACATAAATCTACCCAAGTAACTAGGCTTTTTGAATAGTTTTTTTTTTTTTTTTTTTAAATTACCAAATTCATGAAAAACAGATTAACTAGTTGTAAAAGTTGACAATCTCCCCATCCCCTCTTTATAACATAGGTCATCTGCCTCATAAATTTACATTTCCCCCATAAGTGTGAGGGCCTTAAATACCCCTTCATATACCTCCACTTATCCCCATACTTTTAAATTCTAATTGAATTATCAAGAAAATGGTGATTAACATGGTATAAGACAGAAGACAGATACTGGCTTGAATGCAATCCCCTCTTAACAGATTAAACTTACTTATCATTGAGGATCTCATTGTTTATGTCCAAAATTCTTACTAGCTAGGCATTCCTATTATTATGAGGAATACTTCTCAGTAAGTTAAGTTTGGTTTTTATGTTAAAATCAATGTGTTTGGATAGAGTGCTAATATCATTTGCCCTCTATTTTTTCTGAGATTTCTTTCCTTCCATATCAAATACACGGAAAAAGAAAATATCAGTTTACCAATTCTATTTGGAAAGGTATTTTTTAAAAAAATTTGGCAGCCCACTCAATCTAGCTATTCCAAAAATTACAGAAATAACAAAAAGCTGCTCTGTTAAGGAGATTTTTTAACAAGGTTTTAGAGAAATGGCATTCAAAAAACATATGATTTATTTTTTCTTTTTTTTCTTTGCATAAATAGCATTTTTCATAACAAGGGTTATTGGTCCATTTTTGGATTTTGTCAGCAGTGGGCAACCTATTCCATATACGCTACTATAAAATATGGCTGCATTTAGGAATATAAGAGGAAAAACAAGCCAAAGAGTGCCAACTAACCTTAGTTTTTTTTGTTCTAATATGGTTCCACATTTGATTTACTGAGAATTCTTTTTCATCAAGGCTCTAACAGAGCCTATCAGTAAGGTTTTTGTTAAAAGTAGGATGATTGAGATTTTTAAGAAAATCTACTTGCTCACCACTAGCAGGCCACATCCAATAATCATTTGGAATGATAGCAGAAACTTTTTTCATTTAAGGAGAGGCCAGTAGCATTGATAAAGTTTCTAGTATGAGCCCTAGGCAAAATTGTCCCCATGTCAAGCCATTTGTCAAACCATAAAAAAAATTCTTACCATCTCCAATTTTATAAATGAGTAACTCTTTAAGAGTGTCTCTCATTTTGAGCATCTTTCTCCAAGTCCACACACATTGATTAGGGGTAGTTATAAACCAAATAGTATGTCACTTGAGATAATTCATATTAACCCAATCTTTCCAAAGAGATTTAGTATTAGGATCACAAGTTCTCCAGAGAATTTTACAGATAAGGGCCTTGTTCCACTCTTTGATCTTTTTATATGCCCAAACCACCCTTATCACAATGCTGAGTGACATCACTCCAAGCAATTCTGGCATTATTCTTATTCAGAGAGTATCCAGATCATACAAACTTACTCATAATATTTTCTATTTTTTTATGACCGTAAAAGACATTATGAAGTGAGTGCACCAATAAATGTACATACTACTAAGTACAGCCTTAACAAGCTGTACCCTACCAACATATGAAATAAACTTACTGGTATAATATGTAACTCTTTTAGTAATTTTATCAATTAAAGCTTGACAATCAGCTAACTTAACCTTAGTAGATACGAGAGGAACCCAAAATGTTTCACAATAAAAAAATTCCTCTTTATAACCTAAAAGAGTAGTAACATTTGTTTAAAAGTGTTAGAAATACTCGCCATAAAAATACTACTTTTATTAGGGTTTGGAGTGAGTTAAGAAAACTTAGTGAACTCATTAAGGCAATATTTAAGCACATTAATGGATTGGATATCTCCATTTCAAAAAAGAAGAAGGTCATCAACAAAACACATGTGACTAATCTTAGAATTTGAGCATTTAGTGTGAAAAGTAAAAATATCACTATTACAATTTTCTTTAAAAATCTTAGAAAGAACATTCATACTAAGAACAAACAGATAGAGGGATAAAGGGTCATCTTGTCTAACGCCTCTACCACATTTGAAAAAACTCTCCATACTTTCATTGATAAGAAGAAGAATTAATGCACTGACAAATCCAATTAATAAAATAATAAGGGAAACCCATCAAATTAAGAACATCAATGATAAAATCCCAATTTATAGTGTCAAAGACTTTCATTAAGTCAACTTTTAATGTAACTCTAGCAGGAGATTTATCATTCTGATAACCATGAAGGATGTCCGAGCAAGAAGTAAATTATATGTAATACTTCTAACTTTAATAAAGGCAGATTGGTTAAACTCAATTAGTTGATCAAGACAATGCTTAATTTTTCCATCTATGAGTTTAGATATGCATTTATATGTAGTATTGCAACAAGAAATAGACCTGTAATCAATGACATGACTAGCATTATCACACTTTGGAATCAGTGCAATGTAAGTGGAGTTAATCTGTTTTAAAAGAGAACCCTTTTAAAAAAAATCTTTTATAGCCAATATGACATCCTTACCAAGTAAATGCCAAGCTTTTTGAAAAAATAAAGCATTGAACCCATCAGAGCCAGGAACTTTATTAGGATTAAATCTAAACATGCAACTTTTATATCCATATTAGTAAACTTCTTACTAAAAAAATCACACATAGAAGTAGTAACCACATGCTTAACATATCTACTTAAAGCATTTCAAACAGGGTAAAGATTGCTAATTTGAGGGCCTATAAGCTTTTTATAAAAACTAAGTATATTAACACTCTATGTGAGGGTAATACCATTATCATAAATGAAAGAATTAATTCTATTTCTATTATATCTTTGGTTAAGACATTTATAGAAATAAGAGTTATTTTGGTCACCTTTTTCAAGCCAAGTAATTCTACTTTTTTGCTTAATGGTGGCTTTTTCTTCATTCAGAGCAATAACAAGATTGTTTTTATCCAAGTTAATGCAAGCAATGCTAACAGAAGGATCCCCTGTGTCAAACAAAATTTGATTTTTATGAAGAGTATTACTCGCATTCTCTACTTTAGCTTTATAGTGTATGCCCTTTTTATAATCTAAACCTTTAACGACTTTTTTGGTAGCCTTCAACTTATTACATAACTTAAACATAAAATAAGGTTGTTCGTAAACACACGAATGGGTGTTGTTTGAATTTCGCTCAAACGGACGGAAAATAAACTCTGGAATCCATCAGAATAGGAACTAATCTCTAGATAGAGAAACTCTCAAACTTTATTTTATTTCAAATATTTGGTGAATGAGAAATTACATGGGATAAGTACCTTTATATAGGCCAAAACTAGAAAATGAAAAGTCTTATCTTTACTAGTCATACATGAATACACACATTCATGAACAACCTTTGATTTTCCTCTTTATTAAAGTTTTGAATCTAGACTTAATAATTTTTTAAAACTTATTAAAGAAAACCCTTGGTTTTCTTGAGACTCTTTGCTTGCTTCTTTTCTAACTGAGAAATGTACTTCTCAGCTAACTGTTCCACATCATTTCCTTCCACTTATCACAACTCGACTCTGAGTTGTCATCTGGATAAAGAGGCTCGTTGTTCGAAGGAACATACTCGAATAAATCAGCAATATTAAAGGTTCTAGGGATCTTCATATGTTGAGGCAGATCAATGACATAAGCATTGTCATTAATCTTGCGTAAAACCTTAAATGGTCCATACTTTTTCTGATCAAGCTTTCTTTGAATACCCCCGCGTTCTTTCCTTAAAAACACCATGACCTCATCACCCTCCTCAAACGTTTTATGGCGCCTATATGTATCTGCAGCTGCTTTGTACTTTGCATTCGATGCTTCAAGCTTGCTTTTTACTTGTTCAATCACCTCCACGTGTTCTTTTGCTAATTGTTCCGCTGCAATACTCTTAGGAAGAGAGTTAGGTAGGTGGACCAAGTCGACTATGTTAGAGGGTACTTTCCTGTAGACAATAGCAAAAGGTGACATGCCAGTCGAGCTATGAACAACACTATTATATGCGAATTCAGCCCGGACCAAAGCTAAATCCCATTGTTTCTTCTTCTCCCCACAAATACAACGCAATAAATTACCCAATGTCCGATTAACAACTTCAGTTTGACCTTCGGTTTGGGGATGTGCAGTGCTACTTAAACGCAACTCATTTCCAAACTTCTTCCACAATGTCGACCAAAAATGAGCAAGGAATTTTGGATCTCGGTCTGAAGTTATAGAACGAGGAACTCCATATAGTCTAACAATTTCTTGAAAAAACAGTTTTGCCACATGAGGTGCATCGCTCGTAGTTCGACACGGAATAAAATGTGCCATCTTAGAGAATCGATCAACCACAACAAAGATTGAATCGTAACTCCGCTGTGTACGGGGAAGGCCCAGCACAAAATCCATAGATAGATCTTCCCAAGGTTGTTCAGGGACTGGGAGAGGCATGTACAATCCAGTATTTTTCCCTTGTCCCTTTTGTGTTTGACAAACTGGGCACTTACGCACAAATTTTCCTGCATCTCTCTTCAATTATGGCTAATAATAACGTTCTTCAAGACTGCCAATTGTTTTATCTCGGCCCAAATGTCCGCTCAACCCACCAGCATGTAGTTCTCTAATTAATTTTTTACGTAAGGAAGTTCTTGGAATACATAAACGATTCCCTTTAAAAAGAAAACCATCTTGTACGAGAAAATCGCCAAGAGTTTGCTTTGCAACATGTTTGGCCCACACCGAACTAAAATCTTCATCTTCTTCATACAATTCTTTCATGAATTCTAGACCAACAACTTCGTTACTTATGGTGACCAGTAAAACGGCTCGCCTGCTCAACGCATATGCAACTTTATTGGTTGTTCCAGATTTGTGCTTTATAACATAGTTGAATTGTCCGAGATAAACAGCCCATCGAACATGCATTTTGTTTTTAAATTCTCTTTGGTTTTTAAAATGCACAAGAGACTGGTGATCAGAATAAATCACAAATTCCCTAGGTAACAAATAATGTTCCCAATTTTTCAAGGCTCGGACCACAGCGTATAACTCTTGTTCATACGTTGACCAATTTTGTCTTGCTTCGTTTAATTTCTCACTGAAATATGCGAGTGTCCTCGTTTCTTGTGAAAGCACTCCACCCACTCCAGTTCCGCAAGCATCACATTCAATTTCAAATAACTTCTCAAAATTCAGTAGAGCGAGAATAGGCGCGGATGTCAGTCTTTGCTTGATCTCCTCAAAACTTTTAGCCGCATTTTTGGTCCACTCGAATTTTTCTTCCTGTCTTTTCTTCAGACAATCTGTAATAGGAGCCGCAATACTACTAAAATTTCTAATAAATCGTCTATAGAAAGTAGCAAGCCCATGAAAACTCCGCACTTCAGTTAGAGATTTTGGTGTTGGCCAATCCTTAATCGCTTGTATTTTCTTATCATCAACATGTATTCCCTCCGAGCTGATCACGTATCCCAGAAATAGAACTTTATTTGTCATAAAATTGCATTTCGTAATATTAATAAATAGTTCATTCTCTTGCAGTGCTTTCAATACATTCCTCAAATGCTCCAAGTGTTGTATCTCGTTGCGGCTGAAAATCAAAATATCATCGAAGTAGACCACCACAAATTTACCAAAGAAGGGCTTTAAAACTTGATTCATTAGCCTCATAAACATGCTAGGCGCATTAGAAAGACCGAATGGCATAACCATCCATTCGTAAAGGCCTTATTTTGTTTTGAAAGCAGTCTTCCACTCGTCTCCAGGCCTTATCCGTATTTGATGGTAACCACTTTTTAGATCAATCTTCGAGACACCATTGAACCAGTCAACTGGTCGATCATATCTTCAAGTCGGGGTATGGGAAAGCGATATTGTATAGTAATTTTGTTAATAGCTCGGCTATCAACACACATACGCCATGTTCCATCTTTTTTTGGTACGAGTAAGGCCGGAACTGCACTTGAGCTAATACTTTCTCGGATATGCCCTTTTTGTAGCAACTCTTCCACCTTTTCTTGTAAAATTTGGCTCTCCTTCGGGCTCATTCGATAATGAGGCAAGTTCGGTAAGTGAGCACCGGGAATAAAATCAATTTGGTGTTGAATATCTCTCATATGAGGTAAGCAATGAGTCTCCGCCACCACATCATAAAATTCCTCCAATAATTCCGTAACAGGCGTCGGAATGTCCTCCTCAAGAGGTTCACTTTTGGCCACCAATAAAAATACACCACCAAATTCTTTTATGTCAGTGGAAAACTTATTTGTAGATTGTGAAATTACCAAATAAGTTTTCCCTTCCACTTTAGGAGCTTTCGTTATACCTCCTGATGGGGCGATAATGATTTTCTTACCATCCCATATAAACATATAAGTATTATCTCTACCCTTGTGTTGTGCATCAGCGTCAAACTGCCAAGGCCTACCCAACAAAATATGGCAAGCATCCATTTCGACGACATCACATATAACTTCGGATTTGTAAATTTTTCCCATAGAAATAGGCACCTTGCAAACCTTATTTACTTGAATTGATGGTCCATTCTTAATCCAACCAATACGATAAGGAGTTGGATGCTGCTCTGTGGTTAGTTTGAGGTGGTCCACCAATTTCTGGGTGATCAGATTTTCGCAACTGCCATTGTCTATAATCAAACTACAAACAGCCTCTCCAACTCGACATTTGGCTTGAAATTTTTTTCTACGTTGAGTTAGCTCTTCCTGTTTTGGGGAGCACAAAATACATCGCACCACACAGACTAAGTCTCCTTGTTCTTCGCCACACACGTCTTTAGCATACTCATTTTCTTCCTCCACAAAAGCTTCGTCTTCTTCAGCTGAATTCACCACATTAACGGGCCTTCGCTCGGGCCATTCATTTGATCTATGCCCAGGTTGTTGGCATCTGAAACACTTTGGAATTGTTGGTCTGGCATACGGGTTATTGGTGGCCTTGTCTCGTGGTTTCTCTCCGACGATTGTTTGCTTTGAGCCTTGTTCCGTGTTCGTTCCAGTTGGTCTGTTAATAGGAGTAGGAGATCGTGATTGCTCTGGTGCCTTTTTAGATGTGTTATAATTGTTCCTTAGAAGTGTTGTTGGATGCTAGTCTGCTGTGCAATGTTTGCCTCTGCTCGTAGCGCCATCTCCCTTGCATCTGCTAGCGAATGAATAGCTTGAACACCCATTTTGTCTTGTATTTCGTACTTCAGACCTCGCACATAACGAGCAATTTGATGATCATCTGTCTCATTAACATCACATACTGCAACCTCAAGAACTCTTCGGTGTATGCAGCTACTGAACGGAAACCTTGTCGACAATCTAAAAATTGTCGATACAACATTTGTGCATAATCTCTCGGGAGAAATCGTTGCTGCAGTAACTCCTTCATCAAAGTCCAGTCTCTAATCGGTTGTTGCCTTTGTCTGTATCGCTCATCACACACATTTTGCCACCATGCACCAGCCCCTCCCTTAAGCTTATATGCAACAATTGCCACCTTACGCTCCTCGTTGACTCCCATGATGTCGAAAAACCTTTCCGCTTCAGTAAGCCAATCCAGAAAAGCCTCCACTTTGAGACTTCCATTAAAAATAGGAATTTCAGCCTTGATTCTGTACCCGTCATGGTTTTTCCTGCGATCGTTATTAGGAACAAGAGGCTGTTCTGGAGCAGCACCCGGTTGTTGCAATCGAGGGTTAGCTGCCAAGGTCGTGATGGCTGCAAGGACATTTTGAAGCTGATTACCAAGCTCTTAGATGCTATCTTCAATTACACCAAACGTTGTTTCAAGAATTTGACCATGATCGTCACCCATGGCTCTGATACCACCTGACGCAGAACGGAAGCTAAACAAAAAATAGAAAAATCTTGTTCGTAAACACACGAACGGGTGTTGTTTGAATTTCGCTCAAACGGACAGAAAATAAACTTTGGAATCCACCAGAATAGGAGCTAATCTCTAGATAGAGAAACTCTCAAACTTTATTTTATTTCAAATATTTGGTGAATGAGAAATTACATGGGATAAGTAACTTTATATAGGCCAAAACTAGAAAATGAAAAGTCTTATCTTTATTAGTCATACATGAATACACACATTCATGAACAACCTTTGATTTTCCTCTTTATTAAAGTTTTGAATCTAGACTTAATAATTTTTTAAAACTTATTAAAGAAAACCCTTGGGTTTCTTGAGACTCTTTGCTTGCTTCTTTTCTAACTGAGAAATGTACTTCTCAGCTAACTGTTCCACATCATTGAGTGTCAATACACCAATCCCTAGTAATAACTTCATTAAATTCAGAAAAATTAACCCAATGGTTAAAATTTTTAAAAGACTTAGCATATATTCTAACATGCTCACCCAAATTAACAATCATACAAGAATGGTCAGATATATCAAAAGGGTGAAAAGAAGATTCAGAATTTCCAAAAGTATTCAGTCAATAATAATTAACCAGAACCCTGTCAATTTTTTTTTTAATCGATAACACTACATTATTTTTAGTCTAAATAAATCTAATCGTAGTGTATTTTAAGTCATCTAACATGCAGTTCACAATACATTCTGGAAAATCATTAAAATGAGGAGGCCATAAACCACTACTCCCTCCCTATCACTAGAATCTCTTATGACATTTAAATCCCCCATAACAGTCTAAGACATTCCTCCAAGAGTTTGAGAAAAACTTGATTTTCCCAAAGTTTGTATATATTTTTATATAAATAATAAGCATGCACAAAATTAACTACACATTGAAGGTTAGTGTTAACATCAGTGAGCATACAATGAATAAATTGGGCATCATTTTTAAAATTAGAACAACTCCGCTCAGTAGGGTCCCAAGCAACAATTATTCTTCCATAAGGGGATTCAAAGAGGTTATCTTCAATGCCCCAATTAAGGAAAATATAATCGCAAGTTCTTTTAATTCTATTAATACTAATTTTAGTTTCAAGAATATCAAAACAAGTAAAATTATTTTTATAAAGCAAGTCTTTAACAACTTTGTTTTCTTCTTAAAATTATTTAACTCTCTAATATTCCAACTATCTATTGTACTCATTGATTAAGTTATTGGTTAGAGCCATTTGTGAAATCCACTTTCCCGTTACAAGGGGCCTCCCCCTTTTTTTTCTTAGTACCTTTTTTTTTTCTCTTTGTTACTACCAACAGATAAGTGAGAGCTATGCACACCATTCTCACTAGTATTGTTATCATATTTTCCTTTTCCCGTGTCATTTATATTCTCCATATCATTTCTAGTCGGTTTTAAAAAAGTAGGAATCAATTAAGCAATGTTATCGGGAGTTTTAATGTCTACCAAAATAGCTCTAGAGGTGGATGGCTTATCAATAGAGTTTAGTTTGGGAGCTATCTCCTCTCCATTGTCCTTAGCGAGCCTCTCAAAAGAATGAATCAATTTGGAGCAAGCTCCAAAAGATGTATCATCTTTTAGAGACTTTGTGGCTTGGAACAAAAGAGTGTTAGTTTCCTCAACCAGAAATTCCCCTATTTTTGCCTTACCGTTCTTGTTGCCAACTATAATCCATCCTTCCTCATCAATTGAGGAGCTTGACTTTTTAGCATTGGCTTCTTCAGGATATTCACTACACCAAAACATCAATTTTGAAACGTTACCTTTTTTCGATTCGGAACACTTTTTACATGTTCCTGTTATTGGAACGCCCATAAACTGTTCCAAATACAAAATGTGTTCCTAATTCTTATAAAATATTTCGGAACACTACAAATGTGTTCCAAATGATAAATACAAAACATGTTGCCATCCACGTAATAGAGAGCAAAACTGTTCCTAATTAATTGTTAGTGTTAATCATTAAACTAAGCCACGATCTCCTCTCTCTAATTATATACGCGAACTGCTAACTCTATCTCCTTTCTTCACACCAGGCAAACACCTCACCATCCACCAGGTCATTAACATCACACTACGTGCTATCAATGTCGAATTCATCATCACATCACATCACGTCAGCCACGATGCCCAGTTAACTCCTTTGTTTTCTCGACTCTCTATCTTTCACGATCAACATCTCCTTTAATGCGTAACTCTTTTTTTTCCTTAGCTCGATCCATCGAAGGATTTCATACAGTGTTCTCTCAATTTCGTAACAATAATCTTTTGCTCCCTTTTATCCCACTCTCTTTTTACGGTTCCTCCCCTATTTTGTGGCATTTTATTTGTCAATTTATTGGCTGTTTTTCTTAGAAGATGAAAGGTAACTATAAGTTTATACCCATTTATTAGCAAATTTATTTTTGGATGGATTTAGTATAGAGGTTGGATTTTTATAGTACACTTTTTCTGAAAAAACGCACAAACCGTAGAAAAAATCTACGGTTTGCAGTCATTTTATACAAACCGTAGATTAAATCTACGGTTTACAGTCAATCACTGTAAACCGTAGATTAAATCTACGGTTTGAAGCGTTTTTTCATAAAATTTTTTTACATAAAATAAATTTGGTTAATTTTAACAATTAAAATTAAAATACTGAATATTCTTTTCAAATTAAACATGATTTTTTTAATAAAAAAACTAAATGCCTTATTTTTAAAATTTTACATAAAATAAATTACCAAAATTCTAACAATCTCTCAAAATAAATACAAAATTTACATAAATTTACACAAAAAAAGTTGATTTGATAAATTTTATGTTTTTGGTTCATGTTATATTTTTGTCAAGTGTATAAGTTGATATTTATTGAACCATTAACTAAATTGTCAATTTTTGTGAAGTTTTTTTTTGGTTTGTTTTTAACAATTGCATAACGCAATATGAAACATTAACTAAGTCGTCAATTTGGTGTCAATCGTCAATTTTCTTGAATGAAACAATCATAAATTAAATAAATTTCATAAAAGAAATTAACTCAATATGCAAACATGAACTAAATTTCATAAAACATATTTATTAAACATTTGTTTACATCATATAAATTTACAACAACTTGAAAAAAAGAGTAATTTACATAAAATTAAAAATAAAAAACTGATTATGGACTTGAGAGATCTATAGCTTCTTCTTCATTTGCAATTTGCTTTCCCGATTGTCTTTCCAGCGCCATATATAACTTGAAATTTGGTCGAAAAAGTTACTTCCATGGCGCAGCTGCCTCAGTGCGTGTTTGTTCCCACCGTGCTATAATTCCTGGCATTGGGAAGATCCCTTCTTTAGGAATAACCTGAGCATAGTGACAACTGTTGAAGAACACTATTACAGTCGGGATGTAATATGTCGTTTCCTGAGGCGGACCAGTATAAAGAGGTAAAAAAGTGGCGTTCCATACTTGTACTCTTCCATTTTTATTTGCCCGTAAGGACACCAATACAATTGGCATATTGTAATGAGAAGCAATTAAAAAACCATAAGACGGAAATCTCATCCATTTGTCAGAAGGGGCGGGATTTGTAGGATGATAAAAATTTAAACTTGATAAAATATAATCATACCGGTAATCTTCAAAATCAAGATTCTCAAACAGCTCATAATAAACACCTTTCATTTGCTGCAGCTGTTGAAACAACTCACATCTTACCGCATACCAATCTTCTTCCCCATGCTCTTTACCCGTCGCATTTGCAAGTACCCGGAATCCACAGTTACCATCCCCACACACATCATAAACCGTTTCGATGTAACTATGTAACATAACCCATATTTGGTCACTGTACAGGAAGGTTGGCCTATTGGGGGTGGGTTTAGGGTTCTGGTTTCGCGGCCTCCTAGTTGGGTTTACCCTTACCTCCGATTTTTCATCCGCCTTACCTTTGCCCTTGTCTCTACTAGCACCAACACTCTGTTCCTCCATATACTCCCATCCCGACTTATCT
The DNA here is from genome assembly GCA_963682055.1 of Primula veris. Classification (NCBI taxonomy): domain Eukaryota; kingdom Viridiplantae; phylum Streptophyta; class Magnoliopsida; order Ericales; family Primulaceae; genus Primula; species Primula veris. The sequence goes on along the minus strand of OY821742.1, from coordinate 26,678,831 downwards.
CTCTTACTAGAATTGTCTCCTTTTCTAGGTCTCCCCCTATTTTGTCTCACTTCGGGGTCATTCATGGATGTTCTAGATGGTACGGTTATCTCTCGGAGTTGTGTTTTCATACGCCATTTTTCAATATTAGTTTTGCTAAAATAAACACTTTTAAACTCTTCTAGATCACCCTCTACCCTATAATCATCGGTGTTCCCATTATCATCAATTACGTCTAATTTTTTCTAGAATGGATGAAAATATTCTAGAGGAAGAGGCTTCCCGAATAAAATATGTTCACTCATACTATGATGACAAGGTAACCCGTGAGACAATTTGAAACCGTAAAAAAAATTCTCATCAGCCTGGCCACTACATTTTTTGTGTTTCTTGAAATAATAAATCAAAGGAATAGTGTGTGATATACAACCTAAGATTTATAAATAGAGGTGTTCGTTCAGAATGTGAAAAATAAGACTTGCATTTATCCAACTTCATCTTAATATCCTCAAACTGTTTTTCTAGAATTCTATTCACCTCTACCCAAACATTTTCAAGCATGCCAGTATTTGTGGAAAGGGATCTTTTTAGCTTAGCATGTTGTTGTTCGGCTCGATTGCTAGTTCTGTTACCTAGATGTGTTGTATGGTTGGTATAGCATGCAATAAACTTTTCAGCATAATCATTTAAAAGCTTGTCTACATACTTAATCACAGCAGGGTACGATTTGTAAGAGAAATTGAAAGAAGCTCGGTTATGATTGTACTCCTCTATCGACTCAGAATCAACCAATAAACCCCAATCATCTAGAAACGTTTGCCACTCCTCGTCAGGGATTTTTTTACGGCAGTTTTTCAAAACATTTTTGGCAATATGAAAAGTGCACAAAATATGATGAGAATCGGGAAAAACAACGGATAAAGCATTTATCAAGGCCATTTTCCTATCGGTTACAAACACCCTAGGTAGTATACAACCCTCCAATGTATCTTTAAATTTTTCCAATGCCCATATATAACTTTCCTTTGTCTCATCACTCATGAAAACAAAACCTAAACAATATGTTTGGTTCGTTAATGTCATTCCTACGACTTCTAGAAATGACATATTAAAACGGTTTGTCCTATATGTACAATCCATTAACAAGACATCAGGAAAAGCTTTGAACATGCTTATAGAATCGGGGTGTGCAAAAAACAAGTTCTCAAGGCAATGAGTTGTTGGGTTCATATTATAGTAGAAGGTGTAGTGATGTCTATCCAACAAATTAAACAGTTCCTGTATGGGGTTTCTACCATCTCGTTCTTTAAATTTCAGTCCAGCCAAAAAATTCTGTATCGTTTTAGTGTTTGATACATTGTCATGATTTCGATTTTTCATGGCCTCTAATATTGCACTAACTTTAAAACTACCTTTCCTTAAAGTTTTAACCATTTTTTTTTTTTCATATTGGGTTAAACGAGCACGTCGTGCTTACCCTTGGAGGTAAGTTGGAGGTGGGTGGTTATGTTGTCCATTTTCTACTTGACACATCCATTCACCATTAACTACGTAACCCTTAATGAAAAATGGATAATCTTTTTTCTTTGTACCTGAATTTACGGAAGATGGTTTCTTTTTTTCGTAAACCCCCGATTTATCACACACAATATCAACATACGGTGTTCTGCTCCCATCACCCCTTCCAAACCTACGAATCGTAAGAATGAAACACCAATTTCCAGCCACATAAGCAAGATCAGCAAACATTTCATCCCTTGTATCCCAAGTCAATTCATCAACTTCAAAGTGCTCTGTATAATCAGTTAGCTCATCGTTTGAGCCACTGGATGAATTCGCATTGTTGTTATTCCATTGGTTGTTGTCATAACCATAGTTGTAATTTATTTTCGAAAAGTGTTTGTTTATATTTTTTTTTTTGGGAGAAAGGAGTATTTTTTAAGAGATTTTTGAGAAGTGTTTGTGTTTGATTTTAGGGTTTGTTAGAATTGGCAAAAATGAGCCATATTTATAGTGTTAATTTCAAAAACCCCACAAGGTGGTGTCATTTCCAAACTTTAATAATGCATTGAGTAGTCATTTTCGGATAGGGTTGTCAACTCATAATAATTCAAAAGTGATAAGGTGTTGTCGGATTTATTTTGATAGATATGGTATCAAATGTCATTTACACTACAAACCGTAGATTACTTTTACGGTTTGTAGTGTTTTTTTTTGGTGTAGTCATTTCCAAACTTTAATAATGCATTGAGTAGTCATTTTCGGATAGGGTTGTCAACTCATAATAATTCAAAAGTAATAAAGTGTTGTCGGATGCATTTGATGGATATGGTATCCAATGTCATTTACACTACAAACCGTAGATTACTTTTACGGTTTGTAGTGTTTTTTTTTTTATGTTATTAACCGTGATTCAGTGCAAAAAGTACATTTGTAAAATGACCACTGCTTAAATCAAGGGTCCAAACCGTACATTTAATGTACGGTTTGCACAAAATACATACAAACCGTACATTAAATGTACGGTTTGCACAAAATACATACAAACCGTACATTTAATGTACGGTTTGCATGAATTCTGTGCAAACCGTACATTAAATATACGGTTTGTATGTATTTTGTGCAAACCGTATATTAAATGTACGGTTTGGATGTATATTTCAGAAAATTGCAAATCAGTCCCTGCATTTCGTAAAAACTCAATATTGGTCCTATCAATTAAAATACAGAATATTTTTTACAAACATACAAATCAAACATACGAATCAAATTAAACTTACGAATTTATAACGTACAAATCAAACATACAAATCAAATTAAACTTACGAATTTATAACATTCCAACTCAGCTAAGAATAAAACTTACAAATCAAACATAGAAATCAAATACAAAAAACACAAATGTGCATTTTTTTTTTGTAACGACTAAATGATTTAAAGTTGGACGTAGGGAGCATCTTTCTCGCCGATGTTAATCTATCCAATGACGGCTCAGTAGACTCTTCGATTTCGTTTAGCTCCGTACGCCGTCTCTGTCGATGCTGTGATTCTGGATGTGGAGCACGCTCGTGGGATGTAAGTGTCAATCCTCGACTCCAACTGTCGGTTGAATGCTGACTAGGATGATGCTCGTACGACCCAAATGATTGTCTATGATGATCGAACGGAACATCGTCCTGAACGTAGTCCGACCCAGCAAAAGAAGCATGACGACGATGACCGCTTGAACTCCCACCCTGATCTGTAGTCGGGGGTCGACCTCCACTCATTCTTCTACCCCCGCTACGCCCACCGCTACTAGATTCATCTTCCCCTCTGCCTCTTTCGTCGGGACGCCGATAACTTGAAGCCCTAGTATAAGTTCTTGGGTCGTAACGTAGGTCGTCATCACCATCGTCGTCGTCGTCATCGTCGTCATCCTCCTCATCCGACTGTTCATCACATGACCCATACGGATTCATTCCCATTTCATTGAACTCCGCACGTAGTAAGTCCACGTCCGTTTTAGATTTTAGCCGTTTGAACGATTTGAAACTGCGGCGCAACATCGCTTTCTGAAAAAAAAAACAATAAAAAACGATTTATTAGTATTGAAATATACAAACAAAAAAATAACAAACAAATATTAATGAATTTTAACTAGTTGTTACCATTTTATTGAGCACACCCGTATGCTCCCGGAAACCGTGAGATGGCCGGGCAAGTTCAGGTGGGTTTATAAAGATGCGGGTCCTCTCTCTATACCATCTCATGTAATCCGATGACGTCCCCGTACCAAATTCGCCGTTAACAAGCCGGTTGTGGTGGTCATTCCACACGGTTATAAACTCTGCAAAAAGTGCAGGCCAATCGTGTTTTTGCCCAATCCCATATCTTCTATCCTTGCCGTGACCCTGTCTGGGTTTCCAAATATATGTAGGGACCCGCTGAACAAAACCGAACTGTCTCATGAACCTGTCCGCGGGGTGGAACTCAATCTTCTCATTACAAATGAGAGGCACAGAATAATGTCACATATAACGGCCCCGCGTGCAGTATTCCGGATAGTCATCGAGGTTCCCGTAAGGTTGCCAGACTATCTGTAATCAGCAAAATTATTATTAGAATATGTAAACAAGGGTTTAAAAATACTAGTAATAAATTCTGTGAACATAAGACCAATGCAAACATATACAACATATAATACGTAAGTTGCATGTAGGAATAAGAAAGTTATAATTTACCTGTTCATGCGACATATGGTCAAACTGGTCCCGTATGTGGACCACATTATGTCCGTAGACATATGGCTTATCATTAGTAAGCCTCCAAATCTTACATCTGTAATATACAAACAAAATCCGATAAACAATAAATATAAATAAGATAAGTAAATGATAGATGACACAATAAAAAAAACACAAATCCAATACAAAAACTAAATAATATCATACCTGTAACCGAGGGGGAACCTAGGCAAGCCCTCAGGTGGCTCGATATCTTCCGGCAGCTCTTCACATGGTCTAACCGGCAGTAGTCTGGTCATCGCCCACATATCGAGAAACGTCACCTCCCCGCTTACTCCGTTTGCCTTAGCACGTACCAACTTGCATAGATTAGCCTCTAACCAGGCCAGAAGAGCTGATCCCCAACTATACTCAGCACATGTGTCAAAATCCTTCAGAAATGGCAGAGGCCAGAGTGAAATCTGATCACTGCTCTTATCTGAAAACACATGTGCCCCCAGTAATAATAACATGGCAGCCCTAGACTGATATAGCAAACGCTCCTCACTAGGGTTGGGGGGTAATTCACCACAGGTGTGTAACATCCAATCAAGTCTAACTGTCAAACAGTTTGTATCCACTTGATTGTCAGCCGGTCTAACACCCAACAAACTCTCTATCATATCTAACCTGCTCGCCCTGTTATCATTCCGCTCCGATCCGGTAACAGCAAGACCATCCACCCTGAGACCAAGCATAATCTCTACATCCTATAAAGATATCCCCAACTCTCCACTGACAAAATGGAACGAGTGCGTCTCATCACGCAACCTATCAACTAAGGCTGTAAGCAAGCCTCGGTCTACGCTATAATTACCTATAGTGTGAATACCATAAAAACCAGCCCTAATCATATTTTGAACTACTCTGTCAGGCGTCGGTATCTGCCAACTATAATTATAAACCCTAATCTTATGGGCATCTCCTCTACCCGCTTCTCTTCCAGCATCCCAAGTCTGATTAGAAATATGACCGGTCTGTCGTAAAATGCCCAAGCTGCCTTTAATCTGTGTACCTGGCTCTGCCATCCTAACTATTTTTATTTTTAACAATAAAAACAACATAAGAAACATACACATTTAATGATAACCAAACAATTATTTTAATTATCTAATTAAACAATGATAACCAAACAATGATAAATCAATGATAACCAATTACTGATAACTAAATAATGATAATTCAATGATAACCAATTAATAATAACCAAACAATGATAACTCAATTATAACCAAACAATGATAACTCAATTTTTTAATCATAACCAAACACATTTAATGATAACTCAATTTTTTAATCATAACCAAACACATTTAATGATAACCAAACAATGATAACTCAATTTTTTTATAAAACGGATAAAATATCAACAACCCCAATTTTTATTGGTGATTTGGGCAAACAAACTAATTAAAAACTATAATTTTATAAAAACCCTTAATTTTCAAAACGGGTAAATATTAATAAAGCGTAACAATTTTTATTTTTCTCAATCAAAACAAATAACCATCATAAACATGTAACATCATAACCAAACCATTAGTAATAAATATCTAAATAAACAAATTTGAATAAAAACCCTAATTTTTTTATAAAATGGGACAAATATCAACAATTATTATAATTTCTATAATTAATATAAACAAACAACAAACAATTATATATAGCTAAGTGAATTATCCATTTGCATATTTTATATATTTTTTCCTATTTTACAAATTGAAATTACACAAAATAAATAAATAATGCAAAAATGGGACAAATATCAACAATTATTATAATTTCTATAATTAATATAAACAAACAACAAACAATTATATATAGCTAAGTGAATTATGAATTTGCATATTTTATATATTTTTTCCTATTTTACAAATTGAAATTACACAAAAAAAATAATATATTAGAGAATAAAAGAAATAACTTGAATTATGGATAAATTTGATTGATGATTTGGGGTTTTTTTGTTAAGAAAGTTGATAGTTATTGTGGTTGATTGATTTGGGTGGTTTTTTTGGATGAAAATTGGGGGTTTTTGAGAGAAAGAGATAGAGCGTAGTATAAAAATTGTTTTTAAAAAACAAAAACCGTAAGTTTCTGTTTTTCAGGGACTGTCTGTGTAATTTTTGCGCAGTGACTGACTGTGTAATTTCTGAAAAGTAGGGACTGACTGTGTAATTTACACAGAATTGATCCAGACCGTAGATTAAATCTACGGTCTGGATCAATTCTGTGTAAACCGTAGATTTAATCTACGGTTTACAGTCAATCACTGTAAACCGTAGATTAAAATCTACGGTTTACACAGAAACACTGTAAACCGTAGATTTTTTCTACGGTTTGTGCGTTTTTTCAGAAAAAAAGTGTAGTATAAAAATTCAAGCTATTTAGTATACGCCTTAGTAAATAGAACCTTAGTTTCATATGAGCTGGCTTGTTTTTTTTTTTTTTTTTTTTTTTTTTTTTTCATTTTGTTATTTTTTTGCTTTTAAAGTGTTTGATGATTTTCCGCAGTTACCATTTTTTTGATATACGGTTGTTTTTGATTGAATCTCGAAGGCTCAATTAATATTATCCTGTCACATGTCAGTTTGAAATCTAGGTTCTTTATATTTGATTGTATTTTTTTGTGTGTGAATCTACTAGTTTAATCCCGTCTCTTTATTGGGTTACAAAAAGCTCTGTTTTATACTTTAATATTTCAACTATTAATAGACTTTCATCTATATACATTTTTATTGGGCTTATCATAGGTGATTTAATGATGGCAAATTGAGTTGATGTCAATCAAGCATTCAATGACGTGACTAGTAAATTACTAGTAGTCTCTCAAATTTCTTAAAGATCATCATTGATGTTGAATTGTTGTGCTTTCTTAATCCATACTAGTAGAATACTTTTTTTCCTAATATGGTATAGACAAAATATAATCAGTGGGAAATTACTAGTAAGAAAAGTTGTATATAGTTAGAGGATGGATTTTTAAACAGCAATTTATCTGGAAAAACGCACAGACCGTAGATTTAATCTACGGTCTTTCACTGTAAACCGTAGATTAAATCTACGGTTTACAGTTAAATGCTGCAGACCGTAGATTTAATCTACGGTTTACAGTTTTCACTATAAACCGTAGATTAAATCTACGGTCTGCAGCATTTTTCAGAATTTACACATTAAAAATTAAAATTAAAATTCTAATAATTAAAATTAAAATATTGAATATTTTTTTCAAATTAAATATGATTTTTTAAATAAAAAAACTAAATGCCTTATTTTAAAAATTTGACATAAAATAAATTACCAATATTCTAACAAACTCTCAAAATAAACACAAAATTTACACAAATTTACACAAAAAAAGTTGATTTGATAAATTTTATGTTTTTGGTTCATGTTATATTTTTGTCAATTGTATAAGTTGATATTTATTGAATGATTAACTAAATCGTCAATTTTTATGAAGTTTTTTTGTTTGTTTTTAACACTTGTATAACGCAATATGAAACATTAACTAAGTCATGAATTTGGTGTCAATCGACAATTTTCTTGAATGAAACAATCATAAATTATATAAATTTCATAAAAGAAATTAACTCAATATGCAAACATGAACTAAATTTCATAAAACAAATTTATTAAACATTTGTTTACATCATATAAATTTACAACAAATTGGAAAAAATAGTAATTTACATAAAATTAAAAATAAAAAACTGATTATGGACTTAGTTCTATAGCTTCTTCTTCATTTGCTTTTTGCTTTCCCGATTGCTTTTCCAGCGCCATATATAACTTAAAATTTGGTCGAAAAAGTTTCTTCCATGGCGCAGCTGCCTCAATGCGTGTTTGTTCCCACCGTGCTATAATTCCTGGCATTGGGAAGATCCCTTCTTTCGGAATAACCTGAGCATAGTGACAACTGTTGACGAACACTATTACAGTCGGGATGTAATATGTCGTTCCCTGAGGCGGACCAGTATAAAGAGGTAAAAAAGTGGCGTTCCACACGTTTACCCCTCCATTTTTATTTTGCCATAAGGACAACAATACAATTGGCATATTATAATGAGAAGCAATTAAAAACCCATAAGCCAAAAATCTCATCCATTTGTCAGAAGGTGCGGGATTTGTAGCATGATAAAAATTTAAACTTGATAAAATATAATCATACCGGTAAGCTTCAAAGTCAAGATTCTCAAACAGCTCATAATAAACACCTTTCATTTGCTGCAGCTCTTGAAACAACTCACATCTTACCGCGTACCAATCATCTTCCCCATGCTGTTTACCCGTAACATTTGCAAGTACCCGGAACCCACAGTTACCATCCCTACGCACATCATAAACCGTTTCGATGTAACTATGTAACATGACCCATATTTGGTCACTGTACAGGAAGGTTGGCCTATTGGGGGTGAGTTTAGGGTTCTGGTTTCGCGGCCTCCTATTTGGGTTTACCCTTACCTCCGGTGTTTCATCCGCCTTACCTTTGCTCTTGTCCCTACTAGCACCAGCACTCTGTTCCTCCACATACTCCCATCCCGACTTATCTCTCTTACTAGATTTGTCTCCCTTTCTAGGTCTCCCCCTATTTTGTCTCACTTCGAGGTCACTGATGGATGTTCTAGCTGGTACGGTTATCTCTCGGAGTTGTGTTTTCATACACCGTTTTTCAACATTAGTTTTTCTAGCATAAACACTTTTAAACTCTTCTAGATCACCCTCTACCCCATAATCATCGGTGTTCCCATTATCATCAATTACGTCTAATTTTTTCCAGAATGGATGAATATATTCTAGAGGAAGAGGCTTCCCGAATAAAATATATTCACTCATAATATGATGACAAGGTAAACCGTGAGACAATTTGAAACCGCAAGAACAATTCTCATCAGCCTGGCCACTACATTTTTTGTGTTCTTGAAATAATAAATCAAAGGCATAGTGTGTGATATACAACCTAAGATTTATAAATAGAGGTGTTCGTTCAGAATGTGAAAAATAAGACTTGCATTTATCCAACTTCATCTTAATATCCTCAAACTGTTTTTCTAGAATTCTATTCACCTCTACCCAAACATTTTCAAGCGTGCCAGTATTTGTGGAAAGGGATCTTTTTAGCTTAGCATGTTGTTGTTCGGCTCGATTGCTAGTTCTGTTACCTAGATGTGTTGTATGGTTGGTATAGCATGCAATAAACTTTTCAGCATAATCATTTAAAAGCTTGTCTACATACTTAATCACAGCAGGGTACGATTTGTAAGAGAAATTGAAAGAAGCTCGGTTATGATTGTACTCCTCTATCGACTCAGAATCAACCAATAAACCCCAATCATCTAGAAACGTTTGCCACTCCTCGTCAGGGATTTTTTTACGGCAGTTTTTCAAAACATTTTTGGCAATATGAAAAGTGCACAAAATATGATGAGAATCGGGAAAAACAACGGATAAAGCATTTATCAAGGCCATTTTCCTATCGGTTACAAACACCCTAGGTAGTATACAACCCTCCAATGTATCTTTAAATTTTTCCAATGCCCATATATAACTTTCCTTTGTCTCATCACTCATGAAAACAAAACCTAAACAATATGTTTGGTTCGTTGATGTCATTCCTACGACTTCTAGAAATGACATATTAAAACGGTTTGTCCTATATGTACAATCCATTAACAAGACATCAGGAAAAGCTTTGAACATCCTTATAGAATCGGGGTGTGCAAAAAACAAGTTCTCAAGGCAATGGGTTGATGGGTTCATATTATAGTAGAATGTGTAGCGATGTCTATCCAACAAATTAAACAGTTCCTGTATCGGGTTTCTACCATCTCGTTCTTTAAATTTCAGTCCAGCCAAAAAATTCTGTATCGTTTTAGTGTTTGATACATTGTCAGGATTTCGATTTTTCGTAAACCCCAGATTTATCACACACAATATCAACATACGATGTTCTGCTCCCATCACCCCCTCTAGACCTACGAATCGTAAGAATGAAACCCCAATTTCCAGCCACATCAGCAAGATCAGCAAGCATTTCATCCCTTGTATCCCAAGTCAATTCATCAACTTCAAAGTACTCTGAATAATCAGTTAGCTCATCGTTTGAGCCACTGGATGAATTCGCATTGTTGTTATTCCATTGGTTGTTATCATAACCATAGTTGTAATTCATTTTCGAAAAGTGTTTGTTTATATATTTTTTTGGGGAGAAATGAGTATTTTTTTAGAGATTTCTGAAATGTGTTTGTGTTTGATTTTAGGGTTTGTTAGAATTGGCAAAATTGAGCCATATTTATAGTTTTAATTTACACTACAAACCATAGATTACTTTTACGGTTTGTAGTGTTTTTTTTGGTGTAGTCATTTCCAAACTTTAATAATGCATTGAGTAGTCATTTTCGGATAGGGTTGTCAACTCATAATAATTCAAAAGTGATAAGGTGTTGTCGGAATTATTTTGATAGATATGGTATCCAATGTCATTTACACTACAAACCGTAGATTACTTTTACGGTTTGTAGTGTTTTTTTTGGTGTAGTCATTTCCAAACTTTAATAATGCATTGAGTAGTCATTTTCGGATAGGGTTGTCAAATCATAATAATTCAAAAGTGATAAGGTGTTGTCGGATTTATTTTGATAGATATGGTATCCAATGTCATTTACACTACAAACCGTAGATTATTTTTACGGTTTGTAGTTGTTTTTTTTTACGTTATTAACGGTGATTCAGTGCAAAAAGTACATTCGTAAAATGACGCTGCTTAAATCAGGGGTACAAACCGTACATTTATTTTACGGTTTGCACAGAATACATGCAAACCGTACATTTAATGTACGGTTTGTATGTATATTTCAGAATATTTAGGGTTTAGGGTTTAGGGTTTAGGGTTTAGGGTTTGTAATTTAGGGTTTGTAATTTAGGGTTTAGGGTTTAGGATTTAGGGTTTGTAATTTAGGGTTTAGGGTTTGTAATTTAGGGTTTAGGATTTAGGGTTTAGGATTTAGGGTTTTAATTTAGGGTTTGTAATTTTGGGTTTAGAGTTTAGGGTTTGTAAAAACTCAATATTGGTCATATCAATTAAAATACAGAATATTTTTTACAAACATACAAATCAAACATACGAATCAAATTAAACTTACGAATTTATAACGTACAAATCAAGCATACAAATCAAATTAAACGTACGAATTTATAATATTCCAACTCAGCTAAGAATAAAACTTACAAATCAAAAATAGGAATCAAATACAAAAAACATTTACAAAAACACACAAATGTGCATTTTTTTTTTTGTAACGACTAAATGATTTAAAGTTGGACGTAGGGAGCATCTTTCCCGCCGATGTTAATCTATCCGATGACGGCTCAGCAGACTCTTCGATTTCTTTTAGCTCCGTACGCCGTCTCTGTCGATGCTGCGATTCTGGATACGGAGCACGCTCGTGGGATGTAAGTGCTAATCCGCGACTCCAACTGTCGGTTGAATGCTGACTATGATAATCGAACGGAAAATCATCCTGAACGTACTCCGACCCAGCAAAAGAAGCACGACGACCATGACCGCTTAAACTCGGACCTGGACCCTGATCTGTAGTCAGGGGTCGACCTCCAATCGATCTTCTGTTGGAAAAATGTAGGAAAACATGTATTTTATACATGGTTGTTCCAAGTGGTCAGGGACCATCTTTGAGTCAATTTTCAATGCGACTCCTCAGTTTTTCTGAGGCCATACTCAATGCGGTTGAGTAGCTCGTGCGACTAGCTTCGCAACGGTATATCGCATGACCTATTCGGAGGAAGGGTGTGAATGATAATTGGACTCGAAGGTTGGTACTCGAAAGAGGCAATAAAGCCAATGCTGGAAAATGAGAAAAGAAATGGGATTTAACCCATGAGGGTTATCCCACATTGGAAAATCATGAGTGATTTTTACAATATATATACTAGGGTATCCCATGTGGATATCAAGTAGCGTGTCCATATACACATGTGTGTATTGTGTACCACACATGGGCTTGCTCGACGGGCGGGCTTGCTCGACGGGCGGGCTTGCTCGACGGGTTTTTAACTCAACGGGAAAAGTGCGCCTGTTCGGGAAAAGCGCGCCTGTTCGGGAAAAGCGTGCATGTTCGGGAAAAAGTGCGTCTGTTCGAGAAAAGCGTGCCTGTTCGGAAAAAGTGCGCCTGTTCGGGAAAAGCTTCCAGCAAAGCTGTAACTGTTGCAATAAATATGATTTGATTGCAAAGTTAATACTGCAGTTTCGAATTTCGAAAAACTGACAGTAGTAAAGTGACCTTAATGGCTGAGATACTCAGCAAGCCTATAAATAGGCAGACCCCCCACATGTCAAATAGACAACATTCTGAAATAAAATACAGAAGCATATATCATCTCTCAAAAACAGCATTACATTTTAGAACCAGAGAGAACCACCCACCAACAGCTCGACCTTGACTCGTCGCCAGTTTCCGGCGAGTCATCCGAGACGTTGTACCTTGGGATCGAAGCGCCAACGCAACCAGAAACCTTAAGGTGGTTGGGCGAATATCGGTTAAGGGCATACTGTTAACAGTAGCCTCGTCTTATTTTATTCTATTCTGTCCATTTTATTTACGTCTTTTAATTCTGTCCATTTCATTTACGCATTCAATTCTGTCCTTTTTATTTTAGTATTTCAATTGCTGTCCTTACCTGTAGCTTTTTATTCTGTTTGTACTTATCTGTAATTAGTTTAAAGTTCTGTTTTTTGCTGTAATTACTATTCCGTAATTTAATTATGTAATTAGAATTGTTTCAATTCAGTCATGTAATTTCAATTTCAAACAGAACAGTCCGGCTGTTAAGTTTGTACTTTCCAGTCCGGCAGTTTCTATTTATTGCAATTCAGTACATCAGATTATTAATTATTAATAATCTGATAACGTTTGCTTTAATTATTTTCAGTACCTACATGTTGTAATCAGTTTATTGTATTTCATTTGGAAATTAATAAAGATTACACTGGTTTTAATTAATTCTTGTTTAGTCCTTTTATTATTATTAATTGTTATTTCGTACACGGAAACCAACAATCTTAACCGATAACCTGTTGTTTCTTTCGTGTATTGATTAATACAATTATTTATTTTTTATAAGGAATAATGCTTTCTTGTTTTCAATTCGAAATTATATTAGAAATTGAATTACAACGGAAAAATTCCAAACAGTTTTAATTTTATTTTTGAATCTTGTTGATACCAACCGTATTGGTATTCAATAAGAATCGTTCAATCCTTTTAATATCAACCGTATTGATATTTAAAAGGATAAAAGTTTAATTTTATTTTGTTTGGTAATTCTTTTACAAACTCAAATATCAGTTTTGGTGTTTGTTTATAGAATTTATTGTACACGGATCTCATACGTTTTGTGTTGTCGTTTCAGATGACAAACACGTCGTTTCAGATGACCCAATGGTTGGTGGAAATGTCCATAACATTGGGGGCGATGCGATTGTGGGGGCTACCGCCGATGACGTGGCTGCAGCGGCTGAGGCCGCCGCGGCTGCGGCCATGGCGGATGCTACAACCAAAGCTGAGGCTGCGGCCGAAGCAGCGGCCACAGCCAAGGCCGCAGCTAAGGCTGCGGCCAAAGGCAAGGCACCGATGTATTCGGCTGTGCCTACTTTGCCGACTTCTCATCTGGAGAAACCGGAAAAATTCAGGGGAGACAACTTTAAACGTTGGCAGCAAAAGATGCTGTTTTATCTCACGACCCTGAATCTGACCAGGTTTCTCAAGGAGACTACTCCCGTCCTAAGCGAGGACGATCTGGACGAGCAGTCGTTCTCTGCGGTTGAGGCATGGAGACATGCCGACTACCTATGCAAGAACTATATCCTGTGTGCTCTAGATGACACGCTGTTCAGTGTTTTCGAGCCCAAAGCTACTGCAAAGGAGCTATGGGAGACTCTCGAAAATAAGTACAAAGTGAATAACGCTGGCACAAAGAGATTTGTTGTCACGGACTTTCATGAGTACCGTATGACTGACAGCAGGGGTGTCATGGAGCAAGTTGAGGAGCTCCAACTCATTTACCATCGCCTTGAGGCTGAGGGGCTAGTGATAAACGAGCCTTTCCAGGTGGCACTCATGATTGAGAAATTGCCGCCGTCATGGAAAGACTTTCAAAACTACCTGAAGCACAAGTGGAAGGAAATGAGGTTGGAGGGGCTCATTGAGAAGCTCAATATCGAGGTGAGCAACCGTCGCTCCGTGAGGAGAGTCGGTGGTGCTGTCATCCCGATGGCAAAGGCCAATGTGGTCGAAAGCTCCAACGTCAAACGGAAACGTTTTGACACCGGAGGCAGTGCTGTTGTCGCAAAGAAATTTGCGGGAACCTGCTTTGTGTGTAACAGGACCGGCCATCGTGCCGCGGACTGTTATGACAATAAAGGCGCTGCTAAGCCTAAGCCCCCTCCGAGGAACGTCAAGGGCAAAGGGAAGAGGAAAGCTCCAGCTCAGGCTCATCTGGCTGAGGGAGGACGAGATGATGACCACTTTACTGCTGTGGTCTCTGAGGTCAATCTCGTGGGGAGCAACCCCAAAGAGTGGTGGCTGGATACCGGCGCCACAAGCCACATCTGCTCAACAAGGTGGATGTTTAAGACCTACGAAGCAGTAGAGGGAGAAAGCTGCTTCATGGGAAATTCTGCTACTTCAAAGGTGGAAGGAAAAGGAATGGTGGTGATGAAGATGACATCTGGAAAAGAGCTGAGGTTGACAAATGTGCTTCATGTTCCGGATATCCGCAAGAATCTGGTATCAGGATCGGTGATGGTGAAGAACGGGTTCAAACTAGTTTTGGAATCCGATAAAATTGTAATCACCAAAAATGGTGTCTATGTAGGCCGTGGCTATATGACCAACGGCATGTTTAAGTTAAACGTAGGGACACCTGCTCCCAATAAAGGTGCTAAAGCTGAGACTAGCACTAGCAATGTAATGACTGTTGCCCAAGAGGCCAATAAAAATTCTGAGTTTAATTATTTATTTGAGTCATTTCATTTGTGGCATGGTAGATTAGGTCACGTGAATTATAATTCTTTAAAGAAATTAATATCACTAAAACTAATACCAAATTTCGTTTTTGATAAGCAGCACAAATGTGAGATTTGTGTAGAGGCAAAATTAACGAAATCATCGTTTCAACATGTTGAACAGGAAAGTGAACCTCTCGGTCTAATACACACGGATGTATGCGACTTAAAGTTTATACAAACGCGAGGAGGGAAAAAGTACTTTATCACCTTTATAGATGATTGTACTAGATACTGTTACGTTTACTTAATGAGAAGTAAAGAAGAAGCAGTAGAGAAATTCGCTCTTTATAAGACCGAAGTTGAAAATCAACTCAATAAGAAAATTAAAACATTGAGAAGTGATAGAGGCGGTGAATATGAATCACCGTTTGAACAGATAAGCGCTGAAAGCGGCATTATACATCAAACCACAGCCCCATACACTCCCGAGCAAAATGGAGTTGCTGAGCGTAAAAATAGAACGCTAAAGGAAATGATGAATGCTATGCTAATCAGTTCTGGTTTACCCCAGAACATGTGGGGGGAAGCGATACTTTCCGCTAACTATGTTTTAAACAAGTTACCACATAAGAAGCGAGAAAAGACTCCATATGAATTATGGAAAGGTCATCAACCCAGTTATAAGAACCTGCGGGTTTGGGGTTGTCTCGCAAAGGTCCTAGTTCCCACTCCTAAGAGGATGAGAATTGTTCCTAAGACGGTGGACTGTGTGTTCATCGGATATGCACAGAATAGTAGTGCATATCGGTTTCTCGTGCACAAGTCGGACAATCCCGATGTACACGTAGATACGTATATGGAAAGCCGAGAGGCCTCTTTCTTTGAAGATATCTTTCCCCGGAAATTAACTACATCTATACCAACTGAAGAGTTGAACAGTGAAGGAAATGTGGGGGCAAGTGAACCGACAGAGGAAGAGGAAGAGAAAGAGCCTCGGCGCAGCAAAAGGGCAAGGAAGGAAACTTCCTTTGGACCTGATTTCCTAACCTTCATGATTGAAGGCGAACCGGTGACATATAAACAAGCTATGTCAACACCGGATTCCCAATATTGGGAAGAAGCTATTCAAAATGAAATTGAATCAATCATGCAAAACCACACTTGGGAACTAGTAGATCTTCCGAAAGGATGTAAGCCCCTAGGTCACAAGTGGGTCTTCAAGAGGAAGTTAAAGGTTGACGGCACGATTGAGAAATACAAGGCGAGACTTGTAGTGAAAGGCTTCAGGCAAACGGAAGGTGTCGATTATTTTGACACTTATGCTCCTGTCTCCAGGAAAACGTCTATCCGAATCGTCATTGCTCTCGCAGCTTTGTTTGATATGGAAATACATCAAATGGATGTAAAGACGGCGTTTCTGAATGGAGAACTGGAAGAAGAAATTTACATGGAACAACCGGAAGGGTTTGTAGTTCCTGGTAAAGAGCACCAAGTGTGCAAACTTGTAAAGTCTCTATATGGACTCAAACAAGCGCCAAAGCAATGGCATGAGAAGTTTGATAGAATTATGCTATCAAACGGTTTTCGCATTAATGAGTGCGATAAATGTGTCTACTCTAAAGGAAGTGGAAGAGACTGTGTTGTAGCCTGTCTCTATGTGGATGACATGATCATAATTGGGAGTAATGATAGAATCAGCTCCACAAAGAAAATGTTATCACAACACTTCGATATGAAGGATCTGGGTATAGCTGATGTAATTCTTGGTATGAAGATTACCAAAACATCAGAAGGGTATGCCTTGTCCCAAAGTCACTATGTTAAACAAGTTTTAGACAAGTTTGACAAGGACAGTAAAGCTATGTCAAGAACCCCAATTGAGTTCAACTGTAACCTGGAAAAGAATTTCGGTAAAAGTGTGAATCAATTAGAGTTCTCTCGAGTCATAGGCAGTCTCATGTATATAATGAATTGCACCAGACCAGACATAGCAAACTCAGTGAGTAGACTGAGCAGATACACCAGTAATCTAAATGAGGAACACTGGAAGGCCATAATGAAACTTCTCAGGTATATGAGGTTTTCAGCCGATTACGGGCTGCACTATACCAGATATCCAGCGGTACTGGAAGGGTATTCAGATGCCAACTGGATATCAGACTCCAATAGCACAAGATCCACGAGTGGATATGTGTTTATAATGGGAGGAGCTGCTGTGTCTTGGAGATCCTCCAAACAGACATGTATTGCAAGGTCAACTATGGAATCTGAATTCATAGCGTTAGACTTAGCAACCGAAGAGGCAGACTGGCTGAGAAGTCTATTGGAAGGAATTCCAATGTGGCCGAAACCTGTTCCCGCAATAAGCATACATTGCGATAGTCAATCAGCAATTGCACGGGCTCAGGATCATATGTATAATGGAAAGTCTCGACATATACGTCGAAGACATAAATCCGTAAGGGAATTGTTATCCAACGGTGTGGTATCCTTAGATTTTGTAAGATCAAAGGAAAACATAGCGGATCCATTAACAAAAGGCTTGACTCAAGTAGGAGTCGAGACGTCATCGAACGGAATGGGATTAAAGCCCATTAAATTGGTGGCCCAACATAGGCAACCCAACCTAAACGGAATATTTCCTGATAGGTTCAAAGGGAAACTGAACTGTGAGGGCAACTGAACAAAGCACTCGGGAACCTGGGGTTCCCAGCCCATTTCCGCGATGACAGAGTGATAGACCTGTACCATTGTAAGGGTGAGCTTGAGGCTCTTAATGATCCAAGTAACTCGACGGTCGAGTAAAGTGAGTCAGGACACTTTCGACTTGGAACACCTATAACGAGTGTGTAAGGCCGGTACCATGTGATGAGCTTGGGCTAACTCACTAGAGCACTCAGTTGAAGTTGCCAAGGCAGTCCAGGCCAAATATGGACAACAACTAAAGGGCCTAGTACGTGGGTAGAGAGGGCACTGTGCGGGTGCCATTCTGGGATACACAAAGCTTGATGGTTCAAAGCTTTACAGCTACCTAATAGCAGTATTCTGGGTGGTATTCCGCTACGGCAGGTTCAAGGCGCGCGCTACCTGACCTTAGGCAGTGAACTTTTGCGGTTCTCTTGATTTGCATTTAGGACATGGGCTTTCGAGCCAATTGCATTCATGTGGGGGATTGTTGGAAAAATGTAGGAAAACATGTATTTTATACATGGTTGTTCCAAATGGTCAGGGACCATCTTTGAATCAATTTTCAATGCGACTCTTCAGTTTTTCTGAGGCCATACTCAATGCGGTTGAGTAGCTCGTGCGACTAGCTTCGCAACGGTATATCGCATGACCTATTCGGAGGAAGGGTGTGAATGATAATTGGACTCGAAGGTTGGTACTCGAAAGAGGCAATAAAGCCAATGCTGGAAAATGAGAAAAGAAATGGGATTTAACCCATGAGGGTTATCCCACATTGGAAAATCATGAGTGATTTTTACAATATATATACTAGGGTATCCCATGTGGATATCAAGTAGTGTGTCCATATACACATGTGTGTATTGTGTACCACACATGGGCTTGCTCGACGGGCGGGCTTGCTCGACGGGCGGGCTTGCTCGACGGGCGGGCTTGCTCGATGGGCAGGCTTGCTCGACGGGTTTTTAACTCAACGGGAAAAGCGTGCCTGTTCGGGAAAAGCGTGCATGTTCGGGAAAAAGTGCGTCTGTTCGGGAAAAGCGTGCCTGTTCGGAAAAAGTGCGCCTGTTCGGGAAAAGCTTCCAGCAAAGCTGTAACTGTTGCAATAAATATGATTTGATTGCAAAGTTAATACTGCAGTTTCGAATTTCGAAAAACTGACAGTAGTAAAGTGACCTTAATGGCTGAGATACTCAGCAAGCCTATAAATAGGCAGACCCCCCACATGTCAAATAGACAACATTCTGAAATAAAATACAGAAGCATATATCATCTCTCATAAACAGCATTACATTTTAGAACCAGAGAGAACCACCCACCAACAGCTCGACCTTGACTCGTCGCCAGTTTCCGGCGAGTCATCCGAGACGTTGTACCTTGGGATCGAAGCGCCAACGCAACCAGAAACCTTAAGGTGGTTGGGCGAATATCGGTTAAGGGCATACTGTTAACAGTAGCCTCGTCTTATTTTATTATATTCTGTCCATTTCATTTACGTCTTTTAATTCTGTCCATTTCATTTACGCATTCAATTCTGTCCTTTTTATTTTAGTATTTCAATTGCTGTCCTTAGCTGTAGCTTTATATTCTGTTTGTACTTATCTGTAATTAGTTTAAAGTTCTGTTTTTTGCTGTAATTACTATTCTGTAATTTAATTCTGTAATTAGAATAGTTTCAATTCAGTCATGTAATTTCAATTTCAAACAGAACAGTCCGGCTGTTAAGTTTGTACTTTCCAGTCCGGCAGTTTCTATTTATTGCAATTCAGTACATCAGATTATTAATTATTAATAATCTGATAACGTTTGCTTTAATTATTTTCAGTACCTACATGTTGTAATCAGTTTATTGTATTTCATTTGGAAATTAATAAAGATTACACTGGTTTTAATTAATTCTTGTTTAGTCCTTTTATTATTATTAATTGTTATTTCGTACACGGAAACCAACAATCTTAACCGATAACCTGTTGTTTCTTTCGTGTATTGATTAATACAATTATTTATTTTTTATAAGGAATAATGCTTTCTTGTTTTTCAATTCGAAATTATATTAGAAATTGAATTACAACGGAAAAATTCCAAACAGTTTTAATTTTATTTTTGAATCTTGTTGATACCAACCGTATTGGTATTCAATAAGAATCGTTCAATCCTTTTAATATCAACCGTATTGATATTTAAAAGGATAAAAGTTTAATTTTATTTTGTTTGGTAATTCTTTTACAAACTCAAATATCAGTTTTGGTGTTTGTTTATAGAATTTATTGTACACGTATCTCATACGTTTTGTGTTGTCGTTTCAGATGACAAACACGTCGCCTATTCAGTTGCCTATCGGAAGTGAGCATGACCCAATGGTTGGTGGAGATGTCCATAACATTGGGGGCGATGCGATTGTGGGGGCTACCGCCGATGACGTGGCTGCAGCGGCTGAGGCCGCCGCGGCTGCGGCCATGGCGGATGCTACAGCCAAAGCTGAGGCTGCGGCCGAAGCAGCGGCCACAGCCAAGGCCGCAGCTAAGGCTGCGGCAAGAGCCAAGGCTGCGGCCAAAGGCAAGGCACCGATGTATTCGGCTGTGCCTACTTTGCCGACTTCTCATCTGGAGAAACCGGAAAAATTCAGGGGAGACAACTTTAAACGTTGGCAGCAAAAGATGCTTTTTTATCTCACGACCCTGAATCTGACCAGGTTTCTCAAGGAGACTACTCCCGTCCTAAGCGAGGACGATCTGGACGAGCAGTCGTTCTCTGCGGTTGAGGCATGGAGACATGCCGACTACCTATGCAAGAACTATATCCTGTGTGCTCTAGATGACACGCTGTTCAGTGTTTTCGAGCCCAAAGCTACTGCAAAGGAGCTATGGGAGACTCTCGAAAATAAGTACAAAGTGAATAACGCTGGCACAAAGAGATTTGTTGTCACGGACTTTCATGAGTACCGTATGACTGACAGCAGGGGTGTCATGGAGCAAGTTGAGGAGCTCCAACTCATTTACCATCGCCTTGAGGCTGAGGGGCTAGTGATAAACGAGCCTTTCCAGGTGGCACTCATGATTGAGAAATTACCGCCGTCATGGAAAGACTTTCAAAACTACCTGAAGCACAAGCGGAAGGAAATGAGGTTGGAGGGGCTCATTGAGAAGCTCAATATCGAGGTGAGCAACCGTCGCTCCGTGAGGAGAGTCGGTGGTGCTGTCATCCCGATGGCAAAGGCCAATGTGGTCGAAAGCTCCAACGTCAAACAGAAACGTTTTGACACCGGAGGCAGTGCTGTTGTCGCAAAGAAATTTGCGGGAACCTGCTTTGTGTGTAACAGGACCGGCCATCGTGCCGCGGACTGTTATGACAATAAAGGCGCTGCTAAGCCTAAGCCCCCTCCGAGGAACGTCAAGGGCAAAGGGAAGAGGAAAGCTCCAGCTCAGGCTCATCTGGCTGAGGGAGGACGAGATGATGACCATTTTACTGCTGTGGTCTCTGAGGTCAATCTCGTGGGGAGCAACCCCAAAGAGTGGTGGCTGGATACCGGTGCCACAAGCCATATCTGCTCAACAAGGTGGATGTTTAAGACCTACGAAGCAGTAGAGGGAGAAAGCTGCTTCATGGGAAATTCTGCTACTTCCAAGGTGGAAGGAAAAGGAATGGTGGTGATGAAGATGACCTCTGGAAAAGAGCTGAGGTTGACAAATGTGCTTCATGTTCCGGATATCCGCAAGAATCTGGTATCAGGATCGGTGATGGTGAAGAACGGGTTCAAACTAGTTTTGGAATCCGATAAAATTGTAATCACCAAAAATGGTGTCTATGTAGGCCGTGGCTATATGACCAACGGCATGTTTAAGTTAAACGTAGGGACACCTGCTCCCAATAAAGGTGCTAAAGCTGAGACTAGCACTAGCAATGTAATGACTGTTGCCCAAGAGGCCAATAAAAATTCTGAGTTTAATTATTTATTTGAGTCATTTCATTTGTGGCATGGTAGATTAGGTCACGTCAATTATAATTCTTTAAAGAAATTAATATCACTAAAACTAATACCAAATTTCGTTTTTGATAAGCAGCACAAATGTGAGATTTGTGTAGAGGCAAAATTAACGAAATCATCGTTTCAACATGTTGAACGAGAAAGTGAACCTCTCGGTCTAATACACACGGATGTATGCGACTTAAAGTTTATACAAACGCGAGGAGGGAAAAAGTACTTTATCACCTTTATAGATGATTGTACTAGATACTGTTACGTTTACTTAATGAGAAGTAAAGACGAAGCAGTAGAGAAATTCGCTCTTTATAAGACCGAAATTGAAAATCAACTCAATAAGAAAATTAAAACATTGAGAAGTGATAGAGGCGGTGAATATGAATCACCGTTTGAACAGATAAGCGCTGAAAGCGGCATTATACATCAAACCACAGCCCCATACACTCCCGAGCAAAATGGAGTTGCTGAGCGTAAAAATAGAACGCTAAAGGAAATGATGAATGCTATGCTAATCAGTTCTGGTTTACCCCAGAACATGTGGGGGGAAGCGATACTTTCCGCTAACTATGTTTTAAACAAGTTACCACATAAGAAGCGAGAAAAGACTCCATATGAATTATGGAAAGGTCATCAACCCAGTTATAAGAACCTGCGGGTTTGGGGTTGTCTCGCAAAGGTCCTAGTTCCCACTCCTAAGAGGATGAGAATTGGTCCTAAGACGATGGACTGTGTGTTCATCGGATATGCACAGAATAGTAGTGCATATCGGTTTCTCGTGCACAAGTCGGACAATCCCGATGTACACGTAGATACGTATATGGAAAGCCGAGAGGCCTCTTTCTTTGAAGATATCTTTCCCCGGAAATTAACTACATCTGTACCAACTGAAGAGTTGAACAGTGAAGGAAATGTGGGGGCAAGTGAACCGACAGAGGAAGAGGAAGAGAAAGAGCCTCGGCGCAGCAAAAGGGCAAGGAAGGAAACTTCCTTTGGACCTGATTTCCTAACCTTCATGATTGAAGGCGAACCGGTGACATATAAACAAGCTATGTCAACACCGGATTCCCAATATTGGGAAGAAGCTATTCAAAATGAAATTGAATCAATCATGCAAAACCACACTTGGGAACTAGTGGATCTTCCGAAAGGATGTAAGCCCCTAGGTCACAAGTGGGTCTTCAAGAGGAAGTTAAAGGTTGACGGCACGATTGAGAAATACAAGGCGAGACTTGTAGTGAAAGGCTTCAGGCAAACGGAAGGTGTCGATTATTTTGACACTTATGCTCCTGTCTCCAGGAAAACGTCTATCCGAATCGTCATTGCTCTCGCAGCTTTGTTTGATATGGAAATACATCAAATGGATGTAAAGACGGCGTTTCTAAATGGAGAACTGGAAGAAGAAATTTACATGGAACAACCGGAAGGGTTTGTAGTTCCTGGTAAAGAGCACCAAGTGTGCAAACTTGTAAAGTCTCTATATGGACTCAAACAAGCGCCAAAGCAATGGCATGAGAAGTTTGATAGAATTATGCTATCAAACGGTTTTCGCATTAATGAGTGCGATAAATGTGTCTACTCTAAAGGAAGTGGAAGAGACTGTGTTGTAGCCTGTCTCTATGTGGATGACATGATCATAATTGGGAGTAATGATAGAATCAGCTCCACAAAGAAAATGTTATCACAACACTTCGATATGAAGGATCTGGGTATAGCTGATGTAATTCTTGGTATGAAGATTACCAAAACATCAGAAGGGTATGCCTTGTCCCAAAGTCACTATGTTAAACAAGTTTTAGACAAGTTTGACAAGGACAGTAAAGCTATGTCAAGAACCCCAATTGAGTTCAACTGTAACCTGGAAAAGAATTTCGGTAAAAGTGTGAATCAATTAGAGTTCTCTCGAGTCATAGGCAGTCTCATGTATATAATGAATTGCACCAGACCAGACATAGCAAACTCAGTGAGTAGACTGAGCAGATACACCAGTAATCCAAATGAGGAACACTGGAAGGCCATAATGAAACTTCTCAGGTATATGAGGTTTTCAGCCGATTACGGGCTGCACTATACCAGATATCCAGCGGTACTGGAAGGGTATTCAGATGCCAACTGGATATCAGACTCCAATAGCACAAGATCCACGAGTGGATATGTGTTTATAATGGGAGGAGCTGCTGTGTCTTGGAGATCCTCCAAACAGACATGTATTGCAAGGTCAACTATGGAATCTGAATTCATAGCGTTAGACTTAGCAACCGAAGAGGCAGACTGGCTGAGAAGTCTATTGGAAGGAATTCCAATGTGGCCGAAACCTGTTCCCGCAATAAGCATGCATTGCGATAGTCAATCAGCAATTGCACGGGCTCAGGATCATATGTATAATGGAAAGTCTCGACATATACGTCGAAGACATAAATCCGTAAGGGAATTGTTATCCAACGGTGTGGTATCCTTAGATTTTGTAAGATCAAAGGAAAACATAGCGGATCCATTAACAAAAGGCTTGACTCAAGTAGGAGTCGAGACGTCATCGAACGGAATGGGATTAAAGCCCATTAAATTGGTGGCCCAACATAGGCAACCCAACCTAAACGGAATATTTCCTGATAGGTTCAAAGGGAAACTGAACTGTGAGGGCAACTGAACAAAGCACTCGGGAACCTGGGGTTCCCAGCCCATTTCTGCGATGACAGAGTGATAGACCTGTACCATTGTAAGGGTGAGCTTGAGGCTCTTAATGATCCAAGTAACTCGACGGTCGAGTAAAGTGAGTCAGGACACTTTCGACTTGGAACACCTATAACGAGTGTGTAAGGCCGGTACCATGTGATGAGCTTGGGCTAACTCACTAGAGCACTCAGTTGAAGTTGCCAAGGCAGTCCAGGCCAAATATGGACAACAACTAAAGGGCCTAGTACGTGGGTAGAGAGGGCACTGTGCGGGTGCCATTCTGGGATACACAAAGCTTGATGGTTCAAAGCTTTACAGCTACCTAATAGCAGTATTCTGGGTGGTATTCCGCTACGGCAGGTTCAAGGCGCGCGCTACCTGACCTTAGGCAGTGAACTTTTGCGGTTCTCTTGATTTGCATTTAGGACATGGGCTTTCGAGCCAATTGCATTCATGTGGGGGATTGTTGGAAAAATGTAGGAAAACATGTATTTTATACATGGTTGTTCCAAATGGTCAGGGACCATCTTTGAATCAATTTTCAATGCGACTCTTCAGTTTTTCTGAGGCCATACTCAATGCGGTTGAGTAGCTCGTGCGACTAGCTTCGCAACGGTATATCGCATGACCTATTCGGAGGAAGGGTGTGAATGATAATTGGACTCGAAGGTTGGTACTCGAAAGAGGCAATAAAGCCAATGCTGGAAAATGAGAAAAGAAATGGGATTTAACCCATGAGGGTTATCCCACATTGGAAAATCATGAGTGATTTTTACAATATATATACTAGGGTATCCCATGTGGATATCAAGTAGTGTGTCCATATACACATGTGTGTATTGTGTACCACACATGGGCTTGCTCGACGGGCGGTTTGCTTGACGGGTTTTTAACTCAACGGGAAAAGTGCGCCTGTTCGGGAAAAGCGCGCCTGTTCGGGAAAAGCGTGCATGTTCGGGAAAAAGTGCGTCTGTTCGGGAAAAGCGTGCCTGTTCGGAAAAAGTGTGCCTGTTCGGGAAAAGCTTCCAGCAAAGCTGTAACTGTTGCAATAAATATGATTTGATTGCAAAGTTAATACTGCAGTTTCGAATTTCGAAAACTGACAGTAGTAAAGTGACCTTAATGGCTGAGATACTCAGCAAGCCTATAAATAGGCAGCCCCCCACATGTCAAAAAGACAACATTCTGAAATAAAATACAGAAGCATATATCATCTCTCAAAAACAGCATTACATTTTAGAACCAGAGAGAACCACCCACCAACAGCTCGACCTTGACTCGTCGCCAGTTTCCGGCGAGTCATCCGAGACGTTGTACCTTGGGATCGAAGCGCCAACGCAACCAGAAACCTTAAGGTGGTTGGGCGAATATCGGTTAAGGGCATACTGTTAACAGTAGCCTCGTCTTATTTTATTCTATTCTGTCCATTTCATTTACGTCTTTTAATTCTGTCCATTTCATTTACGCATTCAATTCTGTCCTTTTTATTTTAGTATTTCAATTGCTGTCCTTAGCTGTAGCTTTATATTCTGTTTGTACTTATCTGTAATTAGTTTAAAGTTCTGTTTTTTGCTGTAATTACTATTCTGTAATTTAATTCTGTAATTAGAATTGTTTCAATTCAGTCATGTAATTTCAATTTCAAACAGAACAGTCCGGCTGTTAAGTTTGTACTTTCCAGTCCGGCAGTTTCTATTTATTGCAATTCAGTACATCAGATTATTAATTAATAATAATCTGATAACGTTTGCTTTAATTATTTTCAGTACCTACATGTTGTAATCAGTTTATTGTATTTCATTTGGAAATTAATAAAGATTACACTGGTTTTAATTAATTCTTGTTTAGTCCTTTTATTATTATTAATTGTTATTTCGTACACGGAAACCAACATCTTCTACCCCGGCTACGCCCGCCGCTACTAGATTCGCCTTCCCCTCTGCCTCTTTCGTCAGGACGCCGACAACTTGAAGCCCTAGTGTAAGTTCTTGGGTCGTAACGTAGGTCGTCATCACCATCGTCGTCGTCGTCGTCATCGTCATCCTCCTCATCCGACTGTTCATCAGCTGACCCATATGGATTCATTCCCATTTCAGCGAAATCCTTTCGTAGTAAGTCCACTTCCGTTTTCTTTTTTGCCCGTTTGAACGATTTGAAATTGCGGCGCAATACCGCTTTCTGAAAAAAAAAACCAATAAAAAACGATTTATAAGTATTGAAATATACAAACAGAAAAATAACAATCAAATATTAATGAATTTTAAATAGTTGTTACCATTTTATTGAACAACCTCGTATGCTCCCGGAAACCGTGAGATGGCGGGGAAAGTTCAGGTGGGTTTATGAAGATGCGGGTCCTCTCTCTATACCATCTCATGTAATCCGGTGACGTCCCCGTGCCAAATTCGCCGTTAATAAGACGGTTGTGGCGGTCATTCCACACAGTTATAAACTCTTCAAAAAGTAAAGGCCAGTCGTGTTTTTGCCCAATCCCATATCTTCTATCCTTGCCGTGACCCTTTCTGGGTTTCCAAATATATGTAGGGACCCGCTGAACAAAACCGAACTGTCTCATGAACCTGTCCGCGGGGTGGAACTCAATCTTCTCATTACAAATGAGAGGCACAGAACAATGCCACATATAACGGCCCCACGTGCAATATTCCGGATACTGATTGAGATTCCCGTAAGGTTGCCACACTATCTGTAATCAGCAAAATTAGAAAATATAAACAAGGGGTTAAAAATACTAGTAATAAATTCTGCGAACATAAGACCAATGCAAACATATACAACATATAATACGTAAGTTACATATAATACGAAAGTTAAAATTTACCTGTTCAGGCGACATATTGTCAAACTGGTCACGTATGTGGACAACATTATGTCCGTAAACATATGGCGTAAGGTTAGTTTGCTTCCAAATCTTCCATCTGTAATATACAAACAAAACCCGATAAACAATAAATATAACTGGCAGCTAAGTAAATGATAGATGACACAATATAAAAAAAACACAAATCCAATACAAAAACTAAATAATATCATACCTGTAACCGAGGGGGAACCTAGGCCAGCCCTCAGGTGGCTCGATATCTTCCGGCAGCTCTTCACATGGTCTAACCGGCAGTAGTCTGGTAATCGCCCACTTATCCAGAAACATCACCGCCCCGCTTACTCCGTTTGCCTTACAACGTACCGACCTGCATAGATTAGCCTCTAACTAGGCCAGAAGAGATGATCCCCAACTATACTCAGCACATGTGTCAAAATCCTCCAGAAATGGCAGAGGCCAGAGTGGAATCTGATCACTGCTCTTATCCGAAAACACATGTGCCCCCAGTAATAATAGCATGGCAGCCCTAGACTGATATAGCAAACGCTCCTCACTAGGGTTGGGGGGTAATTCACTAAAGGTGTGTAACATCCAATCAAGTCTAAC
Organism: Primula veris; assembly: GCA_963682055.1. Taxonomy (NCBI): domain Eukaryota; kingdom Viridiplantae; phylum Streptophyta; class Magnoliopsida; order Ericales; family Primulaceae; genus Primula; species Primula veris. The sequence goes on along the minus strand of OY821742.1, from coordinate 26,650,782 downwards.
TGTCAAACCGTTTGTATCGACTTGATGGTCAGCAGGTCTAACACCCAACAAACTCTCTATCATATCCAACCTGCTCGCCTTGGTGTCATTCCGCTCCGACCGGGTAACAGCAAGACCATCAACCCTAAGACCAAGCATAATCTCTACATCCTGTAAAGATATCCCCAACTCTCCACCGACAAAATGGAACGTGTGCGACTCATCACGCCACCTATCAACTAAGGCTGTAAGCAAGCCTCGGTCTACGGTATAATTACCTATAGTGTGAATACCGTAAAAACCAGCCCTAATCATATTTTGAACTACCCTTTCCGGCGTCGGTTTCTGCCAACTATAATTATAAACCCTAATCTTATTGGCATCTCCTCTACCCACTTCTCTTCCAGCATCCCAAGTCTGATTAGAAATGTGACCGGTCTGTCGTAAAATGCCCAACCTGCCTTTAATATGTGGACCTGGGTCTGCCATCCTAACTATGATAACCAAATATAACTCAATTAATGATAACCAAACAATGATAACATAACCAATTAATAACCAATTATAACCAAACAATGATAACATAACCAATTAATAACCAATTATAACCAAACAATGATAACTCAATGATAACCAATTAATGATAACCAAACAATGATAACTCAATTATAACCAAACAATGATAACTCAATGATAACCAATTAATGATAATCAAATAATGATAACTCAATGATAACCAATTAATAATAACCAAAACAATAATAACTCAATTATAACCAAACAATGATAACTCAATTTTTTAATCATAACCAAACAATAATAACTCAATTTTTTAATCATAACCAAACATATTTAATGATCACCAAACAATGATAACTCAATTTTTTTATAAAACGGATAAAATATCAACAACCCCAATTTTTAGTACGTGTTTGGGCAAACAACCTAATTAAAAAACATAATTTTATAAAAACCCCTAATTTTTAAAACGGGTAAATATTAATAAAGCGTAACTATTTTTATTTTTCTCAATCAAAACAAATAACCATCATAAACATGTAACATCATAACCAAACCATTAGTAATAAATATCTAAATAAACAAATTTCAATAAAAACCATAATTTTTTTATTAAATGGGACAAATATCAACAATTATTATAATTTCTATAATTAATATAAACAAACAAAAAACAATTATATATAGCAAAGTGAATTATGGTTTTGCATATTTTATATATTTTTTCCTATTTTACAAATTAAAATTACACAAAAAAAAAATTAATGCGAAAATGGGACAAATATCAACAATTATTATAATTTCTATAATTAATATAAACAAACAACAAACAATTATATATAGCTAAGTGAATTATGGTTTTGCATATTTTATATATTTTTTTCCTATTTTACAAATTAAAATTACACAAAAAAAAATTAATACAAAAATGGGACAAATATCAACAATTATTATAATTTCTTATAATTAATATAAATAAACAACAAACAATTATATATAGCTAAGTGAATAGTCAATTTGCATATTTTATATATTTTTTCCTATTTTACAAATTGAAATTACACAAAATAAATAATAAATTAGAGAATAAAATAAATACCTTGAATTATGGATAAATTTGATTGATGATTTGGGGTTTTTTTGTTAAAAAAGTTGATAGTTATTGTGGTTGATTGATTTGGGTGGTTTTTTTTGATGAAAATTGGGGGTTTTTGAGAGAAAGAGATAGAACGTAGTATAAAAATTGTTTTTTTTTTTAAAAAAAAACGTAAGTTTCTGTTTTTCAGGGACCTGCTGTGTAATTTGTGCGCAGAGACTGACTGTGTAATTTCTGAAAAGTAGGGACTGACTGTGTAATTTCTGCAGAAATTACACAGACCGTAGATTAAATCTACGGTTTACAGTGATTCACTGTAAACCGTAGATTTAATCTAGGGTCTACAGCTTTTAACATTAAACCGTAGATTAAATCTACGATTTACAGTCAATGACTGTAGAAATCTACGGTCTCAACGTTTTTAAAGAAAAAATGATGTTTATTAATCCAACCTCATATAGTTACAACTAGCTCATAAAAGATAGGTTAAAAGTATAAAAGATTGAATCTCATAAATAAATATCATTTATATGTTTCTTTTCCTATATGTTATAGAAACCAATCCAATAAGGTCAAAGAAAATAACAAGGGTGAATAGCTAGTCTTGAATAGGTTGGATCCATGAAAATAAAAAATAGCTATGAAGTTCTATATATACAACTGATAGTCTACAATTTTGTTGCCTTAAAGTGTGCATATAAGGTATTTTATTATATGTATTGAGCTTTGAATAAATATGTTACACGTGATTGTTTTTAAGTTTATTGAATTTGCTTATGTGTGTTCCAAATCTAACTTGATAAATGAAAATTTTCGTGATATTACAGGAAAATTGTTGAATCCAAGCATAGTGAAGACATTAATATCCATCATCTTTCAATTTGGCAGATGCAGACACAACTGGATTTTGTCTATGGTTATTGTAAGGTGAGACAACTTTTTGGTTGACCACTAAAAGCTTATGGGCTTGACTATGATTTCTAGAGCTGCCTCTTGTTTTTGGGCTTCTTTTTATCTATTAAGCTTATGCGTATTATTTTCTTTTAAGATACATTTAATTTTTTTGTTTAGCTCAAACTTTGACCTAAAAGAGAAGTGACTCCTTTGTAGCAGCCTATTACGGTCCTCAGTCCCCTATTAGTGTAGTGGTCCCCGCTAAGTTGTTTCTAAATGTTGTCTATGCTAGAAAACTACTTAGAGATATTTAATACTTAATAGATCTTGTATCGTTGTATTGGCATAGGGGTTGATAAAGCCATAACTTTGGTCGGTCGTGTTAGGCTTTTCAACGAAGATAAAAATGACAAATCGACGTGAATAAATGATACTTCCTGATCTTTATTATTGCTCGGATTATTATCCTTGTTCGGACTACTACACTTGTTCGGATTCGTATTCCGATTTTACAATTATGCTCGATATAACTATTTAATCTCTCGTCTTGATCTTTCTCCTCTTTTATTCGGTGCTCGGCTGTCTTTTCTCGGTTTGTTTCTCGATGTGATATGCTTTGGTTAGTTTCTCTCTTTTCTTAACTTCTCTCTATATTTTTTGGATAGATTTTCTGGTCCTTTTCTAGGAGGGGTAGTGGGCTATTTATAGGCAACTGCGCCTTCTAGGATAGTGACAAATGTCTTCATCCCAGGGATTTCTCAGACAAGGGTCCCCATTTGATTGGGCTTGGGCTTTGGGTAGTAGCACCTCAATTCCTATAACCAATATGAGATGACCCATTAAGCGTTGGATACCCATTTATAAAGTGAGTTGATTATGATCCGAAAAATATTCGGGTATGATTTTTATGTTCTATCAAGTGCTCCCTGACTTCCTCGGCGTGGTTTCCATGTCGGGGGAGTCATGTTCGGTTTGTCGAGAACGTTACTTCGGTCTTATTTTTCCCAATGCTTCATCGAGAAACGCAATAGACTCGTGACGGTTCCCGGGGGGCACATTTAATGTTTCCTATCCTAGTATCTTTTTTCGAGGAAAACTCCTATAAAGGGGTGTGCTCCCTCCATAATTAGGCATTTTACTACTAATTTGCCCTTGACATAATGGCTTCTTCTGGTTCTACTGGTGAGAGCTCCTTTAATTATATTTCATATTTAGAAACGGAAATCAAGAAATCTCGTACCGCGAATAAGAAACTCGTGGCCAAGGTTTCAAACTACAAGAAAAGGTTGTCTGACATGGATTCTGATCATCATGTGACGATGGCCGATCGGGATTGGGCCTATGAGCACATAAAGAAGCTCGAGGCTAATCTGGCTAAGCAGAAGGCGGCTAAAAGGGCCTATAAGCTTGCCTTCAAGGAGTTGCACGCTCGGTCCAAACCGAGTTCGGATGACGATGAAGAAGGCTCTTCCTCGAAATAATTAGTCTTTTGTAATTTCTGTCGTAATTTCTCTTGGATGGGGAGTCTTCTCCTCAGTTGTAATCGAAGTTTTTGGAATTAATAAAATATTTCCTTTTCCTTGTTCTTGTCTGTTTATCTTCTTGATGTCTTTTTGGATGACTTTAATTGGATTTGGAACTGTGGTTAATTTGCCTTTAATGCTCTTGGGAAGTTCAAGAGGCTGTATTTATTCGAGATGACCTTTGATCTACTCCTTGTTTCTTCTTATAAAAGGGGACTGTCCCAGTATCTTTTATGCAGTTCATTCTTTATTAACGAGCAAATGGCTTCTCCTCTTGAAAAGTATGGTGACAACCTTCCTGAATACGTTTCCCGTCTGGAAGAGGAAGTTCAGAAGGTGCGTTATCTCGAGAAGAGGGTTGCCCGGCTGTCAGTGGAAGCTCGTCGGGTCGCCGAACTAGACGAGCGATTGGATGCCCTAGAGAAGGAGCACCAGAGGTCTTTGCTTGACAGTATCCGTGCTCGTGCCCGGATCAAAGAGCTCGAGGCCTCCAGAGATAGGCAGCTCGCTTCCAAGAGGGCTTACAAGTTGGCCCTTAAGGAAGTGTATGCTCGGTCGAAAAGGAAGCCGAATGATGAAGCGGGCCCTTCTATGAAATGATTTTATTGTTTTCATTGTATTTCCTCTTTGTGCTTCTTCTGTAACGAAGTATCAACCAATCAATAAAGATTTCTTTTTCTTGTTTATATCTGAATTACTTTCCCAATGCGATTTATTTTGACTGCGCACGCTTGTGGCCTCATTAATGCTTTTCTTGGGTCTTGCGTTTGATCTTATCCATTGGACCTTCTTACTCTTTACATCTAGGGACTAATAGGATTTCTTGAGCCTTGTGCATAGAAAATCCTATCCACCAGAGTTTTCTTGAGCCTTGCGCAAAAGATCTGGGATATTTATTCGATCCGCTGTCCTTCCCAAAAATGACGCGTGTTTTGTTGCCATTATTACTTACCCCCTTTAAATATTGGTAAGAATCCAAGCGTTTCTTGAACAGGTGTGGCTTTTAATTACTCACGCTCTTTAGAATCTTTTGGGAATCCAAACGTTTTTCTTGAACAGTCACCTCTTTTGAGTGCCATCGCTTCTGAATACCCATTGGCGAATGGTTGCGACTCTCAATCCCAGCCCTCATACAGTTGATCTATAAATACCTGCTTACAGCATGGTTTCATCCACACTTCTCAACATATTATTTTCCTCCATATATAGACCCTCATCTTATAATTTCCCTAAGATGTCTGGTCCTTTCACCCAATCAGCATTAGCTTTGCAAGTGGAGGCCTTTGAAGCCTCCTATAACCATGTACAAAGGCTGTTGAGGGATGCCGAGGAGGAATTGAAGGTGATGCGTTATCACCATACCGAGATGGTTCGGGAATTAACTTGGCTAAGATCCGAACTGGATTATTGCCGACGTGCTCGTCAGGCTCTAGTCGAAGAGAATGAGATGCTAAGGGGGAACCCGACACTGAGGGACAGGGATGTCTCTGCCGGGCCCTCTCATCGATACCGATCGACTTCCCCCTAACCTTCCCCCTTCTTTTTTTTGTTTTTCCCTGCTCTTTCCCCTTCTTTTCCTATCTCTTCTTTTTTCTTCTTTTGTATTTTCTCCGTTTCCATCATTTTTTCCTCTTCCTCTTTCGTGTTTTCTTTTTATACTCTGTTTTCTCGTACTTTTTATTCTTTTCTTTTTCCGTTTCTTTTTTGTTTCATTGACTTCCTTCTTATTTGTCGGTCTCCTTCGTCTCTTTATCTTCTTCTCATCTGTTTTTCTTCTGTGCCTCCTCTTTCTTTTTCTTCATCTTCTCTCCCATCACTCTTTTTCTTTTTCTTCTTTTTTGCACCACTACGATGTTACAATCAGCCCTGTGATCCTAAGGGTTTTGTGTTACATCTAGGGTTTTTGTCATTTTTCTTTTTGACTCTTCTTTCTTATCCCTTCTTCTTTATGTTCCTCCTCTTCGCTTCTTTCTTCCCTTTTTGTTTTCTTTTTATGCTTCTTTCCTTCGTTTCTTGCACTCTTCTTCTTTTCCTCTTCTTGCTTTTCCTTTCTCTTTCTTCTTACTTTTTCTTTTTGACGTCTCCTGTTCACTTGGTCAGCTGGCATAGTTGATCCTTTGCCTGATCTTCTGTACTAGCTCTTCTTGGATGTAATAGATTTTTTCGGATGTAATAGGTTTTTATCTCGGATGTAATTGACCACGATGTAATATTGTCTTTTGATGTAATGAACAATGATGTATTCCATCTTCATTAATGAAAAGTATTTTTGCCCTTTTCTTTTTGCCTTTCTTTTTATATTGTACCTGTGGTTTGTTGTTTGTCTGGAATCTAGATCTTTGAATATCTCGTCTTTATTTCTTCTGCACTGTAGTCTCAGATGTCAATAGATGTCTCCATCACTGTCAAACATATGTGCAGGCTCCCTAGTAGGTCAGGAAATGCACATGCCCCCCACCAGCATGTCAGGAAATATGCAATTTCCCAAGCAAGGTCATAAAATATCATACTCTTCGTTCTATAAGTACCCTCTTTTCTTGGGTAGTTTATCAGGCGCTTTCTGCTTCTCTCTTCCTTAGCCCTTTATTTTCTTCCATACTAAACAATTTCCCAGAATGTCTGGACCTGTGGTGAGATATCATGCTCAGATGAAGGGCTTGGATACTGAGGTATCTCGGGTCCGCAGTCGGATGGCAAGGCTTGAGAAAGAGTATGGCGCTTTGGCCTTGAGCTTGTTCGGCTCTTATCCCGAAGAGACAGTGAAGTGGACCGAGATTTCGGCACTGAGTCGCCAGCTCGATCACTTGTTGCTGCAGAGAAACCATCTGGCCAACTCCTGGTATGATGCCGAGGAAATTTGGGACCATTCTCAAGATGAGTTTGACAACTCTCCTCAAGGCCTTGCTAACATAATGATAAAGAATGCTCGGCTCGTGGAACGCGTCAGGGTTCTTACTACGGAAAACAATAGGCTCTCCTCGGAGAATGACGATTTGGTCGCCATGAACGATTCCTATCAAGCTAGGTTGAATTGTTCTGCTCGTATTGCCTTCTCTCGGTCTGGCAGTTCGGTTTTTCCACCCATTGTTCCTTAGATTGGGCTGGTTTTTCTTATGCATTTCCCCTTTTGCCATTTGTGTTTTACCTTCTGTATTTGATGAATCAGTTGTATCTTTTCGTATCTCGTGCCTGTCTTGTGAACCATTGTAACGCTTCGTATTTTGTGCCTTCTGATTCTCTATAAATGCTCCCTATTGCGTGTATCTCATTATCAATTTCTACCTCTTCTTGTTTTATAATTTGCTTTTGCGTGAGATGGCTCCCATCACTAGGTCTGCCTCCAAAAAGAAAGCCCTTATGGAAGAGGAGCCTACCTTTTTGCTACCCCGTCCCCCTGGCTTTGGGGAGGAGGATTTGACTCCTCTTCAACTAAAAGAAATTGAGATGTCATGGCTGAAACATGATCTCATGTGTGCTCGGACTGAAGCGAGGAGGTTTAAACAATATTGGGACGAGGAGGGCACTGCTCGTTTCAAGGCCGAGGAAAAATGCGAGTCTCAGTCTTACGCCTTGAAACAGGCTGAGATGGCGATTTCTCGTTTGATTAGGGAGAAGGAGCGTCTGGAGGAACTTTTGGCGAAGAGGGATGTTGCTATGGGGGATAGTTCGAAAAAGTAGGATGTGTGTATTTTCTTTTTCTGTTGTATTGTTTGTGTTTCCCCCTTTGTGGATGAATAAAACTTGCCTTGCATTTGATTCTGTCCTATTTTATTTCCTGCTTGCTTCTCTTTTTTTTTTTCTGAGCATACATCGAACAATATGCCCGGTTATCCCCCCGGAGAGCGTTGTTAGACTTGATGCTCCCTGCCATCAAGCTAGAAACGGTCTCCGTGCACCTTGTTCGGTATGCCATTTGGGTAAGAAATGGTTGGGAGTCGAGGAACTTTATCGGGGGACATTCTTGGTGTGATAAAATTGGTAGCGTATGTGGGAAGCTTTTCGTGGTAGGGTCCACTGGCCGTTTATTTAGGTGTAATGATGGAACTGCCTTGGGTAGTGGGATATGCGCTGACGTGGCGAAATCTGGAGCGTTGAAATATGAAAAAGAGCAGCGGTTGTTGACTTTTGTATGGTTGGAAAAAAAAAAGGGAAACCTCTGGTACACGAAAGGACGGTTATTATTTTATTCCTTTTGTGACTCCACTCCTTTTTATTGTGCCAAGTAGTCCTGTTTATTTTTATCACAAAATTCGCTGAAGAAAATATCTCTCTCTCTAAAGCATATTCTTTCCGCCAAAAAGGAAAAGAGTTCGGCCGCTTGATCTAGGGTTTCGTGTTTTTGTTGGAAGACTTGCTGCTGTTCGCGCTTGCTTGCTCATAATGATAACTGTAAGTGATTTTCCGTTCTCCCCCTTTCCCTCTTTTAAGAGTTGTATTTGATTTGTCGTTGCGGTCATAGGTGTGTCGTTGGTATATGGTTCAGGTTAGCTATATATGTCTGATGATTCTGATATAATGTACATGGGGGGGGGGGGGTGGTGGCTCTCGTTCTATTGATGTGGTTCTGGTGTGTGTATTTGGTTAGTATATTGATGGACTGTTGATGATCTTTGTATAGGAAATTTTGACCCAAAGCGTGGCCCAAGTTGGCACATTCGTGGAGAAGGATTTTAAAGAACTCGCCGGAATACCCGACAACGTACATATTCGGCTTCCTATTTCGGACGAGGAGGTGCTGGGATTTGTTCCTGCCGGCGAGGTAGCTGTGCGTTCGTCGGCATTCTTTACTGGGGGTCTTCGACTGCCTTTTACAAATTGGGTGGCCTCGTTCTTTGAGGCTGTCCAAATTGCTCCGGCCCAACTAGCCCTAAATGGTTACCGTACTCTGAATGGTATCCAAAGGCTATCGGAGTTGTCCGGAATACCGATTGAACTGAAGGACGTCTTTGGAGTCTATAGTTTGAGCTTTGAGCGTCGCAGCTCGTATTTGAAGACTCTGCGTGCCTTTTGCAGGCTCGTTATCGGTTTGCCGGATACCAACAAAGAGCGCAATCTCGGTATTGTTATTGCGTCTGGTGGATGGGCTTGTCCGGGACACCAGATTCCTGGACCGGCTACCAATGCTCCCACTATGCCAGATCTCGGCGCTCCCAATGTAGAGGCTTTATTAGCTCTTTGGAAATGGTGGGGGCCTGGACCTACGCCGGATCCTGCGAGTCGTACGGCTCCCATGTTGCTCGGGTACCCTATGGGGTCGATGACCAAGGGGAATCCTGCACCCGAAATCCCGAAAGAGCCCGAGGAGGAATTTTTAAAGGTGGTTCAGGCTCGATGTGCTACGCGGCTTGGGAAAAGAGCCGTTCGTTCTAAGCGTCGCGCAGCTGACCCTGTTGTTGAAGCAACGAAGAGGGCTAGGGGAACTGATACTTCAGTTACCGAGGAAGATGCTGACGTTGGCTCTGGCGAGGGGGTGTTTGCCGCTGCGCAAGGGGATACCGCCGAGGATGCCTCTGCTCCGGGCGAGGTATGTGTATATGTAGTATGATTTTCTTGTCGTTTGGTTGTTTGTCATTTGGTTCGCTAGTGCTTTGCTTTATTAGTCGTCTTGTTTCAGCTACTGACTTCTCAATTGGTTACCCTCGCTCTTGCCCGGTCTATGGGTATTATTGTGTTTCAGGGGTCGGTCGATGATGTATTCGGATATATGAACCTCTTGACGAATATGGGAGAGGGTACGATGACTTTGCCGGTTATCTCGCCTATCCCCACCGAGGGTCCGATAGAGTTGTCCGTGTGCTCGCCCCTCCGTAATGAGGAAGTGATCGGGCATAGGGCCCCTGAGATTGAGCAGTTGGAGGAGGACGTGGGGGTGGAGATGGAAGGCGGCGAAGAGAATGCCGGGGATGATGTGATGGGTGTCGAGGGTGAGACTCTCGACGGATCCGAGAAGGGGTTGGTGGACGGGGTTGCAATGACCCGGTACATTGACCGATGTAGGGGTGAACTGCTGGATCAACCGAGAACGCTGAAGATGGGGTATACGGCTCTGAAACCCCTTGTGTTTAAGAATGCAGAAAAGCTATCTGCCCAACCTACTATGTCAGTTATAGAGCAGACCCACGCAGATGCGCTGAGGGTATGTGGGGCTCGTATTGCACTATATAGGTTTGGTACTTGTATTTTATGTGGAAACTAATGTGTTGAAGTGCAGATTGCTGTGAGTGCCGTGGCGCTACGGGATCAACTGGGAGCTCTAGGGGCTGAGAAAGAGAAGTTGGTGGCCGAGAAGGATAATCTTGTGGCTGAGAAGGAGAAATTGGTCGCCGAGAAGAAAACCCTGGGCGAGAATTATGACAAACTGTCGGTGGACTTCCTGCACCTGACCGAGGAGGTCGAGAAATTGAGGGTGGAAAAAGAGAGCATGGCCGCTAAGTACGGCGAAGTAGAGGAGGAGAACGTGCTCCTGGCTGAGGACGTGGAAGCCGAGAAGGCTAAGGTGTCTGCCCTGAAAATGGCACAGGCGGAGGAGCGGAAAAAGTTAGCGATGATGGCCAACTTTTCTGTATACTGCGCTCATGTGCGGGCCCTCAATTTCGCGAATGTTCCTCTGTCGGATAGGGCGTGGTCGGAGTTGGTGTATCCGTGTCCGCATGGTGCACCGCCGAAACCCTTGGACTGGGCGAATCTTCGTGAAGAAGAGCTTCCGCGGCTACCGGGGCAGACCATTTCGACAGCGCTGCGTCCGCATTCTATGTCGACCGCGTCCACTCCTCGACCGGATTCTACTGTTGTTCCCCCACCAACATCTCCTCAGGTGGAACCTTGACTATCTTTCTGGCATTGTAAAATTTTTTTTTTTTTTTTTTTTTTTTTTGGTGGTATCTAGAAACAGATTCTTTTGGGGAAGTGATAATATAGGTGTTGTGGTTTCTTTCTGTTGGGCTTGCTTGGGTTAATTTCTTTTGATGGTCGTCATATTTTGAAGGATATGAAAACAAAATATTGTCAGGTACCAAATAACCCCCTTGCCATGGTGGTCTGGACCTCGCCTAGTCGTAGTGTAGGTGACGTAATGGAGGATTTGGAAAGGTCTAACGCGTCCCTTACCGCGAAATTGACTTGTGCCTATCAGGAAATCGAGGGTCTGAATATTCATATTTCCAACCTGGCGATCCGGTTACGTGATTTGGGAGAGAAATTTAGTAAAAAGACTGCCCATTATACGGCAAATAAGGGTAAAGCAAAGGAACTTCTCAGTGCCCTACGACGTTCTCGTGATGAAGCCCGAGGTCGTGTGACGAGCTTGAGCTTGGTCCTTGGGGCTATTTTCGAGGACGCGGATCTGCTGCTATCCTTCGCCAAAGCGTATTGGGCCCGAGCTCGCGCCTTAGAGGTGCTGGAGCATATAAAAGGAATGAGTGGTGTGTCCCGGGCGGAGCGCATGGTGGATGCGGAGGCCGGGGTGAGTGAAACCACTGTTGCCTTGAACCGAATCGAGGCGGTCATTCGTGAGCGTTTGGGGACGCAAATTAATTCATTGCGAGATATTCATTTTGCCGATGTAGTAGAGACTTCGGCGTCTGTTGAGGGGTTGTCGGATTAATAAAATAGCTTGTTTTGTCGTTTTCTTTGTATCTTGTTTTGTCGTTTTCTTTGTATCTTGTTTTGTCGTTTTCTTTTTTTTTTTTTTTTTTTTTTTTTTTTTTTATTCATCTCTTCTCGTTCTTCTCCCCCCCTCTTTTTTTTTTATAGGCACATGCTACTACGTCGCACCAGGCTGGTTCTCCATGCCTAGTTAACCCGGGGTTAGGACCTACTGGTGCTGCCCGGGACGAGGTCTCATCTGGTGCGGCTAGTGAGGTGCCTGACAGGTGGCCCTACATTGTTTTGATGAGCAAAAATGTCGAATTGACTGACCAATGTGTTCGACTGCGGACCAAGCTGAAAACCCAGGCGGCCTCTTTTCGGGAATACGTTCGCCGTGCCGAGCATGCTGTTGAGGTTCAGGAGCGTCGTTTGGATCGATACTGGCGTGCAAAGGGCGAGTACTTCGGCAAATTAAAGTTGCTTGTGACCAAGGCCAACGTTTTGGTGAAGTATTTCCGTTTGTCCCGCGCCAGGTACGATGCTTCCGCCGCTGTGATTGAAGCTCGCCGTGACCTTTCTTTTGACGATGATCGCCGTAAAGCGGCCTCGGATGCTCACGAGTCCGCCAAAGAAGCCGAGTTCAACGCGCGGCTTCAGACGCTGACCTGTGTTGGGGCTCATACGACCAATTTTTATGCCCTCATTTCTGAGGAGCGTTTTGATGGTGATGAGTCTGATGGGTACACAACGACGGATGACGAAGAGATTGAGCTCGGTCATTTACCGTCGTGCTCCTCCTGCAGTAGTTCTTCTTAAATGAATCTGTTTAGTGTCGTTGATCTTCTTGTTGCCTCCGTAATGCGGGCGAGGATTATATATGTGATTTCTTGATTCCTGTTTTGTACCTTTCCATTGCCGTATTGCTATTTAATTGATCGGATCGATTTTTCCTTGCCAAATCATTTGTTATTTCGTTATTCCTGTTTTGGAGATGCTTTTTGTTGATATTTTGTTGTTTAGATTGATTCTCCTTCATTGTTTTAGCCAATTTATATTACATCGCCGTCGTAAAGTGGATCTGAATAATTCCTTGCATTGTACCTGCATATAAATTTCATAGTATTCCTAGGCGTTCCTTCGGTAACACGCCATGTTGGGAATTTCATAGTATTCCTAGGCACTTCGGCCATGTTGGGAATTTCATAGTATGCCTAGACGTTCATTTGGTAACACGCCATTTACGGACTTTCATAGTATTCCTAGGCACTTCGGCCATGTTGGGAATTTCATAATATGCCTAGACGTTCATTTGGTAACACGCCATTTACGGACTTTCATAGTATTCCTAGGCACTTCGGCCATGTTGGGAATTTCATAATATGCCTAGACGTTCATTTGGTAACACGCCATTTACGGACTTTCATAGTATTTCTAGGCACTTCGGCCATGTTGGGAATTTCATAATATGCCTAGACGTTCATTTGGTAACACGCCATTTACGGACTTTCATAGTATTCCTAGGCACTTCGGCCATGTTGGGAATTTCATAGTATGCCTAGACGTTCATTTGGTAACACGCCATTTACGGACTTTCATAGTATTCCTAGGCACTTCGGCCATGTTGGGAATTTCATAGTATCCCTAGACGTTCCTTCGGTAACACGCCATTTACGGGATTTCATAGTATTTCTTAGGCACTTCGGCCATGTTGGGAATTTCATAGTATCCCTAGACGTTCCTTCGGTAACACGCCATTTACGGAATTTCATAGTATTCCTAGGCACTTCGGCCATGTTGGGAATTTCATAATAAGCCTAGACGTTCATTTGGTAACACGCCATTTACGGACTTTCATAGTATTCCTAGGCACTTCGGCCATGTTGGGAATTTCATAGTATGCCTAGACGTTCATTTGGTAACACGCCATTTACGGACTTTCATAGTATTCCTAGGCACTTCGGCCATGTTGGGAATTTCATAGTATCCCTAGACGTTCCTTCGGTAACACGCCATTTACGGGATTTCATAGTATTTCTTAGGCACTTCGGCCATGTTGGGAATTTCATAGTATTAGTAGACAGCATAGTAATATATTTTATTCATTCAAAAGAAGAAAGATAATGCCATTAAGCAAGAAGGGTAAGGTAGCACCTGTACTTGTACTTGTATTCGGAGGATTGCCTATACGTAGTACTTCTTTAAGTTAGCCACATTCCAAGAATTCTTTTCCCCTCGGCTGTTGGCGAACAGGACGCTTTTGATTTTGTAAGAGACTGGACTTGTTTGCTTGACGATTTCGTATGGGCCTTCCCAGGTAGGGCTTAGTTTGCCATGTATTTCGTTGCGGGTATAGACCGTCACTCGTCGCAGCACCAGTTCTCCTACCATGAATTCTTTAGACCCTTTTACTCTCTTGTCATAGGTTTGCTTTACGCTTTGTTGGTATTTAGCTAAGGTAAGGGCCGCTATCTCTCGTTTCTCGTCTATCATGTCGAGCTCTTCTCTCATTCTTTGTTCATTATTTCCCTGCTCGACCAACGTTGTTCGGAGCGTGGGTAGCCCGATCTCTGTCGGTATGATGGCCTCAACACCGTATGCTAAGCTAAACGGGGTTTCCTTGGTGCCCGTCTTGGGTGTAGTTCGGCATGACCATAAAACGTTGAGTAGCCGCTCGGGCCACCTCCCCTTTGCTTGTTCAAGGGTGGTCTTGATGCCGTCTAATATTGTTCGGTTTGACACTTCGGCTTGCCCGTTCCCTTGTGGGTATGTCGGCGTCGAATAGAATTTTCGGATACCGAGTTCCTCGTACCACAGCTGTAAATTGGCATCTTTGAACTGGGTTCCGTTGTCGGCGACTATTGCGTACGGTATACCGAACCTGGTTATGATGTATTCCCAAATGAATTGTTTGACGTTGCTGGTTTTGATTTCTCGGAGGGGTTTTGCTTCGACCCATTTGGTGAAATAATCAGTCGCAACGATTAGATATTCCACATTCCCAGGTGCTCTTGGGAGTTTACCGACCAAGTCGATTGCCCATTGAGCGAACGGCCATGGTGCTGATACCGGGGTCATCATAGATGATGGGAGCCGTGGTATCTTGGCGAATCGTTGGCATTTGTCGCATCGTTGGACGTATGCATCGGCGTCTCGCTTGATATAGGGCCACCAATATCCTTGGGTCACTGCCTTGTTTGCAAGGGATCGCCCTTTGATGTGTGCTCCGCAGGATCCTTCATGGATTTCCTCCAAGACCGGCAGTTGTAGCTCGGTCGGGACGCACAGTAGATGTGGTCCCCGGTAACTGGATTTGTATAGTTTATCATCCTCGGATAGCCAGAATCGAGGAGATTTTCTTGTAATCTTCAGCGCTTTTATCTTATCGACCGGAAGCGTTCCACTTCGCAGATAATGGGTCATGTCCTCCATCCAACCTAGTTCGTATTGTATCGATGTCACCCGGTTTACCCTTTTCGTTATGCTCGGGGTCGGCAGTAGTTCCACTGTGATCGACCGGGAGTCGGTCAATGTTAATGTCGAGGCTAGGGTGGCCAATGCATCAGCATGTGAATTCTCGGCTCGATTGATTCTTACTAACTCACACTGTTCGAAGGTGGCCATCAAGCTTTGGACTTTTTCTTGGTAGAGGATCATTCTATCATCTTTCGCTTGGTACTCGCCGATGGCTTGATTGACGATGAGCATGGAGTCTGAGCTTGCAATTAAGTGGGAGCATCCAAGGGATCGGGCAATAAGCATGCCATTTATCATGGCCTCGTATTCTGCCTCATTGTTGGTAGCTCGGAAGCCCAGTTTTATGCTTTTTTCGATGATTGCTCCCTCTCTAGATTTTAGGACGATCCCTGCTCCTGATCCGTCCTTGGTGGCTGATCCGTCGACATGTATCTGCCAGTGTGATTGGGGAGAGTGTGCCAAAGGCTCGTCATAGCCTTGTCCCTTTATGGAATGGCGGGGCGCGAATTCAATATGAAATTGGGATAGCTCGACCCCCCAGGCGGCAACTCGGCCGCTAATGTCCGTCCGTCGAAGTGACTCTTTAATATGAAACTTTGTATATACCCGGACCTGATGAGCTATGAAATAGTGTGGCAACTTCCTGGTTGTGACGACCAATGCCAGGCATAGCTTTTCCAAGGGTAGATAACGTGTTTCGGCTTCGACCAGAGTCTTGCTGACGAAGTAGATCGGAAATTGTTCGCGACCTTCTTCTCTTAGGATGACCGCGCTCACAGCTGTGGCGGAGACTGCTAGGTAGCATGCCAGAATGTCTCCTCTGTTCGGCCTTACTAGCAGTGGCAATGTCCTCAAGTACTCTTTGAGATTGTTGAATGAAGCTTCACATTCCGGATCCCAGACGAATTTTTTATCCTTCTTGAGTGATTCGAAAAATGGCCGTCCCTTATCTGCAGATCGGCTAATGAACCTGCTCAGCGCGGCCATCATTCCCGTGAGCTCTTGTACCTGTTTCTTATTCTTAGGCGCTGCTAGGTTTCGTAGAGCCGTTATTTGATCGGGATTAGCCTCTATTCCTCGTCGGCTAACCATATGCCCCAAGAATTTCCCTTTGCTGACGCCAAATGCACACTTGCTCGCATTGAGTTTCAGTTTGTGCTCGCCCAGCGTTCGGAAAACGTCCCTGATATCTTGAAGGTGGGACGTGGCTCTTTCGCTTTTGACGACCATGTCGTCTATGTATACCTCCATCGTTTTCCCTATATGATCTCGACATACCCGTGTTATCATCCTTTGGTATGTTGCCCCCGCATTGCGTAGGCCGAACGGCATTACCGTGTAGCAATAATTTCCCAAAGGCGATATAAATGATGTCTTTTCTTGATCTTCGCGGGCGAGGGGAATTTGATGGTATCCTGAGTACGCATCAAGGAAGGTCATCCGTTCCGCTCCCGCTGTTGCGTCCACCAGTTGATCGATCCTTGGAAGGGGAAAGTGGTCCCTCGGGCAGGCTTTATTGAGGTTGGTGAAGTCTATACAGACTCTTTCCTTCCCGTTCTTCTTAGGGACGACGACCGGGTTGGACAACCATTTGGGATAGTAAACCTCCCTTATGGCTCCAGCCTCCAATAGCTTTTGTACTTCAGCGACTATAGCTGCTCTGTGCTGTACAGAGACTTTTCTGCTTCTCTGTGCTATTGGCTTGTACTCGGCGTTTACACTTAGGTGGTGGCATGCTGTAGTGGGGTCTAGGCCCGGCATGTCTTTAGGACTCCAGGCGAATTTATCAATGTTGCTGAAAAGGAACGCTTCTAACTCCTCGGATTCCTGTTTTGGAAGGTTATCGCCGATGAGGAAATAGTGCTCCTCGTCCATATCCGGGATATACACCTTCCTAAGTGTCTCTCCTACTTGTTCTTCGACAACCCTTTCGGCCTTGGATATTTGGCTGATCAGCTTCTTTGTGCTGGTGGGTTGTTCCACAGTGCTTCGTTGTTGTTGGAGAGTCGCAGTGATGTCCTCGCAGCGTCTTGAATCTTCTTGACATCCTCTGGCTGTCTCGATCGCCCCCCTATCATTCGGGTATTTGACCTTTTGGTGATAGGTCGAGGGTATGGCCTTCATGGCATGTAGCCAAGGTCGACCCAATATTGCGTTGTGCCCGGAGTGGTCGTCGACCACTAAGAACTCCACGGGAACCGACATGGACCCTGTTGTGACACTGAGGACGATCTTACCCAAAGGTTTGGTCGTTTCGGAGATGAATCCGATCAGTGTGACATCGGTAGGCTGAAGATCTTGCAGCTTGAGTTCCATCTTGTCGAAGAGCTCTTTGTACATGATATCACAAGAGGCTCCTTGGTCGACAAGTACCCTGCTGACTGTGTCTAGGCCGATTTGAACGCGGAGGTTTATGGCGTCTCCGTGGGGGTATATCACCCCTTCTTCGTCAAGATCCGAAAAAGAAATGGGCGGATGACGTCGTGGTGTGCATTGTCGTTTTGAGGTCGACGCCTGTGATGTCTTGGCTACTTGGCTAAAGTGGGCCAGCTGCCGTTGTCGTGATCGTTCCCCGCCTGGGCCCTTGGGTCGTGACATATGAACGACATTGATCGTTTTGCCTTGCCGGTTGTCAGATCCCTCGATGGCCAGTTGTTTGCCTTTATTCCCAGCTCCTTTGATGAACTTGGCTAGGTATCCTGCATCGCCCCACTGGTTCATTCTCCATCGTAGGTTACGGCAATGCTCAGTGAGATGGCCGTGATCCTCGTGATACGTGCAGAAGAGCTTGGAATCTCTCTGATTGGGGGGAGAGATGATCGGTTGTGGTCGGGAATACCAACTTTCCCTGCATATATCCTTGAGGATATCTTCAGCAGACAGGTTGAAAGTGTATCGCAGCTCGACCGGTCCGACAGTGCCTCGGTGTTCCCTCTCTTGGGGCCGCACCTGTTGAAATGGCTTGGGTGGCATCGGGTAGGCGAGCTGGAGCGGTTTATGTTCGTTGGTCGGTGTTGGGTATGCGATCTGGAGCGGTTTAGGCTCTAGTGCTCGTGGTCGCTCTCCCCTGCTATGGACCTCGGGCTCTTTGCCCTTTCTGGTCGGTTGGAATGCTTCTCCCTGGTTATTTCTAACTCTTTTGCGACCCACCTGTGCCTCACGGACCGACTCTCTTCTTGGTAGAGTTCGGTTTAGGAAACGCAGTTCGTCGTTTTTATCGGTGAGGTGGGTACAATAGGCTAGCAGGGAATCAGTGGTCGGGAAGTTTTTGCCTATGAACTTCCTTCTCGCCCAATAGCCATTAGGGATGGAGTTGATAAAGTTTTGGATGGCTATATTATTGGCGTATCGTGGAATCTGGTTTGCTACGTCGATGAAACGTATGCAGTAATCGTTGAGCCTTTCATTTGGCATCATCGTCATTTTAAGAAGGGTTTCGATACTAACCTTCTTTTTTCGATGAGCAGCATACCGGGTGGAGTACGCTCTTAGCAGTTCTGCCCAGTTTCTAATGGAGCCCCGTGGTAAGTTATGATACCATGACGAAGCCTCTTGACCCAAGCTGTTTTTGAAAAATTTGCACATCAGTGCATGGTCATCACTCCACAGTTCCATCTTCGTCTTGTAGTGCCTCAGATGGTCGATAGGGCAACTCTTCCCGTCATAGAGCCTGAACTCTGGGATGACGAATCCCATAGGATTGCGGTACCGTGTGATCTGTTCAGCACACGGGGTTTCTTGGCATACGTTCCAAGCCTGTTGGAACGCGTCATCCGTGACTTGGTAGGGGGGAGGGTATCCTTCCTGATGTGGTGGTGTGCCATATCCCTCCCCGATCCTGTATTCGGGATATCTATCGTCCTTCGTGTTTGTGTGGACACGTTCCATATGTGTGTTCGGATGGACGATAGTTATTGGGACATTGCCCCCTTGGTGTGGGACTCTTGTATCGGTTCGCCGACTCGCTGCCTCCAAGGCGGCTCTGTAGGCAGAATCTTCCCCTTCATGGCGTGGGTCTTTGTTGGGTTGGATAACTGGCAATGCGATGCCGGCCGCTGTCATGGCCGTCATGCATGCCGCCAGCTGAGCTTGTAGCTGTGTGTAGTTCCTTTCATCGGCTAAGGGAACGACATGTTGTACCTCCACCGTGGGTGGTGTAATCACCCTCGGAGAATTAGTCGGCAGTCGTGGCGACTGTCCGAGTACACGATCCTCGGGCATGCCAAACTGATGAGCCTCGTCCGTTTGTAAACGGGCACCAGAGTTGACCGAGGTCGTAGGCAAAGGGACTCTAGGGCTTGGCCCTGCTTGGGACCCGGTTAAGCGTCTTCGTGCACGCCTTAATACGGGCACGTCTTGTTCGTCCTCCGAGGACGAAATGTGTTCGTCGACAATCCCTTCGATGAAATGTCGAGGTGGTTCGATCGGCTGTTCTTGGTTTGCGTAGGAGGTTGTTGGTTGGTTTCCGGATTGGATAGCTTCATATCTGTCGCGGATAGCGAGTAGATCGTCGAGGTCTTGTTGGCTAATTTGCGTGTTTTGGTTATTGGTTTCTACTATCTCGGGATGGGTTTCCTCTACATTGGTAACCATTGTCGCTCGTCTGGCAGAGTATTGGTATTCGAATTCTAAACTAGTTGGAAACTAGATGATTCCCGGAGACGGCGCCATTTGATAAAGCCATAACTTTGGTCGGTCGCGTTAGGCTTTTCAACGAAGATAAAAATGACAAATCGACGTGAATAAATGATACTTCCTGATCTTTATTATTACTCGGATTATTATCCTTGTTCGGACTACTACACTTGTTCGGATTCGTATTCCGATTTTACAATTATGCTCGATATAACTATTTAATCTCTCGTCTTGATCTTTCTCCTCTTTTATTCGGTGCTCGGCTGTCTTTTCTCGGTTTGTTTCTCGATGTGATATGCTTTGGTTAGTTTCTCTCTTTTCTTAACTTCTCTCTATATTTTTTGGATAGATTTTCTGGTCCTTTTCTAGGAGGGGTAGTGGGCTATTTATAGGCAACTGCGCCTTCTAGGATAGTGACAAATGTCTTCATCCCAGGGATTTCTCAGACAATGGTCCCCATTTGATTGGGCTTGGGCTTTGGGTAGTAGCACCTCAATTCCTATAACCAATATGAGATGACCCATTAAGCGTTGGATACCCATTTATAAAGTGAGTTGATTATGACCCGAAAAATATTCGGGTCTGATTTTTATGTTCTATCAGGGGTGATTATAGTTCTAGGTTGTCAACGGGTTTGGTATAGAAGTATTCTGAGGTATTTCCATCCAAATCGTTTTATCTTGCTAGTACAAAAGTATTCCGTTCATATTTTTGTCTAGGGATTTTGATAGAAGGTCTTATAACCATTAAAATATGGATGCGTGTATATGTAAATGAATTTTAATGAACGATGTGAATTGTTTTCCATTTGTGATTATTTGATTTGGTTTTGTCTAATTGTAAATTACACTTTAACTTTCTTGTCTGATTTAGTTATGGTTAATTGTGATTCTTTTGGACAATAAATATAAAAAATATGAATCTTTTATCGTGATTGGTTGCACTAGTCTTGGTGTGATTTTCTGCTATTGTAAGTCTCATTTAGTTTAGAGTATTATAATAGTAAACCGGCTTAGTTGATGTGAGAAAAATATGGGATCATGTAAGTTGTTAAGAACTTACATTCGAATCCAGGGGAGAAACTAACTGGGGACGATCGGGTGTCACAGCACCCCCCATAATTTTAGAAATCCCAAGTGACGCAATTTTTTTTTAGTACAATTTCTTTTTAGGTGTAGATTTGGCACCCCCATAAAAATATGTTACTTGTACATATATTTTGACACCCCACATTTACACATACTGGCTTCGCCCCTGTTCGAATCTGCTATCGAGTAAAAGAATATGTATGCACTTTCCCATACTATATTTTTTTTAAATATACATGATTTTCATATTGAAAAAAGTATTATGAATCAGTACTGTACCAATATCAAATATATTTCACATAACCTACTAAAAACAGTATTTGAAAAGATAATATCTTATTTCTTATTTTTCAGGATTATATTTGTTCAACACGTGGATGAGTACTTATAAGAGCCGAAACAGTCAGTAAGTACTTGTCATTTGTATTGGCAATTGAACTGTTAATCTTGCTCGATTTCTAGCATGTACAGTAGAAAAATAGACCTTTGTAACCATCAAAATTTATTAATTAAAAAAGTTATTAATTAATCGATAAATTAATAATTATTAATTTATATATTAATTAATATTTTATTAATTTATAGTAAAATACTTAGTTTACAAACACCTTTCAACCTTCCACTTAATTATTGTATACAATGCATGTATATCAAATGAAGGGCCCAATTTGAAATTAAACCTTCAATCTCCCACCTTATTATGCTTTTTGTGTTCAATGTATCACTTTATGGACATTAAAAATATTTTCTACATAAATACAAGGGGAAATTGAGTCATTTTTCAAGAAACCTTCGTAAATCATTCAAGAAATCTTCGTAAATCATTCATGTAATATGCTATATATAATGAATTATTAATTTATATTTTATATGGGGTCTAAAGAAATTATCAAAAATGTATTATCTTATAATTTTAGCGAATTATTAATTTAGCACCCTATCCCCGAGTCGGAACCGATCAAAAATATTATCTTAGAGAGTTTATTAAATAATCGAGTATTAATTTATCGAGTTTCTACTGTACTCTTAATTTGTCCATAGTCACTTTTTTCCAAAAATAAATGAATTTGGAATGACATGCTCTTACATAAATTTCTTATGGACTAAACTCCATTTAGAGGATTCTGACATCATTCTAACACCTATCATTATTTCAACATTATAGGTCTTAATTCATTTCTTTTATAATCTTTTTTTAAAACCTACACAACAACCGGTCCACAAGTCATACAGGATTATAATATACTTACACAAAAGAAATTTTGTGTAGAACTTTTTTTCTCCCCCCTTATACGGATGTATTTTTTCAGTCAACTAAAATGAATGTTATGGCATGACCAAAATACCTAATGAATTACATGATGTAGAGAACTTTGATGGTGATCTTAATTTTTTTCTTTAATATAACTATTGTTTTTCATTTAGTTTATACCAGGTTTAACATATTGTTCACTTCCCTTGCTGCGACTATTGCATTTTATTTGGTTCTAACTAATTCTTACTCTTTCTCGTTTCTTCCCCTCTAGATTTGCATATTTGTACAGTGAGTGGAGCAGTGTTTGAAACTTGGCGGTCCGTAGCAGTTTTTTTGGATGGCTTAACAAGCTTTTAGTTTTAGAAGTTTAGCTGGTTTTTAGTCGTTGAGCTTCCGATAATTTGAGATTTGTTTCTTCTTTGACTATTTCTTATTGTGTTTGTTTGATTGGATAGACATGAACTTTTAGACTTATGAAAAACATCCGTTCTTGTAAGACGTTGAACAAGATTAATTTAGTTAATTTGTGTTTGCCATATTATTTGTTCTGACGCTAAATTATGAAAACGTAATTATTAAGTTTCAATTTTTTTGAAAATTAGTAAGAGTTGAAAAACATGAATTATTGCTCATGTTGACCGCTTTTAATCATGGCGGTAGTAACCTTTGTGTCAATTTAGACACACTTTTTTAGTGTTCCAAAATGTGTTATGAATGTATACTAGTATACTTAATAGAAACACTTTATTTGTGCTCCAATACTGGAACACTAAAAAGGTGTTCCTATTCTAGAATTAGGAGCACTTTTAGAACGATCATTCAACTAGATGCTCTTAAAACTTATATGTGAAGATTTATTTCGACAATAAATGCTGAATAGCATAATGTAGTCCCTCTTGATCGATAATAACAAGTTGTCCTCAAATAAGACAAGTGTTTTATCTGGATCATGAGACATAGCATATGTAATTCAAATATGGCTAATACTAGCTCGAAGCCATATACACTCTCTAGTCGTCTCATAGAGCATGAGTAGATCAGAGTGATTTATTTGGAGTCATTCCAAGATCTCTAAGATATCGCCTTATTCCTAATGGTAAAGACAGACTATGCTAGGAATATCCCTTACGCGGGTCTGATAAGTAACCGACATCGGTATAACCGAAAAAAAGGTTGCGTTAATTCGAGTACCGAAGTGGTATGTACACTTGATGACGCAAATGGGATACGAAAACCCTCATCCACAGTTACCTTGAGTTAATGGGAAAATGTCTTTTATGCCATTTCGATGGCAGCGTGTTAGCGCGATGCTGTGTTTTGCTATACCATTCATAGCAGACGAGATGTTCGTCCTAGCACATTAGACCAAGTAAAATGATGCGCTTATTGTTCTTAGATATGAACATCATGGTTCAATATCTCTTCATCATCTCATCTGGGACGGAGTGGGTCTATATCAATGTCAAGTGATCGAACTATCATTGGAGAATCTGAAGAGTTAGCATCATGATGACTAAAACGTCATAACACCTTCTAGGTGTAGTCTGAATCATGGACTTAGATTCAATCTTTACAGGACTCGATCATCAAGCCGAGTCACTACCGTGTTTTCCCAAGATCCTTCATCTCGAAGGCAAATCCAAAAATGGACTGCTTCAAAACACGCAAGGGCATAATACTTGTTCAAGTATCCCAAGCTGATTAAGTACTCACTTAGGCGGGTATACCACATCCGCTCGGATTATATTAATCCATATAGTGAACATCTCAGTCAATTGAGATCGTGTTCCATGGTCAGGAACTACTTGATTTAAGCAGATGAGGTCACATAGGGACCTTCATCTATATCTCTTTGTCTAAATCCCCACAGAGATAAAACCGTGACCACAATCACGCGTGATGCATAATCAGTTTTCCGGAAACAACTAAACTGATAAAGTAGGGGACCGTTATAATGTCCATTATGAGGAAATAAACCATCTTGTAATCAATTCCAAGGTGTGAGAGAAGTCTTGCTCTACTAGGCGAGTATTCTACAGTCTTATTATTCTCATCACTCTTCCTTACGAATAAACCAAATAAATGAACTAGTTTAACATTGGTGGTGTTGGAGCTACAGGTCCGAACACACTTTTGCTAAGGAGTCTACTTGGATTGCAAGTTTCCATTAGGTCAGTCTATTCTACGTTGACTTCAGGCTACGGTACATGCTTTCCTGTCATAATTTGCTCATATTATCAGTCGTCACCGAATATATGAACAAGTAATCAATGATAGTCTCGTTTTGCTTCAATATCGTCTAAGATATCATGATCGACAGATATTTCAAGATTCTCAGGATGAGGAGGAAATCACACATCTCCTTGATCTTTTATAATCTCATACGACAAATGAGTTTATGTTTACCACCTCTACGGCTGAACGAATTAAGAACCGATCAACTTCTTCATATCTTGGGAAGGATGACCGACTGACAGTCGATGGCAATGTCCTTTGCTTGGCGGGTTCGGCCAAAGCATTGTGTTATAACAGGAACACGGCGTCTAACAGGGACGTCTATCCTTGCAAGCATTTTGTTGCAGGTATAAATGAGATCTCGTGACATCTCATAAAGTCATTAAATGTGTTCGACATTTAGTTAGACTTGAGGGAGTCTATGCACTTACTTATCACTAAGTGCAGTTTTGGGGATCAAGCTAAGACTGAGTGGGTTATGCCATGTTACTTCACGTCGTTCCTTATCAATGGTAACGTACAAATCTTCCCCTAACAATGGGGAGAACAGTCTTAGCGATGTCACTTCGGCATGTCATGCGATAAAGAGATCGCTTGCCAAGATTACTCTATCAAGTGATAGGCAGGGGATTCATAATCGACTTATGTCCCTTTCAGTGGTCCATATTTTGAATGCTATAGTTGCTCAATCAAAATATTAATTAAGCACTCCAAACACGCGTTAATATGAGACTTTTGGCTAATAACTAGTAACCAGCTGGTACGCTTATGGTGTTTGGGTTTCTATGTGCCTCATAACGGACCAATGCAGCAAAATAGCATAATCCCACACAGAAATATAAATCTTGGTGCGCAAGACCAAGAAATGCGTTCAATCATTTGTAGTCGCATTATTAAACTTTCTATGAGTCCATTTGGATCTGAACATAATCGACATGATGTTCAATTTCAATTTACAAACTCAAGTAATTCAAATGGAAATTTCTATTTTTACACTTCGGCATTATCAAGTCGATTAGACTTTTCAGGATAATCCGGATCATGAGCCATCAATTTAATGATAAGGCTAAGAGTTGGGAAGTGCTGCATTTATGTGGACAACAATACACATGTGACCGTGTCGTCGATGCATCAACCATAACCATATATTTAATTGTCCGTCTTATGGTTGGATAAGTCCACAATAACTCCTTCAATTCTTTACAAGAATTCTACAACTCCATTTTGTGATCTTTACACATACTGGTCTTTCAAAGAGAGAATTAGTGGCATGGATTTCGGATCAATCAAGAAATATATCCTCAAAAAGAATACAAATGCGATGCGATTATTAATCAAGCATTGTCTTTTGATCCGGGAATATCTCATCCGGTCAATGCCACAATATCAAAATGCTCTTATCAATCGACGACAGGCAAATGATAGTACAGACAATCATGTCTTAGCATCTAAATCCTTTATCATTCGACGACATGCGAAATGATAAGGTAACTTTAAAAGCTATAAATCATGTCTTAGCAACCACTTGAAAGACATTTCAACTCCTCTAAAATACATTTTTGGTCATTTTGAATGGAATCTATGTAAAGAAATTTCAATTCTTTCATGAGCTATTACCAGATAACACTGGTTTTCTCGAATATCGTATTACTCAACAAGGTACGACAAGACCTACAAGAGTATAAGACCTCATATTTGACAAATCAATTTGGTTTTACCAAAGATTTCGATTTGGAACGACAGGTCCAGAATCGTTGTCACTGAGTACGTTTTTAGGAAAGTAGTTGGTGAAATTATGTGGTACACTATTACCCACTGTTTCCAGAAAATCAACTACCCCACAAGTATTGCCTAACATTTCATAATTTAAAGTTTGGTCAGATTTGTCAAAGGAATTTGCTCAAAACACTTTAAATTTTTTGAAAAATTTTGTAAACATGCAAACCATAATCAAAAAGTATGTCCAAATAAAAAAAAAACATAATCCAGATGAGCGAAAAAACGGCTCAATGATTTATCAAAATCAATAAAGAAAGATACCAAAATCATTTGAGCCACAAAACCGGGGGTCTCAAGAGTTTCTTTCAGTTAGCTTTTACCACATTAGCATTGACTTTTCCACCTTTATAATAGTTTTAAACTATTTAAGGAGTAGCCGGAAATGACATCGGTCATATATAGCAGAGATTGGCTGCTTGAGAATTGTCTCTTGCTTTGGGACGACTGACCCAATTGTTCCTTTCAAAACTGCATGGGTGCCACATATCTTCGGTTCAGACAATTGTCTAAACCTCACTTGGCTAAGCGATTCGTCGGGATCGTGACAGTTTAAAACAAATAACACTTGTCTCGGTTCTCGATTCA
The DNA here is from genome assembly GCA_963682055.1 of Primula veris. NCBI lineage: Eukaryota > Viridiplantae > Streptophyta > Magnoliopsida > Ericales > Primulaceae > Primula > Primula veris. The sequence continues at coordinate 26,624,133 of OY821742.1, read as the reverse complement.
TGGAAAAAAATGTAGACAAAGAGCATTAATATCAGGCAAACAATTCGCCATTGACCCAATAAGATTAAAAACTGCCCATCGGGGCATTTTCTCATCCACAAACAGATGGGCGATGAAGGAACATGGTGAATACAAATTCATGATACTGCTTATGGAATACAATTTCCAAGCTAGTATTTTGGTGAAGGATCGCTTCAATATATCAATTTCAGACATTTGTTCACCATAAAGTCATCACATCTCAAATGTGACGGCGGAATAAAATCAACGCCTTAGCCTTCATCTCGAGGATAACAACAAACTCGTGTTTTACCCATCTAAGATTGCATCAAAAAAAAATTGGCATTATATTTTCACACATCAGGGTGACTAACATGTGGTGACGGAATAAAATCAACGTCTAAACAGTCATTTCGCAGTATGCTTTACGATTTCCTCATCATAGATGGCATCCAACATGTGTTATGAGTTCTGGATTAGTTATCATATAAAACGACCGATTTATATGATTATGGTTTGCACAAGCACAAACTTTGTTTTGAAATGAGAGGTTCGAAAATAGTTTGATTTTAATGTGAATTGGTTCTCATTGATCGAACGACGGGTCGATACTGAGACACCAATTTGGCAAAACATACATCACATATTTACACACTCGGAGAAATTATTATTCAGTCAACCCCTTTCGGTAGCTCTACTTGAACACGACCAGGAAAGACGGTGAGGGTGGAGGGTACGAATGCCACTTAAAACCCGACCTCATTAGGATATCGACTTCCGCCTATATCTTTCCTAGAGATCGTATCCAAATAGGTGAGTCTAGTTGGGGAAGGTTCATAATTTTTCCAACTTAAATGTGAAAATATATGATTTCGCAAATTATCATATCATAAACATGGTAGTGATTACATATATAGATGTTGCTAATTATGATATTTACGAATTATCATCAATCAGAACATAATATATCACAATTTATAGTAGCAAGATCTAATTATTATTATTAAATGCCATATGTGAAGATATTATTCATGTTAATTACAATATGCAAGCAAGTAATATATATTCTTAATTACCAATTAATTCTATATGGTAATTTTAACATGCAAATGGTTAATTTACATGGAAACATATCAATTTATTCAATTAACATGTAATATTTATTCACTTGCCTTTTAATAAATATATATGCATGTGGGTGAATATTTATAGACTGAATATTGACTTTTATAACACATATACACTGTTTTTATACATGTAATATACTACATGGAATATTCGTGTAATTTCAGCAAACTATATATCTATTTACAGTGTTATTACACCTTCAGTCCATAATTTCAGACAAGTTTTAGTTTACTCCTTTAGTAATTAACATGCACAGTCAATAGTTTCAGCGAATTACAAAACAGTCATACTGTTTTCAGTTTGTTACAGATTTAATCCCACAGATTAATGCATGCTTTACAATTATATAATTTCTGATTTACAACCCGATTATATGTCTTTTACTGATTTTGTTTGTATAAAAATACAATTTTATAGTACACGATACGTATTACATATCAATAGGTTTTTATAGACAGCTTGATCATGTCAGACAGTAAAAATAAAAAAATCAATCATGCATAGTTTTTTTTTCTCAACAAATACATGCCGTTTGGGTTACTGTGTACGGTCTTATCAACAAATATGATTTTATAATCGACAATATGTGTGTTACGATCATACTTTAGTTATCCATACAAGTAACAAACTCTAATACGCATAGATTATATACTACGGTATATTTATCATGTTTTAGTTATCCATAAAATAATACGTGCGATCACATATATGGAATAAATTAAGTTTTGAATTCGGTACCTTACGCACGGTATGTTGGTGAATGTCGATATAGCAAAACCCTAAAACCCCGGATAAAACTCAAGGTTTATAAATACACAATATCCGTGCATTTACATGTTGTGTTACAGATTAGCTCGGTATATGTATATATGAGATATGTATAGATATAAAGAGATATATATCAAGAGACAACAACATGGTCTTTATTAATCAGAATGTCTGTAGAGTGATACATACATGAGACCCCCTAACCCTTTTTATATAGTAGAGGGTAAGGTTACAAGACCTAGGAAGCCCAACTCAGACATAAGTAAAGCCCATAGACTAAGGCCCAAGATGACCAATAATATCCTACAACAAACACCATATAATTATGGCGTATTTCCCAATTCTAATTAAAATTTTATTAGGTATGTCATTTTTATTATATATATATATATATATATATATATATATATATATATATATATATATTTTAAATAATTAGTGGGTAAACCCACATTTTATTAATGAAAACCGAGGGAAATAAAACCCCACAGTAAGAAAACAAGTGTAATTACAGATAGATTTACAAACTTCACGACCCAAAAAGAAATAATAGCAAACTATTACATCCAATTGAAATAAATAAAGCTTAGATTCCAGAAACTGCTAAATCTGGATTCAATAGACTGGCGAACAAAACTTGAGGGACTGAAACTGAGATTAGATGTAATAACATCTGTCTTCCACCTCTTCATTTCTCCTGAAAAAAACCTAAGAGAGAGAACCTCTCATCTGTCCACCGCTCTCCATCTTCATCTAAATCTTAGATTAGAAAAAACTCTTGCTTCTGTAAAAATAATCTCTTTCAATAGCTGAGGAAAGTCATCCAGACAAGAAGAGATGATGTTACTCTCCCAATTTGCAAGGAGATCAGCAGCTTTGTTATCTTCTCGCGCCACATGTTTGAACACGTATTCTCCATCCTTTAAATATTCTTTGATACCATTTAATAAATCTAAAACTTTCCAAGGGAATTTTTGTTTACCTTCTACAATATTAATTAATTGAAGTGAATCACTCTCAATAATTAATAGTTTTTTTGGAGAGATTTGTAAACCTTAGTATAGAGCTTTGAACTCAGAATAAAGAACTGAATTGCTGGTGATAGCCCTAGAAAACCCTCTGATAAAAGTACCCTTTTCGTCTCTAATTAAACCCCCAATACCATTAAGGACCTCTGATTATTTGAAACAACCATCTATATTAAGTTTCATATACCCAGTTGGAGGATGAAGCCACTTAATAATGGTGACTTTTTTATTATTCTTTTTACCACTGTAGTTAGAATTAGAGAAATCTTTCTCCCTATAACCAGACTGAATAATCAACTCTTCAGAATTTCGAATAATATTGCTTGACCTCATTTTGATATTCTCAAATTTATATGAACATCAGCATTTCCAAATATTCTAAATAATGATAGAAGGTAGAACCTGACAAATCTTTTTTTCAGAGAAATTCTTTTTCTTAATGATATAAGACCACCAACTGTTAATTCTTCCATATAAAGAATTATTCTGAATAAATATACCCCATTTTCTTTCAAAGTAGTTCCAGACTTCATTTGCAACTATACCATTACTAAAAAGATGGTCAAATGTCTCTTCTGAATTTTTGCAACAACCACACGTAGAAGCCATACTAATGCCAAATTTATACAGATTGCAGTCCAAGGATACAATTTTGTTAAATAATTTCCACATAAAGTAAGAGACTTTTAAAGGTACCATTCTATTCCAAATAAATGTACTTCTCCAGCTTTCAGTACCTACCTCTCTAGAAATTTCCCATGCTAAATTTATAGTAAAATTCCCAAGATTAGTAAGTTTTCATATAGGTTTTACCCCATTTTCAACTAGAGTAGTATTACTCTCTGTCAATTCTCTAGCTTGAAGCATTCTGCACCAAGTATTAGTTCCTCTTTTAATAGGAATGTCTTCTGCTTGCTTATTTCTACAGTATTTAGCTTTCATGAATTTGGTCCACAAAGAGTCTTTTGTTTTGAACTTCCACCAAAGTTTCATAGCAAAAGCTTTTGATATGTCATGGAAACTTTTTACATTCAAACCCCCTTCTTTCACAGGTGTACAAACTTTGCTCCATCTAACCCAATGATACTTATTTTTACCATTTTTGTTCCCCCAGAAAAAGTTTGACAATAATTGGTCTATTCTTTTAATCACTTGTAGAGGGGGATTCATAGCTGCCAATGTATATATAGGTATAGATTGAAGAACATGCCTGATCAATATTAATTTTCCATCCAAATTTAGCCAGTTACCCTTCCAAGTAGACAGTTTACTTCTAACCTTTAGAATTAGTTCATGAAAAAGTATACACTTTTTATGCCCAGAATATAATTTGCAGCCGAGGTAAGAGAAAGGAGGTTTCTTACTTGTGATATTAAGTTCTTTGCAGATACTTGCTTTTTGTATTGCACTGACACTTTTTGAGAAATAGACAGAGCTTTTGTCTAAACTGATTTCTTGACCAGAATCTTTATTGTAACATTGCAGTGTGTTGCTTATCTTTCTGATGGAATGAAGATCTACTGAACTAAATATAATCAGGTTATCAGCAAAAGAAAGGTGAGTGATTATAGGACTTCCAATAGGAGCTTTGAATGCTGACCATCTTTTGTTGACAATCAAATTATTTAAATTCCTGCTTAAAACTTCAGAACAAATTATAAAAAGACTAGAGGATAGAGGATTCCCCTGTCTAAGGCCATTTCTGGGAGTAAAAAGTTCAGTAGGATTGCCATTCACCAAAATAGAAGTTTGATTTCCAGAAATAATCCTCCATACTAGGTCTATAACCTTATCTGAAAAACCTATTTTCCTTAGTGTAGAAATAAGAAAATGCCAGAATATTCTATCATAGGCCTTTTTCATATCTAGCTTTAAAGCTATATTTTTACCACTAGTCTTTTTACTAAGAGTTGAAATAAACTCCTGAGCAAGGAGAATATTGTCCAGAATGTCTCTAGATTTAACAAATCCACTTTGGTTTTCAGAAATAATATTAGGCAGTACATTAGCAAATCTAGAAGCCATAATTTTAGAGATGATCTTACTGCAAAAAGTACATAAGCTGATAGGTCTGAATTCAGCAAACCTCTTTGGTTTTATCTTCTTTGGAATAAGAGCAATAACAGTAGTAGAAAGAGATCTAGGTAGTAGATTGCCCATGAAAAAAAGATTAATAGCTTTAATAACATCTTCTCCAATTAAATCCCAACATGAAATAAAAAACTGGCCTGTAAAACCATCTATACCTGGTGCACTAGATTTGCTAAGATCAAACACAGTTTCGTTTACCTCTTCTATAGATGGGTCTTTGTCCAAGAGATTATTAATCTCATCAGTAATTATTTTAGGGATTTTGTTTAAGCTAGTATATTCATAACACTGAGATTGTTCAGCTGCTAATAGGCTTTGAAAATAAACAATAGCCTCCCTTTTAATGTCCACTGGGTCTCTAATACAAGTACCATCTTCTTTTTCTATTTCACCAATAGCACACTTAATTCTTCTTTTCTTTACTATACTGTGATAGAATTTTGTGTTAGCATCCCCTTGTAAAGCCCATTTCAGATTAGCCTTTTGGGCCCAATATTTCTCTTCTATACTGAGTTTAGCTTTTAGAATAGCTTCCTCCTTATTAAGCTCCATTCTGTTGGCAGGTGATGGATTCATTTTAAACTTTTGCTCTGCTCTAAGAAGATTGTCTTCAGCTTTTGTGATTTCTTGAAAAATATTCCCAAAGGTATTATAATTCCACTCTTTCAATTTCTTTCTAATTGCTTTTAAGTTTGAAGCAAGATTTTCCAAAACATTAGAATTAGAACTAGGAACCCATACATCTTTCACTATATCATGAAAATCTTCGTGATCTACACAGAAATTTTGAAATATGAACCTTCTAGGGCTGTTGACTTGAACCAACTGTAATTTTAACAATAAAGGACTGTGGTCTGAAGTAGCTTTGCTCAAATGATCAAGATAAATGTTGCAAAATAAGTTGGCAAATTCTTGATTAAATAGGATCTTATCTATTCTTTCAAAAATAGCACCCATCCCATTACGCTTATTCCACCAAGTATATTTAGAGCCACTATAAATAGCTTCAGAGACACCCATATTGTTTATACAAGAAAAATAATCATTAGCTGAATTAATATTGATAGGCAAACCTCCAATTTTATCATCTTCAGATGACACAGTATTAAAATCCCCTCCAATCAACCAAGGATTATTAGTATAAGAATTTTCTAAGAATCTCCAAAGAGTACCTCTTTCAGCTGCTGAACACTTGGCATAAACCACTGAAATCTGTAACTGTAAACCCAAATAATCAATAGAAACTGCCAAAGTTATAGCTTGATTCATTTGATTAATAATATAAATATTAATCTCTTGCATATAAAAGACCCAGATTTTATTATCTTCATGTACCAGAACCTCATCAAACCCAAACTTTCTTCTGTAGAACTCCACTTTATCTTGGTTTTTCTTAGGTTCCAAGCAAACTAAAAACATAATTTGATGTAATTTACATAACTTTTGAATACGCCTAGTGGTAGATTTGGTACCCACTCCTCTAATATTCCAAAAGAGTGTATTAATCATTTAAAACTCCTTTTAACCCCTACATTAGAGGATCTAAGAACCATAGCATCTTTACCAATAACATTTGGAAGTTTACCCAATTTTCTTTTATTTTTTGGGGTTTTCCATTCTCCTTCTTATAAAATACTGGGAATTTCTCTAGGAGAGAGACCCAGATCAATTCTTAGATCTTTAGATATGTCTGGAGCATCAATGAGTCTAGAATCTCTCATTGTTACATTATCATCATATTGTGGAGTAATATTTAAAGATATGAGAACTGGTGGTTCACTAGTAAATAGAACCATTTCAGTATTAAGATTACATTCTTCACCCTTGTCTTCCTTCATTAATATAATTATATTGTTGTTTTCAGGATTTTCTGCAGCTGATGTCTTAGCAGCTGCTTCTTCATCATTCTTAGATAATTCATTATTAAAGCTTTTTGTAACCCTTTCTTTTGTGCTTATTTTCTCATGGTTTTTGTAATAATTGGTCTTTATATTCTTTTGTTTTGGTTGCTTTTCATAGCTTTTTTTATTGGCTTCTTCTCTGTCCTTTACAATTTCTTTCTTTTTACTATTATTCTCTTCATTACTGCCTTCTTCTTTCCCTAGGTTGGAAAACTTACAAGTCTCAATAGAATGACCTAGTTTAAAGCACTGAGAGGAGTAATTAGGAATATCTTTATATATGCAGTGTTGCCAGAAGCCTTCACTTTCGCCATAGTTTATTCGAACTCTTTTTATAAATATTTTCCTTAGGTCAATTTTAACACAGATTCGTGCTAGACCTGGTCTAGTCAGCTTCGCTGTTGGTTCATCTACTTTTAGGGGTTTTCCAAAAGCTGAAGCAATACTAAAAATACTACTTTTATTGTAAAGATGAATAGGGAGTTTAGATAGGGAGATCCAAACAGGAGTTACCGGGGATTCAATTTTTGGACTAAACTCATAGGACCATTTAAAAGTTCTCATAGGGCAATTGTCAATATACCAAATTTTACGCATCCAAATTCGTAGAAAGTCTTCTTCATAATAGCAGCGAATTAGCATATGTTTTGAGTCAATGACTCCAATTTGATTGTTAGCTTTCAAACCCATAGAAATAAACGTTTTACGAATTATATCTATATGAGGCTTACCGTGTGAGATTTTCCCTACAATAGTATATTTGAAAGGTTCTAAAAGAGTATTTAGATCTTCGATCGTATAATGAATCATTGGTTCTCCTTCATAAGATTCAATTTCTTTAATTGGAACTTTAGGTGTGACAGTTTGGGTTTTTAATATAGATGCGAAAGATTTAGATGTGGGTGGGTCCGGGGAGAGGGTTTGGTTGGGATCAGGTGGTTGAATAGCGATCATCTTTGGAACTTTAGGTGTCGAAGTTTGGTTTTTTAATATAGATGCGAAACATTTAGATATGGGTGGGACCGGGGAGAGGGTTTGGTTGGGGTCAGGTGGTTGAATAGCGGTCATCTTTTCGACGGCTAGGGCTTTTCACCCTAGTCGTCTCTCTCTCTCTCTCTCTAGGGCCGACTGTTATATATATATATATATATATATATATATATATAACTTTTTATTTGGAAACTTCTACTATTGAGTTTACTATGTAACTATCTTATGTAATTTGTTTATTTTATTTTAGACAATATGTATTTTAAATGATCTGTTGGAGCGAAAAATCTGTAAATTGAACGTGTATTTTAGATGATCTGTTGTGGATAGGTGTGTAATAATAGACAATGTATAAAATATAAATAAGTAGTTTAATGAGATTAAATAGATGACTAATATAGAACCACTGCTGTAAATGCTCTAAGGTGTATTACAACCATTTTATTATTAGAGCATAAACATAACACTTGATAAATTTGGCTAGGTTAACTATTGCCAAATAAGAAAAAAACACACACACTAACTTACATTTATACAAGTTAACTTTAACTTGCATTTTTTGTTTACATTGTACTAACTAGTTTTGACTATCAAGAGTATATTTTATTACTATATTGGTAATAGTTAATGACATAAATGGAACATATGATTATTAAACAATTTAAAATAAAATGAAATGATAAAGTGATTGCCACCTCATTCATTAGTGTGTTTGCTAACTTTAGCACAAAACTTATCTAGTGATTGCCAACATGATATTTAATAAGTGTGTTATCAAGTTTAATTTGACCAAAAATATCATCGCATAGCTAATAAGTGACAATAAATGGTGAGATATCTAGTTAAATGCAGTTGTTATTAGAGTACTCACAACTCACTAATCAAATAGCAATACTATGCTAAATTTGTAAATTTTGCATTAAACACAACCCCCCTCAACATGCCAGGTAAATGGCAAATAAGAATAACTAGCACCATTTGCCTAGTTAAAAAGACTTAGCCAAAACTGTTATGCCAAGTATTATTTTAACTTTCTCTCTCTTCTTTCTTGCTTTTCAATTCTTTTCCGTAAGCAATAACCTATCACCCCTCTCTTTATAAATTCTATACCTAATTGTGATATGAAAGTAATGGAGAGCCTGTTTATTGTGGAAAAATGGCATGGGCAGCTAAAACTAAAAGAAATAGTTTTTGAGTTAACTTGAGAGAAAAATATAGAAAGGCTAATGAACTTGTTCTTAGGGAAATAGTTGGTCTTTCCACCAATTACAATAAAAAAAACTTCCTATATTTTGGTTTTGTATTTCAATTTATTAAAATTTCAAACACGAACTCTGTCGGTTTAAATTTTAGAATATAGTTTAATTGAACTAGCGAACCAAACACTAAATCAAGCAAGCCAAAAATCACTGCCTTTCACATTACCTCTTGTTCTCAACATCTATCTGATGGACCTTAAAAATTATATCCAACGCCTGAGTCTCAGTTAACAAGGTTGGAACCAATAAGAAAATTCTCTTATAGGTGTTTACCCGCTAACTTCGATACTGTCACGTGTGGTGCACACAAACAACACTACAACACAACAGCAATACAACGACGGAAATATCCGTCGCTAAAACGTGAAATCCGTCGTAGATTGGCTCTTTGTGACGAAAATTTCCGTCTCTGAATTCCGTAGTTAAAGTGCTTGTGGCTAAATGTTTGCTACAGAAATCTTATTCCGTAGCTATTTAGTGACATTATAGCGACAGATTTTTCGTCTCTAATTTTTGATGTTGCTACAAAATTCCGTAGCAAAAGTCTCACAAAAACCAATTATATAAAATAAATTACAATATAAATATAGTATAAAAGTGAATAGTTACCCACGAATATACATTGCTATTCCGTTGCAATTTTTTTTATTATAATATATTTTTTATTTTGATATTTAATTTAATATATATTAGAAATTTATCAATATGACAAACCCGTACCAATTCCGTCACACTAGTGTGATTATTTAAATAAAAAAATATTTTAATACAATTAACAGAATTAATTTTATTAATTAAATAAAAAATAAATTTATTAAGTAAACATTAATAGATATAAATAAAACTAATCTACAAACCAAATAACATGCTATAATGATAAACAAAATTTAACCGAATTCATATTACGTAGCAGTACCCATATTAGCAAATATTACATGCCCAAAATATTAAAATGTCATAAACGGTTCACATACTTCCATGACCCACTAAACATCAGCGGTTCCGATGCTAGTAAGATTACATGCCCAAAATACTAAAGTCATAACCTACTCAGATGTTTCACATACTTCCATGACCAATTAAATATCAACGCTACCGATGCAAGTAAGATTACATGCCCAAAATATTAAAGTCATAACCTACTTAGATCTTTCAAGACAACGGGGTCGCAAAATTTTGAACACTCTGTATGCAATCGGAGCTTACTAAACCGGTCCGAATAACGAGTAGACGCCATATGCTCCCAGCAAGCACGAACGATGGCAGTGGGCTGATCCCAACAAACATGCTTCTACAAATAAATGCAATAAAATGATAAATTAAAGGCATTGTGTCAAACCTGAAACAAATAAGTTGTAACCATACTTATTAAAAAGTAAACAGTCATACATAAAGTATGATACATGTAGTTGACAGGCTTTTCAACTAAACAAATAAACAATGCTTAACATGTGGAATAGGAGCATTGAGTTCTGTAATTACATCTTCTTGGTCAGATATTGGGCTTAAAAACAGCACCGTTGTTGATGATTAGAAATTATAGGTTCCTAGTGTTAAAATTAAAAAAACTAAAATGCGCACTTTTTGTCCCAAAATAGTCGAACTTATATACCATTTTATCTACAGAGCTATAAATAATTTATATGGGCGTACAAATAGTAGCTCCAATTAGCTACCTTCTTATAGTAGGATTCCTGACTGATGCATTTTAATTAAGCAATATTTAGAGCATAGCTACACAATAAAATCCGACATTAGAACTTAGAAGTGTATGTATGCATGCTAGTAGATTAACAAATCTTATAATCATGTTAATTATAGTTATTAGTTATATACTCATTCTGTTCCATTTTAGTTGATTAATGTCCTAAATACTTGTAATCTTCTTAAATTAGTACACGTTGAAAACGAGAAATAGTAGCAAGGAATTAGTTTTAGAAAGAAGCTGCACAATTTCAATTTTGTATGCAAACAACTAATTTTCTTTGCACAACTAGTTTTAGACAGATAATTATTCATGAACATAATAAACATGCACCCAGCAAAGCTAAAAACATACACCAATCTACACAGAAAGAAAACATCCCTTACACTAGCTCAATCAACACAATCACCAGTAAAATTCTTTTGCAACCAACCAAAAGCACTTATACAGAGCATTAAGTGGCTTAATAGACACAACTAAAATATAGAAAGAAGCTCATGTATTATTATTGTTCACGAAAATAGTTTTTCACGCTGTCTCCTAACTATCATTAGATACCTTTCCTTTGCCATTAGGGACCAACTTAGACGTTCCTATAGCCATACAGTGAAAACAGAAATTTGTAGCTGCAACAAAATGAAAATACTTTCCGAAATCGAAATGCAAATCTTTCCATAGAGTGAAAACAGAAATTCATGTCTGCAGAAAAAAGAAAAAACTCCCCAAAATTGGACTCCGAGAAAAGTATTTTCATCACCAAATTAAGTGAATTTTCTATAAATTTAGACATTAATGGAAGCCAGAATCTTATTTTTGCAAAAAAAAAACTGCGCAATTAAACTCGAGAACTTAATTTATTGCCAAATCGAGTTCTAGGAAGTTAGCATGTGAAAGTAACTAGTTACAAAACACAGATTAACCTTTCCTATAGCCATACTAAAGAAATTAATCTTCTAAAATGAATAATAATCCTCCCGAAACCAAACTCTGTACGTTGTTTCTTCTCCAAATCCAAGTGCAGTTTCTCTAATTTAGCATGTATAGTCACGAAAAACAGCCCAATCCTGAGTACAGAATCAAAGGAACTTTATGCTATATGTATAATGTAATTCCTCAGCAAACCAAGTATCTTTTCTCTTAATTTAGCATGTAAAAGCAAACTGAGCTCATACTATTCCTTACCAAAATAGGAATTTCATAGCTGCAAACAATATTCTCCAAAATAAAACAAAATAAATCTATTTCCTCAACAAACCAAGCATATGTATTCTAAATTTAGCATGTAAAAGTAAACTAAAGTTACTAAACGCATCTTAATTATTACCGAAACCAGAATCACATAACTGCAAACAAGATTCTCCAAATTAGAACATAAGAAATCTGTTTCCTCAACAGACCAAGCATATTTTCTCCAAATTTAGCATCTAAAATTAACTACAGGCATCCTAATCATTACCATATATATGCAGTATTTTGACGAATGAGACTCGTATGCACTATGAAGTTCTCTTTCGCTTCATTTCTCTCAAGATAAAAGCTTGTGTAAAGTTTCATCTACATGCATGGATGTCTGTATAAAAAAATTATTTTCTTTGTAATGGCAATTATATAACTTTCCAAATCAAGTAAGTCTAATACTCCATCAACCCAAAAACCATACCTAATAACTTTATCTGGTGATGTATGTCAATTCCGCTTTATTATTCCTTGAAAACAAAAACAATTAATTTGGGATTGGTACAAATGTGGCATGTGCAGGTTAAAATCAGAGAGCAAAATAATTTTAAACCTCTGACTTATCAAAACAAAAAATAGAATAAGTCATATGAATCAATCAACCAAATTCTAGCGACTCAAACGAAATTAGAGAAAATAACTAAAAAATTTAAATCAAACTAGTGGACTCTATAACTAAAAAATTTAATCCCACAAAAGTAAAAAAATAATAACTCAAGTGTTAATTAAATCATATATATATATATATATATATATATATATATATATATATATATAAGAATTTGAATTATAACACAAAATTAAAGAAATAGAGAGAGAGAGGGAGGGAGCGTAGAAAACCTCGCGAAAGTGTGATTTTGAGATTTTTTTCAGAGAGAGATCGTGCGGTGTGTTCTGAGAGAGAGAGAGAGAGTATTGATCTGATATATATATATATATATGGCGGCCAAATAGCAATGTTAGGGTTTTTGTTTGGAACCAATTTTCCTTGAAATTTTTTAAAGTCCATAAATAGCGATCAAAGAACTATTACGTCCTCCTTGAATTTGTATTTGTAAAGTTAGAACAAAATTTGTCAACTATTTAAGGAATATATAATTGTGTAAATAGACAATCACATTAAAAATTAGGTGGACAAATATTTATTATAAAATACAATTAAAATAAAATAATAATTAGAAAATTACCTTATTTTATGGAGATATGGAGATATGGGGAAATGGACGGTATATTATTGAGATTGAGAGAGAGATATTCTTTGTAATAAATGTGTGGATGTGAAATAATACTATCTTTACAATTGAAATAGCTATGAAATAGCGAGTAAATAGCTACGAACCTTGTGGACCCAATGGACACTGATTGAAGTCATCTAAATCAATTTAAATATTTTGTTGTTCAAAATAATATGCAAAAAGAATAGCTACGAAATAGCTTGAGAAATACGAATTATTTTCAACTCCCAACTCATTTATTTTCATAGTTAATCTGTCGCAAATTTGTATTAAAATTTCACAAATCAAAATCCATCGGAAATCCGTAGCAATTTCATCGTTAAATAGTGTGACGGAATTTCCGTAGCGAATTTCCGTCTTCGTTTAACTGTTTTTTTATAGTGCAAGTAAGATTAAGGAGCATTTGATGGTTTTATAACCGTTCACCCTCATTCGCCCGGAGGAGTTGTAAGGAGGTGTAAACCACTAATGGTGTATATAATATGTGAATATGAGTGGAAGTAGGGTTTAGTAATAACCGATACTTAGTGTATGAGAGAAAGATCTATTTTTTCGTGTTTAATGAGCTTATTATATAGGCGGATGTACTAAATTTTTGATTAGCACAATCTTGGCAATTTTATCTGATAATTTCATAATATATCTCTAGCGTTATCAAGGATATATTATAATAATCTTCTCTATATATTTTCATGTGTATCTGTCGACTTTGAGTTGCTCATGTGGAAGAGTGTTGCTGTCGGCCTGCTCAAGTAGAGGCTTTCCTGAGGGCCACGATCCTCACTATATGTGAACTGGGGTGAAAACTCTTCTGCTCTTAGCATTGCCTCCCTCTCGGACCCAAGAATATACTGGTTCGAGTAGCTAGAACTATAATTCTCGTAGAGAGGCAGACTCTCGTAAGAGATTCTGTTTCCATGCATGACAAATAATACTTTCTTCTATATTAGACTATATGTTTACGGGATGTCTCACATATAGATTTGGTGTCTTCATTTATTATGAGGATATTATTTTCTGATTGTGTCTTATCAGTATCTTTTCGCGCTTATCTCATACGTCGGCTACTCGGGGGACGAGTCAAAAGTCTAACTGTCCCGCTCGGAATGATCATTAATTGCACATCAATTGCTAGGTTAATTATTATGTCTTAATCCATTTATTGCAATTAATGCGAAGTTTTATCCCTATATTTTAACCTCCAATACTATCTTTAGATCAAGATATGTTTTTTAAGCCAAACTCAAGTTTGAATAGAAAAGAGACATGATACTGGCAGTGTCACAAGAGCTCGTTAAAAATCTAGTTTATCCTACAAAACAATTTTGCTTTACGCAAATAGAGATTTTACACAAACCATCCATAGGACATGTCACCTTCGCACTCGTCCTTACTTTCTAAAGCGACGGTGGGATGGCTAAGTAGGATAGTGACTTCCCATTGAGCCATTTACAAACCAACCAAAAATCGATTTATGACCATTCCCAATATCTTTTCCTATCTCAGAGATTGAGACTCTCTTTCTCCATAAACACCAAACAACTAGGGCCGCATTTCCAAACAAACATAATTGGATCCTGCTTATTTTGTTGCATGATGCATACAGATAGATATAATATCAATGTATGGACGTGTAAGGACTAAAGGACATATAAACGGACACAACTAGCTCAGCGACATGAAACATTGACATCATTCATAACATATTTAGCAGTGCTAATGAACGGAATTACCAAGACAGTTGAAAGTTAGGAGTTTGACTAGATTAAATTTTTTAAAAAGAAGAAGAATGAGAAATGACTTGATCTTTAGAACTTGTCTTTACTCGATTAGCGTTGACACATTTTGTCTTAAATAAATGTATTGTATTAAATAAATGTAATTCAAGAACTTGCAAGTTATCGTCGAGGAGGTGCATTTAAATTTTATCAGTTTTACCAAAGAGTGGAGTAGCAGCTTCAAGTTAATTAGTGCTCAATATGCTAAACCTATAAAGCATGGGTCTAGTGAAACGTATCCGTGGAAGAGATTAAGTACTCAGGCAATTAACTTCTCGACTGTTGTGAGTGGTGTTTTTAACAATTTGTATATTTAATCGATGTGTTGCTCCCAAATGATCACATAAGTTTCAGTTTCATCGCAAACTACATAGTGTGTTGGAATATTGGTTTGAACAAGAAAAAGCAAACTGTTGCTTGGTTTGAACAAGAAAAACCAAAACCGATGATGTACTCATCACAAGTACACTTAGGCAGTTTGGTACTTTTTTTTTGTGCCAAACTTATTGCATAGTTTGCACTTTCCAAAAAGCGGGTATAGCGGATTGCAGTTATTGTAATGGTGCATCTCTGTTCATCTATTATTGGCCTCAATATAAAATTGGTGGAACTACAAACTGTTGGCCAATGATTAATAAAACTATTAATTTGGTTAAAAATAAAGACTTTTTTAATACATGAAACTTTTGTAGTTGATGGGATTGCAATGGCAAAAGGCCTCAAACTTTCACGGCTTAATTATTTCCCCCCCCCCCCCCCCCCCCCCCCCGAGATTATCCAATATTGATCCATTTTACCCCTATTCTCTATCATCTTTTATGCCTTCTTACTTATTTTCACTCAAATTTTAAATTTTCACAACTTGTTCCGCATTTTATATTATATTGTATTTATATTTTAAAACATTTAGATATAATATTGTTTTTGACAATTTTTCTAAGATTTAATGTTTAATTTACACTAATTTATACATTTATTTCAAAATAAATTGCATGTGAATTTTATTTTAAAAATAATTATTGGAATGTATTGATACATGTATTATAGTAATTGTACAATTTTTTTCAAGTTTTTTAGAATTTTTTTTTGGATAAAATAAGCAATGGGGCACGGAAGAGGGTAGAAGATTCGGACTCCTTAGAAATGACTTGTTGCACTTAGATGCTGTTCTTATTCTTGAACTTCTTAGTAGGGTTGGGAAAAATTTCCGAAATTCCGACCCGCATTCGACCCGAAAATGTCGGGTTTTGTCCCGACCCGACAAACTTCGGTATAGGAGGGTAACAATTTTGATTTCATCGATTGTCCCGACCCGACCCGGTTTTAAAATTAATTTATATTTTATATTATATAACATGATTTTTTTTTATTTTAACACTAAAATATAAATTAATTTATATCAAATGCAAGTTATGAGAATCAAAACTTTTACCTCTACCATACAATGTAAACACTCTAGCATATGAGTTACAATCCTTTTTGTTTCATAAATTAGTTATAGTTACATAAGTATAATATAGATTTGTACTTTTAGATATATAAAACTATTAAAATAAAAAATATACTTAAATTAAAAAGTGATATTGTTACTTCAAAAAGGATAAATGATCATTATTTCCCGATTATAAAAATTATAATGATAATGTATCTTATTTAGTATGATAATTGTTGCTTGCATGAATAAAAATAATACTAATCTAATAAAAAATGTATGAATTTTTTTATCTACTCCATTATTTGTAATTTCACACTATTTTTTTTAGTCCATATTAATTTCTTTTTTCATTTATTAGGAATGTTATTTTTAAACTAGAATTTTGTTTCGTGTTAATAGCATGTTTAGACTTTTCAAATAAAAATTGTTAATAAAAAATAATGTCGTCATAAAATAAAAAAATATGCCAAGAGATTCGGGATAAACATATCCCGACCCTATGGGATCCCAAAAATTCGGGTCTCGAAAAAGTCGGGTCCGACTTTTATCGGGTCGGAGTCGGAATTTTTTTTTCAATTCCAAAATTAATCGGGTCGGGATACGGGTTGATACTAGTTACGTGACACACCGAAACACTTGATACTTTCGTAGATGTGGACAAGTACCCGAAGACCTACTAAGACTACCCCCACCCGCACCGGCCCATGTGCATGTGAAGATGCTCCCATCAAATTTACTTGTATAATTTTGAAAATGGAGAATATTATTAATTCATATCGGAATACAATACGTGTAGCAATTTTTTTAGCAAAATCGAAAAACTACAATAACTAGTATCGAGTTTTGCTAGATTAGCTAAGAAGTGTGCTGCTATAGAACATTGTTACTGTTAAAATAATAAAATATTATAGAGGTAGAGAGACAGTATAATAAATGTAAAATAAAGTAGTATATTGATATTGTGGTGTAATTACATATAGTTAATTGCCCATTATATAGGCTAACATTGAGTAGTCAACAAGTAATCAATCTTTACACTTATAGTATATCATCATTTAGATCAAATAAAATAAAATAAAAATAAATCAAGTATCTTCTCTAATAGGAGTATATTTTTCTTTAATACTACACCGCAATATGAGCGTGTAGGGAACCGTAACGAGAATCTTTGATTCAAATAAACGTAGTTGTAAGATATATAGAAGTACGTAGAGTAGAAGTACCATTTATTGTAGCAGTAGCACGTTATCGTTGTAGTATGGTCGTACCGATAGCAGTAATTGTCGTGGTAGCAATAGTTGTCTCGACAACAATAAGATACTGATAGAACATAAAAATCAAACCCGAATATATCTATTCGTGTACGAACCGACTCATGCATTATTAACGGGTATCCAACGCAATTATAATAAGATACTGATAGAACATAAAAATCAAACCCGAATATATCTATTCGTGTACGAACCGACTCATGCATTATTAACGGGTATCCAACGCAATTATAATAGGGCCCGGGATATAATGGTCTTCTCCCTACTTAAAGATAAAGGTAATTATCCATTAGCATCCAAACCCAATTAATAAGAGGCCCAATAGTTAAAAATATCATAAGTTGACAGATGAGAGTGACACTTGTCAACATCATGTGGCGCACGGACCCCTATAAATAGCAAAGTATCAGTACTGGAAAAAAAGATCTAACTTCTCAGCACAAAAGAAAAAGTATAATACATAGACTTTTCAGAGCCTATCTCACTAGAAAGTACGCAGATAGAAGTCAAGTCAAAGACCGAGCACTGAGACCAAGTTAAAGACCGAATATTAAGATCAAGTTATTAGACCGAGCATAAGTAGAATAAAAATTGTAATCCCGATCAAGAAGATTCACCGATCAATAAAGAAAGAACTATATCTCATCTAATATTTCACATCGTCAATTTATATCATTATTGTTGAGAAGCTTAACTTAACCGACCGAAGTTAACACTTTATCTAGCTTAACATAGCCGATCAAAGTTAATGCTTTATCAAATGGCGCCGTCTCTACACTTCACCTAGTTCCAACTAGTTTCGAAGTCGAATACACAACTTTATCAGACAAGCGAAATGGTTACCGCAGTAGAAGAAAGTCGTCCCGAGGAAGTAGGGACAACAACTAACAATGAAGTGTGAATCAACCAAGAAGACCTAGAAGATCTCCTTGCCATCCGAGAAAGATACGAAGCACTCAAGTCCAAAATTCGACCGACCACTTCCAACATCCCTACCAAACAACCAAGAGACCAACCCTTACAGATCGACAGAATCATAGACGAAACCCAGACGGACTAGGAAGAAGAATGAACCATATCTGCAGTAAGGCGAACAAGGAGACACCAGAAAATAGCTAGAAAACTAAACGACGCAGCTCCCACGACAAACGCAAGACCAAGCTCAAGGGCCCATTTCCCAACTGCGTCGGCCAACTCCAGCTCTCATCAAGGTTGAATAATTCATTTCCGAAAAAATGATGACAATAACATGGAGCTCAACTCCAAAGATAACTATCCCGAGGAGTTAAGGAGAGCCCAACACCGACCAACAAACATCACGACATTCCAATATGGTATGCCAGTGGCCGATGCACCGAAACAAACAATCCGACCACCAATCCTCCCTCCACGGATAATTACATCATCCACGGTGGAGTTTCAACCAATAATGCCTCAAGAAGGGAATGCCGAAACACGATATCTGCCGTTGGAAAAGCTGTGCCTTGCACTGATCGTCGCGATAAGAAAACTGCCACACTACTTCATCGCCCACCAAGTCCAGGTTTATACCAAGTTCCACATCAAAGAGTCATTAAGACGAACTGACATAAGTGCACGGGTAGCGACATGGGGGGTCGAGCTATCGCAATTCCATATAGACTTCGTACATCGACATGCCATCAAGGGACAAGTATTGGCAGCTTTCATCGCAGAGTTTACCGAGGGATACGATGAACCAACGGTCATATCACAACAATCACATTGGGGGATACATGTCGATGGATCAGCTATCAAAGATGGATCGGGAGCAGGAATGATCCTCAAATCTAGTGAGGGCACAATCATCGAAAAAAGCATAGAGCTGGGCTTCCGAGCTATCAACAATGAAGTCGAATACGAAGCTATGATAAACGGCATGATCATTGCATGGACGCTCAGATGCTCCCACTTGGTTGCTAGTTCAGACTCCATGCTGGTCGTTAATCAGGCCATCGGCGTGTATCAAGCTAAAGACAACTGGATGATCCTTTACCAAGAAAAAGTCCAAAATATGATGGCCAAATTAGAAAAATGCGAGTTAATACGAATTAACCGTATTGAAAATGCACACGCCAATGCATTCGCAACCCTAGATTCGACATTAACATTAGCAAATACTCGATCAATCACAGTGGAAACACCAGAAACACCGAGCATTACCAAAATAGTTGACCGAGTAATGTCAATACAGTATAAGCTGAGATGGATGGACGAAATGGTTCAGTATCTGAGAAACGGAACACTCTCATCAGACAAAATAAAAGCCCTAAAGATCACAAGAAAGGCTCTCAAGTTCTGGCTGTCCGAAGAGGAAAAATTGTATAAGTCAAGTTACCGAGGACCACACCTGTTATGTGTCCGTACGGAACAACAACAACAGATCTTAGAGGAAATCCACGAAAGATCATGCGGAGCATACATTAAGGGAAGGTCTCTCGCCAATAAAACAATAACGCAAGGGTATTGGTGGTCGTATACCAAAAGGGACGCCGATCTATATGTTCAAAGGTGCGACAAGTGTCAAAGATTTGCTAAAATACCTCGGCTCCCGTCATCCATGATGACCCGGTATCGGCACCATGGCCATTTGCACAATGGGCAATTGATTTAGTCGGGAAACTTCCTAAAACCCCAGGCAACGTTGAATACTTGATTGTAGCAACAGACTATTTCACAAAATGGGTAGAAGCTAAACCCCATATGTCATCGTCACAAACAATGGAACCCAGTTCAAAGATGCCAAATTATAGGTTTGGTACAAGGAACTGGGCATTCGGAAGTTTTACTCAACTCCGACCTACCCACAGGGTAACGGACAGACTGAGGTATCGAACCAAACTATCTTAGATGGCATCAAGACATGTCTGGAAAAAGGAAAATGGAAATGGCCAGAGAGACTCCTCAATGTTTTATGGTCATGCCGAACTACACCTAAAATGGGCACAAAAGAAACTCCGTTCAGCCTAGCATACGATGTCGAGGCCGTCATACCCACAGAAGTCGGCCTACCTACTCTCCGTACATCATTAGTCGAACAGGGACAAAATGAAGAATGAATGAGGGAAGAGCTCGACATGCTAGACGAAAAACGCGAGGTAGCAGCTTTAATCCTAGCTAAATACCAACAGAGCGTAAAGCAAACCTATGACAAAAAGGTGAAGGGATCCAAGGAATTCAATGTAGGAGAGATAGTGCTGCGATGAGTGACTGCTTATACAAGAAACGAGATACACGGCAAACTCAGCCCCAACTGGGAAGGACCATATGAAATCGTCAAGAGAACAAGCCCAGTTTCATACAAAACCAAAAGCGTTCAATTTGACAATAGCAGAGGAGAGAAAAATTCATGGAACGTAGCCAACCTTAAGAAGTACTACATGTAAAGTAGATTAACACTACCAGAGGGTAATTCCCTACCTTTTTCATTATAATCAAATTTTTAGAAATAAAACGAGTTTTGTTAGCATTATCTCAAATTTACAAGTCCTCCAACGAACAAGAGGCAACAAGGTTTAAGTCCTGAATAAGCCCTTCAACAAACCGAAGGTATATCTACGAAAAATAACAAGAACAAGTCCTCCTACGAACCAAAGGCAACAGGGTTAAAGTCCCGAATAAGTCCTTCAACGAACCGAAGGCATGTCTAAAAAAAAGAAAAAGTACCAAGTCCTCCAACGAACCGGAGACAACATGGTTTAAGTCCTGTACAAGCCCTTCAACGAACCAAAGGCATGTCTAAGAAAAAGAACAAGAACAAGTTCTCTAACGAACCGGAGGCAACATGGTTAAAGTCCCAAAAAAGTCCTCCAACGAACCAGAGGCAACATGGTAAAAGTCCTGAACAAGTCCTTCAACGAACCGAAGATATGTGTAAGAAAAAGAAAAAGTAGCAAGTCCTCCAACGAACCAGAGGCAACAGGGTTAAAGTCCCGAACAAGTCCTTCAACGAACCGAAGGCGTGTCTAAGAAAAAGAAAAAGAAAAAGAACAAGTCCTCCAACGAACCAGAGGAAATAGAGTTAAAGTCCCGAACAAGTCCTTCAACGAACCGAAGGCATGTCTAAGAAAAAGAAAAAGTACCAAGTCCTCCAACGAACCGGAGGCAATAGAGTTAAAGTCCCGAACAAATCCTTCAACGAACCGAAGGCACGTCAAAGAAAATATATACAAGCCCTCCAACGAACTGGAGGCAACAGGTTTAAAGTCCCGAACAAATCCTTCAACGAACCGAAGACATGTCTAAGAAAAAGAAAAAGTACCAAATCCTCCAATGAACCGCAGACAACATGGTTAAAGTACCGAACAAGTCCTTCAACGAACCGAAGGCATGTCTAAGAAAAAGAAAAAATACAAGTCCTCCAACGAACCGGAGGCAACAGGGTTAAAGTCCCGAACAAGTCCTTCAACGAACCCAAGGCATGACAAAGAAAAAGAAAAAAGAACAAGTCCTCCAACGAACCGGAGGCAACGGGGTTAAAGTCCCGAATAAGTCCTTCAAAAAAAATAAAAAATAAAATAAAATCACATGATCAACGAAGAATTAACAAGTGATAATTTTCAAAACAAAAACAAGTGATACGAGCCCACATTACGGAGGGAACAACATTTCAAGAATCGACAACAAAACGACAAATAAAATGCCTGTACGGAAATACAAAACGCCAATCCACATAGGTACAGAAATAGCAAGTAGTACGAGCCCGCGTTACGGAGGCAACAATATTCAGAAAATCAGACGGAATAAAACAGCTCAAGACGAGGAGCTACTACAAGATGAGTACGATGGGACATGACCAAGAACAACCTCTTTGTCATCTGTCGTGGTTTCCTCGTTAGTATCATCACCCTCGAAAGTCTCATGGGGGAGAAGAGAGTCAAAGTTGGCCGTACCAGCTCCGATACGATTCACCATCTCTAGTCAGGCAGAAAACTCAGCTCCCCTGGCACGATCGTGTGCAACGGAAGCATTCTGACGACGAGCGTCATCAACGGGCA
This sequence comes from Primula veris, assembly GCA_963682055.1. Taxonomy (NCBI): domain Eukaryota; kingdom Viridiplantae; phylum Streptophyta; class Magnoliopsida; order Ericales; family Primulaceae; genus Primula; species Primula veris. The sequence continues at coordinate 26,601,293 of OY821742.1, read as the reverse complement.
ACGAACGAACTTGGCCCAAGGCCGCTGAGGCATCATGCTGAACACGAGAAGCCTGGAAATACCTCATCAAGATATTGGCCCGAGGTACCAACGACTTCAATCTATTAAGCCACCTATCCTTCAACTGCCAATACCGATCTAGACGATGCTCCTGAATCACAAAAACATGCTCGACGCATTTCACATAGTCCCTGAAAGAGGACGACTGGACCTTTAAATTTTCCTTAAGACGGACGCACTTGGCATGAAGTTTATCGTTCTTCCCCATCAATTCAACATAAAACCAACTGGCATGAGCTTCATTTGCCGCACCAGACGAGGGCCAAACCCGGGCGGCACCAGTAGGTCCCTGCCCCGGATTAACAAGGGTCGAAAAACCAGTCTGATGCAACAAGGTAGCAGGTGCCTATAAGATAAAGAAAAATACATCAATAAAACTGACAAGTGAAATCATATAAAGAAAAATACATTTATACAAGTTACATATCGAAATCAGTCAAAATACAAGTCAGAATCCTATATTCTAGATTAGTCGGACAGGGGGGCAACATGGTCATCGGGAGATACTGAGGAAGCACCAATTTTGGCAAAATTAACCTCACGCAACGACGATATCTGTTACCCCAGACGCCTTCTAATGCGTGATCGACCAAGGTGACACAAGATCAACCAAGGGGTGGACCTATCTATCATGTTTCTTGAACAAATGCGGAATAAAATCAATGATAAAAATAACAATAAATAAAATCCAAACTAAAGACCGTGACCCGTCACGTATAAAAAGGTGAGAACCTTGGTATGATTAGCTAGTATGGAACCACGACCCGTCACCTATAAAGAGGTGAGAACCTTGTTATGTGAAGACGCCACAAACGGTTGCGGGATACCGATTGATAAGTCAGTTTTGAACGCCACAAGGTAACCCCTTGATAAGTTTGGAAAGTTCAATGAAGAACCAAAGAGAAAACTCTTAAATATATTAATCAAAACTTAATTTTTACAATCTGATTTGACCCCTATTTATGCTTGTAACAAGCCTCCAAGAATTGGTAAAGTCTAAGAAAACATTAATTAAACATAGGTTCAATATAGAATAGACCTATGACCTTCTAACTACTAGATAATTTCAAATATAACTAGATTACAATAAATTCATAAATGTATCATAAAAATGAGTGCTTAGACTTCTCCAATACGTTTCCCTTGAGTTGTAGCATTTAATGGCTTCAAATGCATTGAATAATCAGCCCCCATGTATTTAAATCTTCTAGAATCAGCCCCCTTTTGGTTCGTGCATGTAAACCCACGAAATTATCCTTTAATGTGGTGTCTTGAATAGGTCCAATCAGGTTCACAAAGTAATGAGCTTCGTTTGGACTTGTCACGGCCGTGTTTAAGCTTCTATCGGCCTCTTTTATTCTACGCGCGAGCGCGTTCTTTCCCTCGTCATCGCGCATACCTTGCAACAGCCCGTTAAGCGTTTCCTTGAACCTTTTAGCTCTAGCTCTCATAAGTGGTCCGATTGGAACTTGCAATACGTATCTTGGTGTAGCGGTCATGATCACACCATCTCCTCCCTCTTGAAAAGGATTTGTCCTCAAATCGTCGCCTACATCAAAAGGAGATAAGTCAAAAACATTAAAACTAGCGCTTACACTATACTGACTAGGAAGATCTAATTTATAAGCATTATCATTGATCCTTTCGACCACTTGGAATGGTCCGTCTCCCCTAGGAAGTAACTTCGATCTCCTTTGAATGGGAAACCTCTCCTTCCTCATATGAACCCAAACCCAATCACCTGGTTCGAACACAACTTTCTTACGACCCTTGTTGGCTTGGATAGCATATTGTTCGGTCCTCCTCTCAATATTTTGCTTTGATTTTTCATGAATTTTCTTGACAAACTCAGCATTCTTTTTTCCATCTAAATTAGTACGCTCACCCATAGGTAATGGAGTCAAATCCAAAGGTGTTAAAGGATTAAAACCATAAACAATTTCAAAAGGTGAAAATTTAGTAGCTGAATGTACACTTCGATTATAAGCAAACTCAACATGTGGCAAACATTCTTCCCAAGTTTTAAAATTCTTTTGAATTATGGTACGCAACAGAGTTGATAAGGTTCGATTAACTACTTCGGTTTGACCATCTGTTTGGAGGTGACAAGTAGTTGAAAATAAAAGCTTAGTTCCTAACTTACACCACAAAGTTTTCCAAAAGTAGCTTAAGAATTTGGTATCCCTATCAGAAACAATAGTCCTTGGCATGCCATGCAAACGTACAATTTCTTTAAAGAACAAATCAGCAATTCGTGAAGCATCGTTTGTTTTATTACAAGGAATAAAATGTGCCATTTTAGAAAATCTATCAACGACAACAAAGACAGAATCCATGCCTCTTTTAGATCTCGGTAAACCTAGCACAAAGTCCATAGAAATGTCAATCCAAGGCTCACTAGGTATAGGCAATGGCGTATACAAACCATGAGGTTTAACTTTAGATTTAGCTTGTTTACAAGTTATACATCTTTCACAAATTCGTTCGACATCTCGTTTTAAATGAGGCCAAAAGAAAAGTTCTTGTAAAACATCAAGAGTTTTTGTTATACCAAAATGCCCCATTAAACCCCCACCATGTGCTTCTTTAACAAGTAATTCTCTTAAAGAACAATTAGGCACACATAGCCTATTTCCTCGAAACAAAAATCCATTATGCCTATAAAACTTTTCAAACCCAGTTTTCTCACATGTTTGAAAAACATTTTTGAAATCAGAGTCATCAACATATAAATCCTTAATGTACTCAAAACCAAGTAATTTCGAATCTAGAGTTGAGAGCAATGTATACCTTCTCGAAAGCGCATCAGCCACAACATTCTCATTCCCTTTCTTGTACTTGATTGCAAAAGGAAATGTTTCGATGAACTCTACCCACTTGGCATGTCTCTTGTTCAGCTTATGTTGACTCCTCAAGTGTTTCAACGATTTATGATCGGTGTGAATCACAAATTCCTTCGGCCAAAGATAATGTTGCCAAGTTTCCAACGCGCGCACTAGTGCGTAAAGCTCCTTGTCGTAAGTTGGATAGTTAAGGGCTGCCCCACTTAGTTTTTTGCTAAAATATGCCACGGGACGTCCTCCTTGTGTAAGAACAGCTCCAATACCTATTGCTAAGGCATCATACTCAATTTCGAAAGTTTTAGTAAAGTCGGGGAGAGTTAGCAAAGGTGCGTTAATAAGTTTATCCTCTATTAAATTGAAAGCTGTTTCTTGTTCATCTCCCCATTTAAAACCAACATTCTTTTAATAACTTCGGTCATAGGTGCGGCTAAGCTACTGAAATCTTTAACAAACCTCCTATAAAAACTAGCCAAGCCATGAAAACTTCTCACTTCAAAAACACTTTTAGGAACATGCCAATCTTTAATTGCCTTAATATTTTCTTCATCTACTTCGATTCCTTTTGCACTAGCAATATATCCAAGAAATACAAGTTTTTCCGTACAGAATTCGCATTTAGACATATTAGCAAATAACTTTTCTTTTCTTAAGACACTTAAAACAAGTTTCAAATGCTCAACATGATCATCTAAGTTTTTGTTATACATTAGAATATCGTCGAAGTAAACCACTACAAACCTGCCAATAAACATTCTTATGACGTGATTCATTAGCCTCATGAAAGTACTAGGTGCATTACAGCATAACTAACCAATCATATAAGTCATACTTAGTTTTAAAGGCTGTTTTCCATTCGTCTCCTTCTTTCATCCTAATTTGATGGTATCCACTTTTAAGATCAATTTTACTAAAAATAAAGGAACCATGAAACTCATCAAGCATATCATCTAATCTAGGTATAGGATGGCGATAATTTACAGTGATGTTATTGATCGTGCGACAATCTACGCACATTCACCAAGTCCCATCCTTCTTTGGAACAAGTAACACCGGTACCGCACACGGACTCATGCTCTCTTGCACGTACCCCTTTTCCATAAGCTCTCCCACCTGCTTTTGTAGCTCCTTAGTCTCTTCGGGATTGCTTTGATAGGCTGGTCGGTTTGGAATTGATGCTCCCGGCATGAAGTCGATTTGATGTTCAATTCCCCTTATTGGTGGTAAGCCATTCGGTACCTCCTCAGGAAATATGTCCTTGAAATCCTGTAAAATAGATAGGAAAACACTAGGCAAAGTAGTTTTGTTAGCGTTTAAACAAGCCTCATTGTACAAGAGTACAATCATCGGCCAATTTTGAAACAAAGCCTTTTTAACCTCTCTTTCTCTCGCATATATACTCACTTTTTTTCTCTCCTTTACATATGATTTTTTTGAACTCTCATTCTTTTCACTCCTTTTCTTTTCATTCTCTTTCTTTTCACTCTCATAATTTTGTTCACTCTCTTCTTTCTCACTTGGTCATCATTCACCTGCCTTGGAGTTAATGGAACGAGTGTAATCGGTTTTGCATTGAATACAAAAGAGTATCGATTTGTATAGCCATCGTCTGTTACTCTCTTATCAAATTGCCATGGCCTTCCTAACAGAATATGCCCCGCTTGCATAGGAACTACGTCACACAACACTTCATCCTTATACCTCCCTATTGAGAATGAAACTAACACCTGTTTTAGAACCCTAACCTCGCCACAATCGTTCAACCATTGTAATTTGTAAGGTTTTGGATGTTTGGATGTTTTTAAATTCAGTTTCTCCACCATAATGCTACTAGCAACATTGACACAACTCCCACCCTCAATAATCATACTACACACCTTATCGCTAACGTGACATATAGTATGAAAGATGTTCTCGCGTTGTATCTCCTCGTCGTCTTTCCTAATTTGAACACTTAACGCCTTCTTAGCAACTAATACAACCCCATCGACCGGATGTTCTTCCTTGTTATCGTCTTCGTCTTTGCTATGTTCAGATTCACCTTTCGATTCAATCTCACCATCTTCCCTCATAATCATAGCCCTTCGGTTTGGACAATCACTAGCATAATGTCCCCGTCCTAAACATTTAAAACATTGTACATCTCGATTTCTAGAAGCTTTCGGTTCAGATTTACCTTGACTCGATGTAGCTTTATCCTTCGTATCCTTCGACGTTTTGGTTTTAGGTTTCGAATAGGTCTTTTCCTCCTTTTTACTCCAATTTTGGTTCCATGAAGTTGAACCAGATTTTTGTCCTGTTCGTGTGGAACTCTTCACCTTCAATTGTCTCTCTACTTTCATAGCCATATGTACCATATCTTCTAACTCCACATAGTGTTGTAACTCTACAACGTAGCAATCTCCTTGTTTAAACCGTTTAGAAAACGAGCCATAGTAGCCTCCCTATCTTTATCGATATCAGCCCGAATAATCGCTATCTCTATTTCTTTATGATAATCATCAACACTTTTAGATCCATGGGTGATTCCTTGTTACCATCGATATAAGTCCCTATAATAATGACTAGGAACAAACCGTTTCTTCATAATTGCTTTCATCTCAGCCCACGTTTCGATTGGTCTCTCTCTATTCCTCCTTCGACTAGTAACCAATTGATCCCACCAAACGATAGCGTAATCGGTGAACTCAACGGCTGCTATCCTTACTTTCTTTAGTTCTGAATAGTTATGACACTCGAGCACCATCTCCATCTTATTTTCCCACTCCAAATATAACTCCGGATCGTTTTTCCCTTGGAATGCTGGGATTTTCATTTTAATACTACTCATGTTGTCATCAACCCTATCTCCATTTCTACCTCATCGATTTCCATGTCGATTATCAGCCCTAGGCATAGTAACGTCCGATGCCCCATCATCATCTTTCGCCTCTTCTCCATCGCCGCCATTGTGATTATTTCACGGATACTCGTTATGGTTATTTTCTATTTTGTCGATTCGTTCATTTATTCGCTCGAACTCAGCCGCAAATAACCTTCGCATTTCTCCCGTCAATGCCTCCATTTGTAACTTTGTGTCGCCTCCTCCCGAACCCATTCGAGATGAACGTCACTGCAAATAAAGTATTAGAACCAAAAAGTTAAATTGTCACGCACTCCCTCACGTGTATCGGTCGTAATTGTTCACTCATCACTCGTGTATCACTCGATTGGCTTTTCTATTAATCTCACACACTCTGCCTTTTTCCACTCAAATATGTTCTCACTCGCTCAACCTTACCCACTCGTCGTTTCCTCTATAGGTTCTCTATGAACATAATAAACCACAAGACGTTTACTTGCAGTGTTTAAGAGTTGGTAATACGAACAAATGTTTTATAGAATGAAGTGACACACCTAAAAATTAGAATTTTAACAATAGACACAAGTACTCGAAACGACAATTAGACAATCCTCTTTCGTTGGCACTTATATATTTTTTTTTGTGCTCTTTTTGGATCCCTTAAATTTTATTTTATTTTTGTTTGGCACTTTTTTTTTGTGCTCTTTTTGATCCTTCTCTTTTTTTTTTTTTTATATTAATGAGAATAACAAGACTCAACAAGAAATAGAAATGACTCCCCTTTTTTTTTTTGACAACCTTTCAATAGAAACTTAACAAATCAGTTTTTTTTTTTTGAAACAAATTTTTTTTTTAATGAAAATAAAAATAACAAGACACCTAAAACCTTGATAGAGCCTAAACTCTGATACAAAATGATGCGTGATCGACCAAGGTGACACAAGATCGACCAAGGGGTGGACCTATCTATCATGTTTCTTGAACAAATGCGGAATAAAATCAATGATAAAAATAACAATAAATAAAAGTCAAACTAAAGACCGCGACTCGTCACCTATAAAGAGGTGGGAATCTTGGTATGATTAGCTGGTATGGAACCACGACCCGTCACCTATAAAGATGTGAGAACCTTGTTATGTGAAGATGCCACAAACGGTTGCGGGATACCGATTGATAAGTCAGTATTGAACGCCACAAGGTAACCCCTTGATAAGTTCGGAATGTTCAATGAAGAACCAAAGAGAAAACTCTCAAATATATTAATCAAAACTTAATTTTTACAATCTGATTTGACCCCAATTTATCCTTGGAACAATCCTCCAAGAATTGGAAAAGTCTAAAAAAAATATTAATTAAACATATGTTCAATGTAGAATAGACCTATGACCTTCTAACTACTAGATAATTTCAAAATTAATTATATTATAATAAATTCAGAAATGTATCATAAAAATGAGTGCTTAGACTTCTCCAATACGTTTCCCTTGAGTTGTAGCATTTAATGGCTTCAAATGCATTGAATAATCAGCCCCCATGTATTTAAATCTTCTAGAATCAGCCCCCTTTTGGTTCATGCATGTAAACCCATGAAATTATCATTTAATGTAGTGTCTTGAATAACTCCAATCAGGTTCACAAAGTAATGAGCTTCGTTTGGACTTGTCACGGCCGTGTTTAAGCTTCTATCGGCCTCGTTTATTCTACGCGCAAGCGCGTTCTTTCCCTCGTCATCGCGCATACCTTGCAACAGCCCGTTAAGCGCTTCATTGAACCTTTTAGCTCTAGCTCTCGTAACTGGTCCGATTGGAACTTGCAATGCGTCTCTCGGTGTAGCGGTCATGATCACATCACCTTCTCACATGTATCGATGTAAAAATAAATAAATAAGACGCCAACAATAATAAGAGAGTACACACTAACGATTAATAAAGACCCAAAAAAAAACTAAGGGTTAGTAGGAGGAAAGACCGAACCCCCCACATGGGAACAAGACACTTGGCAGCTTGAAGACCTATTGTCCATAAGCCGAGCACGATACGAGGATTTTTCCTCGGTAAGAGCGTCGTTTGACGAACTAAGAGCAGTAATTTCATCCCTTAGCCGAACATTCTCTGTCATCAAGCTTGCCGACCCCTGAGGACCATTATCAAACTCATCTTGGGCATATTCCCATATCACCTCGGCATCATACCAAACATTCATTTGATGCTCTCTCTCTAGCAGCATCTCGTCTAACCGACGACCCAAGGCATCACATTCGGCTCTCTTTTCCCGCCATGATTCATCGTTGGGGGAAACATAATGCCTAAGGGTTAAAGCCCCAAACTCCCTCTCTGCTCTAATCATCTTGTGACGAGTTTGGAACATCAACCCATCTAAGTCCCTTACACGGGCTTGGCCTCTCATCCGAGGATTGGATATTTGTAAAAACACTACCTAGTTTAATACTCCTTAAAATACTTGAAGGAACTCAATTAACAAGGAGAGATGAGAAGAAAGTGGTTTGAGGCCAAGATATTTATAGGCCAGGAAAAGCAAAGTAGTTGAAAAAGCACTGACAAACAAGAGCATCTTTGACTGATAATTCGTCAGCCTTGGTATAGAAATCACGTGGGCATATGGGAAGGAGAAAAAGCAAGAGAAATATTCGACAGCCTGGCATTTAGTCAAATAAATAAAGAACAGCAAGTACAAAAACAAATAGGAAAAGGAATAAATATTCATTTCATTAATAAGGATGAGTTACACTGGAAATTATTACATCAGAAGACAAAACATATTTAAAATGAAAAGAAAAAAGAAAACTAGGGTGGCTCGGGCGAAGTTGATCGGTATTGGTGAGATGGCCCGACCAGGTTTACAGTATCTTGAAGCAAAGGATTCCCTCGAAGCATGTTGTTCTCCTCGACTAAAGTCTAGCGAGCACGCCTGCAATAGTCAAACTCGGCCCTCAACCAAGTCAATTCTCTCACCATCTTAGTATGGTGATATCGCATTATCTGCAACTCTCCTTCGTATCCCGTAGCATCCTCTGCACGTTATTGTAAGAAGTCTCAAAAGCATCCACTTGTAAGGCTAGGGCTGACTTGGTAAAAGGGGCAGACATGTTGAAAACAGCAAGTTTATAAAATAAAAATATATAGCAAGAAGAAGAAAGATGGAGAGATAATGAAGAAAAACATGCCAAAAGGGAGTATTTATAGAGATATTAAGAGAGGCATAAAGTGGGAAATCGCAATCGTTTGCCAAAAAGTTCTAAGAAACACGTGCGTTGAAGAGACGCATCTAATCAAAGAGACTCTTGGATTCATGTCAATATTTGAAAAAGATAAATATGGGGAAAGGCATTACACACAGGTCACTCTGGGGAAGTGTAACAGTTTTAAAAATATTGGAAAAGACAAAGCGTGCACAAAGTCAATCTTTTCGAAAGTGTAGGATAAGATTTGTGCACATGGCTCAAGAAAATCCATCATAGCACCACAAAACACGTGGCAAGAAGAAATACAGTGAAGGTAAAATACGATTGAAAAACAAACAACGGATAGAGGATGAGAACAAGGGAAGATTTTATTAAAGTTCAGAAATTCTATAACATAGGGGCAACACAACCGCAAATAAACAGCAAAAGAAATTACAAAAATAAACTAATTAGCGGCGGAACCCGCTTCACCACCATCCGGCCCTTTCTTGGACCCAGCGTGCAATTCCTTTAGGGCCAGTTTGTAAGCCCTCTAGGACGCCTTATGCCTGTCCCAAGAAGCCTCAAGTCTTTTGATCTGGTCGAGAGCCCAATCTCGGTCAGCCAAAGCCACGTGGTGGGCTGCGTCCAAAGCAGCCACCCTTTCCTCTAAGCTAGGTACCCTGACAGCTTCCCTCGCCAAGAAGGCGAACCTCCTCTTCAGGACACAAGCCTTCCTGACCTTGCCCTCCAGATAGGCAAGATATTCAGAGAAGTTGTCTCCGCTAGATCCATTAGGAGAAGCCATGGCGTCACAAGAAAAGTTGTAGTCATAAGGTATGAAATAGAAGTAATACGAAGTCCCTTTTATAATGGACAGATAGTGGGAAGATCAAGAGTCTCCTCAAAATAAGATAGCACGCCCGAACTTCCCAATGCCATTAATGGCTGCAAGGGAAACATGTACAAATCGATCACACTGCTCGATAAAACATCGGGAACAACAAGGCCGAGATAACGTCCATATAAGACCGAACATGACTCCCTTGCCGTGGAAACCACACTGAAGAAGTCAGGGAGCACTTGATAGAACATAAAAATCATTCCCGAATATATATCTATTTAGGTACGAACCGATCCATGCATTATTAACGGGTACCCAACGCAATTATAATAGGGCCCAAGGTATAATGGTCTTCTCCCTACTTAAAGATAAATGTAATTATCCATTAGCATCCAAACCCAATTAATAACAGACCCAATAGTTAAAAAGCCCATAAGTTGACAGATGAGAGTGACACTTGTCAACATCCTATGACGCACGTACCCCTAAAAATTGCCAAGTATCAGTACTGGAAAAAGAGATCTGACTTCTCAGCACAAAAGAAAAAGTACAATACAGAGATTTTTCAGAGCCTATCTCACTAAAAAGTATGCAGATAGAAGTCAAGTCAAATACCGAGCACCGAGACCAAGTTAAAGACCGAATATTAAGATCAAGTTATTAGACCGAGCATAAATAGAATAAAAATTGTAATCCCGATCAAGAAAATTCACCGATCAATAAATAAAGAACAATATCTCATCTAATATTTCACATCGACAATTTATATCATTATTGTTGAGAAGTTTAACTTAACCGACCGAAGTTAATGTTTTATCTAAATTAACATAGCCGGTCAAAGTTAATACTTTATCAGATACTGATAGGACTAGCACTAGTGGCATAATTAGCTGGTAGTATAGAAGTAAAAACTAAATCGTAGTTAGGAAGAAAAAAAGTAGTAGACTAGGGAAGCAATAGTGATAGAAAATAGAAAGAAAAAAAAAACGCAGTGTAGAGTAAAAGAAAAATTAGAAGTAGAATTAATGTAATTTTTGTTATACAAGTAGGCTAGTGTAGATTTAGAGATAAATTTTAAATAGGTAGGAATGTTAGTAAAAAGAATAGCATTTGGTAGGATAGATGCAGAAGTAGTAGTAAAAAAAATTGATCGGTAGAAATAAATTATAGGAAAATGCGTAGCATTTCAGATAAAATTAGCATAGAAAATCAATATAGAAGTACTATAGGTGTAGTAGAGTAGATTAGATTAAAAAAAGAATTAAAAAAAGAATTAAAAAAAGAAGTAAAAGTAGCATAGAATAGTGAAAAAATATATAATTTTAAAACTCAATAATACCAAAAAAATGGGCAGCGGCTTCGGCTCCGCTCGCTATAGTAGCAGAAGCTTATACATTTAGTTTAACCTCTTGATATCATGTTAAAATAATAAAATATTGTAGAGCTAGAAAGACGGTATAATAAATGTAGAATATAATAGTATATTGATATTGTGGTGTAGTTACATACAGTTAATTACCCATTATATAGGCTAAAATTGAGTAGCCAACAAGTAATCAATCTCTACATTTATGTTATATAATCATTTAAATCAAATTAAAAAAATTCAAGTATCTTCTCAAAATCAAGTACCTGAAGATGCTCCCATGTGCATGTGAAGATGCTCCCATCAAATTTACTTGTATAATCTTGAAAATGGAGAATATTATTAATGCAAATCGGAATACAACACGGATCGTTTTTTTTTTGATAAAACCGAAAAACTACAATCACTAGTATTGAGTTTTGCTAGATTAATTAAGCAGTGTGCTGCTCTACTCAGCGAGCGATGTCCCCAACAAAATCTCCAATTCGTGCCTTCCGCAAGCGATAGAACACTATGGTATCAATCTCACACGAAGGGTTCTCGATCTTCTTACAGCAACACATGATTAGTTCATCATTATCCGATTGGAACTCAACATTAACCAATTGATTTTTCTTCACCCATTGGCAAGCCATTTTAAAGGTCAACGCTTCCGTCATTAATGGGAACGACGCCGTAAAAGTCCCACTTCTTATGTCACACAAGGTCTCCGTAACATTACATACAACAATCCCGGCCCCGACGAGTTTACTGTCCCATTTGTAGGACGTGTCCGTATAATCGAAGCAAATTCATACCGATTTAAATCTTACTCAAAAGTCGAGTACAATTTGTTGGAAAAAATAGAAAAACATGTAGTTTAAACATGTTTTTCCAAAGTGGTCAGGGACCAACTTTGAGTCAATTTTTAATGCGACTCCTCAGTTTTTCTGAGGCCATACTCTATACGTTTGAGTAGCTCGTGCGACGAGCTTCGCAACGGTATATCGCATGACCTATTCGGAGGAATGGTGTGAATGATAATTGGACTCGAATGTTGGTACTCGAAAGAGGGAAAAACCGAAATCTGGAAAGTGGAGTAGAGAGTGGGAATAAACCATGAGGGTTATCCCACATTGGAAAAACAAGATTTTTTTTTACTCTATATATACAAGTCCATCCCATGTAGTTGGTAAACTAATAAAGTCCGCATACCCATGAGTGAGTTAGTGTGTACCACACACGCGCGCGCTCGCTCGGGTCTCGGGACTCGGGACTCGGGACTCGGGCCTCGGGACGCGGGACGCGGGATGCGGGATTTGGGATTTGGGATTTGGGGAATGTCTTGGGTCTTGGGTCTTGTACTAAATCTGAAAAGGGACTTTTACATATTTGCAAGAGCAGTCCCTAGAGTTCCAGAAAGTTTGAAACTCCAGCAGTTATGGAGGCGGATTCTGGGGATGTAACTCCCAGAATTAAATGACCACATTCAATTCTGCGGTCTCAGAATCCTCTATAAAGAGGCAGCCATCCCTTCACATTTCATACATTCGAAAACAGTCTACCTTCTCTCTAAAACAGCATATTTTTTTCATAGCATTTAGAACCAGAGAGAACCACCCACCAACAGCTCGACTTAGACTCGTCGCCAGTTTCCGGCGAGTCTTCCGAGAGACGTTGTACCTTGGGATCGAAGCGCCAACGCAACCAGAAACCTTAAGGTGGTTGGGCGAATATCGGTTAAGGGCATACTGTTAACAGTAGCCTCGTCCGTTTATTTTTTACATTCTGTCCGTTTATTTTCCGCACTTAAATTCTGTCTTTTACATTCTGTTTTTCCAATTCAGTATTTAAATTTCAGTTTTTTAGTATTCTGTCCTTAGCTGTAGCTTTTATATTCTGTTTGTACTATTCTGTAATTAGTTTAAAGTTCTGTTTTATTGCTGTAATTACATTTCTGTAATTTAATTCTGTAATTAGTATAGTTTCAATTCAGTCCTGTATTTTCAATTCATAACAGAACAGTCCGGCTGTTAAGTTTTTACTTTCCAGTCCGGCAGTTTCTTTTAATTACAAAACAGTATAATCTGATAACGTTTGTGTTATTTACTTTTCAGTACCTACATGTTGTAATCAATTTATTGTATTCCATTTGGAAATTAATAAAGATTACACTGGTTTTATTTAATTTTTGTTTAGTCCTTTATTTATTATTAATTGTTATTTCGTACACGGAAACCAACACAATTTTGACAAAATCAAAATCAACTTTTCTTTGGGGGTCACATTGTATAAACACTAGTTATATATCTATGTGCACTGGTTATATATATGTGCACTGGTTAATTAAACAAATCTAATATAAACCAAGTCAGGTTACACGTCACACTATTGAATCATGCATTTCAGGCTTTCGTAAATTATGATTTATAGTGTCGCCTCACCTTGTTTATGATATATAAATCTTGTTTTATACAATTAGTTAGGGAAACCCACATTTTTTATTAATTGATTAGAGAAATAAAAATATGGGGAACCATAAAATAAGTTCAACCGACTATTACGGGTACAATCTAAAAAACTGAGACCGATAGGAAAAGAGATAAAAAAAAAATTGAAGAGCTTGAAAAGTTGAGGGAATGTATGTACGTAGTAAAGCCATGTATCCCCTATCTTGTCCACGTTATAATGTTATATTAAAATACATAATTTATTATCTATTTTATTATTTAATTATTAATAATAAATAACTTATTTGAGAATAAATGTGAGCTGTTGTGAGTTTTATTAGCTCAATATAGATTATATAGGAAATATAGAGAGTGACAACAAGACGGATGATTTATTCATTAATATGAGTGTAGGGAGATTACATCAAGAGACCCTCTAACCATCTTTATATAATAGATGACCAATAATATCCTACAACACTGCCCATTTTAATGTCTTGATTTATTCGTTTTCGTGTAGTCGATCTGATTCGAGTTCATTCGCAGTGCTAAACACATAAAACCTTAGGGCCGGAAAATCCAGTATGAGACAAAACCGGTAATTAGGACAAACTGTGTAGCAGAATGATATAGGCCGAAATTTCATGTAAGTAACTAATCACAAAACCGTGTGACTCATCAAAACCTTACTAGATCAAACTCAATGGAAAAATCTCCGATCTAAGGAAAAAGAGTGCAACAGTGGTAATAATAGGGGATCAACCACAAAACATGTGTCTCATCAAAATCTTTCCAGAGTAAACCCAGTGGAAAAAAACCTCTGGTCGAAGAGCAAAAGAGTACACAGTGGTAAGAAATATACAACATGATACTTCTTCTAATTTTGGCAATTTTAAGTGAGATATGATGGGAACGTGTCTCGCTAAAAAATTTACCAAGGAAAACCCAGTGGGAAAAACCTTGGTCTAAGAACAAAAAGAGTACATGATCATGCGACTGGATGTCCCCTCACTTGCACACGACAGGGTGCGAGGATTTCGACTAACTAGTAATTAGTGGAATAAACATTCACCTGGATGCTCCTCCTCACTTGCACACGACTGAGTGCAAGAATTTCATATTACAAGAAATAGTACGAGCAATCGACTGGATACTTCATATTTACTTGTACACGACTGGGTGTAGTAAAATTTTAACATGGAATAGCACAAGCATTCGACAGGATGCTTTTACACTTTATATGTGAAGATTTATTTCGGCGAGAAATGCTAAATAGCATAATGTAATCATGTCTCTCTTTATCGATAACAACAAGTTGTCCTCAAATGTGTCAAGTGTTTCATCTGGATCGTGAGACAGATCATATGTAATTCGAATATCGCTAATACTAGCTCGAAACCATATAGAGTCTCTAGTCGTCTCATAGAGCACGAGTATATCCGAGTGATTCGTTTGAAATCATTCCAATACCTCCAAGATATCGCCTTATTCCTAATGGTAAAGACAGACCATGCTAGCAATATCACTTATGTGGGTCTGATAAGTGACCGGCATCTGTATAACTGCAAAAGGATTGCGTTAATTCGAGTACTGAAGGGGGTAGGTACACTCGATGACACAAATGGGATAAACAAGCCAACTTCCAAAACGACCATAAGGTAAGGGAATACGTCTCTAGTGCCATTTCGATGGCATCGTGTTAGCGCAATGCTATATCGAGGTATACCATTCACAGCAGACGAGATGTTCTTCCTAACACATTTGGAGCTTGCCAATATATGCATGTCCGCCTATAATTGGCAAGCTCCTCTATGAACCAAATTACATGACACACCGAAACACTTGATACTTTCGTAGATGTGGACAAGTACCCGAAGACCTACTAAGACTACCCCCACCCGCACCGACCCATGTGCATGTGAAGACGCTCCCATCAAATTTACTTGTATAATCTTGAAAATGGAGAATATTGTTAATTCAAATCGGAATACAATACGGATCGTAATTTTTTTGGCAAAATCGAAAAACTACAATCACTAGTATCGAGTTTTGCTAGATTAGCTAAGCAGTGTGCTGCTATATTCAGCGAGCGATGTCCCCAACAGAATCTTCAATTTGTGCCTTCTGCAAGCGACAGAACATTGTTACTGTTAAAATAATAAAATATTGTAGAGGTAGAGAGACGGTATAATAAATGTAAAATAAAGTAGTATATTGATATTGTGGTGTAGTTACATATAGTTAATCGCCCATTATATAGGCTAACATTGAGTAGCCAACAAGTAATCAATCTTTACACTTATAGTATATAATCATTCAGATCAAATAAAAATAAATCAAGTATCTTCTCTAATAGGAGTAAATTTTTCTTTAATACTATACCGCAAGATGAACGTGTAGGGAACCGTAACGAGCATCTTTGATTCAAATAAACGTAGTTGTAAGATACGTAGATGTACGTAGAGTAGAAGTATCATTTGTTGTAGCAGTAGCACGTTATTGTTGTAGTATGGTCGTACCGATAGCAGTAATTGTCGTGGAAGCAATAGTTGTCTTGATAGCAATAAGATACTGGTAGGAGCAGCACTAGTGGCATAATTAGCTCGTAGTATAGAAGTAAAAACTAAATCGTAGTTAGGAAAAAAAAAATAAGTAGTAGACTATAGAGAAGCAATAGTGATAGAAAATAGAAAGGAAAAAAAAACGTAGTGTAGACTAAAAGAAAAATTAGAAGTAGAATTAATGTAATTTTTCTTATACAAGTAGACTAGTGGTAGATTTAGAGAGAAATTTTAAATAGTTAGGAACGGTAGTAAAAAGAATAGCATGTCCGCCCATTATAGGTAGTAAAAAGAATAGCATGTCCGCCAAAAATAGCATGTCCACCAAAAATAAGTAGTAGACGAGATGTTCATAGAGGAGTTTGCCAATTATAGGCGGACATCCGAAAGTATGGTCCAAATGAAAAAATCATAATTCAAATGGAAAAACATAATTCAATTGAGCGAAAAACCAGCTCAATGATTTATCAAAATCAATAAAAAAAAAAGGTACCAAACTTATTTGAGCCACATAATCGGGGGTTTCAAGAGTTTACTTTCAGTTAGCTTTAACCATATTAGCATCGACTTTTACACCTTTATAATAGTTTTGAACTATTTAAGGAGTAACCGTCCATGACATTTGTCTTTATAGCATATAGTTGTCTCCTTGAGCATTATCTCTAGTTTTGGGACAACGTGCACTATTGTTCTTTTCAAGTACTGTCTTGGAGCCACATGTCTTCGGTTTTAACGATTGTCTAAACCTCGCTTGGCTGGACGAGCGTCAGGCTCATGACAGTTTGAGACAAATAATCCTTGTCTTGGTTCTCTATTCGAGGACAATGTCCACGAAGAGCATTAGCATCAGGCATAAAAATTGCTATAAGCCCAATAGGACGAGTAAACTCTCATCCAATAACAGATGAGCGATGAAGGAACATGGTGAACATAAATTCATGTTACTACTTATTGAATACATTTTCCAAGATAGTATTTTGGTGAATGATCGCTCCAATATGTCCATTTCAAACATCTGTTCACCATAAACATCATCATGTCTCAAATGTGGTGGCAGAATAAAATCAACGCCTTAGCCTTCATCATGTGAGTAAAAACAAACTCGTGTTATATTCATCAAAGATGGCATCCAAAAAATTTGGGTATCACATGTTCACACATCAGGGTAACTAACATGTGGTGACGGAATAATATCAACGTCTAAGCAGTCATTTCGTAATGCTTTACGATTTTACTCATCATAGATGGCATCCAACATGTGTTGAGAGTTCTGGATTAGTTATCATATAAAATGACTGGTTTATATGTTTATGGTTTGTACAAGCACACACTTTGTTTCGAAACGACAGGTTCGAAAAACACTAGTTTTGCTTTTCAAGTGAATTGGTTCCCATTGATCGAACGGCAGGTCGATACTGAGACACCAATTTGGCGGAACATACATCACTATATAAACACACTAAGAGAAATTATTATTTAGTCAACCTCTTTCGGTAGCTCAACTTGAACACGATCAGGTAAGATGGTGAGGGTGGTGGGCACGAATGCCACTTATACATCGACCTCATTAGGAGAGCAACTATCCGCCTATATCTTTCCAAGACATTGTATCCAAATAGGTGAGTTTATTTGGGGAAGGTTCATATTTTTCCAACTTAAATGTGAAAATATATGATTTCGCAAATTTAAATATCATATACATAACAGCAGTAGTATTATTACATGGCAATGATTATTATCATGGCAATTCATAAATTAATTCAATTAACATGCAATTTATATTCACTTGCCTTTTAATTATTTTACATGCATGTGGGTTGGTGTATATTGACCGAATATTGATTTTATCATATATACTGTTTCGCATAAAAGTATTATACTTCAGGGATCAGTGGCGTAAATACAGTAAAACTAAATTAGCTACAGAGTTATTACTCAGTCCGTACACAGTTTCAGGCTAGTTTCAATTAGTACTTGCTATTACTAAAAACATACAGTTATGGTCCAACAGTTTATGTTATCAACTAAATAGCCTAGCGAACATGTACAAGTTAACGAAGAATACTGTGTCTTAGTTGTTAGCAATTTAAATTGTCCCTCAAATTACTAATTAAGTCCTTCGATATTCTGTAATTTTCAAGTTCTACACAACTACTATTAATTAATTCACTGTATGTTTTATATGCACACATCCAAACAACGTAGTACTATCTAACAAGTTTGGACTTATTAACCATGTAAACATGTACATACTACCATTTAACTGAGTATTTTTATATTATTATTCAACAAATAAGCATGCGGCTGTTTAAAGTAGCCCTAGCAATTTCTATAACAATAAACACACATCATATATAATGCAAATATCATAGAGTACGTACTTGTTAAGATAACTAAACATACAATTGCTATTTGTTTATGTTTGAACTATATATAGTCATGCAGATTCAATTTAACAATTTTTATTTGTTTAAGTACATGGCATGAGAGTAGCTTATACGCCAATAAATTTTCATAGTTTTGAGAAAAAAATTGTACCTTTCTCATGATATGTTGAGAAAGTTCGATATAAAAAAAAAACTTTTTAAACCAGTATTCGAGCGTATACCTTAGTCTCCGTGAGCAAAGTGTCAATAACGTCTTGTGAGTCTTATTAGCTCGGTATAGATTTTATAGGAGATATAGAGAGTGACAACAAGACGGATGATTTATTCATTAATATGAATGTATGGAGATTACATCAATAGACTTGCTAACCCTTTTTATATAATAGATGATATGGTTAGATATAGTAGAAAAGCCAAAAATAGGCCAAGCCTCGTAGAGTAAGGTCCAATATGGACAATAATATCTTACAACATGAGCAATATTATACATATTATTTATATGTACATGCATCTTTATTTTATATAGTAAGTGATTTGGTGTGTAGGGTATGTCTTACACACGGTAAATCAAATCACTAGTTTTTACATAATATATTTTATCGTACACAATTTGAGATGGAATGGACAACCATCTCAAGTTGTAGCACGGAGTTTTAGTAAGTATGTGTTGACTACAGAGAACGGAGTTTTATGGAACTGACCGGAATAAAATAATTATACCTAAATAATTATTATGATAACTTATACTCTTAATCCCTAGATTATTTTCGATACACATATTTATAATATATACTGATTTTATTTGTAATGGGTGAGATTTGTTGTGCTCAACAAACCCGTACGTTGGGAAGTAACATTATTTATATGTTGTGTGTCTATAATCGAAGAAATTAATGTCCTTAAAGAAGAATTGATAATATACACTCGAGAAGCTTATAAGTTTCGTTTCTGTGAAATCTTGCAAGTGGATTTTATTTCCGATACAACAAATAAGTTAAGTGATAAGATCAATGAAATAATATGCCTAGTAAATTAAATGTCATTTATTTATTTACTCGGTGGATATCTACAATCTTAACGTGAAAAAATATTTAAGTATTCAATCATGTGCTCTCAAATATTAATTTGATAAGTAATAAGAGTACAATTATATTTTCTAGTGGAAATAAATACAATTTACTGATAGAATATCCTAACATTGGTAAAATATTAATTAGATAGTATTATATTAATCTGGTTAATAAGATTATATGATATTTATTAATTAAGTATTAATCTAAGTAGGATTAGAGTTCTAGGTTAAGTATAAGTCTATTATTTATTATTCACTAGGTCCATGTTTTAACGTATATATACTGCTCATATTCTAAGTAAAATACACACATATCATAACTCCGTATTAGAGTTAGTCTTTCCTAACAGTTTGAGAATCCAGCTCTCTATGAATACGGTATAATCAGGATTGTAAATTTTTTTGTTAAATTCATATACATTACAATCAGGATCCAAAACCAGTTTTCCGCTGTAAAACTAAACGTATTTTCAACAATTGGTATCAGAGCCATGATTATACTGTTTATGAATTAAATTAATTTGATTGATTAGATACTTAATATGTGCTGATTAAATTTTTAATCAGATGTGCTGTATGTTTACGTTGTCTGCATATATATTTTATATGTATGTTGGTTCGATTTATTTCTAAAACTTGTTGCTAACGTGAATATATTTTGTTGAGCATAATTGCATATAGGAAGCATGGCGAGTTTTGGGCTTAGGCCCAAGAGACACGGGTCTATAGCCCCCAAAACTAACATATTTTAGAGCCCCATTTTCAGAAGTACTTGTTTTGTATAATTATTTTCCTAATTAATCTTAATAAATATTGTTGTATAACTTGAGTGAATTTCAGGCTGGTATCTTTTGAAATTACTTATATAAGAGTTAATACCACTTTAAAACTAATTATTGCAAATTGGTATTACTTGCTAATACACATAAGTGCAACACATTTGGCCCATGTGCATGTGAACAAGTCTATTTTGACAAATCTAATACAATCTAATACAAAATTTCCTACAAATCATAGAATATGTCTATTACTAATTGATCATTGAATACGAAATAACAGTTCAGACACTACTATTTCTCTAAACTGGTAGTATAGTACTCATGTAAATAAATAAAAAAAGTTCATCATCACCATCTCGGTATTAAAGGAGAGAAATAGTAGTTACATCTACAGTATATTACTAATACTAGTAGTATAGTGTAAATGAAAAAAAAGTTCATTATCACCATCTGAGTATTAAAATAGAGAAAATAATAGTTACATCTATAGTATATTACGGTCTCGTTTGGTTGAGCTTGTATTGGGATAGAATTAGGGTGGATGAGATTATAAATACTGTCGGACCCACAAATACCGTGTTTGGTACGAAAAGTGGAGGCAGGAATATTAGTAACATGGGATTAGAAATGATGAGAAATTAGGGTATTTGGAATAATAGGGGGGTATGGTATTGGAAAATGAAGGTATTTGGAGTAAATGCGTGTGTGGTGGTACATATATATTAAAATCATATATATATGTGTGTGTATTTTCTAAGTTTATTTATTATAGATATAAATGTAAATTTGTAAAATAGTACAACCCCAATAAAAAGCAAACAAACAATTCATAGATATTTCATGTCAATACTGTTAATCCGACCTTCATTTGTTTTCCCGCCATAGTCTGAAGGTATTGCTAGTCTCATTACTACTAATACCGCAAACAAACGAGGCGTACTAGTAGTACAGTGTAAATGAAAAAAAAAAAGGTTTAGTATTTTTTTAAAAATAACATACTTATTTTTTTTTTTCCTATTATGATTTTGATTTCAAGTTTTTTTGACAAAATTTGTATAAGATATTACCTATAATTATTGTATACTTGATTATTTTTACTCATTTTGTCTCGTTTTGATAAATTTGAGCTAAATATTTACTATTTATTTATCTTATATCTCTAAATTTAATGCTTTTATAACGGAAAAAGGCCCTTTTTTTAATGGTCTACAACCCTAAAATCATGACTCCGGCTCTGATAGGAAGTAACAACTATGGTGGTATATGTCGTCTGCTATTGAGGATCAGACTTTCAGCTTAATTGATATGTTAACTTGTTAAGTGCATGTGGGCCATATTTGTAATTGGATATTTGAGTAAGTAAATGTTTGTATATATTGAACACATCATATATGTAAAGGATATAATAAGGTTATTATAATATGCTTAAAAAACATGGAGTACGTTTTACTGATTGTTTACAAACTTGTATTTGTATAAGTATTATAAGGATTAAATAATATGTACATATGATTTTATTACAAAGAATAACCTTACAGATGTGTGTATAGCAATATATTTGTATATATAAATACACTACCATGATTGTTTTTTTTTTTATCGTGCATATTCTAAAATTCGGTTGTAATTGAAAATACATCTGGCCAGGTCTAGGCATGCCGCTTCTTGTCTGTGCAAAGACCAAATCAGTGGAGTGATTAAGCTAATATTGACCGATACATTTAACTTAACATTAAGCTATAAGTTACATCTCTTTCACTTGTTGCTGAAAAATGTTTAGTGATTGTATCTACCAAAAGATTGATGTGTAGATATTGGAATCACGAATCATGGTTGAAATTTATTGTAAAAGTTCTATCAAACCAGACAGTTTAGCGATGAAAAGATTTTATATTTTTGGAAAATTACACAAGATGCAGGAGTTGCACTAGGAGATATTAGAATTTAGTTTAGTAGACGACCTTCCATTAGAAAGAAGTTTGGTTCAGTTTCTAAGATATTGGATAAATATATTTTATTTATTTAAATGACTATTCGGTTATTAGATAAAATAAACAGTTTATCAGATGTGGTGCATAAGTGAATGGTCTTGACATTATTAGTAAATTCTAATTGTAGATCGTAAGTTAATTAATTGAATAGTATTGTTAGCATACCATTTAAGAGAAAATAACCTTTAAGGTTGAACTATATATAAATTTGGCACGTACACCTACCTTATTTTAATCTTAAAAGGATGTCAAGACTAGTTTAAAATGGTCCATTGGATCATAGAAAGTGGAGGCACTACCAGTTCATAAATCATGTTTAGATGGTAAAATGATCAAGTGGTCTGTCACGACCAAAAGTTATATGAGCTAAATAGGTGTAATGATTAGTTCAGTCTGATTGGTATTAGAGCTTCACACCAGACTTCACTTGGTGTGGATCATGTGTTATGGTCAAAGATAGACTTGATGGGAGAAGAAAACGCGTTCAACAAGCCACCACTACTTGAATGAGGAGTCAACTATGGAGTTTGGAAGATAATGATGAAGTCTTTCATCAAGCAGAATGATGAACACGCATGGAAATCAATGTTGAGTGGATGGGAAACTCCAATGGTCTCTGATGGTGATGGAGAACTGGTTTATGTACCTGAAGACAGATGGTCTGTTGAAGAAGATAAGAAGTATATTCTTATAGTTGTAGATGATTTTTTTAGATATTTTTGGGTTGTTTTCTTAAGAGATAAATCTGAAACCTTTGATTAAAACTCTGTATTTAAAACTGCAACTTGAAAATGGATCTACCATTGGTAAAATTGTGAGAATCAGGAATGATCATGGAACTGAATTTGAGAATAGCAAGTTTAGTAATTTTTGCAACTCCTTAGGAATAAGTCATGAGTTATATGCACCTAAAACCCCACAACAGAATGGTGTGATGGAAATAAAAAATAAAACTATTCAGAAAATGGTTAGAGTTATGCTTAATGCTAATAAACTTGCTAAGAGATTTTGGGTTGAATCTGTTAATACTGCATGCTATATTGTGAACATGGTTTATCTTACCAAATGTACTAATATGACTCTATATGAAATCTGGAAATGTAGAAAACCTAATGTCAAGTATTTTCAAGTGTTTGGATGTGTTTGTTATATTCTGAAACATAGAGAGTATCTTGATAAATTTGATTTTAAGAGTGATGAATGAATTTTTATTGATTATGCTCAAAACAGTAGAGCTTTTAGAGTCTACAATATGAGAACCAACTGTGTCATGGAATCATATAATGTGGTATTTGATTATTTCAAAAATATTTCTAAGATTACAGGTGATAGAGATGACACAAGCACCAAAAGCCAAGAAAAAAAAAGTAAGTCAGCAGAAGGACAATACATGAGTAGTTGGAAGTCCAAATGCAATAGAAGTTGAAACCTAAAGTACAGAAGCTACTGATGCAGAAGAAAACACTGATGCAGAAGAAGAGGGTGCACCAGTGCAAACTCCAAGAAAATCTCGCTATGTAAGAACTAAGAAAAACAACTCTCTGGACAATGGCGTAGGAGAACTCAATGCATGTATGAAAACAAGAGGTAAAAGAAATGATGTTGTTCATTTTGCCTGATATATTTCTCAGATAGAACCTAAAAAAAAAAAAAAGGTATAAGAAGACAGTGAGTGGATTTTAGCTATGCAGGAAGAATTGTCCCAATTTGAAAGAAATGATGTTTGGACTTTAGTACCCAGACCTACTAATAAAAATGTTATAGGTACAAAATGGATTTTTAGAAATAAAAGCAATGAAGAAGGAATAATTGTTAGAAAAAAAGCTAGACTTGTAGCACATGGTTATACTCAAATTGAAGGGATAGATTTTGATGAAACAATTGCTCGTGTAACAAGAATAGAATTTATTAGAATGTTTCTCTCTCTTACTTTTTTTAAATGACTTTAAACTGTTTTAACTTGATATCAAAAGTACTTTCCTTAATGATAATATTCAAGAAGAAGTTTATGTTAGTCAACCTAAAGGTTTTGAAAATCCTAAATTTCCTGAACATGTTTATCATTTGAAAAAGGCATTGTATGGATTAAAGTAAACTCCTAAAGTATGGTATGAGAGATTAACTAGTTTTCTGATAGGAAAATTTAACAGATGAGGAGGTGATAAGACCTTATTCACTAAGAAAACAACTAAGTACATTATTGTTACTGAAATTTATGTTGATGATATATTGTTTGGCTCTACTTCTGATAATAAAATTGCTGAATTTATTTGTGATATGAAAAATGAAGTTGAGATGAGTGTAGGAGGTGAGTTAACTTATTTTCTAGGGTTGAAAGTGAAACCAAGTGATAAAGGTATTTTTCTAAGCCAAAGTAAATATGTTGATAATCTTGTTAAGAAATTTGGTTTAAGTGATGCTAAAGAGAAAAGACCACCTATGAGCACTACCCTTAAATTGTCTAAAAATGATAAAAATAAGGCTGTTTGTCCTAGCTTATATAGGTCTATGATAGGAAGTCTCTTATATTTAACTACAAGTAGACCAGATCTTTGCTTAAGTGTAGGAGTGTGTGCTAGATATCGTGCAAATCCTCTACAATCTCATTTGAATGCTGTCAAAATAGTTATAACATATGTGAAAGGTACTATCAGTCTTGAACTATGGTATTCTAATGATACAAATCATTTTCTGGTTGGTTACTGTGATACAGACTGTGTTGGTAATATAGATAATAGAAAAAATATTTTTGGTGGTTGTTTTTATTTTGGAAATAATCTTGTTTCATGGTTTAGTAAAAAGCAAAATTTCATCAATTTATCTACTGCTGAAGCAGAATACATTGCAGCTGGTAGTGGTTGTACCCAACTTATTTGGATGAAACAAATGTTATCTGATTATAATATTAAATAATAAGTGCTAACTTTATTCTGTGATAACAAAAGTGCTATAGACTTGGCAAAAAATCTAGTACAACATTACAGAACTAAACATATTGATCTACGGCACCATTTTATAAGAGAATTAGTTGGAAAAAAAAAGAGCTTAATTTTAGAACATGTCTCAACTGAAAGACAATTTGCAGATTTTTTTACAAAGCCCCTTGGTACAAACAAGTTTGAAACTTTAATAAGTGATATTGGGTTATGTCACTACATATCTAATTGAATATTCTTGCTATATGTGTTTATCTGTGACATTGATAAAATTTATGTCTAAAGTAAGTCTTATTGAGCTATGAAGTTTTTGTCTTGAAAAAGCCATTGATTGATCCCTCTAAAAATATGTGGGATAAATTGTCCTAAAACCAAATTTCTGTTAATTGAGAAAAACAACAAAGTGCATATATTTGTATTCAGTTGCAACTAAGGTTAGAACCACAGTTGCAAACTTAGTCTGGCATGCAGACATGTCAGTGTCTAGTGCATGCACTTTTATCCCAGTCGTTACGAGGGAAGACCATATTAATAATGAATTGAATTCAACATAAATTGATATTCTAAGTGATATAAAATGATTAAAAAAAAAAAACCAAGACATAGTCGTGAAAATTTTCACATCTCTTAGACTTTTTTCTTTTAAGGTATTGAAAACTTTTTGTGTAGAAGAAAATGGATTTGCTCAATATAGTTCTTAGTGCATAATTTTTATTGTTTGGATATCTAATGATAAATATATATTATTGAGTAAATTTTTAGTTTCTTTTGTTCAAAAATTCTATACTATATAATAATATTGCTATCTTTGTTTGGATACAAGTCAAATTTTCTTTATTTCTTCAACTTCTATAAATCAAAAGTTAGATAAATTTGTTTTAAATTGGAATGTTGATCTTGATTAATTGTTTAAATTATCTAAATTGGAAATTTTTGGTCAATGACTTATCTGTTTAAACCTTATGCGAAAATTGAGTTTTTTTTTTATAAGGATATATATCGATATTTGGTTAGAATTTGTTTCAAAAATAGATTTGGTATATCTGTCTATTGTTTAATAAAATTTGGATTTAAAAAGATTTCCTTAAAATATTTTTAACTAAACAACCACAATTCAGTTTTACTATTTCTTTGTATATATATCTATCACAGTATAAATTATTGCTGAATGAGTGAAACTTTGGTCAGTAAAAAGTCTTTTGAGTAATGTGAGTATTGTGATGATGGCATTTCTAATGATACTTGTTTTAAGGAAAAAAAATATATTTAGTGTATTGTACTATCTGATTTTAATGATTTAGATATCAGACTATCAAAGATAACAATTGACGTACTAAACTATCATAATATTCACAATTCAGGTATTGCCGTTAATTTAGTTGGATGAAAGTTAGTTTCACTTTTTATTTTGGTCATATTTTTTGTAATTTGTATAAATTTAATCATGTCTTTTCGAATCATTATAATTTACAATGTTTCTACTAAAACACATACAAATACATACATAATAAGTATCTTAGTTTAAAAAACATTTTATTTGACTAGATTTTCTTTGATTTTTTTTCTAAAACAAAAAAAATTATAATTTTTTTTACACTTTCTCTTAAACAAAAATAAAGTAAGTTTTACATTTATGACATTCGAGCAAAAATTATTTGAGGCCACATCACTATTTGAATACTTTCATGAAAAAACGGCAAGAAAATTGTTATTTTTTTCAAAAAAGTATTCATTTTTTGTAAATAGAATATATTTGTTAAGTATTTATAATTTCTTTTTATATACAAACGTCATCTAGAATTTACATTATTTACAATAATATGTATGCATGCATTATATTATATTATATATATTTTTATACATACATTAATATAACATATATATATATGTGTGTGTGTATGTGTGTGTGTGTGTGTGTGTATTATATACATATATATATGATATAATTATATATTTTTGAATTTATAAAAATGAGACATTTCAGAAAATTAAGTGTTAGACTTATACAAGTTACAAAGAATATGACCAAAATGAAAAATGAAACTAATTTTCATCCAATTAATTTAACAGCGGTATCTGCATTGTGAACATTATGATAGTTCAGTACGTCAATTGTTAATTTTGGTAGTTTGATACCTAAATTTTTCACAACATGTAGTATATTACACTAAATGTATTTTTTTTCCGTTGTTTTAATGAAGGTGGTTATGGTTTAAGTGATTCTAGTGTGAGAGAATTTGATGTAACTGTTGGTTTTGGATGTGATTTTGGTGATACTTGTCATATATGAGAGTAGATGTTATAAGTTGTGAGAGTTTGAAAATGAAATCGATAAGTTATGAGCATGACTTTTATTTGTGCTTATATTTTTAATAACTCCTAAAATACTCTTCAGGATGATTTGATTATTTATCTTGCTGATGATGATAATGTCTGCTATAATGAGCCTTAATGTGATAACAGCAGCACCACTTAGTAATGGATGTGACAAATAGGGGGAGAAGAGTTTATGAGCTAAACTGGTTGATGTGTTTAAAACTCTGATGATGTGATGTGATGCGTGTAACTTATTTGTTGTGATAGCAGGTTGAATTGTTTTTAAATAAGTTCTATGTTTGAAATTGGGGAATGGTGTTTGAGTTAATGTTGTATTTGCAGTTCTAACTTACAGGGCAAGATTAAGTGCTAAACTCAAAATTCATATATATTGTTCTGCAATTCTAATGTGCAGGGGAGGTACTTGGGTTAAAACTGTTAATTGTGCATTCTATGTTCAATTTAAATTAAATGAAGTTGTATTATGAACTCAGATTATTTGTCAAATCTAATGACAAAGAGGGAGATTGTTAAGACCATATTTCTGACCTAGTAACTCTTTGTTGTCAATTGGTTTGAGCAAAGTAATATAAGTTAAATGATAATTCTTAAGACAAGTTTATGTTTACAGGTGAAGTTGCAATCACCAGTTGCAGTCGTAGTTATAACCTGCTAATATGTAGAATTCTGTCTTACTTCATTACTTGTTCTTTAAGCTAATTATTTTTATTAATTTATACATAAAATATTCTCATATATCTACAGGAAATTATTTTATATGTGTGGAGAATATTTAAGTGATAAATAATGGAATGTTCTTTAAAGATTTAATGAGTTTAGTTTTTCAAGATATAGTATCTAAAGATATTATCTTGTTTCTTATATTATGATAACTAAATCTTCTATTCTTATGCAAGTCTTTATCACGTTTTCAGTCTATGTTGATTAGATATTTTATGATTCCAATAGATTGGAAATATATATGGAGTTATTTGATCTTATACGAAATTTATTTTATCTTCAATAGATATTATTTTATAGGTTTATTTTAAAGGAAACAATAGCTCATATATTCAAGCAAGCTATCTCGTGTTGACTACAAGAAGATTGAGCTCAATATTGCAGCAATGATTTCGTGCATACAAGAAAGTTTGAGATCAATCAAACCTGCAAATATTCAATCAAGAACATCTTGAAGAATAAAGATAGAAGAATAAATATTCATGAAGATCTTAGAAGATTGTAATTTTATCATTATAAATAGTTGATAGTTTTGCTTGTAAATGGTGTTTGTTCTAAACTATAAAGAACTACCCTTAGAGAGACACACGAGTGAACTAAAAAAGTGAGAAACAATGGTGGGATGTTGTTGACTTTAAATAATGATGGGACACCATTAACATGAGTGATAGTTATATAGTAGGAGCAATATAAAGATAGGTAGAAAATCTAGAAGGAGTCTGAGAATTTTTCATAAGTCTTGAGTCTTGTATTGTAGGCTTTTATAATACCACTAATCTGGGTGAGTATCCTGGAGATGTAGTCCAGGGATTGGATGAATTCCGTTGTTAAACGGGCGTGTAAATTTACTTTCAAGTACGTTTAATATTCTATTCAGTCCACCTATATACTTAAGTTGCAACCGTGGTTAAAACTATAGTTGCAACCTAACTACGTAACATCAAATAGAACAGCGGATAGGAATTTCATTGTGTAATCCAATGAGATCCATGATACATGAGTTTTGAATTGATGGTCACATTTATTTGTGTTCATTCAAAGTAAATGTACATTCATTTGATGTGTCATACGTTTAAGTGTTTTGAAGTATTTAATGCATTTAAAACGAAGACAGATATGCATTTTGGAAATGTATATCGACACTTCAATATGATCGAGGTGGCAAGTAACTCTTTAGATAGCTAGTGGACTAATTATCATATGCATGGATTATGTCCTAGTTGACTACGCTTAGTACATAATCATAGAACGGTTTAGCAAAATGAAGGTAAAAGACTTTTATAGGAATGGTTAGGTTGGTGGTGAGTTATTCAGTCAATTTTATTCGTTTTTAGGGTACGCAGTAGAAACATAGAGTAAATCTTCACTTGGTTTCGTCTTAGCTAGTACCTAGTACTTCCATATAACTTTATATTTGGCGCAAGCCTAGTATTAGGAAGTTCTGGTATGTGGGAGTCTAACACACATGTTGAAGGGAAAAGTAAAAGAAGCTTGAATCAAGAATTGATGTTTGTTTTTTGTAGATTATCCAAAGAAACAAAAAATGGTTTCTTATTATTCTAAGAATCAGAAGTCATTGTTAACACACATTAATTGATTCTTGGGAAATGATTAGATGTTACCACAGATCCAAAATAAAGTTAGATTAATAGTAGTTAAGAGAAGTTAGAGGGACATTATATATTATATACCTATAGATCAAAATGAAACATCGCATGATGGACTCACATATACGTTTTCTCAGTGGGATAAATCGAGTGATTCATGCAGAGGATGTTGGTGTATACACCAGTTGAAAAGTTCATAATGTTTAGTACTTATAGGGAGGTTCATTGTAGTGGGAGGGTCTTGAAACAACCTAGACATTTCTTATACTTAGGATAATCTTACGAGATGATCCTTGATAAGTTGAAAACTGAACCTAGTAGCTACAATGAATCTTAAAGAGATAAAGATGCAAGGCATGACAAGTAGCTGTGAAATCTGGTCAAGACAGTTTTCCTTATTTGAAGTCTTGAGTAGTAATTTTATAGTACAACCAGATGTTCTTCAAGCAAATGGCCAATAGTACAGGTTGTGCAAGCTTAAAAAGTCTTTAGACTTAATTAGGCATGTAGGTCTAAGTTTATCCGTTTTGATCAATCTATAAAGTCTCATGAATTTGATCAATGGTCGGATGATTAGTATGAGTACAAGAAGTGTGATAGGAATGTTTTGATGTTTTTGGTACTATGGGTAAATTAACTTTGTCATCGGAAATGATGTGTGTTTGTTATTTACATTAAATATATGCTTATGCAGATAGTTAGATATGAATGATTTGAGACAAGTCAGTCACATCAATTAATGTTGGGCTTACCACAAATCAAGTTATATCGGTTCTGATTCTAGCCGAATTTAGCATATTACTTTCCAAGAAAGGATTAATACTTTCGGATTTTAAATGTTGCATAGACAGTTCCATATGCGTTGGCAATTGGAAGTCTCGTGTATGTTATGAAATTCGTTAGATGTTATATTTATTTTTCCTTTGGTATTGTTAGTAGATATAAATCTAAGTCATGGCGAGATTGTTTAAATATGGTAAAATATTTAATGAATTATCTTAAATGATTCAGTTTTAAATGAAGTTTTACCAAAAAGTTAGTCTTTAGTCATTTTTGATTTGTAGACTTCAATTTTTAGTCGAGTAGTAATTCTAGAAAATCAACATAGAGTTAAAAGTGAACATGATTACATCCTAACTTTCTTGTAGACCCTTTGTTAAGACTTTTTTGGTAAGGTCTTAGATAAATAGAGAGGGATGGGAGTTTGATGTACGACGTCATAACTTTAAGTATAAGTGGAAGATTTTTAGAATGGTATACAAAAACTAATGATTTATTATCGGTTTTATTATGAACAATAAATGATTTATTTGAGAATAAATATGAGCAATGTTGTACATATTATTTATATGTACATGTGTCTTTATTTTGTATAGGAAGTGATTTGGTGTGTAGAGTACGACTTACACACGGAAGATCAAATTACTAGTTTTTACATAATATATTTTATCGTTAACAACATGAGATGGAATGGAAAACCATCGGTAGAGTTGTAGTACATAGTTTTAGTAGGCATGTCTTGACTATAGGGAACGGTTGAGTTTCGAATCTTTGTGCTAGTATACTTAGAGTATATTGAACATGACAAATTGGTATTATTTTATGTTACTGACCGGAATAAAATAATTACACATAAGAAATTATTATGATTACTTGTACTCTTAATTCCTAATTATTTTTTTTTGATACATATATTTATAATGTATAATGCTTGGATTTGCAATTGGTAAGATTTGTTGTGGTCAACAAACCCGTACGTTGGCAGTAACATTATTTATATGGTGTGTGTCTGTAATCGAATCGAAGGAATTCACGTCCTTGAACAAGTATTGATGATATCCACTCGAGAAGCTTATATGTTTTGTTTGTGTCAAATCTTGCAAGTTGATTTTATATCCGACACAACAAATAAGTTAAGTGGTAAGATCGATGAAATAATATG
Organism: Primula veris; assembly: GCA_963682055.1. Classification (NCBI taxonomy): domain Eukaryota; kingdom Viridiplantae; phylum Streptophyta; class Magnoliopsida; order Ericales; family Primulaceae; genus Primula; species Primula veris. The sequence goes on along the minus strand of OY821742.1, from coordinate 26,569,399 downwards.
CCTAGTAAATTAACTGTCAGTTATTTATTTACTCGGTGGATATCTATAATCTTAACATGAGAAGATATTTAAATATTTAATAATGTGCTCTCAAATATTAATTTGAGAGGAATAAGAGTGCAATTATATTCTATAGTGGAAATGAATATAAATATTCTAATATTGGTAAAGTATTAATTAGATAATATTATATTAATCTGGTTAATAAGATTATAAGATATTTATTAATTAAGTACTAAGAGCATCCACAATAGTTATGTTAATTTTAACAATATTAACTTTGACACATCATCATTTAATTATATGTTAAATGACACATATGTAACTTAAATTTAACATTCACATTAGTGTGTTAACTTAACAAAATTATATAATTTTAATTAAAATTAAATATCAATTGAAATCTCATTAATTAGTCATTTTGTAAACCCCCATTAATATATGAACTAAACTATGAGTATTTGAAATATATTTCATGTTTTAATTAATTATATTTTGCCACATAATTCATTAACAAGATTAAAAATATTGTTATATTTAACAACTTTTTTAACATTTATAAAGATAACACATGATTTAACATAACTAATGGAGACAAAAAAATGCATTGTTAGCTAAGTATTTTAGTTAACAATAGAGATAACAACACTATTATAGATCCTCTAATCTAATTATTATTAGAGTTCTATATTAAGTAGAAGCCTATTGCTTATTGTGCATTAGATCCCTACTGTAGCCTATATATATTGCTCCTATTCTAAGGAAAATACACACATATCATAACTCACGTATTAGAGTTAGGCTTTTCTAACAGTTTGAGAATCCACCTTTCTACGGAGCAAGACAGTATTATACGAATATGGCAGAAGATCAAGTGTGATCCAGCACTGTCCGTGAGCTATTTCTGTATCGTTTTTTTTTGTTAAATTCAAGATCAACTGTGATCAACCAGTTTTTCGCTGCAAAATTAAACGTGTTTCCAACAGCCCCCTCAGTTGTCACATGAGCCAGATAGAAGAGCAACAAAGAAATATTTGTGGGTGGTTTCCCTCGGTCCATATTCTCAAATTTTATTTGCTTGCCGTCTAAAAAAAAGAGATTACAAACTTGAATATGTTCGTGACTTTTTAATCTTTTTTTTTAAACTAAATAATCAACTAAAAGAGATTACAAACTTGAATATGTTCGTGACTTTTTAATCTCTTTTTTTTAAACTAAATAATCAACTATAATCGAATAGTAGATTATGACGAATTAGTGATATATACTCTGATAGCTACGTAAGTATACAATCGAAAAACTCAAAAACAAACCTAAAATAACCGAATCTTTGATATATTAAAAAAAATTTGCAGACTTTTTCATCTCTTTTTGCAGGAACTTAATAATCAAACCAAAAGATACATATATCGATAGATATGTATGGATATAGTGCAATCCAACAAAAATTAAAGAAAAAAAAACTTCATATAAAATAGATTAATATATGGAGAGAGAAAGAGAGGGAAGAGATAAAACGTAAAGAGAAAAAGAGAAAGCGCAATCGTGGAGAAAGAGCGAGGAGATGGAGAGAGATCTAGAAATAGAGGGCAAAGAGAGAGAGAGCGTACGCTTGTATTGGGCTCGATAAATTTTCATATAGGAAAAATTAAGGTTCGATCCCTAAAAATCAAATAATTTAAGTTTTAGTCTAACTTCAATACATATTTACGGAAAAGACCATTTTTAACAAATTTATTTAACTTTTAGTCTAATTCTGATAAGAGTGTATTTTTCGACTGCAAAAAGTCTGTTTTAACTCCAAAACCGTAAATCCAAATTACAAACCGTAATTCTGATTTACGGTTTACTTTTTTATTTTTATTTTTACGAAAAAAAAAAGGTCAACTGTAATTCTGAAATACGGTTTTGGCGTGAAAAAATATTTTTTATAGTCGAAAAATCCAGCCTCTTATGATAAATATATATATAGGAGATCAAAATATGATTTGGTTCACTTTCTACCATTTACTTTCTCTCTCTAAAAACTCACCATCGAACCTAACTCTTTATCACCTACAATCGTCGTTGCCGCTCTGCCACCTGCATTGAAGGAAACTGACGCTCTGCTGTCTCTTTCATTGATCTATCTCCGTTACTGTATATCTCTATCTCACTCACTCTATCTCTCCGCCTCTCTCACATTTTATCTCTCTCTTCCACTATATCCATCCCTATATATATTTCAACATATATATACATACAACACGTAACTATCTCCTTTATCTCTTCGACTGCATCTTTCTGTCCGTCTGTATCTCTCTCTATCTGCTCTCCGACTGTATCTCTCCATTCTCTCTCTATCTCTCGTTGTTTCTGAACCGATTCACGTATATATGGGCTCTCATCTTCATCATGGTGACAGAACGATGAATCAGCTATCTGGTGTTGGATTAAACCTGTAAATTAGATTGAATAACTTAATATTAATTCCCTCTCTAGTGTTATTGAAACTATTTAATCAGATCCTTCACTTTTTAATGAACATAGGTCTACCCAATATAATATTAAAACTTATTACTTTTTAATGTAACCCTTTTGTTTGTAATTTGAAAATACAACAAATTAGACTTTTTAAAAATGAGTTAGACTGTTTCTAAAATGATTCAGACTGTTTTTAAATGACGCATACTTTGTTTAAAATGACTCGGATAATTTTAAAACAAATTAGACTGCTTTAAAATTGATAATAAATAGTTTTTAAATGACCGTGAAGTGCTTTTTATTGACTCAATTTTTTTAAATGATCCATATTGTTTTTAAAATAACTCAAACTGTTTTTAAATTGATAATATACTCGTATTAAACAACGCATACTGATTTAAACGACTCATATTTTTTCAAATGACAATAGACTGTTTTAAAACGACTCGGATAGTTTCTAAATGACTTAGAGTGTTTTAAAATGACCGTAGAATGATATTTAAACGACTTACAATGTTTTTAAAATGACAATAGACTGTTATAAAACGACTCAGACTATTTCTAAATGATTGTATGTTGCTTTTCAAATAACCATAAACTGTTATTTCCACAAGGTTGTAAAATGGTATTTAACAATTAATTAAAAGTCTCCAAGGCATTGATTTTTTTGATCAATTGACATTGATCATTAGGATCAGAGTGTTACTATTGAAAATTTCTGGATGTATTGTGTTATTTTCTGAAACATGTTATGCAATAGTAGAATACAAATAGGTGGTGGTTTTTACAAGTCTTCAAAATAAAAGGATTATTTTGTAATAAAACTAGAGTATTAAAATAAAATAAAAATATCACGTGGATGTCTTCTTCTACCTCCTTTCTTTCTTTTTCTACTGTAAATTATGTAAAACCCCATTTTTTTCATTAAAATCCCTAATTGAAATTGGGGATTCTTCTCCCTCAAATCCTCTTATTCAGATACCTCAATTCGAGTCTATTAAACATCATACATGTCTTTAATAAAATCAATTAAAACATATTCGACGTTTTTTTTTCTTCATTTTTTTGCACCTATTTGTTGGTCGGTGCCTAAGATCGTTGTCTGTTTTGGCTGGCATAAGGGCCGACCCTATTTTCAACCTACATAAACGACTATATCCATTTTCACATGAACATATGCTATTTTGAAATGACCATACACCGTTTACTTTGGTTATTGTCTAGTGATTTTGTCGTTTAGAATGGTTTAGAAACATTTTAAATAACTCAGACTTGTTGTAGGATATTATTGGACTCTTGGGCTTATTCTTTATGGGCCCAAGTGGGCTTATAACCCTACCGTTCTATCTATATAAAGAGGGCTAGGCGTCTTGTATTTTATCATTCATTCATATACATTATGATTAATAAAGACCTACTGTTCTCTCTCTCTATGTTCTCTCTATATCTATATACATATATATGTGAGTTAATATGTCACACAACACGTTATCGGCACTTTGCTCGTGGAGAATAGAATATACGCTCGCGGATATTGGAAATTTTGGGTAAACGCATGGATATTGGGTATTTATAAACCTTGAGGTTTATCCGGTTTTTTAGGGTTTTGTTTTATCGACCTCCGCAACATACCATGTGAAAGGTACATAAATTCTATAAATAAAAAAATCACAATACAGTATGGCATAATCACGTAATCATTGTTGTCTATGATTTAACAATATTAACTAAGTTATACTGCATATTAAACGGTCTGTCCATCTGTATATGATTTATGAAATATATTTAGATATATGAGTTTACTATGAGATATGAAATAGTAGTTAATTAGCACGTACAAACGTACTTATTTGACCTGTGACATGAAATATATTGCATGGAGTAATACTAATGATGCATTCATGTTTGAAAAAAAAACTCACTAAAAGTCAAACTACATGCTACTACCCTAGACAATGGAATTGGTTTTGTCTGTGCTAGACTCCTTACATGCTAAAGTTTATTTTTGGGTAATAATAACTATCTCTGCCTATCTTATACTAAGATATTAAACTTCACATGTTGTGAATTGTTTAGTACACAATTTTCATGTATGTGTATAATTGCATGTGTAAATCAATCGGTAATCAGATTTTAAATCGAAAGTCATAAATTGTAAAACATGTATTAATCTGTCGGATTAAATCTGCAACTAACTGAAACGTATGTACTGATTAGTAATTCTCTGAAAGCTGTAAACTATTCTGTAAATTACTCAAGGACTAAACTGAAACTTGTCTGAAATTCTGGACTGTTTATGTAATAACGCTGTAAGTAGATATATAGTTTGCTGTAATTACACGCATGGTCCTGTAGTATAATACTTATACGAAAACAGTACATATGGTTGATAAGATATAATATTTGGTATATATACACACACATGCATATAATTTTTTTTTTATTAAAAGGCAAGCCAAAAAAAATTGCATGTTAATTGAATAAATTGATATGTTTCCATGTAAATTTAACCCCTTTGCATGTTAAATTTTTTTTTACCAGAATTAATTGGTAATTAAAAATATATTGCTTGCTTGCATGTTAAAACTACCATGTATAGAATTACTTATATGGCAATAAACCGTAGATAATTGATTGATATCTTATTAGTATAATCAACATATCTTTTGATATTACCATAGATATAAATATACCATATGGCAGTTAATTGATTTGATTTGATTTGGTATGATATAATTTGTGTGATTGATAATCCTGAATTGATTTAGTTTATCACCAAATCTACTGCATGATTAGATATATATCATGAATATATTTTATACTGCCTTATATATATATGTGGTTATCTAGAATAGATATACCTGTTATTTATTGCCATGAATGATAAAATTGCGAAATCATATATATTCACATTTAAGTTGGAAAAATTATGAACCTTCCCCAAATAGGCTCACCTATTTGGATACGATGTCTAGGAAAGATATAGGCGGAAGTCGATATCCTAATGAGGTCGGGTTTTAAGTGACATTCGTGCCCTCCACCCTCACCGTCTTTCCTGTTCGTTTTTCAAGTAGAGCTACCGAAAGGGGTTGACTAAATAATAATTTCCCCGAGTGTTTTTATATAATGATGTATGTTTCGCCGAATTGGTGTTTCAGTATCGACCCGTCGTTCGATCAATGAGAACCGATTCACATGAAAAGCAAAACTAATGTTTTCGAACCTGTCGTTTCGAAAAAAATGTTTGTGCTTGTGCAAACCATAAACATATAAACCAGTCGTTTTATATGAAAAATAATCCAGAACTCCCAACACATGTTGGATGCCATCTATGATGAGAAAAATCGCAAAACATACTTGCGAAATGACTGTTTAGACGTTGATGTTATTCCGTCACCACATGTTAGTCACCCTGATGTGTGAGCATGTGATACCCAAATTATTTGGATGTCATCTTTGATGAGTAAAACACGAGTTTGTTGTTACCCTCGAGATGAATGCTAAGGCGTTGATTTTATTCCGCCGCCACATTTGAGACGTGATGACGTCTATGGTGAACAAATGTCTGAAATTGACATATTGGAGCAATCCTTCACCAAAATACTAGCTTGGAAATTGCATTCCATAAGCAGTATCGTGAATTTATATTCACCATGTTCCTTTATTGCCCATCTGTTATTGGATAAGAAAATTACCCCGGTGAGTAGTTTTAATCCTATTGGGTCAATGGCGAATTGTTTGCCTGATATTAATGCTCTTCGTGTATATTTTTTTTCCACGAATCGAGAACCGAGACAAGTGTTATTTGTCTCGAACTGTCATGATCCTAATGAATCGCCTAGCCAAGCGAGATTTTAGACAATCGTCAAAATCGAAAACTTGTGGCTGCAAGACAGTAATTGAAAGGAACAATATGGCCCGTTGTCACAAAGTAAGAGATAATGCTCAATGAGACAACTCTATGCTATAAAGACAAAGGTCATGCACAGTTACTCCTTAAATAGTTCACAACTATTATAAAGGTGAAAAAAACCGATGCTAATGTGGTTAAAACTAACTGAAAGGAAACTCTTGAGACCCCCGATTTTGTGGCTCAAATGAGTTTGATATCTTTCTTTATTGATTTTGATAAATCATTGAGCCATTTTTTCACTCATCTGGATTATGTTTTTCCATTTGTATTATGATTTTTCCATTTGGCAATACTTTTGGATTATGGTTTGCCCGTTTATGAAATTTCTCGAAATAATTTAAAGTGTTTTGAGAAAATTCCTTTGACAAATGACACCAAACTTTAAATTATGAAATTTTAGGCAATACTTGTGGGGTAGTTGTTTTTTTTTGAAAATAGTGGGTAACAGTGTACCATATAATTTCACCAACTACTTGCCTAAAAGAGTACTCAGTGACAACGATTCTGGACCTGTCGTTCCAAATCGAAATCTTTGGTAAAGCCAAATTGATTTGTCAAATATGAGGCGTTATACTCCTATAGGTCCTATCGTACCTTGTTGAGTTATAAAATATTCGAGAAAACCAGTGTTATCTGGTAATAGCTCATAAAAGAATTGAAATTTCTTTACATAGCCTCCATTCAATACGACTAAAAGCATATTTTAGAGGAGTTGAAATGTCTTTCAAGTGGTTGCTACCACATTCTTTAAAGCATTTAAAGTTACCTTATCATTTCTCCTATCGTCGAAATGATAAATGATTTAGATGCTAAGACATGATTGTCTATACTATCATTCGCCTGTCGTCGATTGATAAGAGCATTTTGATATTGTGGCATTGACCGGATATTCCCGGGTCAAAAGACGATGCTTGATTTATAATCGCATCGTATTTGGATTCTCTTTGAGAATATATTTCGTGATTAATCCGAAATTCATGCCACTAATGCTCACTTTGAAAGACTAATATGTGTAAAGATCATGAAATGAACTCGTAGAATTCTTGTGAAGAATTGAAGGAGTTATTGTGGACTTATCCAACCATAAGACGGACCATAAATATAAATGGTTATGGTTGATGCATCGACAATATGGTCACATTTTAATGTTGTCCACATAAATGCAGCACTTTCCAAACTTTTAGCCCTATCATTAAGTTGATGGCTCATGATCCGGATTATCCTAAAAAGTCTAGTCGACTTGATAATTCCGAAGAGTAAGATTCGAAAATTCGATTTGAATTACTTGAGTTTGGAAATTGAAATTGAACATCATGTCGATTATGTTCAGACCCAAATGGACTCAGGGAAAGCTTGATGATGCGACTGCAAATGGTTGCACGCACTTCTTGGTCTTGCGCACCAAGATTTATATTTCCGTGTGGGTTCATGCTATTTTGCTGCATTGGTCCGTCTGAGGCCATAGTCACTCAAAACACTAAATGCGTACCAGTTGATTACTGGCTATGAGCCAGACGCCTCATATGAACGCGTGTTTGAGTGCTTAATATTTTGATTGAGCCGTTATAGCGTTCAAAATATGGACCTCTGAAGGGGACATAAGTCGATTATGAATCCCCTACCTATCATTTGATAGAGTAACCTTGGCAAGCGATCTCTTTACCGCATGATATGCGAAAGTGACATCGCTAAGACTGTTCTCCCCGTCGTTAGGGGGAGATTTGCACGTTACCGTTGATAAGAAACGACATGAAGTAACGTGGCATAACCCACTCAGTCTTAGCTTGATTCCCAAAACTGCACTTAGTGATAAGTAAGTACATAGACTCCCTCAAGTCTAACTAAATGCCATACGCATTTAATGACTTTATGAGATGTCACGAGATCATTTATACCTGCTGCAAAATGCTTGCAAGAATAGACGTCCCTGTCGGACGCCGTGTTCCTGTCGTAACACGTTGCTTTGGCCGAACCCGCCAAGCAAAGGACGCTGCCGTCGGCCGTCAGTCTGTCATCCTTCCTAAGATATGAGGAAGTTGACCGGTTCTTAATTCGTTCAGCCCCAGAGGTGGTGAACTGAAACTCGTTTGTCGCATGAGATTATAAAGGATCTAGGAGATGTGTGATTCCTCCTCATCCTAAGAATCTCGAAATATGTGTCGATCATGATATCTTAGACGATATTGAAGCGAAACGAGACTGTCATTGATTACTTGTTCATATATTCGGTGACGACTGATAATATGAGCAAATTATGACAGGGAACCATGAACCGTTGCCTGAAGTCAACGTAGAATAGACTGGACTAATGGAAACTTGCAATCCAAGTAGACTCCTTAGCGAAAGTGTGTTCGGACCTGTAGCTCCAACACCACCAATGTTAAACGAGTTCGTTTATTTGGTTATTCGTAAGGAAAAGTGATGAGAATAATGAGATTGTAGAATGCTCACCTAGTAGCGCAAGGCTTCTCTCATACCTTGGAATTGATTACGAGATGGTTGATTTCCTCGTAATGGACAATATAATAGTCCCCTACTTTACCAGTTTAGTAGTTTCCGAAAAACTGATTATGCAGCATGCGATTGTGGTCACGGTTTTATCTCTATGGGGATTTAGACAAAGAGATATAGATGAAGGTCCCTGTGTGGCTTCATACGCTTTAATCAAGTAGTTCCTGACCACGGAACACGATCTCAATTAAATGAGACATTCACTATATGGATTAATATAATCCGAGCGGATGTGGTATACCGCCTAAGTGAGTACTTGATTAGCTTGGGATACTTGAACAAGTATTATGCCCTTGCGTGTTTTATTACGCGATCCATTTTTTTTGGATTTGCCTTCGAGATGAAGGATCTTGGGAAGACACGGTAGTGACTTGGCCTGATTATCGAGTCCCGTAAAGATTGAATCTAAGTCCATGATTCAGACTACACCCAGAAGGTGTTATGACGTTTTAGTCATTATGACGCTAAGTCGTCAGATTCTCCCATGATCGTTCGATCACTAGACATTGATATAGACCCGGTCCGTCCCTGATGAGACGACAAAGAGATATTGAACCATGATGTTCATATCTAAGTACAATAAGCGCATCATTGTACTTGGTCTAATGTACTAGGACGAACATCTTGTCTGCTGTGAATGGTATAGCTCGACACAGCATCGCGCTAACACGCTTCCATCGAAATGGCATAAAAGACATTTTCCCATTACCTTAAGGTAACTGTGGATGAGGGCTTGTCTTATCCCATTTTGCGTCATCGAGTGTACCTACCCCCTTCAGTACTCGAATTAACGCAACCCTTTTTCGGTTATACCGATGCTGGTTACTTATCAGACCCGCATAAGGGATATTCCTAACATGGTATGTCTTTCCCATTAGGAATAAGGCGATATCTTGGAGGTCTTGGAATGACTCCAAACGAATCACTCCGATCTCGTGCTCTATGAGACGACTAGAGAGTATATATGGCTTCGAGCTAGTATTAGCCATATTTGAATTACATATGCTCTGTCTCACGATCCAGATAAAACACTTGTCATAGAAGACAACTTGTTGTTATCGATCAAGAGAGACATGACTACATTATGCTATTTAGCATTTTTCGCCGAAATAAATCTTCACATATGAAGTTTAAGAGCATCCAGTTGAATGCTCGTTCTATTCCATGTTAGATTTTCTTGCATCCAGTCGTGTGCAAGTAAATGAGGCATCCAGTCGAATGCTCGTACTCTTTCTTGGAATATGAAATCTTTGCACCCTGTTGTGTGCAAGTGAGGGGGAGCATCCAGTCGCATGCTCGTGTACTCTTTTTGTCCTTAGACCAAGGTTTTTTCCCACTGGGTTTTCCTTGGCAAGATTTTTAGCGAGACACGTTCCCATTATATCTCACTTAAGATTGCCGAAATTAGGGGGAGTATCCTGTTGTATACTTCTTACCACTGTGTACTCTTTTGTCCTTCGACTAGAGGTTTTTCCCACTGGGTTTACTCTAGCAAGGTTTTGATGAGGCACCTATTTTGTGGTTGATTCCCTACTACTACCACTGTTGCACTGTTTTTCCTTCGATCAGAGATTTTCCCATTGGGTTTGCTCCGGCAAGGTTTTGATGAGGCACACTGTTTTGTGGTTAGTTAATTACATAGAATTTCGGCCTATATCATTCGGCTACACAGTTTCTCCTAGGTACCGGTTTTCTCCCACACTGGGTTTTCCGTCCCTAAGGTTTTTATGTGTTTAGCATTGCAAATGAACTCGACTCAGATCGACTGCATGAAGACGAAGAATTCAAGACGTCCAAAGGGTGAGTGTTGTAGAATATTATTGGACTATTGGGCTTATTCTTTATGGGCCCAAGTGGGCTTGTAACCCTACCCCTCTATCTATATAAAGAGGGCTAGGGGTCTTGTATTTTATCATTCATTCATATACATTATGATTAATAAAGATCTACTGTTCTCTCTCTCTATGTTCTCTCTATATCTATATACATATATATGTGAGTTAATATGTCAAACAACAAGACTATTTTTAAAATGACTCATATAATTTTAAATTACCATAGATTGTTTTAAAATGACTAAGTTTGTTTTAAATGACTAAGTTTGTTTTAAATGACTTAAACTATTTTTTAAAATGACTAACAATGTTTTAAAATGAGCATATACTTTTTTAAAATGAGTCTACACTGTTGTTCAATTTGTTGTGTTTTTTTTATTTTTAATGTATTTTTTTTTCATTTTTCTATTTTTTAGTGATTCTGAATTTTTGGATTTTATTTCATTTTTTACCATTTTTTCGCCATAAAAAGATCTATTTATTGTTTCTTGGGACTCTTTCTGTTTATGTTTGAACTCAGGGGACTATAAAGAACTTATATGAAACTATGGAATGCTTAATTTTAATAAAACAAAGTCAAACAATTGTAATCTCCTGAGGAAGTGCTCATGTGGCTTATTCTTATAGGGTGGAGAATGTTGGGACCTTTTCTTAAATAGTTTTCGGTCTAATGGGCATTTTCTTAATATCAATTTCAAAAGAAACACCGGCCTATAAATGGGGAGATTTTTATTTTTTTTTACATATGTTGTTTACTTATTACTGTATCAGACGTGGAATTGACAATCTCACGTTTACGTGGCACTGCCACGTGTTGCTCTGCCAATTTTTTTTTTTTCTTTATTTTTTTTTTTTTCTGTGATTTGTTTTAAAATATCAAAAAAATTTCCAATTTTATCCAAAAAAAATTTCAATTTTATCCAAAAAAAAATCTAACCGTCAAACTCCTTCATATTTTAGATTAATATATTTTTTTATCAAATCAACGTCACTCTACCACTACAATTATCTTCAATTTTACCAATAAAAAAAACCTCTCCCAATTTACCCAAAAAAAAAACATTCAAATTTTACCAAAAAAAAACTCTAATTATCAACAATCAAACTCATTCGTATATCAAATTAATATATTTTTTTCTCAAATCAATATTACTCTACCACTACATTTATCCCCAATTTTACCACAAAAAAAAACATATCCCAATTTACCAAAATAAAACTTCCCTCAATTTTACAAAAAATATTATGTTATTCTTGAGACCACATCGAGTCTGCATCCGTGACGACGAGATGAGATCGCTCTAGATCGAGAGGAGGAGAAATCAAGAGATGAGGTCGGAGGAGAAGATGGAGATCACATAGTTAGAGAGAGAGAGAGAATTATATGAGAGAGTGGGAATTTTTTTTAGAAAAATAGAGCTATTTATATTTATAAGAAATGATACCTATAAAAAATGCAAATTATGATAGCTAGTTAGTGAAAATATAAGTTAAAAAGTGTTATATATTGAGCATTATTTATTTAACATTTGAGAAATAATATGTGTGTTATTTTTAAGTTAAAATAAAAATACACCCAACTAAAAAATATGCTCTCTTTTTTCATCTCCTGTGTATCGTGAGCACTGAGTAGGGGGAGGATCTCAACTTCCTTCCCATATTCCTCAAGCTCACGAATAGGGGTAGACACGGTTCGGTCCGATTCGATTTTGGGTAAACCGAAACCAAAACTAAAATTTTAGCCGGTTCGGTTTTCATGTTTTGGGAATTGAAACCGAACCAGGCTGAAACCGTTCGCTTTCAGTCCGGTTAACGGTTTTGGTTCAGTTCAGACTTGTGTTTCGGTTCAAACATTTGATTCGGTTCAACGATTTTGATTATGTTAATGTCAAAGAACCTGTTTTGTTTATGCTTGATACTTTTATTATCTTGTGTTGGTCCATTTAAACAAGATAAAAACTTTATGATATTTTTAAAAATCACATTTACATAAATAGTAACATTCGAGTTTGCTGCATCTTCACTTAGATATAAAAATCTTAAATAAAGCATATATAATCATTTAAACAAAATCCACAAAATATTAGTCTAAGCAAAAGTTACTACATTAATCCACATTAATTTCCAAACAACATAGCTAGAACAATATAAACAAAGCTAGAACATTATTTTTCTCTATATATAGTATATAACCAGGGTTAAAAGGTATAAAGCTATATAGATAATTAAATATAATATAAGTATAATAATATTATATAGTATAACTAAATTAATTATATACTGTATGCATACTCATATAAGATCGGTTTTAAATCTGGTTCAGTTTTACACATCGGTTTCGGTTTTAAATCCGGTTCGGTTTTAACTTCCGGTTTTCGGTTTATTTTCAGAGAAACGAATCCAAACCGAATTATGGTACCGGTTCGATTCACTACATTATAAATTTAAAACCGAATCGATTAATTCAGTTTTGATTCGGTCTTGGTTTTTCGGTATTTTTGCCCATCCCTGCTCATAATATAACTCAAAAATACACCATCCCTGCTTATAATATAACTCAAAAATACGGTCAGACTCTCTTCTTCTAGGAATATCAATGAGTTGATTTGATTTCATAGTGAATTTTCAATTCAAAATTAATAATTCACATGCCATAAGTATAGTCTTAATCAGAAACGACCCAAAGACAATTCTAGTAACGCTTTGGGTTTGGGCAATAAGAAAACCTATTTTTTGGGGGCAACAACATCATAATGGTCCAACCCAACATTTTTATAAATAATTATATATATTTAAAATCTCATTCACCTTAAATGAAGTGTGTGATCCAACGGTTATGAGTTATTCATTATTTCAAATTGCTTTAAGGTTCAAATCCCTTGTCTGACATTTTTATGTCTTTTTTTTTCGTTTTGTTCCTTCAATTTATCTTATTTAATATAATTGCACGGTTAAAGTAAAGATTAGCTAAATTATGATGCGTTTAGATAGTAATTTGTGTTATATTATATAAAAACTTCAGTAACTTCTTGCTAGGTTTTAGTAACAAGTTATTATAATAAGCAACAAAAAATCGCGAGCCTTTGGAAACAAGAAGAACAGGGCCGTCCTGGTGTCAACTTTTTTAAATAATTAATTTAATACTCTGTACATATATAGTTAGTTTAGTATTGTAGAGTTGTAGTTAGGGTTTAAATGTATAAGTGTTAATGTTTTTTTTTGTTAATCAAATCATTAGTTTACACCAGTAGCTAATTAAAGGAGTGGATTTTCTTAATACTTGTTTGTTTTTAAATGTTAGTGTTATTCTCCACTTAGTAGCTTGTAAATTGTACAACATCTAGTTGGTATGAAAAATATGTGTGTTGCATTTATGTCCTCTAAAAAGACTAAAAAACTAAAAGTATTCCTTTGAAGTGGATAAGAAAATTTCACATGGTTTCAAGGTGATTAGTAGCGGATCACGTTTTTAATTTGAAAAATGTATGCTACAATACTATATTTGAGAAAGAATTCTTTTTCTCAATGGCTAAAAACATTTATCATAATATTCTTCAACTAATAATACACCGATGATAAATATAAGCACTCATTTATTAATACACTAATATTATACAGTTGAGCATTTATATCCTTTTTATGCATGGTCTTAAAGTAACGGCCCTCCGAACTTGTTTTTAAAACACCAAGAGGTCTCGCAGTAGCACACGAGCATTTCTAGTAAATAGTTGGAAAGATACACATATATCTAATCCATGGACGAATGCATGTAGGCTCGGATTAGATTTTGTTTGTTTCTAAGCTTCGAAGGTTTTAAGACTTGAATCTATCTGAATAGAGACGTTAGTTGCTAAAACTGTTACTTTTGGCTAATCGTTCTCTCCATACGAGATCTAGTAGTAAGAGTTTCTAAAAAACTTAATTTTACAACATTTCCAATTTTAATGTTGTCAATACTAAGCACGTAACTACGTGTAAAGTAGTGGGCAATATAACAAACGAGTAAGTTTAACATGCAACTATAGATCATCTAATTCATATTTAAGGTTTAATGATTGTTTGTTTTACTAAAACTAAGTTACCAACCTAGAAGCAACTAGAATGGAATTTTAAAGAGTTAATATTTAACATTGTACTATAAACCAACTGACTCACGAAACAAAATAACCCAATTAGTAAACTATACTTAGAAGTTAACTAGGTTTTTTTTTTTTTTTAAACAAAATAAACCCAGATTTAAGTTATCTAGTTTCTTGGTTTTACTTTAAATTTGACATATTGAGTTTCACATTCCATCTGAATAAAAACTAGAAGTGTGTGACAATATTATGATAAATATATAGAGTAACTAACCCCCATATCGAGAAAAAAATTGCACTTTTTCATTATTTTTTTTCTGAAAATTTGTTGATTATATCTTTTTACCGTCCCCATAATAATAAAAAAGTAAAACAAGCAATTCAGGCTCAACTGCGTTCAAATGCTAATTCTGCGAAGGTTAGAAGGGTGGTGTTAGATTACTGAATAATCACTCACAAAACTATGGATGAACAGTGAAACGAACAAAAACAAAAAATGGGCAATTGAAGAATGTGAACATTGGGTAGGAGCCACGTGACAGGTTAAAAACCAAGCAAAAGAGAGAAAACAACAGATAAACAGGTGAAGGCCGACAAACCGACAAAAGCTGATAAGTGGACAGCAGTACCTTCACCTTCTTTGCCGTCCACGTGTCCATTCACGGACGGACCATTATCTAGCCACGGATCGTACGGCCTCTTTACTCTCCATTATTAATTAATTAATTCAGATGGACCGAAATATTAATTATTCACAAGTAAAAATATACCAAGTACATATCCGTTCCACACTACCATATCGTCTCTTTTCCTTTTAATAGTACCTATATTAAATATTAATGATGTGTTTTTATTTTTTTTAATTAATGTTATACTATTTTACAAATTTATATTTATATCTATAATAAATAAATTTACAAAAAACATATACATATAATTTTAATATATATATATATATATAACACTTTCTTTACTTCAAATACCCCAATTTTCCAATATCACACTCATATTACTTCAAATACCCTCATTTATCATCATTTCTAATCTCATGTTACTAATAGTACCGCCTTCACTTTTCGTACCAAACGCGGTATTTGTGGATCCGACAGTATTTCTAATACATACTATCATAATATCACAATAATCTCATCGTACCAAATGATGCCTATAAGTCATAAGAAATCACGCATAACTTTTATCAACAAATAACTTGTATCAAAGTGTAGATATAATTTTTTTTTAAAATTTTATTATATAGTTTAACATTTGAATTATATTTTATAAAAAAATTAAAAAAATTCGTTTCGACAAGATAACAACAATCATGTCTTGAAGCAATAGAGAGCCGGAATTATTATTATGCGACTACTAATGCAAATAATATTAAATATGTATCTAAATTGTTTTTAGAAATCGATAAATAAACAGTTTCATTTTTGTATATCAAATTTGTAACGACCTGTCGATGATGTTTCGACTTCAAGTGAAATTGTAATACTTGGAAGAAAAAAACACAATACGCATTTAATGTTTTTCATTTGATCCAAGACTTTGGATGACGTCTCAACAGTGACGCTCCAGTATCACAGAATGTCTAATACTCGAATTTTGTTTGTTACTCGATAAATGCAAATCAAAATAAAAACAAAATTAAATTGTAACTAAAGAGTTTCGAACTCATGATTTTCTATCTAAAATACCAAACTAACCAAACATTTGAGCTATTATAACACATTATAAACAAATTAATATTTAAAATATTTTACCTATCAATTATATTAAAAATATAGTCGGCTGTTTCCCGTAAAAAAAATTCTCAAACCAACTGCGCAATGTACAATATGGCGAGGGAATGTCGGTACCCATTTTGTCCGGGACCGTATCACTACCAAAGCAATTTGTCCGGGCCCCTAGCGGATCTACGGCGTGCTGCCCCGGACCTTGACATGCCGAACCATGCCTACGCTGGCTTAGAGAAGCGTATCGAGCACGTTTCTTCAATTAATGTTGCTGCCCCCTTGGGGGACCCTCGACGCCTTTAGTTACGTGGCCCAGTCACAAGCCACCAGCTGTAAGCCCTGTTCAAGAATTGTACCCTTGTCAGAGTCTTAAATAGCTATGACGCCATTAGATCAGTATCTAACGGTACAGTGATCTAAGGGCTAATATGTCCTTAGATCATACTATAAATATTCCCACCAACACCACATTAAAGGGGACAGAGAAAGGAAAAGAGGAGAGACAAAACTAAAAAAACCCGGCCTACATAATCATACCCCGTCAAAGTCGACTTCACGCCACGTAACCGGCCCGATCCCCCTCTCCCTTTAGCTACATATTTGTACCGAGCTTTGTAGACCACTTCCACCGTACTGACTTGACCGTCGGAGAGGAAAATCCTTGTATCAATCCGGGCCCCCTGTTCGTTGCT
Organism: Primula veris; assembly: GCA_963682055.1. Lineage (NCBI taxonomy): Eukaryota > Viridiplantae > Streptophyta > Magnoliopsida > Ericales > Primulaceae > Primula > Primula veris. Next base: position 26,552,167 of record OY821742.1, on the reverse strand, counting down.
TGTGCAGGTACGACAGGAATCCGTTACCGAAGCAGATCGCATCTTCATCGGACCTCTTAACAACCCCGGGCCCCGACGTGAGCTATAAAATAAGTCGAGTCTAAAAAGAAAAATAGGCTCGCCACAATACTTACTAGAGACTTGGACCGAACCGCCCCATACATCTCAACTCAAAGATATTACAATACAACGTAAAAGAAATTGTATCTTTTTAACTATTATTCTTTCTATAATATTTAATCAATTATCTAAAATACATATAGGAAAAGTTAGATTTTGACTTTCACAATAACCCACAAACTAGTTATCGAATCTTTAGTGGAGGCATTGATAATGATAATGTTTCCACATACATTTCCAACATTATGTATGCTTGTTACTAAATCCATAATATTATTATTTTTTATTTATTTTTTTAATGGTAAACTACTCATTTCCGAACAAACAAATTATACAGGATGAGATATATCAATACTTGCGGTTAAACATATATAAAGAGGAAAATGCTATATCCAAATATTATTGAACTTACTAGTTAAGGCCAATTTTGCCAACACGAGAGCGGGATTCACTCCCGACGAGCATGATAAAAACTTTTACAAGAAGTACGTTCACCTAGAAATTTTATGTCTTTCATGATTTCTCCAAGTTCACATAACGACTCATTAAAAAAGCTCAATAGATTAATGACAGACATACAATGCGACTCAATAACGAAATTTTTAACTTTCTAGCAATTGCTCAGTCCATGGTTGCCTTTATTGCGAACAGTTCAGCCGCTTCACAACCTATCGAGAGAGGTAAAAAAAACGTCGAAACAGCTACAAAAATTCCTTTGTCGTCGCTCGCAACAACACCTAAACCACAATTCTTTTCCGCGTTATCGATTGACGCATCGGTGTTTATTTTTATGCAACCAACATTGGGAGGAGTTCTTTTTACTGATCTTTTTTTCTTCTCTGCTGATGGAATAAAATTAGCTTTTTTTATATTACTTAAAAAAATATACAGTCCACGAGATAACGTCTGTTGGATTCGGAACATTCGCTTTCTGAAGGGCATTATTTCTCACAAGCCAAATCTGCCACGAAATCACCGAAAATAACTCAAAATCATCCACGGTTAAAAAGCTCGATATGTGCATGAGAAAGTCTAAAATACAGTTTTTGAAAAGACAATCCAATAGATATGAAAAGCCACTCAAATTCCATATTTTCTTTTGAAAAACATAGCCCCAAATCGAGTGAAAAGTAGTCTCAGAGTGACCACCATACCGAAAACAAAATGTCTCAGTTTTTATCCCTCGATAGCATAAATTTATCTTTGACGGAAGCCAATTTTTTGCTAGTCTCCACAAGAAAAACTTCAATTTAGGTGGAATTTTAAGTCTACAAATAAAACTCCACCACTTTTTAAATTTGGTCATATTTGACGGTTCGGCCCAATCTTTATTTTTGAGCATACAACGATACCCACACTTAACCGTATTCTCCCCATTCTTAGTGAACCGCCAACGAATAGCATTACCATTATTCATAGATCCCACCGGAATAGACAGAACGCGCTGAGCATCATCATCGTCGAATAACTGTTGAATGAATTCACGGTTCCATTCACCACTTTCGAGCCTAAATCCATAATATTGTTAAACAGATAGTTTTAAGCAATATTTGTCATAATATTATCTAAATGTGGATACTTACGCTATGCATAAATAATTACAAATTCGTTTCAAATACGATATATTAAATTTAGTTTTGTTTACCATAGTGAGAAAAACCTAAAGTTAATTAGATAGTGTAATATTTGATATTTATAACTAAACTTGGAAAACTTTAATATTTGCCAAATCCAACTATTAATTTTTTGCAAGAAAAATTTGCACAATGCCCCTATGACATTCCAAATACACCTAATTTGGGTCCCAACCTACATTGTCTGATGGATACCCGAAAAAGGACATGACCGAGTTCGGCAGGCACCCCTTGGGCATACTTGGTCATTTTTTTATTAATTAATCATTAATTAATAGACTTATTTATTTATAATTATTTGTTAATCACAAATAGAGCTAGCCATTAAATCTTTGACTAATTAGGAAGTGACCTATTATGGTTTGTATAAGCCTTGATTATGTCTCTTTTATTAATTAGACGATAAAAAAACAAAAGTTTGAGAGCTTTTATTATTCACCGAGTTGTGGATCCTAGTGCGTGAGAGCGCGTAAACACCAACTTGGTCGTGATGGTGTAGGGTGAACAATCTCGAAGGTGACCGTTTCTATTATTGCCCAACCAAATACGAGTTTTATAGACTCCGCAGACATTTAATTTCTAATCTCATGGCTAAGTACCACTATTACAAATAAACAAGGCCTAACTATTTCCAATTTGCTAAGTACCACTATTACAAATAAACAGGGCCTAACTATTTGCAGGTAAAAGCTCAAATCAGTGCTTATATTACGTTAAATTATTTCACCATAGTGGAAAATCCAATCTACTCTACGCCTAGCTAGGGCCTTTCAAAATAGTCCCTACTCCCTACTACTCAAATTAGTGTCCTCCTCCTAAGCTTAGGGTAGGTTTACTACAGCAACCTACCAAGAACATCATGGCCTACGCTATAATTACCCCTTCATTAAGGATCAATAGTGTAAATTCACAACCACAATAAATGAATAAATCAACCAATGCCCTTAAATTATTTCACAAATGAAGCAACAACAGTAATAATAGAAGCAGGATACGGAGAGATATTTGCCATTCAGTACTCATAGTCATTGTCTCATAGCTACTCCATTATTTTTATTATTGAGATAAAAGAGAGAGAATTTTTTTTCATAAATGTGAAAATGCAAGACATACATACTATTGGAGTAGGGGGTGGAGGAAGGTTATTCGGTGGCGGAGAAAGGCGCGTGAGGCCTCACCATCATAACCTCGGCATAGGGCAGTCACCAAAGTGCCCAAGGTGTGACTCGGTGAACACTAAGTTTTGCTATTACAACAACTATAACCTTTCGCAGCCGCGACACTTCTGCAAGAGCTGCCGAAGGTACTGGACTAAAGGCGGTGTCTTGAGAAACGTGCCCGTTGGTGGTGGATGCCGCAAGGCAAAGCGTAACTCGAAAGGTAGTGGTGAAAAGAAGAAGGATGTTGCTGATGAGAATAATTCACAGTCTAGTAGCGAAAGCTCGAGTCTCACGGCGTCTAAAAGTGTGTCGGAAAATGTGACTGATCATGCACCTACGCTGAGAACTAGAGAAGCTAGGTACTATTTGAGAATTTAACTGTTTTTGTTTTGGAAAATGATCATGTAGTACATAATTTGAGTCATAATTATCAAAATCCCATGGTTAAAATTTATTTCAAACACTCTACATACTACTTTTCTTATTATTTTTAAACTTTGGTACATATGCTTCATGTTACGTTGATACTTGATATATAGCAAATCTTAAAAAAGATATTTAAGTTGAGAATGTGGGTTTTTGAATATTAAGTGTGTTTTAGTAACTAATCAATGATTCTCCCTTTTTATTTAATTAGTTCCTTGCTCCTTGTTTGCCTTAATAACATTATTTGGAAGATTGAAATCTTATTTATTTTCTTAATTCCACAGTTTATTAGGACTGTAGTACTATGCCATAGTACAATTTAACTCTTGAATTGTGTTCACACAACGTTAAGAGATTTACTTTTAAAGGAAAATTGGTAAACAAATTTCACTTGAGTAAAGATTGATGTTTCCCTTGATTATTCCGAATTTTTGCATCAACAAGCAGAATTATCATAAAGGACGGACTAATATTTAATTTCTTTGTTTATTTTGTATATCTTGGTAGTTTGTGCTTATAAGTTGGTATAAGTCTCTTCCTGGTTGTACATTCAAAAGACATTTTACAGTTCTCAAAATTTTCGTATGATTTTTTTTTTTTTACACTCCAGATACTTGTGAAAATCTATTTAAAAAAAATGATGTTCTTTTTTCCTTTTTTCTCCAAATATTTAGGCACTCATGGCAGAGATAAATATTTTGTACAAAAACTCGCATGTTATATTTTATGCAACACTTGTACTATATCTTTTGAGTACTAATTTTCTATTGTAATCCCTTTGGGATGATAACAGCTTTAATTGATTTATGGTGTCTCAATTCAATAATCCCAACGAAAAGTGTCGCAACAAAATTACCATTCCAACTTTATAGAACTAACTAGTACTCAGAATATTTAAGAACAAATGTAGCATTAAGATAGACAATTAACATTATAATGAGTAATTTGTAAGAGTGCGTATTCATATGAAATACTAACACCAGTGAGTTAATCAATTCCAGCCCGTCCACGGAGCAAATACTCACTCAATCCCCGCCTCCAAAGATACTTAATTTTTCTCAGGGAATTACAAACCTTATTCTTGACTCGATGACCTCATTTTCCGACCCATCCGACGGTTGTGAGATGGGAAGCTTCACCAGCATGATGACATCATCCTCAAACCCCTTGATGGGTTTCGACTTCGGCTACCGGTTGCCCCTCCAAAGCGATGGAAAAGTCATCGAGCATCAGAGTTCAACCAACAAGCAATGGACACATCAACAAGAAACAACTACCACAATGCCCGAGGAATTAAAGATGCATGATATTTCAGGTGGATACTTAGATCAATCGGCTGAGATGGATTTGACTGGTAGACACCATGGCGGGCTCGAGACACTAGATCAGGAGCTGTTTGGTGATTTAACCGCAACTGTTGATCAGACTTACTGGAACCAACCGCAGTGGACAGATGTGAATGATCACACACTGTATCTCCCTTAATCTCTCGTCCTCTCTTAACTCGTTTATTATAATCTCAAACTATTAGATATTAATTGACTTGGTGTATATGTAAGATCTTCATGGGAGTTCTTAATTCCGTGTTTTATTTGGAACTGACTTCGGTTTTTCTGCCTCTAATTCGGTTTTGGTTTCCGAATGTATTGGGAAGTTTTAATTAGTATATAAATCATACGACTGTTATTGTGCAAGCAACGTACCTTTTTACTAGTACGGAGTAAAAGTTAGAGTTGATAGCTTCTCCATGTTTAATCGTGTTTCTGTCTCTCTTGTAACGTGTATTATTGTTCAAGTTGGGATGATAACAATTTTTTTTGAGATTTCTTTTCCCTTAACCTCGGAGCACGAGTCTTTCTAATTTTGAATTAAAAAGTTGTCCTACATATTAGCCATATGAAGTAGTTAACCGGATGACCAGATTTAATGCGTATTTTTTCTGATTCTGAAGCGTGAGTCTTTCTAATTTTGAATTAAAAAGTTGTCCTACATATTAGCATATGGAGTAGTTAACTGGATGACCAGATTTAATGCGTATTTTTTCTGATTTTGAAGCGTGAGTCTTTCTAATTTTGAATTAAAAAATTGTCCTACATATTAGCATATGGAGTAGTTAACCGGATGACCAGATTTAATGCGTATTTTTTTTTTCTGATTCTGGAGCGTGAGTCTTTCTATTTTTGAATTTAAAAGTTGTCCAACATATTAGCATATGAAATAGTTAACCGGATGAGCAGATTTAATACGTACTTTTTCTGATTTGGCATGACATTTCACAATGCTCATTACCGGCTCTAGCACCAATTTTATGTAGCACTGGCTCTGGCCTCATAATCTGGTGGGATCCACTCTTTTATATAGTTATACATATGTATTATGTAGTACTATTGATTACTCTCTGTATATAAGCAAGAGCTAAACATGGAGTAAAACACTAAAAGAGAATTTGTAGAGGGGACCCCTTTTAATAATTTTGTTATAGCTATATGTGATCCCTTAAAAGTCTTAACAACTTATTTTTTTGATCCTGGTTGTTTTGAAAGAAATAATAATAGTTATTAATTATCTAAAAGTGATACTCATTGGGTTTCCATTTACTTACCCTTTTAATTAAAGAAAATGTGATCTGGATAAGTACATGTAAAGAACTTGTCTATTGAACACTATTTTGTTTTATAGAAGTTCATCACCCATAAGATTTTTTTTGTCAAACCAATACATATTACTACCAATATTTATAGTTCATTTTGAAAAAAATTACTAAAACGTTTCACCTTAAAAGGCAACTTTGCGGTTAACTTGGGTTATTCGATGTCCGACTGTAGCTTGGTTAAATTATATTGCAAAAAAATCGTCGTAATTAAAATTTAAGGTTAAGTGTTTAAATCTGGTTAGATTTTTAATTTGCGAATGCGTCACTGAAAATTCTATTTCTTCGAATTTTTTGTATTCAAATACGAATACCACCTATTTAAATCGGATTTGGTTCTCCAAAATACTGGTGACGGCACTAACAATGCTATTACTCTAAGCTTAGCTGAACTTCTGTTTTTTAACACCTCAAACTCAATTCCACCTTGTAATCCATCTCGCAAAGTTGTTATCATTGTTAAGTGCATCTTGATGTAATCTTTTTTAAAGAAAGGGTGCATCTTCTTCCTGTCCACTAAATCTAAAGCCAGTGCCAACTCAGTCAAATTCGGAAATTTGAGTTATGACTTGTAACTTGGAATTCCAACTTATCACTGGATTTGACAAATCTGAATCAAAAAAAGATGCACCTTGACGAAAATAGCGAGTGGTAACTGAAACTTGATTGGTTTAATTAGTTTTTTTTCCGGGTAAGTTGGTTTAATTAGTTTCATATATTATAATACTTGTACACCTAGCAGTGAATGTGAATCATAATATCAAACCACCAGGGTACAATATATTATTTTATATGATTGCAAAACTTTGTTTAAAATATTTATTGAAATTTTCTTAATAAAAAATAGCATTTTCCTAAATTATGAGGTTTGGAGTGCACTCAAAGGTTTCGCCCCTGACATTTACAAGTGTCGTTATTGTCATTTTTCTGTACATAAAAATTAAAATGTGTGTTTACTTTCCTTTATTGATAAAAATGATATTCATATTATGACGATGTAATGTTGTACCTCAACTGTGCGTGGGCAAATGAGTTTTGCTGAATATGTATTGCGGTGGTCGTATGAGCAATGAGCAAGTATGCACAAACAACCACATAGGCAATTTACCTACGGTGATGCGGGGTTAATCATTCATTTTCCATTGTACGGTAAAATGATGGCTAATAAGTTAGTTGGATATCACGACTTATATCGCAAACTTGCTTTAGGTAATACGAGTTCTGGAGCTCGCTTTAAAGTATGTGAACATGTAGAAACTATAGTTGTCTAATCGAAACGCGGAAGTGAGAAGCAATGTGAGAAACGGAAATGAAAAACGCAAATTAATATTTAATGTGAAGCGAAAAACACTAGATATAATTAAAAATTTAGAATTCATTCAATACATAAGTACCTAGCCAACTGTAAGAGCTAGTTGAATTATCAAATGTTGTTGGTGGATTGATCAGTTGTAAGTCACTTTTAAAAGATGAGTTATATTGAACGAATTTATGATAACTGTCTACTATACTTCTAGACTGTAGTTTTCATCAAGTATTTTGATAATGGTACTCATTCGGTTTATATTTAATTGTTCATTACGAAACTACGTGTAATTTTAATCGGCTTATAACTTATATTAAAATGTCGAAATGAATTTTTTTAAAATTTAATCATAAAATTTAACATTTAAACTATATTATTAATTTTTAAAATTTTTTATTTTAACAATTTTAATACAGATTGCCAGCGATCATAGTTGGAGGAACGGACGGAAATGATAGGAGCATCGTATAATGCTAGTGTAGTAGTGTGTCGACTATTTGAATTGAATATGATTTTGATAATTTGGTATTTATGGTGGGGGTCAAATTAGGAAAGGCATGGGTCGGTTGAGTGTGTGTGTGTGTGAGAGCCCACAACTGAAGTGACTAATCCCATGCGCGATCAATGAGTCCACGTGGCAGATGCTTGATGTGATTGGAGAGGAATGCAATAGTTTCATTTTCTGTAAAATAAATAAAAATATCTATCATAGCACATGGGCTGACGTTATTGGTTCTCTAAAGTGGGGTGAGTCGGTTTGTCCTTTTTGAAATAATAATGTACGTATTCCCTTCTCTAATTTGGCTGTTGGAGATTGGGACATGCTCCAACTTGGATAGTTGAGTTATTGATTTTTTTTTATATTTTTTTATTGAAAAAATTCATATCAGTATTGAATCTATGCGTATCGTAGTTATTTGATATATAACTTAACATACTTTTTAATTTGTTACATGATGCATACATTTTCTCTTTACATCCGATTATTTCAACCTTATTAATTCAATCATATCAAGTATTTATTTAATTTTAAATTTTTTGATACAATAGTTAAATGTTTCATATAAGTTATTCAATAGTAAAATACATTTAGTATAAATTGAAAACCGATGATCGGAGGTGGGCCAAGTCCATTAATTGGAATAAAAACATATACGTTGGGTACCAAATTAAAAAATGTGTCATGTTGGATATCAAATTTTATGAGTAACATTTTAGTATTTTTCCTATTCTTTTATCATAGAAGTGAGTTATTGAATTTGACTAGGAATGATAAAAAGTAATCAGCATTTATACTCCATCCGTTCCCATTTAATTATTCATTATGAAACTACGTGCAATTTTGACCGACTTATAACAATGAAAATAATTTTTTTTAAAATTTAATCATAAAATTTAATATTTGAACTATATGATCAACTTTTAAAAAATTTCATTCCGACAATTTTGATATAAACTTTTAACCGGTTAAAATTAAATATAGTTTTGTAATGAAAAATTAAATATAAACGGATGAATTATGTTTTTATACTTTGTATTTACATTTTGTACATGCTAGCATGCAAATTTTTGTCTAGTATCCTTTACTGGATGAAAAGTTTTGCTTCGGACCCTCCAATCAATTTTTGAATAAAAATATAGCATGGTAATGAAGTAATCAATACTTTCTTAATCATTTGACCTCGTAAAGTAATGGAACCATCAATATCTTTGCCCGTCTATGTCGGGATAACAAAACAAGACGGGATCAATAATACATACCTGAAATATTAATGAATTATTTGTTTGTTTTTTTTTTTATTGAAGTAAGACTATTTCACAAATTTAGTTTTTTACCCATATATGTTCTCGTTTGGCTGCGGGACTCATAGTCCGGCTATGAGTACAACAATATTATGACAGAGCCTTGATAGGATAGTAAATGATGGTCAGACTATTAGTCCTAACTGTCAATACTTTGAAGTGTTTGTTTACGTTATTATTAGTATCAAATTATTTTATAAAATTTACAAGTTTACCCGTCTTAAATACTACGACACTTCGTCAAATTACATCACAATTTTAGGAAGGAAAAGTAAATAGTGGTGCAGCAAAATGAAAAAAATGTTAGAAAACTTTGTTTTTCATTTGGTTTAATGCAATTTATTTGCTAGTTTTTGTAACTCCACCACATTTATGATTTTAATGGCATACCATTATGGTTTTTTTTTAACTCTTTATACATGTATATACATATGGTAGTGTATATCATTTTTAGTAAGGTAGAAAAACACATTCACTTACACATATACACACACTCACATGCATACATATCATTCTAGAGAGAGTACCTCGTCATTACACTCCGATGGGTGTCAAAACAATGATTTCCGTTGTGATATAGTGATTAGGCGTTTTAAGTTGGGAATCCAGCGTCCATTAAAAACCAGAGTTTTAAAAGAAGGCTGGACGAATCGGGTTTATGGGGACACGATGAAACCGTCGACTCATCTAGAATTATATCTGAATACTGTTGGTATCATTTTCATACTGTTTATATATTTCAGTTTGTTTATGATTATTATTATTTTTTTGAGAAAATTAATTTCTGTTTGTTTCTCCATTTCTCTTCGTAGAAATTATTGCATTTACAAACAACGTTTCCAACTGTTTTAAACCCTACTATTTATTTATACGTTGTTGCAATAATTTCGTTGTATGCATTTACAGAAAATTATCTCCGGTTATATAAGATAGTTGTTTGGAAAATCATTTTCTGACAACCTTTGCTTTTAAGAAATTGGTGTTTCCGGCTGAATTGTCGAAGATGTTACAATCATGTTTGATGTTTTTTTTTATATAGTTATTTGGAAAATCATTTTCGGACAAACTTTTAGTTTTGAGAAATTGGTGTTTCCGGTTGAATTATCGAAAAAAAACATTTGGATTGTTTTATTATGATCTTGGTGATTTTATTGTCAGTCACGGAATGTGTTACTATGTATCTAAACGTAACTTTGATCGTCAAATATCGCTTAAATTGTTGAAATATAAGTTTTTAAAATTTGTTCATATAGTTTAACATTTGAACTATTTGATTAACTTTTGAAAAATTCGATTTCGATAAGTTAGATATGAGTTATTTGTCGATCAAAATTGCACGTAGTTTCGTATAAGACTAGCAATTTAGGACGGAGAGAGTATTGATTTACATGTTTGCAACACCATGGCGTTTGGTATATTTAGAATATATATTTTCTGAAACTTCATAAGTTTTAGAACTTAGATTATCATGTGTTGCACTTGGCTGTTTTCAGGGTTGCCGTTATGGAATTTCTAGGCTGATCCTTGTATCATATATGCTTAGTATTTTGTGTGGGCAGTGTACTTACAAGACATGTTGGTTAAGGAATAATATATATTCCATGTATGTAAATGTTCACCAGTTAGCATGATTTGCTATATTCTAGAAATATGTATGTTTAATGGATAATTGAATGGGTTCATTGATCGAACGACATGTTGAAACTGAGACACAAATTCGGCGAAATATACATCACTATATAACCACACTCGGAGAAATTATTGTTTAATCATTCCCTTTCGGTAGCTCTACTTGAACACGACCATATAAGACGGTGAGGGTCGTGGGCATGAATGCCACTTATACACCGACCTTATTAGGATATCAACTATCCACCTATATATTTTCTATATATCGTATCCAAATAGGTGAGCCTATTTGGGGAAAGTTCATAATTTTTTCAACTTAAATGTGAAAATATATGTTTCGCAAATTATCATATTATACACGGTATACATAGTAGTAAAATAAATAGTAAATGAGTGTGATTAAAAAAATCTAGATAATACATGCTTGCATGATTAACTAATATAGTAAACAATCATAACATATATATTATAAATCACAATTTGCAATATCTAATTTATTCAATTATTATTCGATTGCCATATGTGTAACATGTAGATGAACATTATATTTTAATTACTAATTTAACATACCACATGTAGGGAAGACAAATTTTAATTATCATTATACTATATACATGCAAGTTCTATATATGATAATTTTAAATCTAATTTACCAATTACAATAACAAGATTTAAATAAATATTTACAAATCTATTGTTTTTATGTGTAAGTTTTAATCATGGTTATTCATGATATACACTATAATCATGCAAGTAAACAAATAATTGTTTAAGGTGGAGAGAGATTATCAGTATTCCCTCCGCCGAGGCCATGAACACCGAAATGACTCATCCTATCGAACCCATGAATGTAAGATTCAGATTGAGCACCCCGGACCGAAACCTTTAAGCCGACCACGTAGCAAACCGTACATATTATCTGTACTGCTGTCAGAGCCTTAATTCCGGTAACGCCGTTAGATCACGATAGGACTGTATAGTAATCCAAGGGATGTTATGCATTTAATGATACTATAAATAACACCCCCCCCCCCCCCCCCCCCCCCCCCCCCCCAATGTCCCATTAGAAGGTGGAGAAAAGATCTCACTAGAAAAAGGCAGACCATCCCTTACCTGATTCAGATCATATTACCCAGAAAACCAGACTGACTACCCGATTTCACCCGGCTCTATTTATATGTTATTTATCTTGCTTATACTTATCGTTGAGCTGCCAATTACCTCCACCCCGTACTGACTTGATTGTTAGAGAGGGTATGCTCGGGATAAACTCGGGCCCCCTGTTTGCTTCGTGTGCAGGCTTGTAGAGATTGTAGAAGGACTACCAAGAAGACCTGAGCCGTAACCGATACCCGTGCTTATCCGACACCCCTGGAGCAGGCGAGGATGCTATATGAAGCGATACATATAAGCCGAGCCTAGGAATAAAATTAGGCTCGCCAAATGACGTTGTATGTGGGAAACGAAAGATAGTATTCACATATGCTCAACCATCGACTCATCCCGTACCCAATACCAACTCCACATACGACACCTCCTGAACTAAAGAATGCTTGACCCGATCCATTTCAATGCACCATCCTCGATCCCCGACCCGACCTATGGGATACCTCAAACCCTGTCATTCGACACCCCTCCACGCCCTAGCATCATCAACAATACCCCCTTACCAGCACCAACATCCGCCACTACCCCTCATGCCCAATGATCCTAGGAAGAACTTGCGCGAATGAGCCTAGAGATCCACGAGAAGGAACTCATAGCCTTGGCAGCCCAAAAGGCCTTGATCACCGCTCTGATGGTCTCCCAATCAAACCAAAGTCCCCATAGCAAATTGCGGGTCGAACCTGTCCCCATCCTTGCCCCAGTTAGAACTGTGCAACCTCAGCCCGTACCAGCCGACGCCTATACCAGACTTCATCTGGCCACCTCGTAGGTCAAAACAAACCTCACAGACTGCCTGGGCTAATCGACTCCCGACGTCATTGACACCAAAATGAACCGACCCTCATATCTCCCCGATCCACCCGACTCTGCAATGACGAATCGGCTTGGTCCCATTATGGGGGGTCCTGATATCGCATGAGTCAGAGTATTAGCTCAAGAAATGAATGGCCTGAGCCAAGTGACCAGTCGCTCCCTGAACCATGCCATGAACGAAGAAACCCACCGACGGACCGAGACGATGTTGTCAACGAAGCCGCTCTTAAGATTGTTGCCTCAACCCGAAGCACCCTATTTTCAGACGACATCGAGTTCAGCACCCTCCCCCCTCTCCCGGTAACTTCACAGCGCCTATCCTCCAAATCTTCAATGCAGAGTCCGACCCGGAAGCCCACCTCCGCCACTACCGATACCAAATGAATCACTTGTCTCACGTAGACCAGTTAATGTGCAAATTGCTTCCCTACTTGCCTGGGAAAACTGGCCAGCCAATGGTTCTAGTCCCTCCCCGCCAACTCCATCCACTGTTGGGATGACTTGGCCTATGATTTCGCACATCGGTTTATCAATTAGAGGGAAAGGGCCGCCCAGCCGGAGCATTTATACCAATTAAAAGCTCGGCCCAAAGGAGAGCTACGATAATCGCTTTTGGTTGAAGCATGCTGAGTGCGTCGATTGTCCCGACTCCACCGCCATAGCCGCCTTTAGACAGAATATCATCTGGATAAGCAAATATTAGAGTTTAGGTTACAGTTTTCTAGAATGAACCCTATATATATTAGGTACTAGTATTATTTAGAAATTTTGGCTGAAATTTTCCTTTGTACATAATTTTTATCACAAATATTTTAATCAATTTTTACTTTTATTTTATATACCACTGCTGAGATTAATGTTGGAAATTCTTATTAAATTTGTGGTTTCAATGCAAATGTTATTTGTAACTTACAAACTTTAATACCTCACAATGATGACATTCATGGCTTGTAACTTTTCATGGTTTTTGGTATAAAAGTATATGTATATCTATGTATTTTTCAAGAATGAAAGATAAGAATATGTCATATATATACACAGACACACACCCACACAACATACATATAGAGAGAGAGAATCACACCATCAACCGTTCGACCGTGACTTGATACCGCTTCCGTCGAGTCACATGTGAAATACGTTGTACCTTGCTAACATAGTACCTCATTAGCCAGAAGTAGAAAGGTGGCGGGACAAATAGTGTTTAAGAGTTACCAGATTTTTTTAGTTCTTATTTCGTTATCATTTACAATATCTTGTGTTATGATTTGTTTTTGATATTAATATATATGTTGAAATTATTTTCGGTTGTTTCTCAATTTATTTTATTTTAGAAATTATTGTGTTTTAAAACGGCGTACCCACCAGTCTTAAACACTATTCTTCTTTTTTGGATACGTTGATCAAAATAATTTCGGTGTATGGATTTACAGAAAATTATTTCTTTCTCCGTAATCGTTCTTAGTAAAATCATTTTCTCTCAATCTTTGGTTTCGAGAATTTGATGTTTACGACTGTAATGGTTTCGGAGTGTTATCTCATGTTTGTTATTTTTTGCATGGCTTTTCGACAAGTTTTTTGGAAAATCATTTTCTTACAAACTTTCGTTTTAAGAAATTAATGTTTCCGGTTGAATAGTCAAATGTATTTTATGTCTCATTTATTCTTATTTGGTGTTCTGTGAAAATCCCGTTTTCATATTTTAAACCGTCTCTTATGCGTAGTGTGTATGTATTTTTGTATATATTTGTGTACAAGCATGTTGAGTGATGTTCTTGGTGGTAGTACGTTGGTGTTAATATTTGTGTCATCACATGATTTATTTTGTTAGTATTTCGTTATTAAAATTATGATTTATCATCGTTTAGATTTTAATAAAATCTATAATTTGTTTGGTGATGATCCAATGTGTTCATGGATTTTGGAAATACACCGTAGGTGTCTGTTCACCCTGTATTGTGGGTTTAGTTTGATTCTCACGCCATGTACAATGTACTATATATGCATAATTAATAAGTGTGGATGCATGAATAGATAAGAATTTGTCCATATATTGTGTATGTTATTACTGGTAATTCCTTGTGGACCAACAATACCTTAATTGGTAAAAGGTCAGTGACCCATATTTACCTGTATGAGAAGTTGGATTTTAAATGGTCAGTTCTGTATGTATACACACTAGAGCAAAATAGGTCTATTAAAACGCTTTTATGTGAGATGGTTATAAAACCACCTCTAAAAATGAATAATAGAAATGGTTCATTTAAGCGTCTTTAATGATGGTTTATTAGAGGCGGTTTTAATTAAACGCCTCTTTTATACTATTATTAGATACGCTAATTTTACTAACCAACTTAAATACTAAAATATTTAAATAAAATAGTAATATGATTATGATTAGCGGTGTCAATTTTACCCGACCCGACCCAATGGTTTTTGGGTATTCGGGTAACGGTTTTAGCAGTCCTTTTATCATCTACAGGTCGGGTCTATATAACTTTTTTTACTTATTTTACCCGACCCATACCGTCTTTGTAATAGGTATAACGGTTCTCGGTACGGTTATTTTACCCAAAATACCTAAAATTCGTAAAATTTATTATACTTTTCTAGATGTTCTTTTCTAAATGGTATTTTTAATATTCATAATGAATATTATTTTCCAATGTTCTTTTCTAGATGTTCTTAGCTTACTTGTTAAAAATAAGCAAAATAACGAGGTACTATTAATTTTTTTTGCTTCATATTGGTCAACAATATGTTGGGTTGATTAATGAATCACGTAAACATTACAAACTAATGGTTCCATTGATTTTCTTAATTACCCATTTTATTTTTAATGATTTTTCTAAATTACTATGAAAGATAGACTGAATTAAAAATAAATCGTAAAAATTGTAATCATAACAAATATTAAAAACTATTTTTTTATTAAATGGTGGGAAAAGTCATATTTTAATATTATTAATGATAAATATATAAAAATATGAGGAAAAAATCTCACAGGACATAAAAGAAAAAAAGTAAATAAGTATAAAATAAGTATAAAAACATCATAAAAACTAATGGTTCAATGTTAAATCTTCAACCGTGTCTTCGTACATATTAAAAAATGTTTCATATTTTTTCACTCGCCGTTATATGAGTTTTTATTGTGTTTTTTCTCGTGTATTTATCCAATTTTCGTTGCACATACATAATATGTATATATAGTATTTTTAAAATATGGGTATATATTGCGGTTCTATAATTCGGGTATCCGGGTCGGTTCCATGGGTCGGGTCTACGGGTCGGGTCCACGGTATAGACTACCAGATAACGTGGTTCATGCTTTATCTGAACTTAGCTATTTTTTTAGAAAGTTGTACTCAAAAGTATTAGATGTCGACGAACTCGAACAGCTTGAAAAACAAAATGTATTGACACTTTGCAACCCTGAGAAGATCTTCCTATTGACCTTTTTTGATATAATGGAGCACTCGCCAATACATTTAGCATATGAGGCAAGAATTGCTGGTCCTGTCCATTATCGATGGATGTGCCCTATTGAGAGGTAAATTTATAATTACATAGTTGAGTTGTATTGCATTTAATTTTTATATTAATACTTATTCCAACAAATTGATAGTGTTGTTTCTCTAGATACTTGCTTATGTTAAAAAACTACATGTGGAATCGGAGATATCCGGAAGGCTCTATTGCCGAGGGTTATCTAATAGATGCGTGCTTAACCTTTTATAGTAGGTATCTGGATGATGTTGAGACAAAACTAAACAGACCAGTGAGAAACTATGAGGGTAAACAAGGGGGTGTTCTTTCAAAATAGGGAAATGTGTTTCTTCTTGATGATATTACACTAGAGCAAGCACATAGATATGTCCTCTCGAATTCTAATGAGGTGTCCCATTCATGCGGTAACAAGTTACATAAAAAGAGTTTTTAAAACTATCAAGTATATTTATTCAGTTTATGTTTCTAGAGAATTTATGATGTTTTATATTTTCTTGAGACCTTAGTGGAGCATGTCACAAAATGGTGAACTTGTAGACAAGTATAGATTGACAGATTGTGAGAACAAAGTCGGGGTTGAACTAATAAATTGTCCATAACTACAAAGTCTATATTTTGAGGGAATGTAAAAAATTTGTAATGCTGAATTGTAACATAAAAGTAGTATGATGGTAACGAATATGTTAAATTATGTTAAAAATAAAAATAGGGAAAATTATTGTTTACTACACTAACCTATTGTTGGTTATGAATTTGGATACCCACCTTTCAAGATTAACAATTTACATACTCATCTATAAAAGATCTATTAATCAACGCACTATACTTGATTTATGTTAATTTTTTAAGAAGAGTTTGGTCACGCATGATCACGTTACCGCTTCCAATTATGATTTAAAGATAAACATAAATCGGCTACAAAGTTAACATAAATCAACTAAAGTGTGTTGATTGATAGATTTTCTATAAGTGAGTATGTAAATTTTTAATCTTGGAAGATGCGTATGCAAATTCTTAACCAACAATAGGTTTGTGTAGTAAACTATAATTATCCCATAAAAATAATGTAGGAGTTTAACATAAAAGTTGAAACATTTTTTTCACTCTCATTCTCATATGTTTAATACCATATATTTCTTTCCATACAATAAGTTATGATACTGCTAGAATATTTCTAAAAGTTTTTATTTATGTAAATACAGGTCGGAAGTGATGTTCAACTTCTCATTGATTACCCAAAACAAGTTGTCGGGTATGGTACTATCACTTCAAAAGACCCTCCCTATAAGTTAGATGGAAAACAAATAGGAATAAATGGATTCTGGGTGGTGTTAATAACTGAAGTGAAGTTTGCTCATGTAAATTTGTTGATCCCCCGTGGTTGTACCCGCACAGTTGGACAAGATTTTGAGAAAAAACAAAGTGTCTTTTGGCGTGCCATCGATGTAAGTAAAATTGAATACATATGTAAATTTTTTGAAGGAACTTATAAACATAAAAAATCCTACATTAATATTATTCATCGTAATCATTTCCATTACAAAAAAAAACTGGTTTTTATTCTATTTATAATATAGTTTTGCTGTTATTGTTTAATTTCCATCTCATTCGTTATATTACAATATACTAACTTATATATATGTGATTTTTTTTTGCAGATAAAGAAAAAGTAGGTGAACTGAAGTAGATGAATTATGCATGCATGCTTAGCTATGTGGAGGGCAAATTATAACTTTGTTTTAAATATTTCAATCTACTTCTTTGAGTCAACGTTCGTACCCGACATTTTGTTGAGGGCATATGATATCTATCTTTTTACCATTTGAGACTATTTATTTTATTAACATATTTTAGTCTGTGTCCGTATCCCACTACGATTATTGTTTTATGTTTATCCAATGAAACATTGTATTTGGTATTTGAGAAGATATTGTTGGTTTTGGCTGTTATTTGGTTTTTAATATTTAAAATCTTGTTTATGTTGAAGTTTTGATTAAAAATATTCTATATAATAAAAACCATCATGAAAAAACAAAAGGTGCATGGCTACATAGAAACGCAAATTAGTCGATTATCCAACCCCAATAATGGCGGTAATCAAACGCTTCAAAAGTCATTATTAGTGCCTTATTTGCGGTATCTACGAAGGCGGTAAATGCGCCTTTAAAACTATCAAATCGCCTTATTTGAAGTACCTATTGAGGCAGTTAAATAGCGCCTTTAAAAGCATACCCAACCGCCTTATTTGAATCACCTATTAAGGCGCTAAAAAAAAGCAATTAAAAGGAGTCATAACCTCCTTTTAAGGTGCTTCACTAGCGCATTAATTGACCTATTTTCATGTGCCAATTTTCCTGTAGTGTGCCAAGAAGTGGAGAACGTTGCTGGCCTCTTATTAGTAATACATATTATTTGCACATACTAATAGTATAATAGGTCCATACTTTAGGTTATCAGTAGGTTGGCGTTATACATTAACCTCGGCATTTATATGAAAGTTTCAGTTTACTACGTGTGTGGAATACCTGTTTTTTATTAAATGTATATACACATGCATGTTATATATTTACTGGTGTTAGTTGGAAAATTCATGGACCTCTATTTCAGTATCTTGGTATGAATTGTATGGGCTATAAATTTGGTTTGTAGCTGCTAAGTTCATATTATGAGCATTTGGGCGTTAAAAGTTTATGTTTCTTGAAACCAACCATGTTTGCGAAACTTGGTAGTATGTTGGATTATTATTTATTTATTTGGCTAATGAGTTGTAAAGAGTTACAACACAATAGTGTGGTTATTGGTAAAACGTTTGGATGAGTTTTCCTTTTGTGTTTTATTATTTAAGCCGATCATTTTTGGTGGGGTTGGCGGAGATTATTGTAAAATAGTGATATTATATTTAAACATTGTTGTTTGACATATTAGTTTAGTATATATATATATATATGAAGAGATAAGTATATAGAGAGATAAAAAGAGAGTGTTTATTGATGTATGAGTCGAATGAGTACATAATAATGGACCACTAACACTCCTTATATAATAGATGTTAAGATATTTACATGGAATTAATCCTTACTTAGGGCCCAATGCAAAGTCCGGAAACAAAGTCTAATAATAAATAAAATACAACAAACACACACAAAAATATAGTTGCCAAGTCTCTGTAAAAAGTGTATTTAGTTTAGATAAAAACATTTTGGGTTTATTAGACCTATGAAGGGAATAAAGGAATAAATTGCTAAAACATGTATTCTAGAATTCAGCTTATTGATCAGCCTCATACTTTCATATCCGAATCAGAGCTACGATGGAGGTTATAAATTAGGGTTCAAACCTTACAGCGATTGTAATTCATGTGGCCTGAAATCTAGCAATAACGACGCAGTTAATGAGAATTTAATGGCCCCATCGAGGGGAGTATATAGGGTTCTGAACCCGCTTCCCTCGCCGAGGAGCTTATCAGCGAGATAACCTCTGAAAGATACTCATATATATAAAATAATCAATCATATATTTCACGAAGGAAATAAGACACGTTTATGCGTCTTTATATTAATTATATGTTTTTCTAGATAATTTGCATTTATTTGTATTTCTGAGGTAAATGCGGTGATTTCATCGTAAAACCAAAGAAGAACGTGACTTTCATGAAAAGAGAACCCAAAATTTGACCAAAACAAATAAAAGAAGAATTGGAAGGTCTGAGTATGCGCACAATGAAGATGGACGGACCTATTGAAGCCCAAATAGCCTTTGAAGGCCAATCCGCAAAGACTTTCTAGAAGACAGCCATAACCACCGGTTACGCCTGGCCGGTTAACGTAACCGGTTTCGCAAACATGATTTGAAATTTTCAAGTTTTTGGTAGATGGTGTTTGTTACTTGGTATCACCATATATCTGGATCCCAGACCCCTTAATCAGATCACAATAGCCAAATACAAAATTTACTTTGTCAAACACTCTCCCTTTCTAAAATTTTCTTCCATATATGAATATTTTTGGAATACTTTTGTCATCCTCGATTATTACCGCCATGCTTTTAAACTAAGTAATTTTCTTTGATATTATCTATCATTTTTCAGTACTTATTCATGGTTTTTATCGTTTGTTTGGATATTTGTTTTAACTGGTACGGCCTTATTTATTCTTGCATGTTTAGCAATTAACGACTATTAAATCGTATGATTTATATTGTTATTAAAATTCACTTAATCGAAAATAGAATTGAAATTTGCTAGATTAAACTAGTTAAGATCGTCAACCCTTGTATGTTAGTCGTAAACAAATTAGTTTATTTTAGCAGAGAATACATTGGTAGAAAATAAGAAAAAATAAAACGCAATAATAAACCCAAAATCTAGTTACTCGTGGATACGATACCCTACTTGGAGGATTTTATATTGCAACACTCACCATCAACTCCTTCCACTTGGGTTATTAAAATATAGAGGATATCCCATAAGATATAGAAATCATTATCAGACAGTTGGCTCTATCTTGCAACTTGAAAGTGCCATTTCCACCATGTTACACAAGTTTTTCAACTCCTTACAAATTAGTGAATTACTAAGAAAAAGAATTGTAAGGACCTTCATTACCAGATTGAGTGTATACATAGATGTTACTCTGTTACACGCTTAACCTTAGAAAGTTATAAGCTAGTGTAATAAGCCGTAGCCTACAGATAACTTATAGTGTCGCCTCACATTGTTTGTGATAGATATTCCTATTAAAGTAGTATAACTATGGTTTGGTGGTGAAAACACCTTGTTCTGTTCGATGCTTGAGTAACATTCCAATTAAATGAATGTGTCGATACTAGTATATTTGTCCATATACAGTTCATTGTTTTGTATGTAAGTACGTACAGCGTATTCAATCCCCCAATCCAAGTTTCAATTTTGAAACAATATCAATATGAGATCTTTATTTCGTGAATTTCAAATAACATTTTGCTCAAAATCGGACGGATCATGTGTCCTAAATTGATCATGGTAAAAAAGCAATGTTCTTAAAACTAATTCCGAAAGTTTACTTAATAAAATATTTATGACGTGTAAAAATAATAATCGACATATTGTACCTGAACAATTGAAAATTACTTTTGATTCTTATCGAAAAAAGAAGAAAATTACTTTTGAGCCCCATAAACAATAACCATGGCAAACACACCACATGAAAATTAGTATCTAGATACAATATAGATAAATAAAATCAAAATTTGTCTCAAAATTTTACTTTTTAAGAAAAAGAGAGCTTTTTTTTACGGACAAAAATAATTAGTTTGTCTCCAAAAATGGGTTTTAGGGACCAAAATTTTTTAAAAAAAATGTTGTTTTCAAAGACAGTCTAATATCAACATAAGAGAACACAATTAATTTTGTCTCTAAATAGATTATAACACAAATTTTAATTGTTCTTTGGAGATAATTTTTATTTAAAATTTTGTCCCTAAAAATTAGATTTGGAAAAATAAAAAATCCCTAAAAAATATTATTTAGAAATCATTCTGATTGTCTCCAAATAATTTGTCTCTAAATCCGAATTTTCTTGTAGTGACACAAACAATTGAATAACAAAATAACAAACTAGACTTGGAGGTACGCCTCCGGCTCATGGAAGTGTACGGTTGAAAGGGGTGAAGCCGGCAACAATTTAGGGAGTGCCGAATTTACATAAGCAATTATTTAAGTAAAAAAATTTGAGTTGTCAAATCATATCATTCTTAACTTATTTCACTAAAAATACTTCAAAATTAAAAGAATAATAATTATCCAAAATATGGGAGGTGTTGAAACTTATAGGATTATCATTAAATCACGCCGAGTATCGCTAGAATTTGTTGCCGAAGCTGTTGAAGGTGAGAAGACTCGGTCGACCATATTATGGTGGCCAAAGTTCTCGGAGTCCAAAATTAAATTTTGAAGTTTTAAAGCAACCAGTAAAAGATAATTGTTCTTTAAAAGACAATATTTTTTGTTAGCAACTAAATAGTGAAAAGATTGTTAATAAAGTGTCGTTCAAATACAGGCCCGCCCTCAACTTATTTTTTACTCGGAGAAAAAAACTAGGGACGGTTTTTAATTATCTTTAATAAATTTTGAATATTAAAATTCTTTAGTAAAATTCTGTCGGTCCTTCAGAGCCACATTCAATTCATATGAAATATCCAAAATGGCAATAACCCTATAAAAAGTAGATCTTTTCCGTAGTCTTATTAGAGGTGTCTTTAAATCTTTTACCTTGTGACTAACAATGGATATAATCTTGGAAAGTTATAAGCTACTATCTGTCCATTGTGATGACCAAAACGACACTGATATAACCATGGAAAGTTACAAAGAGTTCTTGTTGAGCCTTCCAAAGGAAAAAGGGTGGATCACTCTAAAGATATGTATCTATACCAAGGCTATTGGTACCATCTAGGTGCCGGCCTAGGCGTTATGGCTGTTCAAGAACGATTCAAAGCTAGGCCAACTGATATTTTCTTAATTTCCGCTCCTAAATCCGGTACAATTTGGCTTAAAGCCATCCTCTTCGCAACCATGAACCGAACCCAATACAAAATCTCACACCACCCTCTCCTAACTACAAATCCCCACAATTGTGTCCCTTTCTTAGAGTTAAATCTCTTTCAAAAACCTCCGTTTTGTAGACGTTGAGGGTATGCCTTCCCCACGCCTCTTCGGGACCCACATTCCCTTACGTTCACTACCTCACTCTATTGAAAGCTCTGGTTCTCGGATGATATACCTATGTAGAAACCCTAAGGATGTGTTGGTCTCCATGTGGCAATTCATGTCCAGCTTTAGGGATAAGCACTTACCCCCGCTCTCATTGGACGAGGTATTTAAGATGTTTTGTGACGGGAAATCATTTTATGGACCCTTTTGGGATCATGCGCGAGAATACAGGCAAGCAAGCTTGGTAAGTCCTCATAGAATTTTCTTTATTACGTATGAGGAGATGAAAAGAGACTCCGTGGAATGTACAAAAAGATTAGCACAGTTCTTGGGATGCCCTTTCTCTATGGAAGAAGAGAACAGTGGTGTGGTTAAAGATATTCTTCGGTTGTGTAGTTTCAACAACTTGAGAAATTTGGAGATCAATAAATCAGGTTGTGCTGTGAAAGAAGGATTGACTAATAATCTTTACTTTAGAAGAGGGGAAATTGGTGATTCGGAACATTATTTAACGACTCAAATGATTGAGACCTTGGACAGCATCACCAAAAACAAGTTGGATGGTGTGTTTATATGAATAATTCACCAAAATACTTCAGTGTTTCCAGTATTTTCCCTTCATTAAATAAGGGGCAAAAGATACACTTTTAGCTGTCGCATTTTATGTTTAATGCCTTGCATCTTTGCCTCGTTTTTACCGGTTACTCTTTACTATTGTAAGCTTTTCTCGTCTTTCACCGTCTTTCATGTTCAGCTGTCATGTGTTTTTTTCTTCGTAGTTTGTGTAATGATAATTTTGGCGAGAAAATATTTGTTTTCCCTTCTTTTCTACTAAAATATTATAGAAAACATAATAAAACTTGTTTTGTGGAAAAGTCAAGCAGCGAGATTGGATTTGGTACCTCGGATCTAGGGCTCACGCATGTCGGATCAGACACGGCGGACGTATGTTCGGAGGGCCCCTCACGTGTGGGTTGGCCTAATTCGCCATCAAATCCATTAGACAATTGGCGACAACTCAGGGAAGTTTAAAAAGTATCATTTTCTTGGTTACTAGTCTCGTTAATATGAGATCTTAAACGAGAACAAGAACATGAGATAAAGAGAAGGCTATAGCGGCAGAAGATAAGATAGGGACCAAAGTGTTAATTAGCTCTGCAATATTTTTGTTAACTTTTACTTGGTAAAAATACGTTTAGTGTACTGTTCTATCAGTGGTTAATGATTTAGATACTACACTAACACTTTTAATAATTGAGATACCGAACTATGAAATTTCGTCTAATTAATGGACTAACAGCATAAATCAACGAAATTGCAGTCGCTATATCTCACATTTTGGGATCTATTTTTTACGGATGTCGACAGAATTGCTCACCATATGATAGGCAAGAGAACGTGAGTGTCATGTCATCATTTTGTTTAATGATACGTCTTCAATTGTGACAAATTTTATAAATTAGTATCTCAATTGTTAAAATTGATAGTACGGTACCTAAATCATTAAACATTTATAGTACAGTACAATAAACGTATTTTTTTTTACTTTTACAATAAACACTTATGCACATTGTACCGTTAATTCGTGAACCGTTTGATCACTTTAAATTAGATATGAACCGTAGGATCTAAAACTCTATTAAAAAAATAACCATTAAATTATTATTCTACCATTAAATCTAACGGTCTAAATCTAAAGTAAATGATCCAACGGTACTCTATTTAACGGTACAATGTCCCGTTCAACAATGAACGACACAAAAGAAAAACTTGTGTTAGATATGTATGTGAAATGTTGATGTTAACCATCAATTAAGTCCTACATGAGTGACTTTTATTAACAAAGTTATCTAATATTTAAATATGGATAATTGATTTAGAAAAGAAAAATAAAAATAAATATATATATATATATATATATATATATATATTGGAAACAAAGTTAAACCAAAATGGCTCATCACTCGTTAAGTTTCTATTTTAAATTTAACAAAAGTTTTAACAATATTAACTTTAATGGGTTCACTAACACACCCATTGTGAATTAAAAGATGTATATTAGCTAAGTATTTTATGTAACAAGTGAGATAATAGTATTGTTGTGGACGCTTTTATGCATTTAACAATTAGGAAAAACAAATTAAATGCAATTTATTCCAAAAGTTAAATTCATATATTACACTTACATACATGTTCAAATAAGTAACATGGTTAATTATGACTTGTTGACCTGTATTTTCACACTTTTTTTAGTTTTGATGAATTATATTTTCGCAATTTCATATTTGTGACATGCGTTTGTGAATGTTTTCGTTTTAGTGACTTACTATCAATTTTTTGGATGGAACAATTATAATTTAATCAGAAAAATTTTAAAAAAATTGTAATGAAAACTAGATATTGTAAAATTTACAACTTTTGATAAAGATCACCCTATGAATATACATATTAGTCCATGTATACCAAAAAATGCACATATTAGTCCAAAATATGAATATATTCTACCTAAATCTATTGAAAGCTCTGGTTCTCGAATGATATATGTATGCAGAAACCCAAAGGATGTGTTGGTGTCGATGTGGCACTTCATTTCCAACTTCAGAGATAAAAACTTACCCCCTCTCTCATTAGATGAGGCATTTTAGTTGTTCTGTAATGGAAAATCCGGGTACGGACCCTTTTGGGATCTCGTGAAAGAATACAAGCAGGCGAGTTTGCAAAATCCTAATAGGGTTTTCTTTATCACATATGAGGAGATGAAAATAGACTCAGTAAAAAATGCATGAAGAGATTAGTGGAATTCTTGGGATGCCCTTTCTCTAGAGAAGAAAATAACAGTGGGGTTGTTAATGATATTCTTGAATTGTGTAGTTTCAACAGCTTGAGAAAATTGGATGTCACTAAATCTGGACAAGCTTCAAGAATAAAAAGGTTGACGAATAACAAGTTTTTTAGAAGAGGTAAAGTTGGCAACTGGGAAAATCATTTGACAACTCAAATGATCAAAAAATTGGACAATATCACCAAGTATAAGTTAGACGGTAGTTTTCCGTAACTTATTTTCGGGAAAATATATTGGTTCTATGTTCGTTTATTATGATCTATCTTGTTTTTTTTTTTGTTAGTCAAGGGTTGCACCGATGCAGAATCATTTTTTTCCTCGCTGTTTCTTTGTTGGTTGCGCACAAAGAATAACTTCGTCTTATTAGAGTTCAATGGTTTTCTGATTACTTGTAAGCTTGAGCAAGAAATTGTTACTCAAACTGTTCACCTTTTCAACTTTCAAGCCTCTTCTTAATATAATTTTTCCAAGCATGTTCTCTTTTGTTGATTTTTTTTCTTTCTTAATCCCTAATCTGCAGTATCCGTAGTAAGGGGCTAGTGTGCCATGAGAGCTATGTAGTTAGTTCTGGGATTGTGTTAGGGTCGGCACCCGATCCGTAAACACTCAACCCGTATCCCGGTTCGATTATTTTTTAAAATGAAAAAAAAATCCCGACCCCGATCCGACAAAAATCGGGATCCGAATTTTCGGGATCCCGTAGGGTCGGGATAGGTTTATCCTGAATCTCTCGACATATCTTTTTTATTTTACGACAAGGTCATTTTTTATTAACAATTTTCATTTGATAAGTCTAAACATTTTATTAACACGAAACATAATCCTAGTTTAAAAATAACACTCCTAATAAATTAAAAAATAAATTAAATGTAGTAAAAAAAATAATGTGAAACTACAAATAATGGAGTAGATAAAAAAATTTGATACGTTTTTTATCAGATTCTTTTAGTATTTAGTTTTATTCACACACGCAATAATAATCATACTAAATAAGATAAATTATCATTATAATTTTTATAATCGAAAAATAATGATCACTTATCTTTTTTAAGTAACAATAAAACTTTTTAATTTAAGTATATTTTTTATTTTAATAGTTTCATATATTCAAAACTACAAATTTATATTATAACTAATATATGAAACAAAAATGGTTGTACCTCGTATGCTAGAGGTACAAGGTTCAATTCCCAACATTTCCATTTGATATAAATTAACTTACATTTTAGTGTTGAAATAAAAAATATCATGTTATATAATATAAAATTGATTAGAAATTCGGGTCGGATCGGATCGGGACAACCGACGAAATCAAAATTATCACCCGATCCTGAAGTTTGTCGGGTCGGGACAAAACCTGAGGTTTTCGGGTAGGGAAATTTCGGGTGCGAGTCTAGACACGGGTCGGGTCGGAATTTCGGGATTATCTGCCAGCCCTAATTAGTTCTATTGTTAATCGAGGAATTCTCTATAGGTACTCATAACAACTTATATTCATATACATCTATAAGTTCACATTCCATGTAATACTTTTTAATTATTTAATTTAATTAACAAAACGTCATTATCCAATCCAAAACACAATTTACATATTTTGTCTCTCCAAAACCGAACAAAATTAGTTTTGAATTAGAATAAAATTCTACAAAACCGAAAAAATTATAAAAAATGAAAAAAATTATAAAAAATCTTAAAAAATGTATTTTTATATAAAAAAAATCATAAAAAATGTACTTTTTAAACAAAAATCACAAAAAATGTATTTTTCTTAAAAAAATCACCAAAAATAATAAAAAAATCACAAAAATCATAAAAAATGAAAAAAATTATAAATTTTTTAAAAAGCAGCTTTTTTGTCAATAGATGACTTTTTACACCGAAAAAATTGTTTTTCGTTAATAACTAGTTTTTTCACTAAAAAGTTGTATTTTCACCAAAAAGTGGATTTTTCACCAAAAAGGGGTTTTTCATCAAAAAGTACATATAGTTTAATAAATGTGCAAATAGTTAAGTCAAAATTACATATAGTTCACCATAAAGTGCATATAGTTCAATAAAAATACATATAGTTTAGTCAAAATTGCATATAATTTGATATAAATAACATGTAGTTTGGTATAAAAGTGCATACGCTTCAGACAAAATCGAATCTAATTCGATACAAATTTCATATAGTTAAATAAAAAGTGTATACAGTTCAGTCAAAAGTGCATATAGTTCAATCGAAAATGCATATAGTTCGGTCAAAAGAGCATTTAGTTCAACAAAGAATGCATATAGTTCTATCAAAAGTGCATAAAGTTCAATCAAAAGTTCATCTAGTTCAACACAAAATGCATATATATCAATCGAAAGTGCATACAGTTCAGTCAAAAATGCATCTAGTTCAACACAAAGCTTATATAGTTCAACACAAACTGCATACAATTCAGTCAAAAGTGAATCCATTCCAGTGAAAAGTGCATCTAGTTCAACACAAACTGCATACAATTATGTCAAAAGTGCATACAATTCAACACAAAGTGCTCATAGTCCAATATAAAGTGGATATAGTTTCGTCAAAATTGCTAAATATCGTATAGTTCACTACAAATTGCATATTCTTTACTTTAAATTTTAAAAAAAAAAAAAAACCCAGATGGATTCGAACCACCAAACTCTTGAAGCTCGGTGTTGGTGCAAGTGCTCTTTACCATTTTGAGCTTATGGATGTATATAGTTGCTAAACAAAATCATACAAACATGTATATCTAAAAAATCATTCCGTTTCCGCCTAAAAATTAAACAAATAGCCAAGTAACACACTCTCCACCTAAATTAAAGTTAGTACTTTTTATTGGTGCAAGCGTTCTTTGTCATTTCAAGCTTACGAATCAATTTAGTAACTTATAAACAAAAACATATGAACCTAATAGACAAAAACTAACCATACGAAAACCAACGCCTTAGTCGATAAAACATAACCAGTGCCTACAAAACCTCATATATAAAACCTACAAAAATCAGTTTATACTATTTATATACATATACCAATTATTACTATTGCACTAGCAACTCAGATAAAATCCAAATAAATACATGTACACTTTTTTTCCAACCCTAAACAAGATTTGATTTAGACCCAAACGAAGCTAAATCGGCTTTTCATCCTGAAAATAGGCACAATTTCAGACCCAAACAGATATTTAATACTAAAAAACTCCATAAAACAAACCTTCTAAAAAACACAAACTTGCACCTATTAATGACCAAATGAACCAATGTTTCACAAAATAGATATTTTCACCCCCGAATCGAGTTCTATTTCAGCCCCAAAACAGAGCTTAATTTCAGCCCCAAACGGAGCTTAATTTCAGCCTCAAACTTAGCTTAATTTCATCCCCCAAACGGAGCTTAATTTCATCCCCAAACGGACTGCGTTTTCAGCCTCGAATCGAGCTCTATTTCAACCACAAAAGGAGCTTAATTCATGCCCCAAACGGAGCTTAATTTTAGCCCCAAACATGGCTTAATTTCACACACATATATGTATCTATATATATGTATGTATATATGTGTATATATATGTATGTGTATATATATGTATATATATGTATAAATAGACGGAAAGAAAGAAATGAAAAAGCTCAATGATCTGCTAAAACTCGTTGAACATCTGGCCCTAGATCGCTTCATCTAAGGCCGGATCATCTTGGATTATAGAGAGAGAGAGACTGTGTGAGTAAAACAGATTTTTAATTGTTTATATTTACTAAAAATGATAGCTAGAAGGAATGCAAATTATATTAGGTATATAGTGAGAATTAAAGTTCAAAAGTGATACCTAAGAGACATTATTTGTTGTTAATATTGGCAGGTATTATAGTTCATGCTTTAATTGTAAAGTCGTAAGGGGAATTATATAATTTGCATTCACACCAGGGACCTCGTTTTACAAAAACAAAATTAAAAGATAATCTTATAGAAAATGTTTCTAAAGAGTGAGTAGTTCTACGTCGTGTTAAAAAGGTGTAGATCTGCGTCAAAACAAATTTTACAATCTTGTTACTATCTTTTGTTTTTGATTTCGGAATGGAGCGAGAGTTATGACACAAAAATCTATCAAGAAGATATATTCAGGGTAGATCATTGTGCAAGGCAATGCGACCAATCCGCTCAGGCGCCGGATCGGATAAAAGAAATAATCATGCTCGTCTTGATTACAAACATAACCGTATCTGGAGATGTGACACGTATCTGGATGGAAAATTGCAACCCTTTCACGAGACAAGAATGGATGATAAATAAAAATATAACCGCTCTGTCGCTAAGCTAATGGCTCATTTGGTGGTGTCTTTCCAGAGAAGGCTTTTTCAGCATCTAGGAGACCCTGCACAAACAAAGGTTATTCCCCAACATAGGAAGAAATTAGAGTAGGTAGTGTTCAATTGAGCAATATTTAACCCAGGACCTTGATGATCAAAACAGCTGCTTCCTTGTGTAAAACTTCGTTATACTCGTGGCAGAATAGACTCTGCATTTTACCAATTCACAAGTCATCAATACAGAAAATAGGGTTGCATTTGACAACTCGTGCATTGAAAGCAAAGGACTTAGTTATTTGGTATGAAATTTCTAGTATGGCACATAGTTAATTTGCTATGACTGTACTATACACAATGAAATTCTCAAGTTGCACACAAGAATTTATCTGCGGTAGTACTTAATTATGCCATGTTTATGCAAAGCATACCTTCCGTAACAAAAAACTCTCATCATTTCAAACCCCCAGTATCGAACGCTGAAAAACAAAAGGAAAAAAAAAATACTGACTTGGGAACAGTTTGGGCAACCAGTATCCCCTGAACAGCGGCACGACGTGAGTAGTTCTAAAGCAGCAGTCAAAAGTTCAGTGAAGATAGGCTGAACCTGCAAGGACTAAATTATTCAGAGCATGGAAATGTTTTTGAACTCTGGCAATTTTATAACAATAATTAATACAAAGTACATGATTCAATAGAAATACTATGAGAAAATAAAAAAATTAGCTCACTCACTTGTGCCGAAATTCCGGAGCCTCCAGGATGTGTGTCATACAACAGAATTCTCTCAGGAACATAGCGCGTATCATGAGGATTTACGCATTCTGAAGCCAGATCCGATGAGTTACATATTACATATCTACATGACAGGTCATCATAAAAAGTGAGGCGAAAAACAATGAAGTATGATGAGTTAGGCATATATGATAAAATGATACCCTTGTTAATTTCCTTACCAGGCATCAGTTTCTAGAACTTGGACCACTATTTCAAGTTGTAAGTTTAGAGTGAATTGCAGCATTGGTCCCCGCACTCACGAATAACTCGATTTCGGATCCATAGCTTCAGTTGCAACACTATAAGTTCTCGTAGTTTGAATAAGTTAATAGTTGTCTCCATAATTTCAACTACAACAGTACTATTCCCAATAATTTCATTAAGTCATACAGGTGGTCCCTTCCTATGGAACAAAGAGTGTTATATAAAGCACCCATTGTGTTAATTAAAGACTATCGGTGTACCTACTCAAACTATGGGGACCTATGGTGTTTCCTTTTAAACTATGGAGACCCAATAAAGATTCTACTTATGTATGGGGGTATGTTGCCATTGAAACTACGAGGATCAAATGGAAATTTAAAGTACGGGGACTATTGCTTATCATGCTTGACTATTTTAGACTATTTCTCTCTTTTGTAAATAAGAGAAAGGCCAAAACATCCAAAACACACCACTGTATATGGACCTTCAGTAAACTAAAAGATCCAAATAAGATGTCTTCATATAGCCATTCATACATGTTATTATTGATTTTAGCCAACTTGTGTATATATGAACCAGTAAAAACTTACAGAGGCACCACGTTAAGAATAGCATGACCAGCAGCATGTACGCCTGCTCGAAAGGAGAACTTATTTGTCTCCACTTCCGCTTTTATAGATTGTGGGACTCGAATCCAAACAGCCTGAAACACGTAAAGATTGTGTTTTTAAAATGAGATGGATTTCTCCTTACAACAACATAGCTTAAAAGGTAAAAGTAACTATGTATTGTTGACTAAATACATGCGTAAATACTAACCTGTGATTCATATGAATACTTAGGAAGTACAAGATCGACAGTATCAAAAATCATATTGTTTGCTTTCCATATCCGATGAAAACCAAACCAAGTAGTTGTAACATTGCATGTATGTGCTTGAGCTGTTGTTCTTGATAACTTCAAGTTGGACATTCTCGCAGGATAGGCCTAAACAACAAAGAAAATTCTATATCATATGATCACTGGTTACAGCAATAACAAGAAATAATAAAGAAGATTCGCAAATTCTGCCGTACGTTTACTACCAAGCCTCTCGAAATGCGGTCGAATATGAATTAGGAAATAACAACATTTTGAAGCACTGTTATAAGGTTTTAGATTAGTTCCCCCTTTTCTTCTGGAAAGGGAGAGAAAGGGTTGACATAGTTTTAGAGAATCTAGGACACAGAAAACTTACAATGGGGTGAGACAATTTTTTTTTTTTAAATTAAGGTCCCAAACCATCTAAATATTGCAAGAGTAGAATAAAAAAAAGTATATATTGTAAACCAACGTACGATATTGCCACCAATTACATCAACATCTGTGTAATCACGCGTCTTTGTGTAGTACTTTAGGTCGGCTACTTGGCAGAAAGCTATTTTAGTATTAATGTTTAACTCCTTAACCAGATAGGTTTTGCCTTGGTGCAAATAAACAGCACCCTCGTATATCTGGTCGATCAAACATGTTAGCAAAAAAATTCCTTTAGATCAAGAGTTAAGCTAATATAAGCAATCAGCTTAAGGGAGCAATCTGAAATGATGCTCAGACAGAAAAGACTGATAAATTTTGTGAGAAATTCAATTGAAGGCAAGTTAGGCTTAAATTAGACAATCTTGAATAAAAATAATTTTAAGAACACATTAGAATAAAAATGTGAAATAAACAGTCCATAATAGTTGAAGATGGAGGATTAACTTCACCTTAACAAGCACTGCATGATGCAAATTGAGATAGTTCTTCTTTTACGTATATTTCAAAGCAAGTTTACCTGAAAGAATGCCCTGCTTTCCTCAATTTCTTCAAGGACTTCATTATTTTGCACGTGTATCACTTGGTACTTCACGGTCTCTATGGCTCGTATGCTTACAGCATAAGAAGGATTTTTCTGATAAAGGAATTTTAATGGGAAAATAGATCTTTTAATGGATTAGGCTATAGTACTTTATACACAATCAGGTCCTTGACAACAACAAAGGACTAAAATATAAGAGTCCACTCACATATACATGGCGTACCTCATACCCGATATAGGACCAAACTTGCGCTGAAATATCACGTGAGGAATCAGTAGTCAAATATCCTTTGTTTTTAAGTGTCGAAATAGAATTTTTTAAGCCAAGACCAAAATATTTCTCATCATGAAGCAAGCTCAGCGGGTGTTCAATGGCCGCACAATTGAGGTGTTGTTCAAGCACCTGCAAGAACAAGCAATTATATAGCTACCTCGACTAGCCCAGAAGAAAGGAGACAATTTAAAGTTAAAAAGAACACGGTTAAGTAAAAATTTCAAGATAAAATAACTTGGTTTTTTATTAAAAAAAATTACTCAATGGAACCACTTAATAATAGCATCTTAATTTCTAGAGCCTGTTCGGTTGAGGCTTTAAAACAAATAACATGACCTTTGGAGATTGAGAAAAAAGATGGGTTCATCCAGCTTAATAATTCTAGTTTTTTCAGATCAAAATATCCGAAAAACTCAGCTTTTAAGCTAATAAACCAAAAGCAAAGCAGCAATAAGAACTTAAAAGATGCAAACATAAAAAGCCTTGATTTCCAACACATTATACATTCAGCATGGCATGGGCCGAGTCCCATAGAACTTCCTTCAACATAATCGGGGACACGAGTTATGTAGGGCACTCAATGTCATTTGCTTGTTATAGTTCAACTTCCCCTAATTATGCAAGATACATTTTTCCCTACGCATAAACTAAACTATATCAAGCAAAAAACTATAACCATGCACGAAATGGTCAACACGAAGGACATCTCCATGGTTCACCACTCCCACAAATTTTCTCACTATTTGTCACTTTGTTTCATTTAAAATTAGCTTAGACTGCAGTATTTAAAAGATACTAACATCTTACCGTAAGCGCATTCTGCATCAAGTTAATTACTTGACGTCGACAATTGCAGCAAATGAACAATCTTATGACGTAGAATTCAATACCTGCCTATTTTGAGAATCAATGTGACAACACTCGATGGGACCCGTAAAGAGTTTCTGAGGAAATTTCATAAAATGCTGATCAAGAGGACCTTCAAAAGCAATATATACAGAAAGTGACGGCTTTTCTCTTCTACCAGACCGTCCAGCTTGCTGCCATAGGCTGGTAAGAAGAAACATCAAAACTTTAAAACCTCAACGAGTAAGATGAAGTACTGGCAGAAAGTAAATAGTTTTCACTTTTGTTTTTACCTAGCAATACTACCAGGAAAGCCTAGATGCAAGGTCACATCAATATTTCCAACATCGATACCTAACTCAAGAGCATTAGTAGTAGTTACACCACGAAGACCCCCACTAAAGAACTCCTTCTCAATTTTCCTCCTATCCTGTACATGATAACTATGATGTAGATGTGCAATGACGGCAGTAAAATATGTTGAGATAGAGCCATGGATATTTGATACAAGACAAGGGAAAAATTAACTTTCGTACACCAGCTTCTCAGTTTCTGAAAATTAAACTCAAACTTTCATTTTTAAAGAACTTAGAAAGTAGAAATCTTTCTGCAAAAGAAACGAATATAGTACACTAGCGTTTAAAATTTTCATCTCAAAAGCACATTTT
This sequence comes from Primula veris, assembly GCA_963682055.1. Lineage (NCBI taxonomy): Eukaryota > Viridiplantae > Streptophyta > Magnoliopsida > Ericales > Primulaceae > Primula > Primula veris. The sequence continues at coordinate 26,517,512 of OY821742.1, read as the reverse complement.
ATATACTAAATGTTCAATCACGCTGGTATACTAGCATCAATCTATACAACATTAGCAATTGCAAACAAAATTAATATTTATGTACCTTTGTAGAAATCTCAGTAATAATGTAACTGATATTGACATCTGGGGAAATCAAGGATTATTAAGTGATATAATTATCACTGACTGTATATATAATTAGTATATATTTTTTCCTTATTTAGTTAAGCCATGTACCTATATATAAAGCTGTTTACTTGTATGTAATAATTCATTCAGAAATAATAGACTTTATTTTCATATCACATTTCATATTCTCTGAATCAATATGGTATCAGAGCTGGGTTTGAAACCCTTATCCCTCACTCAACACGTAAACACACAAAAAGGGTGACCCGTTCAAAAAAGGGTAACCCTTCTATTTCTACAAACCATCAATTGACAAGTACTTGATTTCTGTCGATTAAGGAACGTGATTCGTCTCACAAAATCGATCATAAGGCCTGAAAAAGGTTCGCTGAGGCCCGTCCAAATCGCCGTCACGAGTCACTGCAGCAACGAAGGGTGAGTTGAACATGCCATCTTCTGCAGTGGTGTCGCAATCCTTCAATTGGCCTATCTTTGCCTCCATCATCTGATCATTTGGTTGACTTGCTCCCTCTTAATTTTTTCGTTATTACGTTTACTGGTTATTCACCTATTTTATCAGCACTGTCCAGATGTTTGGGATAATTGCAGAATTACCCAAACTTCACAGAAACTGTTACTTCAACTCTGATTCTCAAACTGTTACTGAAATATGACTGATCTTAGTTCCTCTACCTTGTTAGCATACAAATAAAAAATTGTAAGTGTGCTAAATGCAGGATCTAAATCAAAAGTTTCTTGGATTATTGATTCCGGGGCGTCGGATCATATGACTGATGCTTATCAATTATTCTCTTCGTATTCTCCATGTGTTGGTAACTTCAAAGTAAAAATTGTAGATGGCTCTTTTTCATCTGTTGCAGGAAAAGGGAGTATTAAATTATCTGAATCGATAACTCTTGAATCTGTACTACATGTTCCCAAATTATCTTGTAACCTACTGTCCATTAGCAAATTAACACGAGTCTAAGAGTTATGCTAAATTCCTTCCATCATATTGTGTCTTTCAGGATCTATCATCGGAAAAGATAATTGGAAGTGCTAAAGATGTGAAGGACTCTACTACTTTGAGGAGACCAATTTGGGTAAACAACGTCAATTTTTAAATTACAATGTTACTTATCGTTGTCCAAACGATGAAATTATGATATGGCATTTTAGAATGGGGCATCCTAATTTCCAGTATCTAAAACGTCTATTCCCTTTATTTATTTTTAAATAATGAAAGCCATAATATCCAGTGTGAAATTTGTGAACTCGCCAAACACCATGGATTCTCATTTCCTAAATCCCACTTTAAACCAACAAAACCATTTTCTATAATTCATAGCGATGTGTGGGGTCCATCTCGCATCTCTAACCGAACCCTTTCAAAATGGTTTGTGACATTTATCGATGACCACACTCGTCTTTCTTGGGTTTATTTGTTGAAAGATAAATCAGATGCTCAAAATATGTTTATCAATTTTCACTCTATGATTAGCACACAATTCCAAACCCAAATTCAAAATTTTCGAACTGATAATGGAAAAGAATATTTTAATGAAATCTTGGGGGATTTTTCACAAAAACATGGGATTATTCATCAAAGTTCTTGCGTTGACACTCCACAATATAATGGGGTTGCCGAACGTAAAAATAAACATCTCCTTGAAGTTGCCCGAGCTTTATTATTCACCACAAACATGCCAAAATCATTCTGGCCCGATGCCATTCTCACAGCCACATATCTTATCAATAGAAGGCCAAGTCGTGTTCTCAATTTCGAGATGCCACTCCATAAATTTCAAAAAACATTCCCAAACTCTCGTATTACTTCTGATCTGACTCTTAAAGTGTTTGGTTGTACATCATTCGTCCATGTCCATTCACATAACCGAACTAAGTTAGATCCAAGGGCATTAAAACCGTTTTTATTGGTTATTCTCCTACTCAAAAAGGTTACAAATGTTATGATCCATCCACTAAAAAGATTTTTGTTAGCATGGATGTAGCTTTTTTTGAAAATACTCCTTTTTTATGAAAAGAGCTCACTTCAGGGGGAGAATCCAAGTAAAGATCGCTCTTATAGCCAATTTTTAAATATCGATCTTACTCCGCTCACTCTTGATCTCACTCCTGATCCTATTCAAATTACTCCAGAAATGCATAAATCTCCTGTTAGCAACATTGGTCCTCAAATTGTGGAAGTTGAACTGATAACTCCACCTCATTCTAATATGCCATATACGGAGGAAAACTTAACCTCAGGGGGAGATGTACAAAAACAAAATGTTAAAGTTTACTCAAGGAGGTCAAAATTAAAGAACATAGAGAACCTCATTGATGAAGCACCAAAAGAGTCGGAATCGGTGATAGATCAAAATGCTTCGTTTTTGGAGCCTCTGCTCGATGTCGGTAATTCTGAATCTCTTGATTTACCTATTGCTCTTAGAAAACAACATCGATCTTGTACGCTTCATTCTATTGCAAAGTTCGTAAGTTATAGTCATTTGTCAACTCGATTTCGTGCTTTTTACTACTGACATTGACAGCATACATATACCAAACAATATCAAGAAAACGTTCAGAATACCAAAATGGAGAGAAGCAGTTATGGAGGAGATGAATGCATTGGGAAAAAATGGAACCTGGAAAGTGGTAGATTTACCAAAAGGAAAAAAACCAGTCGGTTGCAAATGGATATTCACCCTGAAATACAAAGCTGATGGAACACTAGACCGTTATAAAGCCCGTCTAGTTCCCAAAGGGTATACACAAACCTATGGAATCGACTACTCAGAGACATTTGCTCCCATGGCAAAGTTAAATACTGTTCGGATTCTCTTATCGCTTGCAGTTAATTTGGATTGGCCTCTTCAACAACTTGACATAAAGAATGCATTTTTGAATGGATATTTAGAAGAAGTATTCATGACGATTCCACCGGGATTTTGTAAAGATGGTGATAGTCAAGTCTGCAAATTAAGAAAGGCACTTTATGGCCTTAAACAGTCACCAAGAGCATGGTTCAGCAAGTTCGCAAATGTCATCAAAAGACAGGGATATCAGCAAAGTCAAGCGGACCACACTATGTTCTTTAAGACATTTAAAGATGGTAAGAAAACTATCTTAATCGTTTATGTAGATGATATTATTTTAACTGGTGATAACTTATTGGAGATGGAAAGATTAAAAAAGGTTATGGCAGCAGAGTTTGAAGTTAAAGATCTCGGACAATTACGATATTTTTTAGGCATGGAAATTGCGAGATCAAAACGAGGAATTAGCGTCTCTCAACGAAAATATGTTTTGGATCTTCTAACAGAAACTGGTATGCTTGGTTGCAAACCGAGTGACACTCCAATGGAAGTCGGGAAAAGAACTGGTTTAGTTTGAAAACCAGTTGAAAGGAACAAATATCAAAGGTTAGTTGGGAAACTTATCTACCTTTCTCATACTAGACCTGATATTGCTTTTGCCGTGAGCGTTGTAAGTCAGTATATGCACTCGCCAAGAGACACTCATTTAGAAGCCGTTTACAAGATACTCAGGTACCTTAAAGGTGCTCCAGGAACAGGCTATTTTTCAAAAAGGGTGAAACCATGGAAATAGAAATATTCACAGATGCGGATTGGGCCGGTTCACCAGATGATAGAAGGTCAACAACTGGGTATTATACCTTTGTTTGGGGCAATTTAGTAACTTGAAGGAGCAAAAAACAAGACGTCGTTGCATTAAGCAGTGCCAAAGCAGAATTTCGTGCGATTAGACAAGGGATATGTGAAGGAATCTGGTTAAAGAGACTTATAAATGAGTTACAGGTTACAATAAGATCTCCAATGAAACTATATTGTGAAAACAAAGCAGCTATTAGTATCTCTCTCAATTCAGTTCAACATGATCGTACAAAGCATATAGAAGTGGACAGAAATTTCATAATAGAAAAGGTTGAAAACGGGATTTTATGTATGACTTACATTCCTACGAAGGACCAAACTGCTGATATCTTTACAAAAGGACTACCGCGACAAAGTTTCAACTATTTCATTCGCAAGTTGGATCTAGTTAAAATTTACGATCCAACTTGAGGGGGAGTGTAGAAATCTCAGTAATAATGTCACTGATATTGACGTGTGGGGAAATCAAGGATTATTAAATGATATAATTATCACTGATTGTATATATAATTGGTATATATTTTTTCCTTATGTAGTTAAACCCTGTACCTATATATAAAGCTGTCTACTTGTATGTGATAATTCATTCAGAAATAATAGACTTTATTTTCATATCACATTTCATATTTTCTGAATCAATAACCTTTATAGGCTGTGTTAATTGTGAAATTATTGTTGATTGGTATCTAAAATGTGAAATTGATAATTAGGTGATCTAATTGTTAGATTTAAGTCGTTCTGTGTCATATTTGCAATATTTGGAAGTATGGTATACTAAGTGTTAGAAGCGAAAATATTGGTAAACAAATGTGAATTTGCCCCAAAAACAAGCACGAACTTTGCAAGTTGGATAGTTTGTAGGTGTATCTCAAGAACACGTAACTTTGCAGGAAATCCATCTAGTAGTTTAATTTTCTCATTTTCTAGTAAGTATAAAAGTTAAACAAGAAAAAATAACTCACCTCAGCAATATAGCCACCGCGGTAAGCACAAATAGAGTCAACCAGATGGAGTGCTGTCTCCTGAAGAATCTCACGCCTGATTACAAGAGATATATATTAAAAAACAGTGTTTGTTCCTCGATATATAATATCGAAACTAAATAAATGGCTATAGTCACATACGTATAGCACAACACAAGTTCACAGAGTTTTCGGGTTTTGCAGAAAGCAATGCAGCGTAGACCATGCTGAATAACTTCTGCAAACAGGCGTGAAACCTCTAAAAGTGGGCTGCAACATTTTGAAATAAAGAATTAAGATTTTTATTTTAGTACTGCAAGTGTAAATGCAGATCCTGATATTATTGCAAAATTGGCATTGTAAAAAAATATGAATGCATGGGGATACTTAAAAAGTAAAAACTACTGCATTTTGAATGAATAACATTCTATTTACGTAGACGCTGCAGATAAAGCAAAATATACTTGCCCAGAAAATGGTCAAGAAAAACGCACACATTCCCAAGATAAAATCAAGCTGAAATATTAACACGAAAATTCAACTGGCTATGTGTTATATTTTGTACTTGAAAACAACGGACAAAAAAATCATAGAAGCACTACGAGTACCTTGATCTTTTACATATAACCTTCTTATCATTAGTGTCGATGGATTTTGTACCATTGGAACTTTTCCTTGACACCTGCAGTACAGATGAGTGAAATTGTATATAAGAAATAAAAGGCATGCTATTAAAGAACATGGAGCACTTAACAAGTTCAACAATAGCATACAGGTTTTAGTGATAAAGGAGGATTCCATAGGACAAAATGCTTTAAACCAGAAGGGCTACCATCATTCTGAATCAATTCGACTGTTGATAGACCAGCCAGTTCCTGAAAACAAAGGAAATTGATGAATATTATTGTAGAAGCCCGTCCATTCCCCACTAAAAGGCCTTTTAGTAGAGAAGGAGAGCAGCTTATATTAATGCTTGGCTTTAACAATGCCTAAACGACGTGGGACAATTCCAACAGCCCCCTCACTCGTGGGTTGGTCAATTTCCGATAAGCCCAACGAGTGCAATCAACAAATTGGGTGGAGGTGGCCTATCATACAAACCGGCTTAGCCTTGGCTCTGATACCATGTGGAAGCACTAAAAGGCCTTTTAGTAGGGAAGGAGAGGAGTTTATATTAATGATTGGCTTTAACAATGCCTAAACGATGTGGGACAATTCCAACAATTATAAATAAAAAGAACCAGCAAGATCCTAATATATAAGAAATGGTGGGGATTAAAAATACAAATATCAACTCGAACTCCGACCACTTGTCCCCACCCGTTTTATCCCTCTAAAAAGCATGGAGATGTAAGGGAATAGCATAATAAAGTGAGAATTAACACTTACCATGGCATGCTCCCGGGAATTCCCAGAAGTTGCAGTAGAAAATACAAAAGAAGGATTGCTACCATAAACTGCACAAATAACAAAAACCAGCAAGCTCTTAAAACATAAGAAATATATATATATATATATATATATATATATATACACACACGTATATATTATGTATATTTATTTTTAAAAGTACCATGAGAACAGATCCTGCGAAGTCGTCTAAAAATGAGAGCAGTATGACATCCAAATGCACCTTTATATGCATGCGCCTCATCAATGATTATGAATCTGTTCTATCAAGGAAGAAACTTTTAAGGGGAGATAAATTCAATGGAAAAAAGGATTTACTAACATGTTTAGACATTGTTAGCCAGAAGTTATACAAGTAATCAGTGCAAAAAAGTCAAAAGAATAATTTAACCTGAAGTAGGTGATTATACCTCAGCCACAAGCAAAAGAAAAGATCAACTTGCAATACATAGTACCTGAGGTTTGATAAAATCCGACTAAATTGTCCATGAAATGGCAATATGGAAACATGTAACACGTCAGGATTGGTGATCAACTGCAATAAGTGTAACGGTGTCAAATGAATAATATTTTTCCACCTATTTTGCACACTTGTACTGCTAATTTCTTTTGAAATGCATTAATCAACATGTAGAAAGACGATAGAAATGTACGAAGTAAGCAATTATAATGGGCGTTACAGAAAAAAAGACTGATACAACCAATTAACTTACTAATTTACCAGTCTAGCATTATCTCGCAACCATAATCTGTCAGACTGAGAAGTGTCACCATCATAAATACCAATGTTTAAGCTAGCATCATACCCCTCTTTCATTGCTAACAATGCTCTCAGCTGATCTTGAGCTAACGCCTACCACGTGAGAATTTTGAGTTTAACTTAAGATATAATAAAGAGATATTGGAAACTAAACCAGATTAGAAGACCAATTTACACATTTTCGACTTTGTACACCAACCTACATAATTTAATAATTAGTCACTAACCTATCATTTGTTGCTCAATTAGAATACTTTTGTTAATTTTGGCATACAGGTTAGTGTAAAAAAGTGGTAATTGACCAACAGGTTAGTGCACAAAAGTGATAGATACCCAAACGTTTGTCTACAAAAGTGATTAGAAAAACATGAATTTTCTGTTAATTCTTCAAATGGCGAACCTTGATTGATCTATTACCTTAGGTTAGCATATCAATTGTAACAAATGAAAGATTGGTGTACAAAACTGAAATTAGTGATAGGCTAGTGTAAAAAACAGAAAGAAGCCGATTCAATCTAAAAAGTGGAAATTTTTTGTCATAGGAAGCCTTTAGAAGTCCCACTAGAAATTAGATAAACGAAAAGATTTGTGCAACAAACCTTTGTTGGAAAAAGATAAATAGCACATGCTAATGGATTTTGTGATAGTACATCAATAACTGGAATATTGTAGCAAAGAGATTTCCCACTTGATGTCATTGTCGAGACAACTACATTCTTGCCAGCAAGGGAAGCCTTGACAGACTCTGCCTGCCAAGAGTAAAAATAAAATAAACAGATAACTGATAATCCTAAATTAGCCAAGAGTAATAATACAGATTAATACCTGGTGGCTATATAACCTAGTAATTCCTATACTGTTTATTGCAGATTTTGTCGCCTCTGAAAGTTCGCTTGGCATGTCAACGTAATTAGCAGCCCTGACACTAATTTCCTCAACATGCACAATCTGCATCAGTATATACAATTAAATACTCACTGTTTTCTTATCATAGAAGAAAGTAGGTCATTGAATTTACATTAATGGAAACCATTTACATACACAATAGAAGGATAGACGTCTTATTTTTAAATTCGAAACTCCCTAAAAAACAAATGGAACTCGAGGTATTCTCCTTGCGGCAAATACTACGCATCTAGCTTTTACAACAGCTTAAACTATTGACATCTTTGTAATGGAGCATTATAGACACATCAAACGAGGAATTTCCCTTGCAGTAAATACTATGCATCTACCTTTTAGAACAGTTTAACTTTTGACAACTTTGTAATGGATTATAGCCATATCAGAAATCATCATAGTAACAGAACTGGTTAATTATGTGCATCTTAGTCTACTTTACTTATTGAAGACCTCATAGAAAAGAAAGAAATGAAGGAACAATGGTAATAAAGGAAGAAAGTGAGACAGATGTAAATAAAAAGAAGAGACACAAACCTGTCCCAAAGACCCGAAACCCCTTCTAAGATGATCAATCATTTCTGCAGGTGACAATGAACTTGTTTCCTGCCACGTGTTTTTAAGAAAATGCTTTCACATGAGTATCCATCCCAGTGATTGTTTGAAAATAATGCTAGTCATGGAACTGACTGCAGTAACGGCTTTAAAACCATTCACAAATGTTAATATAGGAGTGTACTATATTAATATCTTGTAGTTTAAACAAATATTAATAATCCTTTTAACATAAAAAAATAATTATGTCAACCATATCAACCAAACTATTAATGTGGTAAAATATTTAAAAAGCACTTACACGACACTGTGTTTCATAGTTATGAGAACCAGGAGCTCCTGAAACGGTTTTCCTTGCTTTTCTTGTTTCATTTACATGTGCAGTAGAATTACCCTTCTTTACAAAATCAAGCAGATTTTCCAAAGAAAAGCATGTTGGCCTCTTATCATGTTGCTGCTGCAAAAAATCGTAAAATTTTGAAAAACCAAAACCACATCTCGTAAAATCTGTCCACCAAGTCAATAGTATCTACCACGATTTATTTTTTCAATGACATGCAGCTTCAAAATTCAAATTATATGACGAACAAGAGGAATTCAGAACTGTAGCAAGAAAGCACATACATGTTTTGTCATATTTGGTCCTAAGCTATTAGAACTAAGGTCACATTTTTTTCTCTATTTTTTATAGTCAAATTGGAATAAGAAGAACGTCTTGAAGGGGTACATAGGTAAATATCAACGAAGTTAGCATTTTCTACTACTATTTTGCATAATACATGAGTCATAAGAAAGACAAGAGAGAAGACTCAAGGCCAGTTACAATTTTCTGTATATGTATTTCAAAAACTAAGTATAAATATGCCAGCATGTTATATTGCAGGTACCTACAAATACCCTTCACTGAAATTGACTAAAAGTGCGTAGTTACAGATATACAATTGGCAAAGGAAACACAATTTGAATGTCATGAAAACAACGAATAAATAAAGGACTAGATCTTATGAAAAAATACTTAGTTCTCAAACTACTCGAGATGGTATCTGGTGGAATATACCATTTACAATTTTTTGTTTATGGCGACTTGATAACTTTTTGCAAATCAGATATACGTATATTTGGGAAAGCAAACACTATACAACATCAAGGAAGCAAAGAATAAACATACCACTAACGATTTAAAGATTTTACAGAGAGCTTTGGTGAATGAAAGTTCCCTTTTCTTCATAGCTTTAGCGACCTTTGTTTTAAGCTGATGCCTCTGGGAATCTGAAAAAGAAATGTAGCAAATTCTTTAACCATATAATACTAATCAACTCGTAAGAAATAGGTGTAACAGAAATGCATATCATGCATACCTGTAAAACACTCAGCTTCTACTTTATGTATCTTCACACTATAGGAGCGGAAAATAATAAGAGTATCAAGTGTAGTAGCTATATACATATCATCAACAAAACTCACCACCTGTGAAAAAACAAAACTGTTCAAATTTGAAACCAAGGAACACCCCAGGATCATACAGATTATATGACTATGCGGGAAAAAAGTTCCAAGGGAACTGTCAGATAATTACAGATACTAATAACAATGAACAATCTTCTAATAATATTTACAATGAGCACTTTAACTTGCATCAAAAAGCCATTTTATCTCTTAGTGGCTCATTTTTTACGTTTTTCATAGATAAAAAGAACTTCTTTAAGAAAAAGGGTTTTACAAATTTAACTAAATTTACCTTAGGACAAAATATGGCGAGATGCTCCACATCAGCTATACTAACTTCCAGTCTTAACTTGCTAAGTTGCTCTAGAGCTTCTTCCAAACGAATTACAGTCACCTTTTCATGCCACAGTTGACTGAAAGCCGAATAAATATTTAAGAAAAAAAATGCCTTAACTACTTTCTTAATCCAACACGGACAAAGGCACGTTTCATCCTCGTATGAAGGTGAAAATGCTTCTTTTGACACACAGTTCCCAGACTGTGGATCACGTAAACAATTCACTAATTCCAATACCCGCATAAATCTTTTCCAAATATCTTGATCTATTTCAAGACTTTCAGATGATCCTAATATATTCACAGCAAGATCACCAATCTCTTTTTTGTGGATGTCGAAATTTAACCTTCTTTTGCGACTAGTTTCTGAAGGTGTATTTCCTGGAGTGTTCACTTTACTGTCTTTTTCAAATGGCTGTATATTACTATTTTCAGATATTTCTTTTAAAGAAGAAATGTCTTGCACCATAGCAGACCAAGCTGAAAAAGCGGCTTCCGAGGTCGAACATTCGTTTTGGTCATTCATTCGTGTTGAAGCTTCATCACCTTCCTCGGTTTGTTTACGTATTCTCTTAACATATGGAACCACAACTATAAAATCGCAACTTTTTAATGAATGGCTGCTAATCTGACTGTGCAAACCTAACTTTTCACCCTGTGACAAAAACATCGTAATTGCATGAGAAATCGACTGGGCAACTATTGAATAAACCAGACGTATTTCTTTTCTTCTTTTTTCTTTTTTTTTTGGAACATACCGCATGGCTTTCAATAGCTACTGGTTTAATTTCAAATAAAGCTAGAAAGTGAATTGTTAAACTATTGCTCCTTCGCATCAAGATAAGGCTAATCTTGTTAAAGTTTTGTTTTTTATCAAAAGGCCAAAAAAGATACTTCGATTACTGAGTCCTTTTCACTCACAAACCATACTCCCCCACCCTAAAAAAGAAAAGCTAATTGCGGCATAACCCATTACATATGTTTTAAGTACAAATGGGCTAATTAGGTCTTGTTATGATACACTGTTGACTGCATAGAGCTCTTTTTGCTAAATTCGTGTCACAAATGTTAAATACTCTAGTCTATGTCGCAGGAATACATTGGAAAAAAATAATGTACACTTTTCACGGATATGGGGCGATACACCTAATATTGCTATCAGATATGCGAATTGGAGAATTGTTGACCTTTTATGTCTTTGACTTATAGGATATGCAGCGTCTTAGTATGTAAAGCCTCTAGATCACTTCTATGGATATCTTTTGTAAATATGTATCTTTACATGCTGGAAGCAAAACGAAAATAAAGATTTTTTTAGTACTACAAATAAGTTCTATAAAAAATACAAGGTTACAAAAAGTTGGTAATAGCAGGTTCCAGTTTTTCCTTTTTTTTTTTAATCAGCAAAGTAACCAAGGTTATCATTAATTAAAATAACAACCTTATACAAGTATCACTGCCTCTGGAACAAGCTCCAAGAGGCTAAGAAAAACCCAAAATACAGAACAAATACCTTTACCAAATCTTTCCATCCGGGTAGGCTAAAGTAAAACACCAAAAAAGCATGAAATACAAAAAAACAAGTCTCAGCTATCAAAACAAAGAGAACTGTAATATTGTCAAGCGCACCAATCGAGCCATCGAATGTGGAGAAACGTCTGAAGGTCTCGTGCCAACCAAAAGCAAACTCGAAGGTCTAAAAATAGTTCCAACGCAGACTAGCACAAGAAAACGCCTTCTTCGGTGTGCCAGCACACAGTTAAACCCGATCTAAATATACAAATCACCGAGAGGATCTAAATGAGCAACCCTGTACGTCAACGGTTTTTACAAAACCGCACAAACATCTAACCAAACAATATACACACTACGATTGCGACAAACTAGACAAGCCCCTTCAATACTCGTGTATAACATCCAAGACAATATCATATCGTATAGTACGCCTAACTAGTATAAACGAGAAAACACAACTATCCAAAATCGTTTGACTCGTCAAAAGCCATTGTTCAGTTAAACCAAATCTAGAATCTTTCGTCCAAATACGAAAATAAGGAAGCGGCATACCATACCACATGTAGAGGAAGGTCCGAAGGGTCTATAAGAGTACCCAGTCCGGCATTCCGGCACTGTAGTCGTAATCGGGGTGCCAATACACTTTTAAGACCCGATCTAAGCAGGCATACAAGTCCGCGATACTCAAAAAATCCCGACATACCAAACCGTAAACCGTAGTGTGAGGCCGTCACACCTAGTTCTACCCTTGACTAATCGGTCGCTCAAAGATTACACTGATAGGTTCAATTGAAATCACAAAATATTTCGTAAGATGATCACTTAAAATGGGAATAAAAAGGGGAATGGGGTTTTTGGGATCGGAGGAGGGAGGAGATGAGCAAAGAAAGAGTGGTAGACATGGAGGGGATGAGAGGTAGAGTGGACCGAAAAGGGAGGAAGGGGGAGAAGATGAGAAAAACAAGCGGAGTATGTTGAGTAAGGAGAGAAATGGGGGAAAGAGATGAGGTTGAGGGCCCGGGGGCAGAGGAGGCCGGCGGGCAACTCTCCACTCCAGGCGGCGGAAAGAGACGGCTAGGGTTTTATGAGAGAGAGGTAGAGAGAGGGGTTCTAGTTTTTCCTATTGAATCAAAAGCGACAACTTTTATAAAGGACCATATTTTTCTACTTTTAAGTATATAGAGTATACTTTGGGTGTACAAGCAATTTATTTAACTATAAGTAGAACTAGAAGACCCAAAATAATGATGTGCTTATATACTTTCAAAGAATCCTATATATTTTATCATTTTTCACAAAAAAAAATGCATTTCCTATGACGATCAAAAATTTCAAAACTCCGAACACTTAGAGATAATATCCCTGTCAATATTTGTGAGTAATATTTCTGAGTTGTTTCAGAAAATATATATTGTTAAAGGAAAATAGCATACTTTGTATTATCTCCAAACTTTACACATTCCTCCTGGTTAAATTATTTGTGTGTTTTACGCCAGTCTTCCGCTACATTTGTTGAAAAAACCCAAAAGAAAAGTAGAGGCAACCCATTAAGACTTGAATGTAAGTGATTCGTAAGGACATGTGTGGGCACAGAATCGAACAAGTAACTATTTTATAGAAAAGAATAGTGTAAAAAAATCAACATTTGTGAGCTCTCACATGGTTTCATATAGCCAACCACAAAATATTAGGATTAACATTGATTTTTTTTTTAATCAATAACTCTCACATTGTGCGATAGGATTCGAACCATGTGATTAGGGAAGGAACTAGGTGGGGACTGGGGACAGCACTCGTCTGCAACCTCCCCATTTTTACAAAATTTAGATGAAAATGTAAAAAAAATCATATCTATTTGATCAAAATCTTCAAAAAAATAGCATCCCCCATTTCACAAAGAAAAACTCAAATAGGGGTATGAAAAAATTATATAGAATATCCGTCTCTCCTCTTTACCATACCTGAATCCGTCACTCATTGGGGGTATTCTATTGTATCAACCACGTGGACGAACCCACTTTCACAAGGTTGATGACATTCAACAAACAAAAAGTATGTGACGTGACTTAATTGGTGATATTCACTTAGTTGCCACGTCACTTTCTGTTAAGCAATTGACGGAGAGGTTACTGAATCTAATGATTTTGGTAGTTGGAGATACTAAATTGGACTTTTAATATTAGAATTTTACTACTGAATTGAAAAGGGTGTATTGTACAGTGTATTAAAAGTGTTTAAGGTAACTAGACTTAACATTGATAGAAATATGATGGAGGCTTGATTGTAACAAAAAAGAATATGAGGGCTATACAACTATTTTTATACTATAAATGCAAATTTTACAATGTCGGAGTGGTGTTTACAAAAAAAATAAAATATGAGGGGGCTATGGCCCGGCTCTTCCTAGCTCCTCCCCTAGAACCAACACACTTGCACAAGGTTGATGACATTGAACAAACTAAAAGAACATAACGTGACTTAATTGGTGATATTCACTTAAATGTCACGTCACGTCAATTGATCGGATGGCAGTGACGGAGCCCGTATCAGTAAATTGGGAGGGGGTGGTTGTGTTAAAAAAAAAAAAAATAGGGGAGGGGCAAAATCACTATTTTCATAATAATAATAAAAAATGTGCACTGTAAAAAAATTATTTTTTGAAAATAAGGGTTTGTATCCCTTGCCAGCCAGCACCTCCTACAGTGGAGGGTACTAAATTTAATGATTTTGGTAGTTAAAAATACTAAATTTGATTTTAAATAATAGAAGTCACTACTGAATTGAAAAATGTGTATTGTACATGGTAATAAAGTGTTTAAATAAGCTTGCATTTTAGAACGCTACTGTTTATATCCGATTCCAAACTCTTAGGATTAAACAACATGGATGGTATTGAACAAATAAAGAAAGTAACCATATTTAATGAGTGATATTCACAGGGGTTACTAAAATCTGCAATATAATAATAGGTTAATGAATAATAAAATAAAATAAAAGGTACCTTGAAAAAAAGGTGGAAAAGAGGAGATGAAGTTGTAGCAGCGGGGAAGGTTTGTATAATTAGGGCCTTTAAATCTTTTATCGTCTTTTTTGACTCGATCCTAACCACCGTAGATTCCCCACTTATACTCCGCACTTCGATTTCACTTTCCTTCTCCATATCTCTCTCTCTCTTGCTCGCGCCCTTTTCGTCAAAACGGAAGTTATATACTTTTTTTATTTTACTCGTATTGGTACAATAAGGTTTTATATAAAAAAAGGAAATAGTTACATTTTTTGTACTTAAGCTAAATAGTCACATATAAAATATTGCTTTTTTCAATCGATCATGCTTTTTGAATTATATAAATACCCTTTAAAATTTTATTTTTTTCACGCAAACTACAAACTCTGTCTCTATTTCACGCAAACTAAACTCTTCCTCTCTCACACTATCTATTCTCTGTGATAATTTCCCTCTCTATCTCACACTCAGATGACAGCGATCTACCTTCATCGATCTGTCTCGTCATCTTCGTATGTCTCCATCGCAATCCACTACAAGAAAAATGGGTTTTCGCAGCTTGACTTTAGCAGTACAAAGGGAAAGCAAGCTGCAAATTCAATTATTAGCAGCGTGCTTAAAATTAACGCGCTGCAAAATATATTAGTACAAAGTAACAGCAGCGTATGGTGGTTGCGCGCTGCGATTAATACATTTTGCAGCGTATGTATGCACGCTGCGAGTAATAATTTTTAGCAGCGTGCGAAGTGCGCTGTCTATGTTATTTCTTAATAACAGCAAACTAAAAATAAAACACCAGCCCGCGAAATAAAACACTGAGTATTCACCCCCAAATTGCTATACACACAGCTTACTCTCTCTCCATCTCACAATTCCATTTTTTTTCCCTAAACCCCAAATTGCTATACACACAGCTTACTCTCTCTCTCCATCTCACAATTCGAATACCCGAAACTACCCTCACCAGCTCGATACTCTCTCTCATCCTTTCACACTTTTTCAATTTCAGACAAGAAATCTTATACCCACCCTATTAGAAACTTTTTAAGCTTGTAATGCGAAATAGAATTTCGCTCCAAACTACCAACCCAATAATTCTAATTAAAACTGACCATCGATTTGCCAATCATTTGCCAGTCTTGTCTCGGTGATAATCCCTATGTTCGTATGGTAATTATTACACTTTTTTTTTTCAATTACTGTATTCGTTTTGGATTTATACGGGTTGATTTTGCGGATAGGGCTAGGGTTTGATTTGGAACCCTAACTTTGTGATTTGGTTCATTAATTGTCAATAAGTGCCTGTTTGGCAGCAGTTTTTTTCCTCAGCTTTGTTAGCTTAATTAAAAAAGAGCTATGAGTGTTTGGTATGTTCATTCTTTAGCTTTTCAAAAGCTAGCTTTTGGATTAAATAAAAGCTTAGAGCAGAAAAGCTAGGAAACAAATTGGGGATTTTTTTAGTTTTTACACATAAAAATTACCAACAATATAATTTTTCCAATCAAAATCATTTTATTTATAAGTCAGTTATAAGTTCAAATAAGTAAAAAATGACTTATTAACAAAAAAAAGTTAATATGTCACTTATTAGTGAAAGCTAAGATGGTGCCAAACAGCAGCTTCTTTTAAGCAAGCTTTTATCATTGATTTTTAAAAGCAGCTTTTTAAATAAAAAATCAGACGCCAAACACGCCCTAAATAGTATGTGTTGGGTGAATTTGGTATTTGTGTATGTCATTTTTTTTCCTTCATCAATTTATTTAGCGTCTTTGTTTTGGATTTATGTATTTTTGGATATTATTTTTAGGGTTAGGGTCTAGTTCCGGAACCCTAACTTTGAGATTCGCTATGGTTTGATATATGTACATGAAACGTGTAATGTTCGCGGTGAATTTTGGTACTTGTGTGAATATCTCCTCTCTTTTTCCTCGGCTTATTTACTTTCTTTGTTTTGGATTTTTATGGTTTGATTTCGTCTCTATGATAGGGTTTGATTTGGAACCCTAAGTTTGGGATTTGATTCAATTATTGTTGATTTCGAGCGTAGTGTGTTTTGGGTGAATTTAGTACTTGGTATCCAAGTTAAACTGGTACGAGAGGCAGAGAGAGACTTGTTTGTTTGCACCTTTTAAGCTCGTGTTATCTGTTTTTGGCTTATAAACTATGGTGCCTTTGTCTAAGCAGCGAGGAGCTTTTCTTTGTTTTCTGGCAAGGTTAAGCGAGAAAATTCAACTGATTGAACCCTTTTTTTAAAATATTAAGGTTTTTGTTAACAACTGTGTTTGGTAGTTTATATCCATGTTAAATTGGAAAGAGAGACAGAGAGAGGCTTGAAGTTTGCACCTTTAAAAGCTCTTATCTGTTTCTTGCTTATCTACTGCGGTACCTTGAGTTGTTGAGCTTATAGGGGGAGATTTTCATTTTCTGGCAAGAAAAAAGCTAGAATTTTAAGCTGAGTGGACCTTTTTGCAATAGCAAGAAGCCATCTTTTTGGTTTCAAACTTAAAGACAGATAAGCCATTTTTAGTTCCTTTCACTACATGTGATGTCAATCTTATTGGACGACTGTTGGCATATGTGAAGGGCTGAGTTTGTCATTTTGTACACAAGCCTATCGATTTTCAACAAATTTGTACATCTTACTACCAACATTCGGCCACAGATTTACGTGTTTCTTTTTCCAATCGAGATAATCCCATCTATTCAATTGGACGACTGTTAGTCATATATGTTTGTAGGGCCGGACTTTGTCATTTTGTACACCAAACTGTCTAATTTTTAAAATTTGATCACACCAACCTATTCACTTATAAAAATATTTGTACCATCTCAACAAATGAGTGGGGGAATTTTGGTAAATGTCGTATTCCCCATCTGATTAGGCTCCCCAAACTAAAAATGCTGGTAGGACAATGTTCAAATTGTTAAAAGCTGATAAGGTGGTGTAAAACAAACGACTAATAGAAACTATGAATAAATTCTTCTTTTTGGAGTAAATTAATGTTGCGCCTCAAAAAATAACTCAATTTACGATTGTTATATTTGCCTAATTTTCTTTTTATTTGTTAGATATATGTTACTGAAGCAGCAGCAAGGCTTGGACAGCTAATGATGGAGGAGCTAATTACGATGCATATAGACCAAAGGCAGTTTTATGGATCGGAAGTATCTGATTGTCCACAGTGGATGAAGCAGGAAGAGCTTGAAGTATTTCCATCGTCCCTTAGAAAGATAATTTTGGGAGAAAATGAATCACAGTTCGGAGGTTGGTTACCGTTGTACAAGTGATTATTCTTTATTACCGAGATTGCTTATATATCTTGAGTATTTTGCCTATGGTTTTGTTCTACACAAGCTTTAAAAACCCAAATAATTTTAGGAAAGTTGTACTGTTTTCTCCTCTTTTTTCCTCACAATCATATGATACTGTGTAGTCT
This sequence comes from Primula veris, assembly GCA_963682055.1. Lineage (NCBI taxonomy): Eukaryota > Viridiplantae > Streptophyta > Magnoliopsida > Ericales > Primulaceae > Primula > Primula veris. The sequence goes on along the minus strand of OY821742.1, from coordinate 26,499,399 downwards.
GTGTATACAATCCATTGTTTACGTGCTTTTATGTATTTGCATAATCTGACCTTGGCTAGGCACGTTCTAGTCCATCTTACCTAAGTTTAGACACGCTTTGTTATTACTGTTATACTATCAAGGATGATGTGATATTTTTTGGAGTTTTACTACTTGGATTAAAGGAGTTTTAGTACTCTATATATTATTTACGCACATATTGATGTGTTATCAGTTATTTCTTCATGCACTTTCTTGAACCGCTAGTTAAAAGTGCATCTCAAGATTTCATGCCTACTCTGAAAGAAAATCGAACTCACAACCTCCTATATGAGAGTGTGGGTCCCAACTAGGCTAGCGCTATTGGATTCTTCCTTATGCACATATCTTTTGGAGTGTCCTTTTGATTGTTGTCTTTCTCATAGTTAATTTTGTTATTCTGTTGAGAATATGCTGGAATGTGAAGGGTGTAACAAATGATAATTTTCAGTAATGTTTCAGTTTTGTCCCTTGAATTTTCATTAACTTACAAAAGTCATTAAATCCCCAAAAAAAAATTCTTACAAATTCAAACCACCTTTCCACTTTCCAGGTGAAATACAGCAATTGCCCTCATTCTTAATTTGATTCCCATGTTTAGAGTTGAAGCACTAATGCTCCCCCATACCTTAGTAGAATTCAACTGAAACACTATGATCCATGTAGTTTGAGTACACAAGCGGTCCCATGTATAGCACTATATTAGTCTCCATACCGATACTGACGAGGGACCATGTTAAAAAAATTCAGATAAAAAAAATTTCAGATTCATTAAAGTTTAAGATCTAATTCATATTTCCATGTTTAAAATGCAAAAGTTAGGATAAAATTGAGGTGTATCCAATTATCACTACATCACTTCACAAGAGCCTCAGTTGCTTACAAGACTTTGAGAAATTAGTCAGCATTGGTAGTTTTTTTACTGAACTCACCCCGACTAGTTTTTTTTTTCTCCAAAAAACAGAATCTCACCGGTTATTTTTTAAGGTCGTCCAGAAGGTGTTTGATGAAATGCCTCTTAAAAAAGATTATTCTACTGGTAGATGATTAGTATTATGATTCGGCTAGCTTTTTTTCACATATGTATAAGTGAGAACTATTTTGCATCAGGATGGAACTGCTTTTAGTATTTAGTAATTTAGAACTATTTTGTTATGTATCCTTCATTCGTTTCTAACTCTCTCTTTTCACAGTTTATTCGAGTTCAGCATCTCTGAACGGGAATGAGAACGTCGTATCCAGATGCTTCTTTGAAACACATAACACTCCACACACCGGTTCTCTAGTTTTTTTTATTGTTTACGATGTTATTAAGACATAAACAGTGTTGTAACTTTCGGTGTAGTGTCACATATATTCTTGTGTGCCGGGGATAAATTGTAACATTGAGTATTTTTTAGTATTTTATTTTGAATGAAACAATTGTTGATTTTTATTGTTTTGGTGATGTCAGCATATTTAGTATATATATATATTGATATTAAAAATTGTATGATATGGTGGAAATATTTTTTATTTTTATTTTTTAAAAATGAGCTTCAACAGCATGCAATGAGCGCTGTTAATAATCTTTCATTCGCAGCATACATTGTGAGCTATTAAAACCATGTATTGGCAGCTTACAAAGTGTGCTGCTAATAGTTTTCTTTCGCAGCTTGCAAAGCGTGCTGCTAATAGTTTTCTTTCGCAGCGTGCAACGTGGGCTGCCGATGGTATCCATCTATGGCAGCACTTAACTTTTCAGCGCAACGTTTTGCGCTGCAAATAGCCTTTTTGCACGCTGCAAAAGACTATTTTTGTTGTAGTGATCACTCTCTCTTAGGAAGACGATCGGAGGTACGACGGACGTCGATGGTGGCTGGAGAAGAAGCTCTCGTCGGACGATGGATTTGTAACAGCGGTGGCGGCGATGAGTTTTAGTCCGGGGTAGATAGGAGAATAACCCACTGTATCACATCCAAGGTTGTCATATATTTATGTGTGTATTTGTATAGTACTATATGTTTCATCTATTTTGATAGCATTTGATACTTGGTTTTTCTGAAAAATTACGTAAAAATGGGATGTGACTCTGGTTTAAAAGAATGTGATATGGTAAATATGTCTATGTAATAAGTTTGTATGTATGTATATGTTATGCAATTGGTGCGTGTAAATAAAACATTTGATGATGAGAATAATATGCATTTTAAGCGAATTAGATGTAATTTTATCAAAATATACGTACTTCACAGCTACTTATATGAGATTTATCCACTTTTATTATGTTTTATCCACTTTTATGTACATTTTATCTACTTTGTATGCACCCGTATCCACTTTTATGCACCATTTATGCACTTTTTATTGACCCGTATCCATTTTTATGCACCCGTATCCACTACCTTTTATAAACATTTTATGCACCCGTATACACTTTTATGCACAATTTATGCATTTTTTATTGACTCGTATCCACTTTTATGCAAATTTTATACATTTTTCATGCACTCGTATCCACTGTATACACTTTTTATTGATCTATATCTACTTTTATACACCTTTTATACACTTTTATTGACACGTATCCACTTTAATGCATTTTTTATTGAGCCGTATCCACCTTTATACACTTTTTATTGACATGTATGCACCTTTTGAATTTTTTAGATTTATTTTCGATTTTATTTTATTTTTTCTTAATTTTATTTATTTATTTTGAGGTTTTTTTATTTTTTGTGTGAATTTTTTTCTTGTTAGAATTGGGGTGTTTATGTGTAGGTTATGTACAATACAAAAGTTTATGCGATTTTGGGTGGCACTTTCCATGTAAAAATAGACTCGATGAATATGTACTACCTATTGAGTCGTATATATTTTTTTATGCATTTTTTATTCACTTTTATGCACCTTTTATACAATTTTTATGCACTCGTATGCACTTTTTATGCACTCGTATGCACTTTTTATGCACTCGCATGCATGTTTTATGCACTTTTATTGACCCGCATGCACTTTTTATTGATCCGCATGTTTTATGCAATTTTTTTTTTATTTTTTTGTGAATTTTTATATCCTTCGACCTTTTATGCACTCGTGTACAATTTTATTGACCATTTATGCACCTTTTATGCACCGTTTATCCATTTTTATTGATCTTTTATGCACATTATATGCACCATATTCACTTTTATATACTTTTTATGCACCCGTATGCAATTTTATTGATTTGTAATGCACTCGTATGCAATTTTATTGACATTTTATGCACTTTTAAGCAGTCGTATGCTCTTTTATTGACCTTTTATGCACCCGTGTGCACTTTTTATGCACTTTTATTGACTCGTATGCAATTTTTATGCATTTTCTATTTACTCGTATGATTTTATTTATTTATTTTGGCTTTTTTCGATTTTTTGAATTTTTTTTTGAATTTTTTGAATTAAGTTTTTTTAACTTTTTTATACACTTTTTATGCATTCGTATGCAATTTTATTGACCTTTTATGCACTTTTATACACATGCTTTTTATGCACATTTTATGCATTTTTTATGCACATTTTATGCACTTTTATACACATGTATGCACTTTTTATGTACATTTATGCACTTTTTATGCAATGTATGCACTTTTTATACATTTTCTATTGACCCGTATATATATATATATATTTTTTTTTATTGATTTTTTTTTTTCGTTTTTTTGTGATTTTTTTTTTGTTTGATTTTGATCTTTTTATGAAATCGTATGCAATTTTATTGACCATTTATGCACCCGTATGAACTTTTATTGACCTTTTATGCACCCCCTATGCACTTTTTATACACTTTCTACTAACCATATGATTTTTTTCTTCTTGATTTTATATATTTATTTCGGATTTTTTCGATTTTTGATTTTTTTTTTTGTGAATTATATATTTTTAGACTTTTTTTATGCACTTTTTATGCACCTATATGCAATTTATCTTTTAGGCACTCATATGCATTTTTATTAACATTTTATGCACCCGTATACACATTTTATACACTCGTATGCACTTTTTATGCACTCGTATGCACTTTTTATGCACTCGTATCCACGTTTTATGCATTTTTATTAACACGTATACATTTTTTATGCGATTTATAATAACCTGTATGCTTTTTTTTATTGGTCTTATTTATTTATTTTGTGTTTTTTTTTTTGTTTTTTTTTGAATTATAGTGAATTTAATATTTTTTTTGTGAGAAAACTAATTTTTTTTTATTTAAGTCTATTTTTTGTGTGGAAAAACAAATTTTTTTTGTGTGAAAAACTATTTTTCTGTGGAAGAATCTGTTTTTTTGTGTTAAAAGCGAGTTTTGTTTTTGTTTTTTATGCATTTTTTATTTATTTTAAAAATATTGTTATTTTTTTTTAGATTTTAATAGAGAGAAATGATAGTTTATAGATTGGCATAATGTCAATTCTGTAAATTAGTTGAATTTTTAAAAAAAAATGACTTATTGGGGATATAAATATTGATGTGTGACTTTTTTTGGATAAATTATCAAAAATGTGAATAATAGTAAATTACCCCTTTTATAAATGATCCTTTGTAAACTTTCAATTTTTGCAAGTGACCCTTAATTAAGTGTTTAATTTTTGCTTTCCACTTGTAAAATGATAAAATTTTGTACCATTCATTCGCATTCACCTTTGTTTGTATTTTTTTTATATTTAAGATGTGTATTTTGTCGTTGTCTACAACTTAGAAGGTAGAGTCTAATATAAATGAGTCATTAAATTAAATATGTTTTTTAAGGCCGAAATTTATGTTAGCGTGGGATTTTTTTTGGTAAAATTGGTTTCGATCGCATACGCGTTGATTGAATCTTATAGTATATGTCAAAAATTATATAGAAAAAAAATATATGTACTAAACGTCACCATCTTTCTATTATATACAAACTATAAACGTAACAACCAGCGGTTTTACTTTTCGATTTCACTCTCCTTTTCTCTCTCTCTGTGGTGCCCTTTTCATCACAACGAAATTTATATAACTCAATTAGGCTCTTTTGATCTCTACTCGCATTACTACAATAACTATATACGTCACCATCTTCAAAATGATCCATTTAAACTTTCAAATTTTGCAAGTGACCCTCATCAGCTATTTAACTTTTGCTTTCCACTTGTAAAATGATGAAAAAGCTTGTAGCAGAAATTTATGTTAGCCGGGAAAAATTAATTTTTTATTTGTAAAAATTGGTTTCGACCACATATGTATTGGTTGAGTCGTGTAGATATCAAAAATTTTATAGAGAAAAATATAAGCACAAAACGTCCCCATCTTCAATTCCCCACACTTCGATTCCACTCTCCTTTTCCATCTCTCTCTGGGCCCTCTTGCCCTTTCTGTCTCAACGGAAATTATTTATATAAGTAAAGCTTGTTTGACCTACTTATATAAACTTTCAACTATCTAATTCTTCATTGTCACGTGTATAATACTTCCCACGTCTCAATTTAATACAATGAGTGTTGATAAGTGCAATTTTACAATGGAAAATTGATAAACTTACAAACGTCGAAATTGTAAATTTGAAAAGTTAGACAATAATTAATTATATGAATTACACTTTTCAAAATTACAATTTCGACATATTTAAGTGTATCAATTTTGCATTGCAAAATTTTATGTATCCTCATTGTTTCTTATAAATTGGGATGGAGAGAGTACAAACTTTTAAATTTTACAACGGTGGAAAAAATATGAAAAAAATCCCATGAAATAATAAGGTGTGGGAAACGGTATTTTTGAAATGGGAAACGGAATTTTTAAAATGGGAAACGAGTTTCCCGATAACTATGAGGTGAATGCATGATACAAAAGGTTATTTCCCATTTCAAAAATTCCGTTTCCCGCTAGCTATTATTTCATGTGTAAATTTCGTATGCCGATTTCGTATCTCCTCCCAACAACTATGATTCACCCTCTTTTATATACAGACTATTTTTCTTTATTTAATAGTGTATACTCTATACCAATATATAATTTATAGGATTAGTTATCAAGGAAAGGGGGATTCAATTGTACATGTTTTATTGCACACTTTAGGCTAAGAAAATGGATCGTTTGATTTTACAAATTATGCTGATTTTCCTACAAATTTAGTTATTTCACAGCAAGAAAACCACATATAGCTTAGTAGAATTTTGTTCAGTAACCAATCAAATGAGTCATAGGCTTGTCTTGTTGTAGCTTTTAAGCTCATAAGCTCTAAAAGAAATCAATAAAAAAAATCTAAGTTAAGCGAGCTAAGGTTTTAGCTTTTCTAGGCCATAGAACTACACGAGCTCGGCTTATAAGCTGGTCAACCAAATTCAAGGCGTACAGTTTTTAAGGAAAAATATAAGAACAACCGAGTTTTAAAACCATAACCAAACAAGGCTTGAAGATTTAAATTAATAAACCAAAAAGAAAACACTTTAAACTGTGATTCAAGCCTTAATTTGTGCTAATGAAATTTCCCTACCAGTAAGACATGCAAAATCCTGTGTCTTCTTTCAAAGCGTGTCTTGCTAATTATGTTAATTACTTTTGTGATTTGTGCTATAAAACATGTGAGGGGTTCGTTTATCATTGTTCCATTTGTAATTTTGATGTCGATACGATGTGTGCTGCCACATCGCGCACAATCATAGATAAATGTCACATGCATCCCCTAATTCCCATACAGAGCCCTAGTTCTTTTCTCTGTCATCTTTGCCTTACGAAAGAAGAATACAAATACTAGCTCCTTCAAAGCAAAAGACAAATAGAAGCAGAAAATGAAGATTACCACAAGATAGGCAGTTTCTTCATAAACTCATTAAATTCATTTACTCATAAAATTTCCAAACCAATCAACAGTATCTAGCAAGGTAAACTACATTAAGCTACCCATCAATGAATTGTCAACATGTTTATCCTATCCTGAATATTCCCATAAAATAAATATTAACCTCACTGGTATCTACGCTTCTTCTCATGAATCAATATTTCTCAACATTCTACATAGAAAAAAACACTTCCGAATTCAGAACTTATCGACAACACCCCATGAGATTATCATTTCTATTACTCAGACTCGTTAACTTCATATTCAACCAGTATTCACCCCTTGAAAGCAGGTTTACCTCCAAAGAAGGGTTTCTGATTATCAAAAAAAAAAAAAAAAAAGTACTCACCCCCTGATAGATCCTCTTGATCAATCATAAGCAATACCTTTTCCCTTATCTTTCGGAACATCACTGTTCTGTCCAGAGTCGGGCTTTCGCCCTCTTTTTTCACGGACTGAATGTAGAAATGCTTGTTATGAGCACAAATATCGGGCTTGTAAAACCGGATTCGATCAACGACCACCAATGCATGCTCCCTCACAAACCAGTCCCACCTATCCATCACCATATACTTATCCCCAAACTCAGTATAAATGATTGTCACAAACCAGTCCTTGTCCCGGTGATCTGTAAGCTTCAGCATTTCTTGCTTTTTAATCCCTGGAAAGTGTAGTCTCACTAGCTCCCCACCAATCACCAGCCTCCCAAAACTCACGTCCCTATGCTCGAGTTCCACCTGGTGTTAAATAATCTACAAATTAGTATAGATTTCATGCTATGTTAACAGAGCCAAGAACATATAGCAAGGTCTCTTGTACATGATATCTGTCGATAATAAACTGAGAAAGAATCATAGCTCTAGCAGGAAAGGAAATTGATCTGTAACATAGATTCTAGTTCATCCTCTGGCATGTACTTTACGAATTGATGGCGTTTTTTCTCTTTAAGCTTATATAAGAGGATCATTCTAGTGACCGTGGTTTAAAACGACAGAAATAATTTCTTTCATCATTTTATTTTAGTAAATCAATTGTGTTCCTTCCTAGTAACAAAAATTGATCTCAGTGGCGCATCAGTCTCTTTAAATCTTTACCATCGTATTAAATCTCATCCATTTAGTAAGAGAGGATGTGTAAGCTTAGATCTCATTAGTAAATTATGTTCACCAAGTCATAAATATATAACTTATAACTTATTCATGATGGAGACTATGCATTAACAAGACATGACTAAGTTTAGTTAGAAGAGTATATGCTCTAGAACCTGGAAGAGGAAATTTTGGGGAAGGAACTCGGGGAGTGTTATCTGGACAGGTTTGGAATCAGGCATCGGACGTAAATGCTGCGTTATGAAATGGTCGGGGCCGAGGGGGTTTTCGGGCCTCAAGAACCGAACGATGTCCATGAAATGGAGGTTGCATAGGATACAATATTGGACCCAATGTCGTGTCAAGATGAAGGCCTCTTCTGCGTCAAAGTATACGTATCCCATATCAGACCAGGGACGGTTGAAAGGGTCCGTAATCTTGATGGTCTCCTCGTCGAATGGTATCTTGGAATCGGAAGCTGGGAAATACTTTGCTGCTACCTCGTAAGAGATGGGTAAGCAGTAACTGTTGGTTACAAATATATCGAAGAGGTATGGTGAGTCGGGGTCCGAGTCTGAATCACTTTGGTCCGGATCAGGTTCAGGTTCAGGTTCAGGTTTGGGGTCGGTTTTCGGGTGCGTCAGTTTACGTTTCTATGGCTGGCATATGCACGGGGGAAGACTGTCATAGAAATTACTCAAGTAAAGATTTATAATCTTGGGAAATTACAGACGTAACTTACGAAAATACGTTTGTGAAAGATCGAGTTGCAAGGATAATCAAAGCTCAAATTGCAGTTTCATAAAATTCCAAATAAAAGATATTTTGCTCAACAGTTAAAGAATTTGAATTGTTTGAGTAAAAAGACACTGACAGGTTGACAGCCAAACTTTAACTCAGCGAGAAAAGGAAAAACTAAATCATAAAACCAATTCTTTGTATTGAAAAAAAGTATCAGGCATGAAAATTATATTTCTGACTCCTAATTCTTTGTAAGGCACTTAATCAATATAGGAAAAAGAACAATGACCATACCAAAAACCAAAGTCAATTCACACCTTCATCAGAACAAGATAGCCTTTGATTTCTCTGCTTTCATCGTTTCCTTTTTCTTCGTCCGTCAATAAATTCATATATTTCTTAACAAAAATCATATGTATTATTTCAAGAAAAAAAAATCACAATACAGTGTTTCCAAACTAACACTGATTATCATGAATTTGCATATTAGAAGCCGGGAACAGTATAAACTTAATAAACACTTCGAAGCTAGCTAACATGATTTGCACATTTAAAACCATAAACTTCCATAGAATTTCTGAAGAAAAAGACTTTGTACTAAACATACAGCAGTTACAAAAAACTGAATTGTTTTCATGAACAAATTATGTGCTACAACTATACCGATGGTTGTCCACTCCATCTGAAGTTGTGAACGATAAAATATATTCTGTTAGAACCAGTGATTTGATATTCCGTGTGTAAGTCGTACTCTACACACCAAATCACTTACTGTACAGAATAAAGACACATGTACAACATTGCTCAAAACTATTCTCAAATAAATCATTCATTGTTAATAAATAAATACTAAAAACAACAATAAATTATGTCTTTTAGTATATCATTCTAACAATCTCCCACTTATACTTAAATGCATGATTTCCTACATTAGACTCTCAACCCCTCTATTTATCTAAGACCTTACCGAAAAAGTCTTAATTAAAGGTTTACTAGAAAGTTAGGATGTAATCATATTCACTTTTAACTCTATGTTGATTTTCTAGAATTACTACTCGACTAAAATCTAAGTCTACTAATCAAAATGATTAAAGATTAACTTCTTCGTAAAACTACATTTAATACTTAATCATTTAAGATACTTCATTAAATGTTTTACCATTGATAAATAATCCTGCCATGAGCTAGATTTATATCTACTAACAATGTCAAAGGCAAAATAAATATAATATCTAACGAATTTCATAACATACATAAGACTTTCAATTGCCAATGCATATGGAATCGTCTATTCAACATTCCAAATCCGAAAGGAGTAATCATTTCTTAGAAAACAGTATGCTTAATTTGGCTAGAACTGATATAGCTTGCTTTGTGAGAAGCCCAACATCAATTGATGTGACTGGCTTATCATAAATTCTTTAATATCTAACTATCTGAATAATTATACATTTACTGTAAATAGTAATTCCACATCACATCTAATGAATAAGTTAATTTACTCATAGTACCAAAAATATCAAAACATACCCATCACGCTTCCAGTACTTATACTACTTATCCGACCATTGATGAAAGTCATAAGACTTTATAGCCTGATCAAAATGGATAAAATAAGACCTAGATGCCTACTTAAATCTAAAGACTTCTTAAACTTGCACAATATGTTCTATTGGCCTTTTGCTTGAATAACATCTGGTTGTACCATAAAAGTACTCCACAAGACTTCCATTAAGGATAACTGTCTTGACCAGATTTCATACCTATTTGCCAATATCTTGCATCTTTATCTCAAATCAATATTCATTGTATCTACTGGGTTCAGTTTCCAACTTATCAAGGATCATCTGATAAGATTATCCTAAGTATAAGAAACGTCTAGGTCATTTCATGAAACATCCCTATAAGTACTAAGAATTAAGAACCTTTGAACTGGTGTTATATACAAACATCCTTTGCATAAATCACTCGATTTCTCCCACTGAGAAAATGTATTTGTGAGTCCATCATACGACGTTTCATTTTGAACTATAGATTTATAATAAAAATAAATGTCACTCTACTTTCTCTTAACTACTATCAAGCTAACTTTATTTTGTATTCGTGGTAACATCTTATCCTTTTCCAAAGATCAATCAATGTGTCCTAACAATGACTTCCGATTCTTAGGACAATAAGAAACCACTTTTCATTTCTTTTGGATAACATACAAGAAACAAACATCAATACTTGGTTCAAACTTCTTTTGCTTTTTCCTTCAACACGTTTGTTGGACTCCCACGAAACAGAATTTCTTAAGACTAGGTTTGCGCCAAATCTAAAGTTCTATTGAAGTACTAGATACTATCTAAGATAAAACCGAGTTGAAGATGTATGCTAATGTTTCTATTACGTATCCTAAAAACGAATAAAATTAACTAAATAACTCATCATCAACCTAACCATTCCTATAAGAGTCTTTTTACTTTCATTTTACTACACCGTTTGATTATTATTTACTAGGTGAAGTAAACTGGGATATAATCCCTACATCTGATAAGTAGTCCAATATCTATCCAAAGAGTTACTCGCCACCTCGATCAAATCGAAGTGTCGATATACATTTCCAAGATGCATATCTGTCTTCGTCTTAAATGCATTGAATACTTCAAAACACTTAAAACGTATGACGCATCAAATGAATGTACATGTACTTTGAATAATCACAAATAAATGTGACCGTCTATTCAAAAACTCATGTATCATAGATCTTGTAGGATTAACGAATCAGAATGAACTAATCCTTACACTTCTTAAAGTAGTACAACATTTGATCGTGAAAGATCACTTGGTCATTTTACTATCTAAACATGATTCAAGAGTTGGCAGTGCCTCCACTTTCAATGATCCAAATGGACCATTTTAAACCAACCTTGACATCATTTTTAGTTAAAATAACCTAGGTGTACATGCTAAAGTTATGTATATTTCATTACTTGAAAGTTAATTTCTCTAATATGGTATATTAATAATATTATTCAAATTTTAATTGATATGTAGAATTAGAATTTAACAATAATATAAAGATCATTCACTTATTTACCATATCCGATAAACAAAATATCTTCATCCATTATCTTAGAAACCGAACTAAAGTTCTTTCTAATGGAATGTCTATATAGAATGTCTACTGTTATCAATATATGATTAATACTAATCAATTCTAATATCTTCCACTCTAACTACTTGCACCTTATGCAATCTTCCAAAAAGTATAATATCTCGCCATCACTAAACTGTCTGGTTTACTAAAACATTTACAATAAATTGCAACAATGATTAGTGATTCCAATATCTACACAACAACTTACGGTAGATACAATCACTAAACATTTTCCAGCAACAAGTGAAAGAGATATAACTTATAGCTTAATTTTAAGTTAAATGTATTGGACAATATTACTTTAAATGACTTGCTATCGGTTCATGTGACCTTTTCCTTTTCTTATAACCTTTCGGTTTAGAAACAGAAACTTTTCATTAACCTAAGAAACACTAGACTTTTCATGAGACCTTTTGGTGCCTTAACTATCAACTTGGCTTTCGCCATTAATTTCACCTTTAAGAATCCCTAGTTCAAGAACATAATCCTTAAACTGTGTCTCTTCGTCATTATTGTGTTTAAGAAATTTCATATGTTATTTTCTCAATTATCACAATCTCGAATCTCAAACATACATTTTAGATTCATCGTGACGTCATAGAAATATAACATAAATTGATGCTGATGTCGCAATACATTAGTCATGAATGACAATATGTATTATTGTTACATCTCATCAAATTATATTCAATCCACCTCCGATAAACCTGGATCAACTAATTAGTTACCCGCCCACTTGAAACCGATTGACATACCTTAAAACACAAATTTTGCTTACTAGCAGTCAAATAAGAATATCCGAGTTTTATTTTCAGTTATAATAATTCAAATAAACAACTTAACCTTTTAAGCATACTATATAGTGGCACAAATGCAATTTATTATCATGAGAAAATAATTACAAATAAAATATTAAATGAGCAACTAAAATAACTATGAATTATTAATAAATATGGTCCCTAATACAATATTTAAAACTTTAATCCACCGCCAGCCTAGTCACCGTAAATAATATGCCTCGATGGGAGGACGCATATTATTTAACATTCGATATGCTAGTTTAGCCATTTAATTTTACTGTGTAGACAAAAGCCAAAATAAAAATTAAATATCTGGCTTAACTAATAATAATTATATCTAAGTGAATACCATTACCAATTATAAATCCATTGTTCCAGTATATAATCTCTCAGATGGAGAGATGATTAGATACTAACAAAATATTTATAGTTTATACTTGATGATTCCGTAATTATTCCATCCGATGGGGAGGAAGGTACTATAGCCAACGCGTAAAATAATTACTTCATCTATAAAATAGTGATGGAGACCGTGATATTTATACAAAATAAATTCACTCTCCCACTTAGTTATTTATTAATTTTAGGGATACTAATTATACCTAGTGATTCGTAATTAATTTCATCCGATATGGAGGAAGGCACTATAGCCAACGCGTGAAAATAAAATACATCACTTATAATTTGCTTTCGGTCAATTCAATTAACCGTTAATTAAATATAATTTTTATTAATTAATTAAAAATTAAACTAATTAAATCTAAACAATATTAATTAATCCAGTCAATCAAATTCCAACTATTATAAATCGATAAACTAATTAGCAATTTAATCAAAATAGTTTATAATTAATTAAAGCTTAACTATTATTAATCAATAATAAAAATCAATTAAATCTAAATAGTTAATAATTAATTACACCTTAACTATTATTAATCAATAACAAAAATCAATTAAATCTAAATAGTTAATAATTAATTACACCTTAACTATTATTAATCAATTACAAGAATTAATTAAATCTAAATAGTTAATAATTAATTACATGCAGATTTTCAGATTACAAGTGAACTGTAATACTATATATATCCAAATCTGTAAATAGTGGGTCAAACTGTAATTTTCTAAAACTATTTTCGCATTAAAGACTATTCAGCGAACTTGGAAAATAACAATTCTGGTAATTTTTCTATTCAAATTCACAAAACAGGTCCCTAGCTAAAACACACCAGCTAGGGTTAAAGTAGCCGCCAACCATCATACAATTAGCCACCTCCGCTACCCCGCAGCTTGTCTCTCTGGCCGACCACCGCTACAAGCTCCGGGGAACTCACAATCCGGTGATCAAGCACATACAAGTCCGACGAGCCAGACCTCGGGGAAGCCCATAGTCCACGATCTCAATTTCAATAACAAATCAAATCTTGGATTTAAAACATACCCAACAAGATATACATACACAGGTATCTGATATATAAACATATATCTGCAATTGTCCATTGACATTTATACCATGATTTATCTGTAAATCACCTTTTTTCCTTAAAATCAACTATTTTATGTAAACTAAAACTCATGTATACATGTTAATATATATTAATGACCAAACATATATCTATACTATTACTTTATGTGAATAGGGCTTATGAAGCCTTAAAACAATTATTTATAAAATAGTCCTATTAATTTACAAAATTACAAAATAGTAATAGACACCTTTTACAGGAGAATTAAAAGAAAAAAACTGCCATCTAATTATTAACTTCAACTTCTCACAAATTATATCATCAAATTCATCCCCCCTCTCTCTCAACCATAATTATTCATTCTTTCATAAAAGATTCTACCATAAAAAACTGCCATCTAATTATTAACTTATCTTCTCACAAATCATATCATCAAATTCATCTCTTTTTCTCTCTCAACTATAATTATTCATTCATTCATCAAAAATTCTACCATAACGGATTAGATATTTTTTTTTGGATTCACACCCATCGGTGGACAGATCCGCTATTACATACATATTCATACACATGTTTACTATAGCATAAAGCTCCTGTTATATACGTCACATAGGAAACAAATTCATTATCACTTACTTCCATAGTCATATGCATATATGTATACAACTCAAAATAAACTGTAATACCATACATATTCATATATAATTCACTATGCAGTTTGATGTTATTAAACAATAACAGAAATATGGCAGTTCTAATATTCCAATAGCAGAATAAACAAAAAACACATTGAATAAAATATTGTTTATTTCTGATTGAAAATTTAATCTAAAACCTAGATTAAATATCTATTCAACCCTAAACAATCCAATCAAATCTATATACAACAGAAATATAGCAGTTTTATTTTTGCAGCGGAAAAACTGGCCTTGTATCCTGATTATAGTGTATATGAATTTAATAAAAACAATACAGAAATAACTTCGGACAGAGGTAGATCACACTTATCTTCTGTTATATTTCTATTATACTTCTTGCTCAAAAACTTTTAGGAAACCCTAATTATGAATGTTGTTTATTTATATGCTACAACAAGGACTAGTGCACAAGAAGTAAAAGACTTCTATCTTACCTGGAACTCTAACCTACTTAGATTAGTACTTAATTAATAAATAATCTATAATCTAATTAACATGATTAATATAATATTATCTAATTAATATTTTATCAATCTTAGGATATTCTATCGGTAAATTATATTGATTTCCACTAGAAAATATAATTACACTCTAATTCCTTCTCAAATAATATTTGAGAGCACATTATTAAATACTTAATTTTCTCCTCACGTTAAGATCACATATATCCACCAAGTAAATTAATTACTGACAATTATTTTACTCGACATATTATTTCCTCGACCTTTCCACTTAACTTATTTGTTGTGTCGGACATAAAATCTACTTACAAGATTTGACACAAACAAAACTTATAAGCTTCTCGAGGGGATATCATCAATCCTTGTTAAGGGACGTGAATTCATTCGATTATAGACACACACCATATAAATAATATTACTACCCAACGTAAGAGTTTGTTGACCACAACAAATCTAACCCATTGTAAATCAAAGCAGTATATATTATAAATATGTGTATCAAAAATAATATAGGGAATAAGAGTATAAGTAATAATAATAATTCCTTAGGTATAATTATTTTATTCTGGTCAGTAGCATTAAATAATACCACTTTGTCCTATTCAATATACTCTAAGTATACTAGCACAAAGAGTCGGAAGTCAACTGTTCCTTGTAGTCAAGACAGACGTACTAAAACTATATGCTACAACTATACCGATGGTTGTATACTCCATCTAAAGTTGTGAATGATAAAATATATTCTGTTAGAACCAGTGATTTGATCTTCCATGTGTAAGCCGTACACTACACACAAAATCATTTACTATACAGAATAAAGATACATGTACATATAAATAACATGTACAACATTGCTCAAAACTATTCTCAAATAAATCATTTATTGTTAATAAATAAATACTAAAAACAACAATAAATCATGCGATTCGCTGTAGCTTAGCCAATGACGGTTACTTGGCAGGAGGTTATTTAATGAGAATAATATGAGCAATTGTTATTTATCATTATTGTTTGAATGAATAAATAATTGTCTATTATTCTATTTAGTAGATGGTTTAGTGTGTAGAGTATAACTTACACACGGAATATTAAACTGTCGGTTCTAATAGAATATAAGTTATATATTTATAACTTTACATGGAAATGGACACACTATCAATAGAGTTGTAGTACATGGTTTTAATAGGCTTGTCTTAACTACAAAGAACAAATAAATTCCAACTCCATTTACTAGTGCACTTTGTGTGTAATAAACAAGACTATTACAAAATGATCATTTGGTGACTGACTAGACAAAATAATTTTGGGAGGGGTTGCCAAAAAAAATATTTAAGGGGTTGTCAGAATATCGCATATATAAATTATTATGAAAAATATTAATAAATTTTTTTTTTCCGAAATTGTGGAGTTGTCGTAGCAACCCCTGGTCATAGGGGTGTGCCGCCCCTGTTAGTTCTATAGTTTTAAGTTGTCCATGTCGTCAGGGAGACAATCGCCATAGAGTTTTGTTACACTAGACCTAGTCATATTTTGCCCCATGACATTTATGTGCCACTGTATTGACATGGTGGGACGATTAAATTTCCAGGTCTTTAATGGTTTTGGTATAGAAGTGTTCGGGTTTTTCAACCCGAGTCAGGTGAGTGATCTTGTCTTATTATTATAAAATCCCATCATGTATTTGACAGAAAGTTTCAGGCCTTTGGCATTATTTCAGTATTATATGTGTAAAAGAATGTTTTCATATCAGTTGTGCAAACAGAAAAGGGAAAATAAATTATTATTATAGATTATGTATAAAGTTTGATGGATATTTTATGTTAATTGCCTATGATTGTATTGGGACTATGAGAAAAAGTGCAACGGAGAATCTCCTAATAAGGAGAAGTGGGGTGACTTTGGCAACTAAACAAATGAGTTTGGTTCTCAACGGTTAAGTTAACGATTGTACATCATTTCGTTAACCGGAACGTTTTAAGGAATAGACCCAGCCGTCATGCTGCGGTGACCTTAATTACGTAGTGCACGTATGATTTTTACACCTGAGAAAAAGATCGACGGTAAAGAGATTGAAGAAGTTAATCGGGCTCGGTACCCTAATATATAAATACTATCATACTTGCTTTTATCATAATAAGAAAGGAAAAAAGATTATCATGTTTCTTGCATTTGTTTAAAGAATTTTACCTTGTTATATGATGAGAAGTTTTATATAAATCAATTATCTGTTTTTAAAGAAAGAAAAGAACGAAAACCTATTTTAGACCCATACTATTATTGTAAGACTTGTCACTCATTGAGCTCGTTTAGCTCATCACTCCATTGTAAATGTTTTCAGGTAAGTGGTTTTAGATTTGAAGTCGTTAGAGTTGAAGTCGAGTGGTGGGACCAGACATATCTCATAAAAGTTTAAGTTAGTTTTCCGCTGTGATATAATTTCGGTTTACCTTATATGATGTATAATTACTTGGTAAGGACCATAGTTAAAATTGTTATTAATAAAAGTTTATATTTTTTAGTATATTCATTAGTCTACTATATTTATATGTTGTTAATTTAGGCATTATCTAACACGTGTCGCTACACACGTGTTATTCGGCCGTGCGACTCCCAAATTTGGTCTGGGATGTTACACCTGAGTGGAGAAAAAACAAATTATGACTATGGATATAGGACGAAAAACAGTAGAAAAAGAAAAAGTGAAAAATACAAAGGTGGAAATAGGATGAATAATATAGATATATATGTATGTTTGTATGATATATATTGTTGTATGTTTGAATAAAACTAAATATATTTTCTAATTTAATTAGCTGTCTATGCTGTATAGTGTTGGGAGAGAAAGAGTGTCCGCAGGAGAGAGAGTACATGACAGAGAGACGGGTGAGAGAGAAATTTCCGTTCATTTTCATTTTACTCCACTTTTGTAACAAAATTGGTTTCTCACGCTTTACATACAAACTTTTCTCATACTTTATCATATTTGCTTTTTCATCGGGTTTCTTTTGTAACCAAACCCATAAAATCATTATCTCGGAAATCATTTTCTTTTTTCCATCCGTTTTCTGGATTCCAAACACACCCTAAAGGCTTCACAAGAAAAAAAGTTGAAAGGATGAGGTACCAATGGAGAAAACTGGGAGGAAAAACTAGTGTAGATAGACACTTCAGATTGGTCAGAGTTTTGATATATATATGGTATAGTAACTAATAACAGAATAAGTAAATCAGAAAAAGAAAAAGTGAAAAATACAAAGCTGGAAATAGAGTGAATAATATATATATATATATATATATATATATATATATATATATGTATGTATATATGTTTGTATGATATATATTGTTGTATGTAATTATATAGTTGTATGTATGCACAACTGGTGACTGCGGAGCAGTTTGAATAAAACTAAATATATTTTCTAATTTAATTTGTTGTCTCTGCTGCATCGTGTTGGGAGAGAGAGAGAGTGTCCGCATGAGAGAGAGGGGGTCAGAGAGAGAGAGAGTACAGGACATAGAGACGAGTGAGAGAGAAAATTTCCAATTCATTTTTATTTTTACTTCCATTTTTTTGATGAAAATTGGCTTTTCATACTTTACATACAAACTTTTCTCCTTTTTTCTCACATTATCTCTTTTCCCAGGTTTCTTTTGTAACCAAACACATAACATTATTTTATCAAGAAATCATTTTTTTTTTCCATCCGTTTTTCAGGTTCCGACCACACTCTAAATGCTTCACAAGAAAAAAAAGGTTGAGAAGGTTGATGTACATTGAGAAAACTCGAAGGGAAATACGACGTAGATAGACACTTAAGGATTGGTCAGAGTTGATATATATGGTATAACAACTAATAACAAAAGAAGTAAATCAGATGGGGATGGGGATGGAAGAAACGTAGTGTTTTTTGTGATTTACCTTTCTGTAAGGACAGCCTCATCCAACCCTGTTGGTCCGTGCGTCTAAACATTAGAGGGGGCGAATAAAATTTAGGCATTTTTTACGGAATTAAAACTTAAACGCAACTAATCAAACCAACTAACTTGATAACTACTTAATCAACAATAATTATGCGATAACAAATAATGAATAAGTTAACCATGCGCACAATCACAAAATAAGTTGCGGAAAGTAAAGAGTAAGAGAAGAGAGATTGACACCGCGATATATAGAGTTTCGGCATACTGGCCTACCTAATCTCACCGGAATTGCTTTACCGGGTATTATCACTATAATCTTCAACCCAAGATTACAAATTCTAACGAGTTAATCAATCGATCTGCTTACCCTCTACCCGATTATACAATCTTGATACAAGTGCAATAGTACACAAAATCAAGTCAACGACTCCCCCTAAATCTATGAGTATCCAAGTGAAATGACCTACAACTTTTAAGCAAACATTTGCTTAAAAGTCTCTACCCAAACACTCACTCACAAATAAGCTTATAAATTGCTGTTTACAAATTTATGATGAAATCACTCTCTATTAATTGCTTTTATCTTGATGAATAATCTTACAAATGTGTATCACTGAAAATTAAGCTAATATATGTGCATGATAAGTGTTTGAATTTAGCTTGATCGTTTATTTTCTTGATTTTCCCTTTTTTGAGCTTATTTCTCTTCAATGGAGGTTAGGGTTGATGATTGTTGAGTTTAGGATATGTAGTGGGGGGTTTTTGTAGACTCAAAATGTCCATTGGTCCCAAAGTTGCCGTTTTTAGTTGTTGAGTGTTTTATTCAATGGTTAAAAGACACAACTAGATAAAGTAAAAGTGACTTAATTCAAAACTCCAGAAGTTCGACCCGTTGAAGTGTGTTTTTCGACATGTCGGAATATCTGAGGGCTTACTTCCCAAATTTTGCACTTTTCGATTGGTCTAACAATTTTTCAATTGGTACTTCGACCTGTCGAATATTTTTCGAGTGTAAAACCTTAATAATTGGAATTATTGAAACTTTTGTATCTTCTTTGTTCGTACTCCAAAATGAGTTTCGTTTGAGCCGCGAACTTTGATATCGAATGATATATCATTTTAAAGCCTGGAATATACGATATCTCTTTTTGGAAAAGATCAAGTATTAAATCATCGAATAAAGAAATTTTCAACTATAAGTAAAATCATCAGAGCACTTATAGTCAAAATCAAATAATGAACCTATGGTTCAACAATCTGCCTCATTTGGATTATGACAAACTAATGATGATTTTACAAAAATAACAAAAAACAACGAAACAATTATCTTTCCCATTTTAAAAACCTATAACATTTCATTTTTCAACCCATTTGGCATTATCAAAATGTCATAAAGAAAAAAAGGGCTTGGTGAAGACTTTCAAAAAGTTTAAATAAAAGGAAGGTTTTTAGAATTCATTTTTTACAACCAACTAATCGCAAATGACAAAAATTACATAAACTAGATATTCAAAAGCGATAAAATGAGAGATTTGAGAGAGGAGGGTAAAGGGGGCGGCGGTATATGTGAGAGACGAAATAGATATACTGGTATGTATGTATGTAATTCGTTGTATGTGTGTGAGAAAGAAAAATAAAATAAAAATCTGGAGACAAAAACCTCGACAGGTTGAAAAAATTTCGACAGGTCTAAAAATGCATAAAAAGTTCCAGTAGGTTTGGACAGGTATATCGACAGATTAAAAATTGCAGTTGAAAAATTAAAGAAAAATGAATAGTTACAGTCAACATGTCGAAAGTTATAGCAGTCTGGTCGAAAATTCTAGGATGAATTTGATGATTTTGGTAGTTTCCGACACCGATTTGGCATAAATAATTATACACATGTAGTATAAATCAAGAAAATGATTTTACTTAAAATATACCTATAATCACACATCAAACATACCAAACTTTCTTATTACAAAAAAAATTGTTCTTCATTAAGCGGTTTTGAAAGAAATAACGAAACATGAAAAATGTAATAACGATGCATATAATCCAACCTAATCACATATATGAACAACTTTTATAGTTGAATGTACCGAATAAGTGATGTCGAGTTCGCTTTCTAATGACAGTTGCATTGAGCATTTCCAAGTCCGAGTATGTGGTACCATTTGTTGGTTCGCCTTCCACTCTTCTCGATCATTGGATTTTCGTTCTTTATAGTGGATTCGCTTTTCTCGACTTCCACGGTTTTGTCCGGTTTTGTCAACCATTTGCTGATTTTCTTCTTTTGAACGGAAATACCTATAACACAAGTTTTGCCTTTTGGTCCCCAATTTCTTTTGGGTTCGACAATGTTAGTGACATGGGTTTTTACTACCCCTTTCTAATCATTTCTAGTCACATGAAAACGATAAGAACATATAGAAGAAAGATGCTCGTTTCTACTACATTGTATACGATGCATAAACTTTTTCGCATAATGAGAACTATATGAGTATGATGAACGACCTTGTTAAGAAACTCTAACCCTTTTCCATCGTTGAAAGATTTTTGAAAAACCTTAGAAGTACTCGCTATTAAAAACAATCTTTTGTTTAATCGGAATAAGAGTTTTAGAAATGTTAGAGGCTTTGACGAATCGAGTTTTGTTTGGAATAGAACTAATGCAATCATAACCTATACCACTTTTGTCATTTAAATATTTTTGACCACTCAAAATGTTATTTAATACGGTTTTCCCTTTAGAAAACTTTATGATTGTTTAATTGAGTTTTTCGATGGCAACGACAAGCTCATAGTTTTTCTTTTTTTAAAGTGTCATTCTTGGTTTGTAAAAGCTTGACCTTGTCATTTAAGTTGGAAGCATGAGAATTCAAAACCTTGTTTTTGCTTTTAATCTTATCGAAAGCATCCTTTAACTCTTCAAAATTTTCTAATAAATCAAAATCTAAAGAAGGCGATTTGAAAGAGTTTATACAACTCTAGAGACTTCATTTTTAAGAAAATTGATCATGATTTTTAAAGACTCGTTTTGAAGAACGAGATCATTGTTTTTTATCTTTCAATTCTTCTTTTTCGTCATCTACATCATGTAACGAAAATGATGATTTCGGACTAGACGTATGTTCAATGTCATCTCTTTTCAAGGGTTTTATAAGAGAAGAATTTATCATTTTAAGAGAGTCAACCTTTTTAACAAGTTTAGGAAACTTTTCAAAGTAAATATCACACAAATGAAGTAATTCATCATAAGATAGATCATTTACCTCATCAGTTTTGATTTCACTTGAAGCCGAATGGTTAACTTCATTGTTGTCTTCCATTGCCATGTAGCATGCAAGATTCACGACTTCTTATTGGTCGGAACTATCGCTAGAGCTTGATGTGAATTTCTTAAACCTCTTTTGTCTTGCTTTGCTCTAGTGATATTTGGTGCAATCTCTCGCCATGTGTTCTTTCTTACCACAAGAATAGCTAACAAAATTGTTAAAATAATTGAATTACTTGACAATTCACCTTTCTGTTTTCGTTGGCCTTTAAGATTAAGCACTTCTTTCATGATTTTTAGGATTTCCATGCGTTCTTCGTCATTTTCGAATGACTCGTCACTTTCGTCATAAGTTGTGCCTTTGAATTCTATCTCCTTCCTTTTTGAGATTGGTTTCTGACTATTGAGAGTGATCTCGTGAGTAGTGAGTGAACCCGTCAATGCATCAAGAGTGTATGTGTTCATGTCGTGCGCCTCTTGAATTGCGGTGATCTTTGGTTTCCATTCATTCGGTAAGCTCCGAATCATCTTTGAGACCATTTTCTTAAAAGACAAAGACTTACCAAGAGACATCAGTCCATTAGTAATAGTGTTAAATCTAGCAAGAATATCAAAAATAGTTTCTCCCTCACACATGCTAAAAAGCTCGTACTCATATACTAGAATTAGGAGTTTGTCCTCTTAACTTGGTTAGTCCCATCATGCATAACTACTAACTTATCCCACATACCCTTAACCATTTTATAAGAGGAAATTTTGTTGTACTCGTTAGGGGAAACGATACAAACAATAGTGTACATCGCTTTGACATTAATAGAGTAGGCTTCTAATTGAGCGTCATACATGGATTTGGTTTTCGCTATTTTTAGACGTATGACAGAATATCCTACTTTTATAATCTTCCAAAGTTCAACATTGTAACTTTGTAAGAACATGCTCATCCTATCATTCCAATAGGAAAAGTTTATGCCATAAAAAAACGGTGGAATATTGGGGGATAAAGCTACACCGGAGGCAAAATTGTACAAATTAGACATATGAATCTTAACTCTAAAATTCCTAGTTACCTATATGCAAAAGCCTCGGCTCTGATACCAATTGTTGGCCCGTGCGGCTAAACCTTAGAGTGGGATGAATAAGATTTTAGGCATTTTTCATGGAATTAATACTTAAGGGAAACTAATCAACCCAACTAACTTAGGCAACAATAATTATGCGATAACAAATATGAATAAGTTAAGAATACACACAATTACAAAATAATTTGTGGAAAGTAAAGAGTAAGAGAAGAGAGATTGACACCGTGATATATAGAGATTCGGAAAATCTGCATACGTCATCTCTCCGGAATTGATTTACCGGGTATTATCACTATAATCTTCAACCCAATATTACATATCCAAACGAGCTAATCAATCGATTTTCTTATCCTCTATCCGAGTATACAATCTTGATACAAGTGCAAGAGTACAGAAAGTCGAGTCAACGACTCCCCCTCAATTTATGAGTATCCAAGTGAAATGACCTTGAGCTTTTAAGATAACGCTTGCTTAGAAGTCTCTACCCAAACACTCACTCATAAATTAGCTTATAAATTTCTCTTTACAAATTTGTGAGGAAATCACTTTCTATCAGTTGCTTCTATCTTGATGAATAATCTTATAAATATGTATCACTCAAGATTAAGCTAATATATGTGTGTGAATCATATGATAGTGTTTGGCTTTAGCTTGATTACTTATTTTCTTGATTTTCCCCTTTTTGAGCTTGTTCCTCTTTAATGGAGGTTAGGGTTGATGATTGGTGAGTTTAGAAGATGTATTGGGGGGTGGGGTGGGGTTGTAGACTAAAAATATCCATTGGTCCCAAAGTGGCCATTTTTAGTTGTTGAGTGCCTTATTCAATGGGTAAAATCCACAACTAGATAAAGAAAAATGACTTAATTCAAAACTCCAGAAGTTCAACCCGTCGAGGTGTGTTTTTTGACATGTCGAAAATCCGAGGGCTTACTACCCAACTTTTTGCACTTTTCGATTGGTCTAACAATTGTTCGATTGGTACTTCGGCCTGTCGGATTTTTTTCGGCGTGTCTAAAATCTGGTAATTTGGTTTCTTGAAATTCTTGTATCTTCTTCGTTCGTTCTCCAAAATGAGTTTCATTTGAGCTGTTAAATTCGATACTGAATGATATATGATTTAAAGCCTGAAATATACAATTTCTCTTTTAGGAAAAGATTAAGTATTAAATCATCGAATAAAGAAATTTTCAACTATATGTAAAATCATTATAACATTTATAATCAAAATCAAATAATGAACCTACGGTCCAACAAACACAATCTCGATGTTATGCATATTGAAAAAAATGTTTCAAGAGTATATTTAATACGGTATTTGATGTGAAGGGAAAATCGAAGGATAATCTCAAGTAAAGGCTGGAAGTTTAGAGTATTAGCAATTGTGCACATCTTAATCCGAATGAAGATGGGTCATATGAACGAGCATATTTTTTTCTCAGAAAGAGAGCATTTGTAATTGGGTGAAAAAAATAATTGACCGGACGGTTGTGTCTCGAACATAGTTCGTTTTGTTGATATGAGAAAAAACAAGTTGTTTGCTATTAAAATCCATGAGGGTCATGTTTTTTATGCAGAGGTTAATTCGAATCGCAATTAGATTTACACTTGACGAAAAACTTTATAAAGCTTTGATTGAATTTAGCCTGTGTTTTTAAACATCTCACTTGCACTATACTATCGGTAAATGATGGTACAACTTGAAGTGGAAATTCCAATTACATTGTGTTGGATAATATTGCATTTTCCACCTAGTTTCTTCGATGTTATGGAAGACCTTCCCATACACTTTGCATATGAAGTTTGAATTGCAGGTCCAGTGCATTACAACTGAATGTAGTATGAGAGAATTCTCCGCAAACTTAGAATGAGTGTAAGGAATAAGGTGCGCGTGGATAAATCATAAATGCGTACATAATTAAACACTACAGGAAAAAATCCGGATAACAAAAAAAAATGTTGCTATTTAAGCCTTTTTTGTTACAAAAATGAGATTAACAACATTTTAGAAATAAAAAAAGGTATGTTATTGTTTGCCTTGTTGCAGATTCCAGCAATTGAATTTGCAACACACAATTATCTTTTGTAACAAAACAGTAACATACTTTTTATGTTGCTATATTTGTAACATAATTGTATCATATTTTGTGTGTTGCTACTTGACGGATTTTTTGGATGTGAAAGGCAACACTTTTGTAACACACTTGTTTTTTTGTCGGAAATTTGTTACAGATTGTCCATCAATCTCATTTAATATTTAAGCAATTGTAGCTATCATTGATTGCATTATGTTACTATTTATATTATTTATTTACTAAAAAGTTTATAATATGTTGCTATTTTGTTACTAAAGTGTGTTACTATTCATTGTCCACTAAATAAAAAATATATGGAATGATGTTACAATTCAGTTGCTAGTAATTTGCACACACATATATATATATACACACACTAGTAATCGTGCTCCATGCCCCATGCGTTGTGTGTGTGTGACACGCAATGCTATTAAAATATAAAAAATAAGTGTAGTTATGATATAAATATGTGGATAATATAAAAAAATAGTATAAGATGATAAAACATAAAAAAATGTTTGGTCGTTAATGAAGGATAAATATTGTTATTAGTTATTACTTTTTATATTTTTTTATGTGAGTATGGTATTATTGTAATTAATAAAAAAGTATAGGAGTATTTTTTAAAAAAAATATCTAAATTAGGCAGTCTCATTTGACTTGTGTTGACTTATTATAATGTAAAACATATAAATTGAAACAAATGTAAAACATTCTAAAGATGGCAATTACTATTCAATAAGTTAACCAAAATATTACAACTTAATATCATCCGACTTACAATCCGAAAACAATCCAAGATTCTAGCCTACAAGTTAAGCCATTGTCATAGCATACAAAATCAGTATTATCCATTGTGTTTTAACTACCGCTACGGTGCTACATTACAAAATTAGATAAATCTTAAATGCCGACACATAACAAAATTCATACATAAATATGTCCCAAAATACTAGTCACCGTAGCCACCACTCCTAATCTATTAGTCGTTGAGATCATATTTTCTCAAGTTCTCATCTTCTCTCAAAGTTCTCATCTTCGTCCTCTTCCTCATCCTCTAATTTTTCATCGGAATGCACTGTTTTTCCAGAAATAAGAGCTCGAGAAGCTCGACTTGTGAGCTGTCCTTGCATGCCACTTGTCAAATTAAGTGCTTCTACAAAATGTCAAACCGATTAGCATGAACTTTAATTGTGAACAAACAACTAAATGCAAATTCAAAACATGAAATTATTAGATGCAAAAAAGCCCAACTTTAATGCTATAACTTTTACATTATATAGAAAAGACACTTTTACAACTAAATCAGTTTAACCAATATAACTTCAGTTTTGGAAAGACAAGAAGTGAAAACTTATACGTTAGTAACTTTCATTTTCACTCCAACTCAATGTAACTCCTATGACAAAAAGTGAAAAAAATATATATAGAAAGGATACTTTTACATGCCCAGACTAAGATTTAATTAATGTTCTACAGTTTTAAAACTTATACATTCATTTCATACATTGTTAAACTGTTAGATAAACTTTGCTCGATACTTAAATAAAAAATAAAGCTAGGTTCACGACTTTGAAACCCTGGATACTTAAATGTATTGAAGTCCTAAACAAATCAAGATACCTTAAATTCTTCCCAATAGTTATCTTTCATCCTCAGGTGTGACTTTTGTCCAATTGAACTCTTCTTGTACTTTATTTTTGAATATCTGGTTCATTTTTGTAGCTGTCATTGGTTGAAACTTATTAAAAAGTAAAAACAATTAGTTGAAAAACAATGTAGACAATGCAAAAACTAATAAAACAAGTGTGCAAATATGAATCTAATTACCGAGCAATTCTTCCGGGAGCCACACCGATCAATATCTTATTGGCTTTTGGATACTCATCATGTACTTATTCGTTCTCAAGAGCCTGAGCCGCAGCCGCCTAAGCCGCCACAACAGCTACTTGTGCCTCAGTGGCAGCAATAGCAGCGGCTGCAATCTCAGCTGCAGCAGTGGTGTTTGCACGAGCATTAGCCATACGCAACTCAGCAGGTACAGCCTCTACAACTAGTGTTGCACTTAAAGAGGCGCTAGATGCCCGCTCCTTTCTACTAAAGGTAGATTGTTCGGGGTTGAAGTTCCCACACTATCAATGTTTTCGAGAGTGTTCGGCGTATCACCTAGTTTATCTGTTATCGAAACAGTCGGCGTTGTACCAAAACCGCACGCACCAGAACCACGACCGGGACCGTGCCCACGTCCACTAGAACCACAGACAGGTCTGCGCCCATGTCCACCAGAACCGTGCACAACAGAACCGTCATCAGGTGAAGGTATTTTTCCCATAACCTTACAAACAAACCAAAAGACCAAAAGATTTAGGATTTATTTTCTTACAAAATTAACATATGTAAGGGTTTTGTTGAGTTTGAGTTTTTCACAAATTTCCTTAAGAGCCGGACTCATTCAACTAGGAGTATTTTGGCTAATTCCGCCAAAAACAGTTAGATTGTGAGTCCATTTTAATGGGTGAAATCAAAATTTCGTACTTCACTTATTAAATCACCTAATATAGTATACCCATAGAAATCTGTTCATGAAGTTATGGGAAACATATGGGCTTTGTTCCATTCAACCTTTTCACAAAGTCACTTATATTTGTAAGTTTTAGTAAATAACTAGATATACCAGAATTAGAGTGGCAAATCACCTTTTTAACACTATAAAGACAATTATTCATGGAAATTTCAAACTAATAAACAGCTAGATCTAATACACTTATCTTGGTAAGAACATGTACATTTGATACATATACATGATTTGAAATAGGTAAAAACTAAGAATATGTTTAATAATTGCACCAATTAGATCAAATTTAGTGTTAATATATCATCAATGACCATTTACCAACTTATAACTTTTAAGCTAAAAAATTTATATATACATATTATATGTATAAATAGGCACTGACCCATTTACAAACTTATCAGTAACCATAGCTATTTAAGTGTCTAAAACTGCTATCTTTTTTCAAGAATTGCGAAAAAGTTAACTGTTTTGTAATCTTTTTTAAGCTTGTTGAAAGAGGTAGCTTTTTTGAATGATTATAACACGTGTTTGGTAGTAAAAAAGAAGTGATTTTCTTTTTAAATAGGGAAAAAACTAAATAAGTCTGACCATTTAACACAACCAACAAGTACTAGCTTAAGAATTGTTTGTTTACAACTTTTAAGCTAAAAAAATTATATATACATGTTATATGTATAAATAGGGTACTAATGGTGACCATAGCTTTTTAAGTGTATAAAATCTGCAATCATTAAAATCATGGTGAACGAGGTTGCTGGTTTGAATGCTTATAACACAAATTTGGTATTAAAAAAAGTGATTTTCTATAACCCAAATAAAAAACTAAATAAGTAAGACCATTTTACACAAACAACAGCTACTAGCTCAGGAATTGTTTGTTTAAAAAGGCGCAATCTATTTAATCATGGTGAAAGAGATAGCTGTTTCGAATGATTATAACACAAATTTGATAGTAAAAGAGAGTAAATTTTGTCTTATCAACCACTCATTCTCTTTCAACTAAATAAGTGCGACCATTTTACGCAACCAACAGACACTATTAGCTCAGTGATTGTTTGTTTATAACTTTTAAGCTCAACAAAAAGGACGAAAAAAAGCTAAGAATACGTTTAATAATTGCACCAATTAGATCAAATTTAGTGTTAATATACCATCACTATGCAATATTCAGATTCAAATCACCTTAAATTGTATAAACCTTGCAATATTTTCACATATACACACCACTAAATACTTAGTATCATAATTAAACTATTAAATGAGCAAATAAAATATATACAGAGAAACGAAGAAATAGAAAAAAAGACAGAGCCCTGTGAGTGAGCTGAGCGGCTAGGGTTTGGGGGTGTGTGTGTGTGTGTGTGTGTGAGAGAGAGAGAGAGAGTGATATGTATGTGTTATATATAGTATGATAAAGTGGTAATGAAAAAAAAACAAGGGGCATCACTCCAAATCTTCTGCCCATTTCTATACCCCTTTCGTATCTCGTTGCTTATTTTATCCAATAAAAAAAATTCTAAAAAACTTAAATTTTTTTGTAGAATTACTATAATACATGTATCAATACATTACAATAATTATTTTTAAAAGAAAATACACACAAATTTTATTTTGGAATAAATGTATAAATTAGTGTAAATTAAACATTGAATATTAAAAAAATTGTCTAAAGCAATATTATGTTCAAATGTTTTAAAATCTGAATACAATATAATATAAAAGTTTATAAAGTTGCGGTATAAGTTGTGAAAATTTAAAATTTGAATGAAAATAAGCAAGTGAGCACGGAAGGGGTAGAGAATACGGGGTAGAAGATTTGGACTCGGCAAACACTGCAAAACCAAAATAAGTGTCAAAAATGTGAAAAATTAGAAGGAGGGGGGGGGGGGGGGAGTGGGGACAAAATTATTTTCCAAATTTTTCAAAGTGTACCGAAATATTTTTATAAGCCATAAAATGTCTAATATTAAAACATAATTTATTTATTACAAAACATAGAATTTTTTAGTCTATTCATAAATAAATATTCTTCATGCCCTTCTCATTGATCGTCGTGTTCATCATCATCGCTCGAATCCGATGAGCTCGCTATTAAAATTCTTTCTGCTATATGGATTTGATATCCCGGCTCGGGATCGGCAATATTCAATGGCTCAGGACCAAAATCCGGATTTGTAATCCGGTGTGCAAGACTTTCATCATCTTGAAACGCCTCTGTGTCTTCCGATTCAACATTAGGATGTTGAAAATTATTGGTCTAACTTTAACCTTACATACAGCCCACCAGTCCTTATCACCCTTATTTATTTTCTTTTTTCTCATTCCCATATCATTATTTTTCCTTATCGACCGTCTTGCATAAGGAATATAACACACTTGCGTTGCTTGCATAGCCAAGATAAATGGATCATATTTCGGATATTTTGACTTAATGTTAATATCGACGAGATTGTATCGTTTATGGACTTTCTCCCCTTTCCAACTAGAATCAAACCACTGACAGTTAAACAAAACCGTCTTTTTTATAGGTTGTCTTGGATACTCCAATTCAAGAATGTCAGTTAGAACACCGTAATAATTGTTTGATGATAACTTATTAGAAAAGATCGGTGAAACCCTTAATGCAAACACCACTATTTTAGGTTATTTTTCCATGCCCGTACTTTAAAGTGTGAAACGTGTACCATTGACAAAATAAACCGCATAGGACTTGACCTTTCTTAACGGACCCAGTGAAAGTGAATAAATGAACTCATTGTTATGTATGTTCCATCGAGTCTTTGCCTATAAAAATTACCCAATAATGAGATTGTTAGTATCAATTTTGACAAAATAAAATGCTTGTGATAAAATAAAAATGCAGCTGACAAAATAAAAACTACTACTTACATAGTTTCAAACCATTCAGGGAAGTACTCGTCAATTTTAGCTGAAACTTCATCACTTGTGTAAGCTAAGCCTTTCTCTTGCAAGTATCGGAAGAAAATGTTGTAACATAAATAAATAAAAATTATTTAGGAAAACTCATGTTGTCTCCATCATTTTGGAGACCTAAAACAAAGATAAAAAAAAAGAGGGTAATAATTTTCAAATATGTTGACACTTAAAAGAAATTATAAAGCACACATAATGAAACAAAACATAATCCATGAAGGTTTACCCAAATTAAAAATATTATCTTTCCATATATATATTTTTTTTATTATAAGTTCAGCTATGTTTCTACTCTATTAACACTTAGTTAACAATTTTCACGTTTTAAATGCATGGGACTTATTTCGTTAAAATTGAATAATGAAATCGTTGTTAATGTATTAAATAGTTAACAATTTTCACGTTTTAAAGAGGACCTTTTTATACTTTTCAGAGGGACCACTAAACAAATTAAATATTTATCTTTTCACCCCCTTTTTCCCCACGACTCCCCCAAGTTATGTGTCTGTACCTTCCCTCCTTTTATTTCTATACCATATATAAGCATACAACGTAGAAATATAAAAAATGTTGCATAATTTATTATCAAAGATTTAATGTACACAAAAAAAAAAACTATACACTTAAGAATTATTTGATACTTTATAAAAATAGGTAAAAAAAATATCTTTTAAGTCTTAATATGGATTTTGGCTTAATTAAAATTTATCGTCTGAATTTTTTTTTAATAAGTAACATATCACAACATTTTAACTTGAAGAAACTTATGTTGTAAGCTATTTGCAATTAAAAATAAATACTTAACTATAGTAGCATATATTTATGTTGTCAATTTTTTGGGGAGGCCATGTTCCTAAATTGATGGTAATTTTATTGCTGATTTCGTCCTAAAAATTTGGCAACTCTTTTAGTAACAGATTCGGGTGTTGCTAAAACTCTGTTGCGAAAAAAATGTTGATTCTATTGCTAAATGTTTACCACAAATTTATGTTGCTATTTTCTTTGTGTTGTGTTGCTAATCAGCAATAAAATTTTGCTCATTCTTTTTTTTGTTGTTGCCATCCATCTTTTTTCTTGTAGTGAAAATACACGACGTGATTGTTGTTGGTAATTACTTAATTAAATTTATAGAATATTTTTATATTTCAGCCACTAGTATAGAATGTATTTTATTTATAGCATTTTTGAGGACTAGATGTACGCAAATGACTTTCCCACAAATGTTGTTAGTTTGAAAAATCCATTGAAAACAAATTTGTCCCGTGGTTCAAACAGTGAGTAATAGTTAGTCAACATTTTCTAGTTTAGCATTAATTTGTTTAACATTTAATTTGATGATTTTTATATGTGAATAGGCTGAGCAAGATAATCACATATATATCGACAATAACGAGTTCTTATCTTTAAAATAGAGATAGATAGATATATATTATATATATAGAGAGAGAAAAAAACGAGTTCTTATCTTTTATCTAAATATTTTTTTTTTGCGTAACAGTATATGCACTTACATTTATCTCTTTAATTATTTTTAGCTTGGTTCCCTATATCAATGAGCCATTACAAGACCAAATCATACATATTATAATATTGAAAGAAAAGAAAGATCAGAGAGGAGAGAAATCATTGTAATAACGTTATATATATATATATATATATATATATATATATTGTGCGCAATCAGTGACGAATCTAAGATTTTGAGTAGGAGGGCGAGTCGTAAGTAATTTTTTTTTATCAAAGCGTACCAAGCTATATAAATACGTGATGTATTATTTTTTTATATTTTGTATCATGACTCATGAGTAAAACCACAAAACATCAATACAAATATACTGTTTGTTGATAAAATTCTAAATAACTGTGTCTTAATTTTTCTAATAAAAGAAATTATTGAACCATGAGAAAACATATTTAAGAAATTAGATATATTAGATATATTAGGTCAATCATGTGTTAATAATTATGTTGTTGTAATAAATAATATAGTAATGTAGCAATTTTTATTTTGTAAAACAAAATAATGAATATTTAATATTTTATATTAAAAACACATTATGTTCGAGTTTTTTTAAGAGAAAACTAAGGTCAATCGATTTTAAAAATGTTGCAATGAAGTCTAGCAAGTTAAAAGTAACGAGTGTTTTTAACTTGCTAGACTTGTTGACTGTATGACTTGTATACAACATTAAGCATATTATACTTGTTTGGATCATTGATCCATTGTCTTATTGTTCAAGGCGTTTTTGGGTAACTCTACCCATTAAGTAAGAGCAGATCTGCAAGTTGATTTGCACCGAATGAAGAGTTTTTGTAGTGGGTAGCTCTGCCCATAAATAGGATATTTGTAAATGGTAGATCTAGTCATAAGAAGGAGATTCATGGTTTGAAGAATCAGGTTTTAAAAAGAAAAAAAATATTAATTGTTTTTAATTAGTTAATTAGAATCAATTATTAACTAATCCATGCAGTGTTATTATTATTAAAGTGTTCTAATTATTTCCAATTTCGAGGTTAGTATGTGACCACAAACTCTAAATAAGATGTATACTTTATTTTTTTGGTAAGAAAGAATAAAAGAGGCGCTGATTTTCTTCTTCTTATTATGCATTATAATCGGCATATTTTTGGTAAATAACATACTAACAAGTTAATATTTTGTTAATATGCTACAAATCGAGTCCATTCTTATCCTCTGATCAGACAAAACACTAACCTTTTTACCTTTTTCTTTATTTTTCCTATAGAAAGTACCATTTGTCTAAATATTCAATGCCCACAATATCTCTCTAATACTTTTACTCTCTCTCTCTGTTTCTAAAGGTTATCAAGCCGTCTCAGTAGTAAGTTTATTATTGAGTAGTTTGTGATAAACTATGGTTTCTTAGTTTTTTGTTGACATAGAAGCATCAATGTTCATATAAAAGGCAACGACTCAATCAATGCAAAAACACTTTCTATAGTTGACCTTGTTGTAGCCTTCGGGAATTAATTGAGCCGTTAACATTTATACTTCTCTTAATTAATTTCCAAAAAAAACATTGATGCTTCTATGTCAACAAAAAACTAATAAACCATAATTTCTCAGAGAATACTCAATAAGAAACTTACTAGCGAGACGGCTTGATAATGTGTAGAAGGAGGGAGGGAGTAAAAATATTAGAGAGTTATTGTGGGCATTGGATATTTGGATAAAGAGTACTTTTTATAGGTAAAATAAAGAAAAGGGTAATAAGGTTAATGTTTTGTCTGATGGGAGGATAAGAATGATTAGCGGTCTCCGGCATATTAAGAAAATATTAACTTGTTACCATGTTATTTAGGAAAAATAGGCCGATTATAAAGCATAATAAGAAGAAAAAAACCAGCTACTCTTTCATTGTTTCTTACCAAAAAACAAAGTATATATCATGTGTTGACACTTTGTGGTCAGATACTTATCTCGAAATTGGAAATAATTATAATACTTTAATAATAATAACAGTTCATGAAGTAGTTAATAATTGATTCAAATGATTCAAATTAACTAACTAAAAACAATTTTTTTCTTTTTAAAACCTGATTATTCAAACTATGAATATCCAGAGCTAGCCTTTACAAATTTCCTCCTTAATGGACATAACTACTTGCTACGAACAGTCATTTTTCTGGGTAGAGCAACTCGCATATCTCCTCTTACTTAATGGACAGAGTTACCCAAAACGTCTCGAACAATGAGACAATGGATCAAAGATCCAAACAAGTATAATATACTTAAAGTTGTACATAAGTCGTACGATTGACAAGTCTAATATCAAAAACTGATCAAATTTTTCTATCGATGTGATTGAAAGAAAGAACAAATTTAGATTGTGCACACTCAAATATATATATTTATATATAAATGTTATTACAATGATTTCTCTCCTCTCTAATCTTTCTTTTCCCTCTATATTAGAATCTGTATGACGTGATCTTGTAATGGCTCATTCATATCAAGAACCAAGCTAGATAAATAAATAGGGAGAAATTTAGGTGCATATATGGTTACACAAATAAACATATTTAAATGGAATATAAAAACTCATTACTGTCGATATTTATGTGATTATCTTGCTCAGTATATTCACATATAAAAAAATCAAACTAAATGTGTTGGTCCAAATGGAGAGAAAGATAGAGGGGGTGAATAGGTTTATCAATTCTTTTATAGGAAATCACCGTATTTCAATTTCCAAGAATTCAATTCCAAGGTTAAAAATTCATCAAAATATGCAAACATCCAAAGGCACATTGATGTGTGACTTATTGGGGATATAAATATTGTTGTGTGACTTTTTTTGGATAAATTATCAAAAATGTGAATAATAGTAAATTACCCCTTTTATAAATGATCCTTTGTAAACTGTCAATTTTTGCAAGTGACCCTTAATTAAGTGTTTAATTTTTGCTTTCCACTTGTAAAATGATAAAATTTTGTACCATCCATTCGCATTCACCTTTGTTTGTATTTTTTTTTATATTTAAGATGTGTATTTTGTCGTTGTCTACAACTTACAAGGTAGAGTCTAATATAAATGAGTCATTAAATTAAATATGTTTTTTAAGGCCGAAATTTATGTTAGCGTGGGATTTTTTTTGGTAAAATTGGTTTCGATCGCATACGCGTTGATTGAATCTTATAGTATATGTCAAAAATTATATAGAAAAAAAAATATGTACTAAACATCACCATCTTTCTATTATATACAAACTATAAACGTAACAACCAGCGGTTCTACTTTTCGATTTCACTCTTCTTCTCTTTCTCTGTGGCACCCTTTTCGTCACAACGAAATTTATATAACTCAATTAGCCTCTTTTGATCTCTACTCGCATTGCTACAATAACTATATACGTCACCATCTTCAAAATGATCCATTTAAACTTTCAAATTTTGCAAGTGACCCTCATCAGCTATTTAACTTTTGCTTTCCACTTGTAAAATGATGAAAGCTTGTAGCAGAAATTTATGTTAGCCGGGAAAAATTAATTTTTTATTTGTAAAAATTGGTTTCGACCACATACGTATTGATTGAGTCGTGTAGATATCAAAAATTTTATAGAGAAAAATATAAGCACAAAACGTCACCATCTTCAATTCCCCACACTTCGATTCCACTCTCCTTTTCCATCTCTCTCTGGGCCCTCTTGCCCTTTCTGTCTCAACGGAAATTATTTATATAAGTAAAGCTTGTTTGACCTACTTATATAAACTTTCAACTATCTAATTCTTCATTGTCACGTGTATAATACTTCCCCCGTCTCAATTTAATACAATGAGTGTTGATAAGTGCAATTTTACAATGGAAAATTGATAAACTTACAAACGTCGAAATTGTAAATTTGAAAAGTTAGACAATAATTAATTATATGAATTACACTTTTCAAAATTACAATTTCGACATATTTAAGTGTATCAATTTTGCATTGCAAAATTTTATGTATCCTCATTGTTTCTTATAAATTGGGATGGAGAGAGTATAAACTTTTAAATTTTACAACGGTGGAAAAAATATGAAAAAAATCCCATGAAATAATAAGGTGCCGGAAATGTTATTTTTGAAATGGGAAACGTAATTTTTAAAATGGGAAACGAGTTTCCCGATAACTATGAGGTGAATGCATGATACAAAAGGTTATTTCCCATTTCAAAAATTCCGTTTCCCGCTAGCTATTATTTCATGTGTAAATTTCGTTTGCCGATTTCGTATCTCCTCCCAACAACTATGATTCACCCTCTTTTATACAGACTATTTTTCTTTATTTAATAGTGTATACTCTATACCAATATATAATTTCTTGGATTAGTTATCAAGGAAAGGGGGATTCAATTGTACATGTTTTATTGCACACTTTAGGCTAAGAAAATGGATCGTTTGATTTTACAAATTATGCTGATTTTCCTACAAATTTAGTTATTTCACAGCAAGAAAACCACATATAGCTTAGTAGAATTTTGTTCAGTAATCAATCAAATGAGTCATAGGCTTGTCTTGTTGTAGCTTTTAAGCTCATAAGCTCTAAAAGAAATCAATAAAAAAAATCTAAGTTAAGCGAGCTAAGGTTTTAGCTTTTCTAGGCCATAAAACTACACGAGCTCGGCTTATAAGCTGGTCAACCAAATTCAAGACCTACAGTTTTTAAGGAAAAATATAAGAACAACCGAGTTTTAAAACCATAACCAAACAAGGCTTGAAGATTTAAATTAATAAACCAAAAAGAAAACACTTTAAACTGTGATTCAAGCCTTAATTTGTGCTAATGAAATTTCCCTACCAGTAAGACATGCAACATCCTCTGTCTTCTTTCAAAGCGCGTCTTGCTAATTATGTTAATTACTTTTGTAATTTGTGCTATAAAACATGTGAGGGGTTCGTTTATCATTGTTCCATTTGTAATTTTGATGTCGATACGATGTGTGCTGCCACATCGCGCACAATCATAGATAAATGTCACATGCATCCCCTAATTCCCATACAGAGCCCTAGTTCTTTTCTCTGTCATCTTTGCCTTACGAAAGAAGAATACAAATACTAGCTCCTTCAAAGCAAAAGACAAATAGAAGCAGAAAATGAAGATTACCACAAGATAGGCAGTTTCTTCATAAACTCATTAAATTCATTTACTCATAAAATTTCCAAACCAATCAACAGTATCTAGCAAGGTAAACTACATTAAGCTACCCATCAATGAATTGTCAACATGTTTATCCTATCCTGAATATTCCCATAAAATGAATATTAACCTCACTGGTATCTACGCTTCTTCTCATGAATCAAGATTTCTCAACATTCTACATAGAAAAAAACACTTCCGAATTCAGAACTTATCGACAACACCCCATGAGATTATCATTTCTATTACTCAGATTCGTCAACTTCATATTCAACCAGTATTCACCCCTTGAAAGCAGGTTTACCTCCAAAGAAGGGTTTCTGATTATCAAAAAAAAAAAAAAAAGTACTCACCCCCTGATAGTTCCTCTTGATCAATCATAAGCAATACCTTTTCCCTTATCTTTCGGAACATCACTGTTCTGTCCAGAGTCGGGCTTTCGCCCTCTTTTTTCACGGACTGAATGTAGAAATGCTTGTTATGAGCACGAATATCGGGCTTGTAAAACCGGATTCGATCACCGACCACCAATGCATGCTCCCTCACAAACCAGTCCCACCTATCCATCACCATATACTTATCCCCAAACTCAGTATAAACGATTGTCACAAACCAGTCCTTGTCCCGGTGATCTGTAAGCTTCAGCATTTCTTGCTTTTTAATCCCTGGAAAGTGTAGTCTCACTAGCTCCCCACCAATCACCAGCCTCCCAAAACTCACATCCCCATGCTCGAGTTCCACCTGGTGTTAAATAATCTACACATTAGTATAGATTTCATGCTATGTTAACAGAGCCAAGAACATATAGCAAGGTCTCTTGTACATGATATCTGTCGATAATAAACTGAGAAAGAATCATAGCTCTAGCAGGAAAGGAAATTGATCTGTAACATAGATTCTAGTTCATCCTCTGGCATGTACTTTACGAATTGATGGCATTTTTTCTCTTTAAGTTTATATAAGAGGATCATTCTAGTGACCGTGGTTTAAAACGACAGAAATAATTTCTTTCATCATTTTATTTTAGTAAATCAATTTTGTGTTCCTTCCTAGTAACAAAAATTGATCTCAGTGGCGCATCAGTCTCTTTAAATCTTTACCATCGTATTAAATCTCATCCATTTAGTAAGAGAGGATGTGTAAGCTTAGATCTCATTAGTAAATTATGTTCACCAAGTCATAAATATATAACTTATAACTTATTCATGATGGAGACTATGCATTAACAAGACATGACTAAGTTTAGTTAGAAGAGTATATGCTCTAGAACCTGGAAGAGGAAATTTTGGGGAAGGAACTCGGGGAGTGTTATCTGGACAGGTTTGGAATCAGGCATCGGACGTAAATGCTGCGTTATGAAATGGTCGGGGCCGAGGGGGTTTTCGGGCCTCAAGAACCGAACGATGTCCATGAAATGGAGGTTGCATAGGATACAATATTGGACCCAATGTCGTGTCAAGATGAAGGCCTCTTCTGCGTCAAAGTATACGTATCCCATATCAGACCAGGGACGGTTGAAAGGGTCCGTAATCTTGATGGTCTCCTCGTCGAATGGTATCTTGGAATCGGAAGCTGGGAAATACTTTGCTGCTACCTCGTAAGAGATGGGTAAGCAGTAACTGTTGGTTACAAATATATCGAAGAGGTATGGTGAGTCGGGGTCCGAGTCTGAATCACTTTGGTCCGGATCAGGTTCAGGTTCAGGTTCAGGTTTGGGGTCGGTTTTCGGGTGCGTCAGTTTACGTTTCTATGGCTGGCATATGCACGGGGGAAGACTGTCATAGAAATTACTCAAGTAAAGATTTATAATCTTGGGAAATTACAGACGTAACTTACGAAAATACGTTTGTGAAAGATCGAGTTGCAAGGATAATCAAAGCTCAAATTGCAGTTTCATAAAATTCCAAATAAAAGATATTTTGCTCAACAGTTAAAGAATTTGAATTGTTTGAGTAAAAAGACACTGACAGGTTGACAGCCAAACTTTAACTCAGCGAGAAAAGGAAAAACTAAATCATAAAACCAATTCTTTGTATTGAAAAAAAGTATCAGGCATGAAAATTATATTTCTGACTCCTAATTCTTTGTAAGGCACTTAATCAATATAGGAAAAAGAACAATGACCATACCAAAAACTAAAGTCAATTCACACCTTCATCAGAACAAGATAGCCTTTGATTTCTCTGCTTTCATCGTTTCCTTTTTCTTCGTCCGTCAATAAATTCATATATTTCTTAACAAAAATCATATGTATTATTTCAAGAAAAAAAATCACAATACAGTGTTTCCAAACTAACACTGATTATCATGAATTTGCATATTAGAAGCCGGGAACAGTATAAACTTAATAAACACTTCGAAGCTAGCTAACATGATTTGCACATTTAAAACCATAAACTTCCATAGAATTTCTGAAGAAAAAGACTTTTTACTAAACATACAGCAGTTACAAAAAACTGAATTGTTTTCATGAACAAATATATAAGAGGTGACAACCCAGATTCCAACTCAATGAGAAGAAGAAAATACTAAATCATAAAATCAGATTTATGCATTCAAGAACATGTACATACATATACAGTTCCTAAAAACGCCAACTCTCATCAGTTTCTTGGTTAACAAGCATAATCATACATACACAATGCATATCAATTACGTACATATAGATAGAGTGCTTATCCTCGTTTCGATATTACAATCCTAGGCAAGCCAACGAGTTGTTCCTGTTGGAAACACTTTTTATTTTTGCAGCGGAAAAACTGACATTGGATCCTGATTATAGTGTATATGGATTTAATAAAAACAATACAGAAATACCTCACGGGCAGATACTGCTATCCGAACATCAGATGCTGGATATCTCATGCAGACTTGTTGAAGTAGTTCAACACATTGTTGTGCGTCGAACAGATTGTGGCACCATACGAGGCTCTTTTGTGAGTCCTCAAAACGGGATGATGCCGGAACGCATTTTTATCCAAACATTAATTGGTCCTGTCTTAGCAGATGATATATATATGTGTTCACGATGCATTGCCACTCGAAATCAAGATATTGGGATTGGACTTATTAATAGATTCATAACCTTTCGAACACAACCAATATTTATTCGAACCCCTTTACTTGTAGGAGTACATCTTGGATCTGTCGATTATGTTATGGGTGCAGTGCGACTCATGGTTATCTGGTCGAATTGGGCGAAGCCGTAAGTATTATTGCAGGTATCTGGGGAATAAGCATCGACTAACTCTATGCCAGCAGCCGCGGTAATACAGAAGATGCAAGTATTATCCGGAATGATTGGGCGTAAAGCGTCTGTAGATGGCTTTGTAAGTCTGCTGTCAAATCCCAGGGCTCAACCCTGGACAGGCGGTGGAAACTACCAAGCTGGAGTACGGTAGGAGTAGAGGGAATTTTCGGTGGAGCGGTGAAATGCGCAGAGATCAGAAAGAACACCATCTGTAGATCACACTTGATCTTATGTTCTATTCCTATTATACTTCTTGCTCTTAGAGAGGCGGACTCTCAAAAACTGTTAGGAAACCCTAATTATAAAGGTTGTTTATTTTTCTTAACATATGAACAATATATATAGGCTGCAACATGGATCTAGTGCAGAAGAAGGAAAATACTTCTAGAACCCTAACCCTGCATAGATTAGTATTTAATGAATAAATATTATATAATCTTATTAACATAATTAATATAATATTATCTAATTAATACTTTACCAATCTTAGGATATTCTATCGGTAAATTATATTCATTTTCACTAAAGAATATAATTGCACTCTAATTCTTTCTCAAACAATATTTGAGAGCACATTATTAAATACTTAATTTTCTCCTCACGTTAAGATCACAAATATCCACCAAGTAAATAAATTACTGACAATTATTTTACTTGGCATATTATTTCCTCGATCTTTCCACTTAACTTATTTATTGTGTCGGATATAAAATCCACTTGCAATATTTGACACAAACAAAACTTATAAGCTTCTCGAGGGGATATCATCAATCCTTGTTAAGGGACGTGAATTCCTTCGATTATTGACACACACCATATAAATAATATTACTGCCCAACATACGAGTTTGTTAACCACAACAAATCTCACCCATTGTAAATCAAAGAAGTATATATTATAAATATGTGTATCGAAAATAATCTAGGGATTAAGTGTATAAGTAATAATAATAATTTATTAGTTATAATTATTTTATTCTGGTCAGTAGCATAAAATAATACCACTTTGTCCTGTTCAATATACTCTAAGTATACTAGCACAAAGAGTCGGAATTCAAATGTTACTTGTAGTCAAGACAGACCTACTAAAATTATGTGCTACAACTATACCGATGGTTGTCCACTCCATCTGAAGTTGTGAACGATAAAATATATTCTGTTAGAACCAGTGATTTGATATTCCGTGTGTAAGCCGTACTCTACACACCAAATCACTTACTATACAGAATAAAGACACATGTACATATAAATAACATGTACAACATTGCTCAAAACTATTCTCAAATAAATCATTCATTGTTAATAAATAAATACTAAAAACAACAATAAATTATGTCTTTTAGTATATCATTCTAACAATCTCCCACTTATACTTAAAGGCATGATTTCCTACATTAGACTCTCAACCCCTCTATTTATCTAAGACCTTACCGAAAAAGTCTTAATTAAAGGTTTACTAGAAAGTTAGGATGTAATCATATTCACTTTTAACTCTATGTTGATTTTCTAGAATTACTACTCGACTAAAATCTAAGTCTACTAATAAAAATGATTAAAGATTAACTTCTTCATAAAACTATATTTAATACTTAATCATTTAAGATACTTCATTAAATGTTTTACCATTGATAAATAATCCTGCCTGAGCTAGATTTATATCTACTAACAATGTCAAAGGCAAAATAAATATAATATCTAACGAATTTCATAACATACATAAGACTTCCAATTGCCAATGCATATGAAATCGTCTATTCAACATTCCAAATCCAAAAGGAGTAATCATTTCTTAGAAAACAGTATGCTTAATTTGGCTAGAACTGATATAGCTTGCTTTGTGAGAAGCCCAACATCAATTGATGTGACTGGCTTATCATAAATTCTTTAATATCTAACTATCTGAATAATTATACATTTACTGTAAATAGTAATTCCACATCACATCTAATGAATAAGTTAATTTACTCATAGTACCAAAAATATCAAAACATACCCATCACGCTTCCAGTACTTATACTACTTATCCGACCATTGATGAAAGTCATAAGACTTTATAGCCTGATCAAAATGGATAAAATAAGACCTAGATGCCTACTTAAATCTAAAGACTTCTTAAACTTGCATAATATGTGCTATTAGCCCTTTGCTTGAATAACATCTGGTTGTACCATAAAAGTACTCCACAAGACTTCCATTAAGGATAACTGTCTTGACCAGATTTCATACATATTTGCCAATATCTTGCATCTTTATCTCAAATCAATATTCATTGTATCTACTGGGTTCAGTTTCCAACTTATCAATGATCATCTGATAAGATTATCCTAAGTATAAGAAACGTCTAGGTCATTTCATGAAACATCCCTATAAATACTAAGAATTAAGAACCTTTGAACTGGTGTTATACACAAACATCCTCTGCATAAATCACTCGATTTCTCCCACTGAGAAAACGTATTTGTGAGTCCATCATGCGACGTTTCATTTTGAACTATAGATTTATAATAAAAATAAATGTCACTCTACTTTCTCTTAACTACTATCAAGCTAACTTTATTTTGGATTCGTGGTAACATCTTATCCTTTTCCAAAGATCAATCAATGTGTCCTAACAATGACTTCCGATTCTTAGGACAATAAGAAACCACTTTTCATTTCTTTTGGATAACATACAAGAAACGAACATCAATACTTGGTTCAAACTTCTTTTGCTTTTTCCTTCAACACGTTTGTTGGACTCCCACGAAACAGAATTTCTTAAGACTAGGTTTGCGCCAAATCTAAAGTTCTACGGAAGTACTAGATACTATCTAAGATAAAACCGAGTTGAAGATGTATGCTAATGTTTCTATTACGTATCCTAAAAACGAATAAAATTAACTAAATAACTCATCATTAACCTAAACATTCCTATAAGAGTCTTTTTACTTTCATTTTACTACACCGTTTGATTATTATTTACTAGGTGAAGTAAACTGGGATATAATCCCTACATCTGATAAGTAGTCCAATATCTATCCAAAGAGTTACT
This sequence comes from Primula veris, assembly GCA_963682055.1. Classification (NCBI taxonomy): domain Eukaryota; kingdom Viridiplantae; phylum Streptophyta; class Magnoliopsida; order Ericales; family Primulaceae; genus Primula; species Primula veris. Next base: position 26,455,398 of record OY821742.1, on the reverse strand, counting down.
CGCCACCTTGATCAAATCGAAGTGTCGATATAGATTTCCAAGATGCTTATCTGTCTTCGTCTTAAATGCATTGAATACTTCAAAACACTTTTTCCGGCCTATGATCTGTCTTGGCTGTTAATAAAAAAATATCTCTCTGTCTAGCCGGTAAGACGTATGACGCATCAAATGAATGTACATGTACTTTGAATAATCACAAATAAATGTGACCGTCTATTCAAAAACTCATGTATCATGGATCTCGTAGGATTAAACGAATCAGAATTAACTAATCCTTACACTTCTTAAAGTGGTACAACATTTGATCGTGAAAGATAACTTGGTCATTTTACTATCTAAACATGATTCAAGAGTTGGCAGTGCCTCCACTTTCAGTGATCCAAATGGACCATTTTAAACCAACCTTGACATCATTTTTAGTTAAAATAACCTAGGTGTACATGCCAAAGTTATGTATAGTTCATTACTTGAAAGTTAATTTCTCTAATATGGTATGTTAATAATATTATTCAAATTTTAATTGATATGTAGAATTAGAATTTAACAATAATATAAAGATCATTCACTTATTTACCATATCCGATAAACAAAATATCTTCATCCATTATCTTAGAAACCGAACTAAAGTTCTTTCTAATGGAATGTCTATATAGAATGTCTACTATTATCAATATATGATTAATACTAATCAATTCTAATATCTTCCACTCTAACTACTTGCACCTTATGCAATCTTCCAAAAAGTATAATATCTCGCCATCACTAAACTGTCTGGTTTACTAAAACATTTACAATAAATTGCAACAATGATTAGTGATTCCAATATCTACACAACAACTTACGGTAGATACAATCACTAAACATTTTCCAGCAACAAGTGAAAGAGATATAACTTATAGCTTAATTTTAAGTTAAATGTATTGGACAATATTACTTTAAATGACTTGCTATCAGTTCATGTGACCTTTTCCTTTTCTTATAACCTTTCGGTTTAGAAACAGAAACTTTTCATTAACCTAAGAAACACTAGACTTTTCATGAGACCTTTTGGTGCCTTAACTATCAACTTGGCTTTCGCCATTAATTTCACCTTTAAGAATCCCTAGTTCAAGAACATAATCCTTAAACTGTGTCTCTTCGTCATTATTGTGTTTAAGAAATTTCATATGTTATTTTCTCAATTATCACAATCTCGAATCTCAAACATACATTTTAGATTCATCGTGACGTCATAGAAATATAACATAAATTGATGCTGATGTCGCAATACATTAGTCATGAATGACAATATGTATTATTGTTACATCTCATCAAATTATATTCAATCCACCTCCGATAAACCTGGATCAACTAATTAGTTACCCGCTCACTTGAAACCGATTGACATACCTTAAAACACAAATTTTGCTTACTAGCAGTCAAATAAGAATATCCGAGTTTTATTTTCAGTTATAATAATTCAAATAAACAACTTAACCTTTTAAGCATACTATATAGTGGCACAAATGCAATTTATTATCATGAGAAAATAATTACAAATAAAATATTAAATGAGCAACTAAAATAACTATGAATTATTATTAAATATGGTCCCTAATCCAATATTTAAAACTTTAATCCACCACCAGCCTAGTCACCGTAAATAATATGCCTCGATGGGAGGACGTATATTATTTAACATTCGATATGCTAGTTTAGCCATTTAATTTTACTGTGTAGACAAAAGTCAAAATAAAAATTAAATATCTGGCTTAACTAATAATAATTATATCTAAGTGAATACCATCACCAATTATTAATCCATTGTTCCAGTATATAATCTCTCAGATGGAGAGATGATTAGATACTAACAAAATATTTATAGTTTATACTTGATGATTCCGTAATTATTCCATCCGATGGGGAGGAAGGTACTATAGCCAACGCGTAAAATAATTACTTCATCTATAAAATAGTGATGGAGACCGTGATATTTATACAAAATAAATTCACTCTCCCACTTAGTTATTTATTAATTTTAGGGATACTAATTATACTTAGTGATCCATAATTAATTTCATCCGATATGGAGGAAGGCACTATAGCCAACGCGTGAAAATAAAATACATCACTTATAATTTGCTTTCGGTCAATTCAATTAACCGTTAATTAAATCTAATTGTTATTAATTAATTAAAAATTAAAATAATTAAATCAAAACAATATTAATTAATCCAGTCAATCAAATTCCAACTATTATAAATCGATAAACTAATTAGCAATTTAATCAAAATAGTTTATAATTAATTAAACCATAACTATTATTAATCAATAATAAAAATCAATTAAATCTAAATAGTTAATAATTAATTACACCTTAACTATTATTAATCAATAACAAAAATCAATTAAATCTAAGTAGTTAATAATTAATTACACCTTAACTATTATTAATCAATTATAAGAATTAATTAAATCTAAATAGTTAATAATTAATTACATGCAGATTTTCAGATTACAAGTGAACTGTAATACTATATATATCCAAATCTGTAAATAGTGGGTCAAACTGTAATTTTCTAAAACTATTTTCGCATTAATGACTATTCAGCGAACGTGGAAAATAACAATTCTGGTAATTTTTCTATTCTAATTCACAAAACAGGTCCCTAGCTAAAACACACCAGCTAGGGTTAAAGTAGCCGCCAACCATCATACAATTAGCCACCTCCGCTACCCCGCAGCTTGTCTCTCTGTCCGACCACCGGTACAAGCTCCGGGGAACTCACAATCCGGTGATCAAGAACATACAAGTCCGACGAGCCAGACCTCGGGGAAGCCCGTAGTCCACGATCTCAATTTCAATCACAAATCAAATCTTGGATTTAAAACATACCCAACAAGATATACATATACAGGTATCTGATATATAAATATATATATCTGCAATTGTCCATTGACATTTATACCATGATTTATCTGTAAATCACCTTTTTCCCTTAAAATCAACTATTTTATGTAAACTAAAACTCATGTATACATGTTAATATATATTAATGACCAAACATATATCTATACTATTACTTTATGTGAAGAGGGCTTATGAAGCCTTAAAACAATTATTTATAAAATAGTCCTATTAATTTACAAAATTATAAATAGTAATAGACACCTTTTACAGGAGAATTAAAAGAAAAAAACTGCCATCTAATTATTAACTTCAACTTCTCACAAATTATATCATCAAATTCATCCCCCTCTCTCTCTCAACCATAATTATTCATTCTTTCATAAAAGATTCTACCATAAAAAACTGCCATCTAATTATTAACTTATCTTCTCACAAATCATATCATCAAATTCATCTCTTCTATCTCTCTCAACTATAATTATTCATTCCTTCATCAAAGATTCTACCATAACGGATTAGAAATATTTTTTTGGATTCACACCCATCGGGTGGACAGATCCGCTAGTACATACGTATTCATACACATGTTTACTATAGCATAAAGCTCCTGTTATATACGTCACATAGGAAACAAATTCATTATCACTTACTTCCATAGTCATATGCATATATGTATACAACTCAAAATAAACTGTAATACCATACATATTCATATATAATTCACTATGCAGTTTGATGTTATTAAACAATAACAGAAATATAGCAGTTCTAATATTCCAATAGCAGAATAAACAAAAAACACATTGAATAAAATATTGTTTATTTCTGATTGAAAATTTAATCTAAAACCTAGATTAAATATCTATTCAACCCTAAACAATCCAATCAAATCTATATACAACAGAAATATAGCAGTTTTATTTTTGCAGCGGAAAAACTGGCCTTGTATCCTGATTATAGTGTATATGAATTTAATAAAAACAATACAGAAATAACTTCGGACAGAGGTAGATCACACTTATTTTCTGTTATATTTCTATTATACTTCTTGCTCAAAAACTTTTAGGAAACCCTAATTATGAATGTTGTTTATTTATATGCTACACCAAGGACTAGTGCACAAGAAGTAAAAGACTTCTATCTTACCTGGAACTCTAACCTACTTAGATTAGTACTTAATTAATAAATAATCTATAATCTAATTAAGATGATTAATATAATATTATCTAATTAATATTTTATCATTCTTAGGATATTCTATCGGTAAATTATATTGATTTCCACTAGAAAATATAATTACACTCTAATTCCTTCTCAAATAATATTTGAGAGCACATTATTAAATACTTAATTTTCTTTTCACGTTAAGATCACATATATCCACCAAGTAAATTAATTACTGACAATTATTTTACTCGACATATTATTTCCTCGACCTTTCCACTTAACTTATTTGTTGTGTCGGACATAAAATCCACTTTCAAGATTTGACACAAACAAAACTTATAAGCTTCTCGAGGGGATATCATCAATACTTGTTAAGGGACGTGAATTCATTCGATTATAGACACACACCATATAAATAATATTACTGCCCAACGTAAGAGTTTGTTGACCATAACAAATCTCACCCATTGTAAATCAAAGCAGTATATATTATAAATATGTGTATCGAAAATAATATAGGGATTAAGAGTATAAGTAATAATAATAATTTTTTAGGTATAATTATTTTATTCTGGTCAGTAGCATAAAATAATACCACTTTGTCCTGTTCAATATACTCTAAGTATACTAGCACAAAGAGTCGGAACTCAGCTGTTCCTTGTAGTCAAGACAGACGTACTAAAACTATATGCTACAACTATACCGATGGTTGTATACTCCATCTAAAGTTGTGAATGATAAAATATATTATGTTAGAACCAGTGATTTGATCTTCCGTGTGTAAGTCGTACACTACACACCAAATCATTTACTATACCGAATAAAGATACATGTACATATAAATAACATGTAGAACATTGCTCAAAACTATTCTCAAATAAATCATTTATTGTTAATAAATAAATACTAAAAACAACAATAAATCATGCGATTCGCTGTAGCTTAGCCAACGACGGTTACTTGGCAGGAGGTTATTTAATGAGAATAATATGAGCAATTGTTATTTATCATTATTGTTTGAATGAATAAATAATTGTCTATTATTCTATTTAGTAGATGGTTTAGTGTGTAGAGTTAACTTACACACGGAATATTAAACTGTCGGTTCTAATAGAATATAAGTTATATATTTACAACTTTACATGGAAATGGACACACCATCAATAGAGTTGTAGTACATGGTTTTAATAGGCCTGTCTTAACTACAAAGAACAAATAAATTCCAACTCCATTTACTAGTGCACTTTGTGTGTAATAAACAAGACTATTACAAAATGATCATTTGGTGACTGACTAGACAAAATAATTCATAACTCGTGGTCATGGTTATTGTTTATGCTATTAATTCATAAATTGCTATTTAAACATGTATGGATGTGTTTGTCATTTTGATTCATACATGGTGAGATTCGTCACGAGTCAATAAACATAATGACTTTGATGATAACATTATTCGTATCAGTGTTTATTAGTAATAAAAAAAATCCACGTCCTGTAAGGGATTGATGATACTCAATTGAGGAAGTTTAAAAGTTTTGTGCGTGTAAACCCTGCATGTGTATTTATAATCCGAAATGCAAATAAATTTAACGGACAGACTTAGAGATAATATGTTTATTAAATAAGAAATTAGTCAGTGATTTAATTTAATAAATGAGTATCTGATTAATCTTTACATGAGAAGATAATAAACATGTTTGACAATTAGAATAAATTAAATATTCGGATTATGGTAGAGAGATCAGTCGTGATTTTTTGTGGAATAAATTACGATTTAAATTGATTGTGTATACCTCGATCGGGTTTTTAGGAGATATGATAGCACGAAATCTTTTTAGTAAGCTCTATCCTAATCAGCGTACAAGTTTCTACCTTAGCCTACATATAACACGCCCCTTTTCTTGAAAAATAGAAGTTTTTCATACTATATTTTCGAGATTTCCTCGAGAGAGAAAGAGCCCACCATCTTTAACCGAGCAAGGTGCTAGATCAGGAATAAGGTAAAAAAGTTGAGGCGATCTGTTCCATCTCACAGCAACCATCTGTTCCCTTATATTATTCGGTATGATCTAAATTATACTGTAAAATAGGATTATTTTTGATAATACACGTACATATTAAACCTAAAAATCTGGACACGTTTTTTCCGCTGTGGAGACTTATTTTCTATCAGCAACCACTTATAAAGTAACAAATGTTCTTAGCAAGCCCGAAATATAAATCTGACTGTATCAGTTTAAACAAACACCTTGTGTAAAATCCCGTACTTTATTAAATAATTTATATTCTTAGAATATTCTTCTTAATATTATTATTAATTCTACTAGTAATAAAGTATAAATAATTAAAAAGTTAGGGTACTGTTGTTAAGTAAGTTACACCTAAAGGACCAGTTAGGTTATTCCTCTTATGATAGATTAGTGCTAATGGCTTTTAATTCTGAAAACGCATAAAAGAGAGTGAAGAGGCAGAGAAGCAGAAACGACTATGGTAACCGAAATAATAAAGTTTAGAGTATCAATGTCAGAGTTATATATATATTGGGTTATCAACCTTTACTATAAGTGTAATTCACCGCAAAAGCAGAGTTTATATAATATATAGAGTGATGGAGATTTATATACTTATTTATATAAATATATATAAGCTGTTTGGGAAGAGAAGTAGACGGGAGCTGTAGGTCTTTCGTGTAATCAAGGTAATACATATGAATCCCTACTGAAATGAATATGGTTAACAAGAAATTAGTTCTTAGATTTAATTTAAGTTTAGTTGTCACTTTGGTTAAACCTTGTATACTGTTCCTGACTAATAATAAGTAAATCGGGCTGATGACTAGTTTTTTTCAATAAGTTAATGGGTTTGTATTGTTTTTTTTGAAAACTCCGGTTGCAGGCTATTTAATCAAACACAGAGATTATGGTGGTTTGGTTCATAGTCTAGATTAATATATAAATAAAGATAATCTATAGGTTAGTTTTACATTCCATTAAGGTTTGGTTATGTATATCACCTGTAACGATTTTTGTTTGTTTCAAAATCGGAATATACATGGCAGGAAGAATAGTTGAATATGAAACGATTCATCTTATAACGTAGTAGCTTTTTGTATTGCCAGAAGGTTATGAATTCTAGTTTAATTAGCTTTACTACATGTCTGGTAGTGTGCAACTGTTCTAGTATGGGGTTAAATTGGTAGGTTAAATAATAAACAAGAGTTGAGTACAAAGAATGTAAAGAGAACCAATAGTTCACGATTCCAGTAGCTTGTAGATGAGGTATATTAACTAGATTTGCTTTATATTTTCATGACTAGTTCTCAAGGGCGGAACCAGAACCAAATGTGTGGACTTGCCAAAATTAATAAAAACGCATAATATTTTTCAAATTATAAACACGGAAAAGCCGGATTTTTTAAAACATTTTTTACCATCTTTTATTGATTTTTTTTACCTTGTTTTCTTGATTAAAATGTATTTGATTTCTATTTTTTCCTTTTCACTCAATTTCGACTTTATTTTCAAACTACCAAAAAAAACCCAAAACAATAATGTCACGTGCAGTCATGTGTCGAAAGTTTCAGCGTTTCAAAATTGACTGAAAAATAAATAAAATTGAAACTCAAAAGATATAAAAGTTAAATTTAAGAAATTAAGCTATAACAAGTAAAAAGATTAAGACACGAAGATAAAAAAATATAAAAAAAAACCTTAAAAAACCAAACCTATATTAAATAATAGATATATACGAACAATTAAATATCTATTACACAATTTCAGTATATTCACTTCAATTAAAATACAAATCATCAAAAATTATTTTTTAAATTTTATTTGCACTCACCACTACTCTAATTATTATTTTTGTTTAATTTTTTTTAAAGATGTGTGTTACATGCTAACATGATAATTTGGTGTAAACTGTTTTTTATAATCACTTACATATGTTAGTTTTTTAAGTATTACTTATATATTATCAGCACATACAAAATTATGGTGTGTTATTGCGCTAACATTATATAATTTTGGGAGGGGTTGCCAAAAAAAATATTTAAGAGGTTGTCAGAATATCGCATATATAAATTATTATGAAAAATATTAATAAATTTTTTTTTTCGAAATTGTGGAGTTGTCGTAGCAACCCCTGGTCATAGGGGTGTGCCGCCCCTGTTAGTTCTATAGGTTTAAGTTGTCCATGTCGTCAGGGAGACAATCGCCATAGAGTTTTGTTACACTACAGAATATTAGACCTAGTCATATTTTGCCCCATGACATTTATGTGCCACTGTATTGACATGGTGGGACGATTAAATTTCCAGGTCTTTAATGGTTTTGGTATAGAAGTGTTCGGGTTTTTCAACCCGAGTCAAGTGAGTGATCTTGTCTTATTATTATAAAATCCCATCATGTATTTGACAGAAAGTTTCAGGCCTTTGGCATTATTTCAGTATTATATGTGTAAAAGAATGTTTTCATATCAGTTGTGCAAACAGAAAAGGGAAAATAAATTATTATTATAGATTATGTATAAAGTTTGATGGATATTTTATGTTAATTGCCTATGATTGTATTGGGACTATGAGAAAAAGTGCAACGGAGAATCTCCTAATAAGGAGAAGTGAGGTGACTTTGGCAACTAAACAAATGAGTTTGGTTCTCAACGGTTAAGTTAACGATTGTACATCATTTCGTTAACCGGAACGTTTTAAGGAATAGACCCAGCCGTCATGCTGCGGTGACCTTAATTACGTAGTGCACATATGGTTTTTACACCTGAGAAAAAGATCGACGGTAAAGAGATTGAAGAAGTTAACCGGGCTCGGTACCCTAATATATAAATACTATCATACTTGATTTTATCATAGTAAGAAAGGAAAAAAGATTATCATGTTTCTTGCATTTGTTTAAAGAATTTGACCTTGTTATATGATGAGAAGTTTTATATAAATCAATGATCTGTTTTTAAAGAAAGAAAAGAAACGAAAACTTATTTTAGACCCATACTATTATTGTAAGACTTGTCACTCATTGAGCTCGTTTAGCTCATCACTCCATTTTAAATGTTTTCAGGTAAGTGGTTTTAGATTTGAAGTCGTTAGAGTTGAAGTCGAGTGGTGGGACCAGACATATCTCATAAAAGTTTAAGTTAGTTTTCTGCTGTGATATAATTTCGGTTTACCTTATATGATGTATAATTACTTGGTAAGGACCATAGTTAAAATTGTTATTAATAAAAGTTTATATTTTTTAGTATATTCATTAGTCTACTATATTTATATGTTGTTAATTTAGGCTTTATCTAACACGTGCCGCTATACACGTGTTATTCGGCCTTGCGACTCCCAAATTTGGTCTGGGATGTTACACCTGAGTGGAGAAAAAACAAATTATGACTATGGATATAGGACGAAAAACAGTAGAAAAAGAAAAAGTGAAAAATACAAAGGTGGAAATAGGATGATTAATATAGATATATATGTATGTTTGTATGATATATACTGTTGTATGTTTGAATAAAACTAAATATATTTTCTAATTTAATTAGCTGTCTATGCTGTATAGTGTTGGGAGAGAAAGAGTCTCCGCAGGAGAGAGAGTACATGACAGAGAGACGGGTGAGAAAGAAATTTCCATTCATTTTCATTTTACTCCACTTTTGTAACAAAATTTCTCACGCTTTACATACAAACTTTTCTCATACTTTTTCATATTTTCTTTTTCATCGGGTTTCTTTTGTAACCAAACCCATAAAATCATTATCTCGGAAATCATTTTCTTTTTTCCATCCGTTTTCTGGATTCCAAACACACCCTAAAGGCTTCACAAGAAAAAAAGTTGAGAAGGATGAGGTACCAATGGAGAAAACTGGGAGGAAAATACTAGTGTAGATAGACACTTCAGATTGGTCAGAGTTTTGATATATATATGGTATAGTAACTAAGAACAGAATAAGTAAATCAGAAAAAGAAAAAGTGAAAAATGCAAAGCTGGAAATAGAGTGAATAATATATATATATATATGTATGTATATATGTTTGTATGATATATATTGTTGTATGTAATTATATAGTTGTATGTATGCACAACTGGTGACTGCAGAGCAGTTTGAATAAAACTAAATATATTTTCTAATTTAATTTACCAAATTTAATTTGTTGTCTCTGCTGCATCGTGTTGGGAGAGAGAGAGAGTGTCCGCATGAGAGAGAGGGGGTGAGAGAGAGAGAGAGAGAGTACAGGACATAGAGACGGGTGAGAGAGAAAATTTCCAATTCATTTTTATTTTTACTTCCATTTTTTTGATGAAAATTGGCTTTTCATACTTTACATACAAACTTTTCTCCTTTTTTCTCACATTATCTCTTTTCCCGGGTTTCTTTTGTAACCAAACACATAACATTATTTTATCAAGAAATCATTTTTTTTTCCATCCGTTTTTCGGGTTCCGACCACACTCTAAATGCTTCACAAGAAAAAAAGGTTGAGAAGGTTGATGTACATTGAGAAAACTCGAATCGAAATACGACGTAGATAGACACTTAAGGATTGGTCAGAGTTTTGATATATATGGTATAACAACTAATAACAAAAGAAGTAAATCAGATGGGGATGAGGATGGAAGAAACGTAGTGTTTTTTGTGATTTACCATTCTGTAAGGACAGCCTCATCCAACACTGTTGGTCCGTGCGTCTAAACATTAGAGGGGGTGAATAAAATTAGGCGTTTTTTACGGAATTAAAACTTAAACGCAACTAATCAAACCAACTAACTTGATAACTACTTAATCAACAATAATTATGCGATAACAAATAATGAATAAATTAACCATGCGCACAATCACAAAATAAGTTGCGGCAAGTAAAGAGTAAGAGAAGGGAGATTGACACCGCGATATATAGAGTTTCGGTATACTGGCCTACCTCATCTCACCGGAATTGCTTTACCGGGTATTATCACTATAATCTTCAACCCAATATTACAAATTCTAACGAGTTAATCAATCGATTTGCTTACCCTCTACCCGATTATACAATCTTGATACAAGTGCAATAGTACACAAAATCAAGTCAACGACTCCCCCTAAATCTATGAGTATCCAAGTGAAATGACCTACAACTTTTAAGCAAACATTTGCTTAAAAGTCTCTACCCAAACACTCACTCACAAATAAGCTTATAAATTGTTGTTTACAAATTTATGATGAAATCACTCTCTATTAATTGCTTTTATCTTGATGAATAATCTTACAAATGTGTATCACTGAAAATTAAGCTAATATATGTGCATGATAAGTGTTTGAATTTAGCTTTTTCCCTTTTTTGAGCTTATTTTTCTTCAATGGAGGTTAGGGTTGATGATTGTTGAGTTTAGGATATGTAGTGGGGGGTTTTTGTAGACTCAAAATGTCCATTGGTCCCAAAGTTGCCGTTTTTAGTTGTTGAGTGTTTTATTCAATGGTTAAAAGACACAACTAGAAAAAGTAAAAGTGACTTAATTCAAAACTCCAGAAGTTCGACCCGTTGAAGTGTGTTTTTCGACATGTCGGAATATCTGAGGGCTTACTGCCCAAATTTTGCACTTTTCGATTGGTCTAACAATTTTTCAATTGGTACTTCGACCTGTCGAATATTTTTCGAGTGTAAAACCTTAATAATTGGAATTATTGAAACTTTTGTATCTTCTTTGTTCGTACTCCAAAATGAGTTTCGTTTGAGCCGCGAACTTTGATATCGAATGATATATCATTTTAAAGCCTGGAATATACGATATCTCTTTTTGGAAAAGATCAAGTATTAAATCATCGAATAAAGAAATTTTCAACTATAAGTAAAATCATCAGAGCACTTATAGTCAAAATCAAATAATGAACCTATGGTTCAACAATCTGCCTCATTTGGATTATGACAAACTAATGATGATTTTACAAAAATAACAAAAAACAACGAAACAATTATCTTTCCCATTTTAAAAACCTATAACATTTCATTTTTCAACCCATTTGGCATTATCAAAATGTCATAAAGAAAAAAAGGGCTTGGTGAAGACTTTCAAAAAGTTAAATAAAAGGAAGGTTTTTAGAATTCATTTTTTACAACCAACTAATCGCAAATGACAAAAATTACATAAACTAGATATTCAAAAGTATTAAAATGAGAGAATTGAGAGAGGAGGGTAAAGGGGGCGGCGGTATATGTGAGAGACGAAATAGATATACTGGTATGTATGTATGTAATTCTTTGTATGTGTGTGAGAAAGAAAAATAAAATAAAAATCTGGAGACAAAAACCTCGACAGGTTGAAAAAATTTCGACAGGTCTAAAAATGCATAAAAAGTTCCAGTAGGTTTGGACAGGTATATCGACAGATTAAAAATTGCAGTTGAAAAATTAAAGAAAAATGAATAGTTACAGTCAACATGTCGAAAGTTATAGCAGTCTGGTCGAAAATTCTAGGATGAATTTGATGATTTTGGTAGTTTCCGACACCGATTTGGCATAAATAATTATACACATGTAGTATAAATCAAGAAAATGATTTTACTTAAAATATACCTATAATCACACATCAAACATACCAAACTTTCTTATTACAAAAAAAATTGTTCTTCATTAAGCGGTTTTGAAAGAAATAACGAAACATGAAAAATGTAATAACGATGCATATAATCCAACCTAATCACATATATGAACAACTTTTATAGTTGAATGTACCGAATAAGTGATGTCGAGTTCGCTTTCTAATGACAGTTGCATTGAGCATTTCCAAGTCCGAGTATGTGGTACCATTTGTTGGTTCGCCTTCCACTCTTCTCGATCATTGGATTTTCGTTCTTTATAGTGGATTCGCTTTTCTTGACTTCCACGGTTTTGTCCGGTTTTGTCAACCATTTGCTGATTTTCTTCTTTTGAACGGAAATACCTATAACACAAGTTTTGTCTTTTGGTCCCCAATTTCTTTTGGGTTCGACAATGTTAGTGACATGGGTTTTTACTACCCCTTTCTAATCATTTCTAGTCACATGAAAACGATAAGAACATATAGAAGAAAGATGCTCGTTTCTACTACATTGTATACGATGCACAAACTTTTTCGCATAATGAGAACTATATGAGTATGATGAACGACCTTGTTAAGAAACTCTAACCCTTTTCCATCGTTGAAAGATTTTTGAAAAACCTTTAAAGTACTCGCTATTAAAAACAATCTTTTGTTTAATCGGAATAAGAGTTTTAGAAATGTTAGAGGCTTTGACGAATCGAGTTTTGTTTGGAATAGAACTAATGCAATCATAACCTATACCACTTTTGTCATTTAAATATTTTTGACCACTCAAAATGTTATTTAATACGGTTTTCCCTTTAGAAAACTTTATGATTGTTTAATTGAGTTTTTCGATGGCAACGACAAGCTCATAGTTTTTCTTTTTTTAAAGTGTCATTCTTGGTTTGTAAAAGCTTGACCTTGTCATTTAAGTTGGAAGCATGAGAATTCAAAACCTTGTTTTTGCTTTTAATCTTATCGAAAGCATCCTTTAACTCTTCAAAATTTTCTAATAAATCAAAATCTAAAGAAGGCAATTTGAAAGAGTTTATACAACTCTAGAGACTTCATTTTTAAGAAAATTGATCATGATTTTTAAAGACTCGTTTTGAAGAACGAGATCATTGTTTTTTATCTTTCAATTCTTCTTTTTCGTCATCTACATCATGTAACGAAAATGATGATTTCGGACTAGACGTATGTTCAATGTCATTTCTTTTCAAGGGTTTTATAAGAGAAGAATTTATCATTTTAAGAGAGTCAACCTTTTTAACAAGTTTAGGAAACTTTTCAAAGTAAATATCACACATATGAAGTAATTCATCATAAGATAGATCATTTACCTCATCAGTTTTGATTTCACTTGAAGCCGAATGGTTAACTTCATTGTTGTCTTCCATTGCCATGTAGCATGCAAGATTCACGACTTCTTATTGGTCGGAACTATCGCTAGAGTTTGATGTGAATTTCTTAAACCTCTTTTGTCTTGCTTTGCTCTAGTGATATTTGGTGCAATCTCTCGCCATGTGTTCTTTCTTACCACAAGAATAGCTAACAAAATTGTTAAAATAATTGAATTACTTGACAATTCACCTTTCTGTTTTCGTTGGCCTTTAAGATTAAGCACATCTTTCATGATTTTTAGGATTTCCATGCGTTCTTCGTCATTTTCGAATGACTCGTCACTTTCGTCATAAGTTGTGCCTTTGAATTCTATCTCCTTCCTTTTTGAGATTGGTTTCTGACTATTGAGGGTGATCTCGTGAGTAGTGAGTGAACCCGTCAATGCATCAAGAGTGCATGTGTTCATGTCGTGCGCCTCTTGAATTGCGGTGATCTTTGGTTTCCATTCATTCGGTAAGCTCCGAATCATCTTTGAGACCATTTTCTTAAAAGACAAAGACTTACCAAGAGACATCAGTCCATTAGTAATAGTGTTAAATCTAGCAAGAATATCAAAAATAGTTTCTCCCTCACACATGCTAAAAAGCTCGTACTCATATACTAGAATTAGGAGTTTGTCCTCTTAACTTGGTTAGTCCCATCATGCATAACTACTAACTTATCCCACATACCCTTAACCATTTTATAAGAGGAAATTTTGTTGTACTCGTTAGGGGAAACGATATAAACAATAGTGTACATCGCTTTGACATTAATAGAGTAGGCTTCTAATTGAGCGTCATACATGGATTTGGTTTTCGCTATTTTTAGACGTATGACAGAATATCCTACTTTTATAATCTTCCAAAGTTCAACATTGTAACTTTGTAAGAACATGCCCATCCTATCATTCCAATAGGAAAAGTTTATCCCATCAAAAAACGGTGGAATATTGGGGGATAAAGCTACACCGGAGGCAAAATTGTACAAATTAGACATATGAATCTTAACTCTAAAATTCCTAGATACCTATATGCAAAAGCCTCGGCTCTGATACCAATTGTTGGCCCGTGCGGCTAAACCTTAGAGTGGGATGAATAAGATTTTAGGCATTTTTCATGGAATTAATACTTAAGGGAAACTAATCAACCCAACTAACTTAGGCAACAATAATTATGTGATAACAAATATGAATAAGTTAAGAATACACACAATTACAAAATAATTTGTGGAAAGTAAAGAGTAAGAGAAGAGAGATTGACACCGTGATATATAGAGATTCAGAAAATCTGCATACGTCATCTCTCCGGAATTGATTTACCGGGTATTATCACTATAATCTTCAACCCAATATTACATATCCAAACGAGCTAATCAATCGATTTTCTTATCCTCTATCCGAGTATACAATCTTGATACAAGTGCAAGAGTACAGAAAGTCGAGTCAACGACTCCCCCTCAATTTATGAGTATCCAAGTGAAATGACCTTGAGCTTTTAAGATAACGCTTGCTTAGAAGTCTCTACCCAAACACTCACTCATAAATTAGCTTATAAATTTCTCTTTACAAATTTGTGAGGAAATCACTTTCTATCAGTTGCTTCTATCTTGATGAATAATCTTATAAATATGTATCACTCAAGATTAAGCTAATATATGTGTGTGAATCATATGATAGTGTTTGGCTTTAGCTTGATTACTTATTTTCTTGATTTTCCCCTTTTTGAGCTTGTTCCTCTTTAATGGAGGTTAGGGTTGATGATTGGTGAGTTTAGAAGATGTATTGGGGGGTGGGGTGGGGTTGTAGACTAAAAATATCCATTGGTCCCAAAGTGGCCATTTTTAGTTGTTGAGTGTTTTATTCAATGGGTAAAATCCACAACTAGATAAAGAAAAATGACTTAATTCAAAACTCCAGAAGTTCAACCCGTCGAGGTGTGTTTTTTGACATGTCGAAAATCCGAGGGCTTACTACCCAACTTTTGCACTTTTCGATTGGTCTAACAATTGTTCGATTGGTACTTCGGCCTGTCGGATTTTTTTCGGCGTGTCTAAAATCTGGTAATTCGGTTTCTTGAAATTCTTGTATCTTCTTCGTTCGTTCTCCAAAATGAGTTTCATTTGAGCTGTTAAATTCGATACTGAATGATATATGATTTAAAGCCTGAAATATACAATTTCTCTATTAGGAAAAGATTAAGTATTAAATCATTGAATAAAGAAATTTTCAACTATATGTAAAATCATTATAACATTTATAATCAAAATCAAATAATGAACCTACGGTCCAACAAACACAATCTCGATGTTATGCATATTGAAAAAAATGTTTCAAGAGTATATTTAATACGGTATTTGATGTGAAGGGAAAATCGAAGGATAATCTCAAGTAAAGGCTGGAAGTTTAGAGTATTAGCAATTGTGCACATCTTAATCCGAATGAAGACGGGTCATATGAACGAGCATATTTTTTTCTCAGAAAGAGAGCATTTGTAATTGGGTGAAAAAAATAATTGACCGGACGGTTGTGTCTCGAACATAGTTCGTTTTGTTGATATGAGAAAAAACAAGTTGTTTGCTATTAAAATCCATGAGGGTCATGTTTTTTATGCAGAGGTTAATTCGAATCGCAATTAGATTTACACTTGACGAAAAACTTTATAAAGCTTTGATTGAATTTAGCCTGTGTTTTTAAACATCTCACTTGCACTATACTATCGGTAAATGATGGTACAACTTGAAGTGGAAATTCCAATTACATTGTGTTGGATAATATTGCATTTTCCACCTAGTTTCTTCGATGTTATGGAAGACCTTCCCATACACTTTGCATATGAAGTTTGAATTGCAGGTCCAGTGCATTACAACTGAATGTAGAATGAGAGAATTCTCCGCAAACTTAGAATAAGTGTAAGGAATAAGGTGCGCGTGGATAAATCATAAATGCGTACATAATTAAACACTACAGGAAAAAATCCGGATAACAAAAAAAATGTTGCTATTTAAGCCTTTTTTGTTACAAAAATGAGATTAACAACATTTTAGAAATAAAAAAAGGTATGTTATTGTTTGCCTTGTTGCAGATTCCAGCAATTGAATTTGCAACACACAATTATCTTTTGTAACAAAACAGTAACATACTTTTTATGTTGCTATATTTGTAACATAATTGTATCATATTTTGTGTGTTGCTACTTGACGGATATTTTGGATGTGAAAGGCAACACTTTTGTAACACACTTGTTTTTTTGTCGGAAATTTGTTACAGATTGTCCATCAATCTCATTTAATATTTAAGCAATTGTAGCTATCATTGATTGCATTATGTTACTATTTATATTATTTATTTACTAAAAAGTTTATAATATGTTGCTATTTTGTTACTAAAGTGTGTTACTATTCATTGTCCACTAAATAAAAAATATATGGAATGATGTTACAATTCAGTTGCTAGTAATTTGCACACACACATATATATATATATACACACACACTAGTAATCGTGCTCCGTGCCCCATGCGTTGTGTGTGTGTGACACGCAATGCAATTAAAATATAAAAAATAAGTGTAGTTATGATATAAATATGTGGATAATATAAAAAAATAGTATAAGATGATAAAACATAAAAAAATGTTTGGTCGTTAATGAAGGATAAATATTGTTATTAGTTATTACTTTTTATATTTTTTTATGTGAGTATGGTATTATTGTAATTAATAAAAAAGTATAGGAGTATTTTTTTAAAAAAATATCTAAATTGGGCAGTCTCATTTGACTTGTGTTGACTTATTATAATGTAAAACATATAAATTGAAAGAAATGTAAAACATTCTAAAGATGGCAATTACTATTCAATAAGTTAACCAAAATATTACAACTTAATATCATCTGACTTACAATCCGAAAACAATCCAAGATTCTAGCCTACAAGTTAAGCCATTGTCATAGCATACAAAATCAGCATTATCCATTGTGTTTTAACTACCGCTACGGTGCTACATTACAAAATTAGATAAATCTTAAATGCCGACACATAAAAAAATTCATACATAAATATGTCCCAAAATACTAGTCACCGTAGCCACCACTCCTAATCTATTAGTCGTTGAGATCATATTTTCTCAAGTTCTCATCTTCTCTCAAAGTTCTCATCTTCGTCCTCTTCCTCATCCTCTAATTTTTCATCGGAATGTGCTGTTTTTCCAGAAATAAGAGCTCGAGAAGCTCGACTTGTGAGCTGTCCTTGCATGCCACTTGTCAAATTAAGTGCTTCTACAAAATGTCAAACCGATTAGCATGAACTTTAATTGTGAACAAACAACTAAATGCAAATTCAAAACATGAAATTATTAGATGCAAAAAAGCCCAACTTTAATGCTATAACTTTTACATTATATAGAAAAGACACTTTTACAACTAAATCAGTTTAACCAATATAACTTCAGTTTTGGAAAGACAAGAAGTGAAAACTTATACGTTAGTAACTTTCATTTTCACTCCAACTCAATGTAACTCCTATGACAAAAAGTGAAAAAAATATATATAGAAAGGATACTTTTACATGCCCAGACTAAGATTTAATTAATGTTCTACAGTTTTAAAACTTATACATTCATTTCATACATTGTTAAACTGTTAGATAAACTTTGCTCGATACTTAAATAAAAAATAAAGCTAGGTTCACGACTTTGAAACCCTGGATACTTAAATGTATTGAAGTCCTAAACAAATCAAGATACCTTAAATTCTTCCCAATAGTTATCTTTCATCCTCAGGTGTGACTTTTGTCCAATTGAACTCTTCTTGTACTTTATTTTTGAATATCTGGTTCATTTTTGTAGCTGTCATTGGTTGAAACTTATTAAAAAGTAAAAACAATTAGTTGAAAAACAATGTAGACAATGCAAAAACTAATAAAACAAGTGTGCAAATATGAATCTAATTACCGAGCAATTCTTCCGGGAGCCACACCGATCAATATCTTATTGGCTTTTGGATACTCATCATGTACTTATTCGTTCTCAAGAGCCTGAGCCGCAGCCGCCTAAGCCGCCACAACAGCTACTTGTGCCTCAGTGGCAGCAATAGCAGCGGCTGCAATCTCAGCTGCAGCAGTGGTGTTTGCACGAGCATTAGCCATACGCAACTCAGCAGGTACAGCCTCTACAACTAGTGTTGCACTTAAAGAGGCGCTAGATGCCCGCTCCTTTCTACTAAAGGTAGATTGTTCGGGGTTGAAGTTCCCACACTATCAATGTTTTCGAGAGTGTTCGGCGTATCACCTAGTTTATCCGTTATCGAAACAGTCGGCGTTGTACCAAAACCGCACGCACCAGAACCACGACCGGGACCGTGCCCACGTCCACTAGAACCACAGACAGGCCTGCGCCCATGTCCACCAGAACCGTGCACAACAGAACCGTCATCAGGTGAAGGTATTTTTCCCATAACCTTACAAACAAACCAAAAGACGTATGTTCAATGTCATCTCTTTCGAAGGGTTTTATAAGAGAAGAATTTATCATTTTAAGAGAGTCAACCTTTTTAACAAGTTTAGGAAACTTTTCAAAGTAAATATCACACATATGAAGTAATTCATCATAAGATAGATCATTTACCTCATCAGTTTTGATTTCACTTGAAGCCGAATGGTTAACTTCATTGTTGTCTTCCATTGCCATGTAGCATGCAAGATTCACGACTTCTTATTGGTCGAAACTATCGCTAGAGTTTGATGTGAATTTCTTAAACCTCTTTTGTCTTGGTTTGCTCTAGTGATATTTGGTGCAATCTCTCGCCATGTGTTCTTTCTTACCACAAGAATAGCAAACAAAATCGTTAAAAATAATTGAATTACTTGACAATTCACCTTTCTGTTTTCGTTGGCCTTTAAGATTAAGCACTTCTTTCACGATTTTTAGGATTTCCATGCGTTCTTCGTCATTTTCGAATGACTCGTCACTTTTGTCATAAGTTGTGCCTTTGAATGCTATCTCCTTCCTTTTTGAGATTGGTTTCTGACTATTGAGGGTGATCTCGTGAGTAGTGAGTGAACCCGTCAATGCATCAAGAGTGTATGTGTTCATGTCGTGCGCCTCTTGAATTGCGGTGATCTTTGGTTTCCATTCATTCGGTAAGCTCTGAATCATCTTTGAGACCATTTTCTTAAAAGACAAAGACTTACCAAGAGACATCAGTCCATTAGTAATAGTGTTAAATCTAGCAAGAATATCGAAAATAGTTTCTCCCTCACACATGCTAAAAAGCTCGTACTCATATACTAGAATTAGGAGTTTGTCCTCTTAACTTGGTTAGTCCCATCATGCATAACTACTAACTTATCCCACATACCCTTAACCGTTTTATAAGAGGAAATTTTGTTGTACTCGTTAGGGGAAACGATACAAACAATAGTGTACATCGCTTTGACATTAATAGAGTAGGCTTCTAATTAATTGAGCGTCATACATGGATTTGGTTTTCGCTATTTTTAGACGTATGACAGAATATCCTACTTTTATAATCTTCTAAAGTTCAACATTGTAACTTTGTAAGAACATGCTCATCCTATCATTTCAATAGGAAAAGTTTATCCCATCAAAAAATGGTGGAATATTGGGGGATAAAGCTACACCGGAGGCAAAATTGTACAAATTAGACATATGAATCTTAACTCTAGATATATGCAAAAGCCTCGACTCTGATACCAAATGAAACTAATCAACCCAACTAACTTAGGCAACAATAATTATGCGATAACAAATATGAATAAGTTAAGAATGCACACAATTACAAAATAATTTGTGGGAAGTAAAGAGTAAGAGAAGAGAGATTGACACCGTGATATATAGAGATTCGGCAAATCTACATACGTCATCTCTCCGGAATTGATTTACCAGGTATTATCACTATAATCTTCAACCCAATATTACATATCCAAACGAGCTAATCAATCGATTTTCTTATCCTCTATCCGAGTATACATTCTTGATACAAGTGCAAGAGTACAGAAAGTCGAGTCAACGACTCCCCCTCAATTTATGAGTATCCAAGTGAAATGACCTTGAGCTTTTAAGATAACGCTTGCTTAGAAGTCTCTACCCAAACACTCACTCATAAATTAGCTTATAAATTTCTCTTTACAAATTTGTGAGGAAATCACTTTCTATCAGTTGCTTCTATCTTGATGAATAATCTTATAAATATGTATCACTCAAGATTAAGCTAATATATGTGTGTGAATCATATGATAGTGTTTGGCTTTAGCTTGATTACTTATTTTCTTGATTTTCCCCTTTTTGAGCTTGTTCCTCTTTAATGGAGGTTAGGGTTGATGATTGGTGAGTTTAGAAGATGTATTGCGGGGTGGGGTGGGGTTGTAGACTAAAAATATCCATTGGTCCCAAAGTGGCCATTTTTAGTTGTTGAGTGTTTTATTCAATGGGTAAAATCCACAACTAGATAAAGAACAATGACTTAATTCAAAACTCCAGAAGTTCAACCCGTCGAGGTGTGTTTTTTGACATGTCGAAAATCCGAGGGCGTACTACCCAACTTTTGCACTTTTCGATTGGTCTAACAATTGTTCGATTGGTACTTCAGCCTGTCGGATTTTTTTCGACGTGTCTAAAATCTGGTAATTCGGTTTCTTTAAATTCTTGTATCTTCTTCGTCCGTTCTCCAAAATGAGTTTCATTTGAGCTGTTAAATTCGATACTGAATGATATATGATTTAAAGCCTAAAATATACAATTTCTTTTTTAGGAAAAGATTAAGTATTAAATCATCGAATAAAGAAATTTTCAACTATATGTAAAATCATTATAATATTTATAATCAAAATCAAATAATGAACCTATGGTCCAACAAACACAATCTCGATGTTATGCATATTGAAAAAAATGTTTCAAGAGTATATTTAATACGGTATTTGATGTGAAGGGAAAATCGAAGGATAATCTCAAGTAAAGGCTGGAAGTTTAGAGTATTAGCAATTGTGCACATCTTAATCCGAATGAAGATGGGTCGTATGAACGAGCTTATTTTGTTCTCAGAAAGAGAGCATTTGTAATTGGGTGAAGAAAATAATTGCCCGGACGGTTGTGTCTCGAACATAGTTCGTTTTGTTGATATGAGAAAAAACAAGTTGTTTGCTATGAAAATCCATGAGGGTCATGTTTTTTATGCAGAGGTTAATTCGAATCGCAATTAGATTTACACTTGACGAAAAACTTTATAAAGCTTTGATTGAATTTAGCCTGTGTTTTTAAACATCTCACTTGCACTATACTATCGGTAAATGATGGTACAACTTGAAGTGGAAATTCCAATTACATTGTGTTGGATAATATTGCATTTTCCACCTAGTTTCTTCGATGTTATGGAAGACCTTCCCATACACTTTGCATATGAAGTTTGAATTGCGGGTCCAGTGCATTACAACTGAATGTAGTATGAGAGAATTCTCCGCAAACTTAGAATGAGTGTAAGGAACAAGGTGCGCGTGGATCAATCATAAATGCGTACATAATTAAACACTACAGGAAAAAATCCGGATAACAAAAAAAAATGTTTCTATTTAAACTTGCGGTATAAGTTGTGAAAATTTAAAATTTGAGTGAAAATAAGCAAGTGGGCACGGAAGGGGTAGAGAATACGGGGTAGAAGATTTGGACTCGGCAAACAGTGCAAAACTAAAATAAGTGTCGAAAATGTGAAAAATTAAAAGAGGGGGGGGGGACAAAATTATTTTCCAAATTTTTCAAAGTGTACCGAAATATTTTTATAAGCCATAAAATGTCTAATATTAAAACATTATTTATTTATTACAAAACATAGAATTTTTTAGTCTATTCATAAATAAATAGTCTTCATGCTCTTCTCATTGATCGTCGTGTTCATCATCATCGCTCGAATCCGATGAGCTCGCTATTAAAATTCTTTCTGCTATATGGATTTGATATCCCGGCTCGGGATCGGCAATGTTCAATGGCTCAGGACCAAAATCCGGATTTGTAATCCGGTGTGCAACACTTTCATCATCTTGAAACGCTTCTGTGTCTTCCCCTTTCCAACTAGAATCAAACCACTGACACTTTCGGATATTTTGACTTAATGTTAATATCGACGAGATTGTATCGTTTATGGACTTTCTCCCCTTTCCAACTAGAATCAAACCACTGACAGTTAAACAAAACCGTCTTTTTTATAGGTTGTCTTGGATACTCCAATTCAAGAATGTCAGTTAGAACACCGTAATAATTGTTTGATGATAACTTATTAGAAAAGATCGGTGAAACCCTTAATGCAAACACCACTATTTTAGGTTATTTTTCCATGCCCGTACTTTAAAGTGTGAAACGTGTACCATTGACAAAATAAACCGCATAGGACTTGACCTTTCTTAACGGACCCAGTGAAAGTGAATAAATGAACTCATTGTTATGTATGTTCCATCGAGTCTTTGCCTATAAAAATTACCCAATAATGAGATTGTTAGTATCAATTTTGACAAAATAAAATGCTTGTGATAAAATAAAAATGCAGCTGACAAAATAAAAACTACTACTTACATAGTTTCAAACCATTCAGGGAAGTACTCGTCAATTTTGGCTGAAACTTCATCACTTGTGTAAGCTAAGCCTTTCTCTTGCAAGTATCGGAAGAAAATGTTGTAACATAAATAAATAAAAATTATTTAGGAAAACTCATGTTGTCTCCATCATTTTGGAGACCTAAAACAAAGATAAAAAAAAAGAGGGTCATAATTTTCAAATATGTTGACACTTAAAAGAAATTATAAAGCACACATAATGAAACAAAACATAATCCATGAAGGTTTACCCAAATTAAAAATATTATCTTTCCATATATATTTTTTTATATTGTAAGTTCAGCTATGTTTCTACTCTATTAACACTTAGTTAACAATTTTCACGTTTTAAATGCATGGGACTTATTTCGTTAAAATTGAATAATGAAATCGTTGTTAATGTATTAAAATTAACAATACAAACCAGAGAGGATCTTTTTATACTTTTCAGAGGGACCACTAAACAAATTAAATATTTATCTTTTCACCCCCTTTTTCCCCACGACTCCCCCAAGTTATGTGTCTGTACCTTCCCTCCTTTTATTTCTATACCATATATAAGCATACAACGTAGAAATATAAAAAATGTTGCATAATTTATTATTAAAGATTTAATGTACACAAAAAAAAAACTATACACTTAAGAATGATTTGATACTTTATAAAAATACGTAAAAAAATATCTTTTAAGTCTTAATATGGATTTTGGCTTAATTAAAATTTATCGTCTGAATTTTTTTTTAATAAGTAACATATCACAACATTTTAACCTGAAGAAACTTATGTTGTAAGCTATTTGCAATTAAAAATAAATACTTAACTATAGTAGCATATATTTATGTTGTCAATTTTTTGGGGAGGCCATGTTCCTAAATTGATGGTAATTTTATTACTGATTTCGTCCTAAAAATTTGGCAACTCTTTTAGTAACAGATTCTGGTGTTGCAATACTCTGTTGCGAAAAAAATGTTGATTCTATTGCTAAATGTTTACCACAATTTATGTTGCTGTTTTCTTTGTGTTGTGTTGCTAATCAGCAATAAAATTTTGCTCATTCTTTTTTTTTTTGTTTGTTGCCATCCATCTTTTTTCTTGTAGTGAAAATACACAAGGTGATTGTTGTTGGTAATTACTTAATTGAATTTATAGAATATTTTTATATTTCAGCCACTAGTATAGAATGTATTTTATTTATAGCATTTTTGAGGACTAGATGTACGCAAATGACTTTCCCACAAATGTTGTTAGTTTGAAAAATCCATTGAAAACAAATTTGTCCCGTGGTTCAAACAGTGAGTAATTGTTAGTCAACATTTTCTAGTTTAGCATTAATTTGTTTAACATTTAATTTGATGATTTTTATATGTGAATAGGCTGAGCAAGATAATCACATATATATCGACAATAACGAGTTCTTATCTTTAAAATAGAGATAGATAGATATATATTATATATATAGAGAGAGAAAAAAACGAGTTCTTATCTTTTATCTAAATATTTTTTTTTGCGTAACCGTATATGCACTTACATTTATCTCTTTAATTATTTTTAGCTTGGTTCCCTATATCAATGAGCCATTACAAGACCAAATCATACATATTATAATATTGAAAGAAAAGAAAGATCAGAGAGGAGAGAAATCATTGTAATAACGTTATATATATATATATATATATATATTGTGCGCAATCAGTGACGAATCCAAGATTTTGAGTAGGAGGGCGAGTCGTAAGTAATTTTTTTTATCAAAGCGTACCAAGCTATATAAATACGTGATGTATTATTTTTTTATATTTTGTATAATTACTCATGAGTAAAACCACAAAACATCAATAAAAATATACTGTTTGTTGATAAAATTCTAAATACCCGTGTCTTAATTTTTCTAATAAAAGAAATTATTGAACCATGAGAAAACATATTTAAGAAATTAGATATATTAGATATATTAGGTCAATCAAGTGTTAATAATTATGTTGTTGTAATAAATAATATAGTAATGTAGCAATTTTTATTTTGTAAAACAAAATAATGAATATTTAATATTTTATATTAAAAACACATTATGTTCGAGTTTTTTTAAGAGAAAACTAAGGTCAATCGATTTTAAAAATGTTGCAATGAAGTCTAGCAAGTTAAAAGTAATGAGTGTTTTTAACTTGCTAGACTTGTGTACAACATTAAGCATATTATACTTGTTTGGATCATTGATCCATTGTCTTATTGTTCAAGGCGTTTTTGGGTAACTCTACCCATTAAGTAAGAGCGGATCTGCGAGTTGATTTGCACCGAATGAAGAGTTTTTGTAGTGGGTAGCTCTGCCCATAAATAGGATATTTGTAAATGGTAGATCTAGTCATAAGAAGGAGATTCATGGTTTGAAGAATCAGGTTTTAAAAAGAAAAAAAATATTAATTGTTTTTAATTAGTTCATTAGAATCAATTATTAACTAATCCATGCAGTGTTATTATTATTAAAGTGTTCTAATTATTTCCAATTTCGAGGTTAGTATGTGACCACAAACTCTAAATAAGATGTATACTTTATTTTTTAGGTAAGAAAGAATAAAAGAGGCGCTGATTTTCTTCTTCTTATTATGCATTATAATCGGCATATTTTTGGTAAATAACATACTAACAAGTTAATATTTTGTTAATATGCTACAAATCGAGTCCATTCTTATCCTCTGATCAGACAAAACACTAACCTTTTTACCTTTTTCTTTATTTTTCCTATAGAAAGTACCATTTGTCTAAATATTCAATGCCCACAATATCTCTCTAATACTTTTACTCTCTCTCTGTTTCTAAAGGTTATCAAGCCGTCTCAGTAGTAAGTTTATTATTGAGTAGTTTGTGATAAACTATGGTTTCTTAGTTTTTTGTTGACATAGAAGCATCAATGTTCATATAAAAGGCAACGACTCAATCAATGCGAAAACACTTTCTATAGTTGACCTTGTTGTAGCCTTCGGGAATTAATTGAGCCGTTAACATTTATACTTCTCTTAATTAATTTCCAAAAAAAACATTGATGCTTCTATGTCAACAAAAAACTAATAAACCATAATTTCTCAGAGAATACTCAATAAGAAACTTACTAGCGAGACGGCTTGATAATGTGTAGAAGGAGGGAGGGAGTAAAAATATTAGAGAGTTATTGTGGGCATTGGATATTTGGATAAAGAGTACTTTTTATAGGTAAAATAAAGAAAAGGGTAATAAGGTTAATGTTTTGTCTGATTGGAGGATAAGAATGATTAGCGGTCTCCAGCATATTAAGAAAATATTAACTTGTTACCATGTTATTTGGGAAAAATAGGCCGATTATAAAGCATAATAATAAGAAAAAAACCAGCTACTCTTTGATTGTTTCTTACCAAAAAACAAAGTATATATCATGTGTTGACACTTTGTGGTCAGATACTTATCTCGAAATTGGAAATAATTATAATACTTTAATAATAATAACAGTTCATGAAGTAGTTAATAATTGATTCAAATGATTCAAATTAACTAACTAAAAACAATTTTTTTCTTTTTAAAACCTGATTATTCAAACTATGAATATCCAGAACTAGCCTTTACAAATTTCCTCCTTATGGACATAACTACTTGCTACGAACAGTCATTTTTCTGGGTAGAGCAACTCGCATATCTCCTCTTACTTAATGGACAGAGTTACCCAAAACGTCTCGAACAATGAGACAATGGATCAAAGATCCAAACAAGTATAATATACTTAAAGTTGTACATAAGTCGTACGATTGACAAGTCTAATATCAAAAACTGATCAAATTTTTCTATCGATGTGATTGAAAGAAAGAACAAATTTAGATTGTGCACACTCAAATATATATATTTATATATAAATGTTATTACAATGATTTCTCTCCTCTCTAATCTTTCTTTTCCCTCTATATTAGAATCTGTATGACGTGATCTTGTAATGGCTCATTCATATCAAGAACCAAGCTAGATAAATAAATAGGGAGAAATTTAGGTGCATATATGGTTACACAAATAAACATATTTAAATGGAATATAAAAACTCATTACTGTCGATATTTATGTGATTATCTTGCTCAGTATATTCACATATAAAAAAATCAAACTAAATGTGTTGGTCCAAATGGAGAGAAAGATAGAGGGGGTGAATAGGTTTATCAATTCTTTTATAGGAAATCACCGTATTTCAATTTCCAAGAATTCAATTCCAAGGTTAAAAATTCATCAAAATATGCAAACATCCAAAGGCACATTGATGTGTGACTTATTGGGGATATAAATATTGATGTGTGACTTTTTTTGGATAAATTATCAAAAATGTGAATAATAGTAAATTACCCATTTTATAAATGGTCCTTTGTAAACTTTCAATTTTTGCAAGTGACCCTTAATTAAGTGTTTAATTTTTGCTTTCCACTTGTAAAATGATAAAATTTTGTACCATCCATTCGCATTCATCTTTGTTTGTATTTTTTTTTATATTTAAGATGTGTATTTTGTCGTTGTCTACAACTTACAAGGTAGAGTCTAATATAAATGAGTCATTAAATTAAATATGTTTTTTAAGGCCGAAATTTATGTTAGCGTGGGATTTTTTTTGGTAAAATTGGTTTCAATCGCATACGCGTTGATTGAATTTTATAGTATATGTCAAAAATTATATATAAAAAAAATATATGTACTAAACATCAACATCTTTCTATTATATACAAACTATAAACGTAACAACCAGCGGTTCTACTTTTCGATTTCACTCTCCTTCTCTCTCTCTCTGTGGCGCCCTTTTCGTCACAACGAAATTTATATAACTCAATTAGCCTCTTTTGATCTCTACTCGCATTGCTACAATAACTATATACGTCACCATCTTCAAAATGATCCATTTAAACTTTCAAATTTTGCAAGTGACCCTCATCAGCTATTTAACTTTTGCTTTCCACTTGTAAAATGATGAAAGCTTGTAGCAGAAATTTATGTTAGCCGGGAAAAATTAATTTTTTATTTGTAAAAATTGGTTTCGACCACATACGTATTGGTTGAGTCGTGTAGATATCAAAAATTTTATAGAGAAAAATATAAGCACAAAACGTCACCATCTTCCATTCCCCACACTTCGATTCCACTCTCCTTTTCCATCTCTCTCTGGGCCCTCTTGCCCTTTCTGTCTCAACGGAAATTATTTATATAAGTAAAGCTTGTTTGACCTACTTATATAAACTTTCAACTATCTAATTCTTCATTGTCACGTGTATAATACTTCCCCCGCCTCAATTTAATACAATGAGTGTTGATAAGTGTAATTTTACAATGGAAAATTGATAAACTTACAAATGTCGAAATTGTAAATTTGAAAAGTTAGACAATAATTAATTATATGAATTACACTTTTCAAAATTACAATTTCGACATATTTAAGTGTATCAATTTTGCATTGCAAAATTTTATGTATCCTCATTGTTTGTTATAAATTGGGATGGAGCGAGTACAAACTTTTAAATTTTACAACGGTGGAAAAAATATGAAAAAAATCCCATGAAATAATAAGGTGCGGGAAATGGTATTTTTGAAATGGGAAACGGAATTTTTAAAATGGGAAACGAGTTTCCCGATAACTATGAGGTGAATGCATGATACAAAAGGTTATTTCCCATTTCAAAAATTCCTGCTAGCTATTAATTCATGTGTATATTTCGTTTGCCGATTTCGTATCTCCTCCCAACAACTATGATTCACCCTCTTTTATACAGACTATTTTTCTTTATTTAATAGTGTATACTCTATACCAATATATAATTTCTTGGATTAGTTATCAAGGAAAGGGGGTTTCAATTGTACATGTTTTATTGCACACTTTAGGCTAAGAAAATGGATCGCTTGATTTTACAAATTATGCTGATTTTTCTACAAATTTAGTTATTTCACAGCAAGAAAACCACATATAGCTTAGTAGAATTTTGTTCAGTAATCAATCAAATGAGTCATAGGCTTGTCTTGTTGTAGCTTTTAAGCTCATAAGCTCTAAAAGAAATCAATAAAAAAAATCTAAGTTAAGCTAGCTAAGGTTTTAGCTTTTCTAGACCATAGAACTACACGAGCTCGGCTTATAAGCTGGTCAACCAAATTCAAGACGTACAGTTTTTAAGGAAAAATATAAGAACAACCGAGTTTTAAAACCATAACCAAACAAGGCTTGAAGATTTAAATTAATAAACCAAAAAGAAAACACTTTAAACTGTGATTCAAGCCTTAATTTGTGCTAATGAAATTTCCCTACCAGTAAGACATGCAACATCCTCTGTCTTCTTTCAAAGCGCGTCTTGCTAATTATGTTAATTACTTTTGTAATTTGTGCTATAAAACATGTGAGGGGTTCGTTTATCATTGTTCCATTTGTAATTTTGATGTCGATACGATGTGTGCTGCCACATCGCGCACAATCATAGATAAATGTCACATGCATCCCCTAATTCCCATACAGAGCCCTAGTTCTTTTCTCTGTCATCTTTGCCTTACGAAAGAAGAATACAAATACTAGCTCCTTCAAAGCAAAAGACAAATAGAAGCAGAAAATGAAGATTACCACAAGATAGGCAGTTTCTGTTGGTTTTGGTACTATATCGAAAAGCAATAAAATAAAGAACAAGGACTGCAATGGAAATAAACAATTTTATTTCTCACAATTGAAATATAAATTACAATTCCCGACTCAATAGAATTAAAATAACACAATTTTAAATTCTAGACAGATTTAATACAAACTATTAAACTGCTGGACTGTTTTAACAAAAAACAAACTGCCGGACTGTTTTGCAATAAAACAAACTGCCGGACTGGTTTTGACAAATAAACAAACTGCCGGACTGTTTTGTAATAAAACAAACTGCAGGACTGGTTTTAACAAAAACAAACTGCCGGACTGGTTTTGTAATAAAACAAACTGCCGGACTGGTTTTAACAAAAAACAAACTGCCGGACTGGTTTTGTAATAAAATAAACTTCCGGACTGGTTTTGTAAATACTGGAAATTACAGAATTGAAAAATAAATTACAGAAAAGAAAGACTGAAAGTAAACAGTACTGAAATGTAAATTACATAATGTAAAAGACTGAAAAGAAAGAACAGAATTTAAAGGTACTGAAATGAAAGAACAGAATAAAAAAGAGAGGCAACTGCTGGGCAGTTTCCCTTAAACAATATTTTCCGAACCACCTTTAGAGGTTTCTGGTTTCGGGACTTTGTTCCCAAGGTACAACTCTTGTTACTGAGTGGCTCGTATGGAAACCGGCACCGAACCACAGGTCGAGCTGTTGGTGGTGCGGTTCTCTCTCTCTATATGTATGCTTATGCTGTGAGTTGTGTGTATTCTGGTGTGTTGAAATGAGGGGGAGGGCTGCCTTTTATAGCCTCTAATGAAACCGCAGCCATAAATGTTGGTCATCAATTCTGGGAGTTACACCCCCATAATCCGCTCAATTAATTCCTGAAACTGCTGCAATTTATTTCTCATTTATTGTTGGCGTTTCTGTTGCTGGAAACTCTAGGGACTGCTTTTGTATTTTATACAAAACTCTCTATTCGGGTTTGGACCCAAGACCCAAGACCTGAGACATTCCCCATATCCCAAATCCCAAATCCAAATCCAAATCCCAATCCCAATCCCAATACCAAGCCCGCGCCCGCGACACGAGACACGAGACACGAGCGAGCGCGCGTGTGTGGTACACACTAACCCATTCATGGGTATGTGGGCTTTGTTAGTTTAACAACTACATGGGTAGGTATTGTATTTATATTGTGAAATTGACTCTCAATCTTCCAATATGGGATTATTCTAAATGGTTTTCCATTACCATTTCGTTTTTTCCAGATTTGAGCTTTCGAGAGCCCAACTTTAAAGCCAATTTGTATTCACACCCATTCTCCAAATAGGTCATGCGATATACCGTTGCGAAGCTCGTCACACGGGCTACTCAACCACGTTGAGTATGGTATAAACAACTTAGCACTGTCACATCTAAAAATGACTCGAAGTTGGTCCAGCGACCATTCGGAAACACCCATGTATTTAACATGTTTTTCCAACAATCCCCCACATGAATGCAATTGGCTGAAAATAAAAATGATCCTAAATGCGTATGAGAGAACCGCAAGAGTTCACTGTATAAGGACAAGTAGCGCGCGCCTTGAACCTGCCGTAGTGACATAAAATCTGATATGCTACTATTGGGTAGCCTTTAAGCCTTGAACCCTTTAGCGTTTGTGCATACCAGGGTAATGCGCACACAGTGTCCTCTCTACACCACTTACTAAGCCCTTTGGTTGTTGTCCATATTTGGCCATGGACTGCCTTGGCAGAGTTCAACCGAGTGCTCTAGTGATTTAGCCCATGGCTCATCACATAGTATCAGCCATACACACTCGTCATAGGTGATTTCAAGTCAAGGGTGTCCTGACTCACCCCTCTCGACCTTCGAGATACTTGTTTTCATTAAGAGCCTCATGCTCACCCTTAAGATGGTCTAGGTCTATCACTCTTTCATCCTAGAAATGGGTTGGAAACTTAAGTTCCCGAGTGCTTTGTTCGGTCACCCCACAGTTCGGTTTTCCCATTGAACCCGACGCTGGAGAATCTAGTTCGGGTTGGGTTGTCTCTGAGGAGGTTTCCAGTTTGATGGGCTTCAACCCCATTCCCCTCGATGAAACTTCAACTCCTACCTGAGTCAAGACTTTTGTAAATGGATCCGCTATATTGTCTTTAGATCTCACAAAATCTAATGACACCACACCGTTAGCTAACAATTCTCTTACGGATTTATGTCTCCGACGAATATGTCGGGACTTTCCATTATACATATGATCCTGCGCCCGCCCAATAGCCGACTGAATATCGCAGTGCATGCTTATTGCTGGGACAGGTTTCGGCCACATTGGAATTCCTTCCAGAAAGCTTCTCAGCCAGTCAGCCTCTTCTGTTGCTAGATCCAACGCTATGAACTCGGATTCCATAGTTGATCTAGCTATGCAGGTCTGCTTGGATGATCTCCATGACACAGCTGCTCTTCTCATCACGAACACATATCCGCTAGTGGATCGTGTACTGTTGGAATCCGAGATCCAGTTCGCATCAGAATACCCTTCCAGTACAGCTGGATATCTGGTATAATGCAACCCTCGGTCGGCTGTGTATCTCAGGTATCTAAGAAATCTCATGATGGCCTTCCAGTGTTTCTCATTGGGATTACTGGTGTACCTACTCAGTCTACTCACTGAGTTAGCTATGTCTGGTCATAGTTCATGACGTACATCAGACTGCCTATTATTCGAGAATATTCCAATTGTCTCACACTCTCCCCAAAGTTCTTTTTCAGGGTGGTTGAGATCTCTATCGGAGTTCTGGATGTAGCTCTACTATCTTTATCAAATTTGTCAAGCATCTGCTTGACATAGTGAGTTTGAGATAGCTCATATCCGTCTGATGTCTTGGTAATTTTCATACCAAGTACAACATCAGCGACACCCAAGTCTTTCATCTCGAATTTTTGTGACAACATTTTCTTAGTGGAGTTGATGTTATCAATACTCCCTATTATAATCATGTCATCTACGTAGAGGCAGACTACCACGTAGTCTTTTTCATTACCTTTTACGTAGACGCATTTGTCACATTCATTTATTCGAAAACCGTTTGATAGCATCACTCTAACAAGCACCGAAATAAGGACTCATTTTTTCGGTGCTTGTTTGAGTCCATACAAGGACTTCACAAGTTTCGAAAACCGTTTGATAGCATCACTCTAACGCATTTGTCACATTCATTTATTCGAAGTCCTTGTTTCGGTGCTTGTTTGAGTCCATACAAGGACTTCACAAGTTTACACACCTTGTGAGCTTTACCTGGAACCACAAACCCTTCCGGTTGTTCCATGTAAATTTCCTCTTCCAGCTCACCATTCAAGAACGCCGTTTTAACATCCATTTGATGTATTTCCAGATCGAACAGTGCTGCGAGAGCAATGACTATCCGGATTGACGTCTTCCTGGAGACAGGAGCATAGGTGTCGAAATAGTCGACACCTTCGGTTTGTCTAAAACCTTTTACTACAAGCCTCGCCTTGTATTTCTCGATCGTTCCATCGAGCTTTC
Organism: Primula veris; assembly: GCA_963682055.1. NCBI lineage: Eukaryota > Viridiplantae > Streptophyta > Magnoliopsida > Ericales > Primulaceae > Primula > Primula veris. The sequence goes on along the minus strand of OY821742.1, from coordinate 26,421,672 downwards.
TCTCCCTCTTGAAGATCCACTTGTGTCCTAGTGGCTTACACCCGGGTGGTAAATCCACTAGTTCCCAAGTGTGATTTTGTAATATTGATTCAACCTCATTGTTGATCGCCTCCTCCCAATATTGGGCTTCCGGGGAAGACATTGCTTGTTTGAATGTCGCCGGTTCGCCTTCTATCATGAAGGTTACAAAATCTGGACCGAAAGACGTTTCCTTTCTAGCCCTTTTACTACGTCGAGGCTCTTCTTCTTCTTCCTCCAACGGTTCACTTGCCCCCACATTTTCCTCACTGTTTGACTCCTCAGTCTCTACAGTTATGGAAGACTTGCGGGGAAAGATCTCCTCGAAGAAAGAAGCTTCTCGAGCTTCGACGATAGTATCTACATGCACATCGGGATTATCCGACTTGTGCACGAGAAAACGATAAGCACTACTGTTTTGTGCATATCATATGAACACACAGTCTACCGTCTTTCGCTTTATTGTCGTTCTTTTCAGAAGTGAGACAAGGACCTTCGCTAGACAACCCCAAACCCTTAAGAATTTATAGCTCGGCCGATGGCCTTTCCATAGTTCATAAGGTGGTTTATCACGCTTCTTATGCGGTAGCTTGTTCAATACATAGTTGGCGGAAAGCAGCGCTTCCCCCCACATGTTCTGGGGTAACCCAGAACTTATTAACATGGCATTCATCATTTCCTTGAGCGTTCTATTCTTACGCTCGGCAACCCCATTCTGCTCCGGAGAGTATGGGGCTGTGGTTTGATGTATAATGCCACTTTCTGTGCATATCTGCATAAACGGTGCCTCATATTCACCGCCTCTATCACTCCTCAACATTTTAATCTTTTTATTGAGTTGATTTTCTACTTCGGTCTTATAAAGAGCGAATTTCTCTACCGCTTCGTCTTTACTTCTCATTAAGTAGACATAGCAGTATCTAGTACAGTCATCTATAAACGTGATGAAATACTTTTTCCCTCCTCGCGTTTGTATAAATTTTAAGTCGCATACATCCGTGTGTATTAGACCGAGAGGTTCAGTACTTCGTTCAATATGTTGATACGAAGACTTGGTTAATTTTGCCTCAACACAAACCTCACATTTATGTTGTTTATCAAATACAAAATTAGGTAGTAGAATCAGTGATATTAATTTCTTCATAGAATTAGAATTCACATGACCTAATCTACCATGCCATAAATTAAATGAATCGCAAGAATAAGCAAATGAAGTTTTATTGGCCACTTGGGCAACATTAACGGTTACATTATTCTTGGTACTGGCCTCAGCCTTAGTACCCACAATAGCAGACTCGGCTTTAGGAGCCGGAGTAGCAACATTTAATTTAAACATGCCGTTGGTCATATAGCCATGGCCTATATACATTCCATTTAAGGTGATTACAATTTTACCAGATTCAAATACAAGTTTAAATCCTTTGTTCACCATAATAGACCCGGAAACCAGATTCTTGCGAATTTCCGGCACATGGAGCACGCCATTCAGTGTGAGCTCCTTTCCCGATGTCATCTTCAGCAGCACGGTTCCTTTTCCTTCCACCCTAGAAGTAGCCGAGTTCCCCATGAAGCAGCTCTCATTGTCCATGGCCGTATAGGTCTTGAACATCCATTTGTTGGCACAGATGTGATTGGTGGCGCCTGTGTCTAGCCACCATTCCTTTGGGTTGCTCCCCACCAGGTTCACTTCCGAGACCACAGCACTCAGGTGCATATAGTCCTGTCCAGCATCATCTCCTCCCTCAGCCACATTTGCCTGAGCAGGTGCCCTCTTCCTCCCTTTCCCTTGGAACTTCCTCTTTGGGGGGGGGGGGGGGGGGGGTTTGGGCTTGTCGATGCGCATCTTACAATCCGCGGAACGATGGCCCGGTTTGTTGCACACAAAGCAATCTCCCATGAATTTCTTATTGAGAGAAGCACCGACACCGCTGTTAAAGCGTTTCCGCTTAGACATAGCGTCCTCAACCACATGGGCCTTGGCAACCGCGTTGCCTGCTCTGCCACCGCCTTTCCTTCCGGATCGGCGGTTGCTTTGCTCAATGTTGAGCCTCTCAATGAGTCCCTCCAAGGTCATAGCCTTTCGCTTGTGTTTCAGGTAGTTTTGAAACTCTTTCCAAGAAGGTGGCAGTTTCTCAATCATTAATGCCACTAGGAAAGGTTCGCTGATAACTAGCCCCTTAACCTCAAGCCTATGGTATATGAGTTGGAGTTCCTCAACCTGCTCGATGACACTCTTCCCATCAGTCATCATGTACTCATGAAAGTCCGTGACGACAAATTTCTTTGCGCCAGCGTTATTCACTTTGTACTTTCTTTCGAGAGACTCCCAAAGCTCATTCGCAGAAGCCTTGAGCTCGAATACACTGAAGAGAGTGTCATCCAGAGCACACAGGATGTAGTTCCGGCATAGGTAGTCGCTGTGTTTCCATGCTTCCACCGCCGAAACCGTCTGCATGTCCTCATCGTCCTCGCTTAGGACGGGTGCAGTCTCCTTGAGAAAGCGGGTCAGATTAAGGGCAGTTAAGTAAAACAGTATCTTTTGCTGCCAACGTTTGAAGTTGTTGCCCCTAAACTTTTCCGGCTTCTCTAAATGAGAGGTTGGCAACATTGGCATAGACGGTGTTGCCGGAGCCTTGCCCTGTGCCCTGGCCGCAGCCACAAGCGCTGCCTTGGCCGCAGTCTTAGCAGCAGCCTGTGCTGTGGCCGCAGCCGCAGCCATAGCATCGGCCTCTGCCACAGCGGCATCGGCCGCAGCCTTTGCCGCAGCAGCTTCGGCCTCAGCCTGAGCCTGAGCCTGAGCCCCCCCACTCGCAGCGCTCGCATTGTTATGGCTACTGCCAATCACAAGTGCGCCCTGCACGTCTCCCGAGGGAATGGTGGGTGTTTGATCCTCATTAGTCATCTGAAATGACAAAATTATCCCGTTTAGTTTCTCGTAAGAAAACTAAATTCTTAATCGCAAATACTAATTATAACTTAATTAGTTTGCTTCAAAAGAACAAAACAATAAAAGATATTCTAGCGTGAAAATCAAATCAATTTTGATTTCACTAAGAATTCTTTATAGTATTCTAGAATAAAAAGATTAAAACCAATTCGGATTTATTCTATGTGCAAATTTCAATTTCTAGTAAACTATCAATAATTTTGCAAGAATAAAAACAGAGACGTCAACAAAATAAAATAAAAGAAAAAGTCCTTTTCTTTTTCGAAAATAGTAAAACCAAAAAACAAACTGCCGGACTGTTTTGCAATAAAACAAACCGCCGGACTGGTTTTGACAAATAAACAAACTGTCGGACTGGTTTTAACAAAAACAAACTGTCGGACTGGTTTTGTAATAAAACAAACTGCCGGACTGGTTTTAACAAAAAACAAACTGCCGGACTGGTTTTGTAATAAAATAAATTGCCGGACTGGTTTTGTAAATACTGGAATTACATAATTGAAAAATAAATTACAGAAAAGAAAGACTGAAAGTAAACAGTACTGAAATGCAAATTACAGAATGTAAAAGACTGAAAAGAAAGAACAGAATTTAAAGGTACTGAAATGAAAGAACAGAATAAAAAAGAGAGGCAACTGCTGGGCAGTTTCCCTTAAACAATATTTCCCGAACCATCTTTAGAGGTTTCTGGTTTCGAGAATTTGTTCCCAAGGTACAACTCTTGTCACTGAGTGGCTCGTATGGAAACCGGCACCGAACCACAGGTCGAGCTGTTGGTGGTGCGGTTCTCTCTCTCTATATGTATGCTTATGCTGTGAGTTGTGTATATTCTGGTGTGTTGAAATGAGAGGGGGAGGGCTGCCTTTTATAGCCTCTAATGAAACCGCAGCCATAAATGTTGGTCATCAATTCTGGGAGTTACACCCCCAGAATCCGCTCAATTAATTCCTGAAACTGCTGAAATTTATTTCTCATTTATTGCTGGCGTTTCTGTTGCTGGAAACTCTAGGGACTGCTTTTGTATTTTATACAAAACTCCCTATTCGGGTTTGGACCCAAGACCCCAGACCCGAAACATTCACCAAATCCCAAATCCCAAGCCCAAGCCCAAGCCTGCGCCCGAGCCCGCAACACCAGCGAGCGCGCGTGTGTGGTACACACTAACCCATTCATGGGTATGTGGGCTTTGTTAGTTTAACAACTACATTGGTAGGTATTGTATTTATATTGTGAAATTGACTCTCAATCTTCCAATATGGGATTATTCTAAATGGTTTTCCATTACCATTTCGTTTTTTTCAGATTTGAGCTTTCGAGAGCCCAACTTTGAAGCCACTTTGTATTCACACCCATTCTCCAAATAGGTCATGCGATATACCGTTGCGAAGCTCGTCACACGGGCTACTCAACCACGTTGAGTATGGTATAAACAACTTAGGGCTGTCACATGTAAAAATGACTCAAAGTTGGTCCAGCGACCATTCGGAAACACCCATGTATTTAACATGTTTTTCCAACAGTTTCTTCATAAACTCATTAAATTCATTTACTCAATAAATTTCCAAACCAATCAACAGTATCTAGCAAGGTAAACTACATTAAGCTACCCATCAATGAATTGTCAACATGTTTATCCTATCCTGAATATTCCCATAAAATGAATATTAACCTCACTGGTATCTATGCTTCTTCTCATGAATCAAGATTTCTCAACATTCTACATAGAAAAAAACACTTCCGAATTCAGAACTTATCGACAACACCCCATGAGATTATCATTTCTATTACTCAGACTCGTCAACTTCATATTCAACCAGTATTCACCCCTTGAAAGCAGGTTTACCTCCAAAAAAGGGTTTCTGATTATCAAAAAAAAAAAAAAAAAAGTACTCACCCACTGATAGATCCTCTTGGTCAATCATAAGCAATACCTTTTCCCTTATCTTTCGGAACATCACTGTTCTGTCCAGAGTCGGGCTTTCGCCCTCTTTTTTCACGGACTGAATGTAGAAATGCTTGTTATGAGCACAAATATCGGGCTTGTAAAACCGGATTCGATCACCGACCACCAATGCATGCTCCCTCACAAGCCAGTCCCACCTATCCATCACCATATACTTATCCCCAAACTCAGTATAAACGATTGTCACAAACCAATCCTTGTCCCGGTGAACTGTAAGCTTCAGCATTTCTTGCTTTTTAATCCCTGGAAAGTGTAGTCTCACTAGCTCCCCACCAATCACCAGCCTCCCAAAACTCACGTTCCCATGCTCGAGTTCCACCTGGTGTTAAATAATCTACACATTAGTATAGATTTCATGCTATGTTAACAGAGCCAAGAACATATAGCAAGGTCTCTTGTACATGATATCTGTCGATAATAAACTGAGAAAGAATCATAGCTCTAGCAGGAAAGGAAATTGATCTGTAACATAGATTCTAGTTCATCCTCTGGCATGCACTTTACGAATTGATGGCATTTTTTCTCTTTAAGCTTATATAAGAGGATCATTCTAGTGACCGTGGTTTAAAACGACAGAAATAATTTCTTTCATCATTTTATTTTAGTAAATCAATTTTGTGTTCCTTCCTAATAACAAAAATTGATCTCAGTGGCGCATCAGTCTCTTTAAATCTTTACCATCGTATTAAATCTCATCCATTTAGTAAGAGAGGATGTGTAAGCTTAGATCTCATTAGTAAATTATGTTCACCAAGTCATAAATATATAACTTATAACTTATTCATGATGGAGACTATGCATTAACAAGACATGACTAAGTTTAGTTAGAAGAGTATATGTTCTAGAACCTGGAAGAGGAAATTTTGGGGAAGGAACTCCGGGAGTGTTATCTGGACAGGTTTGGAATCAGGCATTGGGCGTAAATGCTGCGTCACGAAATGGTCGGGGCCGAGGGGGTTTTCGGGCCTCAAGAACCGAACGATGTCCATGAAATGGAGGTTGCATAGGATACAATATTGGACCCAATGTCGTGTCAAGATGAAGGCCTCTTCTGCGTCAAAGTATACGTATCGCATATCAGACCAGGGACGGTTGAAAGGGTCCGTAATCTTGATGGTCTCCTCGTCGAATGGTATCTTGGAATCGGAAGCTGGGAAATACTTTGCTGCTACCTCGTAAGAGATGGGTAAGCAGTAACTGTTGGTTACAAATATATCGAAGAGGTATGGTGAGTCGGGGTCCGAGTCTGAATCACTCGGGTCCGGATCAGGTTCAGGTTCAGGTTCAGGTTCAGGTTTGGGGTCGGTTTTCGGGTGCGTCAGTTTGCGTTTCTATGGCTGGCATATGCACGGGGGAAGACTGTCATAGAAATTAGTCAAGTAAAGGTTTATAATCTTGGGAAATTACCGACGTAACTTACGAAAATACGTTTGTGAAAGATCGAGTTGCAAGGATAATCAAAGCTCAAATTGCAGTTTCATAAAATTCCAAATAAAAGATATTTTGCTCAACAGTTAAAGAATTTGAATTGTTTGAGTAAACAGACACTGACAGGTTGACAGCCAAACTTCAACTCAGCGAGAAAAGGAAAAATTAAATCATAAAACCAATTCTTTGTATTGAAAAAAAGTATCAGGCATGAAAATTATATTTCTGACTCCTAATTCTTTGTAAGGCACTTAATCAATATAGGAAAAAGAACAATGACCATACCAAAAACTAAAGTCAATTCACACCTTCATCAGAACAAGATAGCCTTTGATTTCTCTGCTTTCATTGTTTCCTTTTTCTTCGTCCGTCAATAAATTCATATATTTCTTAACAAAAATCATATGTATTATTTCAAGAAAAAAAAAACACAATACAGTGTTCCAAACTAACACTGATTATCATAAATTTGCATATTAGAAGCCGGGAACAGTATAAACTTAATAAACACTTCGAAGCTAGCTAACATGATTTGCACATTTAAAACCATAAACTTCCATAGAATTTCTGAAGAAAAAGACTTTTTATTATACATACAGCAGTTACAAAAAACTGAATTGTTTTCATGAACAAATATATAAGAGGTGACAACCCAGATTCCAACTCAATGAGAAGAAGAAAATACTAAATCATAAAATCAGATTTATGCATTCAAGAACATGTACATACATATACAGTTCCTAAAAACGCCAACTCTCATCAGTTTCTTGGTTAACAAGCATAATCATACACGCACAATGCATATCAATTACGTACATATAGATAGAGTGCTTATCCTCGTTTCGATATTACAATCCTAGGCAAGCCAACGAGTTGTTCCTGTTGGAAACACTTTTTATAGTGTATATGGATCCTGTTTATAGTGTATATGGATTTAATAAAAACAATACAGAAATACCTCACGGGCAGATACTGCTATCCGAACATCAGATGCTGGATATCTCATGCAGACTTGTTGAAGTAGTTCAACACATTGTTGTGCGTCGAACAGATTGTGGCACCATATGAGGCTCTTTTGTGAATCCTCAAAACGGGATGATGCCGGAACGCATTTTTATCGAAACATTAATTGGTCGTGTCTTAGCAGATGATATATATATGTGTTCACGATGCATTGCCACTCGAAATCAAGATATTGGGATTGGACTTATTAATAGATTCATAACCTTTCGAACACAACCAATATTTATTCTAACCCCCTTTACTTGTAGGAGTACATCTTGGATCTGTCGATTATGTTATGGGCGCAGTGCGACTCATGGTGATCTGGTCGAATTGGGCAAAGCCGTAAGTATTATTGCAGGTATCTGGGGAATAAGCATCGACTAACTCTATGCCAGCAGCCGCGGTAATACAGAAGATGCAAGTATTATCCGGAATGATTGGGCGTAAAGCTTCTGTAGATGGCTTTTTAAGTCCGCCGTCAAATCCCAGGGCTCAACCCTGGACAGGCGGTGGAAACTACCAAGCTGGAGTACGGTAGGGGTAGAGGGAATTTCCGGTGGAGCGGTGAAATGCGCAGAGATCAGAAAGAACACCATCGGTAGATCACACTTGATCTTCTGTTCTATTCCTATTATACTTCTTGCTCTTAGAGAGGTGGACTCTCAAAAACTGTTAGGAAACCCTAATTATGAAGGTTGTTTATTTTTCTTAACATATGAACAATATATATAGGCTGCAACATGGATCTAGTGCACAAGAAGGAAAATACTTTTAGAACTCTAACCCTGCATAGATTAGTATTTAATAAATAAATATTATATAATCTTATTAACATAATTAATATAATATTATCTAATTAATACTTTACCAATCTTAGGATATTCTATCGGTAAATTATATTCATTTTCACTAGAGAATATAATTGCACTCTAATTCTTTCTCAAATAATATTTGAGAGCACATTATTAAATACTTAATTTTCTCCTCACGTTAAGATCACAAATATCCACCAAGTAAATAAATTACTGACAATTATTTTGCTTGGCATATTATTTTCTCGACCTTTCCACTTAACTTATTTATTGTATCGGATATAAAATCCACTTGAAATATTTGACACAAACAAAACTTATAAGCTTCTCGAGGGGATATCATCAATCCTTGTTAAGGGACGTGAATTCCTTCGATTATAGACACACACCATATAAATAATATTACTGCCCAACGTACGAGTTTGTTAACCACAACAAATCTCACCCATTGTAAATCAAAGAAGTATATATTATAAATATGTGTATCGAAAATAATCTAGGGATTAAGTGTATAAGTAATAATAATAATTCCTTAGTTATAATTATTTTATTCTGGTCAGTAGCATAAAATAATACCACTTTGTCCTGTTCAATATACTCTAAGTATACTAGCACAAAGAGTCGGAATTCAAATGTTACTTGTAGTCAAGACAGACCTACTAAAATTATGTGCTACAACTATACCGATGGTTGTCCACTCCATCTAAAGTTGTGAACGATAAAATATATTCTGTTAGAACCAGTGATTTGATATTTCGTGTGTAAGCCGTACTCACACCAAATCACTTACTATACAGAATAAAGACACATGTACATATAAATAACATGTACAACATTCCTCAAAACTATTCTCAAATAAATCATTCATTGTTAATAAATAAATACTAAAAACAACAATAAATTATGTCTTTTAGTATATCATTCTAACAATCTTCCACTTATACTTAAAGGCATGATTTCCTACATTAGACTCTCAACCTCTCTATTTATCTAAGACCTTACCGAAAAAGTCTTAATAAAGGGTTTACTAGAAAGTTAGGATGTAATCATATTCACTTTTAACTCTATGTTGGTTTTCTAGAATTACTACTCGACTAAAATCTAAGTCTACTAATCAAAATGATTAAAGACTAACTTCTTGGTAAAACTACATTTAATACTAATCATTTAAGATACTTCATTAAATGTTTTACCATTGATAAATAATCCTGCCATGAGCTAGATTTATATCTACTAACAATGTCAAAGGCAAAATAAATATAATATCTAACGAATTTCATAACATACATAAGACTTCCAAATGCCAATGCATATGGAATCGTCTATTCAACATTCCAAATCCGAAAGGAGTAATCATTTCTTAGAAAACAGTATGCTTAATTCGGCTAGAACTGATATAGCTTGCTTTGTGAGAAGCCCAACATCAATTGATGTGACTGGCTTATCATAAATTCTTTAATATCTAATTATCTGAATAATTATACATTTACTGTAAATAGTAATTCCACATCACATCTAATGAATAAGTTAATTTACTCATAGTACCAAAAATATCAAAACATACCCATCACGCTTCCAGTACTTATACTACTTATCCGACCATTGATGAAAGTCATAAGACTTTATAGCCTGATCAAAATGGATAAAATAAGACATAGATGCCTACTTAAATCTAAAGACTTCTTAAACTTGCACAATATGTGCTATTGGCCCTTTGCTTGAATAACATCTGGTTGTACCATAAAAGTACTCCACAAGACTTTCATTAAGGATAACTGTCTTGACCAGATTTCATACCTATTTGCCAATATCTTGCATCTTTATCTCAAATCAATATTCATTGTATCTACTGGGTTCAATTTCCAACTTATCAAGGATCATCTGATAAGATTATCCTAAGTATAAGAAACGTCTAGGTCATTTCATGAAACATCCCTATAAGTACTAAGAATTAAGAAACTTTGAACTGATGTTATACACAAACATCCTCTGCATAAATCACTCGATTTCTCCCACTGAGAAAACTTATTTGTGAGTCCATCGTACGACGTTTCATTTTGAACTATAGATTTATAATAAAAATAAATGTCACTCTACTTTCTATTAACTACTATCAAGCTAACTTTATTTTGGATTCGTGGTAACATCTTATCCTTTTCCAAAGATCAATCAATGTGTCCTAACAATGACTTCCGATTCTTAGGACAATAAAAAACCACTTTTCATTTCTTTTGGATAACATACAAGAAACAAACATCAATACCTGGTTCAAACTTCTTTTGCTTTTTCCTTCAACATGTTTGTTGGACTCCCACGAAACAGAATTTCTTAAGACTAGGTTTGCGCCAAATGTAAAGTTTTATGGAATTACTAGATACTATTTAAGATAAAACCGAGTTGAAGATGTATGCTAATGTTTCTATTACGTATCCTAAAAACAAATAAAATTAACTAAATAACTCATCATCAACCTAACCATTCCTATAAGAGTCTTTTTACTTTCATTTTACTACACCGTTTGATTATTATTTACTAGGTGAAGTAAACTGGGATATAATCCCTACATCTGATAAGTAGTCCAATATCTATCCAAAGAGTTACTCGCCACCTCGATCAAATCGAAGTGTCGATATACATTTCCAAGATGCTTATCTGTCTTCGTCTTAAATGCATTGAATACTTCAAAACACTTAAACGTATGACGCATCAAATGAATGTACATGTACTTTGAATAATCACAAATAAATGTGACCGTCTATTAAAAAACTCATGTATCATGGATCTCGTAGGATTAAACGAATCAGAATGAACTAATCCTTACACTTCTTAAACTAATACAACATTTGATCGTGAAAGATCACTTGGTCATTTTACTATCTAAACATGATTCAAAAGTTGGTAGTGCCTCCACTTTCAATGATCCAAATGGACCATTTTAAACCAACTTTGACATCATTTTTAGTTAAAATAACCTAGGTGTACATGCCAAAGTTATGTATAGTTCATTACTTGAAAGTTAATTTCTCTAATATGGTATGCTAATAATATTATTCAAATTTTAATTGATATGTAGAATTAGAATTTAACAATAATATAAAGATCATTCACTTATTTACCATATCCGATAAACAAAAGATAATTCTAATATCTTCCACTCTTAACTACTTGCACCTTATGCAATCTTCCAAAAAGTATAATATCTCGCCATCAATAAACTGTCTGGTTTACTAAAATATTTACAATAAATTGCAACAATGATTAGTGATTCCAATATCTACGCACAACTTACGGTAGATACAATCACTAAACATTTTCCAGCAACAAGTGAAAGAGATATAACTTATAGCTTAATTTTAAGTTAAATGTATTGGACAATATTACTTTAAATGACTTGCTATCGGTTCATGTGACCTTTTCCTTTTCTTATAACCTTTCGGTTTAAAAACAGAAACTTTTCATTAACCTAAGAAACACTAGACTTTTCATGAGACATTTTGGTGCCTTAACTATCAACTTAGCTTTCGCCATTAATTTCACCTTTAAGAATCCCTAGTTCAAGATCATGATCCTTAAAATGTGTCTCTTCGTCATTATTGTGTTTAAGAAATTTCATATGTTATTTTCTCAATTATCACAATCTCGAATCTCAAACATACATTTTAGATTCATCGTGACGTCATAGAAATATAACATAAATTGATGCTGATGTCGCAATACATTAGTCATGAATGACAATATGTATTATTGTTACATCTCATCAAATTATATTAAATCCACCTCCGATAAACCTGGATCAACTAATTAGTTACCCGCTCACTTGAAACCGATTGACATACCTTAAAACACAAATTTTTCTTACTAGCAGTCAAATAAGAATATCCGAGTTTTATTTTCAGTTATAATAATTCAAATAAACAACTTAACCTTTTAAGCATACTATATAGTGGCACAAATGCAATTTATTATCATGAGAAAATAATTACAAATAAAATATTAAATGAGCAACTAAAATAACTATGAATTATTAATAAATATGGTCCCTAATCCAATATTTAAAACTTTAATCCACCACCATCCTAGTCACCGTAAATAATATGCCTCGATGGGAGGACGTATATTATTTAACATTCGATATGCTAGTTTAGCCATTTAATTTTACTGTGTAGACAAAAGTCAAAATAAAAATTAAATATCTGGCTTAACTTTGCTCATATAAATAGTAACATAACCTCAGATGGAGAGGGATAATAATAATTATATCTAAGTGAATACCATCACCAATTATAAATCCATTGTTCCAGTATATAATCTCTCAGATGGAGAGATGATTAGATACTAACAAAATATTTATAGTTTATACTTGATGATTCCGTAATTATTTCATCCGATGGGGAAGAAGGTACTATAGCCAACGCGTAAAATAATTACTTCATCTATAAAATAGTGAGACCGTGATATTTATACAAAATAAATTCACTCTCCCACTTAGTTATTTATTAATTTTAGGGATACTAATTATACTTAGTGATCCGTAATTAATTTTATCCGATATGGAGGAAGGCATTATAGCCAACGCGTGAAAATAAAATACATCACTTATAATTTGCTTTCGGTCAATTCAATTAAACGTTAATTAAATCTAATTGTTATTAATTAATTAAAAATTAAACTAATTAAATCTAAACAATATTAATTAATCTAGTCAATCAAATTCCAACTATTATAAATCGATAAACTAATTAGCAATTTAATCAAAATAGTTTCTAATTAATTAAACCTTAACTATTATTAATCAATAATAAAAATCAATTAAATCTAAATAGTTAATAATTAATTACACCTTAACTATTATTAATCAATAACAAAAATCAATTAAATCTAAATAGTTAATAATTAATTACACCTTAACTATTATTAATCAATTACAAGAATTAATTAAATCTAAATAGTTAATAATTAATTACATGCAGATTTTCATATTACAAGTGAACTGTAATACTATATATATCCAAATCTGTAAATAGTGGGTCAAACTATAATTTTCTAAAACTATTTTCGCATTAAAGACTATTCAGCGAACTTGAAAAATAACAATTCTGGTAATTTTTCTATTCAAATTCACAAAACAGGTCCCTAGCTAAAACACACCAGCTAGGGTTAAAGTAGCCGCCAACCATCATACAATTAGCCACCTCCGCTACCCCGCAGCTTGTCTCTCTGGCCGACCACCGCTACTGTAACATCCCGAATTTTTATAAGTAATTTTATTTATGATTTAATTTATCCAAAAACGTTTTATTCAAATTTTACCAAAAACCGGTCACTCGACTAATTTTTAGCCAAAAACCGAAACTCTTCCGAAAAACTTTATTTTAAAAACCTGTTACTAATTTTACTAATAAAAAGGACCCAATAGATTTGTTTCTAAAGATTTGTTATTTTTGAGTAGTAAAACAATAATTTTGATTAAAAGTTAGCTTTTAGAACTTTGGGGACCAAATAGTTCGCTTCCACAAACTTTGTAAAAACAGTTTTTTCTAAACCTAAAATCAGCCCACTTTTCAATGCTTTAAAACCTAAAAATCAGTCAAGAGAGAAAAAGAGAGAAAAAGAGAGAAAAGAGAAGAAGAAGAAGAAGAGGAAGCCACCATTAGCGGGTTCATACCGGAAGCATCTCCACTACGCTCTAAGGTAACGGGGGTTATCCATAGCGACTAGACGAGGGTGTATGTTAGGATTAGGTTTTACGTTCATTATAAATTGGGGGTTTTTGCCTTTTATATTATTTATGTTCTTAAATTGATAATTGGGGTTTAGTTGTTGTATTTTTAATTCCATTAATTGAATTGTAGAATTTGAGACTTGAGACGGTTTTTGCCTTTTATATTATTTATGTTCTTAAATTGATAATTGGGGTTTAGTTGTTGTATTTTTAATTCCATTAATTGAATTGTAGAATTTGAGACTTGAGACTAATTAATTTCGAATTAATGAGATTATGGATGGGTTTGCATGTTTTAAGCGTTGATTATGAGTTATTATGGTTTTTGATAGAATTGGGTAAATTATTGTTGAATATAGATGGATTGTAGTTTATGCATACAAGGTGTTTGTTAAAATGCCTGAATGGGTTTTTATGTTGTTGAAGTGATTGGCTAGTTGTGAATCTAGCATCTATGATTATTGTTTATGTTGTATTACGTTAAGTGACGTATGAGTTATGTTAGTTGAATAGTATAATATTATTGGCCGAGGCCTTAATATTTATACGTATGAGATGGTGTTATTTGAATGATTTTATATTATTGGCCGAGGCCTTGTGATTTAGCTGTAGTGGCAATGGTCTCTGTCTCTCCCTAATTCCGGGGACAGAAGACGGCCGAGGGGATAGGGAATGACTCGTCTTACGGACCGGGGCGAGTGGCGTTAAAGGTCCCAGTGTGCACTATATTTACTTTTATGTTAGCAATGGTCTATGTCTCTCCCTAATTCCGGGGGCATAAGACGGCCGAAGGGATAGGGAATGACTCGTCTTACGGACTGGGACGAGTGGCGTGAGAGGTCCAAGTGCGCACTATAAATCTACTTTTATGTTGCAATGGTCTCTGTCTCTCCCTAATTCCGGGGACAGAAGACGGCCGAAGGGATAGGGAATGACCTACCTTACGGACTGGGGTAGGTGGCGTGAGAGGTCCATGTATGCTGTTGATGTGTATTTAATTTATCGTAGTTGTAGAATGTCATTATATTTCTCTTTATACGTCGATTATCGTAGTTGTAGAATTTGTGAGCTCTTACATTTATGGGATGGAGTGACGGTATTTGTGGTGCCGTCCCGTCTAGTTATGTGCGTGGGACTCACCGTTACAATTTTGTATTTCAGGTACAACTTAGGTTGAGGCGTATGGTTAAGAGCTTTAGCAAGGCATCACATGGGTTCGGGCTTTTGCTTTCTTTTTACTTAGATTGTTTTTGAGGTTGTAGCCTACGGGCAAATTCATTCGTTCGTTATTTTTAGCTTTTATAAATCCTGACTTGTAGCCGCGTTTGACAAATTTTTTATTTATCCGTTAATTGTTCCTTTAGCTCGTAAGTGTTTTCTTTTAAAATTTTTAATTTCGTACCAACAGGTTCTACTTTCTTTTGTTTTAAAAAAAAGTCATGCCTCGATATCCGTGTTTATGGAATTTGGGGCGTGACAAGTTGGTATCAGAGCTAACTAGGTTCTTGTATACTTTGGGACGACGGGAAGATGGGTAACCATTGGACCAAGATCCATCGTATCATTTTTACAAAATTTTTTTCCAAAAACTTAAACTTTTTCTAAAAACGGGGGGTTGCATTTAGCTTAAGACATGTAGCTATAATTTTATAGTTTTTGATGAAAGGAAAGTCCACATGTGAGGCAAGTTGGGGACAATGAGGACGCTTATTGATCCCGGCTCGCCAAACTAGTGGGTAGATCTCTCGTCGGTATGTGTGAAGGAATACCTTAGCGATGTGGAATTCTAGAGTATGCGAGGACGCTCGGGTGCTTTAGGATAACGTATCGTGATGGGTTATCCCTCGCATTTTTGTGTTGATTGTATGCGTGTGTAGATTTATATGATGTGTATGAGGTATAAGTTTGCATACGTGTGTAGTAGCGTACTATTAGAGTGTGAAAATTGTGTTGTTGATGATTTTACGTAGTGCGTTTTCATATTATTAACTTGTGTGTTAATGAGCATTTTATGCGAATGGATGTTGATTGTAATAATGTTGTGGACTAAAATGATGTAGTTGCGTGCTATGTTCCTTGTAAGGGATTTACAAGTATTGAGTAATTTTACGCTTTTGTATCGATAAGTTTCTGCAGAAAAACGATCGGTCGTTTCTTAAAACGATCGGTCGAATTTTTCAGACCCTACTGGACCAAAAAACGATCGGTCGAATTTTTCAGACCCTACTGGACCAAAAAACGACCGGTCGTTTTGTCAAAAACGATTGGTCGTTTTCTGGCAAATTTTGCGGTTTTTCGCTAAACTTCAAACGCTCGTAACTCCTTCGTTTTTACTCCGAATTTGATTCCGCTTGAAGCGTTGGCTTCGTATTTCAGTGCTCTATAATTATGAAACTTAGAAATCTTGATAAAATGATTACCATGAAAAACGAGCTTTTATCATGATTTACATGTTTTGTGATTATCACGTAATGTGCGGAATGTTGTATTGTATGATTAGCGGAATTTGATGCCTTTGCAAATTTGGTTAGATTTTATAAGTTGGAAAACATGAATGTTTAATTACGTTTTGTGAGGTCGTGTCCTAAATTCATTAGTTTTATAAGTCGTTTGTGCACTTATTTCTTCCTTACAACATGATTCTATTCTTTTAGACATTGACTATAAATTTTTCTTGGTTAGATTGTAAGCTAGTGTTTTGTATATATGTTTCATATTTAGCAACTATTTTCCTTCACTCGATAGAATGATAATTGTGGACTTAGATATTTTAGGTTCTAAGTTAATTGTCCCTACATGAAGAATCTCGTTTGATACTGTATAATGTAAGACTATACTATAATGTAAGAATTAATTTAGTTGAGTTGGTTTGGTGTCCATATTTAAGAGGAATTACACACAGTTAATTTCATATGTACTAAATTCAAGGTCGATATAAGGGATTTTAATAGATCTTATTTTTATAAGATTAACTATTGAAAACTTAAGAAATATTTCTGGTGTAGCATGCCCCTGTACAAGTTGAAATGTTTGAGTTTGTAAACTATTATAGGTGAGACAAAGTTTTTAAAACATTTTCTTATTATGTCTATTAATGGTTTGTACGTTAATGAAGTCACTGGTTTGGTATATATAAATAAAAATGTAGTTAACTATTGCGGCGGTTTGTAACTAACAAACAAAAGTGCATGATAGGATATATTTATTTATTTTGAAGCTTTCGGCAACTATAAGAGAACCTCGATTATGGTTGTTTCTTCTAATTTTTGTAATTTAATGTTGTCCATGGATTACCTTTCTATGCCGACTTTTGCTTAGAGTTTCAATGAAATGATACGTTAGGTTATTTTCAATTCGTTTGACCTCTGTAAAAGATGTTTAAGCTATAATTAGGATCCAAACTTGAGATTTAATTTGTGTTTACAGTGTTCTAATAATAAGTGAACTAGCATTATAGTTGTCCTAGTTATTTCAAGTAAATCTCTTTGGTCGGATTAGTTGCAAAGTTTCAACAGGTCTTGCACTTTGATTGAGAGCATGTATTACATGTGAATTTGGAGTGGTATTTTGGGACTATATATAAATTATTAGGTTTTGCGCTTCTTATTAATTAAAGATTGTTTTGTTTAAGAGAACATGGTATAAAGGGAGATTGGTATTATTTTTTGGTGGTGGTCTAGATGCTAAAACTGGATTGTTTGATAAATTAGAAACAAAATGCAATGTTAGGCCGGTTAACACCATTATTATTATTATTTTATCAGAGCGTGCAGCGGAAACACATGAAATAGATATAGATGTATAAGTAATAAATGTTTCGGAAAACGATATGGAAACAAGTTTTGGAATAGGTTTGGTTATCTTACGGTATCAATATCAATAATAGTTGCTTGGATTTGAACCATCCCAGAGGTTAATTATCAGTTCAAGGAAAAACATGGTAGAAACAATTTTATTTACTTATTTTTACCAATTAAAAGATTAGCTTACATCATGTGTTTTGCTTTCATGGTGTACACTTTGTTATTAGCATTGATGATGACTAAAATCAGAATTTGGACTAAGAATTATCTAGACAGGAGTTATAGAGTTTTGGAATTATGATTGATGGGAGTTATAGAATTTGGTAAGTAATGAGATAATAAACGATCGGAAGTGGTAAAAGTTTGACCTTAGGAATTTACGTTAGTATTTTTCCATCATAAATTTTCAAGTTTCACAAGGATAATGATGATATTATTATTAGTAATTTTAATCTCAAATGAGTTTCCAAGATACCTTTTATTATACTTCTTTTATATAGTTTATGCTACATAAACACACAAGTAACTGTTTTGGAGACCGGTTGATTAAAAAAAATAAAAAATTATGTGAGCTGATTTAATCACGTCAAAAAAAAAAGCATATATAATATTATTCGGAAACATTATCCTTTTTTTTTTCTTTCAAGTTATTAAAGAAATAAAGTTTCGGGACGAAACTTCTTTAAGTGGTGGAGAGTGTAAAATCCCGCAATTTTTTTTTTTTTTTTTTTATTATTTTTTTATTTTGAATATTTATTCTTCTAAATAATTACTCATGTGACTATTTAGTTTTCATAAGTAAGAATACTAATGTTTAGTTGTTTATGTGATTTAAGGACCTTACGGTTACATGTTATCAAAGCTATAGAGTTTTAAAGGATTTAAAGGTATTTAATTGGATTTACCATGGATTGATACGTGGTAGTACTTTTAGGGATTAGCTGGTAAGAATTGGGCCTAGTAATTATGTAATTTACTTTGGTTAGAAATATTGAAATGTATAAACGTATGATTAGGAATAATGGTGTAAGTTATAGGTCTTTGAATGCCTCACTAAGATAATTAATGACATGATTTGATTGTATTCATATATAAAACTGATGCCTTGCCTGAAGAGTAAATGTCAATTAAGATTAGTAAATATTATCTTGAGGTTTCTATAACGAGATGTTTGTATTTATTCCTATAACTACTATGCGTGGAATATTTAAGGAGAAATAATGTTACATGTATTCAAAGAGTTTCTGTTGCTAGTAATTTATTAAGGAGGTAACCTTGCATGAGAAATTGAGACGGAAGTAATAAATTGGTATAGAATTGTAGTATAAATGCTAAGCCAATTGTCATGCCATATACACGCCCCTATAATGAATTCTTCCTTGTTAATATAGATATATACACTAGTGCAAATAAAGAAAGAAAGCTAGGTAGCATTTCCCTGATTAGATTCTATACTCCTTTACTGTATTAAAATTATATGTATGTAACGAAAGTATACAAAGATGAGAGAATTAAAGTCCTATGTTGAGCAAGGGAAAAGGTTTAGTGGAAAGCTAAGCACTAGATTATTCGTTGTAGAAATGTTTCTGTTCTTTCGGATTAATATTAGGTGAGTGGGTTTTGTCTTGCTATTGTAAATATTCCGTTGCAACTTTTGATAATATTTTACAGGCTCATGAGTATTATTTTTCAAGTACTAATTATATATGGAAACCTTGTTTTTATATTGTTACGAAAACAAAGTGAATAAAAGAAAGAAAAGAATGAAAAAGAAGAAGTGATTTATATACAATGGATCTGTATAAAGAGAACTAGTTTGTATCTTATAAAGATAAAGGTTATATACAGTGTATCTGTATAAGGTTTCTAAATTTATTATTTTATGATTTGCTTATGATTTGTATTTGGGACCATGAGAATAAGTACAACGGAGAATCCCGAATAAGGGGAAGAGGAAAGTGGGGTGACGTTGGCAACTAAACGAAAGAGTTTAGTTCTCAACGGTTAACTTAGCAATTGTACATAGTTTTGTTAAACGGAACGTTTTAAGGAATAGACCCAGCCGTCATGTTGTGGTGACCTTAATTACATAGTGCACGTATGGTTTATACACCTTAGAAAAAGATCGACGGTAAAGAGATTGAGGAAGTCAATCGGGCTTGGTACACTAAGATATACATCTTATCATTTTGCTTTTATCATAAAAAGAAAGAAAAATATTTGGTTATTACTATTGCGATGGATTTAATTTTGATGAAAGAAAAGTGAAAAGTTTATTTATCTTTTATATTCAAGTAATTTCTAAATACTTATGCATTGGTAATTTTTATTAAACAAGTTATTATGTTCCAAGAAACTGAAAGGGAAAAATCTTATTTTCGACCCGTATAATATATTGTGAGGCTTCAGTTAAGTAGGGTTGATATCGAGTCAGTTTGAGGACCAGACAGACCTTTAAGATTATGTGTTAAATTCCGCTGTGATTACATTTTTAATTTTAGTTGTAAGAGATTAACTTCTTGTAATGAACGTAATTTTCGAGATTCTATTTAATGAAACTTTTGCTAGAAATTTGAGCTAATTTAATGAGTTATTTAGCGAGTGTTTAATAATTATTTCATTTAGGCTTTGTTTAGCACGTGCCGCCACACGTGTTATTCAGCCGTGTGACACCCCCGGGTCTGGGTTGAGAGTTTATTTTATTAGAGTTTAGTTTGCTAGAAAGACCCGTACTTTGAGTCTTGGAGACGTTTTGGAGTTGTTGAGTAGTTGTCTTTTATCCTGTTTAATATTATATATAAGTGTTTACCTTATTTTAGATTCTTACATGTTGTTCATGTACTTGAGTTATGAATTGTGGAGTTGTTACGGGTTGTGAACCCTGCGTATTTTATTTTATTTTTATTATGACACGAGCGTTTAAATTCTTATGGTCTTATTGTACGTTTATCATTTCTGGGTATAGTTGTTTAGAGAGGAAATTTCGGGACGAAATTCTTTTAAGGAGGGTTAGTTGTAACATCCCGAATTTTTATAAGTAATTTTATTTATGATTTAATTTATCCAAAAACGTTTTATTCAAATTTTACCAAAAACCGGTCACTCGACTAATTTTTAGCCAAAAACCGAAACTCTTCCGAAAAACTTTATTTTAAAAACCTGTTACTAATTTTACTAATAAAAAGGACCCAATAGATTTGTTTCTAAAGATTTGTTATTTTTGAGTAGTAAAACAATAATTTTGATTAAAAGTTAGCTTTTAGAACTTTGGGGACCAAATAGTTCGCTTCCACAAACTTTGTAAAAACAGTTTTTTCTAAACCTAAAATCAGCCCACTTTTCAATGCTTTAAAACCTAAAAATCAGCCAAGAGAGAAAAAGAGAGAAAAAGAGAGAAAAGAGAAGAAGAAGAAGAAGAGGAAGCCACCATTAGCGGGTTCATACCGGAAGCATCTCCACTACGCTCTAAGGTAACGGGGGTTATCCATAGCGACTAGACGAGGGTGTATGTTAGGATTAGGTTTTACGTTCATTATAAATTGGGGGTTTTTGCCTTTTATATTATTTATGTTCTTAAATTGATAATTGGGGTTTAGTTGTTGTATTTTTAATTCCATTAATTGAATTGTAGAATTTGAGACTTGAGACGGTTTTTGCCTTTTATATTATTTATGTTCTTAAATTGATAATTGGGGTTTAGTTGTTGTATTTTTAATTCCATTAATTGAATTGTAGAATTTGAGACTTGAGACTAATTAATTTCGAATTAATGAGATTATGGATGGGTTTGCATGTTTTAAGCATTGATTATGAGTTATTATGGTTTTTGATAGAATTGGGTAAATTATTGTTGAATATAGATGGATTGTAGTTTATGCATACAAGGTGTTTGTTAAAATGCCTGAATGGGTTTTTATGTTGTTGAAGTGATTGGCTAGTTGTGAATCTAGCATCTATGATTATTGTTTATGTTGTATTACGTTAAGTGACGTATGAGTTATGTTAGTTGAATAGTATAATATTATTGGCCGAGGCCTTAATATTTATACGTATGAGATGGTGTTATTTGAATGATTTTATATTATTGGCCGAGGCCTTGTGATTTAGCTGTAGTGGCAATGGTCTCTGTCTCTCCCTAATTCCGGGGACAGAAGACGGCCGAGGGGATAGGGAATGACTCGTCTTACGGACCGGGGCGAGTGGCGTTAAAGGTCCCAGTGTGCACTATATTTACTTTTATGTTAGCAATGGTCTATGTCTCTCCCTAATTCCGGGGGCATAAGACGGCCGAAGGGATAGAGAATGACTCGTCTTACGGACTGGGACGAGTGGCGTGAGAGGTCCAAGTGCGCACTATAAATCTACTTTTATGTTGCAATGGTCTCTGTCTCTCCCTAATTCCGGGGACAGAAGACGGCCGAAGGGATAGGGAATGACCTACCTTACGGACTGGGGTAGGTGGCGTGAGAGGTCCATGTATGCTGTTGATGTGTATTTAATTTATCGTAGTTGTAGAATGTCATTATATTTCTCTTTATACGTCGATTATCGTAGTTGTAGAATTTGTGAGCTCTTACATTTATGGGATGGAGTGACGGTATTTGTGGTGCCGTCCCGTCTAGTTATGTGCGTGGGACTCACCGTTACAATTTTGTATTTCAGGTACAACTTAGGTTGAGGCGTATGGTTAAGAGCTTTAGCAAGGCATCACATGGGTTCGGGCTTTTGCTTTCTTTTTACTTAGATTGTTTTTGAGGTTGTAGCCTACGGGCAAATTCATTCGTTCGTTATTTTTAGCTTTTATAAATCCTGACTTGTAGCCGCGTTTGACAAATTTTTTATTTATCCGTTAATTGTTCCTTTAGCTCGTAAGTGTTTTCTTTTAAAATTTTTAATTTCGTACCAACAGGTTCTACTTTCTTTTGTTTTAAAAAAAAGTCATGCCTCGATATCCGTGTTTATGGAATTTGGGGCGTGACAGCTACAAGCTCTGGGGAACTCACAATCCGGTGATCAAGCACATACAAGTCCGACGAGCCAGACCTCGGGGAAGCCCATAGTCCACGATCTCAATTTCAATCACAAATCAAATCTTGGATTTAAAACATACCCAACAAGATATACATACACGAGTATCTGATATATAAATATATATCTGCAATTGTCCATTGACATTTATACCATGATTTATCTGTAAATCACCTTTTTCCCTTAAAATCAACTATTTTATGTAAACTAAAACTCATGTATACATGTTAATATATATTAATCACCAAACATATATGTATACTATTACTTTATGTGAAGAGGGCTTATGTAGCCTTAAAACAATTATTTATAAAATAGTATTATTAATTTACAAAATTACAAAATAGTAATAAACACCTTTTACAGGAGAATTAAAAGAAAAAAACTGCCATCTAATTATTAACTTCAACTTCTCACAAATTATATCATCAAATTCATCCCCCTCTCTCTCTCAACCATAATTATTCATTCTTTCATAAAAAATTCTACCATAAAAAACTGCCATCTAATTATTAACTTATCTTCTCACAAATCATATCATCAAATTCATCTCTTCTCTCTCTCTCAACTATAATTATTCATTCCTTCATCAAAGATTCTACCATAACGGATTAGAAATATTTTTTTGGATTCACACCCATTGGGTGGACAGATCCGCTAGTACATACTTATTCATACACATGTTTACTATAGCATAAAGTTCCTGTTATATCGTCACATAGGAAACAAATTCATTATCACTTACTTCCATAGTCATATGCATATATGTATACAACTCAAAATAAACCGTAATACCATACATATTCATATATAATTCACTATGCAGTTTGATGTTATTAAACAATAACAGAAGTATAGCAGTTCTAATATTCCAATAGCAGAATAAACAAAAAACACATTGAATAAAATATTGTTTATTTCTGATTGAAAATTTAATTTAAAACCTAGATTAAATATCTATTCAACCCTAAACAATCCAATCAAATCTATATACAACAGAAATATAGCAGTTTTATTTTTGCAGCGGAAAAACTGGCCTTGTATCCTGATTATAGTGTATATGAATTTAATAAAAACAATACAGAAATACCTTCGAACAGAGGTAGATCACACTTATCTTCTGTTATATTTCTATTATACTTCTTGCTCAAAAACTTTTATGAAACCCTAATTATGAATGTTGTTTATTTATATGCTACAACAAGGACTAGTGCACAAGAAGTAAAAGACTTCTATCTTACCTGGAACTCTAACCTACTTAGATTAGTACTTAATTGATAAATAATCTATAATCTAATTAACATGATTAATATAATATTATCTAATTAATATTTTATCAATCTTAGGATATTCTATCGGTAAATTATATTGATTTCCACTAGAAAATATAATTACACTCTAATTCCTTCTCAAATAATATTTGAGAGCACATTATTAAATACTTAATTTTCTTCTCACGTTAAGATCACATATATCCACCAAGTAAATTAATTACTGACAATTATTTTACTCGACATATTATTTTCTCGACCTTTCCACTTAACTTATTTGTTGTGTCGGACATAAAATCCACTTACAAGATTTGACACAAACAAAACTTATAAGTTTCTCGAGGGGATATCAGCAATCCTTGTTAAGGGACGTGAATTCATTCGATTATAGACAAACACCATATAAATAATATTACTGTCCAATGTAAGAGTTTGTTGACCACAACAAATCTCACCCATTGTAAATCAAAGCAGTATATATTATAAATATGTGTATCAAAAATAATATAGGGATTAAGAGTATAAGTAATAATAATAATTCCTTAGGTATAATTATTTTATTCTGGTCAGTAGCATAAAATAATACCACTTTGTCTTGTTCAATATACTCTAAGTATACTAGGACAAAGAGTCGGAACTCAACTGTTCCTTGTAGTCAAGACAGACGTACTAAAACTATATGCTACGACTATACCGATGGTTGTATACTCCATCTAAAGTTGTAAATGATAAAATATATTCTGTTAGAACCAGTGATTTGATCTTCCGTGTGTAAGCCGTACACTACACACCAAATCATTTACTATACAGAATAAAGATACATGTACATATAAATAACATGTACAACATTGCTCTAAACTATTCTCAAATAAATCATTTATTGTTAATAAATAAATATTAAAAACAACAATAAATCATGAGATTCGTTGTAGCTTAGCCAACGACGGTTACTTGGCAGGAGGTTATTTAATGAGAATAATATGAGCAATTGTTATTTATCATTATTGTTTGAATGAATAAATAATTGTCTATTATTCTATTTAGTAGATGGTTTAGTGTGTAGAGTATAACTTACACACGGAATATTAAACTGTCGGTTCTAATAGAATATAAGTTATATATTTACAACTTTACATGGAAATGGACACACCATCAATAGAGTTGTAGTACATGGTTTTAATAGGCCTGTCTTAACTACAAAGAACAAATAAATTTCAACTCCATTTTCTAGTGCACTTTGTGTGTAATAAACAAGACTATTACAAAATGATCATTTGGTGACTGACTAGACAAAATAATTCATAACTCGTGGTCATGGTTATTGTTTATGCTATTAATTCATAAATTGCTATTTAAACATGTATGGATGTGTTTGTCATTTTGATTCATACATGGTGAGATTCGTCACGAGTCAATAAACATAATGACTTAGATGATAACATTATTCGTATTAGTGTTTATTAGTAATAAAAAAAATCCACGTCCTGTAAGGGATTGATGATACTCAATTGAGGATGTTTAAAAGTTTTGTGCGTGTAAACCCTGCATGTGTATTTATAATCCGAGACGCAAATAAGTTAAACGGACAGACTTAGGGATAATACATTTATTAAATAAGAAATTAGTCAGTGATTTAATTTAATAAATGAGTATATGATTAATCTTTACATGAGAAGATAATAAACATGTTTGACAATTAGAACAAATTAAATATTCGGATTATGGTAGAGAGATCAGTCGTGATATTTTGTGGAATAAATTACGATTTAAATTGATTGTGTATACCTCGATCGGGTTTTTAGGAGATATGATAGCACGAAATCTTTTTAGTAAGCTCTATCCTAATCAGCGTACAAGTTTCTACTTTAGCCTACATATAACACGCCCCTTTTCTTGAAAAATAGAAGTTTTTCATACTATATTTTCGAGATTTCCTCGAGAGAGAAAGAGCCCACCATCTTTAACCGAGCAAGGTGCTAGATCAGGAATAAGGTAAAAAAGTTGAGGCGATCTGTTCCATCTCACAGCAACCATCTGTTCCCTTATATTATTCGGTATGATCTAAATTATACTGTAAAATAGGATTATTTTTGATAATACACGTACATATTAAACCTAAAAATCTGGACACGTTTTTTCCGCTGTGGAGACTTATTTTCTATCAGCAACCACTTATAAAGTAACAAATGTTCTTAGCAAGCCCGAAATATAAATCTGACTGTATCAGTTTAAACAAACACCTTGTGTAAAATCCCGTACTTTATTAAATAATTTATATTCTTAGAATATCCTTCTTAATATTATTATTAATTCTACTAGTAATAAAGTATAAATAATTAAAAAGTTAGGGTACTGTTGTTAAGTAAGTAACACCTAAAGGACCAGTTAGGTTATTCCTCTTATGATAGATTAGTGCTAATGGCTTTTAATTCTGAAAACGCATAAAAGAGAGTGAAGAGGCAGAGAAGCAGAAACGACTATGGTAACCGAAATAATAAAGTTTAGAGTATCAATGTCAGAGTTATATATATATTGGGTTATCAACCTTTACTATAAGTGTAATTCACCGCAAAAGCAGAGTTTATATAATATATAGAGTGATGGAGATTTATATACTTATTTATATAAATATATATAAGCTGTTTAGGAAGAGAAGGAGACGGGAGCTGTAGGTCTTTCGTGTAATCAAGGTAATACATATGAATCCCTACTGAAATGAATATGGTTAACAAGAAATTAGTTCTTAGATTTAATTTAAGTTTAGTTGTCACTTTGGTTAAACCTTGTATACTGTTCCTGACTAATAATAAGTAAATCGGGCTGATGACTAGTTTTTTTCAATAAGTTAATGGGTTTGTATTGTTTTTTTTTTTGAAAACTCCGGTTGCAGGCTATTTAATCAAATGCAGAGATTATGGTGGTTTGGTTGCAGTTCATAGTCTGGATTAATATATAAATAAAGATAATCTATAGGTTAGTTTTACATTCCATTAAGGTTTGGTTATGTATATCACCTGTAACGATTTTTGTTTGTTTCAAAATCGGAATATACATGGCAGGAAGAATAGTTGAATATGAAACGATTCATCTTATAACGTAGTAGCTTTTTGTATTGCCAGAAGGTTATGAATTCTAGTTTAATTAGTTTTACTACATGTCTGGTAGTATGCAACTGTTCTAGTATGGAGTTAAATTGGTAGGTTAAATAATAAACAAGAGTTGAGTACAAAGAATGTAAAGAGAACCAATAGTTCACGATCCCAGTAGCTTGTAGATGAGGTATATTAACTAGATTTGCTTTATATTTTCATGACTAGTTCTCAAGGGCGGAACCAGAACCAAATGTGTGGACTTGCCAAAATTAATAAAAACGCATAATATTTTTCAAATTATAAACACGGAAAAGCCGGATTTTTTTAAACATTTTTTATCATCTTTTATTGATTTTTTTTACCTTGTTTTCTTGATTAAAATGTATTTGATTTCTAGTTTTTTCCTTTTCGCTCAATTTCGACTTTATTTTCAAACTACCAAAAAAAACCCAAAACAATAATGTCACGTGCAGTCATGTGTCGAAAGTTTCAGCGTTTCAAAATTGACTGAAAAATAAATAAAATTGAAACTCAAAAGATATAAAAGTTAAATTTAAGAAATTAAGCTATAACATGTAAAAAGATTAAGACACGAAGATAAAAAAATATAAAAAAAACCTTAAAAAACCAAACCTATATTAAATAATAGATATATACGAACAATTAAATATCTATTACACAATTTCAGTATATTCACTTCAATTAAAATACAAACCATCAAAAATTATTTTTTAAATTTTGTTTGCACTCACAACTACTCTAATTATTATTTTTGTTTAATTTTTTTTAAAGATGTGTGTTACATGCCAACATGATAATTTGGTGTAAACTGTTTTTTATAATCACTTACATATGTTAGTTTTTTAAGTATTACTTATATATTATCAGCACATACAAAATTATGGTGTGTTATTGCGCTAACATTATATAATTTTGGGAGGGGTTGCCAAAAAAAATATTTAAGGGGTTGTCAGAATATCGCATATATAAAATATTATGAAAAATATTAATAATTTTTTTTTTTGAAATTGTGGAGTTGTCGTAGCAACCCCTGGTCATAGGGGTGTGCCGCCCCTGTTAGTTCTATAGTTTTAAGTTGTCCATGTCGTCAGGGAGACAATCGCCATAGAGTTTTGTTACACTACAGAATATTAGACCTAGTCATATTTTGCCCCATGACATTTATGTGCCACTGTATTGACATGGTGGGACGATTAAATTTCCAGGTCTTTAATGGTTTTGGTATAGAAGTGTTCGGGTTTTTCAACCCGAGTCAGGTGAGTGATCTTGTCTTATTATTATAAAATCCCATCATGTATTTGATAGAAAGTTTCAGGCCTTTGGCATTATTTCAGTATTATATGTGTAAAAGAATGTTTTCATATCAGTTGTGCAAACAGAAAAGGGAAAATAAATTATTATTATAGATTATTTTATGTTAATTGCCTATGATTGTATTGGGACTATGAGAAAAAGTGCAACGGAGAATCTCCTAATAAGGAGAAGTGGGGTGACTTTGTCAACTAAACAAATGAGTTTGGTTCTCAACGGTTAAGTTAACGATTGTACATCATTTCGTTAACCGGAACGTTTTAAGGAATAGACCCAGCCGTCATGCTGCGGTGACCTTAATTACGTAGTGCACGTATGGTTTTTACACCTGAGAAAAAGATCGAGGTAAAGAGATTGAAGAAGTTAATCGGGCTCGGTACCCTAATATATAAATACTATCATACTTGCTTTTATCATAATAAGAAAGGAAAATAGATTATCATGTTTCTTGCATTTGTTTAAAGAATTTTACCTTGTTATATGATGAGAAGTTTTATATAAATCAATGATCTGTTTTTAAAGAAAGAAAAGAAACGAAAACCTATTTTAGACCCATACTATTATTGTAAGACTTGTCACTCATTGAGCTCGTTTAGCTCATCACACCATTTTAAATGTTTTCAGGTAAGTGGTTTTAGATTTGAAGTCGTTAGAGTTGAAGTCGAGTGGTGGGACCAGACATATCTCATAAAAGTTTAAGTTAGTTTTCCGCTGTGATATAATTTCGGTTTACCTTATATGATGTATAATTACTTGGTAAGGACCATAGTTAAAATTGTTATTAATAAAAGTTTATATTTTTTAGTATACTCATTAGTCTACTATATTTATATGTTGTTAATTTAGGCTTTATCTAACACGTGTCGCTACACACGTGTTATTCGGCCGTGCGACTCCCAAATTTGGTCTGGGATGTTACACCTGAGTGGAGAAAAAACAAATTATGACTATGGATATAGGACGAAAAACAGTAGAAAAAGAAAAAGTGAAAAATACAAAGGTGGAAATAGGATGAATAATATAGATATATATGTATGTTTGTATGATATATATTGTTGTATGTTTGAATAAAACTAAATATATTTTCTAATTTAATTAGCTGTCTATGATGTATAGTGTTGGGAGAGAAAGAGTGTCCGCAGGAGAGAGAGTACATGACAGAGAGACTGGTGAGAGAGAAATTTCCATTCATTTTCATTTTACTCCACTTTTGTAACAAAATTGGTTTCTCACGCTTTACATACAAACTTTTCTCATACTTTTTCATATTTTCTTTTTCATCGGGTTTCTTTTGTAACCAAACCCATAAAATCATTATCTCGGAAATCATTTTCTTTTTTCCATCCGTTTTCTGGATTCCAAACACACCCTAAAGGCTTCACAAGAAAAAAAGTTGAGAAGGATGAGGTACCAATGGAGAAAACTGGGAGGAAAATACTAGTGTAGATAGACACTTCAGATTGGTCAGAGTTTTGATATATATATGGTATAGTAACTAATAACAGAATAAGTAAATCAGAAAAAGAAAAAGTGAAAAATACAAAGCTGGAAATAGAGTGAATAATATATATATATATATATGTATATATATGTATATATATGTATATATATGTTTGTATGATATATATTGTTGTATGTAATTATATAGTTGTATGTATGCACAACTGGTGACTGCGGAGCAGTTTGAATAAAACTAAATATATTTTCTAATTTAATTTACTAAATTTAATTTGTTGTCTCTGCTGCATCGTGTTGGGAGAGAGAGAGAGTGTCCGCATGAGAGAGAGGGGGTGAGAGAGAGAGAGAGAGAGTACAGGACATAGAGACGGGTGAGAGAGAAAATTTCCAATTCATTTTTATTTTTACTTCCATTTTTTTGATGAAAATTGGCTTTTCATACTT
Source organism: Primula veris (assembly GCA_963682055.1). Classification (NCBI taxonomy): domain Eukaryota; kingdom Viridiplantae; phylum Streptophyta; class Magnoliopsida; order Ericales; family Primulaceae; genus Primula; species Primula veris. The sequence goes on along the minus strand of OY821742.1, from coordinate 26,391,349 downwards.
TGCATACAAACTTTTCTCCTTTTTTCTCACATTATCTCTTTTCCCGGGTTTGTTTTGTAACCAAACACATAACATTATTTTATCAAGAAATCATTTTTTTTTCCATCCGTTTTTCGTGTTCCGACCACACTCTAAATGCTTCACAAGAAAAAAAGGTTGAGAAGGTTGATGTACATTGAGAAAACTCGAAGGGAAATACGACGTAGATAGACACTTAAGGATTGGTCAGAGTTTTGATATATATGGTATAACAACTAATAACAAAAGAAGTAAATCAGATGGGGATGGGGATGGAAGAAACGTAGTGTTTTTTGTGATTTACCATTCTGTAAGGACAGCCTCATCCAACACTGTTGGTCCGTGCGTCTAAACATTAGAGGGGGTGAATAAAATTTAGGCGTTTTTTACGGAATTAAAACTTAAACGCAACTAATCAAACAACTAACTTGATAACTACTTAATCAACAATAATTATGCGATAACAAATAATGAATAAGTTAACCATGTGCACAATCACAAAATAAGTTGCGGCAAGTAAAGAGTAAGGGAAGAGAGATTGACACTGCGATATATAGAGTTTCGGCATATTGGCCTACCTCATCTCACCGGAATTGCTTTACCGGGTATTATCACTATAATCTTCAACCCAAGATTACAAATTCTAACGAGTTAATCAATCGATTTGCTTACCCTCTAACCGATTATACAATCTTGATACAAGTGCAATAGTACACAAAATCAAGTCAACGACTCCCCCTAAATCTATGAGTATCCAAGTGAAATGACCTACAACTTTTAAGCAAACATTTGCTTAAAAGTCTCTATCCAAACAATCACTCACAAATAAGCTTATAAATTGCTGTTTACAAATTTATGATGAAATCACTCTCTATTAATTGCTTTTATCTTGATGAATAATCTTACAAATGTGTATCACTGAAAATTAAGATAATATATGTGCATGATAAGTGTTTGAATTTAGCTTGATCGTTTCTTTTCTTGATTTTCCCTTTTTTGAGCTTATTTCTCTTCAATGGAGGTTAGGGATGATTGTTGAGTTTAGGATATGTAGTGGGGGGTTTTTGTAGACTCAAAATGTCCATTGGTCCCAAAGTTGCCGTTTTTAGTTGTTGAGTGTTTTATTCAATGGTTAAAAGACACAACTAGATAAAGTAAAAGTGACTTAATTCAAAACTCCAGAAGTTTGACCCGTTGAAGTGTGTTTTTCGACATGTCGGAATATCTGAGGGATTACTGTCCAAATTTTACACTTTTCGATTGGTCTAACAAATTTTCAATTGGTACTTCGACCTGTCGAATATTTTTCGAGTGTAAAACCTTAATAATTGGAATTATTGAAACTTTTGTATCTTCTTTGTTCGTACTCCAAAATGAGAAAAATAATCCAGAACTCCTAACACATGTTGGATGCCATCTATGATGAGAAAAATCATAAAACATACTTGCGAAATGACTGTATAAACGTTGATTTTAATCCGTCACCACATGTTACTCACCCTGACGTGTGAAAATGTGATGCCCCATTTTTTTTTGGATGCCATCTTTGATGAGTAAAACACAAATTTGTTGTTACCATCAGGATGAATGCTAAGGCGTTGATTTTATTCCGCCGCCACATTTGAGACGTGATGACGTCTATGGTGAACAAATGTCTGAAATTGACATATTGGAGCAATCTTTCACCAAAATACTAGCTTGGAAATTGCATTCCATAAGCAGTATTGTGAATTTATATTCACCATGTTCCTTTATCGTCCATCTGTTATTGGATAAGAAAATTACCCCGGTAAGTAGTTTTAATCCTATTGGGTCAATGGCGAATTGTTTGCCTGATATTAATGCTCTTCGTGTATATTTTTTTTTCACGAATCGAGAACCGAAACAAGTGTTATTTGTCTCGAACTGTCGTGATCCTGATGAATCGCCTAGCCAAGCGAGATTTTAGACAATCGTCAAAATCGAAAACTTGTGGCTGCAAGACAGTAATTGAAAGGAACAATATGGCCCGTTGTCACAAAGCAAGAGATAATGCTCAATGAGGCAACTCTATGCTATAAAGACAAAGGTCATGCACGGTTACTCCTTAAATAGTTCACAACTATTATAAAGGTGAAAAAAACCGATGCTAATGTGGTTAAAGCTAACTGAAAGGAAACTCTTGAGACCCCCGATTTTGTGGCTCAAATGAGTTTGATATCTTTCTTTATTGATTTTGATAAATCATTGAGCCATTTTTTCGCTCATCTGGATTATGTTTTTCATTTGGATTATTATTTTCCATTTGGACCATACTTTTGAATTATGGTTTGCCTGTTTACGAAATTTCTCGAAATAATTTAAAGTGTTTTGAGCAAATTCCTTTGACAAATGTGACCAAACTTTAAATTATGAAATTTTAGGCAATACTTGTGGGGTAGTTGATTTTTTTGGAAATAGTGGGTTACAGTGTACCACATAATTTCACCAACTATTTGCCTAAAGGAGTACTCATTGACAAGGATTCTGGACCTGTCGTTCCAAATCGAAATCTTTGGTAAAGCCAAGTTGATTTGTCAAATATGAGGCATTATACTCCTATAGGTCCTGTCGTACCTTGTTGAGTTATAAAATATTCGAGAAAACCAGTGTTACCTGGTAATAGCTCATGAAAGAAATGAAATTTCTTTACATAGCCTCCACTCAAAAACGTATTTTAGAGGAGTTGAAATGTCTTTCAAGTGGTTGCTACCACATTCTTTAAAAAAGTTACCTTATCATTTCGCCTGTCGTCGAATGATAAATGATTTAGATGCTAAGACATGATCGTCTGTACTATCATTCGCCTGTCGTCGATTGATAAGAGCATTTTGATATTGTGGCATTGACCGGATGAGATATTCCCGGGTTAAAAGACGATGCTTGATTTATAATCGCATCGCATTTGGGTTCTCTCTGAGAATATATTTCACGATTAATCCAAAATTCATGCCATTAATGCTCACTTTGAAAGACTAGCATGTGTAAAGATCACGAAATGGACTCGTAGAATTCTTGTAAAGAATTGAATGAGTTATTGTGGACTTATCCAACCATAAGACGGACCAAAAATATTAATGGTTATGGTTGATGCATCGACAATATGGTCACATTTTAATGTTGTCCACATAAATGCAGCACTTTCCAAACTTGTAGCCCTATCATTAAGTTGATGGCTCATGATCCGGATTATCCTGAAAAGTCTAGTCGACTTGATAATTCCGAAGAGTAAGAATCGAAATTTTCGATTTAAATTACTTGTGTTTGGAAATTGAAATTGAACATCCTGTCGATTATGTTCAGACCCAAATGGACTCACGGAAATTTTGATGATGCGACTGCAAATGATTGCACGCATTTCTTGGTCTTGGGCACCAAGATTTATATTTCCGTGTGGGGTTATGCTATTTTGCTGCATTAGTCCGTCATGAGGCCCATAAACACTCAAATAACATATGCGTACCAGCTGGTTACTGGTTATGAGCCAGAAGTCTCATGTTAACGCGTGTTTAGAGTGATTAATTAATATTTTGATTGAGCCACTATAGCGTTCAAAATATGGACCTCTGAAGGGGACATAAATCGATTATGAATCTCCTGCCTATCATTTGATAGAGTAACCTTGGCAAACGATCTCTTTACCGCATGATATGCGAAAGTGACATCGCTAAGACTGTTCTCCCCGTCGTTAGGGGGAGATTTGCACGTTACCGTTGATAAGGAACGACGTGAAATAACGTGGCATAACCCACCCAGTCTTAGCTTGATCCCCAAAACTGCACTTAGTGATAAGTAAGTGCATAGACTCCCTCAAGTCTAACTAAATGCCAGACGCATTTAATGACTTTATGAGATGTCACGAGATCATTTATACCTGCTGCAAAATGCTTGCAAGGATAGACGTCCCTGTCGGACGCCGTGTTCCTGTAGTAACACGTTGCTTTGGCCGAACCCGCCAAGCAAAGGACACTGCCGTCGGCCGTCAGTCTGTCGTCCTTCCCAAGATACGAGGAAGTTGACTGGTTCCAAATTCGTTCAGCCCCAGAGGTGCTGAACTGAAACTCATTTGTCGCACGAGATTATAAAGGATCAAGGAGATGTGTGATTTCCTCCTCATCCTAAGAATCTCGAAATATCTGTCGATCATGATATCTTAGACGATATTGAAGCGAAACGAGACTGTCATTGATTACTTGTTCATATATTCGGTGACGACTGATAATATAAACAAATTATGACAGGGAACCATGTACCGTTGCCTGAAGTCAACGGAGAATAGACTAGACTAATGGAAACTTGCAATCCAAGTAGACTCCTTAGCGAAAGTGTGTTCGGACCTGTAGCTCCACCACCACCAATGTTAAACGAGTTCGTTTATTTGGTTATTCGTAAGGAAAAGTGATGAGAATAATGAGATTGTAGAATGCTCGCCTAGTAGCGCAAGGCTTCTCTCACACCTTGGAATTGATTATGAGATGGTTGATTTCCTCGTAATGGACATTATAACAGTCCCTTACTTTACTAGTTTAGTAGTTTCCGAAAAACTGAGTATGCAGCCATGAATGTGGTCACGGTTTTATCTCTATGGTGATTTAGACAAAGAGATATAAATAAAGGTCCCTGTGTGACTTCATATCCTTGAATCAAGTAGTTCCTAACCACGGAACACGATCTCAATTGACTGAGACGTTCACTATATGGATTAATATAATCCGAGGGATGTGGTATACCGCCTAAGTGAGTACTTGATCAGCTTGGGATACTTGAACAAGTATTATGCCCTTGCGTGTTTTATTATGCGATCCACTTTTGGATTTGCCTTCGAGATGAAGGATCTTGGGAAGAAACGGTAGTGACTCGGCCTGATGACCGAGTCCCGTAAAGATTGAATCTAAGTTCATGATTCAGACTACACCAAGAAGGTGTTATGACGTTTTAGTCATCATGACGCTAAGTCGTCAGATTCTCCCATGATCGTTCGATCACTAAACATTGATATATACCCAGTCCGTCCCTGGTGAGACGATGAAGAGATATTGAACCATTATGTTCATATCTAAGTACAATAAGCGCATCATTGTACTTGGTCTAATGTACTAGGACGAACATCTTGTATGTTGTGAATGGTATAGCTCGACACAACATTGCGCTAACACGCTGCCATCGAAATGGCATAAAAGATATTTTCCCATTACCTTAAGTTAACTGTGGATGAGGGCTTGTCTTATCCCATTTTGCGTCATCGAGTGTACCTACCCCCTTCGGTACTCGAATTAACGCAACCCTTTTTTGGTTATACCGATGCTGGTTACTTATCAGACCCGCATAAGGGATATTCTTAGCATGGTCTTTCTTTACCATTAGGAATAAGGCAATATCTTGGAGGTCTTGGAATGACTCCAAACGAATCACTCTAGTCTACTCGTGCTCTATGAGATGACTAGAGAGTTTATATGGTTTCGAGCTCGTATTAGCCATATTTGAATTACATATGCTCTGTCTCACGATTCAGATAAAACACTTGCCTTATTTGAGGACAACTTGTTGTTATCGATCAAGAGCGACATGACTAGATTATGCTATTTAGCATTTCTTGCCGAAATAAATCTTCACATATGAAGTTTAAGAGCATCCTGTCGAATGCTCGTTTTATTTCACGTTATATTTTCTTGCATACAGTCGTGTGCAAGTAAATGAAGCATCCAGTCGAATGCTCGTACTCTTTTTTGAAATATGAAATCTTTGCACCCCGTCGTGTGCAAGTGAGGTGGAGCATCCAGGTGAATGCTTATTGCACTAATTACTACTTAGTCGAAATTCTCGCACCCTGTCGTGTGCAAGTGAGGGGGAGTATCCAGTCGCAGGCTCGTGTACTCTTTTTGTCCTTAGACCAAGGTTTTTTCCCACTGGGTTTTCCTTGGCAAGGTTTTTAGTGAGACACGTTCCCATTATATCTCACTTAAGATTGCCGAAATTAGGGGGAATATCCTGTTGTATACTTCTTACCACTGTGTACTCTTTTGTCATTCGACTAGAGGTTTTTCCCACTGGGTTTACTCTAGCAAGGTTTTGATGAGATACCTGTTTTGTGGTTGATTCCCTACTACTACCACTGTTGCACTCTTTTTCCTTCGATCAGAGATTTTCCCATTGGGTTTGCTCCGGCAAGGTTTTGATGAGGCACACTGTTTTGTGGTTAGTTAATTACATAGAATTTCGGCCTATATCATTCGGCTACACAGTTTCTCCTAGGTACCGGTTTTGTCCCACACTGGATTTTCCGTCCCTAAGGTTTTTATGTGTTTAGCATTTCGAATGAACTCGACTCAGATCGACTGCATGAAGACGAAGAATTCAAGACGTCCAAAGGGGGAGTGTTGTAGGATATTATTGGACTATTGGGCTTGTACTTTATGGGCCCAAGTGGGCTTATAACCCTACCCCTCTATCTATATAAAGAGGGTTAGGAGTCTTGTATTTGACATTCATTCATATACATTCTGATTAATAAAGACTCTGTTGTTGTCACTCTCTATATTCTCTCTCTATATCTATATACATATATATGTGAGCTAATATGTCACACAACATTATCAAAGATTTAATGTACACAAAAAAAAAACTATACACTTAAGAATGATTTGATACTTTATAAAAATAGGTAAAAAAAATATCTTTTAAGTCTTAATATGGATTTTGGCTTAATTAAAATTTATCGTATGAATTTTTTTTTAATAAGTAACATATCACAACATTTTAACTTGAAGAAACTTATGTTGTAAGCTATTTGCAATTAAAAACAAATACTTAACTATAGTAGCATATATTTATGTTGTCAATTTTTTGGGGAGGCCATGTTCCTAAATTGATGGTAATTTTATTGCTGATTTCGTCCTAAAAATTTGGCAACTCTTTTAGTAACAGATTCTGGTGTTGCAAAACTCTGTTGAGAAAAAAATGTTGATTCTATTGCTAAATGTTTACCACAATTTATGTTGCTGTTTTCTTTGTGTTGTGTTGCTAATCAGCAATAAAATTTTGCTCATTCTTTTTTTTTTTTTGCCATCCATCTTTTTTCTTGTAGTGAAAATACACGACGTGATTGTTGTTGGTAATTACTTAATTAAATTTATAGAATATTTTTATATTTCAGCCACTAGTATAGAATGTATTTTAATTATAGCATTTTTGAGGACTAGATGTACGCAAATGACTTTCCCACAAATGTTGTTAGTTTGAAAAATCCATTGAAAACAAATTTGTCCCGTGGTTCAAACAGTGAGTAATTGTTAGTCAACATTTTCTAGTTTAGCATTAATTTGTTTAACATTTAATTTGATGATTTTTATATGTGAATAGGCTGAGCAAGATAATCACATATATATCGACAATAACGAGTTCTTATCTTTAAAATAGAGATAGATAGATATATATTATATATATAGAGAGAGAGAAAAAAACGAGTTCTTATCTTTTATCTAATTTTTTTTTTTTTTTGCATAACCGTATATGCACTTACATTTATCTCTTTAATTATTTTTAGCTTGGTTCCCTATATCAATGAGCCATTACAAGACCAAATCATACATATTATAATATTGAAAGAAAAGAAAGATCAGAGAGGAGAGAAATCATTGTAATAACGTTATATATATATATATATATATATATATATATATATATATATTGTGCGCAATTAGTGACGAATCCAAGATTATGAGTAGGAGGGCGAGTCGTAAGTAATTTTTTTTATCAAAGCGTACCAAGCTATATAAATACGTGATGTATTATTTTTTTATATTTTGTATCATGACTCATGAGTAAAACCACAAAACATCAATAAAAATATACTGTTTGTTGATAAAATTCTAAATACCTGTGTCTTAATTTTTCTAATAAAAGAAATTATTGAACCATGAGAAAACATATTTAAGAAATTAGATATATTAGATATATTAGGTCAATCATGTGTTAATAATTATGTTGTTGTAATAAATAATATAGTAATGTAGCAATTTTTATTTTGTAAAACAAAATAATGAATATTTAATATTTTATATTAAAAACACATTATGTTCGAGTTTTTTTAAGAGAAAACTAAGGTCAATCGATTTTAAAAATGTTGCCATGAAGTCTAGCAAGTTAAAAGTAACGAGTGTTTTTAACTTGCTAGACTTGTTGACTGTATGACTTGTGTACAACATTAAGCATATTATACTTGTTTGGATCATTGATCCATTGTCTTATTGTTCAAAGCGTTTTTGGGTAACTCTACCCATTAAGTAAGAGCAGATCTGCGAGTTGATTTGCACCGAATGAAGAGTTTTTGTAGTGGGTAGCTCTGCCCATAAATAGGATATTTGTATATGGTAGATCTAGTCATAAGAAGGAGATTCATGGTTTGAAGAATCAGGTTTTAAAAAGAAAAAAAATATTAATTGTTTTTAATTAGTTAATTAGAATCAATTATTAACTAATCCATGCAGTGTTATTATTATTAAAGTGTTCTAATTATTTCCAATTTCGAGGTTAGTATGTGACCACAAACTCTAAATAAGATGTATACTTTATTTTTTTGGTAAGAAAGAATAAAAGAGGCGCTGATTTTCTTCTTCTTATTATGCATTATAATCGGCATATTTTTGGTAAATAACATACTAACAAGTTAATATTTTGTTAATATGCTACAAATCGAGTCCATTCTTATCCTCTGATCAGACAAAACACTAACCTTTGTTACCTTTTTCTTTATTTTTCCTATAGAAAGTACCATTTGTCTAAATATTCAATGCCCACAATATCTCTCTAATACTTTTACTCTCTCTCTCTGTTTCTAAAGGTTATCAAGCCGTCTCAGTAGTAAGTTTATTATTGAGTAGTTTGTGATAAACTATGGTTTCTTAGTTTTTTGTTGACATAGAAGCATCAATGTTCATATAAAAGGCAACGACTCAATCAATGCGAAAACACTTTCTATAGTTGACCTTGTTGTAGCCTTCGGGAATTAATTGAGCCGTTAACATTTATACTTCTCTTAATTAATTTCCAAAAAAAACATTGATGCTTCTATGTCAACAAAAAACTAATAAACCATAATTTCTCAGAGAATACTCAATAAGAAACTTACTAGCGAGACGGCTTGATAATGTGTAGAAGGAGGGAGGGAGTAAAAATATTAGAGTTATTGTGGGCATTGGATATTTGGATAAAGAGTACTTTTTATAGGTAAAATAAAGAAAAGGGTAATAAGGTTAATGTTTTGTCTGATTGGAGGATAAGAATGATTAGCGGTCTCCAGCATATTAAGAAAATATTAACTTGTTACCATGTTATTTAGGAAAAATAGGCCGATTATAAAGCATAATAAGAAGAAAAAAACCAGCTACTCTTTCATTGTTTCTTACCAAAAAACAAAGTATATATCATGTGTTGACACTTTGTGGTCAGATACTTATCTCGAAATTGGAAATAATTATAATACTTTAATAATAATAACAGTTCATGAAGTAGTTAATAATTGATTCAAATGATTCAAATTAACTAACTAAAAACAATTTTTTTCTTTTTAAAACCTGATTATTCAAACTATGAATATCCAGAACTAGCCTTTACAAATTTCCTCCTTATGGACATAACTACTTGCTACGAACAGTCATTTTTCTGGGTAGAGCAACTCGCATATCTCCTCTTACTTAATGGACAGAGTTACCCAAAACGTCTCGAACAATGAGACAATGGATCAAAGATCCAAACAAGTATAATATACTTAAAGTTGTACATAAGTCGTACGATTGACAAGTCTAATATCAAAAACTGATCAAATCTTTCTATCGATGTGATTGAAAGAAAGAACAAATTTAGATTGTGCACACTCAAATATATATATTTATATATAAATGTTATTACAATGATTTCTCTCCTCTCTAATCTTTCTTTTCCCTCTATATTAGAATCTGTATGACGTGATCTTGTAATGGCTCATTCATATCAAGAACCAAGCTAGATAAATAAATAGGGAGCAATTTAGGTGCATATATGGTTACACAAATAAACATATTTAAATGGAATATAAAAACTCATTACTGTCGATATTTATGTGATTATCTTGCTCAGTATATTCACATATAAAAAAATCAAACTAAATGTCTTGGCCCAAATGGAGAGAAAGATAGAGGGGGTGAATAGGTTTATCAATTCTTTTATAGGAAATCACCGTATTTCAATTTCCAAGAATTCAATTCCAAGGTTAAAAATTCATCAAAATATGCAAACATCCAAAGGCACATTGATGTGTGACTTATTGGGGATATAAATATTGATGTGTGACTTTTTTTTGATAAATTATCAAAAATGTGAATAATAGTAAATTACCCCTTTTATAAATGATCCTTTGTAAACTTTCAATTTTTGCAAGTGACCCTTAATTAAGTGTTTAATTTTTGCTTTCCACTTGTAAAATGATAAAATTTTGTACCATCCATTCGCATTCACCTTTGTTTGTATTTTTTTTATATTTAAGATGTGTATTTTGTCGTTGTCTACAACTTACAAGGTAGAGTCTAATATAAATGAGTCATTAAATTAAATATGTTTTTTAAGGCCGAAATTTATGTTAGCGTGGGATTTTTTTTTGGTAAAATTGGTTTCGATCGCATACACGTTGATTGAATCTTATAGTATATGTCAAAAATTATATAGAAAAAAAAATATATGTACTAAACATCACCATCTTTCTATTATATACAAACTATAAACGTAACAACCAGCGGTTCTGCTTTTCGATTTCACTCTCCTTCTCTCTCTCTCTGTGGCGCCCTTTTCGTCACAACGAAATTTATATAACTCAATTAGCCTCTTTTGATCTCTACTCGCATTGCTAAAATAACTATATACGTCACCATCTTCGAAATGATCCATTTAAACTTTCAAATTTTGCAAGTGACCCTCATCAGCTATTTAACTTTTGCTTTCCACTTGTAAAATGATGAAAGCTTGTAGCAGAAATTTATGTTAGCCGGGAAAATTTAATTTTTTATTTGTAAAAATTGGTTTCGACCACATATGTATTGGTTGAGTCGTGTAGATATCAAAAAATTTATAGAGAAAAATATAAGCACAAAACATCACCATCTTTAATTCTCCACACTTCGATTCCACTCTCCTTTTCCATCTCTCTCTGGGCCCTCTTGCCCTTTCTGTCTCAACGGAAATTATTTATATAAGTAAAGCTTGTTTGACCTACTTATATAAACTTTCAACTATCTAATTCTTCATTGTCATGTGTATAATACTTCCCCCATCTCAATTTAATACAATGAGTGTTGATAAGTGCAATTTTACAATGGAAAATTGATAAACTTACAAACGTCGAAATTGTAAATTTGAAAAGTTAGACAATAATTAATTATATGAATTACACTTTTCAAAATTACAATTTCGACATATTTAAGTGTATCAATTTTGCATTGCAAAATTTTATGTATCCTCATTGTTTCTTATAAATTGGGATGGAGAGAGTACAAACTTTTAAATTTTACAACGGTGGAAAAAATATGAAAAAAATCCCATGAAATAATAAGGTGCGGGAAACGGTATTTTTGAAATGGGAAACGGAATTTTTAAAATGGGAAACGAGTTTCCCGATAACTATGAGGTGAATGCATGATACAAAAGGTTATTTCCCATTTCAAAAATTCCGTTTCCCACTAGCTATTATTTCATGTGTAAATTTCGTTTGCCGATTTCGTATCTCCTCCCAACAACTATGATTCACCCTCTTTTATACAGACTATTTTTCTTTATTTAATAGTGTATACTCTATACCAATATATAATTTCTTGGATTAGTTATCAAGGAAAGGGGGATTCAATTGTACATGTTTTATTGCACACTTTAGGATAAGAAAATGGATCGTTTGATTTTACAAATTATGCTGATTTTCCTACAAATTTAGTTATTTCACAGCAAGAAAACCACATATAGCTTAGTAGAATTTTGTTCAGTAACCAATCAAATGAGTCATAGGCTTGTCTTGTTGTAGCTTTTAAGCTCATAAGCTCTAAAAGAAATCAATAAAAAAAATCTAAGTTAAGCGAGCTAAGGTTTTAGCTTTTCTAGGCCATAGAACTACACGAGCTCGGCTTATAAGCTGGTCAACCAAATTCAAGACGTACAGTTTTTAAAGAAAAATATAAGAACAACCGAGTTTTAAAACCATAACCAAACAAGGCTTGAAGATTTAAATTAATAAACCAAAAAGAAAACACTTTAAACTGTGATTCAAGCCTTAATTTGTGCTAATGAAATTTCCCTACCAGTAAGACATGCAACATCCTCTGTCTTCTTTCAAAGCGCGTCTTGCTAATTATGTTAATTACTTTTGTGATTTGTGCTATAAAACATGTGAGGGGTTCGTTTATCATTGTTCCATTTGTAATTTTGATGTCGATACGATGTGTGCTGCCACATCGCGCACAATCATAGATAAATGTCACATGCATCCCCTAATTCCCATACAGAGCCCTAGTTCTTTTCTCTGTCATCTTTGCCTTACAAAAGAAGAATACAAATACTAGCTCCTTCAAAGCAAAAGACAAATAGAAGCAGAAAATGAAGATTACCACAAGATAGGCAGTTTCTTCATAAACTCATTAAATTCATTTACTCATAAAATTTCCAAACCAATCAACAGTATCTAGCAAGGTAAACTACATTAAGCTACCCATCAATGAATTGTCAACATGTTTATCCTATCCTGAATATTCCCATAAAATAAATATTAACCTCACTGGTATCTACGCTTCTTCTCATGAATCAAGATTTCTCAACATTCTACATAGAAAAAAACACTTCCGAATTCAGAACTTATCGACAACACCCCATGAGATTATCATTTCTATTACTCAGACTCGTCAACTTCATATTCAACCAGTATTCACCCCTTGAAAGTAGGTTTACCTCCAAAGAAGGGTTTCTGATTATCAAAAAAAAAAAAAAAAAGTACTCACCCCCTGATAGATCCTCTTGATCAATCATAAGCAATACCTTTTCCCTTATCGTTCGGAACATCACTGTTCTGTCCAGAGTCGGGCTTTCGCCCTCTTTTTTCACGGACTGAATGTAGAAATGCTTGTTATGAGCACAAATATCGGGCTTGTAAAACCGGATTCGATCACCGACCACCAATGCATGCTCCCTCACAAACCAGTTCCACCTATCCATCACCATATACTTATCCCCAAACTCAGTATAAACGATTGTCACAAACCAATCCTTGTCCCGGTGATCTGTAAGCTTCAGCATTTCTTGCTTTTTAATCCCTGGAAAGTGTAGTCTCACTAGCTCCCCACCAATCACCAGCCTCCCAAAACTCACGTCCCCATGCTCGAGTTCCACCTGGTGTTAAATAATCTACACATTAGTATAGATTTCATGCTATGTTAACAGAGCCAAGAACATATAGCAAGGTCTCTTGTACAGGATATCTGTCGATAATAAACTGAGAAAGAATCATAGCTCTAGCAGGAAAGGAAATTGATCTGTAACATAGATTCTAGTTCATCCTCTGGCATGTACTTTACGAATTGATGGCGTTTTTTCTCTTTAAGCTTATATAAGAGGATCATTCTAGTGACCGTGGTTTAAAACGACAGAAATAATTTCTTTCATCATTTTATTTTAGTAAATCAATTTTGTGTTCCTTCCTAGTAACAAAAATTGATCTCAGTGGCGCATCAGTCTCTTTAAATCTTTACCATCGTATTAAATCTCATCCATTTAGTAAGTGAGGATGTGTAAGCTTAGATCTCATTAGTAAATTATGTTCACCAAGTCATAAATATATAACTTATAACTTATTCATGATGGAGACTATGCATTAACAAGACATGACTAAGTTTAGTTAGAAGAGTATATGTTCTAGAACCTGGAAGAGGAAATTTTGGGGAAGGAACTCGGGGAGTGTTATCTGGACAGGCTTGGAATCAGGCATCGGACGTAAATGCTGCGTCACGAAATGGTCGGGGCCGAGGGGGTTTTCGGGCCTCAAGAACCGAACGATGTCCATGAAATGGAGGTTGCATAGGATACAATATTGGACCCAATGTCGTGTCAAGATGAAGGCCTCTTCTGCGTCAAAGTATACGTATCCCATATCAGACCAGGGACGGTTGAAAGGGTCCGTAATCTTGATGGTCTCCTCGTCGAATGGTATCTTGGAATCGGACGCTGGGAAATACTTTGCTGCTACCTCGTAAGAGATGGGTAAGCAGTAACTGTTGGTTACAAATATATCGAAGAGGTATGGTGAGTCGGGGTCCGAGTCTGAATCACTCGGGCCCGGATCAGGTTCAGGTTCAGGTTCAGGTTCAGGTTTGGGGTCGGTTTTCGGGTGCGTCAGTTTGCGTTTCTATGGCTGGCATCTGCACGGGGAAAGACTGTCATAGAAATTAGTCAAGTAAAGATTTATAATCTTGGGAAATTACCGACGTAACGAAAATTCGTTTGTGAAAGATCGAGTTGCAAGGATAATCAAAGCTCAAATTGCAGTTTCATAAAATTCCAAATAAAAGATATTTTGCTCAACAGTTAAAGAATTTGAATTGTTTGAGTAAACAGACACTGACAGGTTGACAGCCAAACTTTAACTCAGCGAGAAAAGGAAAAACTAAATCATAAAACCAATTCTTTGTATTGAAAAAAAGTATCAGGCATGAAAATTATATTTCTGACTCCTAATTCTTTGTAAGGCACTTAATCAATATAGGAAAAAGAACAATGACCATACCAAAAACTAAAGTCAATTCACACCTTCATCAGAACAAGATAGCCTTTGATTTCTCTGCTTTCATCGTTTCCTTTTTCTTCGTCCGTCAATAAATTCATATATTTCTTAACAAAAATCATATGTATTATTTCAAGAAAAAAAAATCACAATACAGTGTTTCCAAACTAACACTGATTATCATGAATTTGCATATTAGAAGCCGGGAACAGTATAAACTTAATAAACACTTCGAAGCTAGCTAACATGATTTGCACATTTAAAACCATAAACTTCCATAGAATTTCTGAAGAAAAAGACTTTTTACTATACATACAGCAGTTACAAAAAACTGAATTGTTTTCATGAACAAATATATAAGAGGTGACAACCCAGATTCCAACTCAATGAGAAGAAGAAAATACTAAATCATAAAATCAGATTTATGCATTCAAGAACATGTACATACATATACAGTTCCTAAAAACGCCAACTCTCATCAGTTTCTTGGTTAACAAGCATAATCATACATACACAATGCATATCAATTACGTACATATAGATAGAGTGCTTATCCTCGTTTCGATATTACAATCCTAGGCAAGCCAACAAGTTGTTCCTGTTGGAAACACTTTTTATTTTTGCAGCGGAAAAACTGACATTGGATCCTGATTATAGTGTATATAGATTTAATAAAAACAATACAGAAATACCTCATGGGCAGATACTGCTATCCGAACATCAGATGCTGGATATCTCATGCAGACTTGTTGAAGTAGTTCAACAAATTGTTGTGCGTCGAACAGATTGTGGCACCATACGAGGCTCTTTTGTGAGTCCTCAAAACGGGATGATGCCGGAACGCATTTTTATCCAAACATTAATTGGTCGTGTCTTACCACATGATATATATATGTGTTCACGATGCATTGCCACTCGAAATCAAGATATTGGGATTGGACTTATTAATAGATTCATAACCTTTCGAACACAACCAATATTTATTCGAACCCCCTTTACTTGTAGGAGTACATCTTGGATCTGTCGATTATGTTATGGGCGCAGTGCGACTCATGGTGATCTGGTCGAATTGGGCGAAGCCATAAGTATTATTGCAGGTATATGGGGAATAAGCATCGACTAACTCTATGCCAGCAGCCGCGGTAATACAGAAGATGCAAGTATTATCCGGAATGATTGGGCGTAAAGCGTCTATAGATGACTTTTTAAGTCCGCCGTCAAATCCCAGTGATCAACCCTGGACAGGCGGTGGAAACTACCAAGCTGGAGTATGGTAGGGGTAGAGGGAATTTCCGGTGGAGCGGTGAAATGATCAGAGATCAGAAAGAACACCATCGGTAGATCACACTTGATCTTCTGTTCTATTCCTATTATACTTCTTGCTCTTAGAGAGGTGGACTCTCAAAAACTGTTAGGAAACCCTAATTATGAAGGTTGTTTATTTTTCTT
Organism: Primula veris; assembly: GCA_963682055.1. Classification (NCBI taxonomy): domain Eukaryota; kingdom Viridiplantae; phylum Streptophyta; class Magnoliopsida; order Ericales; family Primulaceae; genus Primula; species Primula veris. The sequence continues at coordinate 26,375,082 of OY821742.1, read as the reverse complement.
AACATATGAACAATATATATAGGCTGCAACATGGATCTAGTGCACAAGAAGGAAAATACTTCTAAAACTCTAACCCTGCATAGATTAGTATTTAATGAATAAATATTATATAATCTTATTAACATAATTAATATAATATTATCTAATTAATACTTTACCAATCTTAGGATATTCTATCGGTAAATTATATTCATTTTCACTAGAGAATATAATTGCACTCTAATTCTTTCTCAAATAATATTTGAGAGCACATTATTAAATACTTAATTTTCTCCTCACGTTAAGATCACAAATATCCACCAAGTAAATAAATTACTGACAATTATTTTACCTGGCATATTATTTCCTCGACCTTTCCACTTAACTTATTTATTGTGTCGGATATAAAATCCACTTGCAATATTTGACACAAACAAAACTTATAAGCTTCTCGATGGGATATCATCAATCCTTGTTAAGGGACGTGAATTCCTTCGATTATAGACACACACCATATAAATAATATTACTGCCCAACATACGAGTTTGTTAACCACAACAAATCTCACCCATTGTAAATCAAAGAAGTATATATTATAAATATGTGTATCGAAAATAATCTAGGGATTAAGTGTATAAGTAATAATAATAATTCCTTAGTTATAATTATTTTATTTTGGTCAGTAGCATAAAATAATACCACTTTGTCCTGTTCAATATACTCTAAGTATACTAGCACAAAGAATCGGAACTCAAATGTTACTTGTAGTCAAGACAGACCTACTAAAATTATATGTACAACTATACCAGTGATTTGATATTCCGTGTGTAAGCCGTACTCTACACACCAAATCACTTACTATAAAGAATAAAGACACATGTACATATAAATAACATGTACAACATTGCTCAAAACTATTCTCAAATAAATCATTCATTGTTAATAAATAAATACTAAAAACAACAATAAATTATGACTTTTAGTATATCATTCTAACAATCTCCCACTTATACTTAAAGGCATGATTTCCTACATTAGACTCTCAACCCCTCTATTTATCTAAGACCTTACCGAAAAAGTCTTAATAAAGGGTTTACTAGAAAGTTAGGATGTAATCATATTCACTTTTAACTCTATGTTGATTTTCTAGAATTACTACTCGACTAAAATCTAAGTCTACTAATCAAAATGATTAAAGACTAACTTCTTGGTAAAACTACATTTAATACTTAATCATTTAAGATACTTCATTAAATGTTTTACCATTGATAAATAATCCTTCCATGAGCTAGATTTATATCTACTAACAATGTCAAAGGCAAAATAAATATAATATCTAACGAATTTCATAACATACATAAGACTTCCAATTGCCAATGCATATGGAATCCTCTATTCAACATTCCAAATCCGAAAGGAGTAATCATTTCTTAGAAAACAGTATGCTTAATTCGGCTAGAACTGATATAGCTTGCTTTGAAAGAAGCCCAACATCAATTGATGTGACTGGCTTATCATAAATTCTTTAATATCTAACTATCTGAATAATTATACATTTACTGTAAATAGTAATTCCACATGACATCTAATGAATAAGTTAATTTACTCATAGTACCAAAAATATCAAAACATACCCATCACGCTTCCAGTACTTATACTACTTATCCGACCATTGATGAAAGTCATAAGACCATCACGCTTTCATATGTTATTTTCTCAATTATCACAATCTCGAATCTCAAACATACATTTTAGATTCATCGTGACGTCATACAAATATAACATAAATTGATGTTGATGTCACAATACATTAGTCATGAATGACAATATGTATTATTGTTACATCTCATCAAATTATATTCAATCCACCTCCGATAAACCTGGATCAACTAATTAGTTACCCGCTCACTTGAAACCGATTGACATACCTTAAAACACAAATTTTGCTTACTAGCAGTCAAATAAGAATATCCGAGTTTTATTTTCAGTTATAATAATTCAAATAAACAACTTAACCTTTTAAGCATACTATATAGTGGCACAAATGCAATTTATTATCATGAGAAAATAATTACAAATAAAATATTAAATGAGCAACTAAAATAACTATGAATTATTAATAAATATGGTCCCTAATCCAATATTTAAAATTTTAATCCACCACCAGCCTAGTCATCATAAATAATATGCCTCGATGGGAGGACGTATATTATTTAACATTCGATATGCTAGTTTAGCCATTTAATTTTACTGTGTAGACAAAAGTCAAAATAAAAATTAAATATCTGGCTTAACTTTGCTCATATAAATATTAACATAACCTCAGATGGAGAGGGATAATAATAATTATATCTAAGTGAATACCATCACCAATTATAAATCCATTGTTCCAGTATATAATCTCTCAGATGGAAAGATGATTAGATACTAACAAAATATTTATAGTTTATACTTGATGATTCTGTAATTATTCCATCCGATGGGGAGGAAGGTACTATAGCCAACGCGTAAAATAATTACTTCATCTATAAAATAGTGATGGAGACCGTGATATTTATACAAAATAAATTCACTCTCCCACTTAGTTATTTATTAATTTTAGGGATACTAATTATACTTAGTGATCCGTTATTAATTTCATCCGATATGGAGGAAGGCACTATAGCCAACGCGTGAAAATAAAATACATCACTTATAATTTTCTTTCGGTCAATTCAATTAACCGTTAATTAAATCTAATTGTTATTAATTAATTAAAAATTAAACTAATTAAATCTAAACAATATTAATTAATCCAGTTAATCAAATTCCAACTATTATAAATCGATAAACTAATTAGCAATTTAATCAAAATAGTTTCGAATTAATTAAACCTTAACTATTATTAATCAATAATAAAAATCAATTAAATCTAAATAGTTAATAATTAATTACACCTTAACTATTATTAATCAATAACAAAAATCAATTAAATCTAAATAGTTAATAATTAATTACACCTTAACTATTATTAATCAATTACAAGAATTAATTAAATCTAAATAGTTAATAATTAATTACATGCGGATTTTCAGATTACAAGTGAACTGTAATACTATATATATCCAAATCTGTAAATAGTGGGTCAAACTGTAATTTTCTAAAACTATTTTCGCATTAAAGACTATTCAGCGAACTTGAAAAATAACAATTCTGGTAATTTTTCTATTCAAATTCACAAAACAGGTCCCTAGCTAAAACACACCAGCTAGGGTTAAAGTAGCCGCCAACCATCATACAATTAGCCACCTCCGCTACCCCGCAGCTTGTCTCTCTGGCCGACCACCGCTACAAGCTCCGGGGAACTCACAATCCGGTGATCAAGCACATACAAGTCCGACGAGCCAGACCTCGGGGAAGCCCATAGTCCACGATCTCAATTTCAATAACAAATCAAATCTTGGATTTAAAACATACCCAACAAGATATACATACACAGGTATCTGATATATAAATATATATCTGCAATTGTCCATTGACATTTATACCATGATTTATCTGTAAATCACCTTTTTTCCTTAAAATCAACTATTTTATGTAAACTAAAACTCATGTATACATGTTAATATATATTAATGACCAAACATATATCTATACTATTACTTTATGTGAAAAGGGCTTATGAAGCCTTAAAACAATTATTTATAAAATAGTCCTATTAATTTACAAAATTACAAAATAGTAATAGACACCTTTTACAGGAGAATTAAAAGAAAAAAACTGCCATCTAATTATTAACTTCAACTTCTCACAAATTATATCATCAAATTCATCCCCCTCTCTCTCTCAACCATAATTATTCATTCTTTCATAAAAGATTCTACCATAAAAAATTGCCATCTAATTATTAACTTATCTTCTCACAAATCATATCATCAAATTCATTTCTTCTCTCTCTCTCAACTATAATTATTCATTCCTTCATCAAAGATTCTACCATAACGGATTAGATATATTTTTTTGGATTCACACCCATCGGGTGGACAGATCCGCTAGTACATACATATTCATACACATGTTTACTATAGCATAAAGCTCCTGTTATATACGTCACATAGGAAACAAATTCATTATCACTTACTTCCATAGTCATATATGTATACAACTCAAAATAAACTGGAATACGTTACATATTCATATATAATTCACTATGCAGTTTGATGTTATTAAACAATAACAGAAATATAGCAGTTCTAATATTCCAATAGCAGAATAAACAAAAAACACATTGAATAAAATATTGTTTATTTCTGATTGAAAATTTAATCTTAAACCTAGATTAAATATCTATTCAACCCTAAACAAGCCAATCAAATCTATATAAAACAGAAATATAGCAGTTTTATTTTTGCAGCGGAAAAACTGGCCTTGTATCCTGATTATAGTGTATATGAATTTAATAAAAACAATACAGAAATACATCCGGACAGAGGTAGATCACACTTATCTTCTGTTATATTTCTATTATACTTCTTGCTCAAAAACTTTTAGGAAACCCTAATTATGAAGGTTGTTTATTTATATGCTACAACAAGGACTAGTGCACAAGAAGTAAAAGACTTCTATCTTACCTGGAACTCTAACCTACTTAGATTAGTACTTAATTAATAAATAATCTATAATCTAATTAACATGATTAATATAATATTATCTAATTAATATTTTATCAATTTTAGGATATTCTATCGGTAAATTATATTGATTTCCACTAGAAAATACAATTACACTCTAATTCCTTCTCAAATAATATTTGAGAGCACATTATTAAATACTTAATTTTCTCCTCACGTTAAGATCACATATATCCACCAAGTAAATTAATTACTGACAATTATTTTACTCGACATATTATTTCCTCGACCTTTCCACTTAACTTATTTGTTGTGTCGGACATAAAATCCACTTACAAGATTTGACACAAACAAAACTTATAAGCTTCTCGAGGAGATATCATCAATCCTTGTTAAGGGACGTGAATTCATTCGATTATAGACACACACCATATAAATAATATTACTGCCCAACGTAAGAGTTTGTTAACCACAACAAATCTCACCCATTGTAAATCAAAACAGTATATATTATAAATATATGTATCGAAAATAATATAAGGATTAAAAGTATAAGTAATAATAATAATTCCTTAGGTATAATTATTTTATTCTGGTCAGTAGCATAAAATAATACCACTTTGTCATGTTCAATATACTCTAAGTATACTAGCACAAAAAGTCGGAACTCAACTGTTCTTTGTAGTCAAGACAGACGTACTAAAACTATATGCTACAACTATACCGATGGTTGTATACTCCATCTAAAGTTGTGAATGATAAAATATATTCTGTTAGAACCAGTGATTTGATCTTCCGTGTGTAAGTCGTACACTACACACCAAATCATTTACTATACAGAATAAAGATACATGCACATATAAATAACATGTACATATAAATAACATGTACAACATTGCTCAAAACTATTCTCAAATAAATCATTTATTGTTAATAAATAAATACTAAAAACAACAATAAATCATGCGATTCGCTGTAGCTTAGCCAACGACGGTTACTTGACAGGAGGTTATTTAATGAGAATAATATGAGCAATTGTTATTTATTATTATTGTTTGAATGAATAAATAATTGTCTATTATTCTATTTAGTAGATGGTTTAGTGTGTAGAGTATAACTTACACACGGAATATTAAATTGTCGGTTCTAATAGAATATAAGTTATATATTTACAACTTTACATGGAAATGGACACACCATCAATAGAGTTGTAGTACATGGTTTTAATAGGCCTGTCTTAACTACAAAGAACAAATAAATTCCAACTCCATTTACTAGTGCACTTTGTGTGTAATAAACAAGACTATTACAAAATGATCATTTGGTGACTAACTAAACAAAATAATTCATAACTTGTGGTCATGGTTATTGTTTATACTATTAATTCATAAATTGCTATTTAAACATGTATGGATGTGTTTGTCATTTTGATTCATACATGGTGAGATTCGTCACGAGTCAATAAACATAATGACTTAGATGATAACATTATTCGTATCAGTGTTTATTAGTAATAAAAAAAATCCACATCCTGTAAGGGATTGATGATACTCAATTGAGGAAGTTTAAAAGTTTTGTGCGTGTAAACCCTGCATGTGTATTTATAATCCGAGACGCAAATAAGTTAAACGGACAGACTTAGGGATAATACGTTTATTAAATAAGAAATTAGTCAGTGATTTAATTTAATAAATGAGTATCTGATTAATCTTTACATGAGAAGATAATAAACATGTTTGACAATTAGAACAAATTAAATATTCAGATTATGGTAGAGAGATCAGTCGTGATTTTTTGTGGAATAAATTACTATTTAAATTGATTGTGTATACCTCGATCGGGTTTTTAGGAGATATGATAGCACGAAATCTTTTTAGTAAGCTCTATCCTAATCAGCGTACAAGTTTCTACCTTAGCCTACATATAACACGCCCCTTTTCTTGAAAAATAGAAGTTTTTCATAACTATATTTTCGAGATTGCCTCGAGAGAGAAAGAACCCACCATCTTTAACCGAGCAAGGGCTAGATCAGGAATAAGGTAAAAAAGTTGAGGCGATCTGTTCCATCTCACAGCAGCCATCTTGTTCCCTTATATTATTCGGTATGATCTAAATTTATACGGTAAAATAGGATTATTTTTGATAATACACGTACATATTAAACCTAAAAATCTGGACACGTTTTTTTCGCTGTGGAGACCTATTTTCTATCAGCAACCACTTATAAAGTAACAAATGTTCTTAGCAAGCCCGAAATATAAATCTGACTGTATCAGTTTAAACAAACACCTTGTGTAAAATCCCGTACTTTATTAAATAATTTATATTCTTAGAATATCCTTCTTAATATTATTATTAATTCTACTAGTAATAAAGTATAAATAATTAAAAAGTTAGGGTACTGTTGTTAAGTAAGTAACACCTAAAGGACCAGTTAGGTTATTCCTCTTATGATAGATTAGTGCTAATGGCTTTTAATTCTGAAAACGCATAAAAGAGAGTGAAGAGGCAGAGAAGCAGAATCGACTATGGTAACCGAAATAATAAAGTTTAGAGTATCAATGTCAGAGTTATATATATATATTGGGTTATCAACCTTTACTATAAGTGTAATTCACCGCAAAAGCAGAGTTTATATAATATATAGAGTGATGGAGATTTATATACTTATTTATATAAATATATATAAGCTGTTTGGGAAGAGAAGGAGACGGGAGCTGTAGGTCTTTCGTGTAATCAAGGTAATACATATGAATCCCTACTGAAATGAATATGGTTAACAAGAAATTAGTTCTTAGATTTAATTTAAGTTTAGTTGTCACTTTGGTTAAACCTTGTATACTGTTCCTGACTAATAATAAGTAAATCGGGCTGATGACTAGTTTTTTTCAATAAGTTAATGGGTTTGTATTGTTTTTTTTTTGAAAACTCCGGTTGCAGGCTATTTAATCAAACGCAGAGATTATGGTGGTTTGGTTGCAGTTCATAGTCTAGATTAATATATAAATAAAGATAATCTATAGGTTAGTTTTACATTCCATTAAGGTTTGGTTATGTATATCACCTGTAACGATTTTTGTTTGTTTCAAAATCGGAATATACATGGCAGGAAGAATAGTTGAATATGAAATGATTCATCTTATAACGTAGTAGCTTTTTGTATTGCCAGAAGGTTATGAATTCTAGTTTAATTAGCTTTACTACATGTCTGGTAGTGTGCAACTGTTCTAGTATGGGGTTAAATTGGTAGGTTAAATAATAAACAAGAGTTGAGTACAAAGAATGTAAAGAGAACCAATAGTTCACGATCCCAGTAGCTTGTAGATGACGTATATTAACTAGATTTGCTTTATATTTTCATGACTAGTTCTCAAGGGCGGAACCAGAACCAAATGTGTGGACTTGCCAAAATTAATAAAAACGCATAATATTTTTCAAATTATAAACACGGAAAAGCCGGATTTTTTTAAACATTTTTTACCATTTTTTATTGATTTTTTTTACCTTGTTTTCTTAATTAAAATGTATTTGATTTCTATTTTTTTCCTTTTCGCTCAATTTCGACTTTATTTTCAAACTACCAAAAAAAACCCAAAACAATAATGTCACGTGCAGTCATGTGTCGAAAGTTTCAGCGTTTCAAAATTGACTGAAAAATAAATAAAATTGAAACTCAAAAGATATAAAAGTTAAATTTAAGAAATTAAGCTATAACAAGTAACAAGATTAAGACACGAAGATAAAAAAATATAAAAAAACCTTAAAAAACCAAACCTATATTAAATAATAGATATATACGAACAATTAAATATCTTTTACACAATTTTAGTATATTCACTTCAATTAAAATACAAACCATCAAAAAATATTTTTAAAATTTTGTTTGCACTCACCACTACTCTAATTATTATTTTTGTTTAATTTTTTTTAAAGATATGTGTTACGTGCCAACATGATAATTTGGTGTAAACTGTTTTTTATAATCACTTACATATGTTAGTTTTTTAAGTATTACTTATATATTATCAGCACATACAAAATTATAGTGTGTTATTGCACTAACATTATATAATTTTGGGAGGAGTTGCCAAAAAAAATATTTAAGGGGTTGTCAGAATATCGCATATATAAATTATTATGAAAAATATTAATAAATTTTTTTTTCCGAAATTGTGGAGTTGTCGTAGCAACCCCTGGTCATAGGGGTGTGCCACCCCTGTTAGTTCTATAGTTTTAAGTTGTCCATGTCGTCAGGGAGACAATCGCCATAGAGTTTTGTTACACTATAGAATATTAGACCTAGTCATATTTTGCCCCATGACATTTATGTGCCACTGTATTGACATGGTGGGACGATTAAATTTCCAGGTCTTTAATGGTTTTGGTATAGAAGTGTTCGGGTTTTTCAACCCGAGTCAGGTGAGTGATCTTGTCTTATTATTATAAAATCCCATCATGTATTTGACAGAAAGTTTCAGGCCTTTGGCATTATTTGAGTATTATATGTGTAAAAGAATGTTTTCATATCAGTTGTGCAAACAGAGGGAAAATAAATTATTATTATAGATTATGTATAAAGTTTGATGGATATTTTATGTTAATTGCCTATGATTGTATTGGAACTATGAGAAAAAGTGCAACAGAGAATCTCCTAATAAGGAGAAGTGGGGTGACGTTAGCAACTAAACAAATGAGTTTGGTTCTCAACGGTTAAATTAACGATTGTACACCATTTCGTTAACCGGAACGTTTTAAGGAATAGACCCAGCCGTCATGCTGCGGTGACCTTAATTACGTAGTGCACGTATGGTTTTTACACCTGAGAAAAAGATCGACGGTAAAGAGATTGAAGAAGTTAATCGAGCTCGGTACCCTAATATATAAATACTATCATACTTGCTTTTATCATAATAAGAAAGGAAAAAAGATTATCATGTTTCTTGCATTTGTTTAAAAAAATTTACCTTGTTATATGATGAGAAGTTTTATATAAATCAATGATCTGTTTTTAAAGAAAGAAAAGAAACGAAAACCTATTTTAGACCCATACTATTATTGTAAGACTTGTCACTTATTGAGCTCGTTTAGCTCATCACTCTATTTTAAATGTTTTCAGGTAAGTGGTTTTAGATTTGAAGTCGAGTGGTGGGACCAGACATATCTCATAAAAGTTTAAGTTAGTTTTCCGCTGTGATATAATTTCGGTTTACCTTATATGATGTATAATTACTTGGTAAGGACCATAGTTAAAATTGTTATTAATAAAAGTTTATATTTTTTAGTATATTCATTAGTCTACTATATTTATATGTTGTTAATTTAGGCTTTATCTAACACGTGTCGCTACACACGTGTTATTCGGCCGTGCGACTCCCAAATTTGGTCTGGGATGTTACACCTGAGTGGAGAAAAAACAAATTATGACTATGGATATAGGACGAAAAACAGTAGAAAAAGAAAAAGTGAAAAATACAAAGGTGGAAATAGGATGAATAATATAGATATATATGTATGTTTGTATGATATATATTGTTGTATGTTTGAATAAAACTAAATATATTTTCTAATTTAATTAGCTGTCTATACTGTATAGTGTTGGGAGAGAAAGAGTGTCCGCAGGAGAGAGAGTACATGACAGAGAGACGGGTGAGAGAGAAATTTCCATTCATTTTCATTTTACTCCACTGTTGTAACAAAATTGGTTTCTCACGCTTTACATACAAATTTTTCTCATACTTTTTCATATTTTCTTTTTCATCGGGTTTCTTTGGTAACCAAACCCATAAAATCATTATCTCGGAAATCATTTTCTTTTTTCCATCCGTTTTCTGGATTCCAAACACACCCTAAAGGCTTCACAAGAAAAAAAGTTGAGAAGGATGAGGTACCAATGGAGAAAACTGGGAGGAAAATACTAGTGTAGATAGACACTTCAGATTGGTCAGAGTTTTGATATATATATGCTATAGTAACTAATAACAGAATAAGTAAATCAGAAAAAGAAAAAGTGAAAAATACAAAGCTGGAAATAGAGTGAATAATGTATATATATATATATATATATATATATATATATGTATATATGTTTGTATGATATATATTGTTGTATGTAATTATATTGTTGTATGTATGCACAACTGGTGACTGCGGAGCAGTTTGAATAAAACTAAATATATTTTCTATTTTAATTTACCAAATTTAATTTGTTGTCTCTGCTGCATCGTGTTGGGAGAGAGAGAGAGTGTCCGCATGAGAGAGAGGTTGTGGGAGAGAGAGAGAGAGAGAGTACAGGACATAGAGACGGGTGAGAGAGAAAATTTCCAATTCATTTTTATTTTTACTTCCATTTTTTTGATGAAAATTGGCTTTTCATACTTTACATACAAACTTTTCTCCTTTTTTCTCACATTATCTCTTTTCCCGGGTTTCTTTTGTAACCAAACACATAACATTATTTTATCAAGAAATCATTTTTTTTCATCCGTTTTTCGGGTTCCGACCACACTCTAAATGCTTCACAAGAAAAAAAGGTTGAGAAGGTTGATGTACATTGAGAAAACTTGAAGGGAAATACGACGTAGATAGACACTTAAGGATTGGCCAGAGTTTTGATATATATGGTATAACAACTAATAACAAAAGAAGTACATTTATCCAAGTTTAAAAAGAACAGGACATAGAGAGAGAAAGAGAGAGACAACTAGGGTGAAAAACCCTACCCGCCGCAAAGATGGTTGAACGTGATAAAAATTCTGATGATTCAAATGCCCAACTAATTAAACCGGACCTTCCGGTAAAGTCTTTTGCTGCTATCCTCAAGAAACAAGTCTCTAAACCCAAAATTGATTTGAAAGAAATCGAATTTTATAGAGGAGAACCAATGATTCAATTTTCTAAAGAAGAAACCTGCCAATTATCCGAGCCGTTTAAATATACAATAGTAGGTAAATTCTCGCATGGTAAGCCACAAATTGAAGATATTAAAAAGGTTTTTCATACGCTTGATTTACAAGATAATTATCAAATTGGAGTTCTGGATCACAAACATATTCTTATTAGATGTTTTCATGAAGATGACTTTCAAAGAATATGACTACGAAAGGTCTGGTTTATACAAGGTTTTCCTATGCGTACTTTTAAATGAACGTATGATTTTGATCCGGATGTTGAAACTTCATTAACGCCTATTTGGATATCTTTGCCTAAGCTTCCTATTCATTTATATAATACGTCGAGTATATTTTCTATAGTTTCAGCATTTGGGTATCCTCTTAAGGTAGATGAACCTACTTCTAAACTGTCAAGGCCTGAGTTAGCACGTATTTGTGTAGAAATAGATTTAAAAAGGGAATTAATTGAAAGGGTTCGTATTGGATATGGGGGTGATGAAGGTTTTTGGCAAGACTGTAAATATGAAGATGTACCTAAGTTCTGTTTCTTTTGTAGTAAACAAGGGCATGATGAAGATCTATGCCTTATAAAATAATGTGCAAGCAAGCAAAAAGTAAAGGAAATAAATGGAAAAACCCCAGAACAAGGGCAAATACAACAGAAGGAAGGATTAAATCGAACAAAGGCCATGTTAAACATAAATATTCCACAAAAAAGCACGTACAAAAGGGTAGAAAGAGAGAGTACGAAAGAATGGGATAGTAGGAACTTTGGTAAAGACAATTTGGTGGTGGAAAAGCTGTCTTCAGTAAATGATGCAGTGAATCCTGTAGAAAATATACAACAAGTTACAAAAGGGGTAAATGCTGAGAAGGAAAATCTAGAAGATAATGTTATCACTATTGAAGCTAATGAAGCAATTTCTTCAGAGCCTATTATAGAAGATAATATTATCACTATTGAAGCTAATGAAGCAATTTCTTCAGAGCTTATTATAGAAGAATTTGATTGTAATGAGCATAATAAAGATGAAGAAGAAACTGGCAGTGGAAGACAACTAAGTTTAAATGCAGAATTAATGGTATTAACTGAGGTCAGTGAAGAAGTGGTTACTGGGCAATCAGAAATTCTGGTTAATAAGATGGTAGGAAGTGATAATAATCCTAATGAAAATTTTGATTCTGATAATGTGAGAGATGCTAATATACTAGAGGATTTGAATTTATCACCAAGAAACATTCATATAGAACCTGAAGAGGTAAACTGGGAAATAAGTATGTCCAATAGTGCAAAAAGAAAACAAAAGAAAAGAGACTTCAAAATAGCTGAAAAAGAGAGTATGGTACTAAGATCCTCTAATGTAGGGGTAAGAAAAGTGTATAAATGATTAATGCTCTTATATGGAATGTCAGAGGCATGGAAGGTAAAGGTGCTACTAGTAGAAGATTGAAGTTTTTGTGTAAGTTACATAAGCCTATGTTATTAATATGTTTAGAACCTATGACATGGAGTAGTAAGCTTGATTTTTATAAGATTAAATTTGGGTTTGATAATGTTGTTTCACAAGACTATAACAAAATTTGGGTATTCTATAATATTGGTATTAATGTGGAGGTTCTGAATCAAATGGAGCAGGGTATTAGTTTTGTTATCAAAGGGAGCTTTCTACTGAAGGAAATTAAATTTACAGCTGTGTATGCTAAATGTTCAAGAGAAGAAAGGGTACCTTTATGGAATTGGTTGCAGCAAGAAAGTACTAGAGAACCTTGGATAATTGGAGGAGACTTCAACACTGTTTCAAAAGAAGAAGATAAGATAGGAAGACTTAGTTTAAACTTGGGTTCAGCTAATGATTATTTAGAGTGTATTAATAATGTGAACATGGAAGAGATGAAATTTCCTGGTTCTAAATTTACTTGGTGGAATAAAAGAAGTGATGAAGCTGCTATTTTTGAAAGAATTGATAAAGTTCTTATTAATCAACATTGTTCAGATCTTTTTCAGAATATATCTTTAGAACATCTAAATAAAGCCTCTTCAGATCACAGTCCTCTTTTAATTAAATGTAGGACTGAGTTTGACAATAACCCTAAAAGGTTTATTTTTCAAAAGTTCTGGACAAATCATGAAGATTACAGTAAGGTAGTATCTTCAGTTTAGGTGCCTTATTCTAAAGGTGATGCTTTGTATGCTTTAGTTAATAACTTAAAAAGAACAAAGAAAGCCTTATCTGTGTGGAACAAAGCAGTCTTTGGGAATATATTCCAGAAAGTTAGTGAAGCTGAAGACGAAGTTCTCAAAATGGATAGCATCTTTGTGAATGACCCTACAATGATCAACAAAATTGTGTTAAATAAAGCTGAAGCAACTCTAAAATACAGAATCAAAATTGAAGAGGAATTCTGGGGACAAAAAGCTAATCTAAAATGGGTCAATGAAGGAGATGCCAATACCAAGTATTTTCATAGTATTGTAAAAAAAAAGAAGAGATAGAAGTTATATCAGTAATATCAAAAAGGCTACAGGGGAGTTATTACAGAGAAATCAGAAATTCAAAATGAAGTTGTTGAATATTTTCAAGGGCTTCTGGATGCTAAAAAAGACTATAAGGGATCTTATAAGAGTCTGGATATAATTTCTAGGCCTATTACAGATGATGACAATGACTTGTTAAATAAGTTCCCTGAAGATATTGAAATTAAAGAAGCTGTTTGGGGTCTTAATAAAAACAGTGCACCAGGTGTGGATGGTTTTACTGGAATTCTGGGCAAGAAATTAGTTTGGACAAGAGTTTTGTGTATGTTTCAAAGAGTGTTGATAGAGAACAAAAGAAAGAAATTAGTAAAGAGTTACAAATTGAAGTAAAGAAGACCCCTTTCACTTATCTTGGTTGCAAGCTGTACTCTGGACATAAAAAGAGTGTTTTGTTCCATGAGCTTATCCTGAAAGTAAGAAAAAAATTAAGCAATTGGAAAAGTCAGTGGTTAAATATGGTTGGAAGACTATATTGATTAGATATGTTCTTCAGTCTATGCCAGTGTATACTTTATCAGCTATGAATCCTCCGAAACAGGTTATTAAAAAAATTGATCAAATTTTAGCTAGATTCTTGTGGGGTTCATCTGATCAAGTACAAAAGCACCAGTGGGTTAAATGGAAAAAGGTTTGCTCTCCAGTGGAAGAAGGTGGACTAGGATTAAGAAGCTTTACTGATATTTCTAAGGCATTTGCAGCTAAATTATGGTGGAATTTCAAAACAAAAAATAGTTTGTGGTCTAATTTCTTGCAAGCTAAATTTTGTAGAAAGAAACATCTTAATTGTGTTCCTTCTGGGAAAGGCAATAATACTTGGTCCAGAATGTTAAAAGTGAGAAGTGAAGTTGAGAAGCATATTGTTTGGTTATTAGGTGAAGGAAATATATCTCTCAATCAAGATAATTGGATGGGGGAAGGACCTTTACAGGATGCTAATTTGGATAATAAGATTATGGCTTCAGATGTTATTACTAATGGTGAGTGGGATAGAGAGAAAATTGATCTAAATATACCTATTCATCTGAAACATCTATTTTCATGTGTGATTAGCATTAATAAACTTAGAAAAGATACTCCTATTTGGAATATCAATAAAATGGGTAATTTCAGTATAAAATCAGCTTGGGAGATCATGAGAAACAAGAATGATATAAACTGGATTAACAAGTTATGTTGGGATAAAATTATACCTGTGAAGATATCCTGTTTTATCTGGAAATTTTTCAATAAGGCTATTCCATTGGATCCTGCAATTCAAAAATTGGGAATTATATTATCTTCAAAGTGTGAATGTTGTGGTTGTAATGTGGAGGATTCAGAACATTTATTGAGTAATGGGCCTATAGCTACAGAAGTGTGGAATTATTTTAACAAATTAATGGGTGTTGCAAACAAAACAGAACAAGCAAGGGGAAAATTTATCTCTTGGTGGTCTCAATCAGGTACTGTTATATCTAAGCTATACTGGAAAATTTGCAAAGTATTGCCAGTATTTATAGTGTGGGAAATTTGGAAAGCTAGATGCAGTAGTAGATTCAATAATAAAAGAATGATTGGAGCTATAATATGTGAGAATGTCCACAGCTTGATTACATGCTACTCTAACAAAGATAAATGTTTTCCTTCAAATTTTGATCTCAAAGATGGGATTACTGCAAGAGTACTTAATAAGAAAAAGATTAAAGTGGTAAAGTGGTTATGTCCCCCTAAAGGATATAATAAATTTAATATTGATGGTAGTTTTAGAGGAACCACTAATAAAAGTGGAATTGGGGGTGTTCTGCGAAATGATCAAGGTAATTTCCTTTTAGGGTTTTTTACTTCTATTAATAGTAATTCTGGGCTTGAATCTGAGATGGTATCTCTATTATTGGGTGTTCAAATTGTTGCGGAGAACAATATAATCTTTGAATCAGATTGTTTACAATTGGTAAATATAATACAAGGGAAGAGTACTTGCCCCTGGGTTTTAATCTATTTGATGGATATAATAAAACAACAATTAATAATTCATAATTTTCAAATTATGCATATAGAAAGAGAGCGTAATAGAGGAGCAGATTACCTGGCAAAGCTAGGGTGCGAAGATGATCCAGTTATTTCAGATAGTTTGGATGACTTCTCAGATTACTTCAAGGGTGTAATCATCACTGAAGCAATGGAAATACCATATTTACGAATTAGATGATTTTGGGGGTATGGAGGAAGAAGAGAGACAGTCTCTCTCTAAAGGAAAGTGATGAGTTTGCAGCAGGCGAAGGGTTCTCTGTAGTTAATATTGGGACGCGTGTCCATATGTTTAAATTATTCTTTTTTGTCCTCAAATTTTCTGTCGGTTTGCAATTTGTTCCGTTAGATTGTAATAATTACAATGTTCCACTTTGTTTAATAATTTAATAAAATAGTGGGTTTCCCACAGTTTATTTAAAAATAAAACTAATAACAAAAGAAGTAAATCAGATGGGGATGGGGATGGGGATGGAAGAAACGTAGTGTTTTTTGTGATTTACCATTCTGTAAGGACAGCCTCATCCAACACTGTTGGTCCGTGCGTCTAAACATTAGAGGGGGTGAATAAAATTTAGGCGTTTTTTACGGAATTAAAACTTAAACGCAACTAATCAAACCAACTAACTGGATAAATACTTAATCAATAATAATTATGCGATAACAAATAATGAATAAGTTAACCATGCGCACAATCACAAAATAAGTTGCGGCAAGTAAAGAGTAAGGGAAGAGAGATTGACACCGCGATATATAGAGTTTCGGCATACTGGCCTACCTCATCTCACCGGAATTGCTTTACCGGGTATTATCACTATAATCTTCAACCCAAGATTACAAATTCTAACGAGTTAATCAATCGATTTGCTTACCCTCTACCCGATTATACAATCTTGATACAAGTGCAATAGTACACAAAATCAAGTCAATTACTCCCCCTAAATCTATGAGTATGCAAGTGAAATGACCTACAACTTTTAAGCAAGCATTTGCTTAAAAGTCTCTACCCAAACACTCACTCACAAATAAGCTTATAAATTGCTGTTTACAAATTTATGATGAAATCACTCTCTATTAATTGCTTTTTTATCTTGATGAATAATCTTACAAATGTGTATCACTGAAAATTAAGCTAATATATGTGCATGATAAGTGTTTGAATTTATCTTGATCGTTTCTTTTCTTGATTATCCCTTTTTTGAGCTTATTTCTCTTCAATGGAGGTTAGGGTTGATGATTGTTGAGTTTAGGATATGTAGTGGGGGGTTTTTGTAGACTCAAAATGTCCATTGGTCCCAAAGTTGTCGTTTTTAGTTGTTAGAGTGTTTTATTCAATGGTTAAAAGACACAACTAGATAAAGTAAAAGTGACTTAATTCAAAACTCCAGAAGTTCGACCCGTTGAAGTGTGTTTTTCGACATGTCGGAATATCTGAGGGCTTACTGCCCAAATTTTGCACTTTTCGATTGGTCTAACAATTTTTCAATTGGTACTTCGACCTGTCGAATATTTTTCGAGTGTAAAACCTTCATAATTGGATTTATTGAAACTTTTGCATCGTCTTTGTTCGTATTCCAAAATGAGTTTCGTTTGAGCCGCGAACTTTGATATCGAATGATATATCATTTTAAAGCCTGGAATATACAATATCTCTTTTTGGAAAAGATCAAGTATTAAATCATCGAATAAAGAAATTTTCAACTATAAGTAAAATCATCAGAGCACTTATAATCAAAATCAAATAATGAACCTATGGTTCAACAATCTGCCTCATTTGGATTATGACAAACTAATGATGATTTTACAAAAATAACAAAAAACAACGAAACAATTATCTTTCCCATTTTAAAAACCTATAACATTTCATTTTTCAACCCATTTGGCATTATCAAAATGTCATAAAGAAAAAAAGGGATTGGTGAAGACTTTCAAAAAGTTTAAATAAAAGGAAGGTTTTTAGAATTCATTTTTACAACCAACTAATCGCAAATGACAAAAATTACATCAACTAGATATTCAAAAGCGATAAAATGAGAGATTTGAGAGAGGAGGGTAAAGGGGGCGCCGGTAGATGTGAGAGACGAAATAGATATACTGGTATGTATGTATGTAATTCGTTGTATGTGTGTGAGAAAGAAAAATAAAATAAAAATCTGGAGACAAAAACCTCGACAGGTTGAAAAAAATTCGACAGGTCTAAAAATGCATAAAAAGTTCCAGTAGGTTTCGACAGGTATATCGACAGATTAAAAATTGCAGTTGAAAAATTAAAGAAAAATGAATAGTTACAGTCAACATGTCGAAAGTTATAGCAGTCTGGTCGAAAATTCTAGGATGAATTTGATGATTTTGGTAGTTTCCGACACCGATTTGGCATAAATAATTATACACATATAGTATAAATCAAGAAAATGATTTTACTTAAAATATACCTATAATCACACATCAAACATACCAAACTTTCTTATTATAAAAAAAATTGTTCTTCATTAAGCGGTTTTGAAAGAAATAACGAAACATGAAAAATATAATAACGATGCATATAATCCAACCTAATCACATATTTGAACAACTTTTATAGTTGAATGTACCGAATAAGTGATGTCGAGTTCGCTTTCTAATGACAGTTGCATTGAGCATTTCCAAGTCCGACTATGTGGTACCATTTGTTGGTTCACCTTCCACTCTTCTCGATCATTGGATTTTCGTTCTTTATAGTGGATTTGCTTTTCTCGACTTCCACGGTTTTGTCCGGTTTTGTTAACCATTTGCTGATTTTCTTCTTTTGAACGGAAATACCTATAACACAAGTTTTGTCTTTTGGTCCCCAATTTCTTTTGGGTTCGACAATGTTAGTGACATGGGTTTTTACTACCCCTTTCTAATCATTTCTAGTCACATGAAAACGATAAGGACATATAGAAGAAAGATGCTCGTTTCTACTACATTGTATACGATGCATAAACTTTTTCGCATAATGAGAACTATATGAGTATGATGAACGATCTTGTTAAGAAACTCTAACCCTTTTCCATCATTGAAAGATTTTTGAAAAACCTTTCAAGTACTCGCTATTAAAAACAATCTTTTGTTTAATCGGAATAAGAGTTTTAGAAATGTTAGAGGGTTTGACGAATCGAGTTTTGTTTGGAATAGAACTAATGCAATCATAACCTATACCACTTTTGTCATTTAAATATTTTTGACCACTCAAAATGTTATTTAATACGGTTTTCCCTTTAGAAAACTTTATGATTGTTTAATTGAGTTTTTCGATGGTAACGACAAGCTTATAGTTTTTCTTTTTTTAAAGTGTCATTCTTGGTTTGTAAAAGCTTGACCTTGTCATTTAAGTTGGAAGCATGAGAATTCAAAACCTTATTTTTGCTTTTAATCTTATCGAAAGCATCCTTTAACTCTTCAAAATTTTCTAATAAATCAAAATCTAAAGAAGGCGATTTGAAAGAGTTTATACAAGTCTAGAGACTTCATTTTTAAGAAAATTGATCATGATTTTTAAAGACTCGTTTTGAAGAACGAGATCATTGTTTTTTATCTTTCAATTCTTCTTTTTCGTCATCTACATCATGTAACAAAAATGATGATTTCGGACTAGACGTATGTTCAATGTCATCTCTTTTCAAGGGTTTTATAAGAGAAGAATTTATCATTTTAAGAGAGTCAACCTTTTTAACAAGTTTAGGAAAGTTTTCAAAGTAAATATCACACATATGAAGTAATTCATCATAAGATAGATCATTTACCTCATCAGTTTTGATTTCACTTGAAGCCGAATGGTTAACTTCATTGTTGTCTTCCATTGCCATGTAGCATGCAAGATTCATGACTTCTTATTGGTCGGAACTATCGCTAGAGTTTGATGTGAATTTCTTAAACCTCTTTTGTCTTGCTTTGCTCTAGTGATATTTGGTGCAATCTCTCGCCATGTGTTCTTTCTTACCACAAGAATAGCAAACAAAATCGTTAAAAATAATTGAATTACTTGACAATTCACCTTTCTGTTTTCGTTGGCCTTTAAGATTAAACACTTCTTTCACGATTTTTAGGATTTCCATGCGTTCTTCGTCATTTTCGAATGACTCGTCACTTTCGTCATAAGTTGTGCCTTTGAATGCTATCTCCTTCCTTTTTGAGATTGGTTTCTGACTATTGAGGGTGATCTCGTGAGTAGTGAGTGAACCCGTCAATGCATCAAGAGTGTATGTGTTCACGTTGTGCGCCTCTTGAATTCCGGTGATCTTTGGTTTCCATTCATTCGGTAAGCTCCGAATCATCTTTGAAACCATTTTCTTAAAAGACAAAGACTTACCAAGAGACATCAGTCCATTAGTAATAGTGTTAAATCTAGCAAGAATATCGAAAATAGTTTCTTCCTCACACATGCTAAAAAGCTCGTACTCATATACTAGAATTAGGAGTTTGTCCTCTTAACTTGGTTAGTCCCATCATGCATAACTACTAACTTATCCCACATACCCTTAACCGTTTTTAAGAGGAAATTTTGTTGTACTCGTTAGGGGAAACGATACAAACAATAGTGTACATCGCTTTGACATTAATAGAGTAGGCTTCTAATTGAGCGTCATACATGGATTTGGTTTTCCCTATTTTTAGACGTATGACAGAATATCCTACTTTTATAATCTTCCAAAGTTCAACATTGTAACTTTGTAAGAACATGCTCATCCTATCATTCCAATAGGAAAAGTTTATCCCATCAAAAAACGGTAGAATATTGGGGGATAAAGCTACACCGGAGGCAAAATTGTACAAATTAGCCATATGAATCTTAGCTCTAAAATTCCTAGATACCTATATGCAAAAGCCTTGGCTTTGATACCAATTGTTGGCCCGTGCGGCTAAACCTTAAAGTGGGGTGAATAAGATTTTAGGCGTTTTTCATGGAATTAATACTTAAGGGAAACTAATCAACCCAACTAACTTAAGCAACAATAATTATGCGATAACAAATATGAATAAGTTAAGAATGCACACAATTACAAAATAATTTGTGGAAAGTAAAGAGTAAGAGAAGAGAGATTGACACCGTGATATATAGAGATTCGGCAAATCTGCATACGTCATCTCTCCGGAATTGATTTACCGGGTATTATCACTATAATCTTCAACCCAATATTACATATCCAAACAAGCTAATCAATCAATTTTCTTATCTTCTATCCGAGTATACAATCTTGATACAAGTGCAAGAGTACAGAAAGTCGAGTCAACGACTCCCCCTCAATTTATGAGTATCCAAGTGAAATGACCTTGAGCTTTTAAGATAACGCTTGCTTAGAAGTCTCTACCCAAACACTCACTCATAAATTTCTCTTTACAAATTTGTGAGGAAATCACTTTCTATCAGTTGCTTCTATCTTGATGAATAATCTTATAAATATGTATCACTCAAGATTAAGCTAATATATGTGTGTGAATCATATGATAGTGTTTGGCTTTAGCTTGATTACTTATTTTCTTGATTTTTCCCTTTTTGAGCTTGTTCCTCTTTAATGGAGGTTAGGGTTGATGATTGGTGAGTTTAGAAGATGTATTGGGGGGTGGGGTGGGGTTGTAGACTAAAAATATCCATTGGTCCCAAAGTGGCCATTTTTAGTTGTTGAGTGTTTTATTCAATGGGTAAAATCCACAACTAGATAAAGAAAAATGACTTAATTCAAAACTCCAGAAGTTCAACCCGTCGAGGTGTGTTTTTTGACATGTCGAAAATCCGAGGGCTTACTACCCAACTTTTGCACTTTTCGATTGGTCTAACAATTGTTCGATTGGTACTTCGGCCTGTCGGATTTTTTTCGACGTGTCTAAAATCTATTAATTCGGTTTCTTGAAATTCTTGTATCTTCTTCGTTCGTTCTCCAAAATGAGTTTCATTTGAGCTGTTAAATTCGATACTGAATGATATATGATTTAAAGCCTGAAATATACAATTTCTCTTTTAGGAAAAGATTAAGTATTAAATCATCGAATAAAGAAATTTTCAACTATATGTAAAATCATTATGACATTTATAATCAAAATCAAATAATGAACCTACAGTCTAACAAACACAATCTCGATGTTATGCATATTGAAAAAAATGTTTCAAGAGTATATTTAATACGGTATTTGATGTGAAGGGAAAATCGAAGGATAATCTCAAGTAAAGGCTGGAAGTTTAGAGTATTAGCAATTGTGCACATCTTAATCCGAATGAAGATGGGTCGTATGAACGAGCTTATTTTGTTCTCAGAAAGAGAGCATTTATAATTGGGTGAAAAAAATAATTGCCCGGACGGTTGTGTCTCGAACATAGTTCGTTTTGTTGATATGAGAAAAAACAAGTTGTTTGCTATGAAAATCCATGAGGGTCATGTTTTTTATGCAGAGGTTAATTCGAATCGCAATTAGATTTACACTTGACGAAAAACTTTATAAAGCTTTGATTGAATTTAGCCTGTGTTTTTAAACATCTCACTTGCACTATACTATCGGTAAATGATGGTACAACTTGAAGTGGAAATTCCAATTACATTGTGTTGGATAATATTGCATTTTCCACCTAGTTTCTTCGATGTTATGGAAGACCTTCCCATACACTTTGCATATGAAGTTTGAATTGCGGGTCCAGTGCATTACAATTGAATGTAGTATGAGAGAATTCTCTGCAAACTTAGAATGAGTGTAAGGAACAAGGTGCGCGTGGATCAATCATAAATGCGTACATAATTAAACACTACAGGAAAAATCCGGATAACAAAAAAAAATGTTGCTATTTAAGCCTTTTTTATTACAAAATGAGTTTAACAACATTTTAGAAATAAAAAAAGGTATGTTATTGTTTGCCTTGTTGCAGATTCCAGCAATTGAATTTGCAACACATAATTATCTTTTGTAACAAAACAGTAACATACTTTTTATGTTGCTATATTTGTAACATAATTGTATCATATTTTGTGTGTTGCTACTTGACGGATTTTTTGGATGTGAAAGGCAACAATATTGTAACACACTTGTTTTTTTGTCGGAAATTTGTTACAGATTGTCCATCAATCTCATTTAATATTTAAGCAATTGTAGCTATCATTGATTGCATTATGTTACTATTGATATTATTTATTTACTAAAAAGTTTATAATATGTTGCTATTTTGTTACTAAAGTGTGTTACTATTCGTTGTCCACTAAATAAAAAATATATGGAATGATGTTACAATTCAGTTGCTAGTAATTTTCACACACACACACACACACACATATATATATATATATACACACACACACTAGTAATCGTGCTCCGTGCCCCACGCGTTGTGTGTGTGACACGCAATGCAATTAAAATATAAAAAATAAGTGTAGTTATGATATAAATATGTGGATAATATAAAAAAAATAGTATAAGATGATAAAACTTAAAAAAATGTTTGGTCGTTAAATTAAGTGCTTCTACAAAATGTCAAACCGATTAGCATGAACTTTATTTTTGAACAAACAACTAAATGCAAATTCAAAACATGAAATTATTAGATGCAAAAAAGCCCAACTTGATTGCTATAACTTTTACATTATATAGAAAAGACACTTTTACAACTAAATCAGTTTAACCAATATAACTTCAGTTTTGGAAGGACAAGAAGTGAAAACTTATACGTTAGTAACTTTCACTTTCACTCCAACTCAATGTTCTACAGTTTTAATTAATGTTCTACAAAAAGTGAAGAAAGTATATATAGAAAGGATACTTTTACATGCCCAGACTAAGATTTAATTAATGTTCTACAGTTTTAAAACCGATACATTCATTTCATACATTGTTAAACTGTTAGATAAACTTTGCTCGATACTTAAATAAAAAATAAAGCTAGGTTCACGACTTTGAAACCCTGGATACTTAAATGTATTGAAGTCCTAAACAAATCGAGATACCTTAAATTCTTCCCAATAGTTATCTTTTATCCTCAGGTGTGACTTTTGTCCAATTGAACTCCTCTTCTTGTACTTTATTTTTGAATATCTGGTTCATTTTTGTAGCTGTCATTGGTTGAAACTTATTAAAAAGTAAAAACAATTAGTTGAAAAACAATGTAGACAATGCAAAAACTAATAAAACAAGTGTTCAAATATGAATCTAATTACCGAGCAATTCTTCCGGGAGCCACACCGATCAATATCTTATTGGCTTTTGGGTACTCATCATGTACTTATTCGTTCTCAAGAGCCTGAGCCGCAGCCGCCTAAGCCGCCACAACAGCTACTTGTGCCTCAGTGGCAGCAATAGCAGCGGCTGCAATCTCAGCTGCAGCAGTGGCGTTTGCACGAGCATTAGCCATACACAACTCAGCAGGTACAGCCTCTACAACTAGTGTTGCACTTAAAGAGGCGCTAGATGCCCGCTCCTTTCTCCTAAAGGTAGATTGTTCGGGGTTGAAGTTCCCACACTATCAATGCTTTCGAGAGTGTTCGGCATATCACCTAGTTGATCCGTTATCGAAACAGTCGGCGTTGTACCAAAACCGCACACACCAGAACCACGACCGGGACCGTGCCCACGTCCACTAGAACCACAGACAGGCCTGCGCCCATGTCCACCAGAACCATGCACAACAGAACCGTCATCAGGTGAAGGTATTTTTCGCATAACCTTACAAACAAACCAAAAGACCAAAAGATTTAGGATTTAATTTCTTTCAAAATTAACACATGTAAGGGTTTTGTTGAGTTTGAGTTTTTTACAAATTTCCTTAAGAGCCGGACTCATTCAACTAGGAGTATTTTGGCTAATTCCGCCAAAAACAGTTAGATTGTGAGTCCATTTTAATGGGTGAAATCAAAATTTCGTACTTCACTTATTAAATCACCTAATATAGTAAACCCATAGAAATCTGTTCATGAAGTTATGGGAAACATATGTGCTTTGTTCCATTCAACCTTTTCACAAAGTCACTTATATTTGTAAGTTTTAGTAAATAACTAGATATACCAGAATTAGAGTGGCAAATCACCTTTTTAACACTATAAAGACAATTATTCATGGAAATTTCAAACTAATAAACAGCTAAATCTAATACACTTATCTTGGAATATAAAAACTCATTACTGTCGATATTTACGTGATTATCTTGCTCAGTATATTCACATATAAAAAAATCAAACTAAATGTCTTGGCCCAAATGGAGAGAAAGATAGAGGGGGTGAATAGGTTTATCAATTCTTTTATAGAAAATCACCGTATTTCAATTTCCAAGAATTCAATTCCAAGGTTAAAAATTCATCAAAATATGCAAACATCCAAAGGCACATTGATGTGTGACTTATTGGGGATATAAATATTGATGTGTGACTTTTTTTTGATAAATTATCAAAAATGTGAATAATAGTAAATTACCCCTTTTATAAATGATCCTTTGTAAACTTTCAATTTTTGCAAGTGACCCTTAATTAAGTGTTTAATTTTTGCTTTCCACTTGTAAAATGATAAAATTTTGTACCATCCATTCGCATTCACCTTTGTTTGTATTTTTTTTATATTTAAGATGTGTATTTGGTCGTTGTCTACAACTTACAAGGTAGAGTCTAATATAAATGAGTCATTAAATTAAATATGTTTTTTAAGGCCGAAATTTATGTTAGCGTGGGATTTTTTTTGGTAAAATTGGTTTCGATCGCATACGCGTTGATTGAATCTTATAGTATATGTCAAAAATTATATAGAAAAAAAATATATGTACTAAACATCACCATCTTTCTCTTATATACAAACTATAAACGTAACAACCAGCGGTTCTGCTTTTCGATTTCACTCTCCTTCTCTCTCTCTCTGTGGCGCCCTTTTCGTCACAACGAAATTTATATAACTCAATTAGCCTCTTTTGATCTCTACTCGCATTGCTACAATAACTATATACGTCACCATCTTCAAAATGATCCATTTAAACTTTCAAATTTTGCAAGTGACCCTCATCAGCTATTTAACTTTTGCTTTCCACTTGTAAAATGATGAAAGCTTGTAGCAGAAATTTATGTTAGCCGGGAAAATTTAATTTTTTATTTGTAAAAATTGGTTTCGACCACATGCGTATTGGTTGAGTCGTGTAGATATCAAAAAATTTATAGAGAAAAATATAAGCACAAAACGTCACCATCTTCAATTCCCCACACTTCGATTCCACTATCCTTTTCCATCTCTCTCTAGGCCCTCTTGCCCTTTCCGTCTCAACGGAAATTATTTATATAAGTAAAGCTTGTTTGACCTACTTATATAAACTTTCAACTATCTAATTCTTCATTGTCACGTGTATAATACTTCCCCCGTCTCAATTTAATACAATGAGTGTTGATAAGTGCAATTTTACAATGGAAAATTGATAAACTTACAAACGTCGAAATTGTAAATTTGAAAAGTTAGACAATAATTAATTATATGAATTACACTTTTCAAAATTACAATTTCGACATATTTAAGTGTATCAATTTTGCATTGCAAAATTTTATGTATCCTCATTGTTTCTTATAAATTGGGATGGAGAGAGTACAAACTTTTAAATTTTACAACGGTGGAAAAAATATGAAAAAAATCCCATGAAATAATAAGGTGCCGGAAATGGTATTTTTGAAATGGGAAACGTAATTTTTAAAATGGGAAACGAGTTTCCCGATAACTATGAGGTGAATGTATGATACAAAAGGTTATTTCCCATTTCAAAAATTCCGTTTCCCGCTAGCTATTATTTCATGTGTAAATTTCGTTTGCCGATTTCGTATCTCCTCCCAACAACTATGATTCACCCTCTTTTATACAGACTATTTTTCTTTATTTAATAGTGTATACTCTATACCAATATATAATTTCTTGGATTAGTTATCAAGGAAAGGGGGATTCAATTGTACATGTTTTATTGCACACTTTAGGCTAAGAAAATGGATCGTTTGGTTTTACAAATTATGCTGATTTTCCTACAAATTTAGTTATTTCACAGCAAGAAAACCACATATAGCTTAGTAGAATTTTGTTCAGTAACCAATCAAATGAGTCATAGGCTTGTCTTGTTGTAGCTTTTAAGCTCATAAGCTCTAAAAGAAATCAATAAAAAAAATCTAAGTTAAGCGAGCTCAGGTTTTAGCTTTTCTAGGCCATAGAACTACACGAGCTCGGCTTATAAGCTGGTCAACCAAATTCAAGACGTACAGTTTTTAAAGAAAAATATAAGAACAACCGAGTTTTAAAACCATAACCAAACAAGGCTTGAAGATTTAAATTAATAAACCAAAAAGAAAACACTTTAAACTGTGATTCAAGCCTTAATTTGTGCTAATGAAATTTCCCTACCAGTAAGACATGCAACATCCTCTGTCTTCTTTCAAAGCGCGTCTTGCTAATTATGTTAATTACTTTTGTGATTTGTGCTATAAAACATGTGAGGGGTTCGTTTATCATTGTTCCATTTGTAATTTTGATGTCGATACGATGTGTGCTGCCACATCGCGCACAATCATAGATAAATGTCACATGCATCCCCTAATTCCCATACAGAGCCCTAGTTCTTTTCTCTGTCATCTTTGCCTTACAAAAGAAGAATACAAATACTAGCTCCTTCAAAGCAAAAGACAAATAGAAGCAGAAAATGAAGATTACCACAAGATAGGCAGTTTCTTCATAAACTCATTAAATTCATTTACTCATAAAATTTCCAAACCAATCAACAGTATCTAGCAAGGTAAACTACATTAAGCTACCCATCAATGAATTGTCAACATGTTTATCCTATCCTGAATATTCCCATAAAATAAATATTAACCTCACTGGTATCTACGCTTCTTCTCATGAATCAAGATTTCTCAACATTCTACATAGAAAAAAACACTTCCGAATTCAGAACTTATCGACAACACCCCATGAGATTATCATTTCTATTACTCAGACTCGTCAACTTCATATTCAACCAGTATTCACCCCTTGAAAGCAGGTTTACCTCCAAAGAAGGGTTTCTGATTATCAAAAAAAAAAAAAAAGTACTCACCCACTGATAGATCCTCTTGGTCAATCATAAGCAATACCTTTTCCCTTATCTTTCGGAACATCACTGTTCTGTCCAGAGTCGGGCTTTCGCCCTCTTTTTTCACGGACTGAATGTAGAAATGCTTGTTATGAGCACAAATATCGGGCTTGTAAAACCGGATTCGATCACCGACCACCAATGCATGCTCCCTCACAAGCCAGTCCCACCTATCCATCACCATATACTTATCCCCAAACTCAGTATAAACGATTGTCACAAACCAATCCTTGTCCCGGTGAACTGTAAGCTTCAGCATTTCTTGCTTTTTAATCCCTGGAAAGTGTAGTCTCACTAGCTCCCCACCAATCACCAGCCTCCCAAAACTCACGTCCCCATGCTCGAGTTCCACCTGGTGTTAAATAATCTACACATTAGTATAGATTTCATGCTATGTTAACAGAGCCAAGAACATATAGCAAGGTCTCTTGTACATGATATCTGTCGATAATAAACTGAGAAAGAATCATAGCTCTAGCAGGAAAGGAAATTGATCTGTAACATAGATTCTAGTTCATCCTCTGGCATGTACTTTACGAATTGATGGCGTTTTTTCTCTTTAAGCTTATATAAGAGGATCATTCTAGTGACCGTGGTTTAAAACGACAGAAATAATTTCTTTCATCATTTTATTTTAGTAAATCAATTTTGTGTTCCTTCCTAGTAACAAAAATTGATCTCAGTGGCGCATCAGTGTCTTTAAATCTTTACCATCGTATTAAATCTCATCCATATAGTAAGAGAGGATGTGTAAGCTTAGATCTCATTAGTAAATTATGTTCACCAAGTCATAAATATATAACTTATAACTTATTCATGATGGAGACTATGCATTAACAAGACATGACTAAGTTTAGTTAGAAGAGTATATGTTCTAGAACCTGGAAGAGGAAATTTTGGGGAAGGAACTCGGGGAGTGTTATCTGGACAGGTTTGGAATCAGGCATCGGACGTAAATGCTGCGTCACGAAATGGTCGGGGCCGAGGGGGTTTTCGGGCCTCAAGAACCGAACGATGTCCATGAAATGGAGGTTGCATAGGATACAATATTGGACCCAATGTCGTGTCAAGATGAAGGCCTCTTATGCGTCAAAGTATACGCATCCCATATCAGACCAGGGACGGTTGAAAGGGTCCGTAATCTTGATGGTCTCCTCGTCGAATGGTATCTTGGAATCGGAAGCTGGGAAATACTTTGCTGCTACCTCGTAAGAGATGGGTAAGCAGTAACTGTTGGTTACAAATATATCGAAGAGGTATGGTGAGTCGGGGTCCGAGTCTGAATCACTCGGGTCCGGATCAGGTTCAGGTTCAGGTTCAGGTTTGGGGTTGGTTTTCGGGTGCGTCAGTTTGCGTTTCTATGGCTGGCATATGCACGGGGGAAGACTGTCATAGAAATTAGTCAAGTAAAGATTTATAATCTTGGGAAATTACCGACGTATCTTACGAAAATTCGTTTGTGAAAGATCGAGTTGCAAGGATAATCAAAGCTCAAATTGCAGTTTCATAAAATTCCAAATAAAAGATATTTTGCTCAACAGTTAAAGAATTTGAATTGTTTGAGTAAACAGACACTGACAGGTTGACAGCCAAACTTTAACTCAGCGAGAAAAGGAAAAACTAAATCATAAAACCAATTCTTTGTATTGAAAAAAAGTATCAGGCATGAAAATTATATTTCTGACTCCTAATTCTTTGTAAGGCACTTAATCAATATAGGAAAAAGAACAATGACCATACCAAAAACTAAAGTCAATTCACACCTTCATCAGAACAAGATAGCCTTTGATTTCTCTGCTTTCATCGTTTCCTTTTTCTTCGTCCGTCAATAAATTCATATATTTCTTAACAAAAATCATATGTATTATTTCAAGAAAAAAAAATCACAATACAGTGTTTCCAAACTAACACTGATTATCATGAATTTGCATATTAGAAGCCGGGAACAGTATAAACTTAATAAACACTTCGAAGCTAGCTAACATGATTTGCACATTTAAAACCATAAACTTCCATAGAATTTCTGAAGAAAAAGACCTTTTACTATACATACAGCAATTACAAAAAACTGAATTGTTTTCATGAACAAATATATAAGAGGTGACAACCCAGATTCCAACTCAATGAGAAGAAGAAAATACTAAATCATAAAATCAGATTTATGCATTCAAGAACATGTACATACATATACAGTTCCTAAAAACGCCAACTCTCATCAGTTTCTTGGTTAACAAGCATAATCATACATACACAATGCATATCAATTACGTACATATAGATAGAGTGCTTATCCTCGTTTCGATATTACAATCCTAGGCAAGCCAACAAGTTGTTCCTGTTGGAAACACTTTATTTTTGCAGCGGAAAAACTGACATTGGATCCTGATTATAGTGTATATGGATTTAATAAAAACAATACAGAAATACCTCATGGGCAGATACTGCTATCCGAACATCAGATGTTGGATATCTCATGCAGACTTGTTGAAGTAGTTCAACACATTGTTGTGCGTCGAACAGATTGTGGCACCATACGAGGCTCTTTTGTGAGTCCTCAAAACGGGATGATGCCGGAATGCATTTTTATCCAAACATTAATTGGTCGTGTCTTAGCAGATGATATATATATGTGTTCCCAATTTCTTTTGGGTTCGACAATGTTAGTGACATGGGTTTTTACTACCCCTTTCTAATCATTTCTAGTCACATGAAAACGATAAGGACATATAGAAGAAAGATGCTCGTTTCTACTACATTGTATACGATGCATAAACTTTTTCGCATAATGAGAACTATATGAGTATGATGAACGATCTTGTTAAGAAACTCTAACCCTTTTCCATCGTTGAAAGATTTTTGAAAAACCTTTGAAGTACTCGCTATTAAAAACAATCTTTTGTTTAATCGGAATAAGAGTTTTAGAAATGTTAGAGGGTTTGACGAATCGAGTTTTGTTTGGAATAGAACTAATGCAATCATAACCTATACCACTTTTGTCATTTAAATATTTTTGACCACTCAAAATGTTATTTAATATGGTTTTCCCTTTAGAAAACTTTATGATTATTTAATTGAGTTTTTCGATGGCAACAACAAGCTCATAGTTTTTCTTTTTTTAAAGTGTCATTCTTGGTTTGTAAAAGCTTAACCTTGTCATTTAAGTTGGAAGCCTAAGAATTCAAAACCTTGTTTTTGCTT
This sequence comes from Primula veris, assembly GCA_963682055.1. Classification (NCBI taxonomy): domain Eukaryota; kingdom Viridiplantae; phylum Streptophyta; class Magnoliopsida; order Ericales; family Primulaceae; genus Primula; species Primula veris. The sequence goes on along the minus strand of OY821742.1, from coordinate 26,343,792 downwards.
TTAATCTTATCGAAAGCATCCTTTAACTCTTCAAAATTTTCTAATAAATCAAAATCTAAAGAAGGCGATTTGAAAGAGTTTATACAAGTCTAGACTTCATTTTTAAGAAAATTGATCATGATTTTTAAAGACTCGTTTTAAAGAATGAGATCATTGTTTTTTATCTTTCAATTCTTCTTTTTCGTCATCTACATCATGTAACGAAAATGATGATTTCGGACTAGACGTATGTGCAATGTCATCTCTTTTCAAGGGTTTTATAAGAGAAGAATTTATCATTTTAAGAGAGTCAACCTTTTTAACAAGTTTAGGAAAGTTTTCAAAGTAAATATCACACATATGAAGTAATTCATCATAAGATAGATCATTTACCTCATCAGTTTTGATTTCACTTGAAGCCGAATGGTTAACTTCATTGTTGTCTTCCATTGCCATGTAGCATGCAAGATTCACGACTTCTTATTGGTCAGAACTATCGCTAGAGTTTGATGTGAATTTCTTAAACCTCTTTTGTCTTGCTTTGCTCTAGTGATATTTGGTGCAATCTCTCGCCATGTGTTCTTTCTTACCACAAGAATAGCAAACAAAATCGTTAAAAATAATTGAATTACTTGACAATTCACCTTTCTGTTTTCGTTGGCCTTTAAGATTAAACACTTCTTTCACGATTTTTAGGATTTCCATGCGTTCTTCGTCATTTTCGAATGACTCGTCACTTTCGTCATAAGTTGTGCCTTTGAATGCTATCTCCTTCCTTTTTGAGATTGGTTTCTGACTATTGAGAGTGATCTCGTGAGTAGTGAGTGAACCCGTCAATGCATCAAGAGTGTATGTGTTCACGTTGTGCGCCTCTTGAATTCCAGTGATCTTTGGTTTCCATTCATTCGGTAAGCTCTGAATCATCTTTGAAACCATTTTCTTAAAAGACAAAGACTTACCAAGAGACATCAGTCCATTAGTAATAGTGTTAAATCTAGCAAGAATATCGAAAATAGTTTCTCCCTCACACATGCTAAAAAGCTCGTACTCATATACTAGAATTAGGAGTTTGTCCTCTTAACTTGGTTAGTCCCATCATGCATAACTACTAACTTATCCCACATACCCTTAACCATTTTATAAGAGGAAATTTTGTTGTACTCGTTAGGGGAAACGATACAAACAATAGTGTACATCGCTTTGACATTAATAGAGTAGGCTTCTAATTGAGCGTCATACATGGATTTGGTTTTCCCTATTTTTAGACGTATGACAGAATATCCTACTTTTATAATCTTCCAAAGTTCAACATTGTAACTTTGTAAGAACATGCTCATCCTATCATTCCAATAGCAAAAGTTTATCTCATCAAAAAACGGTAGAATATTGGGGGATAAAGCTACACCGGAGGCAAAATTGTACAAATTAGCCATATGAATCTTAACTCTAAAATTCCTAGATAGCTATATGCAAAAGCCTTGGCTCTGATACCAATTGTTGGCCCGTGCGGCTAAACCTTAGAGTGGGGTGAATAAGATTTTAGGCGTTTTTCATGGAATTAATACTTAAGGGAAACTAATCAACCCAACTAACTTAAGCAACAATAATTATGCGATAACAAATATGAATAAGTTAAGAATGCACACAATTACAAAATAATTTGTGGAAAGTAAAGAGTAAGAGAAGAGAGATTGACACCGTGATATATAAAGATTCGGAAAATCTGCATACGTCATCTCTCCGGAATTGATTTACCAGGTATTATCATTATAATCTTCAACCCAATATTACATATCCAAACAAGCTAATCAATCGATTTTCTTATCCTCTATCCGAGTATACAATCTTGATACAAGTGCAAGAGTACAGAAAGTCGAGTCAACGACTCCCTCTCAATTTATGAGTATCCAAGTGAAATGACCTTGAGCTTTTAAGATAACGCTTGCTTAGAAGTCTCTACCCAAATACTCACTCATAAATTAGCTTATAAATTTCTCTTTACAAATTTGTGAGGAAATCACTTTCTATCAGTTGCTTCTATCTTGATGAATAATCTTATAAATATGTATCACTCAAGATTAAGCTAATATATGTGTGTGAATCATATGATAGTGTTTGGCTTTAGCTTGATTACTTATTTTCTTGATTTTTCCCTTTTTGAGCTTGTTCCTCTTTAATGGAGGTTAGGGTTGATGATTGGTGAGTTTAGAAGATGTATTGGGGGGTGGGGTGGGGTTGTAGACTAAAAATATCCATTGGTCCCAAAGTGGCCATTTTTAGTTGTTGAGTGTTTTATTCAATGGGTAAAATCCACAACTAGATAAAGAAAAATGACTTAATTCAAAACTCCAGAAGTTCAACCCGTCGAGGTGTGTTTTTTGACATGTCGAAAATCCGAGGGCTTACTACCCAACTTTTGCACTTTTCGATTGGTCTAACAATTGTTCGATTGGTACTTCGGCCTGTCGGATTTTTTTCGACGTGTCTAAAATCTATTAATTCGGTTTCTTGAAATTCTTGTATCTTCTTCGTTCGTTCTCCAAAATGAGTTTCATTTGAGCTGTTAAATTCGATACTGAATGATATATGATTTAAAGCCTGAAATATACAATTTCTCTTTTAGGAAAAGATTAAGTATTAAATCATCGAATAAAGAAATTTTCAACTATATGTAAAATCATTATGACATTTATAATCAAAATCAAATAATGAACCTACAGTCTAACAAACACAATCTCGATGTTATGCATATTGAAAAAAATGTTTCAAGAGTATATTTAATACGGTATTTGATGTGAAGGGAAAATCGAAGGATAATCTCAAGTAAAGGCTGGAAGTTTAGAGTATTAGCAATTGTGCACATCTTAATCCGAATGAAGATGGGTCGTATGAACGAGCTTATTTTGTTCTCAGAAAGAGAGCATTTATAATTGGGTGAAAAAAATAATTGCCCGGACGGTTGTGTCTCGAACATAGTTCGTTTTGTTGATATGAGAAAAAACAAGTTGTTTGCTATGAAAATCCATGAGGGTCATGTTTTTTATGCAGAGGTTAATTCGAATCGCAATTAGATTTACACTTGACGAAAAACTTTATAAAGCTTTGATTGAATTTAGCCTGTGTTTTTAAACATCTCACTTGCACTATACTATCGGTAAATGATGGTACAACTTGAAGTGCAAATTCCAATTACATTGTGTTGGATAATATTGCATTTTCCACGTAGTTTCTTCGATGTTATGGAAGACCTTCCCATACACTTTGCATATGAAGTTTGAATTGCGGGTCCAGTGCATTACAATTGAATGTAGTATGAGAGAATTCTCCGCAAACTTAGAATGAGTGTAAGGAACAAGGTGCGCATGGATCAATCATAAATGCGTACATAATTAAACACTACAGGAAAAAATCCGGATAACAAAAAAAAATGTTGCTATTTAAGCCTTTTTTGTTACAAAATGAGATTAACAACATTTTAGAAATAAAAAAAGGTATGTTATTGTTTGCCTTGTTGCAGATTCCAGCAATTGAATTTGCAACACACAATTATCTTTTGTAACAAAACAGTAACATACTTTTTATGTTGCTATATTTGTAACATAATTGTATCATATTTTGTGTGTTGCTACTCGACGGATTTTTTGGATGTGAAAGGCTAACACTTTTGTAACACACTTGTTTTTTTGTCGGAAATTTGTTACAGATTGTCCATCAATCTCATTTAATATTTAAGCAATTGTAGCTATCATTGATTGCATTATGTTACTATTTATATTATTTATTTACTAAAAAGTTTATAATATGTTGCTATTTTGTTACTAAAGTGTGTTACTATTCATTGTCCACTAAATAAAAAATATAAGGAATGATGTTACAATTCAGTTGCTAGTAATTTGCGCGCACACACACACACACACATATATATATATATATATATATATATATATATATACACACACACACTAGTAATCGTGCTCCGTGCCCCACGCGTTGTGTGTGTGACACGCAATGCAATTAAAATATAAAAAATAAGTGTAGTTATGATATAAATATGTGGATAATATAAAAAAATAGTATAAGATGATAAAACTTAAAAAAATGTTTGGTCGTTAATGAAGGATAAATATTGTTATTAGTTATTACTTTTTATATTTTTTTATGTGAGTATGGTATTATTGTAATTAATAAAAAAGTATAGGAGTATTTTTTTTTTAAAATATCTAAATTGGGCTGTCTCATTTAACTTGGGTTGACTTATTATAATGTAAAACATATAAATTGAAACAAATGTAAAACATTCTAAAGATGGCAATTACTATTCAATAAGTTAACCAAAATATTACAACTTAATATCATCCGACTTACAATCCGAAAACAATCCAAGATTCTAGCCTACAAGTTAAGCCATTGTCATAGCATACAAAATCAGCATTATCCATTGTGTTTTAACTACCGCTACGGTGCTAGATTACAAAATTAGATAAATCTTAAATGCCGACACATAACAAAATTCATACATAAACATGTCCCAAAATACTAGTCACCGTAGCCACCACTCCTAATCTATTAGTCGTTGAGATCATCTTTTCTCAAGTTCTCATCTTCTCTCAAAGTTCTCATCTTCGTCCTCTTCCTTATCCTCTAATTTTTCATCGGAATGCACTGCTTTTCCAGAAATAAGAACTCGAGAAGCTCGACTTGTGACCTGTCCTTGCATGCCACTTGTCAAATTAAGTGCTTCTACAAAATGTCAAACCGATTAGCATGAACTTTAATTGTGAACAAACAACTAAATGCAAATTCAAAACATGAAATTATTAGATGCAAAAAAGCCCAACTTGAATGCTATAACTTTTACATTATATAGAAAAGACACTTTTACAACTAAATCAGTTTAACCAATATAACTTCAGTTTTGGAAGGACAAGAAGTGAAAACTTATACGTTAGTAACTTTCACTTTCACTCCAACTCAATGCAACTCCTATGACAAAAAGTGAAGAAAATATAGATAGAAAGGATACTTTTACATGCCCAGACTAAGATTTAATTAATGTTCTACAGTTTTAAAACTTATACATTCATTTCATACATTGTTAAACTGTTAGATAAACTTTGCTCGATACTTAAATAAAAAATAAAGCTAGGTTCACGACTTTGAAACCCTGGATACTTAAATGTATTGAAGTCCTAAACAAATCGAGATACCTTAAATTCTTCCCAATAGTTATCTTTTATCCTCAGGTGTGACTTTTGTCCAATTGAACTCCTCTTCTTGTACTTTATTTTTGAATATCTGGTTCATTTTTGTAGCTGTCATTGGTTGAAACTTATTAAAAAGTAAAAACAATTAGTTGAAAAACAATGTAGACAATGCAAAAACTAATAAAACAAGTGTTCAAATATGAATCTAATTACCGAGCAATTCTTCCGGGAGCCACACCGATCAATATCTTATTGGCTTTTGGGTACTCATCATGTACTTATTCGTTCTCAAGAGCCTGAGCCGCAGCCGCCTAAGCCGCCACAACAGCTACTTGTGCCTCAGTGGCAGCAATAGCAGCGGCTGCAATCTCAGCTGCAGCAGTGGCGTTTGCACGAGCATTAGCCATACGCAACTCGGCAGGTACAGCCTCTACAACTAGTGTTTCACTTAAAGAGGCGCTAGATGCCCGCTCCTTTCTACTAAAGGTAGATTGTTCGGGGTTGAAGTTCCCACACTATCAATGCTTTCGAGAGTGTTCGGCGTATCACCTAGTTGATCCGTTATCGAAACAGTCGGCGTTGTACCAAAACCGCACGCACCAGAACCACGAGTGGGACCGTGCCCACGTCCACTAGAACCACAGACAGGCCTGCGCCCATGTTCACCAGAACCGTGCACAACAGAACCGTCATCAGGTGAAGGTATTTTTCCCATAACCTTACAAACAAACCAAAAGACCAAAAGATTTAGGATTTAATTTCTTTCAAAATTAACACATGTAAGGGTTTTGTTGAGTTTGAGTTTTTCACAAATTTCCTTAAGAGCCGGACTCATTCAACTAGGAGTATTTTGGCTAATTCCGCCAAAAACAGTTAGATTGTGAGTCCATTTTAATGGGTTAAATCAAAATTTCGTACTTCACTTATTAAATCACCTAATATAGTAAACCCATAGAAATCTGTTCATGAAGTTATGGGAAACATATGTGCTTTGTTCCATTCAACCTTTTCACAAAGTCACTTATATTTGTAAGTTTTAGTAAATAACTAGATATACCAGAATTAGAGTGGCAAATCACCTTTTTAACACTATAAAGACAATTATTCATGGAAATTTCAAACTAATAAACAGCTAGATCTAATACACTTATCTTGGTAAAAACATGTACATTTGATACATATACATGATTTGAAATAGGTAAAAACTAAGAATATGTTTAATAATTGCACCAATTAGATCAAATTTAGTGTTAATATATCATCAATGACCATTTACCAACTTATAACTTTTAAGCTAAAAAATTTATATATACATATTATATGTATAAATAGGCACTGACCCATTTACAAACTTATCAGTGACCATAGCTATTTAAGTGTCTAAAACTGCTATCTTTTTTCAAGAATTGCGAAAAAGTTGACTGTTTTGTAATCTTTTTTAAGCTTGTTGAAAGAGGTTGCTTTTTTGAATGATTATAACACGTGTTTGGTAGTAAAAAAGAAGTGATTTTCTTTTTAAATAGGAAAAAAACTAAATAAGTCTGACCATTTAACACAACCAACAAGTACTAGCTTAAGAATTGTTTGTTTACAACTTTTAAGCTAAAAAAATTATATATACATGTTATATGTATAAATAGGGTACTAATAGGTGACCATAGCTTTTTAAGTGTATAAAATCTGCAATCATTAAAATCATGGTGAACGAGGTTGCTGGTTTGAATGCTTATAACACAAATTTGGTATTAAAAAAAGTGATTTTCTATAACCCAAATAAAAAACTAAATAAGTAAGACCATTTTACACAAACAACAGCTACTAGCTCAGGAATTGTTTGTTTAAAAAGGCGCAATCTATTTAATCATGGTGAAAGAGATAGCGGTTTCGAATGATTATAACACAAATTTGATAGTAAAAGAGAGTAAATTTTGTCTTATCAACCACTCATTCTCTTTCAACTAAATAAGTGCGACCATTTTACGCAACCAACAGACACTATTAGCTCAGTGATTGTTTGTTTATAACTTTTAAGCTCAACAAAAAGGACGAAAAAAAGCAAAGAATACGTTTAATAATTGCACCAATTAGATCAAATTTAGTGTTAATATACCATCACTATGCAATATTCAGATTCAAATCAACTTAAATTGTATAAACCTTGCAATATTTTCACATATACACACCACTAAATACTTAGTATCATAATTAAACTATTAAATGAGCAAATAAAATATATACAGAGAAACGAAGAAATAGAAAAAAAGACAGAGCCCTGTGAGTGAGCTGATCGGCTAGGGTTTGGGTGTGTGTGTGTGTGTGTGTGTGTGTGTGTGTGTGTGTGTGTGTGTGTGTGAGAGAGAGAGAGAGAGAGAGAGAGAGAGAGTGATATGTATGTGTTATATATAGTATGATAAAGTGGTAATGAAAAAAAAACAAGGGCATCGCTCCAAATCTTCTACCCATTTATATACCTCTTTCGTATCTCGTTACTTATTTTATCCAAAATTTTTTTTTTAAATAACTTAAATTTTTTTGTAGAATTACTATAATACATGTATCAATACATTCCAATAATTATTTTTAAAAGAAAATACACACAAATTTTATTTTGGAATAAATGTATAAATTAGTGTAAATTAAACATTAAATATTAAAAAAATTATCTAAAACAATATTATGTTCAAATGTTTTAAAATTTGAATACAATATAATATAAAATTTTATAAACTTGCGGTATAAGTTGTGAAAATTTAAAATTTGAGTGAAAATAAGCAAGTGGGCACGGAAGGGGTAGAGAATACGGGGTAGAAGATTTGGACTCGGCAAACAGTGCAAAACCAAAATAAGTGTTGAAAATGTGAAAAATTAAAAGGAGGGAGGGGAACAAAATTATTTTCCAAATTTTTCAAATTGTACCGAAATATTTTTATAAGCCATAAAATGTCTAATATTAAAACATAATTTATTTATTACAAAACATAGAATTTTTTAGTCTATTCATAAATAAATAGTCTCCATGCTCTTCTCATTGATCGTCGTGTTCATTATCATCGCTCGAATCCGATGAGCTCGCTATTAAAATTCTTTCTGCTATATGGATTTGATATCCCGGCTCGGGATCGGCAATGTTCAATGGCTCAGACCAAAATCCGGATTTGTAATCCGGTGTGCAAGACTTTCATCATCTTGAAACGCCTCTGTGTCTTCCGATTCAACATTAGGATGTTGAAAATTATTGGTCTAGCTTTAACCTTGCATATAGCCCACCAGTCCTCATCACCCTTATTTATTTTCTTTTTTCTCATTCTCATATCATTATTTTTCCTTATCGACCGTCTTGCATAAGGAATATAACACACTTGCATTGCTTGCATAGCCAAGATAAATGGATCATATTTCGGATATTTTGACTTAATATTAATATCGACGAGATTGTATCGTTTATGGACTTTCTCCCCTTTCCGACTAGAATCAAACCACTGACAGTTAAACAAAACCGTTTTTTTATAGGTTGTCTTGGATACTCCAATTCAAGAATGTCAGTTAGAACACCGTAATAGTTGTTTGATGATAACTTATTAGAAAAGATCGGTAAAACCGTTAATGCAAACACCACTATTTTAGGTTATTTTTCCATGCCCGTACTTTAAAGTGTGAAACGTGTACCATTGACAAAATAAACCGCATAGGACTTGACCTTTCTTAACAGACCCAGTGAAATTGAATAAATGAACTCATTGTTATGTATGTTCCATCGAGTCTTTGCCTATAAAAATTACCCAATAATGAGATTGTTAGTATCAATTTTGACAAAATAAAATGCTTGTGATAAAATAAAAATGCAGCTGACAAAATAAAAACTACTACTTACATAGTTTCAAACCATTCAGGGAAGTACTCGTCAATTTTGGCTGAAACTTCATCACTTGTGTAAGCTAAGCCTTTCTCTTGCAAGTATCGGAAGAAAATGTTGTAACATAAATAAATAAAAATTATTTAGGAAAACTCATGTTGTCTCCATCATTTTGGAGACCTAAAACAAAGATAAAAAAAAAGAGGGTCATTGTCACGACCCAAAATCCGTAAAACGAATATCGAGGCATGACCTTTTTTTAAAACAAAAGAAAGTAGAACCTGTTGGTACGAAATTAAAAATTTTAAAAGAAAACACTTACGAGCTAAAGGAACAATTAACGGATAAATAAAAAGTTTGTCAAACGCGGCTACAAGTCAGGATTTATAAAAGCTAAAAATAACGAACGAATGAATTTGCCCGTAGGCTACAACCTCAAAAACAATCTAAGTAAAAAGAAAGCAAAAGCCCGAACCCATGTGATGCCTTGCTAAGGCTCTTAATCATACGCCTCAACCTAAGTTGTACCTGAAATACAAAATTGTAACGGTGAGTCCCACGTACATAACTAGACGGGACGGCACCACACATACCGTCACTCCATCCCATAAATGCAAGAGCTCACAAATTCTACAACTACGATAATCGACGTATAAAGAGAAATATAATGACACTCTACAACTACGATAAATTAAATAAATTAAATAACATCAACACACAACTATAGCATACATGGACCTCTCACGCCACCTACCCCAGTCCGTAAGGTAGGTCATTCCCTATCCCTTCGGCCGTCTTATGTCCCCGGAATTAGGGAGAGACATAGACCATTGCAACATAAAAGTAGATTTATAGTGCGCACTTGGACCTTTCATGCCACTCGTCCCAGTCCGTAAGACGAGTCATTCCCTATCCCCTCGGCCGTCTTCTGTCCCCGGAATTAGGGAGAGACAGAGACCATTGCCACTACAGCTAAATCACAAGGCCTCGGCCAATAATATAAAATCATTCAAATAACACCATCTCATACGTATAAATATTAAGGCCTCGGCCAATAATATTATACTATTCAACTAACATAACTCATACGTCACTTAACGTAATACAACATAAACCATAATCATAGATGCTAGATTCACAACTAGCCAATCACTTCAACGACATAAAAACCCATTCAGAAATTTTAACAAACACCTTGTATGCATAAACTACAATCCATCTATATTCAACAATAATTTACCCAATTCTATCAAAAACCATAATAACTCATAATCAACGCTTAAAACATGCAAACCCATCCATAATCTCATTAATTCGAAATTAATTAGTCTCAAGTCTCAAATTCTACAATTCAATTAATGGAATTAAAAATACAACAACTAAACCCCAATTATCAATTTAAGAACATAAATAATATAAAAGGCAAAAACCCCCAATTTATAATGAACGTAAAACCTAATCCTAACATACACCCTCGTCTAGTCGCTATGGATAACCCCCGTTACCTTAGAGCGTAGTGGAGATGCTTCCGGTATGAACCCGCTAATGGTGGCTTCCTCTTCTTCTTCTTCTTCTCTTTTCTCTCTTTTTCTCTCTTTTTCTCTCTTTTCTCTCTTGGCTGATTTTTAGGTTTTAAAGCATTGAAAAGTGGGCTGATTTTAGGTTTAGAAAAAACTGTTTTTACAAAGTTTGTGAAAGCGAACTATTTGGTCCCCAAAGTTCTAAAAGCTAACTTTTAATCCAAATTATTGTTTTACTACTCAAAAATAACAAATCTTTAGAAACAAATCTATTGGGTCCTTTTTATTAGTAAAATTAGTAACAGGTTTTTAAAATAAAGTTTTTCGGAAGAGTTTCGGTTTTTGGCTAAAAATTAGTCGAGTGACCGGTTTTTAGTAAAATTTGAATAAAACGTTTTTGGATAAATTAAATCATAAATAAAATTACTTATAAAAATTCGGGATGTTACAACTAACCCTCCTTAAAAGAATTTCGTTCCGAAATTTCCTCTCTAAACAACTATACCCAGAAATGATAAACGTACAATAAGACCATAAGAATTTAAACGCTCGTGTCATAATAAAAATAAAATAAAATACGCAGGGTTCACAACCCGTAACAACTCCACAATTCATAACTCAAGTACATGAACAACATGTAAGAATCTCAAATAAGTTAAACACTTATATATAATATTAAACAGGATAAAAGACAACTACTCAACAACTCCAAAACGTCCCCAAGACTCAAAGTACGGGTCTTTCTAGCAAACTAAACTCTAATAAAATAAACTCTCAACCCAGACCCGGGGGTGTCACACGGCTGAATAACACGTGTGGCGGCACGTGCTAAACAAAGCCTAAATGAAATAATTATTAAACACTCGCTAAATAACTCATTAAATTAGCTCAAATTTCTAGCAAAAGTTTCATTAAATAGAATCTCGAAAATTATGTTCATTACAAGAAGTTAATCTCTTACAACTAAAATTAAAAATGTAATCACAGCGGAATTTAACACATAATCTTAAAGGCCTGTCTGGTACTCAAACTGACTCGATATCAACCCTACTTAACTGAAGCCTCACAATATATTATACGGGTCGAAAATAAGATTTTTCCCTTTCAGTTTCTTGGAACATAATAACTTGTTTAATAAAAATTCCCAATGCATAAGTATTTAGAAATTACTTGAATATAAAAGATAAATAAACTTTTCACTTTTCTTTCATCAAAATTAAATCCATCGCAATAGTAATAACCAAATCTTTTTCTTTCTTTTTATGATAAAAGCAAAATGATAACATGTATATCTTAGAGTACCAAGCCCGATTGACTTCCTCAATCTCTTTACCGTCGATCTTTTTCTAAGGTGTATAAACCATACGTGCACTACGTAATTAAGGTCACCACAACATGACGACTGGGTCTATTCCTTAAAACGTTCCGTTTAACAAAACTATGTACAATTGCTAAGTTAACCGTTGAGAACTAAACTCTTTCGTTTAGTTGCCAACGTCACCCCACTTTCCTCTTCCCCTTATTCGGGATTCTCCGTTGTACTTATTCTCATGGTCCCAAATACAAATCATAAGCAAATCATAAAATAATAAACTTAGAAACCTTATACAGATACACTGTATATAACCTTTATCTTTATAAGATACAAACTAGTTCTCTTTATACAGATCCATTGTATATAAATCATTTCTTCTTTTTCATTCTTTTCGTTCTTTTATTCACTTTGTTTTCGTAACAATATAAAAACAAGTTTTCCATATATAATTAGTACTTGAAAAATAATACTCATGAGCCTGTAAAATATTATCAAAAGTTGCAATGGAATATTTATAATAGCAAGACAAAACCCACTCACCTAATATTAATCCGAAAGAACAGAAACATTTCTACAACGAATAATCTAGTGCTTAGCTTTCCACTAAACCTTTTCCCTTGCTCAACATAGGACTTTAATTCTCTCATCTTTATATACTTTCGTTACATACATATAATTTTAATACAGTAAAGGAGTATAGAATCTAATCAGGGAAATGCTACCTAGCTTTCTTTCTTTATTTGCACTAGTGTATATATCTATATTAACAAGGAAGAATTCATTATAGGGGCATGTATATGGCATGACAATTGGCTTAGCATTTATACTACAATTCTATACCAATTTATTACTTCCGTCTCAATTTCTCATGCAAGGTTACCTCCTTAATAATTTACTAGCAACAGAAACTCTTTGAATACATGTAACATTATTTCTCCTTAAATATTCCACGCATAGTAGTTATAGGAATAAATACAAACATCTCGTTATAGAAACCTCAAGATAATATTTACTATTCTTAATTGACATTTACTCTTCAGGCAAGGCATCAGTTTTATATATGAATACAATCAAATCATGTCATTAATTATCTTAGTGAGGCATTCAAAGACCTATAACTTACACCATTATTCCTAATCATACGTTTATACATTTCAATATTTCTAACCGAAGTAAATTACATAATTACTAGGCCCAATTCTTACCGGCTAATCCCTAAAAGTACTACCACGTATCAATCCATGGTAAATCCAATTAAATACCTTTAAATCCTTTAAAACTCTATAGCTTTGATAACATGTAACCGTAAGGTCCTTAAATCACTTAAACAACTAAACATTAGTATTCTTACTTATGAAAACTAAATAGTCGCATGAGTAATTATTTAGAAGAATAAATATTCAAAATAAAAAATAAAAAATAAAAAAAAAATTAAATTGCGGGATTTTACACTCTCCACCACTTAAAGAAGTTTCGTCCCGAAACTTTATTTCTTTAATAACTTGAAAGAAAAAAAAAAGGATAATGTTTCCGAATAATATTATATATGCTTTTTTTTTTTGACGTGATTAAATCAGCTCACATAATTTTTTTTTTAATCAACCGGTCTCCAAAACAGTTACTTGTGTGTGCATGTAGCATAAACTATATAAAAGAAGTATAATAAAAGGTATCTTGGAAACTCATTTGAGATTAAAATTACTAATAATAATATCATCATTATCCTTGTGAAACTTGAAAATTTATGATGGAAAAATACTAACGTAAATTCCTAAGGGCAAACTTTTACCACTTCCGATCGTTTATTATCTCATTACTTACCAAATTCTATAACTCCCATCAATCATAATTCCAAAACTCTATAACTTCTGTCTAGATAATTCTTAGTCCAAATTCTGATTTTAGTCATCATCAATGCTAATAACAAAGTGTACACCATGAAAGCAAAACACATGATGTAAGCTAACTTTTAATCCAAATTATTGTTTTACTACTCAAAAATAACAAATCTTTAGAAACAAATCTATTGGGTCCTTTTTATTAGTAAAATTAGTAACAGGTTTTTAAAATAAAGTTTTTCGGAAGAGTTTCGGTTTTTGGCTAAAAATTAGTCGAGTGACCGGTTTTTAGTAAAATTTGAATAAAACGTTTTTGGATAAATTAAATCATAAATAAAATTACTTATAAAAATTCGGGATGTTACAGTCATAATTTTCAAATATGTTGACACTTAAAAGAAATTATAAAGCACACGTAATGAAACAAAACATAATACATGAAGGTTTAGTACCCAAATTAAAAATATTATCTTTCCATATATATTTTTTTATATTGTAAGTTCAGCTATGTTTCTACTCTATTAACACTTAGTTAACAATTTTCACGTTTTAAATGCATGGGACTTATTTCGTTAAAATTGAATAATGAAATCGTTGTTAATGTATTAAAATTAACAATACAAGCCAGAGAGGATCTTTTTATACTTTTCAGAGGGACCACTAAACAAATTAAATATTTATCTTTTCACCCCCTTTTTCCCCACGACTCCCCCAAGTTATGTGTCTGTACCTTCCCTCCTTTTATTTCTATACCATATATAAGCATACAACGTAGAAATATAAAAAATGTTGCATAATTTATTATCAAAGATTTAATGTACACAAAAAAAAAACTATACACTTAAGAATTATTTGATACTTTATAAAAATAGGTAAAAAAAATATCTTTTAAGTCTTAATATGGATTTTGGCTTAACTAAAATTTATCGTCTGAATTTTTTTTTAATAAGTAACATATCACAACATTTTAACTTGAAGAAACTTATGTTGTAAGCTATTTGCGATTAAAAATAAATACTTAACTATAGTAGCATATATTTATGTTGTCAATTTTTTGGGGAGGCCATGTTCCTAAATTGATGGTAATTTTATTGCTGATTTCGTCCTAAAAATTTGGCAACTCTTTTAGTAACAGATTTTGGTGTTGCTAAAACTCTGTTGCGAAAAAAATATTGATTCTATTGCTAAATGTTTACCACAATTTATGTTGCTGTTTTCTTTGTGTTGTGTTGCTAATCAGCAATAAAATTTTGCTCATTCTTTTTTTTTTTTTGTTGCCATCTATCTTTTTTCTTGTAGTGAAAATACACGAGGTGATTGTTGTTGGTAATTACTTAATTAAATTTATAGAATATTTTTATATTTCAGCCACTAGTATAGAATGTATTTTATTTATAGCATTTTTGAGGACTAGATGTACGCAAATGGCTTTCCCACAAATGTTGTTAGTTTGAAAAATCCATTGAAAACAAATTTGTCCCGTGGTTCAAACAGTGAGTAATAGTTAGTCAACATTTTCTAGTTTAGCATTAATTTGTTTAACATTTAATTTGATGATTTTTATATGTGAATAGGCTGAGCAAGATAATCACATATATATCGACAATAACGAGTTCTTATCTTTAAAATAGAAATAGATAGATATATATTATATATAGAGAGAGAGATAAAAACGAGTTCTTATCTTTTATCTAAATATTTTGTTTTGTGTAACCGTATATGCACTTACATTTATCTCTTTAATTATTTTTAGCTTGGTTCCCTATATCAACGAGCCATTACAAGACCAAATCATACATATTATAATATTGAAAGAAAAGAAAGATCAGAGAGGAGAGAAATCATTGTAATAACGTTATATATATATATATATATATATATATATATATTGTGCGCAATCAGTGACGAATCCAAGATTTTGAGTATGAGGGCGAGTCGTACGTAATTTTTTTTATCAAAGCGTACCAAGCTATATAAATACGTGATGTATTATTTTTTTATATTTTGTATCATGACTCATGAGTAAAACCACAAAACATCAATAAAAATATACTGTTTGTTGATAAAATTCTAAATACCTGTGTCTTAATTTTTCTAATAAAAGAAATTATTGAACCATGAGAAAACATATTTAAGAAATTAGATATATTAGATATATTAGGTTAATCATGTGTTAATAATTATGTTGTTGTAATAAATAATATAGTAATGTAGCAATTTTTATTTTGTAAAACAAAATAATGAATATTTAATATTTTATATTAAAAACACATTATGTTCGAGTTTTTTTAAGAGAAAACTAAGGTCAATCGATTTTAAAAATGTTGCAATGAAGTCTAGCAAGTTAAAAGTAACGAGTGTTTTTAACTTGCTAGACTTGTTGACTGTATGACTTGTGTACAACATTAAGCATATTATACTTGTTTGGATCATTGATCCATTGTCTTATTGTTCAAGGCGTTTTTGGATAACTCTACCCATTAAGTAAGAGCAGATCTGCGAGTTGATTTCCACCGAATGAAGAGTTTTTGTAGTGGGTAGCTCTGCCCATAAATAGGATATTTGTAAATGGTAGATCTAGTCATAAGAAGGAGATTCATGGTTTGAAGAATCAGGTTTTAAAAAGAAAAAAAATATTAATTGTTTTTAATTAGTTAATTAGAATCAATTATTAACTAATCCATGCAGTGTTATTATTATTAAAGTGTTCTAATTATTTCCAATTTCGAGGTTAGTATGTGACCACAAACTCTAAATAAGATGTATACTTTATTTTTTTGGTAAGAAAGAATAAAAGAGGCGCTGATTTTCTTCTTCTTATTATGCATTATAATCGGCATATTTTTGGTAAATAACATACTAACAAGTTAATATTTTGTTAATATGCTACAAATCGAGTCCATTCTTATCCTTTGATCAGACAAAACACTAACCTTTGTTACCTTTTTCTTTATTTTTCCTATAGAAAGTTCCATTTGTCTAAATATTCAATGCCCACAATATCTCTCTAATACTTTTACTCTCTCTCTCTGTTTCTAAAGGTTATTAAGCCGTCTTATTAGTAAGTTTATTATTGAGTAGTTTGTGATAAACTATGGTTTCTTAGTTTTTTGTTGACATAGAAGCATCAATGTTCATATAAAAGGCAACGACTCAATCAATTCGTAAACACTTTCTATAGTTGACCTTGTTGTAGCCTTCGGGAATTAATTGAGCCGTTAACATTTATACTTCTCTTAATTAATTTCCAAAAAAAACATTGATGCTTCTATGTCAACAAAAAACTAATAAACCATAATTTCTCAGAGAATACTCAATAAGAAACTTACTAGCGAGACGGCTTGATAATGTGTAGAAGGAGGGAGGGTGTAAAAATATTAGAGAGTTATTGTGGGCATTGGATATTTGGATAAAGAGTACTTTTTATAGGTAAAATAAAGAAAAGGGTAATAAGGTTAATGTTTTGTCTGATTGGAGGATAAGAATGATTAGCGGTCTCCAGCATATTAAGAAAATATTAACTTGTTACCATGTTATTTAGGAAAAATAGGCCGATTATAAAGCATAATAAGAAGAAAAAAAACAGCTACTCTTTGATTGTTTCTTACCAAAAAAACAAAGTATATATCATGTGTTGACACTTTGTGGTCAGATACTTATCTCGAAATTGGAAATAATTATAATACTTTAATAATAATAACAGTTCATGAAGTAGTTAATAATTGATTCAAATGATTCAAATTAACTAACTAAAAACAATTTTTTCTTTTTAAAACCTGATTATTCAAACTATGAATCTCCAGAGCTAGCCTTTACAAATTTCCTCCTTATGGACATAACTACTTGCTACGAACAGTCATTTTTCTGGGTAGAGCAACTCGCATATCTCCTCTTACTTAATGGACAGAGTTACCCAAAACGTCTCGAACAATGAGACAATGGATCAAAGATCCAAACAAGTATAATATACTTAAAGTTGTACATAAGTCGTACGATTGACAAGTCTAATATCAAAAACTGATCAAATCTTTCTATCGATGTGATTGAAAGAAAGAACAAATTTAGATTGTGCACACTCAAATATATATATTTATATATAAATGTTATTACAATGATTTCTCTCCTCTCTAATCTTTCTTTTCCCTCTATATTAGAATCTGTATGACGTGATCTTGTAATGGCTCATTCATATCAACAACCAAGCTAGATAAATAAATAGGGAGAAATTTAGGTGCATATATGGTTACACAAATAAACATATTTAAATGGAATATAAAAACTCGTTACTGTCGATATTTATGTGATTATCTTGCTCAGTATATTCACATATAAAAAAATCAAACTAAATGTGTTGGTCCAAATGAAGAGAAAGATAGAGGGGGTGAATAGGTTTATCAATTCTTTTATAGGAAATCACCGTATTTCAATTTCCAAGAATTCAATTCCAAGGTTAAACATTCATCAAAATATGCAAACATCCAAAGGCACATTCTTTTGCTATCGAAAACACCCCACAAAGTGGATCACCATGCACACACCGTTTAGAGCAATATCGAAGCTATCTTGGACAATGTAGATCAATTCCTATTCGACAATTCCAAGTCACTATATATAAACGATGAAGATTATAGTGATGAAAGCAAGCATACATGTCATGCCCCGAAATTCGAAAAACGGACATCAACGCGTGACCTTTTGAACAAAAAGAAAAAGAACTTGTTGGTACAAAATTGAACTTTTAAAGGAAAACAACTTACGAGCTAAATGAACGATTATACAAGGAAATAGGAATGTTTGCCAAACGCGGCTACTAGACAAAATGGTTTTAACAGATTTACATAAAAAAAATATACCAAACGAATGTAATTTACCCATAGGCTACAAACTCAAAAATAGTCTAAGTAAAAAGAAAACGACTAAAAGAAGCCCGAATCCATGCGATACATCGTTAATGCTCCTATCCAAATGCCTCAACCTAAGTTGTACCTGAAAGACAAAACTGTAACGGTGAGTCCCACGCACATACATAGACGGGGCGGCACCACACAAGATACCGTCACTCAATCCAATAAATGCAAGAACTCACAAACAACAACTACAAAACACATCTATAACACACATGGACCTCTCACGCCACCTACCCCAGTCCGTAAGTTAGGTCATTCCCTATACCCCTCGGCTTGTCTTATGCCCCCGGTATAGGGAGAGACATAGACCATTGCCAACATATAAATATTTAAAGTGCACACTTGGACCTCTCACGCCACTCGCCCCAGTCCGTAAGACGAGTCATTCCCTATACCCCTCGGCTCGTCTTATGTCCCCGGTATAGTGAGAGATATAGACTATTGCCAACATATAAATATTTAAAGTGCACACTTGGATCTCTCACGTCACTCGCCCCAGTCCGTAAGATGAGTCATTCCTTATACCCCTCGGCTCGTCTTATGTCCCCGGTATAGGAAGAGACATAGACCATTGCCAATAAATAAAACTCAAGGCCTCGGCCAATAATATTATACTATTCAATTATCACAATTCCCAATAAAATCACATTCTCAAAATACTAGCATTCCCAAATGTCATATTATCGTAATTCAACAAAACACATAAGTATAGGTACTAGAATCACAACTAGCCAAACAAGTTCAACAACATAAAATCTCATT
Source organism: Primula veris (assembly GCA_963682055.1). Lineage (NCBI taxonomy): Eukaryota > Viridiplantae > Streptophyta > Magnoliopsida > Ericales > Primulaceae > Primula > Primula veris. Next base: position 26,324,414 of record OY821742.1, on the reverse strand, counting down.
CATGCATTTTAACAAACACCTTGTATGCATAAACTACAGCTCATCTTTATTCAACATAAATTTATCCAATTTCATCAACAACTATAATAACACATAACAACTCATAAAAACACACAAACCCATCTATATTCTCATTAATTCGAAATTCATATGTCTAAATTTCCAATTTTCAAATTCAAATAAGTGAACCAAAATAGCAACACATAAAACCCAATTAACAATTTAATAGAATATAATTGAGATAAAAGAAAAACCCCCCAAATTTTATAAAACGCAAGATCTAACCCTAACATACAACTCCGTCCAGTCGCAATGGATAACCCCCGTTACCTTATTTCGTAGAGGAGATGCTTCCGGTAAAAACTCGCTAATGGTGGTTTATTCTTCTTCTTCCTAAGCTTTGAAACCTCTCTTTTCTCTCTTTTCTCTCTTTTAGGTTTTCTGTTTTGAAAAGTGGGATGAAAATTGTTTTACGTGAAACTGTTTTGAGAGAGTTTGGGGAAGCGAACTATTTGATCTCCAAAGTTCTAAAAGTTAACTCATAAACAAAACTATAATTTTATTGCTCCAAAATAACAAATCTTTAAAAACAAGCTATTGGATTCTTTTTATTTATAAAATTAGTAACAGGTTTTAAAATTAAAGTTTTTCGGAAGAGTTTCGGTTTTTGGCTAAAAATTGTATAAAACGTTTTTGGATAAACTTAATCGTAAATAAAAACCATTTATAAAAATCCGGGATGTTACAATACACATAGGATGAATCCCTAGACTAATAGACTCCCCACCAGATCTCTGTGGGTCCCATAATTTTTTGGGTTCGCCTGAGACATCTAGTTCACACAAGGAAACTGTTGGACGAAAAAACAAACCTAGATATGATAACGTGGGATCAAGCTCCTCAACCGTCGACACCTCTTCTGGGCCCCTGTGCCCAGCTTCTGTGTCTGGTGGTGGCATATCCACCGTTAAAGAAGACTTGAAAAAAGTGAAGGGTCTTGAGTATTTTATCACGTTGTTAACTTATTCTCCAAGCCCATACGACGATCTTAAGCAATCCATGCAAAATATGGTTGAGGCTAGGTTGCGCCATAATGGAATAGTTGAATCTTAATGACAAGAAAAATTACAAATAAATATCAAGTCCTTTGGTTGATCTGGTTGTCACTTTACGTGAGAATTTTGGCAAGAAACCTCCGAGATCAATGCAGACAACACCCTCTAGGAGAGATTAAAGAAAGATGCATCTATGTAACCTAAAGCTTTTGGGCATGAAATTTTTGTATTTGCAAAACTACAGGTTTATGAAAGCAAAAAATTTAATCGTGTGATATATAGATCTGTGCAGATAAAGTTTATTTCCTTTGCAGTCATATGCAATAGGAGATGTAATGAGTGATACAAAAGAGTTATTCCTGCATATATAAAAGGCATATGTAAAAGGTTGATAAATGCTTTAGATTTTCCTCAATTTCTATTTGTTACTTGTGATTCCGCTTATTTTAACATCTAGGGATTTCTCGAAAGATGATTTCCAAATGCCAAAAAAGTTTTAGTTTACATAGCAAAAGGGTAAAAGACAACACCCATGTTATACATACAATAATACAACTAGTTAAACCGGTTCCTGATCTGCAGGCATAACAGTAATGAAAATTGTATCTCAACATTTGTCAGATTTGTCTTCAATTTGTTGAGATGCCTGTTTCACTAATGTTTTGCCGGCTTACAAAATGTTATAAGTTTTTGATATGTAATGCATCTTTGCTTAAAATCTCCGCTCCCTATTTGAGAAAATTGTTCGCTAAAATATAATAAAAGATAGATTCCGAAATTTATAATAAGGTCTTATCCTAGGATATTTCTCCAGGAACAATATTTTGCCAGGATACAATCCTCAAACCAGAACAAAATAAAAAAGATAGCTTGCTAAATTTTCAAAAGTATAACAAAACTAAAATTTCTTGACCCAGTAACGGTATACAATCTAGCAAGTTAGCATTACCATAATGTGACCTGTTTGAGTATTTAACTAGAGCTTTGTAAAAAAAGTTACAGTCATGTTTGAGAGCATTGTTATGTTTGGCGAAAGGAGAGCCAATCTGCAGAAGAGAACAACCCAATAATGGATTACAAATAACATATTTTCATTTCCACTTTTCTTTAACCAGTGACAACTTAAAAAGTCTCAGACTCAATAGTTTACTCAAATCAGATGGTTACTCAACGAAATCATTAAATTTTACTCACAACATCATACGAGTTAATACTAGCTATTTCGGAATGCAACTGATATAATTTTCCTGTATAAATCAGCTAGTTAATTCTCGAAGTCACTCGTATTTTGTAAATAGAAAATCAAATGTAAAACACTTTGAACGTGTTCAAGTTAAATAAATGCTATTAGAATCAGATATGTGGAACAGATGCACACGCAGGACATACGAGCAACTGTATTTGAAGTTCTGGTATCTAATGAAACATAGCGGTTAACCTACTTTCTTAGAAACATAAGTTATACCTAAATGTGGTCCTAAAAAAATTACTTTCTTTACCTGGATAAGAAACCTTTTTTTCCCTCTGAAAACGCTGAAAGAAGTAGACATTGACACAAACACATTATGTCATATAGTGAACTTCGAGGCATAAAAAGTAAAAACATACCAACATGGGGGATTGGAAGTCCTTCGTTATCCCTAATAACTCAAACCATGTATAAATAGTCTTTTTAGAATTTGTATCGTATCGAAAGAACAATCTTGAAAAATTAGTACAGGTCGACAAGGAACTACTCCCTCCGTTCCTAATTAATTGTCCTTAACGAAATTACGTGCAATTTTGATCGGCTTATAACATGTATCAAAATTGTCGAAATGAAAATTTTCAAAACTAAATCATATAATTAATAACTGTTTGAACTATATGATTAACTTTTGAAAATTTTCTTTTCGCCAATTTTGATACAAGTTATTGGCCGGTCAAAATTGCACGTAGTTTCGTAGTGGACAATTAATTGGGAAGGGAGGGAGTAATATTTACAGCAGCATCTTCAACATTATTGCCGCCAATGAAACAAAAATTCAACAGGATAATTTCCGAATATCTTCACAATGACGAAAAAAACTAGCAATGGCATTAAATTTCTCTATTATACTATCAAAGGAACACTAATACAACACTTTTTGTCTACACATCATCACCTTCGAAACTGCCGCTATAGAAACTAACTCAAACAATTAAATCCATGGAGATCCGCACCTCGTTGAAAACAAAACATTAAAGAACTAATATTACTATGATCAAAGAGACACTAAAGCAACTTCAAAAGGTAACTCTGGACAAAGTTATATATGTACAAGGATATTGATTACAATAAGTCGATTTTATTGTTAGAACATGATTACCGGGTGAGATATCATCTTCATCAACATCAACTCCCCATATCTTCGCGATCTCTAGCTTTCCCCTCTTCAATATCTTCTTTCTCTCCAACTCCAAATCTCTTATCAATTCAATCCTCGTCTTCTCTAAATTAAATAATGTCCCACTCTCTCTACTCTCATTCTTTTCTTCTCTCTTCTCTTTACGCACTATAATCTTCCTAGGTGGAATATAGTCTACATTATCCCTCTCATCATTTGCAAATTCTGATCCCCCAACAAGTCCATTGTTCATTTCCTCAGCTGAGTTGGCACGAGTTGGATGACCTGACGATTTTTCTACACCCTCTCTTTCCTCCGATGGGTTAGCACATAAAAGATGAACTTCAGAGTTCTCTAAAGGATACGTATTTGCTTGATATAAATATGAAAACAAGTAGCGCAGAAAGAATGAATTTTATTAACAATGTACAACACATATTTATACAAATGATGGAGCAACTATTTCCTAACACTCCCCTTCAAGTTGGAGAGTGAATATCTCGAACACCCAACTTGCGAACCATAGAGTTGAAAATATCTTTACCCAATGCTTTTGTGAAGACATCGAGTTGATCTGACGAGCTAATATACCTGGTGACTATATATCCATCTTTAATTTTATCTCTGATAAAATAGCAATCCATTTCGATGTGTCTTGTTCTCTCATGAAAAACAGGATTAGCGGCAATGTGAAGTGCATATTTATTATCACAGTGAAGTAAAGCTGGTTCAGGGTGAGATATTCCCAAGTCTGATAGAAGGAAACGCAACCAAGTTAATTCACAGCAGGCACCTGTCATAGACCTATACTCAGCTTCGGCTGAAGAAATTGATACGATATTTTGTCTCTTCGATCTCCAAGAAACCAATGAAGACCCAAGAAATATACAATATCCTGTCGTAGATCTTTGAGTAGTTGGAAAACCAGCCCAATCGGAGTCACAATACGCTCATAGGTTAAGATCATTTGATGAAGAGAAGAACAACTTTTTCCCGGTGCTCCTTTTAAATAACGTACAATTTGAAGTGCCACCTCCATGTGAGGTTTACGAGTTTCGTGCATAAACCTACTTAATACATGGACAGAGTATGTTATATCCGGCCTAGAAATAGTCAAATATATTAATCTTCTGACTAATCTCTAGTAACGTGCCGAATCTTTAAGCAAATCTCCTATGTCTGAAAAACGGTGACCAATATCCATCGGGGTTTCCACTGGAGCTCCCCCCATTAGTCCAACATCGTCGATAATTTCTAGAGCATACTTCCTTTGTGAGATAAAAATGCCACTTTTGGAGCGTGATACTTCTATGCCTAGAAAATACTTAAGTTCACCAAGCTCTTTTATACGAAAACATTTATGAAGAAATATTTTTAAGGCCTTAATACTTGAAAATTCATTTCATGTGATCCGAATATCGTCGACATAAATTAATAAAGATGTAAAAGAGTGTCCTTGTTTCCGTGTGAACAAAGAATAATCGACTTTAGACTGAGTATAACCCGCTGACTGAATAGCATATGCGGATTTTGCAAACTATTGACGAGAAGCCTGTTTCAGGCCATATAAGGATTTATGAAGGCAACGTACAAGATTCTCCCTCTGTCGAGGAAGACCAGGAGGAGGAGACATATAGATTTAATCGTCAAGGTCGCAGTGTAGAAAAGGCATTACTAACATCGAGTTGGTGAATTGCCCATTTATTTATGGCTGCGATAGCTAATATACAATGGACAGTTATAATTTTTGCTGTGGGAGAAAAAGTATCATGACAATCAATACCTTTGAGTTGGGTAAATCCCTTAACGACTAATCGCGCCTTATATCATTCTATTGTCCCATCATATCTGTGTTTGATTTTGTAAACCCAGCGACACCCTATCAGCTTTTTACCAGCGGGAAGAGTTGTTAGCGTCCATGTCCCATTTTCCTCAAGAGCTCTTAATTCTGAACTCATGGTTTGCTGATATTCGGGTTTCATAACAGCCTCATTGTATGTCCGGGGTTCATATGCCTGGTCCACATTAGCAACAAAAAAACGATTCCTAGGTGTAAAATGTTTGTAGGAAATATAATTGCTTAATGGGTACCTCGTTCTGTGCTCGAATCCGGATGAGAGGAAGCCGATTGATTTTGAAGATAGGCGTTTGACGGGTTTCCATGAGTAATCTTGAAGCTTGATCGGAGGTATTGATTGTCGCTGACTTTGCCGTATAGGGGGAAGAGATGGTGGTGAAGGTGTCTAATTGTCACAAGAAGTTGAGCCGGGGGTGTGCTCATAATGAGGTTCAGGGAGCACAAATGCGATAGGATTCGCTTCCATGTCAGGGGAAATAAACAATCTATTAGGTGAGTTGTTTGAGTGAGGCGAATGTGGAGGTGTATTTTTTGTAGTAACATCATATGGGTAAGACAAATTGTCAGATTGGCCTAAAGAATTTGTGTTAGGCTGAGAAACTTATGTAGTAGCTCAGATGGTAGAGATTGCGCAATTAGACCTAATGAAGGCACCATGGGATTACTGGTTTCATTTTGTATGTATGGAAAAATATTTTCATGAAAAAGGACATCTCGACTAGTGAAGATTTAATGTGCGAAAATGTCATATAGCTTATAAGCCCTTTGTCCAACAGGGTATCCGATAAAAATGCATTTATTTGCACGAGGTGCAAATTTATGTGTGACACGATTATTTTTGGCAAAAGTTAGACAACCAAAGACTCTTAAATGATTAAAAGATGGAGTTTTCGAAGACAACCGTTCAAATGGAGTTTTATTAGAAATAATGGGCATGGGTAATCGATTAATAATTTGAACGGCTGTTAAAACACATTCACCCCAGAATTTTAAAGGCATGTTAGCATGAAAGCGAAGGTCTCGTGCAACTTCAACAATATGATGGTGTTTTCGTTCAACTACACCATTTTGTTAGGGAGTATCAGTGCAAGATGTTTGGAAGATAATCCCATTATCATCGAAAATTTTCTTAAGGGAATGAAATTCACTCCTGTTATCACTACGAAATGTTTTAATGGGGGTCGCAAACTGAGTGGAAGCAAATGAAAAAAAATGTTTTAACAAGGATTGCGTTTCATGCTTATATCTCATCAAAAGAATCCACGTAAAACGAGAAAAAATCATCTACAATAGTAAGAAAGTAATGAGAACCAAAGGTAGAAGGTTGTCGATAAGAACCCCAAATATCACAATGAATAAGTTCAAATATTTTTAAAGACGAAATAGTACTTGTACTGAATGGGAGACGAGTTTGGTTTGCCAATGGACATATATTGCAAGATTTATTCAAAACAACTGGAATATTAAGAAAGTGTTTAGCAATAAAACTTAAACGGGAATTAGACACATGACCCAAGCGGTGATGTGATGTATCGCTAGTTGAGATTACTGTATTAGATTGGGGGTTAGGTTCTTTTTTCATTGTAAGTCCCATCAGCTAGTATAGCCCGTATTGTTGTCTATCCAAACCAATCGTCTTCTTCGAAACCAGATCCTGCAAAACACAACATGAAGGATAAAAAGTTACCGAACAACCAAACTCATTTGTTAACTTGATAACATACATTAAATCAACTCGAAATCTAGGCACACATAAAACATTGTGTAAGCTATAATCAGGATTTAATGACAAGGACCCAACCGAATCTATTGGGGCTCTTTCCCCGTTTGGTAACAAAACTGGTGATAATGCATGATTTTTATCCTTAAATATCATCTTTTTAATTGATGAAACAATGTGATTTGTTACCCCGCTATCGATTATCCATCGATGAGATTTAGAGACATATACCTTACCATTAAAAATTCTTTTAGCAAAGAAGGAGAGTGGCATATATTAAGACTTGAGTTTGATAATTCTCAAGTGATTTGAGACAATTCCAACACTCTCCCTCACTCGTGGGTTGGTCAATATCCGAGAAGCACAACGAGTGCAATCAACAAATCGAGAGGAGGTGGCCCATCATTTTATGAGAAGTGCTAGAGCCACCACCAGCTAGAATATTTTTGAGCTCAGCTTTCTCCCCATTTAAATTAAGTTTCATTTTCTATAGATCGACCCTAGATACCACGATGGCTTCAAGTCTCTTATATATAAGTTCTTTGGCAAGGTCAGATGGACCAAAAGAGGTTTGATGAGAAATATCATTCATATGAACCAGAGACAACAACTTAGAAGAGAGTTTAATGGGCTTAGAATGAGGTATGGGTTTTTCATGCTCAAGAATAATTGTTGCTTTAGTGATCTGATCAAGAAGAATACTACAGATAAGGATAGGATAAGTTAACATTTGGGTTTTGGTTTTAACTTGGGCATACTCCCAGATAGCTTGAAAAACATGAACACCAAAATTAGTCACAAACACATATACTTATTCTGTAAATAAACACTATAATTTCCTAATTGAGCATATATTGTTGCATAGTTGGAACCCAATTCCTAAATGCAATTTTATGCAATATAGCATAAGAGAGGGTAAGATCCGCTGACTCAATACCTGCCCCATCCCAAGCTAAGTCTTTCCCAGTCAACACATTAGATAGCATATGCATATCAGTCTCATCCAGCTCATCAGTTATAACTGAGGCTTGGATTCGTAAGAACATATTAATTCTAGCAGAACTAAAATCAATAGAAAACCTCTCACATACACTCTGTCGAACATAGGGGAAGAGAGAGTAAACACATTCTCAGACAAATTTGCATAAAATTCTCTTACCAGTTCACCATAAAAATCTCTAGGATAATTCAAATTATGTCCTAGACCCACAACATCAACCAACCTCAAAATATGATCTTTCATCTCAAGGACCTTCACAAACTCAACTTTTCTCTCTGGATACACATCTTTTGAACTTAATGTCTTGAACCTTGCAATACTTTCATCATTTAGAAACTTATCATCCTTAGTTACAGAATCACCAGAATAATTAAACTCAATCTTATAACATCAGACAGATTAACCCTTTTAGCTAGCTTAATAGGCTTCCCAAGACTGGATTTAGCTTTCTTAGCCATAGGTAAAAAAGATGTAGATGAACTAGCTTGAGATCTATTCCTCTTAGCAACACTATGACTTTCTTTCACAGTTTCAGATTTAGACCTAGTTTCCCTAGATAAAGAAGAGATTAACTTACCCATAGGAGTGCTTGTAGCAGGCGTTTCTGAAATAATCACTGGAGACTCACCCTCAATGCATCACTAAGGATTTCTGGAGGTGCAACTGGGTTTTGATCAATCTCTACTACTTGAGTTGCAACTGAGGACGATGAGGCTTTAGTACCCTTATTCTTAAGCTGAGGGAAGATAGAGATGAGAGGGACCTCATTAGCATCAGAAGAGGCTGGAGAGTTTTGGGTAGACATGTTTTTTGAGATAAAGTTCACTTAGGGTTCGTCTGAAGTAGCGATACAGAGAAATATAGAGAGAGACTATTAACAATTAATCCATATAACGAGAAACATACTGCAGCAAGCAAGTTTTCTATCAACTCAAACCTTTGTATAAACACAGCTTATAAGAAAATTAGGTTTCTCTTTCAGTTACAACTGTCACTTACAACTGAGTTTTAATACTGCATTAAAGTTTTTCAACAGTGAAAATACTCTTTAGGAAAAACTCAAATACGCTTCATTTTTTATTGTAATAATAAACTTGGGATTCTTATACCACAATCATTATCATCTTATTCTTTATATCATTACAAGTATAGAAAGGAATGCTTTGCACTCAACTTAGCTATTTCATTTTCAACGTTTTCTTCTGCATTAGTTACAACTGGTACAGTCCATCCTTCATTTACCATGGTCCAGGCTTCCTTATCTAGCTATTAGATGTATCCCTTCATCTTTATCTTCCATACCATAGTTGGTTGCACCTCTCAGCAGTAGAGGTTTGGCAAACAAGATTCCTTCTTCTATTAGATCCATAGTTTTTAGAGTACAGAATCCACACCAAGTTAGGTCTTGTGTGAAGCTTTGATAGCAATTGAAATAAGTATAATGCCTAGATAATCTAAGATGCAATTACGCAAGTTTCAGTTACAACTGAACTTTAGTAAACATAGTTCTCAGTTGCAACTGAAACAGAATCTTTGATATAAGCTTTTAAACACCCAAACGTAAACTGTAAAATAAGAATGAACACAATACGTGTGATGATTGAGTTCGACCAAGTCTACTTCTCCGGAGCTCTTACTCATATTAGAATATTGAGAAAGTTTACAAAGAATATTGGAACTTATAAAACCTATGACTCCCTCATAGTTTATGCCTATATTGCTATTTCTCTTACCACTCAACTATTTTATGATAACTTGGCCTTCCACCGTTATATATCTCTAGCAATAGCTCGTATTCTAAAAGATAAAACACTAAAGTTCTGAATAAATAAACCAAACCCTACGGCTGAATATGCATTTATATATCATGCTTACAAACATAGTAACACAATTTATCAAAGAGTAAATTTTTCAAGTTTAACTCAAATTGATTGATTCCTTAATCTTCAGTATTTGAATTTTCTGAATGAATGTTCTCAAATAAAATCTTCATTCAATCTTTCTGATCTTCACATGTTTGCTATCTTTAGGAAATCCTTAGTTCAAACTGTATCATCAGAACCTTTTTGACCAAGCTGTCAAATCTTTCAGTTGTAGTATTCAATTACAACTCAAAGTGTAACTCATATAAGATCCTTAGTAACACAAATGAATATATAAGTAAATAAATGTTAAGCAAATGAATATATAAGTAAATAAATGTTAAGCGTTGTTTGACAATACAATGACAACAAACAGGAATTATTAAGCCCTAAAAACTAGGTCCTAACAGTACCCTTATTCTTCTGTTTTTCATTTAGCAAATTCTTAAGGAAAAAGGGTTTCTTAACTTATTGAAATTGTGACTTGATTGGAATTTTTTCTTCCATTTCAAAAATTTTGTGTTGTAAGCATTATGATTTAGTACATAAATGCAGTACATAGTTCAAGGAGATCAATAATAACAGTGAACTCTCCTAACATATCACATATATAATTGAACCTTTGTGAACGCGCACTACAAGAAAAATGGGTTTTCGCAGCTTAGCTTTAGCAGCACAAAGGGAAAACAAGCTGCAAATTCAATTATTAGCAGCATGCTTAAAATTAATGCGCTGCAAAATATATTAGTATAAAGTAACAGCAGCGTATGGTGGTTGCACGCTGCGATTAATACCTTTTACAGCGAGCAAAGTAAGCCGCAATATCTTTTTTTAATGGCGTGCTAATGCACGCTATAAATAATTTTTTTACAGCATACGTATGCACGCTGCGAGTAATAAATTTTAGCAGTGTGCGAAGTGCGCTGTCTATGTTATTTCTTAATAATAGCAAACTAAAAATAAAACACTTAAATTATTCAGCCCGCGAAATAAAAAGAGCTCACTCCATTTTTTTTGCCCTAAACCACAAATTGCTATACACACAGCTTACTCTCTCTCTCCATCTCACACTTCGAATACCCGAAACTGCCCTCACCAGCTCGATACTCTCTCTCATCCTTTCACACTTCATATCACTAGGTATGTATATATACACACTATATATATTAAAGTGAGTTTTAGTTCAGTTTTTCCCCTCCGTGATTGTGATAAGTTGTGTTGATATATAAGTTTGATTATTTTTTGACGAATTGATTGTAAAATTTATGTTAGATATTTTTGGAAACATGTGAAATATATGTTGAATGGGTACTTTTCTTTTCATTTTTACGAATATTGACATTATTTGATAAATTAATTGTTAGATTAATAGTGGATCTGCTCTTATTTGATTGTCACAATGCTTCTTTTTTATTTGAACTTATCTAGTTTATGTTTGATTTTTTTTTAAATTTGGATATGTTCTTATTTGATTGTTACAATGGTTCTTTTTGATTGTCACAATAAGGTACTGATTGCACTAATAGTATTATAAACTGAGTTTGCAACTAAAAATTTAGAGGTATTTTTACGATGTTCAGATTATGTCGGATTTCCTTCTATCTTGATCGAAGTCATTGTAACTTTCCCCACTATAAGTGCACGAGTGTTTGAAATTTTATCACTAATGTATATTGAAGGATTAGTTACCGATATATTCCCGAATTTTGTTCTCACAAGCTTGCTAACTTGTTGCTGCTTATCTGCACTAAATATTTGATATTTTCTTCTATGTTATTATAAAAAATGTATGTTTCCTAATAACCTCAAAATTGCCTTTATGGTTCCTTTAGGATTTGTTCTAAAAAAATTTCATGATGCAATGTTTTAGTTTTATTTGTTAAAATCCATCTTAGCAGGTCTTGGTCATAAGATGGATAAAAAATGGATGAATCTTACTTCCAGGTATTTTCCCCCCTTTTTTTCTTCCATTTTTTTCAAAATGTTTTTGATCAATTTAACACGAGAGTCACTTGATAGGCTTCTACCCCAGTATGAAGATGGTGTTACAAAATTTAATGAACAAGCTAAAAATTATACCAAAACTCGTGATTTAATTTTATGTCCTTGCATCCGTTGCAAAAATAAGAAGTATAAGAAATTCAACCAAGTGTACGATGACTTGATTATCAATTGAATGGATACTTCTTACATGACTTGGTTCTTACATGAAGAAATTCCTGCTTCATAATATCAAGGTGAAGCTAGTTCTGGAGTTGGGGAAAATGAGAAGGAAAGTGGAGAGACAGATTTATTTAGGGACACCTTTATGCTTAATGGAGAGGTTGAAAACTCTATAGGAGAGGCGATAAATTGCGAGTTTACTGATTTGTTGGAGGAGGCGGAATCTCCTCTCTACCCTAGTTGTAAAACTTACACAAAGTTGTCCACAGCTGTGACATTGTACAATTACAAGTCTACAAAAGGTCAAACTGATACTAGTTTCAATGAGCTTCTAGAGATCATAAGTGGCATGCTTCCATAAAATAACAAGCTTACAAAATCTGTCTACACAACCAAAAAGTTATTGAAACCATTTGATCTTGGATATGAAAAGATTCATGCCTGCCCAAACGATTGTTGTCTATTCCGGAAGGACCTTTGAGACTGACTCATGTCCAACGTGTGGTTCGTCAAGATGGAAGGTTGAAAAACTCACTAAAAAAGTTCATAAAGGGGTTCTTGAAAAAGTCCTACGATATTTTCATGTGATACCTAGGTTTAAAAGGATGTTTCAGTCAGAAGAATCGGCAGAAGACTTGGTTTGGCACTCGAACCACGAAAGCAATGATAATAAGATGCGTCATCCAGTTGACTCTTTAGCATGGGATAGTAAACCAAAATTTTCCTGATTTTGCTTCAGATCCTAGAAATATCCGCCTTTGTCTTGCAACAGACGGGTTTAATCCATTTGGTGAATGTAGCTCTAGTTATAGTTGTTGGCCGGTTATTTTGGTCAATTACAATCTTCCTCTGTGGATATGCTTGGCAAAGGAAAATCTTATGCTCGCTTTAGTAATCCCAGGGCCGAAGCAACCTGGGAACGATATAGATGTATATTTGGAAACCCTTGTGGAGGATTTGACAGAATTGTGGGAAAAAGGTGTGGAGGCGTATGATGCATTTAGCAAGTCATTCTTTAATCTTAAAGCTATTTTGATGTGGGCGATTAATGATTTTCCAGCTTATGGAAATCTTGCTGGATGTACCACTAGAGGGAAAGTCTCATGTCCTATATGTGGTGACGGCATATGCTCCATGTGGCTTAAATACAACAAAAAAACTACATACTTGGGACATAGGAGATTTCTTGCTCATGGCCATCCATATCGATAGAAAAAGAAGTGGTTTGATGGAAAGATGGAAGAAAAAGGAAAGCCTAGACCTTTATCAGGGTTAGAAATTCTCACTGCAATGAAAGACATAAAAAAGGACTATGATAAAAAACAAATTTGTAAACCTTTAAAGTCTAGGAAAAGGAATCAGAAGAAGCAAGGAAGTAGTTCGAAAACGGCACATGAATCTGTTCAAATGTGGAAGAAGAAGTCAATTTTGTTGACTTGCCATACTGGAGTGTAAGCTATTCCCCATTCTTTTGAATACCTCTAATATAATTGTTACTTTTTTTCTTATGATTTATTTGGTATCTAACTATTACTTTTGTATAGCCTCATGGTTATTTTAGGGGCTTTTGCTATGTCACAACTTGGATGTCATGCATGTTGAAAAGAATGTATGTGAGAATATTATAGGCACGCTATTAAACTTGAAGAAAAAAATCAAAAGATGGTCTTAACGCTCGCAAAGATTTGGTGGATTTGAATATTCAAAAAGAATTACATCCTCATGAAAAGGTGAAAAAGTATATCACTTGCCTGCTGCTCTTTACACTTTGTCGAAGAAAGATATTGATCTATTTTGCACTAGGTTGAAGCAAATAAAGTTACCTGATGGCTATAGCTCAAATATTGGTAATTGTGTTTCTTTAGAAGAGCGTAAAGTAATTGGCCTTAAATCTCATGATTTCCATGTTTTAATGCAACAATTGCTCTCTGTTGCATTGAGAGGACTTTTAGCGAAAGGGCCACGTAATGCTATATTTATTCTCAGTGTATATTACAATGAATTATGCCAAAGAGTTATGGACAGGAATCGTTTAGAACAACTTGAAGACAGTATCGCTGAAACTCTATGCATGTTAGAAAGGTACTTTCCACTTGCATTTTTTACCATCTCGGTTCATTTAACCATTCATTTGGCAAGAGAGGCTCGTTTGTGTGGGCCAGTTCAGTTCCGTTGGATGTATCCATTCGAAAGGTAATATATGCTGATATATGTATTCTAGCCATTTTATTAAATTTAGTAAATCTGATTTTGTTATGGACATTTCTTCATTTGAACTTTATTTTTGATTTAGATTTATGAAAATACGTATGTGAAAAATCGAGCTAAGTCAGAAGGTTGCATAGCGGAGGGTTATCTTGCAGATGAACGGATGCGGTTTGTTAGTAGTTATTTAAAAGAATCTGCTAATATTGGTGTTCGCTCTAGTTGAAATGAGGATCATGAGAATTCCTTGGTGCAAAAAGGCCGTCCAATATCTCAAGGAAAAGATAAGTCTTTGGATACGAATATATGGTAAATCGCACATAGATATGTGTTATTAAATACCGCTGAAGTTGAACCCTATTTAAAGTGAGTATTGTTAATTTCAGTATCTAAAATGTCTCTGTTTTGCATTTTCAATCATTTTTTGATTTATATTTAACCGAAACCTTGCTTTGATTCATGAGAATTTGTGTTCCATATTTTTTTTCCAGTCATGTTCTTTTTAAGGAGGTTGATGTTTATTTTCTCTAGGTTTTACCTTTCTATGTATCTTTTTAAAAATTAATCACTGTATTTCTGTGTGATAAACCCTTAAATCCTTAATCTTTGGTTGGATATCAGTTCTTGTTTTATGGAACCCCACTTGGTTAACATTATTTATGTAGAAGTTCAAACTAAAAATTTCACTAATAGTCCTTTTTACTCATGTTTCAGTTCAAACTAAAATATCGTAATCGATCTCATTTTGTTTATTTAATTGGAAAGATTTTTAGTATTTGAAGAATTTGATTGAGCCAAGTGTTGTTTGGTTTCACTTCTACTAAATATCCGACTTTCTGCAAATCAAAATATTCACCTTATTAGCTACAGAGTTGCGCAATTTAGTTGTTTACGTGATTTTCATTTCTGCAAACTTGAATTTTGATTAGTCCTAGAGGAAGATCGACACAATGGGTCTAAATTTTTACTCTGCCGACACAATGGGTCTAAATTTTACTCATATATATGTATTTTCTTTTGCTCATCTAGACTAGACTAGATTCTGTACACAGTGATCCAAAATGGAAATGAAGAATTTGTATTTATTGAAAGAAAAAACAGTATCTAAAATGTCTACTAAATTAATCATTGGCATAGTCTAATATTATTGTTGACTTTTATAGGATGCATATTGAGGAGCTTAAAGAAGCAGACAATCGGTTTGCATGTAATGAAGCGTTATTACAAAAGGAACATATGGAAAACTTTCCTAAATGGTTTTCAGAAAATGTTCCTGATAATTGGTCTACAAGAATTAAATGGCTAGGAAATGGTCCAAGAAAGCATGGTGTATCCTACACGGGGTACATCATTAACGGACATCGGTTCCACACAATTGATGTCGGAAGGTCGACACAAGATAGTGGTGTTTCTATTGAAGCCGACACTGTTAGTCGGTCTACTGTTATTGACAATTTCCATACTATTGGAAGACTGTCGTACTATGGGGTTATTTGGGATAATGTTATATTAGACTACTATACATTCAAAGTACCTGTTTTTAGGTGTGATTGAGCCAATCCTATAACTGGTACCAAAATAGATGAGGGTTTTACATTGGTCAACCTCCACCAAGGCCTGAAAACTTTTGAAAATGATCATTTCATTTTAGCATCACAAGCAAAACAAGTATTTTATTCTCAAGAAAGTGAAGAATCGAATTGGTATGTGGTTCTCAAAGCACCGTCTAGGGGTACTATTGACATGAATTTGGTTGACGTGGAGGCTTATGTATCATCGGTACCTCTTGATGTGGAAAGACTTGAGATTAATATAACTGAAAAAGAACCATATTCAAGGAAGGGATTTGAGGGGATTGATGTGATTGAGAAATGATTGGGTATTTGTAGCTTAAAATTTGAATGAATAAACAAACAATGGTGTTAAAATTAAATACTTTGTTGCTTAAATTGGTGTCTCTGGTCCTTTGTTTCAATTGACAATAACCATAACATTTATTTTTATTTTTATAATGGTCTGCTTGTTTGGTTCAAGAATTATTTTGATTATTGGATTTTTAGGAGCACATTGGCCGAAAAACGCAGCAGAACAGCTGTGGATGAACTTCCTTTTTGTAATTTTATTTTTATATTCATATCAAAAAACAATTAAATTGAAATTTACTATGCTTTAGCCTTTTCCACTATTCTGTCTTGAGTTCTCTCTGGCATTTAACCTTTGTTTTTGAATACTTACATTACAGGAAAACACTAGTATTGTGATGTCTGAAATGGGTTCCAATACGTCACCTGATTTAGAGAATAAATTGCACAATAAAGAAGCAACTGATAGAAAAAAAATAATACGGCGCATCTAAGCTTAAATTGGCTACTGACCACCAAAGGTCCCTAGAAGTAGAACGGAATGATTTGGACAACCTATTTGTAAAAAATCAGTAGAATTATCAACCTTTCTTGGTTGTTTGACTAAAGAATTTGTTCCATACTCAATAGAGACATGGAATGCTGTATCTGAAGAAGTTAAAGATAAATTATAGACTTGTGTTCAGGTAAACTTCATCCTTATTCACTTGTTTCTTTGTTTTTTGTTTCATTTACCGCAAAGTTTGAATTATATTCTAACTTGACATACAGATGAAATTTAAGTTTGAGAATGGTGAAAGAAATTCAGTGTTTCAAAGGTTAAATAAATTATGGGACGATGGGAGGTCAAAACTCCAAACAAGTATTCTAGAAGTTAATGTTGGTGCCTTCGCATCACGCAACCTTGGGCTTTTAAAGCCCGATATGATGAGCTCCAAAGAATGGGGTATCCTTGTCGAAAAAACAATGTCTCCTGAATTTCAAGTAAGTATAAGTTTTTAAATTAACAGCTTAAAAATTATCATTTTTTATAGTATACATGCCTTTATTTTTTTAATATTCTGTAATTGAGGGTTGTGTGGTAGTATTTTAGAACAGATATTGGGTTTTAACAACGATACATGACTTAAAATTGCTGGGTGATGTTGCATAACTAAGCAAATCGTTTTTTGATTATTGTGCCGATTGAGATTGAACAAGCTAACCCACAAAGGTAAAGATAGAAAAAATGACTGGTGACTTTAAATTGGCAGTTGTCTGTGCTAATGTTTGATTTGTTACACGGGAAAAAAGACATAAATTTATCGAAATGAGGCAAAAGCAGGATCACCCACACACAATGGGCCGAAAAGGTTATGCTCGCTTGGCTGAAGAGATGGTAAATAAGCTTATTGGGTCCTGTTTTATGTATTTATTTTGTTTAAATTATGTTGTGGGAATCTACCGAGTTTTGTTTCTAACACAATTTTTATCTAATTTTGTGTTGTCTGAAATTCAAGGAGAAAAATAGTACCGCAGATGCAATAGTTTCAAGGTCCAAAGTGTGGGTGAAAGCTCATGAGAATAATGGAAACCCTAGTACCCAAGGTATTGTGGTAAGAAACCAGTCGTGTAAAATAGGAAACTTTTATTTACCATACTTTGTTTATGAACTTATGTTGGGACTCGGGGTCATAACAAATTTCACTCTATAAATTGGGTAAAAATACAGTGCAATGTGCAGGAAGTAAAAAAGTAAAGAAGTTTATTTCAAAGTAAAAAGTAAAAGAAGTATTGCTTTGGGTGACTGCCAAACAAGCCCTTCCAAACCAGGGTAAATTATGGTTTAGTGACCTGGGTTTTGGCCAATTTTAGGATAAGTGACCTAAGTTTTTGCAATTTCGGTTTTGTGACATAAGTTTAACTTCTGTATTGTTTTAGTGACCTTGCGTCAATTCAGTGGACGAAATACGTTACACGTGCTATCACGTGCCCTCACGTCTGTTAACTAAAAGGGTAAAACAGTATTTTCCCAATTAAATTAAACAAAATGACCAATATGCATATATACCCAGATTAGGGCTTACACAGACACATATATACTCATATATATAGAGAGAGATATAGAAACATAGAGAGATAAATTAAGTTAAAAAAATGACCAATTGATCCTAATTCAAATTAGGGTTTATACAGACGACCAATTGAAGAGACGATTGATGGGTTGGTGCGTGCGTGAAAATGTTCATTCGTCCCAATATTGTAAGTGCTCTTTATCTCTCTCTTGTTATTGTATTTTGGATAAATTATGAATTTTTTTTGGATAAATTGTGAAAAAGTGACTAGTTATTATTTAATGTTCGACAATAATTTTTCAGAATATGTTTTGTATGTTTGACTTTAAAATACTAATTTTGTTTATGTTTTTTGTTAAATTTTTCTTGTTAGTTACCCCCTTTTCATTGTTTTTTTTTTTAATTCTGTTTTATATATCTACTTTTTTTTTGCTAATGTTTAAGTTTTTGAACATTTAAAATTCAAAAGCACACTGCAATTTACAAAAACAGAATTAGTAAATACTACAATTAGTAAAAAAAAAAAATCAATATTTTTATTGGGGTGCAATATTTAGTTGAATTATGATCTTATTTAAAATCTTCCCTTGTATTTTTATATTTAAAGTGATTGAAGCATTTTAGGGTGTACTTTAGGGTTAAAATCATTTCATTTATCTTGTTGCAGCTCCACATACCAATTTCTTTACAATTGAACGGCATTATGGAGATTTTCTAATTGGGAATAAAAACCTTTCTTATGAGGATGGTAGGGTTGACTATATCGATTTTTGTGACCCTAATGATATAACCTGTGTTATTATTGCTGAGATGGCTGCAGAAGTAGGGTGTCATGGTATAACTAGGTTGTACTATAACAGGGTAGGGTCATCCTTGGACACTAATTTAGTTCAACTAATTCATGATAGAGAAGCCTATACAATATGTAAGTTTGTTTATGAGAATATAGTTGTTGAGGTGTACACTGAAGTAGATCATGGAGATTATAGTTCAAGTAGTAGTGATGAAGAAACTGAGCTTGAGAATGGTAAGGATTCTGATTTAGAAAGATTTAGTGGTACTGATGAGGAAAAAGGCAGAAATGATGATGGTGATATTATGTCTCATGATGAACCTAGTGTTTTAGCTGTATCTAAAACTAAAAGCAAAGGTTCTGGTAAGTCTAAGGCTAATTTTAAAGGTCAGTCCTTGGACAATACTTCTTGTGCTGATATAGATGATGGCTATGTAACAGCAAGTGAGCTAATTAGTGAGAGTGAATCAGATGAGGGTGAGGGTGGAAAGAAAAATAGATTTAAATATTATTCTCAATCAGACAAAAATCATGTTCAGTTCAAAGTTGGTATGAAGTTTGCAACAACAAAAGATTTTAGAGATGTTGTACACAACTATGGTATACAACAAGCTAAAGATGTACATTTGTGGAGGAATACTGTAGAAAAAATGATTGGGGAATGCAGGTTTGAAGGGTGTCTATGGTATATATATGCATGTAAATCTAAGGATGAGTCAACAATTCAAGTTAAAATCTATAGGGACATTCATTCTTTCCCTAGAGCCCTGAAAAAAAACAATGCTAAGCCTAAGTTTGTAGCTCAAAAATATGAAAGAACACTTAAGAACAATCCTAAGTGGGATGCTTACAAATTTCAGCAACAAATATTTGAAGATATGGAATGTGAAGTGAGTATTGGGTCTTGTTATAGAGCTATGGATATTGCAAAAAAGATGAACGAGAGTGCTGAGCAATATGTAGTTTTATGGGATTATATTGGGGAAATTGAAAGATCAAATCCTAACACCACTGTGGAGATGAAAGTTAGAGAAAAAACAGGGTTGTTAGGTGAGTACAGATTTAAGAGGTTATATTTATGTTGGGGTGCATTAAAGAAAGGGTTTTTACAAGGATACATGCCACTATTTGGGGTAGATGGGATCCACTTGACAGGACTAGAAGGTGGTGTACTCCTCACTGCAGTGGCAATAGATGCAAATAACCGTTTGTATCCATTTACCTATGCATTTGTGGATATTGAAAATTATAAAAACTGGAAGTGGTTTCTAAATCTGTTGAAAGTTGATTTGAAGCTTGATATTGAGGCTGGCTATACATTGATGTCTGATAAACAAAAGGTATACTACACTTTATAATTTATTTGTCATTTTTGTTTTGTTCAGTAATGATTTTGTTAGTATTTTGTAGGGATTGATAAAAGTTGTGGACAAAATCTTGCCTAGCATAGAACATAGGTTTTGTGTTAGGCTCTTGTATAACAATTTCAAGCTAAATTTCAAAGGTCAAATGCTAAAGGACCTACTTTGGAAAGCTACTAGAGCTTCCACCATTCATCACTTTGAGAAAGCTTTATTGGAGATGAAAGATATAAATGAATAAGCTTATAAGTGGATGTCTTCCAAGTCAGGTAATAAATAGTGGTTTTTAATATAAAAATATATAATTAAATGTGCTTTTTCAGTAGGATTCAATGTAGTTGTATTGCTACATCAATTAAAAATATAAATAGGATTCAATGTGCTTTTTACAGGTCATAATTGGAGTAGATCACATTTTCCAACTCACCCAAAAAGTGATTTATTGCTAAACAACCTTTGTGAGAGCTTTAATGCATGCATTAAGGTTGCTAGAGGTATGCCAATTCTCTCTATGCTTGAAAAGATAAGAGTTTATCTTATGGATGTAATTATGAGAAAAAATGAAGCTATGAAAAGAAAAAATTGCATGCTTACCCCAAAAATATATGCTAAAGTTGAAGATTCGAGAAAGGAGTCATAAGTGGGCTTGTAAGTATAATGGCAATAATTTACCCGAGGTAGATAATTTTCTTGATCAATATGTTGTTAGTCTACCTTTGAGAGAGTGTTCTTATAGAGTGAGGCAGTTGACTGGGATACCTTGTAAGCATGCTATTGTTGCTTTGCAACGTATGCAAAAGGACCCACATCAATTTGTTCATATTTGTTATTCAAGGGAGACTTACATGAAAACATACTCTAACACCCTAAATACAATTAATGGCCAAGACATATGGATGAAAACAAATAAGGCTATAGTGTTACCTCCAATTGTAGCAAAAAAAATGGGTAAGCCAAGGAAGGCTAGGAGAAGAGATCCAGATGAGATTAAAAAGATAAAAGAGGAACTAGAAGTTAAGAATAGGGACCCTAACAAAATATCAAGAAAGGGCTATAAGGTTAAGTGTAGTAAGTGTGAAAATGTTGGTCATAACTCTAAGGGCTGTGGTAAACCTACTAGAAAGAGAAAATTTAATGATGTTGTGAATGAGCAAGTGAGGGTTGAGCCACATCTTATGGATGAGAGTGATACTAGTAGTGATGATGATGTTGTGAATGAAAATATGATAGAAAATGTGACTGTAAATGAGCCAGAACAAGTGGATGTTAATGTAAATGTTGGAGAGAATGTGAGAGAGAATGAAACTGAAATTGGCTTTGATTATGAGGCCGAATATGAGAATGAGAGAGATGCAAGAGAAATTGGGTTTGATCAGTGGACTTATTATGTAAAGAATGGTGGTAATAAAAGAGGCAAAAAAAGGCAACCATGTGAAGAGAGTTTTTGGGATGAGCTTGGAGCATATGCAGATGTGCTGACTAGCTAAAACACCCAGTCAACACAAGGTGTTGGACAACCATGTGAGAGTGTACTCTTTTCCCAAGAAGAGGCAAGTGAAAGTGCGCCAAAAGTTCAAAAATTACAGGTCAAAAGACACCACCATTGGGGTAAGTTATCTTTATTAAACTATTTATACCCACATTACTTTTTTTTTTTATAAATAACATCTATTTACAAGTATATTTTATTTAATCTTACAAGTATTTTATCTATGTAGGTAAGAAAAAGCACCAGGTTAATGATTGAAGCTAGCCAAAAAGAACCAAGTGTGCCAGAACCACCAATCCACTTGTCTGATGATGAAGTAGAGCCACCAACACAAGAAAGTGTTGCATTTCATGGAGGAATGTACACACAAGAGAGTTCAGCTTTTATTGAGCCAAGCAACAAAGATGCAAGTGATGATAGGCTCCAATGTGGGATAATGGCTCCACATCAAAGAGAATTGCCATCCGGCCACTTAAAAAGAAATGGAAACATGTACCTTACCCTGGCAGCCATGAAAACACTAAGCATAAAGGGAAAGAAAAATGTGAAATGCAACACTTCTGGGTGAGTATTAGCTTTTGGGTAATTTATTAGCTTTTGAGTGACATCAGTTTTTTTTTGTTGATCTTTTGGTGAAATATGTAGTTAGTCTAACCTTTTGGAAACATGTATCATTTGTACTTTTGTGGTGTGGTGTATTTGAATGAATTAATGTACTTGAAGTATGTTTTTATGAAATTATGATGTTATCAGCAGATATTGTTGTTTTGGTTGTTTAATTTGTCTTTTATTTGATTGTTAATGGGATTAATTATGACTTGTTATGTCTGATATGAGCCATAAAGTAATCTGATATGATGACTTTGATCACACTTTGTGTGTCAAGTTTGATCAGAATGTGGTCTTGCTTGATCACAGCTGGGTTTCAGAATTCTGATCATACTGCTTGGATTTCAGAATTCTGATCATACTGCTTGGGTTTCAGAATTATGATCATGTTGCTTGGGTTTCAGAATTCTTTATTTGACTGTGACACAATTCTTGGTCGTAATCAAAATTCTTTATTTGACTTTGACAGTGAGTTTGACAGTGGCTCACACATTTTTCGTACAATTATCAGCAACTAAAAATCAAATACATTTGGGTTTCATATATATTTACAGCAAGAAAGCATCACATTTTTCATTAAAACACATAACAAAGTCACTTTTTTTTAGCAAAGTTACAAACTTACTCAAACTAACTTATATAAGTCATTTCTTTCGTTAACATTTGTCAGCAACACAAATACAAGGACAACCATACAAATTAAGAAAATCCATCTTTTAGCTCCACAATAAGTTGCGATGGCAGTTTTTGGCTTTGGCTTAACTTGACTTTTTTCCTCCATCTCACTTACTTTCATAGTTAAGTAGCTTTTTTCTGCCTCTAATGTGCTAATTTCATCCTTCATATCGTTGATGCTTTCAAGTAATCCTGAAATTATTTCCTTTGCCCTAAAGCATATTGGTGGGTCAACTCATTGCCAAAATTTGCATACATCATCTTTACACTGAGCATATCTTCGATCCGAATTTTTCTTGCTCCAAGAAGTGATAATGGCAGCATTTATCTTTTAATAACAATACATTTTAGTGGGAGAATGATGAGTTACTGAGAGAGAGGGAGAGGTGTGTGTGAGAGAGAGTGGGAGGTGTATAGATATAGGGGTGATATATATATATATGGATGTATATACAATTGGAGGGAAAATAAACTGAATTTTCCCTCTAAAATCTGAGGGTATTTTAGTCCTTTTAGCAAGAAATATGTTTTTTTTTCCGAAAAATAGGATGGCAGGTCACTAAATTGCTAACGTTGTTAAACTTAGGTCACAAAACCGAAATTGCAAAAAATTAGGTCACTTATCCTAAAATTGGCCAAAACTCAGGTCATTAAACCATAATTTACCCTTCGAAACCATGTAATTATTTGACACTATTTTTATTTGATTGATCTGGATGAAATTTCTTTTCACAAAGAGTAAGTCATTTTTTAGGGAAAAAGCTACATAGAAGAACTTAAAACATCATGTAAGTACCAAAATTTACTAGTGCAATAATAAGAATTGTTTAATGAAGTTGTTGTATAATAATAATACCATCTAGAACAAGAAGTAACCAGTTCTGGTACAATAGTAATATCATTTGATAAAGGTTTCATAGATGTCACCTCACTTGTACATTTTTCTATCAGCAATTGTTACTTCATAAATGTTGTGGTAAGGAACATTGTTAGTATTTTTCTACATTTGTTATGCTTTCATTAAATTACCCATTTTGTGTTATTTGCAGAAAGAGATTTTAGCATGCGCACCCGATTTGCAAAATACAACTAATATTATAGATGACGCCCTGAGCCATGTACTTGGTCCGGAACCTCAAGGTAGAGTGCGTAGGGTGAGTTTTGGAGTTAAGACACCACAAGTTGGAGCACAAATTCAACGTAGGAGATTCAAAAAACTTTGGCCACGTTATTTGAAATGATTCAAAATAAACAACCATAACAGGTTAGTAAAAAGTAGAAAAATGGAAAAAAAAAATAGTACACTGGTATTCCTGGTATTCCTAGATTTACACTACTAGTTCTATGAATTTTTCTTCTTTGTTAAACCAGATAGCGAGTGGCGGTGTAGTTAGTGGTACCAGGAATAGCATTAATAGCGGTCATGATGACAATGTTGCCAATCAAAATAATGGGAGTAAAGTTAATGAATTTGTGGTGATACCACATGTTGGTGGTTACTGTCTTGAACTAATGTGCTATTTACATCATTAAGTTATCATCACAGGTTCGAGGATTTATATATTTGTGTTCCTTATATGTAGTCAAATCAAAGACTCGACAATCCTCACACTATTCCGGAGAATGCATCATGTAAGCTATTTCACCATAATGGTGATGGAATAGTTGTTGCTGAGGGATGAATTACGTCCATAGATCCCAAAGCGAAGGTTCATCACATTCCTCTTGGTCCATCATGCTAGAAAGTTTGGGTTGACAATGTCATTGTGAAAAATGTGGACTTGATACGACCAAATGAGGAAATGTCTACACTTGATGAAGCATTATGTAGCACGGTTGCTTGGTGGCCCAAACTAATCGTCTTGGACGATTAGTTAATAGATTCTATGAAGGTAATACATGTTTATAAAATGTGGTTGCTTGAGTTTTAAATTAGTTTATTTAGCATAATTGTTGATATGAAAAAGGTTAGTTTGCATAGTTTTTCATATTTTAGTGTTGTACTTGTGACGTGATATTTGATTTTATTCTTCAAATCATAAGTGTTGAACTAATGATTTCTGATTTTTGAGTACTATTTTCAGAGTGCATTTCTAAACCTAATTTCAGTATTTGGACATTTCAGTGCTATTTTCAATTTCAGTTGTACTTTTGGTATCAACAATAGTTTTCGATTTTGTTTTCTTCAAGTTTCTATTACTGAAAATTTGGAATTATTGAAACTTACTTTTGGACTTGAAATTTAGTTGCTATTTGTGTTCTAGTGGCAATTAGGTATCAAGTGAATTGTTGTGTTAAAATTCTTTTTAGTTTAGTTTCTTATTTCGAGGATAAAACTATAATAATATCGATCTATAGGGACGTTCTTATGTCGTATAGGATATGGTTTTCTTGTGTTTTTGCTTGATGGTACGTGACTCCTAAACTTTGTTTGTTTCTTGGGTTTTCTATGCAGGTTGAGGAATTTTTGGTGTCTCTAAACGAGAATCGCATTATGTATACAAGTGCTCTATTAAAACTCGACAAAGACCGTGTTTTGTTCTGAAACTATGTTTTGAAGCGTATTTTGGTTTGTAGTAAATTGCAAACCTTTTGAAGCTTAATTTGTGTTAAAAGGATGTACTCTTTTTTAAGAGAGTTTCAAATTGAAATGGACTTTAATTTATGAAGATTTGAAAGTGTTTGTGTTTTCATTTTATTATAAATATATATATGTATGTATATGCGTGTGACGCGTGTGCGCTAGTATGATAGCACATAAAACATCTTCTTATAGAACATCTACAACGAGCCATGTGAGCTACTAATAGATCATCTATAGTGCCCTTTGGATGATGTTAATAAACTAATAACAACTTCTGACAGCGCACTAAACAAGCTGTTAATAAGAAGTTTTTGGCAGCGCACTACACGCGCTGTTAATATTCTGTTTTTGACAGCGCACCACACGTGCTGTTAATAAGTCATTTTTGCAGCGCACTTTGTAAACTGCGGATGACATCAAGCAAATGCCACACTTAACTTTTCAGTGCAGTGTTGTGCGCTGTGAATGTGTTTTTCGCGCTGCAAAGGGCATTTTTTTGTAGTGACGGTTGCATTGATTTGTATTGTGGTTATCTTGGGTGGCATTATGAGTGCAGAACTTGAAATTTAACAATGTTACTCTTCACAACATCATTTTAGACTCTGCTACTTAGAACACTGATTACATGCATACATAAAATAACAAAAACTGCCTATTGTGGTTGTCTTTTACTACTAATGTAATTAGTCATAACAGCATCATGATCGCCACTGCCATTGTTCCAATTTATCAATAGCATCAACCAAGACCATTTTCACATATGTCAAAAAACAAATAGCAAAAATTACCATTCAAAGTTATATATAGCTACTCTTTAAAGCATCATATTGGACATTGCTACCATAGAAACTAAAAGCATACACCATGACGATAAGCAAAATTTCGAGAATGAAATAACATAAACTGATAACGTCAAATTTATATTTTTCATTAAAAAGAAATTATGTAAGAAGGAAACACATGACAAAGTCAGTTAGGTGCTATAAAGTTTTCAATTAAATGATCACGATTTTATCACACTCTTAATTAACAAAACCTTGTGCAGACTAAGACCTCAAAGCCTATGACTTCAGGGCCCTTCTTATATATCAATGTTTAATTTTCTGACTAATACTCAATATCAATCCTCCAAATCTTTGCTATCTCCACCTCACCCTTCCTAAGTATCTTCATTTTTTCTAGCTCTACATCATTTTAAAATTCCTTGTTTTTTTTCCCAATTCAATGATATTATTACGTTTTCAATTCTAGAACTTTTTGTATATGATGCAAATACGAAACAAAGCATAACCAATCATTATGATATTTTCTTACTCCTCCACTATTCATTTTGATCAAAGTATTATGACTGCCAATTACATTTGATGTTTGTGTTCAAATATAAAACGGTATAAGTAAAATGTAGAATTGTATTGTAGTTGTAGTTATGGTTGCGTTATAATAAATTACATAAGCTTCCTTATATAGATAAACAAGAGTAGCCAAAAAGAAACAAATTTTTACATTATTGAAACAAATATTAAATTAAATCTAATTTAGACAAATCTAATCTCAATTATATATTTCCATTCTAATACTCTCCCGTAAGATGAACGCGGAGTGAAACATAACAGACATATTGGACTCAAGTAAACATAGCAATAATGTAAAATATGTAGTTGTAAGTAGGGTAGCAGTAGCAGTAGTAGTATTTGCAGGCTTGCAGCAGTAGTTTTAAGGTAGAATTAGGTTGTAGTAATAGAAGCTGTTGAACACTCAAATGTTAGGTTAAAAAAAACATGAAAAAAAATATTCACACAAATTTGTCACTCACTTACACTCTTTTACATGTATTGCACATCCCCTTACATGTATAATAAAATATTTTTATTAAAAAATACATTTTTATCTCTCCAAATATACATGTATGGAGTGTGTGAGTTATATATATATATATATATATATATATATATATATATATATATATATATATATATATATATATATATATATATATATATATATATATATTAGTAATACTAGATTTAATAATTTTTCTTATTTTTAATTAATATTTAAATTTAGAGTAGACTCAAATACGGTTCTACGTCTATATTTTTATTTGAATTTTTAGTAGGTTGAGTTTTTATTATGTTGAATATTTATATTTTGGTTTATAAAATTATAGATTGTATTTTATGTATATTTGTAGGGATAAATATGTATTTCATTAATTACAGAGCGTGGGAGTTGTGTGCAACTTGTGTGTCTAGCATCATACCAGTAGAAGTAGAAGTTGTAGAAAAAAAATATATAAATAGCAATAGTAGATTTTTTTTTTTGTACAAGTAGGAAGTGTAGTTTTGTAGATTTTATTTTTTTTTTAGAAAGAGAGATAAAAGTAGATTTAGAAGAAAAAAAAAATGTTGTAGTGTAGAGTAGAGATAAAAATATAAGTAGCGCATTTAGGAATTTTTTTGTATAGATAGCATATAATAAAAGAAGAAAAAGTAGATGTGATGTGGCTAGCGTAAAACAAATAGTTGTAAAAAGTAGCGCCACCCTCTGAATCAAGGGAAGCTTATAATAGCTTTAATCTGTGCTCTTGATATCATATTAAAATATAAAATGGTAGAAGTAGAATGTAAAATCATAGAGGTATACTTGTAATTGTGATTGTGTTATAATGAATTAAATATGGTTACTTATATAAATAACCTAAAGGTAGTTAACAATAAACAATATTTACATTATAGAAACATATATTAAATTAAACTAATTTAGACAAATCAAATCTCAATTATATATTTCCATTCTAATAGAAATTAATTTAATTTAATTTCTATTCTAATAGAAAATCTCAAGTATACTTCCATTCTAATAGAAAATCTCAAGTATATTTCCATTCTAATAGAAAATCTCAATTATGTATTTCCGTTCTCATAGTTTGTGGACCAATTTGCAACAGATTTTCATTAAAATAAAAGGTTAGAAACTGAAACAGAATTTTTGTAATGTTTGATTGGTCAATAAAAGGGTACAAATTTAAAAGCAGAGATTACTGAAAAGGAATTACTGGAATGAAAATACATAAAAAGTGAAATTGATTTCAAAAGAAATGAGAATACAGTACTAAAAAGCTCTTTTATACTGCAAATGTTAGCAAGTCTTCATAAATTACGACAAAACCCCTGAGTTTCTATACATTGCATTACACTCCCAAGGTTCTCAAATTACCATGTATGACCTCATAATGTTCTCAATTGAACCTGAAAAGGTTCATTTAGTTTGATGCATGAGAACAAAGTAAATGGCAAAAGTTCTATATTTATACGGAAGAATGATATTACAATGAGTATTTGGGTAGGATCTTCTCCCTAAATAGTTCTTTTTGAGAGTTTGATGCTTAAATATTCTAAAATTGCTCATTGCAATTTTTTTTATAATATTAAAAAAATGATCAAACCACTACACATAAACAACAAACACACAAAGAATAAGGAATATCAAACTTTTCAACGTTTCTTTCCATGATAAGATTACGGTCATGGATTGGGTTGCATAAAATGTAATGAAAAACGATCAGGAGTTCCATGATTAGAAGGAGCCTCTAATAAAAGAACCACTTCTCGGTCTGGAGATTGATGAATAACTGGAGACCCTCCAGATGATTGCACTTTCTTAATATTCTCGATGGAAAATACAAATCCAAGCGCCGATGAATCTGCTATTTAATACACAGTTGGCATCCACCAAACTTTTTCTCTTCCTCGAAAATGTACCACTCTCCATAGCAGCTGGAGTTTGAACGGCCATGAATTTTGGTGTAATATTACCAGAAACGGACGTACTCTGCAAAATTTTCTTAGATGATGCACTTCCTGATGCTTGCTGCTGGATTTCAGGTGTTTTCCCAAATAAGAGGGCATTTTGTGATATTTTCTTATTTGGGGTCAACTGCTGTCGTCCCAATGAATTGTTAATTATGTGCTCACCATCTGATGGACGGTCGTTTATACATTCCGGTGTTACCATACCTGGATTTTTTTTTCTCCACTATATCCGTATCTGCAACTGATGAAGATCCCTCACCATCCCTAGTATATTTTTCAACGGATTCTCCATTTGATGAGACAATTGGGTCCTCCATGTAATCGAATACAAGGGTTTCATCAATCTAAATCGAATCTTGACATTCAATCAAACTTTCAGTGGACATTAATTTTTCCACAGTATCATCCATTTAATGATCATCATCAAATGTTGTAGCTGATGAACTGAAGGGCCTTCTGCAACCTCAACATATTCTTCAACATTTGGAACTTCTGTTTGCTTTTTTTCGACCTCATACAGTATGATAGGATCCAACGTCTCAGAGAGAAAAAAGCGACTATTTTCTCTCAGCTTTTCCGTGTACCTTCTAACATGATATCTTCCCTAGGTCTCACATGAGAACTGGAAAATATCTCTGTTTTAAAATTCGCGCTACGTAGCGCTACGTAGCGCGAAATAGCGTTTTTTTGGTAAAAAAACGCAACGAAAAATCACGATTTTGGGTGGAATTGCGCTAAAATCGCGCTATAGGGGACCAAAAGCGCAAAAAGAGCGAAATTCTGGACCAAAAACGTAAATAGCGAGTAAAAAAAAAACAGCTGATCAAAATAATTAATATATATTGTATAATTTTCATAAAAGTGTCTGCAGTCCAGATGGTTGAGACAGTGCTGTGTTTTCCAGCAGACTCAGGTTCAAAACTCACCAACAACAATTTTTTTTTTTTTTTTATTACTATCTAATATAACTATACATTTTTATTTTTTTTTGTTAAATATTCTAAAGTTTAGTGCATATTTAGGCAAAAAAAAATACACCGCAAAGCGCTACATAGCAACGTTATTAGCGCTTTTAGCGTTTCTCTCGAAAAAACGCTACGATAGCGATAACGCTATTTAAAACACTGGAAAATATTACAAGAACATGAGCTAGCTGCAGAAATAGTTAGTATAAACATGATCTATTTTTCCAAAGAACATTAGTTTTAACTAGGTGAGTAATCAGTTCAGCTCGATTTTTGAAAAAAAAAATACAAGGTGAACCAACTAAAAATAATTGACTATGTCCAGTTTGGCCTGGACTGTTTAAAATAGTTGCCTTCGTACTAAAAACTATCGATTCAAAGCTCATAAAACCTGGATTCCAAATCTTAAAAATCTCGCTTTTCTGCTTCAGCTAAGTTTTTTCTTTTTAAAACACTGGTTTGGACAAATCGAAACATAACAAAACCAAATCAACCATAGTTGGTTTGGTTAACGTGAAAAAACTAAAATTCAAAGCAACAATATCTTGATAAGATTTTAGTGTAATTCAAACTCCAAACCAGACATCTAAGTAAATTTATAATAGTTTGAACATAAAATATACATTTATAGGTAAAAGTTGCAAGTTAACATCAAATAGAAACGTATATAATTATATATATTTCAGTTCAGTCCGGTATAATTTGACCCTAAAACGCCAAAAATCGGAAACCGGACCGGTTAAATCGGTTTATTGATTACTCAAATTGAATGGAACCAGATATCTAAGTACATGAATTATTTTTTTCTTGGGATATCATAGGGTTGACTCATTTCCATTTACTTATCTCTACCACAAATGTAAAAGTATTTGTAACCAGAATAATTTTGATACATTTAGAAATCAAATCATTTTCTTTATCAAAATTACATAACTGCTAAGAGTTAAATAAGGTTTAATGTAATTAAGTTTGCTCTAATTCCGGTTTAGTGTGATGAACTCTAAGTTTTCCTGATTAATGTATTATTTTCTTAATGTAATACAATTATGTTATAAAAAGCGGATGGCGGGTTTTAAAACCTTTTCCGCACTACACTTGTATAGTCTAAGGTATAATACCTAAGACTAGGATTGTTTACATGTATTATACCTACGACCAATATTGTTGAACTGTAAGTTTTTCTATTGAATGTGTGCTCTTTTTTCAATGGATATGTGTAAACAATCTCGGTCATAGATATTATACCTGTAAACTACAAATGTAGGGCGAGAGCAAAGGCTTTAACACTCTCCATCAGCTTTTTTAAACGAAATTGTGTTAAATTGAGAAAAACATTAGGTTTAATACATTAATTAGGAAAAATTATAGTTCAGCACACTAAGAGTCTGTTTAACAACAAATTTTTTTGGTAGATTTTTTTTAAAAAAAAAATTATGGGTGTTTGGACAGTCAAATTATTTACCTTCTCAAAATCTGATTTTTAGGTTAAAAAAAGCTTTAAAAATCAACAATTTCAGTTGATTTTTAAAATCTGATTTTTGACCAAAAAATCTGTTACAAAACGGATCCTGAATAAGAATTGAAGCAAAGTTAATTATGTTAAATCTTATTAATTCTAACTGCTAATAATAACAAATATCTTTGGTGCACTGTTTTAGCAGTACAAAAATCTTTTTGAGTTTGATGTTTTGAAAAGTACACCTTCTTAGCAATTATAACATAATATATATATATATATTTGCTACTCCTATCTTATTTTTTAAAAATATGCATGTTGCAAACAAATTTTAAAAAATGGGTAGAAAAAAATATTCAAACTTATGTTTATACATCATTAGTAAAAGCAAAAATATATGCTATACTCAAAGATCATTTGAACATATGCAAATCAATAAGCATAAAAAAAATTAACCAAATAGATATAATTTACTATTTGGTCACTTTTTGGTTAATATTTCAAGCCATGATATTTAATTTTGTATTAGTTGGAATCCAAATCCTTACGAGTGGCAAATTAGCTCAAAAAAAAAACTTGGTTTCTTTTGTTCTTGGGCAGCATTTTTTTCAAGCGGGATTATTCATCCTCGGACCGGATCTAATATTCTTTTGGGTCGCAGTTGGCTTTCAAATTTTACAACACCGGAATAGTTTTAGTTCTTCCTTTGGAAAGTTTTATTTAATGGACTACGCATTGAGATGTTGATGCATGCCGGTGTTTGAAATTAAGTAGTAAATTAGTAATTATGTATTTATGTGATTGTTTATAGAACATTTTGTACCCTTCATGGTACATACAATTTGTGGGCATATGAGCAGACTATCTTGTGATACTAGTCTATTAGACCATTTTTTGTCTGCTATAAATAACACTCTTGGAACTCTTTGAGACCCAACAGGCTAGTGTGCCTAAGTGTAAAGTAAACACCATAAACCAATTTTGTTACATTTTGTAGTTGCATAGAGTTTAACATAAATCTTTCATAATTTATTATAGTTCTTTTGTTTTGTATTGTTGTTTGCAGAGCTGCTTATGCAAGTTGAATCGAATAAATAAAATCACTCGTTCTGATTTCTCACTTTCTCTTAAAATACCCCTATATTTAATTATGCATTACTCATATTCTTCACCAGACTGTTATTCTAAACGGCTTAGTGCAGAAATTGCTCATTTTTGCTGTTTGATTCATCCATATTATTCAATCAGGTGAAATTAGTAGATCCTTATATTCAATCAGGCAAAATTCATGTTTTTCAAATGTGAAATTCCTCAAGGAATTAGGGTTCCTTAACTGATTGAAATTCTGGCTTGATTGCAATATCTTCTTCTATTTGTGTAAGCTTGTGTGGATAAGCCTTATTGATTACATAGTACAAACGCATGAGTTGTATCTGATTTAAATCGATTAAGTTTTAAAAGTAAACTCTGCTAACATAACATATAATTAGTAGATCCTTTTCGCAATGGTTTCAACTTGCATTGATTTGGTTATTTGGTTTTTATTGGTAGCACTATTGAGTGCGAAACTGGAGGACTTGACATTGTTACTCTTTACAACATCATCTTGGACTTTGCCACTCAGAATATCTATTTCGTGTAACAAAAAGAAAGAGTAAAGCCTGCTATTTGAAACTATCTTTAACTATATGATAATCAAGGAGATTTAGTCCTTGTACAAAGAATTAAAGCATCAAAATTGCTCCAATCTAGAAATATTTATATGAAATAAACTCAAAATAACAATCTGAAATATATATTCACTAATAAAATGGACCAATTGTGCAATAATCGGAGACTTGGACCAGATATTCCACGTGTAATTGTGTAAGCATAACCCCAAATGCATGTTTGATAGAGTGAACCATCATAGCCTAGAGAGAAGGCCTTTATCTCAAAGAGAGAGAGGATCGTTTAAAAATCTCATTGTATATTGGGAGGTTGAGCTATCAAGCTTGAAGATCAAGCCTATTAGAGTAGCATCAAAATCCCCTAGATCATAGGAAATGGTAGTCTTGCTACTTCTCGAAAGCAACATTGTTCACTTCTTTTTAAGTATGCCTAGCTTACACCTTTTTCGACTTGAATACTGTTCTAATATAAACAATAGTAGAATACATAACCCAAGTACACTTATCTTGTTGAGATTAAATTTTAGCTTATTTTGCCTCAAGCAAATGACGTCTTACAGGCCTCGCCCACAGTCCCCTTTTATTCCTCAACCAAATGAGTATCCACCAACACATTGACCACTACAACCACCATATCCGTGTCAATCATCCCGTTCTATGTTTTATAAACATTCAGCATACTCCACTACAACAAAAATAGCCTTTTGCAGCATGCAAAACGGCTATTCGCAGCACAAAACGTTGCACGCTGCGAAAGAAAACTATTAGCAGCACGCTTTGCAAGCTGCGAAAGAAAACTATTAGCAGCACACTTTGTAAGCTGCCAATACATGGTTTTAACAGCTCACAATGTATGCTGCAAATGAAAAATTATTAACAGCGCTCATTGCATGCTGTTGAAGCTCCTTTTTAAAAATAAAAATAAATAATATTTCCATCATATCATACAATTTTTAATATCAATATATATATACTAAATATGCTGACATCAACAAAACAATAAAAATCAACAATTGTTTCATTCAAAATAAAATACTAAAAAATACTCAATGTTACAATTTATCCCCGGCACACAAGAATATATGTGACACTACACCGAAAGTTACAACACTGTTTATGCCTTAATAACATCGTAAACAACAAAAAACTAGAGAACCGGTGTGTGGAGTGTTATGTGTTTCAAAGAAGCATCTGGATACGGCGTTCTCATTCCCGTTCAGAGATGCTGAACTCGAATAAACTGCGAAAAGAGAGAGAGAGTTAGAAACGAAGGAAGGATACATAACAAAATAGTTCTAAATTACTAAATACTAAAAGCAGTTCCATCCTGATGCAAAATAGTTCTCACTTATACATATGTGAAAAAAAGCTAGCCGAATCATAATACTAATCATCTACCAGTAGAATAATCTTTTTTAAGAGGCATTTCATCAAACACCTTCTGGACGACCTCAAAAAATAACCGGTGAGGTTCTGTTTTTTGGAGAAAAAAAAACTAGTCGGGATGAGTTCAGTAAAAAAACTACCAATGCTGACTAATTTCTCAAAGTCTTGTAAGCAACTGAGGCTCTTGTGAAGTGATGTAGTAATAATTGGATACACCTCAATTTTATCCTAACTTTTGCATTTTAAACATGGAAATATGAATTAGATCTTAAACTTTAATCAGCGCGCAACTAACCTGGACCTTTGGAGGAAGTGGTGTTTCTTAAGTGCATGCCCGATTCAGATTCTGGTTGCTATTGTTGACTACATAAAGCAAATAACAATAAAAAGTATTACAAGCACAACCTTGCCATATTGCAACTTATTGACATAATCAGAAATCAATCAAGCTTAGCAACAAAATAAGTCATAATTAGCAATTGCACCCTTGACCAATTCTCCAAGTTATGACTTGAGCTTCACCGTTTTATTACTCTCATTTAACACCAAGACTCGTGAGTACTAATTTATACACATGAAGAGAAATTTGAAGTATTCATTTTACTTGTCTACTGTTAGGACCAGATTTCTGGTCTAAATATTGTTAATTGTCTATTGGTTTTTACTAAATAAATCCTAACTGTTATTAATAACTAAGACAGGATTGACAGGTTCCAAGTACCAGTTGCAACCTCAGTTACAACCTACTAAGTTAGTTGTATTAGGTTTCAAGTACTGGTTGCAACCTTAGTTACAACCTGTGGTGACAGGTTTCAAGTACCAGTTGCAACCTCAGTTGCAACCACAGTTCAACCTGCTGTTAAAACAGAATTCTGTCTTGTTTCATTATTCTACATTACTAATTGTTTAATGCTAATCATTTGTTTTAAAGTATGTAGGATATATTCTCATAAGGTCTTAAACGTGTATATGTGTTTATTGAGAATACTAATGTGTTAAGGAAAGATGTTTATAAAAGATATAAAGAGATTAGTTTATAAGGTTATGTTTCCTTTTAATTTATATATCTCTATTCTTATGCTTGTCCTTATCACTTGATTCAATCTTTTGATTCTTATAATATTCAGTAAAGATATGTATAAAGATTGATTGATATGTGGAGTTAAATGTTTCATATGTTTATGAAAAGATATTATCTTTAAGAGATCATATCTTTATATGTTTCCTTTCAAAGGAAAAGATTAACTCCTACTTTCAAGTGTGTTACTAAACAGGTGTTAATCAAAGATGATTAGAGTCAATCCATGCTGAAGAATCTCGTGATACTTGGAGAGATTGAAGCTAATCAACCAAGTCAAAAGCAATCAAAAGATATTGAAGATAGAAGATTGTTTTTACTTGTTTATATACTTAGTAACTTAAGCTTGTAAAGTTGTGTGTTCTAAATTATAAAGAACTTATTTTTCTAGAGAGAATACACGTGAGCTTTAAAAAGAAAACAATGGTGGGATGCCATTGATTTATAAGTGATAGTTATAGAGTAGGAGCAATATAGTGATAGGCAGAAAAACATAGAGGGAGTCTAAGTTTTTCATTAAGACTTGAGTCATATATTGTAAGCTTTTTATAATATCATAATCTGGGTAAGTGCCCCGGAGACGTAGCCTAGTTAGGTGAACTCCGTTGTTAAATGTGCGTGTGAATTATTTCCAAGTACATTTAATTTTAAAACAGTTTCTGTCCATTAATACACTTGGTTCCAACTGCAGTTCCAACCTCACTTGAAACCTTATACACTTGATTCAAACTGCAGTTCCAACCCCACTTGGAACCTTATTGCAAAACTGCATCTAGAACAACGGATAGGAATTTCATTTGGTATCAGAGCTTCACACTAGATCTTACTTAGTGTGGATCCTGTGTTCTAGTAACAATGGACTTAATGAGGGAAGGAAACGCCTTCAACAAACCTCCATTGCTTGAAGGAGGAGTAAACTATGGAGTATGGAAAATTAGAATGAGGTCCTTCATCAAACAGCAGAATGAACATGCATGGAAGACTGTTATGTATGGATGGGAGGCTCCAACTACCATGGATAATGAAGGAGAACTGATTCTCTTACCTGAAGACAGATGGTCTGCTGAAGAAGACAGAAAATCAAGTGCCAACTCAACAGCCATAAACTTGATTTTTGCTGGTGTAACTCTCAGCGTATTCAGGTATATCTCTCATTGTGAAACAGCTAAAGAAGCATGGGATATTTTGCAAGTTACTTTTGAAGGAACAACTAAAGTAAAAGCTTTCAAACTTCAACAGTTAACTACCCAATTTGAGAACTTAAGAATGGAGGAAGATGAAAACATTGAACAATTTAATGGTAGAATCTGCCACATTGCTCATCAAGCTGGAACATTAGGTGAAAAATACAGTGATGCTAAGCTTGTTAAGAAAACTCTTAGGTCACTCCCAGAAAGGTTTGAAATTAAGGTCACAGCTATTGAAGAATCAACTGACTTAGATAATCTTAAACTTGAAGAACTCATAGGAAATCTTAGTACACATGAACTGAAATTCTTCAAACATAAAAGACCAGAAAAGGGAATAGCATTTCAAGCTAAGAAATCTGAATCTAATACCTGTGATAAAATGAGTGATGAAGAACAACTAGCTTTCTTTGCAAAAAAGGTGTACAAGAAGTTTTATAAGAAAAAGGAGGATGATACTGGTTCATCTAAAAACTTTCAGAAAAAGGATAACCAGTTTAAGACAGAGTCTAGATTCAATAATAACTCTACAGGAAAGTGGAATTCCAAAGAAAAGGATAACAAAGAATACAAATCTAAAGAGATTCAGTGTAGAGAATGTAGAGGTTTTGGTCATATTCAGGCTGAGTGTGCAAACACTTTAAAAAGAAACAAAAATGCTTATATAACCACTCATAGTGATAGTGATTCTGAGAGTAACAGTGATGAAGAGGATGGTTCAAATTTTGTTAATTTCATGGGAATAATCACTGAAAAAGAACCTACTTATGAAAGTGACTGTGAGCATGTTTCAACCCCAGTTACAACTGCCTGTGAAACATATAGCAGTGATGAGGAAGAGCCCTCTGATGAAAACATTACTAAGCAATACCTTGTTCTGTATGAAAAGTATAAAAGTCTGAGTAAACAATGTTTGATCATAAGCAAGCTGAATGTTGATCTAAAGGATGAGGTCAAAAATCTTACTGAGAAGCTTAAATTACAACTGGCTGAACTTACTGAAACTAAAAAGATAATAAAATTGCTGAATGTCTCTGCTTCAGATAAATTAGATGACATGCTGTCATATTCTAGAGGATCCAAAGATATCAGTGGTCTAGGGTACTATGGTGGTAAGAGTACAGGAAAAACTACTTTTATTGAAGCTGTTGCTAAAGCTAAAACTCATGATTTTGATCACAAGGTTAGAAG
The DNA here is from genome assembly GCA_963682055.1 of Primula veris. Lineage (NCBI taxonomy): Eukaryota > Viridiplantae > Streptophyta > Magnoliopsida > Ericales > Primulaceae > Primula > Primula veris. Next base: position 26,286,013 of record OY821742.1, on the reverse strand, counting down.
CTCAGTTGCAACCAGAGTTGCAACCAGGAATAAAACGCAGGTTTATGTAAAGAAGGTTGGAAGCTCAGTTACAACCAAAGTTGCAACCATGAACAAATTGAATAACTGTAGGTTGAAATTGTGCAATTTTTGTAAAAAACCTGGTCATTCTGAAGTCCAGTGTTATTTAAAAAGGAACAGAAAGTACATTTCCCAGAAAACCTGGTTGGCTTCTGTCAATAAAAATTTGAAATGGGTTTGGAAAGTTAAAGAAAAAGCAATCTTAGTTGCTAACAACAAAGCTGTTATCAACTCTTTGAATGCTGTTACTTCTAATGATTGGTATTTTGACAGTGGATGCTCTAAGCATATGACAGGTACTGCAAGCCTCCTAAAAAATGTCACCATTCTTACAGGTAACACTGTTGTGTTTGGAGGAGGAGATACAGGTAAAATTATTGGTAAAGGTACCTTAAACAAACCTGGAATGCCTGATATTGAGGATGTTTTTCTTGTAGATGGTCTAAAAGCTAATCTAATTAGTATCAGTCAACTCTGTGATAATGAAATGACTGTTAAATTTGACAAAGAAAGGTGTCTAATTACTAATCTTAACAATGATTTAATCATGACTGGAGTTAGATCAACCAACAGTTGCTATGTGTTTGAAAAAGCTGAAAAAGAATTGCCTCAAAGTAGGTGTAATCAAGCTATTACTAATAATGCAGATATTTGGCATAAAAGGCTTGGGCATGTGAATTACAAAACTTTAGATAAGCTTGTTAAAAAAGAGTTGATAAGAGGAATTCCTAAACTCAGTGCTAAAACTCAAAGTGTCTGTGGTGATTGTGCTAAAGGAAAACAAACCAAAAGTATACACAAAAGTACTAGTCTAATCTACACTAAAAGAGTCTTAGAACTTCTTCACATTGACTTGATGGGTCCTATGCAAACTGCCAGTATAGGTGGTAAGAAGTACATTCTAGTAGTTGTAGATGATTTCTCTAGATACTCTTGGGTAGTGTTCTTAAAGGATAAGTCTGAAACTTTTGAACTATTCAAAACTCTGTGCTTAAAACTGCAAGTTGAAAAAGGTTCCACTAGTGGTAATATTGCTAGGATTAGAAGTGATCATGGAACTGAATTTGAAAATATCAGGTTTAAAGAATTCTGCAACTCCTTAGGAATATGTCATGAGTTCTCTGCTCCTAAGACTCCACAGCAAAATGGCATAGTTGAAAGGAAAAATAGAACCATTCAGGAAATGGCTAGAGTAATGCTTAACTCTAAGAAACTTGCCAATAGATTTTGGGCTGAAGCTGTTAATACTGCCTGTCATATAGTTAATAGAGTTTATATTACTAAAGGTACTTCCATGACAGCTTATGAAATATGGAAAGGTAGAAAACCCAATGTAAAGTATTTTCAAGTGTTTGGATGTGTTTGCTATATTCTCAGAGATAGAGAGCATCTTGGTAAATTTGACTCTAAAAGTGATAAAGGGATTTTTCTTGGTTATGCTCAGAACAGTAGAGCATTTAGAGTCTTCAATCAAAGAACAAACTGTGTTATGGAATCTTATAATGTGTTATTTGATGACCTAAAAACTGTTGATGAGATTACAGGTGATAATGAACAGGCTGAGACTACAGAAAAAGAGAAAGAAGAAACACAACAAACTGGAAGTCCCAGAGTGGTTGGAAGTCCAGTTGCAACTGAGGTTACAACTGAGGTTGGAACTGAGGTTGGAACCACAGTTGAAACCCAAAATGCTGCTGAATCCTAAGAAGAAGAAGAAGAAAGTTCTCATGCTCAGTCAACTAGCAGGCCTCGCTATGTAAGGACTCAGAAAAATCATTCTCTTGACAATGTCATAGGAGAAGTTACTTCAGGTATGAAAACCAGAGGTAAAAGAAATAATGTTGTTCACTTTGCTTGTTATATCTCTCAGTTAGAACCTAAGAATATAAAAGAAGCTCTAGAAGATAGTGAATGGATTTTAGCTATGCAGGATGAATTGGCCCAATTTGAGAGAAATGATGTATGGACTTTAGTACCCAGACCTTCTAATAAAAATGTTATAGGAACTAAATGGATTTTTAGAAATAAAAGTGATGAGGATGGAGTGATTATCAGGAATAAAGCTAGGTTGGTAGCTCAGGGTTATACACAAATTGAGGGAATTGACTTTGATGAAACCTTTGCTCCAGTAGCTAGAATTGAATCCATTAGAATGCTGCTGTCTCTTGCATGTCTGTATGATTTTAAACTGTTTCAACTTGACATAAAGAGTGCTTTTCTGAATGGTGTGATTAATGAAGAAGTTTATGTTTGTCAACCTAAGGGATTTGAGGATCCTAACTTTCCTGAACATGTCTATTTGTTGAAAAAGGCCTTGTATGGTCTAAAACAAGCTCCTAGAGCTTGGTATGATAGATTAACCAAGTACTTGATTGAAAAAGGTTTTAACAGAGGGGGAGTTGATAAAACTCTGTTTACTAAGAAAACCACAAAGGACATAATAATTGCTCAAATCTATGTTGATGACATTGTTTTTGGTTCTACTTCTAATAACAGAATAAAAGAATTCATTTCTGACATGAAGAATGAATTTGAAATGAGTGGAGGAGGTGAACTAACTTACTTTCTAGGATTGCAAGTTAAACAGAATGAGAAAGGCATTTTTCTGTGCCAAAGTAAGTATGCAGACAATCTTGTTAAAAAGTTTGGTCTGAGTGAGAGTAAAGAGAAGAGAACCCCTATGAGTACTACCCTTAAACTGTCCAAAAATGATAAAGGTAAAAATGTCTGTCCCAGTCTTTATAGATCCATGATTGGAAGTTTGCTGTATTTAACTGCTAGTAGACCAGATCTTTGCTTAAGTGTAGGAGTTTGTGCCAGATATCAAGCAAATCCTTTAGAACCTCATCTTCTAGCTGTCAAAAGAATTCTAAGGTATGTAAAAGGAACACCTCATCTAGGCCTATGGTATTCTAAAGATACAAACCATTTTCTTAGTGGCTACTGTGATGCAGATTGGGCAGGAAACATAGATGACAGAAAGAGTACTTCTGGTGGTTGTTTTTATTTTGGAAATAATCTTGTTTCTTGGTTCAGTAAAAAGCAAAATTGCATATCTTTATCTACTGCTGAGGCAGAATATGTTGCAGCTGGAAGTGGATGCACTCAACTTATTTGGATGAAACAAATGTTAACTGATTACAATGTTAAACAAGAGATATTAACTCTGTTTTGTGATAACAAAAGTGCTATAGATTTAGCCAAAAATCCAGTTCAACATTCCAGAACCAAACATATTGATCTTAGGCATCATTTTATTAGAGAACTAGTTGAAGAAAAGAGCTTAATTTTAGAACATGTTTCAACTGAAAGACAACTAGCAGATATTTTCACAAAGCCCCTTGATACAAACAAGTTTGAATCATTAAGAAGTGACATAGGGGTATGTCATTATCAATCTAATTGAATACTTTTGCTAAATATGTCTGTATTGAGTATCTTTAATAAGTTTTATTTCTAAGGTTAAAGTCTTATTTTGAGCTATGATGTTTTTGTCTTGAAAAAGCCGCTTTTTTGGTGTCTCAAAAACAGATGTGAGGTAACTTGTCCTTAAAAACCTCTCTGGTAATAGAGTTGCTAGCACAAAGTGCAATTTTATATGATGGTTGCAAGTTCAGTTGCAACATCAGTTGAAACCTCACACTCTCTATAGTTGGTTGGAAGTTCAGTTGCAACATCAGTTGAAACCTTGTGTCAAAAATACTGGTTGCAAGCTCAGTTGAAACATCAGTTGAAACCTCAGTCTCTGTTATAGCTGTCAAGACAAAGTCTTGTAAAATTTTGACATCACTTATACTCTTTCCTTGCTGAGGTCATCAAACTAGTTTTTGTGTAGAAATAAAAACGGATTTGCTCATTTTAAGCTCCTAAAATTTAATCTTTATTAGTGTTATTCTTTGATAAACATATTTTCGTGAGTAAATTGCTAGATTTCTTTTGTTCTCCTAAAAGCTAGATATCTGTTTAAGTTTTGTTTTTATCTTGAATCAAGTCAAATTTCCTTAAAGCTTCAATGTTTGATTTTTCAAATTTTGGATGAATCTGTTTTGAAAAAGGAATGTTTATCTGTTTAATTGGCTGAAGTTATCTTATTGCCAACTGTTTCTTGCGTAATCTTAGTATGATTTTCTTTTAAAATCTGTTGATTAAATACTTCCTATGTTTAAGCCTAAATTTGCTGCTTAATTGATTTGCATGTATCTATTTCCAATTTCAAAAAGATATGGTCTTTATTGCTATTTATACAAACATCTTTTTACTATCCAAAATCAATTACTTTTTACAGAATAACTCTCTCTCTCTCATCTCTGTAAAACCCTAGGCTTGCTGTAGAAACCCACTGCAAGGTTCTAAGTAAGGTTCTAACCCCAGTTGCAACCATGTCATCAATCCCTTCTAAAAACCCCAATTCTGATGATGATTGCACTCTCAGAGATTTTATGAATAAATCTCCATCACGTCAAGGTTCCAAATCAAAGGTAAGTGAGTCTTCCTCTCCCAAAATTAAGCGCACTAAGAAGCGTGCTAGAAGGAATTTTGATAATGACCCTGTTACTGCTAAGTTTGAGTATGTTCCAACAAACAATAATGTTGATCCTCGTTTCTGGAGTAGGACAACATATAGGAGGTTTAGAGGAATGGCTAGTAAAGAAATTCTGTGTGAAAGAAGGCTCAATTTAGTTAGCTATCCTCACATACAGGTGTATGTTGAGAAATTACTCTCTGCTGTTGGATTAGCCAAAACTGTTTGTTATGCAGACTCCTATTACCCTGCTGTTGTTAAAGAATTCTATTCCAATTTAAGCAGTGGTGTCTTTGAAGAGGGTAATCCTAAGTATGGAAGAGTGTTTTTGAGAGGTGTAACTTTGGATTTCACACCTAAGTTGATTAATGACTATCTGTGTTGTCCCAGTCCTACTATAGACAACAATGCTGAACCAGATTTAGAAATTCTAGCTTTAATTCTAACTGGAAAGAACAATAGGTTTGATGGTCATTCCATCAAAACATCCTCTCTCACATTAAGTGCTGCTGTGTTGCACAAAATTGCTAGGTTTAACTGGACACCCACCAAACAATCTTCCAAAGTCAACAAAGATATGGCTATTTTTCTATACAGGATTATGTCTTCACTACCCATCAACCTTGGCCTTCATATTTTTAATCTTATAAAGGAATTTAGTGATGATAATTCACCTTCCATTCTGCTTCCTTTCCCTTGCCTCATATCTAGTCTACTTCTGGGCCAAGTCTCTTCTATGCATAGAGATTCTCCCATTAGTATCACTCATGAACCAATCACAGATTGTCCCTCTGCTCTTTATATTTCTGCCAAACTACTGAAGGAAGGACATGTCAATGACATTTCTGGGGACAAAGGGAAAGAAAAGGAAGAAGAACCTTCATCTGCTCCTTCAGCAAAGAAGAAAGGAGTAAAGTGGTACTTACTCCAGAAGCTGGCTTATAATCAAGAAAGGAGAGCTGAATTGGATGCTGATGATTATCAAATCAATAAGCTGCTGGTGGACATTATTGAGAGTGAGGATGATGATGATAGTGATGGTGTCTCAATCAGCAGTGAGGATGACAATGAAGAAGATGAAGAAGTGGTCAGGCAGAATCCTCTAAGAGAAAGACCCCCACAATGTGATATTCCAAGTGACTAATTCCATTGGTTGCTGACAAATAGGGGGAGTGAAGTTTGAAGTTTATGCTTTTGTTTTATGTTTTGTTTCATTTTGATGTTTTCAAGACTTTAATCTGTTTTTCAATTCTGCTGTATTAAGACAAGTTTATGCCTGGCTTTAATCATTCTGCAATTTCTTTCTGCAAATATCTTGATATCTTGTTGAAGTATGAAAGCTTTAAACTTGAAACAGGTCTGAAAACTAATTGTGTGCACATACATTGTGCTTATATATTTTGCCTGCAATTCTAACATACAGGGGGAGCTTACTGATATGGAATTTGCAGGTGGTTGGGATGATTTATAAACTTTATTGATTTGTCAAAACCAATGACAAAGGGGGAGATTGTTAGGACCAGATTTCTGGTCTAAATATTGTTAATTGTCTATTGGTTTTTACTAAATAAATCCTAACTGTTATTAATAACTAAGACAGGATTGACAGGTTCCAAGTACCAGTTGCAACCTCAGTTACAACCTACTAAGTTAGTTGTATTAGGTTTCAAGTACTGGTTGCAACCTTAGTTACAACCTGTGGTGACAGGTTTCAAGTACCAGTTGCAACCTCAGTTGCAACCACAGTTCAACCTGCTGTTAAAACAGAATTCTGTCTTGTTTCATTATTCTACATTACTAATTGTTTAATGCTAATCATTTGTTTTAAAGTATGTAGGATATATTCTCATAAGGTCTTAAACGTGTATATGTGTTTATTGAGAATACTAATGTGTTAAGGAAAGATGTTTATAAAAGATATAAAGAGATTAGTTTATAAGGTTATGTTTCCTTTTAATTTATATATCTCTATTCTTATGCTTGTCCTTATCACTTGATTCAATCTTTTGATTCTTATAATATTCAGTAAAGATATGTATAAAGATTGATTGATATGTGGAGTTAAATGTTTCATATGTTTATGAAAAGATATTATCTTTAAGAGATCATATCTTTATATGTTTCCTTTCAAAGGAAAAGATTAACTCCTACTTTCAAGTGTGTTACTAAACAGGTGTTAATCAAAGATGATTAGAGTCAATCCATGCTGAAGAATCTCGTGATACTTGGAGAGATTGAAGCTAATCAACCAAGTCAAAAGCAATCAAAAGATATTGAAGATAGAAGATTGTTTTTACTTGTTTATATACTTAGTAACTTAAGCTTGTAAAGTTGTGTGTTCTAAATTATAAAGAACTTATTTTTCTAGAGAGAATACACGTGAGCTTTAAAAAGAAAACAATGGTGGGATGCCATTGATTTATAAGTGATAGTTATAGAGTAGGAGCAATATAGTGATAGGCAGAAAAACATAGAGGGAGTCTAAGTTTTTCATTAAGACTTGAGTCATATATTGTAAGCTTTTTATAATATCATAATCTGGGTAAGTGCCCCGGAGACGTAGCCTAGTTAGGTGAACTCCGTTGTTAAATGTGCGTGTGAATTATTTCCAAGTACATTTAATTTTAAAACAGTTTCTGTCCATTAATACACTTGGTTCCAACTGCAGTTCCAACCTCACTTGAAACCTTATACACTTGATTCAAACTGCAGTTCCAACCCCACTTGGAACCTTATTGCAAAACTGCATCTAGAACAACGGATAGGAATTTCATCTACCACATACAAAAATATTAGGACTGTGTTCTCAGAATAACCAATTGATCTTCTCAAGTTAACTATTCAGAATATGGCTCGAATATGTTGATTTAATTAAGTACAAGTTAAATCAGGTTAAAACAACATAGTTTAAGAGCCTACCTAGGCACTTGACAATATCGCAAATGCACTCACTTAAAATTAAGCTTCAGTTTTAAAATTAAGAGGTCAACACAAGTGTACATCAATTGGTTATTGTACATCACATGCACACAAATGCATCTGCATATACATATATACATAAATACACATAAAATTGAATTTTAGAATCCTACCTTCCAAGTTTGCCTTAGCAATGTTTTGCAACAAACTAGATATCTCGGGCCGAAACTCACCGCGATTTTCACCTTTATCACATGTAAAACAAATTACAGGAAAGACACAGAACATAATAAATATTTTGTAAACAACGGTATATGCCAAAAGAAATAAAAATCATGAATTGTAATTTTAAATTTTTGTCAAGAACAACTTACAGCTCCTAGATTTTTCGAGCCAAATTGTATAAATCTCAGCTTGAAACCAATCATCTATGTACATTTCAGCTTTTAGGCAAAACCCTTTAGCTTAACAGCTGCAACTAAACAAATCCTGAACGAAACAAAAACGAATCCAAGACAAATCCTCATATGTTATCGGTTCATCATTAATATTCAAACCCACAACCTAAAATGCTGGAATGACCAGTATACATAAAGTCTTAAAAGCTGCGACCAAACATAGACTCAAACAAGAACAAAACCAATTCAAAACAAACCATCATCAATATTAGTTCATCATTCATATTTGAACCCAAATTCCAAACTACTTACAAAACTAAAATACACAAGAGGACAAACAAATATATGTGTATATAATATAAGAGATACGATAACAAAAAAATTATAAAGCCCTAATTTGTAAATTAATCATATTTAAAGATCAATAACCAAATTATGGGAAGATTCTCATCATCAATTTAACCAGTCAGCAAAAAAACAAAAGATTGCAACATCAAAAAGAATCAAAACAGGGTTAAATAGATCTATAAAGATAATTAATTTGAGATTGCTAAAGATGTGAAAAAAGGCAACCAAACTCATAAAAAACCATCTAAATACATAAATTGTATATAAATATGAAAAAAGGCTTAACAACTTACATGATCGCGAGAAGAAGAAAATCTGCCAAGATCGCAGTTGTGGAAGAGAGAGAGAGATTGTAACTACTCATGTGAGAGAGGGAACAAATTGAGAGGGAGACCGAATGAATTTTGAAAATTGGGGGTAGAATGAATTTCAGATTAGGGCAAAAATTTGGGGGTGGAGGGAAATATCTAGACCTTTCCCGGGTAAGGAATATTAAATGGGAGTATTTTGTTTTTAGTTTATATTTTAAGTTTTGGTAAAGCAAACGTTAGCGTTGTTACGCGTGCTGTTAATAGGTTTAATAATAGACAGCGCACTTTACACGCTGTATATTAATCCCTCTTTCACAGCTTACAAATACGCGCCGTTAAAACTATTGGTAGCAGCTTGCCACATATATGTGTTGCTATTAGTAATGACTTAATAAGGGACCGCATCACACAATATAGAGCATGCTGTTAATAGTTGTATTTGTAGCTTGTTTTGGTTTCGCGCTGCTAATGCTGAGCTGTGAAAGGTCATTTTTCTTGTAGTGCTCCCCTTTCAACTCTCGACTACCGTCACTACTTCCACTACTTTCTCTCACTCCTAACCCAAGTACACTCATTTCCCCTCCTTCACTGGATTTTCAATGCCGACCACCACATGCACTGCGGGACTACCCTTACCCACCTCAACTCTTATGTAGGAGTATAGAGACAAGTTTTTATTTAATTTTTGTAACGGAACTCTTATTGTTCACAAGCTTTAAACTAATACCGAACATATTTAGTATAGGAAAAATCCAACATATAGTAGCCTAAACAAATAGCTGATCTTAATCTACTTAATCGACAAAGGGGTGAAAAAAGAGTTTAAATAGTTCTCATAGTTTAACTTCGAAAAGTTGGAGAGAAGTCAATCCTAAAATATTGTATAACATGTGTGCAGAGATCTGATACATAGCATAACTAAAAGTAGGGTACTGGGATCTTCTTCATGCTCATACGGCATCAATGTCATGATACTCAATATACGGCTCACTTTTCCTCCAATAACAATGTGTCATTTGTGTATGTATTTGTATCTGACCTCTTACCTCCCCTGTGCGCCTTACAAAAGCATATCCGACCTAGCACGCTCTTCCCACACCCTTTGGGCGAACACTTTTTTCCGCCACAGTGCCATACACAGTAATCCGTACGACTGCGAGCACTTTTGGTACAATCCAAAAACTTACACATCTTACCCCTGTCATGAGTGACACAAAACAAACTAGACCCTCTTGTGCTCTTGGGGCAAACCCCACCCCCCACTGAACAAGCACCGTTTTCCTCATCTAGACAAGGTAGAAACACTGAAAGGTTTGAAAATCATTAAATTGGGAATTCAAATCATGGGAAACCACCAAAGCCCCAGATGAGAAGAACATATTGGGATTATAAGGATATGGTCCTATCATCTATTAGTCACTCACGGATGAGTGAGAGAACACCACTTTGAGGTAGAGAAAAGATAAAAAAAACTTGCTCAGGAAGCCAAATTCTTTTGTGTGAGGGATGAAGTAAGTACATTTTCCCTACGCTTTTATTGTTGATCTTTTATAAATTACGTTAATTTGGTTTTTTCTCATACGTTTTCCTTAAGAGCGCAAGTGGGTCTAGTTTGTTTTGTGTCACTCATGGCAGAGGTAAGATGTGTAAGTTTTCTGACTGTACCAAAAGCGCTCGTAGTTGTACGGATTGTTGTGTACGCCATGATGGCGGAAAGAGGTGTTTGCATGAAGGGTGTGGGAAGAGCATGCAGGGTCGGACCAATTTTTGTAAGGCGTACGGGGAAGGTAAGAGGTCAGATACATATACAAACACAAATGGCGGGTAGTTGTTGGAGGACAACTAAGCCCTATTTTTAGTATCATGGCATTGGTGTCAGTGAGTATAAGCATGAAGAAGATTCTGATACCATTTTTTAGTGACGATATGTATGCTGATCCCTGCACATATGTTATACAATATTTTCTCTCTAACTTTTAAAAGTTAAACTATGAGAACCCTTTAGACTTTTTTTCCACCCCCTTATCGATTAAGGAGATTAAGATCAGCTTGTTTAGGCTGCTATATGTTGGATTTTTGCTATACTAAATATTTCGGTGTTAGGTTAAAGCTTATGAACAATGAAAGTTCCATTATAAAAAATAAAATAAAAACTTGGCTCTATTTTCCTTTAAAAGAGTTAAAGTGGGCAGGGGTACTCCGCCGGCTATAGTGGTGGTGGGCATTGAAAATCTGGTAAAGAAGAGGGAATGAGGGTATTTGGGTGAGGAGAGAGACAAAGCGGTGGAAATAGTGGTGGTAGTCGAGGGTTGAAAGGGGAGTACATTATGAATACTTATAAAACATATATAGAAGGGTGTGATTGAAAGGGATATGGTAGATTTTGTGTATATTTGTGGGAGGTATGTGCCATTTGTCAAACACCCGCAACCCCAAGTGTGGGGAATTAGTGGTTGTAATGGTGGATGTGTTGGTTGATACTCATTTGGTCGAGGGAAAATGGAGATTGTGGAGGGCGAGGCCCGTAAGACGACATTTTGCGGAGGCAAAAAAAGTAAAATTGAATCTCAACAACAAAGATAAGTGTACTTGGGTAAAGTATTCTATTATTGTTCAAATTAGAACAATAATCAAGTCAAAAAAGTGTAAACTGTGCAGACTTAGAAAGAAGGAAACATTGTTGCTTGCAAGAAATGGCAAGACTACCATTTCCTCATACTAAGTAATTTTTGTTGGTTTTTGGTACTATTTCGAATACAATAATGAAAGGACAATAAATAAAAGAGACAGGAACGCAAAGGAAATAAACAATTTTATTTCTCACAATTGGAATATGAATTACAATTCCTGACTCAACAAATAAATAAAACTGCTGGACTGAAATAAAGAAACTGCCGGACTGTTTTAAAGAAACTGCCGGACTGGTTTTACAGAAACTGCCGGACTGGTTTTACAGAAACTGCCGGACTGGTTTTAACAAACTGCCGGACTGGTTTTAAACAAAACTGCCGGACTGGTTTTAAACAAAACTGCCGGACTGGTTTTAACAAACTGCCGGACTGGTTTTAAACAAACTGCCGGACTGGTTTTGAACAAAACAAACTGGACTGGTTTTAAAGCATAAAAAACTGCCGGACTGGTTTTTAACAAATAAAAAACTGCCGGACTGTTTTTTGCAAATACTGGAAATTACAGAACTGAAAAGTAAATAACAGAATCGAAAGACTGAAAGTAAACAGTACTGAAATGTAAATACAGAAAAGAAACAGTACAGGAAAGTAAATTACAGAAATGATACGGTACTGAAATGAAATGGACAGAAAGTAAAAGACTGAAAAATAAATAACATAAAGTAAAAGAAGAGGCAACTGCTGAGCAGTTTCCCTTAAACAATATTTCCCGAACCACCTTTAAAGGTTTCTGGTTTCGGGACTTTGTTCCCAAGGTACAACTTCTATCTCAGAGTGGCTCGTATGGAAACCGGCACCGAACCACAGGTCGAGCTGTTGGTGGTGCGGTTCTCTCTCACTAAGTGTATGCTTATGCTGTGAGTTGTGTGTATGATGGTGTACTGAAATGAGAGGGGGATGGCTGCCTTTTATAGGCTCTACTGAAACCGCAACCATAAATGTTGGTCTTTAATTCTGGGAGTTACACCCCCAGAATCCGCTCAATCAATTCTGAAACCGCAGCATTTACTCTCATTCATTGCTGACGTTTCTCTTGCTGGAAACTCTAGGGACTCCTTTTGTATTTTATACAAAACTCCCTATTCGGGTTTGGACCCAAGACCCAAGACCCAAGACCCGAGACCCGAGACATTCCCCAAATCCCAAATCCCAAATCCCAAATCCCAAGCCCAAGCCCAAGCCCAAGCCCACGCCCACGCCCACGCCCACGCCCACGCCCGTGCCCGTGCCCGTGCCCGTGCCCGAGCCCGAGACCCGAGACCCGAGACCCGAGACACGAGACACGAGCGAGCGCGCGTGTGTGGTACACACTAATACTCTTAGGTGTATGTGGACATGTTAGTTTAATAACTACATGGGTTGGTATGGTATATATATTGTAAGATTAACTCTTAATCTTCCAATATGGGATTAAACTAAATGGTTTTTCTCATTAACCATTTCGTTTTTCCAGATTTGAGCTTCCGAGGTACCAACTTTGAAGCCACTTTGTATTCACACCCATTCTCCGAATAGGTCATGTGATATACCGTTACGAAGCTCGTCACACGGGCTACTCAACCACGTTGATTACGGTATAAACAACTCAGCGCTGTTACACGAAATAATGACTCGAAGTTGGTCCAGTGACCATTCGGAAACACCCATGTTTTCACATGTTTTTCCAACAATCCCCCACATGAATGCAATTGGCTGAAAATAAAATGCTCCTAAATGCATACGAGAGAAAACCGCAAGAGTTCACTGCATAAGGACAGGTAGCGCGCGCCTTGAACCTGCCGTAGTGACGTAAAATCTGATATGCTACTATTGGGTAGCCTTTAAGCCTTGAACCCTTTAGCGTTTGTGCATACCAGGGTAATGCGCACACAGTGTCCCCTCTACACCACTTACTAAGCCCTTTGGTTGTTGTCCATATTTGGCCGTGGACTGCCTTGGCAAAGTTCAACCGAGTGCTCTAGTGATTTAGCCCATGGCTCATCACATAGTATCGGCCATACACACTCGTCATAGGTGATTTCAAGTCAAGGGTGTCCTGACTCACCCCTCTCGATCTTCGAGATACTTGTTTTCATTAAGAGCCTCATGCTCACCCTTAAGATGGTCTAGGTCTATCACTCTTTCATCCTAGAAATGGGCTGGGAACTTAAGTTCCCGAGTGCTTTGTTCGGTCACCCCCACAGTTCGGTTTTCCCGTTGAACCCGACGCTGGAGAATCCAGTTCGGGTTGGGTTGCCTCTGAGGAGGTTTCCAGTTTAATGGGCTTCAACCCCATTCCCCTCGATGAAACTTCAACTCCTACCTGAGTCAAGCCTTTTGTAAATGGATCCGCTATATTGTCTTTAGATCTCACAAAATCTAAGGACACCACACCGTTAGCTAACAATTCTCTTACGGATTTATGTCTCCGACGAATATGTCGGGACTTTCCATTATACATATGATCCTGCGCCCGTCCAATAGCCGACTGACTATCGCAGTGCATGCTTATTGCTGGGACAGGTTTCGGCCACATTGGAATTCCTTCCAGAAAGCTTCTCAGCCAATCAGCCTCTTCTGTTGCTAGATCCAACGCTATGAACTCAGATTCCATAGTTGATCTAGCTATGCACGTCTGCTTGGATGATCTCCATGAGACAGCTGCTCCTCCCATCACGAACACATATCCGCTAGTGGATCGTGTACTGTTGGAATCCGAGATCCAGTTTGCATCAGAATACCCTTCCAGTACAGCTGGATATCTGGTATAATGCAACCCTCGGTCTGCTGTGTATCTCATGTATCTGAGAAGTCTCATGATGGCCTTCCAGTGTTCCTCATTGGGATTACTGGTGTACCTACTCAGTCTACTCACTGAGTTGGCTATGTCTGGTCTAGTACAGTTCATGACGTACATCAGACTGCCTATTATTCGAGAATATTCCAATTGTCTCACACTCTCCCCAAAGTTCTTTTTCAGGGTGGTTGAGATCTCTATCGGAGTTCTGGATGTAGCTCTACTATCTTTATCAAATTTGTCAAGCATCTGTCTGACATAGTGAGTTTGAGATAGCGCATATCCGTCTGATGTCTTGGTAATTTTCATACCAAGTATAACATCAGCGACACCCAAGTCTTTCATCTCGAATTTTTGTGACAACATTTTCTTAGTGGAGTTGATGTTATCAATACTCCCTATTATAATCATGTCATCTACGTAGAGGCAGACTACCACGTAGTCCTTTTCATTTCCTTTTACGTAGACGCATTTGTCACATTCGTTTATCCGAAAACCGTTTGATAGCATCACTCTATCAAATTTTTCGTGCCATTGTTTAGGTGCTTGTTTAAGTCCATACAAGGACTTCACAAGTTTACACACCTTGTGAGCTTTACCTGGAACCACAAACCCTTCCGGTTGTTCCATGTAAATTTCCTCTTCCAACTCACCATTCAAGAACGCCGTTTTAACATCCATTTGATGTATTTCCAGATCGAACAGTGCTGCGAGAGCAATGACTATCCGGATTGACGTCTTCCTGGAGACAGGAGCATAGGTGTCGAAATAGTCGACACCTTCGGTTTGTCTAAAACCTTTCACTACAAGCCTAGCCTTGTATTTCTCGATTGTTCCATCGAGCTTTCTCTTCCTCTTGAAGATCCACTTGTGTCCTAGTGGCTTACACCCGGGTGGTAGATCCACTAGTTCCCAAGTGTGATTGGGCTTCCGGGGATGACATTGCTTGTTTGAATGTCGCCGGTTCGCCTTCTATCATGAAGGTTACAAAATCTGGACCGAAAGTCGTTTCCTTTCTAGCCCTTTTACTACGTCGAGGCTCTTCTTCTTCTTCCTCCAACGGTTCACTTGCCCCCACATTTTCCTCACTGTTTGACTCCTCAGTCTCTACAGTTACGGAAGACTTGCGGGGAAAGATCTCCTCGAAGAAAGAAGCTTCTCGAGCTTCGATGATAGTATCTGCATGCACATCGGGATTATCCGACTTGTGCACGAGAAAACGATAAGCACTACTGTTTTGTGCATATCCTATGAACACACAGTCTACCGTCTTTGGCCCTATTCTCGTTCTTTTAGGAAGCGAGACAAGGACCTTCGCGAGACAACCCCAAACCCTTAAGAATTTATAGCTCGGCCTATGGCCTTTCCATAGTTCATAAGGTGGTTTATCACGTTTCTTATGTGGTAGCTTGTTCAATACATAGTTGGCGGAAAGCAGCGCTTCCCCCCACATGTTCTGGGGTAACCCAGAACTTATTAACATAGCATTCATCATTTCCTTGAGCGTCCTATTCTTACGCTCGGCAACCCCATTCTGCTCCGGAGAGTATGGGGCTGTCGTTTGATGTATAATGCCATTTTCTGCGCATATCTGCGCAAACGGTGCTTCGTATTCACCGCCTCTATCACTCCTCAATATTTTAATCTTTTTATTGAGTTGATTCTCTACTTCGGTCTTATAAAGAGCGAATTTCTCTACCGCTTCGTCTTTACTTCTCATTAAGTAGACATAGCAGTATCTAGTACAATCATCTATAAACGTGATGAAATACTTTTTCCCTCCTCGCGTTTGTATAAACTTTAAGTCGCATACATCCGTGTGTATTAGACCGAGAGGTTCAGTACTTCGTTCAATATGTTGATACGAAGACTTGGTTAATTTTGCTTCAACACAAACCTCACATTTATGTTGTTTATCAAATACAAAATTAGGTAGTAGATTCAGTGATATTAATTTCTTCATAGAATTAGCATTCACATGACCTAATCTACCATGCCATAAATTAAATGAATCGCAAGAATAAGCAAACGAAGTTTTATTGGCCACTTGGGCAACATTCACGATTACATTATTCTTGGTACTGGCCTCAGCCTTAGTACCCTCAATAGCTAACTCGGCTTTAGGAGCCGGAGTACCAACATTTAATTTAAACATGCCGTTGGTCATATAGCCACGGCCTACATACATTCCGTTTAAAGTGATTACAATTTTTGCAGATTCAAATACAAGTTTAAATCCTTTGTTCACCATCACGGACCCGGAAACCAGATTCTTGCGAATTTCTGGCACATGGAGCACGCCATTCAGTGTGAGCTCCTTTCCCGATGTCATCTTCAGCAGCACGGTTCCTTTTCCTTCCACCCTGGAAGTAGCCGAGTTCCCCATGAAGCAGCTCTCATTGTCCACGGCCGTATAGGTCTTGAACATCCATTTGCTGGCACAGATGTGACTAGTGGCGCCTGTGTCCAGCCACCATTCCTTTGGGTTGCTCCCCACCAGGTTCACTTCCGAGACCACAGCACTCAGGTGCATATAGTCCTGTCCAGCATCATCTCCTCCCTCAGCCACATTAGCTTGAGCAGGTGCCCTCTTCCTCCCTTTCCCTTGGAACTTCCTCTTTGGGGGGGGTTTGGGCTTGTCGGTGCGCATCTTACAATCCGTGGCACGATGGCCCGGTTTGTTGCACACAAAGCAGTCTCCCATGAATTTCTTCTTGAGAGAGGCACCGACTCCGCTGTCAAAGCGTTTCCGCTTAGACACAGCGTCCTCAACCACATGGGCCTTGGCAACCGCGTTGCCTGCTCCGCCACCGCCTTTCCTTCCGGATCGGCGGTTGCTTTGCTCAACATTGAGCCTCTCAATGAGTCCCTCCAAGGTCATAGCCTTTCGCTTGTGTTTCAGGTAGTTTTGAAACTCTTTCCAAGAAGGTGGCAGTTTCTCAATCATTAATGCCACTTGGAAAGGTTCGTTGATAACTAGCCCTTCAACCTCAAGCCTATGGTATATGAGTTGGAGTTCCTCAACCTGCTCGATAACACTCTTCCCATCAGTCATCATGTACTCGTGAAAGTCCGTGACGACAAATTTCTTTGCGCCAGCGTTATTCACTTTGTACTTTCGTTCGAGAGACTCCCAAAGCTCCTTTGCAGAAGCCTTGGGCTCGAATACACTGAAGAGAGTGTCATCCAGAGCACACAGGATGTAGTTCCGGCATAGGTAGTCGCCGTGTTTCCACGCTTCCACCGCCGAAACCGTCTGCACGTCCTCATCGTCCTCGCTTAGGACGGGTGCAGACTCCTTAAGAAACCGGGTCAGATTAAGGGCAGTTAAATAAAACAGCATCTTTTGCTGCCAACGTTTGAAGTTGTTGCCCCTAAACTTTTCCGGTCTCTCCAGTTGAGAGGTTGGCAACATTGGCATCGCCGGTGTTGCCGGAGCCTTGCCCTTTGCCCTGGCTGCAGCCACAAGCGCTGCCTTGGCCGCAGCCTTAGCAGCAGCCTGTGCTGCGGCCGCAGCCGCAGCCATAGCATCAGCCTCTGCCGCAGCAGCGTCGGCCGCAGCCTTTGCCGCAGCAGCTTCGGCCTCAGCCTGAGCCTGAGCCCCCCCACTCGCAGCGCTCGCATTGTTATGGCTACTGCCAATCACAAGTGCGCCCTGCACGTTTTCCGAAGAAACGGTGGGTATTTGATCCTCATTAGTCATCTGAAATGACAATATAAAACCGTTTAGTTTCTCGCAAGAAACCTAAATTCTTTATCGCAAATACTAATTATAACTTAATTAGATTGCTTTAAAAGAATAAAAACCAATGAAAGAGATTCTAGCGTGAAAATCAAATCACTTTTGATTTCACTAAGAATTCTTTATAGTATTCTAGAATAAAAGAGATTAAAACCCAATTCGGATTTATTCTATGTGCAAATTTCAATTTCTAGAAAACTAGCAATGATTTTGCGAGAATAAAAACCGAGACGTCAACAACAATAAAATAAAAAAGAAAAGTCCTTTCTTATTTCGAAAATAGAAAAACCAAAAAATAGTATTGTTTAAGATTGTTGGTTTTTGGTACTATTTCGAATACAATAATGAAAGGACAATAAATAAAAGAGACAGGAACGCAAAGGAAATAAACAATTTTATTTCTCACAATTGGAATATGAATTACAATTCCTGACTCAACAAATAAATAAAACTGCTGGACTGAAATAAAGAAACTGCCGGACTGTTTTAAAGAAACTGCCGGACTGGTTTTACAGAAACTGCCGGACTGGTTTTACAGAAACTGCCGGACTGGTTTTAACAAACTGCCGGACTGGTTTTAAACAAAACTGCCGGACTGGTTTTAAACAAAACTGCCGGACTGGTTTTAACAAACTGCCGGACTGGTTTTAAACAAACTGCCGGACTGGTTTTGAACAAAACAAACTGGACTGGTTTTAAAGCATAAAAAACTGCCGGACTGGTTTTTAACAAATAAAAAACTGCCGGACTGTTTTTTGTAAATACTGGAAATTACAGAACTGAAAAGTAAATAACAGAATCGAAAGACTGAAAGTAAACAGTACTGAAATGTAAATACAGAAAAGAAACAGTACAGGAAAGTAAATTACAGAAATGATACGGTACTGAAATGAAATGGACAGAAAGTAAAAGACTGAAAAATAAATAACATAAAGTAAAAGAAGAGGCAACTGCTGAGCAGTTTCCCTTAAACAATATTTCCCGAACCACCTTTAAAGGTTTCTGGTTTCGGGACTTTGTTCCCAAGGTACAACTTCTATCTCAGAGTGGCTCGTATGGAAACCGGCACCGAACCACAGGTCGAGCTGTTGGTGGTGCGGTTCTCTCTCACTAAGTGTATGCTTATGCTGTGAGTTGTGTGTATGATGGTGTACTGAAATGAGAGGGGGATGGCTGCCTTTTATAGGCTCTACTGAAACCGCAACCATAAATGTTGGTCTTTAATTCTGGGAGTTACACCCCCAGAATCCGCAGCATTTACTCTCATTCATTGCTGACGTTTCTCTTGCTGGAAACTCTAGGGACTCCTTTTGTATTTTATACAAAACTCCCTATTCGGGTTTGGACCCAAGACCCGAGACCCGAGACCCGAGACCCGAGACCCGAGACAAATCCCAAATCCCAAATCCCAAATCCCAAATCCCAAATCCCAAGCCCAAGCCCACGCCCACGCCCACGCCCACGCCCGTGCCCGTGCCCGAGCCCGAGACCCGAGACCCGAGACCCGAGACACGAGACACGAGCGAGCGCGCGTGTGTGGTACACACTAATACTCTTAGGTGTATGTGGACATGTTAGTTTAATAACTACATGGGTTGGTATGGTATATATATTGTAAGATTAACTCTTAATCTTCCAATATGAGATTAAACTAAATGGTTTTTCTCATTAACCATTTCGTTTTTCCAGATTTGAGCTTCCGAGGTACCAACTTTGAAGCCACTTTGTATTCACACCCATTCTCCGAATAGGTCATGTGATATACCGTTACGAAGCTCGTCACACGGGCTACTCAACCACGTTGATTACGGTATAAACAACTCAGCGCTGTTACACGAAATAATGACTCGAAGTTGGTCCAGTGACCATTCGGAAACACCCATGTTTTCACATGTTTTTCCAACAATTTTGATGCTAATCTAATAGGCATATTTAAGCTTGATAGCTCAAACTCCTAATATACAATGAAATTTTACAACAATCGCCATTTTCTCACAGTATATGATCATTGACGTTGTGACAAAAAACTCCATTCCTACGAATTATGTTGTTAACGAACAGTTCTTGGACAAATCGTGATTCGTTCGTTTGTCAAGCTGCTCGGTTCATGTTCATTTGGTAATAAACAAACATGAACCGAACATGAACAAGCATTATTAGCTAACGAACGAACATGAACATAGAAAATGTCGGTTCGTTCGGTATGTTAAGGTACAAAAAAAGGTTAATTCGTAGACGAAATTAGTGACATATTTTACTTCCCAACGCCCTAATCGGGGACGGCATGACTACGGATTTTAAATTTACTGACAAATATTGTCATTTAGCGATAGATTTCTAACAGATTTGGACGTCCCTGATTGGAACCTTTTTTTGTAGTGGCAGCCCTATCGGTGAGGCGCTGACCACATTTGTTTTTTCAATTGTTATTTGTTTCAGTTGTGTGAATTTCATTTTGTTCTTTTAGATTTCATGTACTCATCTATTTTACGCTTGGTTTATGTCTGATTCTTGATCTACGTGTTGCTATTTGATGTTTATATACAATCAAAGTTCGAATAATCTTCTGATTTTTAATCATGTTCAATACATTAACAATTAAATAATACAGACTATTACCAACTTAGATCCCATTTCCTAGGTAGACAGTCTTTTACCAATGTCAAGATTTTGATTCATTTTAAAAAACCTTGGAGGTTATTTCGTCCACGGACGAACAATGTGTATTTTATTTTTATTTCTTAGAACTAATTACTAAGAGAATCAATGCATAAAATCTTATCCCCAAATAGTTTCCTAAATATATTTTAATTATTAATCAAAATGATCAAAACAGAACAGACAAACAAAAATAAGGCAAGTAAAAATTTCTAACATTTTGATCTTACCAGGATAAGATTAGGGCCAAGGATTGGTTGCATGAAATGAAATGAACAACGATCAAATTTCTACTTTGTAAGATTTTGAATCTTCTCCAACCTACATTGAAGAATGAAAGATAAATTATGAGTTGAAATTTTGAAGCGTTGGCGTATGTGTTAGAAGTTGATAACTTGATCATCTTGTATAACTCCACGTGGTATTCTAATTAATAACATGTAATTGTTGTTGAAACAAAACGTCTTGAATTTTCGATTAGATGCGGCATATAAAACCAAATCTTAGAATGTAATTTCTTTTATTGATCTCAAAATTCATATTCAGTTTTGAATCATGATGTACATATTCAAGCAATCCATAATTCATATGGATTTATACAACCGACCCAAATTTCTTGGGACGAAGGCGGCGTTTGATTATGATGATGATGATAAAAATGAACATCACATATAGGAACTGATAGAAAGATACATAAAGAAGATTGTTTGCATGCAACTATTTTACGTTTATTTTGTAATAAGAAAGACATTAGGAAACGGATTACGGTAGAAACAGTTTACACATAAATAGATTTCATAGAGAAAAAGGTAAAAAGATGATGAGAATAATATACCAGGAAAACCACGACTTATTTGAAGCCATCCAAGAGGAGTTGTGGAAAAGAAAGGTAATTATTGTGCCGCACTGATAAAGATTTGTATTGACATTTGAGAGTGATTCTCAATTTAGAAACCCTAAGGTTTATTAAAAGTAATTGGAATGCAGTTGCGCCGCTTACGCGTGAAAAACTAGGTTAAAAATAACTTTTATTTATTTTGTTTTTGGGCCGAGGGCTTATTCTTTCTCGGCCTAGATCTGTTATTCTTTTGGTGTGACAGTTGGCTTTCAAATTTTTCTACAGCGGAACTGTTTTACATCTTCCTTTTAAAAGTTTTACCAAATGTTACTAAATGGACGTCGCATACGCCTTGAATGTTGATGTCGGTGTTTGTAATTCAGTAGTTAAATTAGTAATAATGTATTTATGTGATTGTTTATAGAATGATTATGTACCCTCGAAGATACATAAAATTTGAGGATGTTTGAGCAAATCTTATGACACTAGACCAGTTTTTTGTCTGCTATAAATAACACCATTAGCACTCTTTCAGATCCAACATGTTTAGACCGTGCACATGTGGAGAATCACTCCTTCTAACATGGCAAATAAGCTATGTGATGGAATCAGTCCATAAATCAAATAACGCCCAAATATAAGGGATTACTTTCTTTAAAACTTTGGGTGAAAATTGAGGGGCATGGTTATTGATGCAGCAAAAGGATTATATGGTGTGAAGGATGGGGAGAGACGTGGTGGGTGGGGGGCCGGGTTTTTTGCACATGAGGAGTCGAAGAGGAAGAAAGAAAATTGCAGGTTTTAAGAAAAAGGGAGAAGAGATGGGGGTATTTTCGTAAAACACTATATTCTATCCAAAAAAACAACGAAAGTGTACAAAATCGACACGCAAATTAGGCTAAAACTCTATTATGAATTTGGGGTTGATTCGCATTTCCTGTGGTTACTCTTCCTAAAGTTGATATACAATAGAGTAATTCATTTAAATGTTTCTGTCATTATGAGAAACATGTAGAGAAAGAGATATAGAAAATATGATTGTGTATTATTTTTCTCAACAAGAACGCCTATTTATACAAGAGTAGATACATGGGAGAAAGCGAAATAATAAATCAACACTACATTCTAAGAGACAATACATAGAACTTAACAAAGTATGCACCTAGGATAATGTACATGAACCTATCCACTAAGTTAAGAGACTCTTTTGCTCTTCTCAATGAGCACACTTCTCAACACTCCCTCTCAAGTTGGAGACTGAATGTCTCGAACTCCCAACTTGGAAATTAGCGAAGTGAAAGTATCCTTTCCCAAAGCCTTCGTAAATACGTCGGCAAGTTGAGAAGACGAATTGACATGACGGGTAGAAACGGATCCGTCTAATATCTTATCCCTAATAAAATGACAATCCATTTCGATATGACGAGTACGTTCGTGAAAGACGAGATTCGCAGCGATATGTAGGGCGGCATTGTTGTCGCAATACAGAACAGCTGCTTGCGGATGACAAATGTCGAGATCGTTCAAGAGAGAACGTAACCAAGTTAACTCACAACAAACGCCAGTCATCGCTCTATATTCGGCTTCAGCTGAAGAGAGGGAGACGGTTTTCTGCCTTCTCGATCGCCAAGATATTAAAGAATCTCCAAGAAAGACACAATATCCAGTTGTGGACCTTCGAGTCATTGGACAACCAGCCCAATCGGAGTCGCAATAAGCTCGTAAACTAAAATCTGTGGAGGACGAAAAAAATAAGCCTTTGCCAGGGGCTCCTTTTTGGTAACGGATGATACGGAGGGCAGCGTCCATGTGCGGTATACGAGGTTCATGCATGAATCTACTTAGAACATGCACATGGTAGGTGATATCTGGTCTCGAGATAGTCAAATAGATGAGGCGACCAATTAATCTAAGATATCGAGCGGGATCTTTTAATAATTCACCCTTATCGGAAAGTTATAGACCAACTTCCATAGGATGATCGACTGGAGCAGCACCAGATAAGCCAGCGTCACTAATGATTTCAATTGCATACTTTCGTTGAGAAATAGCTATGCCTTCATCAGAACGCGATACTTCGATCCCAAGAAAATACTTTAAATCTCCAAGGTCTTTAATTCGAAACTGTCTTTGAAGAAAGTTCTTCAGATATTTGATGCTATCTAAATCATTTCCGGTGATAATAATATCGTCAACATATATCAAGAGCGCGGTAAAAGAGTTTCCTTGTTTGCGCGTAAACAAGGAATAGTCAGCCTTTGATTGGACGTAGCCAACTGAACAGGCAGCGAGAGAGAATTTTGAGAACCATTGTCGAGAAGCTTGCTTTAGACCATAAAGAGATTTGTGAAGGTGACATACTAAATTCTCCCTCTGTTCACGAAAACCAGGAGGAGGGGACATATAAATTTTCTCGTCGAGGTCACCGTGAAGGAAGGCATTATTTACATCGAGCTGATGTAGGGTCCATTTATTGGCAGAAGCAAGAGCCAACAAGCATCGAATCGAAACAATTTTGGCGGTGGGTGAGAAAGTTTCTTCATAATCAACTCCTTCTAATTGAGTAAAACCCATAGCCACCAACCGAGCTTTATAGCATTCAATAGAGCCATCTGATCGATATTTAATCTTATATACCCAACGACACCCGATGGGTGTCTTTCCAATCAACAAGGGAGCTAGAGACCAAGTTTTATTCTCATCCAAAGATTTCAATTCAGAATCCATCGCTCGGCGCCATTCGGGATGAACAACGGCCTCATCATATGTTTGTGGTTCCCGAGTTCATGATATTTGAGCTAAAAAGGAACGGTGTGATGGCGACAAGAGATGATAAGAAACATAATTAGACAATGGATATCTGGTACCTTTTCGAGGACCTGGAGACGTATTGGACGACAGGTTTGAAGATGGCCGCGTGATGGGGGTCCAAGAATAATCGTGAAGTATAGTGGATGGGATAGATGGTCGAGAAGATCGGCGTGTGTGCTGTTGAATTGGTTCTAGAGTAGATGGTGGGTTATCGATTGGATTTTCTACGTTGGTGTGCTCGGAAGTAGAGGTAAGATTTTCGATAGGATTTTCGTTGACGATGGGGCTTTCTATAGGATTTCCGTTGTCGGTTGGATTTTTGACGGTATTTTCGTTGTTGATTGGATTTTCGTCTGGGGTGAGTCGATCATTTTCGAAGTTATCGGGTGCATTGATAAAGATTGATCTACACAAGTTTGAGTTATCTGAATCATCATTTTGATCGATAAATGGGAATTCATTTTCATGGAACACGACATCTCAATTGGTGAAAACTTTATGATTTTCGAGATCATATAATTTGGAGGCCTTTTTACCGAATGGATACCCAATGAAAACACAACGAGTTGCCTGAGGATCGAACTTATATGTAATTCGGTTGTTTTTTGCGAAGGCTAGACAGCCAAAAATTCTATGATGCGAGTAAATGGGCGGTTTGGAATAAAGAAGCTCAAAAGGAGTTTTATGGGATAATAGAGAAGTAGGCGTACGATTAATTAAATGAACTGCATGTAGGCAACAATCCCCCCAAAATTTCTTGCGAAGGTTGACTTGAATTTTTAAAGATTGAGCAACCTCTAGAATATGTCTATGTTTACGCTCGATGACTCCATTTTGTTGGGGAGTGTCGACACATGAAGTTTGAAAAACTATTCCATTATCTTGAAAGAAGTTAAGGAGAGAGACAAATTCAGAACCATTATCACTTTGAATAGTTTTAATAATGAATGAAAATTGAGTTTGGGCGTAAGATAAAAATTGTCTTAGTAATTGTTGAGTTTCACTTTTATGTTTCATTAAAAAGATCCAAGTAAATCGAGAAAAGTCATCGACAAGAGTAAGAAAATAATGTGCGCCTGATAGAGAAAGGACTTTATACGGACCCCAAATATCACAATGAATCATTTCAAAAAATTAGAAGTCGATATTGTACTAGAAGCAAAAGGGAGACGAGTTTGTTTAGCTAG
The DNA here is from genome assembly GCA_963682055.1 of Primula veris. Lineage (NCBI taxonomy): Eukaryota > Viridiplantae > Streptophyta > Magnoliopsida > Ericales > Primulaceae > Primula > Primula veris. The sequence goes on along the minus strand of OY821742.1, from coordinate 26,260,753 downwards.
TGGACAAATATGACAAATTTTGTTTGCAACAACATTGATATTCAGAAATTTTTTTGCAATAAAATCTAAACGGGAAGAAGACACATGAACTAGACGTTTATGCCATAAGTCGGTAGATAAAACTGAAGCATTACAATGGGGTTCTAATTCATTGATGGACTTGAACTCGGTTAGGTAATATAGACCATCACGCTACCCACCCGAACCAATCGTCCTTTTGGTCGCCAGATCATGCAAGACACACGAAGAGGAATAGAAGGTTATTGAGCAGTTCAAATCTTTGGTAAGTTTACTAACAGACATTAAATCCACTTTAAAATTCGGTATAAAAAGTACATCATGTAGAGAATATTCCGAATTTAATGAAACGGTCCCAGTGGACTCAATCAATGCCTTTCCACCATTAGGTAGTACGACAGGTGGTAACGAACGACGCATGTCATTATGTGAAAAATCATACGTCGAAGAAGTCATATGATCGGTGGCCCCACTATCAATAATCCAACGTTTGTTATTTAACGAACCTGGAGAGGACGAAGAGTTGGCATGAGGCATACCACTAGCAGAAGATTTGCTCAACAGCTCCTGAAGTTGTTGCAGTTGATCATGCGAGAAACCTGAGTTGGAACTTCCTTGGATCTCGCCTTCTTTAATTACTGAAGAGGCATTGACATTTTTGACTCCCCCAATAGGTCTGGACTGATTGCGGCGATTCTGGGGATGACTAGGAGGAAGTCCATGCAACTTGTAGCAGGTCTCGATATAATGACCATGAGTGTTACAGTGAGTACAGTGTGATCGCACCCAAGCAGATCCAAAGCGGGGATGGCAATGGCCAGCGCGATCTTTGTCCCTATTTTGATATCCACGGTCGTTGTTATTTTTACGCACAACCATGACAGTCGAATTTTCGGCACTTCGAGAAGCGGACACCGCAATACTTCTTTGTTTTTCATGTGAGGAAATTGAATGATAAGCTTGTCGGGTGGAAGGCAAGGGACTCATGAGAAGAACTTGCCCGCGAACATTGCTAAAAAATTCGTTAAGACCCATAAGAAATTGCATAAGACGTTGCTGCTCAAGGTTAGCGCCACACTGACAAGCTTCGTCGTAGGTAGAAAGCTCATCCCACAAACTTTTAATCTTAGTATAATAAGCGGCCACAGAAAGTTGATCCTGCCTAAGGCAAGAGATATCTCGTTGGATCTCATATATCCGGGGAGCATTACTTTGAGAAAAACGTTCGCATTACTTTGAGAAAAACATTCTCGTAAGTCCTCCCAAACTTCATGAGCCGTCGAATAGAACATAACACTATCAGATTATTGGAGATGGAATTGACGATCCAGGAATGAACCATATCATTGCATCGAGACCATGATGCAAACTCATCAGGATTATCAGTAAGAGACGGAGCAACAATGGTGCCATCAACAAAACCAAGTTTGTTTTTGGCATTAAGGGCCTTTGACATAGACCTTTGCCAGGAAGAATAATTATCGCCCGTGAGGGGCTTGACAAAGAGATATAGAAAATATGATTGTGTATTATTCTTCTCAACAAGAAGGCCTATTTATACAAGAGTATATACATGGGAGAAAGCGAAATAATAAATCAACACTACATTCTAAGAGACTATACATAGAACTAAACAAAGTATGCACCTAGGATAATGTATATGAACCTATCCACTAAGTTAAGAGACTCTTTTGCTCTTCCCAATGAGCACACTTCTCAACAAAACAAGATTAGGGTGATTCATTGACTTTGACTTTGTTTCTAAGGTAACCGGTCGTCGTAGATAATTACACAATGAGGCAAAAATCTTCAAATAAAGCTTTTACAAAGATTACAAGAGAGACCATATCAACACCGCTGATTTGTGTTGCAACTGACTTGTCTTGAGCACGGGAAAGAGTATTTGTGCTCTTGACCCCTCGACATTCTTCATTTAAAAACTTGTGGCTCATAAGTCGAACCTTCTTCTTGCTACCAGAGTCGAGAGCCACATTGGACTTTCTCTTGCCGCTGATCATCATTATGTCCTGCATTGATGAGATTAGTGTGCATCACTATTTCAAAAAACTCGCAACGTTACACAACGTTGTGCGATATATTGGTTTTTGAAAGAAAAACACAACGCTAAAACGCTATTTGGATGGAAAAACGCTAAATTCACGCTATACGAATGCTATTTATGCTATTTACGCTATAGCAGACGCTATTTACGCTATAGCGAGTGCAGTCCCAAAAAAACAAAAAAAAAACAAATTTTTTATTTTTTCAATTATTGGAGCTTAAAGAGAATAAAATCTCAAAACTCTTGCAAATAAAGTAAATACTCTGACATCTCAAGTATAATCATTTTGTGATTATTAGTTACAATTTTTTATATATATTTAGTTAATTTTTATTAGATATTTTGAATTTAATGCTATATTTATATGTATTTAGGCAAAAAAAAAAATACACCGCAAAGCACTATGTAGCAACGCTATTTGCGCTTTTAGCGTTTCTCTCGAAAAAACGCTACGGTGAGGATAACGCTATTTAAAACACTGGTGTGCATTAGTATAAACACCTTAAACTAATTTTATTACATTTTGTACTTGCATAGAGTAGTATAAATATTTCATATTTTTCTATATTACTTTTTTTTTTTTTTTTTAAGATTAAGCTTTATTACCATTTACCAACAAACAAAAACCACTTGCAGTACAAACCACCACAGTGTAACAGAAAAACAAACTACAAGCTTCATGGTTATGAGAATCAATATATGTTGTCTATATTACTTTGTTAATGTATTGTTGTTTGCAGTTATTCTGTTATGATATATAGCAGAGCTGCTTATGCAATTCGAATCGAGTAAACAAAATCACTCGTTTTGATTTCTCACTTTCCTTTATATACTCTATATGTATTACTGATCCTTTTCACAAGAATGTTGTTCTACACGGCAAAGTGACGAAATTGCTCATTTTCACTGTTTGGTTTATCCTGATTATGGCTTGTGCTTTTATTTCTCTGCTTCTCTAATCAAGAGAGATTTGTGTTTTCAAAATTAAAAATTTCTCAAGAAATTAGGGTTCCTTAACTGATTGATATTCTGGCTTGATTGAAATATCTTCTTCTATTTGTGTAAGTTTATGTTCGTAAGCCTTATTGACATATAGTACAAATGCAGGAATTGTATATGGTTCAAATCGATCAAATTTGAACAGTTAACTCTCCTAACATATCAAATAATTAGTTGATCCTTTTCGCATTGGATGCAACTTGCATTGATTTGTTTGACTGGTTTTCATTGTTACTATTTACATCATTATCTTTGACTCTGCAACCCAGAACTTCCATTACATGTACAGAAAAGAAAGAGCAAATCCTGTCATTTGAGATTATCTTTTGCTATATGATAATCGGTGAGATTTAATCATTTTACATAGAACTGGTGCATCTATTTCACAAAAAATTTCACTATGTGCTGAAAACAGGAAAAATAAATGCGAAACAAATTAAATTTTATTTATCAATTAATTTGCGGGTACACTCTCTGATAATTTCTAAAAGAAAATATAGAAATGAAAGTCATTTGATTCTCTTTTTCGAATAATTTGTGATGGCTCGAAATGCTGTTCTAGACTCTTTGATGAATTTTGTTGAATTTGCTGAACTTGAGTAGAATTCTTCGGATTTGATGAAGAACTTTGTAGTTTTGTTGATTTCGTTGATGATCTTGACGCTCTTCAGATTTGGTGAAAAACTTGGAGATTTTGACCTACAGAAACGTGTTTTCGTCTTTGTGTAGTCATTCCTGAACATCAAATGCCGGTTTGTTGTAGATATCTTAGGTGGAGTTTTTCAGATTTGGTGAAAAAATTTGAAGACTTTGATTTGCAGAAACGTCTTACTTATTGTTTGTAGTCGTTCCTGAATATCGAAAGCAGGTTTGTTGCAAAAGTTCTTCAGATTTGGTGAAAAACTTGAAGATTTTGATCCGTAGAAACACATTGATTGCTTCTTTTAGACGTTTCTGAATATCGAATGCCAAGTTTATTGCAGATTTGTTGCAGACTTTGAAGGCGTTCGTTAAGACCGGAGTATGCAGAGCTTCTCCTTGGAGTTGATCCTATGACGTTTGTGAAGGAGGGGAGCTGATTACCTAACAGCCGTGGAGGAGCGGAGCTGATTTCCTGACAGCCGTGTAGGAGCGGAGCTGATTTCCTGACGACTGTGTAGGAGTTTCTCTCTCTAGTTTTCAAGAGTTTTTTTTATTGTTGGAGTTATGACACCCCCACCCATCTATTTATAACTTTTAGTGTGGTCTTTTAATTGCAAAAGCACATTCCTAAGTTTCGGCCCATTATCATATATAACCAACACTTATCATTTGATTTAAATTTAGTATTTGTGATTTGAATACATTATAACGAGTTCTATAATTTTAAGAAACTCTTTGTTTGCTCCATACTAAATGAGTTTTAAGAAAAGAAATACTTTTATTTTATTTTAATTTACTATCTTAATTTTATGTGATAATAAATTATAATTTATTTTCTTTTAAATTACTAATAACTTCTTTTCTATTTAAATTTAGAGATTAGTAATCAAATTAATTTTGTTTAAAAGACACGTAGCGTATTTTTAATGGCCATAAATTTTACGTGTCATCAAATGCTCCCTCGAGACTTGTTTAGTTTTTTCTTTTTTTTTAAATGAACGAGTCTCGATTTTTTTTTTTGGAAAGGAGCCAAATCTTTTTTTTTTTTAAGATAATTTGAAGTCTTTTAGACTAGATTTGTTTTTTGAATAGAAAAACCTTGTATATTTACGGGACAAGATTTGTTTGTTTGACGTGAACTTGTGTTCTAGAAGCAGATGCTTCTTTTTTTTTGGGATAATAAGAAAGTTTAGCTTTACTGATTCACACTAAATATCCCGGCTTGCCGGTGGATATATAGAGAAAAGAAAAAAAAAATTGGTTTCACTTTCACGTTTAAAAGAGTCCCTGGAACATTAGGATTTGTTTATCAAAAGAAGTATAGTTGACCACTGTTTGTAGAGTCCATTTACAATATGTATTCTCATACGATCAAAATCAGAGGTAAACATGTTAGGAGAATAGGATTAAAAATCTACCCACATAGCTAGCAAAGTTAAAAGAGTCCTTTTGAAACTCATACTAGGATAAAATATTTGAGTACTAGTCAAACTATGCAAATGATATTTTGATTTTCTATAAATAGGAGACCTCACCCTTATTTATTTTCACAATAATTTAGAGATTCACGGCATATTTTCTCTTCTTTTTTTTTTTCAACGTTGGTGGCAAACAAACAAAGCGAAGTAGCTATTTTTTTTTTATTACTTTTCAAGTTAAATACTTGATCTTACGGCTGCTTTTTTATTTATTTATTATTTCTTAGCTCAACTTTTGGTTTTATCATGGTAAAAGCAAAAATAAAATAAAAAATAAAATGCAATTCTGCAATTCACAATTTCACATACTATCTGCCACCATTTTACATTAACATATCCAGGGTTTTTGTTAATTTTTTTTATAAGTAATTTGAAACTTCCCTAACTCGCCTGCATGTTTTTTTTTTTGAAATTTTGTTGTAACGACATTGTTACGTGCTTTTCTATCCCATGCATTGGTGTGAAAATTAACCAAGTTGATAGGGTAAATTTTGGATTGTTACCTTATCTACAACTTAATTAAGGATTAGTTCATGAAACTAAAACTAAATAAGAATTGGTCCATTTTTCCTAACTAACCAATAAAAATGTAAAAAAGCAGAAAAAATGAAAAAATTCCAGAAAATAAAAATGCAAAAATGAAAAAATAAAAAAAATATGAAAAAATCAAAAAAACTTAAAAGAGGCAATACCCCGAAAAAACATGATTTTTTTTTAAAAAAAATCCCAAAAAATAAAACTAAAAATCCCAAAAAATCAACAAAAATTTAAAATCAACAAAAATCCAAAAACGCAAAAAAGAATAGTCTGAATCATTTTAAGTCATTTAAAAAACAGTCTGAACCATTTTAAGTCATTTTTAAAAGCAGTCTGAACCATTTTAAGTCATTTAAAAAACAGTATGAACCATTTTAAGTCATTTTTAAAAACAGTCTGAACCGTTTTAAGTCATTTAAAAAACAGTCTTAACCATTTTAAGTCATTTTAAAAACAGTCTAAACCATTTTAAGTCATTTTGAAAAATAGTCTAAACCATTTTAAGTCATTTTAAAAAACAGTCTGAACCATTTTAAGTCATTTTTAAAAATAGTCTGAACCATTTTAAGTCATTTTTAAAAGTAGTCTGAACCATTTTAAGTCATTTTTAAAAACAGTCTAAACAATTTTAAGTCATTTAAAAAACAGTCTGAACCATTTTAAGTCATTTTTAAAAAAAGTCTGAACCATTTTAAGTCATTTTAAAAACAGTCTGGACCATTTTAATTCATTTTAAAAAACAGTCTGAACCATTTTAAGTCATTTTAAAAAACAGTCTGAACCATTTTAAGTCATTTTTAAAAACAGTCTGAACCATTTTAAGTCATTTTAAAAACAGTCTGAACCACATTTTACATTCTAATTACAAAATAGTCTAAACCAAAAAGAGAGAAAGAGATCTGCACCAACCACCACAGTCGACCACCACCGACACCGTCTGAACCATTTTAAATCGGTCTTTTTCAACAGGTTGATTAATCCGGTCTTTTTCACCAGAGAGCCGCTATTGACTTTTAATATATATGCACTTTAAGACCAATATTATTTGCATTTTCTCTTTAACTTGAATGACCGAATGAAATACAATCTTCATCTGATTGTTTTCGTTGTTCAGTATGACTAGACTATTTGCTATTTTCAGTTGATTAATCCGCACAAGTGTGCAAGAATGGAGTAATAACATCAGCAGAATAATAAAGTAAGAGGAAAATGACTTAAAATGGTTCATAATGTTTTTTAAAATGACTTAAAATGGTTCAGACTGTTTTTAAAATGATTTAAAATGGTTCAGACTGTTTTTAAAATAATTTAAAATGGTTCAGACTGTTTTTTAAAATGACTTAAAATGGTTCAGACTGTTTTTAAAATGAATTAAAATGGTTCAGACTGTTTTTAAAATGACTTAAAATGGTTCAGACTGTTTTTAAAATGACTTAAAATGGTTCAGACTGTTTTTAAAATGACTTAAAATTGTTCAGACTGTTTTTAAAATGACTTAAACTGGTTCAGACTATTTTTAAAATGATTTAAACTGGTTCAGACTATTTTTTAAACGACTTAAAATGGTTCAGTCTGAATCACATTTTACATCCTAATTACAAAAGAGTCTGAACCAAAAAGAGAGAAAGAGAGCTGCACCTACCACCACAGTCGACCACCACAGACATCGTCTGAACTATTTTAAATCGTTTTAAAAACAGTTTAAACCATTTTAAGCCATTTTAAAAAAGTCTGAACCATTGAAATTTGTACCTAAGGTTGATATGTTGGGTCTCACCAGACTTCTTTTCTTCAACTTTTGCGCACCAAGTTATGCCAATTTCCACTGTTATATCACATTGCAAGTTTCTTCATATAGCCGTGTTCCAGAAAATCACAATGACAAGATACTATTCTCAAAGTATCTACTGTCTGGTAAATTTTCTTCATCCAGTTTGAAAAATATTTATCATGAGCAACCACTATAAAAGACTTTTTGGTATGCTTAAATTAATTCACATTTATTTTTAAAAAGTCTGAACCAAAATTTATAAAAGAGTGTGAACTAAAAATAGTTTGAACCACATTTTACATCCTAAAATTACAAAAGAGTCTAAATCAAAAATAGTCTGAACCATTTTAAGTCATTTTAAAAAAGAGTCTGAACCATTTTAAGTTATTTAAAAAAGAGTCTGAACCATTTTAAGTTATTTTAAAAAGAGTCTGAACCATATTAAGTCATTTTAAAAAACAGTCTGAACCATTTTAAGTTATTTTAAAAAGAGTTTGAACCATTTTAAGTTATTTTAGAAAGAGTCTGAACTAAAATTTATAAAAGTGTCTGAACCAAAAATAATCTGAACCGTATTTTACATCCTAAATTACAAAAGAGACTGAACCATTTTAAGTCATTTTAAAAAACAGTCTAAACCAATAAAAAATGGTACACTTTTTCATTCATGTCCAGGGACCCAATCATCGTCAACAAAAAGAGTCTGAATCATAATATTCTGGAACTGTATAAATTTGGTAAGAATTTACAAAAAAAATAATTTTTCATCAACCTATAAAATCATATCGAATCACGATCAGTGTTTCCAAACATGAAAAAACCATGTTTAACTCATGAACTGGGTATAGCTAGTCTTCAGCAATGGAATTTCCACACAAATAGAAATTGCCAGATGAAACAAATATAAGCTGAATCAAAGGATCCAATACTATGTGTGTGTGTATATATAACATATCAAGGTATATATATATATGTAAAAAAATATAATAAGATGGGGAAAATACCGGCAGCACCGGAGAGGAAACGGCGAGGGACGAGGTGAGCTGAAGAAAGGGTTTGCCGAGCAAACTTCGATACTAAAGATGATGCTATAGCTTACAAATCGATTCTCAGATTAAGTCTGATATATATATCTATATATATATATAGAGAGAGAGGGAGATATACAGATAAATAACATAAATAGTATTGGGATGCTTTTTTTAATGATTAATGAAACAATCCTTAATTAGTTTTATTAATAATGGATCAATACTTAATTAAATTTTATAACCGGACCAATTCTTAAATAATTTTATTTTCATGGTCTAATCCTTAATTTTCTCTTTTTAGGATATATTTTTGTTGTTGTTATGTGAGTAAAACGTTGTCTTTCTCAACCTTATATTAAACTAACTAATTTAGATGTGCATTCAAACATTAGGCAGAGAATCAAAAAGTACAGAATTTTTTTTGAACCTTACTGTACATTTTTTTAGAGATTTCGACCACTGTTTTGTTTAAATTTTGTAGTTTCAAACAATAATAATGAAATCTTGTCTGTTTTATATAAGTTTTTTTTTTCTTTATCTAACACATAACAATAGTTTTTTTTTTTAATAAAACTTTTTTACTTTTCTGTTATCTTAGTTAAAAGAGAAAAAGAAATTTTTTTTGTTATTGTTTAAAACTTTTGTTGTCATTCATAACTGTAGCAGTGTAAAGAGGTGCCTACTAGTAACACTTTTCTTTTGGTTTTGTTTTTAGAATATGAATTTAAATTCTAAAAACATGCAGAGCTCGTTTTTTTTTTTTTTTTTTACAGAATAGACACCTTTTATATATATATATATATTGTTTTTTTTTATATATATCCAAAGAATGTAGCTAAACCTTTCTTTTGGCAGCTTTGTTCACCATGGTGAAATTCGAGTTGAGGCAAATTGCTGAGGTGCAACAGTTGATCATCAGAGACGGCGACAAAAATACATCTCATCCGATAGAACTTTCTCTGACCGACAAACATGCTCATGATCCTTCTACTCTCAATGACATTCCGTACGTCCAGTCTTCCTCATGGTCGTTTATCCAAGAAGGACTGTCACTGCTGCGTAGCCCACTTCACAACGCCAACACAGCTTCTGATCATTCGTTTTCCACTCTCGGTCACCGTATCATCTCTGGAGAAGCTAAGTGGGGAGATACACTCAAAGTTCATGGGAAGTTTCGCCAGCCTTTGAAGTATTCGGGGTGACTAGATGAAATCCTCGACCGCTCTGGTTTCTCTCTTCGTACTGCTGAGCCAGGATTCGACTATGATACGTGCTTTCTATGAGGCTTGGTGCACAAATACGAATTCCTTACACACGGGCATCGAGAAGTTTCGATTACTCTATGGGATTTGCATGTCATTGGTGGTCTGCCTACTCTAGGGTTGATTTATGATGAGACAATACCTTATCCGGATGAGCTTAATAACGACGTCCGCAACGACACTTTGCTTTCCCAGAGCTGCAATTTTTTACTCATCGCTTACCATCGACTTGTTGGTCCTGATAAAAAGAAGACAATTTCTCTTGCTGCTTGGGTCAAATACTGGTTCAAATGAGGCATAGAACACAAGAGTTCATGTCCGCAACCTTTAACAAAGTCTGCGTCTCATGGTGAGAATGACTCTTGCTACGATTGGCTTCCGGCAACAAAACGAGTTTTTTGTTGAGCTTGGCATTCCTACTACTTTATTCAACGAAGTGTACCTTGCTGCGTTTTTATCATGTTGGCTTTGCGTCTTTGTGTTTCCCGTGGACTCGACTACATCTATTAGAGCAAATATGTTTAAACATGCTAGTTTGATGGCCACCGGCAAAGTTTTGGGCCTCTCTTTTCCAGTTATGACATATATTTACAAAGGTTTGCATGCCATTGCAAAATCGCGACTCCTGGATGGTCGACATCCTGCTTTCCTCAACATTATCTTATAACTTGGAGGGCTAACTATTTCGGCACCCATAATCGATAGAAGCAACTCATTTCAGAATCAAGAATGTCTGAGTTTTCAGGAGATCGTGCAGCCAAATCATTCAGCGAGGATGAGGCTCATAGAGTGATCCATTCGGGCAAGTCAATTTCTTGGAATGTAGCCTTGTTCGTCAAAAGATACACTCAACGTTTTGACGCCACCAAACGCCCTCTTAATGATGAAGAGTGTAATGGATTTGTATCCATTCGACAATGTTTATTAATATTTCGATGGAAGAACGCCTTTTATTTGCAGCCTTACAATCCGCACAGATTCATATGACAATTTGGGTTTTCTCAGAGAATTCCATATGAATCTACTAAAGAAGATATTCGCTCTTCGACGCTTGATGAAGGGATGATACATTAGGCCCTTAGCCAGTATGAATATCATGGCACCACTATTTTAATTTTGGGTCTTCTGAAGAGTGCAAATGAAGCTACAACTTCACAATTTCTCAAATGGTGGGGGAAAGTTCATGGTCGCTATCTTATTGAAGGGCGGAAGCTTCTAATAAAGAGTATAAATGGTACTAGTCCTCCTCCTGTTATCGTAGGCACTAAAAGGTCGGGTAAAAGTCTTACAACTCTCAAGGAAGTCTTAGGTCATAACGACGCTCCAGCCACAAAGAAAGCGAAAACTTGTTGTGTAAGTAAGATTAAAGTTGATGATGTCGATGTGATTGGAGACACAACCCCTGCAGATTTGAAAGACGTGCGTATCTACGATTTTTATTTTTATTTTTGATTTTTTTATTTTATTTTATTCTCTTCTTCTTTTCTTCCCCAACCCCCCCCCCCCCCCCCCGTTTTTTTTTTACTTATAATTTTACTTGTGGTTTTAGGTTGGACTTCGTCTACTTGATGAGGACGCCGAAATGTATGGAGGGAACGAGCGAGTCTCATTTGGGAGTGACAATGTTCATGAAGCTACATAACCTGTCGATTATTCTGGTTCATCTAGTCATACTGAGAAGGATAGTAGCCAACATATGCAAGCTGATGATGCCTCTTCTAGCACGCCTATGGTTGAAAGAAGCAACAAGCACACCGTTTCTTCTTCTCATCCTGATTCCACTTCTTCAGCATCGAAGTATGGTGATGATATTTTGGCGTCTACCCGAAAGTTCGTTCTTGACTTGAGAAAAACACTTATCCATATCTTGGAGGAGTATCGTACCGGTGACCTTTGTTTACTTGAGGAGAGACGTGTGAAGATTACCAAGATGATGGAGTCTGCATGCTCAATTGAGCATCACATCTTAAGTCAATGGTTTCTTAGTTCTTTGTGAAAGCATGCGAGTATAATGAGCAGAGTTCTTTGGTTTTCAATGTCAGCGCGATTGGTGTCACTATTAAGGAAAAGAATGCTCAGATATCAGTCATTGTTGCTAAAGAAGAGAGCTCCAAGGCTGTGATTGATGATTTTCAAAAGAAAATTGCAGACGTAGATACAAAAATGGAGTAATTGAAAGCTGCCAAAGAGAAAATGGAGGCATCGTTGGTGAAAGAAGAAGGCAAGAAGGCATCGCATATGTTCTCTCGAGTCAGAATTGTTGAAACTAAAATACCAGTGCGCCAAGAGTAATGAAGCTATGAACCAAATGAATAAGCTTCCACGTGCGTTGGAGTATCAATTTGAGAAGTTGAAGACTTTGAAGTTATTTTCTTAGTTTTTGTTTATCTATTTATTAGCTTAATCGCTTAGTTTTTTTTTTTCGCATTGTCGTAAGTACTTTTGGTATTGAATCTTTCGTAGTGGAATTTTTTTGTAGTGGCTTTATATGGAAAGTGGGGTACCTAACTCAGAGTCATGATGACTCGAACTCTTTATATACAAGTCAAAATAATCCAATCGTTGATTTAAAACTCAACTAATAAAAAATAAACATATAGAACTTTCAAAATAAATAAATAAACAAAGCGGGAGATGAAGTATATTGATGTATATAAAGATTTTTTTTGAAAATTATGTATATGGAGATTTTTTTTGAAAATTATATTTATAAAGATGTATATATATATGTATAATGACTATGGATAGTTTTTTCCTGGTTTATGTTTTTATTTAGTTAAGTTTTAAATGAACGATTGGATTATTTTGACTTTATATAATGTATATAAAGAGTTCGAGTCATGGTGACTCTGAGTTAGGTACCCCACTTCCCTTTATATGAGAAGTCATTTCTTTCTTTACGCGCTTGTGTACTTTTGCATAACCTAACTTTCGTCTTGTCATTTCTTTATGTACTCTTCTGTATTTCGAACTTTTCTTAAACTTGTGGGATGTTTTTTTTGTTATGGTATGACTGATCTTGAAATAAATTTCAAGATGCCTACGAACACCCGAAAGGAATCAAGCCAAACGTAGTTCAAATTTTTTTTGTTTTTGTTTTTGTTTTAGATATTATGACTGTACTTGAAATAAATCTCAAGATGCCTATGTACCTGCGAAGGATCAAGCCAAACATAGTTCATTTTTGTTGCCTCAATATTTATACTCATTCGGGTGACGAGTAACATGCACTTTATACTCTTGCGTCAAGGAGTGTCTTCACTTCTTCTTTAGGGGTAATAACGCTTCAAAAATCTGTCATCGATGGGCCCAATCTTCAAACTGTCTTTGCTTTGCAACTTGTAGGCGCCATTTGTATAAACTTCTATGTAACGACCCGGCCCTACGGACCGAACCGCCACGCCCGTATCAACAATATTGTCCGCTTTGGCACAACTTCCCAGGGGAGTCACCCATCCTGGTACAACTCCACAGTTAAGCGTGCTTAACTGTGGAGTTGTACCAGGATGGGTGACTCCCCTGGCAAGTTGTGCCAAAGCGGACAATATTGTTGATACGGGCATGGCGGTTCGGTCCGTAGGGCCGGGTCGTTACAGATGGTATCAGAGCCTCTATCTGGCCGGAAATGTGGGGGACTAGCACGAGAGAGTGAGGCCCCGGAAGGGCGACGTGCCCGACGAGGACGTCGTGCCTAAAGGGAGGGTGATTGTGACGACCCAGATTTCCAGGAAGGAAATTCTGTGGTGCGGTGTTGTGCGTCAGTCCCACATCGCCCAGATATGAGAGTACTCGTGTGGTATATGAGCTTAAAGATCCATTTCCTATCAACAAGGCCTTTTAAAGCCGTGCGGCACAATAGCGAGGACGGAACTCCACAGTTAAGCGTGCTTAACGTGGAGTAGTACCAGGATGGGTGACCCCCCCGGGAAGTTGTGCCAAAGCGGACAATATTGTTGATATGGGCGTAGCGGTTCGGTCCGTAGGGCCGGGTCGTTACATTCTATCACTGTATACGGTCCATCCCATTTGGAGAGAAATTTGTTCCCAGTGCGTCATGTTGTGATGATAGGCCTTCTAACTTCTAACACCAAGTCTCCTTTTTGGAACAATCTTTGTTTGACCTTCTTGTTGAATGATTTCGACATCCGTGCTTGGTAACATTCCAACCTTTGTTGCGCTTCAAGTCTCTTTTCGTTGAGTGCTTCAAATTCTTCGAGGCAAAGGCGAGCATTATCCTTAAGTGTCAATCCTTCTTGGTAGGCGATTCTAAGCAACGGGATTTGCGTTTCTAGTGGCAAGATAGCTTCTACTCTGCACACCAACGAATATGGGGTGGCTTGAGTCGATGTTTGATATGTCGTTCGATATGCCCAAAGAGATTCTTTGATCCTTTCTTGCCAATCCCTTCTTGATTTTGCCATAACTTTTCTTAGCAAGTTTCCAAGTGTTTTGTTGAAAGCTTCTGCGAGTCCGTTAGCTAGCGCATTGTACATCGAAGAGTTATGCTGTTTGAAGCAGAATTTCTCACATAGATTTGTGACCAACTTATTGTAGAAGTTGTTCCGTTATCATTGATGATGTAGCGTGGAACCCCGTACCAAAATATGATATTTGATTTGATGAAGTTTACCAGCGTTTCCTTATTCATAGCTTTCAAAGGTACCGCTTCTGCCCATTTTGAGAAATGATCGGTTGCTGCAAGTATGTAAAGATGCAACCAGAGGACTTAGGTAGTGGTCCTATTGCATCCAATCCCCATGCTTCAAATGGCCAAGACGCAACCATAAGGTGTAACAGCTGAGGCAGTTGATGAATAAAATTTGGGTGGAATTGACAAGACTGACATCTTTTGGCAAAATCCATGCAATCTTTGACCATAGTTGGCCGGTAGTATCCCATTCTTTTGACTCGAAAGTGAAGTTTTGGACCTAACCGATGAGCACTGCAAATTCCAAAATGAGCTTCCTCCATTGCCTTTATTCCTTCTTCTTCATTTAGACATTGTAGAAATAAACCTTCGAAAGATCGACGGTAGAGAGTGTCCTCAAAGAAAATGAACCTAGTAGCTCTTCGCCTAGTATCTATCTTTTTGTGTTTATCATCCGGCAATTTTCCATGCTGCAAGTAGTGGATGATAGGTTGTCTCCAATCTTCTTTCTCAATTTCAAAGACGGAAATCGCGGTAACTTCTTCGACAGTCTTATTTTCATTTTCAAATTCTAGAGGAATTATCCAGCATTGACATACGGGAATCTTTACATCTCTGTTGGGCATTGCGATGGTGGATGCCAATTTTGCCAACGCATCAGCTTGTTTATTCTCTTTCCTTGGAATATGATCTAGCGTCACATATCCAATTTTGGCAACAAGTCTCGTGGTATAGTTACGATATGGTGCCAACTCCATTTTATTAACTTCATATTCATTTGTAACTTGATTTATGACCAACTCCTAATCTCCAAAAACTTTGAGATGTTGATAGTTTGCATCAAGAGCCATCTCGAGTTCCAATATTAGAGCTTAATATTCAGCAACATTGTTGGAGCATTGTTGCGTGAGAGTGAAAGCATAAGGTAGAACATCTCCTTCAAGGCATAGGAACACTACTCCAGCTCCGGTGCCTTCACTATTTGCTGCTCCATCAAAGTACATTGTCCATGGCGGAGACACTTCTACCCACATGATGTCTTCATCTGGAAGATCCTCGGAGAGCTCCCATTCAGCGGGCATTGGATGGTCGGCTAGGAAATCTGCAATCACTTGTCCTTTGACGGCCTTTTGAGGAACATATATTATTTCGAATTCTTGGAAGAAAAGCGCCCATCTTGCTAGACGATCAGACCATACGGGTTTTGACATGACATATTTAACAAGATTTGCTTTTGAGATTAACCGAATTGTGTGAGCTTGAAAATAGTGCCTCAATTTCGTAATTGCAAACACCAAAGCAAGACACATATTCTCAATGGGCGTATAGTTCACTTCACATGGTGTCATTGTTTTACTCAAGTAGTAGAACGGGTTTTCTTTCCCATGGTCATTTCATTCAGCAAGTAGACCTCGGATTGAACGTTCTTGTGCTGCAAGGTATAAGATCAATGGTCTTCCCAGAATAGGAGCTGCTAGGACAGGAGGTTTTGTCAGATAAGATTTGATGACTTCAAAGGTATTTTCGCAGGCGTCATCCCATTTGAACGACATGCCCTTTTTCAGAAGTCGACTAAATAGTTGACAACGTCCAGATAGGTTGGATATAAATCTTTGGATGTATGCTAACTTCCCCAGATAGGTTGGATATGAATCTTTGGATATGAATCTTTGGTGCTTGAATCTTAATGATTGCCTCAATTTTTGATTGATCAATTTCGATCCCTTGTTGGCGGACGATGAACCCAAGGAACTTTCCAGAAGTGACTCCAAATGCGCATTTAAGTGGATTCATCTTTAGTTGATATCGGCACAGATGTTTGAACACAACTTCAAGCTCCTTTAGTTGTTCGTGATGCTCATTTGTCTTAACAACTATATCGTCGACGTAGCATTCAATATTCTCCATTCTGCTACCCTTTCCTTGCTTAATCACTGCACTAATTCTGTCTCAAGTTGTACCCATATCTTCCACATATCCTATCAGAATCTCATCTGAAAAGACTACCAATTGTCCTCCTGCCTTGTACATTTCTGCAAAGCTTCTGAAGGAAGGACATGTGAATGAGATCACTAGTGATAAAGGGAAAGAAAAGGAGCCAACAAGTGCTCCTTCTAAGAAGAAAGGAGTTATATGGTATCTCCTATAAAAACTGGCTACCAATCAATAAAGAAGGGTTGAGCTTGATACTGATGACTATTAGATAAAGAAACTGTTGGAAAAGCTCACAGAAAGTGAAGATAACAGCAGCAGTGACAGTGGCTACTCTCTCAGCAGTGAAGAAGAAGAAGAGATCATCAGAGATCCACCTCTTAGAGAAAGAGCTCCTCACTCCAGAAGGCCACTTTAAATCCCAGTTTGTCTGGGTTCTGCCGATCGACCACCACAGGTATATAAACCATGGTTATCTCCCGGTTCTATGTTGTCTAATTCATCTTATGTTGTTATTTACCTATTAAATATTGTGTCAAATATTACATACATGCACAAACAGACAATTTATTTCATAACATCTTTAAAATCGACCTAAGAAAAAAGAGCCTCTATTAAACTGTTAAATTGTTGATCGTTTCTTTTCGATTCATGCTTTTTGTAAGTTGTAACTATAAACTATGTAACTGAAGCAAGATGCAAATTGACACTAGGATTTTATTTTTTATAGTGATGCAACATTGATGTATGGAAACGTATGAAATCAATTTGATTTGTAAACTGCTACCTTACTTTCTTTAATACTATTGTGAAATAATCACTACAGTGTTGGCACTTGCTCATTAAAATTTGATTTGCTAGTAGTTACCGCATTATTAGTCTCCTAAGTGCATTAAAGTTCATTCTTCTACTCAATAAGAAAAATATATCCTCCAATATTTGATAGTTAGAGCTTATTTGGTTGCAACTTTTCAGCAAGTAAGCTGATTCTGATTCTGATTCTTTTTAGTTCTGTAAATAAATAAAGGTTCATCTAGGTTATAGCATTTACTGTCAAAAATCAAGTAAAGTTCAGTTTCATGATTATTAAGCAAATGTAGTCAAGCTTGGAACAATACGTAGATGTGGTTCGTAGGATTTGGAAGTGGTGCACACGGATGGTTATAAACCCCATTGTAATGATCCTAAGATGATGTAGTGTAAATTGCATTATCTCACATCGGTAGTTTAAACTACATTTGTGTTATATATAATTTTATAGGCACTTTCCCTTAATTAACCGGTTTTCTATGATGAGTTCTACCTATGCGGTTGTTATATTTGGTATCATAGCCGACACCACAATCCAATGCATGTGACACGCAGTGCACCAAAAGAGAGATGTCGGGATTGCAGTGTTCGATCGGCGCTAGTCTGCTAGTACAAAGCTCGCCCACGGGGCACAGAAGGGGTGACACCGGGATTGCGGGGTGACACCGGGATTGTAGTATTTGACCGGGACTAGAGATCAGCACGAAGCCTATCTGCGTGGTCGCAGGTTGCGGAGCGTAGTGGAATGTAATGATGCTAAGGTGATATAGTGTAAATTGCATTATACCACATCGGTAGTTTAAGCTACCTTTGTGTTGTATATAACTCTATAGGCACCCTCTCTTAGTTAACCGGTTTTTTAGAGTGAATTCTACCTATGGGGTTGTTACACTCACCGAGATCATGCCAAGGATAAGGCAATATTGATCAGAGGAGGTGAACCTCTTAAGTACATTGATTTGTACAACGATTTGTTCAAGTCGAAGGATAATGACGAGCACCACTACAATTCGAGAGTCTATGGCTTAGTTGTAAGTCAATTACTTTAAAACTAGTGTGTCTTGCATGGATTTAATTGTTGTGCAACATGGGTAAACTAGTATTTCTTGACACTCAAAAAATGCCTAACATTCTGTATGCTTTCTCTGACAACTGAAAAAAAAGTAGTTTTGCTCTTTTTTTTTGTGTTTTCCCTTTAATTTACTTGGTAAACGGAGTAAAGTTGTATCTTTATAGCGAAAAGTATTTATTACGGGTTTTATACGATAGAAAATGCCATGAATGTGGTATTAACTTGCAATGTTATACAATCTTAGTCATCTCTTCTTACACATTACTAATCTAAGTCACAAGCTTCTTTTTATGTTATCACTAACAGGGACGTATTCTTGAAAAGGCAAGAGGGTCTTATGCCACCCCTTGCTTTCCATGGAATAGACCAAAATACCATTAGCAATTAGGATGTTCATTATTTAATCCAAAAAAATCATTCCATTTCTATCTAATTCAACGTTACGGGACGATATAGTGTTACTGTAATGTTGAAAAAAGGTTAGGACTTTCACTGCACTTTTGGTGTTTTTTTTTTTAAAGGATTTATTTGCTAAATGGCTCTGATAGGGGTTGTTATACTAGGATTTAAACAACAAACTGATCTACTTTTGATTCTTCTTTGAATATTACATCGGATTTTCCTTA
This sequence comes from Primula veris, assembly GCA_963682055.1. Lineage (NCBI taxonomy): Eukaryota > Viridiplantae > Streptophyta > Magnoliopsida > Ericales > Primulaceae > Primula > Primula veris. Next base: position 26,241,865 of record OY821742.1, on the reverse strand, counting down.
TTTCCTCTGCCTTACAAAATTGTATCGAGTATGTTTATAAATTTTTACATGCAAATATTTGAATGTATGTTATTATACTTTGTAATTGGATTCTGATATAAATTATGCAGTTCTTGAAAAGTAACAGAATTACACATTTTCCTTCATATATATGCATGAGATTTTCAAGAAAAATGTAGAAATTGTGGTTGTCACTTGTACGTAACAAATATAAAATATAATGGATCACGATATATAGAATTTATACTTGGGTATGGTAAGAAAATTTTGAAGAAATGTGACTTGAATCCAAACACCAATTTATTTATTTTTTATTTATTTCATGGTTTATTATTTTTTCATTATTGGCCATAAAAGAAAAATGGAAGAAGAATTTGCATCACAAATGTCACCTGGCTCAAATCATCTGCCTAGGGACGAGAACGATTTTTTTTAGTTATCGGACCGCTAACTTAATTAGTGAGGTGGACGGGAGCTCTAACAAAGACATCAATCATTTCCATTCGAGTTGTTCAAGGTTCTGTATCACTAAATCGGATTTCTTCTAGCCAACAATAGTAATGACGAATGGATGGAGATCTATGAGAAAAGGATGAGTGATAGGATGGACATTGAAAAAAAGATTGATAATAGGACTTTGATGGCGATTCACGGCATCGATGGAGACTAATGTTAGTGTTACCGACCAAGGGATATTCACCAATCTTTTAAGGGATAACATCCTTCCAAAAAACTATTTAGATCATGATTTCTGTAATTTTTGTAAGATTTTATTTGTTCTAGTGAAATTTTTTATGTCGTGGCGGATAATGTACATAATTCGCAATACACTGTTTTATTTATCATGTTCTTTTATGTATATTTGGTCATGAAATTTAGATTATTTTTTATTTAATTTGTTAGAAATTAAAATGCACAACACCCTTGAGTGATGAGTATTTAAAGCTTTAATAGTGAATTAAAATAAAAATTATACCTCTCTAGTGACGACAATTTCATTGCAAAATCTCGTCAACCACTTACTTTGTGTTTCATCACAAATGGTCACAAATCTGTCGCAAAAAATTCTTGTGACGGGAATTTTTTATCACAAGATTTTGTTACAAGCCTCAAAGCGACGGGAAAGGGGCTGTCGCAAGTTCGATTTTGCGACGGCGAAGAAGCATTTTACGACGGAATTGACTGTCGCTAATCTTCATTATTTTTGTAGTGAACAATTTGTTTGGTTGATTACTGAATCACGTAAACATTACACAGTTACTTAAATATTACAAATTAATGGCTTCATTTTTCATTTTCTTAATTACCCATTTTATTGTTAATGATTTCCCTAAATTATTAAGAAAGATAGAGTGAATTAAAAATAAGTCGTAAAACTTGAAATCACAACAAATATTAACAACTATTTTTTTATTAAATGGTGGGATAACCCATATTTTTATATTATTAATGATAAATATATAAAAATATGGGAAAAAGAACATAAAAGAAAAAAAAAAGTAAATGAGCGTACACTAATGAAAAATAATAAGTATAAAAACCTCATTAAAAACTAATTGTTCAATGTTAAATCTTCAACCGTGTCTTTGCATATATTCGAAAACGTTTCATCTTTCTTCACTCGCCATTGTATAAGTTATTCTTGTGTTTTTTTTCGTACATTTATCAAATTTTCGTTGCACATACATAATATGTAAATATATTTTTAAAATATGGGTATATATTTATAATTCGGATATGCGGGTCGGTTCCGCCGGTCGGGTCCCCGGTATAGAGTTGAGAATCATACCTGCCCCCAGAACCAGTGGGATCGGGTTGGGTAGACCCAAAAATAATTCCGTGACAGATCGGTTCCTACGGTTTTTAGGTATTTACGGTGCGGTTTTCAAGTCTTAGTCTTTTTACACACAGTGACACATGGAAACCATACGGAGTAGACAAATCTTTGACTTAATTAAGCCAATAATTCATATAATAATTTATAATATATAAGATTTTCGAGGATTTCCATTTTCTCTCTCTAAGCTCTCCGACTTCTCTCTTAGCCATGCATTTGGGGTTATACTTACACAATTACACGACCAAGTCTCCGATTACTTACAAAGGGTCCTTCTATAGTTCTATGGGCGAATATATTTTTCAGATTGTAATTTTGAGTTTATTTCAAATAAGGATATATTTCTAGATTGGAGCAATTTTGATGCCATTGACACGTAAAATTTACGGCCATTAAAAATACGCAACGTGTCTTTTTAACAAAAATTAATTTGATTACTAATCTCTAAATTTAAATAGAAAAGAAATTATTAGTAATTTAAAAGAAAATAAATTATAATTTATTATCACATAAAATTAAGATAGTAAATTAAAATAAAATAAAAGTATTTCTTTTGCTAAAACTCATTTAGTATGGATCAAACAAAGAGTTTCTTAAAATTATATAACTCATTAAAATGTTTTCAAACCACAAATACTAAATTTAAATCAAATGACAAGTGTTGGTCTTATATGATAATGGGCCAAAACTTAGGGAAGTGTCCTTGCAATTAAAAGTTCACCCCAAAAGCTATAAATAGGGGGGTGGGGGTGCCATAATTCCAACAATAAAAAAAAGTCTTGAATACTAGAGAGAAAAACTCCTCCACAGCCGTCAGAAAATCAGCTCCGCTCCTCCACGGCCGTCAGGGAATCAGCTCCGCTGCTCCACAAATGCCACGAGATTAACTCCTAGGAGAAGCTCTGCATACTCCGGCCTCAACGAACGCCTTCAAAGTCTGCAACAAATCTGCAATAAACTTGACATTCGATCTTCAAGAACGTCTAAAAGCAGCAAGCAAGACATTTCTACGGATCAAAATCTTCAAGTTCTTCACCAAATCTGAAGAATTTCTGCAACAAATCTGCTTTCGATCTTCAGGAACGACTACAAGCAATAAGCAAGACGTTTCTGCAAACCAAAGTCTTCAAATTTTGAAGAACTCCACCCAAGAAATCTACAACAAACCGGCATTCGATCTTCAGGAACAACTACACAAAGGCAAAAACACGCTTCTGTAGATCAAAATCTCCAAGTTCTTCACCAAATCTGAAGAGCGTCAAGATCATCAACGAAATAAAAAAACTACAAAGTTCTTCATCAAATCCGAAGAATTCTACTCAAGTTTAGCAAATTCAACAAAATTCATCAAAGAGTCTACAACAGCATTTCGACCATCACAAATTGTTCGAAGAGGAGAATCAAAGGACTTTCATTTCTATATTTTTTTTAGAAATTATCAGAGATTGTACCCACAAATTAATTGATAAATAAAATTTACTTTGCTTCACATTCAATTTTCCTGTCTTCAGCACCTAGTGAAAATTTGTGTGAAACAAATTTTGGCACACCATGTGGGACTTTTCTGCCTTTCATCTCTTCTCTTCATCAGATCAAGTTAACCAACAATTTGATGGCTCCAAAGAAATACTCCTCCAAAGTAATTGAAGATTCTTCCTTATTCAGTGAGAATATGATGATTTCAAACGTTTACACCAGAACTTGAAGCAACAAGTCTTCCGACACTCAAGCATTAGATCAACCAATGGAAACTCCAACTCACGCAGAAGGCATCGAACTTAGGGGCAACTTAAATTCAGCAGAGTACCTACGCATACGACCTCAAGAGGCTCTCGATCGTGATGGAAAATCTGCCGCGAAACTCATATATGAACAACTAGGCAAAGGTGAACAAGATGGTGATGAAAAATATGGCGTCACTGCTTCAGACTCGGAGTCTCCACTTAACAGCCCACGATCTTCTGACTCAACTATTATGTCGGCCATGACTACAAATACATTGGTATTGTAAGAATAAGTTTTCATCCTAGCGAAAACTCTAGAAGGTCTCATGAAGGCAACAACAGAGCGAGATACCCAATTTGCAATGTTCATGAATAAGGTGGAATTCCTGACACAAACTAGTGAAACCGTTACAAATGAAGAGAAACCATTCAAAGTCGAAGGATCTTCAAGCAAAGACAATGGGAAGAGGAAAAACATAAAGGTTCTTCCTGATGGTTCAATTACTTTTTATCAACTAAAGGATTTCATACTTGGCACCGTTAAGGGACGCTACGAAGAAGTGACACATAACTCATTAAGCTATGTTAAGCCTTACAGCAGGAGGATAGAGCGCTTGAAAATGCCTACGGGATATCAACCCCCAAAATTTTAGCAATTCGATGGTAAAGGAAATCCAAAGCAACATGTATCTCATTTCGGGAAAACGTGCAGCAATGGTGGAACAGAAGGAGATCTCATCATAAAGAAATTCGTCCGGACATTGAAGGACAACGCATTTGATTGGTACTACGACTTAGCACCTAGATCAATTGATAGCTGGGAACAACTCGATGATGAATTTCTCAATCGCTTCTACAACACTCACCGCACAGTGAGAATGATTGAACTAACCAACACTCGCCAATGGAATAATGAGCCTGTCACTGATTACATCAATGGATGGAGGAGATTGAGCCTCAACTGCAAAGATAGATTGTGTGAGTCATCCGGTTTCGAAATGTGTATCCAAGGCATGCATTGGAGATTGAGATATATTCTTCAAGTAATAAAGCCGAAGTCCTTTGGAGAATTAGCAAGCCAAGCTCACAACATGGAGTTCAGCATTTCAACCTGCGGAGATCAAGCTTTGCCGATTCAAATGTCACAGAAAACAAAAAGTAAACCCGAAATCATGAGATGGGGCAGGGCTCGTTCAAATAGTGACAAAAACGAGTCATTCATTGTTTCTGCTAGTCTTTCAAAGGCCTCTTCAGCTTCCAAGATTAACACAGGCATAAAGAAAGTCGAAGTTGAAAAGTTTGACAATCAATGGAATGGAAAGAGAAGGCTCACCCTAAAGGAAATGCAAGAGAAAGAATATCCGTTTCCAGATACTGAAGTACCAAGAATGCTAGACGAACTTTTGGCCCTCAACTTGATTGAACTCCCATAAATGAAGCGTCTAGAAGAGGCTGATAAAGTGAACGACACAAGTTACTGCAAGTTCCATCATCTACTCAGCCATCCAACTCATCGATGTTTCGTGTTGAAAGAAAAGATCGTCCAGCTAGCCAGCCAAGAAAAATTCTGTTGGAAGAAGAAGATGAAGCAAAAACTCATTATGCAACCGTCATTAGTGATTCTCCACTTGAAAGTGTACACAACCCGACAACTATGTTCATCCAGTTTGGCTCATTCCCACCAACGGAATTCATAGTTGATGAACATGCCTCTTCAAACTCAACAAAATGATGAAGCAATTCATGAAGACTACAAAACTAATGGGGATATGATTCTAGAAAACCTTCCCAAAGATCAACATCAACAATTTGAACTCCCGTCCTTGGAAAACAATCAAATCGACCAACGTCAACAAGAGGGGGCAAGATACAAATTCAACAAGAACAGCCATTGTTTCTTCGATGTCTACAATTGCGAGGACTGCATAGAGTATGAATGGAAGGAATGGTGTGATGAAGACGAAGGGCCAAAAATTAGGAAGAAGAAAAATAAGAAAAATACGACTCAAAAATTATTCAAGGAAGGGTACGAAGCTAGAGACCCACAAATTGGGCTCCTTGGAGAATCGTCTGGAAAGTTCGATTACTACGTCCAATATAGCAAAGCACAAAAAGTGAATCAATTTTCATCTACAAAGCACCCTAACAACGAATTTGGTGAAGAATTGAATGTAAACGAAGTTGGCAAATTCTCAAGTTTTGACAGTGCATCTGAAGTTCCTAATGAAATGTGCAAAATAGAAGAAATCAGCCAAATTCCGCATACGTCTGAGCCTTGCAAAGATTTTTGTCAAGAATGCCAACAAGTTCTTAAAAAAAGATATGAAGTCAATGATAAACAAGTTGGAAAGCTTAACAAAACTTATGGGGATTACTACATTCTACATTACAAAGAGCGAGTTATTAAAGAATCTACTCCGGAAAGACCAAGCATGGAGGTTCTAATCGCCTACTACTATCGAGAAAATCCTATTTACAAGTTCAAAGATGATGACGGTCATTACTTATGGGATATTTGTGAATGTGATGGTTGCATAAATGATAGATACTCTGAAGGTGAAGATGAAGATGAAGATGACTGGTATGCTGCCTCATGTAACGTCACAGCTATCAAAGAGCTCCTCAAAGAAAATGAGGATGAGCCCACTACACTCTCAGCAACACCCACTCAATCTGAAGAAGTAAATGAAGTAACAAACGTGACGACTATCAACTTCTCCGATGAAGACTTGTTACTCGATGCAAAACCCCATAATCGTCCATTGTTCGTTTCTAGCTACGCACGAAAGAAGAAAGTGAAGAGGATCTTACTAGATGGAGGATCTGCCGTCAATATTTTACCACTATGAATTGTTAATGATCTTGGGATCATGATTGATGAGCTATCTCCCAGCCGCCTAATGATTCAAGGATTTAACCAAGATGGACAAAGAGTGATTGGCACAATACGTTTGGAGCTTGTCATCGGTGACCTTACATCAACTGCTTTGTTTCATGTCCTCAATGCGAATACTTCATATAACATGCTTCTTGGTCGACCTTGGATTCACGAGAATAGATTCGTCCCATCAACTCTTCACCAATGTTTTAAGTATTGCCAAAATGATGTCGTGAAGAAAGTTGAAGCTGATAACAATCCCTTCAAAGGAGTGGAAGCTTATTTCACCGACGCCAAGTTCTATGTGGATAAACCAAAGAAGGAGGATGACCTTGAATCTCTTTCACCAGCTGTTGTGGAAAAGAAAACTAAATAAGACCAAGGAAGCAAGAGTACGAAAAGTAAGAGTCTATTAACAAACAAGAAAAAAACTCCGGTGGTTTGCTATGCTCCTAAGTCAAGTAACATCGACGATCTTAATTTCAAAGACTTTACAATTCCTATAACTACGATCGAATGAACAACAATACTCAAAGGTTTTATGCGACCAACACATGGCCCTGTTAGTGAACATGGAGAGACTTCAAGCACTCAATCTTTTTGTAAAAAAACCTGCAAGATACTTACAAATTGTGGATACTCCAAGAAAAGTTCTAATCTGCTTGGAAAGCTTGTTCCCAAAGTAACTAAAGAAAAGGTTCATGATTTAAATCCAACACAAAATATGCTCAAGCAAAAGGGTTTCGCGGTGAAAGAATCTCATGTTGGAATTGGCTACAAGATGCATGTTCTAGCTCGTATTATCATAAAGAAGTCAAATAACTGTTATACTACATTTGAGGATGCTGAATCGATAGGAGAAAATGATGTTCCTGTCATCGATCACTAGAGACTACACAACTTGCTACCAATGACTCCTCAACGGTCATTTGAAAGGAAATTGGTTCTTTAAGGAATGAGGGCAAATGTAATTTCACGATCTGTATTTAAAATATTATCAAGTAGGCGACCATCAGTATTTAGACGACTTAGTAGATGAAAACCTGTTTTCGACCGGCTTGGCACGACAACGAATACATTAGTTTCTCAAAGGCATCTCACAAGAAAGGTCCGAGTAGTCGTTATTGTCCAAGGTAACACACAGACGAAAACCTTGCAAGTCACAACGTCTTACCACATCACGGGGATCGACGAGGAAGAGCATATTGAAGAAGATGTAGAAGATGCTCCTGAAGAACTCGAAGAAGGAGTTAGATCTATTGTGGATGAATTGAAAGAAGTCAACCTCGGCACGACGGATGCTCCGCGACCTACATACCTAAGTGCACTTTTAAGCGAAGAAGACCAAAAAGATTACATCAAGCTTCTTAGGGACTACAAAGACATGTTCGCATGGAGTTACGAGGAATGCCAGGACTCGATCCCAAAGTAGCAGTTCATCATCTCGCAGTAAGACGAGGATCTGGACCAGTAAAGAAATCTCAATAACGATTCCGAGCAGAGTTGGTTCAACAGATTGAAGTGGAAGTCAACAAACTTATCGATGCAGGTTTCATAAGGGAAGTCAAATATCCAACTTGGATCTCGAGCATAGTTCCAGTCAAGAAGAAAAATAGACAAATACGAGTTTGCGTAGACTTTCGAGACCTAAACAGTGCATGCCCCAAAGATGAATTTCCACTCCCAATAACTGAGCTCATGATTGATTCTACTACCGGACATGAAGGCTTGTTATTCATGGATGGATTCTCAAGCTACAACCAAATTTGCATGGATCCAAAGGATGAAGAGATGACTGCTTTCAGAACGCCGAAAGAGATTTATTGCTACAAAGTCATGCCGTTTGGATTGAAGAATGCTGGAGCAACATATCAAAAGGAAATGCAAAGTATTTTCGACTTATTCACCCCCCCCCCCCCTCTTAAGGTTTAGCCGCACGGGCCAATAATACGCATTTAGTTTATGAAGGAGAAACTCTTGCCGTTTCATGGTTCGTTTGCAGGGAAGCATGCTTCCTCTATTGCTACATCAGACATAGTCGTTTTATCCTGCAAGGTCGATGTCCATTAACGTAGAAGTCAAGCGGTATGGGACGTATTAGATCTTAATTACAGATGGTTTAGCCATCGACTCGACTTTGGATTGTATACTTCATCAACAAAGCAACATTCGGATTTGCTTTTTCATTGACAGTTCCAACGACAATTAAGGTGCACACGTTTTAACACTCTCTTTAGTTTATGTAATGCAATATTATTTATATATATATTTGCATGTCTAGATTTAATTTATAGCATAACATTCTTTTTATATTAGTATATAACTTAGTACCATTTAATACCAGTTTAATTCTAGGATATAGTTCGTACCGGATTAGACGAGTTTTTTCAAACAAAAAGATCCATATTTTCTGAATTCCTCTAGTTTATCAAAATACCCCCTTAGAAAAGGGAATATCTAAAAATAATAGAATTCATATACAATTTCTATAACCACTTTCCAGTTGTCCTAATAACAATTACTATCTATTTATCCACATTATATTGAAGATTTCAAAACGTGACCATTGATCCTACCTAGAAAAAATTATTATTTTATGAATAATAATCACATTATATATTAGCAATCACCAAGTTCCGATTTTTTTTAAACAATAGTCACATATTGTTAGAATTTATATTATCACACATCGATGTAATATCGACCAAGCCAGTGATTTATAAAAAGTTACCCATTTTTACCATTACGAGCCCTTTTAATGGTAAGTTATACGGACTCTTAAGATGGTATCAGAGCGGCCATCGAAAGACTAGGCAGGTTATAAATATTATGGGCCACCTCTACCCGATTTGTTGATTACACTCGTTGGAATTCTCGGAAATTGACCAACTCACGAGTGAGGGGGAGTGTTGGAATTGTCCCACATCACTTGAGCATTATCAAAGCCAAGTCTTAATATATGCCCCTCTCCTTCCTTACTAATAGGCGTTCTAGTGGGCTATGGACGAGATTCAACATGGTATCAAAGCGGACCATCGAAAGGCTAGCCAAGTTATAAGTATGATGGACCACCTGCACCTGATTTGTTGATTGTACTCGCTGGGCTTCTCGGAAATTGACCAATTCACGAGTGAGAGGGAGTATTGGAATTGTCCCTCTCAATCCTTACTAATAGACTTTTTAATGGGGAATGGACAATCTTCCACATGGTATCAGAGCGTGCCATAGAAAGGCTATCCAAGTTATAAGAATGATGGGTCACCTCCAACCGATTTGTTGATTGCACTCGTTGGACTTCTCGGAAATTGACCAACCCACGAGTGAGAGGGAGTGTTGGAATTGTCGCACATCACTTGAGCATTGTCAAAGTCAAGTCTTAATATATGCCTTTCTCCTTCCTTAATAATAGGTCTTTTAGTTGGGAATGGATGGACTTCTACATGGTATCAGAGCGGGCCATCGAAAGGCTAGACAAGTTATAAGTATGATCGGCCACCTCAACCCGATTTGTTGATTTCACTCATTGGGCTTCTCGGAAATTGATCAACCCACAAGTGAGTGTGAGTGTTGGAATTGTCCCACATCACTTGAGCATTATCAAAGTCAATTCTTAATATATATGCCCATCTCCCTGCTTACTAATAGGCCTTTTAGTGGGGAATTGACGAGTTTCTACACATATCCTATTCATCCACATTACAAATAATATACAAAAAAACTGAAACAAGGAATATGAGGGCTATAAAACAAAAGAGATTAAATCGTTTACCTGAAATGCACAAATCATTAGGTGCCTTTAGGTTTGTCATTTTTTGTAAACAACGTGCTGGTGACTAAAGTTTTCTCCCTCTTTCTCTGTATTTCTGTAAGCTAAAAACGTAATCTCAAAAACGCTTACAAATTTAAATACCTTACTTCTGTTTTAAAAAGAGATAAGTGTGTCGTGGTTGCATCAACACTAGTTGTGCTATGGCGATCTTAGTCTATTTCTGCAATTTCAACTTAGCAAACCTTCTGAGTTTTTCTTAAGGGTTTCTCGTTTTCCTAAAATAACACCACTTATGTTGTAACAGAAGACTAAGCTATATATATTAGGACTTAGGAGTATATTAAAGTAGTTTCGAAAATGGTATTGCGAATCAGTGACCCCTAGTTCTATATTGCTTTGTTATCAGATAAACTTCAGATACAGCATAAGCATATATATTAGGAGTATACTCCATATTGCTTTGTATGGGCATACCAAAAATAACACCACTTATGTTGTAACAGAAGACTAAGCTATATATATTAGGACTTAGGAGTATATTAAAGTAGTTTCAAAAATGGTATTGCGAATCAGTGACCCCTAGTTCTATATTGCTTTGTTATCAGATAAACTTCAGATACAGCATAAGCATATATATTAGGAGTATACTCTATATTTCTATGTATGGGCATACCAACAAACAAAAAAAAATGAAAAATAACTATTTACATCCCCCCCCCCCCCCCCCCCCCCCCTTCCTCCCCCCCTTCCTTGAAATTTTTAAATCCTAGCCTCCCTCCCCCATCTACTGATCCTATCTCCGCCACTAAATGCAATACAACTTATTAGCAAGAAAAATTCAAGTCTACCTCCTGCTTATTATGTTCGCTATGAGATAATATATACTTGCTTACACAGAACTTGAATCCCTGGACTACGGATCTTGCAAAATTTCACCAATAAATTTTTCGCTAACATTCCACCACATAGTCATTCATTCCCTTAACATCGTTTTGGTTACGTTTCCACTACATACTTCCTTGTTTGTTACAAAATTAATTAATATCTTCTTGAGATATGCAGATGAAAGCTATTTAACAAATGGCAACCCAGATACTATAATTGAAAAGATTCCGGAAATAAAAGACATTCGTCTGAAAGATCATCAATTTTTTTACAAACTACTGATCAAAATTGTGAGATATTATTCAATTTATTAATGGAATCAACATAAACCGCTGTTGAAGCTACCGGGTTTCGCCTCCACGCTTTTGATGCCTTAGAGCCTGATGTTTTTTAAGCACTGCCATCTATATTTCTTCATATTTACACCATTGGTCCTCTTTAATTACTTCTAAATTGAGCTTCCAAAAATGGAACACTTAATTCTCTCCAATACAATCCATAGAAAGAAGACACAGAGTGTTTAAAGTGGCTTGAATCAAAGAAACCATGTTCCGTTCTATATGTGAATTTTGGAAGTATAACAGTAATGTCACATGAGACTTGAGAGTTTAATAGCGTTTGAATGTGGTCTCGCTAACAGTGATAAGAATTTTTTATGGATAGTTAGTCCGAATCTTGTGATTGGCGACTCAGCAATGTTAGAACTAAATATATAAACATACATAGATCAACTTATATCAGAATATCAAGATTATATACAAACCATATACCTGATTCCATGATGTTGGATACGATGACGGGTTATGGGCTAATAGTCTTACACAGACTAATCCTCGCTCTTTATGGATCTCTCTCTATTTATCATAATGGAGGAGAAGAGTTGTTAGAGATTAGAATTGGGGACCAAACCCTTTGTACTTTATATAATAAAATAATTAGATCCCCATAAACCCTAATTAGGTTAGATATCGGGTAGTACATATTACAAAGCTCATACCATATAACATGTTTTATTGAGCTATTTGTTAGATCCTGATCCGAGATTCTAGTGACATATTGTTTGTCATCATATTGGAAAATATATTTTTATATATCTATAATAAACTCTCAATATACATGCACATATTTTGTAACGATTAATTTCAAGTTGTGCATTTAGTTGCAAACTCAGTTGCAACAGAGACAACAACTGACTATGCTGAACAGATTCTGTAATATTCGGTCAAATATATTCTAGAAGACCCAAAACGTGCTGAGCAAGTTTAGATAATTTGAAGCCATCTTTGAATGATACAAAGAATATATTGAAGATGTTTCCTTATTGGAATAGAAGACTTAAAATGAAGACTTTATCAAGTAAGGAAACATTATAGAATGAAAGATTATTTGGGGATATCTTGAAGACAATTAAATTAAAAATATGTATAATTTCGAATTAAACAAGATCTGATTTGTTAGAAGACAACGATTAATTAATTAGAAGATATATATTTGAAGATCTCCAAGTCGGGCAAGGAAATAAGATAAAGGAAATGTTTTCGTTAATGATCAAGTTAGAATCTTTTGTAAAAGCTATATATAAAGCCTATTAGCCTTTAGTATTTTGTGTGTTGAATACAATGTAGATATACTGATAATATAGATCAACAACACCCGTTGTACATGAGAGAGAAACAAACTTAAAAAAATCGTGGCTGGATTCCATTAGAGATTGATAGTTGTGAGTTAGAGATGGTAATATAGGCATATACATGAGAAAGTCATGATATTATAAGTCTTGAGTCTTCTTATTGTTGCTTTCAATATCAATAAATACTGAGTGAGGGCTCCGGAGATGTAGAAAAGGTGATCATGTCGAACTCCGTTTAAAAACGTCTCGTGTTCAATGTTTTTTATTAACTTCATTATATTCGTCAGTTGCAACTCTGGTTACACCTTTAGTTGCAACTGAAAATGCGTAACTGCACTCGGAACTTCGGACATATGTTTTTTCACTATTGTTAGTAGATCACTTAATTAGGCCATTCAAGAATATTAGCAAAAATATAATTATTTTAATTAATTAGCTCACACGCCAGGTTATTAAAATAACCTAACAATCTCCCACTTGGGCTATAATTAATTCCAAATGAAAATTACATTCGTTGCGCGCAAAAATTGCTAATTATTCTTAAAACATTTTCTTTAATCAATCTGGTACATCTTCTATACCAACATGAGACTAAAGTGACCTTCGTTACATTTATCATAACTCGGTCCATCAATATTCACCATATCAAATATATTCAACGACATAGATTAATCATGGATGTGTAACTGGAAAATACATGCAATGTGATCTTAGTCATGCATATTTCCAATTGGTCATTTATTCTTTAGTGAGATCAATCTTTAGTCTCTCAAACTTAATGTTAAACTACAATTGAAAGATAACAGATTCACAGCAATAAAGATAATAATATCATCAATTTTATTCTGCAGAAAACTGAACAAAAAAGTGTTTTAATAATGTTAACCAAAAGAACTAAATATTGAACACAAACTCCCACTAAAACTGAATATCATCAAACTTGATAACACCCATTTGAGCAGTATGCCCATGAAAGACCTTGGGTGTCAAACCTTTAGTAAGTGGATCCGCTAGCATTTAGTTTGTTCCATAAGTTCAACAGACACTGTCTCGCTCTCAAATTTTCCTTTAACAACTAGAAACTTAATTTCTATTTGTTTAGACTTCTAAGAGCTTCTATTGTTATCCGAATATATAACTACTAATGGATTGTCACAATAAATTTTTACTGGTCTTTCATTACCATTTGCAACTCACAGCCCAATGACAAATTTTCGCAGCCATATCCTATAATTGGTTGGCTCATACCAAATTGTAAACTTTATTATCATGATGGAAGGAGCTATGATTGTCTGCTTAGCACTTTTCCATATATAGCTCTTCCTCACAACATATAAATATAGGCAGCAGTGAATCTTTTGGCAACCCGCAAGATCGGAGTCGGAATACTATATGATATGTAAATTTTCTGACTAATACCTTATAATCCTTTGTTCTTTACTAATACCTTATACCCCGTTTGGCTGCATTACAATGATCCATATCGGGGTCACTTAAGTATGTTTCCAACATACCCAATATGTACGCCAAATCTAGACGCGTACATAATTGAGCATACATAAGACTCCACACCCAGCCAAAGCATAAGGAATATTTTGCATCTCTTTTATTTAGTTTCATTCTTGGAGCATTAATTGAGACTAAACTTGTCTCCTTTAGTAATGGGAGTATCTCATTGTGCATAATCTTTCATGCCCAACCTAGCAAGTAGCTTATCGATATAGCTCTTTTGTGATAACTCAAGAACACCCCGAGAGTGATCTCGGTGTATCTTAATTCCGAATACAAAAGAGGTGTTACCAAGATCTTTCATTTCAAATTACTTAGTTAGAAATATCTTGTTTTTGTGCAATGAGCATATATCGCTTAATTGCCAATAGTATGTCATCGACATAAAGCACTAGGATGATAATTTACTCCCACTGTACTTGTGATATACACAATCATCAACTGTATTGACCTCAAAATTGTATGAGCTAATGATTTGATGGAACTTGGGATACCATTGACGGGAAGCTTGCTTGAGACAATAGATGAACCTTTCGAATTTGCAAACCATAGACTTTGAATCACCTAATACAAAGTTTTATGGTTGTGCCATATATAGGTTGTTCCATGAATATAGTTTCATCAATGTCATCATTAAGAAAAGTTGTCTTAATATCCATCTCATGCAACTCTAAATCAAAATGAGCTACAAGTGTTATTATAGTCCTAAAAGAATGATTCGATGATACATGAGTAACCCTTTGTGACTAGACATGCTTTATATCTCTCAATGTTTCCTTTATAATCACTTTTGGTTTTAAATACCAATTTTCAACCAACGGGTTTCGTACCTTCAGGAAACTTGACAAGATCCTAAACATCATTGTCCTTTATGGATTCATCTCATCATTCATGGCATCAATCCACCTTTGAGGTGTATCGCCTAAGTGGCACTTTCTATTGAGGTGTTGAGTTTACTCTTGTGGAGAAACCTCTTAATTTTGAGTAGGGAGTATTATAGGTAAATCCTCGTTGTTGTCTTCAAGTGTTTCTTGAACAATGTCAAAATGATCATTGTCAATAACAACATCTCGTAAACAAATGAATTCCTTTTGAAGACAACATTCCTAACTTTATATCCCCCTTTAAACGCAACATCCTCAAGAATTCTCGCATTTCCCATTTTGAAAAATGATTTAGTTGAGGGATCATAAAACTTTAAACCCCTCGATGTTTCAGAGTAACCATAACGATAATAGTCATCTATAAAAAAAAAATTGTTGGACATTCCAAGTAACCGTAGGGAATAGACCATATATATCTGTATGTATCAACTATAAGATGTTGGAACTCATGTTAACAATTTATTTCCTTATGTTTGTCTATTTACATTTGATACATTCGACGCATACATCAAAGTCTTTGTAATCAAGGCGTTCAAGAATTACATCTAACACAAATATCTTTATTCTCCTTTTGGAGATGTGTCCTAAGTGTGTGTGTCATACAATGATAGAATTCTCATTTAAAAAATTTGCGTGTTTTACCTCTTAATTTCGTTTGCCAGGTTTCATTGGATGAAGCATATGTATTTAGCATATATAGTTTATCATCCAAATAACTAGTCGCAACCAAAGAAGAATTAAGAAAGACACTGAATTTGTATCTTTAAATGAACAAGAACAACCATAATTGTCGAAAGCAGAAACAGAAACCAAATTACGTCTAAATGACGGTATAATATAAGTAACTCTTAATTCAATAAATTGACCGGTCTCAAAAGATAATTTAAAAGTGTCAATCGTTATAAAAAGAACTGCTTTTTCGTCGCCCACATAAATGAATCTTTCAGATTCACTTGGCGGTCGGTTACAAATGCAACCTTGCATAGAAACACTTTTGTGAGTAGTAGCACCCGAATCTACCCACCAAGTATTACTAGGCACATAAGTCAAATTAACTTCAGAACAAACAAAAGTGAAAAGTCCACATTTCTTTGCACGCCATGTGGCATATTTGGAACCTTTCTTATTCACATGCCCAAATTTTTGGCAAAAGAAACATGGAAATTCCTTGTTCTAAGCCTTTTGTTTATTTGGTTGTGATGTTCCCACCGTAATTTTCTTATCCTTAGCACTTTTCCGATTATTTACCAAAAGGTTTTCAATTTCTGCAAGAAAACCTTTTATAGATAACTCATTTGGCATTCCGCCCCTAAATGATTCTGGAACGCTGCGCTTTAGCATCATCAGACTTATACGATTAGAACGATAACACTTCTCAAAGTTTGCATTTTCATTAGCGGAATTTTTATATGTTAGAGAAGCAGGTTCATCCTTACTTAACGCATAGTCTAAATACATGCAGGCAAGAACCAACAAAATGTTCTCTTTCCAGCTCTTAAGTTTTGTATCGTTAAGCACGATAATTGAGTTTATGTTGGCATTAATATTAAAAGCATATGCTATAACTATAAATTTAAAAATGAACAAATAATTAAGCTCACTTAATAGTAATTTATGTTAGAACATACATAATAAGCTAAAATAAAATAGTTCTGTTAGACATAAATTTTAATCAATTGTAGTGGTGGTGGGCCCATTTAAATAAGATACATAGCACAACATTGATGTTTAGTCTTTGGACAGAAAGATCAACTTGTAAGTGGTACTCTCAACACATAAATCAAATGTTTATAATAAATCCGGTCAAACAATAACCTTCCTTTGCGCCGGTGTATTGTTCACATGAAAACTTTATAATTATCATCCATCATTCCCACATGTACATTCATTGTCCGGCCAATTAATCACCTTCATTTGGGCTGATCATTAATCGCATAAACAAAAAACACACACATCTTATTATCTCAAAATAAATAAATATACGCAAAAGAGGTTATTTTGGCAATATTTTGTTTCAATTAATTTATCTCAAAATAAAAGACAAATTTAAATTAAGTTAGCGTCAAAAATCCAAATCCAAACTTTAGTATATAAATGTCAAAATAATCTGAAGTTTGATATTTTATTTTCTCATTCCAAAATAATATAAATATGAGAAAATAACAATTGTATTTAAAATATATTAGCAAGTCATGAAAATAAATTATAATAAACTTTTAAGCCACTTAATAACTCTTTTGAAGTCAAGTTAATAAACCTTAGTTTGACATGCCATATATCATAAATTTTAGCAAAAAAATATGTACATGAACAAATGAAAAGCCAAAGATTTAATGTACTTTGACAATTTTAAATCATGTCACTGTTTGCAATTTGCTAATGAAACACACAAAATTAATGAATCATAACCGATTTTGAAACCACATATAATTAGAATACTACTTGGACTAACACTAAATATTGATACCAAATAAGCAAGACACTTGAATTGCAGTCCAATGATTCCATTAGAAAATAAATGCAAGTGAACAAAAGTTACAAAAGTAAATTGTCGAATTAGATTTATACATATATAAAAAAGAAATCCAAGTTTCCGTTATACAAAACAAAGAAACATGCATATATCATTCTTTATGGCCGTATACCTATTTTACTAAAAGCACTAAATAGTAACTTATGACATAATTAAGAAAATTTCAGCCGTATGTTTGTATCGTTGCATGCACTAATAGAAAATTATAACAGGAATAAACAGATATATATATCAAAAATATAGCAAATATTTATGCTCAGGCCACATAATTCATGACCAAACGAAAATCCAAAGAATTATAACTCCAGAATCTAAATGGCGTGTGAGTGTATTTTGAAAGATTTTGCTAGGTTGTAAAACAATACTAGGTTTACCATATAAAACCGAATTGTGTCAGACTATCAGTGACACATATGTACATACATATGACGAACCCATACCAAAACAATATATATATATATATATATATAACAAAAATAAAACATGTTATACACCTTGCAATATATATTGATTACATGTTAATGCAATTGATCACAAAAATCTAACAATTGATATCAAGAGCATGTTTTATATTTGATTATTAGAATTGATCATATTAATTGTAATTATTGAATTTTAGTTATATAAACATGATTTTGGTTTATTTGAATAAATCCATATGTTTTCCCATATTTAACTCAACATACATGTGTTTTCAATTATCAGTATGGTTGTTGTTGGTTTCATCTTTTCTATGTGATATAAAATAGTGTGATTTTATTTTGTATGATGAATGTTTACTTATATTTTTGGTCGATTCATATTAATATGCATTTATGTCATTCGGTTATTCCTACTGAATTGTTTTTTTGTGAGCCATTGAATTTCGTTTGTTTGTGTCTCTCGAGGTCATTTAAATTTATAAACATTCATGGATCAACTTATGTCAGACTATAAATATTACATAGGAACCATATACCTTATTCCATGGTGTTGGATACAATGACCGATTATAGGCTAATGGTCTTTCACAGACTAATTTTCCCTCACTACGGATCTCTCTATTGATGGGAATGGGGAATGAGAGTTGTTAAAAATTAGTCTTGCGGACGAAACCATTATTACCTTATATAGTAAACTAATTAGAGCCACATAAACCCTAACTAGTTTAGTTATCGGGTAATACACATTACAAAGTCATACCATACAATATGTTTTATTACGCTATTCTTATTAGATCACTTAATTAGCCAATTCAAGAATATGAGCACAAATATAATTGTATTAATTAATTAGTACACAGTTCATGTTATTAAAATAACCTAACAAGCGATTCTACCTATTGAATTTAGCGAACAAACTACAGAAAGAGGCTTTATAGCAAGTTGGTGTCCTCAAGAAGAAGTTCTCAACCACAATTCCAAAATAACACACTGAATGAAACTCGACTATTGAGAGTTTTGACTGCAGGCGTGCCCTTGATTTGTTGGCCTTATTTTGGAGACCAACCAATTAATGGATTGTCGTTTCATTTGTAATGAGTGGGAGGTGGGTTTGGAGTAGCGACGTGAAAAGAGAGAACGTGGAGAAGCTCATACGGGAGTTAATGGACAGTTAAAAGAGCAAGAAAATGAAGAGCAATGCCATAGAGTGAAAAAAACTTGCTACCAAATCCACAAGCACAAATGAATCCTCGTCTGTGAATTTGGAGAACTTGGTGAATTTGTTGTTACTAAGGGATTAGGTTTCCTTTTCATTACTATTCACTAGTTAAGCTGGTTCACTCCAGTTTATGTCTTCCTGTGGTTTTCATGATTTTCGAAATAAAATGCTTTCTTGCGCACGGGCGGCACACCCTTGCTACGACAACCCCACAATTTCGAAAAATAATTTTTATTTATTTATTTTTTTCATAAAAATTTATATATAGGGTATTCAGGTAAAGATTTTAATATTTTTTTGACAACCTCTCTCAAAATTATATATTGTTAGTGTAATAACATATCGTAATTTTGTGTGTTCTCATAATATATAAGTAATACTTAAAAAAATAACATATTCAAGTGACTATAAAAGGCAGTTTACACCAACTTATCATGCTGACACGTAACAGACATCTTTGAAAAAATTAAACAAAAATAATAATTAGAGTAGTAATAAGTGCAAACAAAATTTATATAATAATTTTTGGTGGTTTTTATTTTAATTGAAATAAATATACTTAAATTGTGTAATAGATATTTAATTGTTCGTATATATCTATTATTTAATATACATTTGGTTTCTTCAGGATTTTTTTATATATTTTTTTACCTTCGTATCTAAGCTGATACTTCATATCTGTTGCATCCTATGAATCTCCAAGTGTATGTTATGAACAATCAAAGGAAAATACACAAATTACATGTCTTTTCCTCAAAACCACTACTCATTTTTTCACAGAATTGAAGAACAAAATTTAGACTGAGTTGTCGGTAAAACCATGTCTGACAAAAGCAAGTGACGGAATTGTAATCACTAGAACAGACGTTGGGATTTATATTTTAAATGTATATTGACGGAATTGTACTTATTAATTACTTCTAAGATGGAAAGTCGTGACTATAATTCCGTGATTTATCTAACATCGGAAAAACACATAGTTAACGGCCCAAACTCGGAATACTTATACATTGGGTACCAATGATAAAATCATAAAACTTACGAAGTTGAGGTACTAAACAATTTTTTTCATCCTAAGAGGAATAATTACTTAAAAGTTTATATAACCCCTTTCTTCATATATAATTTTTACAATCAGTCCACATAACTAATTCAACAGGGCAATAATTTTGTATTTGTAAATCCATTTATGACAAACATAAAAAAATTATAATAGAAGCAACCCGAAAATGATTCAAATTCTTTAGAATTCATAATACACTCACATCATCTAGAGTTTCATCTAATGTATGAAATTAAAACAATTCAATGGTCTAGATTTATACATGAGTTTTGTAATTTTCTTTTTATATAATTTTAATATATAAAATACAAATTATAATTTTACAAATTAAAAACTAAATTTATAACACAATAAAAACTCAAATAAAATTATAGAAACTTAGTTGAAACCAACATAAATTTAAGTATTATTTAAAAATAGTAAAAAAATCAATGATTTTAATATATTTTATTTTATACATTAAAATTATATAAAAATAAAATTATAAAACTCATGTATAAATTTAGACCATTGAATTGTTTTAATTTCATCCGTTAGATGAAACTTTAGAGAATGTAAGTGAACTAGAAACTCTAAAGAATTTAAATCACCCGAGCGTAGTGTTGAAGTCATGTGAGAAACACAATCTTCCGCTTCAATAGGACTTTAAAGTCCTTTATTAGGAAATGTCTTAGTTGTATATATTTGACAAAACACACTATATACAATTTGGACGACTTACTTTAAATTAGCCAAAAAAAAATATATAATATTAATTTTTAATTCACGTATGTCTTTATTGTCAAATGAAATAAAAATTGAAGCGAAATTAATTTAATTTACTGTCTCCGGTTTGCTGACATGAGCCATGGGGGATGATGAATACGGCTTGTATTCTCAAGAAAAGGTGCAGAAAAGTGATCAAATCACAAAAACAAAGAAGAGAAGAATCACCTTTGGTTGAGAGAGAAACTAGGATTTATGCCATCATAAACCTAATGACTAAAAACATAGATATTGTAGAGATATACAAACATATTCCAAAGCTAACAAAAAAAACAACTAAATTGTCCAACGGGGTGGTGCCCAACGGGGCCTCTCTCTCATACTACTACTCTACTCGGCCAGGGTGGTTCCCAAAAGGGCCCACCCGTGTTCATCAGCGGATCTCCAACGGGGGTAACTGTGAAGGGTGTAGCTGGTGTAGGTAGGGGAAAGTAAAGGAGATGGGGGAAGATTAAGAGAAAACGCACCCATGTGTTTAACATTTGCAACTAACATGATAATGATATTGATGGTATACATTTGAACAGAAATGAACATTTCCAATGAAACACAACATTAAAAATTATAGAGTGCATATTGGGAAATTCATCATACACTATCTAGAGTCAACTTCGATAATTTTATCAATACACCATTAACACAATCAAAGTGGCAGCAACATTTACTTGACTATTACCTCAAACAACGTCATATAATTTCTTGCTTTAATTTGGAGAGGAATGAGCGGAGATGTAACCTCGCATTAAAAGCAGCAGTAATTGAATCTTCATCTTTCTTTTCTTTAGCAAAATCAACAGCTGAAATGTACCTTAATCTAGCCTCTTCCATTTCCTGCATCTCTATATCATCATCCCAATCGTCCTGTCCAGGTCATAATCAAATCCTTAGAATAGACAAAGTATCAATGCTTGTTTTAATAGAGAATATTACCACATGAATGTTAGTATCACTACAAGAAATATGTCAATTAACAACACAAAAATATAAGGAGTAAAATTCTGTTACTAAATATTTCATTTAGCAACAGAACAACAAAACAGTACTAACTGAAAATTCCACAACATTTTTGCAACAGAATTAACAACTAAACTGCAACAAAAATTTAGCAACAACGATATATTGCTGTTGTTTTTCCTTTCTTGGCAATTCAAGCTATAAAAAAACACTCACAAAAAAACACTTGCACTTCTTAAAAAAAAGTTTAGCAACGTACAAAATTATATTCCTATAAATGGTTATGACACGTTGGCAATAGTATTGCATTAGAAACATAAACTTCACGTTGCTAGTAACATGATGGTGAAGTCCATTATCTTTCTTTCTCATTTTGTAAAATTATTTACTACTAATTTATCATACTAAGTATCAGTTGAAAACTTAGCAGTAAAGTACTAAGTATAATTTCGAAGTTAAGTGGCATAAATATGAGCTGATGCTAAAACTAGATGATTATATATGTAGACACGTGTACATCTATCTGGCCGTGAAAATAAATTTGGCCAATTCTTTCCCCCTTCTTTTTTCAGAATTTCCCCCAAAATTATTTGGGTTTTCCCCTTTTTCCTTATAGATCTAAAAGTCACACGCACAAACAACTTAAGACAAAAAGACATAGATCTGTCCATTTATTTGTATTCTGTAACTCAAAATTTTCCTCTCTTTGGCGCTTCTTAATCTCCGCTTTTTCCTCTCCGAGCTCAATGATCCTCTAATGGTATGTCTTGAGATATGAGTTACTTGTTGATTGTTGTACAATATCAGATTAGTACCATCTCTCGCTTAATTGCAATACTCTTTATTTAATTTTAGTATATTGATAAAACCCGATTTTACAATTCTACTATTTTTTTCTAGATAATTTTTCAGTTTGGGATTGGCTGAACATGGATCCGGACCTTTAAATTTAAATTGTAGGTATTGCTAACAATGAATCTGGACGGTGCTCTTTTAAAGTCACGTTTGGTTTTTGAATTTTTGTTTTATTGTTGCTGTTTGTGTGCAGATGGGTTTTATCAATCCAGATCTGCAAGAGTTAATTTGAGCTGCAATCCAGATCTATATAGTAGCACCTTCGAAACAATTGATGATTCTATACATTTGTGTTTAATTGATATTTAGTTTGGCATGCAATATTATATTATGTTCGAGATAATTAATGAAAGTTCTTGTTTATTTTTCTTCTTTTGTGTGTTTTGAATATTTTGTTACAGTTATAATGCTACACTGTCAACACTCAACCGTAATTAGTAATTACAAAAACAAAAACAACACTAAATTATTTAAAAACTATTGAATATAAATACATTTATAGAAAAAAAAATATAAATATACAATTAAAAGAAGACAATTCTAGCAACAATTTTCCGACATGATTTTTCTGTTGTAAGATGTGTTGCAATTTTGGTTCAAAAAGTACTCAAGTTAGCAGCATATATTTTTTGTCGCTAGTCTGTAGGTGATATGTTGCTGATGGTAAATTAGCAACAGAATACCCCAAACACCAACATAAAATTATGTTGCTGACTGGCCTTTTTCTTGTAGTGTATTGTATTCGGACCTAAACAAAAGTTAATGAAGTAGTTGATGAATTTTTAACTGTAAGTGAACGAAATATCATAATAATCTTCTGTTCTGTAACTTATTTTTTAATAAAATCTATGGACAAAAAAAATATACACACTATTATATAAATATATCTTTGTTATTCTGTCAACCAAATAATTACCAGTGCTCCTTAGGTTAAGATATACGCTTTTTGGAAGTAACGACAATAACAAAATCATGATCCAACAGTCTAGAAATCGGCATGAGGGGCTTCAATCATGTGTTACTCAACCTAAAAACTTAAGTTTGTTACAGTGAAAACAGAGTTCACCAACCAGATTTGGGTTAACCGCAATGTGCTAGGCATTGCAGAGGTCAACGGTTATCGAAGTCGGTATGAGTCAACTAGCCAGCGATTTATCACTTATAAATCAGTCAGCAAAGGAATACTACATAGAAGTAATTAAAAAATAACGGTGGCGATTAGGCGCGATTAATCAGCTAGTCGGGCCTCTAACCCTCCTTGACTAGCGATGTGCAGTTTTTTGAAAGATTTTTAGAAAGACACTAAACACATTTTATTATTTATTTTGTTCAACAGCTAATAATTATGATCTAATCCCCTGGCAGAGGTTTTACGACTAAGACGGTTCAAAGTAAGCTAAGACGGGAGTATATCACAGTAATTGACTAGTTCGATTAAGAAATAAACATTGTCCAATGATACCACGTCTCATAACTTTTGAGGATTCTTCTGAGATAACAAGCAAGTTGCTATCTAGTATGGTACTATTTGTAGTAACTTAGTTATGGTCCAGATAAATCCAAATCCAATCAAACGCGATACAATTGCTATATGTCTAGTAAAACGAAACTTTGTATAACGCCTAATATCTGCCAAATAAGTGTGGTCTTACAATTTGTCCTAAACATAAGATAATTTGCCCACGCATATCTAATTGCAACCATTAATTCCATATGCAAACAATTGAAAATAAACACAATTGGTGTAGACGCAGTGTAATGAACTTACAGAATGAGGGAGATGGCAAGGAATAGCATCATAGTCTTCAGAAGGCATGATGTGACTATTCCTTCCCAAGCCATCTAACAGTGACATACATGACGAAACATTTCCTTGCATATAACCTAGATCTTCCTGGAGTTTCTCCACCTTTTTATTTGACGTCATTGCTTCCCACTGCAATTTCTCAAATGCTGCCTGTTTGTCAGCAAGCTTAATCTGCAGAAAAGGGTAGCTGTTAACATAACGTAATTCAATTTGAGCTAACCTGATAAGCAAGTATTAGGGATAGAGAGAGAGAAACGGAGAGTGCAACTTTTAGAAACATTTACTAATCCCCGACTAATGAGAAAATAGGTGATATTACAAACACCAGTCAGTATTAAAGTAAAGGAGCAAATTCAACACATCCACTGAGTAAAAATTAACGCATCAAGTGCTCACTTTGTCACAACCAAATGTCTAATAAGCTCTTCAAATTGATTTACTTTATTTATCAAATATTACAGTGACACGGAAATTCTAAGCGGAAAACCTGATTTTTACAAAAATGAAAAGTATAAAAGAAGTCCAAGCTAGATAAAACCATGTCCCACGTACGGACAAAATTTACAATACAAAACTCTGATCAATAATAATGGAGGAAGAACACAATTTCAATACATTGGTTAGCCAATTAGGAGGATTTACCGCTGTAAAAGACATGAGTAGCCAACTAAAAACCACAGGCTCTACAGTGGGATAACTGACAAATTCTAACAAATACAAATACAAAACCAATGACAAGTTGGCATTATGAATGGTTTAGAAAAGATTAATAATAGCTTTTCTTAGAGTATATTTTTTATGTTTAGAAGGCAGGAACATTCCCGCCATCTGGAGATATACAAGTGGCCACTTGTTTAACAAAGATAAAACCAACTCCTCTTACACACTACTACTCCTGCTTGATCATAGATTCATAATACTTAACAGTAAAATAAAGAAGCAAATAATGTCCACGTTAAAGAAAGGTTTCCAAACTAAAGAAAAATACCTTTGCATCATACAATTCTGATTGGGTAGACTTGAGCAAAGAATCCTTTTCGGCATTTTTAAATTTTAATTCTTCCAGTTCTGCACACAGAGAAATCATTTGGGTATTCGAATTTTCTGCCACTTTTAATAGCTCGTTTTTCTCTAATATTTTTTCTTCAAGATTGTGTACTTGAACTCTGAGTGACTTTAATTCTTCACTCTCCTGCTCCATAGAAGATGTCCTTGAGGAGGCAAATAACTTGCCAGATATCTCATCTTGATCATTATCGCGATTCTTCTTTTGGTCCTTGTCTGTTCTATCTCTCCGTTTTTTAACTGGAATAGTTTGAGCTGTATTCTTTGGATCTACCGTCTATACTGCCGAAAATAAGAGCAGCTTATAAATCCACTTAAAAATGCATATCATATCACACGAGTCAAACAACTTCACATTAAGAAAATGAAACGAAATTTAGATTCAGGTCAGAAACATAAATCAAAGTCAGTTATCATCGACAAAAAAATGAAATGATCATATACAGCCTTCTGTTTAAATGGACATAATAAACTATGAGACACTGTGGGAAGTACAAACAAAGAAGCATGAGTAAACATGTACCAATCATCTCTGCTGAAATTTCTGTTTAACTGGAATTGACAAGAATAACCTAGGTCTATAAAAATCGTAGGTCCATACGGAAGTTTTTTTTTCTGAAGAGGAAAAGAAAACTAAATATATATTCTTTGTAGACATGCCATAACACTACTTAATGATTCAAGGATGTATAATCCAAATCTTTTAGGAAAAACAGTTTAAAGGCTCCTTTGAAGTTAAGCCTAAGTGTACTTAATAGATAGTGCACTCTCTGCAACGAAGCAAATAAATGATGCTACAACTCAATCAAATGTCTCCATCTTGGTATTTCAGCTACAAGCATTTAAAAAGTCAAAATTGCATGTCTTTTTGCAATGGGTAAGTAATATGGACAAGGGGACTATATAACGATCTTTATTTAGACAATCCCCAAATCACAAAGTAACAAAAAATAGGGCAAAGACAGACACCCTTTAGTATTTTCAAATTCAGCAATCTCCTAGTAAACTAGGCCCGCGCGATGCGTAGTACAACGCGTGAATTGGTGTGACACAATAACACAATTAATCTTACAGTTTAAAACACTTATGTGATGGTGGTATTATCATCTTGGAAGTTATCATCAGATCTAAGATGAATGAATATTTCTGTGTCTTTCTGTCTATCTTTAAAAAAATCCGGTTTCTGTTACTGCTCATAACACGTGGGAGAGGGGAAAAGGTAATTGGTTGGCGCCTATTAGAATAACTACTCATATTACTATGTCTGTAACTGCTACTTGTCCACGGATATTTCTGGCAACACTAATCTTACACAGCTTCAAAAGGGGAAAATGCCATTTTTTGTGTTCACATATTGTAATAGTATTGATAAAATAAACCTCTAGATAGGAAATCACACCTTACTGTAGAGTGATTCTCTAGAAGGCGTCTTAGTATAAACCATTGATCCCCTTCGAGTAAACGATGATTTTCCTCCTTGATCCTGCAGATTCACACAAAAAAATAAATTCGAGCAACAATTGACTGCAAAGAAAAAATAAAAAGCTTACGCAACACAGAGAAGGGGGGAAAGTGCATAGATGTAAAAAGCAGTTTAAGCTAAATACAACACTATCAATTACCATTGTTAATGGCACTATAAAAGAAGTGATTCATAAGATTTTTATCTCTTGGTGCGAGTTCCTGCTAGTAAATAAATTCTAAAATCTGAGTTTGCCATGCGAGTTTTGGAGCTAAAACTTTCATAAACCAAACAGGTTTCGTGAATAGTTCCGAGAGCTATCTCCTAACTAAGGTCTTCTAGATATACATAAAATCCTTGAAGTTAAATTGTAAATGGAATCTAATAAAAAACTAAAAAAGAGAAACTTGATACAAGTACAACAGAACATGTTGAGGGGCTGATATTCTCAAGAATTATTTTTCATTAAATGGTCGAGGTTAAAATGCTAATTTTCGAAGATTTTAATCAAAATACATTAAAAAAATAGACTTTTCGTCAATCATTATCAAAATGGGAGTCTCGACCAAGTTACTTTTCTTCCCAGCGTAGTACAGGTACATGCTGGAGACACAAGATATAATTTCCTAAAACTCTACAGTTAAAGAAGAAAATCAAGACTCGTCCAACCAACAATACCCCAGTCTTGAATTCTAGATCAATATAAACCCACCCTCCAATAATAAGTGCATCAGTCAAAATTAAGTAAAGATGTTTTCACTCCTTGTACACTAAGAATAAAATTAAGTTTTGTCAGGTAGCGTTTTTGTCCTCACTCGTCTGACCTCTCACAGGTAGTAAATAAAGAAGTGTTATAGGAGTGAATGTAGCATAATTCGTCAATATTACAACATTCAGCACTTCAATTGTAACTTCCTCATGAAAAACCCTAGACATCGGAATTCTAGACATTTAAAATCAATGAATTCCAATGGAAAGACACTATTATAAACATGGTCCACTATTTTTAAGGGTATGCCAACCAATCAGAATTTTTAATTTTTGTTTTTATTTAATTTAAAGGTAGTTATTTTTGGATTATCCGATATGTGTTGGGTTTTTAGTGGTTGACACAGCTTTAAGTTTAGCAAACCGGGTTCACCATATTCAGAGAATAATGTGAATTTTTTCTTTGTATTTTGATCAAAATCTTCAAAAATTAGCATTCGATTCCCCCCATATTACGGAACAAATACTTCATATAGGGTATGAAAGAAATTATTTAGAAAAACGACACCTCCCATTTCAAATTTCTCGTGTTACTCATTCCAATGAGTATGTATATATATGTATCTATTATCTATTATCTATTATCTATTATCTATTATCTATTATCTATTATCTATTATCTATTATCTATTATCTATTATCTATTATCTATTATCTATTATCTATTATCTATTATCTATTATCTATTATCTATTATTTATCATCTATTATCTATTATAATAAGCAAACCCAAAAGATGGTTGAGGCTGCTAAAGATTGTTAATTAACAATTCATCATCACTCTATTTTCCAATGTACCCTAATTTAATGAACGATTCGTTTTAACATCATAATTACAATAAATGATACTGAATGCGATTATTGTGTTCATAGTAAAACAAATTTACGAGATTTATGTTATTACGCCACTCGCACGCAAGGTGTGGGCCACTGTTACTAGTGTGTATATATATATAGGTATAGAGAGAGAGAGAGAGAATTGTCATACAATGAGAGACTGGACGAGTGGGACCATCTGAACAAGATCGTTATACAGTTGGCGATGAGCGCCGGTGGATCCACCTGTGTTCTTCGACTGGTTTCTCATTATCATCACCGGTGATGACTGGTCTCCACCGTATCCCCTGGTTTCCGGCAATTCTCTCATTTGCTCCGCCTCGTACATTTTCTCCTTTTATTCTCTTTTTATTCACCACAGTGGTTTTAACTTTTTTAAGTCTCAGAGTAAGAGAGAGAGAGAGAGAGAGAGAGAGAAATGAGGCTGGAAACGCTAAATCCCGAAATACTGTAATTCGGATTTACATTTTAGGGGTGAAAACAGACATTTTGCGCAAGGGTGTGTGACTTTGATATGAAATGACATGTTTTTTGGACTGGGATCATTTAGCGCAAATATTAGACCATCAGCTCTTTTGTTTTTTTTAACCATAAATATTAGTTATCAGTGCGGAAATAATTATCCTCTATTTTAAGTAAATTTACCTTTTTAATAAATTTTCTTTTTATTTTTTAAAATATGTATTTTTGTTATTTAAATCATATTAAATTTACAATTATAATCTCATATTTTAAGCGGTAAATAGTTTATGTTTAAAAAATTTGAGCTTTTTTGAATTATTTTTTATAATTTTTTACCAAAAATGGTTCAAATTCTTCTATTCAATATATATGGAGAGAAAGTAGTGATACAACGATAGACTGGTCTGGATGAGTAAAACCATCAGAACAAGATCGTTATACAGTTGACGATGAGCGGTGCACCCATTGTTTGATTGACTTTTAATCATCACCGGTGATGACCGGTCTCCTCCACCACTATTCCACCCCTTTCCATCATCGTATCTGTCGGTTTTCGATAACTCTCTCAATTGCTCGGCCTCGTACATTCTTCTCTTTTTATTCTCTAGAGGGGTTTTAACTTTTAAGTCGAGAGAGGGGATGTGATTTTAATTTAAAATGATCGTGTTTTTTGGACATGAATCTTTTTAGCGCAAATTTGGATGATCCGCTTTTTTGTTTTTTTTACCATAAATATTAGTCCGCAAAGATGAAATGTCATTTTCATTTTTTAGTATTTTTTCTTACTTTTTGAAATATGTAATTTTGTCAGTTAAATCATATCAAAATTACAATTATAATTTCATATTTTAAGTAATAAAAAGTTTTTGTTTGAAAATTTTGAGCTTTTGATATTTTTTTTAAATTTTAAGAAAAATTGATGCAAACCCTTAAATAGCAGGATACTTATTTAGTGACCGATGGAGTATACACACAGTTAGATATATATATATATATATATATATATATAGAGAGAGAGAGAGAGAGAGAGAGAGAGATAATACACAATGAGAGATTGGACGAGTGGGATCATCTGAACAAAATCGTTATAAAGTTGGCGATGAGCGGTCGAACCTGTGTTGTTCAATTGGCTCTCATCATCATCATCTACAACTAATTTTACGGATGTAAAATATCTTATCAGGTCAATTTAGCTAATTGTAGGAAATATTTACTTCATTTGTAGGGTGGAAGGATTTCTTGAAACGAACCAAAAAATAGTTGTTATTAGAATAATTTGTCCACAGAGAATTTCATTACTTTATATTTTCCCTCTAAATCTTTGTACCGTACACTTTGAATGTGCTTGAGTTTATACAAGTTTAATAAAAGTTATTTATTATTATCAGAATAAATTGAAGGGTGAGTAGTCGATGATAAATATGTTGGTTCTTACTATATTGAAAAACAGTAAATGAAAAGACAGATACTAAATGAAAATAACAATTTATTTCTCACAATTGGAATATAAATTACAATTCCCGACCCAACAGAATTAAAATTACACTAATTTAAATTCCAGACAGATTTAATATAAATTATTAAACTGCTGGTGAATTGTAATTGTTTAAAACTGTTAGACAAAATAGTATAATTACTAGATTATTGGACTGTTTAACAATTGAAAGAAACTGCCAGGCAGAATAGTATGATTACTAAGCTGCTGGACTGTTTCTGTAAATACTGGAAATAAAATTACGGAATTGGAAAGGACTTAATTGAAATTACAGAAAGTAAAGCAGTACAGAAAAATAAAATACAGAATGTAAACAATACAGAAATGTAAGTACAAAAAATAAAGGTACTGAAATTTAAATACATAAAAGAAAAAAGACGAGGCAACTGCTGGGCAGTTTCTCTTAAACAATATTTTCCGAACCACCACCTTAGTGTTTCTGGTTCTGGGACTTTGTTTCCAAGGTACAACGTCTCACAGAGTGGCTCGCGTGGAAACGGCACGGAACCACAGGTCGAGCTGTTGGTGGTGCGATTCTCTCTCTCTAGTATGATGATTATGCTGTGTTGTGTGAATTGGTGTGTAGAATGAGAGGGGGAGGCTGCCTCTTATAGAGAATTCTGAAACCGCAGCCTTAAATGTGGTCAATCAATTATGGGAGTTACACCCCCAGAATCTGCCTCCATTATTGCAGGAGTTACAACCTTGCTGGAACTTTAGGAACTGCTCTTGTAAATATACAAAACTCCTTTTTTCAGTTTACTACAAGACCCAAGACCCAAGACATTCCCCATTCCCCAAATCCCAAATCCCAAGGCCCAAGGCCCGTGACCCGAGTCCCGAGTCCCGTGACCCGAGTCCCGAGACCCAAGACCCGAGCGAGCGCGCAAGTATGTGGTACACACTAACACACTCATGGGTATGTGGACATGATAGTTTAACAATTACATGTGATGGATTTGTATTTATATTGTGAAAATCACTCATGATTTCACAATGTGGGATAACCCTCATGGTTTAAATCCCATCTCCTTTTCCATTTTTCAGCATTGGGTTTTATTCCTCTTTCGAGTTCCAACCTTCGAGGCCAATTACCATTCACATCCATTCTCCGAATAGGTCATGCGATATACCGTTGCGAAACTCGTCACACGAGCTACTCAAACGCTTTGAGTACGGCTTCAGAAATTTTGAGTTGTCGCATCGAATATTGACTCAAAGATGGTCCCTTGACCATTCGGAACACCCATATTTATAACATGTTTTCCAACAATCCCCCACATGAATGCAATTGGTGAAAATTAAAATGCCCCTAAAATGCATAAGAGAGAACCACAAGATTTCACTGAATAAGGACAGGTGGCGTGAGCCTTGAACCTGCCAAAGTGAAGTAAGATCGGATATGCTACTATTGGGTAGCCTTAAAGCCTTGAACCCTTTAGCGTTTGTGCATACCAGGGTAATACTCACACAGTGACCTCTTTACACCACTTACTAAGCCATTTGGTTGTTGTCCATGTTTGGCTGTGGACTGCCTTGGCAAACTTCAACGGAGCGCTCTAGTGATTTAGCCCATGGCTCATCACATAGTATCGGCCATACACACTCGTTATAGGTGATTTCAAGTTAAGGGTGTCCTGACTCACCCTTCTCGATCTTCGAGATCCTTGTTTTCATTAAGAGCCTCATGCTCACCCTTTAAATGGTCTAGGTCTAACACTCTTTCATCCTAGAAATGGGTTGGGAGCTTAAGTTCCTGAGTGATTTGTTCGGTCACCCCTACAGTTCGGTTTTCCCATTGAACCTGACGCTGGAGAATCCAGTTCGGGTTGGGTTGCCTCTGAGGAGGTTTCCAGTTTGATGGGCTTCAACCCCATTCCCCTCGATGAAACTTCAACTCCTACCTGAGTCAAGCCTTTTGTAAATGGATCCGCAATATTGTCCTTAGATCTCACAAAATCTAATGACACCACACCATTAGCTAGCAATTATCTTATGGATTTATGTCTCCGACGAATGTGTCGGGACTTTCCATTATACATATGATCCTGCGCCCGTCCAATAGCTGACTGACTATCACAGTGCATGCTTATTGCTGGGACAGGTTTCGGCCACATTGGAATTCCTTCCAGAAAGCTTCTCAGCCAGTCAACCTCTTCTGTTGCTAGATCCAACGCTATGAACTCGGATTCCATAGTTGATCTGGCTATGCAGGTCTGCTTGGATGATCTCCACGAGACAGCTGCTCCTCCCAACACGAACACATATCCGCTAGTGGATCGTGTACTGTTAGAATCCGAGATCCAGTTTACATCAGAATACCCTTCCAGTACAGCTGGATATCTGGTATAATGCAACCCTCGGTCGGCAGTGAACCTCATGTATCTGAGAAGTCTCATGATAGCCTTCCAGTGTTCCTCATTAGGATTACTGGTGTACCTACTCAGTCTACTCACTGAGTTGGCTATGTCCGGTCTAGTACAGTTCATGACGTACATCAGACTGCCTATTATTCGAGAATATTCCAATTGTCTCACCCTCTCCCCAAAGTTCTTTTTCAGGGTGGTTGAGATCTCTATCGGAGTTCTGGATGTAGCCCTACTATCTTTATCAAATTTGTCAAGCATCTGCTTGACATAGTGAGTTTGAGATAGCTCATATCCGTATGATGTCTTGGTAATTTTCATACCAAGTATTACATCAGCGACACCCAAATCTTTCATCTCGAATTTGTGTGACAACATTTTCTTAGTAGAGTTGATATTATCAATACTTCCTATTATAATCATGTCATCTACGTAAAGGCAGACTACCATATAATCCTTTTCATTTCCTTTTACATAGACGCATTTGTCACACTCGTTTATCCGAAAACCGTTTGATAGCATCACTCTATCAAATTTTTCGTGTCATTGTTTAGGTGCTTGTTTAAGTCTATATAAGGACTTCACAAGTTTACACACATTGTGCACTTTACCTAGAACCACAAACCCTTCCGGTTATTCCATGTAAATTTCCTCTTCCAGTTCACCATTAAAGAACGCCGTTTTAACATCCATTTGATGTATTTCCAGATCTTACAGTGCCGCGAGAGCAATGACTGTCCGGATTGACGTCTTCCTGGAGATAGGAGCATACGTGTCGAAGTAGTCGACACCTTCGGTTTGTCTAAAACCTTTCACTACAACTCTCGCCTTGTATTTTTCGATTGTTCCATCGACCTTTCTCTTCCTCTTGAAGATCCACTTGTGTCCTAGTGGCTTACACTCGGGTGGTAGATCCACTAGTTCACAAGTGTGATTTTGTAATATCGATTCAACCTCATTGTTGATCGCTTCCTCCCAATATTGGGCTTCCGGGGATGACATTGCTTGTTTGAATGTCGCCGGTTCGCCTTCTATCATGAAGGTTACAAAATCTGGACCGAAAGATGTTTCCTTTCTAGCCCTTTTACTACGTCGAGGCTCTTCTTCTTTTTCCTCCAACGGTTCACTTGCCCCCACATTTTCCTCACTGTTTGACTCCTCAGTCTCTACAGTTATGGAAGACTTGCGGGGAAAGATCTCCTCGAAGAAAGAAGCTTCTTGAGCTTCGATGATAGTATCTACATGCACATCGGGATTATCCGACTTGTGCACGAGAAAACGATAAACACTACAGTTGTGTGCATATCCTATGAACACACAGTCTACCGTCTTTGGCCCTATTCTCATTCTTTTAGGAAGCGAGACTAGGACCTTCATAAGACAACCCCAAACCCTTAAGATTTTATAGCTCGGCCGATGTCCTTTCCATAGTTCATAAGGTGGTTTATCACGCTTCTTATGCGGTAGCTTGTTCAATACATAGTTGGCGGAAAGCAGCGCTTCCCCCCCACATGTTCTGGGGTAACCCAGAACTTATTAACATAGCATTCATCATTTCCTTGAGCGCCCTATTCTTACGCTCGGCAACCCCATTCTGCTCCGGAGAGTATGGGGCTGTGGTTTGATGTATAATGCAACTTTCTGCACATATCTGTGCAAACGGTGGTTCGTATTCACCGCCTCTATCACTTCTCAATATTTTAATCCGTTTATTGAGTTGATTTTCTACTTCGGTCTTATAAAGAGCGAATTTCTCTAGCGCTTCGTCTTTACTTCTCATTAAGTAGACATAACAGTACCTAGAACAGTCATCTATAAAGGTGATGAAATACTTTTTCCCTCCTCGCGTTTGTAAAAACTGTAAGTCGCATACATCCCTGTGTATTAGACCGAGAGGTTCAGAACTTCATTCGATATGTTGAAACGAAGACTTTGTTAATTTTGTCTCAACACAAACCTCACATTTATGTTGTTGATCAAATACAAAATTAGGTAGTAGATTCAGTGATATTAATTTCTTCATAGAATTAGAATTCACATGACCTAATCTACCATGCCATAAATTAAATGAATTACAAGAATAAGCAAAAGAACTTTTATTGACCCCTTGGGAAACATTCATTATTACATTATTCTTATTGCTGGCATCGGCCTCGGCACTTCCACTAGCGGACTCGACGTTAGGGGCCGGAGTCCCAACATTTAATTTAAACATGCCGTTGGTCATATAGCCACGGTTTACATACATTCCATTTAAGTTGATTACAATTTTAGCAGATTCAAATACAAGTTTAAACCCTTTGTTCACCATCACAGACCCGGAAACCAGATTCTTGCGAATTTCTGGCACATGGAGCACGCCTTTCAGTGTTAGCTCCTTTCCAGATGTCATCTTCAGCAGCACGGTTCCTTTCCCTTCCACATTGGAAGCAGTCGAGTTCCCCATAAAGCAGCTCTCATTGTCCACAGCCGTATATGTCTTGAACATCCACTTGCTGGCACAGATGTGACTAGGGGCGCCTGTGTCCAGCCACCATTCCTTTGGGTTGCTCCCCACCAGGTTCACTTCCGAGACCACAACACTCAGGTGCATATAGTCTTGTCCAGCATCATCTCGAAAGAATACTAATATTCTTAATTGCAAATACTAATTATAAATTAATTAGTTTTGCTCAAAAGAATGGCGTCGTATGAACAACAAACGAGATTCTAGCGTGAAAATCAAATTGCTTTTGATTTCACTAAGAACACTTTTTTATAATAAATCGATTAAAATCCAATCGGAGTTATTCTATTCGCAAATTTCAATTTCTAGTAAACTAGCAATGATTTTGCAAGAATAAACTCAGAGACGTCTACAAACAAATAAAAAAGAAAAGTCTTTTCCCTTTTTGAATTTTAGTAAAACCAGAAAACTAATATTGTTTAAGATTGTTGGTTCTTACTATATCGAAAAGCAATAAATGAAAAGACAGGGACTAAATGGAAATAACAATTTATTTCTCACAATTGGAATATAAATTACAATTCCCGACCCAACAGGATTAAAATTAAACTAATTTAAATTCCAGACAGATTTAATATAAATTATTAAACTGATGGACTGAATTGTAATTGTTTAAAACTGTCAGAAAGATTAGTATAATTACTAGACTGCTGGACTGTTTAACAATTGAAAGAAATTGCCAGGCAGAGTAGTATGATTACTAAGTTGCTGGACTGTTTCTGTAAATACTGGAAATTAAATTACAGAATTGAAAATTACAGAATTGGAAAGGACTGAATTGAA
The DNA here is from genome assembly GCA_963682055.1 of Primula veris. Lineage (NCBI taxonomy): Eukaryota > Viridiplantae > Streptophyta > Magnoliopsida > Ericales > Primulaceae > Primula > Primula veris. Next base: position 26,205,387 of record OY821742.1, on the reverse strand, counting down.
ATTACAAAAAGTAAAACAGTACAGAAAAATAAAATATAGAATGTAAATAGTACAGAAATGTAAATACATAAAATAAAAGTACTGAAATTTAAATACAGAAAAGGAAAAAAGACGAGGCAACTGCTGGGCAGTTTTCCTTAAACAATATTTCCCGAACCACCACCTTAGTGTTTCTGGTTCTGGGACTTTGTTCCCAAGGTACAACGTCTCACAGAGTGGCTAGCGTGAAAACGGCACCGAACCACAGATCGAACTGTTGGTAGTGCGATTCTCTCTCTCTAGTATGATGTTTATGCTATGTTGTGTGAATTGGAGTGTAGAATGAGAGGGGGAGGCTGTCTCTTATAGAGAATTCTGAAACCGCAGCCTTAAATGTGGTCAATCAATTATGGGAGTTACACCCCCAGAATCTGCCTCCATTATTGCAGGAGTTACAACCTTGCTGGAACTTTAGGGACTGCTCTTGTAAATATACAAAACTTCCTTTTTCAGTTTAGTACAAGACCCGAGACAAACCCCAACCCCAACCCGCGTCCTGCATCCCGAGACTCGAGCGAGCGCACGCGCGTGTGGTACACACTAACACACTCATAGGTATGTGGACATGATAGTTTAACAACAACATGGGATGGACTTGTATTTATATTATGAAAATCACTAATTAGTTCACAATGTGGGATAACCCTCATGGTTTAAATCTCATCTCCTTTTCCATTTTCCAGCATTGGGTTTTATTCCTCTTTCGAGTAGCAACCTTCGAGGCCAATTATTATTCACACCCATTCCAGCATTGGGTTACGAAGCTCGTCGCACGAGCTACTCAAATGCTTTGAGTACGGATTTAGAAATTCTGAGTTGTCGCATCGAATATTGACTCAAAGATGGTCCCTTGACCATTCGGAACACCTATGTTTATAACATGTTTTCCAACAAAATAGACAATTTCTAAATTGAAAACCATATTTCCTCCAATTTCTGTTACTCACCATATCAAAATTCATATGGTGGTTTTCAGAAGTCTATTCTTTTTCAACTACTAATTTGGTTCTAAATGTTTAGTAGGATGTATGAAGTTACACCGGAGTATGTGTGGAAGAATTAGGAAGATCGTTGTTCATTTCATTTCAAGCAAATCTCTCATGTCTGATGTAAGTGAACAAGCTTCATAATTATCTGCCTTTCTTTTAAAATAGAATAGAGTTTCTTTTAAAGGTTACTGGAATCGTACACTAGTTTAATGATATTTTTTTTAAAATGGTAACTTGTTAGTGCCTACATGTTTGCATTGTTGAGTTGTGGAGCCAAATGAGTTTTGGCCATGTTTTCTAATTATCCCACATCGCTTGAAATTGTAATAAAACCCACTTTGTGTTCTATATATGTCCTACTATCTTGTATATTTAATTACACCTTTTACACATCACAATCACATATTCAAGAGAGAATATTGTAAAGAGAGAGTTCTATTTGTGAGAGAACCATAGCTTGTGATTGAGCTAGATTACGATTGTAATCCTCATTATAATAATATTAAGTGCCACGTGTAGCGGCCCAGAGACGTAGCCAATTTAGATGAACTCCGTTATCAAATAGCGTGTTCTCGGTTTTAATTTTCTGTCTCTTTCATTGTTCGCCTGATCGACCCAACAAGTGGCATCAGAGCTCAGAATATCGATGGCGAAAGAAGACAGAACCGCACACGGGATCGAGAAGTTCGACGGGAAGGACTTCGCATTCTGGAGAATGCAAATAGAGGACTACCTTTATATGAGAAAGATGCATCAGCCACTTCTCCTTGAGGAAAGGCCGACCACGACCACCGAGGAGGCGTGGAAACTCTTAGACCGACAAGTATTGGGAGTGATCCGCCTAACACTATCTAGGAGTGTAACACATAACGTCGCAAGAGAGACGACGACGATGGGGATGATGAATGTACTCACCGACATGTATGAGAAACCATCCGCGAACAACAATGTACATCTCATGCGTAAGTAGTTCAACCTACGCATGGCTGAGGACACACCTGTCGCAAATCACGTGAACAAGTTCATTGATACCGTAAATCAGTTGGATACGGTGGAGATAACTTTTGAAGACAAAGTGAGAGCCCTTATACTGCTAGCATCTTTACCGAACAGTTGGGAATTTATGCGAGCTGCTGTTAGTAACTCAATTGGAAAGGAGAAACTGACTTACAACGGAATCCGAGATCAAATACTCGCTGAGGAACTCAGGAGATTAGACATGGGTGAATGCTCAAATGATGGAGAAGCCTTGAACGTGGGTTCAAGAGACCGGGGTAAGGCCAGGGTATGGGACGTTAAAGGACGTTCACAATCCCGAGGTAGAAGAGGGCAAAGCCGAGGCGGCAAAGATAGCGATCGAAGTAAGAAGAATCTTCGATGCTATAACTGCCAGGGTATGGGGCACTTCAATCATGAGTGCAAGCAGCTGAAGAAGGGTACCAGCCGTGATCACGTGGCTAATGTTGCGAGCGACGAGGATTCGGGTGATTGCTTATTGCTATCCAAATAGAGAAATATAGAATCGTGAATTCTAGACTCTGGGGCATCATTTCACACAACCCCTCAGAAGGATTTATTCCAAAATTACACTGCGGGTAATTTTGGTAAAGTGTATCTAGCCGACGAAGAAGCATTGGATGTTGTTGGAATGGGTGATGTGAAAATTCGCATTCCGAGCGGGTCAGTATGGAAGCTAACGAAAGTGAGGCATGTTCCGAGGTTGACCAAGAATATGATCTCAGTAGGTCAACTCGATGCAGAAAGACACTCCATTCCGTTCAACAATGGAGCTTGGAAAGTTTTACGAGGAGCTATGGTGATAGCCCGAGGGAGCAAGGTCGGTACACTGTACATGACGACCGATGAGAAGTGTATAATTACGGCAGCTGTGTCGCAAAACTGTTTGGAACTGTGGCATCGACGGTTGGGTCACATAAGTGAGAAGGGGATGAGAGTGTTAGCAAAAGATGGGAAGCTACCGGGCTTGAAGTCTGTCAACCTCGACATGTGTGAAGGTTGCATCTTCGGGAAGCAGAAGAAAGTGAGCTTCCGTAAAGGTGGAAAAGTTCCCAAGGAGGAGAAGCTAGACCTGGTCCACTCAGACGTATGGGGACCATCTCCAGTAACCTCACTGGGAGGATCTCAGTACTATGTGACCTTCATCGATGATTCGACGAGGAAAACATGGGTATATTTCTTGAAACACAAGTCTAAGGTGTTTAAGAAATTTCAAGAATGGAAGGCCATGGTCGAACTAGAGACCGGGAATAAACTCAAATGTTTGAGGTCCGATAACGGCGGAGAGTAGATTGATGCAAAGTTCGTAGGGTTCTGTGCACAGAAAGGCATTCAAATGGAGAAGACCATCCGAAGAACGCCACAGCAGAATGGCGTGGCCGAAAGAATGAACCGAACAATCAATGAGCATGCTAGGAGTATGAGACTGCAAAGTGGGTTGCCCAAATCCTTGTGGGCACATGCAGTAAGCACGGCGGTTTACCTCATTAACTGCGGACCCTCAGTGCCATTGGAAAAGAGAATTCCCGAAGAAGAGTGGATAGGAGAGCCTATCTCTAATGAACACTTGCGATTGTTCGGTTGTCTATCATATATCCATGTCGATATAAATGATCGTACCAAGCTTGACTCGAAATCCAAAGTGTGTTACTTTGTGAGGTATGGTGAAGCTGAGTTTGGATATCGCTTTTGGGATGGTCAAACAAAGAGGATCATTCGCAGTAAGGATGTCATCTTCAACGAAAGCATTTTGTACAAAGATCAACAAAATGTGGAGGTGGAAGAACACGTGCTCCCATCCGAGGAAAGTAGTATAGTCGACATGAATGTGTTTCCAAGGTTGGAGTTGGAAAATGACATTGAAGATGAGCCAGTGGTGCTCAACAACCTACCAGCACATGCTGAAGAGGACGAGGGGCTGCCTCAAACTCCTCGACCTGAATTGGGTCGAGGTCATCGCGAGAGGAGACCTCCTGCTCGATACTCTCCTTCCCTGCATTACATATTACTCAATGATGCAGGCGAGCCCGAAAGTAGAGAGGAAACTCTGGAGCTGAAAGACTCGAGCAAGTGGGAGCTCGCGATGAAGGATGAGATGAAGTCACTTGAGAAGAATGTGACTTGGCAGTTAGCCGAACTGCCCAAGGGGAAAAAGGCACTGAGCAATAAATGTGTGTTCCGACTAAAGGAGGAACAAGATGTCTCGAAACGGTATAAGGCACGATTAGTAGTCAAAGGATTCTAGCAAAAGGCAGGAATTGACTACACCGAGAACTTTTCACCAGTCGTAAAGTTGACGACTATTCGGCTATTGTTGAGCATTGTTGTAAATGCGAATCTTCATCTTGAGCAGTTAGATGTGAAAACTGTCTTTCTCCATGAAGATCTTGAAGAAGAAATTTACATGCTCCAACCTGAAGGGTTTGCCGAAAAGGGAAAAGAGAAACTGGTCGGCAAACTGAGGAAGAGCTTGTACGGGCTAAAACAAGCACCACGACAGTGGTATAAAAAGTTTGACAGTTTCATGGTGGATACCAGGTTCGAAAGAAGTGATAGTGATCACTGCTGCTTCGTGAAGAGATTCGAGAACTCTTCGTACGTCATACTACTTTTGTACGTAGATGACATGTTGCTTGTCGGGTCGAGCCTTGTGGAGATTAACAAGGTGAAGCAACAGTTGGCGAAACAGTTTGAGATGAAAGATTTGGGAGCCGCAAATCAGATCCTCGGTATGAGGATTTCCCGAGGAAGGGATGGGTTTTTGTTTCTATCAGAAGCCGAATATGTGAAGAAAGTGTTGGCACGGTTTAGCATGAGTGATGTCAAGGCTGTAGGCTCACCGCTAGCCGCACACTTTTGGTTGTCGAAGAAACAATCACCCTCAGACGAGGAAGGAAATGTTCGTATGTCGAACATACCCTACGCTTCTACAATTGATAGCTTGATGTACGCTATGGTGTGTACAAGACTGGACATTGTCCATACAGTGGGAGTTGTCAGTCGTTACATGAGTAACCCAGGAAAGCACCATTGGGAAGCTGTGAAGTGAATAATGAGATATCTCTCGGGTACAGTGAATTTGGCATTATGTTTCCGAAAGACCTCGGAAGGCCTTCACGGCTATGTGGATGCTGACATGGCCGGTGATCTGGACAGCCGAAAGAGCACAAGGGGATGTGTTTTTACCTACTGCTGTGAGTTGGACATCTAAGTTACAAGAGATTGTTGCATTGTCGACCACAGAGGCTGAGTACGTCACGGTGACGGAAGCAAGCGAAGAGATGATTTGGTTGCAAGGTTTCTTAAAGGAGCTCGGTCAGAAAACCGACAAGGGAGTTCTGTACTGTGATAGTCAAAGTGCAGTTCAGCTAGCTAAGAATCATGTATTCCATTCACGCACCAACCACATATAAATTCGTTACCATTTTATCCGGGACGTTCTAGAAGATGGAATCTTCGCACTAGAAAAGATTGAGGGCGCTAAGAACCCCGTTGATATACTAACGAAGACTGTTACAATCGACAAACTGAGGCTGTGTGCAACCTCAGTAGGACTCCGAGCTTGAGGCTCAGGGTCACCGCTACATGAAAAATGAGCAACTCTGAAGAGTAATAATTATTATACAAGGATATCGATGGGAGCATTCTGCCGGAGGAGCACAGTGAGTTCGGTGGTCGGGGATAATCAGAATTCTCTTGAAGCACTTGACATTTGACTCCAAGTGGGAGATTGTTGAGTTGTGGAGCGAAATGAGTTTTGGCCATGCTTTCTAATTATCCCGCATCGCTTGGAATTGTAATAAAAGCCACTTTGAATTCTATATATGTCCTACTATCTTGTATATTTAATTACACCTTTTACACATCACAATCACATATTCAAGAGAGAGTTCTATTTGTGAGAGAATCATAACTTGTGATTGAGATAGATTACGATTGTAATCCTCATTATAATAATATTAAGTGTCACGTATAGCGGGCCGGAGATCTAGGCAATTTGGGTGAACTCCATTATCAAAGAGTGTGTGCTCGGTTTTAATTTTCTGTCTCTCTCATTGTTCGTCTGATCGACCCAACATGTTATATATAAAAACTTTCTCATTTAGCATTATTCAGTTATACATCATAATAGATACATGCTTAATGCGATGCACTTAATTTTATGATGAGAGCTTGAAATAGATTGATCATAATTAGTTCCTTGCAATTTAAAAATTGGTAAAACTTGTGAAAATATAGATTTACCTTTGGTTTTTGTCTCCTTCCTCTCATAGTCAAAGAACTATAACCTTTTCCCACCTCTCTATCTGTCTCTATCTCATCTTAATTCCTCACTTCTCACTTCTCTCTTTTCTCTTATATTCTTATCTTTCTCTTCTATTCTCTAGTCTTATTCTTTTCATGCAAGCATTTGATTCTTCAACAGGCAGTGATGTGCATGGTTTTGGAGATGTTGACTTATCCATCGCCACATCAAAAACATTTAATTATGTAAGATCGTCGCCGGATTGGAGATTCAAATGTTCTCATTATCTCAGTGCCTCACTCATTTCTTTTTTCTTATATTCTTATCTCTCTCTTATGTTCTATAGTCTAATTCTTTTCATGCAAATATTTAATTCTTCAACGCCCACCATTTCGAGATACTTATAAATATATACATATTAATCAATTTAATTATAAAAAATCCACATATGTGTATTTTTTTATAATTAGATATATATACTTATTTACAATTACATATATATGTCATAAAAAAATAACATAATATATCAAAAAAAAAAAATCAAAAAATCAAAAAAATTGAAAAAGAAAATCATACATATTATCAAACAGAATTATACATGATTGGATAGGATTAAACATGATTAGACATACAATATTGAACATGATTAGACATGATTGAACAAGATTAAACATACATGATTGAACAGAATTATACAGGATCATGCATATTTTTTGTATAAAAAATGTATTTTTAAAATTTTAGTTTTTTTAATTTTCGTTTTTAATTTTTAATTTTTAAATATTTTTTTGGATTTTTTTTGGATTTTTTTTGGATTTTTTAATGACATGTGTATATATTTGTAAATAACTTCACAAAATATGTATTTTTTTGTAAAAGAGTCGTCAAGTTCAAAACAACCGGCTTTTTTGTAAATAAATTTCTAAATATATATTAAATTATCGTTTTAATATAGTCTAAGAAAAATATTTTGATCATTTAAATTGGTTTGACCTTTTGCTGGAAAAAATTGTCACCGATTTCTTGATCTTGCGGTTTTTCGGCTTTTTTGAAATGCTCGGAACTTACTCGTCCGGACTCCAAATCAACTGTTTGAACCATTGAATTTGTTATCCAATGTTCTATCATTTTAAGGTCTCAAAGATACATTTTATCTTTTTGAAAAATACTCAAAGAAATTGTAAAATTATTAAAACACTTATAATCAAAATCAATTATTTAACCCATATTTTAACATATACCAAAAATTAACGTAATATCGAGCACAAACCGTCAATCTATTACATAGTAAACATAATTTTAACATAAATATAAACATATTGTATTATTTTCAATCTTCAATCCCATCGTAATGATAATCTTTTCGATTTTTCTTATTTGATTTCATATTCTAACTCGATTTCACCAATAAATGTATATACATGTATGTCTTTCGGGCCATTGATTTTGATAATTATTCTTTCTTCAATCAAATCTATGGAAAACAAACATTTACAATTGATTCACTATCCTTGAATGTAGCATGTTCTTAGCAGTAGTCTTGTCAATTATCGATACTACTTCAATAATTGTTCTACCTTTGATGGTGCAAACTTTTATTGAGTTTGAATATTTTCCAACTTATTCAGTGAGCCCTTGGCAAGATCATTAATAAACTAGTTCTCGATGGGTTATGTGAGATTTTATTGACATAATTAATTTAATATATGGGGAAAACATATATGTGGTTATTTTAGTATGTAGATATAAGTATAAACATATTTATATTTGATATTAAATTATTATTTATCAACTAAATATTAGTTGGTAGTATACTAACTAAAAGAGCAAACATTGTTAACTCGGTTGGTATTTACCAACTGAAAATTATTAGTGATAGTATTTAGCAACTGAAAATTGTTAGTTAGTGATCCGCTAGTATTTATCAACTAACAGTGTTGTCACCAATTAGTTGGTAGATACTAATTGTTAAAGTGTTAGTTACTATGTTAGTTACTATTTTCTTTGGTATTTACCAACTGAAAATTTTAAATTAGTATTTAGTTAATTTGTAACAACTGAAATTATGATAGTTACAAATTAGTTAGTAAAATTTAGAAATGTGAAATTTAGTTACTTAATTCAATTGGTATTTATTAACCACTAAATAAGTTAGAGTTTTTAGTTGGAATATGGTCCTTTTCTTGTAGTGAACACAACTTAATTTCTCTTGTTCGTTTTTTTTTTAACTTATGATTTTAAAATAAAATAAAAAAAATCTCCCCTACAACTATTGGAGGTGAAGACATATTCGGTTGAGGGTGGCAAAACCCTATTTTACTTCCCTATTTCTAGGTTTAGGGCGCCGGAACCCTATTTTGGTCGCCATTTTTGGTTTGGAAAACAATCACTATCAGGATGTTCAATTTTTTTCTAAAATTAAATCAAAAAAATTCGTAAAACAATTAGGAGAAAAAAATGTTGTTCAAAAACAAATTGAGATTTTCATGAAGATGACATAAAAACATACACAAACTTTAGTGATTGAAAATACTGTTTATTTATTTATTGAAAAAAAAGCTACTAAAAAGTAGTTTTTTTTTTATTTGGTTTCCTGACAGGTGGCTATGCCATGTCACTACTCGCTGGTGTAGCGGAAGAAAAACCCTTTTTTTGTTTTAGATCGTAAGGGAAAACATTTTTAAAATTTTGCTTAATTATGCATTCACTTTAAATGCATAGATCTTGGGTTCGAGACTACTCTGTTAGAGAGAGAGAAAAGAGAGAAATATTATAGTTTTATTGATATCTCTTGCATTGAAATTTCCCCTCTCAATCAAGACAATATCAAATCAATGTAATCAATCATAATCTCTCCATATCGCTAAACATAATTTCTGATTTTATTCAAATTCATTACCAACCAAGCCTATATCTCATTTCTTTCTTAATAAGTTGTGTATATATGTAGACTTCCCTTATATAATAGTATTCAGTTGTACATAATAATATATACATGTTTACTGTGATGAACTTAAGCTTATGATGAGAGTTCAAATTAGGTTGATCATTAGTTGCTTGGCATGAGGAATTTCTGGATTGCTGAAACCTTGAAAAGTTCCACTTTTGAAATTATAGTGTAAATATTGTTATTTGGTGCTAAACCAGACATTTACCTTTTCGGTTTTTCCTCCTAGGCCTTCTCCCTCTCATAGTGTGAGAACTATATTTTTCCTTTCTCTATATATGTCTATCTCATCTAAGTTCCCCTTTTTCTCTCTCTCTCTCACCGCTTATATTCGCATCTCTCTTCTATTCTCTAGTCTTACTCTTTTCATGCAAGCAATTGGTTCTTCAACCGGCAGTGATGCACATGATTTCGGAAATGTTGTGTTGTCCATCGGCACCACGAAAGCATTTATTCTTGAACATTATCTCCGGATAAGAAATAGAAATGTTCATATATCCGGAGATAGAAATGTTCATATATATATATATATATATATATATCAGGCTTTCAAAGATTGTAATTAATTATATATGGTTTATTTTTATCTATATACTAAAGTGAATTAGTTTTGCTTTGATTTTGCCTTTCTAGATGATTTAGTGACCGGAGTTGTAATATATGATACAATATCCTAGAGAAACGTATTATAATCCCATTCAATTGAATATGGATATATAAAGGATTATCTTAAGTGTTTTATTTCAACTGTAACAATTTAGGATATCAATTTAAGAACCCTAATTTAAGGTAGTCAAAGGTTTTTTTATTCCTGTAAATGTAGAGCATGTCCTCAATGAATTTGGAGTGCAGTCTTGCATCAGGGATCCTGTGCCAGACATTAGGAATGTGTGTAAGGTTGCACGCAGTCTTGTCACAATTCTCTTTGATAATCTGAAAGGTATTAATCCTCTTCTCACTTGATATCTCACTTTTAACTATTCATCTATCTTAAAATATTCATGCGTTTGTCCATATTTTTTAACTCTCTATTCATTCATCTTTCCAAGTGACGAAACTGATACAGGGTTACTAATTTTCTAAATAGTTTCAAAGCCATGGTATAATATAATTAGAAAATCATGTTTTTCTCCCTTGTAGCAAATAAAAGTTTCTTAGAACCGTGAAATTTTAAAAGTCAAGTTTTTGGTTATATGCAATTTTAAAAGAGTATCCATACATGATACCTATAATTGGCGACTTTTAAAAGCTCAATTCTTATATTGTATGCCTTAACTTGCTTGTTTGTACTGTGTGAAACATCTTTTTTTGGCTTCTATAAAGAATTAAAGTGGTTTACAAGGCGATGCCTAGTGGAAGCTAAATGAATTTTATTGTTGGGGATCAGATCGTATTCTCATATCTAATTACTTAATAGGAGCTTAATTTGACAGATTTCTTGTTTATGATTTCTATTTGTTTTAGAGAGTCAAGCAAAATAAAAAAGGGAAGGTGACGTGACGGAAATGTCCTACAACAAGGAGGTATTATTTTGTACACTCAAGCCTCGAATGATAATATTTGTTATTTATACTCATTGATATGCCACACCTTCTAAAATATTACTTTCCATTCAAATGAATTGATAAAAGTAAAAAAATAAAATCCTATCGAGTTTCGACTCCCTTTGCTCATTTTCCTTTGAAAAATTAAAGATTTTATTTACTTGCAAAGGTCAGAAGATTTTGGGAAAACCCAACTTTTTATAATGGTTAATGAAACTTAATATTACTCCTTTTATCAAGGGATGATCAAGAAGTGCTCATTATAAAATCAGCCCTAGCTCTTTCTTTTTCCAGATCGTTTAGGGAATCACCTTTTATCGAATTCATGGGCTTTCTATTAGAAACCAAGTTGATTTTCATACCAGTCCTAGTTATTTCTCTCTCCAAATTGTTTAATGAATCACCAGTTATCGAATTTGAGGGATTCACATGTGTAACCAAATTCTTTCTCATAACACCTCTAGCTCTTTCTGTTTCCAAATTATTTACTGGATTAAGTTTAAATGAATTTGAGGACTTTAAATAATAACCCAAGTTGTTTTTCAATTCCGTAGAAACTTTTTATCTCACCAGATTGTTTCTGAAATCACCTATTATCGTACTCGAGGACTTTTCATGAGATACCAAGTTGCTCATCATGTCGGTGCTAGCTCTGTCTCACTAGATTGCTTCCCAAATCAGCTATACTCACTGTCTTCTTGAATGGCATGGGAACATCTTCTAGATTTCTTCTTTTCGAATATAAATCTCGAGCAACAGTTCCTTTTAATTCTACAACCTTTGAATTATTTCGAAAAGTTATTCTCAAAGGCTCTTCTTCAGTGGGCCCATGAGCATTACGTCCACAAAATGGAGGAAATTCACATTCGAAAGTTATCTTAGGAAATTTATTTTCATGCAAACTTTTGTCTGCTGCTTTTGTGGCAAAATAATCTAAAATTTTCCCTTTACTCGCACAATCAACCTTTAATACAACCTCATTTTTCCTGTCCACATGACCATCAGTTGGAGCACATTGATTTGTAACATTTTTCATCACCCCGTCACTACTCGAACCAATATCTGAAATATCCTTACGAAAGTAGTAGCAGAATTTTCAACTCTAGACAACTTATGTAATGTTTGTGCTACCATATTTTCTCTCAGTTTTTGATCCATAAGAGATGATAAATCAAGCCTAGTGGCCCTACAAGTTTTCGTCAGTGTATTTTTCACCAAAATATCCAACGATCCTATTATTTCTGATTTCACAATCTACTGCACCAACTGTTGGAACACCAAAACATTCACAATTTCTGATAAATTTTCACATTCTCTTTGAGCAACTTCCATTAAACTTATGTCAGCTTCTATGCTCCCTTTGTTTCCAAGTGGTGCCGTCGCGTTCCCTCTATCGCCAAAATCACCACAAGAATTTTCATTAACATTTTCACATAGACTTTTATTTAGCAAGTACACCATCTTCCTGATTATCTAAGTATCGCAGGAAAAAAGCTAGGGTTTCTGCAAATTTAAGATGCCTGGGTTCTTGGGTAATATAGGCAAAAAGAAGCTCAGTAACCGAATTTAATAGAGAGAGTGTAAATGAACACGGTAAATGAGTGAGGAGAAATACATATATTTAGAGAGATGAAATTTTAAACTATTCTAGAATATATGTATTTCTCCTCACTCATTTGCCGTGTTTATTTACTCTCTCTCTATTAAATACGGATACTGAACTACTTTTTGCCCTACTTTTTGCCTCTGTTACTCTCGAACCCATGCATCGTAGAGTTTACAGAAACCCTAGTTTTTTTCTTGCGATACTCACATAATCAGGAAGATGGGGTCCTTCCGATAAAGGGAAAGAGACTGTAGCGCATATCTTTCAACCTGGTTGTGGGTCTAATATCACATCAATTCATTGACACCACTTGGCAACAAAGAGAACATAGAACTGACACAAGTTCAATGGAAGTTTCTCAAAGTGAATGGAAAAATGTATCAGAACTTGTGAATATTTCGGTGTTGTAACCGTTGGTGAAGAATATTGTGAAATCGGAAATAATGGGATCATTGGATATTTTGGTGAAAAATGCACTGATGGAAACTTGTAGGGACACTGGGCTTGATTTATCATCTCTTCTGGATCAAAAACTGAGAGAAAATATGGCAGGAGAAACGTTACATATGCTGTTTGGAGTTGAAAATTCTCCTACTACTTTTGTAAGTAAGGATATTTTAGATATTGGTTCGAGTAGTGATGAGGTGATGAAAAATGTTAAAAATCAATGTGCTCCAACCGATGGTCATGTGGACAAGAAAAGTGAGACTCATGTATTAGAGGTTGATTTTGCGAGAAATTAATGGGAAAATTTCAGATGATTTTGCCACTAAAGTAGCTGACAAAAGTTTGCAGTAAAATAAATTTCCTAGGAGAAGGGTCACTTTCGAATGTCAATTTCCTCCATTTTATGGACGTAATGTTCTTAGGCCCACTAAAGAAGAGCTTTTGAGAATAACTTCCTGAAATAATTTGAAGGTTTTAGAATTAAAAGGAATTGTTGCTCGAGATTTATATTCGAAGAGAAGAAATCTAGATGTTCCCATGTCATTCAAGAAGACAACGAGGATAGCTGATTCAGGAAGCAATCTAGTGAGAGAAAGAGCTAGAATCGACTCCATGAGCAACTTGGTTTCTCATGGAAAGCCATCGAGTACGATAAAAGGTGATTTCGGAAACAATCTGGTGAGATAAAAAATTGATGCGGATTTGAAAAACAACTAGGGTTAACATTTAAATCTCTCGAATCCATTTAAACTTAATCCAATAAACATTTTGGAAACAGAAAGAGCTAGGGTTGTTATGAGAAAGAATTTGGTTACACATGTAAATCACTCAAATTTAATAACTGGTGATTCGTCAAACAATTTGGAGCGAGAAAAAGCTAGGACGGATACGAAAATTAACTTTTTCTTTTTGAGGGTTGATATGAAAACCATCTTGGTTTCTAAAGGAAATCCTTTGAATTTGATAAAAGGTGATTTCGTAAAAATGTAGAAAGAGAAAGAGCTAGGGCAGATTTTAAATAAAACTTGGTTTCTCATGCATGGAAAACCCACAAACTCGACAAAAGTGCGCAAAAGATTGATATTTCTAGCAAAGCTAGGGAAAAAGTAAAGGCGACTTTGTCTCTATTTCGTGCAATATATGAGGAAGTCTCACAAAAACATGTAGTGAAATATGGAAACCAAGAAAAAGGGATAGGAAGGGTTGATTTAAGAGCAATGATAATGATAAGAGATAAAGGAAAAGAAGTTAACATATAGAAACAATGGATTGGGGTGGTGTCTGGTGTAGAGTTGGGGGACGAGTTTCTATACCAAGTCGAATTCGTAATTATCGTTACACATATAGATACACTCAAGCGGGAATTGATTACATAAAACGTGGTAGTGTAATCGTAGCTACTAGCCTCATTGCCTCGAACACAGAGGGATATATCGATTATCTGGGAAATTCTGAGGTGTTGGTTTATTCTGGTCATGGCGGAAATGGTCGTAAGAATGAGCCACACAAGGATCAAATGCTCGAGAGAGAGTTTAGATTTTAAAAATAGTATTTCGGTGAAAAACCTCATAAGGGTGACACGCGGGTTTTTGAAGACTGGCAACTCTGGTGTGAATCACATGGCAAGGGTAGTTACTGTTTGAGAAAATCAATTTCCCGAAATCAGTCTAGCCCACTACTCAACCACATATTCTTACATTTCTATTCAACTAAGTAACCAAAAAAAACCAAAAATAAAGTAAAATGTCTTGCTCTAAATTCTCTGTAATTCCTCCACATCAATTTACTGCTGCATCCAATATTTCTCCATTTTCTGTTGTTCATTTCGCTGCTGATCCGAAATGGTACATGGATACCAGAGCAACCCATCACATAACATCCATGTCAGTGAGTAATCCCCAACCATATAGAATATCACATAATGTTTACATGGCTAATGGTGACTCCATGTCCGTTGGTCATACCGGTAATATTCCCTGCACTCGGGCTCATCCGACTTTTCCCTAAATAATGTCTTTGAAATCCCTTTGATTTGTAAAAATCTCCTCTATGTTGCTCGTTTCACCAAACACAATGATGTTTTCATCCTACTCTCTCCCGACTATTATCAAATTTATTGCATACGAACCGGTCGTCTTTTGTTTCAAAATCTTTGTAAAGATGGTCTTTACCCACTCAACTTGTCCTGTAACACTAATACCCCTCAACCTCTTGCCTCCATTCAATCCTCAGTCTGGCACAACCGTTTAGGTCATCCGGCGTCCAATGTATTAGCTCGGTTAGGTTCTATTATTGGTTCTAAATTGTCTTTCCATTCCTTTTGTCGAGATTGTGCCCTTAGCAAATCTCATCAATTACCGTTTCCTACAAACCACGAAACTGCGGCTTTTCCATTTCATATCGTTCATAGTGATATTTGGGTGTCACTTACACTATCTATTAGTGGATTTAAGTATTATGTGCTCTTTACTGGTGAATTTTCTCGATATACTTGGCTTTTTCCATGTGTCGCAAAAATGAAGTTTTCACTTATTTTCAAACTTTGGTTGCTAGAATTCAAAATATTTTTAGCCAAACCATCAAATATCTTCAAAGTGACAACGGGACTGAATATGTTAATAGTCCATTGTCTCATTATTGTCAATCCTTAGGAATTCAACAATGGTTCTCTTGCCCTCACACACCAGAACAAAATAGGATGGTTGAGCGGAAACATTGACATATTGCCACAATGGCTCGTAGTCTCCTCCTTACCTCCGGAGCTCCACAAAGTCTTTGGGTTGAAGCAGTCTTAACTTCAGTATATCTTATCAATATCCTTCCTACACCCACTGTTAATTGGGATACCCTGCACCATTACCTATATGGTACTCAACCTTCCTATTCTTCCCTCCGTGTCTTCGGATGTGCTTGTTATCCTCATATCGGTCCATAGAACTCTAATAAACTTTCGAGTCGTAGTGTTGAATGTGTAATTCTTGGTTACAGACCTCACCAAAAAGGCTATCGTTGTTTAAATCCTATCATTGGTCGTGTCTATATTTCTCGCCATGTTTTATTTAACAAAAATACTTTTCCCTTTAAAGATACACAGTTACACTATAATATTGATCCCATTGAATTTGTTTTACTTTCCTATCCACCCCCTCCACAAGTCCCCTCGCCACCATTGTCCTCTGACATAGAGCCCTGTCTAACAACCACTATTGCCACTTCACTTCCCGACCCCCCTTCAATAGAAGCTTCTTTACCCTTGCCTTCTATATCTTCACCTCCCACCAACAATCCATCTACTTTCCCCATGTCACTAACTACTCAACCGACATCAATCCCACCGATTCCACCACCATTACCGCCACCTGTACCACTAAAAACTTACCAACTCCGATCATCGATCATCGAGAACTCATGTTCCGTCTCTTCCCCTACCAGGTCCAAACCTCTAGCCTCCTGTTGCTTCTTCTTTCCTTGAAGCCGCACCGATGACCAACATCATTCTTCCTGAAGATTCACTACCATCTGCATCAATTCATGACCCTCCTCAGTCCAGTCATGCTATGTAGACTCACCTCAAAGATGACATTGTTCAAACTATAACTCGAAGTGACGGCATTGTAAAATATCCTATTCCTTGTGCTCTAATTACTACTATTGAATATGCCGAATCTACATGCTATTCTCAGGCATCTAAGCATCAGGTCCGGCGTAATGCTATGTTTGAAGAAATTAATGCTCTAGTGAAAAACAACACTTGGACTTTGGTTCCTCCCTCTTCCTCACATAACTATGTTGGATGCAAGTGGGTGTTTCATGTCAAACACAACCCAGATGGCATTATTGAACGCCACAAAATGCATTTGGTAGACAAATGTTTCCATCAACGGCAAGGTATAGACTCCAGTAATTAAGCCTGTAACTATCCGTACTGTATTACCTTTTGCTGTATCTAAAGGTTGGTCCATTCGTTAATTAAATGTTAAGAATGCTTTTTTTTCAAGGTTTTCTACAAGATGATGTATATATCGTACAACTACCAGGTTTCATTGATACATCTCGTCCATCATATGTATGCAAGCTTAACAAGGCCCTCTACGGCCTCAAACAGGCACCACGATCATGGTTTCATCGTATGGCTTCTTTCTTGTTATCTGTTCATTTTGTAAAGAGTCGGGCAGATTCGTCATTGTTCATATTTAGACTTGGCACACAAACTAT
Organism: Primula veris; assembly: GCA_963682055.1. NCBI lineage: Eukaryota > Viridiplantae > Streptophyta > Magnoliopsida > Ericales > Primulaceae > Primula > Primula veris. The sequence continues at coordinate 26,188,337 of OY821742.1, read as the reverse complement.
TTATTTTCAACTATATGTTGATGATATTGTGGTCACATGGAGTGATGATTTGTTATTACAATGGTTTATCGATAAATTAGAAAATAGCTTCAATATAAAGGATCTTGCCACTTTTCATTACTCTCTTGGTTGGTCATGTCTCAATTAAACGGTATTCATATCAGTCAACTTCGATATGCTTATGATTTACTTGTAAAGCATGATATGCTACTTAGCAAGCCAGTTAATACACCAATGTCTGCCAAAGCGATCCCCACTGCCACCGAAGGTGGTATTCTTCCCAATCCGATTGCCTTCTAAGAAATAGTTGGATTCCTTCGGTACCTAATAATAACCCGTCCTGACATTGCATTCGCGGTCAACTCCATTTCACAGTTCATGAGTCAGCCACGCGTACCACATCTTGCTGCAGTTAAGCGTATCATTCGATATATGAAAAGAACACTTGATCATGGTCTATTCTTCGGTCCTCAACGTAATCTTACCCCTCTAGTTGCTTATGTCGATGTTGATTGAACCGGTTTTTCGGATACTCATCGCTCAACTACTGGTTATCTTATTTATATAGGAACAAACTTGGCCTTTTGGTGTTCTTAAAAGCAACCTATGGTTGCTTGTTCCAGCGCTGAATCTGAGTATCGTGCACTTTCTCATGCTAGTGCTGAAACTACTTGGTTAGCCTTCTTGCTTTATGAACTTGGTGCTGCTGTTCAATTTCCAATTTTATTGCATTGCGACAACCTAAGTGCTACTTACATGGCCTCAAATATGGTATTTATGCCCGCACAAAGCATATTGAACTCGATTATCACTTTATCTGTGAGAAAGTTGCTCCTGGCAGTCATCGTGTTTGCTTTAATCCATCAGTTGATCAACCAACAGACCTCCTCACCAAGATTCTTCACAAGCAGCGTCATTGTCTCCTTATTCGCAAACTTGTTCGTGCAAGCCCGCCAATTTTAAGGGAGGATGTTAGAGAAAATCAATCTCCTTCAATAAAGGAGTGTGTTTGAATTTGAATTAGCTAGAATTATACTTCAGTTTTTATATGTTTGTAAATAGCATTTATTAGGTGATTGCTTATTTAATCAGCTACAATGTAACAATAGAATAAGACTGCTATATATATGTACACTTGTAATAAGAATAAATATACAAAAATATCATTTTCACAGTTACATATACTTATGATGTGCTATATACGGTTGAGAAGTACTGGAGTGAGACATGACCACATGGGAATTTTGTGTATATGTTTGAGCTGAGAAGAATAGGGGGACAGCCTAAAGTGGCATGGAAAAGAAGTGCAGTGAAAGATCGAAAGTGGTAAACAACAAATGTTTGTGAATGAAAGTTTGGCTTTTAGAGAATATTTCAACATACAAGGAACGCGGAGTAGTAATATTTGTTACTTTGAATGCTAAGTGCTAGGATTACTCATAGCGCAAAAGTAAAACCTATTTGTGCAGGTTGCTGATTTTTTTCAGCATGTGAAACTTTGTGTCTAAATTCTGAGTTTATGATACTCACAGTAAGTTTTCATGTTAATCATATATTTCCGTGCTTTTGGAAAAATATTTTCAGTGTGGATACTTTGATAGCAAGCTCTTTTACTAAAAAAAATAAAATATATAGATAGATAGATATGTAGTATAATAACTCTTGATGTTTGCTTTAAAAAGAAAACCATAATTTTTTTATCAATAGTAATGTTGGCAATCTCAGTTAATTTGATTGGATCTAATTAAAAAAAATCACCTTTGTAGAGAGGATATTGGATAAATGTTCAAAATGAGTTCAACTAATGAAATATGGGCAAGAGATTTTATTAATTTCTCACTTACATACGAGGTTTTAAGAAATTTTGTAGTATTTTGCCATTTAACTGAAATAAGTAATTGTCGGTTACGTGCTTTCTTGTTGTTTGAGCTTCCCAATAAAAATGTTGTTATGAAGACATTTTGCTCCAAATTTAGTAGTGGTCCTAAGCCTTTTAGACTTTTTAATTATTGGAATAAGTTTGATGAGTTTAATGACACTGTCAAAAAAGCTTAGCTCAAGAAATTTTATATTACTAAGATGTTCATTGTTGTTAAAAAATTGCACGAGGTTAAAATTGCTCTTAAGAATCTTGCTAGAAGTCCGAATGCTGATTTTAAGTCTCATATTACCATTGCTAGGAAATCACTTCATGATTCTCAGATGTTGTTTGACTCTGATGACCCCTCAATCACCATTCCCTATTTAAACTCTTTAAGAGATAACATTCTTAACCTTCAATTGATACTGAAGAAAGTTTAGCTAAGTGGAAAAGTAGAGTCCAATGGCTGGACAAAGGTGATCATACTGCTTAATTTTTTAAGACTGTGTACTAAAGAAACAACAATAACAGAACTGCTGGTATCACCCACACTGATGGCTCTAATTTGACTAATCATAATGATATTGCTTCTCCTTTTGTTGACCATTACTCTAACCTTCTTGGTATTAATTCTGATGGGAACTAGATTTGCAAAGCCCACTTAGACCATTATGTTAAAAATGTCATCACTGCTGAGATGATTGATAACATGGATGTGAAATTCACTAGTGATGACATTACTAAATGTATGTTTTCTCTTACACCTGATAAAGCTCCTGGCGCTGATGGTTAATTCTTTTTTTCTTTCAGCACTCTTGGAGTATTATAGGGCCTCACATTATTGATGTTATGAGAGACTTCTTTAATACTAGTGTCATGCTCAAACAAATCAATAAAACTAGTGTCACCCTGATCCTAAAACTAGTAACCGCACTTTTGTTACTGACTTCAGACCTATTTCATGAGTAAATGCATCTCTAAACTCATTTCTAGCCAGATTAAGCCTTGCCTTGAAAAGATTATCATTAAGACTCTGTTTGTTTTGGTGTAAAATAAGGGGAAACAAATCTTTCTAGGTAAAACAAATATTACAGTTGATTGTTTTAAGGTAAAAGCAAATTTTTAGGAAAATCTTTCCCCCAAATCAAGGAAAAAGAGGGGAAACATATCCCTTAAAAAAAAGGGCGGAAACATTTTACAGAACTACGCGCTATTTTTTCTATCCTATTCGCATATATATATATATATATATATATATATATATATATATATATATATTACTATACTCTACGTATAATCTTTCTCCTATTATACTATCTATCTAAAATAAAAAAATTATTCTCTCTCCCTATCAAAACAGCATAAATACAAAAGTATTTATTTTATTTTTCTCATCTCTGTCATACTTCTATGTAGATATATTATAATCCAATTGAACTTACAAAAGGATTTTTTCTAGTATTTCGAACCAACTTATTTTGTTAAACTGTAATTATTTTTTTATTGTCTTTTTATATTAATAAAATCAAAATTTAGATCTAACTAGATTTTTTTTATTGGAATTGAACATACTGTAAACGACTATTTCATTATAGTCATAACAAACAATGGTTGGTTTGAGTTTGATTGTTCGCTTCTTATTGTCTGGTATAATATTGATTATTGTGGTGGTGATTTATGTTTACAACCTTTTTATACAAATTAGCTAGTATTTTATGCATTTACGGCTATATTACTGTTTTTTCTTTAATTTTACCATAGTGAACTAATATCATGATGTTTATGGGAATAACTCATATTTAGCAATTGCAATATTATATGTATAGACGGTGATTGATGTTAAAATTGTTTATATCTAAAAATTGAAAACAAAATGGCCCTGGTTACCTACAACTCAAAAACTTGTATATTTGTAGCTATTGAGTTCTTATTTTGGTTTATAAACCGCATCATATTTAGTTGATTATCTTTGTTTGTTGATTATAATTTTTGTATTTCTTTATTTATTTGATGTAGATGAAAGGGAAATATATTGATAAGAGAAAAAAAAAAGTGCTTTTACAGCTACGTTGATGTCCGTTTATGCGAGTGTTTTGACTAGTATGCAATTTATGGATCACATTCCTAGGGAGCCTTATCTTAATAGAGATGAAGAGAGACAAAAATATTTTGACACTTTAATTACTGATAGTAAAGATCTATGCTTGCACAATTTTCGTATGTCAAAACAACCTTTTTTGAAACTTTGTTCTATATTGAAAAATAAAAAGTATTTAACTTCTAGTTTACATGTTTCAATTGAACAACAACTTGCCATGTTTCTTCATGTTTTGGGTCACAATGTCCGAAATAGAATTATTGGCAGTTATTTTTTTCGTTCCAACGAGACTGTGTCAAGGTATTTTCATAAGGTATTAAAAGTAATTTTAAAATTACAAAATGATTTTATAAAGAGCCCAACATCGACAACACCGCCAGAAATCATGCAAAATCATAGATATTGGCCGTGGTTCAAGGTAAATATCCATAATCAGACTAATATAACATTTATATCCCACATAAAATTATAGGATGAATTCTAAATTAATCGAGTTTATTAGGATTGTATTGGAGCAATTGATGGTACTCACGTCCATGCATCTATACCACTTGAGCTTCAAGGACGTTTTCGTGGAAGAAAAGATAAGCCTACTCAAAATGTAATGGTTGTTGTCAGTTTCGATTTGAGATTTACTTATGTATTAGCTGGTTGGGAAGGGTCAGCACATGATGCACTTATCTTAGAAGATGTATTAACGAGGAGAAATGGGCTTAAAGTTCCCGAAGGTAAGAAAAATCATTAAAAACTAAGAAAATTAAAATACATATGTTTTTACCTTAATAAATTTCTTTAGCATGATAAAAAATTTGTTTGCATACAGGAAAATATTTTTTAGTTGATGGAGGCTATGGAATTCGCAAAGGATTCATTCCTCCATACCGTGCTACAAAATATCATCTAAAAGAATACAGTAATCATGAACCAGAAAGTGCTAAAGAATTATTCAATCTTCATCATTCATCTTTGAGAACAACGATAGAAAGAGCATTTGGTGTCTTGAAAAAAAGGTTTAGTGTTTTGACCACTGAACCACATTGGTCTTATGAAACTCAAGTTGAAGTGGTTATAGCTTGTTGTATATTGCATAACTATATATTGGGTGTTGATCCGAACGACAATCTTTTTTCTCAGACACAAGAAAATCATGCAACCACAAAATGAAACAAGTCCAAGTAGAAGATCACACCAACAAATAAGAGTCGAGAACAATGAGTGGAAGTAGAAACGCGATTCAATTGCTAATACTATGTATAATAGCTATAGAAACAATTGATGTTTTGGTGTTACTTGAGTTTTATGCTTTCGTAGTTTGAATGTTTTTGTTTCTGATTGTTAAACAATGTGCCTTTGTTATGATATTGTGCTTAATTAATATTTTATTTCATTACTTTATCGTATTTAATTTTCTTCCTAGATGGCTGCATGAGACGATGTTGATACTAAACCCAAACATCAATTTCGATGGACTGATGCAATGGAAGTAGTGCTTATAAATTTTTTAATTGATGAGGTAAAAGCAGGATGAAAAGTAGATAAAAATTTCAAGAAAACTTCATTCGTTCAAGCTGCAAAAGCAATCTCATTGGAATTTAATACTTGTTGTAATTCTGATCATGTTGAAAACCGAATGAGAACAATCAAAAAGAAGTTTGGTGAAGTAAGAAAAATTCAAATGAACGGAAGCGGATTTGGGTGGGTTGAAAGTCAAAAGATGTTCACATGCTCACTCGAAGTTCAGAAAACATATTGTGAAGTAAGTTATATTTACTTTTATCATTTTAATCAAGTTTGTCTTCTTTTTTCTTATATAATTTTTCTGTTATTTCAGGCTCATCCAAAGGCTTCTCCATATATAAATAAGTCTATTGAAATGTATGATCAGTTTACATTGATTTGTGGTGATGATCAAGCCATGGGAAGTTTCGCAAAGTCAAATACCGATGAACTTAACACATTAGATGAGGGTATTAATAATATCGAAAGTAATGATGAATTAGATGTCACGCCCCAATTTCCATAAACACGGATATCGAGGCATGACCTTTTTAAAACAAAAGAAAATAGAACCTGTTGGTACAAAATTAAAATTTTTAAAAGAAAACATTTTCAAGCTAATGGAACAAATAAATGAATAAAATAAACTGTTTGCCAAACGTGGCTACAAGACAGGATTTATAAAAGCTGAAAATTACGAACGAATGAATTTGCCCGTAGGCTACAACCTCAAAAATAATTTAAGTAAAAAGAAAGCAAAGCCCGAACCCATGTGATGCCTTGCTAAAACTCTTAACCATACGCCTCCACCTAAGTTGTACCTGAAATACAAAATTGTAACGGTGAGTCCCACGCACATAACTAGACGGGACGGCATCACAAATACCGTCACTCCATCCCATAAATGCAAGAGCTCACAAATCCTACAACTACAATAATCGACGTATAAAAAGAAATATAATGACATTCTACAACTACGATAATCGACGTATAAAAAGAAATATAATGACATTCTACAACTACGATAAATTAAATAAATTAAATACACATCAACAGCATACATGGACCTCTCACGCCACCTACCCCAGTCCGTAAGGTAGGTCATTCCCTATCCCTTCGGCCATCTTCTGTCCCCGGAATTAGGGAGAGACAGAGACCATTGCAACATAAAAGTAGATTTATAGTGCGCACTTGGACCTCTCACGCCACTCGTCCCAGTCCGTAAGACGAGTCATTCCCTATCCCTTCGGCCGTCTTATGCCCCCGGAATTAGGGAGAGACATAGACCATTGCTAACAATAAAATAAATATAGTGCACACTGGGACCTCTCACGCCACCTACCCCAGTCCGTAAGGTAGGTCATTCCCTATCCCCTCGGCCGTCTTCTGTCCCCGGAATTAGGGAGAGACAGAGACCATTGCCACTACAGCTAAATCACAAGGCCTCGGCCAATAATATAAAATCATTCAATTAACACAATCTCATACGTATAAATATTAAGGCCTCGGCCAATAATATTATACTATTAAAATAACACCATCTCATACGTCACTTAACGTAATACAACATAACACATAACCACATGTACTAAATTCACAACTAGCCAAATGCTATAACAACATAAAATCACTTTCAGACATTTTAACAAACACCTTGTATGCATAAACTACAATTCACCATTATTCAACATAAATTTATCCAATTCCATCAACAACCATAATAATACATAATCAACGCATAAAACACGCAACCCATTAATATTCTCATTAATCCGAAATCAAAAGACTAAATCATCAACTACTCCAATGTGAGCTTTTCAAACTAATATATATATAAAATTAAAAAAAACAGCAGAAATATACAAGACAGTGATGTTGAGCAAAGCATCATGATGAAATTTCATATTTCATTAAATGACATTGGCATATGTAATATTTTCTATATAAGAACTTGTAAAAATAAAAAGAAATTAAAGACATGCAAAATTCATATACTCCGTATATATTTAATCGATTGCAAGTATTAATACTTCTTATTGCAGATATTTTTTTGTTATGGCCAAGACACGTGATATATATAACCTAGCTGTACTTTGGCAGACTTTTAAATTTGTTTCAACCACCCAATCTATAACGTACAACAAATAAACTCAATTAACAATTTAAAAACCTAATTGAGATTAAAGGAAAAACCCCCAATTTAAAATAAACGTAAAACATAACCTAACATACACTCTCGTCTAGTCGCAATGGATAACCCCCGTTACCTTAGCATGTAGAGGAGATGATTTCGGTAATAATCCGCTAACGTGGTTTCTCTTCTTCTTCTTCTTCTTCTTCTTCTTCTTCTTCTACTTCTTCTTCTTCTTCTTCTCTTTTCTCTCTTTTTCTCTCTTTTCTCTTGGCTGATTTTTAGGTTTAAAGAATTGAAAAGTGGGCTGATTTTAGGTATAGAAAAACTGTTTTTACAAAGTTTGTGGAAGCGAACTATTTGGTCCCCAAATTTCTAAAAGCTAATTTTTAATCAAAATTATTAATAAACTACTCAATAATAACAAATCTTTATAAACAAATCTATTGATTCCTTTTTATTAGTAAAATTAGTAACAGGTTTTTAAAATAAGGTTTTTCGGAAGAGTTTCGGTTTTTGGCTAAAAATAAGTCGAGTGACCGATTTTTGGTAAAATTTTGAATAAAACGTTTTTGGATAAATAAATTCCTAATTAAAAACACTTATAAAAATACGGGATGTTACATTAGATGTTGAAGAAATAACAAGCACTCAAGTATTCTCACAGAATCCAGATATTCCAATATCTCAATCAAGGTCCCATGGAAAATGAAAAAGAGTTGGAGAAGAAGTTACAGATAAATTGGATAAACTAGCCGATAGCGTTGCTAATGTAGCTGCAACATTGATAACCAATAATAATCAAGAGCATGTTAGAATTTTGTACAATGAAGTGACAAAGATGGAGGGGTTTGACGAGTCGGACTTGGAAGATGCGTTTGATTATCTCAACAAAAATGAAATAGAGGCAATGAGATTTATCGTAAAAAAAGATGCAGGAAAGAAAAAGTGGTTGACGAAGTTCCTTTCAGAAAAGTAGACGAACTTTTAGCTTTTTTCCCGTCAAAATAATTGTGATTTTAATCACTAATGTTTTTATACTTTCACGAACTTATTCATTTTTGTGACTTTTAGTTATTTTTTGTGACTTTTAGTTATTTTTTGATATTTTTCATCTTAAAATATTTTGTTTAAAGTATGAACAATGTTTATTTATTTATGCATCGAATTTGTCTAATTTAAATAACTAATAGATTTTTGAATTTCAATAGAATTCCCATGGGAAACCTTTGACGCACCAAACACCCGTAAATAAAATGCAAACAAAAGTTTGCACCGTAAAAATTTACCCGAAAAATATTTTCCCTCCGTAAATATTTTACTACAAAACAAACAGAGCCTAATAACCAATATGTTTTTATTAAAGGTAGGGCTATTAGTGATAATATTTTGCTTGCTCAAGAACTTTTGCATGATTACCATAGTGATAAAGGTACTCCTAGGATTACTCTTAAAGTGGATCTCCTTAAGGCTTTTGATTCTTTGAACTGTGATTTTCATTTTAAATGTTTTGGATCTGATGGGATTTCCTGCTTTTATGATTAATTGGATACATGATTGTATATCTATTATCTACTCCTTCTTACTCTTTGCTCGTTAATGGTGGCTTAAAAGGTTACTTCAAAGGTTCTAGAGGTTTAAGACAGGGTGACCACTTTACCTTTTTGTTATATCTATGAATGTTCTCTCTCTTATCCTCAATGATCATTGTTTATTTCAAGAGTTCATTTTTCATAAGAACTGCAGGACACTTGAACTTAATCACTTGTGCTTTGTTGATGACGTGCTTCTCTTTTCTAATGGTGATGCTAACTCTGTTAATATTCTTAAGAATGCCCTTAATGTTTTCTCTAATTTATCTGGTCTTAGGGCTAATCCTAATAAAATCTTCATGTTTACTTGCATCATTGATGAGGACACTCTTTATGCTATTTCTACTTCTCTGGGTTTTGTTCACCATACTTTACGTGTCAAATATTTGGGTGTTACTCTCATTTCTTCTAAGCTTAAAAAGGTTCATTGTGAAGAACTTGTTAACAAAATTATCAAGAGAATTACCTGTTGAACTAGTATATTTCTTAACTATGCTGGGAGAATACAACTCATTGAATCTGTTCCATCAGCATCTATTGGTGGTCCCATTTTATTCTTCCCTATTTTGTTACTAAGAAGATTGAGAAGAGTATTGCTAATTTCATGTGGAGTGGTAAGGCCACCAATAGCCATGCTAGAGTGGCTTGGTCTCCTTGCCTTACTCTGGGGGTGGTCTCGGCATTAAAAAACTCAAAGAATGCAACCAAGCTTTGATTTCTAAATATGTTTGGAATTTATGTTACCCTAACTCTGATACTCTTTGGAAACAATGAATCCTCAATACTAAGTCAAAGATAGGAACATTTGGACTATTAAAATTCCTGGTAAATCTAGTTATTCTTGAAACAAAATTCTCAAGTCCAGAGAATCTATAAAACACATTATCACTGATGTTATTGGCAATGATTCAAATATCTCTCTTTTGCATGATAATTGGTTGAGTATAGGCACCATTTTTCCTAGAGCTCATATGCATAACATTATGAGTAATCATGTCTTTTATTAGAAACCTTACCTGGTTTGATTGAAGAGAAGAGCAAAGAGAACAGAGAACAGAGAAGAACCACAGAAGAAAAGCGCTTTGGCTGTATTATTTCAGTGTTGACTTATACGTTCTATACATTCAGCTTATGTACTAATAATATTTGCATTAGAGGCCCCAGAACTTACCAACTAACTACATATAAACCTCAAAATGTATTATATAGTATACAACATGCCAAAAAACAAATATACATGATAATAGCCCCCCTCAAGATGGAGAGTGAAGAGTCTGAATTCCCATCTTGTCCAGTAAGGAACAAAGCAAAGGAAAACTGAGAGCTTTGGTGAATATGTCTGGGAGTTGATACCGTGAGTAGACATGTAAAAGGTGTACTTTTTCTTCAAGAATCTTGTCTCTGACGAAGTGACAGTCGATTTATATGTGTTTGGTTCGTTCATGTTGAACAGAATTGTGAGCCAGCGCAATTGCAGATTTGCTATCAGTAAAGATAGCAATCGGGCCAGAAAATGGAACTGTCAAGTCTGCGAGTAATTGTGCAAACCAGACAGTCTCAGTTGTTGTGTCAGCAAGAGCTCGATATTCGGCTTCCGTGGAACTTCTCGACACCACATTTTGTTTCTTACTTTTACATGAAACAAGAAATTCACCCAAAAATAAGCAAAAACCAGAAATCGACCGCCTCGTATCAATACACGAGGCCCAATCCGCATCAGTATATGCTTTTAAAACCAACTTATTATTAGACAGGAAAAAGAGGCCTTGGGCAGGATTGCCCTTCACATATTTAAGGACCCTGATAGCAGCATTCATATGAACTTTACATGGACTGGGCATAAACTGACTCAACGTGTTTACGGCATAACTAAGATTTGGCCTCGTAATGGTCAGATAAATGAGCTTCCCAATAAGTCGTCTATAGAGTAGAGGATCTTGCAAAGGGTCAGGTGCATTTTCAGTGAGTTTAAGATTTGGTTCCATATGAGAACTTACAGGCTTAGAACCTAATTGTCCAGAACTTTCAAGTAGCCCGAGAGAGTATTTTCTCTGACACAAATGTAACCCGTCTTTTGTTCGTGAAACTTCTAAGCCCAAGAAATAATGCAGCGGGCCTAGGTCCTTTATTTTGAAAGATTTATCCAAAAAACTCTTTGTAGTAGAAATAAGAAAATTGTTATTATCGGCTAAGATTATGTCATCAACATATACTAAAAGAGCCCAAAATGAATTTTTCTTTTGTATAGTAAATAGAGATTGGTCTGCCAATGACTGTTTAAAACCTTGGTGGCGCAAATCTCTGGCTAATTTATTAAACAATTGTCTACTCGCTTGTTTAATTCTGTATAAAGACTTTTGTAATTTGCAAACAAGATTAGTATTTTCTTTTACAAGACCCGAAGGAAGCTACATGTAGACTTCTTCGTCTAGCTCTCCATGCATAAAAGCGTTATTAACATCTAGTTGGATCAAGTTCCAATTTTTAGCAACAGCAACGGCTAATAGAGTTCTAACCGTAGTCATCTTAGCCATGGGGATAAAAGTGGCTTCATAACCAATCCCTTCTAGTTGAGTGAACCCCTTGGCTACTAATCTCGTTTTGTATCTCTCGACTGAGCCGTCAGCTTTGTGTTTGCTTTTGAAAATCCATTTGCATCCTATCGGGTGTTTGCCATTCGGGAGAGCCACAACACTGCAAGTGAAATTTTGTTGCAAAGATTGAACCTCGGTTCTCATTGCTTCAATCCAGTTGGGATCTTTCGAAGCTATACGAAATGAGGATGGTTTCGAAACAGATGAGATAGCAAGACAAAACTTCCTATGCTCTTTAGAAATGTTATTATAATTAATGGAAATTTTCAAGTCATGAGGTTGAGTAGATACTCTCCATGCAGAAAAGCGTTATTAACATCTAGTTGGATCAAGTTCCAATTTTTAGCAACAACAACGGCTAATAGAGTTCTAACCGTAGTCATCTTAGCCACGGGGCTAAAAGTGGCTTCATAACCAATCCCTTCTAGTTGAGTGAACCCCTTGGCTACTAGTCTCGCTTTGTATCTCTCGACTGAGCCGTCAGCTTTGTGTTTGCTTTTGAAAATCCATTTGCATCTTATCGGGTGTTTGCCATTCGGGAGATGCACAACACTCCAAGTGAAATTTTGTTGCAAAGTTTGAACCTCGGTTCTCATTGCTTCAATCCACTTGGGATCTTTTGAAGCTATACGAAATGAGGATGGTTCCGAAACAGATGATATAGCAAGACAAAACTTCCTATGCTCTTTAGAAATTTTATTATAATTAATGGAAATTTTCAAGTCATGAGGGTTAGTAGATACTGGAGTTTGTCCTTGAGCCAAAGAACAATAAAAATCCTTCAAATAGGTTGGAGGATTAGTTGCCCTACCAGATTTTCTAACTTGCGAAAGTGGAATATGTGAGGAGGAGGAAGGTACAATAGACTGACTTTGAGAGGGGTTATCATGAAAAGAAGAAGAATGAGAAACATATTCGGAAGAAGTTGTGGATGGAAAATCGTCTTGAACAGAAGAAGAAGGAAATATATGAAAATCAGGATAAGGTATATTTGTAGTAGGTGAATGAGAAGTCTGCAAAAGAAAAGGAAATTTATCCTCATAAAACGAAACATCTCTAGATACAAAAACTTGTCTCTTTTCAATGTCGTATAGCTTATATCCCTTTACGCCAAATGGGTAACCAACAAAAATGCATTTTCTTGCCCAGGGATCAAATTTTGATCGTTGCTGAGTAAGTGTGCAAGCATAGGCCAAACATCCAAATACTCGGAGATGACTGAGGGAAGGTTATTTACCAAACAATATTTCAAAAGGAGATTTATTATCAAGTACCGGTGTTGGTAATCTGTTTATGAGATAAGCAGCCGTTAACACACACTCACCCCAAAGGTGTTTGGACAGATAATTTTGAAACTTTAAACCTCTAACAACATTTAATAGTAAAAGATAAGACAACAATTCTGATATTTCGTCAATTTACTAGCTGATATTAAATTGAACCCAAATGTGGGAACACGGAGAACATTATTCAATGTCAAACCAGATTTGAATACTACATTCCCTACATGAGTTGCTGGAACCTTAACCCATTTGGTAAATAAACATAAGTGTCCATAGTTCCAATCACGTTGGTGAGAAGTGTCAAAGAGCTAACCATATGTTCACTTACCTCGGTATCCACTAACCATGGGGTTTTAATATTTTTTTAAAAACTACCTGTAAAAGCCATGTTGGAGAAAGGGATGTTAGCAACACTCTTAGTAACACTGGATTGAGCACTTTTGTTTTGAGAAAAAGGTAGTAATTGTCCCTGTCCGTGAGATTGTACAATACTGCAAAGATGGTTGAACTGTGCTGGTGTAAAAGAATAATTGAAGTTCACATATTCCGCCATCTGAGGAGATTCGTGCATCGAATAATGAGGACCACTGTAATAAGAAGTTGGAGCTGCTGTGCTTGTATGAGTATGCATTGGAGATGCAGAACAGGGATCGTGTGAGTTATAGCTTGCAAGAGCTCCAATTAAATGTGCAGATACTTGGTTTGCCGAATAAGGATGAGGTTTGTACCCCAAAATTCCCTTGCTTTTGCCTCTTCCTTGATTTTGTTTCGGTCTATGGTTAGGATCTTTAGTCCTGTAGTTCAACGGATATCCGTGAAGCTTATAACATGTTTCTCGGACATGGTTTATTCCTTGGCAGTAAGAGCATTGCATAGATGTTTTAGACCCCTGAGCAAAAGTATTCTTCAAATTGGAATTGTGGTTAACAGCTAAAACCATACTTTCGGAGTAGTCACGAGAAGAGGTGTTCGCAAGTCTAGTAGATTCCTCTGAGCATAAGAGTGAGAAGACGTCATCCAACGGGGGGATAGGTTTCATCATTAATATATGGCTTCTCTCTTTGGAAAAATCATCATTTAATCCCATGAGAAACACCATACGAAAATAGGTTTGTTCTCTCTCTTGTAACTTACTCATAAAATTGCAAGAACATCCATTAAGTACACCACAAGAGCAAGTGGGTAAAGGATTAAACATATTCAAACTATTCCAGATTATCTGTAGTTTCGTGAAGTATTCTGTAATAGACTGAGTTACTTGGGTAAGGGAGTGCAAAGACTTGTGCAATTCGTAAATTTTAGGCTCCCTTCCTTGAGTATATCTCTGTTTTAAAACCTTCCACATTTGTTCAGCAGTGTCGACATATAAAATAGACTGGCAAATATCCGGACTAACGGAATTTACTATCCAAGATTGTACAACCCAATTGTATCTCTTCCACGAGTGATGCATAGAATCATCGGAATTAGGGAAACCCAAAGAACCATCAATAGAACCCATTTTGTTCTTTACTCCAATAACCATTGTCATCGCCCTACACCAGGTGTGGTAATTTATCCCATTCAAAATGGGATTAACTAAACTACTACCCGCTGTATCACTAGCGTGAAGATAATAAGGGCTATGTATATCAATAACACTATTAGCAACAATATTATTCGAAGCGGAAGCATGACTAGAAGTAGAGGTAGGGGTATAACCCTTGGAAGACAATACTACTTTAAAATAGTTATAAATAAGAAAACCACCAAATTAACTGTAAGTTAAATTAAGAGTAGAAATTTACTGAGAGAAAAGCTAAACGATCAACAAGAGAGAATATGAACATCTGATACCATATTAGAAAACTTACATGGTTTGATTGAGGAGAAGAGCAAAAAGAACAGCGAAGAGAGAAGAACCACAAAAGAAAAGCGCTTTGGCTGTATTATTTCAGTGTTGACTTATACGTTTTATACATTCAGGTTATGTACTAATAATATTTACATTAGAGACCCCAACACTTACCAACTAAATACATATAAACCTCAAAATGTATTATATAGTATACAACATGTAAAAAAGTAAATATACATGATAATATTAAGCATAATGAAAATCTTAGTGCTATTATTGTGAATAACAGGTGGTGTTGGCCTAGCACTATTGATTATTTTCTTTTCTTGATGATGTCAAAGATTCTGTTCACCCTAGAGTAAATTCTGGTCCAAACAAAATTATTTGCAATTTTAATTCTAGTTATTTTTCTGTTAGTGTTTCTTGTAACCATATTAGAACCAAAAAGAATAGAGTTGCTTATCATAATATTATTGATACAAGGGCAATATTCATAAATTCAGTTTCATGTTGTGGCAAGCAATTCTTAACAGATTGCCTACTCTTAATAAGATTACTAACTGGTACCCAAACACTACCAACATCTGTGCTATGTGCAACAATGCTAGCAAAAATATTAACCATATTTTCTTTAGTTGCCCTGTCTCTAATGCTACTATCATAACTCTTTTGTTCAAAGCTGGTCTTAGCTACTCTGACAAAGAATGGCAAGGTTGGACCAACTAGTTCTTCTTAACCTTCAAAGGTAAATAACCTCCACACTAGACTTGGTAAGCTAATCCCATCTCGTTACATTTACATCATTTGGAAAGAAAGGAATGAGATCTTGCATAAATAAAAAAAAGCAGAGTAGACATTAATGGTATGATTTCAAATATTAAGACCAAGATAAATAGTATGTTAAGAGTTCCTAGCTAGTAGCACTTGAAACACTTACATTGCAAAAAGCTGGGGGCATAACATTTTTTGAATAAACTACTTATACCTTGCAGGTCATTAGGTTGACAATGGGAGGTTTCAAAATTCACTTCCAAGAGCTTGACATACAAAACAATCAAAGGGACTGGAACAACAATGTTACATCAAGCCATTCAATGGATAGAAGGCCCTAAACAAAGTACTTCAACAACTTCTTCATCTCTGGTGCTTCTAATCTTGAAGTGGAGACTTCTCCTTTCCTTCATCTTTTGTCCCACTACGCTCTCCAATCTCAAAGTTCAAACCTGACCTCATTTCCACTCTTAAGAACCTCTAGTCCTAGCACTATGGTCTCCTCCTCAATTTCTGGCTCACCTTCTTTGTCAGCTAATCTCTTCCTCAATTTTTCATTTTCCTTGGCCAACTTGGCCTTAAACTCCTCTACCCTCTTTTGCTCCAGTAAACTCATCTCAAACCACCCAGTCTAAATATATTCTTACCCTGCAAGTTCTCATACTTCTCTCTGAGAGTCTCAAGTTCTTGAGAGAGACTAGCTAAAATCCCTCTCAGTTCATTATCTCTTATTTCATGCCAAAATACAGAGCTTTCTAACCACTTTGTATACTCAGACATTTTGCTAGTGCAGTGGTGCTTGTTCTTCCACTGATTTTATAGCCATATAGAAAACCACCGCCCACTTACGTATTGCATTTGACCTATTTTGCTTGGGAGCTCAGACTTTAACCAAGTTTGCAAGTTACATGCATGGAAACAACTCAAAACAGTGGTCTCTTTTGGTCACCTTTACAAGCATAACGTTTAGCATTCTCAAGGTGTAATCATTCTTTTGCGCATGCTTATATATAATTTTATCTCTTATGGTTAATCGAACAGAGAAATCTGGTAAACTATTGATAAAATTATATAATATGGAGTAAGTTTTTTCTCTTCATTCATTTGTATAATTGTAGTTATTTAAAAAGACTCTTTTAGCTAGTTTTGGCTTGAGTTAGAAACTTGTGCTAAACCAAGTTTCTTTTCGTCTTTAATGATATGGTCACTGCTTATTCTCAAAAAAAAAAAAACAAGTTGGTCACAAAATTACCGCAGAAGAGTGATGTGTGGGTATTCCCCCATGGTTTAGTCCATTATCAACGCAATGTTGGAAATCGTAATGCAACTGTTATTGAAGGTTTTAATAGCGAAACTCTCGGGAATGTCCTCATTTTGGATCAAACCTGTCAATTCCTGAAGACTTACTTGCAAAGGCTTTTCAAGTCGAGAAGGAAAAAATTAAAAAAACAAGCTACTGTTAAATTTCTAGAGTGGAGTTCATAGAGTAGCACAAAAAATCCAGCCTAAACGTTTCTCTCTTCGGTTACCTTACTTTTTGCAAAAAATATTCAAAAGACGTTGGCTGTTCTCTAAATTTGTTGGTTTTTATGTGTTTAATATTTTGACTTGTAACATCATTGTCATAGACCGATAGAAGTAACTATTTTTTCAGGGTCTTGTATTCGAGTTACTCATACAGTCATACTGCAATTAAACTTTGTCTTGAAACCTTTTTTAGTTGAATTTTGTAAGACATGCTTTCTCAAGGTTGTGGTAAGCTTAGATAAAGAGATGAGAAGTTTTACTGGGTAATAAATAAAATACACTGCGATGATAGATGGGGAACTAACATTTTCTAACCTGAAAAAACTAGTTTCTCTTTTCTTGCTATATGCGAAAAATCCAGCTAATAGCTTAAAAAGTTAAAATGAAATGAACCCTCGACAACCACCCAACAAACTAAGACCTAAACATCTTATGTAAGGTTAACACCAGAACGGGCCGGCCTCCATACAAAAGCACAAGTGAATAATATGAATTAATGACCTCTAATATGCTAATATATAAACCAAAGCAAACTAAAATGTGACTCATTAGAGGCCTACCAAAAGGGGTAAACACCGATCCACCGCTCCAATTCTATGTGACTGGAATGTAAATGTACTTGTCTATTGTAACGCCAAGAGTTTGGAGTTTATTTTAGTTGTAATGCCTATAGTTTACAGAGTTGTCTTTTATTATGTTTGATATTGCATATAGGTGATTACCTTATTTGAGATTATTACATATTGTTCATGTGTTTATGTTATGGAGTTGTTACGGGTTGTGAACCCTACGTATTTTATTTTATTTTTATTATGACACGAATTGAGCGTTTAAATTCTTATGGTCTTATTGTACGTTTATCATTTATGGGTATAGTTGTTTAGAGAGGAAATTTCGGGACGAAATTCTTTTAAGGAGGGTTAGTTGTAACATCCCGTATTTTTATAAGTAATTTTAATTATGATTTAATTTATCCAAAAACGTTTTATTCAAAATTTTACTAAAAACCGGTCACTCGACTAATTTTTAGCCAAAAACCGAAACTCTTCCGAAAAACTTTATTTTAAAAACCTGTTACTATTTTTATTAATAAAAAGGACCCAATAGGTTTATTTCTAAAGATTTGTATTATTGAGTAGTTTATTAACATTTTTGGATTAAAAGTTAGCTTTTAGAACTTTGGGGACCAAATAGTTCGTTACCACAAACTATCTAAAAACAGTTTTTTCTAAACCAAAAATCAGCCCACTTATTTCAAAAACAAACCTAAAACCAGCCAAACACAAGAGAGAAAAAGAGAGAAAATAGAGAAAAAGAAGAAGAAGAAGAAGAAGAGGAAACCACCGTTAGCGGGTTCTTATCGGAAGCATCTCCTCTACACGCTAAAGTAACGGGGGTTATCCATTGCGACTAGACGAGGGTGTATGTTAGGATTAGGTTTTACGTTTAGTATAAATTGGGGGTTTTTGCCTTTTATATTAATTATGTTCTTAATTTGTTAATTGGGGTTTAGTTGTTATATTTTTAATTCACTTATTTGATTTTGGATTAGTTGTGGATTTAGTCTTTTGATTTCGGATTAATGATAATATTATTGGGTTGCGTATTATATGCGTTGATTATGTATTATTATGGTTGTTGATAGAATTGGGTAAATTATTGTTGAATAAAGATGAGTTTTATGTTGCGCATACAAGGTGTTTGTTAAAACGCCTGAATGAGTTTTTATGTTGATTAGACTTGTTTGGCTAGTTGTGAATCTAGCACCTATGCTTTTGGATTATGTTGTATTACGTTAAGTGACGTATGAGATGGTGTTATTTGAATAGTATAATATTATTGGCCGAGGCCTTAATATTTATACGTATGAGATTGTGTTATATGAATAGTATAATATTATTGGCCGAGGCCTTAATATTGATACATTAGCAATGGTCTCTGTCTCTTCCTAATTCCGGGGACAGAAGACGGCCGTGGGGATAGGGAATGACTCGTCTTACGGACTGGGACGAGTGGCATGAGAGGTCCAAGTGCGCACTTTAAATCTACTTTTATGTTAGCAATGGTCTCTGTCTCTTCCTAATTCCGGGGACAGAAGACGGCCGAGGGGATAGGGAATGACCTACCTTACGGACTGGGGTAGGTGGCATGAGAGGTCCATGTTTGCTTTAGATTTGTGTAGACGTTATTTAACACACTCATGGGTATGTGGACATGATAGTTTAACAATTACATGTGATGGATTTGTATTTATATTGTGAAAATCACTCATGATTTCACAATGTGGGATAACCCTCATGGTTTAAATCCCATCTCCTTTTCCATTTTTCAGCATTGGGTTTTATTCCTCTTTCGAGTTCCAACCTTCGAGGCCAATTATCATTCACATCCATTCTCCGAATAGGTCATGCGATATACCGTTGCGAAACTCGTCACACGAGCTACTCAAACGCTTTGAGTACGGCTTCAGAAATTTTGAGTTGTCGCATCGAATATTGACTCAAAGATGGTCCCTTGACCATTCGGAACACCCATATTTATAACATGTTTTCCAACAATCCCCCACATGAATGCAATTGGTGAAAATTAAAATGCCCCTAAAATGCATAAGAGAGAACCACAAGATTTCACTGAATAAGGACAGGTGGCGTGAGCCTTGAACCTGCCAAAGTGAAGTAAGATCGGATATGCTACTATTGGGTAGCCTTAAAGCCTTGAACCCTTTAGCGTTTGTGCATACCAGGGTAATACTCACACAGTGACCTCTTTACACCACTTACTAAGCCATTTGGTTGTTGTCCATGTTTGGCTGTGGACTGCCTTGGCAAACTTCAACGGAGCGCTCTAGTGATTTAGCCCATGGCTCATCACATAGTATCGGCCATACACACTCGTTATAGGTGATTTCAAGTTAAGGGTGTCCTGACTCACCCTTCTCGATCTTCGAGATCCTTGTTTTCATTAAGAGCCTCATGCTCACCCTTTAAATGGTCTAGGTCTAACACTCTTTCATCCTAGAAATGGGTTGGGAGCTTAAGTTCCTGAGTGATTTGTTCGGTCACCCCTACAGTTCGGTTTTCCCATTGAACCTGACGCTGGAGAATCCAGTTCGGGTTGGGTTGCCTCTGAGGAGGTTTCCAGTTTGATGGGCTTCAACCCCATTCCCCTCGATGAAACTTCAACTCCTACCTGAGTCAAGCCTTTTGTAAATGGATCCGCAATATTGTCCTTAGATCTCACAAAATCTAATGACACCACACCATTAGCTAGCAATTATCTTATGGATTTATGTCTCCGACGAATGTGTCGGGACTTTCCATTATACATATGATCCTGCGCCCGTCCAATAGCTGACTGACTATCACAGTGCATGCTTATTGCTGGGACAGGTTTCGGCCACATTGGAATTCCTTCCAGAAAGCTTCTCAGCCAGTCAACCTCTTCTGTTGCTAGATCCAACGCTATGAACTCGGATTCCATAGTTGATCTGGCTATGCAGGTCTGCTTGGATGATCTCCACGAGACAGCTGCTCCTCCCAACACGAACACATATCCGCTAGTGGATCGTGTACTGTTAGAATCCGAGATCCAGTTTGCATCAGAATACCCTTCCAGTACAGCTGGATATCTGGTATAATGCAACCCTCGGTCGGCAGTGAACCTCATGTATCTGAGAAGTCTCATGATAGCCTTCCAGTGTTCCTCATTAGGATTACTGGTGTACCTACTCAGTCTACTCACTGAGTTGGCTATGTCCGGTCTAGTACAGTTCATGACGTACATCAGACTGCCTATTATTCGAGAATATTCCAATTGTCTCACCCTCTCCCCAAAGTTCTTTTTCAGGGTGGTTGAGATCTCTATCGGAGTTCTGGATGTAGCCCTACTATCTTTATCAAATTTGTCAAGCATCTGCTTGACATAGTGAGTTTGAGATAGCTCATATCCGTATGATGTCTTGGTAATTTTCATACCAAGTATTACATCAGCGACACCCAAATCTTTCATCTCGAATTTGTGTGACAACATTTTCTTAGTAGAGTTGATATTATCAATACTTCCTATTATAATCATGTCATCTACGTAAAGGCAGACTACCATATAATCCTTTTCATTTCCTTTTACATAGACGCATTTGTCACACTCGTTTATCCGAAAACCGTTTGATAGCATCACTCTATCAAATTTTTCGTGTCATTGTTTAGGTGCTTGTTTAAGTCTATATAAGGACTTCACAAGTTTACACACATTGTGCACTTTACCTAGAACCACAAACCCTTCCGGTTATTCCATGTAAATTTCCTCTTCCAGTTCACCATTAAAGAACGCCGTTTTAACATCCATTTGATGTATTTCCAGATCGAACAGTGCCGCGAGAGCAATGACTGTCCGGATTGACGTCTTCCTGGAGATAGGAGCATACGTGTCGAAGTAGTCGACACCTTCGGTTTGTCTAAAACCTTTCACTACAACTCTCGCCTTGTATTTTTCGATTGTTCCATCGACCTTTCTCTTCCTCTTGAAGATCCACTTGTGTCCTAGTGGCTTACACTCGGGTGGTAGATCCACTAGTTCACAAGTGTGATTTTGTAATATCGATTCAACCTCATTGTTGATCGCTTCCTCCCAATATTGGGCTTCCGGGGATGACATTGCTTGTTTGAATGTCGCCGGTTCGCCTTCTATCATGAAGGTTACAAAATCTGGACCGAAAGATGTTTCCTTTCTAGCCCTTTTACTACGTCGAGGCTCTTCTTCTTTTTCCTCCAACGGTTCACTTGCCCCCACATTTTCCTCACTGTTTGACTCCTCAGTCTCTACAGTTATGGAAGACTTGCGGGGAAAGATCTCCTCGAAGAAAGAAGCTTCTTGAGCTTCGATGATAGTATCTACATGCACATCGGGATTATCCGACTTGTGCACGAGAAAACGATAAGCACTACAGTTGTGTGCATATCCTATGAACACACAGTCTACCGTCTTTGGCCCTATTCTCATTCTTTTAGGAAGCGAGACTAGGACCTTCATAAGACAACCCCAAACCCTTAAGATTTTATAGCTCGGCCGATGTCCTTTCCATAGTTCATAAGGTGGTTTATCACGCTTCTTATGCGGTAGCTTGTTCAATACATAGTTGGCGGAAAGCAGCGCTTCCCCCCCACATGTTCTGGGGTAACCCAGAACTTATTAACATAGCATTCATCATTTCCTTGAGCGCCCTATTCTTACGCTCGGCAACCCCATTCTGCTCCGGAGAGTATGGGGCTGTGGTTTGATGTATAATGCAACTTTCTGCACATATCTGTGCAAACGGTGGTTCGTATTCACCGCCTCTATCACTTCTCAATATTTTAATCCGTTTATTGAGTTGATTTTCTACTTCGGTCTTATAAAGAGCGAATTTCTCTAGCGCTTCGTCTTTACTTCTCATTAAGTAGACATAACAGTACCTAGAACAGTCATCTATAAAGGTGATGAAATACTTTTTCCCTCCTCGCGTTTGTAAAAACTGTAAGTCGCATACATCCCTGTGTATTAGACCGAGAGGTTCAGAACTTCATTCGATATGTTGAAACGAAGACTTTGTTAATTTTGTCTCAACACAAACCTCACATTTATGTTGTTGATCAAATACAAAATTAGGTAGTAGATTCAGTGATATTAATTTCTTCATAGAATTAGAATTCACATGACCTAATCTACCATGCCATAAATTAAATGAATTACAGGAATAAGCAAAAGAACTTTTATTGACCCCTTGGGAAACATTCATTATTACATTATTCTTATTGCTGGCATCGGCCTCGGCACTTCCACTAGCGGACTCGACGTTAGGGGCCGGAGTCCCAACATTTAATTTAAACATGCCGTTGGTCATATAGCCACGGTTTACATACATTCCATTTAAGTTGATTACAATTTTAGCAGATTCAAATACAAGTTTAAACCCTTTGTTCACCATCACAGACCCGGAAACCAGATTCTTGCGAATTTCTGGCACATGGAGCACGCCTTTCAGTGTTAGCTCCTTTCCAGATGTCATCTTCAGCAGCACGGTTCCTTTCCCTTCCACATTGGAAGCAGTCGAGTTCCCCATAAAGCAGCTCTCATTGTCCACAGCCGTATATGTCTTGAACATCCACTTGCTGGCACAAATGTGACTAGGGGCGCCTGTGTCCAGCCACCATTCCTTTGGGTTGCTCCCCACCAGGTTCACTTCCGAGACCACAGCACTCAGGTGCATATAGTCTTGTCCAGCATCATCTCGAAAGAATACTAATATTCTTAATTGCAAATACTAATTATAAATTAATTAGTTTTGCTCAAAAGAATGGCGTCGTATGAACAACAAACGAGATTCTAGCGTGAAAATCAAATTGCTTTTGATTTCACTAAGAACACTTTTTTATAATAAATCGATTAAAATCCAATCGGAGTTATTCTATTCGCAAATTTCAATTTCTAGTAAACTAGCAATGATTTTGCAAGAATAAACTCAGAGACGTCTACAAACAAATAAAAAAGAAAAGTCTTTTCCCTTTTTGAATTTTAGTAAAACCAGAAAACTAATATTGTTTAAGATTGTTGGTTCTTACTATATCGAAAAGAAATAAATGAAAAGACAGGGACTAAATGGAAATAACAATTTATTTCTCACAATTGGAATATAAATTACAATTCCCGACCCAACAGGATTAAAATTAAACTAATTTAAATTCCAGACAGATTTAATATAAATTATTAAACTGATGGACTGAATTGTAATTGTTTAAAACTGTCAGAAAGATTAGTATAATTACTAGACTGCTGGACTGTTTAACAATTGAAAGAA
Source organism: Primula veris (assembly GCA_963682055.1). Taxonomy (NCBI): domain Eukaryota; kingdom Viridiplantae; phylum Streptophyta; class Magnoliopsida; order Ericales; family Primulaceae; genus Primula; species Primula veris. Next base: position 26,164,314 of record OY821742.1, on the reverse strand, counting down.
ATTGCCAGGCAGAGTAGTATGATTACTAAGTTGCTGGACTGTTTCTGTAAATACTGGAAATTAAATTACAGAATTGGAAATTACAGAATTGGAAAGGACTGAATTGAAATTACAAAAAGTAAAACAGTACAGAAAAATAAAATATAGAATGTAAATAGTACAGAAATGTAAATACATAAAATAAAAGTACTGAAATTTAAATACAGAAAAGGAAAAAAGACGAGGCAACTGCTGGGCAGTTTTCCTTAAACAATATTTCCCGAACCACCACCTTAGTGTTTCTGGTTCTGGGACTTTGTTCCCAAGGTACAACGTCTCACAGAGTGGCTAGCGTGAAAACGGCACCGAACCACAGATCGAACTGTTGGTAGTGCGATTCTCTCTCTCTAGTATGATGTTTATGCTATGTTGTGTGAATTGGAGTGTAGAATGAGAGGGGGAGGCTGTCTCTTATAGAGAATTCTGAAACCGCAGCCTTAAATGTGGTCAATCAATTATGGGAGTTACACCCCCAGAATCTGCCTCCATTATTGCAGGAGTTACAACCTTGCTGGAACTTTAGGGACTGCTCTTGTAAATATACAAAACTTCCTTTTTCAGTTTAGTACAAGACCCGAGACAAACCCCAACCCCAACCCGCGTCCTGCATCCCGAGACTCGAGCGAGCGCACGCGCGTGTGGTACACACTAACACACTCATAGGTATGTGGACATGATAGTTTAACAACAACATGGGATGGACTTGTATTTATATTATGAAAATCACTAATTAGTTCACAATGTGGGATAACCCTCATGGTTTAAATCTCATCTCCTTTTCCATTTTCCAGCATTGGGTTTTATTCCTCTTTCGAGTAGCAACCTTCGAGGCCAATTATTATTCACACCCATTCCAGCATTGGGTTACGAAGCTCGTCGCACGAGCTACTCAAATGCTTTGAGTACGGATTTAGAAATTCTGAGTTGTCGCATCGAATATTGACTCAAAGATGGTCCCTTGACCATTCGGAACACCTATGTTTATAACATGTTTTCCAACAAAATAGACAATTTCTAAATTGAAAACCATATTTCCTCCAATTTCTGTTACTCACCATATCAAAATTCATATGGTGGTTTTCAGAAGTCTATTCTTTTTCAACTACTAATTTGGTTCTAAATGTTTAGTAGGATGTATGAAGTTACACCGGAGTATGTGTGGAAGAATTAGGAAGATCGTTGTTCATTTCATTTCAAGCAAATCTCTCATGTCTGATGTAAGTGAACAAGCTTCATAATTATCTGCCTTTCTTTTAAAATAGAATAGAGTTTCTTTTAAAGGTTACTGGAATCGTACACTAGTTTAATGATATTTTTTTTAAAATGGTAACTTGTTAGTGCCTACATGTTTGCATTGTTGAGTTGTGGAGCCAAATGAGTTTTGGCCATGTTTTCTAATTATCCCACATCGCTTGAAATTGTAATAAAACCCACTTTGTGTTCTATATATGTCCTACTATCTTGTATATTTAATTACACCTTTTACACATCACAATCACATATTCAAGAGAGAATATTGTAAAGAGAGAGTTCTATTTGTGAGAGAACCATAGCTTGTGATTGAGCTAGATTACGATTGTAATCCTCATTATAATAATATTAAGTGCCACGTGTAGCGGCCCAGAGACGTAGCCAATTTAGATGAACTCCGTTATCAAATAGCGTGTTCTCGGTTTTAATTTTCTGTCTCTTTCATTGTTCGCCTGATCGACCCAACAAGTGGCATCAGAGCTCAGAATATCGATGGCGAAAGAAGACAGAACCGCACACGGGATCGAGAAGTTCGACGGGAAGGACTTCGCATTCTGGAGAATGCAAATAGAGGACTACCTTTATATGAGAAAGATGCATCAGCCACTTCTCCTTGAGGAAAGGCCGACCACGACCACCGAGGAGGCGTGGAAACTCTTAGACCGACAAGTATTGGGAGTGATCCGCCTAACACTATCTAGGAGTGTAACACATAACGTCGCAAGAGAGACGACGACGATGGGGATGATGAATGTACTCACCGACATGTATGAGAAACCATCCGCGAACAACAATGTACATCTCATGCGTAAGTAGTTCAATCTACGCATGGCTGAGGACACACCTGTCGCAAATCACGTGAACAAGTTCATTGATACCGTAAATCAGTTGGATACGGTGGAGATAACTTTTGAAGACAAAGTGAGAGCCCTTATACTGCTAGCATCTTTACCGAACAGTTGGGAATTTATGCGAGCTGCTGTTAGTAACTCAATTGGAAAGGAGAAACTGACTTACAACGGAATCCGAGATCAAATACTCGCTGAGGAACTCAGGAGATTAGACATGGGTGAATGCTCAAATGATGGAGAAGCCTTGAACGTGGGTTCAAGAGACCGGGGTAAGGCCAGGGTATGGGACGTTAAAGGACGTTCACAATCCCGAGGTAGAAGAGGGCAAAGCCGAGGCGGCAAAGATAGCGATCGAAGTAAGAAGAATCTTCGATGCTATAACTGCCAGGGTATGGGGCACTTCAATCATGAGTGCAAGCAGCTGAAGAAGGGTACCAGCCGTGATCACGTGGCTAATGTTGCGAGCGACGAGGATTCGGGTGATTGCTTATTGCTATCCAAATAGAGAAATATAGAATCGTGAATTCTAGACTCTGGGGCATCATTTCACACAACCCCTCAGAAGGATTTATTCCAAAATTACACTGCGGGTAATTTTGGTAAAGTGTATCTAGCCGACGAAGAAGCATTGGATGTTGTTGGAATGGGTGATGTGAAAATTCGCATTCCGAGCGGGTCAGTATGGAAGCTAACGAAAGTGAGGCATGTTCCGAGGTTGACCAAGAATATGATCTCAGTAGGTCAACTCGATGCAGAAAGACACTCCATTCCGTTCAACAATGGAGCTTGGAAAGTTTTACGAGGAGCTATGGTGATAGCCCGAGGGAGCAAGGTCGGTACACTGTACATGACGACCGATGAGAAGTGTATAATTACGGCAGCTGTGTCGCAAAACTGTTTGGAACTGTGGCATCGACGGTTGGGTCACATAAGTGAGAAGGGGATGAGAGTGTTAGCAAAAGATGGGAAGCTACCGGGCTTGAAGTCTGTCAACCTCGACATGTGTGAAGGTTGCATCTTCGGGAAGCAGAAGAAAGTGAGCTTCCGTAAAGGTGGAAAAGTTCCCAAGGAGGAGAAGCTAGACCTGGTCCACTCAGACGTATGGGGACCATCTCCAGTAACCTCACTGGGAGGATCTCAGTACTATGTGACCTTCATCGATGATTCGACGAGGAAAACATGGGTATATTTCTTGAAACACAAGTCTAAGGTGTTTAAGAAATTTCAAGAATGGAAGGCCATGGTCGAACTAGAGACCGGGAATAAACTCAAATGTTTGAGGTCCGATAACGGCGGAGAGTAGATTGATGCAAAGTTCGTAGGGTTCTGTGCACAGAAAGGCATTCAAATGGAGAAGACCATCCGAAGAACGCCACAGCAGAATGGCATGGCCGAAAGAATGAACCGAACAATCAATGAGCATGCTAGGAGTATGAGACTGCAAAGTGGGTTGCCCAAATCCTTGTGGGCACATGCAGTAAGCACGGCGGTTTACCTCATTAAATGCGGACCCTCAGTGCCATTGGAAAAGAGAATTCCCGAAGAAGAGTGGATAGGAGAGCCTATCTCTAATGAACACTTGCGATTGTTCGGTTGTCTATCATATATCCATGTCGGTATAAATGATCGTACCAAGCTTGACTCGAAATCCAAAGTGTGTTACTTTGTGAGGTATGGTGAAGCTGAGTTTGGATATCGCTTTTGGGATGGTCAAACAAAGAGGATCATTCGCAGTAAGGATGTCATCTTCAACGAAAGCATTTTGTACAAAGATCAACAAAATGTGGAGGTGGAAGAACACGTGCTCCCATCCGAGGAAAGTAGTATAGTCGACATGAATGTGTTTCCAAGGTTGGAGTTGGAAAATGACATTGAAGATGAGCCAGTGGTGCTCAACAACCTACCAGCACATGCTGAAGAGGACGAGGGGCTGCCTCAAACTCCTCGACCTGAATTGGGTCGAGGTCATCGCGAGAGGAGACCTCCTGCTCGATACTCTCCTTCCCTGCATTACATATTACTCAATGATGCAGGCGAGCCCGAAAGTAGAGAGGAAACTCTGGAGCTGAAAGACTCGAGCAAGTGGGAGCTCGCGATGAAGGATGAGATGAAGTCACTTGAGAAGAATGTGACTTGGCAGTTAGCCGAACTGCCCAAGGGGAAAAAGGCACTGAGCAATAAATGTGTGTTCCGACTAAAGGAGGAACAAGATGTCTCGAAACGGTATAAGGCACGATTAGTAGTCAAAGGATTCTAGCAAAAGGCAGGAATTGACTACACCGAGAACTTTTCACCAGTCGTAAAGTTGACGACTATTCGGCTATTGTTGAGCATTGTTGTAAATGCGAATCTTCATCTTGAGCAGTTAGATGTGAAAACTGTCTTTCTCCATGAAGATCTTGAAGAAGAAATTTACATGCTCCAACCTGAAGGGTTTGCCGAAAAGGGAAAAGAGAAACTGGTCGGCAAACTGAGGAAGAGCTTGTACGGGCTAAAACAAGCACCACGACAGTGGTATAAAAAGTTTGACAGTTTCATGGTGGATACCAGGTTCGAAAGAAGTGATAGTGATCACTGCTGCTTCGTGAAGAGATTCGAGAACTCTTCGTACGTCATACTACTTTTGTACGTAGATGACATGTTGCTTGTCGGGTCGAGCCTTGTGGAGATTAACAAGGTGAAGCAACAGTTGGCGAAACAGTTTGAGATGAAAGATTTGGGAGCCGCAAATCAGATCCTCGGTATGAGGATTTCCCGAGGAAGGGATGGGTTTTTGTTTCTATCAGAAGCCGAATATGTGAAGAAAGTGTTGGCACGGTTTAGCATGAGTGATGTCAAGGCTGTAGGCTCACCGCTAGCCGCACACTTTTGGTTGTCGAAGAAACAATCACCCTCAGACGAGGAAGGAAATGTTCGTATGTCGAACATACCCTACGCTTCTACAATTGATAGCTTGATGTACGCTATGGTGTGTACAAGACTGGACATTGTCCATACAGTGGGAGTTGTCAGTCGTTACATGAGTAACCCAGGAAAGCACCATTGGGAAGCTGTGAAGTGAATAATGAGATATCTCTCGGGTACAGTGAATTTGGCATTATGTTTCCGAAAGACCTCGGAAGGCCTTCACGGCTATGTGGATGCTGACATGGCCGGTGATCTGGACAGCCGAAAGAGCACAAGGGGATGTGTTTTTACCTACTGCTGTGAGTTGGACATCTAAGTTACAAGAGATTGTTGCATTGTCGACCACAGAGGCTGAGTACGTCACGGTGACGGAAGCAAGCGAAGAGATGATTTGGTTGCAAGGTTTCTTAAAGGAGCTCGGTCAGAAAACCGACAAGGGAGTTCTGTACTGTGATAGTCAAAGTGCAGTTCAGCTAGCTAAGAATCATGTATTCCATTCACGCACCAACCACATATAAATTCGTTACCATTTTATCCGGGACGTTCTAGAAGATGGAATCTTCGCACTAGAAAAGATTGAGGGCGCTAAGAACCCCGTTGATATACTAACGAAGACTGTTACAATCGACAAACTGAGGCTGTGTGCAACCTCAGTAGGACTCCGAGCTTGAGGCTCAGGGTCACCGCTACATGAAAAATGAGCAACTCTGAAGAGTAATAATTATTATACAAGGATATCGATGGGAGCATTCTGCCGGAGGAGCACAGTGAGTTCGGTGGTCGGGGATAATCAGAATTCTCTTGAAGCACTTGACATTTGACTCCAAGTGGGAGATTGTTGAGTTGTGGAGCGAAATGAGTTTTGGCCATGCTTTCTAATTATCCCGCATCGCTTGGAATTGTAATAAAAGCCACTTTGAATTCTATATATGTCCTACTATCTTGTATATTTAATTACACCTTTTACACATCACAATCACATATTCAAGAGAGAGTTCTATTTGTGAGAGAATCATAACTTGTGATTGAGATAGATTACGATTGTAATCCTCATTATAATAATATTAAGTGTCACGTATAGCGGGCCGGAGATCTAGGCAATTTGGGTGAACTCCATTATCAAAGAGTGTGTGCTCGGTTTTAATTTTCTGTCTCTCTCATTGTTCGTCTGATCGACCCAACATGTTATATATAAAAACTTTCTCATTTAGCATTATTCAGTTATACATCATAATAGATACATGCTTAATGCGATGCACTTAATTTTATGATGAGAGCTTGAAATAGATTGATCATAATTAGTTCCTTGCAATTTAAAAATTGGTAAAACTTGTGAAAATATAGATTTACCTTTGGTTTTTGTCTCCTTCCTCTCATAGTCAAAGAACTATAACCTTTTCCCACCTCTCTATCTGTCTCTATCTCATCTTAATTCCTCACTTCTCACTTCTCTCTTTTCTCTTATATTCTTATCTTTCTCTTCTATTCTCTAGTCTTATTCTTTTCATGCAAGCATTTGATTCTTCAACAGGCAGTGATGTGCATGGTTTTGGAGATGTTGACTTATCCATCGCCACATCAAAAACATTTAATTATGTAAGATCGTCGCCGGATTGGAGATTCAAATGTTCTCATTATCTCAGTGCCTCACTCATTTCTTTTTTCTTATATTCTTATCTCTCTCTTATGTTCTATAGTCTAATTCTTTTCATGCAAATATTTAATTCTTCAACGCCCACCATTTCGAGATACTTATAAATATATACATATTAATCAATTTAATTATAAAAAATCCACATATGTGTATTTTTTTATAATTAGATATATATACTTATTTACAATTACATATATATGTCATAAAAAAATAACATAATATATCAAAAAAAAAAAATCAAAAAATCAAAAAAATTGAAAAAGAAAATCATACATATTATCAAACAGAATTATACATGATTGGATAGGATTAAACATGATTAGACATACAATATTGAACATGATTAGACATGATTGAACAAGATTAAACATACATGATTGAACAGAATTATACAGGATCATGCATATTTTTTGTATAAAAAATGTATTTTTAAAATTTTAGTTTTTTTAATTTTCGTTTTTAATTTTTAATTTTTAAATATTTTTTTGGATTTTTTTTGGATTTTTTTTGGATTTTTTAATGACATGTGTATATATTTGTAAATAACTTCACAAAATATGTATTTTTTTGTAAAAGAGTCGTCAAGTTCAAAACAACCGGCTTTTTTGTAAATAAATTTCTAAATATATATTAAATTATCGTTTTAATATAGTCTAAGAAAAATATTTTGATCATTTAAATTGGTTTGACCTTTTGCTGGAAAAAATTGTCACCGATTTCTTGATCTTGCGGTTTTTCGGCTTTTTTGAAATGCTCGGAACTTACTCGTCCGGACTCCAAATCAACTGTTTGAACCATTGAATTTGTTATCCAATGTTCTATCATTTTAAGGTCTCAAAGATACATTTTATCTTTTTGAAAAATACTCAAAGAAATTGTAAAATTATTAAAACACTTATAATCAAAATCAATTATTTAACCCATATTTTAACATATACCAAAAATTAACGTAATATCGAGCACAAACCGTCAATCTATTACATAGTAAACATAATTTTAACATAAATATAAACATATTGTATTATTTTCAATCTTCAATCCCATCGTAATGATAATCTTTTCGATTTTTCTTATTTGATTTCATATTCTAACTCGATTTCACCAATAAATGTATATACATGTATGTCTTTCGGGCCATTGATTTTGATAATTATTCTTTCTTCAATCAAATCTATGGAAAACAAACATTTACAATTGATTCACTATCCTTGAATGTAGCATGTTCTTAGCAGTAGTCTTGTCAATTATCGATACTACTTCAATAATTGTTCTACCTTTGATGGTGCAAACTTTTATTGAGTTTGAATATTTTCCAACTTATTCAGTGAGCCCTTGGCAAGATCATTAATAAACTAGTTCTCGATGGGTTATGTGAGATTTTATTGACATAATTAATTTAATATATGGGGAAAACATATATGTGGTTATTTTAGTATGTAGATATAAGTATAAACATATTTATATTTGATATTAAATTATTATTTATCAACTAAATATTAGTTGGTAGTATACTAACTAAAAGAGCAAACATTGTTAACTCGGTTGGTATTTACCAACTGAAAATTATTAGTGATAGTATTTAGCAACTGAAAATTGTTAGTTAGTGATCCGCTAGTATTTATCAACTAACAGTGTTGTCACCAATTAGTTGGTAGATACTAATTGTTAAAGTGTTAGTTACTATGTTAGTTACTATTTTCTTTGGTATTTACCAACTGAAAATTTTAAATTAGTATTTAGTTAATTTGTAACAACTGAAATTATGATAGTTACAAATTAGTTAGTAAAATTTAGAAATGTGAAATTTAGTTACTTAATTCAATTGGTATTTATTAACCACTAAATAAGTTAGAGTTTTTAGTTGGAATATGGTCCTTTTCTTGTAGTGAACACAACTTAATTTCTCTTGTTCGTTTTTTTTTTAACTTATGATTTTAAAATAAAATAAAAAAAATCTCCCCTACAACTATTGGAGGTGAAGACATATTCGGTTGAGGGTGGCAAAACCCTATTTTACTTCCCTATTTCTAGGTTTAGGGCGCCGGAACCCTATTTTGGTCGCCATTTTTGGTTTGGAAAACAATCACTATCAGGATGTTCAATTTTTTTCTAAAATTAAATCAAAAAAATTCGTAAAACAATTAGGAGAAAAAAATGTTGTTCAAAAACAAATTGAGATTTTCATGAAGATGACATAAAAACATACACAAACTTTAGTGATTGAAAATACTGTTTATTTATTTATTGAAAAAAAAGCTACTAAAAAGTAGTTTTTTTTTTATTTGGTTTCCTGACAGGTGGCTATGCCATGTCACTACTCGCTGGTGTAGCGGAAGAAAAACCCTTTTTTTGTTTTAGATCGTAAGGGAAAACATTTTTAAAATTTTGCTTAATTATGCATTCACTTTAAATGCATAGATCTTGGGTTCGAGACTACTCTGTTAGAGAGAGAGAAAAGAGAGAAATATTATAGTTTTATTGATATCTCTTGCATTGAAATTTCCCCTCTCAATCAAGACAATATCAAATCAATGTAATCAATCATAATCTCTCCATATCGCTAAACATAATTTCTGATTTTATTCAAATTCATTACCAACCAAGCCTATATCTCATTTCTTTCTTAATAAGTTGTGTATATATGTAGACTTCCCTTATATAATAGTATTCAGTTGTACATAATAATATATACATGTTTACTGTGATGAACTTAAGCTTATGATGAGAGTTCAAATTAGGTTGATCATTAGTTGCTTGGCATGAGGAATTTCTGGATTGCTGAAACCTTGAAAAGTTCCACTTTTGAAATTATAGTGTAAATATTGTTATTTGGTGCTAAACCAGACATTTACCTTTTCGGTTTTTCCTCCTAGGCCTTCTCCCTCTCATAGTGTGAGAACTATATTTTTCCTTTCTCTATATATGTCTATCTCATCTAAGTTCCCCTTTTTCTCTCTCTCTCTCACCGCTTATATTCGCATCTCTCTTCTATTCTCTAGTCTTACTCTTTTCATGCAAGCAATTGGTTCTTCAACCGGCAGTGATGCACATGATTTCGGAAATGTTGTGTTGTCCATCGGCACCACGAAAGCATTTATTCTTGAACATTATCTCCGGATAAGAAATAGAAATGTTCATATATCCGGAGATAGAAATGTTCATATATATATATATATATATATATATATATCAGGCTTTCAAAGATTGTAATTAATTATATATGGTTTATTTTTATCTATATACTAAAGTGAATTAGTTTTGCTTTGATTTTGCCTTTCTAGATGATTTAGTGACCGGAGTTGTAATATATGATACAATATCCTAGAGAAACGTATTATAATCCCATTCAATTGAATATGGATATATAAAGGATTATCTTAAGTGTTTTATTTCAACTGTAACAATTTAGGATATCAATTTAAGAACCCTAATTTAAGGTAGTCAAAGGTTTTTTTATTCCTGTAAATGTAGAGCATGTCCTCAATGAATTTGGAGTGCAGTCTTGCATCAGGGATCCTGTGCCAGACATTAGGAATGTGTGTAAGGTTGCACGCAGTCTTGTCACAATTCTCTTTGATAATCTGAAAGGTATTAATCCTCTTCTCACTTGATATCTCACTTTTAACTATTCATCTATCTTAAAATATTCATGCGTTTGTCCATATTTTTTAACTCTCTATTCATTCATCTTTCCAAGTGACGAAACTGATACAGGGTTACTAATTTTCTAAATAGTTTCAAAGCCATGGTATAATATAATTAGAAAATCATGTTTTTCTCCCTTGTAGCAAATAAAAGTTTCTTAGAACCGTGAAATTTTAAAAGTCAAGTTTTTGGTTATATGCAATTTTAAAAGAGTATCCATACATGATACCTATAATTGGCGACTTTTAAAAGCTCAATTCTTATATTGTATGCCTTAACTTGCTTGTTTGTACTGTGTGAAACATCTTTTTTTGGCTTCTATAAAGAATTAAAGTGGTTTACAAGGCGATGCCTAGTGGAAGCTAAATGAATTTTATTGTTGGGGATCAGATCGTATTCTCATATCTAATTACTTAATAGGAGCTTAATTTGACAGATTTCTTGTTTATGATTTCTATTTGTTTTAGAGAGTCAAGCAAAATAAAAAAGGGAAGGTGACGTGACGGAAATGTCCTACAACAAGGAGGTATTATTTTGTACACTCAAGCCTCGAATGATAATATTTGTTATTTATACTCATTGATATGCCACACCTTCTAAAATATTACTTTCCATTCAAATGAATTGATAAAAGTAAAAAAATAAAATCCTATCGAGTTTCGACTCCCTTTGCTCATTTTCCTTTGAAAAATTAAAGATTTTATTTACTTGCAAAGGTCAGAAGATTTTGGGAAAACCCAACTTTTTATAATGGTTAATGAAACTTAATATTACTCCTTTTATCAAGGGATGATCAAGAAGTGCTCATTATAAAATCAGCCCTAGCTCTTTCTTTTTCCAGATCGTTTAGGGAATCACCTTTTATCGAATTCATGGGCTTTCTATTAGAAACCAAGTTGATTTTCATACCAGTCCTAGTTATTTCTCTCTCCAAATTGTTTAATGAATCACCAGTTATCGAATTTGAGGGATTCACATGTGTAACCAAATTCTTTCTCATAACACCTCTAGCTCTTTCTGTTTCCAAATTATTTACTGGATTAAGTTTAAATGAATTTGAGGACTTTAAATAATAACCCAAGTTGTTTTTCAATTCCGTAGAAACTTTTTATCTCACCAGATTGTTTCTGAAATCACCTATTATCGTACTCGAGGACTTTTCATGAGATACCAAGTTGCTCATCATGTCGGTGCTAGCTCTGTCTCACTAGATTGCTTCCCAAATCAGCTATACTCACTGTCTTCTTGAATGGCATGGGAACATCTTCTAGATTTCTTCTTTTCGAATATAAATCTCGAGCAACAGTTCCTTTTAATTCTACAACCTTTGAATTATTTCGAAAAGTTATTCTCAAAGGCTCTTCTTCAGTGGGCCCATGAGCATTACGTCCACAAAATGGAGGAAATTCACATTCGAAAGTTATCTTAGGAAATTTATTTTCATGCAAACTTTTGTCTGCTGCTTTTGTGGCAAAATAATCTAAAATTTTCCCTTTACTCGCACAATCAACCTTTAATACAACCTCATTTTTCCTGTCCACATGACCATCAGTTGGAGCACATTGATTTGTAACATTTTTCATCACCCCGTCACTACTCGAACCAATATCTGAAATATCCTTACGAAAGTAGTAGCAGAATTTTCAACTCTAGACAACTTATGTAATGTTTGTGCTACCATATTTTCTCTCAGTTTTTGATCCATAAGAGATGATAAATCAAGCCTAGTGGCCCTACAAGTTTTCGTCAGTGTATTTTTCACCAAAATATCCAACGATCCTATTATTTCTGATTTCACAATCTACTGCACCAACTGTTGGAACACCAAAACATTCACAATTTCTGATAAATTTTCACATTCTCTTTGAGCAACTTCCATTAAACTTATGTCAGCTTCTATGCTCCCTTTGTTTCCAAGTGGTGCCGTCGCGTTCCCTCTATCGCCAAAATCACCACAAGAATTTTCATTAACATTTTCACATAGACTTTTATTTAGCAAGTACACCATCTTCCTGATTATCTAAGTATCGCAGGAAAAAAGCTAGGGTTTCTGCAAATTTAAGATGCCTGGGTTCTTGGGTAATATAGGCAAAAAGAAGCTCAGTAACCGAATTTAATAGAGAGAGTGTAAATGAACACGGTAAATGAGTGAGGAGAAATACATATATTTAGAGAGATGAAATTTTAAACTATTCTAGAATATATGTATTTCTCCTCACTCATTTGCCGTGTTTATTTACTCTCTCTCTATTAAATACGGATACTGAACTACTTTTTGCCCTACTTTTTGCCTCTGTTACTCTCGAACCCATGCATCGTAGAGTTTACAGAAACCCTAGTTTTTTTCTTGCGATACTCACATAATCAGGAAGATGGGGTCCTTCCGATAAAGGGAAAGAGACTGTAGCGCATATCTTTCAACCTGGTTGTGGGTCTAATATCACATCAATTCATTGACACCACTTGGCAACAAAGAGAACATAGAACTGACACAAGTTCAATGGAAGTTTCTCAAAGTGAATGGAAAAATGTATCAGAACTTGTGAATATTTCGGTGTTGTAACCGTTGGTGAAGAATATTGTGAAATCGGAAATAATGGGATCATTGGATATTTTGGTGAAAAATGCACTGATGGAAACTTGTAGGGACACTGGGCTTGATTTATCATCTCTTCTGGATCAAAAACTGAGAGAAAATATGGCAGGAGAAACGTTACATATGCTGTTTGGAGTTGAAAATTCTCCTACTACTTTTGTAAGTAAGGATATTTTAGATATTGGTTCGAGTAGTGATGAGGTGATGAAAAATGTTAAAAATCAATGTGCTCCAACCGATGGTCATGTGGACAAGAAAAGTGAGACTCATGTATTAGAGGTTGATTTTGCGAGAAATTAATGGGAAAATTTCAGATGATTTTGCCACTAAAGTAGCTGACAAAAGTTTGCAGTAAAATAAATTTCCTAGGAGAAGGGTCACTTTCGAATGTCAATTTCCTCCATTTTATGGACGTAATGCTCTTAGGCCCACTAAAGAAGAGCTTTTGAGAATAACTTCCTGAAATAATTTGAAGGTTTTAGAATTAAAAGGAATTGTTGCTCGAGATTTATATTTGAAGAGAAGAAATCTAGATGTTCCCATGTCATTCAAGAAGACAACGAGGATAGCTGATTCAGGAAGCAATCTAGTGAGAGAAAGAGCTAGAATCGACTCCATGAGCAACTTGGTTTCTCATGGAAAGCCATCGAGTACGATAAAAGGTGATTTCGGAAACAATCTGGTGAGATAAAAAATTGATGCGGATTTGAAAAACAACTAGGGTTAACATTTAAATCTCTCGAATCCATTTAAACTTAATCCAATAAACATTTTGGAAACAGAAAGAGCTAGGGTTGTTATGAGAAAGAATTTGGTTACACATGTAAATCACTCAAATTTAATAACTGGTGATTCGTCAAACAATTTGGAGCGAGAAAAAGCTAGGACGGATACGAAAATTAACTTTTTCTTTTTGAGGGTTGATATGAAAACCATCTTGGTTTCTAAAGGAAATCCTTTGAATTTGATAAAAGGTGATTTCGTAAAAATGTAGAAAGAGAAAGAGCTAGGGCAGATTTTAAATAAAACTTGGTTTCTCATGCATGGAAAACCCACAAACTCGACAAAAGTGCGCAAAAGATTGATATTTCTAGCAAAGCTAGGGAAAAAGTAAAGGCGACTTTGTCTCTATTTCGTGCAATATATGAGGAAGTCTCACAAAAACATGTAGTGAAATATGGAAACCAAGAAAAAGGGATAGGAAGGGTTGATTTAAGAGCAATGATAATGATAAGAGATAAAGGAAAAGAAGTTAACATATAGAAACAATGGATTGGGGTGGTGTCTGGTGTAGAGTTGGGGGACGAGTTTCTATACAAAGTCGAATTCGTAATTATCGTTACACATATAGATACACTCAAGCGGGAATTGATTACATAAAACGTGGTAGTGTAATCGTAGCTACTAGCCTCATTGCCTCGAACACAGAGGGATATATCGATTATCTGGGAAATTATGAGGTGTTGGTTTATTCTGGTCATGGCGGAAATGGTCGTAAGAATGAGCCACACAAGGATCAAATGCTCGAGAGAGAGTTTAGATTTTAAAAATAGTATTTCGGTGAAAAACCTCATAAGGGTGACACGCGGGTTTTTGAAGACTGGCAACTCTGGTGTGAATCACATGGCAAGGGTAGTTACTGTTTGAGAAAATCAATTTCCCGAAATCAGTCTAGCCCACTACTCAACCACATATTCTTACATTTCTATTCAACTAAGTAACCAAAAAAAACCAAAAATAAAGTAAAATGTCTTGCTCTAAATTCTCTGTAATTCCTCCACATCAATTTACTGCTGCATCCAATATTTCTCCATTTTCTGTTGTTCATTTCGCTGCTGATCCGAAATGGTACATGGATACCAGAGCAACCCATCACATAACATCCATGTCAGTGAGTAATCCCCAACCATATAGAATATCACATAATGTTTACATGGCTAATGGTGACTCCATGTCCGTTGGTCATACCGGTAATATTCCCTGCACTCGGGCTCATCCGACTTTTCCCTAAATAATGTCTTTGAAATCCCTTTGATTTGTAAAAATCTCCTCTATGTTGCTCGTTTCACCAAACACAATGATGTTTTCATCCTACTCTCTCCCGACTATTATCAAATTTATTGCATACGAACCGGTCGTCTTTTGTTTCAAAATCTTTGTAAAGATGGTCTTTACCCACTCAACTTGTCCTGTAACACTAATACCCCTCAACCTCTTGCCTCCATTCAATCCTCAGTCTGGCACAACCGTTTAGGTCATCCGGCGTCCAATGTATTAGCTCGGTTAGGTTCTATTATTGGTTCTAAATTGTCTTTCCATTCCTTTTGTCGAGATTGTGCCCTTAGCAAATCTCATCAATTACCGTTTCCTACAAACCACGAAACTGCGGCTTTTCCATTTCATATCGTTCATAGTGATATTTGGGTGTCACTTACACTATCTATTAGTGGATTTAAGTATTATGTGCTCTTTACTGGTGAATTTTCTCGATATACTTGGCTTTTTCCATGTGTCGCAAAAATGAAGTTTTCACTTATTTTCAAACTTTGGTTGCTAGAATTCAAAATATTTTTAGCCAAACCATCAAATATCTTCAAAGTGACAACGGGACTGAATATGTTAATAGTCCATTGTCTCATTATTGTCAATCCTTAGGAATTCAACAATGGTTCTCTTGCCCTCACACACCAGAACAAAATAGGATGGTTGAGCGGAAACATTGACATATTGCCACAATGGCTCGTAGTCTCCTCCTTACCTCCGGAGCTCCACAAAGTCTTTGGGTTGAAGCAGTCTTAACTTCAGTATATCTTATCAATATCCTTCCTACACCCACTGTTAATTGGGATACCCTGCACCATTACCTATATGGTACTCAACCTTCCTATTCTTCCCTCCGTGTCTTCGGATGTGCTTGTTATCCTCATATCGGTCCATAGAACTCTAATAAACTTTCGAGTCGTAGTGTTGAATGTGTAATTCTTGGTTACAGACCTCACCAAAAAGGCTATCGTTGTTTAAATCCTATCATTGGTCGTGTCTATATTTCTCGCCATGTTTTATTTAACAAAAATACTTTTCCCTTTAAAGATACACAGTTACACTATAATATTGATCCCATTGAATTTGTTTTACTTTCCTATCCACCCCCTCCACAAGTCCCCTCGCCACCATTGTCCTCTGACATAGAGCCCTGTCTAACAACCACTATTGCCACTTCACTTCCCGACCCCCCTTCAATAGAAGCTTCTTTACCCTTGCCTTCTATATCTTCACCTCCCACCAACAATCCATCTACTTTCCCCATGTCACTAACTACTCAACCGACATCAATCCCACCGATTCCACCACCATTACCGCCACCTGTACCACTAAAAACTTACCAACTCCGATCATCGATCATCGAGAACTCATGTTCCGTCTCTTCCCCTACCAGGTCCAAACCTCTAGCCTCCTGTTGCTTCTTCTTTCCTTGAAGCCGCACCGATGACCAACATCATTCTTCCTGAAGATTCACTACCATCTGCATCAATTCATGACCCTCCTCAGTCCAGTCATGCTATGTAGACTCACCTCAAAGATGACATTGTTCAAACTATAACTCGAAGTGACGGCATTGTAAAATATCCTATTCCTTGTGCTCTAATTACTACTATTGAATATGCCGAATCTACATGCTATTCTCAGGCATCTAAGCATCAGGTCCGGCGTAATGCTATGTTTGAAGAAATTAATGCTCTAGTGAAAAACAACACTTGGACTTTGGTTCCTCCCTCTTCCTCACATAACTATGTTGGATGCAAGTGGGTGTTTCATGTCAAACACAACCCAGATGGCATTATTGAACGCCACAAAATGCATTTGGTAGACAAATGTTTCCATCAACGGCAAGGTATAGACTCCAGTAATTAAGCCTGTAACTATCCGTACTGTATTACCTTTTGCTGTATCTAAAGGTTGGTCCATTCGTTAATTAAATGTTAAGAATGCTTTTTTTCAAGGTTTTCTACAAGATGATGTATATATCGTACAACCACCAGGTTTCATTGATACATCTCGTCCATCATATGTATGCAAGCTTAACAAGGCCCTCTACGGCCTCAAACAGGCACCACGAGCATGGTTTCATCGTATGGCTTCTTTCTTGTTATCTGTTCATTTTGTAAAGAGTCGGGCAGATTCGTCATTGTTCATATTTAGACTTGGCACACAAACTATTTATTTTCAACTATATGTTGATGATATTGTGGTCACATGGAGTGATGATTTGTTATTACAATGGTTTATCGATAAATTAGAAAATAGCTTCAATATAAAGGATCTTGCCACTTTTCATTACTCTCTTGGTTGGTCATGTCTCAATTAAACGGTATTCATATCAGTCAACTTCGATATGCTTATGATTTACTTGTAAAGCATGATATGCTACTTAGCAAGCCAGTTAATACACCAATGTCTGCCAAAGCGATCCCCACTGCCACCGAAGGTGGTATTCTTCCCAATCCGATTGCCTTCTAAGAAATAGTTGGATTCCTTCGGTACCTAATAATAACCCGTCCTGACATTGCATTCGCGGTCAACTCCATTTCACAGTTCATGAGTCAGCCACGCGTACCACATCTTGCTACAGTTAAGCGTATCATTCGATATATGAAAAGAACACTTGATCATGGTCTATTCTTCGGTCCTCAACGTAATCTTACCCCTCTAGTTGCTTATGTCGATGTTGATTGAACCGGTTTTTCGGATACTCATCGCTCAACTACTGGTTATCTTATTTATATAGGAACAAACTTGGCCTTTTGGTGTTCTTAAAAGCAACCTATGGTTGCTTGTTCCAGCGCTGAATCTGAGTATCGTGCACTTTCTCATGCTAGTGCTGAAACTACTTGGTTAGCCTTCTTGCTTTATGAACTTGGTGCTGCTGTTCAATTTCCAATTTTATTGCATTGCGACAACCTAAGTGCTACTTACATGGCCTCAAATATGGTATTTATGCCCGCACAAAGCATATTGAACTCGATTATCACTTTATCTGTGAGAAAGTTGCTCCTGGCAGTCATCGTGTTTGCTTTAATCCATCAGTTGATCAACCAACAGACCTCCTCACCAAGATTCTTCACAAGCAGCGTCATTGTCTCCTTATTCGCAAACTTGTTCGTGCAAGCCCGCCAATTTTAAGGGAGGATGTTAGAGAAAATCAATCTCCTTCAATAAAGGAGTGTGTTTGAATTTGAATTAGCTAGAATTATACTTCAGTTTTTATATGTTTGTAAATAGCATTTATTAGGTGATTGCTTATTTAATCAGCTACAATGTAACAATAGAATAAGACTGCTATATATATGTACACTTGTAATAAGAATAAATATACAAAAATATCATTTTCACAGTTACATATACTTATGATGTGCTATATACGGTTGAGAAGTACTGGAGTGAGACATGACCACATGGGAATTTTGTGTATATGTTTGAGCTGAGAAGAATAGGGGGACAGCCTAAAGTGGCATGGAAAAGAAGTGCAGTGAAAGATCGAAAGTGGTAAACAACAAATGTTTGTGAATGAAAGTTTGGCTTTTAGAGAATATTTCAACATACAAGGAACGCGGAGTAGTAATATTTGTTACTTTGAATGCTAAGTGCTAGGATTACTCATAGCGCAAAAGTAAAACCTATTTGTGCAGGTTGCTGATTTTTTTCAGCATGTGAAACTTTGTGTCTAAATTCTGAGTTTATGATACTCACAGTAAGTTTTCATGTTAATCATATATTTCCGTGCTTTTGGAAAAATATTTTCAGTGTGGATACTTTGATAGCAAGCTCTTTTACTAAAAAAAATAAAATATATAGATAGATAGATATGTAGTATAATAACTCTTGATGTTTGCTTTAAAAAGAAAACCATAATTTTTTTATCAATAGTAATGTTGGCAATCTCAGTTAATTTGATTGGATCTAATTAAAAAAAATCACCTTTGTAGAGAGGATATTGGATAAATGTTCAAAATGAGTTCAACTAATGAAATATGGGCAAGAGATTTTATTAATTTCTCACTTACATACGAGGTTTTAAGAAATTTTGTAGTATTTTGCCATTTAACTGAAATAAGTAATTGTCGGTTACGTGCTTTCTTGTTGTTTGAGCTTCCCAATAAAAATGTTGTTATGAAGACATTTTGCTCCAAATTTAGTAGTGGTCCTAAGCCTTTTAGACTTTTTAATTATTGGAATAAGTTTGATGAGTTTAATGACACTGTCAAAAAAGCTTAGCTCAAGAAATTTTATATTACTAAGATGTTCATTGTTGTTAAAAAATTGCACGAGGTTAAAATTGCTCTTAAGAATCTTGCTAGAAGTCCGAATGCTGATTTTAAGTCTCATATTACCATTGCTAGGAAATCACTTCATGATTCTCAGATGTTGTTTGACTCTGATGACCCCTCAATCACCATTCCCTATTTAAACTCTTTAAGAGATAACATTCTTAACCTTCAATTGATACTGAAGAAAGTTTAGCTAAGTGGAAAAGTAGAGTCCAATGGCTGGACAAAGGTGATCATACTGCTTAATTTTTTAAGACTGTGTACTAAAGAAACAACAATAACAGAACTGCTGGTATCACCCACACTGATGGCTCTAATTTGACTAATCATAATGATATTGCTTCTCCTTTTGTTGACCATTACTCTAACCTTCTTGGTATTAATTCTGATGGGAACTAAATTTGCAAAGCCCACTTAGACCATTATGTTAAAAATGTCATCACTGCTGAGATGATTGATAACATGGATGTGAAATTCACTAGTGATGACATTACTAAATGTATGTTTTCTCTTACACCTGATAAAGCTCCTGGCGCTGATGGTTAATTCTTTTTTTCTTTCAGCACTCTTGGAGTATTATAGGGCCTCACATTATTGATGTTATGAGAGATTTCTTTAATACTAGTGTCATGCTCAAACAAATCAATAAAACTAGTGTCACCCTGATCCTAAAACTAGTAACCGCACTTTTGTTACTGACTTCAGACCTATTTCATGAGTAAATGCATCTCTAAACTCATTTCTAGCCAGATTAAGCCTTGCCTTGAAAAGATTATCATTAAGACTCTGTTTGTTTTGGTGTAAAATAAGGGGAAACAAATCTTTCTAGGTAAAACAAATATTACAGTTGATTGTTTTAAGGTAAAAGCAAATTTTTAGGAAAATCTTTCCCCCAAATCAAGGAAAAAGAGGGGAAACATATCCCTTAAAAAAAAGGGCGGAAACATTTTACAGAACTACGCGCTATTTTTTCTATCCTATTCGCATATATATATATATATATATATATATATATATATATATATATATATATATATATATATATATATATATATATATATATATATATATTACTATACTCTACGTATAATCTTTCTCCTATTATACTATCTATCTAAAATAAAAAAATTATTCTCTCTCCCTATCAAAACAGCATAAATACAAAAGTATTTATTTTATTTTTCTCATCTCTGTCATACTTCTATGTAGATATATTATAATCCAATTGAACTTACAAAAGGATTTTTTCTAGTATTTCGAACCAACTTATTTTGTTAAACTGTAATTATTTTTTTATTGTCTTTTTATATTAATAAAATCAAAATTTAGATCTAACTAGATTTTTTTTATTGGAATTGAACATACTGTAAACGACTATTTCATTATAGTCATAACAAACAATGGTTGGTTTGAGTTTGATTGTTCGCTTCTTATTGTCTGGTATAATATTGATTATTGTGGTGGTGATTTATGTTTACAACCTTTTTATACAAATTAGCTAGTATTTTATGCATTTACGGCTATATTACTGTTTTTTCTTTAATTTTACCATAGTGAACTAATATCATGATGTTTATGGGAATAACTCATATTTAGCAATTGCAATATTATATGTATAGACGGTGATTGATGTTAAAATTGTTTATATCTAAAAATTGAAAACAAAATGGCCCTGGTTACCTACAACTCAAAAACTTGTATATTTGTAGCTATTGAGTTCTTATTTTGGTTTATAAACCGCATCATATTTAGTTGATTATCTTTGTTTGTTGATTATAATTTTTGTATTTCTTTATTTATTTGATGTAGATGAAAGGGAAATATATTGATAAGAGAAAAAAAAAAGTGCTTTTACAGCTACGTTGATGTCCGTTTATGCGAGTGTTTTGACTAGTATGCAATTTATGGATCACATTCCTAGGGAGCCTTATCTTAATAGAGATGAAGAGAGACAAAAATATTTTGACACTTTAATTACTGATAGTAAAGATCTATGCTTGCACAATTTTCGTATGTCAAAACAACCTTTTTTGAAACTTTGTTCTATATTGAAAAATAAAAAGTATTTAACTTCTAGTTTACATGTTTCAATTGAACAACAACTTGCCATGTTTCTTCATGTTTTGGGTCACAATGTCCGAAATAGAATTATTGGCAGTTATTTTTTTCGTTCCAACGAGACTGTGTCAAGGTATTTTCATAAGGTATTAAAAGTAATTTTAAAATTACAAAATGATTTTATAAAGAGCCCAACATCGACAACACCGCCAGAAATCATGCAAAATCATAGATATTGGCCGTGGTTCAAGGTAAATATCCATAATCAGACTAATATAACATTTATATCCCACATAAAATTATAGGATGAATTCTAAATTAATCGAGTTTATTAGGATTGTATTGGAGCAATTGATGGTACTCACGTCCATGCATCTATACCACTTGAGCTTCAAGGACGTTTTCGTGGTAGAAAAGATAAGCCTACTCAAAATGTAATGGTTGTTGTCAGTTTCGATTTGAGATTTACTTATGTATTAGCTGGTTGGGAAGGGTCAGCACATGATGCACTTATCTTAGAAGATGTATTAACGAGGAGAAATGGGCTTAAAGTTCCCGAAGGTAAGAAAAATCATTAAAAACTAAGAAAATTAAAATACATATGTTTTTACCTTAATAAATTTCTTTAGCATGATAAAAAATTTGTTTGCATACAGGAAAATATTTTTTAGTTGATGGAGGCTATGGAATTCGCAAAGGATTCATTCCTCCATACCGTGCTACAAAATATCATCTAAAAGAATACAGTAATCATGAACCAGAAAGTGCTAAAGAATTATTCAATCTTCATCATTCATCTTTGAGAACAACGATAGAAAGAGCATTTGGTGTCTTGAAAAAAAGGTTTAGTGTTTTGACCACTGAACCACATTGGTCTTATGAAACTCAAGTTGAAGTGGTTATAGCTTGTTGTATATTGCATAACTATATATTGGGTGTTGATCCGAACGACAATCTTTTTTCTCAGACACAAGAAAATCATGCAACCACAAAATGAAACAAGTCCAAGTAGAAGATCACACCAACAAATAAGAGTCGAGAACAATGAGTGGAAGTAGAAACGCGATTCAATTGCTAATACTATGTATAATAGCTATAGAAACAATTGATGTTTTGGTGTTACTTGAGTTTTATGCTTTCGTAGTTTGAATGTTTTTGTTTCTGATTGTTAAACAATGTGCCTTTGTTATGATATTGTGCTTAATTAATATTTTATTTCATTACTTTATCGTATTTAATTTTCTTCCTAGATGGCTGCATGAGACGATGTTGATACTAAACCCAAACATCAATTTCGATGGACTGATGCAATGGAAGTAGTGCTTATAAATTTTTTAATTGATGAGGTAAAAGCAGGATGAAAAGTAGATAAAAATTTCAAGAAAACTTCATTCGTTCAAGCTGCAAAAGCAATCTCATTGGAATTTAATACTTGTTGTAATTCTGATCATGTTGAAAACCGAATGAGAACAATCAAAAAGAAGTTTGGTGAAGTAAGAAAAATTCAAATGAACGGAAGCGGATTTGGGTGGGTTGAAAGTCAAAAGATGTTCACATGCTCACTCGAAGTTCAGAAAACATATTGTGAAGTAAGTTATATTTACTTTTATCATTTTAATCAAGTTTGTCTTCTTTTTTCTTATATAATTTTTCTGTTATTTCAGGCTCATCCAAAGGCTTCTCCATATATAAATAAGTCTATTGAAATGTATGATCAGTTTACATTGATTTGTGGTGATGATCAAGCCATGGGAAGTTTCGCAAAGTCAAATACCGATGAACTTAACACATTAGATGAGGGTATTAATAATATCGAAAGTAATGATGAATTAGATGTCACGCCCCAATTTCCATAAACACGGATATCGAGGCATGACCTTTTTAAAACAAAAGAAAATAGAACCTGTTGGTACAAAATTAAAATTTTTAAAAGAAAACATTTTCAAGCTAATGGAACAAATAAATGAATAAAATAAACTGTTTGCCAAACGTGGCTACAAGACAGGATTTATAAAAGCTGAAAATTACGAACGAATGAATTTGCCCGTAGGCTACAACCTCAAAAACAATTTAAGTAAAAAGAAAGCAAAGCCCGAACCCATGTGATGCCTTGCTAAAACTCTTAACCATACGCCTCCACCTAAGTTGTACCTGAAATACAAAATTGTAACGGTGAGTCCCACGCACATAACTAGACGGAACGGCATCACAAATACCGTCACTCCATCCCATAAATGCAAGAGCTCACAAATCCTACAACTACAATAATCGACGTATAAAAAGAAATATAATGACATTCTACAACTACGATAATCGACGTATAAAAAGAAATATAATGACATTCTACAACTACGATAAATTAAATAAATTAAATAAATTAAATACACATCAACAGCATACATGGACCTCTCACGCCACCTACCCCAGTCCGTAAGGTAGGTCATTCCCTATCCCTTCGGCCGTCTTCTGTCCCCGGAATTAGGGAGAGACAGAGACCATTGCAACATAAAAGTAGATTTATAGTGCGCACTTGGACCTCTCACGCCACTCGTCCCAGTCCGTAAGACGAGTCATTCCCTATCCCTTCGGCCGTCTTATGCCCCCGGAATTAGGGAGAGACATAGACCATTGCTAACAATAAAATAAATATAGTGCACACTGGGACCTCTCATGCCACCTACCCCAGTCCGTAAGGTAGGTCATTCCCTATCCCCTCGGCCGTCTTCTGTCCCCGGAATTAGGGAGAGACAGAGACCATTGCCACTACAGCTAAATCACAAGGCCTCGGCCAATAATATAAAATCATTCAATTAACACAATCTCATACGTATAAATATTAAGGCCTCGGCCAATAATATTATACTATTAAAATAACACCATCTCATACGTCACTTAACGTAATACAACATAACACATAACCACATGTACTAAATTCACAACTAGCCAAATGCTATAACAACATAAAATCACTTTCAGATATTTTAACAAACACCTTGTATGCATAAACTACAATTCACCATTATTCAACATAAATTTATCCAATTCCATCAACAACCATAATAATACATAATCAACGCATAAAACACGCAACCCATTAATATTCTCATTAATCCGAAATCAAAAGACTAAATCATCAACTACTCCAATGTGAGCTTTTCAAACTAATATATATATAAAATTAAAAAAAACAGCAGAAATATACAAGACAGTGATGTTGAGCAAAGCATCATGATGAAATTTCATATTTCATTAAATGACATTGGCATATGTAATATTTTCTATATAAGAACTTGTAAAAATAAAAAGAAATTAAAGACATGCAAAATTCATATACTCCGTATATATTTAATCGATTGCAAGTATTAATACTTCTTATTGCAGATATTTTTTTGTTATGGCCAAGACACGTGATATATATAACCTAGCTGTACTTTGGCAGACTTTTAAATTTGTTTCAACCACCCAATCTATAACGTACAACAAATAAACTCAATTAACAATTTAAAAACCTAATTGAGATTAAAGGAAAAACCCCCAATTTAAAATAAACGTAAAACATAACCTAACATACACTCTCGTCTAGTCGCAATGGATAACCCCCGTTACCTTAGCATGTAGAGGAGATGATTTCGGTAATAATCCGCTAACGTGGTTTCTCTTCTTCTTCTTCTTCTTCTTCTTCTCTTTTCTCTCTTTTTCTCTCTTTTCTCTTGGCTGATTTTTAGGTTTAAAGAATTGAAAAGTGGGCTGATTTTAGGTATAGAAAAACTGTTTTTACAAAGTTTGTGGAAGCGAACTATTTGGTCCCCAAATTTCTAAAAGCTAATTTTTAATCAAAATTATTAATAAACTACTCAATAATAACAAATCTTTATAAACAAATCTATTGATTCCTTTTTATTAGTAAAATTAGTAACAGGTTTTTAAAATAAGGTTTTTCGGAAGAGTTTCGGTTTTTGGCTAAAAATAAGTCGAGTGACCGATTTTTGGTAAAATTTTGAATAAAACGTTTTTGGATAAATAAATTCCTAATTAAAAACACTTATAAAAATACGGGATGTTACATTAGATGTTGAAGAAATAACAAGCACTCAAGTATTCTCACAGAATCCAGATATTCCAATATCTCAATCAAGGTCCCATGGAAAATGAAAAAGAGTTGGAGAAGAAGTTACAGATAAATTGGATAAACTAGCCGATAGCGTTGCTAATGTAGCTGCAACATTGATAACCAATAATAATCAAGAGCATGTTAGAATTTTGTACAATGAAGTGACAAAGATGGAGGGGTTTGACGAGTCGGACTTGGAAGATGCGTTTGATTATCTCAACAAAAATGAAATAGAGGCAATGAGATTTATCGTAAAAAAAGATGCAGGAAAGAAAAAGTGGTTGACGAAGTTCCTTTCAGAAAAGTAGACGAACTTTTAGCTTTTTTCCCGTCAAAATAATTGTGATTTTAATCACTAATGTTTTTATACTTTCACGAACTTATTCATTTTTGTGACTTTTAGTTATTTTTTGTGACTTTTAGTTATTTTTTGATATTTTTCATCTTAAAATATTTTGTTTAAAGTATGAACAATGTTTATTTATTTATGCATCGAATTTGTCTAATTTAAATAACTAATAGATTTTTGAATTTCAATAGAATTCCCATGGGAAACCTTTGACGCACCAAACACCCGTAAATAAAATGCAAACAAAAGTTTGCACCGTAAAAATTTACCCGAAAAATATTTTCCCTCCGTAAATATTTTACTACAAAACAAACAGAGCCTAATAACCAATATGTTTTTATTAAAGGTAGGGCTATTAGTGATAATATTTTGCTTGCTCAAGAACTTTTGCATGATTACCATAGTGATAAAGGTACTCCTAGGATTACTCTTAAAGTGGATCTCCTTAAGGCTTTTGACTCTTTGAACTGTGATTTTCATTTTAAATGTTTTGGATCTGATGGGATTTCCTGCTTTTATGATTAATTGGATACATGATTGTATATCTATTATCTACTCCTTCTTACTCTTTGCTCGTTAATGGTGGCTTAAAAGGTTACTTCAAAGGTTCTAGAGGTTTAAGACAGGGTGACCACTTTACCTTTTTGTTATATCTATGAATGTTCTCTCTCTTATCCTCAATGATCATTGTTTATTTCAAGAGTTCATTTTTCATAAGAACTGCAGGACACTTGAACTTAATCACTTGTGCTTTGTTGATGACGTGCTTCTCTTTTCTAATGGTGATGCTAACTCTGTTAATATTCTTAAGAATGCCCTTAATGTTTTCTCTAATTTATCTGGTCTTAGGGCTAATCCTAATAAAATCTTCATGTTTACTTGCATCATTGATGAGGACACTCTTTATGCTATTTCTACTTCTCTGGGTTTTGTTCACCATACTTTACGTGTCAAATATTTGGGTGTTACTCTCATTTCTTCTAAGCTTAAAAAGGTTCATTGTGAAGAACTTGTTAACAAAATTATCAAGAGAATTACCTGTTGAACTAGTATATTTCTTAACTATGCTGGGAGAATACAACTCATTGAATCTGTTCCATCAGCATCTATTGGTGGTCCCATTTTATTCTTCCCTATTTTGTTACTAAGAAGATTGAGAAGAGTATTGCTAATTTCATGTGGAGTGGTAAGGCCACCAATAGCCATGCTAGAGTGGCTTGGTCTCCTTGCCTTACTCTGGGGGTGGTCTCGGCATTAAAAAACTCAAAGAATGCAACCAAGCTTTGATTTCTAAATATGTTTGGAATTTATGTTACCCTAACTCTGATACTCTTTGGAAACAATGAATCCTCAATACTAAGTCAAAGATAGGAACATTTGGACTATTAAAATTCCTGGTAAATCTAGTTATTCTTGAAACAAAATTCTCAAGTCCAGAGAATCTATAAAACACATTATCACTGATGTTATTGGCAATGATTCAAATATCTCTCTTTTGCATGATAATTGGTTGAGTATAGGCACCATTTTTCCTAGAGCTCATATGCATAACATTATGAGTAATCATGTCTTTTATTAGAAACCTTACCTGGTTTGATTGAAGAGAAGAGCAAAGAGAACAGAGAACAGAGAAGAACCACAGAAGAAAAGCGCTTTGGCTGTATTATTTCAGTGTTGACTTATACGTTCTATACATTCAGCTTATGTACTAATAATATTTGCATTAGAGGCCCCAGAACTTACCAACTAACTACATATAAACCTCAAAATGTATTATATAGTATACAACATGCCAAAAAACAAATATACATGATAATAGCCCCCCTCAAGATGGAGAGTGAAGAGTCTGAATTCCCATCTTGTCCAGTAAGGAACAAAGCAAAGGAAAACTGTGAGCTTTGGTGAATATGTCTGGGAGTTGATACCGTGAGTAGACATGTAAAAGGTGTACTTTTTCTTCAAGAATCTTGTCTCTGACGAAGTGACAGTCGATTTATATGTGTTTGGTTCGTTCATGTTGAACAGAATTGTGAGCCAGCGCAATTGCAGATTTGCTATCAGTAAAGATAGCAATCGGGCCAGAAAATGGAACTGTCAAGTCTGCGAGTAATTGTGCAAACCAGACAGTCTCAGTTGTTGTGTCAGCAAGAGCTCGATATTCGGCTTCCGTGGAACTTCTCGACACCACATTTTGTTTCTTACTTTTACATGAAACAAGAAATTCACCCAAAAATAAGCAAAAACCAGAAATCGACCGCCTCGTATCAATACACGAGGCCCAATCCGCATCAGTATATGCTTTTAAAACCAACTTATTATTAGACAGGAAAAAGAGGCCTTGGGCAGGATTGCCCTTCACATATTTAAGGACCCTGATAGCAGCATTCATATGAACTTTACATGGACTGGGCATAAACTGACTCAACGTGTTTACGGCATAACTAAGATTTGGCCTCGTAATGGTCAGATAAATGAGCTTCCCAATAAGTCGTCTATAGAGTAGAGGATCTTGCAAAGGGTCAGGTGCATTTTCAGTGAGTTTAAGATTTGGTTCCATATGAGAACTTACAGGCTTAGAACCTAATTGTCCAGAACTTTCAAGTAGCCCGAGAGAGTATTTTCTCTGACACAAATGTAACCCGTCTTTTGTTCGTGAAACTTCTAAGCCCAAGAAATAATGCAGCGGGCCTAGGTCCTTTATTTTGAAAGATTTATCCAAAAAACTCTTTGTAGTAGAAATAAGAAAATTGTTATTATCGGCTAAGATTATGTCATCAACATATACTAAAAGAGCCCAAAATGAATTTTTCTTTTGTATAGTAAATAGAGATTGGTCTGCCAATGACTGTTTAAAACCTTGGTGGCGCAAATCTCTGGCTAATTTATTAAACAATTGTCTACTCGCTTGTTTAATTC
Organism: Primula veris; assembly: GCA_963682055.1. Lineage (NCBI taxonomy): Eukaryota > Viridiplantae > Streptophyta > Magnoliopsida > Ericales > Primulaceae > Primula > Primula veris. The sequence goes on along the minus strand of OY821742.1, from coordinate 26,135,611 downwards.
TGTATAAAGACTTTTGTAATTTGCAAACAAGATTAGTATTTTCTTTTACAAGACCCGAAGGAAGCTACATGTAGACTTCTTCGTCTAGCTCTCCATGCATAAAAGCGTTATTAACATCTAGTTGGATCAAGTTCCAATTTTTAGCAACAGCAACGGCTAATAGAGTTCTAACCGTAGTCATCTTAGCCATGGGGATAAAAGTGGCTTCATAACCAATCCCTTCTAGTTGAGTGAACCCCTTGGCTACTAATCTCGTTTTGTATCTCTCGACTGAGCCGTCAGCTTTGTGTTTGCTTTTGAAAATCCATTTGCATCCTATCGGGTGTTTGCCATTCGGGAGAGGCACAACACTGCAAGTGAAATTTTGTTGCAAAGCTTGAACCTCGGTTCTCATTGCTTCAATCCAGTTGGGATCTTTCGAAGCTATACGAAATGAGGATGGTTTCGAAACAGATGAGATAGCAAGACAAAACTTCCTATGCTCTTTAGAAATGTTATTATAATTAATGGAAATTTTCAAGTCATGAGGTTGAGTAGATACTCTCCATGCAGAAAAGCGTTATTAACATCTAGTTGGATCAAGTTCCAATTTTTAGCAACAACAACGGCTAATAGAGTTCTAACCGTAGTCATCTTAGCCACGGGGCTAAAAGTGGCTTCATAACCAATCCCTTCTAGTTGAGTGAACCCCTTGGCTACTAGTCTCGCTTTGTATCTCTCGACTGAGCCGTCAGCTTTGTGTTTGCTTTTGAAAATCCATTTGCATCTTATCGGGTGTTTGCCATTCGGGAGATGCACAACACTCCAAGTGAAATTTTGTTGCAAAGTTTGAACCTCGGTTCTCATTGCTTCAATCCACTTGGGATCTTTTGAAGCTATACGAAATGAGGATGGTTCCGAAACAGATGATATAGCAAGACAAAACTTCCTATGCTCTTTAGAAATTTTATTATAATTAATGGAAATTTTCAAGTCATGAGGGTTAGTAGATACTGGAGTTTGTCCTTGAGCCAAAGAACAATAAAAATCCTTCAAATAGGTTGGAGGATTAGTTGCCCTACCAGATTTTCTAACTTGCGAAAGTGGAATATGTGAGGAGGAGGAAGGTACAATAGACTGACTTTGAGAGGGGTTATCATGAAAAGAAGAAGAATGAGAAACATATTCGGAAGAAGTTGTGGATGGAAAATCGTCTTGAACAGAAGAAGAAGGAAATATATGAAAATCAGGATAAGGTATATTTGTAGTAGGTGAATGAGAAGTCTGCAAAAGAAAAGGAAATTTATCCTCATAAAACGAAACATCTCTAGATACAAAAACTTGTCTCTTTTCAATGTCGTATAGCTTATATCCCTTTACGCCAAATGGGTAACCAACAAAAATGCATTTTCTTGCCCAGGGATCAAATTTTGATCGTTGCTGAGTAAGTGTGCAAGCATAGGCCAAACATCCAAATACTCGGAGATGACTGAGGGAAGGTTATTTACCAAACAATATTTCAAAAGGAGATTTATTATCAAGTACCGGTGTTGGTAATCTGTTTATGAGATAAGCAGCCGTTAACACACACTCACCCCAAAGGTGTTTGGACAGATAATTTTGAAACTTTAAACCTCTAACAACATTTAATAGTAAAAGATAAGACAACAATTCTGATATTTCGTCAATTTACTAGCTGATATTAAATTGAACCCAAATGTGGGAACACGGAGAACATTATTCAATGTCAAACCAGATTTGAATACTACATTCCCTACATGAGTTGCTGGAACCTTAACCCATTTGGTAAATAAACATAAGTGTCCATAGTTCCAATCACGTTGGTGAGAAGTGTCAAAGAGCTAACCATATGTTCACTTACCTCGGTATCCACTAACCATGGGGTTTTAATATTTTTTTAAAAACTACCTGTAAAAGCCATGTTGGAGAAAGGGATGTTAGCAACACTCTTAGTAACACTGGATTGAGCACTTTTGTTTTGAGAAAAAGGTAGTAATTGTCCCTGTCCGTGAGATTGTACAATACTGCAAAGATGGTTGAACTGTGCTGGTGTAAAAGAATAATTGAAGTTCACATATTCCGCCATCTGAGGAGATTCGTGCATCGAATAATGAGGACCACTGTAATAAGAAGTTGGAGCTGCTGTGCTTGTATGAGTATGCATTGGAGATGCAGAACAGGGATCGTGTGAGTTATAGCTTGCAAGAGCTCCAATTAAATGTGCAGATACTTGGTTTGCCGAATAAGGATGAGGTTTGTACCCCAAAATTCCCTTGCTTTTGCCTCTTCCTTGATTTTGTTTCGGTCTATGGTTAGGATCTTTAGTCCTGTAGTTCAACGGATATCCGTGAAGCTTATAACATGTTTCTCGGACATGGTTTATTCCTTGGCAGTAAGAGCATTGCATAGATGTTTTAGACCCCTGAGCAAAAGTATTCTTCAAATTGGAATTGTGGTTAACAGCTAAAACCATACTTTCGGAGTAGTCACGAGAAGAGGTGTTCGCAAGTCTAGTAGATTCCTCTGAGCATAAGAGTGAGAAGACGTCATCCAACGGGGGGATAGGTTTCATCATTAATATATGGCTTCTCTCTTTGGAAAAATCATCATTTAATCCCATGAGAAACACCATACGAAAATAGGTTTGTTCTCTCTCTTGTAACTTACTCATAAAATTGCAAGAACATCCATTAAGTACACCACAAGAGCAAGTGGGTAAAGGATTAAACATATTCAAACTATTCCAGATTATCTGTAGTTTCGTGAAGTATTCTGTAATAGACTGAGTTACTTGGGTAAGGGAGTGCAAAGACTTGTGCAATTCGTAAATTTTAGGCTCCCTTCCTTGAGTATATCTCTGTTTTAAAACCTTCCACATTTGTTCAGCAGTGTCGACATATAAAATAGACTGGCAAATATCCGGACTAACGGAATTTACTATCCAAGATTGTACAACCCAATTGTATCTCTTCCACGAGTGATGCATAGAATCATCGGAATTAGGGAAACCCAAAGAACCATCAATAGAACCCATTTTGTTCTTTACTCCAATAACCATTGTCATCGCCCTACACCAGGTGTGGTAATTTATCCCATTCAAAATGGGATTAACTAAACTACTACCCGCTGTATCACTAGCGTGAAGATAATAAGGGCTATGTATATCAATAACACTATTAGCAACAATATTATTCGAAGCGGAAGCATGACTAGAAGTAGAGGTAGGGGTATAACCCTTGGAAGACAATACTACTTTAAAATAGTTATAAATAAGAAAACCACCAAATTAACTGTAAGTTAAATTAAGAGTAGAAATTTACTGAGAGAAAAGCTAAACGATCAACAAGAGAGAATATGAACATCTGATACCATATTAGAAAACTTACATGGTTTGATTGAGGAGAAGAGCAAAAAGAACAGCGAAGAGAGAAGAACCACAAAAGAAAAGCGCTTTGGCTGTATTATTTCAGTGTTGACTTATACGTTTTATACATTCAGGTTATGTACTAATAATATTTACATTAGAGACCCCAACACTTACCAACTAAATACATATAAACCTCAAAATGTATTATATAGTATACAACATGTAAAAAAGTAAATATACATGATAATATTAAGCATAATGAAAATCTTAGTGCTATTATTGTGAATAACAGGTGGTGTTGGCCTAGCACTATTGATTATTTTCTTTTCTTGATGATGTCAAAGATTCTGTTCACCCTAGAGTAAATTCTGGTCCAAACAAAATTATTTGCAATTTTAATTCTAGTTATTTTTCTGTTAGTGTTTCTTGTAACCATATTAGAACCAAAAAGAATAGAGTTGCTTATCATAATATTATTGATACAAGGGCAATATTCATAAATTCAGTTTCATGTTGTGGCAAGCAATTCTTAACAGATTGCCTACTCTTAATAAGATTACTAACTGGTACCCAAACACTACCAACATCTGTGCTATGTGCAACAATGCTAGCAAAAATATTAACCATATTTTCTTTAGTTGCCCTGTCTCTAATGCTACTATCATAACTCTTTTGTTCAAAGCTGGTCTTAGCTACTCTGACAAAGAATGGCAAGGTTGGACCAACTAGTTCTTCTTAACCTTCAAAGGTAAATAACCTCCACACTAGACTTGGTAAGCTAATCCCATCTCGTTACATTTACATCATTTGGAAAGAAAGGAATGAGATCTTGCATAAATAAAAAAAAGCAGAGTAGACATTAATGGTATGATTTCAAATATTAATTTCATGATTAAGACCAAGATAAATAGTATGTTAAGAGTTCCTAGCTAGTAGCACTTGAAACACTTACATTGCAAATAGCTGGGGGCATAACATTTTTTGAATAAACTACTTATACCTTGCAGGTCATTAGGTTGACAATGGGAGGTTTCAAAATTCACTTCCAAGAGCTTGACATACAAAACAATCAAAGGGACTGGAACAACAATGTTACATCAAGCCATTCAATGGATAGAAGGCCCTAAACAAAGTACTTCAACAACTTCTTCATCTCTGGTGCTTCTAATCTTGAAGTGGAGACTTCTCCTTTCCTTCATCTTTTGTCCCACTACGCTCTCCAATCTCAAAGTTCAAACCTGACCTCATTTCCACTCTTAAGAACCTCTAGTCCTAGCACTATGGTCTCCTCCTCAATTTCTGGCTCACCTTCTTTGTCAGCTAATCTCTTCCTCAATTTTTCATTTTCCTTGGCCAACTTGGCCTTAAACTCCTCTACCCTCTTTTGCTCCAGTAAACTCATCTCAAACCACCCAGTCTAAATATATTCTTACCCTGCAAGTTCTCATACTTCTCTCTGAGAGTCTCAAGTTCTTGAGAGAGACTAGCTAAAATCCCTCTCAGTTCATTATCTCTTATTTCATGCCAAAATACAGAGCTTTCTAACCACTTTGTATACTCAGACATTTTGCTAGTGCAGTGGTGCTTGTTCTTCCACTGATTTTATAGCCATATAGAAAACCACCGCCCACTTACGTATTGCATTTGACCTATTTTGCTTGGGAGCTCAGACTTTAACCAAGTTTGCAAGTTACATGCATGGAAACAACTCAAAACAGTGGTCTCTTTTGGTCACCTTTACAAGCATAACGTTTAGCATTCTCAAGGTGTAATCATTCTTTTGCGCATGCTTATATATAATTTTATCTCTTATGGTTAATCGAACAGAGAAATCTGGTAAACTATTGATAAAATTATATAATATGGAGTAAGTTTTTTCTCTTCATTCATTTGTATAATTGTAGTTATTTAAAAAGACTCTTTTAGCTAGTTTTGGCTTGAGTTAGAAACTTGTGCTAAACCAAGTTTCTTTTCGTCTTTAATGATATGGTCACTGCTTATTCTCAAAAAAAAAAAAACAAGTTGGTCACAAAATTACCGCAGAAGAGTGATGTGTGGGTATTCCCCCATGGTTTAGTCCATTATCAACGCAATGTTGGAAATCGTAATGCAACTGTTATTGAAGGTTTTAATAGCGAAACTCTCGGGAATGTCCTCATTTTGGATCAAACCTGTCAATTCCTGAAGACTTACTTGCAAAGGCTTTTCAAGTCGAGAAGGAAAAAATTAAAAAAACAAGCTACTGTTAAATTTCTAGAGTGGAGTTCATAGAGTAGCACAAAAAATCCAGCCTAAACGTTTCTCTCTTCGGTTACCTTACTTTTTGCAAAAAATATTCAAAAGACGTTGGCTGTTCTCTAAATTTGTTGGTTTTTATGTGTTTAATATTTTGACTTGTAACATCATTGTCATAGACCGATAGAAGTAACTATTTTTTCAGGGTCTTGTATTCGAGTTACTCATACAGTCATACTGCAATTAAACTTTGTCTTGAAACCTTTTTTAGTTGAATTTTGTAAGACATGCTTTCTCAAGGTTGTGGTAAGCTTAGATAAAGAGATGAGAAGTTTTACTGGGTAATAAATAAAATACACTGCGATGATAGATGGGGAACTAACATTTTCTAACCTGAAAAAACTAGTTTCTCTTTTCTTGCTATATGCGAAAAATCCAGCTAATAGCTTAAAAAGTTAAAATGAAATGAACCCTCGACAACCACCCAACAAACTAAGACCTAAACATCTTATGTAAGGTTAACACCAGAACGGGCCGGCCTCCATACAAAAGCACAAGTGAATAATATGAATTAATGACCTCTAATATGCTAATATATAAACCAAAGCAAACTAAAATGTGACTCATTAGAGGCCTACCAAAAGGGGTAAACACCGATCCACCGCTCCAATTCTATGTGACTGGAATGTAAATGTACTTGTCTATTGTAACGCCAAGAGTTTGGAGTTTATTTTAGTTGTAATGCCTATAGTTTACAGAGTTGTCTTTTATTATGTTTGATATTGCATATAGGTGATTACCTTATTTGAGATTATTACATATTGTTCATGTGTTTATGTTATGGAGTTGTTACGGGTTGTGAACCCTACGTATTTTATTTTATTTTTATTATGACACGAATTGAGCGTTTAAATTCTTATGGTCTTATTGTACGTTTATCATTTATGGGTATAGTTGTTTAGAGAGGAAATTTCGGGACGAAATTCTTTTAAGGAGGGTTAGTTGTAACATCCCGTATTTTTATAAGTAATTTTAATTATGATTTAATTTATCCAAAAACGTTTTATTCAAAATTTTACTAAAAACCGGTCACTCGACTAATTTTTAGCCAAAAACCGAAACTCTTCCGAAAAACTTTATTTTAAAAACCTGTTACTATTTTTATTAATAAAAAGGACCCAATAGGTTTATTTCTAAAGATTTGTATTATTGAGTAGTTTATTAACATTTTTGGATTAAAAGTTAGCTTTTAGAACTTTGGGGACCAAATAGTTCGTTACCACAAACTATCTAAAAACAGTTTTTTCTAAACCAAAAATCAGCCCACTTATTTCAAAAACAAACCTAAAACCAGCCAAACACAAGAGAGAAAAAGAGAGAAAATAGAGAAAAAGAAGAAGAAGAAGAAGAAGAGGAAACCACCGTTAGCGGGTTCTTATCGGAAGCATCTCCTCTACACGCTAAAGTAACGGGGGTTATCCATTGCGACTAGACGAGGGTGTATGTTAGGATTAGGTTTTACGTTTAGTATAAATTGGGGGTTTTTGCCTTTTATATTAATTATGTTCTTAATTTGTTAATTGGGGTTTAGTTGTTATATTTTTAATTCACTTATTTGATTTTGGATTAGTTGTGGATTTAGTCTTTTGATTTCGGATTAATGATAATATTATTGGGTTGGGTGTTATATGCGTTGATTATGTATTATTATGGTTGTTGATAGAATTGGGTAAATTATTGTTGAATAAAGATGAGTTTTATGTTGCGCATACAAGGTGTTTGTTAAAACGCCTGAATGAGTTTTTATGTTGATTAGACTTGTTTGGCTAGTTGTGAATCTAGCACCTATGCTTTTGGATTATGTTGTATTACGTTAAGTGACGTATGAGATGGTGTTATTTGAATAGTATAATATTATTGGCCGAGGCCTTAATATTTATACGTATGAGATTGTGTTATATGAATAGTATAATATTATTGGCCGAGGCCTTAATATTGATACATTAGCAATGGTCTCTGTCTCTTCCTAATTCCGGGGACAGAAGACGGCCGTGGGGATAGGGAATGACTCGTCTTACGGACTGGGACGAGTGGCATGAGAGGTCCAAGTGCGCACTTTAAATCTACTTTTATGTTAGCAATGGTCTCTGTCTCTTCCTAATTCCGGGGACAGAAGACGGCCGAGGGGATAGGGAATGACCTACCTTATGGACTGGGGTAGGTGGCATGAGAGGTCCATGTTTGCTTTAGATTTGTGTAGACGTTATTTAATTTATTTAATTTATCCCGTTGTAGAATGTTATTATATTTCCTTTTATGGGATGGAGTGACGGTATTTGTGGTGCCGTCCCGTCTAGTTATGTGCGTGGGACTCACCGTTACAAATTTTGTTGTTCAGGTACATTATAGGCTGAGGCTTTTGGTTAGGAGCTTTAGCAAGGTATCACATGGGCTCGGGGATTCCGCTTTCTTTTCATTTATATTATCTTTTGAGGTTGTAGCCTACGGACAATTTCATTCGTTTATTTTATCTCATCTTGTAGCCGCGTTTGGCAAACACTTTTATTAAATTGATTTATTGTTCCTTTAGCTCGCAAGTCTTTTTCTTTTAAAATTTTTAATTTTGTACCAACAGGTTTCATTTTCCTTTTATTTAAAAAGGTCATGCCTCGATATCCGTGTTTATGGAATTTGGGACGTGACAAGTTGGTATCAGAGCTAACTAGGTTCTTGTATACTTTGGGATGACGGGAAGATGGGTAACCATTGGACCAAGATCCATCGTATCATTTTTACAAAACTTTTTCCAAAAATTCAAACTTTTTCTAAAACGGGGGGTTGCATTTAGCTTAGCACATGTAGATAGAATTTAGAGGTAGTTGATGGTAGGAAAGTTCACGTGTGAGGCAAGTTGGGGACAATGAGGACGCTTGTTGATCTCGGCTCACCAAACTAGTGAATAGACCTTTCGTCGGTATGTGTGAAGGAATACCTTAGCGATGTGGAACTCTAGAGTATGCGAGGACGCTCGGGTGCTTTAGGATAACGTATCATGATGGGTTATCCCTCGCACTTTTGTGTTGTTTGTATGCGTGTGTAGATTTTTATAGTGTGTATGAGGAGGTATAAGTTGTATGTCAAGTAGTAGCGTAGTATTAGAGTGCGAGAATTGTGTAGTTGATGGTCTTACGTAATGTGTTTCCTAAATTATTAACTTGTGTTAATGTACATTTTATGCGAATGGATGTTGATAGTAATGAGTTTGCGGACTTAAATGGGTTATTTGTGTGATATATGCCATGTAGGATATTACAAGTGTTGAGAAATTTTGCGTTTTTGAATCTTTGTTTTCTGCTGTTTAACGATCGGTCGTTTGCCCAAAACGATCGGTCGAAGTTTTTCTGACCTCTCTGGAAGAAATTGTACCAAAAATGATCAGTCGTTGCCCAAACGATCGGTCGAAATTCTTTAGAATTTTTTCAGACCCTACTGGACCAAAAAACGATCGGTCGAAATTCTTCAGAATTTTTTTTCAGACCCTACTGGACCAAAAAACGATCGGTCGTTGCCCAAACGATCGGTCGAAATTCTTCAGAATTTTTTTCAGACCCTACTGGACCAAAAAACGATCGGTCACTGCCCAAAACGACCGGTCGAATTCTGGTAATTTTGCGGTTTTTCTTCTATACTTCGAAACCTCGTAACTTCTTCGTTTTAACTCCGATTCTAGTTCCGCTTGAACCGTTGGCTTCGTTTTTCAGTACTCTATCTTTCTGATGTTTCAGAATTTTCAGTTTCTATTTTTGGAAAAGTCAAAACGTTATATCGTCGAAATTGGGAATTAGTAAAAATCAGTTTTTGAACCTTAGGAAGCTTGGTACAGTGATTAACATGTAGAACGAGCTTTTATCATGTATGGTTATATATGTATGGATAGTAGTGTCGAGTAAGACAACTAAAGTGTCTGTTTAACCTGTTGTAGTAATGGCAATTACCACAAGGACTAGTGGAAGGGGACCAGCTACACGCGGGGGCGCATCACCGTCAAGCGGTGCGGCCACCCAAGGTAGGACAAATGGAAGAGGAAGAAGAGCTCCAAGGGGGCGGGGAGCAACTAGAGGGGGAAGGGCTGCTAGAGGTCGTAGGGGAAGAGGTAACACTAATGCCCCACCACCTGAGCAACCCGAGGTTGAGAATGAATATGAGGAAGTGAATGTGGAAGAAGAAGAGACTTTTGCACCTGAACCGGAAACGGTTAATGCTAATCAAGTGATGACCGACCTTCAGAAGGTGGTGCAAATGATGGTGCAGAATGCACAAGTTGGGAGTTCAAGCAACAATGGATTGCTTAACTTCACCCGATTGGGGGCTCTGACCTTCGATGGGGTAGGTGAACCATCCATAGCTGAGGGATGGGTGGATGAAATGGAGAAGTACTTGTCGGCAGCGGGTATCGTAGATGGGGAACAACGGGTGAATATGGTCCAGTTTCACCTAAAGGGTGAAGCACGGAAGTGGTGGTTAGGAATCGTGGATACTTACGACTTAACCAACATCGACTGGAATGAATTCATCGAATTGTTCAATCGACAGTTTCTTCCCGACTCTTATAAGGATAAAATGAGGAGGCGGTTCGATGAACTATATCAAGGGGGTATGACCGTTCAAGCATACCAGCTAAAGTTTACCTCACTCTTGAGGTATGCCCCAAACTCGGTTCTAGGGGGTGCGGAAAAGTGTAGGAGGTTCATGAAGGGGCTGAACCCGACCATCTCATTGCAATTGGCATCGGCCCGCCATGTCAACTATAATGAGTTGGTAAAATCATCTCAAGCTGTGGAAGGAGCTCTACTCCATAGCAAGAGAATCTCAGAAAAATCAAAAACCGGAAATGCTCTGAGGGAAGAGAAGAAGCGGACATGGGATATGGCGAATAATTCGCGGTTTCAATAACAGGGAAGAGGAGATAGGGGTTTTAACCCCCTACCAACCAACGCCATAATGAAGAGAGCGTGTTTCACTTGTGGAGATGTGAACCATCGACAATACGAGTGTCCTAGAGTCCGATGTAGGACATGCGATCGGTTTGGACATACGGCAAGAGTCTGTACCTTGGGACAAGGAAGAATCGACACCAACCGGCCATTTAACCAACCTAGGTTGCCACCACCACCACCAAGAGGACCGGAATTCGTACCACAATACCAAATACCTGGGAACCAAGGGGGAGGGTTTCGAGGTAACCACCAAGGAGGGGGGAACCGTGGGAACTACCGTGGAGGCTATCAAGGCCCGGGAAACCGAGGAAATCATGGGGGAAATCGAGGACCGCAAGGAAACCCACCCGCCCAAGCTCGTCTATTTGCCTTGCCACAATTGCCAAACCAAGGAGATCCGGCAAATGTACAAGGTATGGTTCTTGTGTGCTCATCTTGGGCACATGTTCTTTTCGATACCGGAGCTTCGCGTTCTTTTATATCTAGAAGTCTAGTGGAGTCTATATCGTTAGAAATTGGGGTACTAGAGAACCCGATCATTGTAGAGACTCCTGTTGGGGGTCGAGTTGTGTTGGACCGAGTGTGTCGGTCTTGTGAGATGGTGGTCGCGGACCACGTATTTATATATGATTTAGTTGTTATAGAGATGTCGGGATTCGACGTGATACTTGGAATGGACTGGTTGGTTCATTTCAACTCTTTCATCGATTGTGTTGGGCGAAAAATTTTCCTTACGACTTCATCCGGAGATGAGGTGTTCTTTCGTGGAGAAAGGGACGCTACCCTTTCTTCTATTCCTTCTTATTCCAAGCGGGTTGTGGGCAACCTGTCTTGTCTTTTGGCTAGTCTCTCGATAGTGGATAACGATGAGGAAGTGGAAATGTGGCCACACGTAGTGGACAACTTTAGAGATGTGTTTCCGAAGGATCTACCGGGGTTACCACCGAAAAGAGGGTTAGATTTTTCTATCGACTTGGTACCGGGAACAGCACCCATAGCCATTTCCCCATACCGTTTGGCACCAGCAGAGTTGAAAGAGTTAAGTAAGCAGTTAGAAGAACTGCTAGAGAAGGGGTTTATTAGGCGGAGTACGTCACCGTGGGCGGCACCGGCCTTATTTGTGCAAAAGAATGATGGGTCGATGAGGATGTGCATCGACTATAGAAAGCTAAATAGGGTGACTATTAAGAATAAGTACCCATTACCTCGAATTGACGATTTGTTTGACCAACTGAAAGGAGCGACGTTCTTTTCAAAAATCGACTTGCGATCAGTCTATCACCAATTGAGGGTGAAGGATGAGGATATTCCAAAAACGGCCTTTAGGACCCGGTATGGTCACTATGAGTTTGTGGTCATGCCATTTGGGTTAACTAATGCACCGGCGGCATTTATGGAGTTAATGAACCGAATCTTTAAGGAGTATCTCGACAAGTTTGTGGTGGTCTTCGTCGACGATATCTTGATTTACTCGAGTTTAAGAGAGGAACACGAGGAGCATCTCCATCTAGCACTGATCACGTTGAGAGAGCACCAACTTTACGGAAAATTTAGCAAATGTGAGTTTTGGCTAAATGAGGTGAAATTTCTTGGGCATGTGATCTCGGAAGAAGGGGTAAAGGTGGACGCGACGAAAATTGAGGCGGTTTCGAATTGGACACAACCTAAAAATATGTTCGAGATTCGAAGTTTCTTGGGTTTAGCTGGGTACTATCGACGGTTCGTCAAGGATTTCTCGAAGTTAGCGACTCCAATGACTTACCTTACTAAGAAGGGGGTGAAGTTCGTGTGGAGTGAGGCTTGCGAGAAAGGTTTCTTAGAGCTCAAGAAGCGGTTGACTAGTTCTCCCATACTAGTTATTCCCGAGCAAGGGAAGAGTTATCAAGTGTATTGCGATGCTTCGAAGGAAGGTTTGGGTTGTGTCTTGATGCAAGACGGAAAGGTTATCGCATATGCTTCGTGACAACTAAAGATTCACGAAAAGAACTATCCGACTCATGACCTAGAACTAGCGGCAATAGTTCATGCGTTGAAGATATGGAGGCATTATCTGTTCGGGGAAAAGTTCGAAGTGTTCTCGGATCACAAGAGCTTAGGGCATATCTTTACCCAACGTGATCTAAATATGCGGCAACGACGATGGATGGAATATCTGGAACAGTACGACTATGACTTGCACTATCATCCGGGAAAGGCCAATGTAGTGGCGGATGGTTTGAGTCGAAAGTCCCATGCGACCTTAGCGCATGTGGCGATCGACGAATGGAGGATGATGGGAAAAGTGAACGAGTTTGACTTGGAATTGGGACAGGTTAATGTGGGGACTTTGTACACGATAGTGGTACAACCGGAACTTGTGAGTAGGGTTTTGGAAGCGCAAGATGGGGACGAGAAAGTGGAGAACTTTGAGAAACAGATAAGTTCGAGCGAAGGATTAGAGGGTTGGACGAAAGGAACCGATGGAGGACTACGCTTTAAGAGAAGGACTTATGTGAAAGAAAACATGAGGAACGAGGTATTAAAGGAGTTTCACCACTCCCGATTAGCCGTTCATCCCGGCGGGACGAAAATGTACCATGATGCGAAAAGACAGTTTTGGTGGCCCGGAATGAAACGAGATGTAGCTTCATATGTTAGCAGGTGTCTAACTTGCCAGCAAGTGAAAGCGGAACACCAAAGGCCGGCGGGTATGCTCCAACCCTTACCGGTAGCGGAATGGAAGTGGGAAAGGATAGCAATGGACTTTGTGACCAACTTACCTAGATCGGTAAGTGGGAATGACGCTGTGTGGGTTGTGGTCGACCGTTTGACCAAATCCGCACACTTCATTGCGATTAAGATGACGAATTCGGTGGAAATCTTGGGACGGAAGTATATTAAGGAAATTGTTAGACTTCATGGGGTGCCGATTTCGATAGTATCGGATCGAGACGCGAGGTTTGTGTCGAGGTTCTGGGGCGCATTGCAAAATGCCTTAGGGACCAAGTTGACAATGAGTACGGCGTTCCATCCCCAAACGGATGGACAATCGGAGCGGACTATCCAAGTGCTAGAGGATATGTTGCGCGCATGTGCGAATGACTTCAAGGGAGGGTGGGAGAGCCATCTACCCTTAGTGGAGTTTGCGTATAATAATAGCTTTCAAGCTAGTATTGGCATGGCACCTTTCGAGGCTTTATACGGGCGGCCGTGTAGGTCTCCGGTGTGTTGGACCGAGGTGGGAGAAGCGGAAATGTTAGCACCGCAATTGGTTCAAGAAACGACAGAAAAGATTAAGTTGATTCGATAAAGGCTTGAGACGGCCCGAAGTAGGCAAAAGAGTTATGCGGATAAGAGAAGGAGACCTTTGGAGTTCGAAAAGGGGGATCAAGTATTTTTGCGAGTTTCACCAAGGAAGGGGATTATGAGGTTTGGCTCTAAAGGAAAGTTGAGCCCGAGATTTATCGGACCATTTGAGATCGTAGACCGAGCTGGAGAAGTTGCATATCGGTTGGACTTACCACCAAAGTTGGCGGGGGTTCACCCGGTTTTCCATGTGTCAATGTTGAAAAAGTATCACCACGACCCTTCACACGTGGTGGACTTTGAGGACATTGAGGTTAGTGCGGATGTGACCTACGAAGTGGGACCTATGAGGATTATCGATGTGCAAGAAAAGGAACTTCGAGGAAATACTATTAGACTGGTAAAGGTGGTTTGGAAACACCACGGGGCCGAGGAGGCAAGTTGGGAACGCGAGGATGAGATGAAGAGGAAATATCCTAATCTCGACTTTTCTTTAGATACTTTTCTTTAGATGCATTCTAATTTCGGGACGAAATTTCTTTATCGGGGAAGGGTTGTAACGCCAAGAGTTTGGAGTTTATTTTAGTTGTAATGCCTATAGTTTACAGAGTTGTCTTTTATTATGTTTGATATTGCATATAGGTGATTACCTTATTTGAGATTATTACATATTGTTCATGTGTTTATGTTATGGAGTTGTTACGGGTTGTGAACCATGCGTATTTTATTTTATTTTTATTATGACACGAATTGAGCGTTTAAATTCTTATGGTCTTATTGTACGTTTATCATTTCTTGGTATAATTGTTTAGAGAGGAAATTTCGGGACGAAATTCTTTTAAGGAGGGTTAGTTGTAACATCCCGTATTTTTATAAGTAATTTTAATTATGATTTAATTTATCCAAAAACGTTTTATTCAAAATTTTACTAAAAACCGGTCACTCGACTAATTTTTAGCCAAAAACCGAAACTCTTCCGAAAAACTTTATTTTAAAAACCTGTTACTATTTTTATTAATAAAAAGGACCCAATAGGTTTGTTTCTAAAGATTTGTATTATTGAGTAGTTTATTAATATTTTTGGATTAAGAGTTAGCTTTTAGAACTTTGGGGACCAAATAGTTCGTTACCACAAACTATCTAAAAACAGTTTTTTCTAAACCAAAAATCAGCCCACTTATTTCAAAAACAAACCTAAAACCAGCCAAACACAAGAGAGAAAAAGAGAGAAAAGAGAGAAAAGGAAGAAGAAGAAGAAGAGGAGGAGGAAACCATCGTTAGCGGGTTCTTATCGGAAGCATCTCCTCTACACGCTAAAGTAACGGGGGTTATCCATTGCGACTAGACGAGAGTGTATGTTAGGATTAAGTTTTACGTTTAGTATAAATTGGGGGTTTTTTGCCTTTTATATTAATTATGTTCTTAATTTGTTAATTGGGGTTTAGTTGTTATATTTTTAATTCACTTATTTGATTTTGGATTAGTTGTGGATTTAGTCTTTTGATTTCGGATTAATGATAATATTATTGGGTTGCGTATTATATGCGTTGATTATGTATTATTATGGTTGTTGATAGAATTGGGTAAATTATTGTTGAATAAAGATGAGTTTTATGTTGCGCATACAAGGTGTTTGTTAAAATGCCTGAATGAGTTTTTATGTTGATTAGACTTGTTTGGCTAGTTGTGAATCTAGCACCTATGTTTTTGGATTATGTTGTATTACGTTAAGTGACGTATGAGATGGTGTTATTTGAATAGTATAATATTATTGGCCGATGCCTTAATATTTATACGTATGAGATTGTGTTATATGAATAGTATAATATTATTGGCCGAGGCCTTAATATTGATACATTAGCAATGGTCTCTGTCTCTTTCTAATTCCGGGGACAGAAGACGGCCGTGGGGATATGGAATGACTCGTCTTACGGACTGGGACGAGTGGCATGAGAGGTCCAAGTGCGCACTTTAAATCTACTTTTATGTTAGCAATGGTCTCTGTCTCTTCCTAATTCCGGGGACAGAAGACGGCCGAGGGGATAGGGAATGACCTACCTTACGGACTGGGGTAGGTGGCATGAGAGGTCCATGTTTGCTTTAGATTTGTGTAGACGTTATTTAATTTATTTAATTTATCCCGTTGTAGAATGTTATTATATTTTCTTTTATACGTCGATTATCGTAGTTGTAAAATTTGTGAGCTCTTGCATTTATGGGATGGAGTGACGGTATTTGTGGTGCCGTCCCGTCTAGTTATGTGCGTGGGACTCACCGTTACAAATTTTGTTGTTCAGGTACATTATAGGCTGAGGCTTTTGGTTAAAAGCTTTAGCAAGACATCACATGGGCTCGGGGATTCCGCTTTCTTTTCATTTATATTATCTTTTGAGATTGTAGCCTACGGACAATTTCATTCGTTTATTTTATCTCATCTTGTAGCCGCATTTGGCAAACACTTTTATTAAATTGATTTATTATTCCTTTAGCTCGCAAGTCTTTTTCTTTTAAAATTTTTAATTTTGTACCAACAGGTTTCATTTTCCTTTTATTTAAAAAGGTCATGACTCGATATCCGTGTTTATGGAATTTGGGGCGTGACATCTATATACAAAGAGTGCGTCTTTTCTCAGACCTGTTTTCCAAATTTGATCTTGATCGTACATCACAAGTACGACTTGTAACTTCAATACGACTTTAATTTACTTTTTTTCTGATTTAGTTCCGCTCAGTGTTGACTACAAAAGTGGAGCAGATTAAAGCCTCGTGAATATAATCTAAACAGATGCCTTATTCCCGCCTCTGTTGCAGCTTTGCACCAAATAAGGAAAATTTGAAACTTTTAACGTGGAATGGAATGACTGTCTATTTTATCAAAACTCAGGAATCAAATTGCAAATCAAAATAAACTATTGGGTCACAGACTCACAGGAGAACTTTACACCCGTAGAAAATAAGTAGGGACAAAACTTGTATTTTTGTAAAAGTTTTTTTTTAATCCATTACGTCCTTCAAATTTGAAGAACAAACAGTTTAAATCCAAAATATTTACCAATCATTACATTTTAACCCTTCAATTTCAAATTATTGCATTTTTTGTATAGGTTTGAATGTTTTTGATAATAAATTGTAAAGATTACTAAACCGGAACTATTAGTTTGTCATTGCACTTTCCAGTCTATCATATCGACACCAGCACTTACATATTTACAAAGAATCAGGAAAATTCTTCCAAAATTCCTAAACAGGTAAAATTTTGTACCACCTCATGTTTCTCAAGGAAATAAACTAATCTGCTAGGCGAATAGTGGCATGGAAATTAGATGGTTGAAAATTATGTGATTGAATCCCCACAAGCAAAAGCTATAGCAATACAAAGCATATTTGATATTACAACTCTCTTTCATCATAATGAAGCTGATCAGTAACAAAGCATATTTATTTTTGGTTTAAGATACCTCTTAAACCCCATAAAATAATTGTGCAGAAACTAACGCAATATAAACTTCTGGTAATACCCAACCAGAAAACCTTAAAAGAACGCACATGACATCAACAAATCAAAACACAAAGATACACGGAAGAGTGAAGACTATAGAACCGTCACAGTTTGCGACTGTAAGGAACCACCTTACTTCAGATCCGATAAAACAAGAAAATGAACAATATGACCCAATTCACATAAATAACACAATTTTTTTTAGGCAAATTTTCTATTTAATTGATAAGGGAAAGTTGTAGAATTTAAATACTGGAATGTAAAACTTAATATAAAATACAGATAACAGAAATTTTCATCATTTTTTCATAATTTTAAGCAATACAGAACCTCTTTATTTATTCTATCTAATAAAGTTACTAACAGACCCCTAGAGTTTTCATTAGTTGCACTAAAATCAACCAGGTTTCTAATCTCTCATTTTAACCCCGAATTAACTTTGACCGTAGAAATTACTTAATCCACTCCTTTTCTCTCTTTTGCCCTATGTCCGGATTCATTATATTCCACACCACTTGAAACACTTGCCCTCAAGGTGCGGTCAAAGACTCGAGACAAAGATTTCGCCACAATTTGAAGCTCCAAACA
The DNA here is from genome assembly GCA_963682055.1 of Primula veris. Taxonomy (NCBI): domain Eukaryota; kingdom Viridiplantae; phylum Streptophyta; class Magnoliopsida; order Ericales; family Primulaceae; genus Primula; species Primula veris. Next base: position 26,117,640 of record OY821742.1, on the reverse strand, counting down.
CTCATTTATAGTTTCCAGTAGCAAAATAATCTTGTGGTGAGCTGACAAATGATTGATGTCAAGCTTTCCTTGTTGTTCAGGCATATACGGCGTCACTTTAGCATATGATGTGATTCTTTTGTTCTCAACCGGGTCGAAATGGTAAAGGTAATCTGGTACCCCTATCCTTCTAAATTTTCTAATGGTCATTCGATCAAATACCCCGATCGGTAATCGACTCCTTAATGTTAGCATATGTAGGCCAAATTTAATATTTTAAAGCCTATCAGATTCTTCAGGATCGGCAGCTAGAAACCCTCCTTTTAAAATGTTTCCGGACAGCAGAACCAATTCTTTTAAGACATGACTTTGACCTCTCTCTTTTGTCCAGTAAGTAAGGGATTTTGCACGAAGAAGATATCTCACGGAATAAAAATAGTGTCGTTCAAGCACCAGTGCATATAAACTAGGTGCTCTGGCAAATCAACTAACTCAAGTCTGATGGAAACAGGGGATGTGAAATACATGCTCCAATTGGATAAGACAAGATCAATAATATTCGCAAATAAAATAAGAATGCAAAACAAAGTTTGCGAATTTTTGTAGCATGAGATATGGCTATTGAATATTCATTTTTGGAGAAATCGTCCCTTTTAAACTGAATTGCGTCTATCTTAAACCTTTTCAATTCTGCATTAAGGTCAATTGTTGCCTCTCCTCTTTCGACAATAACGTGGCCCATGTCTACAAATATAATCGAAGAAATCGCAGAAGGCTTCATATTATTCACAAACCCAGACTTTTCTCAAGAGGCATAATCTGCAACAAAGTCAAGTAGATGCCCAGTTTCATCCTTTAAACACCATTTCCAGTAATCATTACACTACCAATTCTAGGAGATTTGTAATTAATCCATTTCCTTGTGACATCGTAGTCCACTCGAAAACCCAGTTTCCTATCAATAACAACCTTAATCATCAGACCTCCACCAGCTTGAGTACTAATCTTCGATGTTTGACGAGCATCGGTACTTCCCCAACAAGAATGTCCATGCACAAAAGTAATATATTGTACTGTTTGGCTTCGCATGTGAAAGTTCAGATTTTGTTTCATAATTATATTCCCACCCGGATCAAATTTGTAAGGAAAATCTCTTTTGCTGGAACTATCGTTTCCAACGCCCGAAGAATCTTCAACGATTACGGGTTCTTTGTTTGAAGTGGCTCTTGAACTTTTGTTTTACATGTTCTGGAATAAGTGACGCTCTTTCCTTTTTCTAACAAACTTTCTTCGAACGTTTTATGCAAACGGGGTGTTATACATAACTGTTCGGTTGCAGGTAAAGAGCTTTCGACTGATTTCACTAGAGAACCTCAAGTGGAATTTTATCGGACAATTGATTATTTTCTACTCCTAATTCATCTTCTTTTTCATTGGAACTGTTCTCTTCTGTTGTCATTTTCAACACTTTATAGTCTTTTTCCAATAGGATATCACCACGACCCTTAAAATTGACTTCAACTGACTGTTCAACTATTTCATTACACGCTTGATTTGCATTACTTACAATGGAGTCATGTAGCAGTTCTTTTTCTGGTACCTCTTCAACCAGATTAAATGCAGGAACGACTGTCGTTAAATGTTGATTTAGGAATCACTTGGCTGATTTTTCGGAGATCATTGTGTTTGTTGGGCTGAGATCATCTTCTACAGCTACTGCATCTTCTTTTCTTTCAAAACAAGCGCTCTCTTTTTCTTGTTCTCTCTCAAGAATGCTTGTAATAATGTCCTCTATTTTCGCTGCATGGTCCTTAAAAATGGCATTCATTTTTTGTCTTTGTTCTTCAAATTTTTTATTCCAGTTCTTTATTTGCTCCATCTTAATGCATTCTGGCATGATTAGAAGTGGTTGGTAAAGAATATTGAGGAGGCTTCATATGGTGTGTTTTCTGGTGGAGGAGTGTATGTAGCATATTGGTAGTGAGTTGTATTATTTTGATGGGCATTTGTTAGGGTTGTATGAGATGGTAAGAAGTCAATTTGTGGCTCTTACATCACAGGTAAATGGAGCGGGTACTGAGCATAATTTGGAGAAAAAGTCGATTCATAAATTTGAGAAATGAACTGGTTTTGTAATGTGTTTGAGGGTGGCTGGGCGTATGAATTGTAGGGAGAAAAGGGTTGTGGATATGAATGAGGTGGGTTTTCCGGTGGTTGTGTAGATGGTAATAGGCTAAAACAAGGCACATTGTGGTATGGTGAATAGGATGACATTGCTGTGCTTGGTGACATTTGGTTTGGCTGATGTTGGTGATCTGGTATATGGGTGCCAAATATGTGGTTTGTATGTGGACTGAATGCGTGTGGAGGTTGATTGTAAGTGTTATCATACATGAATGGCGATGAATGTTGATATAACTCTTATGAGTTCTCATTCTGGTAATTGTAGTGGCTTGGCAATTGTTGGATATGGTCCGGGATAATGTGAACTTGTGACTCATGCAGCCTCGATCGTTCGAACACTTGATTCTGGTTTCCTTCCAGTATCTCAAATTCCTTTCTCTGAGTTTCCGTTAACTGGTTTTCGAAGATTTGTTGTTGCATTTGTGGCTGCAAAATTTCATCGAACACTTGGATGTACAAGTTATGTCCATAACAAAAACTGCTATTTTCAAACTGATCTCCCCAATTTGAATACAACATACCCGACTTAAATAGAGCGGAAGAGTGAACGAAAGCAGAATCGATTCTCTGATACCACTTGTAAAGAACCACCTTACTTCGGATCCGATAAAACAAGAAAAGAAACAATATGACCCAATCCACACAAAAAACACAACTTTTTTGAGGCAAATTTTCTATTTAATTGATAAGGGAAAGTTACATAATTTAAAAAACTGAATTTAGATACTGGAATGTAAAACGTAATAGGAAATACAGATAAAAGAAATTTTCATCATTTTTTCATAATTAGTAAGATATACAGAACCTCTCTATTTATACTATCTAATAAAGTTACTAACAAACTCCTAGAGTTTTCATTAGTTACACTAAACTCAACCAGGTTTCTAGTCTCTCATTTTAACCCCAAATTAACTTTGACCGTAGACATTACTTAACCCATTCATTTTCTTTCTTTTGCCCTAGGTCCGGATTCATTACAGCGACATAACCTGTCTTCATATCCTAACCATGATACTTCACAACAAAATGTTAATTGTGCCAAATGTGTAACTCAAAAGTGGGAACCAATTGTAGAGATGATGATTAATAGATACAAATCCAGTAACATTGCCTCTTTCGGAATTATGTAAACATAGTTTTACATTAACAAATACTTGGACTACAACCAACGAAGAAAAATATTTTTTGTATAACCAAGAGATTACTACAACAATTTTCCCTATAGCAAACTATCTCTTGAAAAATGGATAAATAAACCCTTATCAGCCAAAACTCGTAAGCCTTCAAGTAATACATTCTAAAACCTATTTTGGAAATTCTATCCCAAATATAATAATTGGAGAGAAAGAAGAGTACAACAACAAAAAATACTAACAGACAAATTTCTACCTTGGCTTTACATTGGTAAGGGGTGCTATTCAGAGTTGGAAAAACTGGAAATTGCACAAAAATAGTAATAACCCATGTTTGATTAATTTGATAATTTAACTTGTGACACAATCTTGGATATAGGGGTGGCTTCGATTGACGTATCTTTCCCAGAGAGGCTTATATCTTGCAATACCTATTTTTTGCCATGGCTTCAAATTTCCATTAAAATGAATAACAGCTGCACTTTCAATTAGACGGTTATCGATACTGAGATCGTAACCTAATCCCAATACATGCCATCTGCGATCGAGTGGCTCTGTTAAGCCATAAAAAGCTAAAAGCCCAGGAGCAAGTGTACCAAGCTGCCACAGTAACTTGTCTTTATTCTCATGTTGCCAGTAATGATAACGATCGGTCACTTTAGCTTTTCTCCATTCTACCAAATCAAAAACATTCAACCCAAATGCCCATCCACAAGCCTGTGGGTCAAATTTCGAGCTAATTATGGGGTTTGAGAAGTTGAGATACTTATAATATCGATGAAATCCTTCCAAACAAGTTTCAACCGCGCCGTTAACATTTCCATGTAAATCTAACGAAAATAAAGGAGTCAGTTCTTTTTGAACGACCACATCATCATCAAGAAAAACTATCTTCTCTAACTGGGGATATATGTCGGGAATGTAAAATCGGAGATTGTTTAGCATTGATAATTGCTTGGTTTCGAATTTTCGTTCCGCAACAGAAGAATAGGTATGATTTAACCAGGTAAACTCTTCTATGTTTTGAACTTCCATCATTGACCCTTTAAAGTCATTAGTGAGGAACCAAGCTTGCATTGCCCCATAACTAATTTCATTCGTAACAATATGGAAAACTAACTGCTTTGGATGGTCAACATTTGAGATTGTTGAATTTATAACAGACGAAACAGCCAATACATTATCTGAGAAAATACAGAAATGGTAAAGATTATTATCAACGAGACGGGGAGAGTTTTTTTTTTCCTCAGCTCGAGCTCGTATATACTTGTTTTTGAGCCAGTCGGTGATGAGTTTGATATGTAAGCAGTGAAGGCTTTTTGGTAATCCTTCACTAGCCATTTGAGCAAATACCGTGCTCTGAACTGTTGCTGCAATAGCACGCTCTTCGAGGGCTTGAATATGGGACTTCATCGTCATTATTGTGGTTGCAATATCATAATGAGAATCCTGTGCTTTATAAATTAGCGATGATAGAGACTGTATGATTGATTCAGCTTCTTCTAGTGTGATTTGCTTCTCTCTCATTGCCGACTTTGAAAGCAATAGTTGGCAGCTTCTAATTTTAGAACTCAACTCCCAAGCAAGGTGGAGATTGTTGTGTTCCTTTGCGATGATGACATAAGCTTTTGCAAGGGTTACTTGCTCAGTTAATTGTCTAGCATATGAGTTGGCACTTAATATTTCTTTAGTAAAATTTAGACGTTCCGGGATAACCTCATTTGGCACCGAGTCTTCATCCTGAAATGTGAAACAATGTTAATTTTTTTTATTTTTTTTGAAATAATGTGAAACAATGTTAATTAGCTTTATTAGATAGCAAAGCATATTTATAATCTACAAAGGGAATGTTCTGAAGGGTGTATAGCGATGACAGGAGTTTTAAGTAGATGTATATATACTCTGACTTGTACCTGCGTGATTCAACTCTACACGTGTACGAACTATGATATTTAGCAAACATTGAAATGACTGTTCCACGAACCATGTCATTACAGTAGTCAGTGCTGAAATTAAAAGTTTAAATAATGTAAATTCATGAGTTTACATGTAGTTTGGACAAACAGAAAACAAAGATATTCCCATTCCGAGGACTGTGATTAAACACTGCTGCTGTGAATTTCACGAGTCATCTTAGTGACAATGTGGCAAGTGGAGCAGACTAGAAATGATTTCGGCATCGCTGCTGAAGGACTAAACATAAACTTCAACAAGTAAAGGTTCCTTCTTTTCTCAATTAACAAATGACTCTAAATTTTATTATGGGAGACAATATCTTGCGTGATTTAGTTTTTAATACAGGCCATGTAGGTATAGCGCCTCCCATATCTCTGCTTTAATATAGTGATGCTTGCTGAAATCTCTTTCTCAATTTGTACTCGTAATCTCCTCACACCAAAAGGCCAAAGGAAAAAGAAAGACAATTCACTCTTCTCACTACTAGAATGAAATGAAAAGCCACTCATTTGCAAGAGTATCAAGTTGAATATCAGGAAAGTAAGATTCACATGTCAAGAGGAAAATAGTACAATGACAATCTTTATCAAATGTGGAATTGATGATAATTCAAACAATGTTGAACACCTAGATAATCGTATCATCAGCATTATAAATCTGATTTTTGGAAACGAAATGTCATATATGGCAAAGCTCCATCCAAACTTCAAAACGCAAAGAATAGTAGGCCTTCCTAGTTCCTTGTTTACAGAGCAAGTAAAGGGCCAATAAGTAAGCATCATGCATATCTTCTCTGCAATAGAGCCTAAGAGCACTCAACAGTGTGCAAAGTTTTCCTACAAATATATACTTGGCGATCTGTAATATATAATTTTAAGCCTGTGAACAGATCCCCAATCTTAAGTCCCATATCCACTTGCCTGAACCATTTGCCGCCCGTAGACCTCCTCCATTCACGACTTTTTACCATCCAGTTGTTTGAGACGGATTAGGAGAAGGAATATCTACTTGTGTCTGTATGTGAATAAGCTAATGTTGGCCCGTTAATTGATGGCTGTGAGCCAAAATAAGGTTAGAGTTATGGATATTAGGTCAATGGATTTATGGAAGACAACGACTCGAGAGGGAGAGAGAGATGAGTCGTGATAGGCAGGTAGAAGACGATCCAGTCAGTTAGAGAGAGAAACCAAATGGATAATGACTGATGAAAAAAATAACGTGCCCTTTTGTCTACTGATTAAAAATCTAGTAAAAAATCTATACATCTCTACAATTCGTATCTATGTGGTTGAGAGCAAAAGAATATTTACAAAAGCTTTTATAGTTCTGCAGTGTCGTAACTAGTCTGTTGGGTAGCGTTTTTTGCTCTACTACGTAAAGTCATACATATAGAGCCACCATTATAAAGTCTGTTGAGAATGCTCCTAACGCTTTAATACCTCATCGACTGCAAAAGGAGAATTCTAGGACATGATATGACTCCAGAACGTCATAAATGCAATGGAATAACTCGTTATGTTTTATTGGGACAGATGGAACCATGTGAACGAATCTAGGGTTTATATTTAAAATCTCGTATGTTTTTCCAACAAAACATTTTAGATACCCAGTTAAAAGAATGGATACCTATAACCAATATCATTTTACGTGAAGTACTATTCATCGCCAACTAGATAATCCGGTCATCATGCTAAATCTGGAAAGCATAGAAAGGAAATGCACCACAAAGAAGAGTAGGGTTGAATTTGAATTTGTAAAGATTATACTAATTCCCTAGAGTAACTATTAGTTTGTCATTGTCTTTTCCAGTCATATCATCTCGATACCAACACTCAAATATTTACAAAGGATCAAAAAATATTCTTTCAAAATTCCTAAACAAGAAACCCATCAATTCCAGACTAAATTTTTCTCAAGGAAATAAACATATCTACTAGGTCAAAGGTGGCATGAAAATAGATGGTTGAATTTGTGATTGAGTCCCCAGAAGCAACAGCTATAGCTACTACACTAGAAGAGTGGCTCTTGTGTTCCTTTTTCTAGTATGACTCTTTACTTCCCATTTCCAAATTTCTCCGGCGCTTTCCTTTTTTAAGGGTCAACTGCAAGAACCAACCACAATGAGTCTAAGAACTCAATAATGTCGACAGTGAGGAGCTCAAGCAACTGAGAAATCTCGTTTTTCCTAACGATATTTTTTTTATTAGACCAATGTAATATGAAACTAATCTAACATTGTAGAACACTAGAACTTAATAGGAAACTATTCTAAACCAAGGTTTCAAAGGCCCTAGTTGAGGTTTAGGCGGGTAGGGTCCGCCTGGTGCCTAATTTGCTGCCTAAGCCGCCTTTTTTCCGCCTAGGTCCACCTGATACTTAGGCGTCTGGCCTCCACCTAGTGCCTAATCACCGCCTAGGCGGCCGCTAAGACCCTATTTTTTAACATTGTTTTAAATTGCATCATTGCTCGATTAAAACTATGAAAAATCTACTTGGCTTACTAAACTGCAGTCTTATCAATAACAATATCTGTCTAAGGAACAGAGCAACCACATAAATGGCATCAGTGACATACTCAAAGAAATTAAACTAATTTTCCCCAAGTAAGGAAGCATATAACCTACGACTTCCTTTAGCATACAAGTAATCAACAACCAATGTTTTATAGCCATCTCAGATTGAACACAGGGCAAAACATATAAACCCACTTTTTTTTTTGCTTATATAGCAATTCAGCTGGTTAATAATTGGTTGTTCGTCTTTTAAGCGAGTGGTTAAAGCAGTAAAGTTGCAGATAGAGATACATATGCAGATCCATACACTGAACCTATCTCGGCTGCTCAAGAAGTTGAACTAGCGCCTAAAAAGCTGTAGGTTGTAAAAGAGATAAATTGACCGTAAGTTTTTAAATTTAGTTACATATTTCTTCAATTGCAGGCCATTATGGTACGTGGTATGCTTCTGGAAACGTGCCAGGCTAACAGTCTATCCTGAGTATTACACAATACCTTAGGTACACACACTTTAAATCCAGTATAATTAAATATAATAAAATTAACTTGGTTCTTCTCTAATTTTTTCGTAAATAAACCTAGCAACACACTGTCTGGCATTATGAGTTGTTAATTACCACGTCTCGGTATGTGCGATCTACAATGTGTGGTACTACTTGGATTAAGAGAGTTAGTTATCACCGATCTAGATTCATCTAGCTTTTTCCATCATTTAGAAAAGCTATAGATTCTTTGCTTAAAAGCTACATCAACGAACCTAACCCTTCTTCTATTGTAAATTTTAAGCTCAACTTATTCACTTATAAGCTAAACTTGCATTTGGTTTTTTGAGTTTTGAAGCTGATATTATTAAAAATCTTTTTACCACATGAACAAGCTAGATATTTCAACATTTAGAGAGGGTTAAGCGTCGTTTTCCTCAGTCTCGCTAGCTTATTTGCAGGAAAGATAAAACCAAACAAATCCTAAAGCCATATAGCATGGCACGAACATGTTTGTTTACAGAATAGTATATAGGGATAGAGTTTGTAAATAGCTAGTATTTGTTCTACGAGTAGTATAACTAATTACACCATCTAGACACTATTAATTCTACCCCTTATAAGCCTAAGATGTAGCATAAAATTGTAAACGGTATTACAATTTACACCCCGTTCAATACATCCTGACCAAAATTAAACCAGAATAGTTCAAGATAGGTCCCGTGACAGGGGAGGAGCTATGAGTAGGCTAAAAGAATCGATTTTTTACCAACTATTTTAGTAAAAGATTTCAGTTTTATCCTTTCACCACACCTGATCCTAGCTCCGCCACTGTCCCACGGTACAATTAATATCAAACACACTTTCATATCGCAACAAATCAAGGGCCAAATGAAACAAATGAAGTGATCTAAGGGGTATAAACAGTATTACAATTTACACCCCGTTTTACACCTCTTAACTAAAGTTTAACCAGAATAGAATATGATAGGTAAGTCGACAAGGGAGGAGCTAGGAGTAGGCTAAAAGAATCCATCTTTTACCAACTATTTTAGAAAAAAGATTACATTTTTATTGTTTTACCACTAGGTCCACTCCTGATCCGAGTTCCGCCACTGTCCCCAGGTACAATTAATATCAAACGCACTCTTATACTGCAAACAAACAAGGGCTAAAAGAATCGATTTTTACCAACTATTTTAGTAAAAGATCTCAGTTTTATCCTTTCACTAGCTCCGCCACTATCCCACAGTACAATTAATATTACACGCTCTCTTATATCGCAAACAAACATGGGCTAAGTGAAACAAATGAAGTGACCCGAGGGGAATAATTTTAGTAAAATATATTTACCAATGAAGGAGCTAGGAGTAGGCTAAAAGAAATGATTTTTTACCAACTATTTTAGTAAATGATTTCAGTTTTATCCTTTCACCACACTTGATCCTAGCTCCGTCACTGTCCAGCGGTACAATTAATATCAAACATACTCTTATACTGCAAACAAACAACAGCTATTAGAATCGATTTTTTACCAAGTATTTTAGTAAAATATCTCAGTTTTATCCTATGCTCCTCCACTATCCCACGGTACAATAAATATTATACGCACTCTTATATTGCAAACAAACATGAGCTAAGTGAAACAAATGAAGTGATCCGAAGGGGTAATTTTAGTAAATTATATTTACCAACGGAGGAGCTAGGAGTAGGCTAAAAGAAATTATTTTTTACCAACTATTTTAGTAAAAGATTTCAGTTTTAGTATAATAGTATTTCACCACTCCTGATACTAACTCCGCCACTGTCCCACAGTACAATTAATACTAAACGTACTTTTATATCGCAACAAGCATGGCCTAAGTGAAGCAAATAAAGTGATCCGCGTGGTATTATAGTAAATGTATTTACTGTAAGGATCAAGATAAAGACAACCGAGCCAACTAATATGCTCTCTTATATGGAAAACAAACATGTTATATGGCCTAAGAGAAACAAATAACGTGATCTAAGGGAGTAAAATTTTAGTAAAAATATACTCCAGTATTTACCAAAGGAGGCTGTTTCTGAACCAGATCATGATCTTGGTGAGTATGCTGAACAGTAAAGAGAATAAAACCGGTAATAGATATAATCCCAAGTAAAAGATTTTTTTACCAACTATTTTAGTAAAAGATTTCAGTTTTATCCTTTCACTAGCTCCGCCACTATCCCATGGTAAAAAATTATATCATACGCTCTCTTATAGCGCAAACAAATAAGGGCTAAGTGAAACAAATAGTGTGTGTGATCTGGCGGGGTAATTTTACTAAATATATTTACCAACTAATTTAGTACTAAAAGATTTCAGCTTTATATCCTTTCACCACACTTGATACTAGCTCCGCCACTGTTTCCACTGTACAATTAATATCAAAGGCTCTCTTACATCGCAAACAAACAAGGTCTAAGTGAAACAAATAAAGTGTGTAATCTGAGGGGGCAATTTTAGTAACTATATTTACCAATTATTTTAGTAAAAGTTTTCATTTTTATCCTTTCACCAGTCCTGTTACTAGCTCCGCCACTGTCCCACGGCACAATTAATGTTATGTCGCAAACAAACAAGCTCTAAGTGAAACAAATAAAGTGATCTGAGGGGTATTATAGTAAATATATTTACCAATGGAGGCCTGTAAGGATCAAGATAAAGACAACCGAGCCAACTTATATGCTCTCTGATATCGCAAACAAAAATAATACATGGCCTAAGCAGGTAATTTTAGTAAAATAAATTTAGTAAGTGAAACAAAATATAATTACCAATGGAGGCTGTTTGTGAACCAGATCATGACCTTGGTGAGTATGCTGAACAACAAAGTGAATGAAACCCACGAGCGATATAATCCCAAGTAATGCCCACACCCACCACATGTACCTCCTCCTCACCGGGCGCCTGTATCCGGCAACCCGCCTCTGCATATCTCTCTCTCCTCAACAACAATTACAACTCATCAATCTCACTTAGGCTGGTTTTTGGTTTATGATTTGAAAAATGTGTGGGTGTCTATTAAGCAGATTTTTAGGCTAAATATTCTAAAAATCTAAAATCTGGATTTTTAGTGGAATTTCAAAACAGATTTTTAAAAGTTGAATTTGTATCAGAAAATCTGTTGAGCGACAACCCAGATCGAGAAACGATGTTTAGAATGTTTAGAAGTGATTTGTAATGGAAATTATGATGTTGAATTGGGATCAAATTTGGAAAAAAAAATGGGTTTTTTTTTTCGATATAAGTAATGAGATATACAAATGAAGTGTTGTTAAGGACCAAGTACAATAAAAGAGATACACTACGAGGAACAGGGAAACACTGGCCTACTCTCTCTTTTTTTTTTTCGTATATATACTTGGTTTGAATTTTGTTAGGACCAGATTTCTGGTCTAAATATTGTTAATTGTCTATTGGTTTTTACTAAATAAATCCTAACTGTTATTAATAACTAAGACAGGATTGACAGGTTCCAAGTACCAGTTGCAACCTCAGTTACAACCTACTAAGTTAGTTGTATTAGGTTTCAAGTACTGGTTGCAACCTTAGTTACAACCTGTGGTGACAGGTTTCAAGTACCAGTTGCAACCTCAGTTGCAACCACAGTTCAACCTGCTGTTAAAACAGAATTCTGTCTTGTTTCATTATTCTACATTACTAATTGTTTAATGCTAATCATTTGTTTTAAAGTATGTAGGATATATTCTCATAAGGTCTTAAACGTGTATATGTGTTTATTGAGAATACTAATGTGTTAAGGAAAGATGTTTATAAAAGATATAAAGAGATTAGTTTATAAGGTTATGTTTCCTTTTAATTTATATATCTCTATTCTTATGCTTGTCCTTATCACTTGATTCAATCTTTTGATTCTTATAATATTCAGTAAAGATATGTATAAAGATTGATTGATATGTGGAGTTAAATGTTTCATATGTTTATGAAAAGATATTATCTTTAAGAGATCATATCTTTATATGTTTCCTTTCAAAGGAAAAGATTAACTCCTACTTTCAAGTGTGTTACTAAACAGGTGTTAATCAAAGATGATTAGAGTCAATCCATGCTGAAGAATCTCGTGATACTTGGAGAGATTGAAGCTAATCAACCAAGTCAAAAGCAATCAAAAGATATTGAAGATAGAAGATTGTTTTTACTTGTTTATATACTTAGTAACTTAAGCTTGTAAAGTTGTGTGTTCTAAATTATAAAGAACTTATTTTTCTAGAGAGAATACACGTGAGCTTTAAAAAGAAAACAATGGTGGGATGCCATTGATTTATAAGTGATAGTTATAGAGTAGGAGCAATATAGTGATAGGCAGAAAAACATAGAGGGAGTCTAAGTTTTTCATTAAGACTTGAGTCATATATTGTAAGCTTTTTATAATATCATAATCTGGGTAAGTGCCCCGGAGACGTAGCCTAGTTAGGTGAACTCCGTTGTTAAATGTGCGTGTGAATTATTTCCAAGTACATTTAATTTTAAAACAGTTTCTGTCCATTAATACACTTGGTTCCAACTGCAGTTCCAACCTCACTTGAAACCTTATACACTTGATTCAAACTGCAGTTCCAACCCCACTTGGAACCTTATTGCAAAACTGCATCTAGAACAACGGATAGGAATTTCATTTGGTATCAGAGCTTCACACTAGATCTTACTTAGTGTGGATCCTGTGTTCTAGTAACAATGGACTTAATGAGGGAAGGAAACGCCTTCAACAAACCTCCATTGCTTGAAGGAGGAGTAAACTATGGAGTATGGAAAATTAGAATGAGGTCCTTCATCAAACAGCAGAATGAACATGCATGGAAGACTGTTATGTATGGATGGGAGGCTCCAACTACCATGGATAATGAAGGAGAACTGATTCTCTTACCTGAAGACAGATGGTCTGCTGAAGAAGACAGAAAATCAAGTGCCAACTCAACAGCCATAAACTTGATTTTTGCTGGTGTAACTCTCAGCGTATTCAGGTATATCTCTCATTGTGAAACAGCTAAAGAAGCATGGGATATTTTGCAAGTTACTTTTGAAGGAACAACTAAAGTAAAAGCTTTCAAACTTCAACAGTTAACTACCCAATTTGAGAACTTAAGAATGGAGGAAGATGAAAACATTGAACAATTTAATGGTAGAATCTGCCACATTGCTCATCAAGCTGGAACATTAGGTGAAAAATACAGTGATGCTAAGCTTGTTAAGAAAACTCTTAGGTCACTCCCAGAAAGGTTTGAAATTAAGGTCACAGCTATTGAAGAATCAACTGACTTAGATAATCTTAAACTTGAAGAACTCATAGGAAATCTTAGTACACATGAACTGAAATTCTTCAAACATAAAAGACCAGAAAAGGGAATAGCATTTCAAGCTAAGAAATCTGAATCTAATACCTGTGATAAAATGAGTGATGAAGAACAACTAGCTTTCTTTGCAAAAAAGGTGTACAAGAAGTTTTATAAGAAAAAGGAGGATGATACTGGTTCATCTAAAAACTTTCAGAAAAAGGATAACCAGTTTAAGACAGAGTCTAGATTCAATAATAACTCTACAGGAAAGTGGAATTCCAAAGAAAAGGATAACAAAGAATACAAATCTAAAGAGATTCAGTGTAGAGAATGTAGAGGTTTTGGTCATATTCAGGCTGAGTGTGCAAACACTTTAAAAAGAAACAAAAATGCTTATATAACCACTCATAGTGATAGTGATTCTGAGAGTAACAGTGATGAAGAGGATGGTTCAAATTTTGTTAATTTCATGGGAATAATCACTGAAAAAGAACCTACTTATGAAAGTGACTGTGAGCATGTTTCAACCCCAGTTACAACTGCCTGTGAAACATATAGCAGTGATGAGGAAGAGCCCTCTGATGAAAACATTACTAAGCAATACCTTGTTCTGTATGAAAAGTATAAAAGTCTGAGTAAACAATGTTTGATCATAAGCAAGCTGAATGTTGATCTAAAGGATGAGGTCAAAAATCTTACTGAGAAGCTTAAATTACAACTGGCTGAACTTACTGAAACTAAAAAGATAATAAAATTGCTGAATGTCTCTGCTTCAGATAAATTAGATGACATGCTGTCATATTCTAGAGGATCCAAAGATATCAGTGGTCTAGGGTACTATGGTGGTAAGAGTACAGGAAAAACTACTTTTATTGAAGCTGTTGCTAAAGCTAAAACTCATGATTTTGATCACAAGGTTAGAAGCTCAGTTGCAACCAGAGTTGCAACCAGGAATAAAACGCAGGTTTATGTAAAGAAGGTTGGAAGCTCAGTTACAACCAAAGTTGCAACCATGAACAAACTGAATAACTGTAGGTTGAAATTGTGCAATTTTTGTAAAAAACCTGGTCATTCTGAAGTCCAGTGTTATTTAAAAAGGAACAGAAAGTACATTTCCCAGAAAACCTGGTTGGCTTCTGTCAATAAAAATTTGAAATGGGTTTGGAAAGTTAAAGAAAAAGCAATCTTAGTTGCTAACAACAAAGCTGTTATCAACTCTTTGAATGCTGTTACTTCTAATGATTGGTATTTTGACAGTGGATGCTCTAAGCATATGACAGGTACTGCAAGCCTCCTAAAAAATGTCACCATTCTTACAGGTAACACTGTTGTGTTTGGAGGAGGAGATACAGGTAAAATTATTGGTAAAGGTACCTTAAACAAACCTGGAATGCCTGATATTGAGGATGTTTTTCTTGTAGATGGTCTAAAAGCTAATCTAATTAGTATCAGTCAACTCTGTGATAATGAAATGACTGTTAAATTTGACAAAGAAAGGTGTCTAATTACTAATCTTAACAATGATTTAATCATGACTGGAGTTAGATCAACCAACAGTTGCTATGTGTTTGAAAAAGCTGAAAAAGAATTGCCTCAAAGTAGGTGTAATCAAGCTATTACTAATAATGCAGATATTTGGCATAAAAGGCTTGGGCATGTGAATTACAAAACTTTAGATAAGCTTGTTAAAAAAGAGTTGATAAGAGGAATTCCTAAACTCAGTGCTAAAACTCAAAGTGTCTGTGGTGATTGTGCTAAAGGAAAACAAACCAAAAGTATACACAAAAGTACTAGTCTAATCTACACTAAAAGAGTCTTAGAACTTCTTCACATTGACTTGATGGGTCCTATGCAAACTGCCAGTATAGGTGGTAAGAAGTACATTCTAGTAGTTGTAGATGATTTCTCTAGATACTCTTGGGTAGTGTTCTTAAAGGATAAGTCTGAAACTTTTGAACTATTCAAAACTCTGTGCTTAAAACTGCAAGTTGAAAAAGGTTCCACTAGTGGTAATATTGCTAGGATTAGAAGTGATCATGGAACTGAATTTGAAAATATCAGGTTTAAAGAATTCTGCAACTCCTTAGGAATATGTCATGAGTTCTCTGCTCCTAAGACTCCACAGCAAAATGGCATAGTTGAAAGGAAAAATAGAACCATTCAGGAAATGGCTAGAGTAATGCTTAACTCTAAGAAACTTGCCAATAGATTTTGGGCTGAAGCTGTTAATACTGCCTGTCATATAGTTAATAGAGTTTATATTACTAAAGGTACTTCCATGACAGCTTATGAAATATGGAAAGGTAGAAAACCCAATGTAAAGTATTTTCAAGTGTTTGGATGTGTTTGCTATATTCTCAGAGATAGAGAGCATCTTGGTAAATTTGACTCTAAAAGTGATAAAGGGATTTTTCTTGGTTATGCTCAGAACAGTAGAGCATTTAGAGTCTTCAATCAAAGAACAAACTGTGTTATGGAATCTTATAATGTGTTATTTGATGACCTAAAAACTGTTGATGAGATTACAGGTGATAATGAACAGGCTGAGACTACAGAAAAAGAGAAAGAAGAAACACAACAAACTGGAAGTCCCAGAGTGGTTGGAAGTCCAGTTGCAACTGAGGTTACAACTGAGGTTGGAACTGAGGTTGGAACCACAGTTGAAACCCAAAATGCTGCTGAATCTGAAGAAGAAGAAGAAGAAAGTTCTCATGCTCAGTCAACTAGCAGGCCTCGCTATGTAAGGACTCAGAAAAATCATTCTCTTGACAATGTCATAGGAGAAGTTACTTCAGGTATGAAAACCAGAGGTAAAAGAAATAATGTTGTTCACTTTGCTTGTTATATCTCTCAGTTAGAACCTAAGAATATAAAAGAAGCTCTAGAAGATAGTGAATGGATTTTAGCTATGCAGGATGAATTGGCCCAATTTGAGAGAAATGATGTATGGACTTTAGTACCCAGACCTTCTAATAAAAATGTTATAGGAACTAAATGGATTTTTAGAAATAAAAGTGATGAGGATGGAGTGATTATCAGGAATAAAGCTAGGTTGGTAGCTCAGGGTTATACACAAATTGAGGGAATTGACTTTGATGAAACCTTTGCTCCAGTAGCTAGAATTGAATCCATTAGAATGCTGCTGTCTCTTGCATGTCTGTATGATTTTAAACTGTTTCAACTTGACATAAAGAGTGCTTTTCTGAATGGTGTGATTAATGAAGAAGTTTATGTTTGTCAACCTAAGGGATTTGAGGATCCTAACTTTCCTGAACATGTCTATTTGTTGAAAAAGGCCTTGTATGGTCTAAAACAAGCTCCTAGAGCTTGGTATGATAGATTAACCAAGTACTTGATTGAAAAAGGTTTTAACAGAGGGGGAGTTGATAAAACTCTGTTTACTAAGAAAACCACAAAGGACATAATAATTGCTCAAATCTATGTTGATGACATTGTTTTTGGTTCTACTTCTAATAACAGAATAAAAGAATTCATTTCTGACATGAAGAATGAATTTGAAATGAGTGGAGGAGGTGAACTAACTTACTTTCTAGGATTGCAAGTTAAACAGAATGAGAAAGGCATTTTTCTGTGCCAAAGTAAGTATGCAGACAATCTTGTTAAAAAGTTTGGTCTGAGTGAGAGTAAAGAGAAGAGAACCCCTATGAGTACTACCCTTAAACTGTCCAAAAATGATAAAGGTAAAAATGTCTGTCCCAGTCTTTATAGATCCATGATTGGAAGTTTGCTGTATTTAACTGCTAGTAGACCAGATCTTTGCTTAAGTGTAGGAGTTTGTGCCAGATATCAAGCAAATCCTTTAGAACCTCATCTTCTAGCTGTCAAAAGAATTCTAAGGTATGTAAAAGGAACACCTCATCTAGGCCTATGGTATTCTAAAGATACAAACCATTTTCTTAGTGGCTACTGTGATGCAGATTGGGCAGGAAACATAGATGACAGAAAGAGTACTTCTGGTGGTTGTTTTTATTTTGGAAATAATCTTGTTTCTTGGTTCAGTAAAAAGCAAAATTGCATATCTTTATCTACTGCTGAGGCAGAATATGTTGCAGCTGGAAGTGGATGCACTCAACTTATTTGGATGAAACAAATGTTAACTGATTACAATGTTAAACAAGAGATATTAACTCTGTTTTGTGATAACAAAAGTGCTATAGATTTAGCCAAAAATCCAGTTCAACATTCCAGAACCAAACATATTGATCTTAGGCATCATTTTATTAGAGAACTAGTTGAAGAAAAGAGCTTAATTTTAGAACATGTTTCAACTGAAAGACAACTAGCAGATATTTTCACAAAGCCCCTTGATACAAACAAGTTTGAATCATTAAGAAGTGACATAGGGGTATGTCATTATCAATCTAATTGAATACTTTTGCTAAATATGTCTGTATTGAGTATCTTTAATAAGTTTTATTTCTAAGGTTAAAGTCTTATTTTGAGCTATGATGTTTTTGTCTTGAAAAAGCCGCTTTTTTGGTGTCTCAAAAACAGATGTGAGGTAACTTGTCCTTAAAAACCTCTCTGGTAATAGAGTTGCTAGCACAAAGTGCAATTTTATATGATGGTTGCAAGTTCAGTTGCAACATCAGTTGAAACCTCACACTCTCTATAGTTGGTTGGAAGTTCAGTTGCAACATCAGTTGAAACCTTGTGTCAAAAATACTGGTTGCAAGCTCAGTTGAAACATCAGTTGAAACCTCAGTCTCTGTTATAGCTGTCAAGACAAAGTCTTGTAAAATTTTGACATCACTTATACTCTTTCCTTGCTGAGGTCATCAAACTAGTTTTTGTGTAGAAATAAAAACGGATTTGCTCATTTTAAGCTCCTAAAATTTAATCTTTATTAGTGTTATTCTTTGATAAACATATTTTCGTGAGTAAATTGCTAGATTTCTTTTGTTCTCCTAAAAGCTAGATATCTGTTTAAGTTTTGTTTTTATCTTGAATCAAGTCAAATTTCCTTAAAGCTTCAATGTTTGATTTTTCAAATTTTGGATGAATCTGTTTTGAAAAAGGAATGTTTATCTGTTTAATTGGCTGAAGTTATCTTATTGCCAACTGTTTCTTGCGTAATCTTAGTATGATTTTCTTTTAAAATCTGTTGATTAAATACTTCCTATGTTTAAGCCTAAATTTGCTGCTTAATTGATTTGCATGTATCTATTTCCAATTTCAAAAAGATATGGTCTTTATTGCTATTTATACAAACATCTTTTTACTATCCAAAATCAATTACTTTTTACAGAATAACTCTCTCTCTCTCATCTCTGTAAAACCCTAGGCTTGCTGTAGAAACCCACTGCAAGGTTCTAAGTAAGGTTCTAACCCCAGTTGCAACCATGTCATCAATCCCTTCTAAAAACCCCAATTCTGATGATGATTGCACTCTCAGAGATTTTATGAATAAATCTCCATCACGTCAAGGTTCCAAATCAAAGGTAAGTGAGTCTTCCTCTCCCAAAATTAAGCGCACTAAGAAGCGTGCTAGAAGGAATTTTGATAATGACCCTGTTACTGCTAAGTTTGAGTATGTTCCAACAAACAATAATGTTGATCCTCGTTTCTGGAGTAGGACAACATATAGGAGGTTTAGAGGAATGGCTAGTAAAGAAATTCTGTGTGAAAGAAGGCTCAATTTAGTTAGCTATCCTCACATACAGGTGTATGTTGAGAAATTACTCTCTGCTGTTGGATTAGCCAAAACTGTTTGTTATGCAGACTCCTATTACCCTGCTGTTGTTAAAGAATTCTATTCCAATTTAAGCAGTGGTGTCTTTGAAGAGGGTAATCCTAAGTATGGAAGAGTGTTTTTGAGAGGTGTAACTTTGGATTTCACACCTAAGTTGATTAATGACTATCTGTGTTGTCCCAGTCCTACTATAGACAACAATGCTGAACCAGATTTAGAAATTCTAGCTTTAATTCTAACTGGAAAGAACAATAGGTTTGATGGTCATTCCATCAAAACATCCTCTCTCACATTAAGTGCTGCTGTGTTGCACAAAATTGCTAGGTTTAACTGGACACCCACCAAACAATCTTCCAAAGTCAACAAAGATATGGCTATTTTTCTATACAGGATTATGTCTTCACTACCCATCAACCTTGGCCTTCATATTTTTAATCTTATAAAGGAATTTAGTGATGATAATTCACCTTCCATTCTGCTTCCTTTCCCTTGCCTCATATCTAGTCTACTTCTGGGCCAAGTCTCTTCTATGCATAGAGATTCTCCCATTAGTATCACTCATGAACCAATCACAGATTGTCCCTCTGCTCTTTATATTTCTGCCAAACTACTGAAGGAAGGACATGTCAATGACATTTCTGGGGACAAAGGGAAAGAAAAGGAAGAAGAACCTTCATCTGCTCCTTCAGCAAAGAAGAAAGGAGTAAAGTGGTACTTACTCCAGAAGCTGGCTTATAATCAAGAAAGGAGAGCTGAATTGGATGCTGATGATTATCAAATCAATAAGCTGCTGGTGGACATTATTGAGAGTGAGGATGATGATGATAGTGATGGTGTCTCAATCAGCAGTGAGGATGACAATGAAGAAGATGAAGAAGTGGTCAGGCAGAATCCTCTAAGAGAAAGACCCCCACAATGTGATATTCCAAGTGACTAATTCCATTGGTTGCTGACAAATAGGGGGAGTGAAGTTTGAAGTTTATGCTTTTGTTTTATGTTTTGTTTCATTTTGATGTTTTCAAGACTTTAATCTGTTTTTCAATTCTGCTGTATTAAGACAAGTTTATGCCTGGCTTTAATCATTCTGCAATTTCTTTCTGCAAATATCTTGATATCTTGTTGAAGTATGAAAGCTTTAAACTTGAAACAGGTCTGAAAACTAATTGTGTGCACATACATTGTGCTTATATATTTTGCCTGCAATTCTAACATACAGGGGGAGCTTACTGATATGGAATTTGCAGGTGGTTGGGATGATTTATAAACTTTATTGATTTGTCAAAACCAATGACAAAGGGGGAGATTGTTAGGACCAGATTTCTGGTCTAAATATTGTTAATTGTCTATTGGTTTTTACTAAATAAATCCTAACTGTTATTAATAACTAAGACAGGATTGACAGGTTCCAAGTACCAGTTGCAACCTCAGTTACAACCTACTAAGTTAGTTGTATTAGGTTTCAAGTACTGGTTGCAACCTTAGTTACAACCTGTGGTGACAGGTTTCAAGTACCAGTTGCAACCTCAGTTGCAACCACAGTTCAACCTGCTGTTAAAACAGAATTCTGTCTTGTTTCATTATTCTACATTACTAATTGTTTAATGCTAATCATTTGTTTTAAAGTATGTAGGATATATTCTCATAAGGTCTTAAACGTGTATATGTGTTTATTGAGAATACTAATGTGTTAAGGAAAGATGTTTATAAAAGATATAAAGAGATTAGTTTATAAGGTTATGTTTCCTTTTAATTTATATATCTCTATTCTTATGCTTGTCCTTATCACTTGATTCAATCTTTTGATTCTTATAATATTCAGTAAAGATATGTATAAAGATTGATTGATATGTGGAGTTAAATGTTTCATATGTTTATGAAAAGATATTATCTTTAAGAGATCATATCTTTATATGTTTCCTTTCAAAGGAAAAGATTAACTCCTACTTTCAAGTGTGTTACTAAACAGGTGTTAATCAAAGATGATTAGAGTCAATCCATGCTGAAGAATCTCGTGATACTTGGAGAGATTGAAGCTAATCAACCAAGTCAAAAGCAATCAAAAGATATTGAAGATAGAAGATTGTTTTTACTTGTTTATATACTTAGTAACTTAAGCTTGTAAAGTTGTGTGTTCTAAATTATAAAGAACTTATTTTTCTAGAGAGAATACACGTGAGCTTTAAAAAGAAAACAATGGTGGGATGCCATTGATTTATAAGTGATAGTTATAGAGTAGGAGCAATATAGTGATAGGCAGAAAAACATAGAGGGAGTCTAAGTTTTTCATTAAGACTTGAGTCATATATTGTAAGCTTTTTATAATATCATAATCTGGGTAAGTGCCCCGGAGACGTAGCCTAGTTAGGTGAACTCCGTTGTTAAATGTGCGTGTGAATTATTTCCAAGTACATTTAATTTTAAAACAGTTTCTGTCCATTAATACACTTGGTTCCAACTGCAGTTCCAACCTCACTTGAAACCTTATACACTTGATTCAAACTGCAGTTCCAACCCCACTTGGAACCTTATTGCAAAACTGCATCTAGAACAACGGATAGGAATTTCAAATTTTAAATTTTAAATTATATTTTGAATTTTAAATTATATTTATCATAGTTATTTTCTGGTTATTGCAGTTGCGTTCTTAGTGGTTGTCTTATTGTTCTAATTTACATATTTTCTCCTCTTAAAATGCTTTCTTTATTAATTAATTATTTTCTTTTTGTTATATTTATGAAATTATATGTTAGTTACTAAATAATTGTATTTTATTCTATATTTTAAGAAGTGTCTAAATAATTGTATATTTTTCTTAAACATGTGATTTAATAAAAATTGAAGTTATTTCAGTAAGCCAATGTGTCCTGACTATACATTTTATAATAGTTTTTCAAACTATAACTCATAATTTCACATGGATTATTTTACGAGGGATGCAATCAACCCGAGTTTAGAAGGCAATAATAAAAATTAAAACACCTCGAATGTGAGAACACATAAGAGAAATTCTTAATTGGATTAAAATCCTCACGGCTCCACCCCATCTGCGGAAGTGAACATTATCCAACCGTCTTATGATTTTTGTCGTCGGAATATTACAACTCAATCGGAGAAATAAATTCGACCTCAACCATCACAGGCCGCTTGATAGTACCCAAAAAAAAACGTTGAAGGAGAATCGAAAAATGAAAGTTACGAGAAAATTGTTCCACAACTATACCCAACAATTTGTTTGTGAAAATTCTGGTTTATACATACATACGGCTAGAAATATATGTAGATTGTAATTTTTGGCTCTTTGTGTGACCATATGTGGTGACTCGTGATGTTATATGATTATATTGTTGTATAGACTTGTTCTATATCCAATTTTCATATGATTATGTTTTTACTTATGGTTTCAACTTGCGATATTGTGAATATGAAGAAAAACATGACTTTGCGCTGACTTGTTTTGTTGCTACTTACTAGCTCCGTTCTTTATAGTCAAAAGATGAGTTGTGTTTTTTATAACATGATTTTCTAGTTTCATTAAACTAGAAATATATAATTAAACAAATTTGAACCATTATTTGCTACATACCATGATAACTAATAATATATTGGGGAAATGACTGAAAACTACTTAAGAAACAACCATGTAGCAGTTCAAAACTGATGCAAACGTTCCCAAAGTTATTTGTTTGATCAATTCAAACTTTCGTCAAACAATGATATCAAATTCGACAAGTATAAAAGATATGATAATGGACAAATGTGGTTGTATAGAATCAACCAATCCGTTCAAAACCATAGCAACTACTTAAGTGTTAGAGTGTAACATCAACTCTATCAAAATTTCATCGACCGTATGATATGCACCAATCTTTCACACTTGAGAACTTCTTTTTTCCTTGCCCTCTCTTATAAGTAGACAAAAATTACAAAAAAAAGTTAGACATAATTGTTTAAATTAACAAATTTTGAAATAGAAATTGAACTCGTAAATTCACCTAAAAAAAAGATAAGATGCTAAATCTTCAAAAAAAGGTCAATGTCGTTATGTTTGTCTAGAGCTGGTTTTTTCTTTTGTATACTCTTACACCCTATCAATTTTTCCAAACAGGTTTGTCCTCTTTTGTTTTTAAGACACGTGTTGTCTTCTATCGTCTTCAAACCGGTCACATTGCTACCAATAGGCTCAATTTCAACTCATCCACACTAAACGCAGGCGTCTCATTGTTATCAATAGAACCCCCTTACTCGTTTATAAATTTCATGATACGGTCAACATAATGAATATTCTTTCCTTTTGTCTAATACGCTAGTCAGCTTCAATTTGACATCATCATTACAACATTTTCAGCATCGAACATTTCGAATTAGGAGCGTCAATGTTTAAATATCCATTTCTAGCTTTTTTTTGTCCATCTTTATATTTTATATAATTATCAGAAATCACATGAATGTCGCATACATCAAATACTCCTAAAACTATATGCGCATAAGTACCCATATTACCTCCCAAACATACAACAAGCATAAAAAATGGTAGCCAATGCAGAATCATAAGTGACTGTAAAGACCCGATTACCATCAGACGTATTCCTAACATGGGAGCTATAAACAATGTTCATCTCATCCAACAAAACATTATGCATCCTATCAAATTGCTTGCTAATTCAAAGGTGGAGTATAAACTAAAGCGGCATGTTTTAGTATTTTAAAACTCGAGATTACTACATGAGGAGAAAATTGTCTACAAGTAAAGTCGTTTTTTCTTTCTCGCTCTCTAACCCCATCTAGAAAATAGACAAATCACTTGAAAAACTTTTTCAAAGTTATGTCGGTTCCTAACTCTCGAGTCTTCCATTCACACTTTTAACAAACTAAGTGCTACATACTCACGCACTAAATATATCCATTCTGTATGCAACACTCCAGTATTCTTTGATACTATAATGTCCAACTAACCATTTATTACCCATAAAATTATATTTTCGTGTCATGCTTTTCCATATTTATTTAAAAAATGTCACCTCACAACACTCGTACATGCATTCTTTAAGTTCTTTCACACAAAAAATATCAATTCTCTTGCAAAACTCTTTGCATTTTCTTTGTTGCATTTTGAATTATATGCCAACTACACAAACAATGTCTCACATTAGGCATTACCACTTCTAAAATATTTTTCGTCACGACGTCTTGGTCATTAAATATGACAGTCATAACTTTTCCACCATGACAATCAAGAAATACCTTACAACCCCACGCGGAAGAAGAAATTTTTTCACTAAATAATAAACATCCACCAAAGACCACACATTGTCTATGGTTCTTAAAACCAGTAAAAAAATCCTAATGACATCGATGCCTTATTCATTCCAAATGTAGTGTCAGACGTAACCATGTCTCTGAATACCTGATAGTCAACAATCATTCGAGGATCGGCCCAAAAAATATTAGTAAGTTTTCTTTTACGATCATATTTGTAGTCATGAAAAAATTAGAGGAAAATTTTCTTTTTTCTTATGAAAATACTCTAAAATGGTATTGACATCTACTAATCTCAAAAATGTTTCTCTTCGTAAATAGGATTTAATATCGTCCAGAAGAAAATAAATATTTATTGATCCACCATGCTAGTATACTCATGTATCTACACGTAATTTTGGGCCCTAAACCCACAGTTGATGTAACATTAATGGCCTTAGCATGAATATCGTTAATTTGTCGATGTGATTTAATATATTTCGTTCTAAGTTGATTTTTCAGATGATGCTTATGATTCTTAATAAATGTGATTACTCTAATTTTACTCGTATTTTTTTTATTAATCTAACCCTCATAATATATAAGCAGCCATATTTTATTTTAGAAAGTTTTTTAGAAACAATGGTTCGTTGTCCTTTTGTTTTTTTTATTCCTTAGTGAATAATCTATGTTATTTATCACTTGAATTTTACTATTGCTTTTTTACGTAGAACGATTATTTTTGTCAAATCTTGTATTATGTTCATACTTATTTCAGTAAACATGACTTGTTTCAAGCGAATAAAAAACTATACCAACATATCGTTCACAAATTAAATGAACTCGAGACTCGTGTTCAGCTGAGCCCGACTCTTTGGTTCTACAACCAATATCATCTACTCGATGCACAATATTAAATCTACTATGATCAATCTGGGATATTTCATTCAAATCCATTTAAACTAATCGTGTAATATTTGTAATTTGTCAAAGTTTTATTGAAACTATGGCAATTAAAATTAATAACTTAGAAAATAAAAAGACTACCCATTTTCGATTTTCACTAAGTAACATATATGAGGGGCTTCTCATGATTCATCCAACTTTAAAATTGTTATTTCATTAACCAAAAAATCTAATATACTTTTAAGCTGGAAAACAACTCTTTAAGAAAATAATATGAGGTCTAATGATTAAACAAGGACTTAAATTAGTGTGTTTTACAACTAGAGGTTTAGATTTTTTACATTAATATGTGAAAAGTGTTAACATTACATTTTGCTGGACTTTAAATCTAGTCTATTTGTTAACTAATGTACTTATTTGCAAAGTAAACCCTACATAGTTTTTCTTTTTGCAAAATACTAATAGTTACTTAATTGTTTTTCACCACATGCATTCTAGCTTATCATAGAGTATAACATAAGTCATGCGACAACATCATTTTTTTCTTTCACTTTTTGTCTACTGCCACATATAAATAACTTCATCTCATACATTATTATTTTATTGCGTATATGTTTTGACCTTTTTTATTTATTTATTTAGATATTTTAGATATTGATCATAAGTATTTTCAAGTTTGTAATTACCTTTTATTTGGTTAATAGACCAAACAAAATTAAGGGTCTTCCCTTTTTCATTCGTGCTAGAGCCTCTAAAATATTGAAACGGCTCTGATAGGATCAGTCTCACCATGAAACACTCGTGGATTAACGTCATAAAATTGATCGAATATAACTCGGCCGTATCCACAAACTCAATTAGCTCTTTCACCCATTTTCAAGATTACTACATATTGCAATGTCTAATAATCTGAATCGATAATTAAGACAAATACGAAACAAGGTAAAATGACTATTTAATAGACAAATTTACCCGACTCCCAGTGTTTCTTTAAACTAGTGCTCTGATACCAAATTGTCACATCCGGAGTTTTTATAAAAATACTCCCTCCGCCTCATGAAGACAGTCTCATTTTATTTTTTTACTTGTCCCAAATTATGGTCCCGTTTGCATCTAAGAGATGGTAGTCATGATTTAAAATTTCATATATACTCATTATAAACGACCATTGATAACAATAAATATTAAACATTCATATTATTAAAAATGATGCCAAAAGACTTATGAAAATAGCTTATAATAAACAATGAGCAGCTTAAAAAGAAATATGAGAAACTCTCTATAACTTAGTCTTATTTATCGCTATGTATTTATTATAGTTTTACTGTAAACTAGATTTTGTAGCTAGTTTTATTTTATAAAAATATATTTGACACGCATTTTTTGGAGTGTATGACCCTATACGTAAGACTCTTGTCGCTAGCTCTACATACTGTCAGCTCATTGTCCTATGCGATGCATACAATAAGCCCATGCTAGGAATTTATTTATATATGTTTGGAATTTGTGTGTCTTGTTTTGTTATGACACGGATCGCGTTGGACTTATACCCACATTGTTGCTTATATCAACCTTTAAATTTTTATGATTTTGTGGGTTAGTTACACGAAAAATATATAAGAGTATCCCTTCGGAGAGTGGAATCACTATTATTGCTTTAAATTTTCCATCAAAATTATATGACACTTGTTTGTAAAACTTAGTATAATAATATAAGGTTTTAAAAATAAAAATTAGTCAGTTACGGATTTGTATGAGTAAATTCTATATGATAGTTTAATTCTAATAAATATTTAAGATAAATTGCTACTTATAAACGATAAAAAAAATGCTATTTATAATTTTATGTATTGTTTATTAACTCAAATTTTGTAACTAAGGATTAAATTTTGTTTTAATAAATTATAAATTAGGTCATTATACCACATATCCATGATATAGAGAGGGAACTGGGTCCCATTGATGGTTCGGTTATGCCTGAACAACACCAACGTATTAGCAGAATGGTATGTAATGATAATCTAAAGTACAACCTAGGAATGATAAGTATTATCTTGAATTTTAGATAATAGGGTCCTAAACTATTTCGAATGGCTGATTTCTACAGTTTATACTACTTTTATCATTTATAGTTAGACTAAGGTTAATTGGATCATTAGTCGAAAGGTGAAGAACTAAGACTCACATCTTTCATTTTTCTACTCGAGAGTGCACAATAACTTTACAATATGTTGAAATATTAAGGGGGTGTTCATGTTGATCGATAACTTGTAATTCATAGTGATTCTCATGAATGCATGGAATATAATCTTCGGATGGTAGAAATATTATTTGGAAAACGGCTAACACTTCATAAATATAAATATGAAAATTTATATTTTTTATGGTTAGAGAAAGAGTTTTCAGGTTTTCATGAGAACACAACCACTTTATAAATTTTACAGCATTCTCGAGCAATGTTGTTACTGATGTTAGGAGAGACTTTTATCGAACAAGTCTGAAGGTTATGCTCTTCTTCATTTTTTTCCCTTTTTAGAAGACTTGTTGTTTTGTAATCAATTAAATTGGGGCTCCGCTATTGTTTGTTATGCATCAGTGATAATAAGAAATCCCACTAAGTGCATATAGCTAGCCCTCTAACTATTTTACAAATTTGGACGTGGACTAAGTTCACAAATATTCGTACAGCTCGAAAATTTCCATGTGCACCGAATGATGGACGAGCCTATACTTATGGATATATCTAAGTACTACATTTTACTTCTTTTTTTATAAAATCATTGACTTCATATTTCTTTTCTATATGTGGGTTGTTGTTGCGATACGATTTACTTGTGAAATGATATGTCCTAGATTGGTTTCGAGACCAATTTGATGACCCTAAAGACAATCAAGTAATTTTTAGCTTTTTTAATTTGCATATTTTATTATATATGCTTAATTAAAATATACATTATTATCTTAATGAAAAAGATAGCTTGTATGCCTTACAATAATGTGATGCACACTTTACTGACATGTGTATTGCCGGATATTTAATTTGGCGTCGGCATCAACAATATTCAACGTCATTGGATGCAATATGGTTGTACCGATTCATCTCATCAGCAATATGTTGTAATACAGTGGCTAATACATAACCTCTTAATTGTCAAAATATTGGATCTCGATGTGTCTATTGAACAAAATTACGACTTTTCTCCAAATTTTGCTTTATTTTCGTAAACTCGGAGTCAATCATTTGGTCTATATATATATATATATATATATATATATATATATATATATATATATATATATATTTATATATATATATATATTTATATTTATATTTATATATTATTCCACTTATTTTTTGTTTTTATTTTTTAAATTAGGAATTTTGGATGACTATTTGAACATAAGTGGAATTGTTGAATGAAAATACGATAGTCTCTAAGAGAAAGGAGGAGGAACAGTTATTGGGTAGTTTGATTACATTTCGAAGAAAAATATATAACAAATGCAATTTTATTGCTTCATACAACTTTTGGCTATTTGGAGCTAAATTCAACTCTAAAACCTACATGTAAATAATATCAAATGCGTGTATGGAAGATTTCCTTCATCCTACCTCACTTTTGAGACTTGGAGTAGATGAAATGAGAGGTAACTTGGAGCAACAAAACAACCCCTGAACCCCCAAAATATCTACCAAGAAAGAGAATGTATCTATAGAACAAAACTATATTCTACACACTTAGTTTAACCAAAAATTATTCTTAAATAGCTATGCTTACTCTTGAAGAACATAAGAAATTAACAAACATATCTTTCATTTTTCAAATACCGAAAAAAGAATGTTTTTCTGAGCAAATCTTGATGTTATATCTTACAGTGCAAAATAAGTGTTCACATGACCAGATAATGTTTAGTGTCATAACAGAGGTGGCCTTTTGAAAAAAAAATACTCCCTCCGTCTCTTCTTAATTGTCCTTATTTTTCAGTAAATATTAAGATATATTATTAATTGCATTGAAAAGTTACAAATATAGCCCTAATTTAAATTAAATAATTATTATTGTCAATTTTTGTAATGTATTCATTGCAATATTTAAGCATATTATAGTACTTTTATTATTTTTTCCTTGATAAATTAGAAAAGCGGACACTTATTTTGGGACAGCCAAATATGGAATAATGGACACTTATTTAGGGACGGAGGGAGTATCATAGCATTAAATAAGACCAAGGAGATATATATAACAACTTATATTGCTTCTGCTAAACCAACGTGATATACCTACGATTAGTAAGAAAATATGAGAACATGTTGTAATATTCAAAGCAATAGGTGTAAAACATAAAGATAGGGTAGTGTACTGTGGCCAAATGGATGACAAGGCTAAATATACAAAGAAATTATAAAATTACTCCTAATCACCAAATTAAATATAGGTTCACAACATTTGACACATCCCTCGTATCACAATATTACAACAAGATGTAGCCAAATATTACACAACGCTCACTCAGTTACTGATTTACATTAAATTATTGAAACAATATTAAAACCCAATTAAAAAACTAAGAGACGGTGCAAAAAAATACATGATTTTTTTTAAAAGAAGCATATATATATAGTATATATTATTTATATTAACTTAAAATGGCTCTAATTTTCTCATAATACAATAAAAAAGCATATTGATGATATTATTCTCAATTCTTTATAAAGCGCACGAGCGAAAGTCTTCAAGCATGTGGTGCATTCGGGTGAATCCCACAAATACTAAGGGAGAGAGCCAGACCGAGGCTCTTCATATCAATTGCAACCTCATCGTAAAACAACTCTTGTATACCAACTAAGGTAAATTCTTCGGTGATTCCAAACAATACATATTGGGGGACCAACCAAAATGCACTCATGGGCACTGCCGCTTCTGGAAAATTGACTAATCCGTTTTGAGTCTTTTTTTCTCGACTAAAGCAGCAACAAACATTGTAGTATCGAAATACAAATTTCAAAACCAATTCTCTGAAGAGTCGTTAAACCTTATTGGTTTCCTGTTAAGGCTCGCGTGAGAGGAACAAAAATACGGTAATAAAGGGGTATGAAGATGACGACTATCAGGGTAATAAATACTTATAAGGAAGTTGCTGGGATTTGGAACACTGGCCATATTGTTCAGTCCATTGTCTTCCCTTGTTCCGTGAAGAATGTATTGGTTTGTGAACATACAACCATGTAAATCAAGCATGATAACCATATCGGAACCAGCCTCAGGAAAGCTTTTGCGTCCTCATCATCAACAATATTGCTTACTACATTTTATTTTTCCGAATCAGTTTGTGTTATCAAGGCCTTGTGCAAATACTTATATTGTTCTGAATTATGATGAGGACAAGTTCCTTCCACTTCGGTGGATAACACCAGAACTCTACTTTTCCAGTTTTTAGCTGCTCGAACATACACTTCACCAATTCTAAGAAAAAGATTTTTATCGCTGTGTTGAATGGAGAACCTGTAAGATGCGGTTCCAGATAAGAAAATTAAAAATGCGATCACCATAAATATGCACGGGGATCCAAACCCAAGACTCCAACTTAGATATTCTTGTATGTAGCTTACCAACAAATATGATATTCCCACGCTTGAACATATACCGAAATACCACCAGTTGAAGAAAGAGCTCTTGGCTTTAGCTTCTTTAGGCTTTCTTTTATCAAAATGGTCTGCCCCGAAAGCCTAACCATAGGGCTTGTGGGATCCTTGTGCAATTGCCATAAGGTAAATGGAAAAGAAAAACAATGTAACTTGGAACTGAGGTGCAGAAGAAAGTTCGGTTGAAACTGTCAACAACCCTAATGCCAAGATGTAGAGTAAAGAAGCAATAGTTATGGTGTTGTATCAACCAAGAAAATAATCGGTCATAAATGCCCCTAACAACGGCAGAACAAAGGCCACACCAGACCAAGTATTCATATTCCGTGCAGCCGTAGCCTTTGATTGTCCAAGTGGCCCTGCTAGGTAGCTAATGAGATTGGAACTTGCACCATAATAAGCAAACCTCTCAGATAGCTCCACACATGCTAATAAGCGTTTTTTCCCCCACTTATTTTACCATCCTAAAGCTTGTTAGGCCAGACAAATCAATGCCGTGACCACCATAAACCTCCCGCGGTAACTCCATCAAGTCAAGATGAGTATTTGTATGCTTATTAGAACCCATTTTTGCTAATCTGTCCGCCACACTGTTCTTTTCCCTATAAATGTGAATCAAACTATTGCAAACTAGATTCATTAGAACACAAATGTCATCTCATATATTGGTAAAAGATATAAGAGGTTTTGTTTTACCATTCCACCAATTATTCACTAATAAAGAGTCAATTTCAATGTCAACATTATATATATCTAAAGAATAACAAATTTGGAGCCCAAATTATAGTGCACTTAACTCAACATAAGTATTACTTTTAAATCATAAATGAGAGCAAAAGGCAAAAATAATATTACCTTTATAATCATGCAAAACACCTCCACTCCCAGCTTGACCAGGGTTACCAAAAGAAGAACCATCTATATTTAATTTCAGCCTACCAATAGGAGGAAGTGACCAAGCCATAGCAATAGGTTTTCTAATAATCGTTTTATTAATAGGAATGTCACAAGCTTGCAAAGTAAGAAGGTTAAAACAAGTAGTACGAGTACAATTAGTAAGCAAAAAATTAAGATCTTTAAAGCAGACATGAACTTTCTTAATAATCACATATTCATTAAAAGTATCATTATTATGCACAAAATTATTTCTATTAATACAAATTTCCCAGTTAATAAGAAAAGGAATTAACCTACCTATTTTATCTACCGAGTATTACCCTTAAAATGATTACACCATAAAGAAATAATAGAATGAACACCAAAAGAAGCCGGGAGATGAAAACCAAAAAGATTACTAAAATAACCCCACCTAACCTCACCATTAGTAAAAAGATGATTAGCAGTATCAAGACAATGAATAATACAACAAATACATTTACTTGCTCGAGCAATACCAAATTTCTGCACATCTCCATCTAATTTAACAGCATTATTCCATAATTTCCAATTAAAGGTGGAGATTTTTATAGATAAATTTTTATAGTGTTTATAAATATTATTAGTGGGGTAAGTCTGTCTAAAATGATGAAAAGCATTCTTACAAGTAAAATTGCCATCAGTAGTGTTTGGCCAATATCTAATGTCATCCCCTGTTCTAAAAGTAATATTATACCTATGAATATCCTACAGTAATGAAATATTACCAATTTCTAATATAAGTTCGTCATTCCAATTAATACTATTATGCACCTAATTAAAAAGAATGCAAGGATTATTAACAGTGAATTCTTCACAAAGGGGTTTAGTATTTCTCCATTTTTCAAACCAAAAACTAATAGAACCTTCTTTTAAGATACAATTACTATTAGAGACGGTAAATAGCTACTGATGACTTTCCATAGAGGGAAACTATTAACAGGCACATTAGGTGAACCCCATTTTGCACTATTTCTAAGATATTTTTGAAACATAAAGAAGTCCAAGGAGTTATTTCAGTTAAAATTTTCTAGGCAAGTTTAGCATGTAACCCGTTCAGTACTTCAGTAACATTTCTAATCCCTAATCCTCCTTCTAAAGTAGGAGTTGCTATTTTAGTCCAATTAACCTAATGATGTTTATTACCATTATCAGTATTCCCCAAGAAGAAATCGGAAAAAGATTTATTAATATTATTAATAATAAGTTGAGAAGGGTGAGTTACGGCTAATAAATGAATAGAGAAAGAACCAAGAACACTTTTAATAAGAGTAAGCCTAGCTCCAGTAGAAAGCAAGTTAGTTTTCCAACCTGCCACTTTATTACCAATTTTCTGTACAAGTGGTTCAAACATATTAGCCGTTAATCTAGAATGATGTAAAGTGATACCCAAATAATTTGTAGGAAAAGTACCTTCAGCAAAACCTGTAGCATTCTTAATAATATCTTTCCTAGCGGGTTTTAGTCCATGAGATAAAAATATACTTTTGCTATTATTTAGCTTCTGTCCAGATGTGTTCTCATAAGCATGCACAAATTTCATGAATTTATCCATATTAGACTTACAACCATTAAGAAATACTAAAACATCATCAGCATATAATAAATGAGAGACTATTGCGATACCATGAGGCAATTTATAGTAATCAATCTGACTATTACTAAATAGACCAGTTAAACCCCTACTAAAAACTTCTTCGGAAAGAATAAAAAGCATTGGAGATAAAGGATCTCCTTGTTTCAAACCCCTAGAAGCAGAAAAGAAACCAGCAAGTTCACCATTAATATTAATAGAGTATTTAGCTTGTGACAAGCAGTTAGAAATCATATTAACCCACTTAGTACTAAAGCCAAAAGAAAATAAAACAGAATTGAGAAAAGTCTAATTAAACCTATCATAAAGCTTAAGTCATATCTAATTTAAAAACAATGTTATTTCCCCTTACTGAATCCCCCATGTGTCTAAACAATTCTTGAGCAAGAAGAATAGAGTCCGTAATTACCCTCCCTCTAACAAAACCACTTTGATTATGAGAAATTAACTTAGGAAGAATATATACTAACCTATTTGCTATTATTTTAGTCATGATTTTATAAATAGTTTGACATAAACAAATGGGTCTATATTAAGTAAAATTAACCGGATCTTTAACCTTAGGAAGAACAGTAATAATGGCCGCGTTAAAAGTAGGAGGAGCCAAGTCCCCCACAAAGAAGAAAACAGTAGTAGCGAGAAGATCATCCTTAATAATATCCCATGACTTAGTGAAAAACTAGTGCTGAAACCATCATACCCTGGAGAAGAATCTATAGGTATAGAAAAAGTGGCCTCTTTTAACTCATCTAAAGTAGGTATCGCCTCTAAACAACTATTATCTTCATTTGAGACTAGGGAGGGAATATAATCAGTAATATTAATAGAATTATCTACATCTGTGGCAGTGAGAAGTTCCTTATAAAAAGCAATTGCATTAGCTCTAATATCAGCATCGTTATCCAAAACAGTACCATCTTCCAAAGTAATTTTATTAATGCTACTTTTATTCCTTTTATGTTGGATCATATGATGAAAGAATTTAGTGTTTTTATCCCCTTCGGCAAGCCATTTGAACCTAGCCTTTTGTTTCAGAAAAATCTCTTCTTGTAATAAAGAATTATTATAGTTTGCCAAACAAAAGTTATAAGCATCCAAATTAATAGCCGTATTATCAGTATTGAGCACATTCTCAGCATAAAGCGGATTATCTTTTTCAGTAGCCACATTACCAAACACATTACCAAAACCTTAAAATTCCAATATTTCAAAGCATATTTAAGTCTTTTTATCTTAAAAACAAATCTATCTATACCAGTAAGAACATAATGTTTATTCCAATCAATACTAACAAAAGTATCATAAGAGTTATGCAAAGTCCACATCCTCTGGAATCTAAACACAGAAGGACCAGTAAAATTATTTTTCTTAAAAGTATAAAGCAAAGGAGCATGATCAGAAACAGTACTCACTGGAGTAATTAACGATGTATTAGTAAAACAATGAATCCAAGTTGCATTACACAAGGCCCTATCTAGTCTTTCCAGAATAACATTACCATTCTTCTGACTCATCCAAGTGTATTTAAAACCAGTATAATGAACATCTATTAATCTAGCATTAGAAATAAAATCATTAAAATTACTCTTATCAGTAACTAATCTTCTTTGACCACCAATCTTTTCTTCATCATTAATAATGGTATTAAAATCACCCACCAAAAACCAAGCCCCAGAAATATTGAGAGAAAGCAAATCAGTCCATAATTTCCTTCTTTACATATAAGTACATTTAGCATATATAAAAGTAATCCACACATCTTTACTATCTATTGTTGTATGTATAGTCAATAATTGCTCAGTCGCAGAGATGATATCTATCACAATATTATTCTTATATAAGATCCAAATCTTCCATTTATTAGTCTCATTAGTAATAATGTTATCCATACCTAACTTTTTTAAAACAGAAACAGATTTTTTAACAGGGATCATAGATTCCAACAAAGTTACTAGATTAAACTTATAATGCACCACATATTTCTTGAGTTGAGCTAATGAAGCTACATTAGCGACTCCTCTAATATTCCAAGTAAGAAAACTATTCATTGATAAGACAGCATAGTTCCCCTTCTGGTAACTATACCAGCAGGTTCAAAAATTCTATCAATTTTACTATATTTTTTAACCAACTTCCTACCATTCATATCAGATTGAACTAAATCTTATATCATATTATATGAGCCCTCCATAACGGGATTTCTATCTATAACAGTAATATCAGCAATATTAAAGTCATTCAAATAAGCAAGAACATCAAAAGAATTATGTAACATAATATTTTCTTCCTGATTGTCATTAATAGAATTATCATAAGAATTAATAACCTTCTCTAAATATTTATTCCATACAGATGGACTTTGATGCAATAAAACATGAGAACAAACCTTATTAGAACCCTCTGAAACTTCTTGAAAATTAGCATCCCTATGAGGCTGAACATAGTCAAATACAACAGTTTGTTTATTCTTGGGTTTCCAGGTACCATCCCGTCTCATATAAAAACTACCTACATTCTGTCTACCTTTTTCATTCATGTTAAACCAAGAAAATAATTGAGTACGTTTTACCAAATTTTTCTTGTGCACTTTAGGTTGCCATTTGGCAATCTGTTGTTTCTTCTTGAAATTATGATTAACCTTTTGAACAGAATTATACCTTAGATTAGCATAATGTATTTCAGGCCTTTTTTATGATCAAGAAAACCTATCGTACAATTCGTAACATCATGACCAAAAATATTACAAGATTTACAATATAAGTGTGAAGTTTCCATATCAAACTTAATCCAAAACCCATCATTAAGAGACTGTTCTATCGAGACCACATTATTAGGTTTAATAGAAACATCTATTTCTATACATACCCTAGTATAAGAAGGCCTAGCATGAGTTAAAATAAGCAAATCCGCCTTCAAAAATTTACCAATAGGCTAACAAATAAGTTGCAAAAAAGAAATGTAACAATAATTCAAAGGTAATAAAGGTATCTTGAACCAAGCAGCAACTATGGGTGACTCAGCAAAGAAAGAAAACTTACTATGCCATTTAAACAACCTGAAATAAAAACCATCTAAAACCCTATAGTCCCCAGTCCAGATCTTAAGAAAATCTGACTCATTATCAAATTTAATCATAATATGCTTAGTATCTATGATGCCAATTAAAGGAGCAGAATTAAGATTCCAAAGATTATAAACATGATGTCTAAACAGATCAATCTTAGGTGTACCATTATAAAACTTAGCAATTAAAGTATACTGAAAAGGAATAGAAGCAAGATTAATCTCATCTGTAGAAAACAAAACAGCGGAAAAGGAACCCTTTACCAGAGCAGTACGAAGAGGCAAATCAAAATCTTGAATCGGCACCGATCTAAGATCCAGCTTACTCCCCATCACAACATCCTTGTATGATCCCATCGCAGGCCCAAAATCGTCAGAAAAAACCAGTAAGACCAATAAAAACCCTGATCGTAACCCTAAACTCCAGATCTCTACAAACCTAAAAGACGAAAATCCCCAAATTTGACAACAAAGAAAACCTTAGATCTAAGGAGAGGAAATCAATTGATCGAGAAGATCGAAGGAAGAGCAAAGAGATAAGCCTAAATCTAGAAGGGGAATAGCGTAATATGACAGAGAGAAAAAATCACTTATAGATCATCTTTTAGAGAGAGAGAGAGAGAGCAGAGATTGATTTCTTTTTAGTCATGTATAGATGTGATATTATTCCAAATATACAATAGCAAATACACATAAACTAACTCCAATTTTTTGAAGTCACAAACAACAAAAAATATTTCATAGGTACACGTAGTGCTGAAAATGAAGCAAAACGAGACAAAAACGGTCAATTTCGTTTTCGTTTGGCTTATTTTTTTAGTGTTTCGTTATCGTTTCGTTTTCGTGACGAAACAAAAACCTTTTCTTTTTTTTTCATTTCGTAAAGGATACGAAAAATTTGTTTCGTTTCGTCTCAGGAACCATTTTTTTCTCGTTTCATACCTTTTCGTTTTGTTAAGGATAATATAATCTGATTTTTTTAAGAAACAACATTGCAATGAATTTAAGAAGAAAGATCTCAAAATTACAAAAAAAAAAATATGTATTAATAATAAATTTACAATTTGTTACTTAACATTATCTATCATGTCATACATATGCAAATACAACAAAAGACTCGTGTCATTAGTTGCATGATCAACTTCAAGTCTTCAACGATCATCTAAAACATGATAAAAGATGTCAGTTATACAAAAAAAGCTAACCCAAAGTATAAGCTTGGCTAATTTAGTACCTCCATCATATCATCCTATATAAATTGTGCAAACAAATATACTTCAAAAAAAAAATTAGCAAGTAAAACCAGAACTCTTTCATGTTCGGGAATCTGGACAACAAATTCCAATCAAAATTTAGAAAATGGGTACATCAGAGTCTAGAAGTGCACCGTAGTTTAGAAAAAAAAAAACATATATTCCAAGTCACAATCTACAAAAGTATCGAGATAATTTCTGCTCGTAAAAGTGGAGTAGACATGCATACAAAATTAGTATCCCGGAAGTATTTTGCATACAAACAAGTAATAATATTTAAGATAAATTGTCCATTCATATCTAACAAAAAAATGACAAGTTCAAACTATAGAGTTCTTACCCGTAAAATAAGAGATGATAGCATGATCATGGTAAAGTAATCTCTTCAACATCCTCATTTCTTGTTCTCTGGAAAAGTAAAATTTTACATTAAATATTTTATAAACTTTGAAACCAGGGTAAATAAATAGTTGTAATAACTTACACAGTATGCCTCTTTCACACCATAGAATGAACGAATCCAATCTCTACGACATATTAAAACTTCTAGAGTGTTGGTTGATAAAGATGCTGTTGGTGATTTTAGTATCATCAATGTATTTTAGTAGTAATGTGATTTATTATAGGCCGATGCAATAATGCGTTAAACTCGGAAAACGAGTTAGGGAAGTGCGGAGTGCACGCTCGTCGAGCCAACGTATAATTGAATATGAATAATCGAAACGGGGTTCCAAGGGGCAGAGCCCCTGGCGGGGTCCTAGGGGCAGAGCCCCTGGCGGGGTCCAAGGGGCGAGAGCCCCTGGCTGGGGTCCCGCTGCAGGACAGCGGGCGGGGTGCGGGGCAGCGCCCCGAGCGAAATTTTTTCCGAACAGTTGCTTCCTTTCCGGAAAATTTTGAATAGTTGGACCCTTTCCCAACAGTTGCTTCCTTTCCGGAACAGTTGCTTCCTTTCCGGAAAATTTTGAATAGTTGGACCCTTTCCCAACAGTTGCTTCCTTTCCGGAACAGTTGCTTCCTTTCCGGAACAGTTATTGATCTCCTATATAAGAAGTCATTTGGCCTCGGTTTTGGTTACAGAAACATATAAGAAAATTCTCTCTACATTTCCTAATCTATTTTCCTTGCCAGAAACAGATTGTTCTTCAAGAATTATCCCCACAAAAATTTCGTGAACCCAGGCAATAATAGGGTCGAAATACTTTGTTCGGAAAGTGTACGAACACGATTCTTCGAAGTTATCCAGGATTATCATACCCTAAATTTTCTAACAAACGAACAAAGTATTTTCTGATAATCATGGCTGGAGGAAGCACCGTCAAGGAGATGACTACAAATTTCGGAAAATTGGACAAGTTTCAAGGACAAGACTTCAGGCGTTGGCAGAAGAAGATGCATTTCATGTTGACAACGTTAAAGGTGGTGCACGTCCTGTCTACACCGATTCCAGAATTTGTAGAGGATGACACGGTTGAAAATCTAAGACGCAGATCAAAGTGGGAGAACGACGACTACATTTGCAGAGGGCACATTCTTAACGGTATGTCTGATCCCTTATTTGATATTTACCAAAACGTGGAATCTGCAAAGGAATTGTGGGATTGTCTCGAATCCAAGTACATGGCAGAGGACTCATCCAGTAAAAAGTTCCTGGTAACCGATTTCAACAATTACAAAATGGTTGAATCGAGGTCTGTCATGGAACAATTCAATGAACTCCTCCGAATCCTTGGACAATTCACACAACACGGATTGAAGATGGATGAAACAATATCTGTCTCAAGCATCATAGACAAGTTGCCTCCTTCGTGGAAGGATTTCAAACACAATCTGAAACATGGAAAAGACGAACTGTCTTTGATCCAACTTGGAAGTCACTTGCGCATAGAAGAATCTCTAAGAGCGCAGGAGGATGACAAAGGAAAGGGCAAACAAATTGCTGGACCCTCGGTTAATATGGTTGAAGAGGGTGGTAAGAACGATAACAACAAAAACAAAGGAAAGAAGCGTGCTTTCAAGAACAATAAGGGCAGTTTCGGTGCTAACAAGAAACCGAAACTAGAATGCTGGAAGTGTGGCAAAACAGGCCACTTCAAGAGGGATTGCCGTTTCGGCAAAAAGCACGACAACGCGAATGCAAGTGGTTCAGGAAAAGGGTCTAAGGACCAATCCGAAAACCAAGGATGATGCTATCGCGTGGTGGATTGATTCTGGCGCCACAACACATGTTTGCAAGGATCGTT
The DNA here is from genome assembly GCA_963682055.1 of Primula veris. NCBI lineage: Eukaryota > Viridiplantae > Streptophyta > Magnoliopsida > Ericales > Primulaceae > Primula > Primula veris. The sequence goes on along the minus strand of OY821742.1, from coordinate 26,077,508 downwards.
TCTGGTTCAAGAATTTTGTTCCAGTGGAAGATGGTTCTGTCCTCTACATGGGAGATGATCACTTTGCTCCCGTTGAAGGCAAAGGAAACGTGGTGCTAGAATTCAGTTCTGGAAAGACTATTACTTTGTTTAATGTTTTGTATGTTCCTAAATTACGTAAGAATTTAATTTCTGGTCCTGTATTAAATAAGCTTGGATACAAGCAAGTGTGTGAATCCGATAAATATGTTTTATCGAAGTCTGGTGTGTTTGTAGGATTTGGATATTATAATAATGGTATGTTTATGATGAATTTGAATGGAGTTCCTAATGATTCTGGTTCTGTATTTATGTCTTCTTCGAATGTTATCAATTTCTCGTTATGGCATGCTCGTCTAGGACATGTACACTATAAAAGAATGCATGAAATGTCTAAAGATGATTTAATTCCTGTTTTTAATGAAAATGTAGAAAAATGTAAAACTTGCTTGTTAACAAAGATCACTAGGAAACCTTTTAAAAGTATAACAAGGAAATCTGTCATTCTTGAATTAATACATAGTGATTTATGTGATTTGCATGCTACTCCATCATTAGGGCATAAAAAATATTTTATCACTTTCATAGATGATGCATCTAGATTCTGCTATGTCTATTTGTTGCACGCTAAGGACGAAGCCTTAGATAAATTCAAAATTTATAAAACTGAAGTTGAAGTGCAACAGAATGTGTTGATTAAAACATTGCGTACAGATAGAGGTGGTGAATATTATGATCCTATATTTTTCCAATCCGTAGGAATCATTCATGAGACTACGGCACCTTATACACCTCAACAAAATGGTGTGGCTGAAAGGAAAAATAGAGTTCTTAAAGAAATGGTGAATGCCATGTTATCTTACTCTGGTTTAAGTGAAGGGTTTTGGGGAGAAGCTATGTTAACGGCTTGCTATTTGTTAAATAGGGTTCCTAATAAAAGGAACAAGACTACCCCATATGAACTTTGGAATAAAAAACGACCAAACTTAACATTTTTACGTGTTTGGGGTTGTAGGGCCGTGGTTAGACTCCCGGACCCAAAAAGGAAAACTTTGGGTGAAAAGGGTATAGCTTGCATCTTTGTTGGATATGCTGAGCACTCCAATGCCTATAGGTTTTATGTTATAGAACCTAATGACTCGATTTTTATTAACACGATTATAGAATCGAGAGATGCCATATTTGATGAGAATTGTTTCTCTTTTATACCTAGACCAAAGGACTCTATACCTAATTCAGATGAATCTCTAAGGGATGATCATTCAATTGATGTGCCAAGTGAGACACTTGAACCCCGTAGGAGCAAAAGAGCTAGAAAATCTAGATCTTATGGATCTGATTTTCAACTATATTTAGTTGAGGGATCAAGAGATCAGATTGGTACTCAATACTATTATTGTTATAGTATAGAGGAGGATCCAAGAACGTATGATGAAGCTGTGAAATCTCGAGATTCTGTTTTTTTGGAAAGAAGCAATTGATGAAGAGATTGGTTCTATCATGGAAAATAATACTTGGGTATTATCTTATTTACCACCAGGTTGCAAACCATTGGGTTGCAAATGGATCTTCAAAAAGAAGATGAAAGTCGATGGTACAATTGACAAGTTTAAAGCTAGATTAGTTATCCAAGGCTTCAGACAAAAGGAAGGGATTGATTATTTCGATACCTATGCTCCAGTTGCCCGTATAACTACTATTAGATTGTTGATTGCCTTGGCGGCTATTCATAATCTAGTGATTCATCAAATGGATGTCAAAACAGCATTTCTGAATGGTGATTTGGAAGAAGAAGTGTATATGAAGCAACCTGAAGGATTTGTAATGCCTGGTAATGAGCATAAAGTGTGTAAGCTAGTTAAGTCGCTGTATGGGCTGAAACAAGCTCCGAAGCAGTGGCATCAAAAGTTTGATGAAGTTGTTTTGTCTAATGGTTTCATTCTAAACCAAGCAGACAAATGTGTATATAGCAAATTTAATACATCCGGTAAAGGAGTTTTCATTTGTCTATATGTTGATGACATGTTGATCTTTGGCACCGACCAAAATCAAGTTGATAAAACGAAGAATTTCTTGTCATCAAAGTTCTCCATGAAAGATATGGGAGAAGCGGACGTTATTCTTGGTATTAAGATTAAACGGGAGAATAAGGGGATTGTAATTACGGAATCTCATTACATTGAGAAAATACTCAAGAAGTTCAATTATGAAAGTTGTTCTCCAGTAAGTACTCTCATGGATCCGGGAGAAAAGCTTATGCCAAATACAGGTAAACCTGTGGATCAACTTGAATACTCAAGAGCTATAGGCTCTTTGATGTATGCTATGATTAGCACTAGACCGGATATTGCTTATGCGGTTGGAAAGTTGAGCAGATTTACTAGTAATCCTAGTAGATATCATTGGCATGCGATAACTAGGGTATTCAAGTACTTGAAGGGTACTACGAATTATGGATTGGCATATATGGGATTTCCTTTGGTGTTAGAGGGTTATTCGGATGCTAGTTGGATAAATAATGCTGAAGACTCATCCTCTACAAGTGGATGGGTGTTCTTGCTTGGGGGAGGTGCCATCTTATGGGCTTCCAAGAAGCAAACATGTATAACTGGTTCCACAATGGAATCTGAGTTTGTAGCATTAGCAGCTGCTGGTAAAGAAGCGGAATGGCTCAGGAACTTGGTATATGAGATTCCGATATGGCCTAAACCGATATCACCAATTTCTATCCGTTGTGATAGTACTGCCACACTGGCTAAAGCTTATAGTCAAATATACAATGGAAAGTCTAGACATTTGGGTGTTAGACATAGTATGATTAGGAAATTAATCATGAATGGGGTGATATCTATTGATTTTGTTCGGTCGCAACAAAACTTAGCTGACCACTTGACGAAGGGGTTAGCTAGAGACTTAGTGAATAAGTCGGTAATTGGGATGGGATTAAAGTCCATTTAAATCTATTAGCTGTGGTATACCCAATTCCCTTCGAATACAACGTTAGAAGCAGAATTCAATGTGGAAAGATCATAGTTAGAGATTGGAGCAATTGTGTTTATCTTCCCAAGGTATGTGCTCAGACCTGCAAGTGATGGCTAGGTTGAAGTATATCTTCTTAATGGTTCTTTTGAAAAATTGCAAATACAGGTGCAAGATTAAAAGGATCACCTATGTGAGCATGAAGTTTTGCCGCTTCAAGAAGCTTGGACTTGGCTTCCTATATGCTTATTAATGGATAAGGACACATGGCTTGTAAAGTGTCAAGTATGAATAGTAGAGTATTGTAAGAAACATATGTGTACTATATCTTCAGATATTCAAATGGATTGACGGGTTCAATCGTTATGACACCCAGATTTTCGAGTATTTGGAATGTGTATTTGTACTAAGATGAAAATTCAATCGTAAGACATTTTCATCTATGCATTTGTTTGATTGTTATACCTGTGTGTTATACCCTTGTATATATTATTGTATATACTGAGTAAATCAAGGATTACACTAAAATGGGGGGGATTTGTTGGTGATTTTAGTATCATCAATGTATTTTAGTAGTAATGTGATTTATTATAGGCCGATGCAATAATGCGTTAAACTCGGAAAACGAGTTAGGGAAGTGCGGAGTGCACGCTCGTCGAGCCAACATATAATTGAATATGAATAATCGAAACGGGGTTCCAAGGGGCAGAGCCCCTGGCGGGGTCCAAGGGGCGAGAGCCCCTGGCTGGGGTCCCGCTGCAGGACAGCGGGCGGGGTGCGGGGCAGCGCCCCGAGCGAAAATTTTTCCGAACAGTTGCTTCCTTTCCGGAAAATTTTGAATAGTTGGACCATTTCCCAATAGTTGCTTCCTTTCCGGAACAGTTGCTTCCTTTCCGGAAAATTTTGAATAGTTGGACCCTTTCCCAACAGTTGCTTCCTTTCCGGAACAGTTGCTTCCTTTCCGGAACAGTTTTTGATCTCCTATATAAGAAGTCATTTGGCCTCGGTTTTGGTTACAGAAACATATAAGAAAATTCTCTCTACATTTCCTAATCTATTTTCCTTGCCAGAAACAGATTGTTTTTCAAGAATTATCCCCACAAAGATTTCGTGAACCCAGGCAATAATAGGGTCGAAATACTTTGTTCGGAAAGTGTACGAACACGATTCTTCGAAGTTATCCAGGATTATCATACCCTAAATTTTCTAACAGATGCACGGTACGGATCAATTACTCGACCTCCGGTACTAAATGCAGCTTCCGAGGCTACGATACTAATCGGAATTCAGGAAACATCAACTACCATTTTTGACAAAAAACTTAAAATTCAGACTATTATCTTTCCACCAGTTTATAGCATCGAATGGTTCGTCAGTAGGATTGCATATGAAAACTCCTTGAGCCAAATATATTTTCAAGTCGGACTCCGCTGGTGCAATATTTTCAGACATTCGAATAAAATGGTCGAATTTAGCATTTCCTTTACTTTTAAACTTTGAGGTATGACAACCACTACGCATAACAAATCCAGCTTGTATTTCAGATAGACTTGTGTGTTTATTCACATAATCTTTATACATTTCTTTTAAAGCATCCAACACCAATGTCACATTTTTAGGAACGTCATGGAGATGATATATTTTTGGAAAGCAAAAATTAACCAAAACCATTTTATATGTTGGATCTAACATTGCAGCAATATCCATTAAGAGATTGCATTCGCCCCGATACTTGTCAAATTTGGCTTTGATCTTCAAAGTCATGGCTCGAATATTATTTTTTTAGCGGATAATTCTTTCGTTGCTATATCTAAAACCTCTTTGATCTTCCAGACAATGGGAAGAAAAAGATTAAAAGTTGGGTACTCCCTCCCCGATATGCTATTAGTCACTTCCTTAAAAATTTCCAAAAACTGACAAAAATTTTGTACCCCATCCCAATCAAATTTACTCGGTAACCAATCATAACAGGGATCTCTTTCTTTATATCGAGGAAAAACATATTTAAATTCTAAGGTGGCCACTAATATTGCATATGTTGAATTCCAACGAGTCGGACATATATAATCAATTTCTTGTGAGGCAATTGCATCTGTTTTGCGATACTATCAAACCTATTGGGACGGTCTCTGATCAAGAACATTTTGAATAGTATTTTTCACCTCAGAAAGTCCATCTTGAACAAAAATATTGATAATGTTCGCACAATAACGCGCATGAAATATTTTTCCGGCAGAAGACAAAAAAAATTCAAATCAAATGATTCATTTAAAAAACTTATTGTTGAATCATTGTTCGATGGATTATCAAATGTCACTATCGATATTTTGTTCTCAGTACTTCATTTCATTAAGCATTCTAAAATGGTATCCGAAATGACTAAAGCTGTATGCTGTGGAGAAGTCATAAAAACTTATAACTCTCTTTTTGAAGCGTCCAATTCGGGTTGGAATTTATGAAATGAGTGGTGACACACATGTATCAGATTTATTGATTTGATTTCCAAAAGTCAAGAGGTGATGCTTACTTTACTCACTTTAGTGAAAGTATCTTTTAGCTTTCTTTTCTCAGCATTGTAAACTGCCATGACGTCATTTTTACAGTATATCTCATTTTTTTCTCTCCATAATATGGTGAAGCTAACGACATGAAACGATTAAAGAACTCATGTTCCATCATTCCAAAACGGATACTCATGTGTAAGAATCATGTGGGCCGCAACCTGCCTCACTGTAGCATGGTCACACTTAAATTTTTTAATGTAAGACACACTCCCCGGACCTTTTTCGACACCCAAAAGTGATTGTTTCATCTTTCTAATGCATGATGAAAATTTTCAGTTGTAGGACCACCCAATTTAACAAAGAACTTTTCCTTGCATGCTTTACATGTTGCTTTCGTACCATTTGGAACATCAACCTGTCATATTAATAGAGTTGATTATCGATTACTTCAAATTAACTTAATTGTTCAAACAAAACCTATTATGGCGTAACTTTCATGAATACCACACCTGTAAAATTCAATAAATTGATGGTCATGAGTGATTCATATCTTTATAGAAGCATACATTTTGCACAATTTATGAATTAACCGAGAGAAAGAACCAGACACCATAGCCTTATGAGAAAAGGGGAGGTGTATAATAGCCAAGTAAAAATGAAGAAAATAGATGAAGAATAAATAATAAGTAGCTACAATATCTATAATTTACATTTCTTAGAAAAGTATGAGCATTCAACAATCATACTTCTATATAAGTAAGCTTTTATCAAGTTTTCTTTTTAAAAAATACACTTGTTTGATGTAAATCAAAGAACTCTACTTACTTAGTAAAATGCTCTAAAAGTGTACTTTTCATGTACCACCAAACAAGGCCTAATTTCAGAAGGAGAAGTAACTTTTATTTGATGCAAATAAATAAAAACAAATAACCTTCTCATAATAATCTCAAGCTTGGGAAGTTTTCTTTATTCTCTTCGGCTTAAAATAGTCCCTGCTTCAACTTTCACAGCTTGTAGACCAGGTTGTTCAATGGCGACAACATCGTCACGGTCTTCAGTTTCGGTAACAACCACATGACCAGGAGCTCCACTAGCAACCGTAGATGGTTCCCCAACTTTAAAGCCACTCATTAGGAGTATAAAGAACTAACTACAACAAAAATAATAATTGTCAACTAACGAAAAATCGCCTCATAACTTAAAAAACAATTATGACTGCTTAATCTACGAATGATTTGGGATATACATGTTAATATATTTTGCTATATATTTATATTACAAGTATTCAAAACGAGTTGAGCTCCTGCCCTCTAAAGCATACTCGACCTCAATTATTTATAACTAAATTTAACCAAATATTTAGAACATGAAAAGTTCATGGGCCATAAAATGACTGCTATTTTAAACATAACAAATTCACCGCAGACTCTCTTCATCTCTCTTTATGGAAAGAAATAATATTCTTGAACTGAATATTTTAACTTATTCTTGAACAGAATTTTTTTTAACCACATGTAATAGTTTCATGCTTATCTTAGCATGCTTCTTAAATAAAAACTTAGATGTTTATGAACGCTAAATTTCAACACTTTGATTGGATATTAAATCTTATGGACAAATTTGAAGCGAACTATAAAAAAGAAATTGACATGCTCACGTAATAGACGAATTACAGCGAAACTAATATAAAGATGCTGATGAAAACCTGGAGATTAGATCTTATACATGGTAAGGGAGAGATGATGGTGGTGGCGGGGCTGAGATCGTCTTCTTCGATGGATGATGCAAACCCTAAACCATCTCCCCGTCTCCCTCTCTAATCTCTCTCTACTTTTATTCTTAAACAGATAAAAAAGATATGCGTGAGAAATATCATTTAATTGTGGGTGTGATTTACATTTTTTTTGTCATGTCATCAAATAATAACAATTAAAAAAATTGTTATCTTTAACAATGTTTTTAACATCTGTAAAGTTGACACACACCTTAACACAACTAATGGGAAGACAAAATTGCATTGTTAGCTAACATTTTTATTTAACAATAGAGATAACAATAATATTGATAAAGCCATAACTTTGGTCGGTCGCGTTAGGCTTTTCAACAATGATATAATGATAAATCAACCGTGAATAAATGATACTTCCTGATCTTTATTATTGCTCGGATTATTGTCCTTGTTCGGACTATTACATTTGCTCGGATTAGTATTTCGGCTTTACAATTATGCTCGATATAACTATTTAATCTCTCGTCTTGATCTTTCTCCTCTTTTATTCGGTGCTCGGCTGTCTTTTCTCGGTTTATTTCTCGAAGTGATATGCTTTGGTTAGTTTCTCTCTTTTCTTAACTTCTCTCTATATTTTTTGGATAGATTTTCTGGGTCCTTTTCTAGGAGGGGTAGTTGGCTATTTATAGGCAACTGCGCCTTCTAGGATATTGACAAATGTCTTCATCCCAGGGATTTTTCAGACAAGGGTCCCCCTTTGATTGGGCTTGGGCTTTTGGTAGTAGCACCTCAATTCCTATAAAAAGTATGAGATGACCCATTTAAGCGTTGGATACCCATTTATAAAGTGGGTTGATTATGACCCGAATAAAATATTCGGGTCTGATTTTTATGTTCTATCAAGTGCTCCCTGACTTCCTCGGCGTGGTTTCCATGTCGGGGGAGTCATGTTCGGTTTGTCGAGAACGTTACTTCGGTCTTGTTTTTCCCAATGCTTCATCGAGAAACGCAATAGACTCGTGACGTTTTCCAGGGGGGCACATTTAATGTTTCCTATCCTAATATCTTTCTTCGAGGAAAACTCCTATAAAGGGGTGTGCTCCCTCCATAATTAGGCATTTTACTACTAATTTGCTCGTGACATAATGGCTTCTTCTGGTTCTACTGGTGAGAGCTCCTTTAATTATATTTCATATTTAGAAACGGAAATCAAGAAATCTCGTACCGCGAATAAGAAACTCGTGGCCAAGGTTTCAAACTACAAGAAAAGGTTGTCTGACATGGATTCTGATCATCATGTGACGATGGCCGATCGGGATTGGGCCTATGAGCATATAAAGAAGCTCGAGGCTAATCTGGCTAAGCAAAAGGCAGCAAAAAGGGCCTATAAGCTTGCCTTCAAGGAGTTGCATGCTCGGTCCAAACCGAGTTCGGATGACGATGAAGAAGGCTCTTCCTCGAAATAATTAGTCTTTTGTAATTTCTGTCGTAATTTCTCTTGAATGGGGAGTCTTCTCCTCAGTTGTAATCGAAGTTTTTGGAATTAATAAAATATTTCCCTTTCCTTGTTCTTGTCTGTTTATCTTCTTGATGTCTTTTTGGATGACTTTAATTGGATTTGGAACTGTGGTTAATTCGCCTTTAATGCTCTTGGGAAGTTCAAGAGGTTGTATTTATTCGAGATGACCTTTGATCTACTCCTTGTTTCTTCTTATAAAAGGGGACTGTCCCAGTATTTTTTATGCAGTTCATTCTTTATTAACGAACAAATGGCTTCTCCTCTTGAAAAATATGGTGACAACCTTCCTGAATACGTTGCCCGTCTGGAAGAGGAAGTTCAGAAGGTGCGTTATCTCGAGAAGAGGGTTGCCCGGCTGTCGGTGGAAGCTCGTCGGGCCGCCGAACTAGACGAGCGATTGGATGCCCTAGAGAAGGAGCACCAGAGGTCTTTGCTCGACAGTATTCGTGCTCGTGCCCGGATCAAAGAGCTCGAGGCCTCCAGAGATAGGCAGCTTGCTTCCAAGAGGGCTTACAAATTGGCCCTTAAGGAAGTGTATGCTCGGTCGAAAAGGAAGCCGAATGACGAAGCGGGCCCTTCTATGAAATGATTTTATTGTTTTCATTGTATTTCCTCTTTGTGCTTCTTCTGTAACGAAGTATCAACCAATCAATAAAGATTTCTTTTTCTTGTTTATATCTGAATTACTTTCCCAATGCAATTTATTTTGACTGCGCACGCTTGTGGCCTCATTAATGCTTTTCTTGGGTCTTGCGTTTGATCTTATCCATTGGACCTTCTTACTCTTTATATCTAGGGATTAATAGGATTTCTTGAGCCTTGTGCATAGAAAATCTTATTCACCAGAGTTTTCTTGAGCCTTGCGCAAAAGATCTGGGATATTTATTTGAACCGCTGCTCTTCCCAAAAATGACGCGTGTTTTGCTGCCATTATTACTTACCCCCTTTAAATATTGGTAAGAATCCAAACGTTTCTTGAACAGGAGTGGCTTTTAATTACTCACGCTCTTTAGAGTCTTTTGGGAATCCAAACGTTTTTCTTGAACAGTCACCTCTTTTGAGTGCCATCGCTTCTGAATACCCATTGGCGAATGGTTGCGACTCTCAATCCCAGCCCTCATCTAATTGATCTATAAATACCTGCTTACAGCATGGTTACATCCACACTTCTCATCATATTATTTTCCCCCATATATAGACCCTCATCTTATAATTTCCCTAAGATGTCTGGTCCTTTCACCCAATCAGCATTAGCTTTGCAAGTGGAGGCCTTTGAAGCCTCCTATAACCATGTACAAAGGCTGTTGAGGGATGCCGAGGAGGAATTGAAGGTGATGCGTTATCACCATACCGAGATGGTTCGGGAATTAACTTGGCTAAGATCCGAACTGGCTTACTGCCGACGTGCTCGTCAGGCACTAGTCAAAGAGAATGAGATGCTAAGGGGGAACCCGACACTGAGGGACAGGGATGTCTCTGCCGGGCCCTCTCATCGATACCGATCGACTTCCCCCTAACCTTCCCCCTTCTTTTTTTCTTTTTCTCTGCTTTTCCCCATCTTTTCCCATCTCTTCCTTTTTCTTCTTTCTTTTTATTTCTCCGTTTCCATCATTTCTTCCTCTTCCTCTCTTGTGTTTTTTTTTATACTCTGTTTTCTCGTACTTTTTATTTTTTTCTTTTCCCGTTTATTTTTTGTTTCATTGACTTCCTTTTTAGTTGTCTGTCTCCTTCACCTCTTTATCTTCTTCTCATCTGTTTTTCTTTTGTGCCTCCTCTTTCTTTTTCTTCATCTTCTCTCCCATCACTCTTTTTCTTTTTTTCTCTTTTTTTTTTTGCACCACTACGATGTAACAATCAGCCCTGTGATCCAAAGGGTTTTGCGTTACATTTAGGGTTGGTCATTTTTCTTTTTGACTCTTCTTTCTTATCACTTCCTTCTTTTCTTGCACTCTTCTTCTTTTCCTCTTCTTGCTTTTCCTTTCTCTTTCTTCTTACTTTTTCTTTTTGGCGTCTCCTGCTCACTTGGTCAGCTGATATAGTTGATCCTTTGCCTGATCTTCTGTACTAGCTCTTCTCGGATGTAATAGATCTTTTCGGATGTAATAGATCTTTTCGGATGTAATAGGTTTTCTTTTCGGATGTAATAGATCTTTTCGGATGTAATAGATTTTGATGTAACAGATCTCGATGTAATATTGTCTTTTGATATAATGAACAATGATGTATTACATCTTCATTAATGAAAAGTATTTTTGCCATTTTATTTTTGCATTTCTTTTTATATTGTACCTGTGGTTTGTTGTTTGTCGGGAATCTAGATCTTTGAATATCTCGTCTTTATTTCTTCTGCACTGTGGTCTCAGATGTCAGTAGATGTCCCCATCACTGTCAAACATATGTGTATGCTCCCTAGTAAGTCAGGAAATGTGCATGCCCCCCAGCATGTCAGGAAATATGCAATTTCCCAAGCTAGGTCATAAAATATCATACTCTCCGTTCTATAAGTACTTCCCTTTTCTTTGGTAGTTTATCATCTTTCTTTTTTTTTTCTTTTTGCTTCTCTCTTCCTCAGCCCTTTACTTTCTTCCGTACTAAGCAATTTCCCAGAATGTCTGGCCCTGTGGTGAGATATCATGCTCAGATGAAGGGCTTGGACACTGAGGTATCTCGGGTCCGCCGTCGGATGGCAAGGCTTGAGAAAGAGTATGGCGTTTTGGCCTTGAGCTTGTTCGGCTCTTATCCCGAGGAGACGGTGAAGTGGACCGAGATCTCGGCACTGAGTCGCCAGCTCGATCACTTGTTGCTACAGAGAAACCATCTGGCCAACTCCTGGTATGATGCCGAGGAAATTTGGGACATTCTTAAGATGAGTTTGACAACTCTCCTCAAGGCCTAGCTAGCATAATGGTAAAGAATGCTCGGCTCCTGGAGCGCGTCAGGGTTCTTACTACGGAAAACAACAGGCTCTCCTCGGAGAATGATGATTTGGTCGCCATGAACGACTCCTACCAAGCTCGGTTGAATTGTTCTGCTCGTTTTGCTTTCTCTCGGTCTGGCAGTTCGGTTTTTCCACCCCCTGATCCTTAGATTGGGCTGGTTTTCTTATGTATTTCCCCTTTTTCCATTTGTGTTTTATCTTCTGTATTTGATGAATCAGTTGTATCTTTTCGTGTCTCGTGCATGTCTTGTGAACCATTGTAACGCTTCGTACTTTGTGCCTTTTGATTCTCTATAAATGCTCCCTATTGCCTGTATCTCATTACCAATTTCTACCTCTCTCTTGTTTTATAATTTGCTTTTGCGTGAGATGGCTCCCATCACTAGGTCTGCCTCCAAAAAGAAAGCCCTTATGGAAGAGGAGCCTACCTTTTTGCTACCTCGTCCCCCTGGCTTTGGGGAGGAGGATTTGACTCCTCTTCAACTAAAAGAAATTGAGATGTCATGGCTGAAACATGATCTCATGTGTGCTCGGACTGACGCGAGGAGGTTTAAACAATATTGGGACGATGAGGGCACTGCTCGTTTCAAGGCCGAGCAAAAATGCGAGTCTCAGTCTTACGCCTTGAAACAGGCTGAGATGGCGATTTCTCGTTTGGTTAGGGAGAAGGAGCGTCTGAAGGAACTTTTGGCGAAGAGGGATGTTGCTATGGGGGATAGTTCGAAAAAGTAGGATGGGTGTATTTTCTTTTTCTGTTGTATTGTTTGTGTTTCCTCCTTTGTGGATGAATAAAACTTGTCTTGCATTTGATTCTGTCCTATTTTATTTCCTGTTTGCTTCTCTTTTATGTTTCTGAGCATACACCGAACAATATGCCCGGTTATCCCCCCGGAGAGCGTTGTTAGACTTGATGCTCCCTGCCATCAAGCTAGGAACGGTCTTCGTCCACCTTGTTCGGTGTGCCCTTTGGGTAAGGATTGGTTGGGAGTCGAGGAACTTTAATCGGGGGATATTCTCGGTGTGATAATAGTGGTAGCGTATGTGGGAAGCTTTTCGTGGTAGGGTCCACTGGCCGTTTATTTAGGTCTAATGATGTGAACTGCCTTGGGTAGTGGGATACGCGCTGACGTGGCGAAATCTGGAGCGTTTATATGTTAAAAAGAGCAGCGGTTGTTGACTTTTGTATGGTTGGAAAAAGGTAAACCTCTGTTACACGAAAGGACGGTTATTATTTTATTCCTTTTGTGACTCCACTCCTTTTTATTGTGCCAAGTAATCCTGTTTATTTTTATCACAGAATTTGCTAAAAAAAAATATCTCTCTCTCTAAAGCATATTCTTCCCGCCAAAAAGGAAAAAAGTTCGGCCGCTTGATCTAGGGTTTCGTGGTTTTGTTGGAAGACTTGCTGCTGTTCGCGCTTGCTTGCTCATAATGATTACTGTAAGTGATTTTTCGTTCTCCCCCCTTCCCTCTTTTAGGAGTTGTATTTGATTTGTCGTTGTGGTCATAGGTGTGTCATTGGTATATGGTTCAGGTTATCTATATATGTCTGATGATTCTGATGTAATGTGTGTGGGGGGGGGGGGTGGTGGCGCTCGTTCTATTGATGTGGTTCTGGTTTGTGTATTTGGTTAGTATATTGATGGACTTTTGCTGATCTTTGGATAGGAAATTTTGACCCAAAGTGTGGCCCAAGTTGGCATATTCGTGGAAAAGAATTTTAAGGAGCTTGCCGGAATACCTGACAACATACATATCCGGCTTCCTATTTCTGACGAGGAGGTGCTGGGATTTGTACCTGCCGGCGAGGTGGCTGTGCGCTCTTCGGCATTCTTCACTGGGGGTCTTCGACTGCCCTTTACAAACTGGGTGGCTTCGTTCTTTGAGGCCGTCCAGATTGCTCCGGCCCAACTGGCCCTAAATGGTTACCGTACTCTGAATGGTATCCAAAGGCTATCGGAGCTGTCCGGAATACCGATTGAACTGAAGGATGTCTTCGGAGTCTATAGTTTGAGCTTTGAGCGGCACAGCTCGTATCTGAAAACCTTGCGTTCCTTTTGCCGGCTCGTCCTCGGATTGCCGGATACCAACAAAGAGCGCAATCTTGGTATTGTTATTGCGTCTGGTGAATGGGCTTGTCCGGGACACCAGATCCCTGGGCCGGCTACCAATGCTCCCACTATGCCAGACCTCGGCGCTCCCAACGTAGAGGCTCTGTTAGCTCTTTGGAAATGGTGGGGGCCTGGACCTACGCCGGATCCTGCGAGTCGTACGGCTCCCATGCTGCTCGGTTACCCTATGGGGTCGGTGACCAGGGGGAATCCTGCACCCGAGATCCCCAAAGAGCCCGAGGAGGAATTCTTAAAGGTGGTCCAGGCTCGATGTGCTACTCGGCTTGGGAAAAAAGCCGTTCGTTCTAAGCGTCGTGCATCTGACCCTGTCGTTGAAACAACGAAGAGGGCTAGGGGAACCGATACATCGGTTACCGAGGAAGATGCTAACGTTGGCTCGGGCGAGGGGGTGTTTGCTGCTTCTCAAGGGGATACCGCCGAGGATGCCTCTGCTCCGGGCGAGGTATGTGTATATGTATTATGATTTTCTTGTCTTTTGGTTGTTTGTCGTTTGGTTCGCTAGTGCTTTGCTTTATTAGTCATCTTGTTTCAGCTACTGACTTCTCCATTGGTTACCCTCGCTCTTGCCCGGTCTATGGGTATTATTGTGTTTCAGGGGTCGATCGACGATGTATTCGGACATATGAACCTCTTGACTAACATGGGAGAGGGTACGATGACTTTGCCTGTCATCTCGCCTATCCCCACCGAGGGTCCGATAGATTTGCCCGTTTGCTCGCCCCTCCGTACTGAGGAAGAGATCGAGCATAGGGCCCCTGAGATTGAGCAGTTGGAGGAGGACGTGGGGGTGGAAATGGAAGGCAGCGAAGAGAATGTCGGGGATGTTGTGACGGGTGTCGAGGATGAGGCTCTCGACGGATCCGAGAAGGGGTTGGTTGACGGGGTTGCAATGACCCGGTACATTGACCGATGTAGGGGTGAACTGTTGGATCAACCGAGAACCTTGAAGATGGGGTATACGGCTCTGAAACCCCTTGTGTTCAAGAATGCAGAAAGACTATCTGCCCAACCTACAATGTCGGTTATAGAGCAGGCCCACGCGGATGCGCTGAGGGTACGTGGGGCTCGTATTTCACTATATAGGTTTGGTACTTGTATTTTATTTGGAAACTAATGTGTTGAAGTGCAGATTGCTGTGAGTACCGTGGCGCTACGGGATCAGCTGGGAGCTCTAGGGGCTGAGAAAGAGAAACTGGTGGCCGAGAAGGAGAACTTGGTCGCCGAGAAGGAGAAATTGGTCGCCGAGAAGAAAACCCTGGGTGAGAATTATGACAAGCTGTCGGTGGACTTTCTGCACCTGACCGAGGATGTCGAGAAATTGAGGGTGGAAAAAGAGAGCATGGCCGTTAAGTACGGCGAACTAGAGGAGGAGAACTTGCTCCTGGCTGAGGACGTGGAAGCCGAAAAGGCTAAGGTGTCTGCCCTGAAAACGGCACAGGCGGAGGAGCGGAAAAAGTTAGCGATGATGGCCAACTTCTCTGTATACTGCGCTCATGTGCGGGCGCTCAATTTCGCGAATGTTCCTTTGTCGGATAGGGCGTGGTCGGAGTTGGTGTATCCGTGTCCGCATGGTGCACCGCCGAAACCCTTGGACTGGGCGAATCTTCGTGAAGAAGAGCTTCCTCGGCTACCGGGACAGACAATTTCGACAACGCTGCGTCCTCACTCTATGTCGACCCCGTCCACTCCTCGACCGGATGCTACTGTTGTTCCCCCACCAGCATCTCCTCAGGTGGAACCTTGACTATCTTTCTAGCATTTTTTTTTTTTTTTTTTTTTTTTTTTTTGGTCTCTTTTGTATCTAGAAACAGATTCTTTTGGGGAAGTGATAATATAGGTGCTGTGGTTTCTTTCTGTTGGGCTTGCTTGGGTTAATTTCTTTTGATGGTCGTCATATTTTGAAGGATATGAAAACAAAATATTGTCAGGTACCAAATAACCCCCTTGCCATGGTGGTCTGGACCTCGCCTAGTCGTAGTGTAGGTGACGTAATGGAGGATTTGGAAAGGTCTAACGCGTCCCTTACCGCGAAATTGACTTGTGCTTATAAGGAAATCGAGGGTCTGAATATTCATATTTCCAACCTGGCGATCCGTTTACGTGATTTGGGAGAGAAATTTAGTAAAAAGACCGCCCATTATACGGAAAATAAGGGTAAAGCAAAGGAACTTCTCAGTGCCCTACGACGTTCTCGTGATGAAGCCCGAGGTCGTGTGACGAGCTTGAGCTTGGTCCTTGGGGCCGTTTTCGAGGACGCGGATCTGCTGCTATCCTTTGCCAAAGCGTATTGGGCCCGAGCTCGCGCCTTAGAGGTGCTGGAGCATATAAAAGGAATGAGTGGTGTGTCCCGGGCAGAGCGCATGGTGGATGCGAAGGTCGGGGTAACTGAAACCACTGTTGCCTTGAACCGAATCGAGGCGGTCATTCGTGAGCGTTTGGGGACGCAAATTAATTCATTGCGAGATATTCATTTTGCCGATGTAGTAGAGACTTCGGCGTCTGTTGAGGGGTTGTCGGATTAGTAAAATAGCTTGTTTTGTCGTTTTCTTTGTAGCTTGTATAAAAAATTCTCTTTTTTTTTTTTTTTTTTTTTAGCTTCTTTCTTCTTTTTTTTTTTTTTATTCATCTTTTCTCGTTCTTCTCCCCCCCTCTTTTTTTTTATAGGCACATGCTACTATGTCGCACCAGGCTGGTTCTCCATGCCTAGTTAACCCGGGGTTAGGACCTACTGGTGCTGCCCGGGATGAGGTCTCATCTGGTGCGGCTAGTGAGGTGCCTGACAGGTGGCCCTACATTGTTTTGATGAGCAAAAATGTCAAATTGACCGACCAATGTGCTCGACTGCGGACCAAGCTGAAAACCCAGGCGGCCTCTTTTCGAGAATACGTTCGCCGTGCCGAGCATGCTGTTGAGGTTCAGGAGCGTCGTTTGGATCGATATTGGCGTGCAAAGGGCAAGTACTTCGGCAAATTAAAGTTGCTTGTGACCAAGGCCAACGTGTTGGTGAAGTATTTCCGTTTGTCCCGCGCCAGATACGATGCTTCCGCAGCTGTGATTGAAGCTCGCCGTGACCTCTCCTTTGACGATGATCGCCGTAAAGCGGCCTCGGATGCTCACGAGTTCGCCAAAGAGGCCGAGTTCAACGCGCGGCTTCGGACGCTGACTTGTGTTGGGGCTCATACGACCAATTTTGATGCCCTCATTTCTGAGGAGCGTTTTGATGGTGATGAGTCTGATGGGTACACAACGACGGATGACGAAGAGATTGAGCTCGGTCAATTACCGTCGTGCTCCTCCTGCAGTAGCTCTTCTTAAATGAATCTCTTTAGTGTCGTTTATCTTCTTGTTGCCTCCGTAATGCGGGCGAGGACTATATATGTTATTTCTTTATTCCTGTTTTGTACCTTTCCATTGCCGTATTGCTATTTAATTGATCGGATCGATTTTTCCTTGCTAAATCATTTGTTATTTCGTTATTCCTGTTTTGGAGATGCTTCTTGTTGATATTTTGTTGTTTAGATTGATTCTCCTTCATTGTTTTAGCCAATTTATATTGCATCGCCGTCGTAATGTGGACCTGAATAATTCCTTGCATTGTACCTGCATATAAATTTCATAGTATTCCTAGGCGTTCCTTCGGTAACACGCCATGTTGGGAATTTCATAGTATTCCTAGGCGTTCCTTCGGTAACACGCCATGTTGGGAATTTCATAGTATTCCTAGACGTTCCTTTGGTAACACGCCATTTACGGAATTTCATAGTATTCCTAGGCACTTCGGCCATGTTGGGGAATTTCATAGTATCCCTAGACGTTCCTTCGGTAACATGCCATTTACGGGATTTCATAGTATTTCTAGGCACTTCGGCCATGTTGAGAATCTCATAGTATTCCTAGATGTTCCTTCGGTAACACGCCATTTACGGAATTTCATAGTATTCCTAGGCACTTCGGCCATGTTGGGAATTTCATAGTATTCCTAGACGTTCCTTCGGTAACACGCCATTTACGGAATTTCATAGTATTCCTAGGCACTTCGGCCATGTTGGGAATTTCATAGTATCCCTAGACGTTCCTTCGGTAACACGCCATTTACGGGATTTCATAGTATTTCTAGGCACTTCGGCCATGTTGAGAATCTCATAGTATTCCTAGATGTTCCTTCGGTAACACGCCATTTACGGAATTTCATAGTATTCCTAGGCACTTCGGCCATGTTGGGAATTTCATAGTATTCCTAGACGTTCCTTCGGTAACACGCCATTTACGGAATTTCATAGTATTTCTAGGCACTTCGGCCATGTTTGAGAATCTCATAGTATTCCTAAACGTTCCTTCGGTAACACGCCATTTACGGAATTTCATAGTATTTCTAGGCACTTCGGCCATGTTTGAGAATCTCATAGTATTCCTAGACGTTCCTTCGGTAACACGCCATTTACGGAATTTCATAGTATTTCTAGGCACTTCGGCCATGTTTGAGAATCTCATAGTATTCCTAGACGTTCCTTCGGTAACACGCCATTTACGGAATTTCATAGTATTTCTAGGCACTTCGGCCATGTTTGAGAATCTCATAGTATTCCTAGACGTTCCTTCGGTAACACGCCATTTACGGAATTTCATAGTATTCCTAGGCACTTCGGCCATGTTGGGAATTTCATAGTATTCCTAGACGTTCCTTCGGTAACACGCCATTTACGGAATTTCATAGTATTTCTAGGCACTTCGGCCATGTTTGAGAATCTCATAGTATTCCTAAACGTTCCTTCGGTAACACGCCATTTACGGAATTTCATAGTATTTCTAGGCACTTCGGCCATGTTTGAGAATCTCATAGTATTCCTAGACGTTCCTTCGGTAACACGCCATTTACGGGATTTCATAGTATTTCTAGGCACTTCGGCCATGTTGAGAATCTCATAGTATTCCTAGATGTTCCTTCGGTAACACGCCATTTACGGAATTTCATAGTATTCCTAGGCACTTCGGCCATGTTGGGAATTTCATAGTATTCCTAGACGTTCCTTCGGTAACACGCCATTTACGGAATTTCATAGTATTTCTAGGCACTTCGGCCATGTTTGAGAATCTCATAGTATTCCTAGACGTTCCTTCGGTAACACGCCATTTACGGAATTTCATAGTATTTCTAGGCACTTCGGCCATGTTTGAGAATCTCATAGTATTCCTAGACGTTCCTTCGGTAACACGCCATTTACGGAATTTCATAGTATTTCTAGGCACTTCGGCCATGTTTGAGAATCTCATAGTATTCCTAGACGTTCCTTCGGTAACACGCCATTTACGGAATTTCATAGTATTTCTAGGCACTTCGGCCATGTTGAGAATCTCATAGTATTCCTAGACGTTCCTTCGGTAACACGCCATTTACGGAATTTCATAGTATTTCTAGGCACTTCGGCCATGTTGAGAATCTCATAGTATTCCTAGACGTTCCTTCGGTAACACGCCATTTACGGAATTTCATAGTATTCCTAGGCACTTCGGCCATGTTGAGAATCTCATAGTATTCCTAGACGTTCCTTCGGTAACACGCCATTTACGGAATTTCATAGTATTTCTAGGCACTTCGGCCATGTTGAGAATCTCATAGTATTCCTAGACGTTCCTTCGGTAACACGCCATTTACGGAATTTCATAGTATTTCTAGGCACTTCGGCCATGTTGAGAATCTCATAGTATTCCTAGACGTTCCTTCGGTAACACGCCATTTACGGAATTTCATAGTATTCCTAGGCACTTCGGCCATGTTGGGAATTTCATAGTATCCCTAGACGTTCCTTCGGTAACACGCCATTTACGGGATTTCATAGTATTTCTAGGCACTTCGGCCATGTTGAGAATCTCATAGTATTCCTAGACGTTCCTTCGGTAACACGCCATTTACGGAATTTCATAGTATTTCTAGGCACTTCGGCCATGTTGAGAATCTCATAGTATTCCTAGACGTTCCTTCGGTAACACGCCATTTACGGAATTTCATAGTATTCCTAGGCACTTCGGCCATGTTGGGAATTTCATAGTATCCCTAGACGTTCCTTTGGTAACACGCCATTTACGGGATTTCATAGTATTTCTAGGCACTTCGGCCATGTTGAGAATCTCATAGTATTCCTAGACGTTCCTTCGGTAACACGCCATTTACGGAATTTCATAGTATTTCTAGGCACTTCGGCCATGTTGAGAATCTCATAGTATTAGTAGACAGCATAATAATATATTTTATTCATTCAAAAGAAGAAAGATAATGCCATTAAGCAAGAAGGGTAAGGTAGCACCTGTACTTGTATTCGGAGCATTGCCTATACGTAGTACTTCTTTAAGTTAGCCACATTCCAAGAATTCTTTTCCCCTCGGCTGTTGGCGAACAGGACGCTTTTGATTTTGTAAGAGACTGGACTTGTTCGCTTGACGATTTCGTATGGGCCTTCCCAGGTAGGGCTTAGTTTGCCATGTATTTCGTTGCGGGTATAGACCGTCACTCGTCGCAGCACCAGTTCTCCTACCATGAATTCTTTGGATCCTTTTACTCTCTTGTCATAAGTTTGCTTCACGCTTTGTTGGTATTTGGCTAGGGTAAGGGCTGCTATCTCTCGTTTCTCGTCTATCATGTCGAGCTCTTCTCTCATTCTTTGTTCATTATTTCCCTGCTCGACCAACGTCGTTCGGAGCGTGGGTAGCCCGATCTCTGTCGGTATGACGGCCTCAACACCGTATGCTAAGCTAAACGGGGTTTCCTTGGTGCCCGTCTTGGGTGTAGTTCGGCACGACCATAAAACGTTGAGTAGCCGCTCGGGCCACCTCCCCTTTGCTTGTTCAAGGGTGGTCTTGATGCCGTCTAATATTGTTCGGTTTGACATTTCGGCTTGCCCGTTCCCTTGTGGGTATGTCGGCGTCGAATAGAATTTTCGGATACCGAGTTCCTCGTACCACAGCTGTAAATTGGCATCTTTGAACTGGGTTCCGTTGTCGGCGACTATAGCGTACGGTATACCAAACCTAGTTATGATGTATTCCCAAATGAATTGTTTGACGTTGCTGGCTTTGATTTCTCGGAGGGGTTTAGCTTCGACCCATTTGGTGAAATAATCAGTCGCAACGATCAGATATTCCACATTCCCAGGTGCTCTTGGGAGTTTACCGACCAAATCGATTGCCCATTGAGCGAAAGGCCATGGTGCTGATACCGGGGTCATCATAGATGAAGGGAGCCATGGTATCTTGGCGAATCGTTGGCACTTGTCGCATCGTTGGACGTATGCATCGGCGTCTCGCTTGATATAGGGCCACCAATATCCTTGGGTCACTGCCTTGTTTGAAAGGGATCGCCCTTTGATGTGTGCTCCACAAGATCCTTCGTGGATTTCCTCCAAGACCGGCAGTTGTAGCTCGGTCGGGACGCACAGTAGATGTGGTCCCCGGTAACTGGATTTGTATAGTTTATCGTCCTCGGATAGCCAGAAGCGAGGAGCTTTTCTTGTAATTTTCAGCGCTTTTATCTTGTCGACCGGAAGCGTTCCACGTCGTAGATAATGGGTCATGTCCTCCATCCATCCTAGTTCGTACTGTATCGATGTCACCCGGTTTACCCTTTTTATTATGCTCGGGGTCGGCAGTAGTTCCACTGTGATCGACCGGGTGTCGGTCAATGTTAATGTCGAGGTTAGAGTGGCCAATGCATCGGCATGTGCATTCTCGGTGCGATTGATTCTTACTAACTCGCACTGTTCGAAGGTTGCCATCAAGCTTTGGACTTTCTCTTGGTAGAGGATCATTCTATCATCTTTCGCTTGGTACTCGCCGATGGCTTGATTGACGATGAGCATGGAGTCTGAGCTTGCAATTAAGTGGGAGCATCCGAGGGACCGGGCAATAAGCATGCCATTTATCATGGCCTCGTATTCTGCCTCATTGTTGGTAGCTCGGAAGCCCAGTTTTATGCTTTTTTCGATGATTGCTCCCTCGCTAGACTTTAGGACGATCCCTGCTCCTGATCCGTCCTTGGTGGCTGATCCGTCGACATGTATCTGCCAGTGTGATTGTGGAGAGAGTGCCAAAGGCTCGTCATAGCCTTCGGTGAATTCTGCGACGAAATCGGCCAGGACTTGTCCCTTTATGGCGTGGCGGGGTGCGAACTCGATATGAAATTGGGATAGCTCGACCCCCCAGGTGGCAACTCGGCCACTAATGTCCGTCCGTCAAAGTGACTCTTTAATATGAAATTTTGTGTATACCCGGACCTGATGAGCTATGAAATAGTGTGGCAACTTTCTGGTTGCGACGACCAATGCCAGACACAGCTTTTCCAAGGGTAGATAACGTGTTTCGGCTTCGACCAGAGTCTTGCTGACGAAGTAGATCGGAAATTGTTCGCGACCTTCTTCTCTTAGGATGACCGCGCTCACAGCTGTAGCGGAAACTGCTAGGTAGCATGCCAGAATGTCTCCTCTGTTCGGCCTTACTAGCAGTGGCAATGTCCTCAAGTACTCTTTGAGATTGTTGAATGAAGCTTCACATTCCGGGTCCCAGACGAATTTTCTATCCTTCTTGAGTGATTCGAAAAATGGATGTCCCTTATCTGCGGATCGGCTAATGAACCTGCTCAGCGCGGCCATCATTCCCGTGAGCTCTTGTACCTGTTTCTTATTCTTGGGCGCTGCTAGGTTTCGTAGAGCCGTTATTTGATCGGGATTAGCCTCTATTCCTCGTCGGCTAACCATATGTCCCAAGAATTTCCCTTTGCTTATGCCAAATGCACACTTGCTCGCATTGAGTTTCAGTTCGTGCTCGCCCAGCGTTCGGAAAACGTCCCTGATATCTTGAAGGTGGGATGTGGCTCTTTCGCTTTTGACGACCATGTCGTCTATGTATACCTCCATTGTTTTCCCTATATGATCTCGACATACCCGTGTTATCATCCTTTGGTATGTTGCCCCCGCATTGCGTAGACCGAACGGCATTACCGTATAGCAATAATTTCCCAAAGGCGATATAAATGAAGTCTTTTCTTGATCTTCGTGGGCGAGGGGAATTTGATGGTATCCTGAGTACGCGTCAAGGAAGGTCATCCGTTCTGCTCCCGCTGTTGCGTCCACCAGTTGATCGATCCTTGGAAGGGGAAAGTGGTCCCTCGGGCAGGCTTTGTTGAGGTTTGTGAAGTCTATACAGACTCTCTCCTTCCCGTTCTTCTTAGGGACGACGACCGGGTTGGACAACCATTTTGGATAGTAAACCTCCCTTATGGCTCCAGCCTCCAATAGCTTTTGTACTTCAGCGATTATAGCTGCTCTGTGCTGTACAGAGACTTTTCTGCTCCTCTGTGCTATTGGCTTGTACTCGGCGTTTACACTTAGGTGGTGGCATGCTGTATTGGGGTCTAGGCCCGGCATGTCTTTAGGACTCCAGGCGAATTTATCAGTGTTGTTGAGGAGGAATGCTTTCAACTCCTCGGATTCCTGTTGTGGAAGGTTGTCGCCGAGGAGGAAGTAGTGCTCCTCGTCCATATCAGGAATATACACCTTCCTGAGTGTCTCTCCTACTTGTTCTTCGACAACCCTTTCAGCTTTGGATATTTGGTTGATCAGCTTCTTTGTGCTGGTGGGTTGTTCCACAGTGCTTCGTTGTTTTTGGAGAGTCGCGGTGATGTCCTCGCAGCGTCTTGAATCTTCTTGACATCCTCTGGCTGTCTCGATCGCCCCCCTATCATTTGGGTATTTGACCTTTTGGTGATAGGTCGAGGGTATGGCCTTCATAGCATGTAACCAAGGTCGGCCCAATATTGCGTTGTGTCCGGAGTGGTCGTCGACCACTAAGAACTCCACGGGAACCGACATGGACCCTGTTGTGACACTGAGGACGATCTTACCCAAAGGTTTGGTCGTTTCGGAGATGAATCCGATCAGTGTGACATCGGTAGGCTGTAGATCTTGCAGCTTGAGTTCCATCTTGTCGAAGAGCTCCTTGTACATGATATCACAAGAGGCTCCTTGGTCGACAAGTACCCTGCTGACTGTGTCTAGGCCGATTTGAACACGGAGGTTAATGGCGTCTCCGTGGGGGTAAATCACCCCTTCTTCGTCAAGATCCGAGAAAGAAAAGGGAGGATGTCGTCGTGGTGTGCATTGTCGTTTAGAGGTCGACGCCTGTGATGTCTTGGCTACTTGGCCAAAGTGGGCCAGCTGCCGTTGTCGTGATCGTTCCCCGCCTGGGCCCTTGGGTCGTGACATATGAACGACGTTGATCGTTTTGCCTTGCCGGTTGTCAGATCCCTCGATGGCCAGTTGTTTGCCTTTATTCCCAGCTCCTTTGATGAACTTGGCTAGGTATCCTGCATCGCCCCACTGGTTCATTCTCCATCGCAGATTACGGCAATGCTCAGTGAGATGGCCGTGATCCTCGTGATATGCGCAGAAGAGCTTGGAATCTCTCTGATTGGGGGGAGAGATGATCGGTTGTGGTCGGGAATACCAACTTTCCCTGCATATATCCTTGAGGATATCTTCAGCAGACAGGTTGAAAGTGTATCGCAGCTCGACCGGTCCGAAAGTGTTTCGGTGTTCCCTCTCTTGGGGCCGAACCTGTTGAAATGGCTTGGGTGGCATCGGGTAGGCGAGCTGGAGCGGTTTATGTTCGTTGGTCGGTGTTGGGTATGCGATCTGGAGCGGTTTGGGCTCTAGTGCTCGTGGTCGCTCTCCCCTGCTATGGACCTCGGGCTCTTTGCCCTTTCTGGTCGGTTGGAATGCTTCTCCCTGGTTATTTCTAACTCTTTTGCGACCCACCTGTGCCTCGCGGACCGACTCTCTTCTCGGTAGAGTTCGGTTGAGGAAACGCAGTTCGTCGTTTTTATCGGTGAGGTGGGTACAATAGGCTAGCAGGGAATCAGTGGTCGGGAAGTTTTTGCCTATGAACTTCCTTCTCGCCCAATAGCCATTAGGGATGGAATTGATAAAGTTTTGGATGGCTATATTATTGGCATATCGTGGAATCTGGTTTGCTACGTCGATAAAACGTATGCAGTAATCGTTGAGCCTTTCATTTGGCATCATCGTCATTTTAAGAAGGGTTTCGATACTAACCTTCTTTTTCCGATGAGCAGCGTATCGGGTGGAGTATGCTCTTAGCAATTCTGCCCAGTTTCTAATGGAGCCCCGTGGTAAGTTATGATACCATGACGAAGCCTCTTGACCCAAGCTGTTTTTGAAAAATTTGCACATCAGTGCATGGTCATCACTCCACAGTTCCATCTTCGTCTTGTAGTGCCTCAGATGGTCGATAGGGCAACTCTTCCCGTCATAGAGCCTAAATTCGGGGATGACGAATCCCATAGGATTGCGGTACCGCATGATCTGTTCAGCACACGGGGTTTCTTGGCATACGTTCCAAGCCTGTTGGAACGCGTCATCCGTGACTTGGTAGGGGGAAGGGTATCCTCCCTGATGTGGTGATGGGCCATATCCCTCCCCGATCCTATATTCAGGATATCTATCGTCCTTCGTGTTTGTGTGGACACGTTCCATATGAGTGTTCGGATGGACGATAGTTATTGGGACATTGCCCCCTTGGTGGGGGACTCTTGTATCGGGTCGCCGACCCGCTGCCTCCAGGGCGGCCCTGTAGGCAGAATCTTCCACTTCATGGCGTGGGTCTTTGTTGGGTTGGATAACTGGCAATACGATGCCGGCCGCTGTCATGGCCGTCATGCATGCCGCCAGCTGAGCTTGTAGCTGGGTGTAGTTCCTTTCATCGGCTAATGGAACGACATGTTGTACCTCCACCGCGGGTGGTGTAATCATCCTCGGAGAATTAGTCGGCAGTCGGGGCGACTGTCCGAGTACATGATCCTCGGGCATACCAAACTGATGGGCCTCGTCCGTTTGTAAACGAGCACCGGAGTTGACCGAGGCCGTTGGCAAAGGGACTCTTGAGCTCGGCCCTGCTTGGGACCCGGTTAAGCGTCTTCGTGCACGCCTTAATACGGGCACGTCTTGTTCGTCCTCCGAGGACGAAAGGTGTTCGTCGACAATCCCTTCGATGAAATGTCGGGGTGGTTCGACCGGTTGTTCTTGGTTGACGTAGGAGGTTGTTGGTTGGTTTCCGGATTGGATAGCTTCATATCTGTCGCGGATGGCGAGTAGATCGTCGAGGTCTTGTTGGCTAATTTGCGTGTTTTGGTTATTGGTTTCTATTATCTCGGGATGGGTTTCCTCTACATTGGTAACCATTGTCGCTCGTCTGGCAGAGTATTGGTATTCGAATTCTAAACTAGTTGGGAACTAGATGATTCCCGGAGACGGCGCCATTTGATAAAGCCATAACTTTGGTCGGTCGCGTTAGGCTTTTCAACAATGATATAATGATAAATCAACCGTGAATAAATGATACTTCCTGATCTTTATTATTGCTCGGATTATTGTCCTTGTTCGGACTATTACATTTGCTCGGATTAGTATTTCGGCTTTACAATTATGCTCGATATAACTATTTAATCTCTCGTCTTGATCTTTCTCCTCTTTTATTCGGTGCTCGGCTGTCTTTTCTCGGTTTATTTCTCGAAGTGATATGCTTTGGTTAGTTTCTCTCTTTTCTTAACTTCTCTCTATATTTTTTGGATAGATTTTCTGGGTCCTTTTCTAGGAGGGGTAGTTGGCTATTTATAGGCAACTGCGCCTTCTAGGATATTGACAAATGTCTTCATCCCAGGGATTTTTCAGACAAGGGTCCCCCTTTGATTGGGCTTGGGCTTTTGGTAGTAGCACCTCAATTCCTATAAAAAGTATGAGATGACTCATTTAAGCGTTGGATACCCATTTATAAAGTGGGTTGATTATGACCCGAATAAAATATTCGGGTCTGATTTTTATGTTCTATCAAATATCAATATTGTATATGCTCTAGGTCTGTAAGTATCTCACTAATTCTAAATTTATTACGTCAACCATTATGTTAATTGATGCAAACACACATTCATATATGTATAATTTAGACAAAAACAAAATTTGACGAAATGAAAAAAACTATGATCATTATCGTCTACTAAACGAAATGTATATTTTATTTCATTTAGTAATAAACGAAAACGATACGAGCTTTTAACGAAATGAACACGAAATTATCGCCTCATTCACAACACTAGGTACACGGTACGTATTCATAAGTTCCAATCTCTCAAATAATTGGGGAAGTTCGAGAAGCAATAAAGATTAAGCGATTTTCAGTTTTTATTTTCTTTTGGTTGAAATGATAATGAAGGTGCAGTATACCTTATTCTTTAAGGTCTGGTGTTTTAGTAATATACTGCATGTTCTAGGATTAGTGTGGAATAAATGTGTTAATCGTTTTACCGAATTTCAAGCCGGCATATGGACTTGATCTAAAATAGTGATATTTTGAAGGACAAGAAGAGTAATTTTCATATCTCACTAAAAGGAAATGGTAGGACTCACAACACGATCTGTGGTGATACAACTAGACTTTTTGCTGGTTAATTTACATATTGGAATTGGTAGAAAACTAGCTCCATGCTTAATGGAAATGGGGAAAATGTTAAGTCTTTTAGACTATGATTTAAAAATTAGTTAGTTGAATGTGACTACAAAACAAGTTGCGAGAGAAATTATTGCAAGGATTTAAGGCTTAAATTACAATAATACAATATTCTTTTAAGACTTAGTTAATATTTCTATTCTCTCGTTTCCAATTAATTGTCAACTATAAAATTACTTGCAATTTTGACCGACCAATAACTTGTATCAAAATTGTCGGAATGAAATTTTTTAAATGATCATATAGTTTAAACATTAAATTTTAAATTATATGATTTAGATTTGAAAATTTTCATTTCGACAATTTTGATACATGTTATAAATCGATCAAAATTGCATGTAATTTCGTAATGAACAATTAATTGGAATGGACGGAGGAGCATAATTTTGTCCCATGCATTCAAACATAAATATTTCCTTTAGTTTTAAACTCGGGCATGATTAGACGTTTCTGTTGCCTCACTTTAGTTGTTTTGAGTTATGAGTGCCCCCTAAATACTTTAACAATATATGCGGCTAAAAGTTTGCCGGATTTATTTTCTGATTTCAAGTGTCCTTTAAGTAAAACTTTTTACCAGCAATTGTTGCCATATATTTCTCTAACATTGTTGCATATACTTAGAGCAAGAAGATATACGGAAATTTAAAAACTACAGCTGTGATAACTTAGCGTCAGATCTATCTTTAGATATATACAAACTTGATAAAAGTTCGACTGTGCATGACCATTACAGTTCTCTTATGTTTAATAGTGATGATGTCGAAGTCACAACATTCCATAGTCGTTCACTGAAATTTCTAAAAATTGGACAGGAAATTATACAGTGTTATGCATACATATGTTAGTTAACAAGTGTGCATATATTTTTGTCCCCTAGATCATTCTTTAACAGTGGGATCAATTATTGCTTCAATAATTGCCACAGCATAATTGGTAGTGGTAACTTACGATCCAATACCATTACCATTACCATTACCATACCGCATATGTAGTATGTAATAGTATGAGTTTTTTCATTTCATACATGTACAGTATGTTAATGTATTCAAGTTGATAACAGACTTACATAGTATGTTTGGCAAAAATAGTCAAGTTGATAGAGAGGGAAGCTCTCAAGGAGAATGAAGATACATCAGAGATAAGGAAAATAAAGGACAAAATAAAAAAAATCTTTTTTTTATCCAGCACAGAATGATGCAAAAATACAATCTTCTTTCGACCCTCAAATGATAGAGCAACAAGTTTTGGTTAACAAATCCTTTGCAGAACTTCTGTGATAGCAAACAGAACAATGTATTCCGCTGAAAGAAATCAAAAAACATAAAGGAGAAGTTTCAATCAGATTCACTATGGACGAGGTTAAATTGCTTTCAGAACCATACAAATTCACTTTAGTAGGGAAATTTACACGTGAATCCAGCTATTGAGCCTATTAAATTCTTTTTGAACAAGTTGGGTCTTAAATCAGACTTTTCAGTTGGATATATCGATAAAAAAGCATGTACTATTAAGGTTTTATCATGAGGAGGATTTCTTAAGGATTTGGCTAGGAAAAATTTGGACTATTTTACGTTATCCAATGAGGGTTTTCAAGTAGACCTATAATTTCAAACAGGGTTTTGAGCCATCTATAACCTCGGTGTGGATAAGTTTACCCCTTTTACCTGTGCATCTATACAGCAAATCCAGTATCTACTCGATTGCCAATGCATTTGGAATTCCGCTAAAACTAGATGCAGCTACGGCTAACTTTTCTAGGCCTCACTTAGCAAGAATATGCATTCAAGTAGACATGAACAAGGAACCCGAAGGGTCTATATTGGCTATGGTGATGAAGACCAACAAGAGGGTTTTTGGCAGGTGTGCATGTACGAAAATCTATCACACTTCTGCACATATTGCACAAAAATAGGTCATAAGAAGTGTGACTGCAAAGTGCTCGATGAAATGCACCACAAACTTTTCAGAAAAGATGAGACCATTAACCCCACTCGTAACTTATCCTATCAGCAAAAGACAAGTTCTAATGAAAAAAACACCAATGTTGAACATTTTAATCTTAGCGCGTCTAAGAACTTTCATGTCAACCAACAAGCTAATAAATTCATTGAAAAAAACAAGAGGAAAGCTTTTCCTATGCAACCAAGGTGGGTGAGAAAGCAAGAAAAGCATCCAAATAAACTCTCAACTAATTGTAAGGAACACAACAGTGGTTTATCAAGAAAAGAAAAAGACTCTATACCGTCGAAGAGCCAAGTTGAATTCCGTTAAATGATTGAGTACCACTGCATAATCAGTTCCAGATTTTGGAACAACAAGATATTGATGAAACTACACCAAAAACAACTTGTGAGAATTCTGCAATGTGTGATGAAGTAAACAACATAGATGAAGTGGGGGTGAAAAACATCGAGGACAGGGATGAGAGCCTCGATTTGGTCACAATGCCTGAATATTCAAGCTTTTCCGCCGACCAAAGAGCTTTCATTGAAGAACAAAATTTAGTTCATGCTTATGATTCAGACCCTGTCATTGCCAATCAAAAAAGATTCGATCCGTTAATAGAGATAACTAGTGATGCAGTCCCACTAAAAATATGCATTCGAGATCCAATCACTCACGAGGTTATTCAACTGCAGAGGAATACAAATGCAATAAAAAATGGATTTCTACCCATCGAGTGTGGATCGAAATTAAATACTGATACCGAACATTTGCTAGCTAGTACTTCTGCAGCTAAATCTAGCTCAGATCGGGTGATTCAAAAAGAGCAAGACGCTCAGTATTTCGAGGATACCTTCATCACACCTAATAGTGAGCAACTAAATCTAAATGAAGGTGATTTAGTGGTAGATATTTACTCTTCTAACTGGGAAACCGAAATGGACGAAGAGGAGGAGAAAAAGAGAAAAATAGCTAAAT
The DNA here is from genome assembly GCA_963682055.1 of Primula veris. NCBI lineage: Eukaryota > Viridiplantae > Streptophyta > Magnoliopsida > Ericales > Primulaceae > Primula > Primula veris. Next base: position 26,047,201 of record OY821742.1, on the reverse strand, counting down.
GGAAAGGTTTTCAAATACCAGAGAGAAGAGAAAAGCTAAAACACATCGATATAATACCAGAAGCAGGTCAAAATCAATTAATAATTACGCCGATCCTTATGACTATGTGGATTATGGTAGTTGTTAGTTAAATCGTATTTCATTGAAGAAAAAGTTGGGAGTCTAGCTTATAAGCTTTTATTAAGTATAATTCTACTAAAGTAAAAGGGTAGTACTAACTAAAAACGTCGATTGCGTTATGTTTCTCAAAAAGAAGATCAGGGGGTATTTACAGAGATAATTAAGCTAAAGCTATTTCACAAGCTTGGCAATCTCTTGTAAATGGGACAGTAGCTATTTCTTATGGAAGCAAAAGCTATTTTGCAAGGTATAAAGGTGGCTTACAACTATACTTACATCCAGGTTATAATAGAAACTGATCGACTTATTATGGTGTATATTAAGGAATCTATGATTGGCGACCTACTTTTTTCTGAAAATACAAGTTTAATTAAGAAGAAAAGGTGAATTGAAATCAATCATACCTTCGAAATGCTAGATCCATAGCCGATTATCAAGCTAAAGAAGCAAGGGAGAAACTTTTAAAAAGTGCATTTGAAATAAATCTTGAGATGCAGTGATGAAGAAACTGGAGGCATAGATCTAGTGTTTTGGTAGATTTGAGTATTTTGAGATGCGCTTCCCTTAAGTTCTGTTTGCCTAGCGCCGGTTATGGGGGACGGATAGAGATTAATTCTTACAAATTACAATCCAATTCAATCCGTAAAATAATCCAATTCAATCCGTAAAATAAATTATGGATTAAAAGGAGTTGAATTTGAACTGATTCTTAAATTTTCATTTTATTCATTTATTTTTTATAGTTTCATAATCAACTTAAATTTTAAAATAAATAGAATGTTTCAAATAAAAATATTAATTAAAATCGGTAAAAACACATTTCGAACATTTACAAATAAGTAACAAAACAAAAATATAACAAGAGTGTGGTTGATATATTGAAATACACATAATAGATATATATATTTATATTTATAGATATATATATTGTGGGTTGAAACGGATTGAAACGGATTAACTCGCGGTTTGTAAAGTCCAACCCTAACCCAACCCGCAAAATATATAATGATTTGAGACGGAGCGTAATTTCTTTTTTTACACTCAAGCCGCCCCAACCCAGTCAATCCACACATATTGGTTTTACCTACCCATTCCTATATTTGGCTGTGTTTGAACCTATTGATTTTTAAGTATGGCACTGTTGTTCCATTGTGGATTTTTTTATCCACCTTATCTGAAAATCAAAAAATAAAATAAAAAGTGGGCTTCCCCGTATTAATTAAAAAAAAAAAGTTAAAAAATATCCACGGTCACGTAACACTCGCACCCTAAATAAATATTACACCGTTCCGCATCAGCAACTTCAAAACAAATGATTCTATTTTAAGAGCATCAGCATCGGGTTTCTCAAAACATATTTTTCCTTAAAATTTGATAATTATGCTATAAAAAGTGATATGCATCAGAAACTCTATAAATTTCCTAAATTTAATAAAACACAAATGCATATCATTCCCTAAATTAATACTCACTCCGTCTCTAAACAAATGTCTCATACGAAAATATGTACAATTTTGACCGATAATTTTTTCATATTTAGATTGCCGGAAAAAATTATTTCAAAAGTTAATCACGTAGTTTATGGTTAGAACTATATGATAAAATTTTCAATTTTTTCATTTTGGTACGTGTATTTTCGCAGGAGATATTTGTTTAGGGACGAATGGAGTATTATAGTAATAAATTATTATATGGTTCATATTTTTGTGGTTGTAATATTGTTAGGATTATTAAAAGATAATAAAAAAATAAAAAAATAATGTAGGGTTATTATAAGGAGGAAGCTGTAATTTTGTGTAAATGTAAACGGTTACTAAAAGGTATAAAATGTGTTAGGTTTGAGGAAATAATTGAAGTTGTTGGTGCGGATGCACTTATCATTGTTATATTTTTAGGATAACAATTTAATTTTATATATTTTTCAGCTTCCGTGTCAAATTTATTATCATAACTAAATATTCATATATTTTAATATATTTCTATCAATTTTTTTAATCCAAATTAATTTAATATAACAAGCACGTTAAATAACTTACAAGTTTTCTATTATTTAAAGTAAAATGTACACTTTTATAACTTATAAGTAAACGTTTTGCTTTATACAAATTATCAATTTTTTTATCAATTTCTCTATCAAAATTACACAACTCATATTTTTGTTATTTTATTAATTTATATGTCAAAAGTATAAATAAATGAGAGAATAAGAGAAAAGTAAGAGAGATAAATTATTATTTTAATTATAATTGAAGATCTTGATATCTTATATCAGTTTTTATGAACTCAAATACAAGAGATGAAGATGTTTACTTATAATTAAAATAATAATTTATCTCTCTTATTTTTTTCTTATTCTCTCTAATTTATTTGTACTTTTCACATATAAATTAATAAAATAACAAAAAGATGAGTTGTATAATTTTGATAGAAAAATTGATAAAAAAAACTGATAATTTGTATAAACCAAAACATTTACTTATAAGTTGTAAAAATATATTTTTTTTTACTTTAAATACGAGAAAACTTATAATTTATTTAATGTGATTGTTCTAGTAAATTAATTTAGGTTGAAAAAAATTGATAGAAGTATATTAAAATATAGTAATATTTAGTTATGATCATAAATTTGATAGGAAAGCTGAAAAATGTATAAAATTAAACTGTTATACTAAAAATAGAAAAATAATGCTAATCAAGTTAAATATAAAAAAAAATACGAGATAACTTAGCCCTTCTAAAAGGAACCTATTAAAACCGATAGCATTTTGCCAAATCATGGTGTGCAAACCTTTTCGGTGCAACAATCGTTTTTCAATTTTAAAAGTAACCATACGTTCGTAATGATTTGTTTGTTTGATTTAATTAAAAAAAAAAACGGTCCACCAATTTTATTAAAACAGCAAACAAACAGAGAAACAAAAGAAAGAAACTAAAATATCCCAACCTCTCCCTGGCAATCCCACCACGAGAGAGAGAGAGAGAGAGATTATCAATGGAAGCACAAAACCAAATAATTAAGGAGAGGTTTTCAATCGATTTGACAATAGCGGGGGGGGCATCGGTAATTTCGAAAACAGCAGCAGCACCAATTGAAAGAGTGAAACTTCTATTGCAAAACCAAGGAGAGCTTTTAAAGACAGGTCTTTTAAACAATCCTTATACAGGTCTTGGTAATTGCTTTCGAAGGGTTTTTCAAGAGGATGGTCTTTTTTCCTTTTGGAGGGGTAATCATGCTAATGTCCTACGTTATTTTCCTACTCAGGTTTTTTTTTTTTTCCTTCTCTTTTTTATTTTATTTTATTTATATTCTAGGAAATAAGTCAGTTGTATCTATCCATGTTCTTGTTATCTATGGGATTGTTTGGTTTCAGCTTTTAAGCAACTATGCTGGTTTCAACTTTCAATTCCTTTTTTATATTCAAGGATTTAAGTCTATCCCATTGAGAAATCAATGGGAACACAAAATGAGAGGTTTTCAGTTTTTGTACTGTTTTTTATTTCATTGTTCTAATTTTGAAGTCATTTTAGATTTTTCTTTATTTTAGATTTTTTGTTTTTTTCTGACTTTTTTCCGTTTTTTATTTTCCTTATTTTTCATTTTTTTTATCGGTTAATTAGGTGTAATTAGACTAATAATTGAATAGTTTTGAAAGATGTTTATACTAATTATTGATATAATGTAGCTTCCCGAAATTAAGCCTTTTATTAAAACAAAAAATAGAAAAAACTAAAAATCCCAACCACTCCCTCCCAATCCCATCACCCCCTTTCTCTCTAGAGAGAGAAAGAGAGATTACCAATAGGAACACAAAACCAATTAATTAAGGAGAAATTCTCAGCAGATTTGGCAATAGCCGGGGGCACATCGGTAATTTCCAAAACCGCAGCTGTAACGTCTCGGAAATTTTGTGTTTATTATTGTTTTATTTACTTATTAATTTTATAGTGATAGTAATTTATTGTTTGCATATGTGAATAATGTGAAGTATATTTAATATTGATTAGTAAGTGTACATTGGTTATAGTTTTGGGTAGTGTATGTTATTAACAATAACTTAGTTGACTACGAGTGTAATTTGATAAAAAAAAAACAAACAAACAAACTAATTCTATGTATGCAGTAAACATAGATACATATTACATACATTACATATGTTATATAGATATATACAGAAGCCACACCCCGGCGGCTAACTAGTAGAGAGAGAGACGAGTAAGGGAGAGATAGAGAGACGGTGGAGAGAGAGAGTGCGGCCAGACCTGCCACACCTCCGGCAATCAGTCTGGTCAGGTTGCGGTGTAAGGCGGTGGTTGTGGTGGCTTCCGGTTTTTGTACAGCCGTTTTGTGAGCTAATTCCCAGGTCGTCGGGTTTCTGTTTCTTGCGATCCAATACATTTTCTTGACCTATTTTTGAACTCTATCTACCTGTGTAAGCCTATTCCCTTAAATTTCACTTTTATAAAACTCGCTTTTGGGGTTTTTACTCTAATCCGAATTTACATCATTTATATTAATTCGTAGTTCGTTTTAATTACGTTTAGGGACTGTTTGAGGGCGATTAGTGGGCTGTCCAGATCTGGTTTTGATTGTTTGGTGGGTTTTCGGCTTGAGTTTGGGAGTTTTGACAAACGATCTCTCGTTTGTTTCGGTAAGGGAGAAGAAATTGATCTGATCTTTAATTGCGGCAATTTATATATGTTTGTTTGTTGGTATGTATGCTTGGTGTTAAATTAATATTTATAGATTGGTTGTTTAGATGATGGTTATGTGGCCTTTTATTGTGTTAGCAATTTTATTGCAGTGGTTATGTTAATACGTGTGATGGTTGGAACTGTAATATAAGTGTTGAGGTTAAGTGATAGTCTGATTAAGGTGATGGTAATAATTTTATTAGTTGGGACATGCATGTGGCTGTTAGATGGTGGATTCCTACAGTCTAGTGTTGTGTGTGTGACTGTTAGATGGTGGATTCCTATATGAGTGTTGTGTGTGTGAGACTGGTAGATGGTGGATTCCTACAGTCAAGTGAATTCCGTGTGTTTGATTGCTAGATGGTGGATTCCTACAGTTAAATGCATGGTGGATTCGCTCGGGTACTATTTGTAGATTGCGTGTGGTGTTAACTTTAAATATTTTAATTATACAAGCCGTTTAATTATCGAGTATTCTGATAATTATCCTTTTATGTATTTATCTCCTGGTGTTAGTTTGGTGTGTTGACATGATATATTATTTCGTGGCTTGTTGATGTTGTATCTGTTTTGCTAGAGTTGGGTGTGCATGATTAGAGGCACGCGCCGAGTAAGATTGTTTTCTTACCTCCTTTACTTTTGTTTTTGTACATTTTGTTCGTTATCGATGTAAATGTGCTATCCTAGCTGTGAAGACGTTTAGAGGGCTTGCTTGTGACTCATATATCCGATTACACGTGATCGTGCGCACGCTAAACTTTTTGTTTATGTGCGCACGCTAAACTTTTTGTTTATATTGGGATTATTTATTTAGTTGAGCCATGTTGGCCTAATAAGCGTTTATCGCGAGTTTGTTCGTTATTTGCAAAAATACTTTATTCGTACCTTATTTATTTTTGACTATGTGATTTGGATCTTAACGGTTAGCTGGGTTGGATGTGACATTTTTTCATTGTTGGATTGGTTTTAGAAAGATCACGTTGGCGACTTTTAATCATCTGTATCGTGTTATTTGAACATGTTAATTTTCGTGGAAACAAATAGATATGAAAACGTCATGTCGAAATTTCTATAAATTGTTTTTTTTAAATTGTTTTCTTTTTGTATCGTCACATTTCAGCACTGTTGGCCACCCTTAGGCCAATGGTGACTCAAATATGATTATCGGCATGTCCTGAAGAATCTGTTTGGTTTTTATTTAGTGTGTTGTCGAATGCTTCTGCATGTTTTGTCATTTAAACCTTTTTATTTTAATTTACATTCACAACCCGGGTTTATCCAAAATCCGGGGCGTGACAGCAGCAGCACCAATAGAAAAGGTAAAGCTTGTATTACAAAACCAAGGAGAGCTTTTAAAAACAGGGCTGTTAAACAAGCCTTATACAGGAATTGGTAATTGTTTTAAAAGGTTTTTTTTATAGAGGAGGGTGTTTTGCCCTTTTGGAGGGGTAATCATGCTAATGTTCTTCGTTATTTTTCCTACTCAGGTTATTTTTCCTTCTTTTTTGTTATATTCCTTTTTTTATATTCTAGGAAAGAATTCAGTTGTATCTACCCGTGTTCTTGATATCTATGGGATTCATAAATGGGAGGGGATGACGTTTTATATAATTTTTTGATACCCTACACGAGGTTGTTTTCCTTAGAATGGGGGAGTGGTCGAAAGCTAAATTTGTAAGATTTTGATTGAATACATAGAAATTTTTCTGTTGGAGGTGTTCTTGTAGAAATTTTTCTGTTGGAGGTGTTCTTGCCTTTTGGAGGGGTAACCACGCTAACGTCCTTCCTTATTTTCCTACTCAGATTTTTTTTTTCCTTCTCTTTTTTTAAATTTCTTTTTCTATATTCTAGGAAATAAGTAAGGTTATTGCCTATTGTGCAATGTTTTTCTTTTTATTATACTAGAAGTACATATTATTCACCATATTTTCAAACATTCTAAAGAAACCACTGCCTGAAATTCTGAATTATATTGATTTTTTGCTATTGGGGGACAGCGGCCGTTTAGCGGCTAGACAAGTCATACAATTCTATAGGGGCAACCCGATCGAGAATAAAAAATTGTTTATTTTTTGAAAAACGATGTCGCTTTTCTTCTTTTTTTTAAATCCCTCTTTTATATTCAAGGAGATAAGTCAAGTCAGTTGTGCAATGTTTTCTATTTGTTATGCATTTTTATTCGCTCCATTTATCACATTCTAAGAAAAGCACTGTTTGGAAAAGCATCAAAGCCGGGAAAAAAAAAAGTAGCATCATTGAGCATTTGTACCTAATTTGAAAAGAAATTTTAACTTTTTTGATAATCAAGTCTCAAGTTATGTACTATATGATCATTCGTTAACCATGCTAACGTCCTACGCTATTTTCCTACTCAGCCCCCCCCCCCCTCCTCTTTTTTTTTTTTTTTATATTCTAGGAAATAAGTCATTTGCGCAATGTTTTTCTGTTTCTTATGCATTTTTGCACGCGTCGTTTATCACGTCTTAAGGAAAGAACTGTCTGAAATTATGAATTATAGTAATTCTTATACATTATTTTCCTACCCAGGTTTTCCCCTCTTTTTTCAATTCCTTTTTTATATTCTAGGAAAGAAGTCAGTTGTGCAATGTTCTTTTTCTTATGCATTTTTATTCGCGCCATTTATCACATTCTAAGGACAGCACTGTCTGAAATTCTGAATTATAGTATTTATTTGCTATTGGGGGGCAGAGGCGGTTTAGCGCGGAACTGTAAAAGAAACATTGCTGATACCTTTAGAAGTCAATTGTGTAATGTTTCTCATTTTCTTTTACATTTTATTCGCACCATTTATCAAATTCTGAGGACTGAACCAAGATTCGGAAACGGGAGAGGCTGATATTTTTATATAATTTTTTTCATACCATATATGAGGCTTTTTTCCCGTAAAATCAGGGAGGGGTCAACTTTTTAAGATTTTGATCGAACCACGTAAAAAAATATCTGTTTTTCATCATTTTTTATTAAAATGTAGAGTCGTGGCCCCCGACTGTCTCCACCTAGTTCCAAGGAAGGCACTGTCTGAAATTTTTGAATATTGTTTCTTTTGCTATTGGGAGGCTTTGGTCTATATGCATTTACTAGGAAACATGATTCTACCCGAGTTCTTGGAATGTAAGGGACTGTTTGGTTTCAGCTTATAAGCAAATAAGCTGGTATTTTATGATTTAAAGAAATAAGTAGGAATTGTTTTTGCCTTTTGGAGGGGTAACCACACTAACATCCCACGTTATTTTCCTACTCAGGTTTTCCCTTATTCTTTTTTTCAATTCCTTTTTATGTTCAAGGAAATAAGTAAGCCTATGTTGCAATGTTTTTCTTTTTCCTACTCCCTCGGTCCTAAACAAGTGTCCCCTACAAAAGTACATACGTGCAACTTTGACTTGCGATTTTTTCGTATCTAAATTGCCGAATTTGAAAACCTTAATATTGCATTATATAGTTTTAACCATGAACTAAGTGATTAAATTTTGAAAAATATTATTTTGGCAATCTAGATATGAAAATTTTACGGGTCAAAATTGCAAGTATTTTCGTAGTGGACACTTATTAAGGGACATAGGGAATGCATTTTAATTCCAATTTTAATTCGCACTAATTATCACCTTCTGAACTATAGTAATTCTTTGCATTTACTAGGAAGCATGATTCTACCTGAGTTCTTGGAATCTAAGGGATTGTTTGGTTTCAGCTTTTATGCGCATAAGCTGATAATTTTGTGATTTAAGAAATAATTAGTGTTGCCAAGCTGGTAACCACGCTATTGTCCTACGTTATTTTCCTACTCAGGTTTTCCCCTTTTTTAATTTCTTTTTTATGTTCAAGGAAATAAGTCTGTTGTGCAATGTTTTTCTTTTTCTCGTTTTATACGTTTATCACATTCTAACGAAAGCACTGTCTGGAATTCTGAACTATAGTAGATTTTTTGCTATTTGGGTGGCAGAGGAGGTTTAGCGGCTAGACAATACTATATGGTTAAATGGTGTTTGTTATTTTATATTTTGAAAAACTAAGTCGTTTTGGTCTGAGAATTAAAGAAAATGTTCAATTACACAGTGACCTCGCTTAGCAACCTCGGTTTCTGGTTAAATGGCATTTGTTATTTTAAATATGTTATCGAGTTGATTTTATTATTTGGTGTTCTTGCCTTTTAGAGGGGTAAGCGCGCTAACGTCCGATGTTATTTTCCTACCCAGGTTTTCCTTATTTTTCAGTTCCTTTTTTATATTCATCTATTGTGCAATGTTTTTCTGTTTCTTATGCATTTTTACTCGCGTCGTTAATCACATTCTAAGGAAAGCACTGTCTGAAGTTCTGAATTAATTTTTTGGTACATATGAATGAATGTAGGTGAGCATTAAAGTTGAAAACAAAGAGTAAAACGAAGTACCATCATTGAGCATTTCTACCTGATTTCAAAAGAAATTTTAACAATGGGTTTTTGTCTTTTTGATAACGAAGTCTCAAAATATGTACTATATGATCATTTTTCCGAACTTTTTGCTTTCGAGGGGTAACCACGCTAACGTCCTATGTTATTTTCCTTCTCAAGTTTTCCCTTCTTTTTTTAAATTCCTTTTTTTATATATTCTAGGAAATAAGTCAGTTGTGCAAGGTCATTCTTTTTCTTATGCATTTTTATTCGCACCTTTATCACATTCTAAAGAAAGAACTTTCTGAAATTCAGAATTATAGTAATTCTTGTACGTTATTTTCCCACTCATGTTTTCCCTTCTTTTTTTCTGAATTCTTTTTTATATTCTAGGAAATAAGTCAGTCAGTTGTGCAATGTTTTCTGTTTGTTATTCATTTTTATTCACTCCATTTATCACATTCCAAGGACAGCACTGTCTGAAATTCTGAATTATAGTAATTTTTTGCTATTGGGGAGCTTGGTCTATATGCATTTACTAGGAAACACGATTCTACCCGAGTTCTTGGAATGTAAGGGACTGTTTGGTTTCAGCTTTTAACCGAATAAGCTGGCATTTTTGTGATTTAAAGAATTAAGTGGGGATTGTTCAACCACGCTAACGTTCTACATTATTTTCCTACTCAGGTTTTACCTTATTTTTTTTAAATTCCTTTTCTTATATTCAAGGAGAGAAAAGGTCTATTGTGCAATATTGTTCTTTTTCTTTTACATTTTTATTCGCACCATTTATCACATTCTAAGGAAAGAACAGTCTGAAATTCTGAATTGATTTTTTGGGGAAGTTGTTGTTAATTGTGAGTTTTGTTTAAAATTTGGTACATATCAACGTAGCATCAGTGAGCAGTTGCAAATAAAGAGTAAAAAAGAAGAAGCATCATTGAACATCTGTACCCAATTTTGAAAGGAATTTTAACTTTTTTGAAAATTAAGTCTCATAATATGTAGTAAATGATCATTTTTCCTAAGTTTTTGCTATTGGGGGGGGGGGGGGGGCTTGGTCTATATGCATTTACTAGGAAGCATGATTCTACCCGAGTTCTTGGAAAGGGACTGTCTGAAATTCTGAATTATAGTAGTAGTAATTTTTTGATATTGGGGGGATGGAGGCGGTTTAGCGGCAACCCAATCGAGAATCGAGACGACAAAAAAAATGTTCTTTAATTTTTTGAAAACCGACGTCGTTTTGGTCTGAAAATTAAAGAAAAATTAATTGTTCAATTACGCAGTGACCTCGTTTAGTAACTCCGTTTTATGGTTATATGGTATTTGTTTTTTAAAATATGTTATCGAGTTGATTTTATTATTTAGTATTTTTTTTTCGTATAATTGTTATTCGTATGGGGGGAAAAAAACTAGAGTGCAAAAAAAAAAAATCGCAACCGAGATACTAATAAATCTTGATCTGCCTCCGTTGGGGGACTTGGTCTATAATTAGAAAGCATGATTCTACCCGAGTTCTTGGAATGTAAGGGACTGTTTGGTTTCAGCTTTTAAGCAAATAAGCTGGCAATTTTGTGATTTAAGAAAGAAGTCGTTTTGCCAAGCTGAAGGTAAAGCTTCTTCCCTTTCAGGTCATAATACCAGAAAGGTTCTGTTTTTGAGCTGATCAGCCAAATAAAGTCTAGATTTTAACTAGAAAACCCGAGCTTAAAAGCTTCAACCAAACATGGCATCAATTTTCAGGCTTACCCTTTTAGTTTCTCTTTTGATCCCTTTTCATTTTACTACTTCTACACTTGATTATATACAATGTTAGTTTAAAAGAAAATAAAAACAAAGTGGCACTTTCTGTTAAAATGGTTGACATTTTGTGTCTTTTTTTTTTCAAATTTTATTAAAGAGGATCAAGGGATTTCACACCTACCCCCGTTAACAAGACTCGACCCCTGCACCTCCTATTTGATAGTGCGGGCTCTAGCCCATAGGCTATTCCTAGTGGGTTATTTTGACATTTTGTGTCATTTAGTACCTTTTTTAAACAACCTGGATAGTTGACTACTTTGCTTATCAATACAAGTGTTACAGTAAAATTGGAATATTTAGTGTGAGACTCAGACCTATCCTTTTGAGGGATAACTCGTCTAAACTCGAGAAGTATGCATCCTTTAAACTGTTTCATCAGAGTGCCAATTTGAATACTTTTAAAGGTTTCTGTACCATTTTTCTTACAGGCTTTCAACTTTGCCTTCAAAGGTTATTTCAGGACCTTGCTTAATCACTCTAAAGAGAAAGATGGATACCTAAAATGGTTTGCAAGTAACGTCGTTACAGGGAGCGCTGCCGGAGCAACCACCTCTTTGCTTTTGTATCATTTGGACTATGCACGTACTCGTCTCGGCACTGATTTAAAAGAGTGTCCAGTTAATGGACAACGTCAATTCAAAGGGCTAGTAGATGTCTATAGTAAAACGTTGTCTAGCGATGGAGTTAAAGGGCTTTATCGTGGCTTTAGCGTATCGATTATTGGTATCACACTATATCGGGGAATGTATTTTGGGATATATGACTCCATGAAGCCTGTTGTTTTGGTTGGCACATTACAGGTCCGTGCCTTTATTTCTTTAATGGCTGTTAGTCACATGCTAAAGATTCCAGTTTTGTTTTTGATTTTATAGGATTTTGGTACTCAATAGGGCTCAATGTTTTAAATAGCGTTATCGCTAGCGTAGCGTTTTTTTGAGAGACACTAAAAGCGCAAATAGCGTTGCTACATTGCGCTTTGTGGTGTACTTTTTTTTTGTATAAATACATATAAATATAGCATTAAATTCAAAACATCTAATAAAAATTAACTAAATATATATAAAAAGTTGTAACTAATAATCACAAAATGATTGTAGTTGAGATGCCAGAGCATTTACTTTGTTTGCAAGAGGTTTGGGGTTTGATTCTCTTTAGCCTCCAATAATTTCATTAAAATTTTGACAAAAAAAAAATTGACTGCACCCGCTATAGCGTAAATAGCATCCACTATAGCGCGCTATTTACGCTATAGCGTCTCTATAGCGCGAATTTAGCGCTTTTCCATCCAAATAGCGGTTTATCGCCGAAAAACGCTATTTCGCGAACTATAGCGCAATATAGCGCGCTTTTTAAGACTGATAGGGCTACATATTCTGTAAGTTGCACAACAATTTTTAAGGCTTATTTGTTTTAGCTTCTAAGCAAAGAAGCTGGATTTTTTTAGGATTATAGAGAGAGCAATGACAATTGCACTTCCAGTTTACCCCGAATTAATGCACTCCATGAACAAATGAAAAAGAAACATTAAATCTTTGATTCCTAACTTTTTAAACAATTGCATAAATACCTATCTGCAACCAAATAGAAAATTGCCACATCATGGAGTTCATCAATTTCGGGTGTAAATATTATGCAAGAATTATTTCTCTTATAAAGAACTGGGTTCATCCAGTTTAAACCTTCTAGCCTTTTGATAAAAAAAATGAAGAACGAAATGTCTCAGCTGATCAAACAGACATATTAACTTTTGATCAAAAACAACTGATCAGAAAAGCTGCAAACAAACAGAGCGTAATATATCTCTGTTATTGCTTGTTAGATTTTAGAAATATGGAGAATATATTTATATTTGTTGATTACAGAATTGAGTACATATGCATCCTTATATAAGCTGGTTAAGCTTCTACATAATTCTGCACTAAATGCTAACTGCCAACTAACACCAAATTTATTAAGCATTTAGCAACCTTTAACAAAACCTAGAATCTTCTCAAGCTTCTATATTGTTCCATTATTCAGCACCCACCCTCAAGCTGGAATTTCCAGCTTGGAGATTAATCTCTGAAACACTTCGGTGCTAAACCCCACTTCTCCTTAAACTCTTCAGACTGCACAGTCGTTATGATACCAGACATCCTTGAATGGATGGTAAAGCGACTGATAACAAGGAAGAACAGCAGCGTTAAGGCTGGAGTAAAATAAGCAGCGATGGAGGCTGAATTATAAGAAAAAATGGCAGCAATGAAGGCTGCTTGAGAACCAGATAGGTAACAGCAATGAAGGCCGTATTATAAGAAAATATAGCAGCAATGAAGGCTGCTCAAATAACGGCATAAGCAACAGCAATGAAGGCTGTAATGGAAGAGATAAACAGCAGCTATTAAGGCCACTAACTAAGGAGAAAACAGCAGCAATTAAGGCTGCGAAAGATTTGAAACCTGGCAGCAATGAAAGCCGCAAATTTGTTTTAATACTGCAGCAATGAAGGCTGCAGAAAGAGGTAGAAAACAGCAATTAAGGCTGCGGACAAGGGAGTAATATGCTGCCCGCCAACAAAGCCGAAATTTGTAGACACTAACAAGGATAGAACTGCTCTGATACCATGTTAGGTTTTAGAAATATGGAGAATATATTTATATTTGTTGATTACAGAATTGAGTACATATGCATCCTTATATAAGCTGCTGGTTAAGCTTCTACATAACTCTGCACTAAATGCTAACTGCCAACTAACACCAAACTTATTTATTAAGCATTTAGCAACTTTAACAAAACCTAGAATCTTCTCAAACTTCTATATTGTTCCATTATTCAACATTGCTCTTTGTCTCTGTCTCTGTCTCTGTACCTCGCTCTCTCTCAGCTTTGAAAGTATAAAGAAATTTGTATATGTTCCCAACTAAGAGAATTGAATACTCAATTTAACACTTGAAGAATCTTGATGAAGTTTACAATTTACACGGCAAGCCGAGTCTACTAATAATTACACTTGTAACTATTCCAGTTTTAGTGTTAAGATGCTACTTTGTCACACTATTAACCTATTCTCCTGATAGCACTTTGTTTTTCGTCTTTTTCTGTAGAATATATTATGTATTGTTATATAAGTCATCTTCAATACATACAAATATTCTTCGCAGGACAATTTCTTTGCTAGTTTCTTGTTGGGTTGGAGTGTGACAACATTTTCAGGGGTATGTGCCTATCCTTTTGATACGGTGAGACGAAGAATGATGCTAACCTCAGGACAAGCTGTAAAATATCGGAATTTTTTGCACGCATTTCGTGAAATTATTCATATAGAAGGTTTTAGGGCTCTGTATCGTGGGGTCACTGCTAACATGCTCCTTGGGGTAGCTGGAGCTGGAGTACTTTCTGGTTATGATCAATTATACAGAATTGCTTATAGAAAAAGGCCTAAATTTGAGCCAAATACAGTGAAGTAACATACACTTTTACATGGTATACAAAGATTGTTATCTTGAAGGAAAAACCATCTCCTTAGCCTAGGGAAAATGTGCGTCTTCAGCTTTTATCTGTAGAGCTCAAAGGACAAAAGTGGATGATTAGCAATTTTAAACTGGTGGCAAGTATGATCTGGGGTTACGCCTCCATTTACTTTGTAAAAGTTTTTTGGCTTGTGCCGTTGTAAATGGGGCATTCTTTATTTGTCAATTTTAAGCAAAGTTCAGACGCTATTATAATCTGTATAGTTGTTCATGGCTGGGCATTTTGTATATGCATTTACTCGAGTTTATACCACTTACCTGTTTGATTACTGGAATTCGGTTGACGTTGTCAAGAAAACTACGACTTAATTCAATTTATACAACTGATTCTTCACTATGTTCTATTGAATGTAACCAACCATTTCATGATGAATCCATTTTCATTATTTTAAGTTCTCCCTTTTATTTTCTCTTTAAAGCATCCTGGTGGTCATTTCTAGTGTTAATTATTGTTAGAACTTGGAAGCATCTATTGATTGCTTCACAATGCGGAGTGTTAATTACTGTTAAGCCATTGGGATTTTGATAAGGATCTGCAATGCCCTTTCTGCTCGAGTAAAATGCCTTCTGGTTCTATTAGCTTTGGCTATCAGCACTACCACGTGATATGTCTTAGGTTCTTTTTCTTTATATTAAATTTTTTAAATCTATCCATTTCTATTTAAGTTCTACTGAAACTTTGTTTTTATAAGAAAAGAATAGGAAAAGGAAGAATTACTTTGATATGTGTAAAGGTTTTAGAGGGGAAGAGTACATGGAGAGCTGTATTTTTAAGAATGATCAAGTATTAAATGCTTCTATTTTTCTTTGAGAAAAATGCATCAAATTTTCCAACTAACCTAATGTGTGATCATAATAATTCTGCAGAACCTATTAGGTCTGCCATGCTATAATACTCTTCCGGCAGTCTCATACTTCAAAATCATACAAAATATAGTTTGCATTACGGCTTTCTTTCATGGCTACATGTAGGATATGTCATTGTGATGATCATCTTCATGTTGCTATTCAGGACAGTTTATGTTGTGTTGGATTGAATGGATTTGAAAATTGCAATAGGGTGTAGATGTACATCAATGGGAAGATACCGACTTCGAAGTGAAATCATGGTCGTATAAAAGATCTTCTATTTATGTTGTTAAAACCTTATTAGATGACTAATAGCAAACTAACAAAGTATGTTTAGACTCTTTAATTAACCAACGATGTAATTTAATAAACATTCAAATTCTTTTGGAGTCTAATCCTGATCTTCTCAAACGTTGGACTACATGGAATCCAAGAAGAAATTTTCTCCATATTAATGTTAGTTCTTTTTTCACAAGTTTATATTGTTAATGTTAGTTCTTTTTTCATAAGTTTATATTGTTAAGTTAGCAATAGGTATGTGCTCGAAGTTGTTTATGTTACAGTTAGGAAGAACTTACAGGAATAATTGAGTCCGCAAATTAAGAATTACCAAACGACTATAAACTATCACGGATATTTCTAATTTAAGCCAAAAGCCAAAAGTTCTTATGTCGCTTCGTGGTAATTGAAAACCCGCCACACTTTCTGCTCTTTCTCCTCACTGCAATAGTCATACAATTAGAATTTTGTATGCAATATTCCACCAAGCTTTTTCTAGTTCTTCTTCTGCATATACACAATGATCTTAGTCTCGAGAGCAGAGTCTTCTTTTTCTGTCCTAGAACGAGCATCGACGCCTTCTGCTTCTTTGCCTCTTCCACTATGTTCGGACATCTTTCTTTCCCTTCCACCAATGTCGCCTCGACAAGAACCTGTATTAGCACATCAACTTATTTTAAAACCATGTTGTCTGAATGTGCCAAAATTATCTTTGCCAAAACCAGTATTTATTGGTCAAGTAAGCAATATTGAGATGTTTTGAGTATTACTTGGGAGATAATAATTATACAATAAAATAAGTAGTTCGAATACAAGAAAAATCCCTCCATACATGATGAGGTTGAAGTTTCTAATTCGACTAGCAGAATACTTATGTTGTTCACACCGTATATTAGTATATATTTTTGAAGTTCACGTTCAAGCTAATGATTTCTTTCTTAAATTTTCCTTTTCTTTAAATTCATGGTTGATAACTCTTCTTTATTAATTTAGGTTGATTATAGAGGTTTAAACCTTTTACATATTTGATCGTTTTGATATTTCAGATTTGGAAGATCTGAGTGTGTGAAGCAATTGATCATTAGACATCTTTTGAGACGAAATAGCAAGAGTTAATTTTGCTTACTCCGGGCCTTCTCAATTCACACATCTTTTTCATCGAACGAAGAAGCTCATTGGCCCTATCCCCACCACATTTTGCACCTGTAATAAATATAATCATTAAAACTCTATACCTCAAATTTATTTTGCTTCCTAGTTCTAGTAAGAGGTGCTCTCAATACACTACATTTTTTCTTTTAAAACGCGTGAACCGTAGATTAAATATACGGTTTACAGTGATCCACTGTAAACCGTAGATTTAATCTACGGTTTGTATTCATTTAATGCAAACCGTAGATTAAATCTACGGTTTACAGTGGATCACTGTAAACCGTAGATTTAATCTACGGTCTGTGTAATTTCTGCAGAAATTACACAGTCAGTCCCTGCTTTTCAGAATTACACAGTCAGTCCCTGCGCCAAAATTACACAGCAGGTCCCTGAAAAACAGAAACTTACGTTTTTTTTAAAAAAAAACATTTTTTATACTACATTCTCTCTCTTTCTCTCAAAAACCCCCAATTTTCAACCCAAAAAATCACCCAAATCAATCAACCACATTAACTATCAAATTTATTAACAAAAAACCCCAAATCATCAATCAAACTTATCCATAATTGAAGGTATATCTTTTATTCTCTAATTTATTATGTATTTTGTGTAATTCAAATTTGTAAAATAGGAAAAAATATATAAAATATGCAAATCCATAATTCACTTAGCTATATATAATTGTTTGTTGTTTGTTTATATTAATTATAGAAATTTTAATAATTGTTGATATTTGTCCCATTTTTGCATGTTTTTTTATTTTTTGTAATTTTAATTTGTAAAATAGGAAAAAATATATAAAATATGCAAAATCATAATTCACTTAGCTATATATAATTGTTTGTTGTTTGTTTATATTAATTATAGAAATTTTAATAATTGTTGATATTTGTCCCATTTTTGCATGTTTTTTTATTTTGTTTGGTTAATTTGAATTGTTGATAATGTGTTTGGTTATGATTAAAAAATTGAGTTATTATTGTTTGGTTTATGATTAAATGTGTTTGGTTATGATTAAATGTGTTTGGTTATGATTAAAAAATTGAATTATTATTGTTTGGTTTATGATTAAATGTGTGTTTGGTTATGATTAAAAAATTGAATTATTATTGTTTGGTTTATGAAAAAATGTGTGTTTGGTTATGATTAAAAAATTGAATTATTATTGTTTGGTTTATGAAAAAATGTGTGTTTGGTTATCATTAAAAAATTGAATTATTATTGTTTGGTTTATGAAAAAATGTGTGTTTGGTTATCATTAAAAAATTGAATTATTATTGTTTGGTTTATGAAAAAATGTGTGTTTGGTTATCATTAAAAAATTGAATTATTATTGTTTGGTTTATGAAAAAATGTGTGTTTGGTTATCATTAAAAAATTGAATTATTATTGTTTGGTTTATGAAAAAATGTGTGTTTGGTTATCATTAAAAAATTGAATTATTATTGTTTGGTTTATGAAAAAATGTGTGTTTGGTTATCATTAAAAAATTAAATTATTATTGTTTGGTTTATGAAAAAATGTGTGTTTGGTTATCATTAAAAAATTGAATTATTATTGTTTGGTTTATGAAAAAATGTGTGTTTGGTTATCATTAAAAAATTGAATTATTATTGTTTGGTTTATGAAAAAATGTGTGTTTGGTTATCATTAAAAAATTGAATTATTATTGTTTGGTTTATGAAAAAATGTGTGTTTGGTTATCATTAAAAAATTGAATTATTATTGTTTGGTTTATGAAAAAATGTGTGTTTGGTTATCATTAAAAAATTGAATTATTATTGTTTGGTTTATGAAAAAATGTGTGTTTGGTTATCATTAAAAAATTGAATTATTATTGTTTGGTTTATGAAAAAATGTGTGTTTGGTTATCATTAAAAAATTGAATTATTATTGTTTGGTTTATGAAAAAATGATTGTTTGGTTATCATTGTTTTGTTATCATTAATTGGTTATAATTGAGTTATCATTGTTTTGTTATCATTAATTGGTTATAATTGAGTTATCATTGTTTTGTTATCATTAATTGGTTATAATTGAGTTATCATTGTTTGGTTATCAGTAATTGGTTATCATTGAGTTATCATTGTTTGGTTATCATTAATTGGTTATGTTATCATTTTTTGGTTATCATTAATTGAGTTATATTTGGTTATCATAGTTAGGATGGCAGACCCAGGTCCACATATTAAAGGGAGGTTGGGTATTTTACGACAGACTGGTCACATTTCTAATCAGACTTGGGATGCTGGCAGAGAAGCGGGTAGAGGAGATGCCAATAAGATTAGGGTTTATAATTATAGTTGGCAGATACCGACGCCTGAAAGGGTAGTTCAAAATATCATTAGGGCTGGTTTTTACGGTATTTACAGTATAGGTAATTATACCGTAGACCGAGGGTTGATTACAGCCTTAGTTGATAGGTGGCGTGATGAGTCGCACACGTTCCATTTTGTCGGGGGAGAGTTGGGGATATCTTTACAGGATGTAGAGATTATGCTTGGTATGAGGGTGGATGGTCTTGCTGTGACCCGGTCGGAGCGGAATGACACGAAGGCGAGCAGGTTGGCTATGATGGAGAGTTTGTTGGGTGTTAGGCCGGCTGACAATCAAGTCGATCAAAACTGTCTGACAGTTAGACTTGATTGGATGTTACAGACCTTCGGTGAATTACCCCCCAACCCTAGTGAGGAGCGTTTACTATATCAGTCTAGGGCTGCCATGCTATTATTACTGGCTGCACATGTGTTTTCGGATAAGAGCAGTGATCAGATTCCACTCTGGCCTCTGCCATTTCTGGAGGATTTTGACACATGTGCTGAGTATAGTTGGGGATCAGCTCTTCTGGCCTGGTTAGAGGCTAATCTATGCAGGGTGGTACGTTGTAAGACAACCGGAGTAAGCGGGGCGGTGATGTTTCTGGATATGTGGGCGATTACCAGACTACTGCTGGTTAGACCGTGTGAAGAGCTGCCGGAAGATGTCGAGCCACCGGAGGGCTTGCCTAGGTTCCCCCTCGGTTACAGGTATGATATTTATTTAGTTTTTGAATTGGATTTGCTTTTTTATATTATTGTGTCATCTATCATTTACTTAGCTGCCGGTTATATTTATTGTTTATCGGTTTTTGTTTGTATATTACAGATGGAAGATGTGGAGGCAAACTAACCTTACGCCATATGTCTACGGACATAATGTGGTCCACATACGTGACCAGTTTGACAATATGTCGCCTGAACAGGTAAATTTTAATTTTCGTATTATATGTAACTTACGTATTATATGTTGTATATGTTTGCATTTGTCTTATGTGCGCAGAATTTATTACTCGTCTATTTTTAAACCATTGTTTATATATTCTACTTTTGCTGATAACAGATAGTGTGGCAACCTTACGGGGATCTCAATCAGTATCCGGAATACTGCACGCGGGGCCGTTATATGTGGCATTGTTCTGTGCCTCTCATTTGTAATGAGAAGATTGAGTACCACCCCGCGGACAGGTTCATGAGACAGTTCGGTTTTGTGCAGCGGGTCCCTACATATATTTGGAAACCCAGACATGGTCACGGCAAGGATAGAAGATATGGGATTGGGCAAAAACACGACTGGCCTTTACTAACCGGAGAATTTATAGCCGTGTGGAATGACCGCCACACCCGTCTTATTAACGGCGAATATGGCACGGGGACGTCACCGGATTACATGAAATGGTATAGAGAGCGGACCCGCATCTTCATAAACCCACCTGAACTTGCCCCGCCATCTCACGGTTTCCGGGAGCATACAGGGTTGTTCAGTAAAATGGTAACAACTAATTAAAGTTCATTAATATTTGATTGTTATTTTTCTGTTTGTATATTTCAATACTTATAAAATCGTTTTTGATTGGTTTTTTTTTTCAGAAAGCGGTATTGCGCCGAAATTTCAAATCATTCAAACAGCATAAATTGAAAACGGAAGTGGACTTACTACGAAAGGACTTCGCTGAAATGGGATTGAATCCGTACGGGTCAGCTGATGAACAGTCGGATGGGGAGGATGACGATGACGACGACGACGACGACGATGGTGATGACGACCTACGTTACGACCCAAGAAATTACACTAGGTCGGCAAGTTGTCGGCGTCCCGACGAAAGAGGCAGAGGGGAAGGCGAATCTAGTAGCGGCGGTAGAAGAACCAGTGGAGGTCGACCCCCGACTACAGATCAGGGTCCGGGTCCGAGTTCAAGCGGTCATGGTCGTCGTGCTTCTTTTGCTGGGTCGGGCTACGTTCAGGATGATGTCCCGTTCGATCATCATAGACAATCATTTGGGTCGTACGAGCATCATCCTAGTCATCAGTCAACCGACAGTTGGAGTCGAGGGTTGACAGTTACATCCCACGAGCGTGCGCCGCATCCAGAATCGCAGCAGCGACAAAGACGGCGTACGGAGCTAAACGAAATCGAAGAGTCTGCTGAGCCGTCATCCGATAGATTAACATCGGCGGGAAAGATGCTCCCTATGTCCAACTTTAAAACATTTAGTCGTTACAAAAAAAAATAAATGCACTGTTTTTGTATTTCATTTCTATGTTTGATTTGTCAGTTTTATTATTAGCTAGGGTTGAATATTATAAATTCGTAGGTTTAATTTGATTTCTATGTTTGATTTGTACGTTATAATTTCGTAAGCTTAATTTGATTCGTATGTTTGATTTGTATGTTTTAGGGTAAAAAATATTCTGTATTTTAATTGATAGGACCAATATTGAGTTTTTACAAACCCTAAACCCTAAATTCTAAACCCTAAACCCTAAACCCTAAACCCTAAAAACTAAACCCTAAACCCTAAACCCTAATTTACAAACCCTAACCCCTAAACCCTAAATTACAAACCATAAACCCTAAACCCTAAACCCTAAAATCTAAACCCTAAACCCTAAACCCTAATTTACAAACCCTAACCCCTAAACCCTAAACCCTAAATTACAAACCCTAAACCCTAAACCCTAAAATCTAAACCCTAAACCCTAAATTACAAACCCTAACCCTTAACCCCTAAATTACAAACCCTAAACCCTAAACCCTAAAACCTAAACCCTAAACCCCTAAAAACTAAATATTCTGAAATATACATACAAACCGTACATTTAATGTACGGTTTGTACAGATTTCATACAAACCGTACATTAAATGTACGGTTTGCTTGTTTTATGTGCAAACCGTAAAAGTAATGTACGGTTTGCACCCCTGATTTGAGCAGCGACGTTTTACGAATGTACTTTTTACATAGAATCACCGTTAATAACGTAAAAAAAAAAATAAACTACAAACCGTAAAAGTAATATACGGTTTGTAGTGTAAATTACATTGGATACCATATCTATCAAAATAATTCCGACAACACATTATCACTTTTGAATTATTATGACTTGACAACCCTATCCGAAAATGACTACTCAATGCATTATTAAAGTTTCGAAATGACTACTCCAAAAAAAACACTACAACCCGTAAAAGTAATATACGGTTTGTAGTGTAAATTACATTGGATACCAAATCTATCAAAATAATTCCGACAACACCTTATCACTTTTGAATTATTATGATTTGACAACCCTATCCGAAAATGACTACTCAATGCATTATTAAAGTTTCGAAATGACTACACCAAAAATTCACTACAAACCGTAAAAGTAATCTACGGTTTGTAGTGTAAACTTACCCTATAAATATGACTCAATTTTGCCAATTCTAACAAACCATAAAATCAAACACAAACACATTTCGGAAATCTCTAAAAAAATCCTCATTTCTCCCCAATAAAATATACAAACAAACACTTTTTCGAAAATGAATTACAACTATGGTTATGACAACAACCAATGGAATAACAACAACAATGCGAATTCATCCAGTGGCTCAAACGATGAGCTAACTGATTATTCGGAGCACTTTGAAGTTGATGAATTGACTTGGGAAACAAGGGATGAAATGCTTGCTGATCTTGCTGATGTGGCTGGAAATTGGGGTTTCATCCTTACGATTCGTAGGTCTGGAGGGGGTGATGGGAGCAGAACACCGTATGTTGATATTGTGTGTGATAAATCGGGGGTTTACGAAAAAAAGAAACCATCTTCCGTAAAATCAGGTACAAAGAAAAAAGACTGTCCATTTTTCATTAAAGGTTACGTAGTTAATGGTGAATGGATGTGTCACGTAGAAAATGGACAACATAACCACCCACCTCCAACTTACCTCCAAGGTCAAGCACGACGTGCTCGTTTAACCCAAGATGAAAAAGAAATTGTTAAAACTTTAAGGCAAAGTAGTTTTAAAGTTGGTGCAATATTAGAGGCCATTAAAAATAGAAATCCTGACAATGTATCAAACACTAAAACGATACATAATTTTTTGGCCGGACTGAAATTTAAAGAACGAGATGGTAGAAACCCGACACATGAACTTTTTAATTTGTTGGATAGACATCGCTACACATTCTACTATAATATGAACCCATCAACCCATTGCCTTGAGAACTTGTTTTTTGCACACCCCGATTCTATAAGGATGTTCAAAGCTTTTCCTGATGTCTTGTTAATGGATTGTACATATAGGACAAACCGTTTTAATATGTCATTTCTAGAAGTCGTAGGAATGACATCAACGAACCAAACATATTGTTTAGGTTTTGTTTTCATGAGTGACGAGACACAAGAAAGTTATATATGGGCATTGGAAAAATTTAAAGTTACATTGGAGGGGTGTATACTACCTAGGGTGTTTGTAACCGACAGGGAAATGGCCTTATCAAATGCTTTATCCGTTGTTTTTCCCGACTCTCATCATATTTTGTGCACTTTTCATATTGCAAAAAATGTTTTGAAAAACTGCCGTAAAAAGATCCCTGACGAGGAGTGGCAAACGTTTCTAGATGATTGGGGTTTATTGGTTGATTCTGAGTCGATAGAGGAGTACAATTATAACCGAACTAATTTCAATACCTCTTACAAATCGTACCCTGCTGTGATTAAGTATGTAGACAAGCTTTTAAATGATTATGCTGAAAAGTTTGTTGCATGCTATACCAACCACACAACACATCTAGGTAACAGAACTAGCAATCGAGCCGAACAACAACATGCTAAGCTGAAAAGATCCCTTTCCACAAATACTGGCACGCTTGAAACTGTTTGGGTAGAGGTGAATAGAATTCTAGAAAAACAGTTTGAGAATATTAAGACGAAGTTGGATAAATGCAAGTCTTATTTTCCACATTCTGAAAAAACGCCTCTATTTATAAATCTTAGGTCGTATATCACACACTATGCCTTTGATTTATTATTCCA
Organism: Primula veris; assembly: GCA_963682055.1. Taxonomy (NCBI): domain Eukaryota; kingdom Viridiplantae; phylum Streptophyta; class Magnoliopsida; order Ericales; family Primulaceae; genus Primula; species Primula veris. Next base: position 26,023,069 of record OY821742.1, on the reverse strand, counting down.
AGAACACAAAAAATGTAGTGGCCAGGCTGATGAGAATTGTTCTTGCGGTTTTAAATTGTCTCACGGTTTACCTTGTCATCATATTATGAGTGAACATATTTTATTCGGGAAGCCTCTTCCTCTAGAATATATTCATCCATTCTGGAAAAAATTAGACGTAATTGATGATAATGGGAACACCGATGATTATGGGGTAGAGGGTGATCTAGAAGAGTTTAAAAGTGTTTATGCTAGCAAAACGAATGTTGAAAAACGGCGTATGAAAACACAACTCCGAGAGATAACCGTACCAGCCAGAACATCCGTCAGTGACCCCGAAGTGAGAGCAAATAGGGGGAGACCTAGAAAAGGCGACAAATCTAGTCAGAGGGATAAGTCGGGATGGGAGTATGTGGAGGAACAGAGTGTTGGTGCTAGTAGGGACAAGGGTAAAGGCAAGACGGATGAAACACCGGAGGTAAGGGTAAACCCAACTAGGAGGCCGCGAAACCAGAACCCTAAACCCACCCCCAATAGGCCAACCTTCCTGTACAGTGACCAAATATGGGTCATGTTACATAGTTACATCGAAACAGTTTATGATGTGCGTGGGGATGGTAACTGTGGGTTCCGGGTACTTGCAAATGCGACGGGTAAACAGAATGGGGAAGATGATTGGTACGCGATAAGATGTGAGTTGTTTCAAGAGCTGCAGCAAATGAAAGGTGTTTATTATGAGCTGTTTGAGAATCTTGACTTTGAAGCTTACCGGTATGATTACATTTTATCAAGTTTAAATTTTTATCATCCTACAGATCCCGCACCTATTGACAAATGGATGAGATTTCCGTCTTATGGGTTTTTAATTGCTTCTCATTACAATATGCCAATTGTATTGTTGTCCTTATGGGAAAATCAAAATGGAGGGGTAAACGTGTGGAACAGTACTTTTTTACCGCTTTATACTGGTCCGCCGCAGGGAACGACATATTACATCCCGACTGTAATGGTGTTCGTCAACAGTTGTCACTATGCTCAGGTTATTCCTAAAGAAGGGATCTTCCCAATGCCAGGAATTATAGCACGGTGGGAACAAACACGCACTGAGGCAGCTGTGCCATGGAAGGAACTTTTTCGACCAAATTTCAAATTATATATGGCGCTGGAAAAGCAATCGGGAAAGAAAAAAGCAAATGAAGAACCTATAGACCTAAGTCCATAATCAGTTTTTTATTTTTAATTTTATGTAAATTACTATTTTTTCCAATTTGTTGTAAATTTATATGATGTAAACAAATGTTTAATAAATTTGTTTTATGAAATTTAGTTCTATGAAATTTTGTTGTAAATTTTGTTTAATTTTGTTGTAAATTTTGTTTAATAAATTTGTTTTATGAAATTTATAAGTTGATATTCATGTTTGCATATTGCGTTATAGAAGTGTTAAATACAAATCAAAAAAACTTCACAAAAATTGACGATTTAGTTAATGATTCAATAAATATCAACTTATACACTTGACAAAAATATAACATGAACCAAAAACATAAATTTTATCAAATCAACTTTTTTTGTGTAAATTTGTGTAAATTTTGTGTTTATTTTTACAGATTGTTAGAATATTCGTAATTTATTTTATGTAAAATTTTAAAAATAAGTCATTTTGTTTTTAAATTTGAAAAAAACAAAATGTCTTATTTGAAAAAAATATCAACTTATACACTTGAAAAAAAATCAACTTATACACTTGAAAAAAATATCAAATTATACACTTGAAAAAAATATCAAATTTTAAACATAAGGCATTTTTATGTAATAAAAAATCATGTTTAATTTGAAAAAAATATTCAGTATTTTAATTTTAATTATTAGAATTTTAATTTTAATTTTTAATTTCAAAAAATCTGTGAAAACACAGAGACCGTAGATTAAATCTACGGTCTACAGTCATTGACTGTAAACCGTAGATTAAATCTACGGTTTACAGTCAATGACTGTAGACCGTAGATTTAATCTACGGTTTCAGCGTTTTTTCAGAAATTATGTAGTACAATGAGAGCACCTCTTCTAGTAATCAGGGAGAAATAATTTACAGAATAACCGTGACCAACCTTTTTTTGTTACAAAAACAAGAGATACGATATCCCGAGCCAACACAGTGTGAGAAAGTGCCCATCCAAGTGCATTCTTGGCTTCGAGGCTAAAATCCACAACCACCATGATTCTGCTTCCCTTTCTAGATTCCGACTCAGGCTGGATCATGGTATCAGTTTTGAAGTTCATCTCGATGCTGTTATTGGAAAAACCTGCCATTTCATAATTTTTGTAAACCGAGTTGTAGCTTTGCTTGTATTGCTGTGGTTGGGCTCGGACCTTGGCACGACCTTTCCAGAACCCTGGCAAGCGAATTCGTACAAGATCCATCTCTAGTTACAGAAGTATATGTTGGAAGTAAAAAAAAAAAGTTGAGGGTGATTTTGAAGAACTTTTCAGCTTTAAAGCCTTTCTGATATGGAACTAGGGTATTTTTTTTCTCTTTTGAAAGTAGAGAACTATGGTCTTTATACATACATTTATGCTAATGTGTTTATGTGTGCGCATTATAAGTATTATAGAGGGAAATATTAGGAGGGGAATGGGATACTGTTTATGGAGTGGTGTTTGTTGGTGAGTCAAAATCAAAGTGAATATGGTTACCGATATAATTAGTCCCTGTTGACTTTTAATGCTCAAGGCCTAGATGAGAAAGAATTAGAAATCACTTTCTTGTTTGTTTCTGTGTTTTTCCCCTTGTGGGTCTATTTAACTCATCAACGTGCCAACCATTAAGCTGGTGGTCATAAAAAAAGCTGAAATTGTTTTTAATTCACCTTCCTTTTAGCAAATATTTATGCATAAGAACAGAAGATTATCTCATTTGTATTCTAGTATTCTATAGTACTTGTTTTTGGTAAATGATTTAATGATGTGAAAAGGATTGGCTTCTGGAAACGAGGTAATGAGGAGTACTTTCTTTTATTAAATAATTGATCATTATTCTAGCTATTTTAACACGTTATTAAATAATTCATCACTTTCTATTTTTAATAAAATAATCTAAGTTAAATTATCATTCTACCATTCACATCATATACAAAAATTTATGATTTGATTTTTTTGTTTTATTATGCACATTATTATAAATTAACACACAATCTTTTAAATTTCACATATTTCTAAAGAGGGCGGAGGGAGTACATAGGTTGGAAAGGGGTATTTGTGCGGGCTCTGGATTTGGAATTTGTCTTGCTTGTAGGTGGTGAAATAAATTTGAATTATATGTACACTGTCCTGATTGTAGGTGAGGAAATAAATTTTAGTGATTATGTAGACTCTAAGGGCTTAAAGGCTTGTTTGTTGCGATATTCGTAGTCCCGGTACTATGAGTACAAGTGGTATTACGAATAATCCTTCGTATGTAGTCCCGGAATTTCTAATAACACACCCCAATGGTATTGTAAATACTCGATTTCGAGGTAATTTGTAATCCCGTTTCACTAATAATCCTAACCATATTTAGCCATCCAAACATGCTATTTATGGAATCCACTCCATTTGAAATTCAATCTCACCTTAATTTTACCCAACCAAACAAGGCATATGATTATTAAATGTTGCGTTATAACATTCTTAGCAATTGTGACCTTTTTGTCCATCATAACTTGGTTATCACAAACCCAAATGTGTCATTGTGACTTGCGAGTGACACACTATTGTGGTTGGATATGACTAAGCTATATTTCACATAATTTTGAAACCTTCATGTGATGATGCATGTGACCATTTTCCGGTGGCTGGTCTATAAATTATAAATGAGAAATTAACCAAGAAGCTAAGTGAGGAATCCTATATTTAAAAGTTGAGGCTATCTGACAACCAAATGTTATATCAATCAAATGTTTACTAAAATGTTACATCTCAAAAAAAAAATGTTTACTAATAGTATCCTCACGGGCAAGCGGCAAGCCTACATGTTCGATCATATGTATAGTACTTATAACATGGATTTCATATATTATGCATACGTGTGTTCCAGCATGAAATTTCATGAAGTTATGCATCTCTTTAATCAAATTTACGATCATTTCACAGTGGTAAGACGTGTTACATGCATATTTATTGTGCCTGATCCTGAATAGTATATGAATTAAAGTATCAGACACATGTCATTAAGTAGACGCGAACTATTGGGAGTTTGTTGGTACAGAGAACCCATGTATTTGAACGTTTAATTTAGACGACTTACAGAAATTAAGTGGTTACCACTGACACAAAATCTAAGGGAATATTTGTGCTACGAGCATTGAGACTAGCGGTGCCCATAAAATAATGGTGTGTAGACGTGTGTAACTTGATATTCATACCCATATTTTAAGATTATATTCTCAGACACTAAATGTTCATTTTATTTATTTTTCAAATAGTCTTTTATGACATACTCACTCGGTTCCTTTTGAAGCGTCACTCTTAAAAATAGTTGTTTTTTTTAAGTATGTGGAATCTTCAGACATAAACTATCAATATTGCCCTCCTAAATAACATAATTAAAGTTAATGTGGCTATCAAACTTATTAGACATTACTTTTTAATTATCAAATTGAAAAATAGAACATTTATTTTGAAACATCTCAATATGAAATAGTAGGAATTTTTCTCCAATCTATTTGTTTGGACAGGTTTTGTATTAAAAAAAGCGTATTCGATCGATTAACCAAAAGTCAATAGTTCCAGACGAATTGTAGTGTTGGTAGACATGATAATGTATATTCTGGTTTTACTTATTTAATCTGGTTAAAGTTTGAATAATCTTTTTCATAAGTTTAAACTATATCTGTGGCATAGATACATGTACAACTCTAAACTTTTGATTTACACCTCCACAGGAAGTTAAGTGCAGATTATCGGAGGCGACGATAGCTCTTATAATTTCAAAAATTATGAGATTTTTTAAATTTTTATCATTTATTTTCACTAAAATATGTTAAAAACAATAATTTGACACATTAATTTTTTTTATTCCACTTTAATCGGTAGTTAGGTAAATTTTTACAACCCCTTAATCAATTCGTTTCTCCCCTGTACGCATCTCTACATCTGTGTGTGCACGTGTGCACCCGTGATCATTTATCCCGTTTAAGTTTAAACAATACAGGAGTATACTTCTCATTTTTCACATTAACCTATACTAGTGGGGATAAAAACTCCTAAAAAACATGACAAACAACTTTCTTTGTCTGAAACATGTAAAGCAAATATAACACACATATATATATATATATATACAGCTCATTTTATTTTATTTTCTTTGCATCTTACGGGTTTACTCACCCGTTGACTCGCACTCGTTGACTCACACATATATACAACTCATTAATCCCGAAAGAAAACCTAACTGCAGAAATATTTAAGAACAAAATAGATTTAGTGTACTAAACTATTCATTGTTAGTAATTTACATATCAGACTATGAAATTTAATAATTGAGTTACAAATCTATCAAAATGTTCAAATTTCATATACCGCCGCTAACCGAATTGGATGGAAGTTAGTTTTGAGTTTCATTTTGGTTGCACTCTTTATTAATTACTTGTAAAAATTTGATACATTTTACTACATTTTATATTAAAACACATACATATACATAATATGTATCTCAATTTACAAAAAATAAAAATATGCGTTGACTTAATTTTCTGCTAAAAAATGTTTCTTTTAAATCTGGTCTTTTTTAAAAAAAAAACACTTTCTTTAAAATGAAGATACCGTAAGTTAAAAAAGAATGATATTTGGAAAAAATATTATTTTAGACCACATCATTATTTGAAAACTTTTCATGAAAAATAATGGTAAAATAGTTGTTTTTTGATTTAAAAAAAATCATTTTAAATAGATAGTATTATATTTTAGTATCTATCATTTGTTTGTATGGCAAATGCTAACATATGCCCCGGGGTATATGTTAAAAGTTCAATTTTCTATATTATGCAACTAACATTTATTGTAAAGAGAGTGAAGTTATATACTATAATTATTTGGGTCATTGAAAATTTAAAACATATTTAATGATACTATTTAATGATGTTATTTACTACTCATTTTGTACTTTACTATATATTTTTTGAATTTAGGGTAACATCAAATATGGTTCTTTATTTTTATTTGGTTTTTATTATGTTGGGTCATTAGTTTTTATTTTATCAAATTATGATTTGTATTTTAAGTATATATATATCAGTAATATATTAGTACTAGATGTAATAACTTATTTATTTTAATAAATATTTAAGTTAAGGATAATCTCAACTAGTGTTATATATTTTTATTTGAGTTTTTAGTAGGTTGAAACGTTAGTTTTTAGTTTGTCAAATTATAGTTTGTATTTTAATTATTTCAAAAATAATTTGTTTTATAAATTCTCATCACTATTATATAGTTGATATTTATTAAATTATTTTAATAAGTAACATTTAATAACAAGCTATTATGTCCTAGTTTCTAGGTCATAAATATCTCACCTTATTGTCATTGTATTGGTAAAATAAATCTTGACATTTTTTATACTTAAAGTGTTTATTGAGCTAATGAGAGTTTGTTATTGAGTTTTTGTATAATGCAGGTTGCTGCGAGTTTCAGTTACAACTGAGAAGTGCGACTGAAACGAATCAGATTTTGTTGGAGCTGATTTTGCTAATATATATTTTGTATCTTTATATCTTATTTGTTCAGATTTGATGGGCATGTAATAATGATGTGCTATAAGGAGAAAGATATTGAAAATGATATTGCACAAAAGTCAAATCAAGACAAAAAAGAATAAGGAAATAAAACCAATCAAGTTAAAGAAGAAAAAGTAAACAAGTACAATGCTGATCTGGGAAAGATATTGGAAGATATTACTCGATTGACAAGTAACGAAATTGAAGACTAAAAATAAGATATTATTCAATTATATATTTATTATATGTTTAGAGATAAATGTTTAATAGAATACATATACTATGGACGTGTATATATGTTGATACATGTTCATGTAATGGGTGTGTGAATTATATTGAAAGACAAAATAGAGAGATACACGCATGGTCTCAAAAATACAATATTGGTGAGAGAATATCAATGGTGGGATGACATTAGATTTATGATTGATAGTTGAGAGGTAGGAGCCAGTGATAGGTAGGCTTATACGCTGAGTATTGTAAGTTTTAAGTCAAACATTTAACCTTTTCTCAATATCAGTAATCTGAGCAAGAGCTCCGGAGAGTAGACTCGGTCGGACTCGGTCATCAAATGTCTTGTGTTCATGTTTACGTTTTATTTATCAACTCCGCCATATACTTTCAGTCACAACTGAAACATATTTTAGTTCTAACTGAAATTGCATAACAGCACTCAGAATTACGGATTAAACGTTATGTCAATTGCTATTAGAGTCTCACATCAGATATACTTGGTGTGGATCTTGTGTTCTGTGATACAATGGAGTTAATAAGGCAAACAAGATATTTCCGTGATCCGACTCAAATTAAAGATGGGTATAAGTATGCGTATTGGCAAGTAAATAAGATGGTTAAATGTGGAGGTAAAACTGAATCTGATCTAAAGAACGAGAACTCAAAACTGAAGGAAGAGAATCTTGTGCTAAAGACCGAACTTACGAAAAAGACGAATGAATTCCAACGACAAATCAAGCTTCTCAACTTAGGTGCTACTGACAGATTGGATTAAGTACTCTCCTCTCAAAAACATGCAGAGGACAATACTGGTTTGGGATATGATGACCATTCAGGTAATGGAAAAACATATATGTGAAGGCGTCATCACAAGCAAAGCAGGAGTTCAATGTAAGTCTCAAAAAGATTTCAGTTGCAACTGAAAACATCACTAAGAAAATTTTCAAACCACCAATTGCAACTGAACGTGTTATTAAGAATAAGTTTTTCAAAACGCCATCTAAAACTACTACTAAAATATGTCATTATTGCAAGAAATCTGGACACTTAGAAATAGATTATTTTAAAAGGATTTTTCAAATTAAAAAGGGTGTTAAGCCGCCTTCTAAATGGATTTGGGTTGCGAAAAAGAATACTGATATAATTACTTGTAAAAGAGCTATTATTAATTCTTTAGAAACATTCTCTTCTAATTATGATAGTGGTTGTTTCAGGCACACGGCAGGCGATACTAGTTCAGTGAAAAACAAGAGTAATATTCAAGCTAAAATTAGTAGTTTATCAAAACTCAGTTATAACTGAGCTGGTACGAACGATTTGGTACATATATGCAAGGGCGGAACCAGGACCAAATATTTGAGATTGCAAAAATAGAAGTACATAATATTTTTCAAATTGTAAAAAGCGGAAGTGCAGGATTTTATATATTTCTTTTACTAATTTTTTTTTACTCGGTTTCTAAATTTTTAAAATTTTCTTTTTTGCACCCGGTTTCTAAAATTATTCCCCTTTTTGGTCAATTTTAACATTTTTTTCAACAATACGTGCCGAAAGTTTCAGCATTTAAAAATTGACCAAAAATAAAATAAAAATTAGAAATCAAGGTAAAATAAATAAAAATTAAGAAAAAAATGGTATAAAAAGGATAAGTATAAAGAAACGAATGTATAAAAAGGTAAAATTAATAAACCGATCTATAAAAGAAAAAATATGAACAAATAAAAGTATAAATATATTAAAAACCCGAAAAAGTCAAACTTATTTTATTAAATACTCAAGTTTACATATACTCACTTTGCATAGATATATAAACGAACAACCATGTTTGCCCCGTGCGGCTAAACCTTAGAGGAGGGGTGAATAAGGTTTTTAGCGTTTTTCGCCTAATTAAACTTAATGGCAACTTAACAACCCAACTTTCGCAATTCTAACCTTAACCGTTAATAATCGTTAAACAATTCAAACGCAAGCAAGAAATTAAACAATAATATAAGTTGCGGAAAGTAAAAGTTAAGGAAGAAATTGACACCGTGATTTATAGAGGTTCGGCAAACGGCATACGTCCTCTCCTCGGTACTACCGAGTATTTCACTAAAAATCTTCTTTCGGATATTACAATCCTAACGAGCTAATCGACCGATTAAGCTCCCCCTCACTCTATGAGTATCCCGAATGAAAAGACCTAGAGGTTTTAAGCAACACTCGCTTACAAAGTCTCTACCCGATCACTCGCTCACAAATGAGTTTATAAATTTACTCTTTACAAAATTTGTTACAACAATGTAACTACACTCACTATTTTAATTGCTTCTAAATAAGCTAATTTGTGAGTCTTTGATGTTGTTCGAGCTTGAATCGCTTTATCCTTTATTTCCCTCTTTTCCGAATATTTTCACCAAAATGGTGCTATTTAGGGTTATGATTGGGAGAGATTTAAGGATGATGAATATGTATGAATGGATATGATGGATATCTTTGGAGAGTTATTTGGGGTGGTTTATATGAAGAACAAAGTCTGTTTTTCTGTATATGACCGTTGGTAGTGGTTGAAGACTTTTATCCAATGGTTTTAAGCTGTTTCCCAGAATAAGCTGAAAAGCTATTTTCAAAATCTGCAGAAAACGATCGGTCGTTTTCTACAGTCGATCGGTCGTTTTCAGAAAATGATCCGTCATTTTCTGAGAAACGATCGGTCGTTTTTTTTCGACGTCCTCACTGGAAGAATTTGGACCAAAAACGATCGGTCGTTTTTGTACAGTCAATCGGTCGTTCTTCAGTTTTCTCTATTTTCTGGTTAAACTTCAAAAGCCCGTAACTTCTTCGTTTTAGCTCCGATTCTGGTTCCGCTTGAACCTGTGACTTCGTTTTTCTGTGCTCTATCTTTCTGTCGTTTTGAAATTTACAAATTCTCTTTCTGGAAAAGACAAGCATTATATCATCGAAATAGAGAAATCGTCAAATCATTAAAAACATAATTAACGTTATAATCAAAATCAATTATTGAACCCCATGGTTCAACAAACCAAATATATTTTACACAATTTCATTATAGTTACTTTACATACAATCTATCAAAAGTTATTTTAAATTTTATTTGCAACCACCCCTATATGTTATTATAATTGTTATTATAGTTTAATATTTTCAAATATGTGTATCTTGTATCAACATGGTATATAAGTTAGTGTCATAATGCATTTAATTGTTTGTTACTTCATTTTTAATTACTACTATTAGCGACAAATAGAAATGTATAATATTTTATTACAGTAACAATATATAATTTTGAAAGCGGTTGCCAAAACAAATATTTAAGGAGTTGTCATAATACATTATATATAAATTATTTCGAAAAACATTACTAAAAAAAATTAATTTATGAAAATTGTGGGGTTACGATGACAACCCCTGATGACAAACTCGGTATAAATATAAATAGTTTGTTCGGTGATATATTCTACAAGTTGAATCGGTAAATTTAGCCAATCAGATAATTACATGTATAACATTTTCACTCATTATTAGCTACAAAACCATTAATCATAATAGTACAATTAGTTTTTTGTTAACCTGAATTTATGGTTCAAGGCTTTTTATTTATTTATTTGGTATTCACACCAACACTCGTATGTATACTAGAACTATACTCAATTTAGTTAACCAACCCTTCGGCCTAGAGCTTTTCTTCGAGAGCAAAAAAATTCTAATTATAAAGAAATGTTGGATTGATAATCCATCATCATGTCAACTAGCTAGTTCATAGACGTATTGTCGATTTCAGACAGAGTGGAGATACTGGAGAGGGAATGAGTTGAGAGAGCCTCAAAATTAAGTTCTTTTAGTTTCACTTTGTGAACGCATTTTAATTTGTTTTTTCCAAAAATTGTTTTGTATGTTTCAAGTTCTTGTAGAAGAGGAATTGATCAAATTTTTTTGTTAGTTATTTGCTATGTTGCACGTTTATAAGTATCGTACCGGTACGATATAAGTACGGCAATACGAGATTTTTGAAAAAAGTAGGGTATGGTACATTTGAGGTACATCTAATATTTTAATATATATATATGTATAGATTAACTAAATTTATGAAGACCATTATTGATAATTAAACCGAAAGTTAAATTCATGCATTCTAAACCGTAGAATGTGGTTGGGCAATATTGGATTGATTCCGAAAAATCTTATGCACAATTTTTTTTTTTACATTCACTTACCCTACACAATTAATTAATCATTATTTTGTTAGTAAGGAAACAATGATATTTAATTAGAAATCATTATAACAGATTATAATAAATTTATCTTCTCATATTTATTAAATTTAAGTTTAATTTTCTGAATATAAAAATATTTTTATATTTTTAGCCGTATCGAATGAGTACCGATGGCATAACCGAATGGTAAAAGTCAACGGTACTCTAAATAGCGTATCGAATTCTCCAAATGTCATATTGTACCGGTACTGGAACTGATAAAATTAATTTTGGGAGTACACGTGCAACCTACGTTATTTGTGTGTTGAATCGATAATTTAGGTTTGCCAAACATGCAAATATGAATCATATGTATACTTTAATTTCTTGAACTTTGCATTATAAGCTTATTATTTTCAAGCTTTAAATTTTGCTTTGTAAGGTCATTTTTCAACATGTATTTTTTAAGTGAATTAGTCATTATTTGGTCATGCTATTAAAAAAATAAAATCATGTATTGTCATTTCAATATTTTTTTAGATTGGCGTGGATAGTCGCGGTTAAATCTAGTCTAAAAACTTGAACTAATAGTTACATTTCACAACTGGAGGATTACAAAGTTTTAACTTTTCAAAACCTACTCAAAGTCCTTGCTCATAGTTACGATACTGTAACTATGCTAGTTGCAAGCCATACATTTACCAATGTGTGAGAAACTGTAAGTTTTGTTTAAGCTTCCATGAATATGATACTTAATATTTTGTCAATCTGCAAACAATGAAACTAACAATAGAAGTTTAGAAAATTGATCTGGGTTCAAAGAATCAAAATAAGTATATTTTATGGTAATTACAAAAACTAACATGTATTGCAGTAACCCCTTCATCATGTAAAGTTCCTTGTGAGCTGCTATTGCTTGGAAATTTCATTTTTCTCTTACAAATTGCGATTCAAACATAAAATACTGTCACTACAAACGGCGGGCATGTTAAAGCATACCTTATACAGTATAAGCCCCTGAAAAAAATTATTCGCTAATGTGTTGAATCATCCATGACGGCATAGTAGATGTATTATTATTATTATTTTGCCGTGGTGCCCGTTCTGCATCAACGTCGCAATTATCTGCTTCTTCAGCAATCCTGCATTAGATAAATTTACATATTTTACTATTGAAAGTATACTGTACTTGATGGTCAAGTTTTTCATATTTTTTTAACTTTACATATTAATATGAGATTATCAGAAATTTACACCATTAAATTCAGGCATATTCACTTTTAAGATGGTGAAAGAGAACAAACCTCATGTTTAAGGTGATCGGCTGTTGAGACACATGAACACCGGAGGATGAAGAATCCATATCTGCATTAAGCTGCTCCAGTTTATCGTTTTCCCTCCTTTTCTGACTGGACTTTATCTGTTTGTTTCAAAATTTAGGCATGTTAGTTAGATATTAGTCTATCTAACCGATGGAATCAATTACAGACGATCGGTACAAATTAAGAATAAAACTTAACAGATGGAAATAAGATGAATCTCACCTTCTTTTCGAGAAGGCTGTTTTCCTCCTCCAAAGCCCTATCCTATAACACAATATTGCAAAAAACAACGTGAGAAATATAGTATCTTTTTTGTTGTAAAACTTGTTTGGAATTATTTTAGAATAAATTAAGGAAAGGAAAGAATCAAAGAAATCACCTTCTTCTGGAGCTCGGAGATGGACTCAAACATTAGCTGGTTCTGCAATTGAAACCATTTCCAACTTGATTTACGTTTTCTACAAAGTGTAGATTCGTATTTTATAAGTTTCAGAATAAGTTACCTTTCTTGTTCTTATATGTTTTATAGCTGTGTCAATTTGGTGTTCCAAATTTATGACTTCTTTGAGGCTCAAGGCAGCAATGTCTTCCCCCGTCAACTGTCTGCAATTATGTACATATATATGTATTCACTACATGAATGCATCTATTACTTGGGTTTTCACGCAAAATAATAAGTAAATACAATAAATTTCTACCTTTCGTTCTTGTGAAGAACCTCTAGCCTTGCTTGGAGCTTAGCATGTTCAAGACTCCAGTTTCCCTAGAAAAAAAGTATGGTGCATCCTTAGTTTTTGGTTCTTTCAACTAAAATAAATTTTTTTAAATAGAATGATTGTACTTTTAATGAAGTGTAACCTGTGCTTCGGGATTATTTGCGGTACGCTGATTTTCTGCATATGATTGTCTCTCATATCGTTCAAGAATTTTTTCCATGCTGCAAAAGAATTAAAGAAAATAAATAATTGTTCCCATCAGTGTTTTAAATAGTATTATCGCTACCATAACATTTTTTCGAAAGAAACGCTAAAAGCGCAAATAGCGTTGCTACATAGCGCTTTGCGGTTTATTTATTTTTTTGCCTAAATACATATAAATATAACATTAAATTCAAAACATCTAATAAAAATTAACTAAATATATATAAAAAATTGTAACTAATAATCACAAAATGATTATACTTGAGATGTCAGAATATTTACTTTGTTTGCAAGAGTTTTGGGGTTAAATTATCTTTAATCTCCAATAATTTTATTAAAATTTTGAAAAAAAAAAAAAAATTAAATAATTTTTTTTTTTAGGACTACACCCGCTATAGCGTAAATAGCGTTCCTATAGCGCGAATTTAGCGTTTTTCCATCCAAATAGCGTTTTAGCATTGCGTTTTTCTTTTAAAAACCATTATATCGCATAACGTTGCACAATATTGTGAGTTTTTTAAAATAGTGGTTCCCATAAGCATCTTTACTAATATCTGATGGACTTAACTGTAACTCAAATCTTCAATTTTAACACCTAACCCTTTCCAAATTTTTAGTAGGGTACTTTGAACTTGCCCAATTTTATTTTTTTTTATAACGTGGCAGTCCACTATCTACAAGAATTGCTTTTTGTCGTGTGTAGACTGTAGCACAATTTAGTGGGCAGACATCAAATTTGTCACTTTTCTCTCAAACATTTCTCCGTTAGAATTTTTTTTGATAAGTTAGTAAAAACCAATTATCTACTAATAGCAAATGTTTGCTATCAAAAAATTCTAAATCTTCTACCCTTATTCTGTATCTCTTTTCGTGTCCACTTGTTTATTTTCAGTTAAATTTTAAATTTTCACAACTTATACCGCAACTTTATAAACTTTTATATTATATTGTATTCAAATTTTAAAACATTTGAACATAATATTGTTTTAGACAATTTTTTTAATATTTAATTTACACTCATTTATACATTTATTCCAAAATAAATTGTGTGGATTTTCTTTTAAAAATAATTATTTGAATGTATTGATACATGTATTATAGTAATTGTACAATTTTTTTCAAGTTTTTTAGAATTTTTTTGAGATAAAATAATTAAGGAGACACGAAATGGGATAAAAGATTTGGACTCCAAAAAAGTTGTTTCGGTTTATTTTGGCAAGAAATCCATTTTGCTGATTTGATTTATCAAAAAGTGTCCTTTATATATTGTCTGGGAAACGCTATATAAGAACTGTGTACTTGGTTAATTAATTGTCTATCTTTTCTGATGATTGTTTCATTTGATAAATGAAAATTTTGAAAAATCTTTTCCTTAAAACTATGTAAAAGATAGAAAAATAACTTCTCTTAATTTTAATAATAAAATATTTTATAGAACTCCTCTACAAACAGAGCCTACGTGTCTATCTTTTCAAACAATACAATATCTTTTGCTAAATAAGTCAAGGAATGAGAACTTTTCAGTAAGCTAATACAGAAAGAAGGGATTGGCCAAACATGGGAAAAAATACGTGTATTTTATTTTTTATTTTATCTATATGTACGAGTATGTATATATAACTATTTATTTATGTGTATGTCAAAAAGGAAAATTTATAAACTTTTTGGGTTAAATTGATATATTTTATACAATATTGGACTGAAATATAATTTAAACTTAAATTCCGTCCAATTAAATTGATGGAGGTAACCCAAATTGGGAAAAAATATGTAGTTCAACACTTCAATTGTTTATGTTCGTAGTTGAATAGCCAAAATGTTAACGAGTGATAGTTGATGATACTAAACCTATTTTTTCACGCCAAACATTGACGCTTAAAAGTAAACCATTTGTTTTAATCATGCTATTTTGGGCTGTATTTGGTTCATTGGTTTGAAGAACTACTGAACTACTCGGTAATAATTTAATAATATTATCACAGTAGCCGTTGTGGTGGCTGAACATTTTTTGTCTGCTTGTAGGACTATTACAACACACTTCACACCACATGTATATATTAGTATTTTATTCCATGCACAGACGGGACCGGAACTAGATAATCTCTATGTTGTGGCTCAAATGTCTTATTATTAAATAATTAACCCTCTCCTCTCCTTTTTCCGAAAGAAATCCTCTCTTCACTTTACTCACTTTGTCATCAACAATTGCTTTTCCTCTACCCAAAAATAATAAAAATAAAAATTGATGTCCGCTTAATGCATATGGTTTTCATTCATTTTTTTCTCTATAATGTTCACAAGTCTACAATATTATGGTCTGCAAATATTGAGCAACAAATCCGGCTTATTAGAGAATAAACTTTATCAATCGTTTAGGTTAAAATTAATATTGCAAACTTATAAGCTATGAAAAAAAAAACTCAATTTAAGTTAACTAGCTAAACCTAAACATGACACAAATTTGATAAAGACTAATCCCGCCCCGCCCGTGAGGTGAGGTAGGTGGTATATACATGGAGAAGAACCCACTTTTTTTTTTTACTTTGCCGCTAGACAGAGAGTATGAAACCCGTCTTATTTTTAATTACGTTTTGTGATTAAAAACAACAAAAAAAACCAAGAAGTTCCAATTTTGAACTTATATTCCCATGAGATATTTGACATAATTGGATCCCGCATAGGTAACACTTTTCCATATTATATAAACCATAATTTTTATATTTCTTCTCACAACCCCCATAATCTCTCTCAAACTCGTCCCTCATATCTCTCTATACTTTTCTCCCATGGAGGTTCCTCTCTGCCACTCTCTCGACTCTCCCCAAATATTTATGTAATCTCTAATGTGGAGGCACTGTCACCACTTCTCCATCAAAGATCCTCTACGCCGAGTTTCGTGATGGAGGCATGATCACCTGTCGACGAGGGAACGATTCGTCGATGACGTGTCATAAGGTTAGACGTGGAGTTGATAGCTCAAGGAATTGATAAATATGTATGTCTTTCTTATTGGGTTAGTATGATTTTGTGTGTGTATATTTTGTATTTGTGTTAGGGCACTCAAGATTTATGTGTAAATATAATATATAATGTCTGTAAAGAGATAAATCAAGTTGTTATTGAAAATTGAGATCAGAATGAGATCCACATTAGGGGTATTGTTTGGTTGCTCTTCTAAAGTCCAGTGAATACATAGGCTTTGTTTGTGGACGATTTATCAAATTTGGCTATTTGTTTAGTTGTTATTTAGGTTCGTAAGCTCAAAATGGTAAGAGCACTTGTACCAACACTGAGATCTAAGAGGCTGGTGGTTCGAATACACTTAGATTTGAAACTTTTTTTTTACTTTAAACTAAACTATATTTACTTCGTATTAAACTAAATGCAGTTTGATTGAACTATCTGCAATTTTGACTGAACAATATGATCTTTTGACTGATGTGTATGCAATTTTGACTAAATTGTATGCATTTTATACCAACTATATGCTATTTATATCAAAATTTTCATGCTTAGACTAAAATATATGCAATTTCGACCGAATTATATATAAATTCGACTGAACCATATGCACTATTGATATGCATGTTTGATTGAACTATAAAAACTGTATGTCATTTATACCAAACTGTATGCAATTAATATCAAACTATCCGCAATATAACTGAACTATATGCACTTTTGTCTAAACTATATGCATTCTATACTGAACTATATGCAATTTTAACTAAATCATATGCACTTTATACTAAACTGTATACATTTTTGAAAATATCCGGGTTTTTAAAAAACAGCGCGGTTGATGGAAAAAGACACTTTTTTGGTGAAAAAAATCATTTTTTTTGTGAAAGAAGCCATTTCTTTGGTGAAAAAATTGCTATCCAATGAAAAAGACGTTTTTTGGTATAAAAAAAGAGATGTTTTAACACGACAAAGCTTTTTTTTTTTGGCAAAAAAAAACCGTTTTGGTTGAAAAAAAAGCCTCTTTTCGGTGATAAAAAACGCTTATGGAGAGAAAAAGCTGCTTTTAAGCGAGAAACAACTTTTTTGGTAAAAAATCTGTTTTTTATGCGAAAAGATGTTTTTTTGGCGAAATAAGCCGCTTTCTGGCGAAAATTTTTTTTAATAATTTTTTTTATATTTTTAGTAATTTTGTAAAAATAATATTTTTATAATTTTTTGTAAGTTTTATAATTTCTTATAATTTTTTGTAAGTTTTATAATTTCTTATAATTTTTTGCAAGTTTTTTTATTTCTTATAATTTTTATTTATTTATTACAATTTTATAGAATATTTTTATGATTTTTTATGATTAATACTATTATTTTAAGTTTCTAGAGACATTTTGTGTAAATAAATTGAACAATTAAATAAATGAGACATGTGGGGTGGGAACTAATGAAGGTATATTGTGGGAATATAAGTTTTTATATTGTATCACTTATATGGATTCCCCCTAAAAAACAATGAATTTTAGCGACCTATTTTCACATCACGATCGTATTGTATAAATCTCATCCAAGTTATCAAGTTCTCATATTATCTTGTTATTTGACTATTTTGTTTACTTTTATTGCTTATACATTATTGAAGACAGTCTGCTGTTCATCAATTGATATTAGAGCCATCGTTTTTGCGTATAGTGAAAAATATAGAGTTTTGGAAAATTTTGATATTTATTGATCAGCTATGAGATCAGATATGGGTATGGAAGATTTGGAAGCAACGAAAAGATTAATATTTAAAAAATGATTGTTGAAAAGGAACATTTTATGATAAGTGTGATGAAATTGTTTAGGATTCAAGCTAAAGGGATGAAATCACTCTGGTTGAACCATGTGATGATTCTTGTTCGTGGATATTAGTTGGGTCGGATCAGTTAGACCCAAATGCTTGTGATTGAAAAAAATTAGGGTTTGAATCTTGCATTAGTGAAACCGAAAATTTCGCTACTAGTTAAGAGGGATGAGATGGGGATCGGGGCGGGGGTAAGCCTTTTCATCAAGGATGTGTTAGAGAACTTTTTTGTTTCGAGTTCTTTTGAAACAATAAAATGCATGCCCCAAAAAATTAGAATTTTTCTCTAATGATCGCCAAGTTTATCTTCAAGGTTATTTAAATGATAGTGAGATTGTTAGGTGGTTTGAGAAGGGTTTTTTTTTTTGGAGTTAATTTGTTAGTTCGCCAAGTAAAATTCCATATTGATAAGCTGTTTTGTATGCTTAGCAATGGTATGCCTCACCTACGGGTAAAACCTAATATTAAGCAACCATCGAAACATGGAACTGCAGGTTTTTCCTACGTTCATCGTTGATTTGGTATGTGTTAAAAACTCTGATTTTTTGAAAAATAACCAATATATTTATTAGATATAAATGAAGATTGTGATAGTTGTTATAATTTAAGATCATGAAGTTATGAAGTAAACGTACTTTGAATATACTGAAGACAGAGATAAGAACTGCAACCGAAATAAATAACTATAATATAAACTTAAGACTTGAAAAATTGAGTAAAGAACACTTGTTACTATTATTGATCTCATTTCCAAAAGTCATCTTTTACAAAATTTGATAATTGATCTCATTTCCAAATGTCATCTTTTAGACTTTTACAAAATTTGATAGCCGAATATGTCACTTAATGAAAACTTAGGGGACTATAATTGTTGTAATTGAAACTACATGACAAAAGAGAATGAAGTTGAAACTATACAAACTATCGTTATGTTATGTTTGATAACAAATTTTTTGGTCCAAAATAAGAGTTCAAAAATCTGTGTTAAGAATTTACTCAAAACCTTGATTTTAAAAATTTGGATTTTAAAAGTTTTTTCTCCATATTAATTAGATTTTTAGAAGCCAAATAATCTGACTTGCCAAACATCGACAGATTTATAAAATTCAAAATCTAAAAATGAAGTAAAAAAATCTGTTACCAAACCGATGTGTTATCTTAGCAATTTCTTATTTTCAATAAATTATAATTTTCATAGTCAAATTTAGCACCCAAAAACAGTTCTGCTGATGCAAGAATATATGTGAGTTGATCATTTATTTAGTGTTTCCGAAAACTAATGTACAAAAAATATATATTATTGGTCCATTTTAGACCGCCACATCATCAAAAGGTAAGATTTTTGAATAATACTGTAGGTGATAAATCTTTATAGAATACTGTAAAAATCACCGACCTTCTCAGTTTATATAATTTTATAATTCAAGATGACTTTTGATTAAATAAAATTAGCTCTCTTTACCTTTGTCAAACTTTGATGTTTAATACTAAATTAACTGATAAACACACAGTATTTTGGACTAGACATCTTCTTTTCCATGAAACAATCGGGATTGGTCATGCAATTCTAAGAAGTTTGAGACAAGTTTTAGAGATGTTTGTTCTCACAGTTTAAGCAAATAACCAAAATACTAAATGCCTCATTGAATCTACTTTATTATTAAGTTTTAAAATAAATATTAATTGATTAATTAATTAATTAATCAATCAAACATAAAAGTACAACTAGAAAACAAAAGCAGTATTTTATTTGAACTACAGTAACAACCTCGAAACAAAATCTTCATTGGCAACACAACAAACATGCAACTTATAGTGTACTAATCATAATCTTATTAATGAAACAGTGAGTCTTTCCTACCAATTTATATATATAAAAAGATTAAACATCACATAGGAGAAAAAAGAGATACTTAAAGAAAATAATAATAATAATAATAATAATAAGAACTAACCAAGCATCGGTGGAGTACTCGCAGAGCTTGCCCTTTGGCGAGAACACGATGAGCGCGACATCAGCATCACATAGCACAGAAATCTCACTAGCCTTCTTGAGCAAACCCGAGCGGCGTTTCGAGAAAGTCACCTGCCTGTTAATCTTGTTCTCTATCCTTTGTAGCTGCACCTTCCCCCTCCCCATTTCCTCTCTATATATATTCTTTTTATAGCTAGCTTAGCTCTGAAAGACAGATAAAGAGAGATAGATAGTCAGAAACGGGGAATCTTACTACTAGTACTATTGTATTAGCGTTATTATATAAATGCTCCTTTGAGTATTACTAGTATTTATTAACTGACCATACTAACTTAAAGAAACCTGTTATCTTATTTTTCACTCATTCAATTTTGTTCAAGCCAACAAAACAATATTATTTCATTTTCTTCTAACTACCATGCTTGCTCTTTTACATGGGCATATGTGGATAAAAGATAACTTACGACATATCCTTCAAAAAGCGATTCACAAAACCCGTATTAGATACTTAATGCGAAGATATAGAACAACACCTAGTCACACTTCACGACTCATATTCATAAGAAAGATATACTCGCATCCATATGTTTGATATTGCTTTAGCTTTTAGAGTATAAGACTATTTGTTAAACCTCTCTATACTCTATTTTAACCTTAAAAAGAATTACGTATGATAACAAATACAATTTTTTGATAGCCACATCACATCTATGTATGATAATCTTAGTAAGCTGTAAATCAAATGCACTTTACATGGAATAATCTACAAGTCGTAAGGATTAGAATTGAAAACGAGTTCTACATTCATATAACATGAAAAACAAATGATTACCGTTTGATTGTTGAAAGAAAAACAAACATTTTATGAACATTCTGTATTTAGTCATATTATTACCATAATCGGGTAATTCAAGATTTCCATACAGTCGGGACCAAATTGTCATTTTTGAAGCTGTTGATTAATGTGTTTCATACTGAAAATAAAAGGATTACTCAAAGATGTTCAAAACTAAGAGGACCATACTGCATCTGAAGATGTTCGTTTGCGTGTGCGTGTGCAAATATACATGTGTCTATTTTTTTATTAAAAAAAATACATGTGTCATAACTTTGTACTTTCCGATTGTGGAAGACTGGGAATATAAGGGATAGGCGGTATCAAGAAAACCAGAGTGGTTTCGTCAATAATGTTGTCGATTTGTGATTGGCTTAAGTACTATTTAACTAGTTTTATTTCCGGATTAATACCAGATTCAGTGGATGACCCATATAGTGGGACCCATCCGTTCTCTTCCTTTGGCTTTTCCACCACCAATATGGAGAAAAAGGGACCGTTTGTTTATTTAAAAGGATATATATTAGTATATTTTTTGGGATTGTAATTGGTTATAAAATACACGGTTTTTTTTCCCTATATTATATTTTACAATTTTAAATCTAATACTACTGTATTATTTAATTAGTACATCGTACTATTATTTTTTGATAATTTTATACAATTCTGTTCAATAAAATTAAAAATTATGTTTAAAAATAATATGTGTTAAGAAAATAATTCATCATTTTTCCTAAAATTCAAGCTACAATTGAAAATTTAAACTGTTTTGTACATAATTAATATGTGGTATGGAATGCAAATGATAAGTTTGAGGTCAATAGGCGATATGGATTAATATATGCAACTGATATTACGGAATAAAAAATATGTGTGTAATATGTGAAATTCGAATGAGCGGAAATTATTATACGGAAGTGTATAAAATTATCGAAAAGTTCTAGTATGGTGTACTAATTAAAAAATCTAATAGTATGACGTACCAAATCGTAAAAAGTCGATAGCACGATGCATAAAAGTGAAAAAACCCTAAAATACACTTATCACCAAGATTTCATTTCTATAATTCATAATCTTTCGAAGTGAAAAAACATTTTCACGAGAATTACTATAAATCTTGCTATCTTACCTAAACAATTTCACATGTAATGGGTTATAACATTCACAACAGTTCATTTAAAACGAAAATATATTTTGCATCATCATATCTTTTATATATATATATATATATATATATATATATATATATATATATATATTTTATAGATTGTCTATACGACATTGATTCATAGTAGATCTACTAAAATAAATATACTGTTGTGTTACATATTAGCTAGATATATAGATATATAGATATGGCGATACAAGTATAGATAGAGAGAAACGAACCTCTTATTAATGATCGAATGTAAAGTGATACATACATGAAACACTCTAACACTCTTTATATAGTAGAGGGTAGGGTTACAAGACCTAGCAAGCCCAACATAGGCTTTAAGTAAAGCCCATGTACTAAGGCCCAAGATGGTCAATAATATCCTACAACACTCCCCATTTAGACGTTTTGAATTATTCGTCTTCATACCGTCGATCTGAGTCGAGTTCATTTGTAGTGTAAACACATATAAACCTTAGGTCCGAAAAATCCAGTGTGGGACAAAACTAGTACCTAGAAAAAACTATGTAGCCGAATGATATATGCCGAAATTCTATGTAAATAACTAACACAAAATAGTGTGCCTCATCAAAAATTTGCCAGAGCAAACTCGATGGAAAAATCTCTGTTCTAAGGAAAAAGAGTGCAACAATGGTAGTAGTAGAGGATCAACCACAAAACAGGTGACTCATCAAAACCTTGCTAGAGTAAACCTAGTGGGAAAAAACTCTAGTCGAAGGATAAAAAAGTACAGAGTGGTAAAAAGTATACAACATGATACTCCCCCTAATTTCGGCAATCTTAAATGAGATAAAATGTGAACGTGTCTCGCTAAAAACCTTTCCAAGGAAAACCCAATGGGAAAAAACCTTGGTCTAAGGACAAAAAGAGTACACGAGCATACGACTGGATGCTCTCACTCACTTACACACGACAGGGTGCGAGAATTTCGACTAACTAGTAATTAGTGCAATAAGCATTCATCTGGATGCTCCCACTCACTTGCACACGACTGCGTGCAAGGATTTAATATTCCAAGAAATAATACGAGCATTCGACTGGATGCTTCATTTATAATTTCACACGACTAGATGTAGTAAAATTCAAGCATGCGACATAATGCTCTTGTAATTCATATGTGAAGATTTGTTTTGGCGAGATATGCCAAATAGCATACTCTATTCGTGTCTCTCTTGATCGATAGCAGCATGTTGTCTTAAGACAAGTCTTCATTTAGATTGCGAGACATAACACATGTACTTCATATAGCTAATACCAGCTTGAAGCCATATTGAAATTCATATCCGCTGTTATAGTTGCTGTTACGCAGTTAGGTTGCAATTACAGTTGGAACCACAGTTGCAACCACAAGTATAAAGATGAACAGAACTGAAAGTTAAATGTACTTGAAAGAATTCATATGCACATTTAACAACGAAGTTCATCCAACTGGGCTACATCTACGGCTCACTCGCCCAGATTAGTGATATTATAACAGCTTACAATATAGGATTTAAGTCTTAGTGAAAAACTCTCACACTTGCTCTAACTTTTTCTGCCTATCTCTATATTGCTCTTACTATTAACTATCACTCAAAAGATCAACGACATTCCACCATTGTTTTTCGTTTTAAGAGTTCATTCGTGTGTCTCTCTAAGGGTAGTTCTTTATAGTTTAGAACACACACGTTTTACAAGCAAAACTGTCATCTATTTATGCAAGAAAAATAAATCTTCAAATATCTTCTTCATATAATCTTTATCTTCAGAATTTCTTTGATTTATTCTTGTATCTCCATATTGATATAAATCTCCTTGTTATACGAAATCTTTATAGCTCCAGATTTGATAATAATCTTTATAGGTCAATTCGAGATAAAATTGCTTGAATATATGAGTTATTATTTTATTTGAAAGAAACATATAAAACAATATCTTTTTGATATACAATTAAATAACTTCATATATAAATCCAATCTATTTGAATCATAAAGATCTCTATATCAAAATAGATGGAAACATGATATAGACTTGCATAATAGTAGCAGATCTTGTTAGCACAATAAAAAGAACAAGATAATATCTTTTAAACTAATCTCCATATAATTCTCCATAGAACATTCCATTTTTTTATCACATAAATATTCTCCAATGTATAAAACTTATTTCGTGCTTATATGAGAATATATCATGCATATCTAAAATATATTTATCACATAATTATCATTAAAATAATAATATGCAGTTAGACAATAATCCTGCGTATCAGCAGGTATAACTATGATTGCAACTGATGTTACATCTTCACCTGTAAACATAAAATTATCTTATCCATAATCATTTAACTTAGATTATTTTGCTCAAACCAATTGATAACAAAGAGTTCACTAGGCCATAAATATGGTCATAACAATCTCCCCCTTGTCATTGGATTTGATAAATAATATGAGTTTATAAAGCAACTTCTCCTGCAGACCATATTAGCACATAAAGTCCAAATAATATCAGTTTTGACACAAGAACTCCCCCTGCTCATTAAAATTGTAAAACAATATATATAATTGGAGTTTAGCACTTAATCTCTCCTGCAGATTAGAATTGCAGATAACATATTAACTCAAATAAGCATTCACCAATATTGTACCAAACATTGTATAACATAAACTCTCTTCTCCCCCTATTTGATACATCCATGACAAACCTAGTTGCTGTTAGTGCGAACTTTGAAGAAGTCATTATAACAGGAATCATCATCACAAACAAGCAGAGTAGAATGATAAACAATCATCCTTGAAAGCAGTTTAAGATCCTCAAAGTCAAGCTCATAACTTATCTATTTTATTTTCAAGCTCTCACAACTTATAACATCTACTCTCAGATATGACAACCATCATAAAAATTACATCATAATCCACTCTCACAGCAAAATCACTCACAATAGAATCACCTGATTCATTCAAACAACCATCAGTAGAGTTTCACCCACCATAAATCTCACATTACTCACCAGACTTTTTATCAAGCAAGTTTTCAACTCATACTATTGATATAGATATATAGAGATAGAGAGTAATTATGTATTGTGATTGTTTAGTTAATTTTTTTTTTTTAAATCAAATCTCTTTTAAGTCCAAGAATTATAGAAAGATAGAAAAATATACACAAATCCTTTTTTGAACAAGTTTTACCCAAATATAAATACTTATCTTTTTGAAAGATATTCAATTTTTCCCATAAGGTATAAAAGATAAGTTATTGACCAAAACAATTCGAATTTAGATAAATTCAGCAATGAATAAAGATCAACATTTCAACTTGAAACAAATTTATCTAATTTTCTGATTTTAAGTAGTTGAAGAAATATAGAAAATTTAACTTTTTTCAAAATAAAGATATCAATTATATATAGTATAGAATTTTGAACACAAGATACTAATAATTTACTCAAGAATATATATTTATCATGAGATCCCACATAATAAAAATTATGATTAAGAGCTATATTGAGTAAGTCAATTTTTCCTCTACACAAAAACTAACTTGATCACCTTAGCAAGGAAATAGTATAAGTGATGCCAAAATTTTCAAGACTTTGTCTTGGCTTTTTATCATTTTAATTCACTTCGAACATCAAGTTATGTTGAATTTGTTCAAAAATCAATGTGGTCTCCCTTTAGGAATAGTCACTGACTTGTCTATATTTCAGACCGAGGTTGCAACCGTGGTTGCATCTAAGGTTACAACTTAATATAAAATTGCACTTTGTGCTTTCAACTCTATTACCAGATAGGTTTTAGGGCAAGTTATCCCACATCACATCTGTGTTTGAGGCATCAATTAGCGGTTTTTTCAAGAGAAAAACTTCATAGCTCAGTAAGACTTACCTTAGATATAAACTATATCAATGTTACTCACAGATAAGCACATATAGCAAGAATAATCAATTAGATCTATAGTGACATACCCCAATATCACTTCTTAAAATTTCAAATTTGTTTATATCAAGGGGTTTTGTCAAAATATCTACTAATTGTCTTTCAGTTAAAATGTGTTCTAAAATTAAACTTTTTTCTTCACCTAGTTCTCTGATAAAATGGTGCCTTAGATCAATGTGTTTAGTTCTGGAATGTTGTACTGAATTTTTTGCTAAATCTATAGTACTTTTGTTATTTCAAAATAATGTTAACACTTCTTGTTTAATCAGATAACATTTGTTTCGTCCAAATAAGTTGGGTACAACCACTATCAGTTGCAATGTATTCTGCCTCAACAGTAGATAAAGAAATGCAATTTTGCTTTTTACTAAACCATGACACAAGATTATTTCACAAATAAAAACAACCAACAGAAGTACTTTTCATATCATCTATATTACCATCTTAAATCAAGTCCCCATATTCATATACTTAGGCCACAAATTAAGTCTCCTAGCTCTAAGGTATAATAAGCTATGTATGAATGATCTTAAAGTTTAAGCAAGTAGGCTTACTCTTGACATTCCTGCCTTTTAATGGAGAAATATAAGATGCAGAACTGAACAAATTAAGATGTTTAATTAGAGACTTCATACCTTTTCTTACCTTTTCAATGATAGTGTTCAACTGATTACTCTTTTGAGACCTTTTGTCTCGTACCAATTTTTCTGAATTTAGATTCTCCTCGGTTGTAAGTTCAGTTGTAACTGACATTGGAACCGAGTCATTGTTCTCAAGTTTTTCATTGCTTGCTTGCTTATCACTCTTGGTTGCAATTGGTGTTGTAATTTCTCCATGTTGCTTATCTTCTTTACCTGCATACTTAGTGATATCTTGGCATACAAACTTATTTTTGTCACCACTACCAACTAAATAAATGTTACCTAAGTTAACAACACTAACTACTTGCTTAGAACAACCACTATCAAAATACCTAGGATTTGAATTAATAGTCTTTAAAGAACTAAAAACAGCTTTGTTGCATTTAACAGTGTCTGTATTAATTTTAGATTTCCAAACCCAATTAGACATTTGACTCAAACCTGGAGTAAACATGGTTTTCTTAGAAATAGACTTTATGTGTTTCTTTAAGTAGCATTGTCTTTTAAAATGTCTAGGGTTTTTGCAAAAAATGACATAACTTTAAATCAGACCTCGGTTTAGCTGTGCACATTTTCAGATAATTTTTAAAACTATAGTCAGTTGTAACTGTACTTCTAACCTTATTGTTAGTTTGACTCAATTTAGACTTATCAGAAGATTTAACAAATACATTTTTTCCAACATTCTCATAACATGTACACCCCAAACTACTATTGTCCTTAGAATCTCTATAATATGAAAGCATATCATCTAGTCTGTTTGTAGTTGAACCATTAAACAACTTAATTTTCTTTTGATTTCATTTAACTCAAGTTGTTTTTTTATTAAGTTGATCAGTAAGAATTTTTACTTCACCCTTCAGATTTTCATTGAGTTAATTAATAACACCAAATTGTTTGCTTAAACTTTGGTATTTTTCATAGAGAACCAAGTATTGTTTGATGACACTTTCTTCTGAAGGTTCTTCATCATCACTACTAATGTTGGTTTCAAGCTTAGTTGTAACTGAGGATGCAACTGACTCACATTCACTATTACAATTAGAGTTAGATTTTATAGTGACTTTTGCCATGAATCTTTTAAAGTTTGTTTGATTCCCATACTCATCCTTACTATCAGTTTCACTATTATCACTAAGAGTATTTATCATCTCAGATTTACTTCTTTTCAAAGTATTTGAACATTCAGACGGTATGTAACCAAAACATTTGCATTCTCTGCATTGAACTCCTCGAGTTTTATTTTTGAAATTCCCAGTTTGCATTTATTTTTTCTGAAAAGATTTTGAGTTTTCTATTTCAACAGGCTTCTTATAGAACTGTTTAAACATCTTTTTAACAAAAAGGTAAAACTGTTCATCTTCCTCACTATCTTCACAAAATTTAGGTTCAAATTTCTTGGCTTGAAAAGAGATTGCTTTTTCAACTTTCTTTGGTTTATGAAATTTTAATTCATGAGTTCTAAGATTTCCCATTAATTCTTCAAGTTTTAAATTGTTAATATCAGTTGATTCTTCAATAGCAGTTAATTTTATTTCAAACCTTTCTGGAAAAGACCTTAATGTTTTCTTCATAAGTTTAGCATCACTATATTTTTCACATAAGGTTCCAGCTTGATGGGCAATGTGACAAATTCTTCCATTAAACTTTTGAATAGTTTCATCTTCCTTCATTCTTAGATATTAAAATTGAGTAGTTAATTGTTGGAGTTTATAACCTTTTGCTTTAATAGTTCCCTCAAAGGTTATTTGTAAAATATCCTGCGCCTCTTTGGTATTTCACAGTGATAAATATACCTGAATACACTGAGAGTAACACTAGTAAATATTAGATTGATGGATGTAGAATTTGCATTAGATTTCTTATATTGTCTAGCAGTCTATTTTTCTTCGGGCACGTAATCAAGATCCCCATTACCATTAGAAACTATCGGAGTCTCCCATCTAGGTAGCACAGATTTGCAGTCTTGCTCACTTTGTTGTTTGATGAAAAATTTCATCCTGATCTTCCAAAAGCCATAATTTTCTCCTCCTTTCAGCAATGGTGGTTTCGACCACAAGTTTCCTTCCCTCATCAAGTCCATCTTTACCAGAACACAGGATCCATACCAAGTAAAGTCTGGTGTGAAGCTCTGATACCAATTGAAATTCCTATCCGCTGTTTTAGTTGCTGTTACGCAGTTAGGTTACAACTACAGTTGGAACCACAGTTGCAACCACAAGTATAAAGATGGACAGAACTGAAAGTTAAATGTATTTGAAAGAATTCACATGCATATTTAACAACGGAATTCACCCAACTGAGCTACGTCTTTGGGGCACTCAACCAGATTAGTGATATTATAACAACTTACATTATAGGATCTAAGTTTTAGTGAAAAACTCTCATACTCACTCTAGATTTTTCTGCCTAATCTCTATATTGCTATTACTAAATAATTATCACTCAAAAGATCAATGGCATCCCACCATTGTTTTTCATTTTAAGAGTTCATTCGTGTGTCTCTCTAATGGTAGTTCTTTATAGTTTAGAACACACGTTTTACAAGCACATCTATCATCTATATATACAAGAAAAATAAATCTTCAAATATCTTCTTCATATAATCTTTATCTTCATAATTTTCTTGATTTATTCTTATATCTCCATATTGATCTAAATCTTCTTGTTATACGAAATCTTTCTAGCTACAGATTTGATCACAATTTTTATAAGTCAATTCGAGATAAGCTTGCTTGAATATATGAGTTATTATTTCATTTGATAGAAACATATAAAACAATATCTTTTCAAGATAAAATCTTTTTCATATACAATCAAATAACTCCATATATAAATCTAATCTATTTTGAATCATAAAGATCTCTCTATCAAAATACATGGAATCATGATAAATACTTGCATAATACTAGCAGATCTTATTAGCACAATAAAAGGAACAAGATAATATCTTTTAAACTAATCTTCATATAATTCTCCATAGAACATTCCATTCTTTATCACATAAATATTCTCCAATATATAAAACTGATTTCGTGCTTATATGAGAATATATCCTGCATATCCAAAACATATTTATCACATAATAATCATTAAAAGAATAATATGCAGTTAGACAATAATCCTGCGTATCAGCATGTTATAACTATGGTTGCAACTGATGTTGCATCTTCACCTATAGACATAAAATTGTCTTATCAATAATCATTTAACTTAGATTACTTTGCTCAAACCAATTGACAACAAAGAGTTCACTAGACCAGAAATATGGTCCTAACACATATGCACTATCTAGTCGTCTCATAGAGCACGAGTAGATAAGAGTGATTTGTATGAAGTATTCCCAAGACCTCCAAAATATTGCCTTATTCCGAATGGTAAAGATGTAACCATCTAGGAAGAGTCCCTTATGCGGATTTGATAAGTATCCGGCATTGGTATAACCAAAAAAAGGTTGCGTTAATTCGAGTACCGAAGGGGGTAGATACACTCGACGACCCAAATGGAATAAACAAGCCCACTTTCAAAATTACCATAAGGTAAGGGAATATGTCTTTAGTGCCATTTCGGTGGTAGCGTATTAGTGCGATGTTGTGTCGAGCTATACCATTCATAGCAGAGGAGATGTTCGTCCTAGTACATTAGACCAAGTATAATGATGCTCTTATTGTACTTAGATATGAACATCATGATTCAATATCTTTTCATCGTCTCATCTGGGACAGACCAAGCCTATATCAATGTTTAGTGATCAAACGATCATGGGAGAATCTGATGACTTAGCGTCATAACACCTTATGGGTGTAGTTTGATCATAGACTTAAATTCAATCTTTACGAAACTCGATTATCAGGCCGAGTCACTGCTATGTCTTTCCAAGATCCTTCATTTCGAAGCAAATCCAAAACGTGTATTGCTTCATAACACGCAAGGGCATAATACTTGTCCAAGTATCCCAAGCTGATCAAGTACTCACTTAGGCGGGTATACCACATCCGCTCGGATTATATTAATTCATACAGTGAACGTCTCAGCCAATTAAGATCGTGTTCCGTGGTCAGGAACTACTTGATTCAACCACATGAAGTTACAAGGGGACCTTCATCTACGGAGATAAAATATGACCACGTTCATGGCTACATACCCAGTTTTTCATAAACTATTAAATTGGTAAAGTAGGGGACCATTATAATGTCCATTACGAGAAAATAAACCATCTTGTAATCAATTTCAAGGTGTGAGAGAAGCCTTGCCCTACTAGACGAGCACTGATACAGTCTCATTATTATTATCACGCTTCCTTACAAATACCCAAAAAAACAAACTGGTTTAAAATTGGATGGTGTTGGAATGACAGGTCCACACACGCATCGTTCACTAAGGAATTTGACTTGGAACATAAGTTTCCATATAAGCCAGTCTAAACTTTGTTGGCTTCTAGAAACGATACATAGTTTCCTGTCATTATTTGCTCATATTATCAGTCGTCACCGAATATATGAACAAGTAATCAATGATAGTCTCGTTTTGCTTCAATATCATCTAAGATATCATGATCGACAGACATTTCAAGATTCTCAGGATGAGGAGGAATCACACATCTCCTAGATCCTTTATAATCTCGTGCGACAAACGAGTTTTTGTTCACCACCTCTGGGACTGAATGAATTAAGAACCGGTCAAATTTCTCGTATATTGGGAAGGATAACGGACTGATAACTGATGGTAGCATCATTTGCTTGGTGGGTTTGGCCAAAGCAACATGTTACGACAGGAACACGACGTCCGACAGGAACGTCTATCATTACAAGCATTTTATAGCAGGTATAAATGATCTTGTGACATCTCATAAAGTCATTAAATGCGTCTGGCATTTAATTAGACTTTGGGAAGTCTATACACTTACTTATCACTAAGTGCAATTTTGGGGATCAAGCTAAGACTGAGTGGGTTATGCCACGTTACTTCATGTCGTTTTTTATCAACGATAACATGCAAATCTTCCCCTAACGACGGGGAGAACATTCTTAGCGATGTCACTTTCGCATATCATGCAGTAAAGAGATCGCTTGCCAATGTTACTCTATAAAATGATAGGCAAGGGATTCATAATCAGCTTATGTCCCCTTCAGAGGTCTATATTTTGAACGCTCTAGCGGCTTAATCAAAATACTAATTAAGCACTCCAAACACGCGTTAATATGAGACTTCTAGCTTATAACCAGTAAAGCTGGTACGCATATGGTGTTTGAGTGTCTATGGGCCTCATACTGGATCAATACAGCAAAATAGCGTAACCCCACATAGAAATATAAATCTTGGTACGCAAGACCAAGAAGTGCATGCAATCATTTGCAGTCGCATCATCAAACTTTCCGTGAGTCCATTTGGGTCTGAACATAATCGATAGGATGTTCAATTTCATTTTCCAAATTCAAGCAATTCAAATCGAAATTTCGATCCTTACTTTTCGGCATTATCAAGTCGACTAGAATTTTCAGGATAATCCGGATCATGAGCCATCAACTTAATAATTGGGCTAAAAGTTTAGAAAATGCTGCATTTATGTGGACAACAATAATCATGTGACTATATTGTCGATGCATCAACCATAACCATAAATTTTTAATGGTCTGTCTTATGGTTGGATAAGTCCACAACAACTTCTTCATTTCGTGATCTTTACACATACCAATCTTCCACATACCAATCTTTACACATACCAATCTTCCAAAGAGAGGATTAGTGGCATGAATTTCAGATTAATCATGAAATATATCCTCAAAGAGAATCCAAATGCGATGCGATTATAAATCAAGCATCGTCTTTTGACCCAGGAATACCTCATCCGGTCAATTTCACAATATCAAAATGGCCTTATCAATCGACGACAGGCGAATGATAGTACAGACATTCATGTCTTAGTATCTAAGTCCTTTATCAATCGACGACAGACGAAATGATAATGCAACTTTAAATGTTTTAAAAAATATGGTATCAACCACTTGAAAGACATTTCAACTTCTCTAAACTACGCTTTTGGTAGTATTGAATGGAGGCTATGTAAAAAAAAATTCAATTCTTTCATGAGCTATTACCAGTTATCACTAGTTTTTTCGAATTTATGATAACTCAACATGGTACGACATGACCTAGTGCATAAGGACTCATATTTAACAAATCAATTTGGTTTAACAAAGATTTCAATTTTGGAACGACAGGTCCAGAAATCGTTGTCATAGAGGGTTCTTTAGGCAGGTCATTGGTGATTTTATAAGTGGTACACTGTTACCCACTTTAGCCAGATGACCAACTACTCCACATGTATTGCCTAAATTTCATAATTTAAAGTTTGGTCACATTTATCAAAGGAATTTTCTCAAATAATACTTTAAATTAATTCGAGAAATTTTGTAAATAGGCAAACCATAATCCAAAAGTATGGTCCAAATGGAAAAATCATAATCCAAATGGGAAAACATAATTCAGATGAGCGTAAAACCGGCTCAATGATTTATCAAAATCAATAAAGAAAGGTACCAAACTCATTTGAGCCACAAAATCGGGGGTCTCAAGAGTTTCATTTCAGTTAGCTTTAACCACATTAGCATCGACTTTTCCACATTTATAATAGTTTTGAACTATTTAAGTAGTAACCGTGCATGACCTTTGTCTTTATAGCATAAAGTTGACTCATTGAGCATTATCTCTTGCTTTGGGACAACATGCCATATTGTTCCTTTCAAGGACTGTCTTGGAGCCACATGTCTTCGATTTTGACGATTGTCTAAACCTCGCTTGGCTAGACGATCATCGGGATCATGACAGTTTGAGACAAATAACACTTGTTTTTGTTCTCGATTCGTGGAATTTTTTTTTTAGCGAAGAGCATTAATATTAGGAAAACAATTCGCCATTGATCAAATAGGATTAAAACTGCTCATCGGGGCATTTTCTTATCCACAAACAGATGGGCGATGAAGGAACATGGTGAATATAAATTCACGATACTGCTTATGAAATACAATTTTCAAGCTAGTATTTTGGTGAATGATCGCACCAATATGTCAATTTTAGACATTTTTTTCATCATAGATGTCACGTCTCAAATGTGGCGGTGAAATAAATTGATGCCTTAGCCTTCATCTTATGAGTAACAACAAGCTCGTGTTTTACTTATCCAAGATGGCATCCAAAAAATTTTGAGCTTCACATGCTCACACATCAGGGTGACTAACATATGGTGACGGAATAACATCAACGTTTAAACATGCTTTGCGATTTTTCTCATCATAGATGGCATCCAACCAATGTTGGGATTTCAGGATTAATTATCATATAAAACGACTGCTTTATATGTTTATGGTTTGTACAAGCACAAACTTTAATTCAAAACGACATGTTCGAATACTAGTTTTGCTTCTCATGTGATTGATCCTCATTGATCGAACGACGGGTCGATACCGAAACACCAATTCGGAGAAACATACATCACTATATAAACATACTCGGAGAAATTATTATTTATTCAACCTCTTTCGGTAGCTTTACTTGAACACGACCAGGAAAGACGGCGAGGGTGCAAGGCACGAAGACCATTTAAAACCTGACCTCATTAGAATATCGACCTCTGGTTATATCTTTCCTAGACATCATATCCAAATAGGTGAGTCTAATTGGTGAATGTTCATAATTTTTCCAACTTAAATGTGAAAATATATAATTTCACAAATTAACATATTGTAAACATGGTAGTGATAAATATCTAGATTGTACCTGTTGCCATAATCAATAATTCTAACACGGCAGCACATATTCCTAATAAGGAAATCGAATTAATTAAGGTTGCCAATCTAGGATTTATTAATAATTACCAATTTATACAAGGAAAATGCAAGTGGGGATAAATTTTATATGTAAACATATCAATTTGTTCAGTTAATATTTAATTTTTATTCATTTACTTCCTTTAAATCAATTTTCATGAGTGTATCTTTATTTGGCCGGATATTGCTTATTATGGAGCATATATGCTGTTTTATATACAAATATTATACTATAGGGACCATCATGTAATTTCAGTAATTCACTTATTTCTATTATAGCGTTATTACACAGGGAGTCCAGATTTCTGGAGTGTTTCAGTTTGGTCCTTCTTTAATTAATAGTTCAGTTCACAATTTACGGCAAGTGACATACGAGTCCTACTGGTTTCAGTTTATTTCACTTTTAGTCCGAAAGACTACTACATGTGAAGTTTTCTAAAAAAATACAAACATGTTTTAGTACTTTCATGTAATAAATTCTTACAGTGATACTTGAGACTTTATATCAGTATGTTTGAATGGGTACGAGAATAGTTTTTTTCATGGTATAGTACTTATATATAAACACCACTGATATATATTCGACTTTATCATTAGTTTTATACGTAGCATGATTCAAACAATTTATTTTACATGTAGCATGCAATAATAAACATTGATACACACTGTTATAGTCTTTAACAAGTAATAAGCTTATGATTATCAAAGTGCCGATAACGTATTGTGTTACATATTAGCTATATATATAGATATGGAGATACAAGTATAGAGAGAGAGAAATGAAGCTGTTATTATTGATCGAATGTAAAATGATCCGTACATGAGACCTTCTAACACTCTTTATATAGTAAATGATAGGGTTAAAATACCTAGTAATGCTACTAAGATAAAAAATGGCCAATAATATACTACAACATATACTACATTTTACAAATTTTTATCTAAAATAGAGATTGTTAAAATTGCATTTATCTTTTAATACAATCCTGACTTAAATTGTACCTAATGCATATCTTAGATCTCCCACATAATTATTCAAAATTAAATTTGTTAATATGTTCATGAAGCAAATTTGAAAATTAATATACAAAAAAACAGTGGAATTTTGAACACCGATTTTCTAACTAAAAGAAGTCGAATTTAAAGCCTAATTAGCATTACAACTTAATCAAGCGTGAAAAAGCACAACAACTTGCTCAAAAACATATTAAACAAAACCATAATGAAAAAGATAAAATAATACTTAAAATCTCGTTCAAGTGTATTAGAGGAATAATACATTACATATATGATTTGATAAGAAAATATTTGTTTGATTTTATTTTATTTGGTTTAGATGATTATCATATGTAAAGATTTGATTAATTACTGGCTACTGGCGAGCCTAATTTATTTCCTAGCCTCGGCTTATTCAACAGTACACGTCGGCTCCGCAGTCGTAAGAGATCCGGTTCAGATGCAGTCAGCTTCGGCGACGGGGTTCTCCTCGTTACCTGCACAAGCAACGCATGGGGGGCTTGGGTTGATACCAGACTTTCCCTCTCCGACGATCAAGTCAGTACGATGGAAACTAAGGGTGAATGTGTGGTTGAAGAGTAAGAGGGGTCGGGCCGGTTACGAAGCGTGGTATCGAGTTCGACGGGATATGATGGAGCAGGCCGGGTTATTTCGGTTTTATCTCTCTTCTTTCTGTTTTTCTGTCCCCCTCTAAATAATATTAATGAGGGTATTTATAGTATCTCACAGAGCATATTAGCTCTTGGATCACTGTACTGTCAAATATTAATCCGACGGCGTTAGAACATTTATAACTCTGACAAGGGTACAGTTCTTGTCCAGGGTCCACAATTGATGGCATGTGATTGGGCCACGTCGATGAAACGCTGGGGGGTCCCATAAGGGAGCAACATCATTAATTGAAGAAGCGTACTCGATACGCTTTTTTAGGCCGGCATAGACATAGCTCGGCCTCTTCAGGTACGAGGTGGCGTGTTAATCATGATTGACAGAGGCCCGAGTAAACTGTTTTGGAGTTGGTATGAACCCGGACGAAAAGAGTCTGACATTCCCTCGCCAACTACTTCATACTTGCCTATATAGGCGTTTTGTTGTAATGTATAATATCACAATAACAATAATACGGGACGGGAAGGAGGAATGCACATTTATAAGACTACTATGACTGCTAAATACTCACTGTAGCATTAAAAAGAAATCAACGGTGAGATCATCTAGTGATAATCAATCAAATTAATTTAAATATTCCATATCCCACTTAATAGGGAAAACTGTTAAATAAGGCAAATCGTAAATTCAAGGGAAAATATAATCTGTAAAAGGGGTAGCTATGAATCGTTATAGTTTCAAATATTTTTTCATATTTGTGATCAATATGGTTGAATACTAAAATTGAAAAAAAAACCTAACTTGATATTGTGAAAGCAAAATTAACACATTTCAGATGTAGTTAGAAAGCCAAAAAAATATCTATAATTGTAAAATAAAAGAGTAATGAATCCGTACAAATGGATAAATTTCAATTGAACCAAAACCAAAACCCAATTGAATTTGTGGTTACAAACAGAAAACGACCAACAAATTACAAATCAAGCACATTTGAGGAATGATCTGATAAAAATATGGATTCGATTGAGTAGTAGAGTTGAAGATGAAAATGAAGTATATGGATATGTCTCTGTGGGAAAGGTGGTGGTGCGGCAAGGCGGCGGTGTGCTGGCGGTGGGAGGAACGATTTATGTGTCTCTCCAATCATAAAAGTTAGTACAAGTTCTTTTTTGGTAATAGACCTATATATTTCTTTTTTTGAAATCTTATCATTATTTCTGAAGTTTTATTGCTAGATGATCTCACCGTTGATTTCTTTTTAATACTACAATGGGTATTTAGCAAGTCACAGTCTTCATCCCCGTTCCCCCAATAATACTCTCTCTATGTTACAATATTGATGACATCATGACATTACTAATTTTAGGGGTGTTTTTGATACGGTACCGATTTTTTTAACCATATATCAATATCGATCCGAACTTGTTTAGTTTGAAAAAAATTATAGTATAACCGAACCGAAAATCTTTGTGTTTATTTATTTTATACTAGTAATTATTTTATTATGATAATATTGCTATTACAATACGTTATTAACACGCGCAAGTCTCTATTTATTTCAAATTAAAAAAACATTTTATACTAGGTACATTTTGTATAAACTGCATAAAAAATAATGTTTATTATTGCATCCTCAGTACATACATGTATAGTATATAGATATGTAGTGCATTTTTTAATTTCATATGAATTAACTTTTGTTTAATATTTACTTTCCTAAGTTTTAGAAAATTGTATATTAGTTTATTCGTCCTCATAATTACATCAGTTCTTGACATAGTTAAAATTTTATATTATAAAATTATCATAAAATTAACATCCGTTCTGAATATTAACATATGTCTCTGGAAGAATAAATATGACGTAAAGATAACATTATTTCTTTAAAATCTAGAAAAATAAGCATTTCGTGATTCCAGAAGAATCACCATAATTAATATAATCCTGAAGATTCATAGTAATTTCTGTAGAATTACAACTTGTTATATTTACTTTTATATTCTTTTACTGAGTAGTTAGGAAATGTTTATGTCAATCACTAACATTTTCTTTAATTATCATCATGTTAAAATAAGAAATTATGGCTAATCTTCAAAGATGTCAATTCTCCGCCATTAACACGTTAAGGATAACTATTTTTCATGTGTGCTAGCTAGATGCTAGAATACATTTAGCTGCAGAGGATCTTGAAAATACGGTTGTTGAAGGGAAAGAAACGTCTCTGCAGGTAAATGACAAAGGCAATGGTATTTCTTCATGGAAACACTTTTAATTTTGTAGCGGAAAAATTAGTATTATATCCTGATTATAGTGTATATGAATTTAATAAAAACAATACAGAAATACCTCACGGACAAAATTAAATCATACTTGATCTTCTGTTGTATTTCTATTATACTTGTTACTCTTAGAGAGTTGCACTCTCAAAACTGTTAGAAAAGTCTAATTATCAATGTTGTTCTTTTTACTTAACATATGAACAGTATATATAGGCTACAATATGGACCTAGTGCATAAGAAGTAAAAGACTTTTACCTTACCTAAAACTCTAACACTACTTAGATTAGTACTTAATTAATAAATATTATATAATCTTATTAACAAAATTAATATAATATTATCTAATTAATAATTTACTTATCATAGGATAATCTATCGATAAATTATATTCATTTTCACTAGAGAATATAATTGCACTCTAATTCATTATCAAATAATATTTGAGAGCACGTTATTAAATACTTAATTTTCTTCTCAAGTCAAAATCACAGATATTCACCAAGTAAATAAATTATTGACAATTAGATTACTCGGCATATTATTTTCCCGACCTTTCCACTTAACTTATTTGTTTTGTCGGATATAAAATCCACTTGCAAGATTTGATACAAACAAAACTTATAAACTTCTCGAGGGGATATCATCAATCCATGTTAAATGACGTGAATTCCTTCGATAGTAAACACACACCATATAAATAATATTATTGTCCGACATGAGGGTTTGTTGACCACAATAAATCTCACCCATTGTAAATCAAAGCAATATATATTATAAATATGTGCATCGAAAATAATTTAGAGATTAAGAGTATAAGTAATCATAATAATTTCTTAGATATAATTATTTTATTCTTGTCAGTACCATAAAATAATACCACTCTGTCCTGTTCAATATACTCTAAGTATACTAGCACAAAGAGTCGGAACTCAACCGTTCCCTGTAGTCAAGACAGACCTACTAAAACTATGTGCTACAACTATACCGATGGTTATCCACTGCATCTAAAATTGTGAATAATAAAATATATACTGTTAGAACCAGTGATTTGATCTTCCGTGTGAAAGCCGTACTCTACACACCAAATCACTTACTATACAGAATAAAGACACATGAACATATAAATAACATGTACAACATTGCTCAAAACTATTCTCAAATAAACCATTCATTGTTAATAAATAAATACTAAAAATAACAATAAATCATGTTTTTTAGTATATCATTCTAACAATCTCTCACTTATACTTCAAGCCATGATTTCCTACATTAAACTATCAACCCCCTTTATTTATCCAAGACCTTACCGAAAAAGTCTTAATAAAGGGTTTACTAGAAAGTTAGGATGTAATCATATTCACTTTTAACTCTATGTTGATTTTATAGAATTACTACTCGACTAAAATCTAAGTCTACTAATCAAAATGATTAAAGATTAAATTTTTGGTAAAACTATATTTAATCCTTAATCATTTAAAATACTTCATTAAATGATTTACCATTGATAAATAATCCTGCCATGAGCTAGATTTATATCTACTAACAATGCCAAAGGCAAAATAAATATAATATCTAACGAATTTCATAACATACATAAGACTTCCAATTGACAACTCATATGGAATCGTCTATTCAACATTCCAAATCCAGTATGCTAAATTAGGCTAGAACCGATATAACTTGTTTTGTGAGAAGCCCAACATCAATTGATGTGACTGGCTTATAACAAATCCTTTAATATCTAACTATCTGGATAATTATACCTTTACTGTAAATAACAATTTCACATCACATCCGATGACTAAATTAATTTACATATAGTATCAAAAATATAAAAACATACTCATCACGCTTCCAGTACTTAAACTACTTATCCGACCATTGATCAAAGTCATAACACTTTATAGCCTGATCAAAACGGATAAATTAAGATGTATATGCCTGCTTAAGTCTAGAGACTTCTTAAGCTTGCACAACCTGTGCTATTGACGCTTTGCTTGAATAATATCTGCTTGTACCATAAAAGTACTTGACAAGACTTCCATTAAGGATAACTGTCTTGACCAGATTTCATAGCTATTTGTCAATATCTTGCATCTTTATCTCAAATCAATATTCATTGTATTTACTGGGTTCAGTTTTCAACTTATCAATGATCATCTCGCAAGATTATCCTAAAATTAGAAACATAAAGGTCGTTTCATGACCCTCCCACTACGATGAACATCCCTATAAGTACTAAGCATTAATAACTTATGAACTAGTGTTATACATCAACATCCTCTGCATGAATCACTCGATTTCTCCTACTGAGAAAACGTATCCGTGAATCCATCATGCGACGCTTCATTTTGAATTATAGGTATATAATAAAAATAAATATCACTCTACTTACTCTTAACTACTATCAAGCTAACTTTATTTTGGATCCGTGGTAACATCTTATCATTTTTCAAGAATCAGTCAATATGTGCTAATAATGACTTCCAATTCTTAGAACAATAAGAAACCATTTTTCGTTTCTTTTGGGTAACATATAAGAAACAAACATCAATACTTGATTCAAACTTTTTTTGCTTTTTTCTTAAACACGTGTGCTGGACTCCCACGAAACAGAACTTCTTAAGACTAGGCTTGCGCCAAATCTAAAGTTCTATGGAAGTACTAGGTACTAGCTAAGATAAAACCGAGTTGAAGATGTACGCTAATGTTTCTTGTACGTATCCTAAAAACGAATAAAATTAACTGAATAACTCATCATCAACATAACTATTCCTATAAGAGTCTTTTTACCTTTATTTTACTACACCGTTTGATGATTATTTATTAGGTGAAGTAAATTGGGATATAATCCCTACATCTGATAAGTAGTCCACTATCTATCCATAGAGTTACTCACCACCTCGATCAAATCGTATTGTCGATATACATTTCCAAGATACTTATCTGTCTTCGTTTTAAATGTATTGAATAATTCAAAGCACTTAAACGTATGACGCATCAAATGAATGTACATTTACTTTGAATAGTCACAAATAAATGTGACCGTCTATTCAAAAACTCATATATCATGGATCTCGTAGGACTATATGAATCAGAATGAACTGATCCTTACACTTTTTTAACTCATATAACCTTTGATCGTGAAAAATCACTTGGTTATTTTATTATTTAAACATGATTCAAGAATTGGCAGTGCCTCCACTTTTAATGATCCAAATGGACCATTTTAAACCAATCTTGACATCCTTTTTAGATTAAAATAACCTATGTACATGCTAAAATCATGTATAGTTCATTACTTGAAAGTTAATTTCTCTAATATGGTATGTTAATAATATTATTCAAATTTTAATTTCTATGTAGAATTAGAATTTAACAATAATATAAAGACCATTCACTAATTTACCATATCCGACAAAATTTCTATTTTACCTAATAACGGAAGAGTTATTAAAATAAACAAAATGTGTTCATCAATTATCTTAGAAACCGAACCAAAGTTCTTTCTAATGGAAGGTTTATATAGAATGTCTATTATTATTAATATATGATTAATACTAATCAATTCTAATATCTTCCACTCTAACTACTTGCACCTTGTGCAATTTTTTAGAAATTATAATATCTCGCCATCACTAAACTGTCTGATTTACTGGAAACATTTGCAATAAATTGCAACCATGATTAGTGATTTCAATATCTACACACCAGCTTATGGTAGATACAATCACTAAACATTTTTCAGCAACAAGTGAAAGAGACATAACTTATAGCTTAATCTTAATTTAAATGTATTGGACAATATTATTTTAAATGACTTGCTACCAGTTCATGTGACTTTTTCCATTTCTTATAACATTTCGGTTTAGAAACAGAAACCTTTCATTAACCTAAGCAACACTAGACTTTTCATGAGACCTTTTGGTGCCTTAACCATCAACTTGGCTTTCGCCATTGATTTCACCTTTAAGAATCCCTAGTTCAAGAACATATACTTAAACTGTGTCTCTTCATCATTATTGCGTTTAAGAAATTTCAGATGTTATTTTCTCTATTATCACAATCTCGAATATCAAACATGCATTTTAGATTCATCATGATGTCATAGAAATATAACATAAATTGATGCTGATGTTACAATACATTAGTCATGAATGACAATATGTATTACGCTACATCTCATCAAATTATATTCAATCCACCTCCGATAAGACTGGATCAACTAATTAGTTACCTGCTCACTCGGAACCAATGTACATACCTTAAAACACAAAACTTTGCTTATTAGCAGTCAAATAAAAATATTCAAATTTTTGAGATATAATAATTCAAATCAACAACTTAACCTTTTAAGTTTAATAACTAGTGGTATAAATGTTATTTATTATCATGAGAAAACTATTTCTAATAAAATATTAAATGAGCAACAAAAATAACTATGGATTATTAATAAATATTGTTCCTAATCCAATATTTAAAACTTTAATCCACCACCAGCCTAATCACCGTAAATAATATGCCTCGATGGGAGGACGTATATTATTTAACATTCGATATGCTAGTTTAGCCATTTAATTTTACTGTCTAGACAAAAGTCAAAATAAAAATTAAATATCTGACTTAAACTTTGGTCATATAAATATTAACATAATCTCAGAAGGAGAGGGATAATAATAATTATATTTAAGTGAATACCATCACCAATTATAAATCCATTGTTCAAGTATATAATCTCTCAGATGGAGAGATGATTAGATACTAACAAAATATTTATACTTTATACTTGATGATTCTGTAATTATTCCATCCGATGGGGAGGAAGCCATTATAGCTAACGCGTAAGATAATTACTTCATCTATAAAGTAGTGATGGAGACCGTGACATTTATACGAAATAAATTCACTCTCCCACTTGGTTATTTATAATTTTAAGGATACAATTTATACTTAGTGGTCCGTAATTAATTTCATCCGAATATGGAGGGAGGCACTATAATTTGTTCCAGTCAATTTGTTCCAGTCAATTCAATTAACTATTAATTAAATCTAATTGTTATTAATTAATTATCAAATAAACTAATTAAATCTAAACAATATTAGGGCGTGTTTGGCGGACAGATTGGAAGCACTTTCTAGGTCCAGAAGCCCATCTAGCAAAATTATGAGTGTTTGGTAAGTAAAAGCAACCCACTTTCCAAAAAGTTCGGAGCATTAGAAGCCCAGTTTGGAGAAGTTGTTTTTTGACACTTCTGAAAATAGACTTCCTCACAAAATCAAAATAAAAAACAAATAATGCCCAATAGGTACAAAAAAAAAAAAAAAAAATCAATAAAAATCACAAAAAACGAAAAAAAAATCATAAAAAATACAATTTTTTTTTTATAAAAAATGAAAAAAATCACAAAATATTATAAAAAACAAAAAAAATCACATAAAATTATAAAAAATGAAAAAAATCATAAAATATTATAAAAATAGAAAAAATTATAAAAAATCACAAAAAAAATATAAAAAATGAAAAAATCACAAAATTTTAAAAAAATTACAAAAAAAATTATAAAAGATGAAAAAAATGAAAAAAAGCACAAAATATTATAAAAATATAAAAAAATAAAAATTTATAAAAAAATGAAAAAAATCACAAAAAAATCACTTTTTATTGAACTTTATGCACTTTCGAC
Source organism: Primula veris (assembly GCA_963682055.1). Taxonomy (NCBI): domain Eukaryota; kingdom Viridiplantae; phylum Streptophyta; class Magnoliopsida; order Ericales; family Primulaceae; genus Primula; species Primula veris. The sequence continues at coordinate 25,978,910 of OY821742.1, read as the reverse complement.
TGTACTAGATGTACTATCGACTGAACCAGATACACTTTTAGCTAAAGTATATGCAATTTCGGTATAAAAAGTGTTATATTGACAAAAAAATTATATATTTTTTGTAATTTTTTAAAAGTCTATGATTTTTTTCATTTTTTTGTGATTTTTTGTAATTTTTTGAATTTTTTACAATTTTTTTGTGATTTTTGTATTTTTAATAATTTTTGGTGATTTTTGGTGATTTTTTATAATTTTTGGTGATTTTTTATAATTTTTTTTGATTTTTTGTGATTTTTTGTTATTTTTATAATTTTTTATGATATTTTGTGATTTTTTTAATAATTTTTTTTTGTTTTTTTTTTGTTTTTTGTGATTTTTTTTCATTTTTATAATCTTTATGTGTGTTTTCGTAGTATATGAATTATTATGGTATTAAAGTCATTTCGAACTTATACATATCAAACGCAGACAAAACTTATAAAAATCAAAAGCACTTTTTCACCAGACGCTAATTTTTTCTAAAGTACTTTTTATATAAGTCACTTTTCAACAACACTTTTCCTGACAGCACTTTTTAGGGAAGCACTTGATTTCCAAACAGCACCTAATTAATCCAGCTAATCAAATTCCAACTATTATAAATCGATAAACTAAATTTATCAATTACTTCTAAATAGTTTCTATTTGATTAAACCTTAACTATTATTAATTAATAACAAAAATCAATTAAATCTAAATAGTTAATGATTAATTACACCTTAACTATTATTAATCAATAATAAGAATTAATTAAATCTAAATAGTTAATAATTAATTACATGTAGATTTTCAGATTATATATAAACTGTAATACTAAATATGTCCAAATCTGTAACTAGTGGGTCGAACTATAATTTTCTGAAATTTTTTTCAATAAAATTCGTTTCTTTCAGGAGACACTGAGCCTATTGGTAAATTTGAAAACTTCAAGGACAACTTTGAATTAACAACAAACTTAAACAAATAACAAGAGTAGCCCATATATTGTTTAAATTTACAAACAGTGGTCCATGATCAAATCAGCAGTTAGGAACAAACCCTAACCGCCGCCAAAGCTCTTCTGCCCGTCTCTTGCGTCTCCACCGACCACCACTGCGAGCTCCAGTGAGCCCATAGTCCAGCGCCCGATCAGACCAAGCCCGACGAGCCAAGTTCGTCGATTCACAGTCAAGCAGACACACCACCATGAACCCATAGTCCGGTGAACCAATACAATTGTCAAAACCCAATTCAGATTATACATATAAGATATAACTACAGCATGTTACTGACATGGTGTATACACGAAGTCACAAACTAATTGAACAATTAATAATCGACTCCTATGTAATTAATTTAAAACAACTCTACAACAATCGATTATCTAAACCACAATCATATGTAAGGAAATAAATTGATGGCAGTAGCTGTACATGAAGGAATCCTCAATATAAGTTATCAACTATATATATCTATGTGAACAGGAACACATGTCTACCAGTACTAGATAATAGAGTTCTATTTAGTAACGTATACACAATACAGTAAATAAACTCAAACACATGTACGTGGTGCAAGATAAATACAGATTGAATAATTTTAATCTAAAAACTGATTAGAAATATCTACTCAATCATAATAGTGTAAAATTAAATCCAGGTACAGTATAATCGTGGCTCTGGTATCAATTGTTTGAAACATTTTTAATTTTACAATGGAAAAATAGGCATTGAATTCTGATTATAGTGTATATGAATTTAATAAAACCAATACAGAAATACCTTACGGGCAGAGGTAGATCACACTTGATCTTCTGTTGTATTCCTATTATACTTATTTCTCTTAGAGAGGTGAACTCTCAAAACAGTTAAAAAACCCTAATTATGAAGGTTGTTCTTTTTACTTAACATATGAATACAACAGGGACCTAGTGCACAAGAAGGAAAAGGCTTCTACCTTACCTAGAACTCTAACCCTACTAAGATTAATACTTAATGAATAAATATTATATAATCTTATTAACAAAATTAATATAATATTATCTAATTAATACTTTACCAATCTTAGGATATTCTATCGGTAAATTATATTCATTTCCACTAGAGAATATAATTGCACTCTAATTCCTTCTCAAATAATATTTGAGAGCACGTTATTAAATATTTAATTTTCTCCTCACGTTAAAATCGCAGATATTCACTAAGTAAATAAATTACTGACAATTAGTTTACTCGGCATATTATTTCCTCGACCTTTTCACTTAACTTATTTGTTGTGTCGATAATAGACACACACCATATAAATAATATTACTGCCCAACGTACAGGTTTGTTGACCACAACAAACCTCACCCATTGTAAATCAAATCAGTATATATTATAAATATGTGTATCGAAAATAATTTAGTTATTAAGAGTATAAGTAATCATAATAATTTTTTAGGTATAATTATTTTATTCTGGTCACTACCATAAAATAATACCACTTTCTCCTGTTCAATATACTTTAAGTATACTAGCACAAAAAGTCGGAACTCAACCGTTCCCTATAGTCAAGACAGACCTACTAAAACTATGTGCTACAATTATACCGATGGTTGTCCACTCCATCTAAAGTTGTGAAGGATAAAATATATTCTGTTAGAACCAGTGATTTGATCTTCCGTGTGTAAGCCGTACTCTACACACCAAATCACTTACTATACAGAATAAAGACACATGTACATATAAATAACATGTACAACATTGCTTAAAACTATTCTCAAATAAATCATTCATTATTAATAAATAAATACTAAAAACAATAAGAAATCATGTCTTTTAGTATATCATTCTAACATCTTCGACACCACCTCGATGAGGAATCAAAAACTGAGTATCTCACCATAAGTGTGACACACCTGACTTGTGCAAAAATTTACATGAGCGCTATGAGCATTACAAACTTGTATTACTTCCGAAATATCGGTATGATTGGATGCACCTGAGGTTGCAAGACTATAAATCTGTAAATGAGTATAATTAGTATTTATTTAAAACTATCATGAAGTTGAGATTGTGTGGAGATGTGGTTAGTGGTGCAAACATGCTTGGTAAAAGACTATCCACGTTTCACGCCTCAGACATGCTCTTGAAGTAGTAGTACCGAGAGCATCGTTTTACTAAGTACTCAGAGTTGATTGCCGTCCTTCTATATGCAAAACAAAATAACGAAATTTTGCTGAAAAATCATCAGTCCCGTCTAACTTGTGCAACTCCATTTCCTGAAGCAAATGCTAATACCATGGTCCAGTACCTAGGAACTTGAACTATAATCGTGTTGGTTATAACAAACCTCCTATTACGAATCAAATGAAATGGAACAAGGCTAAGCCAATGAAAAAGGAGGGAAAAGGCAAACAATATGTGACACCCAAAAAGGATTACTCCGATAATTTTTACAGATGCGACGGGAATGTACATTGGTCGCGTACCTGTCGTACGTCAAAATATCTTGTTGACTTATATCAATCATCCTTAAAGGAGAAAACAAAAAAGACATAAACAAATTTTGCAACATTTGAAAACCTAGACATAAATGATGAATATTCCACATGCACCCACCTTGATGTTGGAGATTTCTTCGATGACCCAATAGAGAACTAAAATTTTCTTCCTAAAATAAGTGAATATATTCACATAGTTATTTGAATTCAAATAAGTTCGTTAGTCCTTACACTAACGATTGATAGTTGGTTATTTAGTCAATAAGTTGTTGTCTTTCTATTTATATTGAACTTTTTTCAAACATTAATGAATATGGTTTCTTTTAATATGAATGGATCTCAAATCTAGCAATGTGCATGATAAAGACATATGTTTATTTGATAGTGCTACATCACATAATATTCTTGAAGATAAAAAGTTTTTCCGATTTTTAAAACATATCGCAAACGTTAATACAATTTCTGGCTCAACAAGTTTAATTCAAGGCTGCGACAGAGCATATGTTATGTTACCTAAGGGCACAAAAATTTGCATTGAGGATGCTCTATATTCTTCCAAGTCAAATAGAAACTTATTAAGTTTTAAAGATGCTGAACCTTTTCGTAATTCACGATAGTTTGAAAACTAATTCGTAATAAACTAAAATTTTGATGAATAACAAAACATATATAATTTAACTTAATGAAAGTTCATTAGTCTTACTAACATCTACACTAAGTGTATTTCAGATTAAAAAGTATGATTAATATATGTGAAATGTAAGGGAAAAGACCAAACTAAAAAAAACAAAATTGAATTGAGGAATCATTCAATATACAGACTAACTAAATCGATTAGACTATAATCCAACTGATTAGGTCATGTATATATGGAAAGGTCAGCAACGTTTTTTGAAGACTCGGATGAGAATGAAATTAAATTCAAAGACAATTCTGGAACGTTGGAGATTTATCTCAAGGATCAGAGGAGTTTGATGGTGAAGATAATGTAATATTTGGACCATCAAGGCACAAGATATTCAATATTCAAAACAGCCAACCGTTACACCAAATCTACACAATTTAACCGATTAGAAAGTAATCCAACCAATTGGATTTCTCTGGAATTTTAAATTTCAAAGTATAATGGCCATATTCACTTCAACACTATAAATAGGGATCTTCCCCTTCACATTTCAACACACCACTCTAGAGCAAAAAAACCCAAGCTTTATCTTTCATTATTTGCTATATTCAATCATTCGAAAGCCAAAAATCCATTCGTAAAAGCCTTTGATGATTGATCTAATCTTTCCATACACTTAATATACATATTTTCCAGAGAGTTTGATTGGTTGTAAAGCTCTTAATTGATTCATAACTGTTAGGTCCTAGCCAATTTCTTTCAATAACCTTTGTGGTTCAATCAAAGAGTTATGAGATTTCATTTGTTGTAAATCTGCTAATTATGTCTTGCTAATGGCTTTGTGTTTAGCGTGAGGGTTGCTTTCCAATTTAAGGAAAAACTTTTGTAAATAGTACCTCTGCCTTAAAGGAAAAGAAGTTGTAGGGTACACTGTACTTGAAGGAAAATTAATAAATGTCAAGATCCGTTGGGACTTGGGAACATGACGTAGTCTAGTTTGAGACGAACCTGTATAAATCTTGCGTGTCATTTACTTACTTGCAATTTACTTTCTAGTACCTAACATACGTTTTCATTTATATATATTGTGCTTGTTGTCTATATATATATTTGGGACTTGCCTTTGTGTAAAAAAGATCTCCAATCGAAGAAAACGTTTAGATTACTTCATCATTCATTTGATCTCTACGTCGATAGTTGACTAATATCTATTTGATATATTTATATTAGTAGAGATTTCACGAAACAACTAGTGTGCGGTTTTTCGCAAAACAATCAAAAGTTTTTTTGATAAACCTATTAATCCCCAACTTTAGATTTCTCCACTTGGGGTAACAATTGGTATTAGAGCAAGTGTTTTTTTAATAAAAACTAATGTTTTTGGGCTAAAGATCCAATTGAGAACTCTTTTAATTTAGAAAGTTTACTACTACTAAAACTCCATATTTTGATGGTTGCGGATATTTCTAATGGAAAGACCGCATGTAAATCTTTTTAATGGCTTATGATCTCGATGCTTGGAAAAATATTATTTCTGGATACACTATTCCCACCATTGATGGATCATCAAGCGAGAAATATTTGGATAAATACACAAGAGATGAGAATGAGCTTTGTAAGGGAAATGTCAAAGCGATGAATGCCATCATCTGTGCCCTATCTCAAATAGACTACGATAAGACATCTTCTTTTCTGACTGCTAAACAGATGTGGAATAAATTATTCTTATTACATGAGGGCTCATTGACCGACTTACAAACATGTTATTAAAAATAAAGCCTTTTTTTTTTCTACCAAGAGCACTAGGGCCAATCATAGTAATAATATTTATACATCGTAGCAAGTACGAGTTCCCACTTGAGATTATAAAACAATTAAAATATATTCAAACATAAGTTTTTCTACTTTTTTTTACAACGATTAAGCTCACGCTATTGGTCGTTTAATCTAAACTAAACAAACATAAGAACAACGCATCAATACGGGTTGTCAATCCCTATCTTTAGTTATTCTCCAAATAAAAACTAATATAGAAACAATAATAAAAAGCGATAAAATAAATATAAACATGCAAGATAAATAAATAGGGAAGAAGGATAAGTTACCGAGAAGGCGAAAACACCTATTAGCATCAGCAAAGGAAGAAGGAAAATGCTCATTAGGGTAAAGTATCGTAACGGAAGAAGGATTAATAAAAAAGAAGGATTGTATAATTAAATTAAGAGAGAGGGAATTGAATTACAGGTTTCTGCACTGAGGTAGAGTCTAAAGGTTTACTACAATTACACTTGTATTTATAGTGTTGTGCTAAAAAACATCCGCAAACTAATTCCTAAAAAACTTCTAATTCGAATAAGAAGGCGTTGACCAATCAGATTGCTCCACATCATCAATTTATGGCGGTGGATGGTGTCTGATTCGGATCATAGGTGTCTGATTTGAATCACATGGCAGAGAACTGAATTTTATTTCCTTTTTGGCTTGATCTCTTCCTTGTTCCCCAATTCTTGCTATTTTGACCGAATATAAGTTTAATATCCTCTTATTTTAGGTGCTTTAGCTTCTCCAACTTCTATATTGAGTCATTTCATCTTCAATCTTCACATGAATGCACCTAAAAAGGGTAATTATTTTCACTCATAATAGACAAATGGCCTCAAAATACATTAAAATAGTAAAATTGATATAATAATACATATTTACACAATATAAAGTTGGATTTAACACTATAATTAAAGACAGAATATGAAAGTTTTTAGGTGGAATCACTCATCACAAGTGAAAGAGACCAAGATCATCATGCTTGTGCATGATTATGAGATGTTTCGCATGAAGGATGGCAAAAGCATTTATGATATGATGGGTCGCTTCACTATGATCTTAAAAACTTTAATATCACTTGGAAAACTTTTCAAAGATAAGGAAATGATCATGAAAATCTTGAGAAGTTTATCTCGAGATTGGAAATTCAAAGTGATTGTTATCATTGAAAGTAAAGACTTGGATAAGTACACTTTAAACGAACTTCAAGGATCTCTCTCAACTCGTGACTTGATGATCTTGAATGGTCATAAGATTGACGATGATGTTAAAATAAAGAAAAGTCTTGCGTTTTCTAGTCAAACTAAAGAAGATTTCCTCGATGATGAGGATGTTTCTTTATTCACAATACGTTGGAATAAAACAATGCAACATTGGAAAAAATAAAGGTCGATACAATTTGAAAAAGAAGTTTCAATCCAAAGCCGGCAACAACGGAAACTCGAAGGACAACTTGAAAAGCTAAACGGAATCCAATGAGATCATATGCTACGAGTGTCACGAAGCTGGTCATATGCACAACGAATGCCCAATTTACAAAAAAAAAAATGAAAGAAAAAGGAGTAAACACCTTTTGAGCTTTTGGCACATGGGATGATAGCGAGTACGAAGAAAGCGACAACGAGAAGGATGAGACCGCCTTTGTGGGAATCGACAATATATCGCAAGACGAGGTAAGTAATTGTTCATTCAATGTTGAAGAGTTTGATTTAATAGATGAACATAATAAGTTGCTTGAATCGTTTAAAAGACTTTAATATAAATACAACAACTTAAATGTAGAAACAAAAATGCTTAGAAACCAACTAGAATCCCAACCTAAGCCAAACGAAGTTTCAAGATTCGTAGATAGTTCATATGCTGATAACGAGTGTAGGCTTACCTATGAAACTCTCTATAATGACCATGAAAAGGTCAAAACTATCAAGCACGATCTAGAAACTAAGTTGCAATCTACTTTTAAGGAAAACACTGAACTTAGATCTAGAAATGAGGGACTTTTTTCTCGGAACGCATCTTTCAACTTAGATGTTAAGAAGAGTAATGATAGACTTGCGCAATTAGATTGTGCCAAGAGACCTTATTTGTCAGGTGAGCCTATACTTAAGGGTTAATACCCAGTTAGTACCCTATACTACCAATTTTTAACAATCGCTGGCATGTACTTTCAAAATTACCAAATACTGCCCTGTACTATCGAAATTTGACCCAATTTAGTTTTTTCCGTCTGAATATTTGACGCTGTTAGTGCCACGTCATTTTTTTTCATTAAAGATAAGTGTATTTTGGTCTTTTTATAAAATGAAATAAAAAAAAACTTAATTTTTATCTTCTTTTCTTTCTTAGATAATATATATACATACATACACAAATATGCTAACATATAACACCATATATATATATGGAGGAGGTTATATAGACATCAACTTACACATCAACTTGGACATTTTTTTGCAAAAATGCTTCAAATCAAGATTTGATTAATGCATGGAACACAAATACGCGTCTTGTATTTTTTTCCAAGATGTATAATGATATGTTTTTAATTTTTAAATTTTATCGTAATTTCGAAAGCACGTATTTATATATATAGACATATAGATATACACGTGTTTTTTAGTTACAAATGTATGTTTATTATTTATATATAGGTATAAATATATATGTATGGACGTGTATATATATATATACATATACAAATATTAGTATATTTTAATACGATTTTATTTTTTATATATTTAATATACTATCAAGAGTAATTTTTTGTATAATTTCATTAGTACACTAAATTATGTCTTTTACTTTATAATTGTAAATTGTATTCGTATTATCATAATTCAAACCCATATAATTTGTTTTACATATTTTGAAAAAACATTGTGTATTTTTTTAACGCAATTACCGATTTTTTTATGTCTTTATTTGAATATAATTTTGTTTTTTTATTTGAAAATATATAGTGTTTTACGTATAATTTGTATTTGAATATAATTTTTTATATATTTAATTTAGTGTTTATGTAGTTGTTATACTTATTACATTTATTTTTACTTATTTAATTAAATAATTGGGAAATGACAATTTTGCAGATTACTTGATATACAGAGAGAAAAATAGTAAAATGTCACTAAAAGGGTGATGGCATTATCAAATTTGGATGGAATTATAGTAATTGGACCGAATTCAACAGTACATGATATCATTTGGTAATTTTGAAAGTACAGGGCAGTGATCATTAAAAATTGGTAGTACATGGTACTAATTGGGTATTAACCCTATACTTAATGAGATACTTCACTCTCAACAACACCATAACGATAGAAGTGGACTAGGATTCAATACTAATAAAAAATATACTAGTAAGACAGTTTTTGTCAAGCCAAGTAGTGAACGTCCACCTAAGTCAAAGGTAGCTGTTGAACAAAGAAAAGTACAACAACACATGCCTAGACCGAATACTTATCACGTAAGGTGTACGTGTAACAACCCCCAAACCTATTTAAGGTATGTTAGACAAAAACTTATGCCTAGAACGCAAAACCGAAGACGTAATGTCGTTAAGAAACAGACAAATAATCTTAGAACATTACATCCATGCATGTACTATAATAGAAATGAATATTATTCGATTGCATGTCCATCCGCTTTAAGGTAGATAGAAAGGATCTAATATGGGTACCTAAGGTACGAAAAACTAATATTGAAGGACACAAAATCGACAAAGTGTACCTATGACTTTATTCTGTTTTATAGGTCTTCCAGAAATCCAAGACTGATGATAGATGGTATCTATATAGTCGATGTTCAAAGCATATGACTAGAGACAAGAGAAAATTCAACTCTCTCTGACCCAACAATGGAAAAGTCATGCTTGGAGACAATACCAAGAAGAACATCCCTGGTATAGGTAACATTGGCAATTCTCCAAGCCTTATTCTTGAAAATGTACTTTACGTAGATGGTTTGCAACATAGTGTGCTAAGCATTAGCCAATTTTGTGATAAGAACTATAAAGTCACATTTAAAGAGTTACACTTCATAATATAATTATTGCTTCTAATAGGACTATACTCATTAGTCATCGAGAAAACAATGTTTATCGAGTAGACTTAAATGAGGATGTTAACAAAGATGTGAAATGTCTGTTGTCCACTAACGATAGTTGTTGGTTGTGGCATAGATGGCTTGCACAAGTTAACTTTGAGATAATCTCAAAACTCTCAAAGAGAGACTTGGTGATTGGTTTACCTAAACTCGCTTACAAGAAAAAAGGACTTTGCCATGCATGTCAATTGGAAAAGTAAACTAAGATATCCTCCAGAGCGAAGAAGCAAATCACTACTACACGCATATTAGAATTAATTCATATGGATTTAGTAGGACCTTCTCGAACCCTAAGTATGGGAGTTCGATCATATGCATTAGTGGTTGTAGATGATCATAATCGTTTCACATGGATTAAATTCTTAACTACTAAGGATGAAAAGTTTGATAATTTTACTACTATTTGTGAACGTCTACAAACACAAATGGGTTTAATGATCTTAAAAGTTCATACTGATCATTGTACTGAATTTGAAAACCAACCATTTGAGAAATATTTTAATGAACTTGGTATAAATCATAATTTTCTGCTCGTAGGAATCCACATCAAAATAGAACCCGGGAAGAATTGGCAAGGACCATGCTTTGCGAAAATAATTTGCTAAAGTATTATGGGCCGAAGCTGTACAAACTACTTGTTATATTATTAATCGTGCTATGTTACTCCCTATTTTAAAGAAAACACCTTATGAACTATATTACAAGAGAAAACCTAGCATTACTCATTTAGGTACATTTGGTTGCAAATGTTATGTGTTGAATAATAGAAAGGAAAATTTTGGAAAGTTTGATCCAAAATTCGACGAAGGTATATTTCTTGGGTATTCTCTCTCTAGTAAAGCTTATGATAGAAGAGTCTGTGCACATTAGATTTGATGAGTCATCTGTTATAGTTCCTAAACCTTTGCATGTTGATGATGATGTTGAAGAAGTTCAAAATGATTTACCTATTTTTAATAGTGATCCTAACACTACTGTGAATGATAATAAGGTAACTCATGACCAACTTCAACAAGATTTGAAAAACCAACACTACCATTCATAGTGATTTACCTAAAGAATAGAGGTTCGTAAATTATTATCCCCAAGATTTAATTATTGGTAGTCCCGCTGATAAGATGAGAAAATGCTAATACAAATATATGTTGATGACATTATATTTGGTGCTACTAACCCTTCGATGTGCAAAGAATTTTCTAAGATCATCTAGGGTGAGTTCGAAATGAGTATGATGGGTGAACTAAACTACTTATTAGAATTGCAAATTAAACAAAAGAGTGAAGGAAACATCACCTATCAAGAAAAGTACGCAAATGATCTCATAAATAAATACAATCAGAGTGACGCAAAGATAGCAAAAATGCCAGTGAGTCTTGGAACCACACTCAATATAGACAAAGAAGGAAAACCTATTGACGAGAAGACTTATCGAGGTATGATTGGAACCCTACTTTATTTAACAAGTAGACTAGATATTATGTTTGGCATCTATCTCTGTGCTAGAGTCCAATGCAATCCTAAGGAATCTTATGTTATTGGTGTCAAAATGATTCTTAAATATCTTTTAGGAACAAGCAACCTAGAACTATTCTACCCTTAAAACTCAAACGTAGAATTTCTAGGTTATTCTGATTCTGACTTTGCTGGTAGTACAACTGACCTCAAGAGCACTAGTGGTACATGCCATTTTCTTGGACGCTCACTAATCTATTGGGGTAGCAAGAAACAATCATCTGTTGCTTTATCGACTGCTGAAATGGAATATGTAGCCATTGGGGCTTGTTATACACATATGATGTGACAACAATTGATAGACTATGGTCTTACGTATGAATATGTTCCAATAGTGTGTAATAATACGAGTGCAATTAATATATCGAATAACCCCGTTCTTCATTCCTGCACTAACCACATTGAAATACGACACCACTTCTTTGGGTATCATAACCAAAAGGGTGACATCGTGTTGGAATATATAAATACCGAAAAACATTTGGCATATATATTCATAAAACCTCTAAAAGAAGAATTATTCTTGTTCATTAGAAGGGAATTGGGATTGTATGCCATGTAAATTCAAACATTACATGAACAATAGTAAAAAATTGAAAATAATTGTTGAACCTTAAACTTAAATTTCGCCTGAACAGAGAAATCAAATTGGTTAGGTTTTATTCCAATCGATTAAGTTATGTTGGCAGAATTCAAATTCTAATCGTTTCCAGTTCTTACTTACCAAAGGCTCTAAAATATTCAATATGAACCTGGTGAATCAAAAAATACTGCATTTACATAAGCCTAGAACCCTTCTAAACACTATATAAACCCACCAAACCTAGAAGAAAAATCAGCAATTCACTAATTCTTTTATTTTTTTTACTTTTGTTTATATTACGGTTTATTTTTATGCAATGGCAAGTCAACTTAACGACTCTTGCAAAACAAACGTAGAGTCATGAATGATTTAAAGCAACATTTCATATACGAAGGAAGAATTTCAACAAAGTTGCATTATAGGAATTCAAAACCCTTTTTTGCTAATATTCATATTGCTTCTCACACTAGCATTGATCGTATGTTCTTCTTTAAAGATCAAAAACTAAATGATATCCATGAGATGATTTTCAACCAAGGAATGGAAATATTTTTATATCAACAAGAAGACATTTTACTTTCAAAAAAAAGAAGAAGACATTTTCTCTCATGTGGTTCGCGATTTTTATGAGGGAGCTATTGCTGATTTTCAAAAGAACACCATTTCATCAAAGATAAACGATTTTTATTTCTTTATTGATGAAGCCTTTTGTTTTAATGATTTGTATGATGAGAGAGTTGATTGCATCAAAGAGCTTTATAGTAGGGGTGGTATTTTTGTACCTATTTGTACCAATCGACCGCTTTTCGAGCCCAACCAATCAAATCGGTACCAAAAATTTGGTATATCGACATTACGGTACCGTAAAACCGAACCGATCTTTGAAGGTCGGTTCTGTTTCGGTATTCATTTGGTGACTTTGGTATGGTAACGATCCAAACCGAAATATTAAAATATAATATATAGACAAATAAAGTAGAAGACTTATATACACTTATTAACATAGTTATATTGACTCTTTCTAGTGGATACTTTTAACATTTTCTTTTATTTATAACCTTTAATAGAAATGTCTAATAATGTTTATTCTTTTATGCAAAAAAACAAGAAATGTAACAATGACATAAATAAATACAATATATATTTTAAATCTACTACTTGTAAAACTTTATACTATGTTTTTTTCCGATACGCACCATTTTTCTATCATCACTTGTAAACTCTAAAGCTTGGTATAAAAACCAAAACCGAACCGAACCAACCGAATAGTTTGGTATACCGAAAGTTCGGTATACCGAATTTTTTGGTTCGGTAATGACATAAAAATTCTCAAACCAAACTAGTTTGGTATTGTATCGGTATATAGTCAAAAGGTTCGGTACCGAACCGATGCCACCCCTACTTTATAGCATGGAAGTTTTCAATTTTGATGGACCTCTTCCACATGCAAATAAGCTACATTTTAAAAAATCGTATTATTTATGAAATCATGGTTAGATGCTTTCTTATTCCAACTCCTACATACTTGTAAGTAATCCATGTAACCCATGAAATGGATTACTTAATTTACGCTTTCACTCACTTCTATCAAATCAACATACCCAAACTTATTCTTAATCGAATAAAGCAAAGTGTATGGGATCGTTCCCTACCTTTAGCCTTTGGAGGTTTGATAACGCATTTTGTGCAAATCCGAATAATACCTTTCTCTAGTAACCCAATCTATCTCTTACCCAAGCTTAAGATTATTCAAAGCTTCCTAGAAAGTATAGAGATCAAGCTCTATAATGGGAAATGGCATTGGGAATAAGTTAGTAATAACGAGAATGATTCGATAACAACCAAACCCTCTGTTAAATCTTACACAACTTGCAAATGCAACATGTTATCCAAGAAGAAAGAAGAACAAGAACAAGAAGAAAGAACCCTATCATATAGTTATCCAACTCCTAAAACTCAAAACTAGAAAACCCGCCTTTTTGATACAAAAGTCTTGATGTTTCTTTTTATGGTTATTTGATTTTAATGTTATTTCAATTTGAGAAATTCTATAATTCCCTTTCTCTTTCATTTGAGTAAGAAATTAATAAAACTATTATTCTTTTTATTCTTACATGTCTCTACTTTATGCAATTTAAATTACACACTTAATTGTATATGAATGCATATCGTTAAGGAGAGCAAGTTATTAAGCTAAATTATAGAAAGTTTTGTTATTCTCTACAAGGGGAAGGTTGTTGAACCTCTTCGTAATTAATGATAGTTTGAGAAATAATTTGTAATTGACGAAAGTTTTGATAAATAACAAAACATATATAATTTAACTTAATGAATGCTCATTAGTCATACTAGCATCTACGCTAAGTCTATTTCAGATTAAAGAGTACGATAAATACATGTAAAATGTAAGGGAAACGACCAAACTCAGAGGACCAAATTGAATTGAGGAATAATTTAATATACAAAATAATCCAACCGATTGCACTGTAATCCAACCGATTAGGTCATGTATATATGGAAAGGTCAACAATATTTTTTGAAGACTCGGATAAGAACAAAATCAAATTCAAAAAAAATTATGGAACGTTGGAGATTGATCTCAAGGATCAGAGGAGTTTGATTGTGAAAATTATGAAATATTTAGATCATCAAGGCATGATATATTTGATATTCAAAATAGCCAACTGTTAGACCAAATCTACACGATCCAACCGATTAGAAAGCAATCCAACCGATTGGATTGCTCTGAAATTTTGAATTTCAAAGTATAACGGCCATATTCCCAACACTATTACTAGAGACCTTCCCTTTCACATTTCAACACACCACTCCAGAGCAAACAAGTCCAAGCTTTATCTTTTGTTATTTGCTATATCCAATCATTCGAAAGCCAAAAATTAAAGCCTTCGACCATTGATCCTAGCTCTCGATACATTTAATATACATATTTTCTACATATTTTGAGTGGTTGTAAAGCTCTTGATTGATTTATAACCTTTGTGGTTCAATCAACGAGTTGTGAGATTTTATTTGTTGTAAATCTGCTATTTACGCCTTGCTAAGGGCTTTGTGTTTAGCGTGATGATTGCTTAGCTCGTTAAGGAAAACCTTTTGTAAAGGCTATCTCTACCCTTAAAGGAAGAGAAGTTGTAGGGTATGCTGCCCTTTAATAAAGATTAATAATCTCAAGATCCGTTGGGACTTGGGGACATGATGTAATATCGTTTTAGACAAACCTATATAAATCTGGTGTGCCATTTACTTACTCGCAATTTAATTTCTAGTACCTTACATACTTGTTCATTTATATATATTGTGCTTGTTGTTTATATATATATATATGTGTATATATATTTGGACTTGCCTTCGTGAAAAAGAGATCTCTAGTCGAAGCAAACGATTTGATCAATTCATCCTTGATTTGATTTCTACGTCGATATCTGATTAATATCTATTTGATATATTTATATTACTAGAGTTTTCACAAAACATCTAGTGTGGGGATTGAGAAATTATGTGCTTATTCTTCATGGTTGTATCATACAAAAATAAAATGTATTGAATCACACTCATTAATTCACCCGAAGTGCAACAAAATATTGACGATCCACTGCAATTCAAAAATATTTATAATTAGGCATGGTCGTCTTGGTCATCCAAGTTGAACTTTGATGAACCGAATAATAGTAGGCACTAATGGCCATTATTTGAAAAACCATAAGATTTTGTTTCCTAGTGACTTTACATGTGTGTCATGTTCAATGGGTAAATTGATTACTAAAACTTCTCCTCTAAAAACGGAGTAGAGTCGCCTAGTCTCTTACAATGCATCCATGGAGATATATGTGGGCCAATCCACCCATCATGTCGATCATATCGTTATTTTATGATATTAATAGATGCATCATCCAATTGGTCTCATGTTTGCTTATTATCAACTAGAAATGTAGCATTTTCTAGAATTTTAGCTCAAATCCTTCGATTGAGGGCTCATTTTCGTGACCATCCAATTAAGTCTATTCGCATAGACAATGCATGTGAGTTACTTCCCAAACATTTGATAATTATTGCATGTCGATAGGAATTGATGTTGAACATCATGTTGCTCTTACACATATACGGAGAATGGTCTAGCAGAGTCTCTCATGAAGTATAAGTTACTAGAATCTGCATGGGGACATGCGGTATTACATGCTGCTTCATTGATCCATATTAGACCATCCATTCTTCATGTTTATTCTCCATTACAATTAGTTTCCGGTCAAGAACCTAATATCTCTCATCTACACATTTTTGGTTGCGCTATATATGTCCTTGCTTCACCATCTCAACTGCCTAAAACGGGGCCACAACGTCGTTTAGGAATATATGTTGGTTTTGACTCATGACCTTCTATTATTCGATATTTAGAACTCCTAACTAGTGGTTTGTTTAAGGCACGTTCCGCGGATTGTTGTTTTGTTGAAGATGTTTTCCCGTAATTAGGGGGAGAAAAATGTTCGCATTAAGGGCAAAGAGAAATTACATGGAATGCATCATCATTATCTCACATTAACCCCCGTACATGTTAAAGTGATATAGAAATTCAAAAGATTATTCATTTACATGTATCGGTATCCAACGGTATGGCAATAATTGATATTACTATAAGAAAATCAACAATATAATACCCAAAACCACGCCTGAAGCGTGGAAGGCCTATTAGTGCAAAAGATAAGTTGCTACGAAAGAGAAAAACAGACAACTTGTGCGATAATCTAATTGAGAAGACTCAATCAAATAAGTCTCTTGATGAGAACATACAAATGAATGAACACCTGGAAGAGGTTAATGAGCCTAATAGAAATTCTCATGAAAGGGACCCACTTGTTGTTTCATCCCAACTCTCCGCACATGGTCCTCTTTAAGAAATCAAATCTCCTAATGAGATTCAGGTACCTGAAAAGAATAATGAGTTCGCAATATTTTATGGAGATATATGGGACCGGAACAAAGGAGTTGTGAATGATGTTTTTACATATGCTATGTGATTGGACCACGAAGTGGTACAATTTATGGATAAAAAAGGTAGGCCTTGAATTGGTTTTGTTGTTTTAAAGGCTTGTTTAAGAAATATTTAGTATATTATGTGTTTTTCTAGTTTATTCGCGCTTGTTTGCATTTTGCAGGTAAAATCACGGAATTAAGACGAAAACGAGATCAAGACGAAAGGAGAATCCGGGAGGGGACCAAAATGAAGAAAATAGACGCTTAAGGGGCTGGTAATCAACCCAAACAAATGACCAATGAGCTTAGAGGCCCAACCGGTTAGCCTGACCGGTTATTGAAACAGAATTCCAATTTTTTAGGCTAGGGTTTGCTAGATATTTCTTATCCCGATATATATGTATCTCTCTCTATTTTTCGAGGAAGACATCGACAGTCAAAATTTGACTCATTTCTACAAAATTCTCTCTAAAAAGTTCATAACAGGTTAGATTTATATATATTACATACTTTTCGAGTTTATTCGACGCATGTGTGGGATCATCACTTGCTAAGGCTTGCGCAAGATAAGTTCTCTAATGATTTCATTTGTCTTTAGATTACGTTTAGTGGTGTCTTATTTTGATGTTGTATAGTAATTGCTTTAATATCATTGTTATTGTGTGTTTTTGAATTGACAACTCTAGATATGCTTGTTAATAACATAAGCAATATTTGTAGTAAAAACTCACTGATTATTCTGAAATTGACTTTACTATGGATTGCCAACACTTGTTGATTAAGAAATAACTGTGTAGTTATCGGATATATATTTGGATTAGAAAGAGTGGAACTTTTTTGGTTTTATCACCCATTGAAACACATAATCCGAGTCAAAAGACTACCGATATTGAAATTGGTTAGTTCCTCGTGGATACGACCCTGTACTTCCGAGATTTATATTGCAACTATACTCCTACTCTTGCGAGGCCCTCCTATCTGTAAAAATTACACGTATGAGGGGCAGTCAATATGGCTATTGTAATTACTAAAAGTAATGAGCATCCCAAACCTACTTATGTAGAAGAATGTCGACATAGAAATGATTTGACCAGAATGGAAAAATGTTATTGAAGCTGAATTGAGTTCAATTGAGTTCAATTGATCTCCTTAGCAAAATGAGAAGTATATTGACCAGTTGTCTAAGATACCAAAGGATGTCAAACTTGTAGGATACAAATGGGTATTTGTACGAAAACAAAATAAGAAAAATGAAGTCGTTAGATATAAAGTAAGACTTGCTGCTCAAGACTTCTCGCAAAGACCTGGAATCAACTATGAAGAAACATATTCTCCTGTAATAGATGGAAGTAATTTTCGGTTTTTTGATTGGGTTAACGGTTACTAAAAGACTTGATATGCGACTTATGGATGCTGTAACTACATACTTACATGGGTCATTAAATAGTGACATTTGTATGAGAATCTCTGATGTATTTAAAATGTCTGAAAAAAAAGATGAAAGTTTACATTCAATAAAACTTCAGAGATCATTGTACAGTTTAAAGCAGTCTGGATGCATGTAGTACAGTTGACTTAGTGACTACCTCCTGAAAGAGGGTTATGTTAATACTCCAATATGTCCATGCATATTCATCAAGAAAGCAAAATTCGGATTTACTTTTATTGCATATACGTTGATGATTTCAATATAATTGGAACTCCGGAATAGATCATACATGCTGCTAACTATTTAAAAGAGGAATCTGAGATGAAAGATTTAGGAAAAACAAAATATTGTCTCGGCCTCCAGATCGAGCAAACTTCAAATGGAATTTTTATTTATCAATCTACTTATACTGAAAAAGTCCTTAGATAGTTCTATATGGACAAAGTGCACATACTGAGTTCTCTTCGATGGTTGTTCGCTCAGTTGATATCAAGAAAGATCCATTTTGCCCAAAAGATCAAGAAGAAGAATTACTTGGCTCTGAAGTGCCTTATTTTAGCGCTATTTGTGTTGTTATGCATCTTGCAAATTGTACAAAACCTGACATTGTATTTTCAGTTAATTTACTTGAAAGATCCAGTTCAACACCGACTCGAAAACAGTGGAATGGTATTAAACATATCTTACGCTACTTACATGGAACCACTAACCTTGGTCTATGTTATCCCAATAGACCAAATGCACAACTCGTCGGATAAGCCAACATTGGCTACTTGTATGATCCTCATAATTCCAAATCACAAACATGTTACATCTTTACCTAGGTAGCACGAGTACTCCGCCTTTTAATTTTTTAAAGTACCCGGTACTGGTACCGGTATGAGTACGGTACTGATACGGTACGACAATTCTTGTACCCGGTACGTGGTTGGAAGTACCGAAGAATTTTGGGTACTTTGATAGTGATGGGTACGGTGTCGGTACATGGTCGGTAAGGATTGGGTGTGGGGTCGGTATGTCTGTGGACTAAATTGATATTTTTTAAAAGAATACGATCAAAAAGTAAAGTTAATAAGAATATAAATCATAAAAAGTAATAAAAAACAGCTACAAGACTAGAAACAAATAAGGATTTGGTTAATAATAAAAGAGGTTACTAACAAATAAGGTTGCTAATAAGAGGTCATTTTGGCTAAAAATATCTTGTATGTGGTTTTGATAATTTATTTTGGAACTAGTGTAAGGTTCTAAGCTTATAAGATGTAATATATATCATATATAATAATTATAGTAATTATTTTTTTCCGTACCCTTGCCGTACCATACCAAAAATTTTCAATTTTTGCCATATCATCGTACCCGTATCGTATCGGGTATGATACACATACCCGTACCCATGCAACCTAGATCTTTACATATGGTGAGACGTCATGTTAAACAAACATTAACTGCAACTTTGTCAAATCATTCGGAAATTCTTGCTATTCCTGAAGCTAGTCGATAATGTGTTTGGCTGAGATCTATGAATCATTATGTTCAAGGCCAGACTGGGTTGACTTCAACTAAAAGATTTCCAACATTATTACGAAGACAATGAAGCATGTATCACACAAATTAAAGAAGGTTACATAAAAACACATATCTCCAAAATTCTTGCATGCTCATGATCTCTAAAAGAGTGGTGATATCGATGTTCGAAAAATTCGGTCAACTGAAAATTTAGCAGATTTGTTTATTAAATCACTTCCAACAATTACGTTCAAGAAGTTGGTACAAAATATTGGTATGAGGCACCTAAAGGATATTTACACAATAAGATCAAGGGGAAACTCATGTAATGATCATCAAGGGGGAGTGTTACAATATTGATGACAATACTAGTTCATTTATGAACTCGTTACATCTATGAACACAACATATAAGATGCTATTAATGGTACATTAAATTTGATGTTATGTTTCCTACTTTTTGCCAGTATAAAGAAGTGTTGGAAGAGAAATTAAGCAAAGATAGAAAAGTAAGAAAGTAATAGCAGAGGTATAAATTTAGTTGTTGTTTTATTTTGTAATCCACTTTTGAATAGTAAAAAAGATACAAATCTTTCTCATGGATTTGGACTCAACCATGAAGTGTTGAGAGATCTGAACTGATAGACCTTAAAAACCAGGTCTAGCGCGGAGTCTCAGTTCTCAAACTTGGAACTAGTAAGTAAAGTTCTTAGATTTAGCCCATGTTCTTCGTGAGTTCTCATTAACTTGCGCACAAGCAACTAAGATTAAGGGAGACTTGGTGTTTCTACCATCGTTCACCCTCCTTCGCCTTAAGGAGTTGTAAGCAGGTGTGAACCTCTTAGGGTTTGATGAAAGTGTATATAGAATTGAATGTAAGTAGGGTTAATAGTACCCGATATTTAATGTGTATGTCTGAGTTCGTATGGATTCAGATGATCATTCTTCATGGATTATGAGCTCCTCATATAGGTGGAAGAGGCAATCTCAGATTAATATTTCTTGATAGATATGATCTTATCAATCATATTTTCTCTATATTTTCATGTATCTCCATTGCCATGCTGAAATATATTCAGTCATATCCTTCTATATGTTCCCACCGACTTGATAAGACCGAAGGCCCTACGCTAGTACTCCTTGTTATCGAAGGGAGCTCTTCGAGGTCCATGACACTATTTTATACGTAATCTGGGGACATATGTTCTCATACTCTTTATACTCCAGTTTCTTCACATCCATGAATATACTGGCTCGAGGAGGCCCGGACGTGGGCTCCTCGCATGTAGTCAGATTTCCTTTGACTCATATACATTCCTTTTTGTACAAGGAATGTATCTTTCTAGTTTGACCCTATCTTTACGGGATATGTCTTGCATAGATTTGGTGTTATTTTTCATTCTTGGAATATATGATTGATGATCATGATTTATCTATATTTCTTTGAGATTATCTCGCATTTCAGCTCCTCAGTGTGAACGGGCTCAAACCCTAACTGTTCCCCTTGCAAGGGTGATTAATCGCTCATTAATTGCCTTGTTAAATATCAGGTCTTTCCCTATTTATTATACTTAATGCGGGGTGTATGCCCTATATTTTAACCTCGATCAACAGCTCCCCAAATATGGGAGTGCGAGAATCGGACTTTTGCCATTTGAAATCCTTGTCCTCGTCTTTTGAATTCTTCATTTATTCCCCTCCTTAAGGGAGTTTAAGCCATCAATACCATGTCAGCACCTTTGTTCTTACCCCCATTCGTTCTATTACTTGACAGACGATGGGATATCCGAGTCCTCATAGGCACCCCAGTATCCCTACCGTTGTCCTTGAATTAACCACGAGAGGCGGAGTAGATGTCCTGGTCTGTTAAGGACATTGTCCACTTGTCTCCCCCTCCTCAACAAATACCGATTTGGTTCTTAGAGAGGGATTTTGTACATGAGGGGCTTCATGCCACCGATGCATTCGATGGCGTCAAGGCCCTTGCTACGAACCGATGCACTTCCTCTTCGTTGAGGGAAGTTTTCTATAGACTACTTCTCTTTGTCATGATGTGACTGGTCCTCTTGTCCTTTCCTTGAACCGTCATTAGCCCTCGCACGAGGTAATGGGTAGTTAATGGGGGAGTGGGATGATTTCTAGAAGATGCAGACACATGGCAAAGTTGAAGGGGGCGCTGCACAGTTTTTACAGCTAATCATGGCAGTGGTGGGGCCTGTGATGGTTTAACACTCTTCCACTTCTCCCATTCTTACACGAATAACGAAATATATGGGATATAATCCCATAATTATAGGGATTTCACTTGTGGAAGTTTGTGATTGTTCTTTTATTTGGTATATATACCAACACTTGGGGAGATTTCTGAATATGATTTCATAAATCCCTCTCTCTAAAAATATCTCCTTGCAAAACAGCTTTTAAGTTTCCAATTTCACTCTCTTTTTCTTCAATGGCTTCCCCAACACACTCCTCCTCTTCAAACCCCATTGATCTCAGCCCCTCTCAGACTATGACTCAAATGGAGGTCAACTCTTCTCCTGCCGCTGTTACTGTGGCGGCCACTATGGCGGAGGAATAGGTTACCATGGAGGAGCAGGTTGCTCCGGATGAGAGCCTGGCAAACGTTGTCGCTATGGAGGAGGATGTTGCTCCCCAAGAAGCCGATGAGAGGGCTTTCGACGGGGTTTTTAGGTGGTTCCCGAATGGGAATACCCCATCCTCACTGGTCTATTCCTCCCCATCCCATTTGACATTCCTCTCGCAGATGCATGCGCTGCAACTGTGGAGATTTCCATCTTTGTGGACTTGGGAGATGTCACGCCCCGTATTTTGGATAAACCCGGGTCGTGAATGAAAATTAAAATAAAAAGGGAAAAAGTTAAAATAACAAAACATTCAGTATGTCATTCGATAGCACGCTAATCAATAGACCCAAATAAATACTTCAGGCCATGCCGATAATCACATATGATTCCCTGAGTTGGCCTAAAGGTAGCCAACGGGGCTCAAATGTGACAAACGAACAAGACAACACGTTTTTAGAAAATTTCGGCATGAGCTTCGCGTATCTACTTGTTTCCAATAAATTAGACCTGTTTGACAACAAAACATATAACAAAATCGCAAAGCGATTATCACTAATTCAACATGATCAAGTCAAATTCAACCCAGCTGACATTATATACAATAACACAATCTAACATATACAAATGTACATGATAGGTTACTCTAACCAAAAGAAAAACATACACGTTTCAAACGCTTACTAGGCGAACAAAGTTCAAAATAAGAAAACGCCAAAAAGAGTAAACAAAAGAGTAGCGTGCACGCGATAAGGTGTAATATGACAATGATCCTCAGACAAGAGCTCTACACCTCGCCACCGTCTCCGTCAGCACCTGTACATCGATCGTGAACAAAATGTACAGAAAACAAAGAAAGGAGGTAAGAAAACAATCTCGCATTAAAAACGGCGCGTGCTACTAAGCACGCACACACACACAATCCTAACATGGCAAATATGATATCTGGCAAATAATGATAAAGGTAATTGCACGAAAAACACATCAACAAATATAACTCGCAACACAAGTAAATGAACATATAATCAAGATCAACTGAATTAATAATAAAACAAAATAAAATAACACAAAACAAAACAAAATAAAACAAGACTCAACAAAACACAAAGTCGGGATTGCCTCACATGTACCCACTTTTAGAGCCACTCTGCTCTATGACCCAAAGTGCAATGGTTCCCTCACCCATATTCTGACACTAACATGTGACCAAAAGATATGGGGCCGGCTTTAAGGGGACTAACCCTATGGTACCGATATACCTAATCCTTGCGCAAGTTTCCGGGATCTCACCGTAAGCTGACACAGCTCCGCCTTAACACTTGGTACTGCAATCCCTAAAATAAATATAAAAGACTCCCAAAAACATAAATGGTAAAGTCCACCAAACGAAAATAAAATAAATATCACGCACTATATCACCACCGTCACATTTTTGTTCACAATTCTTTTTCAAATAAAAAATGGTAAAATCGCCATACATAACATAATCACCATAAACAATATGATTAGCATAAATAAAACCATGGAAGCATGTTACACATACACAATACAATAACATGATGCAATACATACTAACCAACCAACCATTTACATAGCCTAGCATACAACAAACAACACATAAAAACCGCTTTTAAAGCGAAACCATATTCTTCCCCCTTACCTATACAAACGAGAGCTCGTTTGTAAAAATATCCAACCTCGAACCGAAAACCCACCGAACAATCAAAGCTAGATATGGACAGCCCACTAATCGCCCTCAAGTAGTCCCTAAACGTAATTAGAACGAGCTACGGATCAATAAAATTGATGTAAATTCGGATTAGGGTAAAGCCCTAAAAAACGACCTTTTATAAAAGTGAAAATTGGAGGAAAAGACTTACACAGATAGATAGGGTTCGAAGAGTAGATTAAAAAAATGTATTTAATCGTGAAAAACGGAGTCCGAACGCACCCGAAACGGAACCAAACCCCGGATGCCCGAAACCCGAGAAAAACCCACGCACCGCCAAACTCGCCGATCAGACCTGACCAGTCCTTTCCGGCGACCTAAACCCTTTCTCCGACGTTCGTCTCTCTCTCTCTCCTCTTATCTCTCTCTCTCTTCTATATATGTAGATATGTATCTATGTATATATGTAATATGTAATATGTATATGTATATGTATATATGTATATGTAATATCTGTATATGTAATATATATATATAGGTTTTAGTAAACTAATTTACTAACTAGTCCACTTAGTTATAAAATAATACAAATCACACCCACCACTATTATACACCAAATTTCATATAACACGTGTATATTTCACACAAATACGTAATCACCCACAAAACTAAATATCACTATCTTATTACTAAAAGTAATAATAAACTACAAAATTTCCGAGACGTTACATTCTCCCAAACTTAAAAGAATTTCGTCCCGAAATTAAACACATACCCGAATCAATAAATAAGTCTGGATACTTAGCACGAATCTCCAGCTCACGTTCCCATGTTGCCTCTGCAGTCCCATGGTGACTCCACAACACCTTCACCAAAGAAATAACACGCCTCCGTAATACCTGTTCACACCTGTCCAGTATACGGACCGGGCGAACCACATAGGAAACATCTCCCTGTACTTGAAGATCGGAAAAATCCAAAATATGTGACGGGTCCGGTTCGTACTTCCGGAGCATCGAAACATGGAACACGTGGTGTACGTTCGCCAATTGCGGTGGCAAAGCTAACTGATAGGCCAAATCACCAACTCTCTCCAAAATCAAGAAAGGTCCAATAAACCGCGGTGACAACTTCCCACGCCTCCCAAAACGCATAATGCCCTTATGCGGCGATATCTTAAGAAACACATGATCACCCACCCCAAACTCCAACGGCCGCCTTCGTCTATCCGCATAACTCTTTTGACGGCTTCTCGCTGTCTCCAACCTTTGTTTAATCAAAAGAATCTTCTCTGTAGTCTCTCGAACCACATCTGGTCCTAGCAACGATGATTCACCGGCCTTCGTCCAACACACCGGAGATCTACATGGTCGTCCATATAGGGCCTCATAAGGGGCCATCTCAATGCTCGAATGATAACTATTATTATAAGCGAACTCAATCAACGCCACATGTTTCTCCCAACCCCCACCAAAATCAAGTACACACGCACGAAGCATATCCTCCAAAGTCTAGATAGTCCTCTCCGACTGCCCATCGGTCTGAGGGTGATATGCCGTACTCAAATCTAGTTTCGTCCCTAACGCCTTCTGAAAACTCTGCCAGAAACGAGACACAAAGCGAGGATCACGATCAGACACAATAGAAACTGGAACACCATGTAAGCGAACAATCTCACGAACATAAATCTCGCATAGCTGCTCGACTTTGTCGCTAACACGCATAGGGAGAAAGTGAGCCGATTTCGTCAATCGATCCACTATGACCCATATCGCATCTTTCCCCCTACTAGATCTCGGCAACCCCACTACAAAGTCCATAGTTATACGTTCCCACTTCCACTCTGGTATAGGTAAAGGTTTAAGCAACCCTCCCGGCTTCTGATGTTCTATCTTCACTTGCTGACAAGTAAGACATTTATTAACAAAGTCCGCCACATCCTTTTTCATTCCACTCCAATAAAATTGTCGAGCTAAGTCATGGTACATCTTTGTACCACCAGGATGAAATGCCAATCGAGAGTGGTGGAATTCTCTCATGACATCCACACGCATACTTAAAGGTACAAACAGACGTTCCATAAATCTCACCCCGCCATCTGAGCCCACCTTCCATTTGTCGAGTCCCAACTCACTCGAGATTTTAACGCGTACTTCCCTAGATTCCTCGTCCCCTTGTTGGGCCTTAATTACTTCCGAGACTAATGACGGTTGCACTTTCACCGAGAACAACGCAGCTGAATTTTCTTCTTCCCCCATCTCCAAGTCGAACTCGTTAAGAACATTTAGCATTCCCCATTCACGAATAGCGACACATGCCAAAGAACACCTAGTCTTGCGACTCAAGGCGTCTGCCACCATATTTGCTTTACCAGGATAATACTGCAAGTCGAAGTCGTATTGCTCAAGATACTCCATCCACCTCCTTTGTCGTAAGTTTAGGTCACGCTGTGTGAAAATATACTTAAGACTCTTGTGATCCGAAAATACGTTAAATCTCTCCCCAAACAAGTAGTGTCGCCAACACTTCAAAGAAAACACTACTGCAGCCAATTCAAGATCATGAGTGGGATAATTTTTCTCATGGACCTTTAAATGTCGGGACGCATAAGCAACAACCTTGCCATCTTGCATTAAAACTGCTCCGAGACCTTCCTTCGAGGCATCACAATAAACACTATACTCCACACCTCTCTCTGGGATAATGAGGATAGGAGCAGATGTCAAGCGACGTTTCAATTCCTGAAAAGAAAGATCACATTTCTCGTCCCATTCGAATTTAACACCTTTCTTTGTAAGCCGAGTTAGGGGAGCCGCCAAACGAGAAAAATCTTGCACGAACCTTCGATAATAACCCGCTAGTCCCAAGAAGCTTCGGATCTCGAACACACTTTTTGGTTGTCCCCAATCGGTCACCGCCTCAATCTTAGAAGGATCAACCGACACTCCACCCGGAGATACTACGTGGCCAAGAAACTTCACCTCCGTCATCCAGAACTCACACTTGGAAAACTTAGCATAAAGTTTATGCTCTCGCAAAAGATTAAGAACAATACGGAGATGCTCGTTGTGTTCTTCCTCAGATAAAGAGTACACCAGAATGTCGTCAACAAACACCACGACAAACTTATCCAAAAAGGCTCTAAAGACTCGGTTCATCAAGTCCATAAATGCAGCTGGTGCATTCGTTAACCCGAATGGCATCACTAGAAACTCATAATGACCATACCGAGTACGAAATGCAGTCTTAGGAATATCAACTTCACGAACACGAAGTTGATGGTACCCTGAGCGAAGATCAATCTTCGAAAAACACTTCGACCCTTTCAGCTGATCGAAGAGGTCATCAATTCGTGGCAGGGGATACTTATTCTTTATCGTAACTCGATTCAGCTTACGATAATCAATACACATACGCATACCACCATCCTTCTTATGGACAAATAATGTTGGCGCACCCCACGGAGACACACTAGGACGTATAAATCCCTTACCCAACAAATCATCCAACTGTTCCTTTAACTCTTTCAACTCAGCTGGCGCTAAACGATAAGGAGCCATAGCAATCGGAGCAGTTCCAGGTGTTAAATCTATGGAAAACTCCACCTCACGCTGAGGAGGAAGTTCGATAAGATCATTAGGAAACACCTCGGGAAACTCACACACCACCGGAGGTAGCTCGACATCGGTAGACGCTTCATCACTAACCGATAAGCTAGCTAATAACCCACCCAAGTCATCAACAATGTTCCACAACAGAGAAAAACGACTACATCGGTCCCCAAAGAAAATAATACGATCACCAGAAGGAGTAATAAAAGATACACGTCTACGCTCACAATCAATAATGGCCTGGAAGAAAGATAACCAGTCCATCCCAAGAATAACATCAAAGCTAGTCATATCAAGCACAAGAAAGTCGAACACAAAAGGGTGCTCAGAAATATAAAGCACACAGTCACGACATATGCGATCAAGCGGAACACAACCATGAATAGGAGTTTCAACCAAAATGGCGGGATCCTGAATACTGAATAATAAACCCATGGATAAAGCAAAACGAGCGGAAATAAATGAACGAGAAGCGCCAGTATCAAATAAGACATTAGCCCAAGAAGAGCAAACGAGTAAGGTACCTCGAATAACTGAAGGTTCGCCTCTGTCAGTATTAACTTGAGGCAGGGCGAACACACGAGCTTGAGTACCCTGAGAAGATTGAGAAGACTGGTGCTGCTGATAACCACCACGACCAGAACTCTGAAAACCACCACGACCTGCCCTTGAATTATAAGGAATAGGAGCCTTAGAACCGGAATAAGAAGGCGCAATCGAATAGTTCTGAGTAGTTGGAGTAGTACGCATAGGAGCTGAGGAAATGGCACCAGTTCCCCTTGACATGCACCGACTCTGAAGATGTCCTAAACCACCACACTTATGACACTTGGCCCTAGGACAGTCTCGAACCCTATGAGCTAGAGAACCACAACTATAGCATCCAGAATTTGCTTGAGGAACAGAAGACACAAAACCCGTATTCGAATAACTCCTAGGGTGGGAATGTCCTCGAAAACCAGGAAAATAGTCGGCCTCCCTCGGCCTCTTACGATCACCCCCGCTATTATCCAACTTACGGTTAGTCCCTCCCGACTGAAACCGAGAACTAGAAACATGATCCGAAGAAGGAAAATGGGGCTTATGTAGCTTAGTTGCCAGAATACGCTTTTCCTCAACATCCGCCGCCTCGACTTTCAACGAGCGTTCTACAAGGACATCAAAAGAAGTAAACACGTGCGATGCTAGACTGCTGAGAATCTTAGGACGTAATCCCTGCTCAAATCGCTGACAGCGAAGCTCCTCAGTGCTTACACTTTCTGGATAATACGTCGATAACTTTTGGAACTTTAGCTGATAGTCACGCACACTCATATTACCCTGAATAAGCTTTAGGAATTCGGTTTTCTTTGCATCTCGCATAGGCTGAGGAAAATACTCCTTGAGAAACATCTCCCTGAACCCCTTCCAACTAATATCCCGCAAACCGAACAACTCCTTTCGACTCTTCCACCACACTCCCGCATCGCCCCTCAAATAGCGGACAGCACAAACCACCTTTAATTTATCTTCCGTGATTTGAAGCGACTCAAAAATATTTTCCACATCCGATAGCCAAGTCTCGGCAACTTCAGGATCGACACCCCCATAAAAGATAGGAGGTTCCATACGCTGAAAATGCTTTTGAGCAGCTGAAGCTTCTGTTTCCCCACCAATTAACCCGCCTTGAGAACCTGAACCCATGCATCGCATAGTCTCTGCCATAGCCTTTATAAACTCGGTCATCATAGGGTTGTTGACATTAACACTCCCATCTCCAGTCAGATTTCCGCCCCCTTCCTCCTCTAAGTTATGAACCTCAGGTGGGGCATTATTACGAACGTCTTCGGGTGGAACCTCACGACCGGTTCTCCCTCGACCACCGCTACGACCACCACCACGATTTCGACTTGTCATACGACCACTCCCGGATGCCTTTTTAGGAGCAGGATTCCGACCCCTAAAAGTACGAGCACGAGTAGGTATAGGACCTAAACTCTTACCACCCGTACCGCGAGTTGGTTTTCGCTTAGGAGCCATCAGCAACTACACATAACCATAGCGAAAAGAAAATTGAAATTAAAAAGCTATCCCACTAAAACGTAAATAAGATTTTTGTTTACCACACAATTTCATCACATATGTTACGCTCTATAAGTCACTCAAGTAAAAGTATAGAACAGAATGTATTCCTATCTTATTCTACGACCCGTCCATGTGTGCCTATCCTACCCAACAGGCAACCAAGGTAATCGGAACCCGGTTAGCTCTGATACCAAGCTGTCACGCCCCGGATTTTGGATAAACCCGGGTCGTGAATGAAAATTAAAATAAAAAGGGAAAAAGTTAAAATAACAAAACATTCAGTATGTCATTCGATAGCACGCTAATCAATAGACCCAAATAAATACTTCAGGCCATGCCGATAATCACATATGATTCCCTGAGTTGGCCTAAGGGTAGCCAACGGGGCTCAAATGTGACAAACGAACAAGACAACACGTTTTTAGAAAATTTCGGCATGAGCTTCGCGTATCTACTTGTTTCCAATAAATTAGACCTGTTTGACAACAAAACATATAACAAAATCGCAAAGCGATTATCACTAATTCAACATGATCAAGTCAAATTCAACCCAGCTGACATTATATACAATAACACAATCTAACATATACAAATGTACATGATAGGTTACTCTAACCAAAAGAAAAACATACACGTTTCAAACGCTTACTAGGCGAACAAAGTTCAAAATAAGAAAACGCCAAAAAGAGTAAACAAAAGAGTAGCGTGCACGCGATAAGGTGTAATATGACAATGATCCTCAGACAAGAGCTCTACACCTCGCCACCGTCTCCGTCAGCACCTGTACATCGATCGTGAACAAAATGTACAGAAAACAAAGAAAGGAGGTAAGAAAACAATCTCGCATTAAAAACGGCGCGTGCTACTAAGCACGCACACACACACAATCCTAACATGGCAAATATGATATCTGGCAAATAATGATAAAGGTAATTGCACGAAAAACACATCAACAAATATAACTCGCAACACAAGTAAATGAACATATAATCAAGATCAACTGAATTAATAATAAAACAAAATAAAATAACACAAAACAAAACAAAATAAAACAAGACTCAACAAAACACAAAGTCGGGATTGCCTCACATGTACCCACTTTTAGAGCCACTCTGCTCTAGGACCCAAAGTGCAATGGTTCCCTCACCCATATTCTGACACTAACATGTGACCAAAAGATATGGGGCCGGCTTTAAGGGGACTAACCCTATGGTACCGATATACCTAATCCTTGCGCAAGTTTCCGGGATCTCACCGTAAGCTGACACAGCTCCGCCTTAACACTTGGTACTGCAATCCCTAAAATAAATATAAAAGACTCCCAAAAACATAAATGGTAAAGTCCACCAAACGAAAATAAAATAAATATCACGCACTATATCACCACCGTCACATTTTTGTTCACAATTCTTTTTCAAATAAAAAATGGTAAAATCGCCATACATAACATAATCACCATAAACAATATGATTAGCATAAATAAAACCATGGAAGCATGTTACACATACACAATACAATAACATGATGCAATACATACTAACCAACCAACCATTTACATAGCCTAGCATACAACAAACAACACATAAAAACCGCTTTTAAAGCGAAACCATATTCTTCCCCCTTACCTATACAAACGAGAGCTCGTTTGTAAAAATATCCAACCTCGAACCGAAAACCCACCGAACAATCAAAGCTAGATATGGACAGCCCACTAATCGCCCTCAAGTAGTCCCTAAACGTAATTAGAACGAGCTACGGATCAATAAAATTGATGTAAATTCGGATTAGGGTAAAGCCCTAAAAAACGACCTTTTATAAAAGTGAAAATTGGAGGAAAAGACTTACACAGATAGATAGGGTTCGAAGAGTAGATTAAAAAAATGTATTTAATCGTGAAAAACGGAGTCCGAACGCACCCGAAACGGAACCAAACTCCGGATGCCCGAAACCCGAGAAAAACCCACGCACCGCCAAACTCGCCGATCAGACCTGACCAGTCCTTTCCGGCGACCTAAACCCTTTCTCCGACGTTCGTCTCTCTCTCTCTCCTCTTATCTCTCTCTCTCTTCTATATATGTAGATATGTATCTATGTATATATGTAATATGTAATATGTATATGTATATGTATATATGTATATGTAATATCTGTATATGTAATATATATATATAGGTTTTAGTAAACTAATTTACTAACTAGTCCACTTAGTTATAAAATAATACAAATCACACCCACCACTATTATACACCAAATTTCATATAACACGTGTATATTTCACACAAATACGTAATCACCCACAAAACTAAATATCACTATCTTATTACTAAAAGTAATAATAAACTACAAAATTTCCGAGACGTTACAGGAGAAGAGTACTTCAAGAAGACGTATGGTATCCCGTCATGGATCCAGTTTCATAGGTGCATCAATGATGTGGAGGTCTTGGGTGACACCACCAATTCTGAGCCCGGTGCGCTGGCCTTCCCGGCCACTATCTTCACCCACTGTGGTGTAAGGCTCCCTATGGAGGATTTCCTCGTGGATTTCCTTGTTTGACTCTGGATCTCCCCCTTCCAGTTAAG
The DNA here is from genome assembly GCA_963682055.1 of Primula veris. Taxonomy (NCBI): domain Eukaryota; kingdom Viridiplantae; phylum Streptophyta; class Magnoliopsida; order Ericales; family Primulaceae; genus Primula; species Primula veris. Next base: position 25,946,347 of record OY821742.1, on the reverse strand, counting down.
TCTAAATTCCTTGATGAGGAGGTTGGGGTCCCTCTAACCCTCGATGATATTATGGCGTGCTATAAGTACGTCTGGTCTTCGCTGAAGTCCCCCTGTCCTCCAAAGATCAAATTTGCTCTTCGGGATCCCCAGAACTTGATCATTCTCAGGATGTCTTCTGCAAACAAGGGTATATTTCCTGATACCCTGATCGTGATTGGTCTATGGGTCCATCTACCACAATCCACAACAACTTTTTCTCAGGCCCCTCTGTCTCTCGATGAGCCCCCTGATGTCACTTTTGGGAAGGAAAATAAACACGCTCTCTGTAGACTTCTCAATTATAGGGGCTCTCCAAACGCTCCTTCAGTGGAGGCGAGGGAGTGGTGTTACCTCTTCAACTTTGTTCCTGATAAGAACAACTCCGCCTTGGACATCTGGCCCTTTCGGGTGATGAAGAGGACCTACCACCATGCGGCCTTTTATTTTAACAACAAGGCCAAGAAAGAGATGAACAGGCACCCTAAGACCGTTTAGACAGGATTGGAGCCTAATGACGGGGTCTTTCAGGTGAAGTTTCCACTTAACCTCTCCATCCCTTTTCTTAATATCGAATATGAATCCTATTTTGAATTGGTGAGCATTCGATCCCATTTTTGTCATGTTTCTCAATTTTTGTGAAGTGTTTTTCCTCTTATACTTGCTTTTCCTTTGATATTTGCAGGTGCCAGAGGCGTCCGCCATTGCTTCTCAGAAGACAAGGAGGGCTTCATCTTCTGTTGTTCTCTCTAAGGAGGCGGGCGCAGAGACCTCTCCTATTTTTTTTGTCTTGCCTCCTCCCTCTGGGCAGATTACCCTTCTCGGGGAGTTAGCTAGCCATTGCCGCCGTCTTTGATTAGGGTCAAAGAGGCCACGTGTTACCATTGCTACCACCGGGGTGGGATCCACCCTTGTGGATCCCGTTGATCTTGACATGGAAGAGAGGAGGGCTTCCCCTCAGTTTTTTCCGCCCACACTCCAAGCCACAGGTCACGAGGACCCCTCTTTTTGCTGCTACTACTCCTACTACTCCTGTGCCGACTTCTTCTCCTATTTGAACGAGGATATGCCTAACTCCAGTGAGTGCTTCAGGGGAGACCCACTGGGAGTATGCCTTTTCGGCCGCAATGATGCACCTCATTATTGGGGAGCTCCAGGCTTCAAGCTCTTTGCTGGTGGAGTAGCTCGAGGACAGCTAGACTCGTCAGTTTCTTGGAATAATCTCGGTTCTTTCTTTTGTCTTTTGCCTTTTTAGCCTCTTCCCATGATTTTAGATTTAACTTGTATTTTACTTTCTTTGCAGTTGGTTGTGGACTCCCTAGACATCTAGGACCAAAATAAAAAGGGTGAGGTAGAGGTCGTGGCCCTAGCCCAAAAGGCAGAGGCTTTGCTCTTCGCGAGAAGAGGGAGGCCGAGAGGGACAAAGAGAAAATGAAAGTGCAGGTGGAGGTGGAGGCGAAATGTAACATCCTAAACCTAAATATGATGTCACACGGCAGAATAGCATGTGTCTTGACACGTGCTAGACTAAGCCAAAAAAAACTAGAAACTGAAGGACCAACATTGTAATTCAAAAACGATGAAATAAAGGCTTAAATAATAATATTCAATATCTGCGTATTTCGATAACAACCCATGAAATCCAAAATTTAACCTCAACTTATTATTCTGAAATCTCGAAATGTAAAACAACGTTTCAAATTCAAAACTTGGTTTAAAACCTTATTAGCAGCGGAAAATAAAAGAAAATCCTAGGAGGTTGGCTGGTCCCGACTAACTCTAGTCCGACTCTAAGAATCTGCCTGATTACCTGAAAACATTATAAAAACGAGGGTAAGCTAAACGAGCTTAGTGAGTGACAAGTCTTACAATAATAATATGGGTCGAAAATAGGGTTTTCATTCATTTTCTTTCTTGAAAATAAGCTTTTTGATTTATGTAAAATTTCCCATCAGACAAGGTAAAGTTCTTAAAACAATTGCAAAATAAAAATAAAAATTATAATATCTTTTCTTTCTTACTATGATAAAAGCAAGTATGATAGTATTAATATCTTAGGGTACCAAGCCCGATTGACTTCCTCAATCTCTTTACCGTCGATCTTTTTCTCAGGTGTATAAACCATACGTGCACTACGTAGTTAAGGTCACCGCAGCATGACGGCTGGGTCTATTCCTTAAAACGTTCCGCTTAACGAAACTATGTACAATCGTTAAGTAACCGTTGAGAACTAAACTCATTCGTTTAGTTGCCAACGTCACCCCACTTCTCCTTATTAGGGGATTCTTCGTTGGACTTTTACTCATGGTCCCAATACAATCATAAAACAATATATCATTCAAAACTTTATACATAACTTCTGTTATCTCATTTATTTCTTACACAAATGACATGAAAAACAAGTTTTACATATATAGATATTTCTGAAAAATAATGCCAAAATCTGCAATTTCGGTCGAATACATAATGGGGTTTTATACTAGTAAGACAAGACCACTCACCTGACTCGGGTTGAAAAACCCGAAACACAACTATACCGAAACCGTTAAAGACCTGGGAATACAATCGTCCGCCCTATGTCAAAATGCAGTTGAACCTAGATGACATGCAACAAAAATGTAAACCAAGTCTAATACTCTACACAGTTATAAAATCAACATGGACAAGTAAAAACTACATTATCTCCTGTAGAACTGCAACTAATAATCCTAGCATAACTATCAAGATGACTTAACTAATCAGTTTTAGCCTGGGTGATGATGGATAAAATATCTTTCTGTTTTACACTTATGTTACCAATCTGTCAACTAAGTTTTGGATTTTCTCTTAACAATCCCAACTGAATAATTGTAAAAACTTATCTAAATCAAATTCCAAAACCAGTGTTTATAGCCCATAACTTTTCAATTTCAACCAATACTGAAAAAAAAACAGTAAACATGATTAATTCACAAAATTCAACCAATTCAACATAGATTACTAATTGAAGTACAAGAATACTGGCAGCTAAACAATTCCATCAAATATCTAAAATAACAAATATAACAGAAGAAAAATATAAATCTTTTCTAAACTTGATCAAGTCACAAGAAAAAGACCAACCCAATAAACAAAAAAAAAAACAGAATACCGATATAATCCTGGGATCAACAGAATACAAGAAAGTGGTGGGTTTTGATATAAATTGGCAAGTTCCCAACTTCAACCAATATTGAAAAAAAAATAAAAAATCAGTAGACACACAAAAAAAAACTAAACATTTTCCCACTATTTGAACATAATCAATTTACAAAAGCCAAACCAAAAATGTAACATAGATTGTAAGAGTAGGTGGTTACCCAATCACCTATCTTATACTCAACCTAATAACAGCTATAAGCCTACAATAAAAATGAATTTAGGATCAAATGGTACCTTAGTGAAGGAATCTTCACAGCTCTCTCTCTCTCTGGATTATCTGTGTTTTATTGACCTTCTATTTCTCCTTTTTTTTTTTCATAGGTTATACAGGGAAGTAAAGAACTGACAGTAACTGAAAAGTCCCAATTCTAAATGTAAACTTAAGTTTCAGTTTTTTTTATTTTTTTTTATTTCCTATTTAATATTAAACCTAAAACTTAGGATAACTAATCATTTAAACCTCTGACTTCTACTTAATTATACACTACTACTATTATTTGCTAAAATATTTATTTTCCCCCTAATATAAGCTAAATTAATAACTGGTATTATAGCTAAATAAATATATATGGAAAAATTAAAATAAAATTACGGGTTCTTACACGAACTCTCATGCCGTGGATGTTGCTGACAAGGAGAGGGCTAAGGCTAAGGTGGAGTCGGAGAGAGCGGAGAAGCTGGAGGAGGAAGTTTGTCTTCTAAGGGAGGAGCCTGCAGCTACGGACAAGGCAACCACTGAGGCTTTCTCGAGCCAACATGCGGCTCATCAGAAGACTTTCGAGGCGGAGCATGATTTTAGAGGGGGCCTGTTGGCGAAGGAGGCAGAGGAGAAATCAAGGGCGGATGATCTCAACTTGCTAGAGGCGGAGTTTAACATGGAAGTCCTCTTCGCGCATGCTCAATTGCTGGTCTGGACTGAGACAGTGCCTAACTTCATTGACGTGCCTTTTCCCTACCCTAGGGACCCTCTTACTGTCGAGGAGGTGATAGCGGCAAAGGAGGCCCTTTATTTCCTAGCCCTCTTCCCCTAGCCAATTCTGCTAGTCTTTATTTCCTTGTTCCCCCTTTGCGTAGGGGTTGTTTTGTTTTTTAATCCTGCGTGGCCCCTTTATTTAATTATTTAAACCTGTTTTGAACAAGTTTTTCATTAAGTAATTATTCCGTTTATTCCCGTGCTTGCATTTTTTCTCTTATTACTGCTTGGTTTCCCTTTTCTGTTATTTTGCTCTTGTTTCTGGTACCTCTTTCCTTGCCCCCAGATCAGAGGGGGCTTCTCGGGAGAGATGCGTATGTGATCTTTTTAGTTTTAACTTGTTTTCCTTAGAAATGTTCCTTTTATAATTAACGAGACTAGAATTTAGAGAAAGGAACCTTTATTAATTTCTGGACAAGTTACAACTTTCTCTTTTTTCCTATCCTAACACAAAAGATGCCCCATGGCCTGGACTTTCTTACTTGAAAACAAAACTAACACATTAAACGTGAAAATAACAAAAATTAAACAATCTAGGCCTTGTGAACGGAATTTATTCATATTTGCGCCAGACCTGAACTAGCTGCCATTTATCGGGTTTTACTGCCTCGAGATCTCATCCAGGCTTCGTTAACCCGAATGGGTAGTTCTTTTCTTGGCATGTAGTTGAGTTTCATCGATCATTTGTGCATTCATTTTCTTTCTTGAGATGGGCTTTGCCCTACAGATGAACTCTATCTTTCCCTTGTTGTAAAACTTGATCTGCTGGTGGTACATAGATGCCACTTCCCCCATCGCATGGAGCCAAAGGCATCCAAATATCGCATTGTGTGGAGAGCTCATGTCGACCACAACAAGCTCTATGGCCATTGCCACAGAGCCCACTTTCATTGGGAGGACCAATGTTCCAAGGGGGTTTACCCTTTCAGAGTTGAACCCATAAATGGGGGAGTCAGAGACCATCAAAATTTCCTCTTAAATCTTGAGCTTCTTGAAGAGGTTCCCATACATAACATTGATTGCGCTCCCCTGATCTATGAGGATTCTTTCAACATCATAGCCATCAATTCTTGCTTTGATAATTAGGGGGTCAGTGTGGGAAGGGCTCAACCTTTCTATGTCCTTGTCTGTAAAAAAATGGGGGACTTCTCAGCCCCTCATGTGGTGGTCACCACGCGCCTTCCACATATCACCACTTCCCCTCCCATCGAGACATGCCCCTGATGGGTCATGGCTCTTAAATTCAGTGTTTTGTCGTGGGGAGTTTCAGAGGGAAGTAATGTATTACCTCCATAAGACCTTTGTTTATATCTTCTTCTTCGATCTCGACAACCTCTCGATTCTCTTTCGAGGGGCTCTTGTTCATGAACTCGTCCAAGTATCCATTCTTGGCCCATTCTTCTATCTACTCAAGGTAGTTCATACAGTGCCCCGTCATGTGCCCCTTTACTCTGTGAAAGGCACAATACCTATTGTCACTCTCTATCCAGCTTGAACAATATAGTCTTGGCTTTCTCCTCATGTGGCGCGGGATGAGATCCCTTCGAGACCTGGTTGACCCTTCTTCCTTCTCTCGCCTTCAAATACGATCATATTGCTTCGCGCTACCTTGACATTATGGCTTTCTTCTCGTAGGCGCTACCTGTCCAAGTCCTCGAGTGCCTAGATGCTATATTGAGCCTTATAGGGTGCTCTAAAGGGAGACCTTGACAAAAGGTCAGGATCGCTATGTCGGCAGGGCAGCTTTCGATCTTGTGGTATAGATCCCTAAATCTATTATAAAAAAAGCATGTGGACTCGCCATCATCCATTCAGATACAAATCAACTCATCTGATTCTGGTTTCTTTCTGATGCTCAGCTCGAAGTGGTCGAGGAAGGCCTTCATCAGGTCATCACAGTTTCGGATGTATCCGTCGGGCAAGATCCGGATCCAGTCAGTGCCAACCTGTCTAAGAGTGGTGGGAAACACCTTGGCCAATAAGTCTCTGTCTTCGGACCATTCTTCATGACCCCTTGGAATTGATCCAAGTGAGCGATGGGAGAGGAGGTGCCATTATATGTGTTAAGGATGGCCCTGCAGTAACCCCTTGGACGGTATATGTCTCGATTTTTTTTTTGGATAGAGGGGCAGAAGGGCTGGTTCTGAGATAATCTCTTATATTTGACCATGTTCGACTCTGGTACCTCTGCCTTCCCCTAACCTCTTCGGGGTAGTCCGTGATCACTGTTCTTCTTTGAGGAGATGCTGTCTCCTCGCGTCGTTTCTCGGGCCTCCTGGACATCTCTCCTTGGGGTGTTGACTGTTCCTTTTACGTGTAAATTTTACACACAAAAAGGCCTTGCAAGAGTATTAGTGCAAATACAATATAATTCTCAGAATTACGAGTTCGTTCCATGGAAAACCATCCAAGTTCAATATTAGATTAAGCTTTTCCTAGATTTGGGTTTTAATATCTCTATTTTCTCAAATAATCTACCGATATATTTTCTACTAGCTAAACCAATTTACTAAATAACATGGGAGGGTTGTCAATCCTAACAAATATAATGTAGCAAACTATGGCTATCTGTTCTATTAAGAGAGTTTTCCTACAATTTATAACATGCAATTTAAGAGTCGTCATCTACAAATGAATATAAACAAGTACTAACTAAAACAATAGTCGAATAGATAATAAAAACCAACAACATGAAGTAAAATTTATAGCAAAGTTCATAAAAAGAACTTATCTTGCAAGAGTAGTTATTGAATTCGACAAAGTATCCCAAAATATATAAAGGAAGAATATTTTAGAGAGAGAGGGATTTTGAGCCTAAGGAGGCTCTGGAAAAAATGAATACAGAATGATGTGTATATTTTTCGGAGTTTAGGGGGGGAATTTATCCCAAAAACCTAACAAACTTATCTAATCCATTTTTAAATTCTGAACTGACTAGACCGGTCAACCTCAAGTGAGCTACTAAAATGTTCTTTTGGCTCTATCTTGACTTGGTTCCATTCACTACAAGAAAAATGACCTTTCGCAGCTCAGCATTAGCAGCGCGAAACCAAAACAAGCTACAAATACAACTATTAACAGCATGCTCTATATTGCGTGCTGCGGTCCCTTATTAAGTCATTAGTAATAGCAGCACATATATGTGGCAAGCTGTTACAAATGGTTTTAACAGTGCGTATTTGTAACCTGTGAAAGAGGGATTAATATACAGCGTGTAAAGTGCGCTGTCTATTCTTCAACATATTAATAGCACGCGTAACCACGCTGCCGTTTGTTTTACCAAAACTTAAAATATAAACTAAAAACAAAATACTCCCATTTAATATTCCTTGCCCGGGAAAGGTCTAGATATTTCCCTCCACCCCCAAAATTTTGCCCTAATCTGAAATTCATTCTACCCCCAATTTCCAAAATTCATTCGCTCTCTCTCTTAATTTGTTCCCTCTCTCAAATGAGTAGTTACAATCTCTCTCTCTCTTCCACAACTGCGATCTTGGCAGATTTTCTTCTTCTCGCGATCATGTAAGTTGTTAACCCTTTTTTCATATTTATATACAATTTATGTATTTAGATGGTTTTTTGTGAGTTTGGTTGCCTTTTTTCACATCTTTAGCAATCTCAAATTAATTACCTTTATAGATCTATTTAACAACACTCACCAACACATTGGGTTTTTTCTCTTACTCACAAGGTTTTTCTTATAATAAATGTTTTTTCCCAAGATTAAAATTTTGTTGTCTTATTTAGTTATCTGGGCAACTTTAAAATAAGCAATTTACAACATGGGCATTTTATTCTTTTTATGCTTTGATTAATTTTATATGCTCAAGTGTGACATTAGAGTTAGTATTGTTTGCTTTATGCTTAAACTGTTTTTTTATTTTTTTTTATGATTTAATTTGCGTATAATTGCAGCTTATGTTTGTTTGCTTCTCTGTTTAGTTGCTTAACTATTTAAGAAAAAATGGTGAGTATACTAATTTAGACTATATGCTTATACAAATTGGGTATTTAGGAGTATTATTCAGGGGAAAATATTTTAGTATTTGCTTTGTGAAAATAAGTTTGGTGTTGATGTAATTTTAGCTTTTTCGGTACCGTTTTACACGAGTTCCAATCAGCTGGCTTATTTGCTCAAAGCTGCAAAACAATGCTAGAAAAGAAAGTGTATAACTTTGTTTAGTTACGTTGGTAAACGCAGCCTTTTTGCTTAAAAAGCTAGAATCATCTGTTTGTCAGTTTAATATTGAGCTCTTTATTATATTTACCCCCAAGATTATATTTTTCAGCTATTACTGTTGTTTGTAGGCTTATTTCTTGACCTGGGTAACTAGAAAATAAGCAAATTACAACATGGGCATAGATAATTTTTATGCTTAACTGTGTCATTAGAGTTAGTATTGTTTGCTTTATGCTTAAACTGTTTTTTTTTATGATTTAATTTGCGTATAATTGCAGCTTATGCTTGTTTGCTTATCTATTTAACTGCTTAACTATTTAAGAAAATGTAGCGTATACTAATTTAGGCTATATGTTTATACAAATTGGGTATTTAGGAGTATTATATATTCAGGGGGAAATATTTAAGTATTTGATGTTGATATAATGTTAACTTTTTCGGTACCGTTTTACGAGTTCAAATAAGCTGGCTTATTTGCTTAAAACTGCAACACAATGCTAGAAAAGAAAGTGTGTATGACTTTGTTTAGTTAACATTGGTAAACTCAGCTTTTTTCCTTAAAAGCTAGAATCCATCTGTTTGTTTAATTATGGACTGTTTTCGGATTTTTTTGGAAGGTGAAATGACTAGAAAGAACTTTTTTCTTCTTCAAAAAAGGGACTAAAAAGAAGAATATTAGGAGTAATACATTTTATATATAAATTAATATTTTATATAATTGATATATTTTATATAATTTGTTTTCCTTCTCCTTTCTCTAAAAAGACAGTCAGCCTCTGTTACTGGGGAATTTGCCTCATAGTCAAAGGTTGTTCTTTTTTGATATATATATATTTTCTCTCAAGATTACATTTTAAAGTTATTATTATTGTTTGTAGGCTTATTTATTTACCTGGGCAACTTTAAAATAAGTAATTTACAACATGGTCATTTGATTATTTTTATGTTTAGATTGTTTGTTTATGCTTAACTGTGTCATTAGAGTTAGTATTTGTTTGCTTATGCTTAAAACTAATTTTTTATGATTTAATTTGTGTACAGTTGCATCTTATGCTTGTTTCCTTCTCTGCCGAACTGCGTAATTATTTAAGTAAATGGAATATGTACTAATTGGGTATTTAATTCTAGGGATCTTTTTTTAAGTATTTGCTGCTGGGTGTTGTAAAAAATTTGATATTTACTTTGTGCAAATAAGTTTGGTGTTGATGTAATGATAGCTTTTTCGGTACGGTTTTATAAGTTTAAATAAGCTGGCTTATTTTCATATAATTGTAGCTTATTTTTTTTGGCTTCTCTGTCTATTTACTTAATTATTTAAGAAAGTGGAGTGTATAGTGTTTACTAATTTAGGCTATATGCTTACACACATTGGCTATTATTATTTAGGGGAAATATTTAGGTAATTGTTGTTGTTTGCTGTAACATCTTTGGTATTCACTTTGTGGAAGATAAGTTGGTATCGATATCATGATAGTTTTTCGGTACCGTTTTACAAGTTTTTATAAGCTGGCTTTTTTCGCAAAGACAGGGATAGAAAGAAAGTACATGGCTTGTTTAGTTACATTCGTAAGCTCGGCTTTTTAGCTTAAAAGCTAGAATACATCTTTTGTTAGTTTAACATTGAGCTTTTATGGTTTTTTAGACTGAAATCTCGAAGGTTTTTAAGCAGGGTGAACCCAGATTATCTCAAGCAGAAAAAAAGATTCCACATTTTTGCTTACATCTTGCACTCAAACAGGCCCTATGAATATGTTTAAAAAAAAAAACTATGAATCCCGCACACCACCAAGAATAGTACTTTTTTTTAGGGATTTTTTCTTTGAGATATTTGGTATTTACTTTATACAAAATACTGCTTAAGTTACAGTTAAGTTACTCTTTTTTTCTTTTTTAAAATATTGAAATTGATTTGCTTAATATTGTACCCTCCCTGTGATAAACGTATGGCTCCGCCTAGATAAGTTATGAGGAACTTGTGCCACATGAAGGTCACACAATTAAGTGATATACTGATATGTCATGACCCTGATTTCGACGCCTTATTTTCTTTCTTTATGACATCACGCCTAGTCCCTAGCCCCTAGCCTATCAGTAGATCGTTAAAAACCTAATCTTTTTACACTATTATAAAATGATGTCTCATGAACATAATTTAGACACCTTTTTATTGCGGGGTAATTCGATTGTTATACATGTAATTTCTTAACTCTAGATTCCTTTTCCCATGTACCTTATGTAAGAATATTCATGAAAACTGCTCTTTTGTAGGTTGACATGCTGATGTAACTATCTTGTTCTGACTTGGGGCATTCTGTCTTGCTAATCTTCATGGAGCTTGTAAGTCATCTCTCTCCCTCTCCCTTTATCGCCTCGTATTTGCATATTGAGTATGTTTACTTTTCGTAAATATCATCAGTATGTTTATGTTTCATACCCGAGTCCGAGTTTATACAACAATGACCAAGTTATTCCTTTGTTCATTATCTGCAGACATGTCTAAGCAAAGGTGGAGGCTTTTATTACTCCCCCTGCCACATACTTAATGTGTATGGCTTCAAGGTCCTTCTTGATTGCCCTCTGGACCTTTCGGCTCTTGCAGTCTTCTATCCGATTCCCATCAATACTAATGCGATTTTCGAGGAAGATTCAGACAATGATGACAGGGGTGAGAAGAGAGGGAAAACGGAAAAGCCTCTTAATGTGAACAACTTAATATATTCAGTGCCGTATTGTAACATTGAGTATTTTTTAGTATTTTATTTTGAATGAAACAATTGTTGATTTTTATTGTTTTGGTGATGTCAGCATATTTAGTATATATATATATATATATATATTGATATTAAAAATTGTATGATATGGTGGAAATATTATTTATTTTTATTTTTTAAAAAGGAGCTTCAACAACATGCAATGAGCGCTGTTAATAATCTTTCATTCGCAGCATACATTGTGAGCTGTTAAAACCATGTATTGGCAGCTTACAAAGTGTGCTGCTAATAGTTTTCTTTCGCAGCTTGCAAAACGTGCTGCTAATAGTTTTTTTTCACAGCGTGCAACGTGGGCTGCCGATGGTATCCATCTATGGCAGCACTTAACTTTTCAGCGCAATGTTTTGCGCTGCGAATAGCCTTTTTGCACGCTGCAAAAGGCTATTTTTGTTGTAGTGATTTTGCAACTTCATGTTGTTGATTTTGAAGTCTTTCAACTTATGCTTTCTTCTATTTTTGTCTTTTTTTTGTTCTTCTTTCATCCTTATTTCGTTTTTGTGCTAATGCCATGCTTTAACCTGGAAAAATGCAATACAATGCAAACTAACCGGGAAAATGCAGAAAAACACAAAACATGGCTTAAAGAAACCAAAATATCAACAAAACTATACTAATTCATATCATTTTTACACCTAAAAATGACCATTTCGTGGTCTAATCATACCCCCAACTAGCTCAATACTCGTCTCGAGCATTGGTAGCGATAACAAAGAAGACAAGTTCGTTTGATTTTCTTTAAAAATTCCCTTTCCTGTTGAGTTTGGTACACTAACTAGGTTAAGACTAATAATATACAGGATAAACCACTGTCGTAGAAAGTACGATTGCATTTAGTGTATGAAACAAGCTGTTCAACCGTTAAAGTGTAAAAGGACGAATTTTGTCTCGTGAGGGTTTACTAAGCACACCCACAAACGGATTTTGTTTTGAATCTAGCAATTAAGTCCCCCACTCTTACGAACTCACATGGATGAAACTAATTGAAAAGTACTTATAGTTATATTAAAATAGGGTAAGACCTCTAAAGATACGTAAGGTTTGTCGTTAAAAATGTCACTCGCCCCAAAATAGCTTGATTTAATATTGTACATGTTTTATGATTAGTGTATACTGTTATGCCGAAGTTCGATAGTTGATCAAGAAAAACACCTTGCAATTCATCATTTTTACTAAACTTAACTAAAAAACCAAAAGCTTATACAATAAGTATATATACTATTGCATAATCTCCATGCTAGTTTACTCACATCATCTCTCATTTTTTTATATAATAGGAGCTCACTTTTTTCATTGTCATTTATTGAGCTCACTTTTTTCATTGTCAATTTTTTTTTTTTATACATTTGAGCCTTCGGCTTATTTTCATCCTTTGTTCACACTACACCGCTCCTCCTTATTTCATCGGGTCTTTTAAGCCATTTATTCTTCCGGACTTTTCCCATCCTTCCTGTCAAGGCTGGATGATACTTATATTCCTCTCCCGTCTACCTGTCTTTTGACATCACTGGGAGGGTATTCAACCATCTTAATGAACAATGACGCATGTGACAGTACTAAGTCTAGGAAAATGTTCCCTTAATCTCTTCTTACACTTGTGCGTAAGTGAAGACTTATTAGGCATGTTGCGGATTTTTCAAACTAGCCATAATATTAGTATATGTCGTAAGCCTAGACAGGTTCTCTTAGAGAAGGTGTCTAAGATTTTTTTTTTCATTTTCAAGAGAGGGTTTCCTAAATAATAAACCAAAACAATCTAAGGGTTTTTTTTCATTTCTTTTTTTCTCACGCAATCCTAACACAAGTATTTACAATGCAAACACGATAGCCTAAACATGAAAAGTATGTACCAAATTAATAAATGTAGGAGTTATAGGGTAGATACACTTTTTGTGCGGTAATGAGGTTGAGTGAACGACTGAATTTTGAGAAAATCAGCTCCGATCCGAAAATCTGCAGTGCTTGACCGGCCAGGTTGACCGGTTATGTCCGAGAAACCACAATTCTGATTCATTCTTCCAAAAATTCTTGCGACTGTCTAACAAAACACTCGAGGAAACATATAAAATGCAAGGGTGGCATAAAATCTCTTATAAAACTCTAGAACTCCAAAAAATTATCCAAAGTAGGAGATAAAAAGAGAGACTTAAAAGATTTTTCTATTTTTTCGGTTTTTGTATTTGTTTTGGTTTTTTTATATATATATAAAAAAAAACAAATGGGTTTTTTTTAAACTAACAAAAACACATATATACACAATTTTTTTGAAATTTTTTGCCATTTCCGTGAGCAACCAACGACGATGTATCCACTCTTCCCAACTTAAACTAACAGTGTCCTCACTGTTGGGAAAAGTAAACCAAATCGGAGTTGGTGAACCCAAAGAGACTCCATGTGGACTATATGCAAAACAATATATATACAAAAAAAAATTGGCAGATATTTTACATATAGAAATGATGACAGAATTATGGTGGATCTAGGAATGTGCAAAAGGACTTTCGTACTTTCCTGCCTTGTCACCATGCGTGAATAATGTAACATCCTCCTCAGGTTTTGAGAGATCTTCTTTTTATTCTTTTTTGGGTGGCTCTTTCTCAAATGCGGTCGGATTATAATTATTCTAATTTCATTTATGTCTCCCTCGACGCTTACCTCTACGACAACACCTCTTACTTTTCTTTCTCCCTAAAAACTTTGTTCGAAATTTATGTTGGCTTACTCGCCTTTCTTTAGAAGGAATTACCTGGTTGGTTTTAGGAGGTTGTCGCTCAAAAGAAGATGATGAGTAGTCTCGACCTATTTCTATCGCTTGGCGATATCTAAGGAATTTTGTGTAGGGATGATCAGAGTTTAAAAGATTAAACTTTTGTATATAAGTTCCTACCCTTCTAGTGACATCAATAATGAGTTGGAGAAAGATCCACTTATTACAAACCAATGCTCGATAAATTGAACATTAATGGATGCCAAAATTAGCTAGAAATGGATCATGATATTCCCCTTCATTATGATTTGTAAGTTTAAATCCTCTCCTTTAGACGATCGGTCAACTCATTCTCATCTTGGTCAACTAGCCAATCAAATTTAATTAGCTCGCAAGCTATGCTTTTAGGCTATGTGACCATCACTTCCTCTATTCGTTTACCAATGTCACAAACCTTATTTTCATCTAAGCTCAATCTAGTAACAACAACAACTTCATTAGATTCACTTTTAGGTTGTGTGATCATCACCTCCTCCACTTTATTTTCACCAATATCACACACCTTGGTTTTGGACTGTGTGACAATCACCTCTTCTTTAATTTCTTTACCAATGTCAATATCATCAGTTCTATCACCACCCATTTTATCAGTTAGTACATGTTTGACATCAACTTTTTTTTATAGCTTTTTTAGCCTTTTGATTTTAAAAAGCCACATGCGTTTGTTATCAATGCTTTTTCTAGATTTTAAAAATCTAGATTTTGGAGAATATAACTAGAAAAGCTAAAAGCAAAAAAGCTACTCATTTTGGAGATTTTGGTAGCTTTCTCGCCACCATTTAATAATTTAAATGAATATTGATCTTATTTCAACTAAATTTTTATTCGTATGCTTGACGTGTTACTTGCTCGTTTAAATATGATATTTTGAAAATTTATCAAATAAATATCTTACAAGTTATTTTGACTGAAAAAGCAAAAGGTTAGCTAATACCAAAAATTAATATGTTGAAAGTTATCTTTTTTAATTTTTTCCCAAACACTCATTTATATTTTAGAAAGCAATCGTTTTTACTACTGCTTAGAATTTTGTTCTATTATCCTAGAACTTTGTGCATTAGCATTCTCTTCCTCTTTTTCATCCTCAACAGGGTTAGCAATCCCCGTCATTTTAGTTTGTTCAGGTTACTCTCTTTTAGGGGCATGAGTAAACTGATTGGGATTTCAGCTACTTCTTAGATTAACAGCAATGGTTTCACTCAGTTTTTGTTTAATCCATTTTTATCCCATCTTTTCTTATCTTTCCTTTTTCTCTTTTTAATAGGTTTAGTATCTACTGTCCCATAAAATGAGCAATATACTATCTCATAGTCTGAGCAAGTTCTCTCATCCAAGTTTTTGTTGAAGATATTTTCTTTAGATTCATCATTTCTGTTATGGGTTTAATTACTTGGTTCAGAGTTAAGAGGTGAGAAAGAAATTTGATGCTTTTTTTATGTTTGGGATTTCATGTACTAGAGTGATTGGGTCTTTTGGTAGTTTAGGCTCCTTTGGTTGTTCCCAATTTGGGCTCATTTGAGCGATTAAGCCTAACTTTTCAATTCCTTCACTTAGACTTAGAGAGGTAAACTGACCTAGGGTGAAGGTATCTACTATTTATCTCTATTCCGAATTAAGAGAGGTATAGAATATTCTAATAATCATTGCTAAAGAAATTCCATGGGATGGACAATCTCTAAGAAGTTTGTTGAATCGATACCAAGCTTCGTGGTATGCTTCAAAATGTTTAGGAAGGAAGTTTTGAATTTGTTTACGAGCATAGGCTAGATGAGACGCTGGGTAGAAGTACTTAAGAAAGCATTCTACCATGGCACTCCAAGTTCTGATCGAATTCCATGGTACGTTTTTATACCATTCTAAGGCATTTTCTTTCTGAGAAAAGTGGAACAACTTAAGTTGTATCCGATCAAGCATGTGTTGGCGATATCCTCGAGATGTGAGTAAAGGCTCTCACTATTCAAATAATAAAAGTTTGGAAGAATTTTTAGAAAGTGAGAGTCGTGCAAAACGAATTGTTCCTGGCGGGGTCAAATACAATGCAAGACAACCCAACCGACACAACATGATTTAAACATTGCTCAATTGTTTCTTCGTTTTCAGCTGCACGCCTTAGTTCCATTTAAAACAAGCGGATATAAGTATTTTGATGGTGTCGGAGTTTTTTTTTTTTTTTTAAATAATTGACCTGATTCTTGAAATAAGGAAAAAAAATTTGGAATTTTTTTCGAGTTTATATTAATTAAAAACTAATTAATTTCGAATTATCTATTAATATTAATTAAAAATATTTTAATTATGAAATTAATTAAATTTTTAATATTTTGAAATTTTTTCTTTTCTTTTAAGATTTGGTTAGTTGGTGAGATAAGATTTGTTAGGATCTTGTTTATCCAATTTTGTTAGAAAAAGATTTGATGGATATTTAAAAGGTTTTATCCTTCTCTTTGTTTTAACAAACTTTTAACATTAAAGATTTTATTAATATATTTCCGGATTTTATATTAATAAAATCCAGTTAATTTTTTTTTACAGATTTTTTAAATCTGATTATTAATTTTTAATTTTTGTAAATAATTAGGATTTTAACAATAATAAAAGTACTACGAAATTAAGATTTATGGGGAAAATGGGGTAAAATCAGGAAAATCTAAGTAATGGGGTAAAATCAGGAAAATCTAAGTAGATAAAATCGTTAGTGGACAAAGGCGAGGTGTTTGGTGAATCGTTCTCTCCCTACTAATAAAAATTAATTAATTTTTTTAATACCAAGGGCCTGACCGGTAAGGGTGACCGGTCAGGTCCGAGATCTGCTTTTTGGAAAAACCAAAAACATATCAAATGTTTTTGTTCGCTTTGTAACCAAATTTGCAGGTTCGGTTTGGGAACTAATATCAACCTGAAATTAATTCCCTCGCAATTGTGCGAAAATATTGACTGCTCCCGTTACGTGTAGATTTTACACACAAAAAGGCCTCGTAAGAGTAACAGTGCAATTGTAATATAATTCTCGGAAGTACGAGTTCGTTCCACGGAGAACCAATCAAGTTCAATATTAGTTTAAGATTTTCTTAAATTTGGGTTTTAATATCTCTCTTTTCTCAAATAATCCACCAATATATTTTCTACTAAGAAAACAAATTTACAAAATAAAATGCGAGAGTTGTCAATCCTAACAAATATAATCTAGCAAACTATGGCTATGTGTTCGATTAAGGGAGTTTTCCTACAATTTATAACATGCAATTTAAGAGTCGTCAATTCCTAAATATGCAAATGAATATAAACAAGTATTAACTAAAATAATAGTCGAATAGATAATAAAAACCAACAATAAGAAGTAAAAATGATAGCAAAGTTCATAAAAAGAACTTATCTTGCAAGCAGTAGTTATTGAATTTGACAAATTATCACAAAATATATAAAAGGAAGAATATTTTAGAGAGAGAGGGGGGTTTTAAGCCTAAGGAGGCTATGGAAATAATGAATACAGATTAATGTGTATTTTTTTCGGAGTTTAGGGCGGTATTTATACCAAAAACCTAACAAACTTATCTGATCCATTTTTAAATTCTAAACTGACTTAACCGGTCATGGGAGCTTTTAGAATTTTGTTTAGGCTCTATCTTTACTTGGTTCCATTTTGCAACATCATGGGGTTGATTTTGAGGTCTTTCAACTTCTGGTTTCATCTCTTTTGGTCATTTCTTTGGTATTCTTGCCTGCTCGTCTTGTTTTTATGTTAATTTCATGATTTAACCTGTAAAAATGCAAAACAACACAAATAAACCGGAAAAATGCAGAAAAACAGAAAACATGACTTAAACAAACCGAAATGTAGACAAAACTACGCTAATTCATATAATTTTTTCACCTAAAAATGACCATTTCGTGGTTTAATTTGGTGTCCCCTCTTTCCTTCCACTAGTGACCTTATGATGGCGAGGCGGAGCCCTTTTATCATCGCTTGCAGAGGTGATGTACTCAGGCTCCATGTAGCGCCCTTGCTGGTTAGGTTCCTCTTTGTCAAGGGGCTAGTCTCCACCCAGAAGGTCTTTCGCCCTCGGAATGAGCCATGGATTTGGTTTTTGATTTGGCAAAAGAGGCGATCAATCAGTCAGGAGGAGTGGAAAAAACTAGGGGAGGCATTTTTGTGTTATGAGCTTTTTCCCTAGTGATGGGTGTGGCATATTCGTCTGTCTGATTTTTGTCCGTCTAACTTGGTCTCTTTCCGGCCATCTGAGGAAAGATTTGGAAGTATTTAATTCGCTTTCTTGAATATGTAGAGTGCTTTAACTTCTTGCAGAGCAAACCAAAGATTTTAGATGTGGGTCTTTTTTGCGGACGATGCCATTGATAGACCTTAAAAACCATCAGGTCTAGTGTGTGAATCGAAGTTCCCAACCTTGGAACTAGTAAGGAAAGCTCTTCCTAGGGCTTAGCCCATGTTTTTCGTGAGTTCTCCTTAACCTATGCACAAGCAACTAAGATCAAGGGGGAATTGGTGGTTATACCACCGTTCACCCTCTTTCGCCTTGCGGAGTTATAAGGAGGGGTGAACCTCTTAGGGTTTGATAAAAGTATATATAGAACTGAATGTAAGAAGGGTTAATAGTACACGATATTTAATGTGTATGTCTGTGTTCGTATGGGCTCGAATGATCTACGGTGAATCTTTCTTGATAGATATGATCTTATCAATCAAATCTTCTCTATATTTTCATGTATCTCCGTTGCCATGATGAAATATATTCAGTCACATCGTTATGTATCTTCCCACCAACTTGATAAGCCCATAGGCCCTACGCCAGTGCTCCTCATTTTCGAGAGGAGCTCGTTGACGTTCATGACACTCTTTTATACGTAATATGGGGGCATATCTTCTCATCCCCTTTATACTCCATTATCTTCGCATCCACGAATATGGTGGTCCGAGTAGGCACTGACGTGGGCTCCTTGCACGAAGTCAGCTCTCTTTTGACTGGTGTATATTCGTTTTCGTATACGTAATGTATCTTTCTGGTTTGATCCCATATTTATAGGATATATCTCGTGTAGATTTGTTGTTATCTTTCCTTCTTGCAATATATGATTGATGATCATGATTTATCAGGATCTATTTGATATTATCTCGCATTTCAGCTCCTCGGGGGGAACGGGCTCAAATCATGTTCCCCTCTCAAGTGTGATTAATTTTTCATTAATTGCTTGGTTAAATATTAGGTGTTCCACTATTTTTTGAATTTAATGCGGGTTGTGTGCCCTATATTTTAACCTTCATTATAACCACGCAAATTCTTGTATTTATTTATTTTATATTTATTACTTTATTATACTAGAAGTGCTATTACAACACTTTCTATTTTTCTACATTATTGATATCTCTCTCTACATTTATTTTATCATTTTAACAATATGAAACCCAATACACAAATATTAATACTGTCTAACTTGAAATTTTTCATCGTCTCAAAAACAAGCCATGGACCATAGTCAAGTTAAACTATTACAACAACTATTAAAAATATCTCAAACTCAATCCATGACTATACAAAACTACAAATTAAACACTATCAATTGCTCTAGTTCTAAGTCTACGATTTTTTTCTCAATAATCACTCGTGCGTTTTTCTGTCTCTAATAATATGTCTGATCTTTTTATAAGTGTTTAGTAAAAATTATAACTCTACTCCGTTTATATAATACAGTTACAAGACTAAATCAAATCTTAATCAAATCTTCTTTTTTCAATCTTATAATTGATTTGATCTTTTTCCTTTGTTGATCTTGTTATCAATCAAATACTGATTTTCTTTATGTCAAAATTCATCAGTATCTTTGCTTTACATGTCTTCAAGATATTTCCTTATTTATCTTTATAACTCTTTCCTTTTTCCTCTTTCCTTCTTTATTCTATATTGATTTGATTTTTATATTATGGAGAATATCTTCTGATTTAATCATTCAATTACTTGTAGAGCACTTCCAAATCTTTAATCATCAAGATTCAAGGAAAATATAAGTCGACATAATCTTCTTCAGTAAATTCGCCATCAACCTATTTATATGTAAGTTATAACTGAAACTATAATCTCCTTCAGCAGCTGAGTCGAAAGTCCAGTTGTAACTGAGATAATAATAATCTGTGAAACACACTCAACTTAAACGATTAAAATCACCATTTTATATCAAGATTAAGATCAATAAGCTGTCATATTAATGACAAACAAGTTAGTCATTCTCTGGACCTAACATTTCTCAATCTTGGACTCAAATTCAATTCTTTTGTTCTCAAAGTCGATTTTATCTTTCTCAACCTTCGCATTATTGTCAAGACTTTTATTCTCAAGATTGATTTTCTCTCACTTGATCTTCATATTTTGTTCGGACTTCAGAGAGAAATTCTTCATCTTTTCTCATGCATTTACAACTTTCTTCCATACATCTCCAACTTACACTATCTCCAATCTGCTAGTATACCCCCGTCTTTTTCCATTTTTTTCTCTGAAAATTATGATTTTTAATATTTACTTCTTTGAATATGTAAATTATAACATTTTAACCACCTCGTATGATATGGAAAATATGCACATAAATTTCATCCTGGCTATCTCGTTATCTGTTATCGGATCCTTGTCCAATAAAAGAATAAGCACATCTAAACATAGAAAGTCAAAATTTCTAAATTAAGTTCGATGATAATGAATAAGGCGTCATACCTTGTTTTACTCAGTAGTACCGGAAGAATATCTAGTTTCTATTTGTGTAAAACAACCTTGAAACTTGTTCACTATTTTTTGTAAAGTTTGCCATGGATTGTTTGGGAATGTCTCTGAGCGTAAGATATACTTTTCACTAATATTCTAGGTGTATAATGCAGTATTCCTTCTCCACATCCTCCATTTTGTCTGTTCAGTCTCATTAACGGCGTCCATGCTTGTGTTGAGCCAAGTTGAGACTAAAATTATGACCTTTTCTTCCAAATAATTTTTTTCCATTTTTCCTTCTAAAGTTTTCAGAAACTATTTTGTTTAGAAATTGTCACAACATTTATCCCATCATCCATATATGTTTCATCATCACAATGTATCTCATTTTCTTGTGAATCCATTAGAAGAGCTCTTAATACACAACATATAAGTAAGAGAAAATGTACAAAGATAGGGAACAAAATAATTATGCTTTCGTTGTGATATATTTTGTGGTGGCTGTTCACATTCCAGATCAGCAAGTTAATGGTGCTAAATGATGAGGCTTATGGCTTTCTAGTTTTTCTTACCTTTATGTGATGATTGTAACTTGTTCCACCGAACTATATAAAGGGGCCGGAGAATTCATCTTTGTACACACTCGTGTTCTTGGAAGAAGAATACTTTGGTCTCTCTCTATAAATTTCTTGTCACGTCGATACTTAGTTAATAGTTGGCATTCAACACGTTATCGTCACTTTTCTCGAAGCCGAAGCAAGAAATCCCTTGGTGGTTCGTTGAAAGGGATTATTTGGACCGCTTTTTAGATCGAAGAGTTACGAATTGGGGTTTATTTGGTAGTATATTGGGTTGTTAGCTTGTGATATTGAGTTGTTGGCAGTATATTTGACAGTATATTGGGTTTTTAGATCACTCCTTCTTATTACCCCGAAGTAAATTACATAATTTTTTAATTATAATAAAACGCAGAAATCGCATGATTAATATATAATAAAACCACAAATCTCATGTTTAGTATGTATATCACATGATAGATGGTTTATTTTAATGAAAAATGGCTATTGTTACCAGTGTATATCACATAGAAAACGAGTTAAAACTTGTATAGTTAGATATAAGAATATGTCGGACCAATAATGTCACTTTTAAACCAATAATGTCACTTTTAAAACTTGTATAGTTATGAAATTGTTCAGACATTTCTGTAATTCATTGTAAACATTAGGACCATAGTTGTAAATAATCTTAAACTGAATATAGTTCTCACATGTAGTTCTTGTAGTCCCCCCTTATATATCGTATAATATATATGTGCGCGTTTAGCTAGTGGTCAATATAGACTTTTCTACACATAAGTAGACTTGGATTTAGTTGCTACAACATCTAAAACTTATATAAATCTTGCATGAAAATATAACTTGCTAATGGGACATAATTAAATTTAGTCTTTTAACATGCATCGTTTAATTGCCTTAAATTAGATATAACTTATGTGATGTAATAAAACCACGTATTAAATGGCAAAAGAGTCATGTTAGTAATGGATAACAATGATAAACACTGGAACTCATATCGTTTAATGTTACTAAACCATGTTAGTTTACATGGGTATGACATGCCCGTATTACAATATTGTTGAAGATTATTTAATCTTCTCACATAAAAGATTTTGTTACTTGAACTCAAAAGTTTCCTTGAACTTGAATAATTTACATGTAATTATGAATGTTTTCCAAATATTCATACATGGTACGATGCGATGGCAATACAAATATTTTGATGTAGGTTAATCTTACTAATTAACGTCTTTACACTATGTAACATGAATACAAACATAGCTTATATTAGGATCTTTATATAAATGATGTTCCATACAAATAATCAATATATATATATATATATTGTTAGAGGACATACGTCAATTTTTGCGGAGTAGAATTGACAAGAACTCGTACTTGAACACCAGTCCCGATAAAGTATTCCGCCCTAATAGAAAATGAGTTTCTCCTCCTTAACCTATTATTTACACTAATTTATGTGATTCGATGAGTGATACAAATTGATGGAGTTTGCATCCTTATATAGGTATCAGTAGGACCCGAGACTATTAAGATAATTTCAATCTCTACCGTCCATAAAGGTAGGATTAATCTCCACCGTTCATTTCGGTGGGAATACATAGAGTTTCTTAATTCACAAATTTATGTTGAAGTCATAAAACATATAACTTATGGAATATATATGGACCACATTAATGAGAAATATTAATTGTATAATTTATGAATTAATATTAATAGAAGAATTATAAAATAATTCTTACATTTGATGGATACTTAATATCCTATTAAGGTCGGTTTTTAGGGAGTATTTGCGTCCACCACCCTCGCCATCTCTTACTTTATCATATCATGTTAGAGATGCCGAAAGGGTTAGAGTAAATAATAGTCTCTGAATGTGTTTCTATACTTATGTTCGTTGAATTGGTTGGCTTCATCTAATGGGATTTGTAGAGTTATTTCCTCTATCCTTAACTTTATTTGTTCTTATTGCGCTTGTTTCGCAGGCTTTCCAAGAAGATAGGGAAAAAGAGATGCAAAGACTCATCTTTTTTTTATCATTAATACTATCATTGTAACGTCTCGGAAATTTTGTAGTTTATTATTACTTTTAGTAATAAGATAGTGATATTTAGTTTTGTGGGTGATTACGTATTTGTGTGAAATATACACGTGTTATATGAAATTTGGTGTATAATAGTGGTGGGTGTGATTTGTATTATTTTATAACTAAGTGGACTAGTTAGTAAATTAGTTTACTAAAACCTATATATATATATTACATATACAGATATTACATATACATATATACATATACATATACATATTACATATTACATATATACATAGATACATATCTACATATATAGAAGAGAGAGAGAGATAAGAGGAGAGAGAGAGAGACGAACGTCGGAGAAAGGGTTTAGGTCGCCGGAAAGGACTGGTCAGGTCTGATCGGCGAGTTTGGCGGTGCGTGGGTTTTTCTCGGGTTTCGGGCATCCGGGGTTTGGTTCCGTTTCGGGTGCGTTCGGACTCCGTTTTTCACGATTAAATACATTTTTTTAATCTACTCTTCGAACCCTATCTATCTGTGTAAGTCTTTTCCTCCAATTTTCACTTTTATAAAAGGTCGTTTTTTAGGGCTTTACCCTAATCCGAATTTACATCAATTTTATTGATCCGTAGCTCGTTCTAATTACGTTTAGGGACTACTTGAGGGCGATTAGTGGGCTGTCCATATCTAGCTTTGATTGTTCGGTGGGTTTTCGGTTCGAGGTTGGATATTTTTACAAACGAGCTCTCGTTTGTATAGGTAAGGGGGAAGAATATGGTTTCGCTTTAAAAGCGGTTTTTATGTGTTGTTTGTTGTATGCTAGGCTATGTAAATGGTTGGTTGGTTAGTATGTATTGCATCATGTTATTGTATTGTGTATGTGTAACATGCTTCCATGGTTTTATTTATGCTAATCATATTGTTTATGGTGATTATGTTATGTATGGCGATTTTACCATTTTTTATTTGAAAAAGAATTGTGAACAAAAATGTGACGGTGGTGATATAGTGCGTGATATTTATTTTATTTTCGTTTGGTGGACTTTACCATTTATGTTTTTGGGAGTCTTTTATATTTATTTTAGGGATTGCAGTACCAAGTGTTAAGGCGGAGCTGTGTCAGCTTACGGTGAGATCCCGGAAACTTGCGCAAGGATTAGGTATATCGGTACCATAGGGTTAGTCCCCTTAAAGCCGGCCCCATATCTTTTGGTCACATGTTAGTGTCAGAATATGGGTGAGGGAACCATTGCACTTTGGGTCATAGAGCAGAGTGGCTCTAAAAGTGGGTACATGTGAGGCAATCCCGACTTTGTGTTTTGTTGAGTCTTGTTTTATTTTGTTTTGTTTTGTGTTATTTTATTTTGTTTTATTATTAATTCAGTTGATCTTGATTATATGTTCATTTACTTGTGTTGCGAGTTATATTTGTTGATGTGTTTTTCGTGCAATTACCTTTATCATTATTTGCCAGATATCATATTTGCCATGTTAGGATTGTGTGTGTGTGCGTGCTTAGTAGCACGCGCCGTTTTTAATGCGAGATTGTTTTCTTACCTCCTTTCTTTGTTTTCTGTACATTTTGTTCACGATCGATGTACAGGTGCTGACGGAGACGGTGGCGAGGTGTAGAGCTCTTGTCTGAGGATCATTGTCATATTACACCTTATCGCGTGCACGCTACTCTTTTGTTTACTCTTTTTGGCGTTTTCTTATTTTGAACTTTGTTCGCCTAGTAAGCGTTTGAAACGTGTATGTTTTTCTTTTGGTTAGAGTAACCTATCATGTACATTTGTATATGTTAGATTGTGTTATTGTATATAATGTCAGCTGGGTTGAATTTGACTTGATCATGTTGAATTAGTGATAATCGCTTTGCGATTTTGTTATATGTTTTGTTGTCAAACAGGTCTAATTTATTGGAAACAAGTAGATACGCGAAGCTCATGCCGAAATTTTCTAAAAACGTGTTGTCTTGTTCGTTTGTCACATTTGAGCCCCGTTGGCT
The DNA here is from genome assembly GCA_963682055.1 of Primula veris. Classification (NCBI taxonomy): domain Eukaryota; kingdom Viridiplantae; phylum Streptophyta; class Magnoliopsida; order Ericales; family Primulaceae; genus Primula; species Primula veris. The sequence continues at coordinate 25,921,136 of OY821742.1, read as the reverse complement.
ACCCTTAGGCCAACTCAGGGAATCATATGTGATTAGCGGCATGGCCTGAAGTATTTATTTGGGTCTATTGATTAGCGTGCTATCGAATGACATACTGAATGTTTTGTTATTTTAACTTTTTCCCTTTTTATTTTAATTTTCATTCACGACCCGGGTTTATCCAAAATCCGGGGCGTGACAATCATCTTATTTTTCCTCCTCAAAAGGATTATCGATCAATAGCTTCTTAGTCTGTTGCGGTTGTGCTCTCTTGGGAGTATGAGTAGATTTATTGATATTTGGGCCACTTTCTAAGATTAACAGCAATGTTACACTTAGTTTATGTTTAGCCCATCTTTTCTCCTTTTTTTCCTATATTTTCTTATTCTTCTTTTTCTTTACAGGTTTAGGAGTACCAACTGTCCCGCAAAAGAGTAGTAGACTACCCTCAAAATTCGAACAAGTTCTCTCTTCCAAGTATTTGAAAATAATTTAGTTTGATTCACGTTATCCATTACGAAGTGAGTATCTTGGTTGAAAGTCTTGAGGTGAAGAATGTATTGGATGAGCTTTGGTATTTGAGATTGGATGAACTTGACTTTTGATAATTAATAACCATCTATATGGAGGTAACTAGCTTTGCGGACACAAAGGATCAAACTCTGATGGTGAGCATGGTATACTAGGGTCTCAAACACTTGGACCAATCACTTTTTTCTAAGTCTTTTGTTTGTTCAGGTTCATTTGGATGTACCTAACTTGGCGTCATTTGCACGATTAAGATTAAATATCATTCCTCTTCATTTGGATTTAAAATGGGAAATTGACCCTAGGTAACAGTACCCATAACCTGTTTCCATACAAGCAGCATATTGGTATAAAAAATCCGGATAATTCTTTCCATCGAGAAACCTTGTGAATGACCACTTCTAAAAAGGCTATTGAAATGATACCATACTTCATGATATGGGTCTTTTATTTCATGAAGGAAACACTCGAACTTGTTGACGAGTTTGTGATAAACGAGAAACAGAGTAGTACTATCTAAGGAAGTGATCCACCATATCACTCCAAGTTTTAATTGAATTACTTGGTAAGTTATTGTACCATTCTAAGACCTTTTGTTTCGGAGAAAAGTATAACAACTTTGATAGTATCCGAACAAGCGGTATTCCATCATTATATCGCAATTTCCATGTATCGGTGAAATCCTTAAGAAAAGATTAAGGGATCTCACTATTTATACCATTTGAAAGCAATTTTACAAGAATAGAATCATGTAGAAAGAATTCGTCCTAACCAGACTCAAATACAATGCAATACAACTCAACTGGAGCGATAAGGTTTAAGAATAGCTCGATAGTTGTTTCATTTCCAAGTGCATTACTCCATTTTTTAATGTTAGGATAATTGATTACGTTACAAGATCTGTTTTTGATAGAATACCAAACTGTGACCAGATAGCTTTTTGGTTACTTTTAAACCCAATTTCCGGGGTTTTTTCGAACCAATATCAACCTGAAATTAAATGTGGCAACGGTGATAAAATTTTGAGGGCCTCTACTACATGTTTATTCCACCTAACAAAGCCTCACAAGATTACTAGTGCAGTTTTAATATAAATTCATGGGATTACGGGGTCGATACACGAGTAAAGTTTTTAGTTCATAAAGATCCTAGATTTCGCCTTAGCGATGCTGATTCTCTTTCTCTAGGTTCCAACAAATATATTTTTTACTAACTAAACTATTTTTCCTACAATGAACATGCAAGAGTTGTACAACCTAATTCGTTTATGTCTAGCAACTTTCGATTATGTTTTCGATTAAGCATTCCTTACTATTTGAAAATTGTCAATTTCTAAAAAGACAAAAAATAAAGAAAGTGGTATTAGATAAAACAAATACCAAATTAGAGAGTGAAAACCATAATCAAGCACTAAAAATGATAGTAAAGATCATTATAAATCACTTATCTTGCATCCAAATTGGTAAAACCGTAAAAGTATCCCAAAAATATATGAAAAGGAGAAAAAAACTAGAGAGAGAAAGTGTTTAAGAGACTAATTTAAAATATTGTTAGTAATAGGTTAAGGTAACTGGTTAGATTCACTGGATCAAGATGATAACGCGTGGTTTCGTGGGCTTCGTTGGGCTCAACCAATATCTCGTTTAATACTTCTATTAGCTGATTTTAAGCATCTTTAATCTTTGTTTTTTCAAACTAGTGAATTCTTTGGTACTCTTTTCATACAAGTCTCGTTTTCATCTCAATCCAATTCTCTTACTTGTAAAAATACAAATAAACACAAATTGACTGAAAAAACACAAAATTGATATAAAAACGCATGAATACATATGAAATAATCCTAGACTCGCCTTAAATACCTTAATTCCTACCCCAAAAACTATCATACCTATTAGGTAATCATTAACCGATCGACTTAAAGAAATCCCTCTTGAAATCGTCCAAAGTGATACCTTTCATTACCTTATTGACCTCATTCCACTATCTATCATATGTGGCCCCCTAAAAATCAACTCAATCGATACTTTTGCTACCATATTCGTAACCTACATGCTGACCTGAGAAGAAAATTTTATATGAACAATTAATCTTATAAGTGTGCGGCAAATGTCTATCGCACAAAAATCAATTTTAATGAAGGTGATTATGTAATGGTCTGTATTCGTCGAGAGTTGTACCTTACAAATTCTCACAAAGAATTACTCACTCGGTTTTTAAGGCCTTTTCTTATTAAAAAGAAACTTGGACCGAATGATTAGTTGATTTATCCGAAAATGTGTACATTAGTCTTGTTTTCATTAACGAGTATTTGTTTCCTTTAAGGGACATGTCACGCTTGCAGACTTTCCAGTGCTTTGAGTTAATGGTAAAATTCCATTGTAGGGTTTGCCTACCATCTTCGCTTGTAGATACGTAATATCTGCACACTCAAGCTAAGATCAAGGGGGACTTAGTGGTTTTACCACCGTTCACCCTCCTTCACCTTGCGGAGTTGTAAGGAGGTGTATATAATATATTTAATTTGTATTGATTATGAGTAGGGTTTAGAAATACCCGTATTTAGTGTATGAGAGTGAGATTGAGATAATATTTTTGGATCCTTTTTTTCATGGTTAATGAGCTTCTTATATAGGCAGATGATGATCTAGGGTAGATCTCCTTGATAAGCATAATCTTGACAATTATATCTGATCATTCCATAATATATCTCTTGCAATTTCAAGGATATGCTATAATGATCTCTTTTGTATCTTTCCATATGTCCGCCGACTTTGACTTGCTCTTGAGTAAGAGTGTTGTTGCTAGCCTTCTCAAGAAGGGGCTTCCCCGAGGACCACGATCCTCGCTATATATAAACTAGGGAGAAGACCCCTTTTCACTTGGCATTGCCTCCCTCTCGAACCCCATAATATACTTGTCTGAGTGGCTAGAATTATACTCCTCATAGGAGATTCTGTTTCCTTGTGTGATAAGAAGTTTTTCCTTCTAGATTAGACAATATCTTTATGGGACGTTTTCTATATAGATTTGATGTCATCTTTCCTTATAAGGATATTTACTACCTGATAGTGTCTTATTAGTATCTCTTTGTGCTTATCTTGCACATCAGCTCCTCGAAGGGGTGCGGGGGGAAAGTGAAACCCCTAACTGTCCCCCTCACGAGGGCCATTAATTACTCATTAATTGCTAGGTTAATTATTACGTCTTACTCCATGTATTGCATTTAATGCAGAGTTTAAGCCCTACATTTTAACCTCCATCAATAGCTCCCTACGGGAGTGTGAGAATCGGACTCTCGTAGTTTGAAGTTTCTTTCCCTTCTTCGGACTCGAATACTATCCACCTCTTTGGGAGAGTTTAAGTCATCAATGCCCTGATAGTACCTTATGTCCAGTTCTATGGTCACAATGTTCCTTGGCAAACAATGGGGTATCCGAGTCATCATAGGCACCCCTATACCACGACCGTTGTCCTTGAATCAGTCATGGGACAAAGAATGAATCCGGTCTGTTTGGGGAACCACTTTCTCCTCCTCCTCGGGGAACCACTTTCTCGATCCGAAGAGAGATGAATGTCTCTAGAGAGACTAAGCTCCTCTGAAGAGAGGTAACTAGCTCTCGTGAGGACTTATAGATCTTTTAAAAGAGATAAACTTCCCGCGTAAAGGACTAAACTCCTCTAAAGAGAGGTAGCTGCCTCTCGTGAGGACTTATAGATCTCTTGAAAGAGATAAACTTCCCTCGTAAAAGACTAAAATCCTCTGAAGAGGGCTAACTAGCTCTTGTGACGATTTACTTATCTTTTAAAAGAGATAAACTTTCCTCATAAGGGACTAAACTTCTTCGAGGAGTGACTAAGCCCATGTGCGAAGAGGTTATGCTGACTTTTGTGTTGCTTCCTTCTTCAAACGTCTTTTTCCCTCTTTGGAACATTCAACTTGCCTAACACCAATGTCTAGACTTCATACAGTGCGAGATGAATGTTGATGTTGATGTTCCCATCATTCTCCTCCCCGTGTCTTGGCAGTGTGCCTTGAGAAGGGAAATGTCGAAATACAGCTGGTGAGAATCGCAACCTTGCTTGGTCTTCATTTTTCTTCCTTTGGGTAACCACCTCTCACTGAACCTGCCAAATAGGCCTCGATGACGATAGTAACCTCTTCCATGATGACCACAAATCTTCATAATTGCTACCCTTAGGTGAACTCGTAGTCTTTCGAATTCTGTCTCCAAGGATTTCTGCAGAATGGGATTGGTCAAGATGTCACCTCTAAGGTAGGCCCCTTGAGATCTGGTGGAGATATCCCCAACAGTGGTGGAATGACTCGTGAAGTCCTTTTAGATCTGACTCTTCTCTTCGTCGAATTCTTTTAGGTACGTCCTTTTATATGCACTAATCTTCATTTCATCTTCGTCTGAGCTTCCCATTATAAAGGGGGCCCATTGTCGATTGTCGATGATTCTTCAATAAACTACTCCCTCCGTTCCCAATTAATTGTCGTTTACAAAATTACGTGCAATTTAGACCGTCTTATAACATGTATCAAAATTTTTGAAATGAAAAATTTCAAAACTAAATCATATAATTTAATGTTTGAACTATATAATTAAATTTTGAAAATTTTCATTCCGACAATTTTAATACAAGTGATTGGTCGGTCAAAATTACAGGTAGTTTCGCAGTGGACAATTAATTGGGAACGGAGGGAGTATGTGTAATTTTCTTGGACTATTGTATTCATTAGGGACAGTTGTCTCATGTCCTCTTGGTTGATAAGTTATGTTATTTTTGAGTGAGGACTGTCTTCGATTCCTCTTGGAAAGTTTGATTGTTGATGATTCGTACCTCCTAGTGTAGGAGGAACGCCTCTCGGTCAACGAAAAAGGTGCTTCTCGATATGCATGAGGCAAGCCCTATGATGTGAAAGGGGGCATTTTCTTTGGACATGGCCTTGCAATCTACGCATATCGTGACTCCTGATCAACATGAATTATGCCTTCTGATCCGATAAATAGCGTTTCTTGATATCTTCGTGTGGGGAGGCAAGCCCCATGATGTGACGAGGGCATGCCCCCTGGACCCCTGCCTCTCTATCCAATGAGTTGCGCCTTCTCGTATGGGAGATGCCTGCTTCTTATGGGGTGCATGCTTCTTGAGAGAAGCATACTCGCTAAAAGAACGTAATCTCTGGGAGGAGCGTACTTTCAATGAGGAGCGGCTCTTTGGGAGGAGCGACTCGCTAGAAGAAGCATGCTCGATGGAAGGAGCGGCTCTCTAGGAGGAGCGACTTGTTGGGAGGAGCGACTTTCTGGGAGGAGCATGATTGCTAGGAGGAGCGTCTCTCAGGGCATAGCATGCTTTCTGGGAGGAGTGTGCTCGTTGGGAGGAGCGACTCTCTTGGAGAAGTGTTCTTTCAGGGTGAATCGCATTTCTTGTTTACGAGGAGCGTTTATTCTGCTCACTTCCTTAGTGTGTCTCTTGGTCATTTTTCTAATGACCCTTTGAACTTCTTTTGCACTTTGTTCTTCTTTTCGCGATCTTTGTAATTTCTTCCATGGTTATTTCCTCGCCAATCAGAAATATTTCATGGAGATCATGTTTTGAGGTGGAGGGTATATGCCTCGAATTAGGTTATGTGCGTCTTGAGGTTCAAGTGTAGCTAAAGCGACTTTTCTCCTAAATGTTAGGGCCTTTAGATAATAAGGCCTTCTCCTTGGAGATTCTTCGTGATTGTCGAATTTTTTATTCTTCGTCTCACGCTACCCGTTAGCTCCAATTTTGGGTGGCGAGTGCCGTGAATGAATGATGATAGGGCCTCTCCTTAATAGTAATGATGTGTCTTCAGAGGGGAGTCGTATCCATCTAGATCTCTCCTGATAGGGTTGTGCGCCTATGAAAAGAAGTCGTGTGTGTTAGAAATATACTAAAAGACATGCTTGTTTTTGGATTTATATTTGACAATGTTTTGAATTGATCTATTTAATGAGAATAATATGAGCAATTGTTATTTATCATTATTGTTTGAGTGACTAAATAAGTGTCTATTATTCTATTTAGTAGATGGTCTAGTGTGTAGAGTACAGCTTACACACCGAAGATTAGACTGTTGGTTCTAATAGAATATAAGTTATATGTTTACAACTTTACATGGAAATGGACACACCATCAGTAGAGTTGTAGTACATGGTTTTAGTAGGTCTGTCTTGACTACAAAGAACGGATAAATTTCAACTCTATTTACTAGTGCACTTTGTGTGTATTAAACATGACTGTTACGAAATAATCATTTGGTGACTGACTAGACAAAATGATTTATAACTCGTGATCATGCTTATTGTTTATGCTCTTAATTCCTATATTCCTATTTAGACATGTATGGATGTGTTTGTCATTTTGATTCATACATGATGAGATTCGTCACGAGTCAATAAACTTAATGAGTTGGATGACAGCATTATTCGTATCAGTGTTTATTAGTAATAAAAGAAATCCACGTCCCGTAAGGGGTTGATGATTCTCCCTTGAGGAAGCTTATAAGTTTTGTTCATGCAAACCCTGTAGATGGATTTATAATCCGACACAATAAATAAGTTAAGCGGACAGGCTTAGGGATAATACATTTATTAAATAAGAAATCAGTCAGTGATTTAATTTAATAAATGAGTATCTGATTAATCTTTACGTGGGGAAATAATGAACATGTTTGACAATTGGAACGAATTAGATATTCAGATTATGATAGAGAGTTCAGTCGTGATCTTTAGTGGAATAAATCACAATTTAAATTGATTGTAGGAGTTGCAGTTGGAAGCATTAGTATTTCATTTTGTAGTAATATGCTTTTAATTTTGGAAAAACATTCTTTATGTGCCTTCGATTAGAAGGAATTTGATTTCTGTTTCTAGTATTGTAAAAAACGGATATTCAGTTTATTTTAATGATTCGGTTATTATTAAAATGGATAAACTTGTTATCTGTTCTACTACATTGGTGAATGGTATATTTATTATTAATGATGGCTTACCTACTATGCATCTGAGGGAATCTAATAACATTACTAATCGTAAACCATCTAAGAGGAAAAGTCCTTCGGAAATGATTGAAACGTATCTTTGGTATTTGTGCTTAGGTCATATTAATCTAAATCGAATTACAAGACTGGTTAAAGATGGGTCTTTACGCTCATTGGAAGTAGAGGCACTTCCAGTCCTTGAATAGTGTTTAGAAGGTAAGATGACAAAGCGTCCGTTTTCGGCCAAATATAATAGGGCTATGGAAACGTTAGAATTAATTCATTTTGATTTGTGTGGACCCTTGAATATCCAAGCTAGAGGAGGTTATGAGTATTTTGTCACATTTATTGACAATTACTCTAGATATGGGTACAAAGCCAACGGTTCAAGCGGAACCAAAATCGGAGCTAAAACGAAGAAATTACAAGCATTCGAAGTAAAGCGGGAATACTGAAGATTGCCAGAAAACGACCGATCGTCTGGACAAAAACGACCGATCGTTTTGGTCCAAAATTCTTCCAGTGAGGTCGTCTTTTAAACGACCGGTCGAATCTATAAAATGACCGATCGAATGCAGAAAATGACCGATCATTTTCTGCAGATTTCAAAAACAGCTTTTCAGCTTATTTTGGGAAATTGCTTAAAACCAATGGATAAAAGCATAACACCTCATACAACGGTAACAAGGCCATTTATCCTTCAAATACCTCCCAAAATTCATTGTTTGAAAAATTCCAAGAGATACAAATCATAATCCTTCAACCTCTTTCCATCCAAAAGCACTTAAAATCACCATTGGTGAGAAAAAGCTCAAAAATAGAGAAATTGAAGAGAAAGCGAATACAAGCTCAAACCAAGATCGAACAAAATCAAATATCACAAATTAGCTTATTTAGAAGCAATCAAATTGTGAGAGTTGTTTTAATTTCAACAATTTTGTAAAGAGCGTTTTATAAACTCATTTGTGAGTGAGTGTTTGGGTAGAAGCTTTTAAGCCAAAGTGTTGGTTAAAAGTTCTAGGTTAAACACTTGGGTACTCATAGAGTGAGGGGGAGTCGTTGACTCGTAGACGTGTTCGCTTGCACTTGTATCAAGAGTAAGAACCTCGGGTAGAGGGTGAGCCAATCGATTGATTGAGCTCGTTAGGATTTGTAAAATCGGAAAGAAGATTTTTAGTGAAATACTCGGTAGCTTGAATACCGAGGAGAGGACGTAGGCCGATTTTCCGAACCTCTATTAATCGCGGTGTCAATTTCTTTCCTTAACTTTTACTTTCCGCAACTTATATTTTTGTGATTGTGCGCATGTTTCAATTTATTCATATATTATCATCGCATATTTATTATCGCAAACATATATTGAGCTAGTTGGGTTGTTAGTTGCGCTTAGAATTTTAATTACGCAAAAATGCCTAAAACCTTATTCACCCCCCCCCCCCTAAGGTTTAGCCACACAGGCCAACAATTGGTATCAGAGCCAAGACTCTTGCATATAGAAATCTAGCGATTTTAGAGTTTAGATCCCGATGGCTAACATGCTTAATTTCACTTCCGGTATTGCTTCATCGCCCAATACTCCACCATTTTTTGATGGGGTAAATTATTCATATTGGAAAGATAAGATGAATATGTTTTTGCAAAGCTATAATGTTAAACTTTGGATGAGCATAAAAGTAGGATATTCCACACCTACATCCGAAAATAGCGAAAACTCAATCCCCGTAGAGGACTTAGATAACGCTCAACTAGAAGCCTACTCTACTAACGCTAAAGCAATGTACGCTATTGTTTGTGTCATTTCCCCTAACGAGTACAACAAAACTTCCGCTTGTAAAACGGCTAAGGGTATGTGGGATAAGTTAGTGGTTATGCACGAGGGAACTAACCAAGTTAAGGATTGCAAACTCCAACTTTTAGTTCATGACTACGAGCTTTTTAAAATGAGCGAGAGAGAAACTATTTCCGATATGCTTGCTAGATTTACCACTATTACTAATGGATTAACATCTCTTGGTAAGTATTTATCTTGTAAGGAAATCGTTTCAAAGGTGATTCGGAGCTTACCGAAAGAATGGGAACCAAAGGTCACCGCAATTTAAGAGGCGCACGACATGAACACATACACTCTTGCTGTATTGACGGGTTCACTCATTACTCACGAGATCACCCTCAATAGTCACAAGCCAATCTCGAAAAAGAAGGAGATAGCTTTCAAAGGAACAACTTGTGACGAAAGCGATGAGCTATTCGATGACGAGAAAAATTCAACACAAATCATTTAGTTCTAATTCAAACAAAACCCACTTCGTCAAAGCCTCTAACATTTCTAAAACTCCTACTCCACCTAAACAAGAGGTTGTTTTTACCAAAAGGAGTACTTCCAAGATTTTTCAAAAATCTTTTAATGATAGAAAAGGTTTAGGTTTTCAAACCAAATTGGATACTCCTAAAAACCTTTCCAAAACTTCGTATAAATCTCGTTATGCGAATAAGTCTATGCATTGTATACATTGTAGTAAAAATGAGCATATTTCTTCTAGATGCCCTTATCGTTTTCATGTTAGTAGAAGCGATTTGAAATGGGTAGTAAAGACCCAAGTCACTAACAATGTCGGACCCAAAAGAAATTGGGGACCAAAGGACAAAACTTGTGTTGTAGGTATCTCCGTTCAAAAGGAGAAAATCAACAATTGGTTGACAACACCGGTAAAATTCATGGAAGTCAATAAAATCGACTCCACCATAAAAAATGAAGTACCATTGATCGACAAAGGTGGAAGGCATACCAACAAATGGTACCACTTATTTGGACTTGGAAACTCTCAAAGCAAATACCATTAGAGAGCGGACTCAACATCACATATTCGGTATACTCTACTCTATAATATTTACATATATGTGATTAGTTGGGGCATATGCATCATAATAACATTTTTTCATGTTTTGATTTTTTATTTGAAAACCCTCCACATTACCCCGTATTTTTTATTGCATTTTGATAATGCCAAATGGGGAGAAATTTGATATTTAGAGAAATTGCGATTTGTTAAAATGGAGGAGATATTTGTTATACTTGTAAAATCATCATTATTTTGTCATAATCAAAATGGGGGAGATTGTTGAACCATGGGTTCAATAATTAATTTTGATTATAAGTTTGATTATGTTTTAATGATTTTACGACTTATCTATTTCGATGATATAATGCTTTGTCTTTTCCAAAAAGAGAAAATGTAAATTTCATGCCAGAAAGATAGAGTAATCAAATACGAAGCCAACAGTTCAAGGGGAACCAAAATCGGAGCTAAAACGAAGAAATTACAAGCATTCGAAGTAAAGCGGGAATACTGAAGATTGCCAGAAAACGACCGATTGTCTGGACAAAAATGACCGATCGTTTTGGTCCAAAATTCTTCCAGTGATGTTGTCTTTTAAACGACCGGTCCAATCTATAAAACGACCGATCGCTTTCTGAAAACGACCGATCGAATGCAGAAAATGACCGATCGTTTTCTTCAGATTTCAAAAACAGCTTTTCAGCTTATTCTGGGAAATTGCTTAAAACCAATGGATAAAAGCATAACACCTCATACAATGGTAAGAAGGCCATTTATCCTTCAAATACCTCCCAAAATTCATTGTTTGGAAAATGCCAAGAGATACAAATCATAATCCTTCAACCTCTTTCCATCCAAAAATAGTTAAAATCACCATTGGTGAGAAAAAGCTCAAAAATAGAGAAATTGAAGAGAAAGCGAATACAAGCTCAAACCAAGATCGAACAACATCAAATATCACAAATTAGCTTATTTAGAAGCAATCAAATTGTGAGAGTTGTTTTAATTTCAACAATTTTGTAAAGAGCGTTTTATAAGCTCATTTGTGTGTGAGTGTTTGGGTAGAAGCTTTTAAGCCAAAGTGTTGGTTAAAATTTCTAGGTTAAACACTTGGGTACTCATAGAGTGAGGGGGAGTCATTGACTCGTAGACGTGTTCGCTTGCACTTGTATCAAGAGTAGGAACCTCGGGTAGAGGGTGAACTAATCGATTGATTGAGCTCGATAGGATTTGTAAAATCGTAAAGAAGATTTTAAGTGAAATACTCGGTAGCTTGAATACCGAGGAGAGGACGTAGGCCGATTTGCCGAACCTCTATAAATCGCGGTGTCAATTTATTTCCTTAACTTTTACTTTTCGGAACTTATATTTTTGTGATTGTGCGCATGTTTCAATTTATTCATACATTATCATCGCATATTTATTATCGCAAACATATATTGAGCTAGTTGGCTTGTTAGTTGCGCTTAGAATTTTAAAGAACTAGAGATTACATGTTGGTTTACAGTGTGGATAGTCTAGAGCTTACTGGGTATACAGACTCATATTTTCAGTCAGATATGGATTCCAGAAAATCAACCTCTGGAAATGTGTTCACATTAGGAGGTGGAGCCATTAGATGGAGAAGTATCAAGTAAGATTACGTTGCAAATTCAACTATGGAAGCCGAGTATGTGGCTACCAATGACGAAGCTAAAGAGGCTGTGTGGCTCCGGAACTTTCTTTTGGATTTTGGTATGGTACCTTCTGCACAGTCACCTATTACAATTTATTGCGATAATAGTGGGGTGGTTGCGAATGCGAAGAAACCTAGAACACACAAGAAGGCTAAGCACATACAGGGGAAGTATCATGTTATACGAGAGACCATAGAAAGAGGAGATGTGGTGGTGACTAAGATTGCATCGGGGAACAACCTAGCAGATCCATTCACTAAAAGTCTTCCAGCGAATACTTTTAGTAGGCATGTGGAGAACATGAGAGTGAGATGTATGTCAGCATGGCTTTAAGTCTATAGTGGCAAATTGTTAGAAATATACTAAAAGACATGCTTCTTTTTGGATTTATATTTGACAATGTTTTGAATTGATCTATTTAATGAGAATAATATGAGCAATTATTATTTTTCATTATTATTTGAATAACTAAATAAGTGTCTATTATTCTATTTAGTAGATGGTTTAGTGTGTAGAGTACAGATTACACACGGAAGATTAGACTGTCGGTTCTAATAGAATATATGTTATATGTTTACAACTTTAGATGGAAATGGACACACCATCAGTAGAGTTTGTAGTATGTGGTTTTAGTAGGTCTGTCTTGACTACAGTGAACGGTTAATTCCAACTCCATTTACTAGTGCACTTTGTGTGTATTAAGCAGGACTGTTACAAAATAATCATTTGGTGACTGACTAGACAAAATGATTTATAACTCATGGTCATGGTTATTGTTTATGCTCTTAATTCCTATATTTCTATTTAGACATGTATGTATGTGTTTGTCATTTTGATTCATACATGGTGAGATTCGTCACGAGTCAATAAACTTAATGAGTTGGATGGCATCATTATTCGTATAAGTGTTTTTAGTAATAAAATAAATCCACATCCCGTAAGGTAATGATGATACTCCCTTCAGATTATAAGTTTTGTTCGTGCAAACCCTGCAGATGGATTTTGTTGAACAATGTTCTTCTAATCGATTGTTTTAATGATAACAAAATTTGTAAAACATGATAAAAGCTCGTTTTGCATACTAATCATTTTATCTAGCATGTTAAAGGTTCAAAATGATAGAGTACTTAAATATGAAACCAAAGGTTCAAGCAGAACCATAATCGGACTTAAAACAAAGAAGTTACGAGCATACGAAGTATAGCGGGAAAACCGAGAAATTGCCAGAAAAACGACCGATCGTTTTGGACAAAACGACCGATCGTTTTTGGTCCAAAATTGACCAGTGAGGTCGTTATAAAAATGACTGGTCGAAATGCAGAAAACGACCGATCGTTTTCTACAGAATTTAAAAAAATAGCTTTTTGACTTATTCTGGAAAAATGGGAAATTGGTTAAAACCAATGGGTAAAAGATATAAACTTTCATACAACGGTAACAAGACCATTTATCCTTCATATACCCCCCAAAATCCTTTGATGAAGACACCCAAATTCACACACACAAATAAGCTATTCTTTCAAGATCATAATCAAGCTTATACTTTATTTTTCTCACTTTTATTCATAAATACTCTTGTGTGTAATCTTATTGTAATCATATAAACACCAAGATATTATTTGTTAGTGAGTGATAAATTTCAATTCAAAATTGTAGAGTGAATTATAAACTCAATTGTGAGCGAGTGATCGGGTAGAGGCTTTATAAGCGAGTATTGCTTAAAAGGTCTAGGTCTTTTCATTCGGGATACTCATAGAGTAAGGGGAAGCTTAATCTGCGGATTAGCTCGTTAAGGTGTAATCTTGGAAAGAAGATTTTAGTGAAATACTCGGTAGTGTGAATACCGAGGAGAGGATTAGGCGTGTTTTGCCGAACCTCTATACATCTTGTGTTATTTCTTTTCCCTTAACTTTTATTTTCCGCACTCATATTATTGCTTGTTTTGCTTGCTTGCGTAGTTGAACTAGCTTTATAGAGTTAACAAGATTTGTTCGGTTATAAATTTCAATATTTTCGTTGTTAATTGCTCAAATTTTTTATTCCGCGAAAATCGTACGTAAACGTTATTCATCCCCCCTCTAAGGTTTAGACACTTACGGGTCAACAATTGGTATCAAAGCCTAGCTCTTCTATTTATACAATCTAACGATTTTTTTTTTGTTTAAAGATCCGATATGTCTTCGTACGCTGACTCAAAATCCATAACTAGGTCCCCGTTCTTTGACGGTACAAACTATCCGTATTGGAGAGATCTTATGAAAAAATTTCTATGTGGTTACGAAATATACAAATGGATTAGCATTAGCAAAGGCTATAAAACGCATATGAGAAATAGTTTAGATAAACTCGTAGAGGAACTCGACACGGATGAACGCCATGCTTTTTCTCTAAATTGTAGAGCTATGACTTCCATAACTTGTGCGCTCTCGCCTAGTGAGTATGATAAGATTTTCGGTTGTGATACCGCTAAGCAAATGTGGGATAAGCTACCTATTATGCACGAGGGAACTAATCAAGTTAAAGACTCTAAAATTAGCATGCTTATTCATGATTACGAACTTTTTAAAGTTGATGATGATGAGTCTATTGCCTCTATGTACACTCGTTTTACTAAAATTACTAACGATCTTAAATGACTTGAAAAAGTGTATTCTAGCAAGGAGATGGTGACAAAGATCCTAAGAAGTCTTCCGAGAAAATGGGAATCAAAAGTGACGGCTATACAAGAAGCCAAGGATATGAACATTCTTTCTCTCGACAACCTCATAGGATCCTTAAACACTCATAAACTAGACATGACAACTCGAAAACAAGAGGATGACTCGAAAAAGAAGAAAGACATCGCCTTCAAAAGTACAACGAATAACGATAGCGATAACGACTCCTCTAGTGAGGATGATGAAATGGCACTATTCGCCAAACGCTACAACAAGTTCCTAAGTTGGAAAAAGAAGGACGGACAACGATTTCGAAAAAAAAGAATATAAGGGAGAGCCATCCGACAAATCGAACAATAAGGATGAAATTATTTGCTATAAATGTCACAAACCCGGCCATATGCAAAATGAATGTCCCTTGAAGAAAAAGGACAAGTTCGAAAAGAAAAAGAAATACAAGAAGGCATTCATGGCCGCATGGGGGAGCGATGATGATAGCTCCGATAGCGACAATGAAGAAGTCGCAAACCTATGTCTCATGGCTAGAGAAGAGGAAACCAAGGATGTAAACTTCCACTCCTCTAACTCTTCTCTTTCTAGTTATGATTGTTTTGACATAAATGATGTGTTAGCTTCTTTAGAAAAAGCTAGAGGTAAAAACAAATCCTTTAGAAAAAAGCTAATTACTTTACAAGACGAACTTGAAAACTTAGCTATAAAAAATGACTCACTCACCTCTAAAAATGCCGAACTTACCATGGAAAATGATAAGTTAGTAAATGACCTTAGTTCATGTAAACTTAAGGCGGATAGCGCCGAACTTACTCTTGCTAAGTTCACTAAAGGAAGTAAAATGTTAAGTACTATATTAACTTCTCAACAAGGCGCGTATGATAAACCGGTGTAGGATACAACCCACTTCTAACGGCAAAGCATAAAAATCTATTCACCAAACAAATGACTAAAAATGAAAATAGACGACCAAGTTACTCTCGTAAAAACAACTTGCATAAAAATGACTTAGTTTATAATCGTTTTGTTAAACCAAGTGTGCACGTTAAATGTCTTACTTGCAACCGTTGTGATCACTTTGAGGATTATGTCTATTACCCTTATAGATATAAATTAAATAGAAATGACTTGGTTTGGATTTCAAAGTTATCGGTATTGGTAGTATTTCTAAACTATCAAATGTTATTATTGATAATGTATTGCATGTTGATGGTCTTAAACATAACTTGCTTAGTATAAGTAAACTTTGCGACTTGGGTTACAAAGTCATTTTTGAAAAATCGCATTGCATCATTCATCATTCATTGTCACAAAGTCTAAAAATATTATCACTACTACTCGTTGTTTGGAGCTCATTCATATGGACTTAGTTGGTCCCTCCCGGACACTTAGTCTTGGAGGGCGTGCATATGCATTCGTCATGGTTGACGATTTTAGTCATTTTACTTGGGTTTTGTTTTTAACTCATAAGCATGAAGCATTTAGAGAATTCTCTATTATTTGCAAAAAGCTCCAAACACGAAATGGTTATATGATTAAAAGTATCCGAACCGCTCATGGTAAGGAATTTGAAAATACTCCATTTCAAACTTATTGTGATGAAAATGGTATTGATCATAATTTTTCAGCCACTCGTACGCCCCAACAAAATGGGGTAGTAAAGACGAAGAATAGAACCCTAGAGGAAACGACACGGACCATGCTTTGTGAAAATAATTTGTCAAAGTATTTTTGGGCCGAAGCCATAAATTCCACTTGTTACATTTTAAATAGAGCCTTAATTAGGCCCATGTTGAAAAAGACACCTTATGAATTATGGAATGAGCGAAAGCCCAATATTTCTCATTTACGTGCATTTGGTTGCAAATGCTATGTTCATAATAATGGTAAGGATAATTTGGGAAAATTCGATGCTAAGTCCGATGAAGGAATTTTCTTTGGATATGCTCTATTGAGTAAAGCGTATAGAATTTTTAATAAAAGAACCTTATTGGTGGAAGAATCGGTACATGTCTCTTTTGATGAGAATTTACCGACGATTGATAAACCATCAATTGTTCATAATATTGATGATGATATTTTTCATAATGCATCTTCTTCTAATCATGTTACATCTAGCTTAGAGATTACGCCTAGTATAGAGGTTGAACCCGTTGTTGAAGAAGTCACTATATAGAGACTTCAAACGGACCTAGAATCTAGTGTACATATTCATGACGATTTTCCTCAAGAATGGAGGTTTGTCAATCACCATCCGCAAGAATTAATCTTGGGTAACCTGGGAGAAAGAGTGCATACACGTTCTTCATTGAGAAATTTAGTTAACCATCTTGCATTCTTGTCTCAATTAGAGCCTAAGAACATTCATGAAGCGGAACTCGATGAGAGTTGGGTATTAGCTATGCATGACGAATTAAATCAATTCGAGCGTAGTAACGTATGGACTTTAGTTCCTAGACCGCGTGAGAAAACCATCATAGGTACGAAATGGATATTTCATAATAAGATGGATGAATCCGGGTAGTCATTAGAAATAAGGCTAGACTAGTGGCTCAAGGGTATAACCAAGAAGAAGGCATTGATTTCGATGAAACTTACGCACCCGTAGCTAGACTAGAAGCCATTAGGATGTTGCTTGCTTATGCTTCTTTTAAACGCTTTAAATTGTTTCAAATGGATGTTAAAAGTGCATTTTTAAAAGGTTTTATAAATGAGGAAGTTTATGTAAAACAACCACCCGATTTTGAAAATCATGAGTTTTCCGATCATGTTTACAAACTTCAAAAAGCACTTTATGGTTTAAAACAAGCACCCCGAGCTTGGTATGAGAGACTTAGTAAGTTTTTGATTGAAAAAGGTTTTTCTCGTGGTACTTTGGATACTACTCTTTTTTATTAAAAAAGATGGAAAAGACATGCTTTTAATTCAAATTTATGTTGATGATATCATTTTTGGTGCTACTAATGCTCGCATGTGCGAGGAGTTTTCTAAATGTATGCAAGGCGAATTCGAGATGAGCATGATGGGTGAACTTACCTACTCCTTGGATTTCAAATCAAACAAACTAAGGACGGAATTTTCGTAAATCAAGCCAAATATACAAGTGACTTGCTCAAACGGTTCAACATGAGCGATGCAAAGTCGCTAGGAACTCCAATGAGTCCGGCAACAAAACTAGACAAGGATGAATCGGGTAAAAGCGTGGACCAAAAGCTATATAGAGGTATGATTGGATCTCTCTTATATTTAACCGCAAGTAGACCCGATATCTTGTTTAGTGTTTGCTTGTGTGCTAGGTATCAATCTTGTCCTAAGAAATCGCATGTGATATCCGTTAAGCGCATATTTAGACATCTTGTAGGTACATGTAATTTAGGATTGTTTTATCCACATGATACCACTTTTGATTTGGTTGGCTATTCCGATGCCAACTTTGCCGGTTGTCGTTTAGATAGAAAAAGTACTAGTGGCACTTGCCATTTTTTAGAAAATGCTTTAGTTTCTTGGCATAGCAAGAAGCAAAATTCGGTTGCACTTTCTATGGCGGAGGCGGAATACGTTGTGCGCAAATCCTTTGGATGCGTCAACAATTGAATGACTTTGAATTATCTTTTGATAGTGTGCCTATTTTGTGTGATAATACTAGTGCAATAAATCTTTCAAAAAATCCGATCCAACACTCTCGTACTAAACATATAAATTTACGACATCACTTGCTAAGGGATCATGTTCAAAAAGGGGATATTATACTTGAATATATATGTACCGATAGGCAATTAGCCGATATTTTTACAAAACCCCTTAACGAGGAATAATTTTGTTTTATTTGACGAGAGTTAGGTATGTTTGATGTGTGACTTGTATATATATATATATATATATATATATATTTGATTGATTTTATATGAATTTTTTTGCCAAATCGGTGTCGAAAAGTGTAAAAAATTCTTGTTCTGTGTCAGTTTACAGTCGACCGGTCGACTATATAAAAACGACCGGTCTTTTTTTTTTCAGACAACCGATCTAACTTCCAACGACCGATCGTTTTTCTAGATGGTCTCGGGTAATTTTTTTACCCAGAACGACCGGTCGAAATCCATATAACGACCGTTCATTTTTCTGTTTTTCAGCTTTTTAAAATCCTTCAACCCTATTTTTTTTTCATTCAACACAATTTCAACCCCCTCTCTCTCTCCCAAATTCGCCCCCTTCCTCAAAATCTTTCAAAAATTCCCCAAAAACTATTTCAATCTCTATAATATATACCCTAATTCACTTATTATCCATATAATCACCAATCCATTGATTTTTTTTCTTAAAAACCCAAATTTCTTAAAAACCCTAATTTTTTTAAAAACTCTTTTAATCCAAAAATGGGTCATTCAAAGAAAGCTCAACCATCACTCGTTGATGAAAGTGAGGATGAATACGTGCCTACATCCTCTCTCCGTTCGCATGTTCCCCGCGCTCCTCGAGCCGCCGCCTCGAACACCGCTCCTCCAACCGACGCCGCTCCTCGTACGGGCTTTGGTGCCCCTTCAGCATGGCTTCCTCCATCCGGCTCACTCCCTCCTTCTTATCCATCGACCATCACCAAAAGAGGTATCTTGTCCAACTTTACAATCGACATGCCTCTCTTCCTTGAATGTTTTTCATTCCTTATGAATCGTCTTCAATTCCAAAAATTAGACACTATTCTTACCTTGAAAGAGCCATTTTTTCATGAAAACGTCTACGGATTTTATGCGAATTTAGTAGTTGATAAGGGTAGGGGTAACACATTTCATTTACGCTCCTCTATGTATGACCAACCCTTTGTTTACGGTATAGACCGATTACAAAATCTCTTAAACCTAGATGACGACGGAGTGTACGAGCAAAGTGACGAACTTTACGAAATGCTCGAGATTGATAGCTTTAATGATCTCAAAGACGAGCTTTTTCATCCAAACCACAACAACCGCTCCAATAAGGCTCACGGCCTTCTTTTTAATAATAAAATGACCTAGCATATCCTTTCACACATCGTACTCCCTCATTCATCAAATTTTACCGATATAACAAATGAATACATTTTTCTCCTAGGGTGCATCCATCGTCAAGTAAAACTTGACTTTGCCACGCTCATATTTTTCAAAATGGATTCTCTTAAGAATAAATCCAAAAATGGGCTCCCTTACGGTGCTCTCATTTCCGCCATCTTAAAGGACCTCCACCTCGCTCCCGGTGGAACTCCTTTTAAGAATAAGGATAAACACATTTAGGACGTTGCTTATCTAGCCCAAATGTACATCAAATTCGATACTACCAAAAGGACCATAACTTGGTCGGGTAGAAAGGTGTCCGGCCCCGACTACGCCCCTCTTCCCCATGAGGAGGAAGAGTATGTCGGCCCCAAGGCCACACCGATAGTCACCCCTCGTGAGGATTTGCAAATTTCCTCCGAGTCCATTCCCCCAACCGACATCCCTACATCTTCTCGCCCCTCTCGAGGTCGAGGCAAAGCTAAAGTAGGATCGTCCAACCCGCTCCCGCGCACCGACCAATTTTAAAATGATCTCTACATTGACACATATCGAAATGCGCAAGTGACCCGAAGCATGTTTCGCTTCTTAAATCCGGGTCAAGAAAAGCTTGACGAACTTGATCGATTAAGCGCCGAGCAAAGGGCGAAGTTCTTCGCATACTTTCCGGATCTTCCTGGTCTAAATGCCGATGACGACGACGAGGACAACAATGCGACCTCCCACCGCCGTTAGGCGGATATTTTTTTGATGATGTCAAAGGGGGAGAAATACCCCTTCGTTTCATTTTATTTTGCATTGTATTTCTTTTAAGCTTCTACTTTCGAACAACGTTTTATGATGTAATAAGTAGCAAACCTTCTTCGCTAGCATTTATGTTATGGAGCGTTTTTTTACATTTGTGTTATGTTGCTTTTTAATACTTTGTGAGTTTGACGATTATTATTCTAGATGAATGCGTTATTATCATATTTAATGTTATTGAAATTTGTGCGCAAAATATCTTGTAAATTGGGTTGTGTTTTATATGATTTTTCATTTGTGGCGATTAAACGTTTTTAGGCAAAACTATGACCAATTTTTCCCTTGCATTTGTCCTTTCTTTGTCCTTCAAAACTTTTAGCTTTGAAAAACTTCGTTTTATCGGATGTTGTGACATTTACTCGTTTTTCAACAAAACCTTTTACCCTAGTAAACGTCCCTTACACATCTCGATTATATTTTTGGTTTAGCAAAAAGAGCTTATAATACGTTTAATGTCAATATTTTGTCAACATCAAAAAGGGAGAGATTGTTGAACGATGTTCTTCTAATCGATTGTTTTAATGATAACAAAATTTGTAAAACATGATAAAAGCTCATTTTGCATACTAATCATTTTATCTAGCATGTTAAAGGTTCAAAATGATAGCGTGCTTAAATACGAAGCCAAAGGTTCAAGCGGAACCATAATCGGACTTAAAACGAAGAAGTTACGAGCATTCGAAGTATAGCGGGAAAATCGAGAAATTGCCAGAAAAATGACCGATTATTTTGGACAAAACGACCGATCGTTTTTGGTCCAAAATTTACCAGTGAGGTGGTTATAAAAACGACCGGTCGAAATACAGAAAATGACCGATCGTTTTCTGCAGAATTTCAAAAAATAGCTTTTTGACTTATTCTGGAAAAATGGGAAATTGGTTAAAACCAATGGGTAAAGACATAAACCTTCATACAACGGTAACAAGACCATTTATCCTCCATCTACCCCCCAAAATCCTTTGATGAAGACACCCAAATTCACACACACAAATAAGCTATTCTTTCAAGATCATAATCAAGCTTATACTTTATTTTTCTCACTTTTATTCATAAATACTCTTGTGTCTAATCTTATTGTAATCATATAAACACCAAGATATTATTTGTTAGTGAGTGATACATTTCAATTCAAAATTGTAGAGTGAATTATAAACTCAACTGTGAACGAGTGATCGGGTAGAGGCTTTATAAGCGAGTATTGCTTAAACGCTCTAGGTCTTTTCATTCGGGATACTCATAGAGTAAGGGGGAGCTTAATCCACGGATTAGCTTATTAGGGTGTAATCTTGGGAAGAAAATTCTAGTGAAATACTCGGTAGTGTGAATACCGAGGAGAGGACTAAGCGCGTTTTACCGAACCTCTATACATCTTGTGTTATTTCTTTTCCCTTAACTTTTATTTTCCGCACTCATATTATTGCTTGTTTTGCTTGCTTGCGTAGTTGAACTAGCTTTATAGAGTTACCAAG
Source organism: Primula veris (assembly GCA_963682055.1). Taxonomy (NCBI): domain Eukaryota; kingdom Viridiplantae; phylum Streptophyta; class Magnoliopsida; order Ericales; family Primulaceae; genus Primula; species Primula veris. The sequence continues at coordinate 25,899,138 of OY821742.1, read as the reverse complement.
ATTTGTTCGGTTATAAATTTCAATATTTGCGTTGTTAATTGCTCAAATTTTTTATTCCGCGAAAATCGTACGTAAACCTTATTCACCCCCCCCCCCCCCCTAAGGTTTAAACAGTTACGGGCCAATAGATTTATAACCCGACACAACAAATATGTTAAGCGGACATGCTTAGGGATAATACATTTATTAAATAAGAAATCATTCAGTGATTTAATTTAATAAATGAGTATCTAATTAATCTTTACGTGGGGAGATATGAACATGTTTGACAATTGGAACGAATTAGATATTCATATTATGATAGAGAGATTAGTCATGATCTTTAGTGGAATAAATCATGATTTAAATTGATTGTGTATAGCTCAGGTTTTAAGAAGATATGATAGCACGAAATCTTTTTAGGTGCTCTATCCTAATCAGCTTACAAGTCCTACCTTAGCCTACATAAAACATGCCCATTTTCTGGGCAGAATAAGTTTTTCATAACTATATTTTCGATATTGCCTAGAGAGAGAAAGATCCCACCCTCTTTCAATGAGCAAGGTGCTAGTTCAGGAAAAAAGTTGAAGAGTTGAGGCAAATCTGTTGCATCACAGCCGCCATCTATTCCCTTCTGATTATTCGGTATAATCTAAACCTATACGGTAAAATATGATTTACTTTGATAATATATGTACATATTAAACCTAAGAATGTTTGTATATTTTTTTCGCTGTGCAAACTGATTTTCTATCAGTGTGCTCCTGAAGAGGAGTATTGAGCCTCTCGAGGGCTCTGCTGGCATGATCTTCTTTTATGTCTTGCTTTTTTATGCCTTTTGTCTTGCATTTATATACCTTCGCAGTCTGAATTTGTTACTCGCCCTTATCTCTTCCCCACCCTCCTATGTGTGCGGGTGAATAGATGACTTTCCCCTGGTAGTGTGTGTTTCCCGGGGTAGGTTTATCGGTAATCACTTTTCTTGTTATCCGTGGTAGATCCCTCGGTGTTCCCCTCTGATCTATGTGATTTTTTCTTATTCGCAGTTTAATCTTGTCGTCAGGGAGCTCGTGCGGGTAGACGTCTGTCTTTTGATTCTTTCCCCTTACCTTAATGACCTGCAGGTCAACGTTTTTCTCTTCGCGGTGGGACATTCTCGGGAATAATAGAACGCCCCTCCTATTCTCGGTTCTTCGTAAACGTTGACCCTTGAACTATTTCCCGTACCCGGGCGTTACTCCGAGATTATCTTGAACTCCCTCCCCCTGGAGTACATTGTACTTTCAGGGAGGTTAGCCCTTCTCGGTGTTTATGTTCTTTGTTATTTCCCATTCAGCAATTCTTGTTCCCTTTCTTGGAATGAGTGTTCTCGAGGAATAGTAATGATGTCTCTCCGGAGGGGAGTCGTATCCATCAAGATCTCTCCTGATAGGGTTGTGCGCCTATGAAGAGAAGTCGTGTGCTTCTGAAGAGGAGTATTGAGCCTCTCGAGGGCTTTGCTGGCGTGATATTCTTATATGTCTTGCATTTTTATGCCTTTTGTCTTGCATTTATATGCCTTCGCAGTCTGAATTTGTTACTTGCCCTTATCTCTTCCCCACCCTCATGCACGTGTGAGTGAATAGATGACTTTCCCCTGGTAGTGTGTGCTTCACATGGTAGGTTTATCAGTAAGCACTTTTTTTGGTATCCGTGGTAGCTCCCACGGTGTTCCCCTTTGATGCCATGCTATATGCGATTTTTTCTTATTCGTAGTTTAATCTTTTCGTCAAGGAGCTCGTGCGGGCAGACATCTGTCTTTTGATTCTTTCCCCTTGCCTTAACGACCTGCAGGTCAACGTTTTTCCCTTCGCGGTAGGACATTCTCGGGAATAGTAGAACGCCCCTCCTATTCTCGGATCTTCGTAGACGTTGACCCTGAAACTATTTCCCGTACCCGGGCGTTACTCCGAGATTACCTTGAACTCCCTCCCCCTGAAGTACATTCTACTTTTGGGGAGGTTGGCCCTTCTCGGAGTTTATGTTCTTTGCTATTTCCCATTCAGGAATTCTTGTTCCCTTTCTTGGAATGAGTGTTCTCGAGGAATAGTTTTATACTTGCACATGTTCCCGAGAAGAGTTTCATGATCCTGCATAGTTTGTGTCTACATAACTCGAAACGTACCATTAGTAGCATGAGTGGGTACAAAAAATAAAGAGATTACGATATCTCAATACTTGTGTTAGATTGTAATTCCATATTTTCTAATAATTTATGGGATATTAGCCCACGCATGCAATTTGTGTGCAAATATAATTATGATGGTATATACAAATATATATCTTACTTAAGAGGACATGTAGAAGTCAAATATAACACTATGTTTACTAAAAAAAAATTAATGATTCACACTATATATGGTGCTTCCTTATAGGGACATCAAGATATTAGCATCAGCATGGTTAAAAATGAAAATATGAATTTTTGTCTTATATACAACTTAGATTTTATACAATATATTAGTAGTTATTTACATGGTATGAAATATGACTCGTCAATTTTTTTCACATGCTATTGTACCTTTGTTACGATTATATGATGTAATACTATTTATTAAAACATGATGTTCCGTACATATCTCAATAGTATATTATATATAACCTGCCTAAAAAAGCACAAGACCAATTGGTATTCAGACGTGTGCCTCACTATTATATATTGAGCCTTAAAAACAGAATCCTCTTGGTTTTCGTCACAAGCCTGCTTCACACAGTCCACCACAACGATTATCACTTTAAATAATCTCTCTGCTTAAGCTTGCTCACACTTTGATCACCCTATTATCAGATAAACTTAGATATTTATATGTGTATATATATATAGAGAGAGAGAGAGAAAGAGTGTGTAACTCTCAGCCTCGGAGATTGACACACGATCAAGGTTTACTACTACTCTCCCTCTCTCTCTCTCTCTCTCCATCCTTCTGTTCGTCTCGATCTCAGCTATCTGGATTTAATTTCAACCGTTCCTTACAAGTTACAACCCAACTTCTTCCTACTTCAGTTCTTCAACTGATACAACTTTTACTTCTGGTGTTGGATAAAAATTGTAGGGGTTCATTTGATAATTTCATCATTTATAAGAAATTAAGGATTTCAACAGTTTGGGTTTCATTCGTTCTATGGCTTAGTGTTATTGATTAATTATGAGTTTTCTTTTCTATATGTAGGTCTTCCCCTTTGATCGTTTTTGTCCTCGGTCGTAAACTTGAGTCTACAGTAATGCAAAAAAGAAGGTTGTAACCCTTTTAGTAGCTGCTCATAGAGGTAGGAGCCAAAAATTATATTCTTTCATTTTTTTCCTCCAAAGAAACTGCAACCAAACAAGTCCTGTAAACACATGATTTGTGTACAAATCACGGCATTACTAAATTATACTTGGGTTGTCTATGATTGATTTCAGCATTTTCAGTGATTCCTTATTTGGCGTATTCGATTTCTTTTTTTGATAGAATATCGGGGTAGGAAACACAAAACGAGTTCTTTATTTATATGGTCACGTTATACATTAATCTCTTCCAGACTTCCAGTTATCTATTTTCCGTAGGAATAGTGGTTTATTAGTATAGCTAAGTTGAGAAATAGAATTTATATTCTATAGAATCGTATTATGAAAAACTTGGCTTTTACTTCTATCTAACCTCTTAATTTAGTGTGTTCGAGAAGGAACAATATGCAATTTGTGTGTCTAACTCCAAAAATACAAGTACAAAGTGTGTTCTTTCATTGGACTGAATTAAATACGTATAGCATACAGATGTAGACACGCAAAATTTTCAACTAATAAAAAATATGTCCCGTGTCTTAAAAATTGAATTTTAATTAATTTATTAAATAAAAAATAGTATCTTAAAGGAAATGATGGAAAACAAGTTTTTTTGTCTTCTTTTATTTTGGTGAAAAACAAATAAATTGATAATTTGTTCCAAATGATTAATTTCTATTTGAATTTGGTAAGTTTTATAGGTTTTCTACTAATTTATAATTTTTACAAACTATTGGGTAATTTATTAGTAACCTCATTGATTATTGAGAAATTTGAGAATAACTCAAAAATATAGGAGACATGCTTGCGAATAAGTACTCCTCGAGCCTATAAATATGGTGCTACCCTCACTTGAAAATCATAAGTTGAAGGCCAAATGTGAGGCCAAATGTGAATCCAAGAGAGAGAAGCTCCACCGAAGTCAAGCCAGCAAACACCGAAGCATTCAAAGATCTTCATCAAGCCCGAAGAACTTCAAGCAAACTCATCAATAAATCCAAGCAAAATCCACCATTTGATCCACAAAACACTCCAAAAGTCGTGAATTAAATGTTTTTTAAGACCAAGCATTCGAAAATTTTCATGAAGCCCGAAGAACTTCAAGCAAGCTCATCAACAAATCCAAGCAAAATCCACCATTTGATCCGCAATAAACTCCAAAAACCGCGAATTAAGTGTTTTTCAAGACCAAGCATTCGAAGATCTTCATCAAGCCCGAAGAACTTCAAGTAAGCACATCAACAAATCCAAGAAAAATCCACCATTTGATCCGCAAGAAACTCTAAATGCCGCGAATTAATTGTTTTTTCAAGATCAAGCATTCAAATATCTTCATAAAGCCTGAAGTCAAGCCATCGACCACCCAAGCACCCGAAGATCTTCATCAAGCCTGAAGAACTTCAAGTAAGCTCGTCAACAAATTCAAGCAAGATTCTCATTAGATCCTTAAAAGCACTTCAAAACCACAAATCAAGTGTTTCCTAAAATCAAACTCACAAAGAAGTACAAGTCAAGATCAAGCTCAAAGCTCAAGCAAATCAACAACTCAATCCTCACCAAACTATTGGAGCCAATAAGAATTCGTTCGCAAAGAGATTAATCAATGGATTTCTATTTTCTTTATTTCAGAAAATATTCAGAGATTGTACCCGCAAAATATCAAATAAATAAAATTATATTGTTTTTCCCATTTATTTTCTATCTTGGTATATAGGATAGAAAATTTTGTGTGAAACAAATTTTGGCACACCCGGTGGGACCATTTCTGCCATTCATCTTTTCTTTTCGCCAATCGATCAATCATTCATGGCTCGAAATAAAAATACTCAGACCAGTCACAACATGATGACCCGAAGCAAGTTTGTTGTCCACCTATCAACACCCTCATTCCTTATCATGTATGATAAAAGAAATCGAAATATCCATAGGGGCAAAAAGGTAGAGGCTAGCTCCCAAGTGAAAGCAAATTTCAAAGATAGTACATGGGCAAGTGACTCTTCTGATGAAAAAAGCTTGATTGGAAATCATCACTTAGAGGACAACTCATATTCCATAACAAACACTCCCCGATCAGTTGTTGCTACTTCAACAAACTCAACAAATATGCAAGTAATGGTGATAAACGCTCCTACGATGGAAGAACAAGTTAATGCTATCACTGGGACCCTAGAAACTTTAATGAAGGCTTTCAATGAACGAGGCACTCAGATGGCGATATTGACAGACAGAGTTCAACAATTAGCGGAGCCACACCAAGGGGATTATCGACGTAGAACTGAAGGAGGTGAAGGTTCTTCAAATGAGGAAAGGCCTTTAGAAATAACGAATGGCGCAATCCCTCTAGAGCAGTTGAAAGAGTTCATACTGGGTACCGTAAAAGGGAAATATGAAGAGGTGGGACATTCCTCCTTCGGCTATGTCAAACCTTACACACGGAGAATCGAAGAATTAAGTATGCTTTACGCATATCAGTCACCCAAGTTTCAATAATTTGATGGCAAGGGAAATCCTAATCAACACATGGCACATTTCATCGAGACTTGCAACAATGCAGGGACTTATGGGGACCTGATGGTGAAGGAATTTGTCCGCACACTAAAAGGAAATGCCTTTGAATGGTACTGCGACTTGCAACCGGGATCAATTGACACTTGGGAACAATTGGAGCAAGGATTCCTTAATCGTTTCTATAGCACTAGGCACGCTATGAGCTTGATGAAATTGACAAATACCCGTCAATGGAAAGACGAGCCTGTTGCAAAGATAGACTGTCAGAAACATCAACAATTGAGATGTGTGTTCAAGACATGCATTGGGGATTATCCTTCATTCTCCAGGGAATAAAACCAAAAACATTTGAGGATTTGGCAAGTAGAGCTCATAACATGAAAGTTAGTATCTTGACTAGCAGTGACCAAGCTCTCCTACTTCCAGGAACGCAAAAGACTCCAAATAAACAATATGGAAAGAAATGGATCAAGTCTCGTGCAATAACCGATAAAAGAGAATCGTTTGCCGTGTCAACTCCCTCTCAAAGCCTCCCTCCCATCAAGATGAAACCTAGCATAAAAACTGTTGAAGATGACAAGCCCAATGTAAATCAAAGGAACGAAAAAATAAGACTCACGCTAAGGGACATGCAAGAGAAGGAATATCCGTTTCCTAACAACGAAGTTCCTCGCATGCTAGAAAAACTCATCGTACTTAAGCTAATCGATCTTCCACAAATGAATCGTCCTGAAGAGGCCAACAAAGTTGATGATGCAAATTATTGCAAATTCCACCGTCTCGTCAGTCACCCAACCAACAAGTGCTTCGTCTTGAAGGAGAAGATCGTACAATTGGCCGCTCAAGGAAAAATCTCTTTGGAGGATGAAGAAATAACAACTGCCAATTACACATGTATCGTTAAAGATCCATAGCCTGAAAGCATGGACGAGACAAGGACAGTCATGATTCAATTTGGGTCTTTACCGCCAATTACAATCATTATGCAAAACTTGAGCACTGAAGACAATACATCATGAACTTATGTTAGCCACACGAGAGATTCAAGATTATCCACCAACGAAGAATTGAGGGAGTTTGAAGAGGGAGAAGACTACCATTCGCAAAACCCACATCCACTAAAAAATGTCACAGTTCACTCCATTTATGAAGGACAGCCTATTTATGAATTCAAGAAATACGGCCATTGCTTCTTTGACGTTTGTGAATGAAAATATTGTTTGGATGACCATTGTGATGACTTCTTTGAAGACGATGAAAAATGTAAGGGAAAGAGTAAGAAAAATAAAAATAAGAGGAAATCAACCCAACAATCACTACGGGAAAGATACAAAGCTAGAGACTCAAGTGTTGGCCTGTTGGGTGAGCCATCAGGAAAATTCGACTATTTTGTCCAATATACTAAAAATGAAGAAGTGGGAGGATCAACGCCACCTACATGGGAGGATTTTCATAGAGAAACGAGACAAAAGAAGTCGACCAATCTCTCAACTTTACCAGTCCACTTAAAGATTCCTTAGAAGCAGTCAAATTCGAAAGCAATGGCCAACATTCGCACACGTTAGGGTTGTGTAAAGACTTCTGCCTGAAATGTCAACAATTTCTAAAGAAAATATATGAGGTCGGCGATGAGCAAGTTGGGGTGCTAAAAGAATCCGAGGGGGATTACTATGTGCAGCGACTCCAAGGGAGAGTAGTTGAAGAAACATCAAATCCGGATATTAGTACGGGAGTGCCCATTGCATACTACTATCGAGGCAAGCCGATCTACAAGTTCAAAAAAGACAACGGTCATTGCTTTTGGGACGTTTGCGAGTGTGAATATTGCATGAAGGATAGTTACCTCGAAGATGAAGAGGACGAAGACTACTATATTTCTAATTCATGCAATGTCGCAAGCATAGAGGAGTACACGGAAGAAAGTGAATGTGGTTCGGATGAAATTTTGGAAACATCATTTCAAGAAGAAAAGGTGAATCAAGTGGCAGACATGACAACTATTAAGTTCTCTGATGAAGATTTGTTGTTTGACACAAAACATCATAATCGCCCGCTGTTTGTTTCCGGATACGTGCAAGAGTAAAAGATAAATAGGATTTTACTAGATGGGGGGTCCGCTGTCAATATTCTACCACTGCGTACGTTAAACGATCTTGGAATTCCAATCGACGAATAATCACAAAGTCGTCTCATGATCCAGGGCTTTAATCAGGAGGGACAAAGGGCCATTGGAAAAATCCACTTAAAGCTTGTGATTGATGAAATGGTGTTAAGCGCATTGTTTCATGTCCTTAATGCGAAAACTTCTTATAATATGCTCTTAGGACGACCATGGATTCACGAAAATGGGGTTGTCCCGTCTACACTTCATCAATGTTTCAAATATTGTAAAGACAGTGTGGTGAAGAAGGTCATAGCTGATGATAATCCATTCAACGGAGTGGAATCATATTTCGCAGACGCTAAGTTCTACATGGATAAAGGAAAGGAAGTAGAACCATTTGTATCTGCTCCCTCTTTAGGTCCTATAAAATAAAATGAAAAGATCGATAAAAGAAAGAAAACTGGAGTAGATGTTACAAAAGGCAAAACGGGGACTAAGCGCTCGTCTCAAACTATTAAGTCGTTAAGTGCTGATAGTCACAAGGGTGGCGACTTAACTTTTCCTATAACATCGTTCAAGCAAGTTAGGGTACTTAAAGGATTCGTTAGACCAACACATGGCCCATTAACTGAGCATGGAGATTCATCAAAAGAAGTTTTCAGCCCAAAAGCATACAAAATGCTCGCAAATCCAGGCTATACATCTAAGGAATCAAGGCCCCTTGAAAAACTTACTCCGACAATAATGGGGGAAGAATGTTACAGCCTAAACCAAACTTAGTGCATGTTGAAACAAAAAGGCTACATGGTAAAAGGATCTCGTGCGGGGATCGGGTACAAGCCACCTCAACCAGCAAAAATAATCATAAGAAAGTCAAACTGTTATATCACATTCGAAGAAGAAGACACGACATCAAAGTGTGAATCTTGTGGCTCAAATGATTTAAAACCTCGTCGGCAATTATGGGTGGGAGAGCCCATTGTCCAACGGCCCCACTCATCTCGAACTCTACCCCAAAGTTTTGAAAGGTTAACCATGAAGGGAGGCCCAATACTCGTAAAGTCGACAAGCAAAAGAGAACCTTCACTCGAAATATTGCTGAGAAGAAGAAGGTCGGTATTCGAACGCTTAGGCGTGACCAAAAGAGCTTCAGTATTTCGAAGGTTAAGAAGGAGAAAATCGGTTTTTGAGCACCTGGGGGCATCTGAAGGAAAACATGGTTCGCTCAAATGTGCCGTAAAAGAGCAGTGAAGTCCGTAGAGGGTAATGATATCTTGCAACTAGAAAACTTGGAAATTGCGGAATTATACCACATAACTCTTATGGATAATGAGGAACAAGTTGAAAGAGATATAGCAGAGGCACCAGAAGAACTTGAAGAGGGCGTTCAATCCAATGTGGATGAGTTAGAAGAAGTAAATCTTGGCAAAGTGGATGATCCGCGACCAACATACTTAAGTGCACTTTTAACCGATAAAGATCAAGATGACTACATCAAGTTGCTTAAGGAATTCAAGGACGTCTTTGCTTGGAGTTATGAAGAAATGATAGGGCTTGACCCAAAAATAGCAATCCACCACCTAACGGTAAAACACGGAGAACGGCCAGTTAAGCAAGCTCAACGGAGATTTCGAGCATAATTGGTTCAACAAATTGAGTTGGAAGTTAACAAAATCATTGAGGCAGGGTTCATAAGAGAATTCAAATATCCGACATGGATCTCAAGCATAGTTCCTGTGAATAAAAAGAATGGCTAGATTCGAGTATGCATTGACTTTCGAGATCTCAACAATGCATGTCCTAAAGATGAGTTTCCGCTACCCATAACCGAACTCATGGTTGATGCTACAACTGGGGACGAAACTTTGTCGTTCATGGATGGATCGTCTGGGTATAATCAAATCCGCATGGATCCACGAGATGAAGAGATGATCGCCTTTCGCATGCCTAAAGGTATCTACTGTTACAAGGTGATGCCATTTGGATTAAAGAATGCTGGCACGACTTACCAAAGAGCAATGCAAAGGATCTTCGATGACATGCTCCACAAAAAACATCGAGTGCTATGTAGACGACATCGTTGTAAAGACCAAAAGGCACCATAACCACCTAGAAGACCTAGAGGCAGTTTTCAAACGATTACGACGCTTTCAACTCAAGATGAATCCACTTAAATGCGCCTTCGGGGTCACGTCAGGAAGATTCCTTGGATTTATCGTTCGCCATCGAGGAATAGAAATCGACGAATCCAAAATTGAGGCCATTATGAAGGTACAAGCCCCAAGAAATATTCATGAGCTAAGAAACTTACAAGGAAAACTAGCGTATATTCGACGATTCACTCAAATCTGGCAGGTCGTTGCCAACCTTTCAGTAGACTCATGAAAACGGGGACCCCGTTCAAATGGGATGAATCATGTGATAATGCTCTTGACGCAATCAAGTCTTATCTAGTAAAACCCCTTGTATTAGGAGCTCCAATTCTTGGAAAGCCTTTACTTCTATACCTTGCAGCGGAAGAACGGTCCATTGGAGGTCTATTAGCCCAAGAAAATGATATCGTAAAAGAGAATACTTTGTATTATCTTAGTAGAACAATGACTTCGTGCGAATTGAATTACACGCCAATCGAGAAAATGTGTTTGGCCTTGGTTTTTGCGATAAAAAAGTTAAGGCATTATTTCCAGGCCCATACAATTCGACTTATATCTAAAGCAAATCCGGTCAAGTACGTTATGTCTAAACCAGTGTGGTTAGACTGCCTAGCCAGGTGGGCACTTCTATTTCAAGAATTTGAAATATTCTATGTTCCTCAAAAGGCTATCAAGTGTCAGGTTCTTGCAGACTTCCTTGCTGACCACCCAATGCCCGCTGAATGGGAGCTATCCGAAGACCTACCCAATGAAGATGTAATGTGTATATAGGTTTGCCCGCCATGGTCAATGTATTTCGATAGGCCGCTAACAGCGAAGGCGCCGGCGCAGGGGTCGTGTTCCTAAGTCCGGAAGGAGACGTTTTTCCCTATGTTTTCACTCTCACATAGAAATGCTCAAATAATGTGGAGGAGTATCAAGCTCTCATATTAGGATTGGAGATGGCATTAAATGCAAAACACCAACATATTAGGGTATATGGAGATTCCAAGTTGATCATAAATCAAGCTCTAAATGAATATGAGGTCAAGAAGGTAGAATTGATACCATATAAAGGCTACGCCGCGAATCTCATTTCGTGGATTGGAGATGTTACATTAGACCATGTTCCAAGGCAAGAAAACAAACAAGCTGATGCCTTGGCAAAATTGACGTCTAACATCGCCCTGCCGGACAAACTCATGACTCTTCCAATATGTAAAAGATGGGTAATCCATCCGCAATTAGAAGATGAAGAAAGAATTTCAGAAAATAATGATGAGACCGTAGAGGAAGTTACAGTTATTTCGGTCCTTAAGATTGAAGAGAAGGACTGGAGGCAGTCATTTATCGATTACTTACAACATGGAAAGTTACCCGAAAATCTACATAGGAAGATATATGTGAGACGACCCGCTGCAAGGTTCGTTTATTATAAAAATACGCTCTATCGACGATCTTTTGGAGGGGTGTTTTTACGCTATCTTAGTGGAGAAAAGGCAAAGCAAGCGATGGAAGAAGCACATTCTGGAGTATGTGACGCTCACCAAACTGGTCCAAAGCTTCATTTTTGAATTAAAAGAATGGGGTACTACTGTACCAACATGGTTAAAGATTGTCTCAATTTTGCCAAAAGGTGTCAACCTTGCCAATTTCATGCTAATTTTATCCACCAACCACATGAACCTTTACACCCTACGGTCGCATATTGGCCTTTTGAAGTTTGGGGATTAGATGCGATAGGGCCTCTGCCAAAGTCATCTGGAGGTCATCTTTACATTTTAGCAGCTATAGATTATTTCTCCAAATGGGCTGAAGCTGTGCCTTTGAAAGCTGTGAAGAAAGAGACAGTGGTGGATTTCATCAAATCAAATATCATTTTTAGGTATAGAGTGCCACACTACATCATTAACGATAACGGAACTCCCTTTTACAACAAATTGGTGACAAGTCTGTGCGAGAGATTCGGCTTCAAGCAACATAACTCTTCCATGTATAACGCACCAACTAATGGGCTTGCCGAGGCTTTTAATAAGACACTTGGGAATCTTTTGAAGAAGGTCGTGGTTAAGTCCAAGCGAGATTGGCATGAGAGAATCAAAGAAGCTATATGGTCATATCGGACAACATATCGAACATCAACTCAAGCCACCCCATATTCTTTGGTGTACGGCATGGAAGTTGTCTTGCCCCTATAAATGCAAATTCTGTCACTAGGGATTGCCCTCCAAGAAGGATTAACGCTAGAAGATAATGCCCGCCTTCGTCTCGAAGAACTCGAAGCACTCGACGAAAAAAGGCTTGAAGCGCAGTAAAGGTTGGAATGTTATCAAGCTCAGATGTCGAAATCATTCAACAAAAGGGTCAAGCGAATGTCCTTCCAAAAAGAAGACTTGGTGCTCGCAGTAAGAAGACCTATCATCATGACACGCCGAATGGGAAATAAATTCGCCTCCAAATGGGATGGTCCACACACAGTAACCGAAGTTTATTCAAATAGTGCATACAAGTTACGCTCTCAAGATGGATTAGAAGTTGGGCCTATCAACGGAAAGTTCCTAAAGTGCTACCACTCTTGAATAAATCGAAAACACTCATTGACGCAAGAGTCTAAAGTGCATGTTACTCATCGCCCACATGAGTATAAATTGTGTGGTAACAAAATGAACTACGTTTGGCTTGTCCTTCACGGGTACGTAGGCATCTTGAGACTTGCTTCAAGTTCAGTCATATCAACAACCAAAAAAAAATAGGCAAAAAGATACATAATATATAAACAAATAAATACATAAAAAATGAACTACGTTTGGCTTGATCCTTCACGGGTACGTAGGCATCTTGAGACGTGTCTCAAGTTCAGTCATAACTAAAAACAAAACAAAAAAAGTGAACTACGTTTGGCTTGATCCTTCACGGGTACGTAGACATCTTGAAATTTATTTCAAGACCAGTCATACCATATTAAAAAAAACATCACATCCATCATATCTCAAAAGATACGATCATTTGAGAAAGTAAGAAACGCAAGGAAGACAAATATTGAAAAGACAAAATGACCAAATTTATTCAGAATAGAGATCGTGCTGGTTACATCAAAGGTCGCTTAAAAAGCCATAAAAATAAAGGGTGCAAAAGAACAAAGAAGAAAATCTTAAATCTAAGGAAACAAAAAGAAAGTGCAAGCTAAGAAAACAACTTAAAGTCTACAAGTTCGTCGCAGTAACTCTCTAGAAACTTGATACAAATCCCAAATCATTCTCAACATCTTCACTCTGGGCACACTTAGCTTCAAGCGTCGAAACTTCCTCGGTCACAATATCAATGTCACGTTGTATTTGAGATACCATAGCCCTCTCCTTCGCCAACGACGATTGCACTATGGCTTTTTCAGCTTCTAACTTCTCAATTTGTGTAGTTATCTTTACAAGTAGTTCTTCTTGATCAACGACATTGGCCTTGTGTTTACCTTGCTCACCAACCATAGCTGTGGCCAGCCTACTTTTCTCTTTGATGGCCATCTTATGGATATCTCTGGAGTCTGCCTCTAAAGATGATAGCTGCACACTAAATTCTCGAGCCCTTGCAAACAAATCAAACACCTTCCTCCTCAGTAACGATAAATCCATGACCTTTGTATGCTCCATCGCATCGAGTATCTTTGTAGCAACATCGTCTAGGAAACTCAAGTTTTCAACCGAGCACCTAGAAAGTTTTTGGGTAAATTTCGTCCACAAAGAGATAAGATACTTCTTCGCATGTTCCGACACGATATTTTCAGCACCGACAAATATAAAAGCAGCAGGGGAAGCTCGTAGATGCAAGGGTTTCGCCGGTAAGGCCCTTGTCAAAGTTTGGGGTTGATTTTAATTGCCTTCTTCAACCAATAAGTCATTTTTTTTAATCTTGTTGAAAAGATCAAGAGAAGTTGGACCTTCGACAGATCCCTCACTACCATTTGGAGCCTTGTCTTCTTCATTTCCGAGTAAGTCTGATATATTTGCTGCAATAGGCAGGTCCCGCAAAAAATTCTTGGCAAGCTCGAAATTATCATCCTCAAGACAAAAATCCATCTGAAAAATGAGATGCAAAGGTAATAGTCAAAAACAATGATAATGTTACACTTAAATACAAACTTTTCGTAAGTAAAGTTCTCAAACATACCCCATTCAAGAGTGTGTCCTTTGGCGCACCGCCTGCTGCAAGATCAACAACTTCTTTTTGAGGAACGATTGCCTTCATCTTCGTGCTCCGATGGTGTGGTTCACTCCCGCTCAAGTTATCTTCTGGTTCGTCTTGATGGGTATAACGTTTTTCGGGTCGAAAATTTGTGATAGAGACTGGAGGTTTTGACTTTTTGCTTTCAGGAACCTCGACTTCCTTAGACACAGGCAGGTCAGAAATGATTTTCTTTATAGAAGATATTATTGTATCATGTTCGGAAAGAAGGTAGTTCCCATGCACTTTCTTCCACCAATCAATAAATGCACCACTGTAATCACTGTAGTCGTTCATACTTGAGCACCAATGCTTAAAGCCCTCTTCAAGTGATAAGTCTCGAATAGCTTTTACCCCTGATTCGAACGGCACCAGTTGGCTAAACCCGAATTGTCGGCCGAATCGATGAGCATTATAGGGCTCCAATACAAAACCATCCCCACGTCACAGAGTTAATAAACACGGCCGAATAGCGTCAAATCTGGCCCACTGGTCGACACTTAAGGGTTTTGCTTTAAGAAAATGTACAAGAGATTGTTGTATCACCATAATAAATTAATTCACGGGCACGCTTGTCGCCTAAGGATTTGGCACCTCCTTGACCAGAATACTTAGTCATCATCGGGTTATCCGGAGGCTAGGGTATCATGTAGTGGGTATCGAAGTAATAGGCCATCCACGCAAGAACATAATGAACTGGAAGGGTGGCTCTTGACAAGTCGGGTGTTGGGGAGTTCGAAATAGTATTCATTCCTCTATATATGCAAGCCAACACCGGATAGGCGAGACTAATTTTTGTGCCAGTGGCCATTGAGGCAGCGGGTTTAAATATGGTAGGACGAATATGAAGATTGTTAACTTAGGGTAGAACAAATGCGCATAACCAACAAGACAAGAATGCTGCAAGATATACCTCCATAAAAAGATGATCCGGGACACTAAGCAATGCAAAAGTCTCTTTACCACCCGACGACCAATCTTTCACATTTTTTATGACACCGCTTGGATTTCCATGCTACTTAGGACGCTTTTCCTTGGATAGTGATTGCGCGGTGGGTTTGACGTGCCATAGATCACCCATGAACCAAAAATCCACCCAATCGACCATAGATACCTTTTTTTTTGTCAGAAGATGAAAAACCAAAAGCAAAAATCGACAAGCACGGAGCGTTTTCGGATTATTATCGTTGGACCGTAATTCATCGGGGTAGGGGATGGCCTCATCAAAAATTGAACCAAATACAGGAAGACCACCAATGGCATATAGATCCCAAAGTGAAATGGATGCCTCCCCCGCCGAAGTATGAAGAGAGTTGGTCTGGGAACACCATGACTCGCAAAAGGCACGGAGAACGTCGATTTCCTTCTCGTATGTAAAAAGGGACGCATAGATGGTATCGTACAAATCAGCGTTTTTCAAAATAGAACAGTCACGACCCAGAACGTCTTCCAGCCACTCCCAATACTTCGGTATATAAAAAAATCTGCCGAGTATGTTTAGATTTAGGCCCCACCTCGCCTCTCCATTGATGATACGCCGGCCAAGAGTGTTGTACGGTTGATTTTTGGAATCCTTTTTGTCAAATGGCGACTCGAGGTATATCTCTCCGTGTTTATCTTTGCGAGTCCATGCTTTAACTCTAGGAATACTTTCTAGCGCCGGCCAAGCTCGGGCATGACGACCGGCCAACGGTTGATGGATGGTCAGGAATGTCGTTTCCCAACCGTCTTTATGATTAATTTCTTTTCGTTGCCGTTTTCCGCTAGCTCAAAGCTTGCCATGAAGATTTAAATGCTGCAATAAAATTGGTTTAGTGGTGGAAATTAAGAAGGGCCATGGGAAAATAGAGGGGGGTGTTTTATTATGGTCAAAGAAGAAAAAGAAAGGAACAATTCAAAAATAGTCGAGCTAATTTTCATAATTCGTATGGGCTAGGTAACAATATTGACAACAACTCTAAAAAAAAGTCGAGTCAATAATGTCAGGATTGTGACAACTTGAGTTCCGCCAACATCAACAACAATTCTATAAAGGTCAAGTTACAACACAAGTAACAACTCAAAAAAAAAAGACGAGGAAGCACAAGCAACTATCGTGTAGAATCGAGTTTGTTTTATAATGCCGGCAAAGAATCTTAAAGAGACGAGCAAATTATCACTACATTGGCAACAATCCCTAAAGATTGAGCCAAAACAAAGATTCTGTGCTAGCTTGCTTAATTGCAATATTGGCAAACGACTATAAAAAGAAGAGCCAATCATCAAGCCTTTACGATTCTAGGCTTCATCGACGTCAACAACAATCTAAGGATTGAGCTAACGTTGGCCCTCCTCCGATAACTATTAAGGCTATCCTGTTAAATTTATTTTAAACGTTTTTGCATACTAAAAAAAAAACTCTTTTTCTAAATTATCAAGGTTATAAAGTTTTACATCATTTCTGTAAATAAATAAAAATGTTGCAAAGTCGACATTTATTTTATTTTCTTTTAAAAAAAGAAATCATTTCCTTTTGATATCTGGCATAAAAGTTTACATACTAAGAACGGTATGAATATAACTAATTGACAATAAGGGTGTGGTCCTTTTGTTTTCTTTGGAAGAAAATAAGTTGACTTTATCCTAATTCTTTTTATTTCTTTTCATTTCCGTTCCTAACAAAAAAAAAAAGGGGAGCTGCTACTTCTGTTTCTTTCAAAATAAGGGGACGGGCTAGTACCTTTTTTTTTTTCTCTCTTTTACCTCTTGTTGTTCAAATTTCAAGATATTCCTCTTAAACAAACAGTAAACCAAGACAAAAAAAAATAGTATAGGTAGATTGTGTCATGTCAATTTCACACGTTTCTTTAAAAAAAAAAAAGAGGCTGTTAATTAGCATTTCTCTTATCATTTCTTCACCTACTGTTTTAAAAAAACGTATATATAGGAAGAGTTGGTCTTCTATTAGGATCGTTACTCTATTTATTTCTAGAATTGGAAAAACAATGGCGCAGTATTTATGAGTAACTTGAATTAAAATAAAAATATGCCAAAACCTAAGTTTCAATGTTTATAATTCAGGATCTAATTTTAATTTATTTATTTTCTCGTCGAGCATTTATAGAGCAACTATATACATGTAAATAAAGAGAGAACATAAATAAAAATGGAAATCTAGCTACTCTATGCCAGTGAAGGTGTTATTTAGGGATTAAAGTATGCTAGAATAAAATTTCAAAGAAAAGGAACTGACCTGTGGTGATGGTGAATAGGGCCGGGCGAAAAACCGGAAAAACCGAACCGAACTGATAACCGAACTGAAAAAAAGGGAAAAAAATTCGGGTCGGTTTCGGTTTTCAGTAAAACCGAAGCGAAAAAAACCAAAAAAGACCGAAAAATCAAAAATAAACCGAAAAATAACCAAAAAAAACCGAAACTGGACCGAAAAAACCGATCCGGTTCGATCCAAAAAATAAAAAGACCAAAACCGAAAAATATGCTCGGTTTCGGTTTCGGTTTTCCCAAAAACCAAACCGGACCGCATCGAACCGAAAAATATGCTCGGTTTCGGTTTTACCAAAAACCGAATCGGACCGCACCAAACTCAGCCCTAATGGTGACAAGGTAATGAAAAGGGGAAAAAGAAGACGTCTGTCACTACCGGTGAATATAGCTTGTTGTATTTTAAGAAAATTGTCTAGTGGTGAAGAAAATGAAAAAATAAGCCTTCAATTTATACATGACATTTATTAGTTACGAATTTGAATTACATAATGGCAATATTAATTTGGAAATCCTTTGATAGGCCGTGATTGATACTACTTGATGGTAAGAGTGAGTGAGTGAGTGGAAGGTTGCTAACCAAGGAAATAAAATAAAATATGTGATATTTTGCCTAGTAAAACAAAAACTTTCCTTTCAAAGTAAAGAGGGAGAATCTTCTGTCCTTTAGGTAGTTAAGAAAAAATCACGTTTTGATCAAACCAAGTATCTTTATAAAAAGTAAAGAAAACTCGTGTCCTTCCAAAAAAAAAAAAAAAACAGACTGTTCTTGTTTTTTAAACAACAACAACGAAAAAACTAAAAGTACGTTCCAGACATATCTATTTCAAAAGTATTCATAAACAAGTTTCGAATGGGGCATTCGTAGACACGCAAAATTTTCAACTAATAAAAAATGTCACGTGTCTTAAAAAATGAGTTTTAATTCATTTATTAAATAAAAAAATAGTATCTTAAAGGAAATGATGGAAAACAAGTTTTTTTGTCTTCCTTTATTTTGGTAAAAAACAAATAATTTGATAATTTGTTCCAAATGATTAATTTCTCTTTGAATTTTGTAAATTTTATAGTTTTTCTACTAATTTATAATTTTTACAAACTATTGGGCAATTTATTAGTAAACTCATTGATTATTGAGAAATTTGAGAAAAACTCAAAAATATATGAGGCATGCTTGCGAATAAGTACTCCTCGAGCCTATAAATATGGTGCTACCCCCACTTGAAAATCACAAGTTGAAGGGCAAACCTGAAGCCAAATCCAAGAGAGAGAAGATCCACCGAAGTCAAGCCAGCAACCACCGAACCATTCAAATATCTTCATCAAATCCGAAGAACTTCAAGCAATCTCATCAACAAATTCAAGCAAAATCCACAATTTGATCTGCAAAAAACTCTAAAAGCCGCGAATTAAGTGTTTTTCAGGACCAAGCATTTGAAGATCTTCATAAAGCCCGAAAAACTTCAAGAAAACTCATCAACAAATCCAAGCAAAATACACCATTTGATCTGCAAGAAAATCCAAAAGTCGCGAATTAAGTGTTTTTCAAGAACAAGCATTCAAATATTTCATCAAGCCCGAAGTCAAGTCATCGACCACCCAAGCACCCGAAGATCTTCATCAAGCCTGAAGAAATTCAAACAAGCTCGTCAACAAATTAAAACAAGATCCTCATTCGATCCTCAAAAACACTTCAAAACCACAAATCAATCGTTTCTCAAAATCAAAATCACAAAGAAGTACAAGTCAAGATTAAACTCAAACCTTAAGCAAATCAACAACTCAATACTCACCAAAGTATTGGAGCCAATAGGAATTCGTTCGCGAAGAGATTAATCAAATGATTTCTATTTTCTTTATTTTAGAAAATATTTAGAGATTTTACCCGCAAAATATCAAATAAATAAAATTATATTGCTTTTGCCATTTATTTTATGTCTTGATATATAGGATAGAAAAATTTGTGTGAAACAACAAGTTCCGCCTTCATTGTTTTGCTATTTGCAATTGGAGTGCAAGGTTAGAAAAGATTTGGAAAAAATACCGTAGGGGCATAAATTGAGGTTGTACTCTCTATTTTAAATTCTGTTCTGGAGTTGTTTTGAATTTTATGAATTATTTGGTGCTTATGGTTGATATAACTGCAAACAAGGTTATAAATCTCTCTTATGGTTGATATAGAGATTAGCAATTGGATTAGAACATAGAAAAACAACTGGGCTTATTTGGTTCTTGATTAGGAGGCTTTCTTTCTTCTTATTTGGTTCCGTTATGTGCTCTCTGTTGTGATGTTATTAACATTTGGAATGCAAGATTAGCAAAGATTACCAGAATGAGGGGAAAAAACCAATTGGAATTCCGTTAAATATAGAAGCTCTGAGAGACCTGGAGCGTGGACCCGCCTCTATAATTTGTGTGTGTTGAGTTTAAAATTCTCTGTCTCTTGTATTATTTATTCGCGGTCATAAAAGAAAGGGTTGTTTTGAATGTCATAAAGTTTTTGGTTATTATGGCTGATTTAACTGGAAAACAGGGTTATACCTGGTTATGTTGTGTACTCTCTATTGTTGTGTTATTAGCAATTGGAATGCCAGTGTGGAAAATGTTAGAAATAAATAATCGTAATTTACGGTAAGAGTCATGATATAGGGAGGCACTGAAGAGGGAGAAACAAGATAGAACGGAAAACAGCTTCATGTCTACTTTCTTTATGGTAGCGGTAACGTTTTACTGGAAAAATATGACGTACCAATTTCGTAGAAACCATAGAAACTTAGTTGAGATTTGCCTCTATCCATAGCGCCACACCGTTGTATTTCGTTGTGTTGGTCTTCTATAACTATAGAAAATCAGAATACACTACATAGTCAGTTATCTGACGCAAATAGACACAATATTTGAAACCGTTTTCATGTTGTATTAATCCGAAGAAAAGAAAAGGACTGTCATAATTTACAAATGACATTGGTGGTGACAGAGTCTTGGATGAAATTCCTTTCCTCGTCTCGCCATATACAAGTGCTAACTCGTTGAAGGAGGAAAACATTTGGGGTTCTACAATAGTTATAAATCATATAAGTGAACATAATAAGAAATTGAGCTCAAACTTGTTCCAATATATAGAATTTGCATTCTTGAACATACACATAAAATGGCTTTCACGTTTTATTAAATTGGTCGTAGTCATGTCAATTCTGTAGCTTCACATCTTGCAGACATGTTCATGGTATCACAATTTATATATGTAATATAATGTCCATGGCCAATAGCCAATCATGATCGACACCCAAGAAAATGACACTTTAAAAATGGTATACCTTAACTTTGCATATAGAATCCATGTGCGGATCACCTAAAAGTAGCATAGGCTGCATCTAAGAAATACAAAATAATTGGTATGTAAAAAATATAGAATGAAATAAGAAAACATACGTGGAGATTCATTGGAGATGCTGCTGTTAATGAAACCTCCTTCATTTTCATAACCGTAGGTGTCAACCTTGTTGGATGAATGTGGATATAGTCGTGGAGACATAATCCAAAAAATAAAAAGCGCATAATTATTACAATTTTAAAAAATCGATAAATAATACCTCTTAAATTTAAAACTCAAAATTACAACCGAGCTTTCGATTTATCCATTATTTGAAAGCGATTCATGATAACTTCAATAGTTAAACTACTAGTTGAGTAAAATTCAGATCATACAAAATGTTTTTAAAGAACCAAAACATCTTCAAATTTAGTGTCCGAAAATCGGGTTTGTTCAAAAACAGACTACCATGTGATGTCAAATTATGTAAAAAACTTCTCATTTTTGTTCTTTTATATTAGAAATTAAAAAGTTCTTTATTAAGTTTTTTCATAAAATCATAATCAACAACCAAACAAAACCTATATAATTAAAACAAGTTGATGGTAAAAAGACGAAAGTAAATAACAATAAATAACAAAGAATTTGAGTATCCAAGCAATTGGGCAATTAAAATATTGAACTTTTTAAGTAAACAAACTATATACAATATATTAATTTGTATTAAAAAAAACTCTAATTAAACTTGTTGGCCCGTGCGGCTAAACCTTAGAGGGGGGGTGAATAAGGTTTTTGGCGTTTTTCGCCTAATTAAAATCTAAGCGCAACTAACAACCCAACTTTCGCAATTCTAAACTTAAGCGTTAATAACAATTAACCAATCCAAACGCAAGCAAGAAAATAAACAATAATATAAGTTGCGGAAAGTAAAAGTTTAGGGAAAGAAATTGACACCGTGATTTATAGAGGTTCGGCAAAATGGCCTACGTCATCTCCTCCGTACTACCGAGTATTTCACTAAAGATAATCTTCCCGATTTTACAAATCCTATCGAGCTCAATCGACCGATTGGCTCACCCTCTACCCGAGGTTCCTACTCTTGATACAAGTGCAAGCGGACACGTCTACGAGTCAACGACTTTCCCTCAATCTATGAATACCCAAGTGTTTAACCTAGAACTTTTAACCAACACTTTGGCTTAAAAGCTTCTACCCAAACACTCACTCACAAATGAGCTTATAAAACGCTCTTTACAAAAATTGTTGAAATTAAAACACTCTCACAATTTGATTGCTTCTAAATAAGTTAATTTGTGATTTTGATGTTGTTCGATCTTGGTTTGAGGTTGAGTAGCTTTCTCTTCAATATCTCTCTTTTTGAGCTTTTTCTCAACAATGGAGAATTTGGATGTTTTTGGATTACGAGAGGTTGAATGATTGATTGGTTGATAATGGATGTAATGAGTGTCTTTTTTGAGTGATTTGGGGTGGTTTATATGGACCAAAAGGTCTGTTTTTATGTATATGACCGTTGATAGTGGTTGAATGTTTTATCCAAAGGTTTTAAGCAATTTTCCAGAATAAGCTGAAAAACTGTTTTTGAAAACAGCAGAAAATGATCAGTCGTTTTCTGCAGACGATCGGTCGTGTTCAGAAAACGATCGGTCGTTTCTGAGTTTCGACCGGTCGTTATTCAGACGACCTTTCTGGAAGAAATTGGACCAAAAATAATCGGTCGTTTTTTGTCCAGACGATCGGTCGTTGTCTCTGGCAGTTTCTCGGTTTTCTCGTTGTTCTTCGAAAACTCATAACTCATTCGTTTTAGCTCCGATTCTGGTTCCGTTTGAACCTGTGGCTTCGTTTTTCTGTGCTCTATCTTTCTGGCATTCTGAAATTTATATTTCTTCTTTTGGAGAAGAAAAGCATTATATCATCGAAATAGAGAAATCGTAAAATCATTAAAACATAATCAAAGTTATAATCAAAATCTATTATTGAACTCTAAGTTCAACAAAACTTACAAGAACTGACGAGAGAGTAAGAGATAACGAGTTCAAAAACCGCGAGACGGTAAGAGAGTGAAAGCGAAAGACGAACGTGCGAGTTTTTGTAGCCTATGTTTTTTAAGGAGGTCACCAATTACTATTTTTTTAAAAACATCAATTATTAATTATGGTTGTGCGTGAGTTGGTTTAACATGTGTGTGTATTAAAATATAACAAATTACATGTATATAAATTGTAAGTTTATATGTACGTCAACTTTGATATTTTTTTTACAAAAACGTTCCAAATCATTTGATTAATACAAATCTCCATGATTTTACGACGGCAACACAAATATGCGTTTTTTTTTTTTTTTTTTTGCGAGATATATAATGACATGTTTTTAATTTTAAAATTTTACCGTAATTTCCAAACATGTCATTATACATCTCGGAAAAAAAAACAAGACGCATATTTGTGTTTCCGTCGTAAAACCGTGGAGATTTGCATTAATCAAATATTGATTTAGAGCGTTTTTACAAAAAAAAATATTAAAATTGATGTATAAGTTGATAATCATATAACTTCTCCATATATAAATACTAGTAATTGTGCCTCACACGTTACTTGTGCGATGCGTAATGTAATAAAAATATAAAAAATATGTATAGATATGTGGATAATAAAAATATATATATATATAGTTTAAGATTTAAAAGAATGTTTGGTTGTTAAAAAGTGATAAATAGTTTTATAAGTTTTAACTTTTTATATTTTTATGTGAGTATGATATTATTGTAATTAATATAAAAGTTTAGATGTATTTTTGAAAAACAAATGACTATATTGTGCAGACTAATTTGATTTGCGTTACTTATTATAATAGAATGATAATTAAATATTAAGAGTATAATATTAGTTTCTAAGTCAAAATTGTCTGGGGCTACAACTCAACTACTCCCTCGGCCCCAGAATATACTTCGGGTCCTGCATAAGTTTAGGTTAGTTCACAACACCCTTTCTTTTCGTATAAGACTTGAGATAAGATTTACCTAAAACCCTGCAGCATTTTGTTCTCACCAGATCTCTCTCTATTCATTTGTAACAGTTTTCACTCCTTGATAATTGAGCATATTATTGTCTTGGATTTGCGTTTTTTCTGCAGGCGTTTCTCTTCAGCATCTCGACATGCATTATTAATCAAAATTGCTGCAAGAATGAATCTTCTCATATCACAAATATAAGTCGAAGATAACCTTTCTTCCGGTATTTTCATTTTTCTTTCACAGTGATCGGGAAAATCGATATTTTCTGTAACCAATCGTGTAAGGATCCTAAATCATGAAGATTGAATGAAAAAGAATAAGACATAAGTCAGCTACAAGGTAATTGTTTTTACATCATGATATTTGTATTTTTAAGTGTTGAGGACAACAAGCTCCATCGAAATAAGCTTGATTTTTTTATTTATTTCAGCGCACGTGTGTTTGTATGCATAGTTGTTTCAGTCTTGGTTTGCATTTTGTAATATATAGTATTATGATTGTTCAAGAATATATATGGGGGGTCAACTTATGTTAACACGTTGTTTGCTTGCAGCTTTGCGTATGTGCATTCCCATAGGCTGTAGCTGTTTAAATTTTTTGGTTTGAATTTTGTAATATATGGTGGCCATCTAAGGCAACTTTTTATTATTATTATAAACGTAAATTGACAACTATGCTTGGTTGCAAATTTTGTTTTTCTACCTTAAAATTGTAGGTTGTATTTGGTAAATCCAAATTACCTTAAAAAATATGGTTTTTTGTTCCCTTTGCTCCCGAAAGCTTTGAAGCTTTCTGTTTTGTGAACCCGACATTTTCAAAACATAAAAAAAAAAAACGCAGCTTCTTTTATTAAAAGCTGCAACAACCCGTTGTATATGGTCTCATATTCGGATTTGCAGCTTCTTCTCAGTTTTACAAGTTACACTATATTTATTGACTATTATCTAAGTGTTTTTTTCCATTCAATTTGAAAAGTTGAATACTCTTCGCTCTTGCCATCTTCAATGTTCCAAATTGTTTTACGATCAAATACCATTTCGACGCCTATTCTCTTGCTTTTTTATTATTGTGCTGAGTAAAAAATTGTTCCATATTGCTCAACCTAATATAGGTTTTTTCTTTTAGTGCTTTTTAAATTAATCTATTCATTTGATTAAACAGACAAGTTTGAGAAATTTCTAACTTCTAATCGTCTGTATATACTCCCTTCCATGCATTTCTCAGGTTGTTTTCACTCTTTCCTACTACTACGTATTATATAGAACGCATTTGAGAAAGGTGTCATGTAAGAAATGGATCAGAATGGAAGATCTATAGGACAGATGACTATAAAACCTGCTCATGAGTCGAACATGACAATTGATACTCCCCTGTTTCGACACCTTACTACCTTGTCCACAGAAGGAATGATTACTTAGGAAAACCTGGTTTGCGGGTCAAAAGAGAGAAAATGTAAGGGATGAGTAAAATAAGCGTCTGATCGTGAGCAATTGAGAACAAAAGGGGTTTAAATGCAAAGAGTGTAACTTCAAGAATGACTCTGCAATTTCGTTTAACCTGGAAATAGTATTAATAGTCTTCTCATTACCTGAGTAGGAGAGGAAGAAAATTATCGAGAAATACTTTTATCTTTATTTATATTTTCATTCTGCATTAGTTTCTGTTAGTTTTTTTTTCATCGTACTAATTTGGTAACCTTTTGCTTCAAAAATAAATAGAAAATCTCACGAAAAATAGTTGTGTAACTTGTGTTCTTGTGTGAATTGGGTCATATTGTTCATTTTTATATTTTATCGGATTCTAACTAAGTGGTTTCCTTACATACTCCCTTCCATGCATTACTTAGGTTGTTTTCACTCTTTCCTACTACTACGTTATTATATGGAACGCATTTGAGAGAGGTATCATGTAAGAAATGGATCAGAATGGAAGATCTATAGGACAGGATGACTATAAAACCTGCTCATGAATTGAACATGACAATTGATACTCCCCTGTTTCGACACCTTACTACCTTGTCCGCAGAAGGAATGCTCACTTAAGAAAACCACGTGAGCACAAATGTTTCTTGATTAATGCAAATGTTCTCTACAGTACCACAAACGTTTGGTTCATGCATGTTACAACATGCGTGGGAACTATCAAACACTGCTTGTCAATACTTGCGGAAAAAAACTCCACTGGGTTTAGAAAATCAACTTATGTATTCAACAAATCGTGTGCCGTCTTTGAGTATCCTGTTAGAAAACATGTTATTAACATGGGTGTTCCGAATGGTCAAGTGACCATCTTTGAGTCAATATTCAATGTGACAACTCAGAATTTCTGAAGCCGTACTCAAAGCGTTTGAGTAGATCGTGCGACGAGTTTCGTAACGGTATATCGCATGACCTATTCGGAGAATGGATGTGAATGATAATTGGTCTCGAAGGTTGGTACTCGAAAGAGGAATAAAAACAAATGTTGAAAAATGGAAAACGATATGGGATTAAACCATGAGAGTTATCCCACATTGTGAAATCATGAGTGATTTTTACAATATAAATACAAGTACATCTCATGTAGTTGTTAAACTATCATGTGAGTGTGCTAGTGTATACCACACACGCGCTCGCTCGGATCTCGAGACTCGGGTCTCGAGACGCGGGACGCGGACCGCGGGCCTTGGTATTTGGGATTTGAGATTGTATATTTACAAGAGCAGTCCCTAAAGTTCCAGCAAGGTTGTAACTCCTGCAATAATGGAGGCGGATTCTGGGGATGTAACTCACAGAATTGAATGACCACATTAAAGGCTGCGGTTTCAGAATTCTCTTTAAGAGGCAGCCTCTCCCTCTCATTCAAACACACTTTTACACTGGTTTTTGATCATTTTTTTTTAGTCATTTATTATTGTTTAATTGTTATTTCGTACACGAAACAAACAATCTTAACCGATAATCTGTTGTTTCTTTCATGTATTAATTAATACAATTATTTATTTTAAGTAATAATGCTTTTTTGTTTTCAATTCTGAATCATATTAGAATTTGATTTACAAATAAAAATTTCAAACAGTTTAATTTTTTGTTTTAAGAATCTTGTTGATACCAACCGTAATGGTATTCAATAAGAATCGTCTAATCTTTTTTGATATCAACCGTATTGGTATTCAAAAGGAAACTGTTTAATTTTATTGTTTAAATAAAAATTCTTTTACAAACCCAAATTTCAGTTTTGGTGTTTTGTTAATAAGAATTTATTTGTACACGTATGTCATACGTTTGTTGTGTTGTCGTTTCAGATGACAAACACGTCGCCTATTAAGTTGCCTATCGGAAGTGAGCATGACCCAGTGGTTGGTGGAAATGTCCATAACACTGGGGGCGATGCGAATGTGGGGGCTAATGCCGATGACATAGCTGCAGCGGCTGAGGCCGCCGCGGCTGCGGCTATGGCGGATGCTACGGCCAAAACTGAGGCTGCGGCCGAAGCAGCGGCTACGGCCAAGGTTGCGGCCAAGGGCAAGGCACCGATGTATTCGGCTGTGCCTACTTTGCCGACTTCTCATCTGGAGAAACCGAAAAAATTCAGGGGAGACAACTTCAAACGTTGGCAGCAAAAGATGCTGTTTTATCTCACCATCCTGAATCTGACCAGGTTTCTTAAGAAGACTGCTCCCGTCCTAAGCGAGGACGATCTGGACGAGCAGTCGTTCTCTGCGGTTGAGGCATGGAGACATGCCGACTACATATGCAAGAACTATATCCTGTGTGCTCTAGATGACATGTTGTTCAGTGTTTTCGAGCCCAAAGCTACTGCAAAGGAGCTGTGGGAAACTCTCGAAAACAATTACAAAGTGAATAACGCTGGCACAAAGAGATTTGTTGTCATAGACTTTCATGAGTACCGTATGACTGACAGTAGGGGTGTCATGGAGCAAGTTGAGGAGATCCAACTCATTTACCATCGCCTTGAGGCTGAGGGGCTAGTGATTAATGAGCCTTTCCAGGTGGCACTCATGATTGAGAAATTGCCACCGTCTTGGAAAGACTTTCAAAACTATCTAAAGCACAAGTGGAAGGAAATGAGGCTAGAGGGGCTCATTGAGAAGCTCAATATCGAGGTGAGCAAACGTCACTCCGTAAGGAGAGTCGGTGGTGCTAACATCTTGATGGCAAAGGCCAATGTGGTCGAAAGCTCCAACGTCAAGCGGAAACGTTTTGACAACGGAGGCAGTGCTGTTGTCGCAAAGAAATTTGCAAGAAGTTGGTTTGTATGTAACAGGACCGGCCATCGTGTCGCGGACTGTTATGATAATAAAAGCACTGTTAAGCCTAAGCCCCCCCCCCCCCCCCCCCCCGAAGAACTTCAAAGGCAAGGGGAAGAGGAAATCTCCAGGTCAGGCACATCTGGCCGAGGGAAGACGAGATGATGACCACTTTACTGCTGTGGTCTCTGAGGTGAATCTCGTGGGGAGCAACCCCAAAGAGTTGTTGGCTGGATACCGGCGCCACAAGCCACGTCTGCTCTAACCGGTGGATGTTTAAGACCTACGAGGCGGTAGAGGGAGAAAGCTGCTTCATGGGAAATTCTGCTACTTCCAAGGTGGAAGGAAAAGGAACGGTGGTGATGAACATGACCTCGGGAAAAGAGCTGAGGTTGACAGGGGTGCTCCATGTTCTGGATATCCGTAGGAATCTGGTATCCGGATCTGTGATGGTGAAGAACGGGTTCAAGCTGGTTTTTGAATCTGATAAAATTGTAATCACCAAAAATGGTTTCTATGTAGGCCGTGACTATATGACCAACGGTATGTTTAAGTTAAACGTAGGGACACCTGCTCCCAATAAATGTGCTAAAACTGAGGCTAGCACTAGCAATGTAATGACTGTTGCCCAAGAGGCCAATAATAAGAATTCTACTTTTGCTTATTTATTTGAGTCATTTCATTTGTGGGATGGTAAATTAGGTCACATGAATTATAATTCGTTAAAGAAATTAATATCACTAAAACTAATACCAAATTTCGTCTTTAATAAGCAACACAAATGTGAGATTTGTGTGGAGGCAAAATTAATGAAATCATCGTTTCAACATGTTGAACGAGAAAGTGAACCTCTCGGTCTAATACACATGGATGTACGTGACTTAAAGTTTATACAAACACGAGGAGGAAAAAAAATACTTTATCACATTTATAGATGATTGTACTAAATACTACTATGTTTACTTAATAAGAAGTAAAGACGAAACAGTAGAGAAATTCGCTCTTTATAAGACCGAAGTTGAAAATCAACTCAATAGAAAAATTAAAACATTGAGAAGTGATAGAGGCGGTGAATTTGAATCACCGTTTGAGCAAATATGCGCTGAAGGCGGCATTATACATCAAAGCACAGCCCCATACACTTCCGAGCAAAATGGGGTTGCTGAGCGTAAAAATAGAACGTTAAAAGAAATGATGAATGATATGCTAATCAGTTCTGGGTTACCACAGAACATGTGGGGGGATGCGATACTTTCCGCAAACTATGTTTTAAACAAGTTACCACATAAGAAGCGAGACAAGACTCCATATAAATTATGGAAAGGTCATCAACCCAGTTATAAGAACCAGCGGGTTTGGGGTTGTCTCGCAAAGGTCCTAGTTCCCACTCCTAAGAGGATGAGAATTGGTCCTAAAACGGTGGACTGTGTGTTTATCGGATATGCACATAATAGTAGTGCATATCGGTTTCTCGTACACAAGTCGGACAATCCCGATGTGCACGTAGATACGTATATGGAAAGCTGAGAGGCCTCTTTCTTTAAAGATATCTTTCCCCATAAATTACCTACATCTGTACCAACTCAAGAGTTGAATAGTGAAGGAAATGTGGGGGCAAGTGAACCGACAGAGGAAGAGGAAGAGCCTCGGCGCAGCAAAAGGGCAAGGAAGGAAACTTCCTTTGGACCTGATTTCTTAACCTTCATGGTTGAAGGCGAATCGGTGACATATAAACAAGCTATGTCAACACCGGATTCCCAATATTGGGAAGAAGCTATCCAAAATGAGATTGAATCAATCATGCAAAACCACACTTGGGAACTAGTGGATCTTCCGACAGGATGTAAGCCCCTAGGTCACAAGTGGATTTTCAAGAGAAAGTTAAGCGTTAATGGCACGATTGAGAAATACAAGGCGAGGCTTGTAGTAAAAGGCTTCAGGCAAACTGAAGGTGTCGATTATTTTGACACGTATGCTCCTGTCTCCAGAAAAACGTCTATCCGAATCGTCATTGCTCTCGCAACTTTGTTTGATATGGAAATACATCAAATGGATGTAAAGACGGCGTTTCTAAATGGAAGAACAAATTTACATGGAACAACCGGAAGGATTTGTAGTTCCTGGTAAAGAGCACCAAGTGTGCAAGCTTGTAAAGTCTCTATATGGACTCAAACAAGCACCAAAGCAATGGCACAAGAAGTTTGATAGAATTATGCTATCAAACGGTTTTCGCATTAATGAGCGTGATAAATGTGTCTTGGAGATCCTCCAAACAGACGTGTATTCCAAGGTCAACTATGGAATCTGAATTCATAGCGTTAGACTTAGCAACCGAAGAGGCGGATTGGCTGAGAAGTCTTTTGGAAGGAATTCCAATGTGGCCAAAACCTGTTCCTGCAATAAGCATGCATTGTGATAGTCAATCAGCTATTGCACGAGCTCAGGATCATATGTATAATTGAAAGTCTCGACATATACGTCGGAGACATAAATCCGTAAGGGAATTGTTATCTAATAATGTGGTATCCTTAGATTTTGTGAGATCAAAGAAAAACATAGCGGATACATTAACAAAAGGCTTGACTCAAGTAGGAGTCGAGGCGTCATCGAACGGAATGGGATTAAAGCCCATTAAATTGGTGCCCCCCCATAGGCAACCCAACCTAAACGGAATATTTCCTGCTAGGTTCAAAGGGAAACTGAACTGTGAGGGCAACCGAATAAAGCACTCGGGAACCTGTAGTTCCCAGCCCATTTTCGCGATGACAGAGTGATAGACCTGTACCATTGTAAAGGTGAGCTTCAGGCTCTTAATGATCCAAGTAACTCGACGGTCGAGTAAGGTGAGTCAGGACACCTTCGACTTGGAACCACCTATAACGGGTGTGTAAAGCCGGTATCATGTGATGAGTTTGGGCTAAATCACTAGAGCACTCAGTTGAAGTTGCCAAAGCAGTCCAGGCCAAATATGGACAACAACTAAAGGGCCTAGTACGTGGGTAGAAAGGGCACTGTGCAGGTATCATGCTGGGATACACAAAGCTAAAGGGTTCAAAGCATTTATGCTACTTAATAGGAGTATTCCGGATGAAACTATGCTACGGCAGGTACAAGACGCGCTACCTGACCTTAGGTAGTGAACTTTTGCGGTTCTCTTGATTTGCATTTAGGGCATGGGCTTTCTAGCCAATTGCATTCATGTGGGGGATTGTTGGAAAACATGTTATTAACATGGATATTCCGAATGGTCAATGAACCATTTTTGAGTCAATATTCAATGCGACAACTCAGAATTTCTGAAGCCGTACTCAAAGCATTTGAGTAGCTCGTGCGACGAGTTTCGCAACGGTATATCGCATGATCTATTCGGAGAATGGGTGTGAATGATAATTGCCCTCGAAGGTTGGTACTCGAAAGAGAAATAAAAACAAATGCTGCAAAATGGAAAATAAGATGTGATTTAAACCATGAAAGTTATCTCACATTGTGCAATCATGAGTGATTTTTACAATATAAATACAAGTCCATCTCATGTAGTTGTTAAACTATCATGTCCACATACCCATGAGTGTGTTAGTGCGTACCACACACGTGCGCGCTCGCTCGGGACTCGGGCCTCGGGCCGCGGGCCTTGGGTCTTGGGTCTTGTACTAAACTGGAAAAGGGACTTTTGTATATTTACAAGAGCAGTCCCTAAAGTTCCAGCAAGGTTGTAACTCCTGCAATAATGAAGACGGATTCTGGGGATGTAACTCCCAGAATTGAATGACCACATTAAAGGCTGCGGTTTCAGAATTCTCTTTAAGAGGCAGCCTCTCACTCTCATTCAGACACACTTTTACACTGATTTTTGATAATTTCTTTTTAATCCTACATTATTGTTTAATTGTTATTTCGTATACGGAAACCAACGGATCCTACGGCTAATAAAGAAGAAATATGTATGTCTAAAGTATCCAAGTTATTTCTTATGTACATACTATATATTGTTCTAGCGTGCAAGTTTAACAGTACTTGTAACTGTAGAATGTTCTTCTATGTAGATAATATACGAAAATTTCTATTATTTGTAGGCATAATTAACAGTACTTGTAACTGTAGAATGTTCTTCTATGTAGATAATATACGAAAATTTCTATTATTTGTAGGCATAAACTTGACATATTTAAATATTCTGGTAAAGATAATTAAAATGTTTTGCGAAGATCCTTCATCTAATGAAGTGCTTTACCTGCACCAAAATAAAATACACCTCTCTTTGTTTTGACATTACTAAATCTATACTCCGCGTCTAACAAAGACGTGCTCAGTAGACGACAAAAGAATCTATAATTAGTATACACTTTGTTAAGATGTATGAAGGCGTTTTGTTAAGAAGTACGCAGAAAGCGTAGCATTCCATATGATATTGCGAAAAGCAAACAAATGCTCCCACCCACGATGACGTAAAAAACAAACCCGCGCCTTACGTGGGGCGGTTTCACTAGTACTAGTTAATAAATCTCATCAAACTTGTAACACTACAAGAAAAAGTTCGTTTGCTAACAAAAAATATGATTCTAAATAAGGATTTGTGTTGCTAAAATTGATTTTGTGACAAAATAACAACATAAGAAATTATCTTAGTAAATGGTTATGGCTAAATTTAGCAACACAAATACTAACAAAGCAAAAAAATAGCAACAAAATGCCAACATAAACTCATGTCGGTAAATTCTCAAATTTTGCCTTTATAAAAGTGACACATTTGCAACATAAAGATTAGTGTTGCTACAAATTATAAATATGTTTTCGATTCTATTTTCTATTTTCTTTCTTGTGTTGCTACTATGTCCCTAAATATGATCTTATATTTAATTTTATTATAACTAATTATATTATTATGTTGCTATCTTGTATGCGTTATGTCAATATTTTAAGGTTTAACCAATTTAAAAGTTTACAATTGTGTTGCAGCTGTGCTGCCCATTTGTCGCCGAAACTAAGATAAAATAGTCTTTTAATAAATTAATACCCTTTTTGTAAACGAATATGTATTAAAAAACAATATTTCAAAGTTCAACTAAACTTGCATAGTAATAGTTCAAAGAGTCGGTCCATCATCCCCAAATACATATATACGAACTTAATGTTACATTGTTCACAAAGAACATAATACCCAAAATTTGTAGTCCTGGCACTCTTGGAAAGCGCACAAGCAAGTCTTGCACCTGGAGAAGCATAGCCTGCAAAGAAATCATTCAAGCCTCGACCTCTTTCCTTATGCATAGTATGACATGTTCCTCGTTTCGCCCTTCAAAGTTAGTAAAAAACTGTTTGGCGATATCTTGTATTCCACTTGATAACTATATTCGGGTCTACTTAATAAGCTGACGAACACAAACACAAACTTGAATTGACAAGAGAAGAACTTTGCGTGCCTATACCATAAACAATAGACAGACATAAAAAATGTTGATGCTGGTATGTAATTCCAAAAATCTAACTTGCAACTTCTGTTAAGAGTTTACAGATTTTATAGGTCAAATGCATATAACAGACTGAATAAATATCAGATTCCCTGATAGTATGATGAATAATAACATACATAGTTAAGTATATGTAAAGGTTATAACACTTTTGGACGCCAAGTCGCTTCAGCTGTAAATCAATGGTGTCTGGTGTTGCCTGTTCTGTACTATGAACAACCCAATCCGAAGAAGAAGTAAAAAGATATGCAGTTTGTATGAAACATTTGTCGTACTTGTAGTTAAAACATGTGCACCTACACAATTTTGTTTGTGTTTTGAGTATCTACATTAGAGAATTTTAAAAATGGCATGAAATATAATGCATCAACACGAGTAGGGAAAACGACCTTTTCGGATAAGGGCTAAAACTGATGACAAATTAATAAAACTATGTTAGTACATGTGATGGTATATGCTCAAAATTGAGTTATGTAGTTTGATTCTATTTCTAAAGCTGAAGACTTGTTTTGTACAGAAAACACATGACACCTACAGAAAATAAAATCCTTCTTGCAAGAATAAGAATGAAGTAATAATGAGCTATGGAGTTGTATATGGATGAAGCTTCATTTATAAAACTTCAATATCAGATGGTAAACCAAAAGTCATTTAATATGTCACCAAACTCACAAAATATGTAGTGCAATTTAGAGATACTCAAAATCAAAAAAATTGAACTCACTTCAGAAAACACCATCTTAATCTTTCCAAGGTAGAGAGTAAGTCCTGCAACACGTATACATGTAGCTTTATCATAACTCAATATTGGCACAAGAAGCAAGCCAGGTAGATCATCAGTAAAGTTAGTAAACAGAGACTAATCTATGACCTTTTTACAAAGTAGCTGTAGAAGATAAGAAACTTAGGAATGAACTTATGAAATAAATAAACTGAAATTTCACCTCGGGTTAGAGATAAACAAGCCATCTATTATCTCCTCGCTCTTTCTCGTCACTGTATTTTGAGGTATTCCTTTTTGCCTCATGTACACGTATTCTCCCAAATCAAACAGTGACACACTGGTCTGCCACATTGACAAAATTAATTACATGTCTATGTGATGCCCACAAATTTAGCTAAGATATGAGTAAATTATAAACACTACACTCAACCTATAATAAGGAAGCATATACACCACTTAGTCAAGTGGTTTCATTATTGCCGGAAAAATATGTAGCCGGGTTGCCACATCATGGAATCTTGGTCTGAAAGTTAACAGACAACACTAATAAATTGACTACACAAAGAAGAAACATGAGAACTTAAAATTATAAGTGTGTAGACCATGAAAGACCAATTCGAATAATATTTAAAAGCGCACAAAATTTATGATACTTGTTCAGTAAATAGAGTGAATTTCTAACCTTAGACCAACTGTTTTCTTTCAAGCTCTTTCATGTATTCCCCGGATTTCCTTTGAGGTGTTATGTTGCCAATTTTTCTTTTAAATGCATACACAGTCCATGGCCTATACACATACATTTGGGGAATAACACAACAATGAACAAAATCAAGCAGCCACAAAGCAAATGCAACAGATGATTCAAATATGTACTAACTATTAAATTTTCAATTGGGAACCTCAAAAGCAAACTCCACATGTTCAATAACCATTTCATTGATAAGGTTGCAGATATGAACGTAATACATATTGCAACATCAAACAATCAAAGTGGTAAATGAAAAAAATTGGGAATCAATAGTTGAATTTCTAATAGGAGAATTTAAGTAAAATAAAATAAAAACATATAGGTTGTAACTAATTGTTTGATCATAAAAGTTAAAAGTTGCAGTTCTGATTTGAAGTTTAAATAATTAGATTACAATAATTATCGATATGACAATCATTACAATAATGTTCAACAAAAAACTGAGAATAACTCCAAGCTACAGCTAAAACTGATAACGTATCAGTTGTGAAATTGAATTGTCCCAGTTAAAACCCACTTACACATAGATACGAAATCCAAATATGCAATAAACTTATATAGCAGAATATATATCTACCAGTACATGCTCTAATTAACCTTGGAAACAATAAGTTTACAAATACAATTAAGAAAATCCAAAACCAAACACAGATAAGCACATATACAACAATCTGCAACTTTGAAAAATAGTTCTTAATTGTAACTAGTAAACTTGTCTGATATGAACTTGTTCCTGTACACCTTCCACATAAATTAATTATTTAATCTCCATATCAATTTCTAGATACAATTTATAGATATATACAGAGTTAAAATTACAAGATCAAATCTCTATGTAAATAGTATCGACCAACAAAAACAATTCTGTCTTTTACATAAGTTATTCCTTTAAATTTGATTAAATATGGAATGAAACTTAAAACAATGTCCCACAAGTCAATTCCAAACATTAGCATACACAATACGCACCCACTTAAACCTTGAATGATGTTCTTCACTAATAGTATTATGAAAATTAGATAGTACCATTTTGTTAAATTTTCAAACTTACACCAAAGGCATGTTTCAGCCTCTGACTTCAAAAGATTCACTATATACAAGCTACTTTACAACGAGGTCAAGTCTATATGGTAGTAAACTGAGTCTTTAAATGTTGTAATTCAACTTTATTTTTTTTCATAACTGTAATTACATAGCAAATGATATCAAATAAATTTTGCCACAAACACTAGTATAAGTAGTTGATGTGTATCATGTTGTGTTAGATTCAGATGTTAAGCTAAATATTTTTCATATGGGTCCGGTTACTCGTTTAAAATCTAAGAAACTCGAAATAGGTAATGAGCTGCTAATGACAAAAGAAATAGCTCATTTAATAGCTTTGAACAGCAGCTTTACCAATACGTCGAATCTTGGCTATTTCGAGAAGCGTAATAATCCGATCCATGAATCTACACATTCATTGATTCTAAGTGGTCAAAGTCATTAATTAATATTATAGATAAGTGTAAAGGGTTTCTATGCATGTATCTAACTAGATTTATGTAATTTAAGTTGTTAATATTATCCTATCTTAAGTATGACATTTTTGGCTCTATATAAAGCCACATGTATCAAGTTATAAG
Source organism: Primula veris (assembly GCA_963682055.1). Taxonomy (NCBI): domain Eukaryota; kingdom Viridiplantae; phylum Streptophyta; class Magnoliopsida; order Ericales; family Primulaceae; genus Primula; species Primula veris. The sequence continues at coordinate 25,862,477 of OY821742.1, read as the reverse complement.
ACATCGAGAGTGATATAAAAAATTAAACTTTTTGCTTGTTTATCCTTTTCTCTTATCTTGCAATTTGTGGAATTCAGATTAATAGTGGCGAGTTAAATCCCGATTCTTATCACTCCCCTTCTTATCTCTCCGGAGTGTGGTGAATCATCCTAACGAAACTTGTTTGTGGCGTCTTCGGACTTATCAAGCTTGTTTCATTAGAACCCCAACCCATCTTGTTTGTGACGCCTTCGGCTTATCAAACACGAAGAGTTGGTTTCTCTATTCGAATACTCCTAAAATCAGCGACTTACCGACATCTTAGCATTTCCGGGCACATCATATTGGTATCAGAGCAAGGATGTCGACCAAGTCACACCAGTCCGACGAAAATGTAGCTCGAATTCCAAGAGGCATGACGCTCGACCAAGCCAAAATTTATCGGCTTGAGCGCCAAATTGAGGCCATGCAAGCCGAGATGGTGGAGATGCGTCTCCAAAACCATCAACCACAACCACCACCATATGAGCAAGATGATCGTAGTCACCAAAGTCATGCCGGTGACTTGAGTGACTATGCCGAAGAAGAATATGAAGGGGCACCGAGACGTCAACAAAGGTGTTATGACAATCCTGGTCGTAACGTGAACATCAAAATGCCTCCATTCAAGGGTAATAGCTCGCCCGAAGATTACCTCGAATAGGAGCAGCGTGTTGAAAAACTTTTTGAATTCTATGATGTACTCGAGGAGAGGAAAGTTCGCTTGGCCACACTTGAGTTCACCGAATATGCTCATTTGTGGTGGGAGAATTTGAAAGGGCAGAGGCGTCAGGATGGAGAGGATGAAGTCCGAGGTTGGAGGATCATGAAACGGCTTATGCAACGTCGTTTCGTACCGGAGTACTACCGCCAAGAGTTGTACCTACATTTACAATCTCTTCGGCAAGGAGCTATGAGCGTAGAGGAGTATGTTAAGAATTTCGAAACTGCGAAGATGAGGTGTAACCTTCAAGAGCCGCAAGAGCAAACCATCGCTCGGTTCTTACGGGGACTCAATGATAATATAGCGGATACAGTGGAGTTGCAACCATTTTTTTTCTTAGAGGACGTGATTAAATTGGCGTTGAAAGTGGAGCATTAAAGAAAACAAAAGGTCACCACCCGGCCATACTCCTCTCGACCAAGTGGTGGGAAATACACAAACGACGCTCTGACTGAAGGGAAGACTGTCCTGACCACCAACCGTGTCAGACGGGTTGACATGAGGAAAGCACCCATGGCTGCACAAAAAAAAGATGATGTTTCAAGACCTAACCCGAGGCATCGGGACTTGAAATGATTTCGTTGTCAAGGACATGGTCATATCGCTTCGGAATGTTCAAATCGAAAAGTTATGATTATCCGAGAATCTGAAATTAAGAGCGAAGAAGAAGTCGAGAAGGAAGTTCAAAAGTACGATGAGGATTCTTTAGATGTGGCTGAAGATGGAGAGGTCCTCGTTGTTCGGCATGTTCTTAACGTACAGCCCGTCACTACCGATGAACAACGAGATAACATATTTCACACTCGATGCAAAGTGAGTGAAAAGGTGTGCGGAGTTATCATCGATGGAGGGAGTTGTACAAACGTGGCATCCACTATGCTGGTGGAGAAATTGGGATTGGCTATGATGAAGCATCATATCCCGTACAAACTGCGTTGGCTTAACGAGGTGGGTGATATTCGGGTCTCCGAGCAAGTAAAGTTTCCTTTCACTATTGGCCGATACACCGACGAAGTTCTTTGTGACGTTGTACCTATGAGTGCTAGTCATTTACTCTTAGGCCGGCCATGGCAGTATGGCCGGAGGGTGATTCATGACGGGTTCAAAAATACTTATTCATTTGAAAAGAATGGGAGGAAGCATACTCTTGCGCCACTTACACCGGCGCAAATTCGAAATGATATTTTAGGCAAGACGAAGCGAGAAAATCTGGTTGTTAGTCGCAGAGAAGTCGAGCGAGCCTTGAGTACCAAGGATCAGATTTTTGTGTTGCTCATACGGGAAATTATGCTTACCGACAAGTCCTCACTCCCACCGCAAGTTGTAAAACTTTTGGAGGAATTTGAGGATGTGTTTCCTGAGGAATTACCACATGATTTGCCACCGATTCGGGGAATCGAACATCAAATCGATCTCATTCCCGGTGCTGTTTTACCTAACCGACCAGCCTATCGTTGTAATCCCGAGGAAGCCAAAGAGCTGCATCGCCAAGTGTCAGAGTTGATAGAGCGTGGGTACGTTCGGGAATCGATAAGTCCTTGTTCGGTTTCGGCATTACTCGTACCGAAGAAGGATGGTAGCATGCGTATGTGTGTTGATAGTCGGGCTATCAACAAAATTACTGTAAAGTATCGCTATCCAATACCATGCCTTGATGATATGCTCGACGAATTGCATGGTTCAATATATTTTTCAAAAGTTGATCTTAAGAGTGGATACCATCAAATCCGTATGAAAGAAGGTGACGAGTGGAAGACCACTTTCAAAACGAAGCAAGGGTTGTTTGAATGGCTGGTTATGCCATTCGGTTTGTCAAATGCACCGAGCACCTTTATGCGTTTGATGAATCATGCCTTACGTAAGTTTATTGGGCAGTTTGTTGTTGTTTATTTCGACGACATACTTATCTATAGAAAATCTTTTGCCGAGCATTTGGAGCATCTACGACTGGTCCTCGATGTTCTACGTAGAGAAAAGCTTTTTGGGAATTTGAAGAAATCTGACTTTTGCCAAGACCGAGTCATCTTCCTCGGTTTTGTGGTTTCAGAAAGGGGAGTTGAAGTTGATGAGGAGAAAGTAAAAGCAATCAAGGAATGGCCTGAACCGACTAGTGTTTCGGAGGTTCAAAGTTTTCATGGATTAGCATCATTTTATAGACGTTTTGTGAAAATTTTTAGCACTTTGTTAGCCCCTCTAACTGAGTGTACTAAAGTTAATGGTGCGTTTAAATTTGATAAGGCTGCTCGCAAGAGTTTTGAGATAGTAAAGGAGAAATTATGCTCGGCTCCAATTTTGGCTCTGCCCGACTTTTTGAAAACTTTCGAAATCGAGTGTGATGCATCCGGGGTAGGCATAGGGACTGTTCTTATACAAGACAAGCGACCAATTGCTTATTTCAGTGGAAAGTTGGGTGGCTCTCGACTCAACTATTCCACCTACGACAAGGAGTTCTATTCCTTGATACGAGCCTTGGAAGTGTGGCAGCATTATTTACTTCCAAAGGAATTTGTAATACACACCGATCATGAGTCTTTAAAGTATTTGAAAGGACAAGCAAAACTGAACCGAAGACATGCGAAATGGGTCGAGTTTATGGAAATATTTCCATATGTTATCAAATTCAAGAAAGGGAATTCAAATGTTGTTGCCGATGCTCTTTCTAGAAGACATGCTCTTATATCGATGATGAGTGCGAACTTGCTTGGGTTCGAACTCATCAAGGATCAGTACTCAGAAGATTCAAATTTGTCCTCTATCTATTTGGCATGTGAGAAAGAGGTCGTGAATGGGTTCTATCGCCAGGAGGGATATCTCTTTCGGATGGGAAAGCTTGTAATTCCGAATTGTTCGGTTCGGCAATTGTTAGTTCGAGAGGCTCATAGTGGTGGTCTGGCAGGACACTTTGGGGAAAAGAAGACTTTGGAAATGGTCAAAGAACATTTTTATTGGCCTGCTATGATTAAAGACGTACATCGGGTTGTTGAGAAATGTGTAGTTTGTAAAAAGTCCAAGAGCAAAGAAGCAAATCAAGGGTTATACATGCCATTACCCGTACCGAATCAACCTTGGGTTGATGTGAGTATGGATTTCGTATTGGGATGACCAAAAACACAGCGGGGTATGGATTCGATCTTTGTGGTAGTCGATCATTTTTCAAAAATGGCTCATTTCATCCCGTGTCACAAGACGGACGATGCATCACATATTGCGGACTTGTTCTTTCGAGAAGTTGTGAAACTACATGGTATTCCGAAAACAATCATGTCGGATCGAGATGTCAAGTTCTTGAGTTACTTTTGGAAGACGTTGTGGAAGAAATTGGGTACTAAACTTCTATTTAGTACAGCATGTCATCCGCAAACCGATGGACAGACCGAGGTAGTAAACCGAACTTTGTCTACTTTACTTCGAAGTCTTATTGGTAAAAATCTGAAATCATGGGATGAGGCTCTAGCAATGGCCGAGTTTGCTTATAATCGTAGTGTGCATAGGGTTACGAAACTCAACCCTTTTGAGATTGTTTATGGTTTTAATCCTATTACACCTTTGGATTTATCCCCGTTACCTATCAGCGAGAGGGTTAGTACGGATGGAGAATAGAAAGCCGAGTTGGTTAAAGAGATACATAAGAAGGTGAAAGAACGGATTGAGAAACAAAATGAAATCAATGAGCGAGTGACGAATAAAAGTCGAAAACGGGTTGTTTTCGAACCAAGCGATCTAGTTTGGGTGCATTTGAAGAAAGAGCGGTTTCCAAACCTGTGGAAATCAAAGCATTTGAATACTCCTAAAATCAGCGACTTACCGACATCTTTGCATTACCGGGCACATCAGTAGTACTTATGAATTTGGTTAATAGAGAACTAAACTGAATTTGGTTGAAGACAAGATCTAGGAGGTTGTAAGAGAGAGAAAGAGAGAGAGACGGTGGTGAGGCAAATTATGAGAATGTGAGAGAAATGCTGTTTGGAGTTAAAGATTGAGGCAGCCGCACAAATTTTAGGGTTTTAGTGAGTGTTTGAAGGCAAATTAAAATTCATCACCCACTATTTTGGAGCTAAAAAATTTGACCCAAAAATTAAAGCGGAATTTTTTAACTTTTGGGAAAACATGCCGCCCAAAAAAGAGGAGGGAAGTAATGACGGAAAGTGAAATATAGCAAATGATACCAAATATTTTTTGACATACGGATGATTTACCATATATTCTTGACAAAAAAAAAAAATTAATACTGTAACTAAAATAAATCGATCCTACGCTTTCACACCTCCCGTATGTTGCTCAAACCCGAGACCTTGGTATATGGTAATGGTGGTTTCATCATTCATTTCGTCTCCGCTATTGTTATCGTCGCAATCATATTTTTCTAACTCGATATCTATAGAGTCTGATAAATAATTACGTATTTCTTCTTATTCAACTTGATTCGCGTGAATTTGCCAACCATATTTGCTTCTTGATTCATTTAGTAATTTAGGATCAATGTGTGTGCTAATAATATGTCTAATTGTTTCATTGTATTTAGATTTTGATTCTTGTTTTGGAACACTATTTAAAAGTTGAATAATCATTGATCGTGCTACTAATTTGCATTTTGCACACCAATCTTTATTTCCCTTTCATGTGATTAGTACTAAATAAATCTTTTTTTTCTTAGGTACGACACATAAATGCATAATACACTTGAATCGTTTGCATAGCTATTATAAATGATCGGAATTTGGGTACCGACTTTATGTTAATATCAACGATATTGTACCGTTTGTGATCCTTCTTGCCTTTTGAACCCGATCGAGTCAAACCACTAACACTTTAAAGACAATAAATCATAACCCCTGAACCCTATAATTTTACAAATTTGTATTAAAAAAACTGTGTAATTTCCTTGTAGTTAATACTTTTAATATGAAATATTTTATTTTACAAAAGTGACTATTCACAAGAAACAATTGTATAGTTAAGTGTTGTTACTTTGCTTTGCTAGATTTTTAGTAACAAATTTCACTGTTGTTACTTTTTAGATTGTCAATGTTACCAATTTTGTTGGTACTGTGTTGCTAATGTTAGGTTGAACACATCGGTATCTTATTTAGCAACATATTATTATTGTTGTCCAATATATGTTGTTGAAATGTTATAATTCTGTTGCTAATTTTTAATTTTTAATTATGTTACTGTTATGTTGTTAATTTAATAATTTAGTAACATAAATATTTTTGTTGATGTTTCATGTAAGTAAACGATTTTTTTTTATTTTTTTTTAAGTGTAACATACAAACTCAACGTGAACATGGCAGAGACTATTGATATATACATAACAAGTCAAACATACATGTGTCCCAATCTTATCAACCTTGGCCATACATGTGTCCTAATCTTATCAACCTTAGCCAAATATATCATCATATCCTATCACCCGTGATGTCATCTTGCAATTGCTAATTCTTAAGTCTTTATTTAGTCAATATACTCAAACATGCATATGTTCTGTTGTTTTCTTTATACAAAATAATAATTAAAAAATAATAAAATATTAAAATAATAATAATCAAAATCAGTGTAATTTTTATTAATTCAGAATTGAAACTTAAATTACAGATGACAACATGTATAGACTGAATAGAAATTAAAACAAACGTTATTCAGATTATTATCAATTAATAATCTGATGTATTGAAGTGCAATAACTAGAAACTGCCGGACTGAAAAGTATAAACTTAACAGCCGGACTGTTCTGATTTAAATTGAAACTACAGGACTGAAATGAAACTATTCTAATTACAGAATTAAATTACAGAATTAAAATTACATGATAAAAACAGTACTTTAAAGAAATTACAGAAAGGTAAAAAACATAATTGAAAATTACAGCTAAGTACAGGAAATTAAAATACTGAATTGAAAAGACAGAATGTAAAAGACAAGGCGACTGTTAGACAGTCTTTCCTTAACCGATATTCGCTCAAGCACCTTAATATTTCTGGTTACGTTGGCGCTTCGATCCCAATGTACAACGTTTTGGATGACTCACTAGAAACTGACGACGAGTTAAGGTCGAGCTGTTGGTGAATGGTTTTCTCTCTTTCTATATGATATGGGAAAATATGCAGATTGTTTTCAGAATGTAAAAAATATTGTGTTCAGAGAGTGAGAGAGAGTAGCCTACTTATACGCTGAGCTGAAATCTCAGCCATTATGGTCACTTAATTCAGTATTCGAAACTGCTGAATTAATGATGCAATTATTCTCATTTAATTGCATAAGTTACAAGATTGCTGAAATTTTTTGGGACTGTTTTGTTATTATCCAAAACTCTTAGAATTTCTTGGAACCGGAACCGGAACCGGAATATTCCCCAAGTCCCACGCCCGCGTCCGCGACCCGTGCCCGAGACCGAGCACGTGTGTGGTGCACTTGTCTACACACACCTATTAGACTACACATTATTACCACTCTCTAGTGGTGAATATGTATATAAACTATTCAAAATAATTTTTCCTCTTTGATGTGGGATAAACATTTGGGTGGCTTCCCCATCCATTTATTTTCCCACTTTCTCTTCCCAAATTCCAGACTTTGCCTCTCCATGGTTAACTTCGGAACCAATTTCCATTCACATTCATACACCGAATAGGTCATGCGATATACCGTTTCGAAACTTGTCACACAAGCTACTCAAACCACTTGAGTACGGAGTTTAAAATTTAGATTCTTCGCATGGAATTTGACCAAATTTTTAAACTCGTAATCAATTCGAAAAAAACCATCAAACACCATGAAATATGGTTTTTTCCAACAAAGTATACAACAAGTAGTGCTTTTTATGGGCGAAATTTAACATTTTTTTTTTATTATTGCTGTTCTCGCGGTGTCGTTATCAACATGGATTTAACTATTCTTGAGATGTGAATTTAATAAGAAATAGTAATAATAAAATTATTAGGGAACGAAAACATCTCACTGAGCCGTAGACTTTTCATCGTATTCCCTACAAAAAAAAATCACAGTTTGATTTTACTGATTCTTTATTCGAGGTAATGCTGAATCTTTCAACTTCAATTCTTTTCGGTGACGACGCCAATTGATTGACATTAAGAATTAGAATCAGTGCGTGAGTCTCAGTTTGCAACCTTGGAACCAATAGGAAAATTTTAGGCATTTAGGGTTGAAGGGTTGAAGGATTATAAAATACAGTAAAATAGAAAAACGATCGGTCGTTATAAGCATTTCGACCGGTCGTTTTGGGTAAAAAATTACCCGAGACCACGTTAAAAAACGATCGGTCGTTAGGAAGATCGATCGGTTGTTTTTCAGAAAAACGACCGGTCGTTTTTCTACAGTCGACCGGGCGACTGTAAACTGATATAGAACAAGAATTTTTACACTTTTCGACACCGATTTGGCAAAGAAGAGAAAGAAATTTTTTACCAGATAGTCATATAAAGTCAAAAAAAAAAAAAAAAAAAAAATATATATATATATATATATATATATAAATATACGAGTCACACATCAAACATACCAAACTCTCGTCGAATAAAACAAAATTGTTCCTCGTTAAGGGGTTTTGTAAAAATATTGGCTAATTGCTTATCGGTACTTATATATTTAAGTATAATATCCCCTTTTTAAACATGATCCATTAGAAAGTGATGTCGCAAATTTATATGTTTAGTACGAGAGTGTTTGATCAGATTTTTCGAAAGATTTATTGCACTAGTATTATCACACAAAATAGGCACACTATCAAAGGATAATTCAAAGTCATTCAATTGTTGACGCATCCAAAGGATTTGAGCACAACAACTACCCGCGGCAACGTATTCCGCCTCCGCCGTAAAAAGTGCAACCGAATTTTGTTTTTTGCTATGCCAAGAGACTAAAGCATTTCCTAAAAAATGGCAAGTGCCACTAGTACTTTTTCTATCTAAACGACAACCGGCAAATTCGGTGTCGGAATAGCCAAGCAAATCAAAAGTATTATCATGTGGATAAAACAATCCTAAATTACATGTAATTACAAGATATCTAAATATGCGATTAACGGCTATCACATGCGATTCCTTATGACAAGATTGATACCTAGCACACAAGAAAACACTAAACATGATATCGGGTCTACTTGCGGTTAAATATAAGAGAGATCCAATCATACCTCTATATAGCTTTTAGTCTACGCTTTTACCCGATTCATCCTTATCTAGTTTTGTAGCCGGACTCATTGGAGTTCCTAGCGACTTTGCATCGCTCATGTTGAACCGTTTGAGCAAGTCCCTTGTGTATTTGGCTTGATTTACGAAAATTCCGTCCTTAGTTTGTTTGATTTGCAATCTAAGAAAGTAAGTAAGCTCACCCATCATGCTCATCTCGAATTCGCCTTGCATACATTTAGAAAACTCCTCGCACATACGAGCATTAGTAGCACCGAAAATGATATCATCAACATAAATTTGGATTAAAAGCATGTATTTTCCATCCTTTTTAATAAAAAAAACGTGGTGTCCAAGGTACCACGACAAAAACCATTTTTGACCAAAAACTTGCTAAGTCTTTCATATCAAGCCCGGTGTGCTTGTTTTAAACCATAAAGTGCTTTTTGGAGTTTGTAAACGTGATCGGGAAAGCGTGATTTTCAAAACCGGGTGGTTGCTTTACATAAACTTCCTCATTTATAAAACCATTTAGAAACGCGCTTTAAACATCCATTTGAAATAATTTAAAGCAGTTAAAAGAAGAATAAGCAAGTAACATACGAATGGCTTCTAGTCTAGCTACGGGAAATCGATGCCTTCTTCTTGGTTATACCCTTGAACGACTAGTCTTGCTTTGTTCCTAATAACTACTCCGGATTCATCCATCTTATTACGAAATATCCATTTTGTACCTATGATGGTTTTCTCACGCGGTCTAGGAACTAAAGTTCATACGTTACTACGCTCGAATTGATTTAATTCGTCATGCATAGCTAATACCCAACTCTCATCGAGTTCCGCTTCATGAATGTTCTTAGGCTCTAATTGAGACAAGAATGCAAGATGATTAACTAAATTTCTCAAAGAAGAACGTGTATGAACTCTTTCTCCCGGGTTACCCAGGATTAATTCTTGTGGATGGTGATTGGCAAACCTCCATTCTTGAGGCAAATCGTCATGAATATGTACACTAGATTCTAGGTCCGTTTGAAGTCTCTTTATAGTGACTTCTTCAACAACGGGTTCAACCTCTATACTAGGCGTAATTTCTAAGCTAGATGTAACATGATTAGAAGAAGATGTATTATGAAAAATATTATCATCAATATTATGAACAATTGATGGCTTATCAATCGTCGGTAAATTCTCATCAAAAGAGACATGTACCGATTCTTCCACCAACAAAGTTCTTTTATTAAAAACTCTATACGCTTTACTCGATAGAGCATATCCGATGAAAATTCCTTCATCAGACTTAGCATCGAATTTTCCTAAATTATCCTTACCATTATTATGAACATAGCATTTGCAACCAAATGCACGTAAATGAGAAATATTGGGCTTTCGCTCATTCCATAATTCGTAAGGTGTCGTTTTCAATATAGGCCTAATTAAGGCTCTATTTAAAATGTAACAAGCAGAATTTACGGCTTCGGCCCAAAAATACTTTGGCAAATTATTTTCACAAAGCATGGTCCGTGCCATTTCCTCTAGGGTTCTATTCTTCCTCTCTACTATCCCATTTTGTTGAGGTGTACGAGGGGGCGAAAAATTAAGATCAATACCATTTTCATCACAATAAGTTTGAAATGGTGTATTTTCAAATTCCTTACCATGATCGGTTCGAATACTTTTAATCATATAACCCTTTCGTATTTGGAGCTTTTTGCAAATAATAGAGAATTTTCTAAATGCTTCATGCTTATGAGTTAAAAACAACACCAAAGTAAAATGACTAAAGTCGTCAACCATGACGAATGCATATGCACACGCTCCAAGACTAAGTGTCCGGGAGGGACTAACTAAGTCCATATGAATGAGCTCCAAACAACGAGTAGTAGAAATAATATTTTTAGACTTAAAAGAAATCTTCGTTTGTTTGCCTAATTGGCAAGCGTGACAAAGTTTGTCTTTTTTATAGGGAGATTTTGGTAAACCTATTACCAAATCTTTTCTAGAAAGTTTAGCAAGTAAATCAAGACTAGCATGACCAAGTCTTCTATGCCACAACCAACCATTGTCGTTGATAGTAACAAGACACTTGACCTCATTATCCACCGAACTATTCAAATCAATCATATAGACAGTATTTTGTCTTTGACCCATGAGAATAGTTTTATTTTCCGAAATACAATGAATGATGCAATGCAATTTTTCAAAAATGACTTTGTGACCCAAGTTGCAAAGTTGACTTATACTAAGCAAGTTATGTTTAAGACCATCAACAAGCAATACATTATCAATAATAACATTTGATAGTTTAGAAATACTACCAATACCGATGATTTTACCCTTGCTATTATTCCCGAAGATCACAAAGCCTTCGTATTTAGGTGCAAGAGTAGTAAATTTTGTTTTGTCTCCCGTCATATGTCTTGAGCATCCACTATCCAAGAACCACTTGTCCTCGTTAATTTTTGACCTCAAGCATACCTACAAAACAAAACGATCATTGGTACCCTAATCCACTTTTGGGTCCTTGAGGGTTAGTGTCTCGACCCTTTAAAACCCAAACCAAGTCATTTCTATTTAATTTATATCTATAAGGGCAATTGACATAATCTTCAAAGTGATCACAACGGTTGCAAGTAAGACATTTAACATGCACACTTGGTTTAACAAAACGATTATAAACTAAGTCATTTTTATGCAAGTTGTTTTTACGAGAGTAACTTGGTCGTCTATTTTCATTTTTAGTCATTTGTTTGGTGAATAGATTTTTATGCTTTGCCGTTAGAAGTGGGTTGTACCCTACACCGGTTTTATCATATGCGCCTTGTTGAGAAGCTAATATAGTACTTAACATTTTACTTTCTTTAGTGAACTTAGCAAGAGTAAGTTCGGCGCTATCCGCCTTAAGTTTACATGAACTAAGGTCATTTACTAACTTATCATTTTCCATGGTAAGTTCGGCATTTTTAGAGGTGAGTGAGTCATTTTTTATAGCTAAGTTTTCAAGTTCGTCTTCTAAAATAATTAATATTTTTCTAAAAGATTTGTTTTTACCTCTAGCTTTTTCTAAAGAAGCTAACACATCATTTATGTCAAAACAATCATTACTAGAAAGAGAAGAGTTAGAGGAGTGGAAGCTTACATCCTCGGTTTCGTTATCTCTAGCCATGAGACATAGGTTTGCGACTTCTTCATTGTCGCTATCGGAGCTATTATCATCGCTCCCCCATGCGGCCATGAATGCCTTCTTGTATTCCTTTTTCTTTTCGAACTTGTCCTTTTTCTTCAAGGGACATTCATTTTGCATATGGTCGGGTTTGTGACACTTATAGCAAATAATTTCGTCCTTCTTGTTCGATTTGTCGGATGGCTCTCCCTTATATTCCTTTTTCTGAAATCGTTGGCCGCCCTTCTTTTTCCAACTTAGGAACTTGTTGTAGCGTTTGGCGAATAGTGCTATTTCATCATCCTCACTAGAGGAATCGTTATCGCTATCGTTATTCGTTGTACTTTTGAAAGCGATGCCTTTCTTCTTTTTCGAGTCATCCTCTTTTTTTTGAGTTGTCATGTCTAGTTCATGAGTGCTTAAGGATCCCATGAGGTTGTCGAGAGAGAGAGAGTGTTCAAGTCCTTAGCTTCTTGTATATCCGTCACTTTTGATTCCCATTTTCTCGGAAGACTTCTTAGAATCTTTGTCACCATCTCCTTACTAGAATACACTTTTTCAAGTCTTTTAAGATCGTTAGTAATTTTAGTAAAACGAGTGTACATAGAAACAATAGACTCGTCATCATCAACTTTAAAAAGTTTGTAATCATGAATAAGCATGCTAATTTTAGAGTCCTTAAATTGACTAGTTCCCTCGTGCATAATAGCTAGCTTATCCCATATTTGCTTAGCGGTATCACAACAGGAAATCTTATCATACTCACTAGGCAAGAGCGCACAAGTTATGGAAGTCATAGCTCTACAATTTAGAGAAAAAGCATGGCGTTCATCCGTGTCGAGTTCCTCTACGAGTTTATCTAAACTATTTCTCATATGCGTTTTATAGCCTTTGCTAATGCTAATCCATTTGTATATTTCGTAACCACATAGAAATTTTTTCATAAGATCTCTCCAATACGGATAGTTTGTACCGTCAAAGAACGGGGACCTAGTTATGGATTTTGAGTCTGCGTACGTAGACATATCAGATCTTTAAACAAAAAATCGTTAGATTTTATAAATAGAAGAGCTAGGCTCTGATACCAATTATTGGCCCGTAAGTGTGTAAACCTTAGAAGGAAGGAAGGGGGGGGGGGGGGGAATAAGGTTTACGTACGATTTTCGCGGAATAAAAGATTTGAGCAATTAACAACGCAAATAGTAGAATTTATAACCAACCAAATTTTGTTAACACTATAAAGCTAGTCCAATCTACGGAAGCAATCAAAACAAGCAATAATATAAGTGCGGAAAATAATAGTTAAGAGAAAAGAAATAACACAAGATATATAGAGGTTCGGAAAACCCGCCTAATCCTCTCCTCGGTATTCACACTACCGAGTACTTTACTAGAATCTTCTTCCCAAGATTACAACCTAACGAGCTAATCCGTGGATTAAGCTCCCCCTTACTCTATGAGTATCCCGAATGAAAAGACCTAGAGCTTTTAAGCAATACTCGCTTATAAAGCCTATACCCGAACACTCGCTCACAAATGAGTTTATAATTCACTCTACAATTTGAATCGAAATGTATCACTCACTAACAAATAGTATTTTGGTATTTATATGATTACAATAAGATTACACACAAGAGTATTTATGAAAATAAGTGAGAAAAATGAAGTATAAGCTTGATTATTGATCTTGAAAGAATAGCTTATTGTGTGTGTGAATTGAGGTAATTTCACTAAGGATTTTGGGGCTATTTGAAGGCTAATTGGTCTTTGTTACCGTTGTATGAAGGTTTATCTCTTTAACCATTGGTTTTTACCAATTTCCCATTTATCCAGAATAAATCAAAAAGCTATTTTTTGAATTCTGCAAAAAACGATCGGTCGTTTTCTGCATTTCGAGCGGTCGTTAAGTAACAACCTCTCTGGTCAATTTAGAACCAAAATGATCGGTCGTTTTTTTCAAAACGATCGGTCATTTTTTGGCAATTTTTCGGTTTTCCCGCTATAATTCGAAAGCTCGTAACTTCTTCGTGTTAACTCCGATTCTGGTTCCGCTTGATCCTTTGGCTTCGTATTTAAGTACTCTATCATTTTCAACCTTAACAAGCTAGATAAAATGATTAGTACTCAAAACAAGATTTTATCATGTTTTACATATTTTGTTATCATTAAAACAATTGATTAGAAGAACATCGTTCAACAATCTTTATTCGTGGTTAATGATCTGCTTAGCATAATCTTGGGTAGATCTCTTTCATGGTAGATCTCCTTAGAGAGATTGAGAATTTAGGGTAGATCTACTTACTTAGCATAATTTTTGCAATCATATCTGATTATGTCATAATATATCTCTAGTCTTATCAAAGATATACTATAATGATCTCCTTTGTTTCTTTTCACGTGTATGCGCCGACTTTGACTTGTTATTGGGGAAAAGTGTTGTTGTTAGGCTTCTCAAGGAGGGGCTTCCCCGAGTACCACGATACTCGCTATATGTAAACTGGGGTGAAGACCCCTTTACACTTGGGCATTGTCTCCCTCTCGGACCCCATAATATACCGATCCGAGGGGCTAGAATTATACTACTCGTAGGAGATTCTGTTTGCTTGTGTGATAAGAAATACTTTCTTCTGTATTAGACAAAATGTTTATGGGAAGTCTCTCATATAGATTTGATGTCATATTTTTCTATGAGTATATTTACTTCCTGATATTGTCTTATCAGTATCTTTTCGTAGTTATCTCGCACGTCAGCTCCTCAGGAGACATTTATTACATTTAATGTGAAGTCTCAACTCTACATTTTAACCTTCATCTGTTGTTATAAATTAAAAAATCACTATTTCTATTTTACTTATCTTATCTTATCTAGTTTTTATTTATTTATTTTTACATTTGTTGGTTTAGTATTTCAGTATTCTACAAAGTTCATGAGTTTTGGATTTAACCATTTTGGGTTCATGAACTAGAAGAGTTTTTTGAATTCTTCTAGAGCATTTTTCACATTTATTCATAGCAGGAAAAATCAGATCGGATGGTATAGGAAATAGAATATAAAGATTTGTGTTTGAGTTTACTTTGTGTTCTTTCTATTTCCGGCGTTCTTTACCTCGTTATCGTCCTACATCACTTACTATTCCTCATAACACGTCTTTCCTTATGCACGAGTGTATACTATGTTCATTGTCAACTCAAAAGCTCCATTTTAGCTAGTTGAAAGAATTTTACGAATACCTGAAAAATAGTACTGAGATTCTACATTGTTCATAATTTCTGCTCTAGTAGAAAAGAGGCGCTATATTATCCACAGACAAGACAATTCAGAACTTTAAGCGAATCCATATATTTGATGCTTAGAAGCTACAATTTGTTAATGACACATGGTACATCTCATGTATGACTGAATGCTTGTTTTTAGAGCTGAAGTTTGAGAGTCTGCTTATTGGAAAATAATTACAAACATGCTTAATGTAATGCCAGATTTGTCACTGGACATTTACGGCAATTTGATAACGTTTTGACACTCGGTACAAATAAAAAAAAAAAATATATATATATAATGCAAGGAGAATCGCATCTGCTATATATTCCATCAAAGCATCCATTCAGTACAAAATCCATTGGCATTATGGGAAGGGGGTTCAGCATTCATACCGCTCGGACTTGCTTGATTAAAACTGAAAACACAAGATTACTGAAATCAACCAATTTATTGGAAAATGGATAATTAATCTTTTAGTTTGTAAATGCATATGCTATTAAGAAACTAGCCAAAGGAACCTTACCGTATTTGTAGTGTTGAATTGAGGGACAAAGGATGGAAAAACCCCTCGGAGTGAGATGGATTATGATTGTAAGGATTCGGATTTTGTCTTTGACCCTCCCATATATTTCGGAAAGCAAAATCGACGCTACACTCCTCCACCTAGAAAAAGCAGTTAGTGAATTTATCTAGGAAACATCATTGCAAATTGTAATGACTGATATATTCATGCCAAATCAAGAAAATAAAACTTTGACAACTAAACTGTTGAACTTTTAAGATTGCGTTAGGAGAAATTATGAGCTTGTATCAACAAATCTAGTTTTATCTAGGTCACATAAATATCATTCTGAAAGGTATATCTAATTATTTTTCAATAAATTCATAACTAGAAAACTAAATTTTTGTTTTCACAAAAGCTAGAGACAATATAGTGGTATAAAAGGAAATATATAAATTAACGACATTCTTTTGTAAAAATCAATTTCAATTTGACTATGGTTCATCTTTGCTTCTTTTCGCCTTACATACGCTATGCTACTTTTTCTTGTTGTTCATTTTGCTAAATTGCTACTACAAGAAAAAGTTTATTTAGCATCATAATTTTTTTGGGTTATGTTGCTAAAGACTTGAAGTGGTTGTGGCTAAATTTTAGCAACAAATTATGTTGCTATTTGTTGCTAAATTGTTGCTAAAATTTAGCCACAACCACTTTAGCAACATAACCGAAAAAAAATTATGATGCTAAATGAACTTTTTTTTGTAGCATGTAGGAAGTTGTACCTTCTTTTGCAAGACTTTATTAGACTCGGCTAACATTTTCTCCTGCATTACGCCACAATACAAGTTTATGTTTAGATGCATTTTACATCTTATGAAAGGTATATTGATATTGAGAAGCATAACATACCCTTTTCTGAAGGTCAGCCAGTTGATCAAGCATCCACCGAGTCTAATAGATGAAAATCACAATATATATAAGGGTTTGTCAACTTAATGATAAATGGCACAAGGCACAATATATATTTCGACATAAGTGGTACAGTAGTAACTACTCAATATAAGTACCAGCTGGTTGAACACTTCCCTCTTGAATAAAAAAAACGAAAAAAAACTTAGTAGAAGTATATTTTCAAAAAATTTAAAAAATAGTAGAACTATTGTATCCATCTCATCTATTCTGAAATAAGTCACCCATAAACACCAAAGACTGGTTTTACTTATAAAACCAATTTTAAAAACAAAAGTTTAATTTTGTTAGTCCAGAATCAGCTATTTATAAAACAAAAATTCGTAATTTTAGATTGTTGAAGCTATTTGTAAAGAAAAAACGAAAATTTTAAACTAAACATAACAGTAAACAATCATTATTGATTAAGAGAAAAATAATAACCTTGAATTACCGAAATGAAATTACTGAAAATTTAAGGACTTAAATGAATAGTTACACAAAATAGAATTGAAGAAAAATCAAAGGGTCTCAAATTAAAATTTAAAACAAGGATAGTAAAATTAAAAGATTCAGATTAAAATCTAGACGAGTCCACTATTTGACAGTGTTTTTCTTAAACCTAATTCACCGAGCCAACTTTTTAGACTTATAGCCTAAAAGAGGTTTTATTTTATTCTAAACTCCCGCTCTCCCTCTTTTTACCCCCAACTCCAAAACCCTAGGCCACCTCCACCGCCACATCCGTCTAGGGTTTAATTGTTCAAAACTGGCTCCGCGAATCGGGTTTAAGGTACATTGTCAAACGGTGGACTCGTCTAGTATTTAATCCAAGCCCTTTAAATTTTCTATTCTTGTTTTAACTTTTTATCTGAGTCCTTTAATTTTTAGTAATTTCTTTTTTGTAATTCAAGTTTATATTATTTTATTCTTCATCAGGAAAGATTCTATACAGATATATATGTATAGTCCGGAATTTTCATTTAGTTACAAACAGCTCCAAAAAAATGTTATTATAATTAAAACACACCAAGAGGGCCACCAACAAGACTCTATTATGAAAGCTTAATTAAGCTAATGAATTCAAAAAGAAAGTGTGGGAACGGTAAGTTAAAGGTTTAGCACCTCCTCTAAAAAGATCTGTATCAAAGATAAAAGAAAGGATAATAAGTGTGCAACCACGATGATCGTGTCTATGAGGTACATACCGTCTCATTTGACCGGCATCCATATGGATTTTTCCATTCATCTTAATATTGCTCGCTAGGGAATATAGAGATAGGAACATAGGTCATTTTAGTTTCTTTTTAAAGTTTTTTTTAAGTTAATCTTTAGCTACACTGTTATATTATATTGTTACCTTGGTAGTTCTGATTTGGTTCAATGAAGCCTCCATCTGGTGTTCAAGTTGATCGAGCTCCTTTACTGTTAATGTCCCCAAGTCTTCTCCAAAAAGGTTTCTTATATCCAACATACAAAAAGACAAGTCATTAGTGAGTTCAATTCATGTTTTCTACATCCCTAGGTCAGTGACACTAGTTTGTGTGGTTTATCATGTAAATAAAATTCTTTGAATTAAAAAGCTTAGAATTTAACTGTCAAGCTTAACTTATTCACTAGTAGTATATTTACAGTAAAATAAAAATAACTCAGCTTAAATTTCAACCACCGGATCACTACTAGAAAAGGCACGGATGGCAACTGACGGTTGAGACGAAAAGTTTCGTTTCAAATCTTTCAACTACACTAACACTGAACTACGACGACATTCACTCCGTTAAGGATAGTAACAAATTTGCGACGCCTTGGAGACAAACTTTAATATCCCAAAAGTCCTAATTTTGACCGTGAAATTTTTATTCAAATTGATTCAAGTATGTTACTCACTTGCGACGGAAAATAATAAAAATGGGACCCAGCAAAATCTTTGACAATTCAACGGTAGTTATAGTCGTAATTTCGTCGTCAATCAGAAGCTAAAGTTTTAGTTTTTTTATTCTTAAATAATGAGACTATCTTAACTCTCTCTCTCTCTCCCCCCCCCCCCCCCCCTTTCTAACAGTTCTTACATTCCGATGTCATTCCGTTACCAATTCCGTATCAGCATTTAAACGGAAACCTAGCAATTTGGTTGAATTCCAGGAGACTCTATTCCGTCGTAAATCTTTTACAGGTTTGGAATGATAATTGTCTATTTAATGAACATGTTACTGTACATTTCTTTATATTTAATTAGTGAAGTTAAACTATTATTTGAAGAGGATTTGAATCTATGTTGCAACAGAACATTTAAATGATATTTTCGAAGTGGATTAAGTTTACAAGTAGTTCACTGCTACAAAAATAATGTCACAAATCTGTGGCATTAATACATGTTCATATATATTAACTTCCCCTTGAACACTTGTCAAACAAGTTTAATTATTACTAATTATTTAACATGCATATATAAGTCGTTAATATTTCACAGTTTAGGGTTTCTGTTACAACATAACTAATTTATTTTATGAATTAAAAATAGTTACTAATTATATAATTTCTTGGTAAAATTTCTTACACAGTTTCCACGTATAACGAAATGATAATGATGACTATATTAGTTTCACATTTATTAATGTTAATCACAACACTTTGACGACACTAGTTAAAGAAATATTGATGCATATGCCCTTATTGCCGGTATGCATTGTTATAAATTGTCATTAAAGTGATAAAACATAATAGCTAATAGTTTACCCAATTAGTTGTGTTGATTTGTACATAGTTCGTATGAACATTTTGAAAGAATTATACAAACTTGTAGAAATAAGAATGAAATTATTTCAATATTTCATTTTCATTAAAATTTTGATTTATGTTAATTAAATTAGTTATTTCAACATTTCATTTGCTATCCTAATTGCTTTAGGGTTTAGGGATTAAGGATTTATTGTTACAGTTTTGCATTTGTAAAGTAAACTTGATACATCAATAATTCGGGTGTACTGAAAATGTCACAATACTTACTACAATACAATTTTAACGGGAAAAAAATCGTTTAGTGTACTATACTATCAGTACTTAACGATTTAGGTACTGAACTACCAATTTTAACAATTGAGGTACCGAATTACGAAATTTCGTCCAACTAAGGGACTAACAGTATAATTCGACGAGATTGCAATTACTATATCTCACATTTGGAGATCTATTTTTGACATATGTTGATAGAATTGCACTCATCATGTGGTAGGTAATGGAATGTGAATGAAATTTTATCATTTTGTTTAACGGTAGGTCCTCAATTATGATAAATTTTGTAGTTTGATACCTCAATTATTAAAATCGGTAGTCCAACAACTAAATCGTTAAATACTGGTAGTACAGTACACTAAACATAATCTTCCCCCAATTTTAACTTTATAATACCCCCTTTAAGCATATAATTAATTTAAAAAAGAATTAAATATAAAAAATTAATCCAAATTATAGAACGTATAAGAAAGACGGTAAGTTATACAAGTAAATGTCTACTTTTATTGTAGTATACCAAAACTTAATGTTTTAAAATTGTAATCCCAATTGTTTGTTGTGTGGGCTATTGAAATACGAATTTAATTGTGTTGTAGAACAAGTAAGAACACTAAGATTTAATAATAATAAAGTAATCGCCGCAAAACCAATGCAAGTACCAAGCTGTTGAACACCAATTAAGGCGGTTGACATGTCATTTAAGGCGGGTAATAACTACCACAAATGAGTTGAGAGTTTGCTTCGGTGTTGCGACGGATTTACATCGGTCCATTGAGCAATAATGTAATCAAAGACACTGTTTTAGTCTTTGTGATAAAATATTAAAAAGTAATTCGTTGAAAGTGATATTTGTTATTATTCCGTCTGAAAATCGATCACAATGTAATTAAATTTAAATAAATATACATCGCAATATCGCTAAGTTTTAGTAGGGTTTTCATGGTGGCTGTATTTTGAATATACGTTGCTGGTTTGTTTCTGATCCGTCGCAAATCATACACTATATAAATGATTTCGATTTTTCTTTGAAATAGATACACTTATATTATATACATACAATTTCCTAAATTGTCGGATTGCTCTCGGGTCAAGCGTCACTAGGCCCAATTTGACATAATTAAGGTTGGTTAAACTTTTCTACTTCTTTATTAACTAGTATGTTAGTTGTGCTTAGTTTATTACTTATTCATTTAAGCATAGTCAAACTATCAAAATTATTTAATATTGGTTATTTTGTAAAAACTTGTCTAATCATGGTTAATCAACT
This sequence comes from Primula veris, assembly GCA_963682055.1. Classification (NCBI taxonomy): domain Eukaryota; kingdom Viridiplantae; phylum Streptophyta; class Magnoliopsida; order Ericales; family Primulaceae; genus Primula; species Primula veris. The sequence goes on along the minus strand of OY821742.1, from coordinate 25,841,437 downwards.
ATGTTAGGTTCACTTAGAATGTACCAAGAAATATGTTAACTTGCCTATCACTATAAACTATTCATATTTAAATATTATTAAGCCCAAATCATACATATAAAATTTAGTTATTTAATTTGTATTAGTTGAAAATGATTATAGTGAATAATTTATTTCTACATGGTGAAATTGAGTCGAGAGTGGATGTATTACCTCTTAGATTATGATGGTTGTCTCGACAACAATTTCTGTATGGGTGTAGCTGATTTTATCAATTTTGCAATTAATAATGGGGAATGTTTGAATGGAAATAAATTAGATTTCCATGTAATCATAAGAAATGCCCAAATACTCAATTTCTCCATATTAGGTTGAGATTCACTTGTTACGTACCGGTTTTGTTCCTAATTACTATGAGTGGATGAGTCATGGGGAATCATGGTTGTCTATGGATTGTGACCAGTTTGTGAAACATCTTCAGTTTAGGCCCGATGGATATGGATTTAACATAGCTGAAACTTACATGAATGAAACAATAAGGCAAGAAAATAATGATTACAAACAAGCAACATATGCCGACCCCTTCCAAACGATGATTAGGGATGTTGCATGGACTTCTTTTCAGTACCCAATCAATCCCGTAGAGCCACCTAACCCAACAGCGCATGAGTTTTATGATATGATGAAGGCTACATAAAAACCGTTGTACGAGGGTTCAAATCACTCAATGTTTGATGCAATGGCCCTTATGATGAACGTTAAGTCAGATATGTATTCTTCCACAACATCCTTTGAGAGGTATGTCGGGGCATTCAAAGAGGTATTGCCTGAGGGCAACTCATTCCCTGATAGCTTTTACCAAACCAAAAAAATAATACATGGTTTGGGCCTCCAAAGGAGAAGATAGATGCATGTATAAACCATTGTATGATTTATTGGGGAGTAGGCAGCGATAGTTTGGATGTAAGATATGTGGTTTGCCGAGATACGAAGCTAATGGTAAAGCACAAGAAGTTCAGTTCTTTCTTCTAGTTCTATACCATGCATTCAATCGTGTTTCGTTCGGTAATATTGTATTGGTGTTTATATTTTGTATTCTGTTTGGGATGTAGGATAAACTTGAGGAGAGCTTGGTCCTCCTAAGGGAAGAAGCTGAGAAAGAAGGTTTGTCAGTTGATTCTATTGACGAGAACAAGGTGTTTCTTGACGTATTAGCTGAGCTTGGATGCATCGAGAAAGGGCGTGTCTATGGACTCGGTAAATGAGTTGCCACCATGTCCTCAGACGGTTCCTTCTCTAGCACTGCAAAGTCTGCGTCGCCGCCTTTGTTGACTCAAGAAGATACATTTGAGTTAGTGCGCAACATGATCAAGGAGACAATTATGGGTGATGGTTTCAAAGAGAATCTTCTTCAACTGTTGATTGAGTTGTTGGCAAACCTTGTCAATTCTAGGAACACACAACCGAGTGATGGTATAAGCGGTAATGTTCAGCAAGTGCCAATCGAGTCGTTGGTGAACCTGATGCAGTCTAGGACCACACAGCCGAGTGATCAAGAAAGGAATGCAGGTGATGGTTCTGGGCAGAATGGCAGTAGTGGTGACTGGAATTCTGGAAATGGTGAAGCTCGTGAAGGTGTTGATGGAGAGGAGACAGACGACGTCTACCGAGTGTATGTCGATGATGTTGAGGATGAAATTCTAGCTGATATTATTGTTTAGAGTTTATCTAAGTGTAGATGTCCTTTGGATGGTTGTGTAATCGTACTTGTTAGCGTATTAACTCATTGATACGAGTAGGGGTAACTTGGCTTTTGTTTAATATGTAATATCGTAGCTTTTGTTCGAGCTTATCCCGTTTCGTGAATTTGGAACTTATGTCTAGGAAACTTTTCGATACCAGTTTGCGTATCGTGTTTTATAGTGGTGATATATAGTTTATACATTTCTGCTTTATTTACGTTTCTGTTTTCATTTAAAAATAAAATAAAATTTATATTAAAATAATACATTTTGCAGAATGTATTATTTTAATATAGATTTTATTTTTTCTGTCAAATTAATATTTGTGACAGAATTGCAATGATATTTCATTTCTGATAAATATTAATAAATAAAGAGAATTATAATACAAATATAATTTACGGCTAATTTGCAACGAAATTTTAATCACAAAAGACATAAAATATTAGTATTGTGGTTATAGTTGCTACTAATTTGAGTCGCCATTTTTGTCGCAAAAATATCAAAGAGTAGCATGATGATTAACTAAAAAAATATTGATAAAATTCCTTGATTAACTCAGCAACATTTTTGCGACGAATTATTCATCGTTATTTAAAAAAGGAAAGTAATTAGTTTAAGTTAATCTCTGAGTGGGAAACTGTTAAACATTATTTAGTTTCGAATTTACGATGGAATTTTTGTGACAAAAGTGAAGCAAAATCAGCTAACATAAGTCTTGCCACTACCAGAAATAGTTAAGATAGTAACAGCTTACTTTTTAAAAACTGTTGATAAATTGAGTGTCGTTAAGTTTTAGTAACAGTTTAGCAACAAAAATTGTTGCTAAATTTAGCGACTCTCAATTTAAAATCAGTTTAACAACAGACGCTCTGATGGTAAGCTGACATTTTTTTATAGTGTGCCCCGTTTCTGGTGACATGTTTTGAAACGACATAGCTACAAATTTCTCGTCGCAGATTTGCGTCGGACAGAAAATATCCATCGCATAACATTTGCGACAAGCACTTTGGTTTCGGACTCTAGTGACACCAATATCCTTTGCTATAACGTGTTTAACGACGGATTTTGAGATTTAGCTTCGCATTTTTTTGAAACAATTGGTGCCTATTCTTGTAGTGGGATGTGCATCAATACAATCAAAAAAATGAAAAAGAAATAAGTAAAATTCAATGACTGCTTCTTCATGAAATTAGGACGTAAATATGCTACTTAAAAATTCATAAAATATCATGCAAAGTAGTAAGTACCTCTGATAGCGCTGCAGAATCTCAGATCTGGCCTTTAGCTTAAGATATTCATGATAACTATTCTGCTAAGCGGAAAATAATACGACTTAGATATATTGGATATTAAGAATAGAGAAGGAGCAATGGTAAACAAAATATCGCTGCACAAACTATATATATTACTAATAGCACATGTCGCAAACTATTCTTTCCAAAAAAGTACCACTCTCTAAAAATACTAAAATTAACTACGTTCTCTTTCAAACCAAAAATAATAAAGATACTCGAATAATTCACAAAAAATTATAAAAACAAAAATACGTTAAATTATATAATTAAAAATTAAACACCAAAAAAAGTTCAATATTTATGAAAAAGCAGTTTTTTTTTTCAAAAAAATAAAAAAATCCACGAAACTCGGTTTTAACCGAACAGCGATAATTTAATCGGAAAGCGATTTTTTAAACCGAAAAACGTTTGTTTTTATAAAAATTCGCTTTAGACATCATACCCATTTTATCACGCTTCATATTTTAAAAACAAAACTTCATAATCTTATTTTCATAGGTCATACTCCGTACTTCATATCATTTTTTCACACATTGTACATTTTATTTTCAAAATTCATACCCTATTTTTGGAATTCTTACCATTTTTTTTTTCAAATTTCATGTCTTCTGATCAAATTCCATGAAAAACTATTAGAAAAGGGAGAGATGAAGATCAGAGAGCCGAGAATATGGAGGAAGGATTAAAGACTTAATTTAGAAAGTGTGTTTTTATAAAAAAAAATAGTTTGGTATGTGGAGTATGTTTTTTGTATTTCATAAGTGCTGGTTTTTGTCAATTTTCCAATAACAAAAAAAAATAAAAACTTCCAGCTGATGACAGATTTTATGAGTTCTTGCCTACAAAGAGCTAACAAAAATAACTAAATAATAATTATCATGGTGTTGCATTGCTTATTACCGTGTTTCCGCTGGGATCATTATGATCCATTGACCCATAACTACATGTCCTGTACTTCTCAAGCGTCTTCGAAATGCTAGGAGAAATATCAAAGAAGAAAATCTCAGTTTTTGGTTATACGGATGGTAATGATACATCCTTAGAAACGTCTTATTGCAAATGTTTGGATGTGCAAAATCACACTCTAGGACTTATATAGACTGATTAGATAAAAAAAGGAACTGCTTCTTTTGTCAAGAAAAACCATCTTTTTTACTCTAAAGTGTTATACCGATTTTATATAGAATATTCCGTACCATACTTGAACAATATTGTAAACAGACTGGTCATCATTTAGAAAATGCTTCCAGGCAAATACCAACAGCAAAGAATATGTTTCACAATTGCAGAAAAATTTACGAAAAACTAAAAACCAAAACATAAGCTCAAAGATAAACTCTTATGGAAGAACGAAGAAAATGTGAAACGGGTCTATTGATTTAAACAGTCATTGGTAATTTCGTGACAATGGTAAATAACGGTATTTTAATGTATAAGCCAAATAAGAAACCATGCATTCTACCTTTCGGGATGCTTTTTTGTGCTGGCTGTAAAAAGAAATCCATAATTTCATTATGAGATATATAAAAAAAGATAGTGATGCAATTACCAAAAAAGTAATAGATCCTTACAAGTTACAGGAAAGTCTACTTCAAAATTTAAGTAAAATAGAGTGAAGAAATCAACTCTTAGTATATCTTTAGTATAGTGTATTGTTTTTCACACATACAGTTCGTATGTGTGAATAAAAATAACTAGAGTTGCGATAGAACACAAATTCATATACATACTCACTTACTCGGTGAGAAAAAAATTAAAGAAACATGATGTAATTTGAAGGGAGTAAAGACTAGATCTTCGATGTTATGGAGTACTCTAGGAAGATCAAATTCACATATATATTTTTGTATTTAAAGGAATCAATTGCGGTAACAGGAATAATTTGATTTAAGTATAAGAAGAATTAAAGAACTTTAAAGTAGATGTATGGGTAGACGAAGTCCACAAGAATAAGAAAGAGCCCTAGTTGGTAAATATTGTAAAATCTAACATTTTTTTATAGTATATACCTAGAGCAGCTAGAAAACTCAAAGAGCTTGCCCCGATTCGAAAAGATGATAAGTGCGACCTCGGCATCACAGAGAATAGAGAGCTCACAAGCCTTCTTCAGTAGCCCATTTCTCCTCTTTGCAAATGTCACTTGCCTGTTTACTTTATTCTCTATCCTCTTAAGCTCAATTCTTCCTCTCCCCATTTTTATCTTTTTTATTAGAAAAAAAAAAAACTACTATTTTGTAGAGGTGAATATCACTTTTTGATATGAGTGTCTGCAAATGGCACCAAAAGAGATAAGAAGGTACATGGAAGAGGGCCTAGCTAGTGAGAGAAAGAGAAAGGGAAAGTGGAGTTTTCAGTGCCTTAATTAGGTTACATTCATATATCAAATGGTCCTTTGCTCACTCACTTCTGTAACCTCAGGGTTTCCTCTTAGTGCAATATTTATGTCCACTCATCATTCTTCAACCCTTTTTTTTCCATACACTAAATATTCTTTCCAATATTTACCGAAACAGGATAGATAATAATTGATGGTTAGTTACTTCCAACTTGTTATGTATTTATTTCCTTTATTATTGCTATTATCGTTAATGATACCGTTTATTATTTGTTTCATTGGGTTTGCTGTATTTCGTACTGGTACTTGTCTGTGCTTAAAATAGTTGGAAGTGTTTTTCTTGTTGTTGGACAGTTTGATTGTTACTGGTATGATTTTTTTTTTAAATGAATGTTACTGGTATGATTGGTTAGTTTAATTTCGCCAATATATAGTACCCATGTAATTTTTATTCTTTGACCTTAGAGCAATCATACAGGCTAGACAAAATTTTCTCTAAACTTATCACAAAACCACATTTTTACTAGTTTTAGCTACTCACTTTTACATTACCAAATTAACAGCCTCTCCAAAACTACTTTACCAAATTAACAGCCTCTCCAAAAGTATCCCTATTTTCATTAAATATTACCTTTTAAAGTTTCTTCCTCTTTGATTTTTTTGTTGACCCCACATAAATACAAATATCTATAGAACTTGTTGTTGTATTTCAAAAAATTGGGTCCACATCACTGTTTTAAAAATCTCGTAACGTTGCGCAACGTTGTGCGATATAGTGGTTTTTGAAAGAAAAACGCAACCCTAAAACGCTATTTGGATGGGAAAACGCTAAATTCGCGCTATAGAAACGCTATTTACGCTATAGGGGACGCTATTTACGTTATAGCGGGTGCAGTCAAAAAAAAATATATATATTTTAGTTTTTTAAAATTTTTGGTTAAAATTTTAATGAAATTATTAGAGCTTAAAGAGAATCAAACCCCAAAACTCTTGCAAACAGAGTAAATACTCTAGCATCTCAAGTATAATCATTTTATGATTATTATCTATAATTTTTTATATATATTTAGTTAATTTTTATTAGATATTTTGAATTTAATGCTATATTTATATGTATATAGGCAAAAAAAAAAAAAAATACACCGTAAAGCGCTATGTAGCAACGCTATTTGCGCTTTTAGCGTTTCTCTCGAAAAAACGCTACGGTAACGATAACGCTATTTAAAACATTGGTCACGTATGCCCACAATTATTTGGAATGGCCCATGTTTGCTCGATATATATACCTAGTCAATTCAACTATATTAGTTATAGCTATCCCAAAGCTAGCCTGTTATTTGCCATTTTTTTTTGTTGAGATAGTTATAGTTAGTTAAAAACATGTTTTGACTACCCAGATGGTGATGCTCTTATGGTTGGTTTAGGTCTCTTTATCTCTAAAGCCCACTTTATTATCAAGTAACATGTACAGGTCTCTTATCTCTAAAACCCACTTTATTATCAAGTAACATGTACAGATGTACTATCAGAGTAGATGATCATTATTAAAAGAAAGAGAACATTATAAATAAATTGCATGATTAACACTTTTTACAAAATAAAAAATAAAATCACTCTATTTTCCTATCTAGAAATTATTTGAGTTGACGGTTTGCTATTCTGCTATCAAATGGCTTTATAAATACTTAACATAGTCGTTGAAATGATCTTATTTTGGTGAACTGGTAGAATTGCAAGTTAATGCCTTATATGGTATTTCGCAATTTATGAGATGAAGTGTTGGTAACTCCTAATATGATTTATGAATGAATTGTACTAAGTTTTGTTTTACTGACTTGTTCTATAAAAGATAAAATGTAGCTAATATCTTGGCAAAATTAGAGGTGCAAGAAGCTCAAGTTCAAATTAAATAGTTTCATCATGTTTTAGGCTTTTTTTTTTTATTATGATCAATTGTTATTATAATAGTTTGTTTAATAGTACTATAATACTTAATTTTAATTTCTTATTGTTGTTGTAGACTTTTGTCTTTTGATAATGTGTAACATTTGCAGCATTTAATTATATGCTCTAGTTTGTTCATTTCACACTCCTAAACATATGCTTGATTTGTACTACGAGTTATCAATATGGGGCATTTCAACTTCTGTATCTTCAGTATTTGTTTGCACTACAAGCATGTATATTTTTTTTTGCAGTGTTTTCTCTTCATTTTCATTTTCGAGATTAATAAATATAGAAAGTGTTGTAAATCTTATTATCTCAGTATAGATTATATAAAAGATATAGAGAGAGACAACAGACGAAGTGTTTATTCATTGATAAGTGTAGCGAAATATATCAAGAGACCACATAACCCTTTTTATATAATAGAAGTTAGAATTACATATGATAGGAAAGTCCAAAATAGACCCAAGTAAAGTCTCATAGAGTAAGGACCAAGATAACCAATAATATCCTACAACACTCCCCCTTTTAACGTTTTGATTTCTTCGTTTTCATGTAGTCGATCTGAGTCGAGTTCATTCACAGTGCTAAACACATAAAACCTTAGGGCCGAAAAATACAGCATGAGACAAAAACCGTTACCTACGAGAAACAGTGTAACTGAATGATATAAGCCGAAATACTATGCAAGTAACTAACCACAATACAATTTGGCTCATCAAAACATTGACAGAGCAAAACTAATTGGAAAATCTATGATCGAAGGAAAAATAGTGCAACAGTGGTAGTAGTAGGAGTTCAAGCACAAAATAGGTGATTTATCAAAACCTTGCTAGAGAAAACCCAGTGGGAAAAAACCTCTAGTCGAAAGAAAAAAGATTACACAGTGGTAAAAAGTATACGACATGATACTTTTCTTGATTTCGGCAATCCTAAGTGAGATAATGGGAACGTGTATCACGAAAAAGCTTGCCAAGAAAAACTCACTGGGAAAAAACCTTGGACTAAGGACAAAAAGAGTACACAAGCATACAACAGAATGCTCTCCATCACTTGCACATGACAGGGTGTGAGGATTCATCTAAGCATACGTCATGATGCTCTCACTTGCACGCAACAGGGTGCAAGGATTTATTTTGAACATAAGATAACTTAGATGGACTATGATAGTTGTGATTGTATGTGTCTCATTAAAACTTGGCCAAGGCTAAACCCACTTGGACAAACCTTTGGTCTAAGGACAAAAAAGTATACTTACAAATGTTAATAAATACGAGCATTCATTGGGATGCTCTACCACACTTTCATACGACTGGATGCAATGATTTCAGCTAAGTAGTTATAAATATTCTTCTGGATGCTCTCCTTGACTTACACTCTACAGGATGCAAGAGTTTCAAATTCCAAAACTGAATAACCATGAGCACTCTTCTGGATGCTTCATTTTACTTACACACGACGGGGTGCAATAAAATCTAAGTATGGGATAAGAAGGAGCATTCGACGTGATGCTCTTGTACTTCATACATGAACGTTTGTTTCAGCGAGATATGCTCAAATGGAATAATCTAGTCATTTCTCTCTTGATCGACACTAGCAATGTGTCCTAAATTATGACAATTGCTTTATCTAGATCATGATACAGTACATATGTACTTCATATATGGCTAATACTAGCTCAAAGCTATATAGACTCTCTATCGCCTTATCGAGCATGAATAGATCATAGTGATTCATATGGAGTCTTTCCAAGACCTCCAATATATCGCCTTATTCTTAATGGTAAAGACAAACTATGTTAGAAATATCACTTATGTGGGTCTGATAAGTAACTGGCATCGGTATAACCAAAAAAAGGTTGTGTTAATTCGAGTAATGAAGGGGGTAGGTACACTCGATGACGCAAATGAGATAAACAAGCCCCTTTTCGCAGTACCTTTTAGGTAACAAAAAAAATGTTTTTAATGCCATTTCGATAGCAGCGTATTATCACTATGCCATGTCAATCTCTTTCATTCACAACAGACAAGTTGTTCGTCCTATCACATTAGACCAAGTACAATTATGAGCTTATTGTATGTAGATATGAACATCACAGTTCAATATCTCTTCATAATCACACTAGGGACGGAACGAGTCTGTATCAATGTCTAGTAAATAAACGATCATGGGAGAATCTGACGACTTAGCATCATGATGACTAAAGCGTCATAACACCTTCCGGGTGTAGTCAGAATCATGGACTTTGATTCAATTTTTATGGGAGTCGATATTCAAGCCGAGTCATTAACGTGTCTTACCAACATCTTTCATTTCATAGCACAAATCCAAAAGTGAATTGCTCAATAAACACGCAAGGGCATAAAAACGTTTCTCTACGTATCCCAAGCCGATCAAATACTCACTTACACGGGATACCACCTCCTCTTGGATTATATTAATTCATACAGTAAACGTCTGAGTTAATTGATAACGTGTTCCATGGTCCGGAACTACTTGATCCAAGCACTTGAAGTCACACAAGGACATTTATCTACATCTATTTGTTTAAATCCTCATAGAGGTAAAACATGACCATTCATGGCTACTTACACAATTTTTCATAAAATACTAAACTGAATAAATAGGGGACCGTTATAACGTCAATTACGAAAAAATAAACCATATCGTAATCAATTTCAAGATGTGAGAGAATCATTGCACTATAAGACGAGCATTGTATAATCTCATTATTCTTATCACTCTTCCTTACATATACCTAAATAAACAAAACGGTTTAACTTTGGGCGGTGTTGGAGCTATTGGTCCGAACACTCCAATCACTAATGAACTCTACTTGAATTCAAGTTTCCATTAGGCCAGTCTGTTCTACGTTGACTTCAGGTAATAGTGCATGGTCCTCCGTCATAATTTGCTCATATTATCGGTCGTCACCGAATATATGGATAAGTAGTCAATGACAGTCTTATTTTGCGTCAATATTGTCTTAGTAATCATGATCGACAGATATTTTGAGATTTTTAGGATGGGGATGAATCACACATCTCCTTGATCATTTATAATCTCGTGTGACAAACGAGTTTTAGTTCACCTCTTCATGGGCTGAACTAATTAAGAACTGATCAAATTCTGTATTACTCGGGAAGGACGACATACTGGACAGCCGACAACAGCGTTATTTTCTTGGTATGTTCGACCAAAGTAACGTGTTACGACAGGAACACGACGTCCGACAGGGATGTCTATCATTTCAAGCATTTTACAGTAGGTATAAATAATATCGTGACATCTCATAAATTCATTAAATGCGTCTGACATTTAGTTAGACTTGGGAAAGTCTATGCACTTACTTATCAATAAGTGCAATTTTGGAAATCAAGCTAAGACTGATTGAGTTATGCCACGTTATTTCACGTCGTTTCTTATCAACGATAACGTGCAATTCTTCCCCTAACGACAGGGAGAATAAGCTTAGCGATGTCACTTCGCATATCATGCGATAAAGAAATTGCTTTCCAATGTTACTCTATCAAATGATAGGTAGGAGATTCATAATTGACGTATGTCCCTAATTTCTAGAGGTTCATATTTTGAACGCTTTATCGGATCAATCGAAATATTAATTAAACACTCAAATACGCGTTCATATGAGACTTCTGCACCCCCTAACCATTTTTATATAATAGAGGGTATGATTACCTATGTTAGCAAAGCCCAAAATATGTCTAAATAAAAACGCATAAAATAAAGTATAAGATGATCAATAATATTTTACAACAGAAAATATGTTTTCCCTAAAGATATCAACAATATATCCTCTCTCCTAACAAGGAAGTAAATAAGATCATATTAGTTATGTGATATAGATTATCTTATAATTAAAATCGGTAAAAGCTAATTAACCAATGTATATGGGGCATTGGTTAATTTAATTAATTTGTCAACTAGTATTATTATTAAATTTTCGCAACTACATATAGAAGTATTATTTGAAGTGAATACTTATGCAAATCCTAATGTATATTTTGTTAAGGAAATTAGTGCATTGATGTCTTATTTCATTATTTGAATGTTCCATATGTGCATGGTATTATTTATCAGCAGAACAATAATTCATCTATGTTATATATGCATTAATACTACTATAAATTTATATTTATCACTATAAAATCAGATGGGATTTTTTTTTCTTCCGAACTGTGACAACTCCCGAAAGCACGTTGAAGTATATTGTGAGAACCATATTCTAACAAATGATGTATGAATTTGACACATAAATGTGCGAGTAACACTACTATGATTCCGTTTTTGTTGCATGACATTACTCAAAAAACAATCTCATTTTCTAAACAGTGCGGTCACTGACTAGAAACGTGTCGACATGTTAGTGGTGAAGAGCCGCAATGTTTATTGAGAGCCAACCAAGTGACTCAAATTAGCTTTTTCTCAGTTAATGTGTCCAATCGAAATCGGTAGAAATTACTGACACTGACACGTGTCGTCAGGAAGTCACCTTAATATCCAACGGAATTTACAGTGTTTGTTCTGATTCTTGCCAGTTAAAGATAAAAAAAGATACCCCCAATCATAAAGAATCTTTGGAGGCATTAGATTTAAAAGTTATGTACTTCTATATACTATAAATCAATGAAATACGTCATTTCAATGCTCATCTTCGATTATGCTTCATAGTTGTAAATATGTCCATAAACTTAATACATGAAATCATATCTGAATTAATTTTGTAGCTCTTGTTCGTTTTTTCCCCTAATAAAAATTAAAATAGTGTTGACATATTTATATCACATGTTAGTATTTAAGTTATAAAATAACATTATCCCAGGATACTCTAAGAACTTTTTACGCTCTCAGTTGCAACTCATCTATTAATTAAGTTGCAACTGACTTTAGTGAATATGGAACAGAAATTGGGGTTTTTAGCCTTTTTTTTAACCCTGAATTTGTTGTCGTTTTCTCGACTATTACCTTGGATTTTTATTTTTCACATCTGAACCAAGTTTTTATTTGTTGTTCGTTCTTTTTCCTAATAATTACTTATTAAAATAGTCTTAACATATTTATTTCCCACGCATGTTAGTATGTAAGTAAAATAACATTATCCCTTAATACTCTACGAAATTGTTGCGATCTCAATTGCAACTCATCTATTTATGTAAGTTGCAACTAACTATAGAACAAACAGTGCAAATCAGTAAATCGAATGCAAATTAATTGAATTCGGAGATTTAATTGTTAACGGATTTAGACTTAAACTTGTTGTCTATTCTCTAGTGCCTACCCAGTTTAAATGATATTAATAATGATTAAAATTTAGAAAATGCAGTCTTATAAAACAGATGACTTACTCACTTTTAAGGGTAAATTTCAGATTGGTCCCTTATCTACTACTTATTATAGGATCAGTTTTAAAAACTCAAACTAATTAAGGTTTGGTCCCTTTGATGACGTCAGCAAAAAAAAAAAAGACTTATTATAAACGTTTCTCTCTCTCTCTCTCTCCATCTCTCTCTCCCTTCAAAATAACCACCCCAACGTCTCTAAAAAAAAGCCAATAATCACTTTATTGTGATGAATTCGAAATAACCAATAACCGTTTCTCTCTCTAAAAACTCCATTGTCACAGACTATTTTTTCACATACAATCCTGGGAAAGGTACGCTTATTGTTATTAATCTCCTTGTTTTTAATCTTCTACACTATATTCAGATTGTTTTGGATGGAAATTAAGTATCATATTGTTTTAAATAGGTTTTTTTTTACTGTTTATGTATTATGTTTGGGGAAATTAGGACTCGCACTGTTTTTTAAACTCTTTTTTCTGAATTCCATTCTGAAATTAGGTCTCATAATGCATGTTTTAGTAAGTTTTTAGACTGTTTATGTATCATGTTTGCGGAAAATTATGGCTCATACTGTTTTTAGACTTTTTTTATGTATTATATTAACTTCTCGTATTACATTAGATTTATATGCTTTTCAGACTATTTTTTGAATAGGGTTTTTAATGTTTATTTATCCTTTTGGTGGGAAATTAGGGCTGAATATCAGTCTGTTTTAATTAGGTTTTTTTTATTATTTATTTATTCTAAATTTTAATCATTATTAATAATGATTAAAATTTAGAATAACATAATATCATTAAGTTAGTATAATACAATAAAAAGTCTGAATATCAGACTGTTTTAATTAGGTTTTTTTATTGTTTATGTATCATATTTCGTGAAAATTAGTGCATAGACTGATATTCAGACTTTTTATTGTATTATACTAATTTCTCATATTTCATTAGAATTTTATACCCATTCTCAGACTGTTTTTTGTATAGGGTTTTTGGTGTCAATGTATCATATAATGTGAAAAATAGGCAAAAGATATCTTAAAGACTGTTTACATATTGGCACTAAGGTATGAATACTACAATTTGCTATAATACTGTTTTTTTAGCATTCATACTGTTTATGTATCATGTTTGCGAAAAATCATGGCCCATACTGTTTTTAGACACTTTTTTATGCATTATATTAATTCTCATATTACATTAGATTTATATGCTTTCCAGACTGTTTTTTGAATAGGGTTTTTAGTGTTTATTTATCTTTTTGGTGTGAAATTAGGGGTTAGACTGTTTTAGTTAGTTTATTTTTATTGTTTATGTATCATGTTTCGTGAAAATTAGGGTGTAGACTGTTATTCAGACTTTTTATTGTATATTTCATTAGAAAATTATACCCCTTTTCAGACTGTTTTTGTATAGGGTTTTTGGTGTCAATGTATCATATAATATGAAAATTAGGCAAAAGATATGTATCTTTTGGTACTAAGGTATGAATAATACAAAAACAATATCAATGCGAAAAACATCTAATGATTAAAACATAAGTCGCTATTTTTTTTTTTCAGATTAGCATATTGTTTTTTTTTTCTAGAAACATATGGCCGACAAGAACAACCCAACAAAGGAAAACCCCACCAATAAGTCTCCCAAAAATAAAATAACAACGTCGATACAATATCGTTCAACCCTCGATAGCATAATCAAATTCTATCTTAAATTTTTTTTATCTAAAGCTCAAACACAATTGTTGAGGGATCATTGCCCGTTCTGGAATTTGGTATCCGCTATGATTAACACGGAGTTAACAAGAACTCAAGCTAGGAAGAGCGACAAGGATATGTATCTGTTGGCACTAAGGTATGAATGCTACAAAAACAGTATGAATGCATAAACCATGTAATGATTAAAACATAAGTCACACTGTTTTTTGTTTTCAGATTAGCTTGCTTTAAAATTAACATAACCTATTCCTATTATAACTTATAATCCTAATTAAAATTAATCTAACCTCAACTTGTTTTTGTGGTGGAAAATCAGGGCTTGCACTGTTTTATAGCAAAACAGTATGAATGCTACAAAAACAGTATGAATGTATAAACGCATGTAATGATTAAAACATAAGTCACATTGTATTATAGAAAAACAGTATGAAATGATACAAAAACAGTAAAACTGTATTATAACAAAAATAGTATCATACTGTTTTAATTAGTTATGTATCATTTTGGGAAGGAATTAAAGGCTCATACTGTTTTTGTTAGGGCCCCAAAAGGAATGTTGTATCCTATTCTGACTGTTTGGGAATCGATATTTTTCCATCACAAACTGCTAGTTTCTAGGAATTCAAGGCTTAGACTGTTCTAATTAGGTTATTTAGTGTTGATGTATCATGTTTTAGGAAATTAAGGCTCAGACTGTTTTAATTAGGTTGTTTAGTGTTTGTGTATAATGGATCTAATTAGTGTTTACAACTCTATCATTGGTTACTCATACTGTTCTCTAATTATAATTACAAGGGCTGAGAACCGAGTCAAAGGTGCTTGTTGTCTGGGATGGTAAAAAAAGGAAGCTGTGCCCAAAACCAACACTTACAAAGGATCAGGAAAAACAACTCGATGATGAGATGGAGAAACAAAAAAGATGACGATGTTGAAGATCCTATTAATGATATTATCATTAATACAACTACAGAAGACAGCTCGGAAGAGGACATCTCATATGATGTTGACACCAATGTTCAGAGGAATATACAAGAAAACTTACCTGAGTACGAATCTGACGATCCGATCGTTAACATGCTAAACTTACCAAAAAGCCCGGATCCTTTGAGAGCTGTCCGCCTAAATGATAAAAGCTCCATCATAGAAGGAGGCTTCAATAATTACTATGAGGATACACAAGAAGGAGAAGACATCTTAGATGAGACTCGTATTCAAATTGAAGAAACGCAAAAAGAAGGACGCAACTTAGAAGAGACTCCCATCATAATTGAAGAAACACAAGAAGAAGAACGAGATTACGAAACGTCACCAGATGTATTGAGAGCCAACCTAGCAAGTGTCTTAACTCAAATTGAAAACTACGAAAATACAACAAAACAAGAGAGAGAAGCAAGAGAGAAACAGTTTGAAGAGAAAAAACAAAAAGCGGGCGATGAAAGAAGTCATCAACAAACAAACAAAGAGAAAATGGCTGAACTTGAGAAGGAACTGAAAGGTATTCATACAATATCAGACTATTATTACTTTGAATTTCTCCCTTATTCATAGTGTTATTGGGTTCTTATACTGTTATTAGATTATTTGAACTGAATTTGGCTGTTTAGACTGTTTTTTCATAAAACGGTATAAAACAGCCTGAACAAGAAATCCAGCTATTGTATTTTTTCTCAATAATATTTCAGACTATTACTTGGATTTCTCACTTATTCATACTGTTATTGGTTTCTTATACTGTTATTAGATTATTTGAACTGTATTTGGCTGTTTAAGACTGTTTTTTCATAAAACAGTATAAAAAGAGTCTGAACAAGAAATCCAACTATTGTATTTTTACTCAATTATATTTCATACCTTTCCTTTGGATTTTTCCTTGTTCAAACAGTAAATTGGGTAGTTCATACTGTTTTTGGGTTGTTAAGAATGTTTTAATATCAAGCTGTTATTCTAGTAACTCATGTTCTTTCTGCAGATTCAAAAGAACTCATTGAAAAACTATATCAAGAGGCACAAGTATATGCTGCGCATGACTTTTCTCAAAAGTGTAGAATCGACAAAGTAATTGAAAATGCTCTTGTGAATGAAGGTATAAAATCCCCACAGCTAGATAGGATAAATGAAAGAAATCTTAGAAGGGCTCGGTTTCCAATATGATGGACCAGGATCCATAATCCTCCGCCTCAAGGAAAGAGATAATAGAAAGTCAACCAGAAGATACACTCCAGGTAAAATGACTTCTCCAGAAAAAAACGAGAAAAAGGGTAGACAGAATGTGGTTAGAAAACGAAAGAATGATGATGTAAACCAACTGCCTAAACAGATCGCTGAAACTTGTAATGCGACAAATGCTCAGCCATTGAAAAAACATAGAAGGGCAAAGAAACCCCAGTCAGAAGACGAGTCAAATGAGGAGACAGTTGATCCAACCCCACTACAGGACGATTCGGAACTTATAGCTGTTTCAGACAACTTTCCGGTCATCGACTACACAAAACTGACAGACCATGTTCCAGACACGAAAAAGAAGAAGCGCACGATCATCAAGAGAAAGACTCATAACGATGTTACAAAACGTCTCTCACAAGATGTCTTCGACAGAATACGAGCAATTAAAATTGCCACCAATCAATAGTAAGTTAATTGTCATGTTAAATATGTTTTCTTTAATTACAAATCAATATATTCAAAAAGCAGTCTATTAATTATAAAATTGTCATTTACAGTGAGACATTGTTTACGAAGTATGGAAAAACGTCTAAGATGTATGTCATTGATCTAAATGATATCTAAGACATAATTGATGGGATTTCGTTGTGCAACAATGCAAGTATATAGACCTTTTTATGTTTTATGTTTAATTTTCCTAACCCAATATTTTATTAACCCAGATTGTTTTAACAAAAAATATGGTCCCCGTAGGTAATAAATGGATATGGCTACATATTGAAGAAAATTCACAACGCAAAGGTTACCAGAACGTTAAAGATATTTAACTCAACCATATGGGTACATGCACATAATCTTTAATTTTTATTGTTCATTTTCTTAAAATAAATATGTTATTTTCTATTGTTCATTACTTATACAACGTTAAAAACAATTAGTTTTAATGTTTGTGAAAACAGTCTGAAAATGACTAGTTTATGTTGGTTTAATGTTTCTTTTGTAGTATTTTCTAAGAATGGGTGACCAGTATAAGACATTCCTAGACACAAAGATTATAGCAGCCTTAAAGAAGCATGTTGAAAATGAGTACAAGTTGCTATTCTTCCCGATAAATTCAAACATGAATAGAAGCTTACGGTTCAATTGTGACCACTGGACATTACTGGTTTTGCATACAGCTGACAAAAAATGGACGTATTACAACAGCAACATACCATGGTGTAGTGAAGACATAAAAGATGATTATCTAGACGATGCCAAATTAGTGGTAATGAAACTCTCTTTCACTGTATTATAGAAAAACAGTCTAAGTTGAATACATAAACAGTCTGAGTGCTACAAAACATTTGAAATTGATATTTTCATCACAATTTGCTACAAAACAGTATAAATGCTACAAATTTCATCACAGTTTTTATGTATCTAGACTATTTTTACTATCAAAAAAGTAAAAATAGTCGGAACTCCTACAATGATTACTATCATACTCAAACTGTATTATAGCAAAACAATATGAATTGTCCAAATTTTTATGTTTATATGTGATTATTGTATTCAGATTTTTTACTAACTTAGACTGTATTATAGAAAAACAGTCCAAGTGCTACAAAAATAGTCTAGATATATAAAAAAACATTTAAAATATATAATTTCATCACAATTTGCAAGTTGAAAAATTCAGACTGTTTTCCAATAATATTGTACTAGTTAAATATTAATTATCTGAAATATTCTTCGGAATACAGATGGATTTTGTAAATGAGAAGCTAAAACTGCTAGATGAGGCTCCCTCATTTACACTTGACTCACAAAATGGCTATGAGCTTGAGATCGTCAAAGATTGTCCATATCAAGGACCTACGTAAGACATGCTCTTCACTATATATCTCAGACTTTTTAAGTTCACATTTCAAATAAACTAAATTATGGTTGTTTTTCAACTACTGCAGATCGGATTGCGCATTGTTTGTATGCTACAACATCGAATCTATCATAAACGGTGTCAAGGCCACTAGGGAAACAAGTTTGGACCAAATTATCGACTTTAAGGTCAAAATGATAACATAAATTGTGAAATAGTATGATGAGAAATAAGTAGAAATCACAATGAAGATAGAGGAATATGCAAGAAAGAAAAAGGAAGAGGAAAGAACGGAGAGAGAAGAGACAAGTAATAAGAATGAAGAGTGAAAAACAGTTTATTATATGTTTTTTAGTTTGAAAACAGTTTGTTGTTAATTTGTTCTACATACCGTGTTTAGCCTTTTATTTTACAAAGATTTAAAAACAGTTTGTTGTTCCATTTGTTCTACATATCATGTTTAGACTTTTACTTTACAAAGATTTAAAAACAGTTTGTGGTATGATGTTCTTGGTATAATTTTTACAATTTTAAATTATTTTTATATGACATGTTTGTGATATTATATGGGATTATTGTATTCAACTTAGACTGTATTATAAAAAAACAGTCTAAGTTGAATACATAAACAGTCTGAGCGCTACAAAATATTTAAAATTGATAATTTCATCACAATTTGCTAGAAAAATAGTACAAATGCTACAAATTTCATCAAAATTTTTATGTATTTAGACTGTTTTTACTATCAAAAAAGTAAAAACAGTCGGAAATGCTACAATGATTACTATCAAACTCAGACTGTATTATAGCAAAAACAGTATGAATTGTCCAAATTTTTATGTTTATATGTGATTATTGTATTTAGATTTTTTACTATAAATTTAGATTGTATTATATAAAAATAGTCTAAGCGCTACAAAAACATTCTAGATACATAAAAAAACATTTAATATAGATAATTTCATCCCAATTTGCAAGTTGGACAGCATGTAATGATTAATATCATAACTCAAATTGTATTATAACAAAATAGTATGAATGCTACAAAAACAATATGAATTGTCCAGAAACAGTCTGCTTATATAAACAATATGAATTGTCCAATTATTCCTATCATACTCAGACTGTATTATAGCAAAAACAGTCAGAAACAGTCTAGATACATAAACAAACATTTAAAATATATAATTTGCAAGTTGGATAGCCTGTAATAATTGATATCATAACTCAAACTATATTATAACAAAACAGGATAAAACATTATGAATGCTACAAAACAGTATGAATTCTCCAGAAACAGTCTAGATAAATAAAAAACATTTAAAATAGATAATTTCATCACAATTTGCAAAGTTGGACAACCTGTAATGATTAATATCATAACTTAAAATTGTATTATAACAAAATAGTATGAATACTACAAAAATAGTATGAATTGTCTAGAAACAATCTGCATACATAAACAGTATGAATTGTTCAATGATTACTATCATACTCAGATTGTATTATAGCAAAAACAATATGAATTGTCCAAAGTTTTATGTTTATATGTGATTATTCTATTCAGATTTTTTACTAACAACTTAGACTGTATTATAGAAAAACATTCTAGATGCTAAAAAACAGTGGAATTCTCCAGAAACAGTCCAGATACATAAACAAAAATTTAAATATATAGTGTGCAAGTTGGACAGTATGTAATGATTAATATCATAACTCAAACTGTATTATAACAAAACAGTATAAAACAATATGAATGCTACAACACAGTATGAATTGTCCAGAAACAGTCTGGACAATTAAAAAACTAAAAAAACATGTTAAAACACATTGTTCTCCTTAAATAGTTGGAACAATTTGCTAGTTGGACAACATGTAATTTTTAATATCATAACTCAGACTGTATTGTAGCAAAACATTATGAATGCTACAAAAACAGTTTGAATTGTCCAGAAATAGTCTGCATACATAAAAATGCATATGGAATATACATTCGCAAACCCATCAATAAAAAAAAATAAAAAAAACACATATTTATTTTCCATAAACAGTTGGAATAACCATGGTCATATAAAAATCAAACATTCTATCAATGTCATATAAAACTAAAAATAGTTTGAGATCTGGAATGACAAGAATATCTAAAAGATAATAGTCTCGTGCATCTTTTACTGAAAAAGTTAACCAATCTATTTACGATAACCCTTCGGAAGTAATCTTATCTTTGCACGTTCATTTATTATGGCTTGCAAATTTCTTGCACCTTCCGCATTGAATAGCCTACTTCTTCTTTGCGACCAGGACTGCCTTACCACCAGATGGAATATGCTTCTTTTGAGGCCTTCCCGGAGGCCTATTTGTATCTGGCAGGGGGTGATGTTTGACTCATTAATCAATTCAGAATTTTGCCAAATAGAACTCGAGACTGGATTGATAGCCGTATCGTATGAACTTCGATAAACATCCGCATGGAACCATTTCTCAACATAATATTTCATAGGCAGTTTCTCTTTTGAAATGCACAAGACATCATGTTGACAAGGAAATTCGGTCCTCTTCCATTCATGATATGAACATTGCCTAAGTACCAGGTCCACACATTCCGATGGAGTGGTTAGCACTTCATATTTCAGAGTATTTGATCTTCTCATCATAATTGATAGACCATTATGGACAGATGTGTCCCACTTATCTTGATAAAATGGACACAGTACACCTTTCCATTTCGCTACAAAAATAAACAAAAACAAAAAACTCTTAAAAAGCAGCTAGTAAACAGTCTGAGTTGACAGTAACACAAAAAATCAGATAATAAAAACACTAGAATATATTACTAGAATAGATCAATATGAGTTGTCATAACACATTATAAAAATGGTTCAAACTTTGCTTATAAACAGTCTGCATACATAAACAATATGAATTGTCCAATGATTACTATCATACTCAGACTGTATTATAGCAAAACAGTAAGAATGTTACAAAAACAATATGAAATGTCCAAATTTTTATGCTTATAGGTGATTATTTTATTCAGCTTTTTTACTATCAACTTAGACTGTATTATAGAAAAAGAGTCTTAAGTGCAACAAAAACAGTGGAATTCTCCAGAAACAGTCCAGTTACATAAAAAAATATTTAAAAAATATAATTTCATCACAATTTGCAAGTTGGACAGCCTGTAATGATTAATATCATAACTGAAACTGTATTATAACAAAATAGTATGAATTCTACAAAACAGTATGAATTGTCCAGAAACAGTCTGGATACATAAAAATGCATAACACGTTATAAGTTAAAACAAAACAGCATAAAGTGACATAAACATTCTAAGTTGATGGAAACAACTAAAAACACTTAAAAACGGTATAAACACTAACAGAAATACAAAATGATTAGTATAGTATGAGGTGTCAGAAAACAGTATGAGTTGATGGAAACACATTAAAAACACTTAATAAACAGTTCAAACCTGCTTTAGTCCGTCTATCATCGAACCATTTCATAAGCTTCAATCTCAACTTATCAATAAACTCGGTGATAGGTAATTCTCTAACGTCATTTACCCAATTATTGAATAACTTCACGGCATTTGACGTCGTCTTACCATATCAGGACTTTACGCAATATGCCTCTGCCCATTTTTTAGGATCACAACGCTCAAGAAATTTATCTACTTTACGACCCCCATCTTGCGAAACAACTTCATATTTTGTTCAAACAAATGAATCGTAGCAGAAGTCGAACATGTTTGCAACAAATTAACAACTTTGGTCCTCTTCGTTCCATCGTTGCCACTAAACTTCAACTTTAAATTATCCTTTAAATGGCGTATACAATAATAATGGTCTGAGTTTGGAAAAATGCGAGCCATACCATCCAACAACCCAACATGTCTGTCCGAAAAAAAAGTCATATGGCCTTCATCACCTATAGTTATCTTCAATTGTTCTAAAAATCAACCCCAATTATCGATATTCTCACCGCTAACAACGGCGAAAGCAAGTAGATATAACCCTATAACATTAAACATACCAAGAACAATGTGAGCTAAAATAAAAAACAATATAATCTATATATAAAAAAACACGATTTATCATTTTAAAAACAGTCTTAGAGCACTTCAATGGGAAGAATTATACTAAAAACAGCTGTTGATCTCTAAAAACTAGCCACATAATCATCATGTCAAGCAAAACAATGTGAGAGCACTTAAATAGCAATTGAACTACCCCATCAGCAAAGTGTTTAAAGAAAATAGTGTGAGCACTTAAATAGCAACAAAAATACTATCTCATCATAATTTTACAAAAAAACAGTGTTAGCTCTTCTTTAACAAAACAGTCTCAGCTATATCAAAACAGTCTCAGCTATAATAATAAAGTGTTAGCTATTGTATATCAAAACAGTCTCAGTTATATCAAAACAATTTGAAAAGAGAAAACAAACCTTGATTCCCATTCTTGCCGACTGCCGACAATAACACACCCTTATATTTCCCTTTTAAAAATGTTCCGTCAATGAAAATCATGGGGCGAACATTCTCAAAGCCTATTATGCAGCCATGAAAAGAGAAAAAAAAAACCTTTTGAATTGCTTTGTAGAATTCCCAATCTTATCAACTTCCAGAACACTATGACTTCCAGGATTTGTCGATTTTAAACCCTCAAGATATCTCTCTAAATGCTTGTATGATTCCTCGATATCCCTAGTGTGCATTCCGTTCCCCAGTTGGACAGCATTCCAAGCCTTAAAATATCTTATCTCCAACCCATAAGCAATCCTTAAATGCGACACAACAGCAGTAGGAGCTAAATTGGGATTTTTCCTAACATATTCATCCATTACTTCCGATATGAGCTTGTTGTTTACATGTCTGTTTTGAACGCCATGAGCTAACTGTAGGCACACATGTTCTGATTCAAACTTCCTAATCATAAAAATTGGGCCTGACATCTTCGTACTAGCATCTATATACTAGTTACAACCAACACTGTCCTTCTCTTCACAAAATGCCACCACCCTACATGATGTACTCTTCCCAAAACAAAGGACACGACCCTCACTACTAGAAAACAGGTCATTAAAGGCGGTTTAAAACTGCCTTAAAAGGTGATAAAACTGCCTTAAAAACCTTTTTAGGCGGTTTGATGATCACCATTTCCACAAGCGTTGCTAAAAATTTTAAGGCGGTTCACAACCGTCTCAAAAAATAAAGGCGATTTTCAATAAGCTTATAAGGCGATTGTAAACCGCCTTTAAAAGGTTAGTTTTACGGCGGATGCAACAACAACCACTGCTAATAGTGTAATTAAGGCGATAATAAACCCCATTTTATAGTTTAAAAGGGTCGTTAATTCTTCAAATATATGTATATTTTAATTTGTCCTTTAGTGTACCACTTTCAATATGTTTCACACATTTCTAAACCGCCATAATATTGTAAACATATATAATTAAATGATGAACATATCAATCTGATAAGAAAATAAAGATAAAAGAATATATATAAACATTTGATCAATAGAATTCAACATAAAACATCAAACATTGTCTTAGCTGAACTAAATCTGTCTAATAGAAAATCTAATTTAAATGATTCATCTAGCATTGCAATATGCACAATGCTTATATACATCTATTCTAGGAACCACAATAACATTTGTAGTTAATAACGTCCACATAACTCGTTCTGCAAAGACAAAGGCATGTCTAATTTTTTATTACTTGTTTTATTCAGTTTAGGTCGATGTAAACTATTCATGGTTTGCAATTAGAATAGTCAAAAGTACAATAAAAAGACAAAACTACTCATGATGTAAAAATGACTAGTAGTGTATAATAAAATTAGAAGAATTTTATTACCTTTTCATTAAAAATTAACATTAAATTAACATCATCATGAAATGAAACTTATAAATGATATTACTTGTTTTATACATTTTAGGTCGATGTAAATTTTTTTGTTAAAAATAAAATAAAATTAGGCATAGACATGTCAAGCTTTACAAACAAGCAATAGATATAAACATTAAAGCTTTGGCAAACAATTACAAAAATTAATCAAGCCAAGAACATATTACCTGAACTGGTATCGATGTCTTGTCTTGGGATTTCAGGACTGTGTTTCTCCTTTCTTCTGAAAAATCTAATTTTCTATGGACTATTTTCTTGGAGTCTTTAGACATCATACCGTCAACTACTAAGTTTTTTGGTTGATCAACTTTATGAAGCTTAACACTTATTCCAACCTGTACAAAAACTTATCAGTATTAACACATTTATGTTACTTGAAATTGACAATCAATATGATCTTGTTCATTTTTGTTTATTATATTACCTTAGATGGCCGACTCATAGTGAGAGCTTTGAACTTGTGATGTTCGCTGATATATAAATAAAAAATATACAAAAAGTTGACGTGAGAGCAAAATCTTTATGGTTAATTTGTAAGTATACTATAATTATAAGATCAAAAAGGAAAAAAAGTCCATATCCCAAATAGTGAACTTATAATATTAGTAGCAGAGGTCTTTTATGCACACCCCAATAATTTCTTTGGTGAACGGCGCCGGCAAGAACGCCACAATAACGGATAAAGGGATCGGAAAAGGTTGCATATCGGCAAAGTAATATATGTATAGAGAGAAAATGAGAGTGTAAGTGAGTAAGAGATGATTAATAAAGAGATATAACCTATGGAAAATATAAAAATACTGTGCAATAGAGATTGAAAAGATTTAACAAGTAATGGAACATATAATCCACCTAAACAACAATGTATCACCTGAAGTAGCACTGATGGCCTGGCTTGGGATTTCATGAGTACCTTGTCGTTATTTTGTAATCTTGTACGCTGACGTTCTAATTTCTTTAGGTCTTTAGATACTATTGTTCCTTCAGCTAAATTCTCTTTTGATCGATCTACATTGAGATGCTGAACACCCATTTTAGTTAGAGTAACACATAGAAACAAGAAATTGTCTTAACTAATGCTTCAAATTTCAAAAAAATAAAAAATACTCCAAATTTAAATCGAGTTCGGTTCATTTTTATTAATTAATTTACCTTTATTGGGGAACATTTAATATATTTAGTGTGATGTTGAGAGATTCGAGCATCCGACACTTGCTACAATATAATAAGATAATATATGATAAACAATAAACATCAATATCAGAATAAAACCAAGAAACATAGTCAATACTGAATTTGGATTTTAAAATGTCTAGATGAGTATAAAAATGTGTGTTTAACACACTATTTGCAAGAAACAGACATGTCAACTCTTTAACCAAAAACGAATGTGATGGAAATTAACAAAACTACAACAAAAATTACAAATATAATCAACGAAAACAACATTGGATTACCTGAACGGGTGCCGATGACTTGGCTTGATGTGATTTCAAGACCTTCTTGCCCTTATCGTGTAATCCTGCATAATGGCGCTCTAACTGTTCGAATTTACCTGTAAACTCTTCCCGTAGCTCTTTAAGCAACGCTTCTCATATCTCTTCTTTCACCAATTCGTGCACCTCTTCTCTCACCCTTTCTCGAACCACTTCTCGCATCTCTTCGCTAACAACTTCCCGCATTTTTTTCATGTCAGAAACCGGTTGATCATGAGTCTGTTTATTTTGTATTTCCAAATACTTGAGTTGGGCAAAGACAAAACCCAAAAGTACGAACACGCCCACGTGTATCACATCCAAGAACGTCTGTGAACACTTTATCTCGTAATTCTCTAGTTTGTTCAGCTTCTGGAATTCCTAGTAATTTTTCCTTTATAGCACCCTGAGATATATCAAAAAAATTAATGAAAAAATTGTGGATAAGTTATTGATCAGCAGCTTAGATAAACCATTACAATAGAGTTTTTAAAATTTAACATTATATAGGTCATCACGATACATACCAACACTTCAGCAGCAGCTTGATCAACGGGTGAACCATCTGAATTTGTATGAGTTTTTGTGTAAACATCTAAGCGTTCGGGTTCTTCACCATCTAAAGTCATCTATATTGAAGAAGAAGATATGCTAGACGGTGTTAACATGCTAAAAATACAGGCATAATCAACTAAAAAGACTGAATTTACCTCATCTCGTACAACGGCGTGAGACTTTCTTCCACTTGTATGTGCCATGACTTTCCTTTTTTGATTTTCTTGATTGGTTATGTTGCGTTGCTATTTGTTCAAAATAAATTGTTTAAAATCAGTTATCTTCAAAAAAAATTCTCCTTTAAATAAAAAAGAAAACTTAGCTACAAAATTTTATAAAAAAACTTTCAAAATAAACCAAATTACAAATCAACTTTTACAACTCTAAATAGGTTGAAACTTCACTTTAGTACTAAAACAAATCAGTCGAATCGTACTTTTACTAACTGCCTCCAACTTTATCATCAGATTTCACTTGCATAAAGCAACTTTAAATTTGAAAGAATGATTATACTTATAAACATTTTCATCGTTGCCGTCTATTTGATTTATAAATTCCCAGAGCGAAGTAGAAGGTGCTAAATTGCCGAAAATAACTATTTGAAGACAAAGGAACTGTATTTATCTTTGCAATAGCAGTACTTTGATATGGAACAAACACTTTTCATTGATCAGGGTCTACACCATCTGGTACATTTGCTAGACGTTCTTCATCGTTGTCATATATGTAGTAATGAGTCTTTCTTATTAAGTCTTTTCAGTTCCGCCATTTGTTTCCAATGGACCTCAAACATGTCTCCTTATAAGAGCTTGAAACATTACAGTTATCCTAAAAATTTCAAAATTTATCATAATTAATTAATAATAGCGAAACTAAAACTGATTGAATAATAATACACTAAAACTACTAGTGTGAATCTTATATCTAGTCTAGGCCGCAGTACCAAAAAAGCTAGGGTTTAAGTTGATCAGACGAATATAGTCAAGATTTTAGAAAGAAAAATAAGATGGACTTGTATAGTTTTAACAAATAAGTTAAGCTCGATCGGCTTATAACTTATAGCTTTTCTAAGCTAAAGAAACAGAAAAGTTAGTCTAAATTATATTACCTTGACCTCTTTCCAGATGCGTTCTTTATATGTACCAAGCTCTTTACCCCTAATACATTATTTATGTACAGATACTGTAGATACATAATTTATTGTGTCTTTTATAAGAAACTAATCATAAGTAACAACCCATAATACATTATTATGTACATATATGTTTATATGAATTTAACTTTGATTAAAGATAAAACAATTTTCCAAATCAAACTGAATATGTATTGTATTAATTATCAACCAATTTCAATATAGTTCAACAAAATTAAAATCAAACATACATGTACAAGTGTTTCATAAGTAACTATTTATAAGTAATTACTCATAAGTAACTTATAATCACAAATCAGTGAAAAGGAAGATCGAGCAAAGAGATTAAGAGATGTACCTTTAATGGGTGAAGAGAATTACGAGAAAAAGCGGGAAACTAGAGAGAGACGTGCGTGGTGTTCTATTATGGGTTGTAGTGGGCGGTGAGACAAATATGATTGGGAAAATTTTTCAACTACCACTAAATATGCGCCCAGTACTAATTAATAGTATACATAGATGAGAAGATATATGAACACCATAAAAAACACTTAAATGGACATTTTTTTACAAAAACTCTCCAAATCAAGATTTGATTAATGCAAATCTTCACGGTTCCACGACGGGAACACAAATATCTGTCTTGTTTTTCTTTTATGAGATGTATAATGACATGTTTTGAATTTTTAAATTATACATCTAAGAAAAAAAAAAACAATACGCATATTTGTATTGCCGTCGTGAAATCGTAGAGATTTGCATTAGCCAAATCTTGATTTGGAGCATTTTTACAAAAAAAATATCCAAGTTGATGTCTAAGTTGATGTCCATATATCCTCCCCATATATATGTTATGTTTTCCATTTTTTATAACTAGATCTTTTTTTTATATATGTATATATGTATATATATATGTATATATGTATATATATATATATATATGTATATATATATATATATATGTGTATATATATATATATATATATGTATATATATATATATATGTATGTATCTAAATCTAAAGTTATCATCGGGGAAATTATAAAATATTATATAATACACCAATAATTATTTGATAAAAGTACCGAGTATCATACTTTATACGATACGAGAACATGATTTTAAAAAAATTGAATATGATACGATTGGGTGTAAGCCAAACATTTTTATCTTATTCTTATATATATATATATATATATATATATATATATATATATATATATATATATATATATATATATATATATATATATATATATTATTGAATCATTAATACCCGTACGAGGTAGTGGCGGAGCTAGAACATTAAACCATGGGGGTTAAAATATTGACAAAATAAAAAAAGTTAAAATTAAGAAAAACGAAACTGCAAAAGGTCAAATGTTGTTATTTAATTTACAATCTACCCATGCGATCACCCAAATCATGAAAGTGATGCATAATAACATCGTTCAACAAACTTTGAAATATATATTTTTAATATAAACTACTAAATCATATAAACAAGAAAAAAAATCAATGAAGTTAACTAGCTAGGTAAGTTACAAAATCAAATAACAATTTTACTTGAAATAAACTAAAATAACTCAAACAGTAAGTTTACCCAACTTAATT
This sequence comes from Primula veris, assembly GCA_963682055.1. Lineage (NCBI taxonomy): Eukaryota > Viridiplantae > Streptophyta > Magnoliopsida > Ericales > Primulaceae > Primula > Primula veris. Next base: position 25,812,340 of record OY821742.1, on the reverse strand, counting down.
TATACATGTAAATACTCCATCTGTTCCTATTTAATTGTCCACTACGAAACTATGTGTAATTTTGACCGGCCAAGAACTTGTATCAAAATGGTCGGAATAATTTTTTTCAAAAGTTGATCATATAGTTCAAATGTTAAATTATATGATTAGAGTTTAAAAAAAATCATTTCGACAATTTTGATACAATTTATAAGTCGGTCAAAAATTGCATGTAATTTCGTAGTGGATAATTAAATGAGAACGGAGGGAGTAACAAGCTAGACATTCTGTAAACAACCTAATAAACGACTAACTAATTTAAAGGCCACAATTGATTTATACATGTTCCATTAAGAATTTATCTTAATAAAGAACTAACTAAAATTTATACAGTAACTAACTTTTTCTAATAAATAGCTATAAAAAAGTACCCTAACTTTTTTAAGTAATTAACAATTGTTAAGCGAACAAGGATAGAATCAATAAAGTACAGTAGATTACTAATTTTGCAAACTAGTTAAGTAGTTAGGATAAAAAAGAAAGACTAAGAAATCGGGAAAAAACAGTTGTGGGTCCAAATTAACTTGTGTTGGGAATAGCAGTTATGACTGGTCATCGTATAAGGAATTGAGTTTGGCATTTGTTAGTGTTAAAGTCATCGCTTATATAGAGAGAGAATTTTATGTATGTATAATACAAACTCTCTATTTACATGGAATGGTAATTTTGTAATTAACTAAATAGCACATGGGTATTTTGGTAAATTTTATATGAAAGTCAGGGAGGTCAGCTGACCCCCCTAGACCTATAGCAGTTCCGTCCATGGAACGAGGTACTGCGAAGGCCAAAAAAAAAAAAAAATAACGATAAACAAAATATTCTACTGGGAAATCCAAACATACCTTACCCTCCAATAGTTTTTATTTTCCGGAGTAAGTCATACATATCATACAAGGTTAGTAATTTAATTTGGTAGTGCTATCAGAAGCGTTTTTCTAAGCCAAAATTTGTTTTGAAATTATTATTAGCTTTGTGTTTTTTTTATGCAACTTATTAAAAAGTAATAAACACATTAATTGCCCGTTTTAATTAAGAAAGTTAAACTTTTAAGGCTCAACTCACTTCTTATGAAGTGAGAATAAACAGGCCAATCTATTTGTTCAACTTTATCTTCCTTTTAATCAAATTTAATAAAAATATAATTTAGAATTTAACAAAAATTCATTTTCTTGTTCTAAAAAGTTGTTCAATTCTTTAATATCGTAATTCGCCAAAACCGGCGGTTAAAGTGTCTTTAACGGCGGTAATTTTGAACCGCCTCTATTGTTTTCTTTAAAGGCGGTTGATTTCTGCCTCTAAAAGAACTGCCTCTATTGTTTTCTTTAAAGGCGGTTGATTTCCGCCTCTAAAAGAGGCGCCTTTATTGCTAATAATTAAGGCGGTTTTGTTATCTCCTTTAAAAAAACTGCCATATTCTACCTGTTTTCTAGTAGTGTATATACAAAATTTCTGTAATGAATCCATAAAGTGATCAGGACAACTAAAAATCTACCTAATACCGGTTATCAAGTTTGCCCACTCACTCGTTTTATAAACCTTTCTAACAACCAGACTAGAATCTTCTTCACACTAAACACCCTCATTCAAAATTTCAGAACAGTCTGCGCTTATTTCCTTCGAAGTACCAACACTGCAAGTCGCTACAGTCCCAAGAAAAACTAGAACCTATACTATTTTATTTCCCAAGGCAAAACACAAAGAACCCATATCTTTTAACTCACTATCTGATCTCAACAAACATCGCTCATCTCCAATTTCTAAGTAAGCTAGGAACTCTGCATCCAAATTCAAACTAAACCTAACACATATTATATGTAATAATTCGGCATAGGTCATACGTTTATTCATCGTAATAGGAGAATGATTATCATTATATCAACAATACATCACTAAATCAGCTGAATCCATCAGAATACTACCTATGCAAAAAAAATATTTCAGACTATTACTCAAATAAATAAAACAATCTGAAGCTTATGATGTCAAAAATTATACAAAAATAGCAATTTCATCTTTAAAACCTAACAAAAAGAACTTTAATAACTGATATATAAACAGTATAAAACAATAATATGAGAAGAAAAACAGTACGAGCTCTTGAATTTCAATAATAAACGCAATTGATCTCTAAACCTAACCAACTAATTTAGCAAACATAAGCTGTTAAACTCAAAAAATAAACAATATGAATGTAAGAAGTATGGGGAAGAAACAGTATGACCTCTTGAATTTCAATTAAACTCTAATTGTTTATAAACAGTATGACTACAATAAGTATGAGAAAAAAACAGTATGACCTCTTGAATTGATCTCTAAAACATTCTGAAAAATGAATTAAACACAAATAATAAACAATCTGATTATAAGAAGTATGAGAAAAAACAGTATGATCTTTTAAATTTCTAAGTGCTAAAAAACAGTGGAATTCTTCAGAAACAGTCTAGATACATAAACAAACATTTAAAATATATAATTTGCAAGTTGGACAGCCTCTAATGATTAATATCATAACTCAAACTGTATTATAAAAAAACAGTATGAATGCTATAAAAATTGATCTCTAAAACAGTCTGAAACTAAAATTATTAAAATCAATAATAACCAGATATATAAACAGTATGAATACAATAAGTATCATAAAAAAACAATATGATCTCTTGAATTGATCTCTAAAACAGTCTGAACATTGAATTAAACACAAATAATAAACAATCTGATTATAAGAAGTATAAGAAAAAACAGTATAACCTCTTAAATTTCAATTAAACTCAATTTGATATCTAGAACAGTCTGAAACTGAATAAATAACTGAATTTGTGAATAAATAACTCAATTGATTACGCGAAATCAAATATAACTGAATTATAACAAACTGAGAACTAAAATTATTAAAATCAATAATAACCAGAACTATACATTCAAACGAAATCCAACACTAAAACCTAACAATAATTGAATTTGTCAATAAATTAATTTTGCAAAAACTAATCTAACTAAATTTAATAAAAACGAAATAAAATAACTAAATTATCCACCTCTAAAACCTAACAATAATGAATTGATAAACAAATATAATGAATTAAAACGAAATCAAACCTAATAAAAAAATCAGAGCAAAAGAAGAGACTAAAACTAAAATTATTAAAATTAATAATAACCAGAATTATACATTTAAACGAAATTCAATTCTAAAACCTAACAATAACTGAATTTGTCAAATAATTAATTTTTCAAAAACTGAAATAAATAAAAACGAAATCAAACCTAATAAAAAAATCAGAGCAAAAGGAGAGATGTTCTAAAGAGAGAACTAGATCCTCGTCGTATCTGCTATCTAAAATACTTTTCGTCGTCGTCGTCGTGGTAGGTGGTAGAGAGAGAGATAACTGTTTTTATGGGTATTCTGAAAACAAAAAAAAGTTAGTTAGGGATAGATTATATATATGGGACTGTTACTTAATTACTTTTAGAAAAATTACACCAATCCTTAATTACTTTTGATAGCAGGACCAATACTTAAATATTTTAGTTTTCTAAGACCAATCCTTAATTTTCCGATCTTTTTAAGTCTCTGTTTGCTAGTTAACAACAAGAAAATGATGAAAAGATACATATTAATGGTACTTAATTATTAAAAGATACACTCTTAAAGATTAGTACATATTATTTTATTTATTCCTATTATACCCTTATTATATACATTAAATAAAACTTACCATATATTCTATTCAATAAAACTTACACCACATGGGTTATTTGAGACTTACCATAATCTACCTCAATCAAATCATTTTGATGAGGCAAGAATTGTACTTATCAAACTTACTCCCTTTTATATGAGCTGAGAATGCGGATTTTGACAAATTAATTACGCTTTTTATGTACTACTAATTGACTACCAAGAAGGGATACATGATGCTACTAAATATATTACATGATTCTACTTTTTTTATTAATTCTTTGTTATTAAATTTGATGCTACATATGCATGCTACTACAAATGTCACATGATCCTGCTACAAATAGTACATCATGCTAATTATATTTACTCTTTAAGTTTAACTTTGATACTATTATGTGACATATTAGCTCGTTATAAATATATATAGAGATATGTATAGATATAGGGAGAGAATATAGAGAGACATAGACGAAGTGTTTATTCATTAATATGAGTGTGGAGATACATCAAGAGACCCCCCTAACGCTCTTTATATAATAGAGGGTAGGGTTATATATGCTAGAAAAGCCCAAGATAGACCCAATAGAGTAAGGTCCAAGAAGGCCAATCATATCCTACAACACTCCCCATTTGGAAGTTTTTATTTCTTCGCCTTCATGCAGTCGATCTGAGTCGAGTTCATTCATAGTACTAAACACATAAAAACCTTAGAGCCGGAAAACCCAGTGTGGGACAAAACCGGTACCTAGGAAAAACTGTGTAGACGAATGATATAGGCCGAGATTCATGTAATTAACTAACCACAAAATAGTGTGCCTCATCAAAACCTTGCTAGAGCAAACCTAATGGGAAAATCTCTGATCGAAGGAAAAAGAGTGCAATAGTGGTAATAGTAGGAGATCAACCACAAAACAGGTGCCTCATCAAAACCTTGCTAGAATAAACCTTGTGGGAAAAACCTCTAGTCGAAGGACAAAAGAGTACAGAGTGGTAAGAAGTATACAACAGGATACTTCCCCTAATTTCGGCAATCTTAAGTGAGATATGATGGGAACGTGTCTTGCTAAAAACCTTGCCAAGGAAAAGCCAGTGGGAAAAAACCTTGGTCTAAGGACAAAAAGAGTACACAAGCATGCGACTGGATGCTCCCCCTCACTTGCACATGACAGGGTGTGAGGATTTTGACTAAGTAGTAATTAGTGCAATAAGCCTTCACCTGGATGCTCCCCCTCACTTGCACACGACTGAGTGCAAGATTTCATATTTCAAGAAATAGTATGAGCATTCGACTAGATACTTCTTTTACTTGCACACGACTGGATGTAATAAAATCTAACGTGGAATAGAACGAGCATTCAACTGGATGCTCTTAAACTTCAGATGTGAAGATTTATTTCGGCGAGAAATGCTAAATAGCATCATCTATTCATGTCTCTCTTGATCGATAACAACAAGTTGTCCTCAAATAAGACAAGTGTTTTATTTGGATCGTGAGACATAGCATATGTAATTCAAATATGTATAATACTAGCTTGAAGCCATATACACTCTCTAGTCGTCTCATAGAGCACGAGTAGATCATAGTGATTCGTTTAGAGTCATTCCAAGACCTCCAAGATATCACCATATTCCTAATGGTAAAGACAGATCATGTTAGAAATATACCTTATGCGGGTCTGATAAGTAACCGGCATCAGTATGACCGAAAAAGGGTTGCGTTAATTAGAGTACTGAATGGGGTAGCTACACTCGATGACGCAAAATGGGATAAGACAAGCCCTCATCCACATTTACCTTAAGAGAATGGGAAAATGACTTTTATGCCATTTCGATGGCAGCGTGTTAGCGCGATGTTGTGTCGAGCTATACCATTCACAGCAGACAAGATGTTCGTCCTAAAATATTAAACCAAGTACAATGATGTGCTTATTGTACTTAGATATGAACATCATGGTTCAATATCTCTTCATCCTCTCATTAGAGATGGATCGGGTCTATATCAATGTCTAGTGATCGAACGATCATGGGAGAATCTGATGACTTAGCGTCATAACACCTTATGAGTGTAGTCTGAATCATGGACTTAGATTCAATCTTTACGGGACTCGATCATCAGGCCGAGTCACTACCGTGTCTTCCCAAGATCCTTCATCTTGAAGGCAAATCCAAAAGTGGATCGCATAATAAAACACGCAAGGGCATAATACTTGTTCAAGTATCCCAAGATAATCAAGTACTCACTTAGACGGTATACCAAATCCGTTCGGATTATATTAATCCATATAGTGAACGTCTCAATCAATTGAGATCGTGTTCCGTTGTCAGAAACTACTTGATTCAAGCACATGAAGTCACACAGGGACCTTCATCTATATCTTTTTTTCTAAATCCCCATAGAGATAAAACCATGACCACAATCGCATGCTGCATAATCTGTTTTTCAGAAACTAGTAAACTGATAAAGTAGGGGACCGTTATAAAGTCCATTATGAGGAAATAAACAATCTCGTAATCAATTACAAGGTGTGAGAGAAGTCTTGCGCTACTAGGCAAGCATTCTACAATCTCATTATTCTCATCACTTTTCCTTACGAATAACCAAATAAACGAATATATGAACAAGTAATCAATGACAGTCTCGTTTCGCTTCAATATCGTCTAAGATATCATGATCGACAGATATTTCAAAATTCTTAGGATGAGGAGGAATCTCACATCTCCTAGATCCTTTATAATCTTGTGCGATAAACGAGTTTCAGTTCCCCACCTCTGGGCTAAACGAATTAAGAACCGGTCAACTTCCTCGTATCTTGGGAAGGACGACAGACTGGACAGCCGACAACAACGTCCTTTGTTTGGCGGGTTCGGCCAAAGCAATGTGTTACGACAGGAACATGGCATCCGACAGGGATGTCTATCCTTGCAAGCATTTTGCAGTATGTATAAATGATCTCGTGACATCTCATAAAGTCATTAAAAGTGTCTGGCATTTAGTTAGACTTGAGGGAGTCTATACAGTTACTTATAACTAAGTGCACTTTTGGGGATCAAGGTAAGACTGAGTGGGTTATGCCACGTTATTTCTTATCAACGGTAACGTGAAAATCTCCCCCTAACGATGGGGGAACAGTCTTAGCGATGTCACTTTCGCATGTCATGCGGTAAAGAGATCGCTTGCCAAGGTTACTCTATCAAATGATAGGCAGGGGATTCATAATCGACTTATGCCCCCTTCAGAGGTCCATATTTTGAATGCTATAGCAGCTCAATCAAAATATTAATTAATTACTCTAAACATGCGTTAATATGAGACTTCTGGCACATAACCAGTAACCAGTTTTTACACATATGGTATTTGAGTGTCTATGGGCCTCATGACGAACCAATTCAGCAAAATAGCATAACCCCACACAGAAATATAAATTTTGGTGCGCAAGGCCAAGAAGTGTGTGCAATCATTTGCAGTCGCATCATCAAAATTTCCGTGAGTCCATTTGGGTCTGAACATAATCGACAGGATGTTCAGTTTCAATTTCCAAACTCAAGTAATTCAAATCAAAATTTCGATTCTTACTCTTCGGCATTATCAAGTCGACTAGACTTTTCAAGATAATCCGGATCATGAGCCATCAACTTAATGATAAGGCTAAGAGTTTGGGAAGTGCTTCATTTATGTGGACACCAATAAAATGTGACCATATTGTCGATGCATCAACCATAACCATAAATTTTTAATGGCCCGTCTTATGGTTGGATAAGTCCAGAACAACTCCTTTAATTCTTTACAAGAATTCTACGAGTCCGTTTCATGATCTTTTACACATACTAGTCTTTCAAAGTGAGCATTAGTGGCATGAATTTCGGATTAATCACGAAATATATTCTCAGAGAGAATCCAAATGCGATGCGATTATAAATCAAGCATCGCCTTTTGACCCGGGAATATCTCATCCGGTCAATGACACAATATCAAAATGCTCTTATTAATCGACGACAGGTGAATGATAGTACAGACAATCATGTCTTAGCATTTAAATCATTTATCAATCGACGATAGGCGAAATGATAAGGCAACTTTAATGCTTTAAAAAATGTGGTAGTAACCACTTGAAAGACATTTCAACTCCTCTAAAATACGCTTTTGGTCGTATTGAATGGAGGCTATGTAAAGAAATTTCAATTCTTTCATAAGCTATTACCAGATAACACTGTTTTTCTCGAATATTTTATAACTCAACAAGGTACGGAAGGACCTACATGAGTATAAGGCCTCATATTTGACAAATCAATTTGGTTTTACCAAAGATTTCGATTTGGAATGGCATGTCCAGAATCATTGTCACAAACGACTCTTTTAGGCAATTAGTTGGTGAAATTACGTTGTACACGGTTACCCACTATTTCTAGAAAATCAACTTCCCTACAAGTATTGCCTAAAATTTC